>OY743171.1:14259351-19059351 GCA_963555705.1 Ligustrum vulgare
CGATTTTGGTAAATACAGTTTCAAGAAGCTCTTTTCTAATCTTTGGAAGTTGACTCATCTTTACATTCACACTAAGTTAAATTTAATAAAAAAAAATACAATTTAAAGCCATATTAATATTATAGACCAAATGAATAGGAGAATCCTAAATTTTTTTAATAAAAAATAAAAATGTATTGCTCTTTTCTTCAAGATCAGCTAAGTTTTGAATTGAAAAATAGATCGGGTTTTCTGACACGGACAAAAAAAAAAAAAAAAAACATTAAAATGTAGAAAAAACTTCGAAAACAATATAAAAATGCAAAATTAATTTAGGACTAAGAATACTAGATCTTATCTTTTTGAAGAGTTCAACGATGCGTCTTTGATCTACAAAGATTTCTATCAATTTTTGAGTCTAATTACATTTAATCATTCAACATTTCTGGTGCGGTGGTAAAGCTTATTAATATTATACAAACCAATAAGTGTCAGGGACAATTACTCTTACATGCGTGACTTCTTCTTAGAAGGTCAGTATTTACATATGAATAACTTTGTGTTGCGATTTATAAAGTGACAACGTTTTGAATTAAAGATGTTGATTTGTGATAAGAATGAAAGACCAACAAATTCAACAAACAATGTAGTGTACAAAGAAGTATTCCAAAACTTATAGTAATATGAAACCAATTAATGATAATCTTATCTGTTATTTGTTTTGTTTAAGGATTCATTTAATTTCACATATGATATTTTTATTCAGACGTTTCTTCCTGTGCATCGCACGAGGTAAATACTAGTAAATTAATAAAAAAAATAAAAAGTAGAGGAATGGGTCAAGTACAAGGTCCAATTTTGGATATTGTGAAGGACTAGAGTGGAGAAAATAGGAAGAAAGTGGAAGAGGAAAAAAAATATTAGAGTGGGACCCACTACTTTTTGTATGTCTCTCTTACGTACTAGATACCATGACCGACCCAACCATTGAGAATGCTCTAAAACTAGCAAACTTAAGCCCCTGTTCTCTTTGCTATTTTGAGGTCGTTTTCTGTTTTTATTTTCGAAAACGCAAAAAACGCGTTCTCTTTACCATTTTCGAAAACGCATTTTGGAAAACAAAAAAAAAAATTTGTACACAAAACGGAAAACGCCCGAAACATCTGAGCTTAATATAAAGTTTTTATTTTTTTTATTTTTTTTTAGAATTATCCTAATTTGGAACTAAGCCTAAATAAAGAATATATTTTTTTTTTTTTGAGAATTATCCTAACTTGGAACTTAGTTTAAATAAAGTTTTATTGAATTCAATATCAACATTACAAAAAAAAATTAAATGAGAATTCTTATTGTTATATTTCAAAAAATGCAATGATAAATGGACTCTGGTGGTTGTGAAAGAACTTGCATTTTCTGGATTTTAATAGAAGTAGAGCTTTCTCAAGTCTCGAACATGACCAAGCTGTGTTAATATAGACTCTTAATGCTCACATTAGTGTGTTGCATGTAACCATATTTTTAGTGTATTGTGAAAGGAAATTTGAGTTGGAGTTAGTAGTATTCTGCAAGCAAATTAATTAAAAATAGTTTAAATAGTGTTCTGCAAAATTTCAAACAGAACGTGTTTTCCAACTTTTCATTTTCAAAAACAGTTTTTAGAAATGACAAACCAAATGCGTTTTCAGCAAATTTGAAAACAAAAATGAAAACACAAAATACAAAACATTTTCGAAAATGAAAATACAAAATAAAATACAAACAGAACGCCACCTAACATTTTTAAAAAAAATTAGGTGTTAATGATTAAGAATAAATATAATTTATATTATATATAATATAAACATAATAATCTATTTTATATATATATATATATATATATATATATATATATATATATATATATATTAAAACTAATATAATATTAAATTAAAAACTCAAACAATTGATGTCACAACCTACCTCATCCCCCCGCCCCCACACCACCCACTCCCACTGATACCACCCCATCCCACCCCACAAAAATGAGTTTTTTCTCTTGATATTTTTTCACCCCACCCCACCCCACCCGCAAAGTGACAATTAATCACAGAAAATCACAAATAGCAATTATAAATTTAATCTCAAATTTCACCCTATCCTACCTCACCCCACCCCACCCAACTTCAACCCACATGCAAAGTCACATTTGATCACGTAAAGGCACAATTCGATCACAATTACAAATTTGGTTGTAAAATTTACCCCACCCCTCCCCTCCCCTCCCCTCCCCTCCCCACCCCACCTCACCCCCAAAGTCACAATTGATCGCGCAAGATCATAATTCAGTCATACAAAGTCGTAATTAGATCACACCCCACCCCAAAAATGATTTTTTTCTCTAAGTTCCCCCACCCCCACTATATCCCCACCGAGACTCAAAATGATTTTTTCTCTCTGTTTTCCAATCCGCACTTCACTCAACCCGCAAAGTCACAATTGGTCACATAAAGTTACATTTCAGTCACAAATCACAATCGAAAATTTCACTACAATCCCATCCTAACCCATCCAACTCTACCCACAAGCAAAGTCACAATCGGTTACACAAGGTCACAATTCGATCAAAATTACAAATTTAGTTGCAAAATCCAACCCACCCCAACCCAACCCCAAAGTCACGATCACACAAAGTCACAATTACAAATTTAGTTGCAAAATTCATCCTACTCCACCTCACCTCACCTCACCCCACATGCAAAGTCACAGTTGGTCACACAAAATTATAGTTGGTCACAAAATATCACAATTCAGTCACAATTACAAATTTAGTTGCAAAACCCCACCCACCCCACCCCACCCCCAAAGTCATAGTTCGGTCACACAAAGTCACGGTTAGGTCAAACGAGGTCACAATTAGGTAACAATTGGTTACACAAAGTAACAATTCGGTCACAATTAAAATTTTAGTTGCAAAACTCACCCCATCCCACCCCAACTCACCCTACATGCAAAGTTACAATTGATCACACAAAGTCACAATTTGATCTCAATTACAAATTAAGTTGCAAAATTCACTCCACCCATCCACCCACCCCCGCCCCTGCCCCAAAAGTCACAGTTGGTCACACAAAGTCACTGTTGGTCACACAAGGTTGTGGTTAGGTCACACAAAAGTCGTAGTTAGGTCAAATAAGGTCACAGTTCGATCGCACGAGATCACAATGACAATTTCCCCCAAAATCTATACGTTTCAACAAGCGACTATAATGATAGGAACTGTTTTCCAGGATTGCATGGAACTACTGGGCTTATGCCTATTTATTATTATTATTTTTCCTTTCGTGACTCATTAACCCCTTGTATTTCTCCTGTGCAGAAAGTTACTATTTAAAATATCGATTTTAATATGTATTTGTAAAATTTTAATGCTTATACATAATTAACACAAATTCAAAATGCGTAAAAAGTAATATTATATTATAATAACTATTAAAATTTAATAAATAATATAACTAATTCAAATATAACCAACACAAATCCAAAATGCGATATTTGTCATTCAGACTATGAAACAAATTTCCACGCCTTGATCAGATGTGAGCGTGCTCACAACTTGTGGAGCCACACTGGGAAAAATGATCCACGAGTTCAAAGGAAAAGAATTCTCGAATTTTACGCACACAGTAGGCTGAAGGTGGGCGAGTTTGAAAAAGTGTGTATGATTGTGTGGCAAATCTGGAGTAATCGAAATGGTATGATTCATGGAAGGAGTATACCACCATTAGAATGCCAATGTCAGAGGCTACTAGAGTACTGGCAGAGTTCCAAATTGTACAACTTGCTCTTAAGGTGCCGAATTTGAACACTGCAAATCAATCGAGGGCATCTCACAGAAGACATTGGTAGGCCCCACCAAATGATACACTCAATTAACGCTGACGCATCAGTGAGTGTTGAGGGACTGATTTTCATTAGGGTCATAATCCGTAACAATCATGCTGAGATAATGGGCTCACTCGACAAATGCTTACATGGAAATTTCTCCCCACTCACAGCGGAATTATTGGCTATCCGAGAAGGGCTTAAATTTGCAAACGAGCTTGGGATATGAGTACATATTGTGGAAACTAATTCATTGCTCTCAGTCTAAACAATCAACCATCATTTCCCCTACTCACCAGTTTTGAACGTAGTAGGATTGCAGACAACGTATGGCTCAGATGGTGAACTGCTCTATTCGACATACTTTGAGACTAGCAAACCAGGTGGCTCATGAATTAGTGTTGTTGAGATCGTACCCAAAATGTGGCACATTGGACCACCAGCGAAGGCCCAATGAGGGCCCAGTGGACTATACCCCATGGTTAAAGCTTAGAATATCACCTTGGGTCAACTGCCGAGGTGGAATATCACGCGAACCTCTTTGGCTGAACTGATTTGTGTCTGGCCGATGTGCTTTATGCTTAACCGATGTGCTTTACAGTGAAGCACAGAAGAGGGATGGGACAAGGGATGGAGTCAGAGATGTGAGACCACCTTTACCATGAAGTGACAGGCGCACATCCCCTACAAAGTGTAGTAATGATTAATATCAAAAGACAAGATCTACTTTTTAGAAGTTAGGGTAAATACAAGTGTAAAGTATGTCACGTATCACGATCCAAAACAACGAGTTCCTCTATAAATAGAGCACTCCTTCCGGTTTGTAGGGGGTTAGCAATTTCATACTCTTAACTAAATATTTTACTCTCACTCCCTTTTCTCTCTTTTACACATTTATATTTCCCGCACTCAATTTTTATCTGCTTGAAATGAGCACTGAATTTGGCATCGGAGTGCAAATGGGAGCCACCTCGGCCTCCTTTGCAAACTGATCATTTGTCACAATGCGCAGGAGATCCACATGTTCAAGAGGGAGAAGCTGAGACGTGTTGGTCCAAGGTCCAGCCGGATTTTTTGGTCAACAAGCGTTATTGACCAAGACTTCTAGGAATGATTTTTTGTGTTGCGAAGAGGTTCCTACCTCTATTGTTAAGTTTGTGGACTACGATTGTTCTCACATGATTGATTAATATTAAATTCGTTTTCCTCAAAAAAAATAAAAAAAATAAATTATAATAGCTTCTTTGAATAGTAAAATTCAAATTATATATTTAAATAATAAATTACTATTAATTTCAATAATTTTTATGAGTTATTATTAATTTCAAAGAAAATACTAATATAGTAATTTATTTAATGATATATCATGTTTGATTTAATATTGTCGACGTCAAAAAATGACTTGAACACATGTCATTCTCTTAGTCAATTTAAATGGAAAATATAAGAAAAGAGTAAGGAAATTTGAACACACGATAGGGCCGAACTTGCGATCCGACCTTATTTGATTTTTCTCTTGTATATATGAGGAGAAAATTTGAGAGTACAAATAGTTTGAGAGAGTTTTCCTCTCCTTATGTGAGGGGAAACTTGAATCCCTTTTCTTTACTATACATAGCCATATTTATAGGCAAAAATGTAATAATTACACTGACAAGTTGCTAATACCTTAATCAAATATAATGGTGCTTTTTTATCAACTAGTTGTCCTTCTTGGTTCCTGAAAGTGGCCTTGGTGGGACCTTCTCTGAGTTGGATATGACATGGCTGCAATTTGTATATAGCTTGTGGATAAGTTAAAGGAATATAATTGATGTTCTTTGGGAATTGTGAAAGATAAAAGATATTTAAGCAAGTGGGCCAAGTGGATCCACTAGATACTTTAATACTTGATTGGATAAATATTCTATCTCTAAGGTAGGCAGAGAACTAGATCTCGTATTCTGAACTTAATATGATGGTCTTCACTTCAACACCTAAATTAGACTTTCCCAAGTCTTTTATTTAGACTTTTAAATCGTCCAAGGCACTTCCAGGTCTTCTTATCTTCAAGGTCCTCCTAGCTCCGAGGTCTTCGGGGGAAGACAAGTCTAGGTCTTCAGGTCGGAGGCCATCCGTAGAAGACTTGTCGAGGTCTTCAGGTCGGATGTCATCCGTGGAAGACATGGTGAGATCTTTTGGAGAAGACCTGTCGAAGGTCTTGACCTCTTCTAAGGTGCTAGGTTGAGTTTTTCAGGTTCGAAATTTTATGACGAGGTCTTAGCTTTGTTTGCATCCCTCATGAAGACCTCTAATCTTTCTTTTGTTGACTTGGAGCTTAAAGTGGGTCCTCAAATAGTATGGGATAAATCAAGCATCTCAAGTTTATGTGGTCAACAATTGCCCCACAAGGTATGTGCTAAATATATTTAGTTCAGACCTTATTTCAACATCTTTTAGTCACTGTCCTCAGGTACTTTGCTGATTAACTCTACCAAGACTGAACTCTTCTAAGGTTGAGGTCTTACATACTATGCTTTTCTTTGATGCCAATGTGCTTTTGCCCCCAGGACTGCAAGTGTTTTGGATAAGAACATAGCAGATGCAAAGGCTTTTAGACCAATGTCTTTCTTCTTTTTGGGAGCTCTTGAGATGTATTGCTTGTCCATATCTTTATAAATGAAAGCACTTCTAGTTTTGGCCTAAGTATCAAGCTCTTTTTTGTTTGTATTGAAATTTAGCAATTTTTCAAGTGTTAAGCTATTATTGTTTCGAATAATGAACATAAATTAAATGGCTCGTACCTTCGAATATCTTAATAAGTATGTATAAGTACAAATATATTTAAGTTCTTAATATAATTCAAATACTTCAGTATATTACTAAGTAGTTGACATAATTAGAATAGCTCGTACCTTAGGGGCTTATTGATTGAACTTTAGGCTTGAGGATGTCCAATTTTGTATTTTGAATTTTGCTAGTTCGAGTCCTTTGCTTGAAGATTTTGACCTGCAATTATAGATCTTTTTTGTTCTTTTTTAGGACCTTTTATCACTTTTAGAACATTCTGATGCTCATATGAGATCAGGTTTTTGTTCATCTGGTGCTCTCATGGGATCGGGGTTTTCTTCCAAGTGTGCAACACTTACACTCCTTGGGAGTCATTTATCCTCTCGTGGGGATTTTTGGACGATTTGAGCCCTTATCCTCCCATAAGGATTGCCGAACTATTTACCAGCTGGGCATTTTACCAGACCTTGGTCAGGTTTTGTTTCCTTGTTGAGTTTTAAGGCCATGGCCTAACTCAGGACTTCTAAGGGCCGTAGCCAAACTCAGGAATTTTATTGGAGAGCTTAGGGCTGTAGCCGATCTCATAACATCTGAGGACTGTAGTCTAACTCTGAGCTTCTTTTATTCTTCAATGTCCTTGCTCTCGCATGTTGTGGACTTTGTGGACTGTTTATTTAGATTTGAGATATTTCGATCTTTGTTGAGCTTCTTTTTTTAGGCCTTTTTGCATGCAGAGTACCTCGCCTTTAGGGATTCTTGGAAGATCTTCTCTTTTTCAGTACCTCTTGTAAGTTGATCTTTGAGGTATTCTTCATGAGCCAATGTCTTTTTCATCTAAGGCAGTCATGTAATATTGAGGCCATTATATGCATCCAAACTTTTTATATTGGTTCAACATGTTCACCAAATTATCACATCACGAGGGTTTATTAATAGAACCCTTTGACCGTGTATGTTGACTGGATTTGTAGAGCTCAACCTCGTGGATTATTGCTAATACCATCCTGATTCCATGCTCTCATTTCTTGATGAGCTCTACATAATGAAGGTGAAAAACCGGTTTGCGGTCTAGCATTCTAGGCCAAATCTTTTTTGCTACCGAACTGCGTGGCTGAACTTATAATGCAACCTCGTACGTGGAGAAACTAGGACTGCACGGCCGAACATAAACTATAATGCCAAACTAGGACTGCATGGCTGAACAGGGTGGCTTCCTATGTAAGCTGTATGTTTGCGAACTAGCTGCATGTTTTCCCAGTTAAGTCGCATGGCTGTGAACTTATCTCCATGGATTCCTAGCACCGATCTTCGATTTCAGATTACCATTAACTAATTTAGACCATACTCCCGATCTCTGGACTAAGATTTCCATGACTGAACTTGTCACGACCCGTCCCAGATCACCCTATTGGACCTGAAACGTGACGTGTGCCGATGGCAAATGACAACTAGATGTTGGACCCACCACCAAGGAAAACTTGAATTTACTTATCTATCAGATTCACCTTTAATTAAATTTGATCCCATAAGTATTAATAAAAATTTTGACAGAGTCCCCCCTATATTATTGACATAACCAACCTGTAATTCAACGTCAAATCCTAAAAAATCATGCATAATAATCATAAAGACTTCCAAACCTTCCAAGCATAACATTAATGTAATAATACAATTGAAATTCTTAGTCAATTCTTTTAATATATATACATATAACCCGTATTACATAATCACCGGGCCTATTACCGACAAGGCCACAAAAGAATATCACAGCCTATAATATGAGCCCAAAAGATAACTTCTAAATACCATATAAGAATAAATCATAGAAATGCCTACATTTAGCTCGTCTGGCGGCGATGACTCTATCCAAGCTGCTCAAAATCTGAACTTTTTCCTATAAGGAAGAGATAGGGAGAAATGTGAGCTTGTAACTCAGTGAGTGGAGTTTATGAAGTAATTTCCTTTATAAACCATTTTTGAAAACATAATTTATTTCATAAGTTTTTACCACTTTAAATCAAATCATACATGCTAAGAACAATCATAAAGATCGTAGAATAATCATCTGTGGCATAACTGATAAACTGTAATACATAAGAAAATCACACCAAAGGTACCCAACTAAATCATCCGAAATCTGTATCTAGTCATACGCTCGTATACTACTGAGCACCTCCGTACTCGGCCCAAAGCCCCTCTGGGTACAAAAGTGGGTCCCGAAGACCTCATATATGCACCCTTACACACGGGCCATAGGCCCCCTCCGTGCATAAGACTGGATCTTAAGATCATCAAAACACGGGTCATATGCCCCCTCCATGACAGAGCCTTAAGATCTCAAATAATATCCGTTAGTACACGGGGGCCCAAGGCCCCCTCCGTGCACTAACACAAGAACAGATAACCACATGGGTACTTTTGGTGATTTTGAAATCATACATGCCAACTTAACTAATTATGCTCGTAAAACATGGTAAAAAGAGTCATTATGATAAACAAACTTAATTTTAAAACATTTGTTTTGATAATCATGCTAAAAGCAAGTAATTTCAAAATCATTTGTAACTTGTAGAAAATCATTGTGAATAACGTAGAAAATTCTTTAAGTTTATTCTCCACTCACAAAATAATTGACAATCCACTAGCTTGGTCGATATATAGCGCTGACTTCCTTGTCACCTCCTGAGATAAAATAAAATCATCACATCAACATTTAAAATCACTTTAAAAGATAATATAGCAAAAGAGTCTCATTCTTGAATTAACTCATTCAACTTGTTTTCTCATATTACACCATACTTACCCTTTTTACTTAGGAACATAAAATCACCTCTAAAGACTAATTAAGTTCTAATATCACTTAAGATTCAAAATTAGAGCCACATTTATCTAAATCTCAATTTTCCATTTTTACAAGCTTACTAGTTTATTTACCCCTCTTCATAACTAAACCAACATTCATCATCAACACCAACAATTCCATTTCTAGCACAAAACAAACCAAAATACAAGTTTATCTCAACTTAATCACTAGTTTAACCCAATGACATAAAACCCTAATATTTAATGCCAAGCATTTATTTCAATAAACTTAACTATATAACTAGAATCACCAAAATCATCATTCCCACATTCATATATAACTCACATTTAAACTATAAATCAAAAGCCCTAATTTTACACATTATTGAACAATAAATATTTTACCACTTACCTCTTAATGTTAGGAAAATATGGTAGAATAACACCCACACACACTTTGAGTTGGATGGGCTCTTCCTTCTTCTTCCTTTCCTTTCTTTTTCTTTTCTTTCTTTTCTTCTTCTTTTTTCTCTCTCTCTTCTTTCTCCCGATTTTTCTGCGTCCAGCCTCTGCCCTCTGTTGGTCCCTTTTTGGTTTGGCAATATGTTTGATATAATTAGTATTATAATATGTAAAGTATTTAGTTATTGCCAAGAAGGTCCCCACTCTTATTTCTTGATTTAATTAAATCCTCAACATGTATAAGTTTTAGAAAAATAATCCCAACAAATAAAATAATATAATTTGGTCCTAATTTGACTTTGACTTGACTATTCCATATATGACTTTGACTAGTAAAAGTTTGACTAATAAAAATAATAATTGGGTTGTTACAATCTTACCTCCTTCAAAGAATTTCGTCCTCGAAATTCAATCACCAAATAGATGAGGATATTGAACACGAATTGCTCCTCATGTTCCCATGTTGCCTCTTCTGCTGGGTGATTTCCCCATCGGACCTTTACTAATGAAACCATCTCATTTTCATCAATTTGCTCCTTCCGCTCCAATATTTCAATGGGTTGTTCTTCATAGCTCAAATTCTCCTTTAGCTCCATTGGTTGGAATTCCAATACATGAGACACGTCAGGGATGTACTTACGAAGCATAGATACATGAAACACATTGTGTATTCTGGACAACTCATCTGGAAAAGCAAGTCGATAAGCAACTGGACCAATCCTCTCAACAATCTCATAGGGTCCAATATACCTAGGACTTAGCTTCCCTCTCTTGCCAAACCTCAAAATACCTTTCCATGGCGATAACTTTAAGAAGACTTTATCCCCAACTTCAAACTCCAAATCCTTTCTGCGTCTGTCAGCGTAACTCTTTTTTCGATCTTGTGCTATCTTTAGTCTTTCTTGAATAATTTTTACCTTTTCAGTTGCCATTTGAACCATCCCTACTAACTTTCTCTCACCCACTTCGGTCCAACAAACTGGAGTCCTGCACCTCCTACCATATAGTGCCTCGAAAGGAGCCATCTCAATACTGGAATGATAACTGTTATTATAAGCAAACTCCATCCAGCGTAAATGAGTATCCCAACTCCCTTTGAACTCGAGAGCACAAGCTCAATGCATATCTTCTAGGGTCTGAATGGTTCTCTCAGATTGACCATCCGTCTGTGGGTGAAATGCAGTACTAAACTGAACCTTTGTGCCCAAAGCAATCTGCAACTTTGGTCAAAATTGAGACGTGAATCGAGGATCTCTATCAGACACAATAGAAACTGGAGCCCCATACAGACAGACTACCTCATCGACATATAATTTTGCTAACTTAGTCAATGTAAATGTAGCTTTAATTGGTAAAAACCTTACGGTCTTTGTCAACCTATCCAAAATCACCCAAACACCATCATTAACACTTTGAGTACGAGGAAGACCAAATAGAAAATTCATAGTGATGTGCTCCCACTTCCACTCTGGAATAGGCAATGGTTGCAAAGTTCCAGCATATTTCTGATGAACTGGTTTCACTTGTTGGCAAATAAAACATCTAGACACAAACTCGGCAATATCTCTCTTCATGCTTGGCCACCAGTAATGTTCCTTCAACATATGATACATTTTTGTGCTGCCTGGATGCATTGCATAAGCTGAATTATGTGCTTCTTCTAGTATCTCATTTTTCAACTCTAAAATATCTGGAACACATAATCTGTTTCCCATAACTAGAGTGCCATCATCTACGATAGAAAAATCTGTTCGTATTCCAGTTTCAACTTCTGCCTTCAATATTCTCAGTGATAGATCCTTAGACTGGCCTGTTTAACTTTATCCACTAGACGAGGCTTCACCTGAAACATAGCTAGCACTGCCCCTGAAGTAGTGGCTGATAACTGAGCATTCAAGTTTCTAAATTCACACATCAAAGAAGCACATACTGCATTTGTTTGGTTCGAGGTACTACTGGCTTTTCGACTAAGTGCATCAGCAACTACATTTGCTTTACCTGGATGGTAATAAATTTTACAATCATAATCCTTAATCAATTCTAACCATCTTCTTTGCCTCAAGTGCAATTCTTTCTGAGTAAAAATATACTTCAAGCTTTTGTGATCAGTGAAAATCTGATACCTCTCACCATATAAATAGTGCCTCCAAATTGTGAGAGCCAAAACCACCGCAGCCAATTCTAAATCATGTGTGGGATAATTCAATTCATGTTTCTTCAATTGTCTTGAAGCATAAGCCACAACTTTTCCATTTTGCATCAAAACACATCCCAAACCTTGTCTCGAAGCATCACTATAAATCACAAATTCTTCACCTGGTGATGGAAGTGTAAGTATAGGAGCAGAAACCAACCTATTCTTCAATTCTTGAAAACTCTTCTCACACTCTTCAGTCCAAACAAACTTTGAGCTCTTCCATGTCAAACTGGTCAATGGAAAGGCAATCTTAGAAAATCCCTCCACAAAACGACGATAATATCCGGCTAAACAAAGAAAACTCCTCACCTCAGTCACATTATTAGGACGTTCCCATTTCATCACTGCCTCTGTCTTTACAGGATCAACATAAATTCCTTCAGCTGAAATCACATGTCCTAAAAATACAACCTTGTCTAGCCAAAACTCACATTTTGAGAACTTAGCATATAATTGTTTATCTCGCAAGGTCTGCAAAATAATCTTCAAATGCTCTGCATGCTCATCATGGTTGGAAGAATAAATCAATATATCATCAATAAAGACAATAACAAATCTATCCAAATAAGGATGTAGAATCCTGTTCATCAAATCCAGGAAAGCGGTTGGGCGTTGGTTAAACCAAACGGCATCACTAGAAACTCATAATGACCATAGCGAGTCCTAAATGCAGTCTTTGGCACATCAATATCTCGAATTTTAAGCTGATGATACCCCGAACGCAAATCAATCTTAGAGAATACCTTGGCATCTCGAAGTTGGTCAAACAAGTCATCAATACGTGGAAGTGGATACTTGTTTTGAATCGTAACCTTATTCAATTTTCGGTAATCAATACACAATCTCATAGTTCCATCTTTCTTCTTCACAAACAAAACCGGAGCTCCCCATGGTAATGCACTGGGTCTGATGAAACCCTTATCAACCAATTCCTGTAATTGCATTTTCAATTCTTTTAACTCAGTTGGGGCCATTCTATAAGGTGCTTGAGAAATAGGAGTTGTACCAGGCAATACCTCAATAGTAAATTCGAATTCTCTATTTGGCGGTAACCCTGGAAGATCATCTGGAAACACATTTGGAAAATCTCTCACAATAGATATATCCTCAAGTTTAGGCTTACTGATCTGAGTATCAATCACATGAGCTAAAAATCCCTGACAACCTTTCTTCAGAAGTCTACAAGCATCAAGAGCAGATATTAAACAGGATGGTAAAATTCTCCTTTCTCCTTTAAGAATAATCTCAAAATCTCCAGACCTCCTGAATGTAACTTCTTTACGAAAACAGTCAACTGTAACACGATTCATAGTTAAAAAGTCCATGCCCAAAATTATATCAAAGTCATGAATATCAAGTGGAATTAGATCAGCTTTCAGCTCATGATCATTCACTTGAATCACACAACCCTTGAACACATCATTAGCTAAAAGAGATTTTCCCACCGGTGTAGCTACGACTAACTCATTATCTAAGGGCTTTAATATCTTATCTGCATATTTAGTAAGTGCATAAGAAATAAAGGAATGAGTAGCACCAGAATCAATTAATGCATGAACATTTTTACCAAAAATAGATATCATACCCATAACAACATCTGGTGACTCCTCGACCAGCTGTTGTGTCATCGCAAAAACTCTACCTTGGGACTTCGGACGTCCCGCCTGTCCTCTCTGACTAGTAACACCATGGCCTAAAAGATTTGAATGGGTCCCACTCGATGATCCCACATTATCTTTCCTATTCTGATTCTGTCTCGCACCGCTAGCTTCAATCTGTGGAGCCATCTGTGATGCACTACCCTCCTGAAATCGAACTGGACAATCCTTCTTCAAATGTCCCATCTGACCACAACGAAAACAACCATCACTACTCTTGAGGCACTCTCCCGCATGACACTTGCCACACAACTGACACTGCGAAAATCTGGGACCACTACCACTGTCAGCCGATCTAGGGGCAAAAGATCTCTGAGAAGGAGCCTGCATGTGAGAACGGCTATGTACTGGCTGCCGTATAGACTCTGGCTATGTCCTGATCCTCCACTAAATCCTGTACTTCGAGACTTAGATTTGAAGCTCCCAGTTTGTATGACACCTGGCCAAAATCCTTTCTTATCCTTCTTTGACTGTCCACTATAAGTCCCCGTCTGACTGCTACCACCACGAAATAGCATTTGCACTCCCTAATTTTGTCCTTCCAAAAGTGTCGTCTCGACTCTTGAGGTCGCTTCTACAAGTTCACTGAAACTATGATGTCCATGACTTGTCACCATAGCTCTAATTTCCGTCCTCAGTCCTTCCTCAAACCGCCTGCATTTGTTTGTTTCATCAGCTACAAAATCAATAGCATACTTGGATAATTCCACAAACCTCTTCTGGTACTCAGCTACAGTGTATGATCCCTATACAAGATTTAAAAACTCCCTTTGTCTGGCCGCACGGTAGCTCGGGGGATAGTATGTCTCATTAAATGCTTCCTTGAACATGGTCCAAGTAATAGTACTAGGATCACGATACAGACCTCGATATGTAGTCCACCAATCTGCCGCAACTCCTCTTAATAAGAAGGAGGCAAGACGCAACTTAGTAGCATCTGAACATACCATGACATCGAAAATATTCTCCAAGCTCCTCATCCAAACCTCAGCATCTGCTGGATTGCCCGTGCTCTCAAAGTGTTTTGCCCCAAGTTTAATAGCTCTTTCAATGCTATCATCTCTAGCTGGGTTCTATAATACATTTGGTAAGAGAGAGGCAATGGCCGTAGCAATTCTCTTGGTTAAGGGATCATTCCCAGCTGCATTCCCCTGATTCTGTTGTGCTGGTACATTTCCCTGATTCTGTTGTACTGGTGCTTGGTGGACCGATTCTTCTCCCTGATTTAATCCCCTAACATTTGCTCTTTGGCGAGTATTTTGATTTCGAGGTTGTGGACGTGTCTTACCACCCCTAGCCATCTTGCACCTAAAAATATGCATTACAGGTTGACAGATCAGAAATGAATAGCACAACTTGTAGACTAAATAATCATGTATTGCCCAAACGCCAATAACCATGCTCTGATACCAATTGTCACGACCCGTCCCAAATCACCCTACTGGACCTGAAACGTGACGTGTGCCGATGGCAGGTGACAACTAGATGTTGGACCCACCACCAAGGCAAACTTGACTTTACTTGTCTATCAGATTCACCTTTAATTAAATTTGATCCCATAAATATTAATAAAAAATTTGACAGAGTCCCCCTATATTATTGACATAACCAACCTGTAATTCAACGTCAAATCCTCAACAATCATGCATAATAATCATAAAGACTTCCCAAACCATCCAAGCATAACATTAATGTAATAAGACAATTAAAATTCTTAGTCAATTCTTTTAATATATATACATACAACCCGTATTACATAATCACCGGGCCTATTACCGACAAGGTCACAAAAGAATATCACAGCCTATAATATGAGCCCAAAAGATAACTTCTAAATACCATATAAGAATAAATCATAGAAGTGCCTACGTTTAGCTCGTCTGGCGACGATGACTCTATCCAAGCTGCTCAAAATCTGTAACTTTTTCCTATAAGGAAGAGATATGGAGAAACGTGAGCTTGTAACTTAGTGAGTGGAGTTTATGAAGTAATTTCCTTTATAAATCATTTTTGAAAACATAATTTATTTCATAAGTTTTTGCCACTTTAAATCAAATCATACATGCTACGAGTAATCATAAAGACCGTAGAATAATCATCTGTGGCATAACTGAGAAACTGTAATACATAAGAAAATCACACAAAAGGTACCCAACTAAATCATCCGAAATCTGTATCTAGTCATACGCGCGTATACTACTGAGCACCTCCGTACCCGGCCCAAAGCCCCTCTGGACACAAAAGTGGGTCTCAAAGACCTCATATATGCACCCTTACACACGGGCCATAGGCCCCCTCCGTGCATAAGACTGGATCTTAAGATCATCTAAACACGGGCCATAGGCCCTCTCCGTGACAGAGCCTTAAGATCTCAAATAATATCCGCTAGTACACGGGGGCCCAAGGCCCCCTCCGTGCACTAACACAAGAACAGATAACCACATGGGTACTTTTGGTGATTTTGAAATCATACATGCCAACTTAACTAATCATGCTCGTAAAACATGGTAAAAAGAGTCATTATGATAAACAAACTTAATTTTAAAACATTTGTTTTGATAATCATGCTAAAAGCAAGTAATTTCAAAATCATTTGTAACTTGTAGAAAATCATTGTGAATAACGTAGAAAATTCTTTAAGTTTATTCTCCACTCACAAAATAATTGACAATCCACTAGCTTGGTCGATATATAGCGCCGACTTCCTTGTCACCTCCTAAGATAAAATAAAATCCTCACATCAACATTTAAAATCACCTTAATAGATAATATAGCAAAAGAGCCTCATTCTTGAATTAACTCATTCGACTTGTTTTCTCATATTACACCATACTTACCCTTTTTACTTAGGAATATAAAATCACCTCTAAAGACTAATTAAGTTCTAATATCACTTAAGATTCAAAATTAGAGCCACATTTATCTAAATCTCAATTTTCCATTTTTACAAGCTTACTAGTTTATTTACCCCTCTTCATAACTAAACCAACATTCATCATCAACACCAACAATTCCATTTCTAGCACAAAACAAACCAAAATACAAGTTTATCTCAACTTAATCACTAGTTTAACCCAATGGCATAAAACCCTAATATTTAATGCCAAGCATTTATTTCAATAAATTTAACTATATAACTAGAATCACCAAAATCATCATTCTCACATTCATATATAACTCACATTTAAATTATAAATCAAAAGCCCTAATTTTACACATTATTGAACAATAAATATTTTACCACTTACCTCTTAATGTTAGGAAAAATATGGTAGAATAACACCCACACACACTTTGAGTTGGATGGGCTCTTTCTTCTTCTTCCTTTCCTTTCTTTTTCTTTTTTTTCTTTTCTTCTTCTTTTTTTTTTTTTTTCTCTCTCTTCTTTCTCCCGATTTTTCTGCGTCCAGCCTCTGCCCTCTGTTGGTCCCTTTTTGGTTTGGCAATATGTTTGATATAATTAGTATTATAATATGTAAAGTATTTAGTTATTGTCAAGAAGGTCCCCACTCTTATTTCTTGATTTAATTAAATCCTCAACTTATATAAGTTTTAGAAAAATAACCCCAACAAATAAAATAATATAATTTGGTCCTAATTTGACTTTGACTTGACTATTCCATATATGACTTTGACTAGTAAAAGTTTGACTAATAAAAATAATAATTGGGTTGTTACAGAACTTGTGTTGCACGTTCCGAGTTGCCGACCTTGGACCTGCGTGGTTTCCTAGTTGAGTTGCAAGGCTGCAATTTTGAGCTTCATGGCTTTCTTCCGAACTGGAATTGAGTTGGCCGATTATTGCCGTCGAAGTGAAATATAGCTTTGCTACAACCTTCTGACCTGGATTTGAAGACTGCTTTGTTGAGCTACGTGGCAGCGGACTAAGCTTCATGGTTGAAGGAAACAATGCAGTTGTCCGAACTGCGACCTTAATGTCTGCCATAGTTTGACTGGAACTGTATGTACCGATCTATGAAGTGGTTGCACCGAACTGGGTTTTACGGCATTGTTGTTGAGTGGTAGAATGAGCTCCATGGTCGAAGCTATCATTGCAGCCGAACTGGGTAACTGTGGCCAAACGAGTCAACGAACTGGACATGAAAGTGAACTGATGAAATAAGTGCAGATGACTGATCTGATCCTGGAATAAATTGAGCTGAATTTAAAATGGGCATGCACAGAATGAATTGATCTTCAGTAATGGACTACTGTGCTACATAGCTGCCCTGCTTAGTTGACTGTGAAGTGTGAACTTAGATTAATACTGAGCTGCGTAGTTTGTGAATTGATCTGAGTGGCTATGAACTGATGGCTTTACGAATGGGCTTATGGTGGTCCAAATAAAGAGCTGCGAAGCTGCATGGCTCTTCAGTTGAGCTGCGTTGCAACTGCCGAACTGGGACTTGTGAAATGTAAGCATAATTGGAATGGATAATCAAAGATGGCCCAATTATACCTAATGAGGAAATTACCTCCACACCTACATTTCAACTACATAATTCAAAAATAAGATTAAATACTGATTTATTCAAAATTCAGGTAATAATTCAAGGATTAATATTAATAATTATATTATTAAATTAAATAAACTCATTTAACCTACCATACGTACCCATCCTATCCAACTTCAAACCCTAATTCCTCTCTCTCTCTCTCTCTCTCTCTCTCTCTCTCTCTCTCTCACATCCCATCCCACCCCAATCCCAACCCCACCTCACCCCAAGGATCTACAATTGCTCCAATGAGCATCAGGCGCTGTCATTCATCGCCAAGCCGTCAATCTCTGCATCTTGCACAACAACTAGAAGCACCTGGCTCCGATGCGTGGCAGATTGAATAGTCGGCAAAGCTTGGTGTTGTAAATTATGAAGTTGCAAAATCGTAGATCTCTCTGCACAACGCAGATCACAACAGTCAATAACACCTGGCTGCGTTGCACAATAGATCTCATCGTCGGGCTATGGCTGTGGCTGTTGTGTGGTGGTGCGGGCAATGGTAGCTCTGTGGTGGTGGTGGGTGTTGCAGTGTGCGGTGGTGTGGTAAGATATCTGGTGGTTATGGGTTTGTGGCGGCAGTGGCGACGGATCTACAACCGTGTGAATGAATTTTGGGAGATGGATTTTTTTTTTTTTTTGCGAATTTTGGATTGCAGTATTGAATAATGGGTGGTGGTGGTGGTGGTAGCTGTGGGTGGTGATGGTAGTGGTGGTGTTGTCTGGTGGTACGGTGTAGCTATGGGTGGTGATGATACCAACAGATTCGCAAGTCGAAACAAAAATGCAAATGCGCAAGTCGAAACAGAAGCTTCAATTCAATCCAGGAGGCCGTCTAGAGCCGCTTCAAACCTGATAAACTGGAGTTCGACAGAACCTTTTCCAAGTCGGAGCATGCTCCATGGACAATAGTTGGCGATTGTTCTCATTTTCAGCTTGCTCCATTATTATTTGATAATTCCTTAAGTCTGACTCAGAGCACTTAATATATAGAGAAAGTGATAAAGATAGCCAGGTATGTTTTGCTGGTGATGTTAGAGGTCGGGTAACTATGGCGGCGGCACCGTGGAAGTGGCGGCGGCATTGAGACGGTGTTAGTTGCAATTGTTGATTATGTGACTTGAAATAATTGATGATTTTGTTTCTTATGTGACCATAAAAAGTAATTGATAATTGTCAATACACTTGACTTCACAAAATATGTGACCTAAAGAAATCAGATAATAGTGACTTAAAAATATTCATGATCTAATAATTTGATAATTGTTACTTAAAAAATTTGTGACCTAATAAACTAATACATTGTGACCTAGAAAAAAGTCGAGATTGACTAATTTGATATTTGTGTGACCTAATGATTTAGTAATTTGTGACCTTGACATCAGTTGTAAAACTTGTGACTTAAAAGATTTGAATTTGTGACATCAAATTATGTAATGTTGTGACCTCAATATGTATACTCTAATACATTGTGACCTAGAAAAAAGTCGAGGTTGACTAATTTAACATTTGTGTGACCTAATAATTTAGTAATTTGTGACCTTGACATCAGTTGTAAAACTTGTGACTTAAAAGATTTGAGTTTGTGACATCAAATTATGTAAGATTGTGACCTTAATATGTATAATTGATAAAATATTTTTAATTATTTAACATAAATAATTAATATTAAATACAACCTGATTTTTGAATATATATATATGTTTGGCCTTATTTTTGAAATATGTATTTGTAAATTCCTTAATTATGTATTTTTCCCTTAACTAATATGTGGCCCAACTAATTTCTCTCCGAGACTGTCCTTCAATATACAAATTCCATTTTCGAAAATGTATAAAGTTTCAGTTTATTTTCTTTCTCGTGAATCTTCGGAACTTCATCCTAGTGTTGCTTAAGCCACCCATTTTCATTATCTCATATACTAATAAAAAGCACGCTACTACATTTCACATATATATGAGCCAAAAAACTTCTTGACTGCCAAACCGAGCTCCAATCTTGATCTCACTACTTACCCATGGATCTAATTCTCCTTACTCAAATTCTTTAACCCAATGTAGCCTCTCAACTCACTCATTCGAGACTCGAAATAGCAATGAACTGCCCATTATGCAAATAAGCTTGGGAAATAAAAGAAACCAGAATGCAAGCAACATCCAAGTTTGGGGTGAAGAAGGAAGTGTCGTGAGCCATCACGTTCACATCTTAGAGTGTGTTTGATTGAAGGGATTTTCCATGGAAAATGTCTCATCAATCAAAATATTTTCCATCTTTGCATGTTTGATTCACAAGATTTTCCATGGAAAATGTCCCAATTTTTTCATGGTAACCCTTTTATGCATTGTTTCCCATTATTTGCCTTGAAAATTTTCCAATGGGGGGAGGTGGGAAAAATTTTCCATGAAAATATTTTCCATTTTCATTTTCCATCTTTTGTCTATCAAGTCCACCCTTAGTAATTCATTCGGCCCTATCCTACACGCCTGTGTATGCACACTGTTGTCATCACACTTCATTGCTCAACTACCACTATAATCTCCCTTCCAATATCTAAATGGTGTGGTGTCGTGCCTATGAGTCTACTATGTCTGTGATTAGGGCGAGCTAGAATAAATTGAATCAAGGAGGGTTCGGATTTGATTATTTTGGAAGATCGGATGATGAGGAGGGTTTGATTGGGGGGAAATGTCGGAACGTGTCCTAGTGTCTTTATGCGGGGGATTATTGGTTTAGCCATATGAAACATACAATTTTTAAGAATGACCACTTTTTGTAATTTGTCCATATTACCCTTAATGAAGTTAGTTATTTACTTTGCAAGACATGTCCCTGAATTTAATTTTGTTCATTTAATTCAATACTTCTTGTTATATCCATATTTTTTAATCTCTTAAGTTCTTCTAAAAATGTTCTATATTGTGATAATTTCTCAAAAGATTTAGGATGATCTTTTTTAGTTATATATCCTAATATTATTCCTTCTGAAACTTCTTCTTCTATATCCTCGTATTCTTTTATAATTTTATGAACTGTATTTATATTCTTTACTGTTTCAACAGAATTAAATTCTATTTTATTTATGATAGCATAATCAATATCTTTGTATATTTCTTTTAGTTTAGATTGTCCAACAGAGTGTATATTTTTAGATTTTTCAACGATAGTTAATAAAAATGAAATTTCTTTATTATTTAAATATAGTTTATGATCACAGTTATTAGATGTTGATGTTTGTGAAGTATTCATAGATTATTGGGTTGGTAAATTATTATACAAAATTTTCTGGTATAAATCCATTCTTTGATCTAGTAAAATACAATAATGTGCAATATATTGTTCGTATTTTTCTAAAAGTTTATTATATTCTTCAGAAGATATGTTTTCATTTTCCATTTGTTGTTTAATATCTTCCATTTTATCTTTCAATTTTTCTAAAAGGTTATCAAGTCCTTTGATTGTATATCCTGACATTTAAGTTTGTAATGTATTTGTCGTAATTTTATTTTCTAATTCCATTTTGAGCTATAATATATCCGAATAATTTATAATGTATTGATCATAGTTTTCTAAAAGTATATAATATTATTCAGATGATTCATCTATATCTATTAATTGAGATATAATGTTATCTATTTTTTTCATTATCCTATCTAACAAATTGTCTAATCCTTCAATTGTATATTCAGGCATTATAAACACAAAGATAAATAATTTATAAAGTTTCAAGTAATTTTTCGAACTCTATCAATGTCTGAGAGTTGATAATATCTATGTCAGCCATAATATCTATGCTTGGTTCAAATGATATATTATATTTCGAAATACTTTTCTTTCTTTTTTCTAATTTATCAATTATATCTTGAATATCATGTATTATTATAGATCTTACAGTACCTCTAGCAAAGTTTTCTATTAAATTTTCTTTAAAACTTTTTAATATCTCTTGTGATGCATAGAGTTGCTCTTGGTACCCTATTTTATCAATTTCATTTTCATATTCAATACCTTTTTTACTTTTGATATTCTTTTTAACTTTATATGGACATCTTTTAGATCTAGGTTTTTTCATATAATTGCTTCCATTCATGTTATTAAGATTTTCAAAAACTGGTAAAGAAAGATTCATCTCTTCCATCACTGTCATAATCTATTACAGGATTATAATCATTATCACTACTAAACACATATCCTGAATATAATTCATTATTTATTTCAGTATTATCACTATCAAGCCAAAAATAAATAATCGATTTTGTAATTTCTAATCCTAATATTCTTTTTAATGTTGGAAAGATAGTTAACAAACATGGCATATAGACATGATATAACTTTTTTATTTTATTATTTGGTCTAGTAAACTGTTTATGTATTAATAAATGTTCAATTATGTTATGATACTCATCATTATAAGAGCTGTTTTGATAATTAAATTTAACAATTCTGAATTCTGTCATGTTAAAAGCTCTTCTTCCTCCTAATTCCGTAAAGATGGATATATTAAGAATACTACCCTCTTTTCCTGTTCTCAGTACATTTGTATTTTCCTTCTATTGTTAGTGACCTTCAGGCTTATAGGTTTCTGCTCCACACCCTCCAATGGTTTCCTGCCTTCACGGGTTATTAGCTAAACTGACGCGATCCCGGTCGGGGAATCTCGTCGAAAACGCGGAATAACGAAATTTAAAACCCTAGGAAAGATCTAAATCAGATCTGACACGAAAAATAACAAGAACACGAATAATTGAACAGAAATTAAAAGATAGATTGACGATAGGACCTTGACCCAAGATTCACGACGCAAGAAATTGACGATGCGGAATCGAGATCCAAGGTTTTCGAAACACCACAAGGACTTGTCAATTTTCTTGATAAGATTCTAATCGGACACGCCACAAATATTCTCGCGAATATTTGATAAGTACAACGCCACAAATATTTCCACAATATTTGATAGGTCGGATTTGTTCTTGAAGAACACAAAAGGGACTCCTCAACCTTTCAATTGGAGAAAACTCTCTCAACTATATTAATCTCAAAATCAATCTTAATTGTTTTTACAATGAATTGAAAAGCGTATAAATAAGCAAAATAACCTAGCATCTAATTTACTCAAAATAGAATTCTAATTATGCTAAAATTCTAAAATAGGAAAATAACCTAAAATAATAAAAGGAAATAAAATAATTAAAAATCCGCAAAATCTGGAAAATCTTGAATTACGGCCGTGAATATCCAGTTTACGGCCGTAACGAATATTCTGCCTCAAATTCCAATCATGTGTTACGGCCGTGATCAATATGTTACGGCCGTGATCAATTTCAATTTCATTTTTACGGCCGTGAGGAATATCTTTACGGCCGTAAAGAGTGTTCTGCCTGTTTTTGCCTTATTGTTTGATTTCCTGCCTCGGCTCGATCCTTTCGCCTTCTCGGCTCGACTCCAACACGGAACTTGCTCTGTTTTGCACGTAGATCACTATCATATTGTCGATGGCTCGACTTCGCCCTTCGATGCCTGGTCTGGATCACATCATAAACCTAGATGCCTTCACTGTATAACTCTTTAGATGGAAAATATTTTAGGATAGAGTGTAGGGAGTTTTCTTAATAATATATCTTCCTTTTGGAAATAGGATTTAGAAGACAAGAATTTAGAAACTCATCATAATATGATAAGTAAATTGAGATTTTATTGATAATATGAAGATTGACAAAGGATTGGTATGAAAAATTTTCAAAGATAGAAGATTTTTGGCTTTCTCACAAACTGAGTGCTCAAGAGTGTTCTGTCTTTCAACTAGCCCCGAGGCCTCTATTTATAATACTACATTGGACACAATTACATCACTGCTTACATCATCGTCCTAACAATTTCACAGCTTTTTTCTTTTCACCACACCCGTCCTTCTATTATTTATTACATCACATGACCCTTACATTATAGGGACACTTATCCTTCTATTTTTTGGTCTTGACATGGCCCCTACATTGTTCTGCATTGTTGAATTAAAGTAGATCTATTAAACAGCTTCCACTTGTCCATCAATTCTGTTGGCATGTAAAACAGATCCATCAAGTGGCTTCCACCTATCCATCAACTCATTTGGCATGTGGGGCAGTTCCTGGCTATGCACGCCTCTTGTAAAGTGGCAAAGTTTCCATGGATTTGATGAGTATCAAATTTATTGATGTATTCTTGCAAGATTGTTGACTTTTCTTTTCCTCCATTAGTGAGTAGGGTCCATCCATTGTACTGGCATATGCATTTGAATTTTTTCTCATACAAGTTTTTGGCAATGTTGTAGAGAACTTTAATTCCCAACACCCTTCGGGATCTAAACCATGATCTTGTAATGTTTGGTACTGGCTTGGTATTTTTTCCAACTTCAATTTGAAAATTTCGAGCAACATACCCAATCGTGATAATATGCTCAGCAGGATAATATATCCTTCCATCAATTTCAGGACTGATCAAATAAAATTTTAAATATATAGGTCTTCCTTGAGCAAACTTTGAAATTTCTCCTTTTAGTAAATCATCAAATTTTTCGATTTCTTTCAGATCTTTTCCTGGATATATAAGATCCAAGAATCCATAATTAGCTGCCATTTTTGTCATGACGGGATCTCCTCCCTGAGGAACGATCAATCGTGGGTATACATGGTCTCCAGACGAAATGTAATAGCAATCACATTCTTGAAGTTCATATATAACTTCAACAGTAGTTTTATATTCGTTTTCTTTTGGTAAAAAAGGGGAATCATCTTCCTCTTCAGCACAAATCCTGACTACCCCTTGTATGTTCATCTTTGGCATTGATTGTGATTTTTCGAGGACTGGCTTCATTTATAACAACTTTTTTGGGACTTGGTTCATCTCTTTAAATTGTTGGTCTACCACTGCTTCCAGAAGATGTACCTGTTTGTATGTTTGGTATCAGCCTGTTTGGTAATCAACGATTCAAACTGAGATTCAATCTCAATTATGTTATCGCTCAATTCTTTAGAATAATTGTGATGAAATGTTGAGATTTCCATCAATTGCTTGAAACTCCCTTGGAGAGTTTCTGCAAGTTGTTCAATGCCAAGCTTTATATTTTCAGCTTCCTCCATGAGGAAGTTCATTCACTTTTTGGCATCTATCAGGAAATTTTTTGATATTATCCATCTGCAAATTCAATATTCCTGCTTAAAAAGTCTGCAAGATAATTATTAACACCTTTAATAGAGATGGCAAAAAAATCCGATCCGCCCCGTCGATCCGTCGACCCGATCCGATCCGAAAAAATCCAGATCCGTGGATCGACGGATCGAAATTTATGTGATCAGCCCCGATCCGAAAATTCACGGAGCGGATTTGGATCGGGGCTGATCCGATCCGCCCCGATCCGCGATCCGACATTTTTTTTAATATAATTTTTTTATCATGTATAAAAATCTAATATGTAAATTTTGTAGCAAACTTTAATTTCTGGGAATAACCTGTAATCTTTGCATTTTAAAGAAAACACATTTTTCATGTTCTTCATTTAAAGAAATAATTTCAATAAGTGATGGCAAAAAAACTCGATCTGTTGAATCGGCGAATCGGCCTCTATACGTCTCGTTTCAATAAAATAAATAAAATTTAATAAAACAAATATTTTTTCTAAATTTTTTTAAAAGATTTAATTTAAAATATATTTAAAAAAATTAAAAAAATAAAAATAAAATAAAAAAATAATTCGGCGAATCGGTCCACGGATCGGTGGACCGATCCGCCCCGACCTGACCCAAAATTTGACGGATCGCGGGGCGGATCCGGATCGGGGCAAAAATATTCGGGGCGGGGCGGATCGGGGTCCGACCCACCCCGTTGCCAACACTAACCTTTAATATGAACTATATCAAAATTATAAAATGCCAAACAGGCTTGCCATCTATGGAGTCTTCTATATTGAGGTTCTGGTGGTAATTTATTTTTTACTAAACCTGCAACTTGAGAATTATCAGTTTCAACAATAAATTTCTTAGATAATAAAAACAATGAAAACTTCTTTATTCCTCTGATGATTGCTAACAGTTCTTTCTCATGAGTAGTATACTTTATTTCTGCTTGATTAAACATTCTAATTGAGTATCTACAAGTTTCATTAAGATCTATTTTTAATATTGCTGGCCAAAACTTATCCGAGGCATCAATATTAACTATCAGATTATCTTTTTCATCTGGTAATCTTAATTTTGGTAAATTTTTACATTCTTCTTTTAGTGATTTGACAATTTCTGTATGTTCGTCACTCCATCCTTTGGTATTTGTTTTCCTGAGTAAAATTTGAATTTTATGTCTCTTTTTTAATAGATTTTCAATAAATCCTTCTGCATAATTTAAATATCCTAAAAAATTTTGTATTTGTTCTTTTGTTTCTAATTTGTCTGGAAAACTTTCTATCTTTTTAGATATATGAGTTTGTAATTTTATCCCCCTTTTATCTATTGATAATTCAAGAAAATCAATTTCTTGTTTTTCTATTATAACTTTATTTTTTGAAAGAACAATTCCTTCTTTTTTGCATTCATTTATAAATTTAATTAAATGGTTTCTACGTTCTTCTCTATAATTAGAACATATTAATATATCATCGACATAGACAAATAAGAATTCATTTAATTTTCTAAATATGTTATCCATTCTTCTTCGATATATTTGTTGTGCATTTTTTAAACTGATAAGTGTATTTTATACACTTATTTGTATGTCTAAATTAGGTGTAATTATTGTCGTTTTGGAATATTTGCTATTTAATTTATGTTTATCATTTACTTTTCAGAAAATATCCCAAAAGAAGAAGAACGATGAAGTCAATGGAAAAAGGACACAATTGGATGTTAATTGGAGCTAAATTGGACAAGTGAGGAGTTTGTGACAACAATCGGGAAACATGCGTGGTGCCAAAGTGAAGAAATCAAAGGTTGGAGGAACGAATTGAAGGATATGAGAGCTTAAATGGGAAAATCAAGAAGAAGATAAAGTTTGGGGACTAAATTGCAACAATTGAAAGTTGAGGATTGAAGGTGCAATTAAAAGTCAGGGACTAAATTGTACAGTCGAGAAAAGAGGAAGTCGCGATCGCTGGATACGATCTACGCGATCGCGAGATGGTACAAATTCTTAACCCGAGAGTTTTTAACGTCTACCACGCGATCGCTAGAGGTTCTACCACCGCGGTTGTCCGACTGGGCCGCAGATCAGATTTTTCTCGCGATTTTTAACAGGCTTTGGGCTATTTTACCTAGGTTTTCTCAAAAACCTATATATACAACATAAGAGGCACGAAAATCAGACCTTTGCCTCTTCAAAAGAACGAGCCACAACTGAGAATTCAACATCAAATCCTTGGAGATTCCAACATCGCAGAGGGGCGTGAATTGAAAACAATTGAAGAATTGATGATTGGTGCAATCTTTCCATTCTTTATATTGTTTTTCAATGAACGTTTATTTTTACTGTTTTTGTTATTTCATGATGATGTGTAACTAATTTTAACGTTGGGATGAACGATGTAACCTAGTTAATTATTTTAATGCCATATTCCTTGTTTTAACGCTTTGTTGCATGTATTGATTTATTATTGTTTGTAATGCTTGAATTGCTTGATCACCAATTCATAATTTATTGAGTTATTTCCATAATCCGAGAGGTGAGTTAATAATTTAGAACGTGGTAATAAGTCCAGTAATTGAACAAGAGATAGAGATATACTCGTGTTATTATTGCGGTCGTGTGTGAATTCTTGTGTGTTATGCATCTAGATAAGGAATATTCGGACCTTCTGTAGAGATACATGGTTGACTAATTTAGGTAGAATTTATTTAAACTCGAGAGAGGAATTTCAAGTTAAATTAGTGAATTCGACCGAATGCATAATTAGGAAATAAAACATGGAATTGGAGTTAATTTAATTGGTTAGGTGAAATCGGGATTCCCAACTATTTTACAATCGTATTTAATAACAAAAGCAATTTCGCAATTTTATTTCTTTAGTTTAATTTATTACTTTTAGTTTTCAATCACAAATTCTATTTCGTCTGTTCAAATAAAGTTAGAACTAAAACATTTCGGTACTTAGTAAACAGTCCTTGTGGGAACGATAATCCGGACTCTAAGGTCCACTTTATTACTTGATTGTGATATCGTACACTTGCGATCTCAAATGCACAACAAGTTTTTGGTGCCGTTTCCGGGGACTGTTAATTAATATCGATACCCATTAGTTCTTATTTTACTTTGAACTTTATTTTGCTTATTTTTATCTTTATTTTCAGTTTTTGTTTTTAATTAGTGTTTTATTTAATTTATGTTAAGAAGGACTAAGTCATTCGATTTGCTTCCTTTTGATACAGAAATTGAACGCACCTTTCGACAGAGGCGTAGACAACAGTTGGAAGCGAATCAAGAAACTGACTTAGCCATGGCAGATAACATAACGCAAGATAATCAGGGAAATCAACAAAATCTGCCAGCAGCTGTAAATGGACAGCAACAAAATCATGGAAGGCGCATTTTGCGAGACTACATGGTTCCTCCTGTGGGGAACATTGGAACCTGCATAGTACCTCCTGCAATCCAAGCTAACAATTTTGAGATCAAAACCTCTTTGATCTCACTGATCCAAAACTCATGTGTTTTCCATGGATTGCCGACTGAAGATCCTCATGCACATCTTCGATCCTTTTTGGAATTGTGTGAAATGCAGCGCATGAATGGAGTTTCAGAAGATGTTGTGAAATTGAAGTTATTTTCATTCTCTTTGGCAGACAAAACTAAAGCTAAGTTCTACACTTTTCCCCTACATACAATCACGACTTTTGAAATTATGAGTCAGAAATTTGTAAATAAATTTTTCCCACCTGGCCGCATGTCAAAGCTAAGGCGTGAGATTTTATCATTCTGTCAACAGCCTGGGGAATCAATTTTTGAGGCTTGGGAAAGGTTCAACGAACTCATCAGACAGTGTCCTACACATGGAATCGCTGATTGGATACTAGTTCAAACATTCTACAACGGGCTAACAAATGAAAACAAGAAGTACGCCGACTCAGCAGCTGGAGGATCAGTAATGGATATGACATATGAAGAAGCTTCTGAGATTTTTGAGAAGATGGCTGTGAACAGTTACCAATGGTACTCAGATAGATCTACACCAAAGTCTGGAGGAATTGTTGCAGTTAATGAGATTACAGCATTAAATGCTAAGCTGGATGCCTTAACAAGGAAAATCGACAGTATGGGTGTGCAGCCAGTGAATTCAGTTCATACAACTTTGTGTGATTTTTGTTTTGAAAATCACGCGATAAATTTCTGCCCACTTCAACAAAATCAATCAAACCCGGAGCAAGTCAATTTCATGGGCAACAGGATGGTCCTTATTCACAAACCTACAACCCAGAATGGAAGAACCACCCCAACTTCTCCTGGTCTAATAATCAAAATGTTCAGCATCCGCCTGGATTTTAGCAACAGCAACAATCTCAGAAAAACATATCCGAAAACATAGAACTGTTAATTCAGCTGGTCAAGGGTCAGAATGGTGAGATAATGAATCAAGCTGCTGAAATAAAAAATTTGAAGAAACAGATGGGAGAGCTGGCAGCAAGCAGTTCAATAAGGCATCCTGGACAGTTACCAAGCAACACTGAAATGAACCCTCGTGAGCATGTTAATGCAATAACAACCAGAAGCGGGGTTCAGTTATCCGAAGTGACTGCAGAGGAATATGAAAAGCAGAAGAGCCAAAAGAAAGATGAGGTAGAAGAGGAAAAAGGTGAAAAAGAACAGAGGTCGACTCCTGAAGTTCAAGAAAAAGTCGAAGAAGAAGTTCGAGTTCGACCACCAGTCAAAGCTTATGTGCCCCCCAGTTCCTTATCCACAACGATTGATAAAGCATAAGTTGGAGCAGCAGTTTGGAAACTTTTTGGAAATATTCAAGAAACTGCACATAAATATTCCTTTTGCCGAAGCCTTGGCCCAAATGCCCCTCTACTTAAAGTTTATGAAGGAGATGCTGTCAAACAAAAGAAAGTTGGTTGATTTTGAGATAGTAGCACTGAGTGAGGAGTGCAGCGCCATACTTCAAAAGAAATTACCACAAAAATTGACCGATCCAGGGAGTTTCTCTATCCCTTGCACTATTGGTAATTTCACTTTTGATAATGTATTGTGTGACTTAGGGGCTACTGTTAACCTAATGCCTTTGTCTGTATACAGGAAACTTGGTTTGGGGGAGCCTAAACCAACAAATATCACACTAAAGCTTGCTAACAGGTCTATACAGTATCCATATGGGATAGTGGAGAACGTGATTGTGAAAGTGGACAAGTTCTTCTTTCCAGTTGACTTTGTGATCCTTGATATGGAGGAGGACTCTCAGATGCCCCTGATATTTGGAAGACCATTTCTTGCTACAGGGCGAGCTCTCATAGACATCGAAAAAGGGGAAATCATTTTTCGAGTCGAGCATGAACAAGTCAGTTTCAGCATCAAGCCAAGACAGGATCTCGAATATCTAAAGGAAAGTTGCTTCAAGGTGGAAGGAGTAATTCAGAAACCAGAAGAAAATGAGAAGCAAGGGATTAAGTTCGAGGAGGATCAAACCACAAAATATGATTTCGTAAAGGAAAAAGATGGATGGAGGGACAAAAAGGAAGAAAAACCGAACATCCCTCAACAATTGGCTAAAAGTGAGGCTTTGGAATTCAAGAAAGTGAGAAAACGAATGGAGATATGCAAGGCAGGGAATTGCAAGAAATGCAAAGCCTCAAGAGGATCATTCAAGCATCCATGATAAAGAAGTGCAAAAAGTCGAGCTTTAGACTTAAAACGGAGCGCTTGTTGGGAGGCAACCCGACCTTTCTTCCCTTTTATTTATTACGCTTTCATAATTTATTTATTTACTGAATTTTAGATATATGCATGGTAGGAAAATTGTTTGGGTGTTTTGCATGTTCATGTTAAGGACACTTTTGCATATTAGTCTATTATTGCATATTTAGTAACGTTTTTGATTTTGCATGTTTACATTAGGCTAGGTTTCTATCGTCATTCCAGACTCACACACACTAGTTTGAATCATGAAGTTAATGTTTGGAAAATCATTACATCAATCATGAAGTGATTAGGGGGATAAAAACGATTTTGAAAATCAAAAATAGGAAAAAATTTCAGTACTGCCGTGTACTAAGAGATCGCGTACCAATAGGCTTCGGCGATCGCGACTTTGCATTAAAAAATCAACAGATTTTTAAACCTTGAACCACGCGATCGCTGGCACTCCAGCCAGGCGATCGCGTGGCTGTACTGAGAGTAAAATCAGCAGTTTAAGTGTTGTGCCTCATGTTTTCAATTTCAAACATTATAAACTCGTTTTCTCTCCCATAATCACCTCATATTTGATCTTACATTTTGTGTGCATGTCATCAACACCTAGTTGTATCAATATCATTGCTATTTCCCGCATCCAAATCAATCAAAGGTATGTAATTCTTCACTTGAAACATACTTTACTCAAATTTATGAAACTTTCTTTTAGATTTCGAATAATTGGAATTGTGAATTGTGAAGAAGGGGCTTAAGCTAGTTGTTGGAGTTTGTGATTTGTGGTTTAGTAGACAAAAAAAAATTTGGGTTCATTCATGCCTCCAACCCTATGCATATCCATTGATTTTTGCAATGCCCATATAGTGTTTGATGAAATGCCACAAAGACATTCTTGTGCTAATTTTAGAGATTCTTCCGAGCTTTTATCTTCATGGCATGGTTATCATTGAGTAAGTGTGTTTAGTTCACGAATTAGTACACTACATGGCATTAAATCCATTAAAACAATGTTTGCACCATGACAGACTCATTGCAAGGCCACTGCAGGCCATTGCACCTGAAAATCAACTCACGTCACCAACTTTGCCATAGTTTTACATGACCCTATAGAACTCCAAATGACCTAAATTTTTAATATGTTGTAGACCATGCTGTGAACTTTAACATATCAAAATATGGCTGGGAAAAAGTTGTGTTTTTCTAGGTTATATCAAGGCTTGAATATGTGTGGTCTACCATTGTTGAAAATTAAAAAATTGTGCTTTAACTTTAGTTTGGGGGTGTGGTACTGAACTTCCATTATTTCTTATTGGTGTTTATGACTTCTGATGTTAATTATTTCTTATTTGCAGGGAAAACACCAGTCAAAACACGCCAACCCAATTTGAACAATACAAACAAAGGGTCGATTCATCCAATGCAGTGCTACAAGAAGCTTCAAAGAAATACATCCTCTACACTTGGGAAGTTCTCGTTCTCGTTCTCTTTTCTTTGTCTCGTTTTACATTGATGAATCTTTTTGACAAACATTGCGGACAATGTCTCCTTCTAGTTTAGGGGTGGAAAATCTTACACTTTAAAAAAAATTGCTTCTATATTCATAATATTCATTATATGCTTCCATTCGATTTTATTGGGATTAAAAAAAAAATTGAAAACTTTGTTAACATATTTATTGCCTAAGATATAGTATGAATCAATTTGTGCTTAGGTTTGAAAATTGGACAACATGAAAGCATGAATTTATTTTGAACTAGTTATATTTTGCTAGATTCCATATTTATTGCTCACATAGCCAGTGTTGGATAATTGCTTGTGTGAGGGATTTTGTTTAATACATGTGGGGCATATTTTATGCAATTTGAACTTAGATTGTTAGACATCCCACCCCTAAATTAGAACCAATCATGCTAAAAGGCAAGTTTGGGGGTAAAATGGTTGGAATATGTGTGTATTGACGGGTTGGATATCTGTGGTTCTTGGTTTTTCACTTTAGTCATTACAGTTTGGTCAACGGGTATAAACCATTTCCAGCATAAAAACAGAAAAATGCTGAAGGTCTTATTCCGCTCTTCAAATGCCTTTTTGACTCGAGTAAGTAAGTCCGAGGGGTCTTTCAAACCTGGTGCCCTAAAGCCAACTGGCTTGGGAGTCATCGACCTAAAACTCGCTACAGGGATCAATTAGAAAGCAAGTACGGAGAGTGGAGTTACACATAAGACATTATAACATCTTTAACTTTTCTGTTTAAGCCTTTATGACTCGGGCAAGTACGTCTGAGGGGTTCTTTGAACCTGGTACCCTAAAGCCAACTGGTTTGAGAGTTGTCGATCTGAAAGCCCGCTACAGGGGTCATATAGAAAGCAAGTATGAAAAGTTCTGCACAAAGATGGTAAAAGACAGGGACAATCAAAAGAAAAAGTCGTCCAATAAAAAAAAAATAAAAAAAATAAAAAAACTATTGTATGGTATAAGCTTTGTTGACTGAGTTGTGGTGGTTAAGGTTGTAGAATTGGGGTCTACTTTCTTTTGATTTGTCATGCACGCATATTTCTGATTCAGACTACCTTGTGTGGAAAAAACAAAGAATATTTTTAGAACCCACATAGATAGAAATCCGGGATATGTGAGAGAAAAGCAGAAAGTGGTGATCATCCATGAGCGTTGAAAGGAATTTTATTAGAAATCATAGATTGACCACATGGAATTCGGGCCGGATTATGCATAATGAGCCACACAGTATGAGCACATCTTTTGCATAAGTATGTGTTTGACATTGGCTATTCACACACACACTTGAAATTCCGACAGACATAACTAGAAAATTATTTTCCATTGTTGTTCATGACTCTTGCTTAAAGCTTGAATTGATTTGGACTATGGAGGCATATGGTAAACATGTTGACACAACAAAAATATTTGATAGTTTAGTTTACATTGTTCGAGGACGAACAATAGTTCTAGTTTGGGGTATTTGATAAGTGTATTTTATACACTTATTTGTATGTATAAATTAGGTGTAATTATTGTCGTTTTGGAATATTTTCTATTTAATTTATGTTTATCGTTTACTTTTCAGAAAATATCCCAAAAGATGAAGAATGATGAAGTCAATGGAAAAAGGACACAATTGGATGTTAATTGGAGCTAAATTGGACAAGTGAGGAGTTTGTGACAACAACCGGGAAACATGCGTGGTGCCAAAGTGAAGAAATCAAAGGTTGGAGGAACGAATTGAAGGATATGAGAGCTTAAATGGGCAAATCAAGAAGAAGATAAAGTTTGGGGACTAAATTGCAACAATTGAAAGTTGAGGATTGAAGGTGCAATTAAAAGTCAGGGACTAAATTGTACAGCCGAGAAAAGAGGAAGTCGCGATCGCTGGATACGTTCCACGCGATCGCGAGATGGTACAAATTCTTAACCCGAGAGTTTTTAACGTCTACCACGCGATCGCCAGAGGTTCTACCACCGCGGTTGTCCGACTGGGCCGCAGATCAGATTTTTCTCGCGATTTTTAACAGGCTTTGGGCTTTTTTACCTAGGTTTTCTCCAAAACCTATATATACAACATAAGAGGCACGAAAATCAGACCTTTGCCTCTTCAAAAGAACGAGCCACAACTGAGAATTCAACATCAAATCCTTGGAGATTTCAACATCGCAGAGGGGCTTGAATTGAAAACAATTGAAGAATTGATGATTGGTGCAATCTTTTCATTCTTTATATTGTTTTTCAATGAACGTTTATTTTTATTGTTTTTGTTATTTCATGATGATGTGTAACTAATTTTAACGTTGGGATGAACGATGTAGCCTAGTTAATTATTTTAATGTCATATTGCTTGTTTTAACGCTTTGTTGCATGTATTGATTTATTATTGTTCGTAATGCTTGAATTGCTTGATCACCAATTCATGATTTATTGAGTTATTTCCATAATCCGAGAGGTGAGTTAATAATTTAGAACGTGGTAATAAGTCCAGTAATTGAACAAGAGATAGAGATATACTCGTGTTATTATTGCGTTCGTGTGTGAATTCTTGTGTGTTATGCATCTAGATAAGGAATATTCGGACCTTCTGTAGAGATACATGGTTGACTTATTGATTATTGTCCAATTTTACGTATTTTAAAGAAATAAATAAATGAAAATATACAATTTTGGGATATAAATTTTGTCATTCAGAGTAAAATTTTTTAAAGATTCAGTTTTATTTGTTTAACTCTAAATTAACTTTAATCGCTAAAAACTTCATTTATTTGATTTCAGGTATATTTTGGACAAATTTTAACCCAAAGATCCATAATTTAATGGACCGAAAAAGCCCATAAAGCCATCTTATACTCCAAGTCCAACACATCCACAACAACCTAATACCTACCACTCAGATTCAACAGCCCCAGCCCCCAGCCTTAGTCTCCACTTCCAGCCGTCTTCTCTAAAAAAAAAAAAAAAAAAAAAAAAAACCTGGAGCTGCAATTCTTCTCTGACAACAGCCCTTCATCCCTTCCACCTTCATCTTCATCCCTCGACTAGAACCCAGCCTCCTCTCCTTCACACAGCACACCAGCCGCTCTAACCTCTGTCTTCTCCCACCTTCAGCCGCACCAACCTCAACATCCCTCATCTCCCTCAGCAAATCACATTCTCTGTCTGTCTTCTTCATCTCCATCCTACAGCCATCACCTCTCCATCCTCTGTCTTCTTCTCCCTCAGCCATCAGCAACCAGCCACCAGACTTAGCCTCCCTCTCAACTCTCCTCTGCTTCCTCTTCTCTCTCTCTCGCTGCCTTCTTCTCGCACAGACCAACCAGCAGCCCCAACCCCGCTGTCTTCTCAACTACTGCACAACAGCCGCACCAACCTACACACCACTCAGCCTATCCACTCACCAGCCGCAGGAGCCATCCTCTCCCTTCGCCAACAACAAACCAGTCTCTCTGCCTCGACAGCCTCCACCAGCAGACCTTCAGCAGCCGCAACTCACCTTCAACGGCACCTCCACCTCTCGCAACTCTTCCACCGTTAATCCACAGCACGCATCCTCAGCCTCTGTCTTCTCTCTTCAGCCTACAGCAGCTCCAACGTCCAACAGCCTTGGTTTACTCGACACAGCAGCCTCGGTTTTGGTTGATTGCTTGAGTTTAATTCATAGTTTTTCTTAGACTTCTAATTGTTTTAAAAATCAGTTTACATAATTTTATATTATTGATGTTAGTTTGATTTTAGATATATTTAGTATTGCACTTCATTTCCGAATTTGAATTTCGTTTGATTAATGGTTAGTGTTTGTTTGAATTTTATTTCGTTTAATTTAATTATGTTCGGCTAAGTTATATTTGAGGGGAGTTATTCTTAGCTTTAATGGGTTGTTTTAATTCGTTATAGATGAATCCTTGTGATTGATGATAATTAACGAGTGTTTAAAGTTTCAAATTATTTTACTCGATTGATGTCGTTGATGTGATATGTATTGAATATGCACATAACATGCTCGACTAAATGCCGTAAAATAAATTGATTAATTTTCGTACTAATATTTCCAAATGTTATCGATCTCAAGAAATTCTTGCTAAATTTGTTTGCAAAGCCCAATTGATAGCGAAAGAATAACTCCACTCAAATTTTCCTTTCATTGCAATTTAATTATATTCTCTCTAAATTCGTTTTAACACAATTGAAATCATAGTTTACGTTTCGAATTTAGCAAATATTACGATACCAATAAAATCCCTAGGAAGAATGACCCTGGATTATTGCTAGGCTATAACTTGACCCATTTATACTTGGAGGGTAGATTTTACATCGAGTCACTTATTTAGGTAGAATTGATTTAAACTCGAGAGAGGAATTTCAAGTTAAATTAGTGAATTCGACCGAATGCATAATTAGGAAATAAAACATGGAATTGGAGTTAATTTAATTGGTTAGGTGAAATCGGGATTCCCAACTATTTTACAATCGTATTTAATAACAAAAGCAATTTCGCAATTTTATTTCTTTAGTTTAATTTATTACTTTTAGTTTACAATCACAAATTCTATTTCGTCTGTTCAAATAAAGTTAGAACTAAAACATTTCGGTACTTAGTAAACAGTCCTCGTGGGAACGATAATCCGGACTCTAAGGTCCACTTTATTACTTGATTGCGATATCGTACACTTGCGATCTCAAATGCACAACAAGTTTTTGGTGCCGTTGCCGGGGACTGTTAATTAATATCGATACCCATTAGTTCTTATTTTACTTTGAACTTTATTTTGCTTATTTTTATCTTTATTTTCAGTTTTTGTTTTTAATTAGTGTTTTATTTAATTTATGTTAAGAAGGACTAAGTCATTCGATTTGCTTCCTTTTGATACAGAAATTGAACGCACCTTTCGACAGAGGCGTAGACAACAGTTGGAAGCGAATCAAGAAACTGACTTAGCCATGGCAGATAACATAATGCAAGATAATCAGGGAAATCAACAAAATCTGCCAGCAGCTGTAAATGGACAGCAACAAAATCATGGAAGGCGCATTTTGCGAGACTACATGGTTCCTCCTGTGGGGAACATTGGAACCTGCATAGTACCTCCTGCAATCCAAGCTAACAATTTTGAGATCAAAACCTCCTGTAATTTTTATCTTTCCATTAGTATTCCATGATTTTATTGAGAAACTTTTGAATATTGTTATATCACTTCCCGTGTCAATTAATGCACAAGTTGTTATATTTGTTTCAACAATTGTAACTTGTATATAAACGGCTAATGGAAAAGTTATTTGGTTATTCATTTATTCAGCTTTTCTGCATAGTATAGTTTGACCATTGTGAGTTATATATAATCCTTCACGTTTTATACTATAATCTTCTAGTCCATCCAGAAAGCTCATTCCTAATAATACATGAGGATTTATCATACTGCTATCTACATGACATGGTACTAGGAGATTTATTCCTCCTATTTTTATTGGTACTTTTACTTCAAGTTCAGTCATATGTACTTGTCCATCAAAATTTATATATCTATATGGATCAGTTCTATGAGATATTAGTCATTTATTTCTATTTGAAGCTATATGACATTCACTAGCTCCTGTGTCAATTAATATATTTGATCCTTTTATATGTTTTATTCCATTGAAATATTCACTTTCTATTTTCATATTTCCAGCATTTCTATTAAGTTTTATTTCTTTTGTATTACTAGTTTCTCCTAATTGTTTTCTATTAGGTAAACTTGCTGATCTCCTAATTAATTTTCCATCTTCAAATGTTATGTTATTATTAGGGTATACTTCTTCTCGTAACTCTATGGTTTTTGGTTTATTTTTTGTTATAGTAAGTTCATAGTTTCTTGGAACTAAGTTTATTTGTTTATCTGGTTCTACAGCTTTACCAAAATCTTTACATTCTTTATGAATTTCAATATATGGATTTTTAGAATAAATGGTTCCATAATTAGAATTAGTAAATGTGTATAATGCCCTGTATTCTTTAGTCATAATTTTATCTCTTGGTTCCATTATGTCATCTTTATGTAATTTGAAATGTAGTCCTAAAACTTCATTAAAGTTTCTATCTTTTAACAATATACAATATTTTGGATAACATGTAAATATTAGTTTCTTATATGTTAGATTTCCTTCCACTGTTCCTAAATGACTGTCTTTTAAATTTATTATTCTTTCATCATGTAAGCTTACAGTTAAAGGTGAATCTAGTCATTCTCTAAATAAGGATTTAAACATTATTTGGATACCTGTTAAATAAACATATTGAATTTTTTCACTTTGTTTTCTATTGATCTTTGTTAATAATTCTGTAACCGTATTTTTTTGTTAAAATGTTTAATTTGTGTTTTCCTTGGGTAGTTCTAACATCTATTACCCTTTCAATTTTATGGTATTCATTTATTGCTACTTTTTCTCTTTTCCATATTCTATCTAATATTTCCCATTTTCCTATTTTCAAATCTAAAGATAATGTTTGTATCTTCCCGAACTTATTATTATCAAAAGTTACCTTTAATTCATAACATTCTATTCCTTCATATTCTTGTTTATCTATGTTCTTATTTGTTTCTATTTCTTCTATTCTTTATTTAGATTCTGATTCATTACTTTCTGAATCTGTTTCACTTATATAGACTTTTTGATCATAATATTCTTCAATATCTGATATTTCACTTTGTTCACTTTCTATTTCTAGATATTCTTTTTGTAATATTTTAACTTTCTTTTTGTTACAATCAGGGCTTATATGTCCCATTTCTCCACAATTCCAATATTTACATTGGCTTTTGTCTTTCTTATAAGTTTTATTTTTCTGTTTTTTATTTGGATTATATCTTCTTTTGTAATATCTTCTTTTAGATTTTATATTTTTTTTTCCTAAAGTTTCTGAATTTTTTAAACTTTCTGTTTTTATATTTTCTTTTATTATTATATTTTCTTCTTTCAGGGTTACATCCCCATTGGGTAGGTTTTTCCATATTTTCACAACATATTCTGGTTAATTTTCCTGATTTCTTTAATAATTGTCTTTGTTGACATATATGTGCTAATCTTTCAAATAGGAATTTTATCCTTGATCCTAATGTTCTAGGTGTTCCAGGGTTATCTCTAATAAATTTTTCAAATTCTATTTTAAAGTATATTCCCCATGATCCTGGTAATTTATTGTAATACATATCTCTATATACTTCTTGATTTTCATTACTATAGAATTGGACATAATAGTATTCTTTAAACTCACAAGTATATTCTTTGATTTTACACATATCACATATTGATAAATTTCTCTTGCATTATCTTTTTCTCTTATTGATTCTGCTTCAAAATTACTTATCCAATTTTCTCCTAAAAATTCATCCGTAATATAATCTACTAACTTTTCTATTCCCTTTCTATCTGATTTTATTAGTTCTGTCTGTACATTTCTTCTTATTAATTAATGATTTTGTATCACTACTTATTCCTTCCCACCAGTTTCTAACATGTCCTTCAAAAGATGCTACTAAAAAATTTATCATTCTATCAGTATTTTCCCATGTATCATCTTTATTATATAAAAGGAATAGTATCATTGAATATGCCCAAGTTAATAAGGCTTTTTTAGTATCTATTTTACAATCTAGATCTAATTTTGTTCCTCCATGATTAATAGGTTTATCATAATTATTATTTGGTTCAAATCTATCTTTATATTTATTCCCTCTATGTGGTTGTCTATTTCTGACTCTATCATAATATTGCCGGTGTGGTTTACTATATAAGGGTGCATAACTTTCATCTGGATCTGGTAATTCTTGTTTGGAAGTTCCTATTGGAGCAGGATTAGGTGCTCCTCCAGTATTCATTAAAACTTGGTATTCATTAAGATTTTCTATGCTTAACTGGTCAAAATTTTCTATAAGCAAATCTAACTCTTCATTCATTCTTGTTCTTCTTCAATTTTTTCTTCAGCTTTTAATTTTCCTAAAGTTTTTTCTATGGATTTTTGTAATTCTAATTCTTCCTCTAGTATTTTTGGTAATATGTTTCTTCTAAATTCATCATCCATACTTCATGTTTCTATTATAATTTTTTCTTGTTCGAAATCCTTCTTTCCTATTCTAAGTATTTCTTTTTCTATGAGTTTTTTGTCTATTTTCTTATCCTTGATTTTATTATTTTCTTTGAATTCTCTAATATCTAGTTTTAGTATATTTATATCATTTCTTACTTCTTTTAATTCATTTTTTACTTCTTGAACATCACTCATTAATGATTTTATTAATATTTTTAGATCTTCAATATATTCGTTTATTGACATTTTATACTCTTGGTTTTTGTACCTTAAATAGTCTGTCATACATATCATCTATTTTTATTTCTATCTTTTTTATTCTTTCTTCTATTGATATGATTTTTTCGTTTTCATTCTTTCTTATTTTCTCATTTAATTTATCTATTTTTTCTATAATTATTCCAATCTTGTCTTGATTAATTAATTCTCCTGACTTTCTTCGAAATTCTTTTAAGATTTCTTCATCTATATTTTTAACTTCTCCTATCATTTCTTTTAATTCTTTGAATTGTATTGTTAGTTTATTTTGAATATTTTGTAATTTTTCTTTGATATTCATATCCTGTATATTTAATTGTTGTAATCTTCAATGGCTAGTTTATCTTGTAAATTTATGTTTTTATATGTTTGTCATAAAAAAGCACTTATCCAATTTAATTGCATATTAAGAAATCCATCGGATTCTCCCCATGAGCTTAATAGTTAAAACATAGTTATATTAGCTCCTTTTATTTGGTAAGATCATACTGGTAGATTAATATTTTCTATTATTTGTTTTTCAAATTTTATTTCTGGAAATTCTGTCATTAAATTTTTCCTTTGATATGCTCAACTTCTAATCTTAATTCCGTATCATATTTTACTTCTTTACATATCATTATATTATATTCACAAAATTCTTCAATTGATCTTAACATCGTTTTTCTTTGTTGTGCTCTATAACTTTTTATGTAATATTTTATTTCTCCAGTTATATCATATTTTTTCATATTGATTTTTTCTTTGTTATTTATGATCATAAGTATATTAGGTAATTGTTTTAGAATTGTATTAAAGTATTTTATTTTACTTTCTAATGATTTTAGTCTTAGAAATCCTTTTCTTTTTATATTTCTTTCTTCTATCATTTGGTCTAATAGATTTCCTCTTTATTCCATCTAATTTTTCATTTGTTTTGATATCTAGATATTTGATTAATAAGGGTTCTCCTCTATGATAATCCATTTCTATAATCTTTGTATAATTCTTCTAGTATATCTTTGTGGATTAAATCTAATATTTCGTTTATGATAAAATCTTTTTTTATTATATCGAAATTTATTAGATCATAAATGTATTTTCTTATATCTTTGTCTAAGTCTTTTAAAGTTCTCAAGATTTCTATTTTATAATTATCGGGTAGTATTAATGTATGTATAATTATAAATCTTGATGTATATATTATATATTTATTTTTAATTTGTGTTATATAATATTTATCTTTTAAATCTGCCATATGGCTCTGATACCAAGTGAGGGGGTGCTACTATGAGCGAATAAAAATCAAATAAAATCATATAAACAAATTAATTAAAAGTATATAAATGTAAAGTTTTAAGGACTAAGTTGTAACTTTTCTAAATTCTAAGAGGCTTGATTGAAATATGATATTTAAGGGTATTTGAGGTAGTTTATAGTGTTTAAGGATATTTTGATGAATTGATAAAATTTTTGACTATTTTTCCAAAGTCAACTTTCATGTGGCTATTTTCATGGTATGCCACGTCTTTATGCAGGCTGGTCGAGTTGAGGAAAATTAGGGAGAAAATGGACTTGAGCACTTGGGTTTTGCTGGTTTTTTAGGTTAAAAGGACCAAGCTAATGAATAATTTTAGGCCGAGCTATTGGCCGTTTTTAATGCCTTCTGGTCCAAAATATGATTGGACTTGGTTTAAAAAATTGGCTTAAAATTGGGGATTTTTCACAAACTAATTAACCCTTATTAGCCAATCATTCAAGAAGAAATACCAAGGTGGCGTTCTATTTGTATTTTATTTTGTATTTTCATTTTAGAAAATGTTTTATGTTTTATGTTTCCTGTTTTTATTTTTGTTTTCAAATTTGCTGAAAACGCATTTGGTTTGTCATTTCTGAAAACTGTTTTTGAAAATAAAAAACTGGAAAATACGTTCTGTTTAAAATTTTGCAAAAAACTACTTAAACTATTTTTAATTAATTTGCTAGTAGAATACTACTGGCTTAAACTCAAATTTCCTTTCATAATACACTGAAAACATGGTTACCTGGAACATACTAATGTAAGCACTAAGAGTCTATATTAACACAGCTTGGTCAAGTTCGGGATTTGAGGAAGATCTAATTCTATTAAAATTCAGAAAATGCAAGTTCTTTCAAATCCACCAGAGTCCATTTATCAATGCATTTTTTTGAAATATAACAACAAGAATTCCCAGTTAATTTTTTTTTTTTTTTTTTGTAATTTTGATATTGAATTCAATAAAACTTTATTTTAGGCTTAGTTCCAAGTTAGGATAATTCTCCCAAAAAAAAATTTATTTAGACTTAGTTCCAAGTTACGATAATTCTCCAAAAAAAAATAAAAAATAAAATAAAATAATAATATTTTAACCTTATTTCCAAGCTAGGATAATTCTTTAAAAAAAAAAAAAAAAAAAATCCCAAAAAGTGTTTTCCCCATTTTGAACATTTTTTTGTTGAAATACACTTAAAACGCCCAAAACGAGGTTTTGGTCATTTTGCTTTTTGTGTACAAATCTTTTTATTGTTTTTCAAAATGAGTTTTTAAAAATGGTAAAGAGAACGCGTTTTTAGTGTTTTCGAAAATAAAAATAGAAAACGATCTCAAAACAGCAAAGAGAACAGTGCTTAAGATATCAAGCTTTCCAAATGGGATTTGTTGAAGCTTTTGTCAGTTTCCAATTTTCGCTTCCAAAATTTCCCACTACATCTTTTGCTCACCATTTTTCCGAGTGATTCCATATCAAATTTTCTGAGATATTGCTTCACTGTTAAAGATCTAACTTCCCTTAATATATATTAAAGACAGCATCATGAGTCTTGGAAAGATTTGGAAAGAAAACAATATCATTTGTTGAGAAGTGCAAATTTTGATAGGGGATTTGTGCTAGAAAAATGAGGAGTTTTTGGTTTTTGTGCTGGATAATGGAGAACCTCATTTCTTAGGGGAAGACCCTCTTTTTAGCGTCAAACTGTTGACGTAAAAAAATGATTTCAACACATGTTGTTGAGATCGTACCCAAAAATATGGCACATTGGGCCACCAGTGAAGGCCCCATGAGGGCCCACGAACTTTAACCCATGATTAGAAGTTCAAGATATCCCCCTGGGCCAATGGCCGAGGTGGAAAAGCACACGAGCTCCTCTGGCCGAACTGGTTTGTGTCTAGCAGAGGCGCTTTATGCTTAGTCGAGGTGCTTACGGTAGCGCCTCGGATGTAAGAATGGGACAAGGGATGAAGTCAGAGATGTGACACTGCCTTTACCAAGATGTGACAGACGCCCATCCCATACGAGATGTAGCCATAATTACGGTCAAAAAGCAAGGTTGACCCCTTCAAGAGCTAGGGTGAATACACGTGTAAGAGTCTGCCATGTGTCACAATTCAGGGCAACAAATCCTTCTATAAATAGAGCACACTTGCCTCCAAGGAAAGGGTTAGCAATTTCATACTCTTAACTAAATATATTTCTCTCACTCCCTTTTCTCTCTTTTACGCACTTATATTTCCCGCACTCAAATTATATTTGTGGAAGATGGATGTTGACTTTGGCATCGGAGTGCAAACGGGAGCCACCTCGGCCCCCTTTGCAAGCTGATTGTTTGTCACAGTGCGCAGGAGATCCACGTGTTCAAGAGGGAGGAACTGAGACGTGTTGGTCCAAGGTCCAGCCGGATTTTGTGGTCAACATTTTGGCGTCGTATGTGGGAAACCATACTGCTAACCACGAAAACGCATGGTGAAAAGCCACACATAGAAAAGTAGTCCCGAAAAAGGACGAGTAACCTCTTGCAAAAGAGCGGATAACTGCAAGGACTTTGAAATATAAGTTTAGTACCCTTGAAAAAGGCGTAAAGCTTTGAAATATAAGCTTATTAACCTTGAAAAAAGCTTAAAACTTTGAAATACAAGTTTGTTCACCTTGAAAAAAGCTCGGAGTTTATTAACCTTGAAAAATGCTTAAAACTTTGAAACACAAATTTGTTCACCTTGAAAAAGGCTCGGATTTTATTAACCTTGAAAAATGCTTAAAACTTTGAAACACAAGTTTGTTCACCTTGAAAAAGGCTCGGAGTTTATTAACCTTGAAAAATGCTTAAAACTTTGAAACACAAGTTTGCTCACCTTAAAAAAGGCTTAAAACTTTGAAATACAAGTTTGTTAACCTTGAAAAAGCCTTAAAACTTTGAAACACAAGTTTGTTCACCTTGAAAAAGGCGTATAACTTTGAAATATAAGTTTAACAACCTTGAAAAAGGCTCGGAGCATTGAGATAAAAGTCCATCTATCCTTGAAAGATAAACTAAAACCAAGAAATTTCTCTGAACATGAACGAAAGCGATGGTGATATTAACCCCCGTAGGGGAAGAAATGGCCGGCACAGCGAGAAGGAGGTTCCTCAAGGACCTCATGAGAACGCCAATGAGGGAGTGACACAACCAAACCCACCACGCCGGCACCGTAATCGCCGCATGTTGCGAGACATGACTCGCATGGCGGCCCAAATGCTAGAAATGCAGAAGCAGCAGATAGAACAGACTGCTGCGATGAATGCCTACATGGCTAGAGGGTATGTTGTGAACGAGCCCATGATGCCTTCGCAATACCCACAGCCACATTACTCACCATCCGATGCGGCCACTGCCTCTTATTATTATCAAGATCCACAGGCATATGCTGAGGTGGAATCCGAGCCCTTCTACGAGGAAGGCCCGGAGCATGAAGCACATGAAGAACAAGACCAACTCCCAACTAGACACAGGGAGGCTTCACCCGCAAAATCTGGCAGTATCTTCAGCCTGATAGGAGGGTTATTCAGAGGCAAACGAGGGGGGCAAACTGATCAAGGTCGGAAAAATGCAGCTGAGCCTAGAAATAGGCGGGAGCGACGCACTGAAGAAGCCTTGTCGCATAGTCAAATGCATAGGGACCAACATGGTACGGGAGCAGAAAGGTTGGCCCCCACGCACGAGCCTAGGAATAGGCAGGAAAGGAGAGCCAAAGTAGTTCAGACCAAATCTCGTAACGAGTTACCGACCTATGAAAGGCCAAACTACGGCCGTGTTTTGCCACCACAAAGGTAGGAGTACGCTCCGCTGCCTTACGACCAATACCATGACCCAATGTATTCCGATCACGACGAGAACAGTGAACTACCCTCATACGAGCTGGATGACGAAGAGGAAATAAGTCCATTCACGGAGGGCCTCCGTAGGTGCCCAGTGCCTCATGACTTCGAAATGCAAGAAATAGCAAAATATCCTGGCCGAGGTGACCCTGACGATCACCTGTTAAATTACCGCGCTAACATGGAAATAGTCGGAGCCACTCCGGCACTAAAATGCGAAACCTTTGCTTTAACCCTTGAGGGAAGTGCGATACGATGGTACAAAAAACTCCCTCCTGGTAGCATCCACAGTTGGAGAGATCTGAAAACGGCTTTTAAAAATGACTTTGTTTCCTCCAGGCCTGGCCAGTTCCCACTCCAACGCCTTCAGGATCTAAGGCAAGGAGGGGATAAATCTCTGAAAAGTTACCTAGCTCGGTTTACTGAAGAGATGCATATTTGTGAAAATATCACTGAGGCGAAGATGTTTTTCGCTTTGAAAGGAGGGCTAGATATGACGAGCATGTTTTGGAGGGATGTCCGAAGCAGGAAACCAAGGGATTACAATGCCCTAGTAGACCTGATGAAGGAGGAGATTGTATCAGAAGAAATGGCTAGGGCCAGAGACAACCACCCCCAAGGGAGATACAATCTTGGGTATTCTAATGAAGAAAACCTCAAGAAAGGAGGAAACAAGGATATGATCGGCAGTAACCGAGGTGGAGCACAGCGTCCGTTTCAGGGGACAGGGTCTAGCTATGCCGCAGAAATTACGGAAGCTATCCCTCACTTGCACTCCAACACTCCTTCTCAGAATCCTCCCATGGCTCAAGGAAGGATGGAAAGTAGCCGGAGTGGAAAACAACCCATGATTGGGGCTTACTGCGCCTACCACAGATATTACGATCACATAACAGAAGATTGCAGGGAAATCTACATGTTAGCTGACCAAAAGGCGCAGGGAAGAAGGGGAAGTGATTTCTCCCCCGATACGGGGAGAACTCCAAAATTCGGTGGCCAGAAGTTCAACCGAGCTGACAGGAGAGCTCCTTGGAAGAACTCGACTAAAGAGAGGATTTAAAATCATCAAAGAGATAGGAACAAGGGCCAGGATACCGCCTCGGCACATGCTAAAGATACACGGGAACCACCTATGCCTGTGGCCGACCCTCCTATTCACGAAATCGATACAATATTGGGAGGCCCCCACCCAGGTGGGTGTACAATCAACTCCCAAAAGAGGTATATCAGAGAGGCCAAGCAGCCCGCCAACGTGAATTACCATATCCATTCACATCCTGTTAGGATGCCTCGGACAGAATCTATCACATTTACCCAAGACGATGTCATTGGAGTACACTTCCCACACAATGATGCATTGGTTATTAGGGTAGTGGTGGCCCGGAATGGGTTGTCACGAATGATGGTGGATGATGGTGCCTCGGTAAATGTGATTTACGGGATAACTTTCGATAAAATGGGGATCAGCACTCCACTCATTCCAGTCCCGGATCCAATATATGGATTCACGAGGGACAGCATAACCCCCAGATGATCCACAACCCTTATGACTGAAGTAGGGCAAGCACCAACTCTTTCCAGAATCCCCATGGAATTCTTGGTTGTGGACAAAATCTCCTCCTATCATGGCTCAATTGGGAGGCTGGGTATCATTGACTTGGGAGCTGCAACGCATACAAAATACATATGCACGAAGTTCCCCACGGAGCATGGTGTTGCCATTGTAAGGGGGAGCCAAACTAAATCGCGGGCCTGTTACACAAACGCAATCCGAAAATTTCAGGACTGAAGCTTAAACATGATTAGCGATGTGGCAATGATAGAAGCCGCTTCAGACCCTGAAAGACTGGGTGGAGGACCCTCAGAAATTGAGGATGTTACAATGACGCCGGAAGAAGATCTGGCAGATCTGGACCCACAAATGGCAGGAAGCAGCTGCTCCAATCCAGCTGAAAAGTTGGAATGCTTCGGTGTAGATCCACTCGACCCAATCAAGGAGTTACAAATTGGATTGGACTCGCCGGTTGAAAACAAAGATCAGCTGAAAGGCTTCTTACTTGAGAACCTCGATGTATTCGCATGGAAGCATGATGACATGGTTGGGATCTATCCTAAAGTGGCCTGTCACAGACTCCAGCTTGATCCTAGAAGTCCTGGGCATAGGAAAAAGAGAAGGCCTATGAGTTCTGATAAGTATGAGGCGTTGAAAGAAGAGATTACGAAGCTGTTGAAAAATAACTTTATTAGAGAATCCCGGTATCCGAAGTGGGTAGCAAACCCTGTCTTGGTACCAAAACATAATGGGAAGCTAAGAGTATGTATCGATTTTTCAAATTTGAACCAGGCATGTCCCAAAGACAGTTTTCCACTGCCTCAGATCGATCAGTTGGTTGACTCCACAGTGGGACATGAGCTTCTGAGCTTTATGGATGCCTACTCCGGGTACAATCAAATCCTCATGTGTGAATCGGATGAGGAGCATACTTCGTTTATTACAGATAGAGGACTCTATTGTTACAAAGCTATGCCATTTGGCTTGAAAAATGCTGGAGCTACCTATTAAAGGCTGGTAAATCGAATGTTTTCAAAAAAAATTAGGAAACACCATGGAGGTATATGTTGATGACATGCTGGTCAAAAGCATGGTCGCCACGGATCATATCCGCCATTTGTCAGAGGCCTTCGGTGTTTTGAGGAAATATCGAATGAAGCTCAACCCAGCAAAGTGTGCTTTTGGGGTAGCATCTGGAAAATTTCTTGGATTCATGGTGAATAAGAGGGGGATCGAAGCTAATCCCGATAAAATCAACGCTTTGTTAAGCATGCAATCACCTCGAAATCCAAAAGAAGTGCAAAGCTTAACGGGGAGAATTACGGCCTTGAATCGATTCGTCTCCAAATCCACCGACAAATGCTTACCATTCTTTAAGGTCTTGAAGGAGGGGAAGTGATTTCAATGGACACCGGAATGTGAGCAGGCTTTTGCTGACCTGAAAGCATTTTTGGGACAGCCCCCACTGCTATCAAAATCGAAGGCTGGCGAGCCTCTCTACTTGTATTTAACCGTATCAAAAGAGGCTGTTAGCTCGGTATTGGTCAGAGAGGAGGATCGGAATTAGTTCCCAGTATATTATGTAAGCAAAGTCATGCTGGATGCCGAGACACGTTACCCAAATATGGAGAAACTTGCTCTCTCGTTGATCACAGCCTCTCGCAAACTTCGTCCCTACTTTCAGTCACACTCCATACGTGTGCTCACAAACTTTCCTATGAGACAGGTGTTGCAAAAACCAGATGTATCTGGGAGGTTAATGAAGTGGGCGATTGAAATCAGCCAGTTCGACCTACATTATGAGCCTCGGATCGCTGTAAAGGGTCAAGCTTTGGCGGATTTCATAGTCGAATTCACACATCCACCGGAGGTCGAGATGATTGATAACACGGATGACAGCCGAGAGTGGAAATTGTTCATTGATGGGTCCTCGGCCGAGGGACGATCCGGTGCGGGAATATTGCTAATAAGCCCAGAGGGATTCAAACTACACAGTGTGATCCGCTTTAACTTTAAAGCCTCAAACAATGTTGTTGAATACGAGGCATTATTAGCTGGGCTAAGACTTGCGAAAGCTTTGAAGATTAAGTCCATAGTGGCGAATAGTGATTCGCGGCTCGTTGTGAGTCAATTTAATGTTCAATTTTCTGCCAAAGAACCAGCTATGGTCGCTTACTTGAAGAAAGTAAGAGATTTGGCTGTGCACTTCGGAAAAATGGAGTTATAGCACATTCCCAGAACTGAGAATTTCAACGCCGATGCTTTGTCCAAATTAGCAAGCAGCAGTGATTCAGAGCTCCATAATCTAATCCCAATTGAGCACATGTTGACTTCTTCTATTGAGCCAGAGCCGGAGATTTTAGCAATAGAAGAGGAAGGATCCTGGATGAATCCTATGATAGCATATTTGAAGCATCAGACAGTGCCAAACAAGCCGGAGGCATCTCGGAAGTTGCAAAGATACGCTGCGAATTTCGTACTCTTGGATGACCTGCTTTATAAACAGAGTTACACCTCCCCTTTGCTGAGATGTGTGGGACCAGAGGAAGGACGGTATGTAATGAGAGAAATCCATGAGGGCATATGTGGCAACCACGCCGGGGCATCACTAGCTCGGAAAGCCCTTAAACAGGGGTATTTCTGGCCTACTATGCGAAAGGACTCCCATGACTTCGTGCGCAAGTGCGATAAATGCCAAAGACATGCAACCATACCACATCAGCCGCATCACAAGCTAACTGTGGTGACTAGCCCTTGGCCTTTTGCGAAATGGGGGGTTGACATTATCGGTCCTATGCCTAGGAGTGCTGGTAATAATTGCTTTGCGATAGTGGCAATTGACTACTTCACCAAGTGGGTCGAGGCGGAACCTCTGATGAGAATCACCGAGGCCAACACCACCAAGTTCATTTGGAAGAATGTCATATGCCGATTCGGAATACCACACTCACTCGTTAGTGATAATAAAAACAGTTCAAAAACAAAAGTGTAGATGAGTTGTGCGACGATTTTGGAATTAAGAAACTGTTCTCATCTCCACATCACCCACAGGCTAACGGACAGGTTGAAGTTGTGAACAAGACCATAAAAAATACCCTGAAAAGGAAGTTGGAGTCCAAAAAGGGCACATGGGTAGATGAACTCCCACAAGTACTATGGGTGCTTCGAACTACCTCGTACACCGCTACTGGTGAAACACCTTTCTCATTGGCATATGGAGCCGAGGCGGTATGTCCCGTTGAAATTGGGATCCCTTCTCTTCGTCAAATTCATTACGACGAAGTGAGAAACGAAGAAGTACAAAGGGCTAGTTTGGATTTTCTCATGGAAAAACAGAGTGATTCCCAAGTGGTGATGGCCAGGTACCAGAAAAAGATGGCTCGATACTACAACAAAAGGGTAAAAAGTCGACGTTTTAATGTTGGGGACTTAGTCCTCAAAAAGGTTCTTCCTTCAACTCAAGAATCAGGAGTAGGGACTTTAGGTCCTAACTAGGAAGGCCCTTACAAAGTCTTTGCCGAGGTAGTACCCGGAACGTACATGATCGAGGACTTATCGGGGTACCTTTATGTAATCCTTGGAACAAGGACCACCTTCGTCGCTATTTTCAATGAATCAAATTCCTCTTCAATGATTACAGCATTATCATATGATTTTATAAAATCATAAGTGAGTTACATTGAGGATTATACCAATTACTAATTAGATAAACACAATGGATAAACATAAATTCCAAGATTATTTTGGTTATAACACCATACGGCTACACCATGCATGAAGTTTGTTAAAAACAAGGGACTCTTATAAGCCTACACCGCGATCACCGCGTAAGGGTTGAGAGGGTTAGCACCATGAAAGAGAGTTCATACAAAATTGTATACACGGGTCTTACAAAGTGTGATTTAGATATGTTCAAATGTTTGTCAAAATCAGATCTAACTAGTAAACATGAATGCCTCAAACCACTCAGATCTGAGGGACTATATTCATATAACCATGCAATGCGTTTAAAAGACATCTGCATTTTGAAGCATTCAAACTTAATCAACCATGCAATGCGTTTAAAAGACATCTGCGTTTGGAAGCACTCAAACTTACTCAAATGTTGTCGTATAAACTGAAACTTGTGGTGAAAGTCAGACTTAACCAGCAAACGTGAATGCCTTAAGCTGCTTAGGTCTGAGGAACTATACACTTAATATCTTCGTACGGTATTTGCAAGACGTTTGTGTTTGGAAGCGTCCACACTTAAACAGATAAGGCCATACAAGCTAAGGCATTAAACTAAATACAAAAATCATTGCATTCATAAAGACAAAGTATATACAATTTGAATGATTGTTACATTTAAAAAAAATTACAACAGAAAGACAGGTACAAACTAGGATCACTGGGGAGGAACATCCTCTGAAGAGCCCTTTTCTTGAGGTTCGGGGTACAGGGTTTCAATGGAGGATAGATCCAGGGTTGGGAAAGCTTCTTTCACGTCCCCCAGAGCCATCTTGGCCCCTATGTTCCAAAAAACCCTCTGCATGGTCTCGTATTCTGGGGTCTCTTCAAAAGTGTCTTTAAAGTTCTGGATAGCCTCAGACACTTTGGCACTTCGAGCGTTCTCCACCCGTGTCGTGACAGTCTACATTGTGCCGTTCTAAACAGGCAAGGTCCTCCTCCGCCTTTGCCTTAGCCTCCATCTCCCTCCATAATTTTTCGTTAGCTGCTGCCACCTCAGCCTCCAACTTAGACTTGGCTGCATTAGCGGCGGTCAGGGCTTCCGAAGTGATAGACTGTGCACGGTTGGAGTCATCTAGTTTTTTGCACAAAGCCCCCACGTCTGACTCAGAGGCCTGGAGGTCGTGTTTCAACTTATCATTATCTTCCTGGAGGCGCTTGGCGTTGGCCCTCTCCTCGGAGGAAGATTTATTGGCTATAGACAGCTGAGTTTTGAGGTCATTAATTTCCTTTAGCATGTTGTCTGCATGCCGGAGAGCAGTCTCAGCGTCTTTCTTGTCATGTTGCGCCTCCTCCACTGAAGATTCCACTTCGTCAATAAGGGCCAACGCCCTGGCATTCATGGCTTTGGTGGCGAGCAGCTTCCGGGACGGACTGGCACTGGAAGAAAAGGCAGACCGGCCCTCCGTCCAAAATTGTTCAGTAATTAGTGCGGCCCGGGCAGGGGGAGAACTGGGAGAGTCGAACAGGGAAGGACTGAAGGTGACATCTCTGGGGAGAACACTGGTTTTAATACGCTTGAGCTCTTCTGCCCCTTAGGTGTCACTTCATAAGCCAAATCTGGAACGGGCACAGACGGCTCGTCCTCCAAGTCCCTAATCACTGGTGGCAGAGGTACGGAGGTGGATTCCTTGCCTTTACCCCTTTTAAGCCTCTTCAAGGGAGCGGGATCCTCCTCAGATACGCGCTCAGGAATATCTTCGGAGAAGGAGGATGGCGCAGAAACATCCTTAGCCTCCCTTTCCCTCTTAGAGCCCCCTCTATCTGACATTTTCCCTTTCCCCTTTGTGGGGACTCCTTTAAGATCAGCCTCCTTTTCTATGCTGGGCTGCTGGGGACCCATTAACAGCAGAATGGGTGGTGGCAGTAAGGCTGGAAGAGGAGCCTGGAGTTGGGCTGTAGACGCCTCGGACACTTACTTTGCCACCACAACTTGTAGGTTGGTCAGTACCGTTTTCTGCCTCTTTTCAATTTCACTGCCATGGAAAAGGGCAGGAGGGATCTTCTTAGCCATGAGACCATTTAAAGAAATTTTCGGGAATTCCTTGGAACCTAGCAAGAAAAGAAGGAAAATGGGGTTATGAATAGAAAAAACATAAGATATAATAGCAATAGGGAAACGAACTTACTCATGGCTCGCATAAGACCGTGCTTAACAAATAATTTGTTCTGTTGGATGACCCCTTGGAAAGTGCACTTGTAAGCAAACAAGCGCCTTACCGCTGCTAAGTCTACGTCAGGGAGGAGGCGGGCAAAAGTGTTCCCTGCCATAAACCAATGACATGTTAGGAAACAGTCAAGAAAGGTGAGTAGAAATTAAAAAGCAGGTGACATGTGACACTCAAAGACACTAAAACAAGTATAAGACTCACTAGGTAGGGAAAGAGTTTGGGGAACTGTAATTTCTGGACTAGGATCCACAGGAGAGCTCTGCCACTCCCCAGCAACCCAGAACCACTGGTTCTTCCAGTTCTTTATTGAGGTTGGGTGACCGGTGATAACAGGAGGATATGAGCCCCTGGGAGACAAGTAATACCAATCTTCGACGTCCGACCTCACGTCTCTTTCCCTTCTAACTGATTTCTTCAAAGTATAGAGGGTAAGAATGATGTGCAGTGAGATGGAATAGTCAGGGTTGACCTCTTGCCACACTAACCAAGTACTCACAGCCTGTGTCCAGAAGTTGGAGGCCAACTGGTAGGGGCAAAGGTTATAGCTCCTAAGCAACGCCCTGAAGAAGGGGTGCAGGGGTAGCCTCATCCCTCAAGATAGAGCATCGTAGCATATGGCCGTTTGACCTGGAGGAGGGCTGCAAGGTCGGCAAGAAGGTGTAGGGTGCACCAATTGAACCCCTTCTGGCATCCTGAATTTTGCCGAGGCCACAGCCAAGTCAACCCTTCGAATTTCCATGGCAATCTCACGACTCTCCCATGACTCTGGGTTTGGATCAGGATCAACGTGATATCCGGAAACTTTGTTAACCTGATCAACCCAATCCTCCACTTGGGCGATCTCCTCTGCAGTCAGGCCCAACTCTTCCCTATGTGCCCTAAATGGGGTCCTAACGATTAAACCGAAATCCTGGTGACCGGAGGAAGAGCCTACCGCCTCTTCTCTTCCCGAATTCGTGTCTCGCTTGCTTCGAAGCTCTCGCAAAGATGCCTCCTCCTCGGATGACAGATAATCCATGTAGTTCTGATCTTTTTCTTCTTCGCTGTCAGAATCACTCAAATAAATTATACCGCTGATTTTCCTATTCCTCCTCTTAATCTGCTCTCTAAAGAAGCGGGAACTAAAAACTGATAAAGATATGTGGCAGAAACCTCTGACATGAATCACCATTGCTAGCATTTCCTGTGAATCCGTTCCCCCAACTCTTTCCATTTTTCTTTTGTTTTTTAAAGACGGGTCAGACTCATCAAAAGAAAAACGAAATGCAAAACGAAATTTTCAAACCGACAATGAAAAAAACTAGAAATAAAAAAGTTCTGCACATACAAAGACAAAGAGATTTACCTTCAAAGAACGAACACTCGAGATTGTACAATTGAAATGAGGAACTCGCCAACGAAAGCTGTTGAACGTTAAGGACTGGTGTTGGGTAAAAAACCTTTGAAGAGAAGACGCGAGACTTGCAAGAAAGGAAAAAACAATACAATCTTTATCGAGAGTGTTGCTGCAAAAATTCTGAGAAAACGGTAAAGGGAAAATAATGAAACGAAGGAGGATTTATAGGGATCCTAATGATCTAGAACCCTTGATTTTTGAGCCGTATGATTAATGTGGGTAACCTACGCCTCTTGAAAAATGGGCTAATCAAATGGCCAACTGTCAAAGGAAGGGATGAAACTGTTCAGCTACCACAGTGAGTGTCATGTGCGGCAAAAATGCCACTCCCATCACCTTTTATATTTCTTGGGAACCAATATCAGTAGCCCATTTTCATTAAATACGTCGCCTAAGATGCGCGCTAGTGTGCCCCCAACCTTCACTTAGGAGGGAAAAGCTGAAATAGTAGGTCGGCTATACCATGAATCTGAACTTCCCATAAGGAATGTTATTCCTGACCCCAAAAATCACTGTGCTACATAGTGACTCCCAGAGAGCGGATGGCGGAACAATTGCAAAATGTTGGATATAACAAGTGATGAAACTTGGACAAAATCATTGCTGCGAAACTATGACAAATTCGATCAGCTCATGAATGACCACATCAGATTTGAGGGACTAGTGTTGAGATCGTACCCAAAAATGTGGCACATTGGGCCACCAGTGAAGGCCCCATGAGGGCCCACGAACTTTAACCCATGATTAGAAGTTCAAGATATCCCCCTGGGCCAATGGCCGAGATGGAAAAGCACACGAGCTCCTCTGGCCGAACTAGTTTGTGTCTAACAGAGGCGCTTTATGCTTAGCCGAGGTGCTTACGATAGCGCCTCGGATGTAAAGATGGGACAAGGGATGAAGTCAGAGATGTGACACTGCCTTTACCAAGACGTGACAGACGCCCATCCCCTACGAGATGTAGCCATAATTACGGTCAAAAATCAAGGTTGACCCCTTCAAGAGCTAGGGTGAATACACGTGTAAGAGTCCGCCATGTGTCACAATCCAGGGCAACAAATCCTTCTATAAATAGAGTACACTTGCCTCCAAGGAAAGTGTTAGTAATTTCATACTCTTAACTAAATATATTTCTCTCACTCCCTTTTCTCTCTTTTACGCACTTATATTTCCCGCACTCAAATTATATTTGTGGAAGATGGACGCTGACTTTGGCATCGGAGTGCAAACGGGAGCCACCTCGGCCCCCTTTGCAAGCTGATTGTTTGTCACAATGCGCAGGAGATACACGTGTTCAAGAGGGAGGAGCTGAGACGTGTTGGTTCAAGGCCCAGTCAAATTTTGTGATCAACACATATCATTCTCTTAGTCAACTTAAATGAAAAATATAAGAAAAGAGTAAGGAAATTTGAACACATGATAGGGTCGAACTCGTGATCCGATCTTAATTGATTTTTCTCTTGTATATATTAGGAGAAAATTTGAGAGTACAAGTAGTTTGAGAGAGTTTTCCTCTCCTTATGTGGGGGAAAATTTGAATCCCTTTTCTTTACAATACATAGCCACATTTATTGGCAAAAATGTAATAATTACACTGACAAGTTATTAATACTTTAATCACATATAATGGTGATTTTTTAACAACTTGTTGTCCTTCTTGGCTCCTAAAAGTGGCCTTGGTGGGACTTTCTCTGAGTTGGATATTACATGGCCGCAATTTGTATATAGCTTGTGGAATAAGTTTAATGAATATAATTGATGTTCTTTGGAAATTGTGAAGGATAAAAGATATTTAAGTAGGTGGGCCAAGTGAATCCACTTGACACTTTAATACTTGGTTGGATAAATATTGTATCTCTGGGGTAGGCGAAAAACTAGATCTCGTATTCAGAGCTCAATATGATGGTCTTCACTTCAACACCAAATATTAAACTTTCCAAAGATCTTAAATTTAGATTTCTAAGTCCTCCATGGCACTTCTTGGTCTTCTTATCTTCAAAGTCCTCCTAACTCTGAGATCTTCAGATCGGGTTATCCGTAGAAGACCTGGCGAGGTCTTTAGGTCGAAGGTATCCGTGAAAGATCTGTCGAGGTCTTGACCTCTTCTAAGGTGCTAGGTTGGGTTTTTCAGGTTCTAAATTTTATGATGAGGTCTTAGCTTTGTTTGCATCTCTCATGATGACTTCTAATCTTTTTTTTTATTAGACTTGAAGCTTAAAGTGAGTACTCAAATAGCATGGGATAAATTAAGCACCTCAACCTCAATTTTAGTTGGTCAGCAAATATTATGAATCGATATAATATTGATTACGTGGAAGGAAGGTATGTTCTGATTTATACATTTGCCTCGTTGGAAAGATACAAAAAATCTATGAATCCCATATCAATATACGGACAGCAATGTCTATCAGTCTATGTGATCATTGGGCTGATTGGTATGAGAATACTTGCTGTCAACTACAAATGGAACCTCCATGTATGAATTGGAAGTATTTATAGTTTTTATTTTTTAGTGTTTACTAAACGACAAACCCATTTCAGGGTTCCACCGTCAAAATCCAGATTACAAGATACTCATCTCCTAGTTAAAAACTCTTTCACATTAGAGATAGTCAAGCCGTACTGATTATTAGCACAACTTATGGGTTTTTTCTCATGGATTTCTTTGCTATTCAGTCTTTGCATGTTGTTATCAACGAAACCCAGTTTCTCAAACTCTTTTCTGAGCAAGGAAGGGTTTGCTGAAATCCCGTCAAAATTCTTCAATCTGGCCAAACGGCCAGAGGTTTTTGAGTATATGGTGAACATTAGGAGGGCTATACATGAAAAACCAGAACTTTGTTTTGAGGAATTTGAGACAAGTAAGCTTATTAGAAACGAGCTTGATAAATTGGGCATCCCCTACAAGTACCCAATTGCTGTTACTGGTGTTGTGGGCTATATTGGTACTGGAAAGTCACCTTTTGTGGCAATTAGAGCAGATATGGATGCCTTAGCTATGCAGGTAGTAATTATTTAAATTTTTCCGGTAATTTCGTTTTGTTTTTCTGGCATTTCTATAATTTGACTTCTTATGAAATTTGTATTATTATTATTTTTTTTACCGAAGATAAACGTCGTTCTTGACCTTTTTAATTGCAAGTTAGCCGTGCAACTGTTCATAGTTTTTGCTTGGGAATTGATTTTAAAGTGATGTGTTTTTTATTAGGAAGCCGTCGAGTGGGAGCATAAAAGTAAAATCCCTGGAAGGATGCATGCTTGTGGTCATGATGCTCATGTTGCTATGCTTATGGGAGCAGCAAAGATGCTTCAAGAACATCGCAATGATTTAGAGGTTTATCCATTTCACTTTCTTTGTGTTCATTGCATGCAATAAGTAATTAACAAATCTTGGTGGATTACTTACTTTATGTTTGAGCATATACAATTTGAGGCATTTAAGAGTGTTCCACAATAAATAATCTATATAGTGGGAATTTGTGCAAATTAGGCCCTTACATATATGGGGTTTTATCAAAGTACGACTTGAACTCAACGAAAGAAGCTTTGATTTCTATAATCGCCGTGTATTGAGTTTCATGTTTGGAGAACATGTAGTTCATCCAATAGAAGGTGAACTTCTCATCTGGAAAATTGATTGATACTTGATCTCCATTGATTTTAAATTTATGGTTACAAGAACTTCCGACTCATGTAAAGATGATGGATATTTGGGTGATTGTTTGATTGAGGGAGTAATGATGCTTTTTCATTCATTAAAAGATAGTCATATTTCCTGCCATCATTAGTGCTATGATATAATGCAGACAATTTGACTGAATGTTTATTCTAGGCTACCAAGATTAAAGATCAAGCTTTGTTAATAGTTTCATAAGTTCAACATTTATTATCTCAGAAGTGTAAAAGCTTCTTATGCTAGGGTAAAGTCTAGATCAACCTATTGACCTTGTAACATAAATACCATATATATATATATATATATATATATATATATATATATATATATATATATATATATATATATATATATAAAGAGGTTCATAAATCAAGTCTGGGTGAGGTGACCCTTGAATCAGAAGTCGTAGACAAGCTTGATAATATCACATCTACCTTGGAATCTTGCAAAATGTTGATGAAAACAAAGCTTGTGAGTTAATAAGAATTCTTCAGTCCTTGAGGGAAGCGTGGACCTTAAGATTTATTAATGGACCAAAACAGAAAATGTTTTCTAGAAACTCAACGGTTAGGTTACGAGAGGCTTTGCTTTTGCCATAAAGGTTAGAGTTGTTAGCAATCAGCACAATTCCTTATTTCTAGGGATTTGGACATTTGGTTATTTGTTATTACAATAATGCTACAAGTACCGCGAAACTGTACTGCGAATTGTACCGCATACTCACACATGGAGGGAAGGGTGAACTAGTCATTTCACTTTCATGTGTCTGTGCGGTACGTTTTCGCGGTAACTTTAGCATTTTTCTTGTTATTATGTTACCATGATTTCTGGGCAATCTTTTCTCTTTGCACATTCTACAAAGATATATATGACATATTTTTCTTCTATGCTTGAGTCTTGCAAATTTTCACTGGGAAAAGATGGCTGAGTATATCAAATTTCCTCATACTATTCAACCAGGAAAAGGGCTTGACCATCTTGATAATTCATTTATATCAGTCAACTATTATGCATTATAAGAAGCTATATTATGAATGGAATTAGTGTATAAATCCTAGACTTATTAGGCAACAACTCTCTGTGTGTGTGTGTGTGTGTGTGTGTGTGTGTGTATGAGTCTATATATATGTGGATGATTCTAATTCAATGGAAACAGAGAGCTATTCTTCAATCATTGACAGAAACTATCATTGCCAATAAATAGAGATTAAAAATTTCGTAACAACCTATCCACTGCAAATCTTGCAACATATGGTACTCAGTATATAGAATCATCATTCTGCAAAAGATAACCAATGTACACAATATGTTTGCAGTTTACAATATTTATTTGTTTGCCATCAAATTTAAAATATTGTAGAACCTTGAGAACAACAAGAAGCATATATCATGAATCTTAAGAATTCAAAAGATCATTTGAAACCAAAAACATTTATTGAAAACAAAAAGTATTTTCTCTCAAATTCAAAACCTGAATATAATCCAAAGACTTTATTCTAGTTTCTTGGGGCCTCACTAGAAAAGAGTTGGTTCCAGATGGCAGGGAACCACGAAAGGCACCCAAGAAACAAGGTTGTCACTGGTGAATGTGAGTCCACTTGGTCAGCCGAGCTGCTAACCAGCGGAGCTCCCATCAGGACTTCCATAGCCTCGGCAACTCTCGCATTCAGAACCTCCTCTGATACAAGCAAATGCAGAACATCTGCCAGGGGAAGCTCCAAAAACATACCTGTGATTTTTAGTGCATTATCATGCTCCAAATCATCAACAAGATAGAATATATTCTCACCCAGATAATCATACTGATCTCTAGCCGTTGCATTGGCAAGGATAGAAGTAAAAGCGCCAACTGTAAAATTCGTCTTCCGTATTATAGCATCTAGATTGGGAATGTTGTCTGGATTATTAAGCATGCCATGCACGTCGTGTGGAAAAGGATACATATCCCAATCATTTGCAACAGAGAGGATGTCTCTGTCAACATCAGGCATTGGCAGATGATTCAGCTGTCCCAGCATCTGATGCTGCATAACAATTAATATAGCTAATGATAACATGTTATGATAGTAAATGGAGTTCCTGATAACTATGAAATCCATTTATAGTTATAGTTTTTATGTTATATTTTACTATATTATCAGTTATCAAGTGAAACAGTGAAACAAAGGATATCTTGTAGTGTGTGTAAAATAACCTTGAGTCTATTGTTAATGAAGCTATTTGAGGCTAATGCCTTGACTCCTGTCTCACTTGAGGCTTCATTAAATGCCTCAAAATTTATGCCTTAGAACCATTTATTGAGATTTACACCTGAAGGTCTAAGCATTAGGGAGGCTAAGGTGTGCATTTACTTTTCCTATCTTTTCTGGGCTTTTTATTACTAGCCTGTTATAGGAAAAGCAATAATAGAAGTGTGTGATGGCTCCTTTCTCCATTTAATATCATGATAAATGTAATATTTTATATTTTGCATCATGAAAATTAATAATAGGACTATACAAGTCGAACTGATCTAAAGGTTGATCTAAAGGTTGTGTGTAAGGTGTTTAAACTAAAATTCCCCTTTTATGGATAAAGGTGGAAAGGATTGATAATTTTTATTGCTCATTGTTATTTATTACGGATTGATTGCATTCACTTATGAACACCTAAAGCCGTATTTGCTTAAAATAACCAAGAGATTCCCTACACCAAGGACATGTAAGTATCACGTTAGATTTCTTGACACTTATAAATTCAGAAATAATGTGATACATTTATTTTTATACTCTAGTGGTACCCTGAAATTTATGTAGACCAGCCACATCTTTAAAAGATATGTACATATTTTTATGTAGATGCATTCTAGATCAATTGTTTAAAAGTATATATGCCTGATGTTTGTGTGTGTGTTTCAAAAATTACACACAAAAGAGCACAAATCTTCGGATTTCTAGTCTGGAGAAACAAAAAACAGCTATTTAAATATATTTGCACAATGAAATACGTGCGTGTAGATATGAGGAGTTTATAAATGACTTCCAACCTTTTTTGTGAGAGAAAAAGACTTCCATCTATAGTCATATAAACAACATAACCTAGAGAAGAAAACTCACCGAAACTGAGAACAACATGATTGGTCGGAAAGAATGATGACCGGGATGAGCTCTTTGTTTTAAGTTTTGAAATAGAGGAGAAAGAGAGATATAGAAGAAAGGGGTGTTGCGGCGGGGCAAATAGCAGCATAAGTTTATATAGGAAATGAAACTTAGGGTTTCAAGTATTACTTCATATGCATCCAAAATTCTAAAAAGGAAAAATAATTATTAGCTGGAATTCTTTTAAAGGTTATAATGTTTCATTATTGATTTAATTACAACTTACATAAAAGGTATTATAACATAACATGTGCAGTTGCAGTTTTCAACCTTGTTTAATGTGCCCAACTTTTGTGTTTTTGAAAGTGGCATCATTATAGTAGGTTCACGAAAGTTTTTTTGAATTCAACAAAGTTATGCCGAATATTATGTCTTAGTTGCTTTTGACTTAATAAAGCCACATCTATCCTTGTGATGGTTGGCTTTATATATATATATATTTTTTTTTCCCAATACAAAATTCACATTGACCTTGGTGCATAGTTTAGAAGGAATTAAAAAGGGATGCATTTGACGCACTTCCTTTAGCGAGTTGCACACCCAGCACCTTACAACAGGCTTTGCTACTTTGACCTGCCAAAAGTAGGGGTGGACAAAATAACCGGACTGAACCAAACAAAACCGAGCGGTTTGGTTCGGTTTTACAAAAAAAATTAATGATTTGGTTCTTAGTATGGAGAACCAAATGGTTTTGGTTCCGGTTCTTGTTCTAGAACCAAGAACCAAACTAAGAACCGAACCCCAAACCCACTTTTAGATCAATTTTTTTTTTTTTAAACTATTTTTAAAAGTTAAAAAATTAACTTTATCTAATCTTTTGGTAATCTAGGTCTTAGCTTGTTTATGCCGTCAGATATCTAAATTTATTTTTCTTTAATCCTTTTCCTTTTCCATATTTGGTATGTAGCTTGTAAGAGGTTTTTCTTACTGTGTAACTGAAAATATTTCAATGTGGCTCTCACATCTCCTTTTACTCGGTGGAAGATTTCATGCATTACACATCCCTCACATTTTTTATGAAATATGGACATTTGTTAACTCGTCCTAAAATATGATACTTGTAGTTCAAAGAGGTATTATGAGATTATAGGCATCATCTTGTGTTTCGCGCATTAATTTTGTTTTTGTTTTATGATAATAGTTTCTAGGTAAGCATGAAGACGCAGTCATGTAGCTTGATATAATTAATCTCTATCAATGACTCATTCGTCTACATTTTTAAATCATTTTTATTAGACAATATTTTGTATGGAGATGTAACTTGATATTTGTGTATTAGTTTAGACTTTGGTAAATGAATTTCGTTAATCATTACTAAGTACTAACTTATGGTCGTGGATATGGTATGTGATGATAATTTGCTTTTATATTTTAAAATTCAAGTAATGTACTGCGAACCAAACCAAACCAGAACCGAGCGGTTTTGTTCCGGTTTGGTTTCATATCTTTATAAAAACCGATTGGTTCCATTGGTAAAAAAATCATCGGTTCATGGTTCGGTTTGGTTCCAATGGAACCAGAACTAAATCGAATCATGTCCACCCCTAGCCAAAAGTATGAACTCGCTATTAACTCCAAGGTCATGTCACTCCCATTGTCCTCGCGATGCCAATCACCTATAATTTTTTTGTCGGAGACTATTGTATGGTATGTCGAGTTGATGTCGAATAACTAAGATCCCATCCTCCATCACATATATGGGGGCATCAGTGGCCAACCGTGTGATAGTTTACCCGAAGAAAGGATGAATGTGGCAGAGATCAAAGAAATAATCCAACATAGTGCTTTATGGAAGTAAGAACGGAGTAGTATTTGTAGAGATTAAATGTGAAGTCTTGTAAATAGGTCTACCGAAAATCATGCTTTGAGTAGCCAATTGTTTTAGCACCTCGTGGTTTGTAAAAAGCAACACTAATTGCGTTGAAAGAGGTCATGGCGCCAATATCTTTAAACCTAGATGAATGTGTAAAACTTGATGTTATAGGTGCTCTAGTAAGAAAGGGCACTGTCAGCTTCTAATTGTAGTATATGCCCACTTTTACATATCACAATTGAGTTCGAGGTTTGAAAAAAAGGGTAGTAGTAGAATGGGTGTTGTGGTGAATTTTTGTTTGATCAATGCCACGTGCTTTATCAGCCATATACAAATTTTCCGCTATGAAGACGAGACAATGAACCACAAACGTAAAGAATGAAATGTTGGTAAAATGAGGCAAGCCCATGGAAGTTATGGACATCATTAGTGGAAATAGTCAAGGCCAATGACTGAATAGCTTCTACCTTCATTAGATCCATTATATTCTCTCTCTTTTTATTTTTTGAAAAAGCTCTAAGGATGAGTGAAACTTAGAGAAGCAAAAAAATAAATTGATGCTGCCTCATTTTTTTGTGATTTAAAGTGTGTTTTGACTGTTCAGATGAAACTCGATTTGTTGGTGGTTGGAGAGCTTTTTTTTTTTATTGGTGATTTGAGAGGGTTTTATTTGGTGGTTGAACAAGGGTTGCAGAATACTTCCCATGGTGAACCAAAATCCAGTCAAAGGTAATTGCTTTGGCTCTTATACCTAATAGTAGAATTATATGAGCAGAAGAGGGAGAAAAGAAGAGAAATGAGGAAAAAAGAGAAGAAAAGGAAGGAATAGGAAGGGAAGAATAATTAGACAGACTAAGCAGAATTTTGGGGGGAGAGGAAGTATCTTTATTTAATGAATCAAAGTTATAAGTATTACAATGCATAAGCCCTCTGTATACATGTTTAAAGTAATCATAATTGAAATAGGGAAACACTGTAGAATATATTCAATCTAACCATGTGTTTTCTAGAATAAGCGTCTAATTTGGAAAGTAAATAAAATACTATATCTACTAAGCTCCTCATCAGTAACGAAGTTTGGCATAAAACTAGTAAGGCCATTATTTCCTTCCATTACTTCTTTTGACACTACTTCGTCATTACACACATCATAATCAAACTTAATATCAAATTCAATATTAATCAGCAATCGTTTGGATATTAATAGCTTCTCATAGTATGCTTGTCTACATCCATATTTTGTAACTAAAACAACGAAAATCTTGTTGGTGAACCTTAGAAACAAAGTGTAGCAATAAGGGTTAGGACTTCTTGGAGTTGTGGCCATAAGCCGCCAATGTAATGCGAAACCATATGGTCATCTAATTCATTGATCTCATTCCGAACCACCAACTAAGAAAAGTCTGTAGTATAATTTTTTACAAAACTAGGGTCAAGGTGCAAATTTTGAAGTTGCTAATAGAGAGTCCTCATGTAGATATAAGATGGAAAGTCAACCTCAAGTACTTTTCAATTTCTCCATAGTGGTGATATGATGTAGGATAATCATATTCTAAATATGAAATAGTTTTATCTTTAATGTAATAAATTATTCTCTACAAATTTTTAAGTTTTTCAACTTTCTTCATGTTTTAAGAATTTTAGTTACGCTTCCACCAAAATTGGTATCAGAGCAAGGTTTGCTCTTGTTTGATGGCTACATATGGTGGTTGTGGTACTCATACTCGTGGCAATGATAAGTGGATTGCAAAATTATCAATCATTGTCCGGAACTTGGAATAAAGAATGGAAATGCTTGTAGAAGCAGTTGACAAAATTTACTGACTTTGAATACTATAAATATTGCGACAAGTTTTTTAGAACATGATGGACCATCAACAGCAAAAAAATGCAATGTGATAATAAACTATGAGAGTAGTGAGAACTTGATATCCAAAACATTGGTGAAAGCTTTAAATTTGAATATTGAAAATACTCATCTTGCTATTAAGTTCCACTAGTTAAAAGGGGGCAAGAAATTCAAAAACAGATGTATGTAAAATTCCACTTTTATTGAAAAGTACTACAAAGATGAGATTGTGTATAACGTGGCAGAGATTGACAATTGTCTTGTACTATTGGGACAATCATGGCACTATGATGGAGATGTTATGTGTATAGGTCGAGATAGCATGCGTGCATTTTGGTGGTACAGTAAGAAGATTATTTTTGTTTTATGTGATGAGCAATTTCTAAATATTAGTGTAAGTAAAGAGCAACAGATTTATAAGACTGATGATGGGGCTAAAAAAATATCTGTTTAAAGATTATTACGATGTAATATTGTAATAGACGTAGAAAAGAACGTGAAAGTTGAAAATTTGAGATCAGCTTATCCTTTTACATGGAAATGACAATGTCTATATGCGTAAGGATGAAAAACATTAATGTGAAATTGCAGTTGAAGGCCTCAAGCTCGAGCCGCACTCTAATAATGAACAAGTTAAAGTTTTAATGAATACAGTCTAAGAGAAAGGAATTAAACTTTTCGATCATGAAAGAATCAAAGGCTAGGCTAGTCAAATTAAGGATAAAAATTTCGCTGACCTTTGTGGTTTTGGTGCCAATGTATTGAATAAGCATATGGAAAATATGGGTGGTGTCGATTCGAGTCCTCTTACCAATTCTTTTGTATTGAAGAAATCATTACTAGACTTATAGCAAATGATAAGATACGGGAAGAACTGAAAATAGCATTAGTGGACTCTAGGATGAATGTCACATATGAGTAAAATAGGAGCAAAGTTGACTTCAAATAATGAAATTAAGGAATATAGCAATGTGATGTAGCATTAGTGGGGAAAAGAAAGCAAGAGAGAAGAAGAGACAGTGAGAAGAGGGGGGGGGGGGGGGGTGAGGAGAACGATGGGGGCAAAGAGAGAGGTCACAAAACTATTCCATTCATAATCTGTCTTTTCCAAAGAGTTACAATCAAAGTTAAATAGTAGAATAAACCTAATTACAAAATGGATTTGGGCCAAGCCCATACATAAGCCCACAGAAAGATGTTAAGTAAAATTGGTCCAACAAAGGCCTAAACAAAATGTGATGTCCGCATCAACTCTCCCGGGGTGGGACAAAAAACTCGACCCTGTCGAGTGGGTGATATGCATGCTGTCAAACTCCCAACCACAAGCTAAGCGGCTGAACAAACTTCTTGCGACGCCTATAGACACGCAAGGGTGGTGAGTCGAGCAATGGAAGATCCTGTTGACTCCTATAATGCTCCAATAATTCGGGGTCAATGTGCTGAAGCGTCTCTCGGGGAATCCAAGTACAATCAGAATCAGGGCTATCAACCCAACGAACAAGGAAGCGTTGAATCTCTCCATCTTTGGTCAACACAGTCTGTTCATCTAAAATAGCATCAATTTTATCTTTGTGTGCTGTGGTAGGTTGGGTTGGGGTTGGGGTAACATGTTCGGGTTGAGGGTCCACAGATGGAGGTGTAAAAGGATCATCAGAAGGGTTAAAATGGCCTTTGTATGCAACTAAGTCCTCAACATTGAAGGTAGAGTGGTAGCCAAAATGTGAGGGTAAATCAATGACATATGCATTTGGACCAACACGCTTTAAAATTTTAAAAGGACCAACACTACGAGCTTGCAACTTGGACGCGGAACCAGATAGACGTCGCTCCGGTCTAATTCGAATCATAACATAATCCCCAATATTAAATTCAACATGTCATTTATGCAAATCAGCTCGAAGTTTATATGATGCATTACTCGCTTCAAGTTGTTTATTGATCTCAATATGCAAATCATGAAGATGTACAAATGCTTCAGCTGACATAGACACACTAGCATGTGGGGACATGGGAATAAGGTCTAATGGCTTCCTAGGTTTATAACCATGAACAACTTCAAAAGGGCTCATGCCTATGGACCGATTCACTGAACTATTATATGCAAGTTGGGCTGTAGGGAGTATCAAATCCCAATTCTTAAGATTTTCCTGGACCAAACACCTTAGAAGATTACCAAGACTGCGATTGACAACCTCGGTCTGACCATCAGTTTGTGGATGGTATGCAGTAGAAAATTTCAATTTTGTTCGAATCATACACCATAGGGTTCTCCAAAAATGGCTTGTGAAACGAACATCCTTATCTGAGACAATAGTCTTAGGAAGACCATACAACTTGACGATCTCATGAAAATATAACTTGGCAATTTTGGAAGCATCAGAAGTTTTGCTACAAGGAATGAAGTGCACCATTTTCGAGAAGCGATCCACCACAACGAAAATAGAGTCATGCTTCTTTGGAGCGCGTGGTAACCCTAACACGAAATCCATACTAACATCTTGCCAAGGACAACTGGGGACTGGAAGAGGCGTGTAAAGACCTGTGTTCTGCCACTTTTGCTTGGCTCGTTGACAGGTGTTGCACGAGCCAACTATCTTAGCCACATCTGTCTTCAAACTGGCCAATAGAATTGACGTTCGATCTCCTCTATGGTCTTATCACGCCCAAAGTGCCTTGCCAGACCGCCCGCATGACTTTCCCAAATTATAAAGTCTCTCACTGAAGTCCTAGGGATACACAACTTATTGGATCTAAAAAGATAGCCCCCCTCGAGACGGAAACCATTAGTAGTATCCGTATTGCCATTTTGCAAGCCCCGAAATATGTTTTTGAAATCAGGACATGACTCGTACTCTTCCTTGAGTCTTTCAAAACCAATGACCTTGACACTCATGACGGACAAAAGGGAGATGCGCCGTATTAAAGCATCAGCTGCTTGGTTTTCAATGCCTTTCTTATGTGTCAAAACAAAAGAATAGGCCTGTAAATACTCGATCCAACGCCTATGCCTACAATTCAGACGTGTTTGGGAATTAAGGAAACGAAGGGCCTCATGGTCTGAATAGAGGACAAATTCATGGGGTAACAAGTAATGATGCCAATAGCGCAAAGCTTGTACAACTGCGTACAACTCCTTATCATAAGTCGAGTACCGTTGTTTGGCATCGTTTAACTTCTCACTGAAGTAAGCAATAGGATGACGTTCCTGACTTAAGACTCCACCTATTCCTACCTCTGACGCATCACATTCAACCTCAAAAACTTTGGAAAAGTCAGGAAGTCGCATAACAGGAGCTTCGGTCATGCTCCTTTTGATTAACCTAAAGGTTTTGGCAGCTTCTTGTGTCCAATGAAACTCTCTTCCCTTCATGCACTCCGTGATAGGAGCCATGATCGTGCTAAACCCCTTGATGAAACGACGATAAAAAGTAGCTAAACCATGAAAGCTTCTAATGTCATGTAAAGTCTCGGGTTCAGGCCAACTTACAATTGCCTGAATCTTTGCGGGGTCAGCACAAACTCCTGATGCGGACACAATGAAGCCTAGGAAGACAACTCTATCGGTGAAGAAAGAACATTTCTTCACATTAGCATACATGCTTGTTGCACGAAGTGTAGAACAAACCTGCATGAGATGATCACGATGTTGTTCCCTAGTTTTGCTGTACACAAGAATGTCATCAAAATAGACGACAATGAATTTACCCATGAAAGGCTGAAGGGCTTGTGTCATCACCCTCATAAATGTACTAGGGGTATTTGTTAGACCAAAAGGCATGACCAGCCACTCGTAAAGACCATCCTTAGTTTTAAAAGCTGTTTTCCATTCGTCACCTGAGCGAATCCTAATTTGGTGATAACCACTCTTTAAATCAATCTTGGAAAAGATCGTGGCTAAGGGCATCATATCCAGCATATCATCAAGTCGAGGAATTGGAAAGCGATATTTAACAGTGATCTTATTGATGGCACGACTATCAACACACATCCTCCAAGAACCATCTTTCTTAGGTGTCAAAAGAGCGGGAACCGCACAAGGACTTAAAATCTTGCGGATGAATCCTTTATGAAGGAGTTCACCCACCTGCCTTTAGAGCTCGGCGTGCTCAGTAGGATTCATCCTATAATGAGGCAAGTTTGGAAGAGATGAGCCTGGCACAAGATCTATAGCATGTTGGATATCCCGTAAAGGAGGCAATAGGTCAGGGAGGTCATCAGGGAAGACGTCTTGAAATTCTTGAAGAATAGATTGGGTCTCTACAGAGGTCACTAATGGAGAATCTGATGGGGCTTCCATGACAATCACGACAAACACGATAGAGTTGTCCACAAGTGTACGCTCAAATTCTGTAGGACTAATCACATGTAATCCTTTTCGATCGCCAATTTTCTTGGCCTGCTGTGACTCAAAAGGTTTAGGGGGTAAAGGATTAAGGTGGATTTTCTTTCCATTAAAGACAAAGGAACATGAGTTTGATCGACCATGGATAGTCACATCTAAATCAAACAACCACAGGTGACCAAGAATAACATGTCCGACGTCCATAGGAATGACGTCACACCATATATGATCCTTATACTCAAGAAACTGGATGGGTACCAGACAACGCTCTTTTACAGCAATAGAAGTGTCGACCCAAGAGACGTTATATGGCTGAGGGTGAGGGACTGGTTTCAACCCAAGGCGGGCTACTGTAGCAACAGATACTGCGTTAATGCAACTCCCACTATCCACAATAATCTTACAACCATTATCATTGATCTTGATGTAAGTGTGAAAGATAGCATGACGACGCCAATCATCAGCGCCCTTAGGCTGGGTAAGGGTACAACGTACGACACCTAGCCGGGAGGTATTGGGAGTTAAGGCCACGGAACCTAGACCTGTAGGAAGGGTCTGAATGCATCCCAATAAGGTATCCTCATTATCATCCAAATCATCAAACTCTTCAAGATTAGGCTCATAGACTTGATCTTCTAAAGGCTCACCCACGACATCCCTATGTTCCTCAATAACTAAGGCTCGGCTCGGACATCTGGAGGAGATATGTCTGAAGCGCTTACAGTTGAAGCACTGCAAGCGAGAAGGGGTCCTGGGATTATCAGGAACCTTGCCTCTATTGTCTAAGGCAAGAGGTACCTTAGGTGGAGGGGGTCCTAAAATGGAGGCGGAAGGACGGTCATCACGATGCCTTCCATATGGAATTTTAGTAACCAACTCGTAATCTCGAACTAAGGAGTAAGCATGATCAAGGGTGGTCACACCTCGAAGGACAAGTTCACGTTTAAGATCATCTCTTAGGCCCTGTCTAAACCTACTCAAAGTCATAGCTTCATCCTCACTGACATGACATCGCATTCGAAATTCATCAAATTGAGCAACATAGTCGGTCACTGGGTGATTTCCTTGTGTCAGGTTATTCCCCTGGTCTAACAAATTACCCCTGTACGATTGGGGTAAATACTTCTCCTGAAGTCGGTGCTTCATTTCCTCCCAGCTTCGAACAGGAGGTGTACGACGCCTTTCAAGGAGATCCTCAATGCTTTCCCAAAAGAGCTGGGCATTACCAGTTAACTTCAAGCTGGCAAACTGAACTCTTCGATCCTCGGGGACTCCATACCATGACAAGAAAAGGTCCATGTCTCGAATCCATTGGGAAAAAACTATAGGATCTAAGCACCCATCGAAGGTAGGAGCGTCTAACTTGATGCTTCGAAAGTAACGATCCTCATGACGAGGAGGTGAAAGAGTACCATGACGATCATGGCCTCGTTCACGCCCACAAGCATGCTCTCTATCCCTTCGATCACGTCGACCATGCTGTCGTCCACCTCGCCGATGACGATAGTGAACATTATGGGACGCTTCAGAATTATTAGCTTCCGACGAGGATGGGCCTCGTTCCAAATTGTTCACCCTAGCAGCGAGCTCTCTGTTCTCTTCACGAGTAGCAGTCACCTCAGTTTGGACAGTCACTAATTGGGCTTGAAGTTGAGCGAATTGTTGGGTGAGGGCATCGAATTGAGCAGGGTCCGTGGGCAAACTATCGGAGCTAGATATGACAAAACGACCACTACACAACTGCATGCACTATAACACAACTAAATGACTTGTATGGAGAGATCAATAAACAACTCGTTCGAATAGTACATTATTAATTTTTATTTTTTATTATTATTTTTTTTTTTAAGAGAGGGATTACGTACGTCCGAATATGGGAAGCTAATACTGCTGGGCTATGTAAAATAATGAAGCAAGAGTCAAATACGAGCCATCACTTAAGCACATAAAAATGAGTAAGGTAACAGTAAGATTTAACAAAGGTAGGTTTTTTTTTTGTCTCGGGTTTCAATTATGCGAAAATGGGCAAGTAGTAAAATAACAGCAGCACAAAAATGTAATTGATGCTATTTTAAAACGAGACAGTAATATAAGCCAAGACCAGTAAAATAGTAACTCCCCTGGTTTATAAGTAGTCGAGTCGATAAATAGGAGCAAATAGATGTAGCAATCAACAGGAGAAAATAGCTATTGCAATCAGCTGGAGGAAAAAAGTACCTGCAAAACAATGTTAGAAAACCTTTTTTTTTTTTTCCTAATTTGAATAGGGTCCAATTACCAAATTATCCCATAAATGTGATCAGACTGACCCAATTATCACAATATCTATAAATTGGATAAGGCCCATTTATCACGAAATTGGGCCAAGGAGCAAGCCGACACAGGAATCGCGAAGCTATGTGCAGTCTCGCCTTCGCTGCCGGGGTCGCCGGCGCTGCTGGGGTCGTCGGCGTTGACCAGCAGCTGTTTCTTCTACAGTAAGTACGGCTGCAACTCGGATATTATTCCTTTTTTTTTTTTTTGAGTATTCTGTTGAAGGTCGCGACGCGTGTCTGCTGTGTTTGGTAGAATTCTTGCTAGTTGTTTCTTAGTGTTTGGTGACTGCTAGTGTCGACAGAGGTTGTTGTGGCTAGTGGTTGTGAAAATTTTAGCGTAAGGCGGACGGGTAGGGGTGATGGTTCTGGTGCTATAGATTCGAATGGTGGTTGAAATATTTCTCAAATTTAGCTCTGATACCACTTTGATGTAGCATTAGTGGGGAAAAGAAAGTAAGAGAGAAGAAGAGAGGGGGGGGGGGGGGAGAACGATGGGGGCAAAGAGAGAGGTCACAAAACTATTCCATTCATAATCTGCCTTTTCCAAAGAGTTACAATCAAAGTTAAATAGTAGAATAAACCTAATTACAAAATGGATTTGGGCCAAGCCCATACATAAGCCCACAGAAAGATGTTAAGTAAAATTTGTCCAACAAAGGCCTAAACAAAATATGATGTCCGCATCACAATGTTTTTCGAGCACATCCAAGGGGGGGGGGGGGGGGGAGAACGATGGGGGCAAAGAGAGAGGTCACAAAACTATTCCATTCATAATCTGCCTTTTCCAAAGAGTTACAATCAAAGTTAAATAGTAGAATAAACCTAATTACAAAATGGATTTGGGCCAAGCCCATACATAAGTCCACAGAAAGATGTTAAGTAAAATTTGTCCAACAAAGGCCTAAACAAAATGTGATGTCCGCATCACAATGTTTTTCGAGCACATCCAGAGATGAACATTTCTTCAATATTAGTATTTACAAAAAAAAATAATAATAATAATAATTAGTGTTCCGATTGATAATTTTTCTCTTCTTCAACCAAACTTGAGGAATGATTTTTCTTTCAAGTAGAGAAGAATGATGTAGGACAATCATATTTCAAATATGATTGTTTTATCTCTTTTCTTCTTTCTTACTTGGGTTAAGATATCTTGTTTCTTTCCTATTTAGAATAGATTTCTTTTTTATTTCTTGATTGGAATATTATTTCTTCTTTCTTTTAAATTAGGATTTTATTTCCTTCTAGGATTTTATCTTTCTTTCCTTTTAGGATTTTAGATTAATTTCCTTCTTTTAAGAAGATTAGGGAATAATTTTGTCTATACAATAAAGACTATTCCAGTTTTCAATAATCAATTAATTACAATAAAATTATATTTAGAAAATTATTCTCTACAATTTTCAACTTTTTCATCTTCCTTCTTGCTTCCAGAATTTCAATTCCGCTCTCACGCCACTACCTTTTCTTGCTGAAAATGACCTAATTCGCCTTAAATTGCTACCAGTCTACCGCCGAGCTATTGCCTAGTCCATAATCCATTGCCACCGAAAGTACATGTATTTCATGGAACCTCTTCGAAATTCTACACCTCATCCCTCCTCAACTTTGATACTACCATGAAATTCCGGGAAATAAATCACGAAACCATCAATGATCTCTGTAAAAACCCTTAACCTTCCACGGAGCTACATTTGGAGGAGCGAATGGGTTTTCTTTGTCCAATATCACATTGCCATGCTTATCCTTGTGCTAACTACGCTGTTGTTGCAATGTCGCCATTAATGCCATTATTTGACTTGTCAGCTAATTATGCATTCTCTTTGGAGGTTAATACATCCAACATTGTTGCCTTTCAAGCCTCTTGGAGGCATATCTAGGATTAACCTTTGTCTTGGTAACTACTAATGCAATGACTTTTATTGATTAAAAAAAACATGATTGGGTTGAAAAAGATAAAATGTTTTATGCCCTGTTTGGCAATCGTTATAAATAATAATGATTGGTATTATTTGTGTTTTGTTGGTAAGATGTGTGGTTAAAAATTGGAGGTAGAAAAGATGTTTGGCTAAAAATTGGTATTGAAAATTGTGTTTATTATAAATAAAGCTACCCGAACACAGGCTTAAACTTCATCAATCGGGAAGGTTGAGGCTGTTGAGCCCTTGTTTGAGTCCCACTCTTTAAAAATTCATTTTCTTAAACCTTATTTTCAACCACTCTCCTAGTAAAAAAATTCACATAAAAAAAAAAAAAAAAAAAATCACTATTATAAAATGTATTCTCCAAAAAATGGGATTCATACAAATCCTTTTTATTTTAGAATACCAACGAACTTAGCCTCTGTTTGTCTTGACCCTCATTTTAAATTTCAAAAAATAGTGATATTTAGGAGAATGTGTGGTCAAAAAATAGGGAATCTTTTATGGATTTATGTGTAATATTATTTATTGATAACTGTGTTGGAATTAATTTTATATATATGTGAGGGTTAAAACTAATAGTTTAATTGGAGAAGCTAAAAAAAAAAAAATTCTAAAGCCCTGTTTAATACATCTTATTTTCCATGGAATGGAAAATTTAGGCACATATTCCACCTTTTGTTGTGCTTGATTGCAAAAAATTTCTAGGCAATTTGTTTTCCATTTTGATGGCACTTGATGTGATTTGTCTTGTTTTCAATGAATAGGTTTTCCCACCTATTTGGTGGAAAACATTTTGACTTTAATTTTTTTAGGATTAATATTGGTATTTTTCAAGTGCAAATGAGTCAAAAAAAAATTAAAAAATATGATTAAAATAACTCAATTTTGCCAAGTTTTCCATGTAAAATAATGTCAATCAAACAATAAAATTTTGAAATTTTGAAATTTTTTACCTAGAAAATTAATCTAATCAAACATGTCCAATTTATATTTTCCAGAAATTATTTCCATGAATCCAATTCCCCTTAAAACATTTTCTTTCCATCCATTTTTTTATTATCACAATCAAACTAACCCTAAGAAACTACCATTTTGCGGCTTCTCAAGATTTGTTGTCAAACTTTGTAACTTCTTCGACGATCTTATAAGTAATTAAACACCAGAAATAGCTTTGATTATCCGACAATCAGAAGTTGGGAACTCTAAAAGCAATCCTAATTGTGACATTAAAGGGGAATGAAAATTTAGAATATAGATTGTCATGTGATTTATCAAAGAAGAAGTTGTGAGAACTACCACTCAATAAAAATGTTTCGGCACTGAAACGGTGGATATAAGGGACGGTGTAACATCTAACAAATGTCTATTTTTCCTCTCAAAACACAATTTTGTTGCGGTGTATCGAAAGAGGAGAACCGATGAACAAATTTCTTAAAGCAAATTCCTACAGAGAAAAAAAAATGTCTCCTTCCTATTGTTAGTTCTTAAAACGTGAAGTTGTGCTTTAAATTTGATTATCTACCAAGAATAAAAAACTGCAAGGGTTCTTTCGACCTTGGATAGGCTAAAGAAAACATATGTGATCATCGAATGAAGCAAAGAAACTGTCATGCTACCAAATATTAATAATGGAGGGAGACCCAAAATATCTCTATTGAGCGGGAAATTGTTTAGCTCAGACTGGTTGGCAGGAGCGATGCCAGGAATTGAAATCAGTGGGGGCAGATTTGGTATTCATCCAAAACAGGTTAGCTACTCTAGTAGGGACCAATGAGAGTAATGGTATAGATGAAATTTTTTCATATTCAAAGCAAAACTATTTCGTAACTAGAGAGTCAGATGAAAAATAATAGTGTTGATTATGCGGAGGTGGATAAAAGAGAGTTTCAAAAATATAAAATTCTTTCCAAAATCCTATTATTGTTTTATTTGAGATACTAAGCTTTCTCATAAATAGGAGGAATCCATAAAGTGTCATTGTTTAAAAATTAAGATATGGGGATACATTTAAAAATGGTCTTAAAATCAATTTAAATTTATAGCCAAAATAAAGTTTAAAAAAAAAAAAAGAAATTGAAGAAAAATCTATTTCAATGTCTTATATTATTTAAGAACAATATCAATTGTCCGAGTGCAAAATCAAGGGTTCGATCCATATCAAGTGTCAATATCCATGTCTTGTCGACACGGGTACTTCTCAATTTTTTGAGAGTTCGAGCATCATAGGCAACAAAACCAATGTTTTAAAACTTAGGTTAATTATTTTCTGGGAAAAGGAGGATCGAGATTCAGAATATTAAATTGAAGTCAAGCTAGATGTCAAAAATAACAAATAAAATCAAATAACTTGTTAAATTTAGATCTTGTTTTCATGTAATTATGATTTTATAATTTAATCAAAGTCAAACTTTTAATTTTAACCACACGTTTTGTAAGACAAGCAACTATTTTCCACTTATTCACTGCTCATTTCTACCAGTTTATAATTTCAACAACTTATACTGAAACGCAAACAAGCACTCATGTTCTAAAATTCATAGAAATGGAGATTTGGCCTAATTTATAAGAAAAATGATAAATCTTATAATACACATTAATTAGGGAAAATCTTCTAAACTCTTATAATAACACATTGAATCTAGTATAACACTTTACGTTCAACAATGAATTTGGGAAAGAGTTAGCCAATTAGGATCAAGTTTTATTTCGAAAGGGTCTTCTTTATTTTTAGAAGAAGAAAAATAGATTCAAAAAAAAAGGAACGAAATATTTTAAATACTTATTATAATCGATGAAATCACTTTTTTTATTCACAGACTTCGTGGGACCCACAAATACTACTCATTTTTCTACCACTAATTTCTATCTGATTATAATTTAAACAAATTATAAAATCCATAACATGCTTTAAATGGAACTATAAATGTTAACGCTGTATAGGTACATGCCTCTTTTTCTCGTGAAGCAGTCGGAATTATTTGTAATAAGATATTGGCTAGAATTGGACGTATAAATAAATTTCCATTTATCACTTTGATCTTACAAGTAATATATGTAAAATAATATTTGAAAAACTTATGATGTGATTTGTTGCTCTTGAATCAATAATCAAAGGGGCTCTCTTTCTAATTAAACACTCAAGGCCGTGAAGAATTTTAGGTGGTGCTCTGTTTGTATTTTATTTTGTATTTTTATTTTCGAAAATGTTTTATGTTTCCTGTTTTTATTTTTGTTTTCAAATTTGCTGAAAACGCGTTTGGTTTGTTATTTTTTAAAACTGTTTTTGAAACTGAAAAACACGTTCTGTTTGAAATTTTGCAGAATACTACTTAAATTATTTTTAATTAATTTGCTTGCAGAATACTACTGGCTCGAACTCAAATCTCCTTTCACAATAGACTGAAAACATAGTTACCTGCAACACACTAATATGAGCACTAAGAATCTATATTAACATAGTTTGGTCAGGTTCGGAATTTGAGGAAGCTTTGGTTCTATTAAAATTCAGAAAATGAAAGTTCTTTAAAAATCATCAGAGTCCATTTATCGAGTCATTTTTTGAAATATAAGCCTCTGTTCGGAGGCAGCGTTTTTTTTGGGTTTTTAAACACTGCAATTTCCAATACAATTTTTTAATCACATCTTTTCTCTCTCCAATTTTCTACCCTCCAATCATCTCGAGATACGTGAAAAAATCAAAAAATCTTTTTTTTTTTTTTTTGGGCAGAAACGCCTCCGAACAAAGGTTAAGTTATATAGCAACAAGAATTCCCACTTAATTTTTTTTGTAATTTTGATATTGAATTCAATGAAACTTTATTTTAGACTTAGTTCCAAGTTAAGATAATTCCAAAAAAAAATTATTTAGACTTAGTTCCAAGTAAGGATAATTCTATATATATAAAAAAAAAAAAACGCGTTTTTTGCGTTTTGAATATTTTTTATTCAAATACACTTAAAACACTCAAAATGAGGTTTCGAGCATTTTGCGTTTTGTGTATAAATTTTTTTTTTTTTTTTTTCAAAATGCGTTTTCAAAATTGGTAAAGAGAACGTGTTTTTAGTATTTTCGAAAATAAAAATAGAAAACGACCTCAAAACAACAAAGAGAACAGGGCCTTACTTTTTGGGTTAAAGAGAAAAAGGTTGAAGGGGTTAGGTTAGCTTTAAATTGATTTATAAATGTTTGGTCCTCAAGTGTTGGTTGGTTGTCCATCCTGTGGTAACAATTATTTCTTTCAGTTTAATTGGTATTTCTCCTAGCTTTAGGCTTACAATGAAACTTCCAACATGCCTCTCTCGAAGAATTTGAGGAAGTTGTGAAGTAATGAGTTTCGTATCATGAGCCCCTGTTTGGCCAAGGAGATTTTAAACAATTTTCCTCAAAAACTCATTTTCAACCACACATTTTTGTAGGACCCATCACTTTCACACTTTCAACCTATTTTCAACCACATTTTCTCCCAAAAATTCAATTATCTTCCAATTTCTCCTACACCTAAACGAATGATTAATCATTTGAATGGCGTATTTTTGTCAAATTTTCTTGATTTTCAAGCATCCATATTGGTAAAGCAGCAAGAAGACCATTTTGGAAGCACAGTATATAACTCATTAATGCATAAAACATTTGAAAGCAATTAACGATCATAAATTCCAATTTCGGCAAGAATACCACTTTTTGCCTCCACCCTTGAGAGTTGGGATTCACACAAACATGCCTTCTTAATAAATATTTTCCTACTTACTGTTAAATTTTGTTTGTTTGATCATATTTTGCACTTGCCCGGGTAAAGATTGAATTAAAACAATTGAAAATGTCAGGATAAATATCATGGAAAAGGTGAATCCTTATTATTTGATACTATTGCAATAAATTAAAAATAATTTAACGATTGGAGGACAAGGAGGGGTGTCACTAATTGTTTTTTAATCCTCTAATAGGGTTCATGGTACCCAAATATTTATGCTTTATCTGATATCTAATGACATAGTTAGCAACAGCTATATTCTCTTGTGCATGAAAAGTTTTTTCTTGTGTATTTAGGGTACTGTTGTGTTGGTTTTCCAACCAGCCGAGGAGGGATGCGGCGGAGCAAAGAAAATGCTTGATATTGGGATACTGGAGAATATTGAGGCGATTTTTGGATTGCATGTATCTTCTAGTTATCCATTTGGCATGGTTGCCACAAGGCCAGGCCCCATTCTGGCTGGCAGTGGTTTATTCGATGCAGTAATTACTGGGAAAGGAGGTCATGCGGCCGTTCCACAACATACTATAGACCCCATTTTAGCTGCTTCAAACATAATTGTTAGTTTACAACATATTGTATCTCGGGAAGCTGATCCCTTGGATTCACAGGTACTTGTGTACGCATTATTGGCAATTTATGGAAGTTTCATTTCTAAAGCTAAAACTTATTGGTCGATGGAACTTAGTCTACCATATTAAAACAGAAAATCTATCATAAGTCTCCATTTCTCAATGTGAGCTAATATATAACTTTTATTACAGAATTATGATATATGTACAATCATTTTGTACAATTTAACGTACAACTCATGATGTGGGATATTGTGGTGTGATGATTTTGAAAATGATGTGATGTGTAAATCAACAGGATTGTGCCAACGAGGATTGTAAGTTAAAAGTTGTAAGAACGTGTTGTACATGTATCATAACTCTTTATTATATATAATTGTTTCAGGTATTTCGGGAAAATTGTTCAGTGTTGACACTATTTTCCATTTAAACAAGTGCTTCCTCATAGTACCAAGTGTTTCCCTTTACATATTATGCACTTTTCCTAGACCTCCTCAGAAGACTACTGTGACTGTTGTAGATAACCAGTTATTTTGTTGACTCTTAAAGGAGGCCCCTTCTGAATTTATTGTTCTAAGATTATAATGCCATTCAGACCATTGATGCTTAGCACCCATCTAGCTGTCAATTAGTTGATTGGACACTTAAATATGACTCATATATCTTCATTTAAGATGTTCAGTCATTTAAGGACACGAGCTTAGTATCAGTAGGGCTGAATAGCATTACTCTTTTTTTAACTGTTAAAGATGTGAATTGATGATCTGACAGGTAGTCACAGTTACTAAATTTCAAGGTGGTGGTGCATTTAATGTTATTCCCAATGCAGTTACTATCGGTGGAACTTTTAGGGCATTTTCTAAAGAAAGTTTTATACAACTCAAACAGCGTATTGAAGAGGTAAATTTTCCGATTTTGTTTATTTTGGAGCTTTGTTGGCTCCATGAATTTGCATTAACTTCGAGTTGTTTGTTCTCTTATCTACTCATCCTGTATTTCACATGCGCAGAGAAATACTATTGCTTTTAAATTATTGGTATTTGATAATCACACCACTTTGGTTATGTATGTGGGGGCTATATTGCACTATTGGTCCCTAATCTATTGCTTTATTAGCAAGTTGGTCCCCAACCGTCTACATCTATGTTAAATTGTCTTGTGACCCTAACCTGTTCTACATCATGGAGCTAGATTTTGATTCAAGGTTTGGTTTGTTTTCGACAAATTTGAAGTAAGGCATGTTTCTATAATGGTCATGCGTCAAGCTAACAAGGACTTGGATAGTTCCAGACCAATTTGGTACTCGGATACTAAATTGGAGGCCAATAATGCAATTTTCCCTCGTGGAAATTGATACCCTGAAATACAATTTACAGGTCATCCCCCTCCAAGCTTCTGTACAAAGGTGCAATGCAACTGTGAACTTTAACACAAATGAGAAGCCCTTCTACCCAGTAACGGTGAATAGCGTAGATTTGCACGAGCATTTCCTGGAAATTGCTGGGAATATGATGGGTGGCAAGAACATCATAGAGATGCAGCCGATTATGGGAGCTGAAGACTTCTCATTCTTCGCTGAGGCAATCCCGGGATACTTCTACTATGTCGGGATGATGAATGAGACTCAAGGACGATTAGAATCAGGCCATTCCCCATACTTCAAAGTAAACGAAGATGTACTTCCTTATGGTGCTGCTTTACATGCATCATTGGCTGTAACGTACATTATTGAACATCATTCTCAAGTGACTACACAGAAGGGAAGTTCTCATGATGAACTGTAATTCCAATTTTAGGGGAAGATGCATACCAGTTTGTTTCTTTCTTGAAGCTTACACGTGCAAAACTGTGCATGTACTAGATGTTCATATGTAACTTAAATTCTCATTGCAAGCTTTATGTTTAGATTTATAATATACCTTTTCAATTTCTTATTAGAATTTAGAAGATCTCTGGCCAAGCTTAAAAAGTTCTTTTTTGACTGTCAATTTGTTTGGCAACCCGTTTTATAACGGTTGTTCATAGATAAGACGTAACAATATTATGATGAAAAAATGATAGATAGAAATATTTGACTAACTAAAATTATTGACTTTTCATTAAAATTGTCCAATGAAATATTATTACATGTCATTTGCAAACAAAATTCATAAATAAGCCTCTATTTAGCGATTGACTTATGTTTATAAACAGAGAATTTAAGGCTGCGTTCTCTTTGGCGTTTTCCAGCCGTTTTTCGTTTTCCATTTCCGAAAACGTGGAAAACGCGTTCTCTTACGTCGTTTTCGGAAAAAAATTTCGAAAACGTTTTCAAAATTTGTAAAGGAAATGGAAAACGTGAAAATCACGTTTTCCGCGTTTTCCGAATTTTTTGCCTTGTACGCGGAAAACGCTCGTTTTCCACTTAAAAAAAATTAATAATAATAATTAAAAAATTTAAAAATTTTGAAATTTGTCAAAATTTATCATTTTTAATTGCATTATTGGTCCCCAATTTTCAAAACTTGTCATTTTAATCCTCAAATTTTGAAATTTCTTTCGAAAATATCCTAATTTATTTACAACTTAAGTCCCTCAACTTCAGATTTTGTTGCACATTAGTTCACAAATTTTACTTTTCTTTCAATTTAGTCCTTTTCGTATTTGCTTTATAGGTCATGTGCTTAATTATTAAACATTTCTTTTTTACTTTTGTATTGTAGACACTTATTTTGTAAGGGCATAATTAATTAACGTAAATTGATTTTTGCAAATTTTATTGAAACTTAAATTTTAAACGTTATGAGTGCTTACTAGAAGGATGTATCTATATAAAGTATTAAATGGAACGATTACTTTAGAAGGGAAAATTACTACTCAAATGTTGAACGATTACTTTAGAAGGGCAACATGAATTTTTGAACTTTTTTGGTATAACCAAATTGTGTGATAGGGGTTATTTTATTTATTTTTGTTGTGTAACTCAAAATATGATATTTTTATTTCATTTATATTTACAAACAATATGAAATAATTTTCTTCAAAATTTTAAACAGAATGCGTTTTCCAGCTTTTCATTTTCGAAAACAGTTTTCAGAAATAACAAACCAAACACGTTTTCAGCAATTTCGAAAAAAGTCACAGAAAATGAAAAATAGAAAACATTTTCGAAAATGAAAACAGGAAACTAAAATACAAAGAGAACGCAGCCTAAAGTTTTTTGAAATAAAATGTGTAGTTTAAAAGTGATTTCGAAAAAATAAGTTGTTAAAAATTGATTTGGGAATAATGTATAGGAAAAAATACTTGTCTATAAATAAGTTAACCAAACACTTACCAACATTTGTGGAACAGAGCCAGAATTTGTATCTCACCCCTCCATTGAAGATACACTGACAACTTCAAGTTATTGATGAGTTTGACATCCCAAATATTAAAATTGGATTTATGTGGAAAAAATTAAGATCCCTGGGACGAACAGGTCAAGTCGAATTTCAAAATTTATTGACTTCAAGTTGAGCTAGATATCAATCGCGCAACAGAAGAAACAACTAAACAAGCAAAAGATTTGCTCACATCTTCCATCTAGAAACCGTCACCAAATATATTCAAGCTTAGAGCACGAGGACAATGAAATAGAATGATCATCCAGATTCCCAAATTAAAGAACCCAAGTGATTGTAAGGTAATGGTGTCTAACCAACAATCAAAATCCAAAATGGCTGTTTAACATGGTACTAACAAAACTACAACGAGACAACAAAAAAACAATTAATCCATGTTTCTAAGAACTATCGATGCCCTTCAATTTACTTTGAGGATGAATTTGGTGACTTCTTCTTGCCAAAGCCAACAACTGCAATCAGTAGTAGAACACAAAATCTAAATTAGTGCATGTTTGTTTCTGATTAAAAATCAAATTTTTATCAAAGTCGAAGTCAAAATAACAATTAATCACAACCATATATTTCGTGGGTTCCACAACTTTTTAACCACACAACTCATCAACTTTTATCAAAATCCGCTCAAATTTTGATTTTAATCTCTATCATACAGGGCTTAGTAGTAATTTTAGCATTCAATACAAGAAATTTGCATGGAGGTTGGATGAATATAATATTGAGAAAACCAAACACAATCTGTTCAGCAAAATTTATTTCACTCATATTTATCCGCCGGTAGTTGGAACGACTCGAGCAAAGCCCGGCCGGATCTTGATTCAGAAAAATGAACACATTTCGAGGGCTCCACAGGTACTACAGGTACTACACACTTGTTCCCCACCCATTTATATCTATTTATAATTTAAATAGTGTGTAAACAACATCAAACTTAACAATATAAGGCTGTAACAAATAGGTAGTACCATCAGTTTTTTTGCTTTTCTATAAAAATACTTCGCGGCCCATAAAAATAATTCCAACTCAGCTATGGAAAAAAAAAAATGCGTAGCCAGAGTTTAGGCTTGGCTTTGCAGGCTTATACCAACTTGAGGAACCTTCTCCTTCCTATTTTAAAGGTGAGATTTTCTCCAATGTGGTTGTAACAATTACATGGTTATCATGCACCTCATGAGATGACCCCATTACAGACCAGAAAACCTTAGGAAGTGCTATTTACATACGAAACTATTCTATAAGGTTACCCACCTACTAGGAAATATGGACCACGGTAAAAATCAATTACAATAAAATACAGAGATTGAGACTCTAACTGCATGTCACGTCGAAAATTAGCATGTGAGCTTATAACTAATTAGACACTCTTGGCAAGCAGGTTTAAAGGATTTGTAATGTATTCTACCTAAGGTTGCTGTGTCGATACAAGTCTCTGAGAATCAATTATTGTTTATTGACCAAGTTTCCGATGAAAACATAGGCAATCTTAATCTCAAATTAAAAAATTTGAATTCCCCAATGTGGATAGCTAGAGGATGCAAAGCAAAATTTGTGCCCAGCAAACTAGTAAGAACAATTTCACTCGAGTATTAAACTGCTAGAATTCAAAAAACCACATAAAACTATTATTCAAATTTTATTCCTCGTTATACAAAACCATTGAGAAAGTAAAACGAAAAATAAGCATCAGCAAATTAAGGGTTACCGGCAGTGACGAAGCGGCGGTTGTATTGCATCCGCTTGTGGGCACGCCCTCGGGGCTTCTTCTTCTTATCCTGCTTCGCCACCTTCGGAGTCTGCCCTCTGACCTTTCCGGCACGAGCCAATGATCCGTGAACCTTACCTGCAATTTCAGACAATCGACTCACATTGTCGTTTAATCATCTATTTAAATCAATTGTTAAACAGATCCTTAGATGATGATTATTTAGTTGTGTTACCCATGATTGATTTTTTCTGAGTTGCCCGAAGCAGAGAGAGAAGCCGATGGGAAGAACGGAGCTGTAGGTGAGGATTTTCAGAACTAGGGTTTTTCGGAATTTATATGTTTCAAATGGGCTGGATCTTGAAACAAACTCAATTTGAATTTCGGCCTAATAAGCCTAACAATAAATAGCCCAAAGAGTAGAGAATAGAAGGGTTAAGTACAATGGTTAATTGCACCCTGTACTTCATTTTTTGGCTCAATTAACAAAATATTATCTAAAGGAAAAAAATTTGAAAATTACGTTGTCTTTTTCCCCAAAGCCAAATCGTCATTGCTGCATCACCTTCATCCGCTAGACTAACCGCACAACCACAAGCCACTACCCGCACCGAACCACCACCACCACCACCACTTCATCAAATAAATCTGCTGCACCACTGCCGGAGAGGGGACGAAGACTGCGACTGTGAAGGCGAGCGAAGATGACGAGGAATCAAACTTTCCTCGCACAATCTTCTGTAACTACTGTTATTGCCCGATTTTAAGCATTATCGTCTCTGAATGATTGGCACATGTAGTGCAAGTGGTGTGGTGGTGGTGAGTGGGGGTGGTGATGCTTGTGTACGGTGCGATGGTTGCCAACTGTGGCAAAGAGGGGTTGTGGTGACGTCGTGGTGATATGCTGGTGGAGGTGATGGTGATGGTGGTTGTTGGGATTGGGGTGGCAACGTCGGTGAGGTGGGTAGTGGGGTTGGTAGTATCACCGGTGGAGTCCTTCATCGTCATATTAGAGAAAGTATCATAATCAAAGTATAAAGTTTCAAGTTGTGATACTACAATTTCATCCAAAGTATCATAAAAATTTGATAAAGTTTCAAGTTATGATACCAAAATTTTGAAAGTATCACGACATGATACTTGATCAAAACAATATTTTTCCAAAAAAAAAAAAAATAGTTGAAGTATTTTTCAATTTTTTTTTTAAATGTAATAAATTTCAATTATGATACAAAAAGTAAGGTATTTGTGCAAAGGCCCCTAAGTACAATCCCAAATACAAGGGATAATTAGGCTCTACACTAGTTCTTACTATCTTCATTAGATAATTACCAATTTTTCATAGTATTTAGAATTATACATGATTGTTCTTTCTCTCTCCTCTCTCCCTTCAATCCAGTGAATAAGCATTTCCCTATCTTCCATCCATCTCTTCAATCTTACCTAAAATCAGAATCCCTCTCTCTCATGTATCTAATTGAAGGAAATTTCCATTTCTGACGCGATTCCAGTCGGGGAATCTCGTTGAACACGCGGAATAACAATAATTAAAACCTAGGAAAGATCTAAATCAGATCGACACAAGACAAACAACGAAAAATAAGGATAGAACGACGGTAAAGCCTTGACCCGACAATCACGACGCAATTTATGACGATGCGGATTGAAGAACCAAGATTGGTGAACGCCACAAGGACTTGTCAATTTCCTTGATAAGTATCGAATTTGGAAACGCCACAAATACTCTTGCGAATATTTGATAAGTTTGCTGGAAGAACGCCACAAAGATCGGATCTTTGATAAGTTCAAGAAAAAAGGAATAAACTCAACCTCTCAATTTTGGAGAATCCTCTCACAAATTTTATTAATCAACTCAAACTTGTCTGTCTTTACAATGAATGGAAAAAGCGTATAAATAAGAAAAAATAACCTAGTATCTAATTTACTCAAAATAGAATTCTAAATAAACTAAAATTCTAAAATAGGAAAATAACCTAAAATAATAAAAGGAAACAAAATAATTGGTAAAATTCCGGAAAATCTGGAATCCTGAATTACGGCCGTGAATATATAGCTTACGGCCGTAATGAACATTCTGTCTCAATCTTCAATTAGCTGTTACGGCCGTGATCAACATGTTACGGCTGTAAAATATTTCAATTTCAGTTTTACGGCCGTGAGGAATATCTTACGGCCATAATAAGCGTTCTGCCTGTTTTTGCCTGAAGAATGTTACGGCCGTAAAAATGAAGGTTACGGCCGTGAATCACGTTCTGCCTTATTGTTTGATTTCCTGCCTCGGCTCGATCCTTTCGCCTTCTCGGCTCGACACCAACACGGAACTTGCTCCGTTTTGCACGTAGATCACTGTCATACTGCCGATGGCTCGACTTCGCCCCTCGATGCCTGGTCCGGATCACATCAATTTCCATTTTACTGACTCCCAAAATCTCACAGCAAATCATTAATTACAATCAATTGTATACGCCATTAAAGCAATGGCGACGAACCCAACAATGGTCGAAGCAAAATCAAGTCTGTTCAAAATGATGCCATTGCTGCAGGCTCTAGAGCGACGAATTTGGTGGGCGATGTAGCGACGGAAGGCGAAGGAGAGCATGTTGATGGCGGAGGAGATTTGGGAGATTTGACGACAACTGAAGATAGAGTAGTAGAAGAAACTGATGAAGGAGTCGAAGGGATGTTTGTTGGAGCAGGGCCATGAGCGAAAGTCGGTGGGTTTTGAGTAGCAGATTGCAGTTGAGTTGGTGGTTCATACGATGGAGATGGGCAGCGGAGGACTGTTGCTCCACAGTGAACCTGACCAACAGTGCTACCACATATTGGTTTTTTTGTTTACGGATGTGTCATGGCCTAAAATTACAAAACTTTACAAACATTACAGCGAGTGTAATAAGTTACATTCGTATTGTTTAATGTTTATGCCTTTTTTGTAATAAGTTACATTCGTGTTGATTGCAATTCATCATCAATACATCAGATGTAACCAATTGAGTTATTGAGTATGTAGATTGCAAGACAATTTCTGGAAATTACGAAAAGTGTATTGTGTCTGATTATGAACATTACAGATCATTACAATAGGTGTACTAAGACTAGTTTTGAATATTACATATCATTACATTGGTGTGCGATGTCTACATTTCGAAAATTACAGATTAAACAGGGATAGGTTGAGCAAATCAATACAACAAGTGTAGTGTATCTAATTTTGAACATTACGGCTCATAACAGCAAATGTAATATTGATTAAATGGATTATGTGTTGAAATTATTGATGAAATCAGTACAATACAGCTCATTACAACGTCTGAAATTTTGATGAAATGAATTATGTGTTGGCATCTTTGAAAAAAAAAAAAAAATCTTAATATATTGATCAAACATCCATTGTACATAGATTAACTACAATTACTTACAAATAAAACATTACACATCATTACGGAATATTACAAATATAGACGCCGAAATTCTGTGAAATTTTTAAAATCCAATGAAAAATGATCAACCGTAGAAGGTGGAAGACTAGATCCTGTACGATTGAAGTCTGATTATGAAAGGAAACGTGTGGCTAAAATTTTGGGATTTTCTGGAATTGCCTAATTTAATTATCTTAAAAAATTGTAACAATGTCCCTAAATATAAGGGATTTATGTTTAATGGTATCAATTAAATATTAAATTCTCTTTCATGAGAATCTGACATTTTTCTAAAGTTTGATAAGAAATTTAGTAATATTATGAATAGTTTAAAAATCAGGTAGTTTTCAATTACAGCACATTAAATTTTTCTTTCTCAGATTCTTGTTTGTGCTTTACTCAAAACTCGTAAATACTTCATTAATCCTTGAAACCTATTTGCAAAGAGTCCTTAAAGGATCTCATCTCATAAACCAAAATATCAGAATATTTGTAACTTAATTTCAATTTCAAAACCTTCTTTTTAATTGCATATTTGTTTGTTGAATGGCCATCAATACCAAAGACGAGTCTAATTCCCTGAAGATTCTATAATGAATCACAGTTTGTAATTAATTACAATTGCAATTGTAACTTATTTACTTTCCGTAATGAATTGCATTAATAATTAATAAAGTTGTAATTTTATTTCAATTTTGTAATAAATTACATTTGCAATTAATTATATTTTGTAATGAATTACGGTTTCATTACAGTTTTGTAAATAATTACAATCGTAACTTAATTTCAATTTTGTAATCAATTAGAAATGTAACTTAAACTAGTTACAAAATTTAATTAGTTACATTCACCTAGCCTTAATTAAAATTACAATTATAACTTTATTTCATAATTAATTACTATTCTAATTTTATTTTATTTTAATTTTACAATTAATTACAATTGTAACTAATGAACTTGTAACTATTATATAATTAAATGAACTAACAAGTTATTGGTCAAGTAAAACTGACTCCAAATAAAATCCTATTTTTTTTGGGGGGGGGGGGGGGGGCTATGCACAGATTCTATCAGAATTTTGATACTTCAAATTATGGACCAGATTATAATATTGATTTCCTTTAAGCAATGGTACATTTTTACTGTAAAAGATGGCGTCGCCTTTTCGTGCTAATGGAAATTATACCCTTCCATAATTCAAGGAAAATTCATTTCCCATTCAATTCAGGGGCAAATGTGTAAAAATTGTTGGGACCAAAGCTGGATTCTAGGGAAAAGCACATTATTGACCAGATCTTGGGGATCCAGTGAATGGTGAGGTGCTAGTGTGCTGCTGGTGAATTGCTCGGCTCTTGCGAGCTTTAGTCTTTGGTTGGAATTTTAACTGATTTAATAAAATAGTATATAATTACCTAATTTTGAAAATTTTAAATTCAAACATATGATTGTATCTAATTAGCCCAGAACGGAATAGGGAACAATACATAAAAGGAAAATTACGCAAGTGGTGGTTGTAATGTGTCGTAATTGAAAAATACTGGAATTTCATACTATTCGTAATAATGCACGATTTCATTTGAAAAGTTTAGAAAACACACCGGAATTGGTAAAAGATAATGTATTAATATATAATTGTAATTAAATATGGCAATCAAAATAGGCAAATTCTATCTTTTCCCAGAACAGGACCTGCGGACTTTCTTCTCCAATTTTTCGTGCACGGTTTTCCACGGTATTGACATCATCAATTCCAGCCATTGTTGATCTGTTCTACATCTTTTCGGCCATTCCCACAATAATGACATCATCAATTCCGGCCAATTTTGTTGTCATCAATTTGTCTCCAGCAATATTTCTGGTAATTGAATCATTTCGTTTGATTTTCATCTGTAATTTCATCTTCGACTGTTATTCTCCAGCTTCTAGACAGTATGTAATATCCGGCTTCTAGAATGTAATTTCGGTAACATATTACACAACTCTGACTTTGTAATGTTGTGTAATATGTTGTAAGTTTTGATAGATATAATATTGTAACGAACTGTAATTTCTGTGGGAGTGAAAAAAAAAATCCAACAAATTTACTTCACACAAATTTGCAAAAGATCACATAAATGGGTGAGAACTATTGTATTGTATGTTATTACGGTCGATGTAACATCTTGTAATGTTGATAATGTATTGATACATTGTAAGTAATAATTATGTTACATTTAGTATTCGAGGGAAGGAAACAGTACACGTGTATCTTCGTTCCAAATGAATATTACAATGCATGCGATAAAAGTTTATAACGTAATGTTTCAATTTATAATAGATTCAACCACTTTGTAATGTTGCTGTGAAATTGCATGCATTCCATATTTGTGTAATGTTGTGTAAGATTTTTTTATGTTTGACAAATATTATGATGTAATGACATATATTTATTACAGTCTGTGTAATAAATGCATTTAGTTTGGGATTCGAGGGGAGTAAACATCACACTTCCTTAATTTCGTTCCTAATAATATTACAACGCCTGTAAAGTTGAATAAATAAAAGGGAAGAAAATTGGGTTGCCTCCCAACAAGTACTTGTTTATAGTCATTAGCTTGACTTTGATGTTTTGGCAACTCATGGTGGCTTGAAAAGAGAGTTTTAAGCTCTGCACTTGCTGCACATGCAGGCATTGTCTTATTCATCCTTCAGCCTCCAGATTATCAAATTTTAATTTTTATCCCTTCCAACTAGTCCACCATATCCAAACCTGACAAACTTCCCATTATGCGTTGAATTGGTTCCAGTATTGGGTAATGACATTGTTGTTCTACATACTGAAGATGAACTTGGCTTATCCAACACATGTAATTTAGGATCCAACATTACAAAAATGTTACAACTTCAGTTTCATGATAATATTACACCCATTCAAATCATGTCAACAAATAAGCTGTCATTAGATGAGATAGCTTCAATATTGTGTGATATGGCTGAGAGTGTGAATCAACGTAAAGTAGATAGTGATGAGAATGTGATTACAAGTACAAAGGTCAGCATTATTGTTAGAGGCCAAATTTTCTTGGATAAAAGAGTACTTAAAAAGGAAATGAAGTTGTACACCATCAATAACAAGTTTCAATTTAAAGTGAAACGGTCTGACAAGATGGAATATGTTGTAGAATGTTTGGATCCTAGTTGCAATTGAAAACTAAAAGCTTCTAAGGTTGGAAAGACTGACATGTTCAAGATAAGGAAGATACTTGCATACCACAATTCTGGAGTAGATGCGATGTTGGGTGATCATCTCAAGCTACTACCGCCATTGTAGTTGAGGTGATAAAGAACAAGTTCAGATCGGGCAAGGTAGACTACAAACCAATATACATAATCCATAACATGTTAGTTAATTATGGGATTACACACAGTTACGAGAAAGCTTGGCAGGCAAGGGAACATGCCTTTAATGAGATAATGGGTGACCCCGTGGATTCATATGCAAGCTTACCAGCATATTTGAGTGTGTTATCTGATAATAACTCTGGTACTATTACCAAAATCAAAATAGATGATAGTGACAAATTCAAGTATGTTTACATTGCATTAGGTGCTTCAGTGCTAAGGTGGTCTAAATGCAAGCTCGTCATCATTGTTGATGAAGCATACTTAAAAGGTCAATATGGTGGTACATTGTTCACGGCTTGTACAGAGGATGAAGATAATGGCATATTCGTTCTTGCTTTTGGTGTTGGGGATTCTGAGAATAATAAATCGTGGGAATGATTTTTTCGTTGTCTAAGTAAGGCATACGGTGATCGGGATGACTTGTACATCGTGCTTGATGGGTGTCAAAGCATTAAGAATGCATTGCATTAGTGTACCCAGATGCTTTCCTGGCTTGTGTTGCTTTCATGTATTGGATAATGTAACCAACAAGTATGGTAAACCTGGTCAGAAAATCACAACATCGTACAATGCAGCTGTCCGAGCGTAACGATAACTGACTTCAATTATCAAATAAATCAATTGGACATGATCAGTAAAAAGATTCGTTCTTACTTGGTAATATTACAAAAAAAATTTGCATGTGTTATATTACATCATGATATGTTATATTATAATGTACTTTTCCAAAATGGGAAAAGGATATGAAGTTTGATAAATGGTCAGGGCGCATATGGGACAAAACAGGTATAGTGTAATGACATCAAACATTGTTGAATATGTTAATGCTATAACATATGTGGCAAAAAAAGTTCATGATTGTTACTCTATTGGAAAGCCTACGGCGTAAGTTGCAAGAAGGGTTCAATAAGAATAGTAACAAGGTTGCTTCCACATTCATGAAGTTAGCAACACATGCAGAGAAGGAATTGAGGATGAATTCAGCCATTGGATGAAATTGAAGGTAGTATATTAAACTCGTAATATATTTTTACTATTAGATTAAGTTTCGTCGTAATTAAATTATTTTAATTCAATGCAGGTATGTGCGTCAAGTCAAACTATATTCGAGGTTGGTGATGGAATTACGTCGAATACAGTGAACATGAAGGAAATTACCTGCACATGTAACATATTCCAAATAAATAAGATCCCTTGATGCCATGCTCTTTCAGTAATCAGTAGTATCAAGGCAGATTCGTATGACTATTGTTCTTTATATTATTCTAAGGATTATTACCTTGAAACTTACAAACATGACATATACCTGGTAGGTGACCGGTCTAGTTGGAAACTACCTGATGATTTTAGGCCAGTTGTGGTATTTGATAAGTGTGCGTTTTACACACTTATTGTGCTTTTGAATAGACAATTTAATTGACAAATTAAGCAAATATCTACTTATATATTGTGTTTATCTTGTACAATTAGGTACAACCTCAATTGGAAAGCAAATGGACAAGATTGGAGTGCAATCAGGCTAAAAGAAGAGCAAATTTGATGTCCAAGGACCTAATTGAAAGAAATCAAAAGTTTGGGGACTTAATTGCAACATCTCAGAAAGATGGAGGACCTACCTTGCAAATATTTCAGGGGCATATTTGTAATAAAATTCAAAATTCGAGGACTAAATTGAAGAAGACCAGAAGTTGGAGGACTTGGATGGCAATTAATTGAAGGACCAGACCACAAACACTCAGTCAGCTGAACCACGCGATCGCGTGGTTAAGCACAGGCAGCGATCGCGAATCAAGCATATATTCCAACCCGAGAGTTTTCAAGTCAGCCACGCGATTGCGTGGTCAAAATTTGGAGCAATAATCTGGGCCGACCCGGTGCGACCCGGTTCGGCCCATATGCTATTTTTCGCGGATCTACGCGAAAAGAGTGGTTTTTAGGGCATTTTTGAGAGGGTTCAAAAAACATCATCCACATTATTCAACCACCAAACCCTAGCCCCCTTCCCTTTTTCTCTCTTTTCTTTCTTTTTCTTTTCTTTTCTTTTCCTTTTCTTTTCTTTGTTTTTGGTTTTGTTTGTAAATTAGTTGTAGTTTAGTTTTGTTTCTAAGTTACTAGCACCATTTGGATCAAGGAAGCAAGAAGTGAGGTGAAGACTCAAAACATTATTGAAGGGATTTTGGAGCAAAAATCAAGGGAAGTGATTTATTTCATTATCTTGTATTTTAATCTTTGATTTCTATATTTTGTGATGTATTTTTGTAAACCTCAACTTTTGTGCAAAATTTATATAATGGGCTAGTTATTTTATGTTGGGATGATTGATGTAGCTTAACTTAGTTTAAGTAATTTTAATGTTTGTTTATTAATTTTGAACTTATTTCATGTGTGTTTGTTATTGAGATTATTCCATGTGTTTGATTGATCACCAAATATATGTTTTGTGAAGTGTATGATAATCGAGAGATATTATGCATTTTAGACCAAATAACAAATGCTCTAGGTTCTTGTTAAGGATAGAGATATACCTTAAACCCTAGATGATCCATTGAGCTATTTTCACAAAGAGTTAATGCAATTGATTGGGCATTAATCGACATAGAGATATAGTAGGTTAGACCAATTGATTAGGGTTGATTTCACTCGAGAGACGTAATTGGCTAAGCTTGGAAAATCGGGTCTAACATTGTAAATGGGTAATTTATTAATTTGCATGTGTTGAGAAAGTACTTAAGCAAGAGTTAAGTAAAATCATGAATCCCAACTATTTTATCTTCCATTTTCCTTATTTTAATTTGGTTTAAAAGTAGTTTCGTTAATTTAGAATTTTCCAAAATCCATCTTTTAATTGTGTGTTTCTCTTTGTTGTTAGAATTAAATTAATTAAAGTTGTATAATCTAAAGTAAACATTCCTCGTGGGATCGACAATCCGGACTCAAAAAGTCCACTTTATTACTTGTACGCGACCCGTGCGCTTGCGGTACACTATTTTGAGCGAACAAGTTTTTGGCGCCGTTGCCGGGGAATGTTTTTACTTTGATTATTACTTTAGTTAATTTTAGTTTTAACAATTTGTAATTATTTTTGTTTTATGTTTCATTTTGTTATTTTTGGTTAACCACCACAATTCTAATCTTTCTTGTGTTTAGTTTTCTTTCTATGCATATTTCATTTTAACATTGGCAAAATAGGAAAGCAATTGCATTGAACAATCTCAACATGGGTGATGAATACATGCTTGAAGAATATTCAAGTTGTGAAATTTGTTACAAGATGCATTGTAATGGACAATGTTTGTTTTCGGGAAATGATTTGATTACGTCGAAGCTTATTGGGTTTAGACAATATTTGAAATGCCGAAAACAAGCAATTGATACATTGGATGTGAGTTACATGCTCTTGGGAGATTGTGTACCGGATGATTGGGATGAGGACATCACTCTTGTGGGAGATGGTCCTCCACTATTGAATGAGAAGGTACTTGCAAAGTATTACAATGAGCTTGCCAATTTGGATGAAGAGGATATGCTTATGGGGGATGCCATATATTGGGAAGGATTCCAAATGTGGGGGTATAACCCACTCTTGGGAATTAATAGGAAAAACTTGCCGTTGCCCATGGATTCAAATTTTGGATCGGTCATTCAATCCGAGGAGACATCAACTAAAGAAGATGAGCTTGAAGAGAATGACAATTTAATCACACAAGAATCACATGAGGAAGTGACAATTAATGAGGAAGAGATCAAATCAAATTCTCTCAACTTCATTGATTGTCCAATAATTGATTTTGTGATTAAGCCACTTGAGAAGGTGCAAGTCTATTTAGTTGAGTTTGAGTTGGATGGAATAGGCAAGTCTCATGACTTTGGAAGGGGCAAGGTGCAAGTGTTTAGATCAAATGAAGAGTGGGGCAAAGCCAAAAGAAGCAAAATGGGCAAGGCATCAAAAGCTATGTTTAGAGTGTCATGAAGTGCTTATGCGGAGAGTCGAGCTAATGACTTTAAAATAAGCGCTTAATGGGAGGCAACCCATTCTCTATCCTTTACTTGCTTTAATTTTATTTTTTGCATTTTATCTACTTTCTTGCATTTTGTTTACTTTCTTGCAAATAAGTTGGTTGGGCCAAGTCTTTATCTTCTACATTTATTTTCCTCAAGTTGGGTGGTGTGAAATAGCTCTAATTCATTCTCATTTAATTCTAACATATACTCATATCAAACTTTAAAACTCAAAATTTGCTTAAAACTCATTTTTAAATCACTTGGTTCATATTGTCTTTTATCTTCAAGTGTGATTTAATATTGATGTGGATAGGAAAATTATATTGGATTTATGAGTTAGAATTGAGATGTTGAATGTAATTTTAATTTTTGGGTCATTCAACATTTAATATCTACTCTTTTCTTGTGTTTTCATAGGATGCTCACAAGGTGTTCGATGAAATGCCTCATTGGAGAAAGTTGTGTTCAATCGGTTGGAGGCTTCAACACAAGTTTGGGGGTGGATTGTTGGTGATTGCAATGAGAGTTCACATGCCCAAGACCACTTATTAGTGCCCCAACACTTCTTGGGATGTTTAGTAACTTCTTTCCTCTTACTTTGATTTTATTTTACACATTGAGGACAATGTGCATTTCAAGTTTGGGGGTGATTTCCTATTGTGTATTGACATGTTAGATAGCCTTGCCGTGGCCAGGATTACTTAGATGTTTAAAATTGTTATTGATTCATGATTTATGACCAATATGCTACTTGTGTCTACTTTTACAAAATGCTTATCCATGCAAGATCATAATTATCTTGAACACAATAGTCATAATCGATTGTTGGTGAAGTTTGGGAATTGTTGAAGGGTGAAGAAGTTAATGGAGTAGAATAATTAGGTTGTGAGCTTGTATTGTTAATTTTTATCAACCTATCAAATGTTTCCCAAAAACTCTAAATCTCTTTACTCTATTGTAAGACAAGTTTGGGGGTGATCGACCCGGTGAAGGAGACGGTCTAGACGTGTGGTGATTCCATGCATGTTGGAAATAAATTTTGTGTGGAGTGTATTTCGCCAAGTATAAGCTAAGCAATGACCGTATGCTAAATTTCTAAGCCCATTTTAATTTTTGCATTGCATTGCCCTATCTCGAAGCCTTTTTGACTCGAGTAATTAAGCCCGTAGGAGTATCTTGAAACTTGGTGCCTTAAGTTTGAAACTTGGGAGTCACCGGCCGAAAGCTCGCTACATGGGTCAATTAGAAAGCTTAATGAGTAGGGTATTTACGCACTTGAAAAAAAAAAAAAAAAAAAGCACTTCATCATTGCATTTGTTTAATAAGTCTACCTCACTTCGTAGCCTTTTTGACTCGAGTTATTAAGTCCGTAGGGGTATTTTGAAACCTGGTACCCTTTGATCTTATAACAATCGGGGAATTTCCGACCTAAAGCTCGCTACATGGGTCAATTAGAAAGCTTAAGGGAGTGGGGAAGACACGAGCATTCATCACGTTAGTTGTTAGAAATCATGCATTTGTACTTGCATAAGGGCTTAGATGAATAGTGGGTTTGAATTGCTTAGTATAAGCTTGAATGTCGAAGCACTCATTAGTGGAGAGTCGCCGCATTTCTAGGTTGTCGGGATTGTCAGTAAAACACACCCAAACTAGAGTGAAAAAAGAAAATAGTGATTTGAGAGTACCCTCTAGAATTGCATCCCGGGAAAGTAAAGAAAAATATGTATTGGGGGATGAATGTCACGAGTGGGAAAGAAAACGAATTGACCACTAATGGTGGGTAGTTTTGACTTGAAACCTCTTTACTCATCAATATTCTCGAAACTTAATTGACAATTGAAAGTGACTATGTACACACACACCGATCGAACATTGGATTAGCTTAACTTCTTTTTGGTAGCATTATTTGGAATCATACTTTTGAATTGATTATACAATTTTGCACTCATGAGTAATTTGCAAGTTATCTAACATTGTTGATCTATATTTCACGTTACTTGATTGCACTAGTAGATAATTTTGCTCGAGACGAGCAAAAGCTCAAGTTTGGGGGTGTGATAAGTGTGCATTTTACACATAGACAATTTAATTGACAAATTGAGCAAATATCTACTTATATATTGTGTTTATCTTGTACAATTAGGTACAACCTCAATTGGAAAGCAAATGGACAAGATTGGAGTGCAATCAGGCTAAAAGAAGAGCAAATTTGATGTTCAAGGACCTAATTGAAAGAAATCAAAAGTTTGGGGACTTAATTGCAACATCTCAGAAAGATGGAGGACCTACCTTGCAAATATTTCAGGGGCATATTTGTAATAAAATTCAAAATTCGAGGACTAAATTGAAGAAGACCAGAAGTTGGAGGACTTGGATGGCAATTAATTGAAGGACCAGACCACAAACACTCAGTCAGCTGAACCACGCGATCGCGTGGTTAAGCACAGGCAGCGATCGCGAATCAAGCATATATTCCAACCCGAGAGTTTTCAAGTCAGCCACGCGATCGCGTGGTCAAAATTTGGAGCAATAATCTGGGCCGACCCGGTGCGACCCGGTTCGGCCCATATGCTATTTTTCGCGGATCTACGCGAAAAGAGTGGTTTTTAGGGCATTTTTGAGAGGGTTCAAAAAACATCATCCACATTATTCAACCACCAAACCCTAGCCCCCTTCCCTTTTTCTCTCTTTTCTTTCTTTTTCTTTTCTTTTCTTTTCCTTTTCTTTTCTTTGTTTTTGGTTTTGTTTGTAAATTAGTTGTAGTTTAGTTTTGTTTCTAAGTTACTAGCACCATTTGGATCAAGGAAGCAAGAAGTGAGGTGAAGACTCAAAACATTATTGAAGGGATTTTGGAGCAAAAATCAAGGGAATTGATTTATTTCATTATCTTGTATTTTAATCTTTGATTTCTATATTTTGTGATGTATTTTTGTAAACCTCAACTTTTGTGCAAAATTTATATAATGGGCTAGTTATTTTATGTTGGGATGATTGATGTAGCTTAACTTAGTTTAAGTAATTTTAATGTTTGTTTATTAATTTTGAACTTATTTCATGTGTGTTTGTTATTGAGATTATTCCATGTGTTTGATTGATCACCAAATATATGTTTTGTGAAGTGTATGATAATCGAGAGATATTATGCATTTTAGACCAAATAACAAATGCTCTAGGTTCTTGTTAAGGATAGAGATATACCTTAAACCCTAGATGATCCATTGAGCTATTTTCACAAAGAGTTAATGCAATTGATTGGGCATTAATCGACATAGAGATATAGTAGGTTAGACCAATTGATTAGGGTTGATTTCACTCGAGAGACGTAATTGGCTAAGCTTGGAAAATCGGGTCTAACATTGTAAATGGGTAATTTATTAATTTGCATGTGTTGAGAAAGTACTTAAGCAAGAGTTAAGTAAAATCATGAATCCCAACTATTTTATCTTCCATTTTCCTTATTTTAATTTGGTTTAAAAGTAGTTTCGTTAATTTAGAATTTTCCAAAATCCATCTTTTAATTGTGTGTTTCTCTTTGTTGTTAGAATTAAATTAATTAAAGTTGTATAATCTAAAGTAAACATTCCTCGTGGGATCGACAATCCGGACTCAAAAAGTCCACTTTATTACTTGTACGCGACCCGTGCGCTTGCGGTACACTATTTTGAGCGAACAAGTTTTTGGCGCCGTTGCCGGGGAATGTTTTTACTTTGATTATTACTTTAGTTAATTTTAGTTTTAACAATTTGTAATTATTTTTGTTTTATGTTTCATTTTGTTATTTTTGGTTAACCACCACAATTCTAATCTTTCTTGTGTTTAGTTTTCTTTCTATGCATATTTCATTTTAACATTGGCAAAATAGGAAAGCAATTGCATTGAACAATCTCAACATGGGTGATGAATACATGCTTGAAGAATATTCAAGTTGTGAAATTTGTTACAAGATGCATTGTAATGGACAATGTTTGTTTTCGGGAAATGATTTGATTACGTCGAAGCTTATTGGGTTTAGACAATATTTGAAATGCCGAAAACAAGCAATTGATACATTGGATGTGAGTTACATGCTCTTGGGAGATTGTGTACCGGATGATTGGGATGAGGACATCACTCTTGTGGGAGATGGTCCTCCACTATTGAATGAGAAGGTACTTGCAAAGTATTACAATGAGCTTGCCAATTTGGATGAAGAGGATATGCTTATGGGGGATGCCATATATTGGGAAGGATTCCAAATGTGGGGGTATAACCCACTCTTGGGAATTAATAGGAAAAACTTGCCGTTGCCCATGGATTCAAATTTTGGATCGGTCATTCAATCCGAGGAGACATCAACTAAAGAAGATGAGCTTGAAGAGAATGACAATTTAATCACACAAGAATCACATGAGGAAGTGACAATTAATGAGGAAGAGATCAAATCAAATTCTCTCAACTTCATTGATTGTCCAATAATTGATTTTGTGATTAAGCCACTTGAGAAGGTGCAAGTCTATTTAGTTGAGTTTGAGTTGGATGGAATAGGCAAGTCTCATGACTTTGGAAGGGGCAAGGTGCAAGTGTTTAGATCAAATGAAGAGTGGGGCAAAGCCAAAAGAAGCAAAATGGGCAAGGCATCAAAAGCTATGTTTAGAGTGTCATGAAGTGCTTATGCGGAGAGTCGAGCTAATGACTTTAAAATAAGCGCTTAATGGGAGGCAACCCATTCTCTATCCTTTACTTGCTTTAATTTTATTTTTTGCATTTTATCTACTTTCTTGCATTTTGTTTACTTTCTTGCAAATAAGTTGGTTGGGCCAAGTCTTTATCTTCTACATTTATTTTCCTCAAGTTGGGTGGTGTGAAATAGCTCTAATTCATTCTCATTTAATTCTAACATATACTCATATCAAACTTTAAAACTCAAAATTTGCTTAAAACTCATTTTTAAATCACTTGGTTCATATTGTCTTTTATCTTCAAGTGTGATTTAATATTGATGTGGATAGGAAAATTATATTGGATTTATGAGTTAGAATTGAGATGTTGAATGTAATTTTAATTTTTGGGTCATTCAACATTTAATATCTACTCTTTTCTTGTGTTTTCATAGGATGCTCACAAGGTGTTCGATGAAATGCCTCATTGGAGAAAGTTGTGTTCAATCGGTTGGAGGCTTCAACACAAGTTTGGGGGTGGATTGTTGGTGATTGCAATGAGAGTTCACATGCCCAAGACCACTTATTAGTGCCCCAACACTTCTTGGGATGTTTAGTAACTTCTTTCCTCTTACTTTGATTTTATTTTACACATTGAGGACAATGTGCATTTCAAGTTTGGGGGTGATTTCCTATTGTGTATTGACATGTTAGATAGCCTTGCCGTGGCCAGGATTACTTAGATGTTTAAAATTGTTATTGATTCATGATTTATGACCAATATGCTACTTGTGTCTACTTTTACAAAATGCTTATCCATGCAAGATCATAATTATCTTGAACACAATAGTCATAATCGATTGTTGGTGAAGTTTGGGAATTGTTGAAGGGTGAAGAAGTTAATGGAGTAGAATAATTAGGTTGTGAGCTTGTATTGTTAATTTTTATCAACCTATCAAATGTTTCCCAAAAACTCTAAATCTCTTTACTCTATTGTAAGACAAGTTTGGGGGTGATCGACCCGGTGAAGGAGACGGTCTAGACGTGTGGTGATTCCATGCATGTTGGAAATAAATTTTGTGTGGAGTGTATTTCGCCAAGTATAAGCTAAGCAATGACCGTATGCTAAATTTCTAAGCCCATTTTAATTTTTGCATTGCATTGCCCTATCTCGAAGCCTTTTTGACTCGAGTAATTAAGCCCGTAGGAGTATCTTGAAACTTGGTGCCTTAAGTTTGAAACTTGGGAGTCACCGGCCGAAAGCTCGCTACATGGGTCAATTAGAAAGCTTAATGAGTAGGGTATTTACGCACTTGAAAAAAAAAAAAAAAAAAAGCACTTCATCATTGCATTTGTTTAATAAGTCTACCTCACTTCGTAGCCTTTTTGACTCGAGTTATTAAGTCCGTAGGGGTATTTTGAAACCTGGTACCCTTTGATCTTATAACAATCGGGGAATTTCCGACCTAAAGCTCGCTACATGGGTCAATTAGAAAGCTTAAGGGAGTGGGGAAGACACGAGCATTCATCACGTTAGTTGTTAGAAATCATGCATTTGTACTTGCATAAGGGCTTAGATGAATAGTGGGTTTGAATTGCTTAGTATAAGCTTGAATGTCGAAGCACTCATTAGTGGAGAGTCGCCGCATTTCTAGGTTGTCGAGATTGTCAGTAAAACACACCCAAACTAGAGTGAAAAAAGAAAATAGTGATTTGAGAGTACCCTCTAGAATTGCATCCCGGGAAAGGAAAGAAAAATATGTATTGGGGGATGAATGTCACGAGTGGGAAAGAAAACGAATTGACCACTAATGGTGGGTAGTTTTGACTTGAAACCTCTTTACTCATCAATATTCTCGAAACTTAATTGACAATTGAAAGTGACTATGTACACACACACCGATCGAACATTGGATTAGCTTAACTTCTTTTTGGTAGCATTATTTGGAATCATACTTTTGAATTGATTATACAATTTTGCACTCATGAGTAATTTGCAAGTTATCTAACATTGTTGATCTATATTTCACGTTACTTGATTGCACTAGTAGATAATTTTGCTCGAGACGAGCAAAAGCTCAAGTTTGGGGGTGTGATAAGTGTGCATTTTACACATAGACAATTTAATTGACAAATTGAGCAAATATCTACTTATATATTGTGTTTATCTTGTACAATTAGGTACAACCTCAATTGGAAAGCAAATGGACAAGATTGGAGTGCAATCAGGCTAAAAGAAGAGCAAATTTGATGTCCAAGGACCTAATTGAAAGAAATCAAAAGTTTGGGGACTTAATTGCAACATCTCAGAAAGATGGAGGACCTACCTTGCAAATATTTCAGGGGCATATTTGTAATAAAATTCAAAATTCGAGGACTAAATTGAAGAAGACCAGAAGTTGGAGGACTTGGATGGCAATTAATTGAAGGACCAGACCACAAACACTCAGTCAGCTGAACCACGCGATCGCGTGGTTAAGCACAGGCAGCGATCGCGAATCAAGCATATATTCCAACCCGAGAGTTGTCAAGTCAGCCACGCGATTGCGTTGTCAAAATTTGGAGCAATAATCTGGGCCGACCCGGTGCGACCCGGTTCGGCCCATATGCTATTTTTCGCGGATCTACGCGAAAAGAGTGGTTTTTAGGGCATTTTTGAGAGGGTTCAAAAAACATCATCCACATTATTCAACCACCAAACCCTAGCTCCCTTCCCTTTTTCTCTCTTTTCTTTCTTTTTCTTTTCTTTTCTTTTCCTTTTCTTTTCTTTGTTTTTGGTTTTGTTTGTAAATTAGTTGTAGTTTAGTTTTGTTTCTAAGTTACTAGCACCATTTGGATCAAGGAAGCAAGAAGTGAGGTGAAGACTCAAAACATTATTGAAGGGATTTTGGAGCAAAAATCAAGGGAAGTGATTTATTTCATTATCTTGTATTTTAATCTTTGATTTCTATATTTTGTGATGTATTTTTGTAAACCTCAACTTTTGTGCAAAATTTATATAATGGGCTAGTTATTTTATGTTGGGATGATTGATGTAGCTTAACTTAGTTTAAGTAATTTTAATGTTTGTTTATTAATTTTGAACTTATTTCATGTGTGTTTGTTATTGAGATTATTCCATGTGTTTGATTGATCACCAAATATATGTTTTGTGAAGTGTATGATAATCGAGAGATATTATGCATTTTAGACCAAATAACAAATGCTCTAGGTTCTTGTTAAGGATAGAGATATACCTTAAACCCTAGATGATCCATTGAGCTATTTTCACAAAGAGTTAATGCAATTGATTGGGCATTAATCGACATAGAGATATAGTAGGTTAGACCAATTGATTAGGGTTGATTTCACTCGAGAGACGTAATTGGCTAAGCTTGGAAAATCGGGTCTAACATTGTAAATGGGTAATTTATTAATTTGCATGTGTTGAGAAAGTACTTAAGCAAGAGTTAAGTAAAATCATGAATCCCAACTATTTTATCTTCCATTTTCCTTATTTTAATTTGGTTTAAAAGTAGTTTCGTTAATTTAGAATTTTCCAAAATCCATCTTTTAATTGTGTGTTTCTCTTTGTTGTTAGAATTAAATTAATTAAAGTTGTATAATCTAAAGTAAACATTCCTCGTGGGATCGACAATCCGGACTCAAAAAGTCCACTTTATTACTTGTACGCGACCCGTGCGCTTGCGGTACACTATTTTGAGCGAACAAGTTTTTGGCGCCGTTGCCGGGGAATGTTTTTACTTTGATTATTACTTTAGTTAATTTTAGTATTAACAATTTGTAATTATTTTTGTTTTATGTTTCATTTTGTTATTTTTGGTTAACCACCACAATTCTAATCTTTCTTGTGTTTAGTTTTCTTTCTATGCATATTTCATTTTAACATTGGCAAAATAGGAAAGCAATTGCATTGAACAATCTCAACATGGGTGATGAATACATGCTTGAAGAATATTCAAGTTGTGAAATTTGTTACAAGATGCATTGTAATGGACAATGTTTGTTTTCGGGAAATGATTTGATTACGTCGAAGCTTATTGGGTTTAGACAATATTTGAAATGCCGAAAACAAGCAATTGATACATTGGATGTGAGTTACATGCTCTTGGGAGATTGTGTACCGGATGATTGGGATGAGGACATCACTCTTGTGGGAGATGGTCCTCCACTATTGAATGAGAAGGTACTTGCAAAGTATTACAATGAGCTTGCCAATTTGGATGAAGAGGATATGCTTATGGGGGATGCCATATATTGGGAAGGATTCCAAATGTGGGGGTATAACCCACTCTTGGGAATTAATAGGAAAAACTTGCCGTTGCCCATGGATTCAAATTTTGGATCGGTCATTCAATCCGAGGAGACATCAACTAAAGAAGATGAGCTTGAAGAGAATGACAATTTAATCACACAAGAATCACATGAGGAAGTGACAATTAATGAGGAAGAGATCAAATCAAATTCTCTCAACTTCATTGATTGTCCAATAATTGATTTTGTGATTAAGCCACTTGAGAAGGTGCAAGTCTATTTAGTTGAGTTTGAGTTGGATGGAATAGGCAAGTCTCATGACTTTGGAAGGGGCAAGGTGCAAGTGTTTAGATCAAATGAAGAGTGGGGCAAAGCCAAAAGAAGCAAAATGGGCAAGGCATCAAAAGCTATGTTTAGAGTGTCATGAAGTGCTTATGCGGAGAGTCGAGCTAATGACTTTAAAATAAGCGCTTAATGGGAGGCAACCCATTCTCTATCCTTTACTTGCTTTAATTTTATTTTTTGCATTTTATCTACTTTCTTGCATTTTGTTTACTTTCTTGCAAATAAGTTGGTTGGGCCAAGTCTTTATCTTCTACATTTATTTTCCTCAAGTTGGGTGGTGTGAAATAGCTCTAATTCATTCTCATTTAATTCTAACATATACTCATATCAAACTTTAAAACTCAAAATTTGCTTAAAACTCATTTTTAAATCACTTGGTTCATATTGTCTTTTATCTTCAAGTGTGATTTAATATTGATGTGGATAGGAAAATTATATTGGATTTATGAGTTAGAATTGAGATGTTGAATGTAATTTTAATTTTTGGGTCATTCAACATTTAATATCTACTCTTTTCTTGTGTTTTCATAGGATGCTCACAAGGTGTTCGATGAAATGCCTCATTGGAGAAAGTTGTGTTCAATCGGTTGGAGGCTTCAACACAAGTTTGGGGGTGGATTGTTGGTGATTGCAATGAGAGTTCACATGCCCAAGACCACTTATTAGTGCCCCAACACTTCTTGGGATGTTTAGTAACTTCTTTCCTCTTACTTTGATTTTATTTTACACATTGAGGACAATGTGCATTTCAAGTTTGGGGGTGATTTCCTATTGTGTATTGACATGTTAGATAGCCTTGCCGTGGCCAGGATTACTTAGATGTTTAAAATTGTTATTGATTCATGATTTATGACCAATATGCTACTTGTGTCTACTTTTACAAAATGCTTATCCATGCAAGATCATAATTATCTTGAACACAATAGTCATAATCGATTGTTGGTGAAGTTTGGGAATTGTTGAAGGGTGAAGAAGTTAATGGAGTAGAATAATTAGGTTGTGAGCTTGTATTGTTAATTTTTATCAACCTATCAAATGTTTCCCAAAAACTCTAAATCTCTTTACTCTATTGTAAGACAAGTTTGGGGGTGATCGACCCGGTGAAGGAGACGGTCTAGACGTGTGGTGATTCCATGCATGTTGGAAATAAATTTTGTGTGGAGTGTATTTCGCCAAGTATAAGCTAAGCAATGACCGTATGCTAAATTTCTAAGCCCATTTTAATTTTTGCATTGCATTGCCCTATCTCGAAGCCTTTTTGACTCGAGTAATTAAGCCCGTAGGAGTATCTTGAAACTTGGTGCCTTAAGTTTGAAACTTGGGAGTCACCGGCCGAAAGCTCGCTACATGGGTCAATTAGAAAGCTTAATGAGTAGGGTATTTACGCACTTGAAAAAAAAAAAAAAAAAAAAGCACTTCATCATTGCATTTGTTTAATAAGTCTACCTCACTTCGTAGCCTTTTTGACTCGAGTTATTAAGTCCGTAGGGGTATTTTGAAACCTGGTACCCTTTGATCTTATAACAATCGGGGAATTTCCGACCTAAAGCTCGCTACATGGGTCAATTAGAAAGCTTAAGGGAGTGGGGAAGACACGAGCATTCATCACGTTAGTTGTTAGAAATCATGCATTTGTACTTGCATAAGGGCTTAGATGAATAGTGGGTTTGAATTGCTTAGTATAAGCTTGAATGTCGAAGCACTCATTAGTGGAGAGTCGCCGCATTTCTAGGTTGTCGAGATTGTCAGTAAAACACACCCAAACTAGAGTGAAAAAAGAAAATAGTGATTTGAGAGTACCCTCTAGAATTGCATCCCGGGAAAGGAAAGAAAAATATGTATTGGGGGATGAATGTCACGAGTGGGAAAGAAAACGAATTGACCACTAATGGTGGGTAGTTTTGACTTGAAACCTCTTTACTCATCAATATTCTCGAAACTTAATTGACAATTGAAAGTGACTATGTACACACACACCGATCGAACATTGGATTAGCTTAACTTCTTTTTGGTAGCATTATTTGGAATCATACTTTTGAATTGATTATACAATTTTGCACTCATGAGTAATTTGCAAGTTATCTAACATTGTTGATCTATATTTCACGTTACTTGATTGCACTAGTAGATAATTTTGCTCGAGACGAGCAAAAGCTCAAGTTTGGGGGTGTGATAAGTGTGCATTTTACACATAGACAATTTAATTGACAAATTGAGCAAATATCTACTTATATATTGTGTTTATCTTGTACAATTAGGTACAACCTCAATTGGAAAGCAAATGGACAAGATTGGAGTGCAATCAGGCTAAAAGAAGAGCAAATTTGATGTCCAAGGACCTAATTGAAAGAAATCAAAAGTTTGGGGACTTAATTGCAACATCTCAGAAAGATGGAGGACCTACCTTGCAAATATTTCAGGGGCATATTTGTAATAAAATTCAAAATTCGAGGACTAAATTGAAGAAGACCAGAAGTTGGAGGACTTGGATGGCAATTAATTGAAGGACCAGACCACAAACACTCAGTCAGCTGAACCACGCGATCGCGTGGTTAAGCACAGGCAGCGATCGCGAATCAAGCATATATTCCAACCCGAGAGTTTTCAAGTCAGCCACGCGATCGCGTGGTCAAAATTTGGAGCAATAATCTGGGCCGACCCGGTGCGACCCGGTTCGGCCCATATGCTATTTTTCGCGGATCTACGCGAAAAGAGTGGTTTTTAGGGCATTTTTGAGAGGGTTCAAAAAACATCATCCACATTATTCAACCACCAAACCCTAGCCCCCTTCCCTTTTTCTCTCTTTTCTTTCTTTTTCTTTTCTTTTCTTTTCCTTTTCTTTTCTTTGTTTTTGGTTTTGTTTGTAAATTAGTTGTAGTTTAGTTTTGTTTCTAAGTTACTAGCACCATTTGGATCAAGGAAGCAAGAAGTGAGGTGAAGACTCAAAACATTATTGAAGGGATTTTGGAGCAAAAATCAAGGGAATTGATTTATTTCATTATCTTGTATTTTAATCTTTGATTTCTATATTTTGTGATGTATTTTTGTAAACCTCAACTTTTGTGCAAAATTTATATAATGGGCTAGTTATTTTATGTTGGGATGATTGATGTAGCTTAACTTAGTTTAAGTAATTTTAATGTTTGTTTATTAATTTTGAACTTATTTCATGTGTGTTTGTTATTGAGATTATTCCATGTGTTTGATTGATCACCAAATATATGTTTTGTGAAGTGTATGATAATCGAGAGATATTATGCATTTTAGACCAAATAACAAATGCTCTAGGTTCTTGTTAAGGATAGAGATATACCTTAAACCCTAGATGATCCATTGAGCTATTTTCACAAAGAGTTAATGCAATTGATTGGGACTTAATCGACATAGAGATATAGTAGGTTAGACCAATTGATTAGGGTTGATTTCACTCGAGAGACGTAATTGGCTAAGCTTGGAAAATCGGGTCTAACATTGTAAATGGGTAATTTATTAATTTGCATGTGTTGAGAAAGTACTTAAGCAAGAGTTAAGTAAAATCATGAATCCCAACTATTTTATCTTCCATTTTCCTTATTTTAATTTGGTTTAAAAGTAGTTTCGTTAATTTAGAATTTTCCAAAATCCATCTTTTAATTGTGTGTTTCTCTTTGTTGTTAGAATTAAATTAATTAAAGTTGTATAATCTAAAGTAAACATTCCTCGTGGGATCGACAATCCGGACTCAAAAAGTCCACTTTATTACTTGTACGCGACCCGTGCGCTTGCGGTACACTATTTTGAGCGAACAGTATTACCTCCAACACCAGTTAAGGAACCAAGCAGACTTAAGGGTACAATGTACATGTCAGCTATAGAAAAAAAGTCAACGAGTCCGTTGTGGACGATGTGGGAGTTACGATCATAACATGTGAACTTGCAAGAGCACACGACCTTTGATGAATAACACAAAGAAGAAGCGTAGAAGATTGAATTGATCTCATCCAGTTGAGGAATAACTACAAAAAAATGGGACATATTTTCCTGATTTATTTGAATTGTTTGTTTTCTCATTTTTTTACTCGTTGTTTGACATTGCTATTAGCAATGAATAAGTGTTTAGACAATAGATTTAATGAATTGAATGACAATGAATTTGAATATTTTTTTTATGTCGTTGGATCTTTAAAAACATGAGATGTTTCAGGAAAATTATTGCCAAGCACAAAGTATGTTACATCTACATTAAAAGGATAATGTAATGTGTATTAATTTATCCACGGGATGTTCTGTGTTTTGCATTACAGGATGTAAATGTCATGTAGTGTATCATATTGTAATTTGATATTAGACATAGTGTAGTCTATAATGTGTACTCTGACGTAGGCTGTAATGTCATGTAATTTTACCTGGATCTTATTGCCAAGAATAGTAGATGTATCATTTCAAGCAAAAAGTGAATGAATTGTGTGATTAATTTAGTGCAAGTTCACTGTAACATCATGTAATGTTACTTGGAATGACATGTAATGTCTTGTAATGTTAGGTAGAACTTATTGTCAAGCACAGTATGTGTATCTTTTCCAACAAAAAGGTGAATGAGTTGTGTGATTGATGTAGAACAAGTTCACTATAACATCATGTATTTTTTGCATGTAATGTGAACTGTAATGTCATGCAATGTTACATGTGAAGTCATGTAATGTCTTGTAATGTAATACAACTTATCTCCAATGAATCACTGTTATATCATGAAATTATATGATGCATATGTGCAATGGAATGCAAGAAATGTAATCCAAAATCCCTGAAGTGAAACGTTGTAATGTCATGTAATCTGAAGATGCACTAGTATAATAGTATGTAATATCATGAAAGAAACAACTTAATAACATCCAAAAATACCTAATAACTCAAACACTTAAAAATCAGCACCTATCTAATGATACCACAAACACAAATAGTAAACAACAAAACATCACCAACTAACAAATTAAAATTGCAAAATGAATTTATATTATCAACATTGAATCAAGTAATGTTTGGTCAGGACATATGCAAAAAGTAATTTGCTCCATTACATAATAAAAAAAATTAATAGTTTCCATCTAGTTGTAGCATCCACCCCTCGTTCTCCGGTGCTTGTATACATGCCCCCCGGCTCCCTGTAGTGATCTACCGTACTTAAACAATTGAGTGACCAAGATCAATCTTGTCTCAGGCACCGAAAATCGCATTGGCACTTCTCTAAGCTTTTCATTGATCAAGTACTCTGCATATTTAATCACAAATATACAACAATCATACCTATAATATTAAAACTGTGTTAAGAGAGTCTTATATATGTAACTCAAATTCTTTAAGTACAGTTAAACAAAACTACAGGCGCACACAAACTCGTTCTACTTCATCGCAATCAAAGTTTGAAAATCTTCTTCCTAACCAAGTGTGTAGTGAGATATTGGGTGCATCAATCACATTTAAATGGTCAATTAAAGCAAAAAAAAAGTAAGTTCTTACCCTTCTCTTGCTGCGGAATGTTGTCCACTACATTGATAGCCAACGGGTCAACTTGCATCTGTCCAACCCCATTATTCGATGCTATTTTCCATTGTAGATCATGAGGTGGGGAATAATTTCAACAAACGGTCTTACATTGCTCAATACAATTTGATCCTTAATTTTGCGCCTCATGGAGTTGTATACATTTAGAGATCTCTGACGGATGTCGAATTCTGCTAGTAACCAATGTCTATGGTCGGCCATCATGACAGAGATCAACACAAAATCAACATCTGACCATGGTGTTTTGCAAGACATTCAATGACCGATTGTGTAGTCAATGAACGTTGTGTGATAAGTAATGACGGAGTTCTTCTTCTTCCATGCAGGGTATATACCTCTCACCTTAGCCGGAAAATAAAGGTCGGTAGTAGTGGCTTTGTAAGTTAAGTCCTTTATCATCTTCCTCAAATGGTAAAAGTACACGTTGATATGCTGCAAGATAGGCTTCACCATGTGAGCGTTTATACAATTTAGTGATGCTTTAATGGTTAAAAAATCAATCTATATCGTGTCATCAAGGTTGTTGTCAGGCATGAACTGTTAAAACCACCAGAATTTGTCGTCGGATTCCATGAACCCTAAGTCCAATGGTGGAGTAATCTTCCTGTTGATGAACTTTTCACCATGTATATCAATAAAATGTTATAAACATGGATGCAAATCAGTACTAATAATAAAAGATGACAACACATTTGAAATGGGATGTTGAAAGGTATTAGAGATTACACATTGTTGCTCTTGAAACCAATATAAAATCATTCAAGAAACTGATCTATTTCCTCATCAGCAAGCCTTTCGAGTCCAACAGTGAAAGCTGAATAGTTGTCATGTAGCTCTACTGGACGTTCAATTGGAGTGGTCGAGTTGTATATGAAGGATGACTGATTGTAACGCGGAACCTTCACCTTCCTTTTCAAAGGAACTTCTGGTGTGTTGGAGTCTTCTATGACTTCACCTTCATCATCAGTCACCTGGGTACGTATGTTAACTGGGTACGTATGCAAACAATATACACGTTATATTGTAATAAAAACATTATAATTGTGAAGTGAAAAGTAACTTCAAATTACCTCGTGATCTTCGGGTTATGGTCAAGGACATGGATGTCTTTCGCTAACAATTCTACCTCGGCATCATTCTTTTGGGCATCCTGTGTATATATGAAAAAAGTAAAAAATTACACTTGCAACATAATCTGTAATGTGTGACAGATTTCCTTGTCAGCCTTATCATCATGCTGCCCATATGTCAATAAGTCTTTCTTTGTCTCCTGCTCAACAATATTCGTATCATCCATCTACATTTAGAAAAACACACAACACACACCAGATCGAGGGTTATTAGTGTTGAAATGCATGTTTAGAATTTGACTATTTCGAAAATTACTATATGTATTTCATTGAGGGAGAGGGTAAAAATACCTCATGTTCTCCAACTTTAATGTTAAATGAACGGTGTACATCTTCTATGTGCATCTGTTGGGTAAAGATATTCAATACAAACAATGCACAATAATAAATCAACAACAGTGACAAGAATACAATAAAATAAGTTTATTACATACATGTCCAATGGATTTTGAAATTTTTTGGACGCTAGTCTATCCTGTTCTGCTAGAACTGTCAAAACTTATTCTGGAAAAAAAAAAAAAAAATCGTCATCTAGATCATTTTCGCTCGCTTGTTGATCAAAATAAAGGCCAAGACTAAAGGTAGGAATGTCATCCTCACCATCCAGCATTGGGGTACATGTCCTATCCCGATTACCTTTGATTAGCACACTGGTATCAGCTGGCCTATTCGTGGCATGCATTTCATTCATTTGCCTTACCTTTTCATATATAAATTGTATGTTAGTTGACTAAAAATTGAAATACTAATATAATAGTGCACTATCCTTACCTCCTTTGGTGGGACTGCACACACGTTGCACAACTCGTACATTTAATGTTGTTTATGCTATTAAGAAGTTCTGTCATCATGGATGCGAATTCTTGTCTCATTGATGAAATTTCCAATTTTAGTTCATCCTATGCAATAGACAATGTCCCCTACTCCGAAACAATATTATCCAGCTATAATGTTTGTCGAACCTCAATCTCATTCATTTTGGACTTGAGTTCGGTCAAACAATTTCGTAACTCTACATTTGATTCTATGAAATCCTGAAAGCATATCCATGTAGCAATTAGTTAGAAAGTATCTTAATTTGAAATTAGATCATCATCTAAGAAAATAAAATTGCTTATGATGTAAGATACATGCATTAATACATGTTCTTCATTGGTCTTACGTATGTTAGACAAGCCATGGGCATTTTCTTTTTCTTTAGAGCTTGATGGATAACTCATGGTATTTCTTTGTTTTCAAAAATATGGTTGTGGGCAGAAGGGAAAACATCATGGCAATAGTCATGTGCCAACTCCTCATCCGTAGGCTCCATAATCATCACTTCCATATAATGTAATATACATATTAGAATTACATGTGCTAGTTTTTTTATGATATGTTAACAAAAAGTCATAAAGATAAATATGTCTTTACCTCGCATACATCAAATGTATCCATGGACAAGTTTCCTAAGTTCACATGCACAGACGCAGACCAGTTCGGGATACAAGGGAATTTGGTTTCTTTCTTCTCGCACAATTTGTCACGTAACCATGGCACTGTCTCCTATATCTATGTCCGAAATGCCAACATGAACCCGTTCATCCTATACTGGGGTGATAACTTCTTTCCCTGGGTCACCTTTTCTAGTCTTGAAGACATCACGGTCTTCATTGACTTCAAGGTATATATATACAGTTCCAACCCCCATGGATATAATTCCCCATTACCTGAGTCAACCATGTGCATCAAATCATCATCAATGTTTTTGTGAGATTGGCTTGTAAATAAGAATGATGATACTAGAAACAAAACCCCAAGAGCAACAATGTCATCATCAGGAACTCCTTCCTCCAAAGTTAAGAACTTATGCTTCACATCCTCCCTGGAAATTCTATCCATGTTTGGAAAATACTAAGCCCTCAATCTACACGGTCCAACTTGGAATATAGATTTATCAGTGATGCTATAACACCTCAAGCCTGTTATTAGACAAAACTCCTCCAACCCGAATTTGACGCGACTATTCCCAATATCAAACCACATTTCATTTTGGTTCAGTTGTCTTAGCTCCCTCAACAAAACTTTGTGAAAGAGTTGGGGTTGAAGGAGTATTCTGTTCATATCAATCGGTGTTCCAAAGTATGTGCACCTAAAAATGTCTTTTTTGAATGAACTCAGCTTGGCATTTAAATTGAAGATGACGTCATCTGTTGTGTCCATCACTATGCTAGTTTGGAACCAGTAATCGTGTGGGAGGATAAAATCCCAATCCTGTAATGTGTTGTAATATTTATCCATTACAAAGACATTATTCACTGTTCACGCATATTACACAAATTCTCATATAATAAAACCAGTAATCACCTATTAAGCAGAAACTTTTTAATTTTGTGTGATATGTAATGTGGTGTAATATTTATCCACAAAGTCAAGTCTTCATGAAGAAATCAAAACCACAATAAATCTGACACAATTTGACGATTTAAAACCAATTTATTAGCAAGCAAAAATTGTCAGAAATTAACATTATGCAAGGATATTCCAAAGTGTGAATTACCACATGAACCAAATATACATAGAAACAATACAAATCCCTTTAGGAAAATACCTATGAAACTTCACGTGCCATCATTACTCAAACAACTACATATCTAATGGGGATGGGGAATACAAACATTGACATTCGATTAATTTACAAATGAAATATACATAACTATTAAGCAGCAATTTTTTCCATACATTACTTGAGTTGTAATGAGGTGTAATTTGTTCATGGAATCACATGCAATCTATCCTCAACAGTGAAAAGATGAAAAAATAAAATTTCAGAAGAACTTACCCTCGGAATAATGAGAGGAAGTGACTTGGTCCTCTTCCTGCTGGACGAACCCTTCCTTGTCTGGCCGTGGTTCGACTTAGCGACACTAGCGACTTTGGACGGTGACCCAACTGTAGCAGCCTCATAATGTTGTCCAACATGGTCTTTCGAATTCAACGGAGATGTGAGGATGCTCACCATCATCGATTTCACAATTTCTTCGAAGGTATGTTGTGAGATTTCAAATGCTAAGTGGCGGGTTGGAGTGGAGGACCCGAATTCGAGATCTTTGATAACCTAATTTCATGGGTATTTTAGATTTGGGCGTGATTTTCGCAAATTGATAGAATATATTTGCTTGGATTAAGAAATGATATGAGATAAACATGGAAATAGGGAGAGTGTGGTTTCAAAGAGAGATAACCCGATTATTTTGCTTGAGAGAGAGAGAGAGAGAGAACAAAAGTGAAAATCTCGTATAAATCTAAATAGTATATATTTCTCGTATTTTTTTAAAGTGTAATGAAGTATCTAGTGTAGGGCCTAATTTTCTCATACATAAATAAGGGGTTTAAAAATATAAATTTTAAAAATAACATGTATAATTTCAAAAATCAGGTTGTAATTAGAATTAATTAATTAAATTAAATATTTTAAAATATTTTATTAATTATATATATTAAGGTCACAGCATTATATAATTTCATGTCGCAAAGCAAAAAAGAAATTTAGGTCACAAATTGATTTCAAGATCACAAATTATTTAGAATCGCATGTTACTGCCTGGTCACAATTTATTTAAGATCTCAAGTCACAACCATCATTATTTTTTGTTACAACCACTATTTTTTAAGCCTTCGTTTGGTTTTATAAACCACACAATTTTTCAAACAATTTTTTAACCACACATATTTTCTCTCTCCACTTTTCAACCACACACCTTATATCAAAATCATAAATAAACTAGTTTATAAATTACTATAGTATTATCAAACAAAGGCTAAGTAATTCAGTCAAGATTTATGTTAAGGTCACGATTGAAAAAATTATAGAGAGAGGATGTAGAGAGAGATTAGAGGAGAATAGAGAGGGACAGCCAACGATCCGTGTGAATTAATTTCTAGTTCATTATCGACAATCGTTACATTGTCACTAGAGAGAGGATGTAGAGAGATATTAGAGGAGAATAGAGAGGGACAGCCAACGATCCGTGTGAATTAATTTCTAGTTCATTAGGTTTTTGTTTGTTATTTGGGGTGGGATTGGGTTGGGTAGGGTGGTGTTGTAGAGAATTATTTTATAATTATTAATAATAGTAATAAAATCCTAATTGCAACCTGGCTTTTGTATAGATAACACTTACACTTGATTTTTGAAATTGGATGTTTAAAAACCTGGGAGGGTGTAACTTCCTCAATAAAGTATGGGAAAATACACAAATCATATGATTATAGTACCACATTTCAAAAGTAAAGAAAATAATTTAAAACTTCATACATCAGGTGCTAATTAATTATATAATTAATATATTATAAAAATTCACCCAACCCAACCCGTTAAAAATTTCATACAGGGCCTCATCATCACCATGACCTTTGACACATCGCCACCACAATCAACACCCATCACTACCACATCATCATCACCATATTTTTTATATATATAATTTAAAAGTTGTGAAGATTAATTAATAAAAAAATAAACCTGTAACTTAGTATTTTCGCTGACTAGTTCTTTTGAATCTGTAATCTTTTGAGATTGATATGTGACCACCAATGATTTGCAACATATGAATTGTGACATTTGAACTTAAATTTGTTACTCGATATATAAGAAGTTTGTTTGACGTATAAAGTGTGACATGTGACCAAGCTGAAGAAGTCACTTGTGAATTGAACATTTTTTAAGTGTGACATGTGACTTAATGCATCAAATATGACTTGTAACTTAAACATTTGAAGTGTGACCTGTTACCAAATGCATCAAGTGTAAGATGTGGCCTAATGCATCAAATGTGACCTGAACAACTGAAGTGTGACATGTGACATAATGCATCGAGCAGGTTGTTCACTGAATTCTCTAATCAGTGTTTAGATGAACTGTGACATGTGACCTAAGTAATGTCACATATGATATATAAAGTGTGACCTACGACTTTAACATGTGACCTATACTTTATAACACGTGACTTGAATTTTAACATATGAAGAGTAACTTTAACGTGTGACCTATAACTCATCACAACCACCAACATTCAAAACCTCCATTTCCACCACATTACAACCACAACCATCGCAAAATTAAAAAAAACCCCAGACCCACTGCTGCCACCACGTCAAATTCACAAAGAATAAAGAATAGAAACAACCACCACAACTAGATTGCCTCTATTCTTGTGTGATGTGGGTGTGAAATCTCAAAAATTCCATCAATTTTGGCCTTTTTGAGGAAATATCACCATTAGATTGAGTGCCAACACCACCTCCTTGCGACACAACTGTGATGACATCTCTCTCTCTCTCTCTCTCTCTCTCTCTCTCTCTCTCTCTCTCTCTCTCTCTCTCTCTCTCTCTCTCTCTCATCACCACCGATCAACAGCATTGGCCTCAGTGCACAGATAGGGAGCATCACCGTTAGACACACAAAATGCACCACATGCCGCCGTTGACCCGACAAGAAAAAGAAGCTTCAATCAACGGCCCGATGGTGCTCCTTTTCTTGATTGGAGCTCTATCATCTTCAGACAGTATTAATGGTAGAGGGGAAGGGGGCTAGGTTATAGATCACATCTTAATTTAGTGATTGGAGATTTTTATGAAGCTCCAATCAACGACCCGATGGTGCTCTTTTTATGTGATAGAGGCCTTCCAAATTCGAGAATCGTTGAGAGAGAAATGGAAATGGGACGATATGGAGATTGGGGGAGAAAGATATTATTAACTAATATTTTAACAATGAATTAGCACTTGATTATTGTATTAAAAACTTAAAAACTTATTTTTTGAATTTTTAATTTTTAAATTAGGGTGGGTTGTAATTACCTCAAAAAACAAGGAAAAATTACAAGGGCACCTACATTTCAAAGATACAATTCAGAATTTTGGCGTGGCACAATTTTTTTTTCTAATTTTTAGATGGTAAATAGCAATTAATTACTACATAATTAATTAATTTAATCCCAAAACTTGAAAACTATTTGTGCAGAAATCGTATACTCTCTCTGCATTCTCCCTCAAAATGAAATTTCTCCTACCACTTATCTCTACCATCTCCACCAAGATTCGTCGCTAATCAATGCCGCACCCGTTAATAGAGTGTTTTGAGGAATTCACATGTATTATAACTAGGTTTTCTATTTACCTTTTTCCTCAAATTCTGTCAAAACCCACCGATGATGTTGCAGTTTCCAGGGGGCTCAAATCTCTCTTCAGCTGCTGTGAGTGCCGCCCTCTTAGCCGCTACGTCATCTACAAGGATGATGTCACTCTCTTCAGCGGTGTTATGTCGCCTCAGCCTCCATTCTGTTTCTATTCAAATTTTTGTATTTTTTTTGTGGTTGTTGTGGTGAGGTGGTGCAGACGGTTTTTGGGTGGTGTGGTTGTGGGTGAAGTGGTTGTTCGATGGAGGTGGTTTTGGTGGCGATGGTCGAAGATGGTGGTGGTGATGGCTAGAGATATGAAGTGCTGACTTTTTGGGTGGTGGTCGTGGTGCGGTGGTTATTTGATGGTGGTGGTGAGCTCATGGTGGTGGTTGATAAGTGTGTTTTACACACTTATTTTGATCTTAAATTGATATTTTAATAAAAAATTGAGCGAATTTTTATTTATAAATTATGTTTATCTTGTACAATTAGGTACAATCTCAACTAGAAAGAAAATGGACAAGATTGAAGAGCAATTGAGCTAAAAGAAGAGCAAATTTGATATCCATGTACCTAATTGAAAGAATCAAAAGTATGGTGACTCAATTGCAACATCCTAGAAAGATGGAGGACTGGAAGTGCAAATATTTCAGGGGTACTTTTGTAATGAAAGTCAAAATGTGGGGACTAAATTGAAGAAGTCTGGAAGACGAAGGACCTGACTGCAAAACAAGTCCTAGACTTTAACCACGCGGTTATAAAAACAGCGCAATCGCACAGCAAATGGACAGAGTCCATTTTTGTAGCCTGTGAGGCCTCGCCCAAGCCATTTCGGCCCAGATCCGATATTTAATTTATATTTCTATTATTTTCTTTTCCTCTTAGGTGTGTTTTGAAGACCTTTTTAGGTCAAATTTTGGGGAGTATATATACTCTTACTTCCAAACATACTCAATCTACATACAAAAACCCTAGCCTCTCTTTCCTTTTCTTCTTCTTTCTTTCCTTTTCTTTTCTTTGTTTAGTTTGTAATTTAGTTTGTAGTTTAGTCTTGTTTTCAAGTTGTTAGTCTCCATTGAAGTTAGGAAGCAAGAAGATAGATGTGAAAATTCAAAGCAAAGTTCAAGGAATTTTGGAGCAAAAATTAAGGGAAGTTTATTTAATCATCTTATATTTTCAATCTTTAATTTTTATACTTTGTGATGTATTTCTATAAACCTTATCTTTTGTGCAATATTAATACAATGGGCTAGTTGTTTTATGTTGGGATGATTGATGTAGCTTAACTTAATTTAAGTAATTTTAATGTTTATTTATTAATTTTGAGCTTATTTCATGTGTGTTTGTTATTGAGATTATTCCATTTGTTTGATTGATCACCAAATATATGTTTTGTGAAGTGTATGATAATCGAGAAATATTGTGTATTTTAGACCAAATAACAAATGTCTTAGGTATTAATTTAGGAGATAGAGATATACTTCTATTACTAGGTGATCCATTGAGCTATTTTCACACATAGTTAAAGCAATAAATTGTGTTTTAATCGACATAGAGATATTATAGGTTAAATCAATTGATTATGATTAATTTCACTCGAGATAGGTAATTAGCTAAATTTGGAAAACGAGTCTAACATTGTAAATGAATAATTTATTAATTTGCACGTGTTGTGAAATTACTTAATTTAATTTAAAGTTAATTTCTTTAATTTAAAATTTATAAAAATCCAACTTTTTATTGTGTATTTTATTTGTTAATAGAGTATACATTCCTCATGGAATCGACAATCTGGACTCAAAAAATCAACTTTATTACTTCTACGCGACCTGTACATTTGCGGTACACATTTTTAGCGAACAGTGGTTGTGATTGTTGGTGGTGGGAGTGAGTGGTTATGTGATGGAGGTGGTGAGGTCACGATGGTGGTTTCCAACTCATGGTTATGGTGGTGGTGGGGTTGTTGGTGGTGGTAGTGAGGCGGGATGGAGTGGGGGTGGTGGTAGTTGGGAAATGCAATGGATGGTGGATGGTGGTTCAGTGTTGCGTATAAAAAGTTATTTGAAAAATATATTGTTTATAAACAAGTTACCCAACATAGACATATAGGTTGTTTTGTGTGGGAACTTCTCAAGGAATTTTGAGTTTTTGGAAGAATATGTGGTTGAAAATGATCAAGAAGTGTGATAAGTGATGGGTCCCATAAAAATATGTAGTTAAAAATGAATTTGTGAAAAAAAAATATATATATAGACCAAACGAGCCCTTAATGTACCAACTAACCATAGTTGAGATAAGTCTTGTCTTAGGTTTTATCTTGTGTTTGATACAACTAAAAATTTTGATTAAAATCTAAATTAAAATAATTAATTATAATTATATGATATTTTTAGGATTCAAAACTTTTAGCTTTGTTTTGTTAAATGTTTTGTGTTTAAAAATGTATTTTTTATATTTTTGATTAAAACGTGTGATTAAAAAGTGAAGAAAGAAAATGTGTGATTAAAAAGTGATTTGAAAAATTGTTTAAAAATATATTTTAAAATAATTTTTCCAAAAAAAGGCTAAGGCTCTGTTTGTTAAAAGTTGTGTTGAAAAATATGTTTTTTTTTAGGTAAAATATGTGGTTGAAAAGTGAAGAGAGAAAACAAGTGTAGTTAAAAAGTGGTTTAGAGAATTGTATAATTCAAAATATGCTTAAAAACACATTTGCCTAAATTACATTTTATTTTTATTTTTATTAAAATTTATTAAAAATCTGATATTAACGATAAGACTGAATATCATTTGGTTAAATTAAAAGGTAAATAGTGCAAAACGCCTCTCTCGTTTCAAATTTGACATTTACGCCCTCATTTCAACTTTTTCTTGCGAAGGTCATCTTTTCTGTTTTATTCCGTCAAGTTTTTCCGCCAAATATGCATAATTCGTGCAAAACGTTCTATCATTTGCCTTCATTACATAAATAATCCATATCGTTTCAATATTAGTATTAGGCCCTCAATGACCTTTCTTTGCGCTAAAGGTCCTTACATTTCATTTTTTCATTAAAAATTTTAAAATAAATAATTTATCATTCTAATCAAATAAAACAAATAGTATAGAAAGGAGGATGAGGAGGAGGATAAGAAATAATTATAGCAAAATCCTAATTTTTTTTAAATAGTACAAATGAGTCTCATTTAACATAATTTAAAAAGTAATTACGACAAAAAATATTTCATCTTTCCCAATATATAATCAAGTTTTGTATAGTAATATCTTTTAGTTTTAAGTTAAGGATTTAACTATTTTTAACAATTCTTGTTTCTAACAACTTTTTGCTAATTTTATACACATATAATCCAAACACATCATACTATTCTAATTCAACTCTAGTCAAGAATAGAAGATATTTTTTGGGAAAGTTAATTTGTTTTTACTAAATACCCTTTAAATTAACTTTAAGTGTGATTCTTTTGCACTATTTAAAAAATTTAAAACTTTGACTTTTATTATTATTATTACTCCTCATTCTCCTTTCTTTCCTATTTATTTTATTTTATTTTATTAAAATGATAAATTATCTATTTTACAATGTTTTAATGAAAAAATAAAATGTAAAGACCTTTAGCATAAAGAAAGGTCATTAATGGTCCAAAATCCAAATGTTAATATTGAAACGATAGAGACTATTTGTACAATGAAAGTAAATGATAAGGACATTTTACACAAATTATACATATTTAAAATGAGAGCGTAAATGTCAAATTTAAAACGATAGGGATGCTTCGCGCTATTTACCAACTCTATTCGGTTCTTCTTGCTGATTATAAATTGATTTTTTTTTTTTTTTTCGTTTTTTAAGGTAAGATGCATGATTGAAAAGTGGAAAGAGAGAAGAGTTATGGTTAAAAAATAATTTATGAAATTGTGTAGATTATAAATTGGTTTATAAACCTAAATCTCCATTACCGAACTGACGCTAAATTTAAGTGTACTCATTTTGCTTTTATAATAAAACTTGCTTGGATGTACAACAAACTATATATTTAAAAGAAGCGTGCTGACCACAATGGTATTGCATTTTTACTAGTAATAATAAAGACCATTTTGCAAGATACCAAGTACTAACTGAAAATCTTGAAACATTCTGATAGATATTCGGTATGACAATCATAATCTCATCTCAGGCACAGTTCAAAACTTTCACTGGAAATACAAGCACTGCTATAGAGAAATTGATGACATATAAACCCAGATGTGTATGCTCTTTAGAACTTAAATCAAATAACCAGATGCTTAAGAACTAAAACCACCACCACTGCATATGTCATATCCATTCTCGCTGAACTCAGCAAGAGTGTTGTTAACTTGTTTTGTAAGCATACATGTATTCCCGAAGTTTCCTTACTTCTTCAGACGACTCATCGAGAACATGGTCCACATAAAGGCAGATGCCGGATGCACTACAATTTAGAAACAATGCTTACCTCAATACTCATGAATTAACTATATGTTGAATCTGAAATGGAGTTCGAATCATGGTTTACCTCAATGGCCCGAAAGGAAGCCACAAGATATCCCAATTAAACTTTGCCAATCTGCAGCATAGATGTGAACTGGATCAGACTGGATATAAACTATTGAGGTATTTATTGGAATGCGTTCTTGCTAATTGATGGGGACATTTGAATTATAGAATCAAGCGTTCATGGTTAGCATATGAATAAAAATAAAAATGAATTCTTTTTTGGAATCAAAACACAACTAAAAGTGTAATGTGATTAATTCTTCATTTGGGAAATTATTTCCCTGTAAATTTATGTCCATGAACTCTTTAATCCTATTCTGATCCTTAACATTAACCATGATAATTTGAATATGGATTTTGCACAAGGAATTAACTAGTTATGGGTTACCTCGACATGTGGTGTAACCAGAAGACTGCTGATAATATACCAGGGAAGCAGGAATACCAAAACCATCTACAATGGTGCTTTGAATTGTGTAGTAACCCAGTGATGACCATGAAGCACACTAAAACCGCAGCCCACTCTGTGACAAGCTTTGAGTTAGCATGGTTACAGGAAAGATCATCTTGGTAAGCCATAATTTTAAAACTAAATAATAATTTTAAAACTAGATAATAAAACAAGCCAATGAATGAATGAAAGATATTTTGCTAGATAATTTTGTTGGGAAATATAGAGAACCTTAATTTATATGTTCGCATCAACCCAGATATTTTCCAATGTACAACAAATCCTTGCTCCTAAAAAAGGAAATGTATCATTTCCTCAAAAAAAAAAAAAAAAAGGAGGAAATGTAGGCATGTTTGTTACCCATTATTTAAAACCTCATTTTTTCAAAATTCATTTTCATCTACACATTTTAACAATATATTAAATTACTCATAAATTCAAAAAAATTATCTACCTTTTAACCACACATTCTTTTGAATTTACTATTACAAACCACATTATTCAGAGGAATCCCCCTCCATCCTCCCGAACCACCAAGAAAAAAATGTGGCTCAATGCACAAGGACTTCGTCTTTGACATTGCTTTGGTTAAATTATGAAGGTATTATAGGCAGTTATACATTGCAAAGCAACTTTAACCTTTTCATGACAAGGATTAGAATTTTTACCCGCCCACCCGTACCAACACAGTGAATTTGTTATCCAAGATCTTTTCTAAATTTTAGGGAATGCAGGCTTGGGGTTGGGATGCCCAAAATCCCCGTTTGTTATTAATACCCCGTTTGATGGGGATTAAAATCAAATTGTAAATTTGATAAAAAAAAAATGATGAAATGTGTGTTTGAAAATTTGTAGGTGCCATTAATTGTGTGATTGAAATTAGTTATTGACTTTGACTTAGATTAAAAACTGTCTCTGTTTGGTAAACTTATTATAAACAAATTTATAAATAACACACTTTCCAAATCACTTTTTAACCATACATATTTTTCCAAACCAATTTTCAACCATACATTTTATCTCGAAAACATGTCATTCTTTGTTTATAAACAAAAAAAAAAAAAAAAAACTTTAACCCGGAACAAGCGGGTGGACCATCATCCCCATCCTCGGTGCGGGGACACTTTCTTATCCTCATCCCATCTTTGTTGGGGGTTTCCTGCCCCATTGGGGCAATGGGGCATTGCCTACTAATTTTCGATTGATTATAATTTTATTTTTTATTTTTTTTAGACTATGTACATATTGAGGGGATAGTTGAATAGGCGTGTAGAACAACAAAAGATTTATCCAGCTGAAAATTATAGGATGATAATTAAAATTTGGTGATCAAATGTATAGCACTGCAGCCAAAGTATCAAAAGAAAGAAAAGGTTTTCAGTGCAAGACTACAACATGAAAATAGTAACCAAACAAATACATTAGAATGATGAACATATAGCATCATCCCCCCTATGCATTACATTGGCTAGGAATTCACCTCCCAAATAATTGGAAACAAATAGAAATAGTTAAGAGGAAGACCCAAACCAGCAGAGATGATGCTCCATGAATCAACCTCGAGCATGAAGTATGCATGATAACGCTGTCCATCAGATAGAACAAGAAACATGAACACAGAGAATAACGCTAACATGCAGCAACCCCTTCACCGTTCATTATGACTGAATGAACCCAAGGTCAAAAGAAGCTCGCCAACTTGGCTTTGTAATTTTCAAATTGGACTCAATACATGCTCAGGAAAACTGAGTGTTTGAACAAGGTACAAACCCAATTCAGAATTCAAGCCAAAATGAGCCATGCTAGGTTGGCTTAAATAAGGCCAGGGCTCATATTTGATAAGTCTACTCGATAGATTTATGCATAGCTTTACAAATAATTTTTTAACATATCCGAGGTAATCCTGATCATATAAAGACATAAAAGTGAATTTACACTTGCCACTCAGGTTTTGGTTTTCATTTTATGGGAAACAGGATGCTGCCTACTAATATTAATTGGCATTCCATTTATTTTCATGTTCTCCAAACACAGATTTCACTTTTGACTTCGTGAATTTGAAGTTTTATGGTGTATTTCATGTAGACTTGATTGCACTGGTAAGTTTTAGCATATTCAAAATTAATTCATTACTTCAAAACGTAGGATTTATGCGTTTTAAATTATACCAAGTTGAGTGAGTGTGTAGCATTACTTAGAAGCTCGCAATACTTCAAAATGAGGGTGAACTAAGAAAAGCTCACCCATTTGTCTTGACTGGCACCCCTAATATCCATTAACCTTAATTAATCCATCACTATACACTTCAAAATAGGCAAGTTTTCATAAACCCTAATTAACCTCAATAGTCAATTCATCTATGTGTGTGTGTGTAAAAATTAAGAGTCCATTACATAGTATATACAATTGAAAATTGAATACTATACCAATTCCCAGGGATAATAAGCCTGTTGAAAAATTGAGAAAATGAGGAAAGTCGCATAACACAACAGCAGGCCAGCAAACACGATCTACAAAAATTAAACAATTAGCAACTCAATAAACCAAAAACAGATTAAATAAAATATTAGAATAATAATTTGCATTCATACCTTCCAAAGAAGAGACTGCCGAGCGAGATTCTTCTCGAAGGATCGAACCAGCTGCTCTTGCTCTACAAATATTCACAGATATTGATATATAAGTAATTCAAAACAGTAGATATTAATTAAACCATCAATTATTGATATATACACAAAATTACAATACAGGCGCTAGTGTTTATTGAGAAATTGGGTACCCTGGGTTTCAATGGGACGGCAATCATCGCGAGTGGGGAGAGAAAGATTGTCATCATCGTCGAACTGAGATGATCGGCGAGGCTTTCGCCATTTTGCAGTGAGCTTCTCCATCATTTCTTGTTTCCACCCATTTTCTTTCTTCACAAGTTCGATTTCAATTGAAAATGCTCGCTTCTATAGAAATTGTGTGCGATTATTAAAAAATGAGAGCAACTGTCGCTATTAAAATAAAACTAACGCCCACTTCAAATAATAAATAAATGGTAAATTACGAAACTACTAATTGAAAAATACTAGATTTTCAAACTATTCGTAATATTACTATATTTCTTATCATAATTTTAGATAAATACCAGAATATATGAGAGTGTAAATTATTTAACTCTTTAAATAGATTTGAAAACTATTAATTAGGAAGTAGTTATCATTTGTATAGGGATTAATTTAGGCAATTACAATATTTCAAAAAATCTCCAAACGCAAAAATCTCTCTTGGCAGTCTGTAATTTTCAACATCTCCGATCGTTATATTTTCGATGGCCATTATAGGTTAAATAATTATCTTCATCACAGCACTATTTTTTAATGTTATGTAATGTTATAATTATGTAAATGTTATGTAATATTACATATTTCAATCATTGTGTAATAGTTACCAATATTACGGACGTGTAATGCAATGACTTTGTATTTAAAGTTCGACTAATTTATACATATAATGATCTGTAATAATTATCGTTTTATAATGTTATGTAACATATAATTTAAGATCACAGTTATGCAATATTCATTACTATTATTTTTCTTCGTGTCAGTTGAAATTTGAAACAGTGTTACAATCAGTGTAATGTAGTGTAATTGTAATTATGTAACATTACAGTCCATGTAATATCTGTAACTGTATTTACTGTAACATTACAATTGTGCTTACAATCACAAAAAAAATTATTACACTCGATATAATGTTCTGACTTTTGTTGTAATGTTCAATAATACTTTGTAATGTCTTGCAATGTTCATAAAAAACTTCAATACAAAGACTTGTTACAATTTCAACTAAGAATAGCTAGTAATTACAAACCAAACCAATAAATTTTTGGGACTCTCCACTTTTCGTGCTACAACCTTTGTTTTTTATTTCAAATTCTCCAATAATCACCGACCGTAGGGAGATATTTCTCCCCTACGAAGCAAAAAAGACTTGGATGTGTTGACCCAAGAGTAAACTAACCAAGAGGGGGGTGAATTGGTTTATAAAACTTTTTCGATAATAATCTCAAACTTAAAAACCAATGGGTACAAATATGAGCACTTAGTGTTACAAGTTACTAAACTATCAATGTAGTGTGCTATATATGTGTAAACTTAATTGATAAGGCAAGTATAGCACTAAGATAAAGCGTTGCACAATATAAATTGATAGAATAGAGTAAGTGCGATGTAAGTAAGTAAAAGGGATGAGAGAGTGCAAACGCGAATAATGGAGGTTCAATCAACCAACGTGATCTACGTCCCCCGTTACCGAGCTCTCCGTCACGAGTAAGGCCAAATCCACTATTTTGGTAACTTACAACAAGGAGTACCAAATCCTTAGGCGACTTACAACAAGGAGCGCCTATCCTTTACAATCGAGTTTTCACACGGCTCTCGAAACCAACAATCGAGTTTTGACAAGGCTCTCGAAACCAACAATCGAGTTTTGACAAGGCTCTCGAAAACCAACAATCGAGTTTTCACAAGGCTCTCGAAACCATAAGATATAATGAATTGAATGTACAATTGAAATAACTCTCTTGACAAATGATATACTCAAATTAAGTACCGAGAGAGTTAGGCTAACACTTCAATAGATAGCAATGAATTAAGCTCGAGTGTTAGAGAAAAACTTTGATGCAAATGATAATGAAAAGTTCGATGCAATCAAACAAAGTTTTTCAAATGATCTCTTGTTAAAATATTTAATCAAATTAAGTACCAAGAGATGCCACACTTGAATAATTAACAATAAGTTAAGCTCAAAGTGTTTAGGCAATGGAACTTTGATGAAACAAATGATAATGAAAATTGTAGCATAAAAAATCAAAGTTCATCAATTAGAATTTCTCTATTGTAAAAGATTAAAACAAGTTTAGAGTAAAGAGAGACTTACACTTCAATTCCAATATAGTGTGAAGATGTTGAAGAAGTATAAACAATATAAAACCAAAAATCTTCACAAAACTTTCTTCCAAAAACTTTGATGAATTTGATAAAACAAAGTTTAGATCAATCAAAGTTTTATGAAAATAAAAGATGAATAAAAACTAAGTAAGAACACTGAATTTTCAAAAGAAAGTTTGTATAAAATCTTATCTAAGTTGTTCAAATTGAATGTGAATGAAATGGCTATTTATAGATCAAAAAATTCAAATTCAGCAACTTTCGGTTGACCAATTCTGGAGTTTCGGTCGACCGAATCATTAATATAGCCGTTACACATTCAACCGTTGAACTTTCGATTGACCAATTGGTCGACCGAAACTTTCGGTTGACCAAAAGTTCGGTCGACCGAAAGTCAACTGTTGACCGTTGACTTTCGGTTGACTTTTGAAAAATATGAAAATTTTCGATTTTTAGATTTCTAACTTGTTTTTCAAAGTGGTTTAACATAGTATAATCATGATTTAAGATCAAATAACCTTTGAAAGACAATCTTGACTTATATAAAAATATTTTATGCAAGTGATGAATTTCCAAGTAAGTTTCTTGATGCATAAAAATCATTTTCGAGCTCGTTGAATTTCATCGCTAAAGATTGAGAGTGTTATACCTTTACATATGTTAAATCAACTCTAATCTTGTATGCTCGAATTCTTGATCTTCATGTCATGCTTTTCGACCTCAATTTTGATCTTTGAATATCTTCAATTCTTTCTTGATCTTCTTTGCGTCTTAAGTGCTCGATCACATAATTTTGATTTATTTCTTTGAGAGATGATTTGAACACGGAGTGCTTTGAATATTTATCATTACATGAAACACTTGAAGCACACTTGTTAGCAACACAATAAATTCTTGTTTGTTATGATCAAAACAATAAGGTCAAATTGACCATAGGTCAACAGGATGTCTGTCTGCACAAATCAAACACATCATCGAATTTTCCGAAATTCACTCCCAAATCCTTCGAAATACTCTAAAATCTCCACAAATCTCTTCCCTCTCGTCCTCACATCTCAACCCATTGCCAAATTCTCCAAAATCCACCCCCAAATCCTTCGAAATACATAAATATCTCTCAGAGATCACTCCGTAGAAACCGTAAGCGCCACCCGACTTTTCGACTATTAACCCCAACTGAAACTACCCGTTGTTTGTTGGGCTCTCTTATATGTTCAAGGTATGAAATCTTTAACATAAGCTATTCAACATATGGTTTGTGTTTTTCTTTTTGTTTGTTTTCTTTTTCCTGAGTGTTCTTAGAAGTGTTTTTATGCTTTTTGGTCAGAAAGATGATTATGGGGGAGAGGTTTTTTAGTTGATAATTGTAATAGTGACTTCAAGGTGTAGATTGAATGAATATGTATGTAAATGAAAGGGTTTCAGATGATAGGTCAAGGGGAAAGGAGCGGAAATAATTTATTTGAATTTGGAAGTAAATGAAGGTTCTACGAATTTTAGTCCCTAGGTTTGTTCTTATTTCCTTTCGATATGGTATTTAGTGCAATTGTTGAAATAGATCCTATGGTCGGATCCCACCGTTGAAAAGCGGTATACTAGTTTACAACCCACAGTTAGTGCTCTAAAAATCGGCTCCCTGTTGAATGACCAAATTTAATATGTCGATCTTGTGCAATCCCCAGTTCGAATCCAATGGCATTCAAATTTATTTACATTAAATTTGGGAACTTCAAAAAAAAAAAATCAGGATCTGGATCTGGGACTTTGATTTGCTTGAAAACTTATTTGAATCAAGATTTTCCATAAGGATGTCGGTATACTAATTGATTTTTTCAATCTTGCAAAAATTTGTCCCCAAATATGAATATCACGCGTCATATCACTTGTCTTTTAGCCCCTCCTCCTCTCCCATCTTTACGACTTCATCCCCTTAGCTAGCTTCGTCTCCTTCTTTGCACTTAATCTAGGCATCGTCAAAAATCATTCGCTCCATATTTTCGTTTGCTTCAATTGAATAATCAAACCGTCCCAGATTAGAGATGAAATTTTGATGCAGAAGAATAGAAGAAGATGAATCAATTGGTGAGCTTTTTTTTTAGAGAGAAACTCACATTCGAGAGGAGACGCCGGTTCTTTATTGCTCTTGTGATTTGTGACTTGATTGAGAGTTTGAGAGAAAGAAAATGAGGAGAGAGGAAAGGGGAGAAAAAATCGTGAATAGGGGATAGAGGAGAGAGGAAACGGTAAAGGGGAGAGAGAGAGAGAGATATTTTTAAAAAAAATCACGAAAATTTTTAAATTGTATTAAAAGTTGGTATTTATCTAAAGAGGATATTATTCCATAAATAAATAAAACTTAAAACTAGGAAGGTAACTTCTCTTGTGATTAAGATGAAGGCCTTATCGGATGGAGATTCGGGCAGGCCCGATTTTGCTATGAGGCAAGTGAGGCTCAAGACTCGGGCCCAATATTATTGGGAGTTTTTTTTTTTTTTTTTTTTTTTTTTTTTGTAAGAAACTCGAAAATCAGGCTACAACTTTACATACATACTACAACTTTTTGGGGCCCAATTTATGATATTCGACTCAGACATCGAAAATCACAAGACCGACACTGAATTCGGGTTTGACTAAGAGGAAGGCCTTATCGGATGGAGATTCGGGCAGGCCCGATTTTGCTATGAGGCAAGTGAGGCCCAAGACTCGGGCCCAATATTCCAATATTATTAAGGGCCTTTTTTTTTTCTTTTTTTTAAGAAACTCGAAAATCAGGATACAACTTTACATACATACTACAACTGTTTGGGGCCCAATTTATGACATTCGACTCAGACATTGAAAATCACAAGACCGACACTGGATTCGGGTTCGAGTTTTACCCCCAGTTCCCAAACTTGTATTAAAAAAAAAAAAAAATCGAGTCTTACCCCCCAGTTCCCAAATTTGTATTTAAAAAAAAAAAAAAAAACAAACCTGTTCATGCCATATTCAATCCTCATCATAGGGGTATGGGGACCTTCCGATTACTTTTTCCTGTATTTCTTCCCGATTGTGGTTTAGGAGAGTGTTGACTCGAGGATTTAACTTTTCTTCGAAGCAATTTCTAAAACTTTTCCTTATATAGGTAGGTCTTACGAGAAAACAAGATTGTTTTATTTATTCACAATGAATCGTATTGACGATATTTCTTTATTTTGAAAGAGTAAAGACATGCATAGGTTCTAATAGATTCAAAGAGGCACAGAATAAAGATCATCAATTGAAAAATCATTCTTCTTCTTCACCCAACATGTTTGCATGCGGTTTCTCAGGGCTTTTACTTCTAAGCCTTAACATTTTTTTATTTTTAATAGTGTATAAAACAAAAAAATTACAAAAATGTCATCAATTTTGAAGGACTCCTACCCAACTTTTTATTTACTTGTGAGTAAAAAGAAAGAATAAGTCTATTTGCAAAATGTCATTCACAATATGATTTGTGACCCCCATCCCCCAATGTGAAGGTATTGTCATTCACATTGTGAATGTAACATTATTGAAAAAGAAATTACTTAAAAATAATCTTGTTTATTTGCAAGCTTAGCAACGTGCTGTGTGTTTAGGAAGGTCAAAATCAGTTGTATCATTGTTCCAATCAAATAAATGAGCCGCGCTGGAAAATATTAAATTGGACGAAAAAAATGTTGTACTAAATATTGAGAACTGCATACCAAAGTAAAGATGCCGAAGTGCCTTCTTACAATAGCCATGAACAGCCAATGACAACACTTGTCGGGCCATCGACCTTACTGTTCATTACAATCATAGGCATTCCTATCATAACAACTCACAAGTTTGCAAACTAATGAAGAATAGAATTGTTTATGTCGTGTTTGGGCTACGCGGATGAATACCGTTACAATTTTGAGATCTCGACTTCATGGATATTCAGAATAACAAGTACACCTTGGGCATTAGCTATCTACAAAGGAACGTCAATCAAGTTCGTTCCTCGGTCTCAATATCAAATGCTATTCTAGTTCGCGTCAAAATCTTTCATAGTAATTCCCGTCCTAAAAGATGGCATCACGAGGATTTCATTGCACTTCGTGAGCGTTTCCATAAACTAAAAGCTAAAATAGCACAACCAGCAATGGCAGCTAAAACCTGCACCAAGAGAAATAACGATTTTAGAGATTGGAGAATTCGAAGAACAAGGGAGATTCGAAAAGAAATTGAGAGGAGACAGAATCTCGTAGGATAAAACCACAATCACCACAATAATAATTTCATAGTAATGCAAACCATAAAACTCCATACAGTAATGGAAACTAGTTATGATCAGTTTATCACCGGCAAGTGGTTAAAATGAGCTTCTTCTTTTCCAGTTTCTTGTCATTTTTATGCAAGTATAGAAAGAAATTGCAGGAACATAACGAGATAAAGCCACTGACCTTTGCATCTCTAGAATATTGAATAGGCATAGATCGGAAGAAAGATTTTAGGGACTTGAAACGAGAAGCCTGAGGCATTAAAATTACTACAGTGTACTGCTCTTTGCAAGGAAAAGGTAAAATTTTTTGCAGTGCCGACTGAGCTGATTCGGGTGTCAAAGAATTTCTTACTTTGGAACGACCCTCGTCTAGAACCTGCCAGTTAGATTTTAAACAAAAATTATGTGTGTCCACTGGAAAGGAAGTTTTCAACACCTTCTAATGGAACACGTGAACATACACATAGGAAACAAAGATTTTGCTGACAAAAGCAGCCCACAATCAGAATGCTAATGACTTAAAATGCCGCAACAAAGCAAATAGAGATAAGCCAGCATAGAAGCTTAGACTCTGTTTGGTCCTGGATAAATGCAACAACTTTTTCCTCAAATTCATCATCAACCACACATTTATATGGGACCTACCACTTTACACACTTTTCAACAATCTTTCAACCACATTCAAAAATTTCTCCAATTTCTCCTACACCAAACAAGCTCTTAATACTACACCTTTGTTTGGGCTCAATTTAATTTTAATACATTTCTCTCTTATTTTCAACCACATTATCTAATAAAATAATATTACACGTAAATCAAAAACTTTTTCTTATTTTTTAACTACACATTCTTCAAAATATTACTATTCAAAAATACATTTTTTCCAAAAACCTCATGTTAATGGAGCCCAAGCACCCCGGCGGGGGGTGCTACATTTGTTTAATTGAAAATGTGAGTTGTGCAAAATCGCCCAATATGTAGAAGAGTATCCTAATATATCCATTCGAAGAAAATGAATACAAAACTAAAATTCCAAGTGAAAAATATTCAACAGGGAGCATAAATAGAAAAATATAATCAACCTTGAATGCAGCACCAACATCACCAGCAAAAATTCTCGACTGATAGGCGTGCAAAATCCTCTCCAGCCAATGATAGTTCTCCTGAAAGTATGACAAAGAAGCAACACCAAGAGCAATATACAGTCAATCAGCAATTTCGTAGAAGTTCCGCAAAAAGCTCTGCTCAAATTCCACAACTCTACAATGTAAACTAACACAGCCTTCTTTTGTCATTTGCCCTAAGAAACTAGATGGAAATAACTTATCATGATTTATGCCATAAAATAGACCTGTAATCCATTTTCATGAGCCCTCTGCTCAATTTCAAGGATGGCCAAAACATCATCATCAGAAGGTCCCTCCTCCTGAAGACGTAGAATTTCATCCAACGCAAGATTGACCTGCGAATTTTATTGCCATGTAAGATTTACCAACTTAATTAGAAGGTATGAGAGTCTGCAGCAAAAGGCTCACCAACGTAGATGAGATGTCTGGATCACATGAAAAATTAACACTTATATCACCACGAATGTTACCAAGTCTTGAAGGTTTATTTCCACCTAGGAACACAGAAACTCCTGCAGAGTATATCTGAGGCGTAGTTGCCTCAAAAATTACGTCAGGTATCTTGGAAAATTTAGTAGATGCACAAAAGGACAAATGCACAGACCTGCCCATGCTTAAAACGAAGTGCTTGTAATATCTTTGTTTCGAGAAGCTTGCTCATGAATCCTACCATGTGAACGTCTTCCATCTGCAATAATCATAGAAGAAAAAAATAATTATACTTGTATGCGGACTAACAGAAATCCTACAAAAGTTGAAAAGACTTATTTTGCAAAGAAATACCATATTTTCATTCTTAAGTTCGACAGGAAAGCACAGCTGGACTGAACACTGGGCTTCCACCATGGGACTGCGAACAACTTCTCTGCAAGAACGAGTTGTGTTAATGGTAATTGAATTTTTACACCAGAATGTAATTTATAAGCTAGAAATATATGGTCTCTACCCCAACAGTCCCAATACATAGAAGCAAAGAAAAAAAATTATCGCCCAGATACATATTTCAGGGTAAATAATTAAACCTCAATGAGGTCCATGACAGTTACTATAATACCCTTTCTTGTTTTATAAATTATAGAAACCTCCCGCATTAGTGTAAATTTCCCATTTACCCTTTCTCATGCTAAGGATAAAAAAATAATTTGTTTTCTTATTCGTCTTTTTCTAAATTCTAATTTACACAAAAACAAGAGAAAGGGGTGTCTCTACAATAGTCAGTAATCTCAAGGGCCATCTCTGTAATTTGCTCTATATTTTAAGTACATGTATTTTATTTTTCTCTAATGGCACAAGTAAAAAACATTTGCAGCCAGCTAAATCCATTATCAACCATTAGATCTATCTGTTATGTAATCAAATGGAAAAAGTGGACCTACCTAATTACAGCAGAAGGGAAAGTAAATGGTAAGCCTTTGAGATCATCACGTGTGAAATTCATGATTGGTTCACATGGTCTAGGGATCCCTCCCTGCATGGCAAATAGGAAACTTGTGATAAAAAAATAATAATAATAAAATGCATGACATCTTGGTCACCGAATAGTATTTGATGGATGGACGTACCAAATACTGCAGTATTAGAGGGCATGCAATAGTAGGTTCAATATTCCCGACAATGGTGACAGTAAAACTTGATGGATCCTTAAAACAGTAGTTGAAGTATTCACACGCTTTGAATGGATCAACTTTCCGAAGGTCACCAAGTTTAATTGGCTGCAGCATCAGATGAATTAACTTTTGTAATTTGTAGAGTATACTAAAAAGGCAAGATTCTATAAGGATATCAGGCTTACCCTAAAAAAATAAGAGTTTCCATAATTGAGCTCCCTCACACGATTTGAGAAGGCAGTGTAAGGATCTCTCTCGTGTGCACGAACAGATTCTTCTGCCATTTGCATCACTATTTTGGCGTCTTCTTCACCTGGTTCCAGGTTTGTTGTAAAAAGTTGATAGACCAACTGGGATAGGGAAAGGAGAAAAGTATAAAGAAAGGACAATGTTAGATGGACATCATAAACATGCAAAACTGCTTCTCTAGACCTATGGGAGAATTGCTAGAGAAGAGCAGTAAGAATATGTTGAATGCCATCAGAAATGGGCATGCACACAAATCTTGAAATCATCATTATCAGCAACTTTTCCCAGATTAACATTGAGCTAAAGACGTTTGCTTTGAGAAGATACGTATTTCTTGCTATGGGAGTAAAAATCTTGAGCAAGATTTTCAGTAACAACTTTAACTTAATGTACAGATAAACTTCTAGAATATGACATAGTGAAACATACACAAGGGGCTAATGACATCAATAGGAACATACCTGCAATGCAGTTTCCAAGTCTGAAGGTGAGCAATCTCCAGAAAAACTTCGCATGTAAGCTCCAAGCTTTGTGCCAACCTCAGCTCTTTTACCAGCAAGCATGTCCATAAGCATTGATGGTCTATAACCAAATACACCAATTTCTCCAGCGATAGTTGGACCCATTGAACACGAGAAATATTCGCTTTCTGGGAGTTCAGATAAACCCCCATAAGAAAAACCTGTGAACAAAACCTACTTAAACAAAGTGTTATTAGTAAAATATTAACTTACTTAAAACTGATTACTTTTTCCTCATCATAGATCGCTTAAAAGAAATTTTATTGAAAAACAGTGGGTTATAAGTTTCTTGTATAACAGTTGTAATAGCTTAGAACACGTGTAATTCATTTATAAAATACATGTTATGCAAATTGATTCTAACTAAGAGACTGTTTGATTCTAATTAAAAACTAGATTATTGTCAAAGTCAACAATTAAACATAACCACATATTTCATGGGTCCTACAACTTTTTAACCACACATCTCATCAACTTTTATCATCATCAACTTTTATCAAAATCTGCTAAAAATCTGATTTTACTCCATCAAACAGGGGCTAAAATGCATTTGATGGAATATTTCATAGACAAACATTTCCAGAAGTAAAAATAAATGAATTATCAACATTTTCTTAATGGGATAACAAATACAGCAGCCAAGATTTAATCTCTGGAATAAACCTTCGCTTTCCAAATATTCTCCATTGCAAAGATGGCTAGGTCTACAAAACATACAAATTCCAAACTTCAATCCCAGGAGTTTTTGGACCAGTTAAGTTGCCTTCTCGGATTATCTAAGTTATTCATTTGAACATAAAAGAAAATCAAGAGGAGAAAGCATCATAGCTGTATCACATTTTGTGTGATGATCATCGAAACACTACAAGGACCACCTTTGACATGCTTAGAAACTGGAAAGTGATTGCCCTCTAATTATCCTATATAGAGGAAATTAGCAATGCCTGGAAAGAGCGGAGTAACTTAATAACTTTTTCATCTATATTTTCATGGAAAAAATGAGTAATCTCGAAAAAGGCTACCCCTTTCACTAAGGGTCGCTCCAAAACTAAGTTGGGGTGCTATTTAGGATCAATAGTTCATAACCATATTGCAAAAAGAAATAAGAGCATAGTTCACGAACATGATGGACAAAAAGCCCTTCCTAGTTACTAGTAATGATAGTTACAGCAAATGTTGTTTGAGTTTCCTATCCCTCCCAACCCTCACCAAGCAAAAGAAGAAGAAGAAAAAAAGCAGTACTTGGCGTCAATCTAGGACTCCATACCAGATATCAAAATTTTGAATAAAATAGGCACCACTCCTCTTCAGGAAAAATCTAAGCTGCATATTCAGCTCATAACAAGGCAAATTACCTGGTCATCAAGGAAGTCTGTGCATTTGTAGCAAACTCGCATTCCATTTGAAAGAATCAACTCAGTCACACCAATACTGGAATATTCAAACTGCTGCACTATGTGACTGAAACAAAATAAAATAATCAAAATTACACAGAACAATCAGAAAATAATACACCATTTGACTAATGGTTGTAGAGAAGAAATAAACTCTTAACACAAGTATTTTGTAAAATGAAAACAATAGTAGATGTGTTACAAAATAATAAACTAAAATTCTTTCAAAATATAATTATGTCTCTGTTTGGTATAGATTAAAACCGGATTTAGATTTTGATACAAGTTGATAAAGATGTGTGGTTGAAAAGCTGTGGATCCTATAAAATGTGGTTAAAATTAATTATTGACTTTGATTAGAGATTAAAATCTGATTTTAATCAGAACCAAATAGGGGCTACTCTTAATTCAAAAGAAAATCTGCAAAATTTCATAAGGATAACCTCCATAGGAAACAAAATAAGAAAACTAAAACTAACTGCCATAATCTGTCTTATAAATCAAAATGCTTGATTTACAAACGGGGAAAAAAGAAAATTAAAAACAAATAGAAATATTTTAGAATTGCATCAAATCCGTAAAAGTCCGCTGGCACTCCCCAACACTTTGACGCTAGGGAACACATATTATCCATTCCTAGCTTCTAGTAACGATATGGAATAAATGGATCCAAGCCTTTTGTCAGAACATTCGCAAGCATAAGGTGTGCGCAAATAAAAGCGCTATAGAATTATTTTCTTAAACCGTTGATCCACCTCTGCATGTTTTGTCAGATCATAATGTACAAGATTATGGACACCATTGATTGCTGACTTGTTACCATGGTATTGCTCATTGTTCCTTCACACTTATTTAAAGATCATCAAAAAACAATCTGATTCATAACAACTCACAAATTTCATGTGTCATGGGCCTTGTGGCTTTAAACTCTGCATCTGTATTTGACCTAGCAACCATTGCTTGTCAATTACTTCTCTATGTCACCGAATTAGCTTCATTTTTCCTTCCCACTTGATTCCAAGATCATCAAGAACAATTTTGATCCATAAAAACTCTCAAATCCCATATGTCACGGCTCTAAACTCTACCATGTACTTCATCTAGCAACCATTGCTTGCTATTACTTCTCCCCTACCTCCCAGTAATAGGTGATCTTTGATCTGTTATTGATCGTACACAGTTATATCACTATACGCTTTGAGGAAAAGAAATAGATTTATCTCCATAATGTACATCACACCCACCCCACATCCCACACCCAACCAAAAAATAAAAAGAAGCAACGTAGAAATTTTTAACATGTACAGTCAGTTAATTGTTTTTGCTATCACCGTGTCTTAATTCTTCTAGAAGTAGAAGTTGATTCTAGAACTGATTGTCAGAACACAACGCAAAAGTTTTTCATTAACTTCAGAAGCTGCAAATATACGTACTTGAAAACACTAGAAATTGCAAGAGGGTTTTAGACTTTCTGGTTAGAAAAACTTTTATTAATTTGGGTGTAAGCTTACCCTGGATTTGGCATTGTACTGACAATTTCTTCTGGAATGTGCTCATCATCCCAGGGAGAAATGCTTTTTTCTTCCTCCAAAGAACTGACCCTCAAAACAACAGCTTTCAAATCATCCACTGTCATAGTTGCTTGCGGCTCTATTGTTTTTATGACACAGCTACATGATGTCCGAAAATTCTCTGAATATTTGGATACCTCAGAGGCTGATATATCTAACCATTGGAAAAAAAAAATTAAACATGAAAGTTTAAATCTAAAGGAACTGAAATTGTATGAATCATAAAATACTCACTAGGAAGAAGAGTTTTGTGAAGCTTTGCCTCATATTCAATCCCAATAACAGGCTCATTTCTAAGAAAATGCTGCATAATGAAAAGAAATGCATGAGATGAAGCTTGATTTTGTATAACCACTAAAATTCAAAAGTTACAATAACTGCTTTATAAAGGGTGGAGAGTGAGAGAAACTCTTACCTGCATATATTCATCTCGTAAGCTGGTGGATTGAATTTGATCTCGCTCCAGATAGGCAGATTCAATCTCTGACATCAGCAGTGCACGGGCAATCAATATTTCACGTTCAGAAAATCCATGTATACGGACCCTCGCAACCTGAAAAAGTGACGCATAAGGAAAAGGAACAAATAAAAGAAGTTTCATCAGGATAAAATACACACCTCGGTCAGCATTGAGTTCAGTGCCTCGGCAGTCCCATTCTGTTTACAGGATGAAGTCATTATATGGGCCTTCACTGGATGAACAATGACATCTGCAGCAGCCGAGCAAGAAAAATACGGCGGATCCTTCTTATGGGATATTTTAAAGAATCTTTGGTTGATAGCATGGAAAAACATGGACTCTGCTAGTAAATTCCTATAATCCTTCACAGTTTTCAGCTCATTTGCGAGAATCTTGCAACTGATCATCACTGCCGACTGTTTTAAGTAAATGTGAAAGCAAAATTAGCGTAAAAATATCTATGTTGCCTATTGAAAAGATATCACAATGAAAAGTGCAAACATAGATTCATGATCCATGTACTTACCCCAGCTGCTTCAGATTCCACAAAGCTTGAAAAGCGTGGCTCCTCGTGTGATGGAATTGGGAAGTGTGGTATAAGTGGAGGATCAACAGCTGGAATTTTCTCTCCAAAATGAGTCCTTATCAACTCAATAACACTCTACAATGAAGGGAAAATGGACGAAAGAGGGATTAATTAATCCTGAGTACAAGTGCATTTCTAAATAAATAAATCACTTAAACCAATTAACCTGTGTGTCAGTAAAATCTCCAACAGCAATCACAGCCATATTCTGCAAATGGTACCACTTCTTGTAGAACTTTTTCACAATCTCAGGGGAAACAGTGCGGATTACCTTTTCTAGTCCAATGGGTAAACGCTCTGCATACTGCAATCCGAGAAGGATATTAGATCAGCCATAAAAATCAGGATACTTACTAACATATTACTGGAGTTGGATTCTTTTACAGTTAGGCCAAATGAATTATAAAGAAGTTCTCAAATACACCAAGACAAGGAAAAAGAGTGCAGCAAGGAAAAAAAAAAAAAAGTGGATATTTTTTTTTTTTTTTTTTTTTTTTTGATAAGAAACTGCAGATTTTATTAATGATAAAGTAAATGTTTGTTACAAAAAAAAAAGGGTGGATATTTACTAATTCATTAGCATTTCAATAGTTTATTGATTGCTTGGGAAGGAGAGGGAAGGTGGTTACTCGACAACATAACAACTGTAAGTTGCATTGTTGCACTACTAAATGCATAACCATGAATATTGTGAAGAAGAAAAAAGGGGGCGGGAAGAGAGACATTACTTTGGAACCTTCCATCATGAGAACCCAATAAGCATCTTGCATCCTTCCGTTAGCATTTCTGCTTCCTCTACACTCTTCCATTACAGCTCCCCTTTCTTTTTCCAAGTCATTTTCTGAGACACGAACCTAATCACATGAAAGACTAGAGTAGCTAAAATTTAAGCCCACAGCATACTTTAATATTTTCAAATTTAAGAACCTATACCTCTGAACTGAACTCTGCCAAGACTGAAATGGCCTGAGATAATAGTTCAGGTTTGTCAACTGGAACAAATAACTCATATACAGTTTCATCGGCTGATGTTACAGCATTTTGGCAGGCACCAAATTCGGCCCCGATGCTTTCAAGAAACTTAACAATATCGTGATTTGTGTATTTTGTAGTGGCACTGAAAGCGAGATGCTCAACTATATGAGCCACTCCACGCTCTTCCTCCTCTTCTAAAACTGAGCTGCCACGAATCAAAGGCTGAGCTCAGTAAACTAATAGAGTATTTAAGAGAATCAACTGTCCATAAATTCAAATTCATTGATTATTCAAGACTATTACAAAAGTCAAGCATGCATAAATAAAGAAAGCGGATGGAATAATATTTCAACATGGACCTCAAGGAGACAAGTATTGAACGAAATAAACAAAAACACAAAAAATAAGTCAAGAATTTTTCAAAAAATATTTAGTGTCAGCTACATGAATTTACTCCCATTCAGGTCAGTTCATTACTAGATCTAAAGCAACTACTATACACGCAATGTTATTTTTGGTTTATTTCTAATTTTGACATTTATATTGATATCACGTCACTCAAAGCACGACTTTTAAAAGAAAAAACTTCCTTAGGACATTTTGCATGTTACATATCAAGATTCTTATTTTCAATGTTCAAATCATTCAATAGCTATGTTGATTCTGCTCATACAAATACGTCAAAGTAACCATGCCCGCACCAAGGGACTGGGACAAGTGTTATAAAGTCTACCATTCAGCGTTGATCATAAACAAAAGAAGCAAATCAAAGATGCTTGATTTCTTATGTTCAAGGTGATTCCCTATCCTAAAGTGGATACTTGATAGAATGATATTTCAGCATATAAATAAATAGAAATCAGCATCTAAATTCAATTTCCCGATAAGAAAATTTTATTTTCTGCAAGGACATTCAGAGAGAGGTACTAAAGAAAAAGAAAGTGAATAAAAACCAGGAATGGGGGGATTATGGTAAAGACTCAAAAATATATGTAGAACAACCTGCCTCAGGGTATCCTACACCTTCCATTCCGAGAGATGTAAAGCGTTTTAAAATGTATAAGCTATTTTGCTTTCATCATGAACAGAGAAGCAGAATACCCTTTACAAACTAAGCAAATTGCTGAAAATAATATATATTAGATATTTCCAGGACATGATGCACTAAAATGCATGACCAAAATTCATTTTAGGCTTCCAAAATGGTTATGCCGTAGCTAACCATGTAATTGCTACTGCATTACATAGTGCTTCTTTCAATGCCAAACCCTTTTCAGGTGTTTCGTTGCTTGAGATACTGATACTTTATCTACGTGTGTGTTTGGCAATCCGTTAATAAATGGTTCATTATAAATATTGTTTATAATAGTGACGTGACAACATTTTATCGGGTTTTTTTTTTAAGTAAAAAATGGAGGCGTGGATTTTTTACCAACAAAAATTGTTGACTTTTTAAAAAAATGGTCCAATGAATGATGCCATGTGGACGTTTATAAACAAGAATTTCCAAACTTGTTTGCTTAATGTAAGTTCTTAACTTTTTGTGAGATTCATATGCTTAGTTAGAAGCCAACACATTTCTTCATGAAAAAGGTCATTCAGTCTCAAATTGAGCTCATCTATTTAACATATGTACAAACCGATACTGAATTAAGACTTAGCACATTATTGATTAAGCCAGCGCTAAACTTAATTAATCTAATAATGAAAAAACATCCACACATTAATTAACCACTTTCTTGAGAATAAATTATAGCACAAGATGAATGAAAAAAATGCTTATTAAAGGTATAAATATAAAGCTTCCATTTACTGAGATACTTTTATCAATTTAAAGATAAAAGATGACTAGTTTGTTAACTTTTTTCCTTGCTAGAAAATTAAGAACCATAAGTTCCCCACCTAACCTCTATTTTATTTCTTATATTTAATTAAATTGCAAACCTTGAGCAAACTGTATGGAAGAAACTTCAAATTAACTGAAATCTCCCAATATCTCTTAAGTAAACTGTAAACTCGCATAAGTTGGATCAGAATGGATCGATCATCTGAAAATAACTTCCACGACATTTGCACAACATGAACAAATTCTACTTCAATCATGAGTATACTTGAGTTCACCTAATAAGTAGCATTTTCAGTAAACAAATAAATAATATAACAATCTAAGAAACACATCTGGAGTTAAAGGAAGTAGTAACCTCCTTAGCACCCATTTCCACACACAAACGAAAAAAATAGAGAGGGAGATAAAAAAAAAAGAAAAAAAGAAAAAAAAAAGAAACACTCATAGTACATATAACAAAATTTGTAGAACTTTTGCATTGTAAAATTCGAATTTGTTCCATAACTCACGAGATTCAAATACTTTACCACATTGCACCTCCAGTGAGAAAAAGATACAATATGCTGTGAAACATTTCAGTTGATACAGAGCTTGATGAAATACGCAGTGAAATGGAAACTGAAATGCTAAATTCATAAAAGAACAATAGTGTAATGGTCTGTAATTATTTTGTAAAACTTGAGGTTCAATGAATATATTTCCCTTCCTCGAAATCCAACTAAATTGTAGCACCGGAGTTCATGACTTCTATTTGAATTAATCAGTTAGAGCAGTTGAGGGCTAGCCCTCCCTCGTGCTTAACACTCATGGGTCACAGGGCATTCTTCCACTGGCCATTTGAAATCGAACTCCCTGCCTTAGGCAGATAGGAATTGAGACTTTCAATGGTCCTCCAGTCAATCACAGTCAACATTTAGCAGAAATGTGAATCTCTCGACAATAATTCCCAGAAACAACATAGCAAATGTGCATGCTCAATCACGTCATTCTAATTCCCATATAATCTATATCAACACTCGCAGCGATTACACTGTCTCCCATACCCCATTGTAACAAAACCATTGTAAAACAGCAAAAAAATAAATGCACGTACGTACCCAACCTTAACAGCGAGGGCAAGAGCGGCTCGCATTTTGGGCTTGGAATTGCAGCGCACATAATATGTCAGCCCATTATCAAGCCGACCGTAGTCGACGCCGAACGGCGGCTCCGGCAAGACGTCGTCGAGGTTAACGTTGACCAATTTCAATGAACGGAACCCGTATTTCTTCTTACTCAAGATCTGCGGCGATTCTACGGGCAACAAATCCATGATTCTTTGAATTTTCTCACACTATCAGAGAGATTTTTTGCAATTTTTTTGCATAAATAGTAAATACACGCTGCTGTGCCTTCAGGGGTAAATTCAAGGTTGGATTGGGTATCTTGCCGTGATATATCGTGCAATCCAATTATAATTTGACGCGTCATTGGAAAATAAAATTAAAAGTTAAGGGCATTTCGAGAACTCGTGCCATGGCTTTGGACATGCGTAAGGAGAACGCTCAAAATTTCTTTGAAACGGGCATTTTTTTTTTTTTTTTTTTTTTGTGGGAAAAGGGAGGGCTGATAAGGTTCAACGTAATGATGTGCATGGTTCGAATTCTAAAATATTGGATTTATATTTTGTTGTCAGCTGAAGTTACTCAAACTTTGAGTTTATCATCAAGCCTTTCACTCTAGCTCTGAAAAGTATAACCTACGATTAACCTCCTCAACAAATGGCTCAGGACAGGATCGGTTGGGATCCTCATAGTGTAGGCTACACCTTTTTTCAAATTTTCACCAAAAATCGCATATCTCAAGGTAAATAAATGTATAAAAATTAAAAAGTGAAAAAATGTATGATTAAAAAATTGTATTAAAAATTAGAGCGATTATAAATGATTTATAATTTCCTTTACAATACCAAAGCAATAATCTCAATCGTGCTACAATGCTTGAAAAGGTGACCGAAAATTGTGCAACTTCACACTTGTCAAGAATCCACTTTGTTATCGATCACATCAACATCGAAATCAACAGTTCACAATAATTTGATCAACTTTTCTGTCCACTTTTTAAGGACATGTAGCTTTATTTTAATTATTTTGGATGGAGATTCCATCCATTCTTATTGTTAAACAAATATTCAAGATCATATATACAAAATTCTCACTCGATACGACATGAATACAATTTTTGATATGTGGGGAGTGAGACATATAAATTAAAAAATATATATATAAGAATTTCATTTTCACTCATTTATTCCATTTGTAAACTGTCGTTTACCCAGTTAACTTGAGAATCAATCCTTCAATAAGTTAATGGTCCATTGCTCGCCAATATTTTTATCATTCCTTCATTTTTCAATTTCATGTGCATCGCCACTAATTTTTTTTTCATTTTTGTTCCAAGTGAGAGACTACTAGAAATCATAATGGTCTTCTTAAATGAGAACGAAGCATACAACTTTTACAATGAATATGCAAAGCAAACTGGTTTTAGTATCAGCATAGATAGATTAACTGTACTCTCTGATGGCGACACCAATTGCCAATTTGGTTCGCTCGACTTAATGGCTACGTTATCTATGTATTTGATTAGCTAAATTCAATTATTTTTTCTCAACACAAAGGATGATATTCTTAAACTTTATAAACGGTGAATTTTATTTGTATAGCAACACAATGATAAAAAAAAATGATGAGAAATCATGAAAAAAAAGCACGTGTGGAATTGAAAAATGAAAAAGAACGGTAAAAAGATTGGCGGGTAGTGGACCATTAACTTATTAAAGAATTAATTCTCAAGTTAATGGGTAAACGACAGTTCACAAATGAAAAAGATTGATGAAAATTATTGTAAATATTATCTTATATTAGAGAATGACAATTGTACCCTTATAACACTAGATATTATTACTTTGTATATATTTATTATCTCCTATATATATGAGGCTCTGATTTATAATAAGATACATAAGTTTATTGATCTATTTATTTCTTCTCTCTTTTCTCTCTAGTTTATAACACGTTATCAGTGCAAGTCTCTAGCCTATTAAGTAATATGATGGGAGTATGCTATATAGTTGCATCTATATGATGAACTTATGTACCAGAAATCTGATTATTATCAATCAACGTGAACCAGAAAAAAACATTCATTTACCAAATCTAGTATTTTTGGTATTAAAAAATAACTCATATATTGTTGATTTGAAAAGTTCAAGAAAGATAGAAACTTTACAAACTACAAATCACTGTAGAATCCAAAAAGTTTCTATAAGAGAAAAAAGAACATTGATGTTGAAAACATCAATAAAAGAAGAAAAGAATAGATCTGATCGAATTATCAGAGAAAAATCTGATCGAAACTTTCAAAGCAGATTCACGTCAAATCAGACATCACATGAACGATCGAAGATCAGATCCAAACTCATGACGATTGCACCGCGCTGGTGCGTGTCCACGGTCGACACATCGACACAGTAATGCATGAAGCGCTTTTGGTGATTTTTCGATGGTCGAATGTGTCAAATACTTAAAAACTATTTTTGAAGCTATTTTCAGTGAGATTTTGAATTTCGAACCAAAAGTAAGTTTGTTCTAAATTAAATTTTAAACATATTGAATTATTATTCTTGAAAAATTATAATTTTGGAATATAGTTATTCCATAGGAATAATTTGTGGTTGCTCCTGAAGTAGCACAATTTTTATTATGATAATAGAATATTATAAATTGCTCCCGAAGATCACAATTTTAAAAGATTCAATATTCAATTGCTCCAGAAAAGCAAATATCTATAATCTTTAACAATAGTTTGCTATTACTCCTGAAGTATCACAACAATAAAAATAATATTCTAATAGAATATTACTTGCTCTTGAAGAGCATGAATTATAATTTCTAATATTCCAGAACATTATTGACATATTATTCTTGAAGAATGTCAATTTTAGAACTATAATTATTCTTGAGAAATAATTCGTTTTTGCTCATAGAATAACACAATAGATAATCTTTATATCTTTATAATATATAAAAGTTGGGTAGTTCCTAAAAATATTTTCCTGCCCATTTTTTGTTTTTATAAATAGTAGGTTCCCATAAAATTAAATAATGTGAATGCAAATTGGATTAGTGTGAATACAAAATAGATTTATGTCAAATGTAAATGAAAAATCTAGATATATGTGAACGCATTTATTGTCTTTTCTATATATATAGGACTTTTCTGTTCCCCACAATCGAGAACCTCGATTGTCTCACATTACATGTGGGGCCCACACCCCTAACAATCGAGATTCCCGATTCGGGGAATTGAAAATTCCTGTATATATATTATAGTAAATACTAAATAATGGTTGATATTTTTTTAATCAATTTTAATTTTATTATTAACACTAATAATGAAAAGTTCAATAAATATTTTTTGTTATCAGTATTAATATTATTATTTTTATTTGTTGTTCTTAATATTATGTATAACCATCAATATAAAAATTGTGTTTTAATTATTAATGGTCAAATAATTTGTTATCTTTAATATTAAAAATCATATTTTCTGAAATATATATGTGGTTGAAAAAATGCACTGCTTATAAATAATTCATAGAAAAAGTTATTAAACGAAGACTAATATTGAATGATTAGTGCTTTGATTTCTTTTTAGTCAATAATATCAATAGAATAATTAACATTTTTTAATCATTCTTAATTTTAATAATTTTTTAAAGATTACAAGGTATAAAATTTTTCGTATAATTTCGTGATTTTCAACTTTACTCAGTTGTCGTATCATGATAATTGCGAGATTTTCAAATTATTATACTGATTAGTGCATTACCCGTGCGATGCACGAAATTTGATTTTTGCAAATTGCAATGTTAAATTTCTTGAGTATAGTCATGTGGTTGTTCTTTGGAGAGGAAACTAATTTAGGCATTTAAATATACAATAAAAATTAAAAGTACACGTTTGTCAGGAAATTAGAAAAATGAAATAGTAAAAAAAACCCCTTAAACGTTTACAAATTTTGGAATACTATTGAATACAATGTTTGCAGTTTAATTACTTTGATCGCATCCTTGTCACATAGCAAAATTTTCAAAAACGCAATTTCTATTGTATCTCCAAGGATGAAAGAGTGGAGTTCATTACTACTAGAAGTCTCAATTCCTCGCCGGTGAAATGGAAGCCTAGAAATGGTATAAGCGTTTACTAGATTCATATAGTTGTAACACTATAACTAACTGACAAAGCTTCTGTTCATCGGGTTTGTTTTTTTTTTCAAGATTGGGTTGGTGTTCAGTGTGCCAAATCCCAGGGTTTAATCCCTCAAAACTCATTATATTGCCATTCTATTCTCGTACAAACCTTTCACAGAAAAAATTACGTGTGATTAATCGATTAGAAAAAAAATAATAATAAATTATCCCAATTGGGCCAATTTTTTTGTAAAACTGAAACTGAAGGCCCGACCAACATAAGCCCATTACATAGCAACTAACTAAAACCCTTAAGATACACTAAGAACTCTAGCGCGCGCCCAAATTTGATTCCTTTCCATTCTCACTATTCCAATCGGTAAACCCTCTTCTTGCCAACGATTTGAGCCTATTTTACAAAACTTCAACAGATTTGGAATCGTTTGAATGAAAAAAATGTTGGATATTGGTTTAATAAATCGATAAATCAAGAAATTGATTAAGTATTGAAAATTGACTAAAGCGACTTCGTGTTGATTTCGACCAAATATTTAAACTCGGCTCAATCCGTTTAGGCAAATTAAGTTTGCTGCTTCGCCGCTTCGAGGGGCACAAACGAGGATCAATCGATTTAGGAAAATTAAGAGAATTTTGATTTCTCTGCATATATTAAAAGGTATATTTGACATTTCGAAATCAATATCGGATGAATGAGAAATTACGGAAAATGACGAAATCGGGTCAAAATGTTTGGCCACGTTATCGCATGGTTGGGAAACCGTGCGATCACACGTCAAATTTTATTTCCGGCTTTTTGCGTAAAGCTGTGCGATCGCACGGATTATAACCGTGCGATCGCACGGTTGTCCGGAGAAAAGACACATTTTCATAAAGGTGCATGGTTTGGAAATGGTACATGGTTTGACTTCAACCATTTTGTCCACATCATTTCATACTCTATAAATAAGACCATTTGGGTGTCCTATTCCTTACAATTTGATATGCAAAACATATATCATCCCCTATTCTCTCCAAAATCAAAATCATTGCATTTGTTTTTTATTTTCTTTCATTTTCATCTTTGGAGTACATAAGCCAAATTTTGGTTCGTTGTACTTGTATTTTAGAGTACTACAAATACAAGTGAAACCGTTGTATCTTGTAAGTCGATTGCTGGAATCCGTATGCACCGTTGTGGGACAAATTCGACTTAAGGACAAATAGTACAACTCTTACGTCGGTTTTTGTCCCTACTTTTCTTCTCTTTCTCGTTTGTATTTTCTTTGCCGTTACTCTGTCCAATTTTCTGCACGAATTTACAAACTATTATTCTACTTATTTTGACGTCACTGTTCACAAATCTCCCAAAAAAAAGAAAAGAAAAGGCAATTCCCAACAGAGTTCGAATAAATACTTGCCTACATTGTAAGCAATCGACGAACTCATACATATTCGAGATAAGATATTTCTACAAATCCACTTTTATTTCATCCAGTTTCTGGACAAAATCAAGCCATCTATTAACACATCTCTTGGGCTACAGGTCGGATTAATAACATGGAAGAACAAAGTTCGGATAGAAATTACTATGCAAGTTGTCATTTTTTCCGGATCTCAACACTTATTCATCTGTGCGGTTGCATTTCGTGATTTCGGACAAACTGTTGGGGGAAAAAATACGGACCACAAACGGAATTGCCAACACAAGTAGCAAACGTCAAATATTTTCCATCAAACTTCGTGTGCTTAAAATAGGAAATGAACAACTCAATCAAGTCAATCCAAACAATAGAATATCGAAATTATAAATACCAAAGCGATAACACCAATAATTATTTAACGTCGTAAAACCCTCCAATGAGAAGGGAAAATCGACGGGGCAAACCGACAATTCCACTATTACCAAATAATAGTAATACAATATTTATTTCCTAGATTTTTGCCCTAAATCTAGAAGTAACCAATACACACCTTCAAGAATTAATCTTGGCACCCAAAACATACATCATCTAATACAATAGATGGAACCCCAACAACAACAATAATAATGGAGATTAAATGACACCTAAACCATTCTAAGATAATACTTAGAGAAACCCAAATCTTGAAGAAGAAGAATACACAATAATCAACACTTTCTTCTCCAAAATATAACAAGAAAAATAGCACCTTTTATTCTCCAAATGTTGTATGCTTTTGTGTTGAAATTTCAGACCAAAAATGAGGAAATTTTCTGCTCCATTTCAGTCTACTGTGCGTAGCGAATTTGGCCTCTGCGTAAGAAAAGGTTGAAGACCCAGATACTTCTCTCTCTGCGTTGAAGAAGTGAATTCACAGCAAAAGGCAAAAGTTTAACCTATTTTGAATAGGTTAGGCAATTTTAATATAAATTGCACAAAGGTCCTCCAAGTCTTATTTCCAATTTAAAATGGGCTGAAACTTATATTTAAGCCCAACACAAACCTCCTATATTTGAGATAAACTATTCTTCTAAACCTTTTTAATTGCAGTTTTTTGCACTATCATTTCCCAGACAGAGAATTATGTATTGGTTTATGATAGACATGTACATGAAAGTTTAAATAACAAAAGCACTAAAGAAGCATGAAAATGTTACAATTGCTTACTACAGTATATTTGGTTAGCTTCCTTATTTTTTATGATGCTGCTAATATTTGACTTGTAGACACGATTGTACTAAAAGTGAATAAATAGTGCTCTGTATGGCTTTTATAAAATTTGCATTTCCTTCAAATAGATCAAATTAATGGTTTGATGAGGATGATGAAAGGTTGGAGAGGGAGAGAAAAATATAATTTCTAGAATAATATTAATAATATAGGACAATTTTTACATATATATACAATTATGTGTAAGTGGTGTTTATAAAACACGCCTAACTATAATATTTAATATCCATCTTTCCTCGTAAAAGGCCAAGCAAGTTCACATGTAAATGCTTTTTTAGAATCAAGACCCTAATTAATCAGTTGGAAATTGAAATTTGAAAAAAAAAAAAGTAAACATGAGTAGATTATAAATCATGTTTTGTAAGCTGAAAAAGGTAAATTCAATACTATCTCCATCTCTTTCATCTTAAGAAAACATCATATTTATGCGATGTGATTTTTAGGTTTCTGATATGTGAACTCTACAATAATATTCAAAATCAAAAAACCAAAGTTTAAAAAAAGAAAAAAAAAAAAAAAAAAAAAGTCATTTGACTATTAATATAACTCATTATGTGATAGTTATATGGGATTTTGAATTTATCCCACTTCTCTCTTTTTTGTGCAAATTGTTAATTTGCTTTGAATGCCATTACCATACTAAAACAGCAGAAATTTTTTCCAAGTATAATATTTGTTTTCAGTGTTTTTCAGTACCATATTCTATGCAGGCAACTTATTTCTATTCTATCTTCTTGATGAGTTTACAAGCTATGTTCTCGTGGCGAGTCATGGAATGTAATGGAAAGTATTTCGGACTTACCTCTTGGTCATGGAAGACACACTCAAAGGCTTTGCCATGGTTTCCATATGTCGGTAACTCCTACGCTTGAACCAAGTACAACTTTAAAGCCCATTGTATTTTTTAAAGCTAGACATCCTTCACAAGACTGAACAACGGCTCCAGAGGATGCTATAAATTCGAATTTGGCTAGAAGTACTTTGTATTTAGTCGCACGACCAAAGAAATAGAGTATCACAAAATAGGAAAAGGAAAAAAAAAAAATCAGTATTTTAAAAATTATATTGTGTTACAGACAGATTGTGGAAACAAAATGACTAATATTCACATACATTAATTTCGCACATGAACAGCTTCAAAAGTTGAAAAAGTGATTTTTTAGAATGTGTAGTTAAAAAGTAGTATGAAAAATTGTAAAAAATAAATTTTTAAAGAATGTGTGATCGAGAATGAATGTTTAGAAAAATTAATTCTTGAAAAATTAATTCCATATTGCTAATTAAGTAATAAAGTATTATGTCTTGTAGATTAAACAACCGTCCCACTTTTATGAATCGAGATGCATAGATGATTTCTTAGTATATAAAGTTAAATGTATTTGCGATATACATTCGTTAAAATTTAATCAAAACTAACATTTCATGTTGCTTAATTTGCTACATTTATTTAAATATATGACCACATGTATTTAATTTATAATGTTAAAGAAAATATGAAATGGAATATTTGTTTAATAAATTTAAATATCAAATATCGTAATAAAATAGTTAGTATCAATTCTAATAGTACTATTTGGATATTGATACATTATTTGCGATAATCTAGAAAAATTATATTTTGAAAAGATTAATTATATCAATAATCATTAAAATTGAATAGTTATGCAAATAGTCATTAAAGTTTTTTTTTTAAGTAGTAAATTATTTAAGTTCCTAACTATTACAATTGTGGCAATTTAGTAAAAAAAAAATAAAATAGCCCCTATTAAGTACACTTTATTCAAACCCTCATTTTTTTAAAAATAATTTTCAACTAACATTCTATTAATAAAATAATCTATGTATAATTTTTTTTTAAAAAAATCATACTTTTTAACAACTATTTGTACCAAAATTTATTGTTACGAACTACATTATTTGAAATAATGAGTCTCAAACGGGTGCTTAAGTATACATTCCCCACAAAATCATTATTATTAAACTCATTGTACCAAAATTTATCGTTAAGAACTAAATATGCTCGCGAGAAAAAAATGTAATACATAAAGGGAGAACACTTTCAAAAAAAAAAAAAAAAAGTATTGACCAATTTTCCTATCTAAAACATATTTCTGAACAAAATTCAGATTTAAAATAATCTAATTGAATGCAGATTTTTAATAGCTGAATTTTTCAGGTCCCGAAATTTCTTAATTCGTCTTCCCATCTTGAAAATCAATTATATTTTTTTTAAATTCGTAAAAAAAAAAAAATTGTCAATATCACACAAATATTTTTATTTAAAAATAGAAAATGAAAGAGGATGAAATAAGGACGTTCATCAATCTATTTTTTTCCTTTTCGTTTTAATAAAATTTTGAGCGTGTATCACAGATATATCTTTTTTTAACTTATTACAAATTCTATTTAAATGTAATTTTTGTTTTCCGTTTTAAGTTTTAAATCAATTCAAATTACAATATTTAAAGAAATTCTTGGAACGATAAACATACGAACCGTAAAATAAATAAATAATTAAGGTATGTGTGATAAATTCAATATACGTGAGAAATATATGATCGTGCATCGCACGAGTGTAACACTAGATAATATTCAAGAAGACTATTGATTATTGTTATAATTGAATGAGATTCGAATCAATATTCCAAAAGAATATGAAGTTGTTGTCACGTTTCAATATTCTAGAAGAATATTATTTTATTGTTTATATGATAAATATTGCATTGTTGTTCTCAAAGAAATGAGAATTTGTGAATTTATTAATAATCCAGAAGATTTTTATGATGTACAATAATATTTTGTTGTTATGATTCTTGAATAATCATAATTTTATCTCATATTAAATATTCTAACGGAATATAATTTGCTCTCGAAGAGCCCAATATTATGAGATATGTTATTAATTTGATCATCTAGGATAATATTTTGTTATTACTCTTGAAGAATAATAACTTTATTTTATGATAAATATTTAAATTTATTATGTTACTTGTTCATGAATAACATAGTTTATTAGATCAAATATATTGTTACTCCTAAAGTAGCAAAACAATATAATTAATATTTCAAAAGAATATTAATCACATATTTGTCTATTATTGAGAATTAATTGTTACTCATGAAGTAACACAACACTATGCCTAATGTTCTAGAAGAATATTACATGAGTTAGTAAAATTTATTTTCTTTTCGTTCACAAATCTTTTAGCAAATTATAACATAAAAAGGAAAAATCCTTCAACCAAATAAAGACAAGAAATTCTAGGCAAAAGAATTTATAAGGAAAAGTTTATTTTCTGCTCAAAGTAAAGGTCAATATTCTCTTAACTTTGAGTTTTCATAGAAAGTAGTGTAGTTATTCGATCTTATCATATAGTTTTGATTATACCAACTTACAATAAACATTTGTTTGAATGTATTTATACTTTACATCCAATAATATAGTACACTATTCTAGAAGAATATTGTGTCACTATTCTAGAAAATGAATAATTTAAACCAATATTCTTCTAGAATATTGATCTAAATCAATATTCCTGTAGCGCCCCGAGTTCCGTATACCCGATTCACTACGTCATTTTCTGTCTAAATTTTTCGAATAATATTTTTGCGGAAGAAATAGTTGAAATTCATTTTTGGCAACATTAAATAAACTGTAATGGCCGCTAAAATTGAAAACATTTATGAAACCATTTGAAATAGTAAATAGAACCATTAATATTGTAAATATCATAATTTCTCAAATAAATGAACTTCTCTAAATTATTCGATTGTTTAGAAAATACGGAAATCATTAACGTCAAACTTTCAACCGTTTAACGATTATTGCCACCATCATTCATCGCTCGCCACCGTCTCCGAAATCTGCAAAACTGTTAAAAGTAGGGTGAGTATTTCATGGGGGAAATACTCAGTAGACTCATCGCAAATTAATTTAATTTATAAGATGATTAAACACATAAATCCCGGCTCTTTATAAAACGGGCATTGATAGAGTTTCTTTATAAAACTGCTCTTGATAAAACTCATATTGTGCATTACAGCACGGGACATATTTTGCAAATCATATGCTCTTTGAAAACATCTCTTTGAAAACAGTTCTTTGAAAACCATATACTTATAAAACATTTTAATTATGCCAAGCATAATTTCTTTTGAAAGCATAACATAAGATAGGATTGAAATCCTCATAAACATAAGAATTTTACCGAACTTAGGTGGTAAGAATTCTTATGTAGTAAAATCATAATAACAGTAAGTTTTCATCATAACATAGGATAAAAACCAAATTCTCATAAACATAAGAATTTTACCGAACTTAGGTGGCAAGAATTCTTATGTAGTAAGTCATAATAACAGTAAGATCATAATAACAGTAAGATCATAATAACAGTAAGTATACCAAAACATAATTCATGAAATTCATAGGGATCATTTCCATCATAACATAAGATAGGATCGAAATCCTCATAAACATACGCGACAGGAATTTTACCGAACTTAGGTGGTAAATCCTCATAAACATATGGAAAGGCAGGAATTTTACCGAACTTAGGTGGTAAATCCTCATAAACTTATGGAGACACAGAATTCTACCGAACTTAGGTGGTAAGAATTCTTATGTGCATAGCAATGATCCAAAACATATAAAACATTATCGTAAAAACATAGGGTATACTTACTTTTCATAAAAACATAAGGTATATTTACCTTTCATAAAACATACTTAATTTTCTTGAAAATTGACTTTCACAAGTCACATGACATTTATATGAAATCATAATTTAAATCAATTAATAAGTGCGAGTCTACCTCAAATCCGACGAGTGCAAAGTTGAGCGGGAATGACTTCAATTTCTTTAAATTCTCCGTACGCTTCGTCTTAGCCAATAAGTCACTTTAGTATATCGAATATATAGTTCAAAATGATAAATTATAATTTGAGGACTAAAATTGATGTTTTGAAAGTTGAGGGACTAAAATGAATACTTTTGAAAGTTCAGGGACTAAAATAGATATTTTGAAAGTTAAGGGACTAAAATGAATACTTTTAAAACTTGGGCTTAAAAGTAAATCAGCAGGTACTGAAATAAAAGAGTTTAAAGTTAAAGGGCTGAAGTAAATCATTTTAAAGCTTTGAGGCTGAAATGGATGAGTTTAAAACAGTAGGGACTGAATTAAAACAATTTAAAACATCAGGGACTGATTTGCAAATTCTGGAAATAAATAATATATCATTCAGATCTTTTCTCTCTCTCTCATAACTCACTCACTCTCTCACGATCTCTCGCTCGATTCACTCTCTCTCTCAACCTCTCTTCTCATCCGATCCGACTGGAGAAGGGCTCTTCCAGCCGGCGATATGATCGGCGAAACGCCGGCGCAAGGTAGAGGCGTGCAGCGGACAGGGATTGGTTCAGATTTTTGAGGGATTTGTTGCGATTTTGAGTGCGAGACCGAGGCTAAAACAGTGGCTAAAATCACGATTTCCGGTGGTAGAAAATCGGTCAGCGTAGTCGGGGTCGAAGTAAGTAACTGGGTAATTGATTTTCTTGGGTTTTTGGGTTTGATTTGGGTTTGGGCAGCGAAGGGTACGAAGATGGTGAACGGTGAGGGCTCTGCAGGTTTGTGTGGTTGGGGTCAGCCGGTAGTACAAACTGGCCGTGGTGGTGACTGTCAATTACTTTGGTGATTTGAAGGTGGCGGTTTGAGTGGCTCAGATGCTTGGTTGAGCAGGGGTTGTAGGTGGAGGCTTGGGTTTGGTTGGCTGCGGATGGTTGCTACTTGATTCGGTGATGATGATTCCTGGTGAAGATTCTGCAGACTTGATTTTGGCTGGTCGTGGAAGAGTCATGGTGGTGGCTGCTGTTGGACTGAAAGCAGCGTTTTCAAAATTTGGTTCTTGGGTGATTGGTGGTGACTGGATTGAAGGATTGTGCTGTGATGGTGGATTGGTGATGATAAGGATCAGAATGTGGTGGTGTTGGACTGTGGCCTGGAAACAGGGGTTGCAGTGGTGGTGTTTGATTCTGATGATTGGTGGTTGGTTCATTTGTGTTGTGGTTGTGGCTTGATTTGGAGTGGCAAGGTTAATGGCAGTCGTGAGGTTGGTGGAGATTGCAGTGAAGTGGTTCGGTTGTGAGGGATGGTTTCTGCAGGCTTGATGGTTTCTGATCGAGGAGGTGATGGCAGAGTGATGGACTGTGGTTGCACTCGTCTGGGATGGAGATGGAGCTTGGTGCAGGTGATGAAGATGTATGCTTATATATATTGTATTGTGGAATCTAAGTACATGGAAGTGTGAGTTGTGCCATGAGTATTGAAATGAAGATGGGGTAGATGATGATAATGATGAAGATGCTTTGCTTTGGTGTTTGTATAATGAGATGGAATATGAAATAGATGTAAAATTTATATATATAATGATGATGTTTTTGTATAAGGAATTGTATTAAAACTGATATATTTTGGACTGAAAATAAATTTGAATAAGGAAAAATTGAAATATTTTAATAAATTTGGAATTCAAAATAATTTTGAAAATAATACTTTGAATAAACAATTAAAATAACATAATTTTAGAAATTCGAATTTTAATTTAAAATCGAACAAATTCGATATTTCTTGACTTTGCTAGACGAATTCGTCGCGGCATTAATTTCAAAACAATAGCGACTCAATTTTCTAAATATTAAAATAATTATTTATTGCATAAAAATTCTGGGTTGCTATAATCTTACCTCCTTAAAATAATTTCGTCCTCGAAATTAAACTTACTTAATCTTATAATTTCTGAATACTTAATCAGAATCTCTTCTTCTTATCATCGAATATTCTCAAAATAATCAAAACAATTCCTGAATATTTTCTCTACGTAAAATACCCAAACATATCAACATAATATCATCAACTTATCTTTCCAATATTTGTAACCCAAAATTCAGTAAACAAATATCTCCCAAAACTAAGATTCTATACTTAAATGTCACCACATTTCCTGCAAAGTATTTCTTTCACTTGTATATACGTATGAATTCTGATTCAATACGGTACTCATTTTACTTTCCACGTATCATCACACTATACCAAGATTATCATTATTAAAATATCAGTACCCATAATCCAAGAAAATATTCCAAATCTCCAATCAAATCTCCTTTATCGATAAAATTTAACAGCGCATTACTTCTTGTCTCCTCTTTTCATTAAAATAATCCTGCGCTTTCTTGCTGGTCACAACATCACGCGGATTCACTCAGATCCTTTGCGCTTTTAAATAGTTCATGCTGTGAAGAGGTTGAATCATCAAACAATGGATATCATTCTTTCTAACATTCGCAAGTATTATTCCAGTCTTCCTATGAATGATCTGAGAAAGATCTATAAAATAAGGCTCGAAAGATTGAGGTTGTTAATGGCTCATGATATTCCAGAAGATGTTCGCTGGTTGATAGAAGCAAAGGTTCGACTATCTGGTGAATTACCATCAACATTTCCAAAACATATGCCTGGTTTAGGCAAAAGCACGTTCGCAAAGAAACGAAGAGCAAAAAGACTGGGTGGTTGCTACAAATGTGCTCGTTGGAACTGTAATACACGTTGCAAATCAGTAGGATATTCTTCTACTAATCGGGATGATAAAATCGAATTCATAAAGGGTGGACTGAGTAAGGAGTCTTTGGATGATATTCGACTGACTCTTGAGACGCACCCAAGTGGTTATGTACAACGTGAACTTCTCTCCTTATACGCTCAGTTTAACGAGGACAAAAATCGTTATAGTCTCCAAAATATAATATCGAAAGATCCTGTTTGCCAGTCTGTTTTACAAAATGAGGCTTCTGGCAGTTCAGCAATGATATAAGGTAAATCTTTTTAAAATATTTTGCTGCTTTCTTTCACGCGTTTTGGAAATAAAATATATTTTCCTTTTCTCGAGTTTTGATAAAGCTGGAAATAAAATATTAAATCGCCGAAAGGTGACAGCCTCGATACGATAAAAATATTCAAAAGTGGGCTGATTTTGTCAAAAGTAAATCTTTACTTTTTCAGAATCAATCAAAAACAGTAAATTTTTCCGGCTTTAAATAGCCAAACATATTTCATAGTTCAGGCATCCCAAAATCACATCTTCTTCGTAAGTTTTCCCTCTTTACTATCAAAGATGGAAACACCAAAACTTCGACAGATCAAAACTATTTGTGTATTTTGTGGATCAAAAGTAGGGAAAGGCTTCGGTTATCTAGAAGCGGCTGTAGATCTTGGAAAGAAACTGGGGGAAAAAGGTATCACTCTTGTATATGGGGGTGGTAGCAGTGGTCTAATGGGTTGTGTTTCCCAATCTGCTCTTGCAGAGAAATCAAAAGTAATCGGTGTCATACCTGTCCCTTTGGTAGATGTTGCAGGCAAAACACGAGGGCATGAAGTTCAAACCCTATCCATCCATGAACGCATAACTTGTATGCTATATGGTTCTGATGCCTTTATAGCCCTGCCCGGAGGTTTTGGTACCTTAGAAGAAATCTTTAACATTACCTCGTGGGCTCAACTAGATCTCCATACTAAGCCTATTGGGCTTCTGAATGTTAACAATTTCTTTGATGGTTTGTTAACCTTTCTTGATTATGCTGTGGAACAGGGATTCATCTCTCCATTTTCCAGAAGGCTTCTTATTTCTGCTCCTACTATTGATGAACTACTGGATAAGCTGCAGTCATATATCTCAATACAAGATCCAGCAGGAGTTAAGATAGATTGGTCGCAAGGAAGGGGAATCAAGCGAAAATGGAGTCCGGTTAATGTAAATTTAACTCTTTGAATCTTAGAATAGGTGGGGGTAGAGTACGGAGTATTCTCACTCTCGAGACACCCCTCCATTTACTAGGATTTCCTTAATGTTTAAATCTTGTGTGTACTTCAAAGATTCCAGGTGGTAGATTACGGAGTATTCTTACTCTCGAAACACACCTCTTTGAAGGTTTCTTTATTTCCTCAAAAGATCAGAGGTGGTAGGATACGGCTACTCCGGAAACACATCTCTCATTCTGAGGATCTTTCCATGTTTTTCTCTTATGCTTTCGTGTGTTTCATGTATTTCCTTTCCAGTGTGACTCTTGTGTGTTCTCCTTATGAGAAAATAATAAAATCTCTGTTATCATCTACTAAATCTCGTTTGTGATGTAAATGAACTTGCATGTCTAACCTTAATTCCTTTAGTGGATGCTTATCATATTATGCTCTTAATTCCAAATGATAAAATTCTGGATAGAGTTTCCCTTGTAATTTGGACTTATCCAAACCATAAGCATACTTCATAACTCACAATAATAAATAACTCCACATTTGATCACAACGATCTAAAATATTGAAAACGATTCCAAACTTCAATATCATCAAAATATCCCATAATTCAAATCATAATTCCTCAACATAGAAATTTCAAATCATATTTTTCAATATCACAATATTACTTCCTTCCATACCTTAATTGGCTCAAAAGTTACTCATACTTATAAATATATGCCATAAATCATATTCCCAAAATTTATTCACAAAGCCAAACTTCATAATAAATTTCTCTTCAACATAGAGGCATAATAAATTAACTCAACATAATATCCATTACTTAATTCTCAATAAAATCATATTATTCCCATTATGCTCAACACTCGTTTTCTTAAAAAAATTTCTCATAATCATTAAAGCATATAAGTTATGACAAAGCATAACAACATCATTATTTTCGAAGAAATACATTCTTATTTCTCATAAATCATAAGTATCCGAAATACTCTTCATTCTTTCTCATAAATCAATAAAATGAGTATTCGAAATACTGAAATAACTTTAAACATCATAAACTTCTTTACCTCGGAGTTGGTGGAACGAATGATGGCAGTGGCAATCTTCATCAATAAAATTTTATAATGGAAAATGTTTCTTGAAAATTCTTTTTGAAAATTTTTCCAGTCTACAGAAACGCAGACTAGCTCTGATACCAACTTGTAGCGCCCCGAGTTCCGTATACCCGATTCACTACGTCATTTTCTGTCTAAATTTTTCGAATAATATTTTTGCGGAAGAAATAGTTGAAATTCATTTTTGGCAACATTAAATAAACTGTAATGGCCGCTAAAATTGAAAACATTTATGAAACCATTTGAAATAGTAAATAGAACCATTAATATTGTAAATATCATAATTTCTCAAATAAATGAACTTCTCTAAATTATTCGATTGTTTAGAAAATACGGAAATCATTAACGTCAAACTTTCAACCGTTTAACGATTATTGCCACCATCATTCATCGCTCGCCACCGTCTCCGAAATCTGCAAAACTGTTAAAAGTAGGGTGAGTATTTCATGGGGGAAATACTCAGTAGACTCATCGCAAATTAATTTAATTTATAAGATGATTAAACACATAAATCCCGGCTCTTTATAAAACGGGCATTGATAGAGTTTCTTTATAAAACTGCTCTTGATAAAACTCATATTGTGCATTACAGCACGGGACATATTTTGCAAATCATATGCTCTTTGAAAACATCTCTTTGAAAACAGTTCTTTGAAAACCATATACTTATAAAACATTTTAATTATGCCAAGCATAATTTCTTTTGAAAGCATAACATAAGATAGGATTGAAATCCTCATAAACATAAGAATTTTACCGAACTTAGGTGGTAAGAATTCTTATGTAGTAAAATCATAATAACAGTAAGTTTTCATCATAACATAGGATAAAAACCAAATTCTCATAAACATAAGAATTTTACCGAACTTAGGTGGCAAGAATTCTTATGTAGTAAGTCATAATAACAGTAAGATCATAATAACAGTAAGATCATAATAACAGTAAGTATACCAAAACATAATTCATGAAATTCATAGGGATCATTTCCATCATAACATAAGATAGGATCGAAATCCTCATAAACATACGCGACAGGAATTTTACCGAACTTAGGTGGTAAATCCTCATAAACATATGGAAAGGCAGGAATTTTACCGAACTTAGGTGGTAAATCCTCATAAACTTATGGAGACACAGAATTCTACCGAACTTAGGTGGTAAGAATTCTTATGTGCATAGCAATGATCCAAAACATATAAAACATTATCGTAAAAACATAGGGTATACTTACTTTTCATAAAAACATAAGGTATATTTACCTTTCATAAAACATACTTAATTTTCTTGAAAATTGACTTTCACAAGTCACATGACATTTATATGAAATCATAATTTAAATCAATTAATAAGTGCGAGTCTACCTCAAATCCGACGAGTGCAAAGTTGAGCGGGAATGACTTCAATTTCTTTAAATTCTCCGTACGCTTCGTCTTAGCCAATAAGTCACTTTAGTATATCGAATATATAGTTCAAAATGATAAATTATAATTTGAGGACTAAAATTGATGTTTTGAAAGTTGAGGGACTAAAATGAATACTTTTGAAAGTTCAGGGACTAAAATAGATATTTTGAAAGTTAAGGGACTAAAATGAATACTTTTAAAACTTGGGCTTAAAAGTAAATCAGCAGGTACTGAAATAAAAGAGTTTAAAGTTAAAGGGCTGAAGTAAATCATTTTAAAGCTTTGAGGCTGAAATGGATGAGTTTAAAACAGTAGGGACTGAATTAAAACAATTTAAAACATCAGGGACTGATTTGCAAATTCTGGAAATAAATAATATATCATTCAGATCTTTTCTCTCTCTCTCATAACTCACTCACTCTCTCACGATCTCTCGCTCGATTCACTCTCTCTCTCAACCTCTCTTCTCATCCGATCCGACTGGAGAAGGGCTCTTCCAGCCGGCGATATGATCGGCGAAACGCCGGCGCAAGGTAGAGGCGTGCAGCGGACAGGTATTGGTTCAGATTTTTGAGGGATTTGTTGCGATTTTGAGTGCGAGACCGAGGCTAAAACAGTGGCTAAAATCACGATTTCCGGTGGTAGAAAATCGGTCAGCGTAGTCGGGGTCGAAGTAAGTAACTGGGTAATTGATTTTCTTGGGTTTTTGGGTTTGATTTGGGTTTGGGCAGCGAAGGGTACGAAGATGGTGAACGGTGAGGGCTCTGCAGGTTTGTGTGGTTGGGGTCAGCCGGTAGTACAAACTGGCCGTGGTGGTGACTGTCAATTACTTTGGTGATTTGAAGGTGGCGGTTTGAGTGGCTCAGATGCTTGGTTGAGCAGGGGTTGTAGGTGGAGGCTTGGGTTTGGTTGGCTGCGGATGGTTGCTACTTGATTCGGTGATGATGATTCCTGGTGAAGATTCTGCAGACTTGATTTTGGCTGGTCGTGGAAGAGTCATGGTGGTGGCTGCTGTTGGACTGAAAGCAGCGTTTTCAAAATTTGGTTCTTGGGTGATTGGTGGTGACTGGATTGAAGGATTGTGCTGTGATGGTGGATTGGTGATGATAAGGATCAGAATGTGGTGGTGTTGGACTGTGGCCTGGAAACAGGGGTTGCAGTGGTGGTGTTTGATTCTGATGATTGGTGGTTGGTTCATTTGTGTTGTGGTTGTGGCTTGATTTGGAGTGGCAAGGTTAATGGCAGTCGTGAGGTTGGTGGAGATTGCAGTGAAGTGGTTCGGTTGTGAGGGATGGTTTCTGCAGGCTTGATGGTTTCTGATCGAGGAGGTGATGGCAGAGTGATGGACTGTGGTTGCACTCGTCTGGGATGGAGATGGAGCTTGGTGCAGGTGATGAAGATGTATGCTTATATATATTGTATTGTGGAATCTAAGTACATGGAAGTGTGAGTTGTGCCATGAGTATTGAAATGAAGATGGGGTAGATGATGATAATGATGAAGATGCTTTGCTTTGGTGTTTGTATAATGAGATGGAATATGAAATAGATGTAAAATTTATATATATAATGATGATGTTTTTGTATAAGGAATTGTATTAAAACTGATATATTTTGGACTGAAAATAAATTTGAATAAGGAAAAATTGAAATATTTTAATAAATTTGGAATTCAAAATAATTTTGAAAATAATACTTTGAATAAACAATTAAAATAACATAATTTTAGAAATTCGAATTTTAATTTAAAATCGAACAAATTCGATATTTCTTGACTTTGCTAGACGAATTCGTCGCGGCATTAATTTCAAAACAATAGCGACTCAATTTTCTAAATATTAAAATAATTATTTATTGCATAAAAATTCTGGGTTGCTATAATCTTACCTCCTTAAAATAATTTCGTCCTCGAAATTAAACTTACTTAATCTTATAATTTCTGAATACTTAATCAGAATCTCTTCTTCTTATCATCGAATATTCTCAAAATAATCAAAACAATTCCTGAATATTTTCTCTACGTAAAATACCCAAACATATCAACATAATATCATCAACTTATCTTTCCAATATTTGTAACCCAAAATTCAGTAAACAAATATCTCCCAAAACTAAGATTCTATACTTAAATGTCACCACATTTCCTGCAAAGTATTTCTTTCACTTGTATATACGTATGAATTCTGATTCAATACGGTACTCATTTTACTTTCCACGTATCATCACACTATACCAAGATTATCATTATTAAAATATCAGTACCCATAATCCAAGAAAATATTCCAAATCTCCAATCAAATCTCCTTTATCGATAAAATTTAACAGCGCATTACTTCTTGTCTCCTCTTTTCATTAAAATAATCCTGCGCTTTCTTGCTGGTCACAACATCACGCGGATTCACTCAGATCCTTTGCGCTTTTAAATAGTTCATGCTGTGAAGAGGTTGAATCATCAAACAATGGATATCATTCTTTCTAACATTCGCAAGTATTATTCCAGTCTTCCTATGAATGATCTGAGAAAGATCTATAAAATAAGGCTCGAAAGATTGAGGTTGTTAATGGCTCATGATATTCCAGAAGATGTTCGCTGGTTGATAGAAGCAAAGGTTCGACTATCTGGTGAATTACCATCAACATTTCCAAAACATATGCCTGGTTTAGGCAAAAGCACGTTCGCAAAGAAACGAAGAGCAAAAAGACTGGGTGGTTGCTACAAATGTGCTCGTTGGAACTGTAATACACGTTGCAAATCAGTAGGATATTCTTCTACTAATCGGGATGATAAAATCGAATTCATAAAGGGTGGACTGAGTAAGGAGTCTTTGGATGATATTCGACTGACTCTTGAGACGCACCCAAGTGGTTATGTACAACGTGAACTTCTCTCCTTATACGCTCAGTTTAACGAGGACAAAAATCGTTATAGTCTCCAAAATATAATATCGAAAGATCCTGTTTGCCAGTCTGTTTTACAAAATGAGGCTTCTGGCAGTTCAGCAATGATATAAGGTAAATCTTTTTAAAATATTTTGCTGCTTTCTTTCACGCGTTTTGGAAATAAAATATATTTTCCTTTTCTCGAGTTTTGATAAAGCTGGAAATAAAATATTAAATCGCCGAAAGGTGACAGCCTCGATACGATAAAAATATTCAAAAGTGGGCTGATTTTGTCAAAAGTAAATCTTTACTTTTTCAGAATCAATCAAAAACAGTAAATTTTTCCGGCTTTAAATAGCCAAACATATTTCATAGTTCAGGCATCCCAAAATCACATCTTCTTCGTAAGTTTTCCCTCTTTACTATCAAAGATGGAAACACCAAAACTTCGACAGATCAAAACTATTTGTGTATTTTGTGGATCAAAAGTAGGGAAAGGCTTCGGTTATCTAGAAGCGGCTGTAGATCTTGGAAAGAAACTGGGGGAAAAAGGTATCACTCTTGTATATGGGGGTGGTAGCAGTGGTCTAATGGGTTGTGTTTCCCAATCTGCTCTTGCAGAGAAATCAAAAGTAATCGGTGTCATACCTGTCCCTTTGGTAGATGTTGCAGGCAAAACACGAGGGCATGAAGTTCAAACCCTATCCATCCATGAACGCATAACTTGTATGCTATATGGTTCTGATGCCTTTATAGCCCTGCCCGGAGGTTTTGGTACCTTAGAAGAAATCTTTAACATTACCTCGTGGGCTCAACTAGATCTCCATACTAAGCCTATTGGGCTTCTGAATGTTAACAATTTCTTTGATGGTTTGTTAACCTTTCTTGATTATGCTGTGGAACAGGGATTCATCTCTCCATTTTCCAGAAGGCTTCTTATTTCTGCTCCTACTATTGATGAACTACTGGATAAGCTGCAGTCATATATCTCAATACAAGATCCAGCAGGAGTTAAGATAGATTGGTCGCAAGGAAGGGGAATCAAGCGAAAATGGAGTCCGGTTAATGTAAATTTAACTCTTTGAATCTTAGAATAGGTGGGGGTAGAGTACGGAGTATTCTCACTCTCGAGACACCCCTCCATTTACTAGGATTTCCTTAATGTTTAAATCTTGTGTGTACTTCAAAGATTCCAGGTGGTAGATTACGGAGTATTCTTACTCTCGAAACACACCTCTTTGAAGGTTTCTTTATTTCCTCAAAAGATCAGAGGTGGTAGGATACGGCTACTCCGGAAACACATCTCTCATTCTGAGGATCTTTCCATGTTTTTCTCTTATGCTTTCGTGTGTTTCATGTATTTCCTTTCCAGTGTGACTCTTGTGTGTTCTCCTTATGAGAAAATAATAAAATCTCTGTTATCATCTACTAAATCTCGTTTGTGATGTAAATGAACTTGCATGTCTAACCTTAATTCCTTTAGTGGATGCTTATCATATTATGCTCTTAATTCCAAATGATAAAATTCTGGATAGAGTTTCCCTTGTAATTTGGACTTATCCAAACCATAAGCATACTTCATAACTCACAATAATAAATAACTCCACATTTGATCACAACGATCTAAAATATTGAAAACGATTCCAAACTTCAATATCATCAAAATATCCCATAATTCAAATCATAATTCCTCAACATAGAAATTTCAAATCATATTTTTCAATATCACAATATTACTTCCTTCCATACCTTAATTGGCTCAAAAGTTACTCATACTTATAAATATATGCCATAAATCATATTCCCAAAATTTATTCACAAAGCCAAACTTCATAATAAATTTCTCTTCAACATAGAGGCATAATAAATTAACTCAACATAATATCCATTACTTAATTCTCAATAAAATCATATTATTCCCATTATGCTCAACACTCGTTTTCTTAAAAAAATTTCTCATAATCATTAAAGCATATAAGTTATGACAAAGCATAACAACATCATTATTTTCGAAGAAATACATTCTTATTTCTCATAAATCATAAGTATCCGAAATACTCTTCATTCTTTCTCATAAATCAATAAAATGAGTATTCGAAATACTGAAATAACTTTAAACATCATAAACTTCTTTACCTCGGAGTTGGTGGAACGAATGATGGCAGTGGCAATCTTCATCAATAAAATTTTATAATGGAAAATGTTTCTTGAAAATTCTTTTTGAAAATTTTTCCAGTCTACAGAAACGCAGACTAGCTCTGATACCAACTTGTAGCGCCCCGAGTTCCGTATACCCGATTCACTACGTCATTTTCTGTCTAAATTTTTCGAATAATATTTTTGCGGAAGAAATAGTTGAAATTCATTTTTGGCAACATTAAATAAACTGTAATGGCCGCTAAAATTGAAAACATTTATGAAACCATTTGAAATAGTAAATAGAACCATTAATATTGTAAATATCATAATTTCTCAAATAAATGAACTTCTCTAAATTATTCGATTGTTTAGAAAATACGGAAATCATTAACGTCAAACTTTCAACCGTTTAACGATTATTGCCACCATCATTCATCGCTCGCCACCGTCTCCGAAATCTGCAAAACTGTTAAAAGTAGGGTGAGTATTTCATGGGGGAAATACTCAGTAGACTCATCGCAAATTAATTTAATTTATAAGATGATTAAACACATAAATCCCGGCTCTTTATAAAACGGGCATTGATAGAGTTTCTTTATAAAACTGCTCTTGATAAAACTCATATTGTGCATTACAGCACGGGACATATTTTGCAAATCATATGCTCTTTGAAAACATCTCTTTGAAAACAGTTCTTTGAAAACCATATACTTATAAAACATTTTAATTATGTCAAGCATAATTTCTTTTGAAAGCATAACATAAGATAGGATTGAAATCCTCATAAACATAAGAATTTTACCGAACTTAGGTGGTAAGAATTCTTATGTAGTAAAATCATAATAACAGTAAGTTTTCATCATAACATAGGATAAAAACCAAATTCTCATAAACATAAGAATTTTACCGAACTTAGGTGGCAAGAATTCTTATGTAGTAAGTCATAATAACAGTAAGATCATAATAACAGTAAGATCATAATAACAGTAAGTATACCAAAACATAATTCATGAAATTCATAGGGATCATTTCCATCATAACATAAGATAGGATCGAAATCCTCATAAACATACGCGACAGGAATTTTACCGAACTTAGGTGGTAAATCCTCATAAACATATGGAAAGGCAGGAATTTTACCGAACTTAGGTGGTAAATCCTCATAAACTTATGGAGACACAGAATTCTACCGAACTTAGGTGGTAAGAATTCTTATGTGCATAGCAATGATCCAAAACATATAAAACATTATCGTAAAAACATAGGGTATACTTACTTTTCATAAAAACATAAGGTATATTTACCTTTCATAAAACATACTTAATTTTCTTGAAAATTGACTTTCACAAGTCACATGACATTTATATGAAATCATAATTTAAATCAATTAATAAGTGCGAGTCTACCTCAAATCCGACGAGTGCAAAGTTGAGCGGGAATGACTTCAATTTCTTTAAATTCTCCGTACGCTTCGTCTTAGCCAATAAGTCACTTTAGTATATCGAATATATAGTTCAAAATGATAAATTATAATTTGAGGACTAAAATTGATGTTTTGAAAGTTGAGGGACTAAAATGAATACTTTTGAAAGTTCAGGGACTAAAATAGATATTTTGAAAGTTAAGGGACTAAAATGAATACTTTTAAAACTTGGGCTTAAAAGTAAATCAGCAGGTACTGAAATAAAAGAGTTTAAAGTTAAAGGGCTGAAGTAAATCATTTTAAAGCTTTGAGGCTGAAATGGATGAGTTTAAAACAGTAGGGACTGAATTAAAACAATTTAAAACATCAGGGACTGATTTGCAAATTCTGGAAATAAATAATATATCATTCAGATCTTTTCTCTCTCTCTCATAACTCACTCACTCTCTCACGATCTCTCGCTCGATTCACTCTCTCTCTCAACCTCTCTTCTCATCCGATCCGACTGGAGAAGGGCTCTTCCAGCCGGCGATATGATCGGCGAAACGCCGGCGCAAGGTAGAGGCGTGCAGCGGACAGGTATTGGTTCAGATTTTTGAGGGATTTGTTGCGATTTTGAGTGCGAGACCGAGGCTAAAACAGTGGCTAAAATCACGATTTCCGGTGGTAGAAAATCGGTCAGCGTAGTCGGGGTCGAAGTAAGTAACTGGGTAATTGATTTTCTTGGGTTTTTGGGTTTGATTTGGGTTTGGGCAGCGAAGGGTACGAAGATGGTGAACGGTGAGGGCTCTGCAGGTTTGTGTGGTTGGGGTCAGCCGGTAGTACAAACTGGCCGTGGTGGTGACTGTCAATTACTTTGGTGATTTGAAGGTGGCGGTTTGAGTGGCTCAGATGCTTGGTTGAGCAGGGGTTGTAGGTGGAGGCTTGGGTTTGGTTGGCTGCGGATGGTTGCTACTTGATTCGGTGATGATGATTCCTGGTGAAGATTCTGCAGACTTGATTTTGGCTGGTCGTGGAAGAGTCATGGTGGTGGCTGCTGTTGGACTGAAAGCAGCGTTTTCAAAATTTGGTTCTTGGGTGATTGGTGGTGACTGGATTGAAGGATTGTGCTGTGATGGTGGATTGGTGATGATAAGGATCAGAATGTGGTGGTGTTGGACTGTGGCCTGGAAACAGGGGTTGCAGTGGTGGTGTTTGATTCTGATGATTGGTGGTTGGTTCATTTGTGTTGTGGTTGTGGCTTGATTTGGAGTGGCAAGGTTAATGGCAGTCGTGAGGTTGGTGGAGATTGCAGTGAAGTGGTTCGGTTGTGAGGGATGGTTTCTGCAGGCTTGATGGTTTCTGATCGAGGAGGTGATGGCAGAGTGATGGACTGTGGTTGCACTCGTCTGGGATGGAGATGGAGCTTGGTGCAGGTGATGAAGATGTATGCTTATATATATTGTATTGTGGAATCTAAGTACATGGAAGTGTGAGTTGTGCCATGAGTATTGAAATGAAGATGGGGTAGATGATGATAATGATGAAGATGCTTTGCTTTGGTGTTTGTATAATGAGATGGAATATGAAATAGATGTAAAATTTATATATATAATGATGATGTTTTTGTATAAGGAATTGTATTAAAACTGATATATTTTGGACTGAAAATAAATTTGAATAAGGAAAAATTGAAATATTTTAATAAATTTGGAATTCAAAATAATTTTGAAAATAATACTTTGAATAAACAATTAAAATAACATAATTTTAGAAATTCGAATTTTAATTTAAAATCGAACAAATTCGATATTTCTTGACTTTGCTAGACGAATTCGTCGCGGCATTAATTTCAAAACAATAGCGACTCAATTTTCTAAATATTAAAATAATTATTTATTGCATAAAAATTCTGGGTTGCTATAATTCCAGTGGAACATTACAACATTAGTGTTAAACTTATTTTAAGTTATGTTTATTGGCATTTTATATTTTTTACATGTTGTAATTTAAGTGAATTTAATTTAATTACTTTACACGTGTGTTTAATAATTTTTATTAAGTTTAATTAAATTACTAGTTGTTTACTTGGATTTGAATTTGCAATTGTATTTATCTCTCATTTTCATTGGAATAATTATCTTGTGATATTTGGAGATAAATTGTGTTACTTATCTTTTATGATAAGTATTGAGAATTGTGATAATTGTATACTTGAGCTAGAATTCTATCACTTATGATAAGGATCAAGAATTGTGATAATATTTTACTTGGCTTAGAATTTTATCTTTATCACTTATTATTCTTTATAAGTATTAAGATAATATTTTAGCCTTGTTAAAATAATCATATTGGCCGAGTATCTTGATGATTTCATTCTTGGTATCCAAGTTCATCTCTTATGGTAAAATATTGATCAAGAAATATTGTGATTGGCCGAGTATCTTGATTATTTCATTCTTGGTATCCAAGTTTATCGCTTATGGTAAGATTTGCAAACGACCATGATTATCTTACCTTATCATCACTTATGGTAAGATTATTGGATTTATAATTATCTTACCTTATTGTTCATTATGGTAAGATTTTTGATTTATCTTACCATATCTTTCTTGATTTTGTTGCTAGAAATCAAAATTTAGTGCAGGTAGGATTCTTGATGGCCAAGCAATCCAATTGCATATAAATAAGGGAAACGTGGATGGTTTCCCTAGACGTGTAGAATTCAAGAAAATCACGAGGTGCTAAAAATACACGTTCTCTACATTATTGTGTTTTTGGTTCTCCGGGAGGAGATTATCAATTACTTAGAGAAGAAAATACTTTCAGCGTGAAGATCAAATAGGAGGTTTGAATCATATTCGAACGGGAGTTCTAGGTTGCTGAAAAGTGTTGCAGATTCAAAGAAAGCTACGGAAGAGTGGTGGGACGCCAGCTCATATTACATGCCATAGAAGGATTAGGGAGTGATCTATTTCTTGGATGTTTGATAAGTCAATGCGTAGACTTATCCTATAGTTTAGATTGATCTATATAAACTCTTTTCTTATATAGTGATTGATTTTTGTCCGCAGGGTGCGGGCACGTTGGTTTTTCCTATTAGAATTTTTCCCACGTTAAACTCAAATATTGTGTTCTTGTTTGCTTTATAATTCTGCATTATTTAGTTAATTTGTTCACGAATTACTATCCAGACGAATTTGGGTCACCAGGATTCATCTAGATCTGCACTAAACAAAATTTGACGTTTCTGTTAATTTGTTACTGTCCAAACATATCTGTGACAGTCTGTTTGTTTAAACATAAAATTTAGATAACTTTAAATTTTCAATTGGAAATATCTAATTTGAGAAGAATATTTCGTTTTTGCTCTTGAAGAATCAAAATCTTATTTCACACAACATATTCAAGTCTAATAATTTTATATGTTGTTGCTCCTGAAGAAGCATAACAATTATAAAATAACATTAACTGCTATTGAAAGAGTATGATATTACAATTTTAATATTTCAGAAGAATATTGAAATATAGATTTTGAATGAGCAATAAAAATATGCTTTTAAAGTAGCATATGTTTCGAATAATATATCATTTTAGTTGTAGTTTATCCTTAAAGGAAAACATATAACTAATGTCATAAGGGCATTGATTTGTTTGACTACTTGAATGATATATGATTATATAATGTTTAATCATTGAATTATATCTTATATTGAACTAGAAGTTCAATTTGATTTTATTATTCGGCATGACTAGTTGGATCATCACTGGATCAATAATGATGTAAAATTAAAATGGATACTCAATGAAGAACCAGAAGATTCTTCAATTCAATCATATATGATGTTTGTCCTCTTCTACGAAAATTTTCATTAACTGTCACTAGCTAAAATAGGGATTAAATTCTCTATATTATTCTGAAAATTAATTAGGGTGATAAATGGGGCCCCATCATCATCCACGTTGATCATCTAAACATTATCTGTATCTAATAGATTTGGTATCAAATATAAAGTTATTGTTGTGGAAAGAATTTTATTGAAGGATTATTCAAACTACGACATAAACTGAAATTTTGGAGAACATGGAGAGTAATATTCTTGAACTTCAAATTGTGAAGTTACTGAGTTTCTCTTAGGTTTTCCAAATGAAAAGCTGAGAACATCATATCGTGATCCTTAAGATGATATTTAAAGCACGAGTTTAATATTTATTGATGAGATAATAATGGACTTGTTTGGTATTTAGAAATGTAAGCCCTAGTGAGAAGGCATAGTAAAAAGATGTCACATATAATTTATGCCATAAGGTCACTAGAATTGTTAAATAAAGATCGATTATGAATCCAAGTGCAGCTGTGTCTTCGGGAAATTGCTTTTATAATAGTTGATTGGAGCCGACTTAGAAGTCGATGCAAGATAGGAAAGATTGAGATCTAAGTCCAGATAAATTTTATTGGAGAAATCATTCAATGAAAAGGTAACATGGACTGATGGACAAATGATGGTCATGTATATGTTCAATATTTTCATATGGCTGTAGCTCAATCAAGCAAATTTCGAGGACGAAATTCTTTGAAGAGGGTAAGTTAAACCCACTTTTAAATTTTCAAAGTCAAATAAGGACTTAAATTGAACAAATGATTTTCATGGGGTTTATTTTGTAATCTCAAATAATTGAGGACTAGAGATAATAAAATGAGGAATTTAAGGATTTAGTTTCTAATTATTGAGATTTTAAGGACTAAATCTTATTATATATGAAAGTTTGGGGATTTGGCTTGTTATTACATTTAATTGGTCTACTAAATAGACATTAGAGCTCCACTTTCTCTATTAATTTTGCTACAGGCAGAGAGCAGAGAGCTTTCGAGAAGGGCCGAGAGGAAGCAAGAAAAAGGGGGGAAACGTTGGCTCGATTTCAATGGTCAATCCAATCTTGAGGTAAGCAAGCAAGTTATTAAGGGATAATTTATGTTATATTGTTTAGGGTTGAAGTGGGTAGGGATGACAAAAAAACCAGAAGGACCCGAAACCACCCGCCCCATTGGGTTTGCGGGCGCGGGTTTTCCACACCGCGGAGTATTTCGGGGTGGGTTCGAGGTGGACCCGCCCCATGACACGATTTTTTTTATTTATAATATTGGAATGAGAAACTAAAAATAAATTTAATGAGGTCAAGAAGAATTTAACCTTGGTGGGATTTAAGGGTATGAGAATATATAACCATTATACCATTATGTTGTTTATTGATTTTTTTCCTTCAAATATATACATATTATTTTTAAAGTTCAAACATAAAAACTATAACTAGTTTGACGCATAAGTTTTTCACCTAAAATCTCATTACCAATTTTGGAAGAAAAAAAATTTGTGTCATTGGTAGGGCGGGTAGGTCGCCTCGCCCAGCCCCGCGAACAGTCGATGGACGGGACGGGGCGGCCCCGACCCGCCCCAACCCGACCCATTGCCATCCCTAGAAGTGGGGATAAATGAGAAATGGAAGTGAAGTATGTTTATAAATTGTAGCTTCAATCTTTGATTTTATCATGTTTATATGATGTCAAACATTTAATTTAAGGAATAAGGTTCAATTTCTCCATTTCTAAGTTATTTTCGAGTTTATGCATGCAAAGCTGTTATTTCGAAATCTTGAACAGTGAACTGGTACTTTTGGCAATGGTTTTATAGACAAATTTTCTTATATAGAAATTGGTGACAGATTCCAAGGTATCAAAATTATAGTACATAAATTTGAATGGAAATCGATTAAGTCTAAGTATTGGGGATTAAGTATCAGAATAATTCAAGAAGGGGATTTTTACGTTATAGTGAATTTGATTCAGATTATGAAGTTGGAAATTAAAGATATCTAGTTGTTATTTGTTAACTATTATTTCTAATGGTAGGAATAATGCATGAGATACTCGAGACATTATAATTAGTATTTGAAGGTGAAGAGATGACAAGATTGAAGTTGAGTACAGATGGATCTACAACTTGGTGAGTGGAATATGCTTTTCGTAAGAAAATATGTATTTGTTTAATGTATATTAGTTCTAAAAGCTTTATGAAATCTTTTTTTATTATAATGTTTGTACGGAATTATATAAATTGCAGAACTTGATTATTTTCAAATTATTTTCAAGTATTGAGGTTACAACATGATTTTAAGAATAAAGTGAAGTTTTATTAGAAGGAGCTCTTTTTAAAATTAGAATTAGTTTAGTTAAGGGATTCATTGACATTATACCAGCATCAAACATCCTAGTATATTTAAATTATTTTAAAAAAACCACTAGAAAGTACCCAGGTAATTTTACCCGCATTGCACTAACGTGAATTCGTTTCCTCAGTGTATGACCAGATATGTTATTTTACCCACTTTGCACTTGTGTGAATTTGTTTCCACGGTGTATGAATGGATTATTAGAGGTCTTTGGGACCCACTCTTGTACACAAATAGGCTTGGACCATGTGCTAGGGTGCTTAACCTTTGGAGCAGCTCTGCACGCGTATGACTAGAATTACAGAATCTCAGAATTTCAGAAATATCCGATTATGAGTACCTTTGGTGTGATTTTTCAGTATTTATACAATTTATCAGAATTTAAGATTTCAGAATTTAGTTTTCAGTTTACAGAATAAAGGATTCGGCTTATAGTATTGTAAAATGATATCAGAATTTCATTGATATAGGATTACTTGTACTCATATGCTTTACAGTTGTTTATATAGAATAAAGAGTAAAGAATTTTATTATCCCAGCTGTTTCAGTTTTAGAAGAAATTAGATCTTTGAATTTCTTAAAGTTAAAGTAGTAAGATCTTTTCAGTAAATATTTATAAATGAGAAAATGTACTTAATTATGAAGTGTCCACTCAACGAGTTACAAACTCATGTAATTTTATAGAATGTAGGTGAATATGAGCTAAGAAGCATTTGGAGCATGTTAATCTGCCAAGTCAAGCCACAGATATAATAAGATTTTATGATTTAATTGATTTAAGTACCTAAGCTTATGGGATCACTGCGATTTCATGGTTTTATATTCATTTGGGATGTACCGTAAGTTATATTAAAATGATCGAGTTTGTTATATTTAGTTGATTAGTAAGTGTTAGAGGAACAGGTGGTTCCCACTATTTATGAGATATATGTACATTTGGGAAATTCTGATGCTATTCAGGTGATTTTAGTCCAAATTATAGGGAAGATCATGTCAAATTCTCAGTAAATTCTTTACAGTCACAGAAAAGTCAAAGTTACTTTGGTAGTGAGTCCAACATCTAGTTAGCACCGGCTATCGGCACACATCACGTTCCAAGTCTAGTAGGGGGATTTGGGACGGTTCGTGACAGTTCAAGTTTTTAAGAAACTTGTTTGATCAAAGTATACATATACTTTTCTATCTGAATATTTAATATGCTTTGCAAAGATATAATTTGTATTGAAATTTGATTGGTAGTATAAAATTAAATTACATGAAGATTGGTACAAATGACTTTATATAACAAAGTGTTGAAATTGAGATATACCATTATTGTGAATAATATTTGAAAATCGTGGTAATTGATTTTTAAGATTCAAATTCATAGTTAATTATTCACTGAAGTGAATAAGTTAATTGTTCATTGAAATGAATAAGTCATTTCCAAATTTGAGAACTACATTAAATGCATTAATGAATATTGATTATAGAACATGACTCATTGCAGCATGTTTAAATGATTGTAAATATTTTATAGTTTTTCAAGTTTAAATGAATAATTGAATTTATATTCGACGAACAAATAATATGAGATATGTGTCATTTATATATGCTTGGTGAACATATTCGATATTGTACCGATTAACAGTTGAAATATGCATATCAATATAATTATAATGTTCCCATGAGGGGGAGCTAATATGCGCTACACTCTTTTTTCCTTAGCCGAGCTTTTGTCTTACGAGTTTTCTTGGCAAGGTTTTTTAATAAGGTAGTCATTATCAATGTCTATTGATATACTTTCGCTACACGAGACTCTTGAAGAGATCATCAAGATATGGATGATTCAATAGAGTAACTATATGAATGATTCAATACAGATTGAATCAGGAGGAGTAACTGTACTATTTTTCATTCGTTCAAGTTTTATCCCACTGAATTTTTCTAACAAGATTTTACAAGACAGCATCAAAATACTCCAAATTTTTCAACAAATTCACTCAAGTGACAATGTAGCTGATTTATCCACAAAAACGCTGTCAACATCTACATTCAAGAAATCAGTTCACAAGATTAGGATGTATCGACTTGATGATTTATAGTGATCAATACTAGGGGAGTAGTTGTACTCTTTTTCTTTAGCCAATGTTTTGTCCATTGGATTTTCTTAGCGAGGTTTTAACGAGGCAACATTAATCTTAATACTCCAAGAATAACTATACTCTTTTTCTTTCGTTTGATATTTTTATCTCATTGAGTTTTTATTAAACAAAGTTTTAACGAGACAGATATTTTATAGTATGTCATTCAAGGGGGAGTATTATAAATATTATTTTGTATTGGTGAATGACAAATGTACATCTGTAACTCTAGATATTATTACTTTGTATATATATATATATCTCTCTCTCTCTCTCTCTCTATATATATATATATATATATGAGACTCTTGTTTATAATAAAAGACACAAGTTTAATGGTCTCTTTATTTTTTCTCTTTTTTCTCTCTAGTTTATAATAAAAATGAAATTTTCATTTGTTTTAATTTCTATGTCCCACTCACCACACATTGAAAATTATATGAATGTCATACCGAATGCTCAATAAACATGGTGCACCAGAATTTTTTCCCCAATAAGGGGGAGAAGTGCACACAATGAGCACCATAAAATTTCTATAATAAAAAATTGCCACTTCACCCAACAATTCTTTGGCATTTGGCAGAATATTTTGGATAGAAATTGTAAGGATGGCTATATTGCCCTACAAAAATTATTTTCTATACCACAATTTAAATATTTTCTTTATTTACAAAAATAAATATAAATAAAATTACATAAATAACCTTTTATTTTTCTTTCACTAATTTTTATGGACACCACAATCTCTTAAATAATCTTCTCTTCTCTATATTTATTTTTTTAAATCATCTTGTTCTTATTACTTTTTATTTTTACTTTTCAATACTAAATTAATTAGAAAGGATGATGTTACAATAATTCCAATTACATAAGTTAAAGGTATAGAGTTTCCTACTGCATACTTGGATCGCTCTCAATGCCTACAACACAGAAATTTGATTTTAGGATGATTCCATGTATGTCAGACTCAAACCCGGAGAAATAATCTGGAAAAGAGAGAGGAGAAATAATCTGGAAGAGATGTAGAGAGAGTATCACTAATTAAGGCAGCGTCAAACAAGTAAATGCACTGAAGCTCCATCTGAATCTTGGTCATCTTCATGACTGAATTCAGATGATTTTCTTGATCTTTATCATTAATAAAATCACCTCTTCAAATAAATCTCAAATAGATTTTTGTACAGAACAATTAATATATTCTACCAACACAAACAAACCATAAAGAAAGAATACAAAAGGGGAGTAAGAAAATACACAAGAATTGATTAAGGAAAGTAGTTGAAAATTGATCTACACGAGAAATGCCAACGTTAAATGATGCCAGGAAATGCAAATTGAAGGGTGGGTTGATGGTGGTACGTGTGGATTGAGGGAGAGGAACTCACAAGTAATTTTGGGTTGTGGTGTATGTATCTTTATTTATTTTTTTAATAATTAGACAAGGAGGATATTTGTATATGTATTGTGGTAAATATATAAAAGTTAAATTTTATCAGTGATGTTAATATAATGTGGTGTATTAACTAAAATTTGTAGTGGTAATATATTTGGCCAAATTGTAAAGATAAAATATATTAATTAACTGAAAGTTAAAATAATAATGTTGACGATGTACAGAGTGTTTGGCAGCTCGTAATCGCAAATTTTTTGATTTTTTATATTTTTTAGGTAAAATGTATCGTTGAAAATTGGAGAAATAAAATGTATGGTTAAAAAATAATTTGAAAAATGGGTTTTTAGTTAAATATGTTTGGTAAGCAATAACTTTAGTAAAATAAATTTTTCTGTTAAAATGTCCAAATTACCCTTAATGAAATGAAAATGATTGTTTATTTTGCAAGATATATCCTCAAACTTAGTTGAGTTGATTTAATTCAGGGTTTCTGGTTATATTTATATTTTTTAATTATTTAAATTCTTCTAAAAATGTTCTATATTGTGATAATTTTTCAAAGGATTTAGGATCTTTTTTAGTTATATATCATAACGCTATTCCGTTTGAAATTTCATTTTTAGAAAACAAAGAAATTTCATTTTTATCAGCTATTGTTGAAAAATCTAAAAATATACATTCTGCTAGACAATCTAAATAATTTGGATAAAGTGTAGGGAGTTTTCTTAATCATATATCTTCTTTGGGAAATAGGATTTGGAAGACAAAAACTTAGAAACTCATTTCTTTTTTGCAAAACGATTGGAATCTTATTGATTTAAAGAAAATTGGTACAAGACTTTGGTATGAGAATTTTTTCAAATATAGAGGATTTTCTTGGCTTTTTCAGAAGTTGAGTGCTCAAATGATCTCTGCCTTTCAACTAGCCCGGAAACCTCTATTTATAATGTTACATTGGACACAATTACATCACTGCTTACATCATCGACCTAACCAATTTTACAGCTTTTCATTATATAAGGACACACCTGTCCTCTATTATTTATTACAGGGACACACCTGTCTTCTATTATTTATTTCTTCATATGACTTTTAAATTATAGGGACACCTATCCATCTATTATTTTCAATCTTTACATGACCCCTACATTGTTTTGCCTTGTTTCATAACAGCAGATTTATAAAGTAGCTTCCACTTGTCTATCAATTCTGTTGGCATGTGGGACAATTCCTGGCTATACACGCTTTTTACAAGGTAGCAAAGCTTCCATGGATTTGATGAGTGTCAAACTTATTGATATATTCTTTCAAGATTGTTGAATTTTCTTTTCCTCCATTAGTGAGGAGGGTTCATCCATTATACTGGCATATGCATTTGAATTTTTTATCATTCAAGTTTTTGGCAATGTTGTAGAGAATCTTAATTCCCAACACCCTTCGAGATCTAAACTAAGATCTTGTAATGTTTGGTTTTGGCTTGGTATTTTTTCCAACTTCAATTTGAAAATTTTGAGCAACATATCCAATCGTGATAATATGCTCAGCAGGATAATACATCCTTCCATCAATTTCAGGACTGATCGAATAAAATTTTAAATATATGGGTATTCCTTGGGAAAACTTTGAAATTTCTCCTTTTAATAAATCGTCAAATTTTTCAATCTCTTTCAAGTCTTTCCCTGGGTAGATAAGATCTAAAAATCCATAATCTGCTGTCATTTTTGTTATAACGGGATCTCCTCCCTGAATAACGATCAATCGTGAGTATACATGATCTCCAGATGAAATGTAATGACAATCACATTCTTGGAATTCATATATAACTTTGGCAGTAGTTTTATATTCGTCTTCATTTGGTAAAAAAGGAGAGTCGTCTTCCTCCTCAGCACGAATTCTGACTACCCTTGTATGTTCATCTTTGACATTGATTGTTGTTTTTCGAGGACTAGCTTCATTTATGACAACTTTCTTGGGACTCGGTTCATCTCTTTTAATCTTTGGTCCACCACTGCTTCCAGAAGATGTAGCTGTTTGTATTTTTGATATAACTTGTTTGGTAATTAACGATTCAAACTGAGATTCAATCTCAATTATGTTATCATTCAATTCTTTAGTATAATTGTAATGAAATTTTGAGATTCCATCAATTGCTTGAAACTTTCTTGGAGAGTTTCTGTTAGTTGCTCAATTCCAAGTTTTATATCTTCAGCTTCCTCTGTAAGGAAGTTCATTCGCTGTTTGACGTCTATTAAATTTTTTTTGATATTATCCATCTGCAAATTTAATATTCCTGCTTAAAAAATCTGCAAGATAATTATCGACACCTTTAATATGAACTATATCAAAATTATAAAATGCCAAATAGGCTTGCCATCTATGGAGCCTTCTATATTGAGGTTCTGGTGGTAACTTATTTTTCACCAAGCCTGCAACTTGAGAATTATCAGTTTTAACAATTAATTTTTTAGATAATAAAAATAATGAAAACTTTTTTATTCCTTTGATAATTGCTAACAATTCTTTCTCATGAGTAGTATAATTTATTTCTGCTTGGTTAAATGTTCCACTAGAATATCTGCAAATTTCATTAAGATCTGTTTTTAATATTGCTGTCAATATTTATCTGAAGCATCGGTATTAACTATTAGATTATCTTTTTCATCTGGTAATTTTAATTTTGGTAAATTTTTACATTCTTTCTTTAGTGATTTGACAATTTTTTATGTTTATTACTCCATCATTTGGTAATTGTTTTCCTAAGTAAAATCTGAATTTTATGTCACTTTTTTGAGAGATTTTCAATAAATCATTCTGCATAATATAAACATCTTAAAAATTTTTGTATTTGTTCATTTGATTCTAATTTGTTTGGAAAATTTTCTATCTTTTTAGATATATGAGTTTGTAATTTTATTCCTTTTTTATCTATTGATAATTCAAGAAAATCAATTTCTTGTTTTTCTATTATAGCTTTGTTTTTTTAAAGAACAATTCTTTCTTTTTTGCATTCATTTATAAATTTTATTAAATGGTTTATGTGTTCTTCTCTATTATTAGAACATATTAATATATCCTCAACATATACAATTAAGAATTCATTTAATTTCCTAAATATGTTATCTATTTTCCTTTGATATATTTGTGGTGCATTTTTTAAACCAAATAGCATTACCAACCTTTCTTATTTACCTTGGGGTGTACTAAATGCTGTATATTGAATAGTTCTTCTTCCATTTTTACTTGCCAAAATCCTGATTTACAATCAAATTTAGAATAATATTGTTTTCCTTTCCCATTATTTATTAATACTTCTTTATTTGGTAAAAAGTATCCATCAAATTTGGTATATTTGTTTAATTCTTTATAATTTATCACCATTCTAGCTTCTTTTTTTTTCAGAATGTTTCATTACCATGAAAGCCGGACTACTATGGGGTCTATCATTAGGTCTGATTAATTTTTGGTTAAGTAATTATTTTATTTGAGTTTTAAATTCTTGTGTATCTTGTATGATATGCATCATTGGCCTAACTCTTATAATAATATTTTCTTTTAGTTCTATTTTAGCTCTAGGATGATATGGTTTCCAAAATGATAATGAATTTTCTCCATATACTTTTTCTAATTAATCAATGATTTTTTCCATGCTTATTGTTATATTTGTTTTCAAAACTTTTTTATACATTATTCTTTTATTTTTTATTTCATTTTGTGTAACTTGTTTTTTCTCCCATTTATCACCACTCTGTGTTAGCTGAACTCTATAAGGTCTAAATTCTCTAGGTATTTTTAGTAAATGTCCGCAATGTGTTTGTAACATTATTATTTAATTATTTTCTTTGTAATACTGGAATTGTTGTATAAAATCATTTTCTAGTAAAGATATCACATTTTAATTTATTATAACTATATATTTTGTTTACAAATATTTCTTTACTTCCTAGTATTATATCAGTTTTATCAGCACTGTTAATTATTTGAGTACTTTCTCCTGTAACTCATGTTATTTTTATTCTTCCATTAGTATTCCACGATTTTATAAAGAAATTTTTAAATATTGTTATATCACTTCTTGTGTCGATTAATGCACATGTTGTTATATTTGTTTCAACAATAGTAACTTGATAAATATCTAATGGAAAACTTATTTGGTTATTCATTTATTCAGCTTTTCTACATAGTATAGTTTGACCATTATGAGTTATATATAATCCTTCACGTTTTATACTATAATTCTCTAATCCATATAAGAAGCTCATTCCTAATAACACATGAGGATTTACCATACTGTTATCTACATGACATGGTACTAAGTGATTTATTCCTCCTATTTTTACTGGTACTTTAACTTCAAGTTCAGTTATATGTATTTTTCCATCAAAATTTATATATCTACATGGATCAGTTCTATGAGATATTAGTCATTTATTCCTGTTTCAAGTTATATGACATTCAATAGCTCCTGTGTCAATTAATATATTTGATCCTTTTATATGTTCTTTTCCATTGAAATATTCACCTTCTATTTTCATATTTCCAACATTTCTATGAAATTTTATTTCTCTTGTATTACTAGTTTCTCCTAATTTTTTTTTATTGGGTAAACTTGTTGATCTTCTAATTAATCTTCTATCTTCAAATGTTATGTTATTATTTGGATATTCTTCTTCTCTTAACTCTATAATTTACGGGTTTTTTTGTTATAGTAAGTTCATAATTTCTTGGGACTAAACTTATTTGTTTATCTGGTTCCATAGCTTCACCAAAATCTTTGTATTCTTTATGAATTTCAATAAATGGTTTTTTAAAATAAATGTTTCCATAATTAGAATTAGTAAATGTGTATAATGCCCTATATTCTATAGTCATAATTTTATCTCCTGGTTCCATTATATTATCTTTATGTAATTTGAAATGTAATCATAAAACTTCATTAAAACTTCTGTCTTTTAATGATATACAATATTTTGAGTAACATGTAAATATTAGTTTCTTATATGCTAAATTTCCTTTTACTATTCATAAATGACTGTCTTTTAAATTTATAATTCTTCCATCGTGTAAACTTAATGTCAAAGGTGAATCTAATCCTTCCCTGAACAAGGATTTAAACATTATTTGGATACCTGCTAAATAAACATATTGGATCTTTTCACTTTGTTTTCTATTGATCTTTGTTAATAATTCTGTAACCGTATTTTTTTGTTAAAATATTTAATTTGTGTGTTCCTTAAGTAGTTCTAACATCTATTGACCTTTCAATTTTATGATATTCATTTATTACCACCCTTTCTCTTTTCCATATTCTGTCTAATATTTCCCATTTTCCTATTTTCAAATCTAAAGACAATTTTTGTATTTTCCTGAACTTATTATTGTCAAAAGTTACTTTTAATCCATAACCTTTTATTCCTTCATATTCTTGTTTATCTATGTTCTTTTCTATTTCTTCTATTTCTCTATTTTGATTTTGATTCATTACTTTCTGAATCTGTTTCACTTATATAGACTTCTTGATCATAATATTCTTCAATGTCAGATATTTCACTTAGTTCACTTTTTATTTCTAGATATTCTTTTTGTATTATTTTAACCTTCTTTTGTTACAATCAGGACTTATATGTCACACTTCTCCACAATTTCAACATTTGCATTGGCTTTTGTCTTTTTTATAAGTTTTATTTTTCTGTTTTTTATTTGGATTATATCTTCTTTTGTATTATCTTCTCTTAGGTTTTATATATCTCTTGCTAATGTTTCTAAATTTTTTAAACTTTCTATTTTTATATTTTCTTTTATTATTTCTTCTTCTTTCAGGGTTACATTCTCATTGGGTAGGCTTTTTCATATTTTCATAACATATTCTAGTTAATTTTCCTGATTTCTTTAATAATTGTCTTTGTTGGCATATATATGTCAATCTTTTAAATAGAAATTTTATCCTTAATTCTAATGTTCTAGGTATTTCAGGGTTATCTCTTATAAATTTTTCACATTTTATTTTAAAGTATATTCCCCATGAACCTGATAATTTATTGTAATACATATCTTTGTATACTTCTTGATTTTCATTACTATAGAATTGGACATAATATTATTCTTTGAATTCACAAGTGTATTCTTTGATTTTACACATATCACATATTGTTAAATTTATTAATCTTATTCTTGCATTATCTTTTTCTCTAATTGATTATGTTTCAGCATTATTTATCCAATTTTCTCATAAAAATTCATCTGCAATATAATCTTTTAACTTTTCTATATCTTTTCTATCTGATTTTATTAGTTCTGTTTGTACATTTCTTCTTATTAATATTTTTGTATCACTACTTATTCATTCCCACCAATTCCTAACATGTCTTTCAAAATATGATGTTAAAAAGTTTATCATTCTTTCAGTATTTTCCCATGTGTCATCTTTATTGTATAAAAAGAACAATATCATTGAATCTGCCCAAGTTAATAAGGTTTTTTTAGTATCTATTTTACAATCCAAATCTAGTTTTGTTCATCCATGATTAATAGGTTTATCATAATTATTATTTGGTTCAAATCTATCTTTATATTTATTCCCTTTAGGTGGTTATCTATCTCTGATTCTATCATAATATTGTCGATATGATTTACTATATAAGGGTGCATAACTTTCATCCGGATCAGGTAATTCTTGTTTGGAAGTTCCTATTGGAGCTGGGCTAGATGCTCATCCGATATTCATTAAAACTTGGTATTCATTAAAATTTTCTAGGCTTAATTGGTCAAAATTTTCTATAAGTTCTTCAGTTTTTTCTTCAGCTTTTAGTTTTTCTTAAGTTTTTTCTATGGATTTTTGTAATTCTAACTCTTCTTCTATTATTTTTGGTAATATATTTTTTCTAAATTCATCATCCATAGTTCCTGTTTCTATTATAATTTCTTCTTGTTCAAAATGTTTCTTTCCTATTCTAAATATTTCTTTTTCTATGAGTTTTTTCTATCTATTTTCTTATCTTTATTTTTATTATTTTCTTTGAATTCTCTAATTTCTAGTTTTAGTATATTTATATCATTCCTTACTTCTTTTAATTCATTTTTTACTTCTTGAACATCACTTATTAAAGATTTTATTAATATTTTTAGATTTTCCATATATTCACTTATTGACATTTTATACTCTTGGTTTAATAGTTTGAGTTTTTTGTACCTTAAATAGTCTATCATACATATCATCTATTTTTATTTCTAATTTTTTTATTCTTTCTTCTATTGATATGATTATTTCATTTTCATTCTTCTTTATTTTCTCATTCAACTTATATATTTTTCTATAATTATTTCAATTTTATCTTAATTAATTAATTCTCCTGATTTTCTTTGAAATTTTTTTAAAATTTCTTCATCTATATTTTTAACTTCTCCTATCATATCTTTTAATTCATTGAATTGTGTTGTTAGTTTATTTTGAATATTCTGTAGTTTTTCTTTAATATTCATATCTTGTATATTTAATTCTTGTAATTCTTCAATAGCTAATTCATCTTGTAAATTTATATTTTTATATGTTAGCCATAAAAAGACACTTATTCAATTTAATTGCATATTGAGAAATCCATCGAATTTTTGCCACGAGCTTAATGGTTGAAATATAGTTGTATTAGCTCCTTTTATTTGATAAGACCCAACTGGAAGTCTTATATTTTCTATTATTTGTTTTTCAAATTTTATTTCTGGAAATTCTGTCATTAATTTCTTCCTTTGATATGTTCAATTTCTAGAATAAGCCTTGTTTCATATTTTGCTTCCTTATAATTCATTATTTGATATTCACAATATTCTTCAATTGATTCAATCATTAATTTTCTATGATATATTCTATAATATTTTAGATAGTCTTCCAATGTTCTTGTCTCATCATATTTTTCTTTTCTAGTTTTTTCTTTGTCTTCTAAAATCATTTGTATTTTTGGTAATTGCTTTAAAATTCTAATATAATATTCTCTCTTTTTCTTTAATAATTTTAATTTTAATTTTTCTTGTCGTTTTATATTTCTTTCTTCTCTTATTTGATCCATTAAATTTATTCTTTGTTCTATTATTAAATCTAATTTTTCATTTGTTTCTATGTCTAGATATCTAATTAGTTGAAGATATGCTCTATGATAATCCATCTTACATAATTCTTCTAGTATGTCTTTGTGAATTAAATCTAATATTTCGTTTATGATAAAAGCTTCCTTTATTATATCGAAATTTATTAGATCATAAATATTTTTTCTTATATTTTTGTCTAAATCTTTTAGAGTTCTCAAGAATTCTATTTTATAATTATCTAGTAGTATTAATGTATGCATAGTCATAAATCTTGATGTATATATTATGTATTTATTTTTATTTTTTGTTATATAATATTTATTTTTTAGATCTGCCATATGACTCTGATACTAATTTGAGGGGCGCTACTATGAGCGAAAAAAAATCATATAAACAAAAATCAATTAAAATTATATAAACAAAATTATCTAGGGACTTAAATGAAGTTTTCCTTTACTTTAATGGCTTATATTGTAAATTTCATGTCTAAGGGTGTTCTAGTAAGTTTGAAGAGTCAAGATCTATTTTCACAATATTATGGTTTCAAAGTTTATTTTACAAAATATTATGGTTATTGGATCTATTTATGGATATTTTTCTTTGAAAAATTATGTTGTTTATAAATTGTAATGATTGTATTTAATGGTGGGGTAGATATAAAAAGACGTGGCTATATTGCCACCACAAAACTTAATTCTTACACCACATTTTTAAGTAATTTCTTTATTGACTAAAATAGACATAAAAGAAATTACAAAAATATCCTTTTATTTTTCTCTCACTATTTTTAAATACACCACAATCTTTCAAATAAATTTATTTTCTTTTCTTCTTTATATTTATGGTGGCTATATTGCCACCACAAAATTTATTTTTTACACCACAATTTAAAGTATTTTCTTTATTTATAAAAATAGACATAAATAAAATTACATACATATTCTTTTAATATTATCTCACTAAAAATAATTTTTATATACATCACATCTTTCAAATATTCTCTTTTCTTCTCTATGTTTATTTTTCTAAATCATCTTATTCTTCTTGTTATTTTATATTTTTGCTTTTCAATACCAAGTTAATTAAAATAGATGTTAATACAATAATTTCATGAGTTTTCAAATAATAACATCATGCAAACATTAACATAAATTAAAGTTTAGGACTTTAGGTTAGTGAAAGATTTTTATTGTTCAAGGTTCCCTATATTTTGATGTCACCCAAGATTTTAGTTATTTAATTATATTTGATTTTCAATTAAATTTTATATTCGATTTTCGAATTTTATGGTTTTTCAATTACATATATTTGCGTGTTCATACTGCATTCCACCTATCATGTTTTCAGTTGCATCTAGTATTAAAAAAAAATAGTGATTCCACTTGCATCTAGTATTTAAAAAAAATGTGTATCAAGTATTTAGAAGCCAACCACCTACTATGTTTGTATGAAATTGAATATCTTATTGTTTCAATTATCTATCAAACATCAATTAAAAACTGTGTAACATGGAAATTTGAACCTAATTAATTGTAATTAAGGAAATAATTGGTGGCAATGATGAGAAAAAAGGAGAGAAATATTGAAAATTTGGAATGATGAGTACACCACAATAATATATATATATATATATATATATATATATATATATATATATATATATATATATAAGATTAAGAGTATTATTGTAAATTTGTTGTGGTGTATTTATTGAAAATATATTTTAATTATGGTGTGATTATAATGTGATATAGTAAATAAATTTTGTGGTGGTAAATTTCCCGTTATCAAATATAATTCATCATTCCTTCTCATTTCCTTGAAATTTTGAGATTACTCTCAAATCTACTACATAGATTCCCAATTCCCCATTTTCTCTGGTGTCTGACCCCATCATTGTCTAGTTCTGCTGAAACAAGCTGTTCATCCTAAACTCTATAAATCCATCCAATGTCTCTCCTACACTCCACTGCACCAAATCTTCAAGTGTTACTTCATACTCATCCACCAATTTCAAGCCAATCAAATCATTATTCTACATTCCCAAGTGTCAAGCATCAAATTTATACCCAGTTTTCGTGTAAGCTATACTCACATGTTACCAAACCCAGAACCAGGACTTCGCAAAGTAAAGTTGAAATTAGCAATTTTGACGCCGATGAATATGATGGTGATGATTACGAGGATGAGGATGAACGTGGGTTTTTGAGAGGTGAAGGGTTTATAGGGAGAGAAGAGAAAGAGAAGGATTATGACAGAGACCCTGAATTTGCTGAGATTCTTGGGAGTTGTCTTGATGATCCAGATAAAGCTAAGACCAAAGTAAGTTAACTCTTTATTGAAAATCTATGAGAAAAAAGAATAATTAATCGTGCATATTAGTTTTTATTATATTTTGATTGTTTCTAATCGAATTTTTTATGAATTTCTGAATAATTTTTATTGCTCTTTTCTTGTGAATAAATAGTAAAATTAAGTGATGGACGGAACTGTCATGAAATGGTATATTGCTAGTATCCGTGTTTCAAGAAGTGAATGTCTTTGTTAGTAAATATTGGGAAATGTGAGTTTATTGTTAGAATAATTAGCACATTCTAGAATATGCTTTTGAATATGCTTAGAATATGCTTTATATGTAGAATATGCTTTTGAATATGCTTAGAATATGCTTAGAATATGCTTTATATGCTTTAGAATATTCTAAGCATATGCTTTTGTTTTGTATGTATATATAGGATTGAGTATTATAATGAATGATGTGGTTTTAGAGTTGTCTCTTCTCTCTTTCTCTTCTTCTATTCTTTCTTCTTTCTCTTAGTTTATTTGTAGAACATATATAAGGATATATATGTTATTGTGTTTTCTACATGGTATCAGAGCAATTTGATTCACATTGCCTTCGAAAAACGAAATCAGCGTGCATTTTTCTTCTTCGCGAAAAACTCTAAACCGTACTGTTTCACGAATTTCGAGGCACTTGCAGTAGGAATTCCGGTGATCTAAGACCATATTCAGAATCTGCAGGTGGAGCCGCGTCGACCGGAGTGGCGCGTGAGAGTACACGCGCCGGTGTAAGGAGGCGCGTGAGTCAGGCAGTCGGACCTTCTGGTGGCGCGTGGGGGCGCGTGCGGCAGTTCCTGGCGGCACGGTTGACGGATTTGCGATCGACTATTCATCCTCTATCTGCTTGTGGTGTTGGTTTGCAGTTATCCATTCTTTTTTACACACTGCTTTGCTTGACTTTGTTGGTTAGTATCGTTTTCTCTCTTATAATGGCATCCGATGATTCTCTTCAGGCTATTAATGTGCGTTTGAATGGTCAAAACTATGCTTACTGGAGTCATGTTATGAAACACTTTCTTAAGGGTAAAAAATTGTGGGGTTATGTCAGTGGAATAGTTGAGAAACCGGAAAATAATGATGCAAATTATGCAACTCTGTTAGATACCTGGGATTCAAATAATTCAAAAATTCATACATGGATAAATAATTCTGTAGAACATAGTATTGGTACACTGTTGGCTCCTCTATACTTGGTCCACCGCCTTCATCTGATTCCCGATTGACTGATCTTAGTGAGCAGTTTCAGAAGTTTTTAGCCTCACAGTCACATGTCATGTCAGCCTCTACTCATGTAGGTTTGTCCTCTCAGAACTCATCAGGTAAAACCTCCTCGTGGATTTTTGACTCGGGTGCTTCTAAGCATATGTCTCCTAACTCATCACTTTTTGATTATTTATATCCTTCTATGTCATCTTCACCTGTTATGACTGCTGATGGCACCCCGTTGTCCTTAGCAGGTGTTGGTTCTGTTCATACTTCTAATCTATCTTTATCAGATGTCTATTGTGTTCCTGACCTTACTTTAAATCTTATTTCTGTTGGTCAATTATGTGATTCTGGTAATTCTGTTCACTTTACTTCTACTACTTGTTATGTACAGGATCCGCAGTCTCAGAAGCTGATTGGGATCGGCCATAGGCAAAGAGGAGGACTTTATGTTCTAGATAATCTGAGACCAGCGCATGTTGCAGCCTCTAGAACTGATTTATCGTCTTTCCATTTGAATTCTTCTTCTTCTAATTTCTATTTATGGCATTCTCGCCTAGGACATGTGTCTGCTAGTCGTTTGAGATTTTTAGCTTCTAAAGGTTGTTTGGGAGACTTAAAACCTCATGATATTTCTGATTGTAGTGGATGCAAACTTGCTAAATTTTCAGCTTTACCTTTTCCTCGTAGTATTTCTTCTTCTATTGCATCATTTGATCTTGTACACTCAGATGTATGGGGCCCTGCTCCTGTTTCTACTAAAGGAGGATCCCGATATTATGTTTCCTTTATTGATGATTATAGTCGTTACTGTTGGGTATATCTTATGAAGCGACGTTCTGATTTTATTTCTATTTATCGTTCGTTTCGAGCACTTATTAAAACTCAACATTCTGCTGTCATTAAATGTTTTCGATGTGATTTGGGTGGGGAATATGTTTCTAATGATTTTCGTGAGTTGCTTGCTCTTGATGGTACAATTCATCAAACTTCTTGTACTGATACTCCTCAACAGAATGGTGTTGCTGAACGTAAGCATAGACACATTGTTGAAACTGCTCGTTCCCTTCTCCTATCTGCCAAAGTACCTAGTGAATTTTGGGGGGAGGCAGTTCTCACTGCTGTCTATTTGATAAATAGGATACCATCTTCTCATTTATCTGGTTTGTCACCATTTCAAACCTTGTTTAGTTATTCTCCTGATTACTCTCTCTTAAAAGTCTTTGGGTGCACTTGTTTTGTTCTTCGTCCTACGGCAGAACGTAGTAAATTAACTCCACGCTCAGCTATTTGTGTCTTCTTAGGATATGGTGAGGGACAAAAAGGTTATCGATGTTTTGATCCTGTCAGTCACAAGTTATATGTCTCTCGTAATGTTGTGTTTCTTGAACACATTCCCTTCTTTTCTATTACAGATAATACCTCTCACATGACCACGTCAGATCTCATTTGTATTGATCCTTTCACTGATGATATTGATAGACCATCTACATATGTCCCTACTATTTGTTCTCCATCTTCGTCATCTGCTACAGGTACACATGCGCCATCTCAGAATGTCCTCCCTTCTCCTATGGATCCCCAAGCACCGTCTGAGGCTGAGGATTCGCAGTCTCCTCCTCCTCGATATCCTCAACGTATACGTAAGTCTGCTCACTTACCCGAGTTTGATTATTCTTGTTATTCTGAGTCCTTTTGTTGTTTTTTGTCTTCCATTCATAAGCTTTCTGAACCTTCCTCTTACAAAGAAGCAGCTTTAGATCCTCTTTGGCAACAGGCTATGACTGATGAACTTAATGCTCTACATAAGACAGACACTTGGGAATTAGTTTCTTTACCACCAGGAAAACATGCTATTGGATCTCGTTGGGTCTATAAGATCAAGACCAAATCTGATGGTTCAGTTGAGCGTTACAAGGCTCGATTGGTTGCTAAGGGATTTTCTCAACAGTATGGCTTGGATTATGAGGAGACATTTGCCCCTGTTGCAAAAATGACTACTGTACGTACACTTATTGCGGTTGCTTCTATTCGTCAGTGGAGTCTCTCTCAAATGGATGTTAAAAATGCCTTCTTGAATGGAAATCTTCAAGAAGATGTTTATATGGTTCCTCCACCTGGTGTTCCTCATTCTCCTGGATTTGTTTGCAAACTTAAGAAAGCTCTATATGGTCTCAAACAAGCACCTCGTGCCTGGTTTGAGAAGTTTTCTACAGTTGTGCTCTCTCTTGGTTTTACATCTAGCCATCATGATTCCGCTTTGTTCTGTAGATGTACTTCCACTGGTCGTATTCTCCTTCTGTTGTACGTTGATGACATGATCATTACTGGTGATGATGTTGTAGGGATAACCAATTTAAAATCAGAATTGGCTCGTCTTTTTGAAATGAAGGATTTGGGTCCCTTAACTTACTTTCTGGGGATTGAGGTTGCTTCTTCTCCTCGAGGTTATATGCTCTCTCAGTCTAAATATGCTGCAGATGTCGTTGAGCGTGCTCGTCTTACTGATACTAAAACAGCTGATACTCCTATTGAGGCTAATGTTCGTTACTCATCTTCTGATGGTGAACCACTGTCTGATCCTACTTTGTATCGTACTATTGTTGGTTCCCTTGTTTATCTTACCATTACTAGGCCAGACATTGCTTATGCTGTGCATGTTGTCAGTCAGTTTGTTTCAGCACCTACCATGGTTCACTGGGCAGCGGTTGTTAGAATCTTGCGCTATCTTCGTGGCTCTTGCTTTCAGAGTATTTTATTCCCATCGACCTCCTCCTTAGAGCTTCGAGCTTACTCTGATGCAGATTGGGCTGGGAACCCAACTGATCGTAAGTCCACTACTGGCTACTGTGTATTTTTGGGTGACTCTCTTATCTCATGGAAAAGTAAGAAGCAGACAGTAGTTTCTCGCTCATCAACTGAAGCAGAATATCGCGCTATGGCCTCCACTACTACTGAGATTGTGTGGTTACGTTGGCTACTTGCAGATATGGGTGTTTCTATTTCATCTCCCACCTCTATGTATTGTGATAACAAGAGTGCCATCCAGATCTCACATAATTCAGTGTTCCATGAGCGCACGAAGCACATTGAAATTGATTGTCACCTTGTTCGTCATCATCTTCAGCATGGGACTATTGCCTTACCTTTTGTCTCTTCATCATTGCAGCTTGCAGACTTCTTCACCAAGTCTCATCCGACTTCTCGCTTCCGATTCTTACTTGACAAACTCTTGTTGCTTCATGCTATAGCATCGTGAGTTTGCGGGGGGATGTTAGAATAATTAGCACATTCTAGAATATGCTTTTGAATATGCTTAGAATATGCTTTATATGTAGAATATGCTTTTGAATATGCTTAGAATATGCTTAGAATATGCTTTATATGCTTTAGAATATTCTAAGCATATGCTTTTGTTTTGTATGTATATATAGGATTGAGTATTATAATGAATGGTGTGGTTTTAGAGTTGTCTCTTCTCTCTTTCTCTTCTTCTATTCTTTCTTCTTTCTCTTAGTTTATTTGTAGAACATATATAAGGATATATATGTTATTGTGTTTTCTACATTTATATTGCTAGTATCCGTGTTTCAAGAAGTGAATGTCTTTGTTAGTAAATATTAGGAAATGTGAGTTTACACATTTTTTACCAGATACAGGTTTTATAACAAGAATACCTTTTTTTTACTCCTCCGTCTACAAAGATGGGCTTGTTTTCCCTTTTTTGTTTGTCCCAAATTATATCCCACCTTCCTATATAGATGTCCTAATTTTCTAATATATCCCTCTTTATTATGAATGGTTATCAATAAATATGAACTACTTATTATTCAAAGTAGGGACATATTAGGTAAAATGTAAGGAACTTATAGTTCTAACATATATTACTTATGATTTCTTAATCCGTTATCCGTGTGAAAATAGAATTGAGTCTATCTTTATGGGACGAGGACGGAGGGAGTATTATTATATTTTTTGTTTTTTGGGGCATTAGCTAAGGCAAATTAACCATCCTTTTTTTTTTTTTTTTTAATTCATTTTATCCCACTGGAGTTCTTTCTCTGTTGACCTTGGTAAGTAAAAACATAAAAGGGGGAATTTCTGAAATAGATTACAGATATTCCTAGCATCTCTTCTGAACTTCTGTGGAGTTTTGAAGAATCCAACATCAAGCAGTATTGAAAAAAATAAATAAATTATGTAGCATTTATGTGACTCTTTATACTTGTTCTTTTGATAATTAGATGATAGCGTTTGTTCACAATTGACGTGACAGATGGAAGAGAGATTGAGAAGGAAAAGGAACAAGATATTGCATACTAAAACTGGTTCAGCGGCACCCATGAAAGTGACATTCAATAAGTAAGTCCACATGCACAACTTGCATATTTGGTAAATTTATAATATATACGCGCGTGTGATAATAATGAAGTGAATTGATAATGAGTTAACCTGGCAAATTGTTCAATTTTTTTGAAACTGTATCAATGTTGACATAAGAAGAACCATCTGATTAAGCCATTGTTTGAGCTCCATTTTAGGTTGAAAAATGAGTTTTGGAATAGTATTTTTTTGAAGAATGTGTGGTTAAGAAATAATGACAACTTTTGGGTTACGAGTAATATTATTTTATTGGAGAATTTGTTGTTGAAAATAGGAAATAGAAAAATGTATTTTGATTTTAATGGGGGCCAAACAAGGGCTAAACTTCTAATAGCATTCAGTGGAAGTCTTATTGCTATCATTTCTCAGAAATTAGGCGTGAGACTCAGGTTTGACTTTGGAACTCATGACATCCATTTTTCTTCTCTCATTTTGCCATAACTACAAATGAATCACATTGAACCCCAAATACTTTAATGCGCAACATTGATTCACACTACATCACTACTATTTTTTTTTTTGTCATCTTGTTTTTAAGCTTCGGACAGAAATTATTGCGTACAGATTTTCTTGATGTGTTCTTTTTGTTTCAGCTTCAGTCCAGAAGAAAGCTTCTGTTTTTTCACTGTTCTTGAAATCCTGGAATATGTAAATAATTCAAGTGGATACCCTTAACTTACAGAACAAGCTATTGACCTCATTGGCATTATTTAGATACATGCTTATATTGAATTATTGTAGCGTTTGCATTTATTATTAGCCAGAGACCAAGTTTTTTGTTCCAGTGCAAATTTTTAGCCATTATATTTCAAATCATGCGAACAAAAAACTTAAATAGCTGGTTTGGAAAATGTCTTCGGTAATTTCTAGTGGTGCAATCTTCGTAATGGAGTAGAGTGGTTACAAGTATTATTGGGATCAAAACATCTGGGATTGCGAAAGAGTCGTGAGTGGTTCCTTCAGAAACCCTTGGAAGTTTATGTCTCAAGATTCTCTTCTCCAGCGCAGTTCACTTCATGCGTTGTGTGAAAGGGGATAAGATTTATTTCTAGGAGGAATTTTGGGTTGATCTTTCGTGATGACTTCTTCATTTCAGAGACTCAATCTTTCTTTGCTTAAAAATTCTCTATAAATTCTATTGGTTCACTCTCTAAACATGATACAGTGAATTGGAATTCTCATATTTTAAGAAATCGGGGTTTATAGAGATTTTAGACTTGATAAATGACTTCTGAAAATAGTGTAATGGATTGTAATTTTTAGTTTCTATGAAATTTGAGGGACAGGGAGGCTTTACAGCTGACAATCGACTCTTCTTGAAAACGTTTAAGTAACACCTTCTGAAATTGACAAGGGGTTGCGAAGTTATAGCCCCTTGATATCCTCTTGCAGATTATCCTTCAGTGCTCTAGGCAGTTTGCTTAGCTATCCCATCTTTGCCCTGGTTTAAGTTCATCTGAGAATTTTGTTCCTTCGCGGAATAGTAGTGTTTTAATGGCTATTAGTACTTGTGAAAGGGGGTAAAACGAAATGTCCTTATTTATTTCTTTCTACTTTGTGTGTGTGATGCATTGGAATGGTTCAGAAAGTATGGATAATTACTTTTACAGTCTGACGCAGGGAAAAGACATTGTTAGACTCCACCGGGAAGTTGATTTTAGTTGGGTCTCCCGTCTCCTCTATGGACAGATCCCAGTTTTTATATGGATTCTCCGGATAAGGAGTTAAAGGGCATTCCTTTCTCGTTAATTATCCTTAATTGGGAAAATATATAGTATTCTTTAGTCTTTAGACGAGATTCTGATTTGTTTGGTGATTAGAGGACTCATTATCCTCTAAACAGTGTAGCTTTACTTCTGTAATTAATAAATTTCTGTTTCTTATGAAAAATTATAAGAGGAAGATGAGGATACACAGAAAATTTCTTATCTGATTGATGGTAAAATATTTCGTGTGTTTATTACGTTTCTTTATCTTCGTTTTCACTTTTTTCCAGTCAAGTCGAGTTTCTATTATTCTGCATCGCACGTGAGAACGAACTTTATATGTTGATTTTTGAAGGGTGACGTTTGTACATAAAACACATTGCTTTTGATGTACACAACGTCCGGAGAAAATTTTACGAATTTATCTTATTTATGACCAGATTTGATTTCTCAAATTCGTACATATGGTTCGAGTTCTATAATGCCCCTCTGCAGAAAGATGTCTCTTTGATATGTGATGTAAGTAACTACTCCAGTTCCATTGACTTGTATGCAAAGATTTCAGTATTTTAGTTGATATAAACTGTATGCCAGACAATTCGATCGTGGCACATTGTTGGACGTCTCGGTGGATGCAATTCTATGAATATGCAAGTAAAGTCCCTTCAAATCTTCCTATATATTCTATGTGGACATGTTAAGTCTGTAAACTCGATCATTTTCGGCTGTTTCTCCCAGTTGTCACAGTGTCCATTGGATCAAAGACCGAGTTATGACGCTATTCAGGGAGCAAACGTTAACCCGACAACATTTTATAACATAGGGGACCTCGAGATTCAAGATAACTTAGCCAGAATATGGTAAGTGGTTCAAAATGTTTTCGAGTTTTTTCTGCTAGATATGTGAATCAATGCTGCTTGGGACTTGTATTGACAGGGTGGATATCGGCATTAGTGAACCACTGCTCTTGGATATATTCATCAATGCATTGACTCAAATAAGCACTGAGTAAGATTTTGAGCATGTTTGGCAAGAAAGAGCTTTCTTATGAACTGGGGGCCCCACAGTTTTGTGTCCAAACAAATTGTGGGTCCCTGAGCTTATAAGATATTTCTACTTTTTATCACATTTTTCATTGTTATCTTCTGTAATCTTTAGACTTGTAATGAACAGCTATACTGGAATCAAGCAAGTGGTGTTTGGTGGATCTGAATTCGAGAACTGGAGAGAGAGCTTAAAATCAGAGGATGTGGGTTACAGCATTCACAAGATATAGGATCTTAGCGGTTTTTTGTTTACAGTGTAAGAGTAAATCCGTGTCTTCATTGAAATTGTTTTCATGGTCGGAAATGTTATCCCAAAGCGGACCAAGACAGAACTTTTACTTGTTCAGATAACAAGCAATGGGCGAAAGCGTGGTGGAACAATATCACATGGAGGTAGAAGGCCCAAGGATCGTGAACCTATTTGAATATTTTCCCTTAAGAAGCAAAGATGGTAACTTGGAAGGGTAATTTTTCACATTTAAATTTTGTGTTAGATATAACGTACCTCATCCGTCAAGAAATCTTGGTTCAAACTTTTCGTAATTGGGTAAAAGATGCCTCTTCTTTACATTTATTATGATTCGTTCTTCACGAGTATTGTAACTGGAATGGTCTTATTACTCCAAAGATGTTATCGGGGGTTAAATACGTTCAAGTTCAAATCAGAAATCGAAAGTAGCTTTTGTTTTAATCAAATTTTGTCCCGAGTCTTTGCCCTTGGACAAGCTGGCACTAGATGGTGTCATGTACAATAAATGTTAATTTTTTACTAGAGATTATTAAAAAAAAAAAGGGTATAACCCACTAGATGGTGTCATGTACAATAAATGTTAATTTTTTACTAGAGATTATTAAAAAAATAAAAGGGTATAACCCACGTCTTGAGGGCTCGAAACAAAATACAAATTTAGAGATTATTAGTATAACAGTTAGAAACTTGACCGACTATTATTGCAAGAAAATAATTTTAGAAATCATTGACATAATTACTCAAAACTTCCATCATCTCTGGCGTGCAATTACTCGAAATAAAACGTTGCAACCACTCGACAATAGAAGAATCGATCCACTATCAGCCCAACTCACAGGAGTAGGTAAAAAGTGGCAAATGAATCTAGGGTCGAACCTAGGTCCTATAAGACACAATTATATAACAAAATGCACGCCATTTTGATTCTAACTATAAACTCGAACCATTGGCTAACCAAAATATTTCGAAGGACCGAATTAGTGAACACATCTTGTCGAACCGGAGATAAAAAATGGGATGTAAAACCTCAAATTCAACCCGGCCCCACAAAAGGTCATTGGATTGCATTGTATCTATATGATGCTCCCAAATAACGAAAAGATTTAGCGAATTCCAAACATCTGTTAATTTTGTGAATAGTTGATGCTTAAAAGATTTGTTGATTTTTCATAGAGGATACTGAAATTATTTACAATATTTCATAAAGAATAATGTTATTTAACCATTAACAACACTTGGCAACAAAGTCAATCTAGGTGTTACTATATGATTGGTTTAATTAAAGGTTCAATTAATTATGCGATTCATTTACTTGTACATCTTATTCATTACTTAATATCAAATGTGTTCTTGTAACATTAATGGTGTTAAGCGTTTATCGGTTCGATTCGATTATTAAAGGAACCAAAATCGAACCGAAATTTTCGGTTTTGTTTCGGTTCGATTCCTTCAAATACAAGAATCGAACGGTTTCTGTTTCGGTTCGATTTTTGGTTATTTTTCTGTTTTTGTTCGGTTCCAATTAAAAAAAATTAAATTTGATGCAAATACAAAAAAAAAAAAAAAAAAAAAAAATAATTGTTTACAAAAATTAAAGGTAAATACAACCAAATAAAGCTTTCAATTAACATTAAAGTCCAAATTCATGTATAATATACCACGAATGTGATTCTCAGAATCTTGATAGTTAAAATCTTTTTTCTACTCTAAAACTATTCTTATTTGAAAATTTTGAAAAAGAAATAACGTCAAGGAAACAAGAACATTTGAATCTCATTAAAAGTAAATTTCACAAAATAACAATACTATAATAGTGTATGAAATGACTTAAAAGTAAATTACTAAATTCCATAATAATAGTGTATCAAACAAACAACATTTTGATACGCTGTCTACGAGTCTATTCATTAAAGTGTGATTCTACTTGGAGAAGATTGTGAGTCATGAATTTCTAATTAAAATACTACCAATCTAGACAACATTTCTCAAATGAAAAAATTATGAATAAATATATATTCCTCTGACCCACTGTCTACACATCGAAGCGTGAACATAAATATATTTTGCTGTATAATTCAATGAAAAATTCAAAAAAAAAAAAAATATTTTTATCAGTTTTGATTTTAAGAACCGATCGGTTTCGATTTTTTTTTTTTTTTTTTTTTTAAAACCGGTTTCGGTTTTGATTTTTTTTTTTCAAGAACCGAAATATTTCGATTTTTTCGATTCGATTTACTCGGTTCCAATTTTTTTGTCCACCCCTAATTAAGCGTAATGTTATTCTTTTCTAAATGCTCATTGAGATGTGACATTAAGTCATTAATTATTACAGATGTATTATTTAATTTTCACACTTCACACCTCTACTCCACCCAATGAGTTGTTTGACACATCCCACTTGAATTATGAATAATATATTATTCTGGGTGCTAAATTGTAGTAAGAGACAATTCTAAAAATTTATTTAAATATAATTTGAGAAAAAATTTGTATAAATTCCTAATCCTTCCCCTATTGGTCCTCAGATATATTTATCGATCGTTTGGCACGTCAAATTGGAAAATATTAACTAAGTTAAAATAAATAGTCTAGTAATGGAGAACAAGGGCTTTGTCCAAATGGATCCTTAACAAGATTGAGGTTTTGGATTCGACTGTCCTAAAAGGATTTGAATAGATTTGTAGTTGTATATAAGAATTTGCCAAATAAATAAATAAATAAAAGTCTAGTAATGCATCCCAAATATGTCATCACTCCAAGGAAACTGAAGCGGGTTTAGTACACCTAAATAGATTAATCATATTCCAAGGTCATTAAGACGAACAGGTACAGCTCATTAATTTACAGATACGACTCGATTAGTTGTTTAAAGATAAAATGAGAGAATCAATCAAACGCTGTAATTATGAACTTGGCCCGGAGATTTTCTTCGCGACTGACTCGATTTCCTTCATCCTTTCATCTACTAGTTGCCTCAGCTGCTCCTCTTGGTTGCCTTGATTTTCATCCTTCTCAATGCCAGTAGCTTCATCCCCGTTGGATTTGAACATTGCAAACGACATTTCTTGATCAAACTCTGTTGGGATATCAATTATACGCTTCCCGGCGCCTTCAGATTCTTTCCCGATGACATCAGCCTTTACACGATCCGATACAATTATCCTGTAATTCTCCATGTACTTGTCGATAGGATCTAAACCGAGGTAAATGAGAATCTCCCAACACTGTAGAAACTGTTTCTTGTTGATTTTCAAAGTTTTCCTTGCATCTTCGATGGCGCTAGTAGGAGGTCCAAATCGAATAGGCTGACTTTTTTTTGAGAGATTTTCTTGCTTTAATTTTGAAACAACCGCATTAAGTGCATGCTGGATTGGTTCGAATGAAAGCAGACGCTCTACGTCAATGCAGGTTCGCACATGTTGAAGTGAATCCACTGGTTCTTCGATGGTTAGGTCGTAAACATTTTCTGATATTGCAACATTGTTGAGAACTTCAAGAAGATGGCGACCATAACCCTTTCTCTGATAAGGAGGTATAACCAATATCTGCAATACCGAACACGTATTTTGACAATTTTTAAAACGAAAAATGATGATGAGATAAGTCAATCTGCATAAAACTACGAGTTTCTGGTTCTAAAGTTTGGTCATACAGAGAGACTGTAGCAAACCTGACCAAGACGCAAACGCTTGCCATCAGGGTATCGATGAAAACGATAAACAGCTGCAAAACCAAGCAACCCAAAATGACTGTCTTCTTGATCTCTTCGGACTAATAAATAGATTTCCCATCTTGGATCAGTCACATCTATAGGATTGCTACCTGTGTCAACAGTGCCACCACCAGTTTAGAATGATATGATCTAGTTCATGACCTATTTAGCCCATGTTTGATGTTCATTTTAAAGAGTGATTTTTGGAGAATGAAAAGTAGGGAAAAATTTTGGGTTCGTGTAAGAATATTTTATTGTGTGAACGTATGGTTGAAAATGAGTATGAGAAAAAAAGAGTATCGAAAAAATGGGAATCAAATGGGGCCTAAAGGTGAAACTCAAGCAGCACTAAGGTTAGCAGATTTATTTATACGACACCAGAAAAATGCCAAACAGTCTTTCATAAAGCAAGGCAAGCTCAAGTGTTACCGTCTACAAGGAGGAGCACAAGTGGCACCAGTCTGCTGTAAAGATGTCCAACTGGCATACCAACAACTTGGAGAACCTGCAGCAATGCAACAAACACAAAACTCAATCGCAGACATGTAAATCGTAAATGCACTATAGGAGATTGAGTTCCTTTCTCTGCACAGTCATAAATTATTTACTAAACAAAAAATTGTCAACCTCAAACCACCCTTCTCTGCAGGAAAAGGAAATGCAACTGAAAAAGCTTGTTAGAAATTCTCAATTCTGAACTTTTTCTAAGAAATTAAAGGTTGACTATAAGTGAAACTTCTCAACTTATAGTTATTATCAATTCCTTATGGAGAAACAAAGCATTAAAACGATAGCCACTAGCATTTCTAAACACGATAAAATCTTTTTGCCGCGACATATAACTTCAAAACCGAATGAATGGTTCAACTTTTTTGGGTTCTGAAGGAAAGAAACAAGATGGGGGAATACTTCAATCAAAATACCTTGATAGGGATATTCACACAATTTATAAATTTAATTCAAAGTCAAACGGAAAGAACATCTCCATTTGAAAGCAATGATCCGATAATCAAATGTTTAGGAAATCACTTTTGTTTGATAACAGTGTTTAGTTTATAAATTGATTTATTTATGATTTTGAGATAAAAAGTAGTGGTTGAAAATTGGAGAGAAAAATGTGTATGGTTAAAAAGTAGTTTGGGAAATTGTGTAGTTTATAAGAAAAGTATTGCAAAATGAAGTCTGATGTTTCATGATCAGTAACTTGAAATAAAAAATTCGAATTGCTGCATAGTAGTTTGGAGGTTGCAAAAGTTATATGGGGATCCGGAAATGAGATAACAATTTTAGGCAGCAAGATAAGAAGACAAACAAGTCAATATGGTATTGGAAATATTTATCGTTGCAAAATAAACAAATGGCTCAAAAGTCACCTCCACGTTGGCAGTTTCTGCCTTGGGAAGACTAGAGTTACCAGTGCTACCATTGGAAGCATTCTTCTGCAATACTTTTGCACCTGAGGCAATAGATCTGCACAATTGCCAATTATGAAAAATAGGAAACCCCAGTGTCAATAATGATGAGCAGCAGACCAGCAGCATACTCTAAACACTAAAATAGAGATAATGTCACAGATTCAACATACTTAACAAAGTCACATTCAGTTGAAAATGTTTGAAGAAAGTCTTCTTTCTTCTCCACAAGGTTCTCAGCAAAAATATTCTGTTGGACATGAAGTATTCATTATGTTAATTAGTGTTCTAAAAAACATAAAGCGTGACGAAGCGACGAGACCGAGAATCACACTTAAGCGTGCCTAGGCGTGAAAAAGCCCGGTAATGCGAGAGCAAAGCGCGAAGCGTGACTAAGCGTGAAAGCCGAGAATCACGAATAGGTGTATGGCTAAGGACACTTTTCAGAACATAGTTTTAATATACATCATGTTCAAAGTAGATAACAAGTTGATTTTGAAAATGTGTGGCAAAAATTACCTGGAGAGAAGACTTCAGATCAGTTATACCCTTGCCTCCCTACAACAATTAAACATAGTAATCAATACATTAATAGGACTGCCCATGAAATTGAAACAAATGATTCTTGTCCAGCAAGAATTTTAGCCGTTCTAGACAGGAAATCATAAATTGACGTTGAGTTATTGACACGTGCCCTAACTGCAGATGTTTTTGGATCATATTCTTTGCCAGATGAATGGTAAAAAATCAGCACTCTAAAGTTCTGTTGATATATCTTGCCAACAAGACGACAACTCACTTGAATCCATTTATTTTCCAGGAAATGGAGGAAGAGGTAGGATAATCTGTATAGAGATAATGTTGTGAAAAAGCGAGTTGTGTTGCACGGACACTTTAACTAAGATAGCATGTTCACGTCTGACATATGTCAAATACCGACACTCCTCTAATACTCTACCATGATTATTCTTTATAAAAAATATTATATATTTTTACACAGTATTATTATATAACAAAAAAGTAACCATATTTAAAAGATTTCAAAACGAAAAATTAATAACAAGTATAATCTAAATTTATGGTATTAATTATGATTTTTTAAGATTTTAATTCATGTATCGACGAGTCGTATGTACCTTTTTGAAAAATCGCGTGTCGACACATCCAACACGTCGTGTTGGACAAACGCGTCCGTGTCGTTGCATCATAGAAAGCAAGAATAGGCAATGGGAAAAATAAGAACATGAACAAATAACACATTTATGTGGAAAACCTAGACAGGAACAAAATCATTGGCAGGGGAAGAGAAAATCAAAGATGAGTACAAGAGAGGAGGGTTTCAAAAGGCTACTCTAAAAAAAATGATGAAACCCTAAAATACATTATACATCATATGTATATTTGTGTTGTGCGTGCGTGCATGAATAATAAAGCCTCTGTTCTTTAACGCAATTTATAAACACAAATTCTCAAATCACTTTTTAACCACACAATTTTCAAAATCTGAATCAGGGTCGATGTACTCTAACAGGAGACCTGAATATGTATTTGAAGTATACCTCACATAGATTTTCACCCATATTACTACAGCCTTTTTCCTTGATTTTCAATTAAAACAAAGAGGCCTTAGAGAGAATTGAGAGAGATTGAGGAAAATCAACAAAAGAATTTCATATCTAAATACTATCTACTAGAAACCATTATGATTATTCTAATTTTCAACGTAGTATTGCTGAATGTGATGGGAAATTTCACAAATTTGACTGCATAATATCTTTTGTTTCTTGATATTTAACGTAGGTAGATAACCTTTTCACAGTGTCATTAGCAGAATGTAAAGACTTACATCCGATGTGCTCTCAAAAGAAATATCAACATATGCAAGAAACGATATGCTGCTGACCCAAATGGTGATCTGCATAATTCAAATATAGAAAGATTTGATTACCATTGAGGCCAAAAATTAGCATTTACAACCAAAAAGAATCCGAGAAACCTCAAGTGCCACGTACAAAGATGGTAAAAATAAAATGGGATTGAGTTTAAATTCACTTGTTCCGCCATGGAATTCATCCTGCAAATTCTCCCAAGGCATTGAACTGATGGACTCACAGGATGCATAAAAGGGCCATGCAGAATATATCCCCACCCAAAGTTGAAGGAGAAAGGGAATGAAAAATGGACATCTAAGCATTATTGTCACTTGACAAGTTCCATATAGGTTCTCAGAACTATATATACTTTCTTGTTCAACACACTGGCCACTTGTTCATTTCCCTTTTTTGTTATGTTCTTCTCAGCAAAATAGCAACAATTGTAAGAAATGAAGAAAAAGGGATCCAAATACCAAAACTGCATATACCAGTCACATTCTACGATGAGTTCCTCTACCTCTATCTGCGTAGCAGCAATCAGATGCACATAAATTCCTAGAACATTTTTTATTCCAACTAATACGTGACTTAAGGATGTTAGCAACGAAACCATGCATCTCAAAGCCAGATGACGAGAACTATAAATGAGAAGAAACGTGAGGACAAGACAGAAAAAAAATCATCTTTTTACATTATCAAACAAAATGAGGAACCAACTAGCTAGCAACTTTCAGGACGATACTTCAGTCAAAGAGAAGGCATAAATCAGTCTAAAATACTTAAAAACTTTACCGTCAGACCCTTGTAACCATATATCTTTCCATCTTCTTCAAAGAAGTGGTTCAAGTCAACTGGTTCAATTAGGAAACTGTCAGGAGAACCCACTTCCTCTTTGGTAGACACTATAGATTAAAAGAAAAAAATATTAAATAAATGAGCAAAAGAAACTCACAATAGCAAAATAACAAATGTGCTATATCTAAGCTAAAAATTTTCGACCGATTTTTTTTTTCTCCATAATCAAATTAAACCAGAATCGTGCATAATAAGAAAGAATTATTACCCAAATAAATCTTAATACACTCATTAGGTGTGACTCCAGCGTCTGCACATAAAAAATTAAACAAGAAATGATTAAATTTATTGAAGCTACATTTCAAGGAAAAGAAGAACAAAACTAAAAAAAAAAATCAAAAACCATAGGTGATTGGCTTACCGATTTTGGAGAAGCCGACGCGGCGTCGTTTCTTGGGGTCGGAGACTGGATCTGCTACGGAGTGGTGCTTCGTTCCCATTTTCGGAATTAGGGTTTCGTTGGGGAAGCGGGAAATGCTGGAGAGGCGGGAAATGAACTGTGAGAAGTGACGAGTGATGAGTGAATTTATAGACTACTTGGGGATTTATTCATTAAAAATTTGAAAAGATTTTAAAAATTTTGAAGGATTTGAAAAGTTTGGGTGTATTCAATTTAGATTTTAGAGACTTTTTAAAAATTTTGGAGTATTTAATATAGATTTTTATGAACATTTTGAAAGTCCATAAAAATCATGGTGTAGTAGATAAAAACTTTTAAAAGTCTTTAAAAGTCATTTGTTTTTAAAATGTTAATAACTTTTAAAAATTCCTACAAAATTCTCTATGTATCAATTTTTAAACAAAAAGTACAACTACAAAATTTTTATATTTGTCTATCATTAATTTTCAAGATTTTGAAAGACTTTAATAAAAAAAATCTTTTACATTATAATTTTGTTTCTTCTATATTTTTCTTCTTTCTTTTATATTATTTTTAGAAACCTTAAATCTACGATTAACTAAAACATTGTTTTTTTTCCTTTCAACTTTTTAATTTTATTTTATTTTTAATATTTTTCTTTATATTTTGGCACTTTTTTTATTGATTTTCTTCAATTTTTCTATGAAAATAGATTCAATTAAAATTTTATAAGACCTTATAGAAAAATAATAATTAAATTGTATCAAAACAGATAATAATTAAGCAAAATAATTCTAGAATTTTCTCCAGAAAGATTTGTATATTCAAAAATATTAATTAAAAGTTGATCGAAATCTATATAAAAAAATTATATTAAAAATATTAAAAAAAATTATAAACATAGTACAATTTTTATGTCGATATCAAACTTGATTTTATTTTTCTCTCATTTTTATCACAAATGTTCTCTATATTAAAATTATTTCTCTCTCAAACCGCGTTTTTTGATTCACTTGATATATGATTATTATTAAAAATTAACATTCACGTCATAGGAAATTTAATCTATTAATATTCAAAACTTTCAATTGAAAAAACAAAAGTCTGTAATTTTTTTTGAAAGTTTATGAAAATCTTTTAAATTAAAGTTTACAAAAGTCTTTGGAAGTCTATGAAAGTCATATAAATAAAAGTTTACGAAAATCTTTAAAAGTCTATACAAATCCATAAAAGTTAATAAAAATCAATGAAATCAATTAAAAAAAGTCATTAAAAGTCTTTCAAAATCTACATTGAATAAACCCCTGTACAATGCACGACATTTGATCGTACGATGCACGATATTTGAATTTTGTGAAAGTAATTTCATAAACAAAATATATTAGATCTCTGATATGAAACCTTTTAAAAATAAATTAGCAAATTTAAATTTTGAAAAACTTCTTTATATATTACATTCATTGTTCTTACCAAATAACACGATCTCATCAATATCAGATCTTATCTATATTTCAACAAAATGTTTGAATACATAGATTTGCGATCACATTGCTTTATCACCAATTTCTATAATGTGCGTCTTTGACATAAAATTAAGTTTAAACTTGAGGTTCATAGACTTGTATTTCATGATGTTGTGTCCAACTACAATTTCACGTCACATACAGTAATCCTTCACAATAGCTTAAATGTCAGAACAAACTATACCCCACGGACAATTTCACGTCACATACAGTAATCCTTCACAATAGCTTAAATGTCAGAACAAACTATACCCCACGGACGCATGAATCCTTCCATCCTTTCAAGTGTCAAATTTTGTACCCGCAAATTACAAATTATAAAAAATCAAAAATCTAATTACAAACATTAAGCAATCCATAATATTTAAACAATGAAGCAATCCATGATTTGTACAAAAACTTTAAATGAAAAACAAAACATCAACAATCTGGAAAATGTAATCACAAAAAAATAAAAATGTGACCAAACTCGAAAACGTCTATCCTGTGACCCCAAATCAAAAGGGACTGAACATTATTAAATACCAAGCAACTCCACTATAATGTGCATGCCACTTCTTAAGCAACTCCTGAATAGCAACCTACATGCATTGAAACATATTCTTCATTGGCACATGAAGGAAATTGCTAAAAAAAAAAAAAAAAAAAAAAAAATGAATAACATGGGTTTCTCACCATTTATCAAATTACCTAATTATACCAGCATTCAAAGATCCCAAATTCTATTTTTAGCCCCAACTTCTTTTGCTGCAATGCTCACTTGAAGTCGCTGTAACTTAGCCTTTAGCAAAATAGATGGAGAAAAATAACAATTAGCAATAAAGAAATTCAATGCAGAGTAACCCTCAAAATTATTAGTAAAAAGAAAAGAGGCTTACAGGGAAAAAGCAAATACAGGAGGAAAACTACCAGGGCTCCACTGTCATGAGGAATCCAAAATGAAAGGCATTTTTTTTCTCCCAAACAACTGGTTTGCAAATAGAATCCAATACTATAAGAAAATTGGATTAATTTACTTAAAACTGCATTAAAAAGGAAAAAGCAATTTTACCAAATAGTATTGAAACCCGAGTGTGCAAAAGCAAAGACTATAAATAATTTCATTGGGCGCTACTATAAAATTCATGTTGTATCATCATCCTTTTTACACAATGCATAAGTAAAGATTATCAAAAATTCAACAGTGACCACAAGGCCTGGGGTATCAAGGAGGCCGTGCAATAAGGTTTATGAAGTATTTCCATCATGCATTAGAAAACATAATATGAGAAGATCTAATAAAGTTTCAAGACCACAAAAGTAACCATCCATATATACTCTGAACGAATATAATTACAGTCTTTGGAATCACCTTCTATGGTAATTAAGTACTATAATGCAAAACTATATATAAGTAATATGAACAACATGAATAAAGCAACAGAAAATGAAAATGCTCCAATAAAAAATAGCAAAACGGTGGGGGCATATAAACGAAATAGAAAAGGTTTAATTAGTTCAAGTGTTCAAACCATCTTCCCGTCTACTCAACCACTAAAACTTAAGACCAGAATATGGACACAGTGGCAAGCAATTAAGAGAAGTTATTAGGTTGTTGTACCTTCGTGAAGTAGGCAAGCCAATTGTAGTGGATCCGGATCTAGCAAGTCGATGACGGGAGTCATTTCTATGTAGTAATGAGACAAAAAACACAGAAAGATGAATGAATGAGCCTTACAAACAACGTAGGAAAAAAAAAGAAGCAAATGTAGTGCTTCAGAATAAAGATGAATGAATGAGCCATTTCTCTATGAATGTAGCGGTTCAGAAGAAAGAGAACCTATCATTTCACAATTTAAAAAAAGGGGGTGTCTCCTCAATGTATGGGCTGGACTTTATTGCAGGTGCCCCCCCCCCAAATGTCCTTATTACAGACCACATGGGCGTGATTTTCTTTACAAAAGACTAAATTATACTTTATTCATAAACTCCACCGGATGTAAAATGTAATACCAAATTATGTCACCTTCAACTCTTCTTTGAAAATTGTGAGCAGTATGTTCACATCATCAATGAGACTAAATAGAATTTGTAACATAGATACCTTGCTTATCTAGAACTGAGTTCTCCAATCGATTTTTCAGGGTCTTTAGATATTTAACATTATCTGTATGATACATAATTTTTTGACCCAGTACCTATAGATCATCCTAAAGTTTTTGCAAAAATTATATCAACTCAGTTTCAATTTGGTTGTTTACTGAAAGGGACAAAGGATAAGGAAAAAAAATAAAGGGAAATAAAATAATAATTAGCAAAAATCTTCCCAAATGAGGTAATTGCCCATAGAGTTAGCGAGTTTCTTTACAATTTCATTAAGTTTCCAAACTAATTGAACCTATATTGACTAATAATCAGAATAATTTCTTTGAAGAAAAATTCTTTGTACAGTCCATCAAGCGTGATATCACAGCTTTTGATGCAACATCAACATTCTTCAAAACAACCACCACTAAAATTGAAGTCTTGAAAACTGATTTCTGATATCACAAATTAAGGCACCTTATGCACAAAAAATTTCAACACATAAAAGGATATTACATGTCTATTGTACCCATGTTTATTATTTTACCTGTGATCAACAGGATTTATATTACTACTAAAGCCAACTCATATAAGTTACATTTCTTTCTCGAAGTGAAAAGCAAACCATTTCAACTAAACAGAGGTCCCTCAACCATCCAGCTATAGCAAGTTTAACTTTCAAACATAATAGGGAAACACCAAAGCCACCTACTTGGTAAAGAAAAATTTGCATATCTTTCTATCTTCAACAAATAAATCCATAAGCATCCTTCTCCACGAAGGCATACATAGGTACACATGAAATCAACAATGTTTTTGCCACTGAAGTTCAATATATGCAGCTGTATCAACTTACTGAGAGGCAATACTAAAGCTAATCAGCTCGGCCAACTGCATATATTACCAGTAGGCAGGTTACATCATCTGTAAAATGACACCATAAAATCCCAAAAAAAAAAACTTTTGAAATCTCAAAAACCAACTCACCAATATAATGTAGTTCCATTAGCATGTAAATAAGAATAAAAAGAGTTCTTTTATCCTCTGTGAAGACATCTAAATCTAAGAAGCAATCCAATACCTTATTTCCAAAGGAATCAATCAGCTCTCTTGAGAGCATTCAAAGTACATAGGTAAGAATTAAAGAATAAGTTTTATTTTTTACATCTAAAGAGTCAAATTCACTCTTCATTATGAATATAAACACAAAGAGCTTGCTGGAGCCTCAAAATGAAGATTGAGTGATGAGATTCGAAGCGTGGAAGAAACGCCGAAAAGTTCCGAACTCAGGTTGTTACAGACGGTGGAATCTTGACCCGACAATCATGACGCGAAGATCGACAATGCGGATTGAAGAACCAAGATTTTTGAAACGCCACAAGGATTTGCCCAATCTCCTTGATAAGTCTTTGATTTTTAACGCCACAAATACTTTCGCGAATATTTGATAAGTTCTGGATGAACGCCACAAGATAATCAATCTTGATAAGTTTGGGTTTGTAATGTGAATCCACACATTAAACAATTGAAAAACATTCAATCTCTTTTTATTCAATCATCAAAGTCTCAAGTCTTAATTACAATGAATGGGGAAAGCGTATAAATAAGAAAAATAACCTATTCGCTAATTTACTCAAAATAGAATTCTAATTAAACTAAAATTCTAAAATAGGCAAACAAATAATTAAAAACAAAATTTAACCTAAAAATACGCAAAAACCCTAATTTTTGTCTGCATAATTGACTTGCTGTTTTGAAGCCCCAAATGATGGAATTTGACCATAAAATAAGTCGGCTCAAGGGCTTTAGCCCATGAGTTTTGCTTAGTGGCCAATTCCTACTCGAAAAACACATATTATGCATCTAATTCCGACATGGTTGACTGTATTGCACTTTTATTTGACTTGAATATTTAACTTTTTCAGTCAAGCCTGCTATGACTCCGATTGTCGAGGGTCCGGAACACATCATACCCTCCTTCTTTAGGATGATTCATCCCGAATCATAGCTTTGTTCCTGTTGTTTCACTTCACCTCCTGGATCAAACGGAAAATTATTACTTCCATGCCATGAGTTCAATAAATTATGCTCTTTTGATTGGAAAACATGGAAGAGATGGAGCTTGAACTCCCTTTGCCATTTGCAGTGTGGTTGAAGCTTCCAAACATAATTAACCTGCAAAAAAGATTTAAACAAAATGGGGAGGGACATGTTAGCTTCATGAGGTACAAGGTATGGATCCTTGTATTCGTGAATTATCACCGTCAATTTTTCTTTTGGACCCACGAGGCCCTTCTCTTCACCTCGTTCTTCCTTTGCAAGTTCTCGTTTATTCCCCTCTACTTCTTTTCTCTCAAGCACCTCTTTAATATTCTTACTTTCAAATTCAACCACATCTCCAATCTCCAGATTTTTATCACCACGCTTGTGTACTACCTCATTACTACTCAAATGTGGATCTTCCGATTCAACGCTCAAATCTTGAACTTCAACCTCAACTCCCAATTCCACCTTCTCCTCATCAAATTTTGGAGTTTGTTTATTTGTTTTTAATTTCAACTCTCCCTCCTTATCAATATCCTTATCCCCACGATGCCTCCTATTACACCACCTTTCACTCTCCTTCCTTACCATTCGTGAATCTTCTAGTGCTTCCTCTAATGTCAACCCGTATAGTACGCATGTTTTCTCTTTCTTAAGGAATTGGTATATGTGCATACTCTTATCATAAACAGCCTCCCTCCTATGTCTCCAAGGTTTTCCCAATAAAATATGATAAGACTTCAATGGCACTACATCACACCATACATCCTCACTATACCTTCCCTGGGTGATAGGCACTAGAACTTGTTTGGTTACTTTGAAATTCTCAAACTCCCTCATCCACGTCATCCTATAAGGTTTATAGTGTGGTTCTAGGGGCAATCCTAATTTTTCAACCACGGTGCTACTAACAAAATTAGTAAAGCACTTTCCATCAATCGCCAAACTGCACCCCTTATGATCCACATAACATTTAGTTTGGAATAAAAATCCCGGATCATAATCCATTCCTCATGTGGCGTTAAAAAAATTCAAGAATGAAAATGATTTAGATATCAAATAGCAAGAACGACTTTTATTGACTTGGAAGGAAATGAATATTAAGAATTTTAAAGAAACTCAAGAAAGTGGTTCTTGAATTTCGGAGTGATTTTTTTTTAATTATGATGAATTTTCGAAATTAAATAATAATAAAAATAATAATTTTTTTTTAAATAAATCCGAAAATTCGACACGAACACAAGAAAACAAACGAAACAGGATTTGGATAAGAATCGAATAAAATAAACACTTTTGAATTTTGTTGAATTTTTATATGGATCAAAACTGAAAAAAATTTACTGGCACGAAGAACACTCAAGAAAAGAAAGAGTCAACAACAAGATATGGATAATTCTTATGACAGACTCGATGATAAACATAAGAATTAAACTGGATAGAAAAACCTGAATTCAGAGTCCAGCTCTAATACCAGATGATGAGATTCGAAGCGAGGAAGAAACGCCGGAAAGTTCCGAACTCAGGTTGTTACAGACGGTGGAATCTTGACCCGACAATCACGACGTGAAGATCGATGATGCGGATTGAAGAACCAAGATTTTTGAAACGCCACAAGGATTTGCCCAATCTCCTTGATAAGTCTCTGATTTTTAACGCCACAAATACTCTCGCGAATATTTGATAAGTTCTGGATGAACGCCACAAGATAATCAATCTTGATAAGTTTGGGTTTGTAATGTGAATCCACACATTAAACAATTGAAAAACATTCAATCTCTTTTTATTCAATCATCAAAGTCTCAAGTCTTAATTACAATGAATGGGGAAAGCGTATAAATAAGAAAAATAACCTAGTCGCTAATTTACTCAAAATAGAATTCTAATTAAACTAAAATTCTAAAATAGGCAAACAAATAATTAAAAACAAAATTTAACCTAAAAATACGCAAAAACCCTAATTTCTGTCTGCATAATTGATTTGCTGTTTTGAAGCCCCAAATGATGGAATTTGGCCATAAAATAAGTCGGCTCAAGGGCTTTAGCCCATGAGTTTTGCTTAGTGGCCAATTTCTACTCGAAAAACACATATTATGCATCTAATTCCGACATGGTTGACTGGATTGTATTTTTATTTGACTTGAATATTTAACTTTTTCCGTCAAGCCTGCTATGACTCCGATTGTCGAGGGTCCGGAACACATCATTGAGTCTTTACATAAAAAGAATTGAGCTAACAAAGACCCCACTACAACAAAAAGGCCCTTTTGCAACATGCAAACGACATCAATTGCATGTTGCTAAAAGGGGTTTATAGCAACATTCACTTGTTGCATGTTGCATTTGATTCATTAAATCCAGTTTTAGCAAAATTCAACAAATAAGTGTTGCTAATAATAAGCTTTTGCAACATTCATAAAAATGTTGCAATAAGTTTAGGCATTGACAACGCGCAGCGTGCATTGCAAAAGCTTAGGCTTTGGCAAAGCGCAATGCGCGTTGCAAAAGCTTGGGCTTTTGCCTATCGCAACGCGCACTGCGCGTTGCAAAAGCAACGTACAATGCGCGTTGCGATAGGTATCTATTGCAACGCGCATTGCGCGATGCAATAAGAATTTCGGGCTAAATTTTTACATTTACCAAATGTTGGGACTTAATTGCAAATCTCAATCCTCTAAACATATACCTATTTTACACCAAAATGAAAAAAATCTGAATTCATTTCTCCCCACACCCGATTCTCTACATTTCCCAAACCTACCCACCTCGCCCAAATCATCTCTCTCAATCTCGTCGACCTGTGAACGAGCCTTAGGAAGGGGCATCTGATAACACATCTGATAAGAGATATCCAAGTCCAAAAATCAGTCCAACAATCCAACTACTCCACAGCACTCGTCTGTGATTGACTGCAACTGGCGACCGTGCTGCAAGCGCTACCGGGCGACGGCGACAGTGACGGTGCAAATCCAGGCCAGCCACCGGCGACTCCAACTTCCGAGCTTCAACCAGTATCCCACCAGTCCACAGCGCCCACAGGTTACTCTCTATCTCTCTCTCAAACTCCCTAACCCGGCTTCGATTTCGACCGTTCGAACTTCGACGGTTCCGCGACTGTTTCTAACTCCAGCAGTGCTGCAGTACCTTCTATTTGAAGACAGAGTCCAGCAGACAAAGTAGTTCTACACTCTTCATTGAGGAAGCACTTTCAAATCTTGAGACAGATGGAGGAAATATGGATAATGATATAGAAGAGTTATCAATTGCTTCTTTGCAGAGAGATGGAGGCTCTTTATTTTCCCGGTCTCAGTTACTTGGAAAGGGAGGGTGCTATCCTTTCAAAAATCTGCGAGTCGCTGCTGACTTACTGTTCTTACAAGGAAATTCTGATTTGGTGATTGCAAAGCAAGCAATAGTATCCTTTTACATGTAGTATATGGTTTAATTTTAATTATTCATATGCCCAATATGGAGTTAGGCTTGGGGGTGGTTGATGGTGTTGATAAGACTCATATGAGAGTTTTACTTTTTAAAGATTCCTTAACTTTTGGCATAGTTCTTATATTGAATATTTGATCGGAAGTGGAAAGTGTCTGATGAGAAATGGAGATACTTTGTTGATGACTTTGCTGCCACTTTCAGTATAACCAGGAACTCCTTGCTGGAATCCTTTACCTTTTATCTTCTGGATGACCACACCGATGAAGCTCTGCAAGTGAACTTTCTAAAATGAAAACATATTGAGGAATTATTATCTTTGGGTCATTTTGAGTTAGAATGCAGTGTTGTTAATTACACTATCTTTTGGCCTCAGAGCTTTAGGACTTCGGAATTTGAATTCACAAATAATCATTTTTTGTTTGAATGGAACGTGGACTTAATTATTCTATAGAAATATCATCATATATAACTCCAAAATCATCATTGCTTTAGCATAGCTGGTGATGATCTTGATTCAATATTTGCAGAATATTCAGAATCTCAGATTATGCTGTGTAATGATCTGCTGGTTCACTATATTTTTTCTAACAGAATTGCGAAATAATCTTTAATATTTTCACTGCTTCGGTTTTCACGTAATGTGTAAAATATGCTGCTTGTTTGAATGATTTGGTTTGTATAGCATTCTAGATATATTACTACTATGTTGCAATTCATTCAGCAACTTGAATTGAATACTCATTTGGTTTACACATCTGTTGGCTTCCATTTCCTGTTATGTCACAATTTAGCTTCGCATAGAATTTGGTAGATATTTGGAAAATTGGAATATATTGATGGTGAAATGAGTGTTATGCCTCATACAGTAACCAACATGTAAGGAAAGAAAGGAAAAACCAAGATGGAAACATCCAAGTATGTAATATGCAAGTACAGTTTATTTCAGCTAGAAGGCTGAAAAATTGCCAAGACTTCATTTTTTGAAGTTATAAACGTAGCTTGAAAATCTAATTGAGAAAATAATACTGGTTCTTCGAAAACTTATTTTCCTATCCCAGGTGTCAAATCCTGTGGTTTCCAATTCTGTTAGTAAGGAACAAAGGGCTTCAATAGATGCATTGAATAGAAACAAAGATGTGGAGTTTCCATGGTTTTGTTGTGGAAGATGTGTAGCAACTGTAGGAAGTCACTTGGTAAATTTAGATTTCAGTTTGGACATGAGCCATTAAAGTCTTCAGCCCCTTCATCAACTAGGTTTATTAAAGTATCTAATTTCTTTTCCAGAGTAATTTGGGCAATTTCTTCATCAAGTATTAGTATACTACCTTCTTTATGCATTTTATGAGGAGATTTTTTATTGTTGATCATCTAATTATTTTTAATTTTTTGCTTCTTGTATTTTATTTTATTTTAATTTTTTGCTTACTGCTAAGAGCAAGATCATATTATAGATATCATCCCAATTTATATATTTCAGAACCATCATACTAATGCTCTTGGTGTATTAATTGTATATTGAATATTGATAATTCACTTGTATTGCTAGGAAGCATCTCGCCTTCTTCCTGAAATTGCAGGCCCAACAATTCATCCCAAGGTTGCGCAGGTTCTCTTAGAGAGACATCAACCTGATGCAGCTCTCATGCTTTTAAGGTGGTCAAGACAAGATGGTGGAGCTTCATTAGTTTCACTTGAGGAGGCTGTTAGTGCAGTTCGAGTCCGGGTGGAATGTGGGCTTCTGACTGAGGCATTTTTGTATCAGAGAATGGTACGCATAAAGGTCAAGGATAAGAAACCGAGGGATGCATCAGATAAAGTAAAAGATGACTGCTGGAATTGGGTACTCTGGGTGGAGGCATTGGTGACTGAAATATGTTGTCTTTGTATTAGGAGAAACTTGGTTGATCAAATGATTGAATTGCCCTGGAATCCTGACGAGGAGAAACATCTTCATAAATGCCTATTGGATTTTGCTATGGATAATCCTTCAAAGGCTGTTGGAGGTCTTCTCGTGGTTTTCTGTTTACAGGTATTCCTGCATTTGTATTTAGGTGTAGAGCCCTCTATTTTTTTATGTCCTATATAGTTTAGATATGTGCTAACTCGTGGAGTTTTCTTAATTCAAAGTAATTTATGAATTATTGACACGAATGTTTTCCTTTGTGGCTTAATACGGTTATATAAATTTAATTTTCATTTTGAAGTTAATCGATAAAATGTGGCTTTTGTTTTGCTTATAAAATATAATCTATGATTGCTCACGTGTTTTTAAGGCTTCAATTGGTTTAGGACGTGAAATTGTTTCCAAGCCATTTTAAGAATCATTAGAAAAATTTTGGTATGTGCTGCTAGTTGCTTAGTTTGCTGAGTTAGTTTTTTATATTAAAATATTCATGTCATGATTGGCATATTGATCTTTCTTTGTTAGGTGTGTGTGGTTTCGGATTATATAGTGTTGGTGTAAGATTTTGGAAAGATAAAACCATCTTAATGTCGGCTTGATTTCTTCCAGAATTGTCTTTTGCAAATATCTCTAAAAGCGAAAATGTGAAAAGCACCTGAATACAAGCGCCCACCCCGGGCGACCTAAATTTCTGTTGTCTTAAGTAGCTCTAAAATCTTAAGTAGCTCTGCCATCAACTTTGTTACTACTATGAAACTGAAAGGTGTTCCATCTTAGTTCTACTTAGCCTAAACTTCAAATTTTCAAAGTTCTTGTAGTTTGATGATGAATGAGTTTTTAGTTTGATGTTTTAAAGTATTATAGTGGTTGTGATATCCCTCTACAGGTTGGCTAAGTCTAATTTATAGGGGAGACTCTATCCAAATTTCTGTAAAGTTTTACAATCGAAAATGATAATTTTAATATTTAGTATGATTTATTTCTACATTTTTGCATTCAGTGTAGTTGGAGTCCTGATGATTAAACTATTATAATGTCTTTGCAGGTAAAAGTCAATTTTGCAGTTCTCTCATAAGATGGTTTGTCATGGGTATAGTTCAAGCTAGACTTCAGAAGCCAGGGAGGTACTCATCTTTAATGATGATTCGTGTTGAAAATGGTGATAGTAGCTCCTTTTTGTATGGCTACTGGTCTGTTGAAAATGGTGATAGTAGCTCCTTTAGATGTGCAATCAAATAAATGAAAAATCTATATTGCAGATTTTGTTTTAATGTTGGAAAACAAAGTACCGTAATTTTTGTTAAGTATTAAAATATGTGGTATAATTTTCTTTAAAATGCTTGCATTTTATTGTGAATAATTGATTTGTTTTTATAGCACATGTGTTTCATATTTTACATATTACATATATGTTTGAGAAATTTGTTGGTTATCAGTGGAATTATCTATATTGATTTAAAAAAAAATTAAAAAAAATTTGTTAAAGATCAACGGCAAGGCGCAATGAGTGTTGCCAAAAGTATCAACAGCAACGCGCAAAGAGTGTTGCTAAAAGTATCAACGGCAACGCGCAACGAGTGTTGCCAAAAGTATCAACGGCAACATGCAACAAGTGTTGCTAAAAATATCAACGGCAACGCGCAATGAGTGTTGCCAAAAGTATCTACCGCAACATGCAAAGAACGTTGCTAAAGGTCTACCGCAACACGCAATGAATGTTGCCAAAAGTATCAACGGCAACGCGCAATGAATGCTGCCAAAGCTCTACCGCAACACGCAGTGAACATTGCTAAAGGTCTACCGCAACACGCAATCCATCCTTTTGCAACACGCAATGAACGTTGCCGTATCCTTTCCCTCTACGGCAACACTGCGATTTGCAACATGCACATGAACGTTGTAAAAGGTCTTTTGCAACATTTTTTGCGCATTGCCGTAGGCTATTTTTGTTGTAGTGCCCTGCTGTAGATACTCTTGCAATTACATTACGTATAATAATGTGAAGGAAAAATACCTCAAAATTGGGAAAGAAAAAAATAGACCACTCAAATATATGAAAAGTAAACCACTTACAGCACATTCCACACCACAAATTGTTCCAGAAAAGACACTACCAATCAAACAATTTTGAGGGAGTGTGACCTAAATACTGCTTCAATGTTCCCAAGGAATATAAACTATGATTTTACTGCATATCCTCATTGAAATCCCAAGCAACTTAAAAAAATGAGCTACTAAATCCTGCAATTTTTCATTGAAGAAATGTCAGAAGGGATCTCTTCATTTCAGTCTTCACATAAAAAAAGTTCATGAAAGTAAACATTGTAATAAAACATGAGAAAAAAATCTGTAGCATTTTCAAACAAAATCTAATACTAACAAAGCAGCAGCATTTGATAGCAAATAACTTACAAAGAAGCAACACATTCTAATAGCCTTAGCTCCAATTCCACCTCTGATTTCTCCTGAAACTCAATAAAATCAAATAAATTAATAATTATTGAAATCAATATAAGCACAGAACAAAAACAGACTCGAAGTCACCATAGATGTGTTCCGTAGCAAAATCTTATAGAGAGAAGGAGAAAATCGCAGCTCTCTATTGAAGAGAGAAAAAACTTGAACCCTAGTGCCCCGAATGTACAAAAATGAGGTAACCTGAGCGGTGGAGATGGCGGCAAGCAGCCGAGAAGCAATGACACAAGGCGTAGCAGAAAAAAAACCCTCCACCTGCAGAAGAGCGACGCTGTGAAGAAAATAAGCGGAGAGAGAGAGAGAGGATCGATGCTGTGAAGAAAAGGAGAGAGAGAGAGAGAGAGAGAGAGAGAGAGAGAGAGAGAGAGAGAGAGAGAGAGAGGTGGTACTGGGTGTTGCCTTTGGACGAAGCTTGGGGCAAGCTTAGACACAATTTCATTTTAGACCAAAATCTAATATGATCTGATATTTTTGAATTGTAGAAAAGAACTTACGGGGCCAGGCTTGACTGATTCAAAATTCAAAAATACATTGGGGGCGGGTTTCATCTTTATTTTTTATTTTTTATGATAATAACATTTTGGAGGGAAACTTGGGAGGGAAAACTTTGAGGACTATCCTCCTTTAATATAGTATTAGATTAGATATTAGATTAGATTAGATAGATATATTAGATTAGATTAGATTTTTCCGTGCTTCGTTCTTCAAAAATTTCAATTTTAATAAATATTTGTAAAATTTTAATTCTCATACATAATTATTGATCACCTAAAATTGAGGTGCTTGCTTCAGCCCCTATTATATGAAGACGCACTTTAAAATTTCAAGTCAACAAAAGAAAGATTAGAGGTCATCATGAGGAATGCGAACAAAGCTAAAGTCTCGACAAGTCTTCCAAGGATGACCTCCCACTTGAGTCCTCGACAGGTCTTCCACGGATGACCTCCCTCCTGAGACCTCACAGGTCTTCTACGGATGACCTCCGAACTAGGAGGACCTTGAAAATAAGAAGACCTGGAAGTGCCTTGGAAGACTTAGAAGTCTAAATTAAGGTCTTGGGAAAGTCTAATATTAGGTGTTGAAGTGAAGACCATCATATTGAGCTCAGAACACGAGATTCAGCTCTCCACCTACCTCAGAAATAGAATATTTATCCAACCCAGCATTAAAGTGTCAAGTGGATCCAAACATGACCTTATAATCTTTCTATAATCTTTAACTATGACTTAATACAAATGAAAAATAATATTGTATTACAATAACTAATAAAATTTAACAAACCATATAAACAATTCAAATTATAATAGCTTATTTGAATAACAAAAGCCAATTTATACATTTAAATAATAAATGACTGTTAATTTCAATAATTTTTATGAGTTATTATTAACTTCAAAGAAAATGCAAATTTAATAATTTACTTAATGATATAGCCCGCTTGATGTAATATTATGGATACAATATTGATTTTGTGGAACGTATCAATATAGTAAAATTATACTTTTATTTACGAAATTAAGTAGTTAAAATAATACTTACACCAATCTCGTGATGTAGTGACATATAGTTTTGGACACTAATTAGAATCAAGCAATCCACAATTTGGTACATAATTTTTATCTATTCAAAGGTCAGTGACTGCTCCATTGAGTTCCAACAACAATTTAACTTCTGAATTTCACAACAATGACTTGAGGAGGATAAGAATGATTTATAATTATACTTGCAACATAGATTGTTTAAACACATGGTACATCCTCTTTTAGTTTCAGCAGCATACGCACTACATAAAAACCACAAAAAAAGAAAAAAGGACAGAGTTTTCAAGTAAAGAAATCAAATCGAGAGTGATACTCTTTAATGATTAAGATTTCAACATTGGTCTAGTATACTTGCAAACTGAACCACTCGTGGAATTTCTTCATTTCATTGTATTCGAATAGATAGTTAGATGAACCAATCACTTTTTAATTTTCTCCTCTTGGGCTTAGATAATAAGATATTAGGGCTAAAAAGATTAGGATCATAGGACGTATGATTTTCCACAAGTGAATTGATCGTAGTTTCAAATTCCCTCTAACATTTGGTTATCCTTTCTCTAAATCTCTTCATAGCAACTTCACTACTGTTTTCCAATGTGGCCTTGTACACTGTTCCATAAGTGCTTTTGCCCATAATCTCTGCAGTGGCACACAAAAGATCATCTGCAGTGAAAATCATAGGGCCATCAAAATGCACAAGCTTCCCTCGTGACAAACACCTACAAAGATTTAATAGCTTTAGTTACTATATTCATGATTTCAAATGCCTAAAGCTTCGAGGATTAGTGACCAAATAAAGATTGTAATTAAACTAAAATCTCCAAGTTTGTTAACCTAAGCATCACCTCTACACCAGGTGATGATCTTAACAACGTTCTTCAAAAAGAACAATGATTGCATGAATTTGAAAAAACTAAAGTTCTGAGGCTACATTAAGAAACTGTTTTTACTTTTCTCTCGGACTGTAAATTTAATCATCCACAGCTAACTAAAGAGAATTCAAAGATACATGTTAAATAACTTGAGTAACAAATGCACAACGGTACGCAAATATTATTAGGAAAGAAGACAATGTGCTCCATAACGAGTAAAGAGTACACATGCTTTCACCTGATCATAGTTGAGTTTTCATAGTTATCCAAAGCAGCAATTGTCCCAATAGGTCGACTACAAAAGTACACTAAAGAATGTTTCTCCACTTTCTTCAACTTCACCGACAGTTAGTAGAATAACCTTTTCACCCCGACCCGAGGCGGCCTGACCACCTTGAGCTTTTTTGCCGCAGCTCTTTTCCTTACCAAGCAGCAGAGCAAAATGTAACAAAGCATAAGTAAAATTATTAGGAGAGCCCTTGCTATAATGTGAATAATGTCTTTAGTACTTAGTTTTCGGCATTGCTTCTTCAATGCTTTCGTTGTTGCTGGGAGAGCTTTCGAGGGTGAAAACATAAAACGTACTTCAATATATAGATAAAGATTACAATTTCGACTTAAGCCTAAATTTGCTCAATAAATTCTATATTCGCCACCAAGGTGTTTGAACAAAAAAACAATTCAAAATTTTGAAGCTTCATATTATGCAAACAAAAATTATATTATATTAGTAAAAGGGAATAACCAAACAGAAAAACATCCGTAAAAAACTATGTTTTTCAGTAAATTCCCAAATATAGAACCGAAGACGGATTAACCAAATCTGCAGGACTTATCCAAAAAACCCATGACCCTGCTTTTGGAAATTCCATAAATCAAGTATTTACATCTCAACATAAATTTTTTTTTAAAAAAAACATCAATCTGCTTAGGCCATTAATATTGCATTGCCTTCCTTAAATCTCATTTTTGTCTCCTCTACCATCTTAGTGCTCTACTAACACATATTGGTGCCCCTGCCTAAAATCACAAAAAACCAATAGCTCAATTCCAGAGACCCTAATGCAAAAAACAAAAGATATATGAAGAAAAATACAGGAAATTACATTTACAAGGGTGTATCTTGGAGCTTTGCCATTCAAATTGCTAACAATTTTCTGATCTGAAAATTCAAGGGGCCTTCCAGAAAATATTTTGATTTTGAATGGGAAAAGTGAAGATTCACAACCGAAGGAGAAACCTCAAATTAATTATTCGACACTGTCCCCTCCAAATCTAATGTCTTTCGCTGCATAATTTCTGCTCCAACCCAACCTACTACCAATCTTCATAAAACCCACCAAACGACAGCATTTGCAAGCATCAAATACGCATTTATTCTGTTGATGTTAAATTAACGAAACTACCTGGAAGGGAAATTATCTGTTGGCTGCTATTTCTTGCAACCATGCACAGACAAGTAGGAAATGGGATTCTATATAAATCAAAATACCAGTTGTAAAGAATTGCTAATGCTTTTAGAGATTTATTTATATCAAAGAACCCTACTATGCTCTAAATAGTAGAAAAACATGTTTAATAGAGTTTAATCAGAATCATGTTATTAAAGATGAAAAAAACATGCCATCTATTCAAACTGTTTAAGCCTCGCTTCAACCACATGTTTTTCCTTTCAAACTCCATCGAGATCAACACCTATAAGCTACAATAAGATAACTATAAGGACAGCTAATGCATGCTAAATTAGGATAGCAATGCTACTAAAAAGGCAACAAATTGTATGGCGTTTTACATAAACAGTGTCTTACTTTGACTTGGTCCTGAATCACTTCTTTTTCACCCAATGCATCCTAAATTATTGCGCTCTCAGCGGTATTTTCAAATACATTGTCCCTTGTCCCTTCAAGTTGTTTAATTTTCCTTAGGACTTGCTTCTCTTTTCTTCACTGACGATAATTATGTAAAACTTTAATGCTTATATATAATTAACACAAATTCAAAATTCATGAAAAATAATATTGTGCCACAATAACAATTAAAATTTAATAAATAATATATCTAATTCAAATTATGATAGTTTCTTTGAATAGTAAGTCAATTTATATATTTAAGTAATACATGACTGTTAATTTCAGTAATTTTTATGAACTATTATTAATTTCAAAGAAAATAAAAATGTAGTAGTTTATTTAATGGTATATCAGGTTGGATGTAATATTATAGTACACTATTAATTTTGTAGAAGACATCAATATATTTCTTCCGATTTCTGCATTCTCCGCTCGTATTTAAGTTCTTCCACTTTTCATTCAAAAATATCAATCACAATAATTACACATTCGTGCTTAAATATATTCTATCTTTCACAATTCCTAATTCATATTCTTGAAACTTATAACTGTAAGGGAATTGCAACATCTAAATAATGCAACAAGTTGATAAAAATCAACATTATAGTTGATTAAATTATTAGCAACTTGTCCGTGTAATTTACCTATAAACAGCAATGTATTGTAAACAAAAAGGAGAAGAGAGTTCCCCAAGAAAATTCTCTCAAATTACTTGTACTTTTTCACATTTTCTTCTCATATATATAAGAGAAAAATCAATTAAGGTCGGACCGCGAGTATGGCCCTATCGCGTGTTCAAGTTTCTTTACATTTACCTCTTTACTTTTTTCATTTAAGTTGACTAAAAGAATGTCACGTTTTCAAGTAATTTTTTGACATCAGCATTTTGGCGCTAGAAGGAGGGCTCCCCCTAAGAAACGAGGTTCTCCATTATCCAGTACAAGAAAAGAATTCCTCATTTTTTTACGACAGGTCCTGACCAAAATCTGCCCTTCTCAATAATATTGTTTTCTTCACAAATTTTTCAAGGCTCATGCTACTATTCTTCAATATATATACAGAAGTTAGGCCTTCGGCAGTGGAGCAATCTCTCAGAAAATTAAGTATGTTATGACTTGGTAAAAATGATGAGCAAAAAATGTAGTGGGAAATTTTGGAAGCAAAAATCGTAAGATGGGTTCATTGGTTATGCAGATTGTGGTGAAACTTTTGAAAGTGGTGTGTGCGCTACCAAATTCTTTATTGTGGAAATTTTTGGAGCGGATGTTTTTTAAAAGTCACAGCAAACAATGTAACAACGTTACTTAGTCTTACAAAAACTTCATCAAATCCCGATTTGGAAGGCTCGATGTCTTGGAATAAAAGACACAATGATCAGAAATAGTATCTTCCTTACTGAGCAAATGCACATGGTTTTCTAAGCAAAGTTTGGCTGTTAGCAATACAACATTTTACTGGGCCTAACTGTTGGATTAACCCATTAATATATGTTAATGGAAAACCGTGTGAATGATGGCCCAAAAAGTTTGAAAGAAATTTATAATATTGGTCACCATATCCATGAATTTGCTCACGTTGCTTCTGGATATCGTAAAGTTCTCGAGGAAAACCGCAAGCTCTATAATATTATAGTCCAGGATCTAAAGGTAAAAATTAAAGTTTACTGACATATAAGACCATTCCTTCCAGGGCAATCGAATTACTTCAGCACTGTGGATCACATTGAAAAAGGAAATATTACAATAAGTACTCCAGCAAAGATCCTTCACTGGTAACAAAGTATTTAGTCCTTCTGCTGCTCAAGAGGAGGTATTTCAAATTCGACTCATGGCAACATCAATTTATTACAGCCAAAATGCTTTCAAATTCAACCCGGTGAAAGAGACTCACATACAGATCGGAGCAAGAAAAAATCCCAGTTTGGACAAATTGCAGTTCAACCCATTTCTGGTCCAATTTACATTTATCGGTTCACTTCGTTTGGCCATACTCACTTCGGCGACAAAAATTCACTTTGGTGGCAATGTTCATTTCGGTTCAGCCATGATTTTCTTCTTCCATTTCATCAGTCCCAGTTCGGTTGTTGCAGTTCAGCTCAACCTCCCTCCATCAAGGCAGCTTATTTCGATCTGCTCATCTCGGTAGAAAAAAAAAAAAAAAAAACAACTTCGAGCTCTATAGTTGAGATTAAAAACTCCTTCAAAATAGAGGTCAGTCCACTAAAAATTTCAAGTTAAATTCATGTTCGGAATTTCGCGTCCCAATATTTTTGATCATCGCGGATAATATAAAGAAATGATCAAGAAAACACAACAATAACGAAGAACACAATCTTGGTGACCCAATTCAGTGCCAATCGCAACTACATCTGGGGGGCTCCGGATCGAACCCGTTCCACTAGCCAAATTCCAATGAAAGTTCTTTACAAGATTCCCGCACACGAACCGTGCGCCAATTCCTTCACGAGGAATTACCAAATCACAACCCCTATTCTCTACAATATCACCGCACCATCATACTACACGATAGCACTTCTTGTTGGCCTATACAAGGACTCAATTATGCCACAAAGTATTTTTTCTACATGATGCAAGAACTTGGGTGGATTTCACAAGAGAGGAGAGGGAGAGGGCTAATCTATTCTATTTCATTCCATTCTACCAAATGAATCCAAGTTAAGAATATATTAATTCTCAACTCAATCCTAACCATATGATCTTGATCAATGGTCCACAATAAAAGCATACTAACACTAATTGCACCTTTAAGTCCTCCAACTTTAAGTTTGTTGCTAATTAGGCCCTCCAAGTATGAATTGTTCAATTTGGGGATCACATATTAATAAACTTCACCTTGATCTCCAAATTGCAATCTCTAACTCTCTTGATTGCTATAGGCTAAGTGGGTGAGCTCGATCATCATCATCATCGCCCGATACCTGCAAATGAAAGTAAATGAAATTAGTCACAACTCAACGTAGAATCCAATAAAATTGGACTTCACCACTTTTAACCAATGTTCAAGAGTACAACAATCAAACCACAAACTTCAAACTTGCGCATCCACCGTTCCTTCTGAAGAAATCAGAATCCGACCCTTCTCAACGACTAACACCGCGCCAAACACTATACAGTAGTACTATCAATCTAGCCTTCACTATGGCCCAGATTATACTACAAATGATTATACATGGCTGCAAGAATCGCTAAAACAGAGAGGGAAATATGAACAAAAACGTGCGCGTTGTGTCTAAAATGAACTCTTGAATTTTACCATGTCATGACTCTAGTACCATATCTGAGGAAATGTGATAATAACATTTATTCAGGATTTACAACACCATGTGACACCTCAAGTAAAATGCAACATATAATCTCTATGTATAGTGCAACCGTTAAAAAACTGGATTTTTCCAAAAAATATATATATCATGCTAACAGTTAAAGTATATAATCATATCACCAATAAAACCACAATGTTTAAAGAAGACCATTAAATATCAAAGATCATTTAATGAATCATATGATGTCAATATACTTAAACTCAATCATGAATATAGAACTATGTGCAAAAAACATGTGATTTGCAACTCACATAATCATCACTCAAGATGAAACACATAAGAGGAAAATCATCATCCAATTACCTATATCCCCAACATAATATACATATATAAATCCTCACACTATCACATTATGTATATACACATAAGACTCATCACAATATCCCCTCAAATCCAACGTACACATTTCAATACTTTCCATTTATAAGTATCAACAATGAACCAATCAAGAGCAATATCATCAATTTATAATAACATGAATTGAATCAAATCATATATACCACAACCAGGTAACATTTAAGTCATACTAGAACATTTCAAGATAAAACACACATGCACAAGTTTTTATTATCACCAAAAACCAAGAGGTTGAAACATAAAAGAACTTTTATAAAAATGTAATTCCACATAAGGTTGTTTAAGTTTTCATGACCAACTAAACTACCAACAAAAGTTTTCATATAACCTTCACCTCAGTCTATGTGTGTACCCCTTTATCCAGTCTAGTACTCTAACAAAGGTCATTCCTAGTGGTATATCTCCTTTTGATTCAAAACAAGAGAATACATCTCTATCCATTGCTCCATCCACTCTATCGATTGTTCATTCTCATAGAGTCTCATCACTCTATCACACTAGTCAACAACTAGTCATCCTCATAGAGTCTCATCTCTCTATCACACTAGTCAACAACTAGTCAACCCAAAAATAGGTTATAACGGGTGTAACTATATCATTCTATTACCACTCTCTTTTAATCTTCAGGACGCTGAATATTGGAGTCTTCACCTCACTCTGAGTACCCTAGGCCTAGGGATAGTACTATCACTATAACCAACTCCACCTGCAACTGATAACTAGCATTGCCTTGCTGTTTTTCTCTCAATTGCACCAAAAAACCATGTTCTGAACATGACACATCAGCCTCATTAACCGTGACCACACTACTCCATGATCTAACCACCCTTTTGGCTTCTACACGATAACCTATAATCATCAATCCTCCGGAGGACATCCTAGAAACATATATCTAGCCATAGGTTCAACATTTCCCCCCATTCTCAAATGGTGAAAATATAATCACTGCCAAAAGTCTACAGCATAAAATGATCAACACATTTATTATGCAATCTATCATGAGTAGTATCACAAACCTGAAGAAAAAGAAACACGGCGTTGCTTACCAAGCACACGACGATCACATAAAAGCAAATCCGACATATAGTCATTTCCAAGCACACTTTTATGAAACATACTACACACACAATGACCACATAAATGCATATAAGACATACAGTCTACACATAACCCGCATTTATCACATCAAGGTACATAAGACCCACGGTCTCCTACAACAGCACCTATGTCATCAAGAAGCTTCTTATCATTCATCCGTGCACCCGTAGTGTGCAACTCATACAAGTCATTTGTGTTGGTAAACGAAACAGAGGAATCAACACCTCTAATCACATAAACAGTGGTAACACATACACATCTCTTGTAACTCTCTTACACTTTACAAGAACACCGTTAATAATTTTCATGAGCCCATGCTCAATTTTAAGAGTTAGCCCCATCTTTTCTAATTGACCCACATATATCAAATTCATATTCATCTCATGAATATATCTAACTCCACCAAAAATGAGCACACAGCCCCCATCAAATTTAACAGAAATATCACCTATCCCAACACTCTTGCATGCAATATCATTACACAACACAACGTGATCAAAGTCATGTTCATGCAAATTGTTGAACAAATCAATATGGGATGCAACATGAAAAATATGTACTAAATCAAGTAGCCATTCATGCATATGAAATTTCACAATTAAATTTATATCACAGGAGTCAACAGGATTTAATAACACATAATCCTCATTCGGGTCCAAATTAGAACAAGATACCACATACTCCACATCTCTCTCTCTATCTATCTGTTCATGCTTCTCTTTATAACAATCTTATAAAGTGACCAAAAACAACAACAAATAAGTCAAGAACTCTCTCCCAAATCTCACTACTATTTCTAGTCAAGATTAAATACCATTGGATACCCAAACTTGGAGAGAGACACTTATTTCACGTTTGATATAGCATTAGACCCACATATGTGGCTAGTAACTTATTTAAATGGAAACTTGTATCTAGTCTAGTTATTTATTACCACTGATCCGATCAATAGAAATAACATATCAATTAGAAACACTAACCTCGTCACTCCATTTAGTGACATATTTAAATGGAAACTTGTATCTAATGTAGTTATCAACCACCATTGATCGTACCAACTAGAAACACTAACCTCGTCACTACCTATCTAATCCAATCAAACAATTAATAGGTCCAAGAAGCAACAATAACAGATCAATATCGAACACAACTCAGTAAAACAAGTTGCTACAGGCAAGGTGACTATTTTCAAAAAAATAATTAACCTAAACAGATTGCTACCAACAAGGTAAAGCAATAAAAAAAGATTAAAGTTTAGGCATATCACCGAGCGAACAATGCGTGTTTGTATTATGCGTTTGAAATCTTGCAAAACTAACTTCGGAAATGGACTCAGCAGAACCTGCTCATCAAATTGTCCAAAAAATGTCACCGGAGCCTCGCCGGACCGCCGCCGGACCACCACCGGCCGCCCCTGCTCCGCCACCGGAATTCTGCCAAAATTTTCAAGAAAATAGTTGGAGATTCTCCTCGTCCTCGCGATCTCAGCGGTGGTGGCCGTTTTTTATTTGGAGTCTCCGTTTGGCCGGAATCATGTTTTAAGTCTCGGCCAGTTTTTCTTCTCCGGCCAAAACAGACTGCCGCCGCCTGGATACTCTGCCATCTTTGCTTCCACGGTTAGTCCTCTTCTCCTTTGCCACACGAACCCAAAACCGGTGTCCGTTTTCTTACCGGAGTCTTCATTTTTCCAGAATCAAGTTTTGAAGTTCCAGTGGAACTTCAATTTTTTCGGTCAGATCGCCATTTTTCAGCTGCCGGTTGCTGCCCAGATTTCAGTCGAATGACCTCCTCCACTGTGTGGTCCTGCTGGTGGTATTATTTCTCCGGTTGGTTGGCCGGAATTCGAAGTTTTAAAATGGCCGGAAACTTGAATTTTTCATTCCCAGCCGAGACTTCTTGATTTCTTGGTCGGCACTTTCTACCTCCAACGGCACACAATTTTCCAGTCAGTACTTCTTGGAATTTTTTGTTCACTTCATGGGTAGTTGCATTCCCTTTTAGGCAATATTTTGATTTTGGCCAACTTCTGCACTCTCCCGTTTTTAACCGGCCAACTTCTTCTTCCTTCTTGATTGCTGGTCAGATTTCAGTCTGCCACTGTGAGCACCGCTACCGGATTCTGCCAGTCCACTTTCAGATCAGTGGCATCTCCTTCCAGTCGGTGACTAATTTTCTTGGTTCCAATTTTTCCTTTTTCTTGTTCCGGTCAGTCCTTCCTTCGGTACGTGCCTTCTTCCGGTTGGTTTTGACATTTTGTACTTCACGGCTGTGGCTTTCTTCCCAAATTTCTTGATTCCCAATAATTCTTGAATTCACCGATTTTTTTAATTCCTTTTCCAATCACAAAGTCCAACAAGCCTTTGATCATCACGCAAGGCTCTGATACCAGTTGTTCGGAATTTCGCGTCCCAATATTTGTGATCATCGCGGATAATATAAAGAAATGATCAAAAAAACACAACAATAACGAAGAACACAATCTTGGTGACCCAATTCAGTGCCAATCGCACCTACATCTGGGGGGCTCCGGATCGAACCCGTTCCACTAGTCAAATTCCAATGAAAGTTCTTTACAAGATTCCCGCACACAAACCGTGCGCCAATTCCTTCACGAGGAATTACCAAATCACAACCCCTATTCTCTACAATATCACCGCACCATCATACTACACAATAGCACTTCTTGTTGGCCTATACAAGGACTCAATTATGCCACAAAGTATTTTTTCTACATGATGCAAGAACTTGGGTGGATTTCACAAGAGAGGAGAGGGAGAGGGCTAATCTATTCTATTTCATTCCATTCTACCAAATGAATCCAAGTTAAGAATATATTAATTCTCAACTCAATCCTAACCATAGGATCTTGATCAATAGTTCACAATAAAAGCATACTAACACTAATTGCACCTTTAAGTCCTCCAACTTTAAGTTTGTTGCTAATTAGGCCCTCCAAGTATAAATTGTTCAATTTGGGGATCACATATTAATAATTCAGTTCGACCTATCTCTTCTCCAGCTCGGAAGTAGCGGCTCCACCTCAATTTCAACCATTACATTTAACTATTTCATGTCTGTCCAAGTTCAGTTCAACCTAGCAAGCACTATATCAGCTCTCTCAAATTTCTCAATGACATTCGACTTACCTCAGATCTACCACGGAAGCTCCAATTCTACAATATCCATTCCTTCAGGACCAGCTCGATGTTAATGCCAACTCGTTTGGCCATGTTTAGTTCAACTGCAATGATCACTTCCACCACAAAGCTCAGTTTACCGTCTCGTAGCTCAACAAGGCAGTCATGAAGCCTAGTTTAACTTGGTGAATTTCAGCTCATTTATTTGCCTCCATTTCACCATTTCCAGTTCTACATATAGTCCAATATTTCGTAATGGAGTCCAGCTTGTCCAGTTCCGCCATTCTATCCTTAGTTCAGCCACGACATGTTCACTTAGATACACTGTTTAACTCCAATTAAGCCAGGTTCAGTCTCATTTCGGTGACGATATATATTCTGCTCCAATCCAATTCCATTTAAAAAAGGGGCCGCGAAACCCATTTCCCAGCTATTATCGACTCAGCTGGGAAACCATGCAGCTCAAAAAAGAAGCCACTAAGTTCAGAAAAGGTAGTCCTAGATGGGGCATGTAGTCCAAAGTTAGCCATGCAGTCCCACTTCCCCGAGTAGCCCAGATAGGTAATGGCAGTCCCACTTCAGCTGTGTAGTCCCAGCTCGACAGTTCGGTAATTCTCCCATTCCAAGCAATCCGAGTTCGGCAGTTCGACAGTAATGTCCAATTTCGGTTATGGCAGTACAAGTTCGGTAGCTCGCAAGTACAGTCCAAGTTCAATTATGTCTGAGTTCGACAGCTCAGTATTTCAGTCCCCAGCTCGGCCATGACAGATCAAGGTCAGCAGTTCGGTAGTACAGTCCCCAGCTCGGCCATGACAGATCAAGGTCAACAGTTCGGTAGTACAGTCCCCAGCGGTGATGTAGTCCCAATTCGGCCATACAGTTCAAAACTTAAATGCTACAACATACTTTAATGCTTTTGAGGTCTTGGAGCAAGAAGATTCAGAGGAATGGATGAAAGTAAATAGGCTGGAAAATCTAAATATTACAGGGACCATTCTGGAAAAACGGGAACCTTCGGGGACTAGTTTGAAAAAAATGGAAATGTGGGGGCTGCTGTGCAAAACTCGCAATCTGACACAATTTCACGTTTCTCAGTGTTGAATTTGATCCTAGACATGAAACTGGTACAGAGATTTATTTGCACAAAAATGGAAGTGTGGGGTTAAAATGCACAATGTCGAAACTTTGGGAGGTATTGTGCAAATTTCAGAATTTGGGGATAGAAAGATACTATCTCTTATGCTTTTGGTTCAATACTGTAAAAACTTTTTGACAAACTCCCCCCATATAGTCAATGATGCTCTAAGTTTCATGCTTGCCACTTCGACAAAAGACCCATAAAAAAATCCTGAAAAATCTGATCTCAGGTCCTAGAAGACCTCGGACCTGGAAGAACTCTGCATGAAAAACCCGACCTCAAGTTTTGTGTAATCCGAACTCAATTTTGGGAGATCCAAACTCCATATAAGTGAGAATTAGAAGAACTAAAAATAATTCAGGTCTCAAGGGTTGATAGTTCGGAGGTCATAAAAAGGGAAATCTCTCAAGGAGCCCAAAAGATCAACATTCTTGAAAAGATACTAAAAAAGATCTTAGCTCACAAAGAATGCCTTAAAGACCAACAAAGGACAGAAGATCTCAAATCTAAATAGATAGTCCATAAAGCCCAAAACATGCAAAGACAAGGACCTCAAAGAATAGAAGAAGCTCTGAGTTAGACTACGGTCCTCAGATGTTGTGAGCTCGGCTACGGCCCTAAGCTCTCCAACAAAATTCTTGAGTATGGCTACGGCCCTCAGAAGTCCCGAGTTAGGCTACGGCTTTAAAACTCGACAAGGGAACAAAACCCGACCACTGTTTGGAAAAATTGCTCCGCTGGTACGCCCAACATCCCCTACAGGAGGATAAGAGCTCAATTCGTCCAAAAATTCCCATGAGAGGATAAAGGACTCATAAGGAGTGTAAGTGCTACACACTTGGAAGAAAAACATGATCCTACGAGAGCATCAGATGAACAAAACCTGATCCCGTAAGAGTATTAGAAGGTTCTGAAGGAATAAAAAAAGGTCCGAAAAAGAACAAAAATATTGATAATTTTGCAGAGTCAAAATTTCCAAACACAGGACTCGAACTAACGAACTTAAAGTACAAAATTGGATAGGCTCAAGCTTAAGTTTAATCAATAAACCCCCGAGGTACGAGCATCAACATATTTCAAGAGCTCCTTAAAAGAAGAAACAATCGCTACTCTAACCCTAGCTTCATCTATGCAATAACACTTTGAGTAAGCAATTTATATATCTAAGCAATAAATGACACTTAATTTCAATAATTTTTATGAGCTATTTTTTTTTTTGAAGTACACAATATTAATTTTGTGTAGACATCAATATATTTCTCACGATTTCTCTATTCTCCTCACGTATTTAATCCTGTATTCGGTGAACATTTATTATAATAAACACAATTTTTAACATCACTTTAAAAACACTTCTTTTTCCTTTCCAATTTTTAAACACATATCTTACCTAAAAAATACAAATAACACCAATCATTACATGTTATAATAGTTGCCGAACAAAATGTAAGTTTTTTTAATTTCATTGCAAAATATTAATCACAATAATTATAAATGCGTGTTTAACTTAAACCCGCGAATATTTGTATTTAACCAATAAAATTATAATTTTGTATATAAAATATATAATGTGGTTTGTAAAATTTTTGTAGAATGTGTGGTAAATGATATTTTAAATAATGAATATCAAGATGAAATAGACATAAATTAAGTAAATTTAAGCTTATGTTTTTTTAATGCAACTATTACAATTTATAAATCAATCTATAAACAACATAATTTCTTAAACTACATTTTAACCACACATCTTTTCTCAACTTATACGAAACATCATTTTTTTTTAAAAAACTCATTTTCTGTCACATTTTACTAATAAAATAATCTACAAATAAAAAAAAAATCTCTACTTCAAATCTTATATTATAAAAAAATTTACTATTTCAAATATCGTCATTTGAAATAATGTGTTATATTATTATTAGCCCCTTGTTTGAAACTCGTCATTTCAAATAATGTGGTTTGCAAAATTTTTGTAGAATGCACGATTGACGATATTTTGAAGAATGAATATCAAATTACAAAAATATACACAACAAGACCCAAAAAAAAAAAAAAAAGAATAAGAATGTGTTTGGTAAAAGTAAAAAAATGGTTTATAAACATGTTTATGAAGTACACAATTTTTCAAACCACTTTTTAACCACACACATTTTCTCTCTCCAATTTTCAACATTACTTTTTATCTCAAAATAAAAAGTAAACCAATTTATAGATCAAAAAGTATTACCAAACGGAGGCTTAAGACAAAAAGAATAAAATAAATAAATAATGTCAAAAAAAAAAATGAAATGGTTTTGGATGGAACTTTTCGACTTTTATATAGTATAGATATAGATTTGTCATTGGAAAAATATTATTATTAAGCATCTGTTTGGAAACTCATAATAATAAGTAATTATTACTGTTGAGATCGTACCCAAAATATGAAACGTTGGGCCACCAGTGAGGGCCCAAGGAAGGTCCACGAACTTTAGCCCATGATCAGAAGTTCAAGATATCCCACCTGGGCCAATGGCTGAGGTGGAAAGGCATACGGGCCCCTCTGGTCGAACTGGTTTATGTCTAGCAGAGACGCTTTATGCTTAGCCGAGGTGTTTACGGTAGCGTCTCGGATGCAAGGATGAGACAAGGGATGAAGTCAGAGATGTGACAGGCGCCCATCCCCTACGAAATGTAGTAATGATAACGGTCAAAAAGCAAGGTTGTCCCCTCCAAGAGCTAGGGTGAAGACAAGTGTAAAGTATGCCACGTGTCATGATCCGAAACAAAGAGTTCCTCTATAAATATAGCACTCCTCCCACCTGGTAAAGGGTTAGCATCTTCATACTCTTAACTAAATATATTTTTCTCACTCCCTTTTCTCTCTCTTACACACTTATATTTCCCGCACTCAAATTATATTTGTGGAATATGGCCGCTGACTTTGGCATCGGAGTGCAAACGGGAGCCACCTCGGCCCCCTTTGCAAGCTGATTATTTGTCATAGTGCGCAGGAGATCCACGTGTTCAAGAGGGAGGAGCTGAGACGTGTTGGTCTAAGGTCCAGCCGGATTTTGTAGTCAACATTTTGGCGCCGTATGTGTGAAGCCATACTGCTAACCACGAAAACGCATGATGAAAAGCCACACATAAAAAAAAAGAAGTTCTTGAAAAAGAGCGGAGAACTGCAAGGAGCTTTGAAAGATAAGCTGGTTAACCTTGAAAAAGGCAAGGAGCTTTGAAAGATAAGCTGGTTAACCTTGAAAAAGGCAAGAAACTTTGAAAGATAAGCTGGTTAACCTTGAAAAAGGCAGGAGCTTTGAAAGATAAGCTTGTTAACCTTGAGAAAGGCTTAGAACTTTGAAACACAAGTTTGTTCACCTTGAAAAAGGCGTAAAGCTTTGGAATATAAGTTTAACCACTTTGAAAAAGGCTCGAAACATTGAGAAAAAGTCCATCTATCCTTGAAAGATAAACTAAAACCAAGAAATTTCTCTGAACATGGACGAAAGTGATGGCGATATTAAACCCCGTAGGGGAAGAAGTGGCCGGCACAGCGAGGAGGAGGTTCCTCAAGGACCTCATGAGAACGCCAATGAGGGAGTGGCACAACCTAACCCACCACCCTGGCACCGTAATCACCGCATGTTGCGAGACATGACTCACATGACGGCCCAAATGCTAGAAATGCAGAAGCAGCAGATAGAACAGACTGCTGCGATGAATGCCTACATGGCTAGAGGGTGTGTTGTGAACGAGCCCATGATGCCTCCGCAATACCAGCAGCCACATTACTCACCATCCGATGCGGCAACTGCCTTGTATTATTATCAAGATCCACAGACATATGCCGAGGTGGAATCCGAGCCCTTCTACGAGGAAGGCCCGGAACATGAAGCACATGAAGAACAAGACCAACTCCCAGCTGGACACAGGGAGGCTTCGCCCGCAAAGTCTGGTAGTGTCTTCAGCCGGGTAGGAGGGTTATTTAGAGGCAAGCGAGGGGGAAAACTGATCAAGGTCGGAAAAATGCAGCTGATCCTAGAAATAGGCAGGAGCGACGCGCTGAAGAAGCGTTGTCGCAGAGTCAAATGCATAGGGACCAACATGGTACGGGAGCAAAAAGGTTGGGCCCCGTGCATGAGCCTAGGAATAGGCAGGAAAGAAGAGCCGAAGCAGTTCAGACCAAATCTTGTAACGAGTTACCGACCCATGAAAGGCTAAATTACGGCCGAGTTTGGCCACCACAAAGGCAAGAGTACGCTCCGCCGCCCTACGAACAACACCATGACCCACTATATTCTGGTCATGAAGAGAACAGTAAACTACCCTCATACGAGCTGGATGAGGAAGAGGAAATAAGTCCCTTCACGGAGGGCCTCCGTAGGTACCGAGTGCCTCATGACTTTGAAATTCCAGAAATAGCCAAATATTCTGGCCGAGGTGACCCTGACGATCACCTGTTAAATTACCGCGCTAGCATGGTGAAATGCAAAGCCTTCGCCTTAATCCTTGAGGGAAGTACGATGCGATGGTACAAGAAACTCCCTCCTGGTAGCATCCACAGTTGGAGAGATCTGAAAACGGACTTTAAAAATGGCTTTGTTTCCTCCAGGCCTGGCCAGCTCCCACTCCAACGCCTTCAGGATCTAAGGCAAGGAAGGGATGAATCTTTGAAAAGTTACCTAACTCGGTTTACTGAAGAGATGCACATTTGTGAAAATATCACTGAGGCGGAGATGTTTTCCGCTTTGAAAGGGGGGCTAGTTATGACGAGCATGTTTTGGAGGGATGTCCGGAGTAGGAAACCAAGGGATTACAATGCCCTAGTAGACCTGATGAAGGAGGAGATTGTATCAGAAGAAATGGCTAGGGCCAGAGACAACAACCCCCAAGGGAGATACAATCTTGGGTATTCTAATGAAGCAAACCTCAAGAAAGGAGGAAGTAAGGATAGGATCGGCAGTAACCGAGGTGGAGCGCCGCGTCCATTTCCAAGGACAGGGTCTAGCTATGCCACAGAAATCACGGAAGCTATCCCTCACTTACACTCCAACACTCCTTCCCAGAATCCTCCCACGGTTCAAGGAAGGATGGAAGGTAGCCGGAGTGGAAAGCAGCTCTTGATTGGGGCTTACTGTGCCTACCACATATATTACGATCATGCAACAGAAGATTGCAGGGAAATTCACATGTTAGCTGACCAAAAGGCGCAGGGAAAAGGGGGAAGTGATTTCTCCCCCGATACGGGGAGAACTCAAAAATCCGGTGGCCAGAAGTTCAACCGAGCTGACAGGAGAGCCCCGTGGAAGAACTCGACTAAAGAAATGATTGACAATCGTCAAAGAGATAGGAATAAGGGCCAGGAAACTGCCCCGGCACATGCTAAAGATACACGGGAACCATCTATGCCTGTGGCCGACCTTCCTATTCGTGAAATCGATACAATATTGGGAGGCCCCCACCCAGGTGGGAGCACAAAAAACTCCCAAAAGAGGTATATCAGAGAGGCCAAGCAGCCCGCCAACGTGAATTACCATATCCATTCACATCCTGTTGGGATGCCTCGGACAGAATCTATCACATTTACCCAAGATGATGCCATTGGAGTACACTTCCCACACAATGATGCATTGGTTATCAGGGTAGTGGTGGCCCAAAATGGGTTGTCATGGATGATGGTGAATGATGGTACCTCGGTAAATGTGATTTACGGGGTAACTTTCGATAAAATGGGGATCAGCACTCCACTCATTCCAGTCCCGGATCCAATATACGGATTCACGGGGGACATCATAACCCTCAGAGGATCCATAACCCTTATGACTGAAGTAGGGAAAGCACCCACTCTCTCCAGAATCCCCATGGAACTCTTGGTTGTTGACAAAATCTCCTCCTATCATGGCTCAATTGGGAGACCAGGTCTCATTGACTTGGGAGCTGCAACACATACAAAGTACATTTGCATGAAGTTCCCCACGGAACATGGTGTTGCAACTATAAGGGGGAGCCAAACTGAATCGCGGGCCTGTTACACAAACGCAATCCGAAAGTTTCAGGACCGAAGCTTGAACATGATTAGAGATGTGGCAATGGTAGAAGCCGCTCCAGACCCTGAAAGACTGGGTGGAGGACCCTCAGAAATTGAGGATATTTCGATGACGCTGGAAGAAGATTTGGCAGATCTGGACCCAAGAATGGTAGGAGACAATTGCTCCACCCCGGCCGAAAGGTTAGAATGCTTCGGTGTAGATCCACTTGATCTAATCAAGGAACTGCAGATCGGATTAGATTCACCGTTTGAATACAAAAATCAATTGAAGAGCTTCTTACTTGAAAACCTCGATGTATTCGCATGGAAGCATAGTGACATGGTTGGGATCGATCCTAAAGAGGCCTGTCACAGACTCCAACTTGATCCCCGAAGCCCCGGGCATAGGCAAAAGAGAAGACCTATGAGTTCTGACAAGTATGAGGCCTTGAAAGACGAGGTCACGAAGCTGTTGAAAAATGGCTTCATCAGAGAGTCTCGCTATCCGAAGTGGGTATCAAACCCTGTTTTGGTACCAAAACACAATGGGAAACTGAGGGTATGTATTGATTTTTCAAACTTGAACCAGGCATGTCCCAAAGACAGTTTTCCACTGCCTCGGATTGATCAGTTGGTTGACTCCACAACGAGACATGAACTGCTGAGATTTATGGATGCCTACTCCGGGTACAATCAAATCCCCATGTATGAATCAGACGAGGAGCATACTTCATTTATTACAGATAGAGGACTCTATTGCTTCAAAGTTATACCATTCGACTTGAAAAATGCGGGAAATTGCATGTTTTCAGAACAATTAGGAAACACCATGGAGGTATATGTTGACGACATGCTGGTCAAAAGCATGGTCGCCACTGATCATATCCGCCATTTGTCAGAGGCCTTCGGTGTTTTGAGGAAATACCGAATGAAGCTCAACTCGACGAAGTGCGCTTTTGGGGTAGCATCTGGAGAATTTCTTGGATTCATGGTAAATAAGAGGGGAATCGAAGCTAATCCTGATAAAATCAATGCTTTGTTAAGCATGCAATCGCCTCGAAATCCAAAAGAGGTGCAAAGCTTAACGGGGAGAATTGCGGCCTTGAATCGATTCGTTTCCAAATCCACTGACAAATGCTTACCGTTTTTAAGGTCCTGAAGGGGGGGGGGGGGAAGCAATTTCAATGGACACCAGAATGCGAGTAGGCTTTTTCTGACCTGAAAGCATCTTTGGGACAGCCCCCATTGCTATCAAAACCGAAGGCTGGCTAGCCTCTCTACCTGTAATTAGCTGTATCCAAAGAGGCTATTAGCTCGGTCTTGGTCAGAGAGGAGGATGGGAATCAGTTCCCAGTATATTATGTAAGCAAAGCCATGCTAGATTCCGAGACACGTTATCCAGATATGGAGAAACTTGCTCTCTCGTTGATCACAGCCTCTCGCAAACTTCGTCCCTACTTTCAGTCACACTCCATACGCGTGCTCACCAAATTTCCCATGAGACAAGTGTTGCAAAAACCAGATGTATCTGGGAGGTTACTGAAGTGGGCGATTGAAATCAGCTAGTTCGACCTACATTATGCGTCTCGGACGGCTGTAAAGGGTCAAGCGTTGGCAGATTTCATAGTCGAATTCACACATCCACCGGAGGTCGAGATGGTTGATAACACGGATGACAGCCGAGAGTGGAAATTGTTCGTTGATGGGTCCTCGGCTGAGGGATGATCCGGTGCGGGAATATTGCTAATAAGCCCAGAAGGATTCAAACTACATAGTGCGATTCGCTTTGACTTCAAAGCCTCAAACAATGTTGCTGAATACGAGGCGTTGTTAGCGGGGCTAAGACTTGCAAAATCCTTGAAGATTAAGTCCGTAGTGGCGAATAGTGATTCGCAGCTCGTTGTGAGTCAGTTTAATGGGCAATTTTCTGCCAAAGAGCCTGCTATGGTCGCTTACTTGAAGAAAGTAAGAGATTTGACTGTGCACTTCGGAAAAATGGAGTTATAGCACATTCCCAGAACTGAAAATTCCAACGTCGATGCTTTGTCCAAACTAGCAAGCAGCAGTGATTTAGAGCTCCATAATCTGATCCCAGTTGAGCACATGTTGACTTCCTCTATTGAGCCAGGGCCGAAGATTTTGGCAGTAGAAGAAGAGGGATCCTGGATGCATCCCATGATCGCGTATTTGAAGCATCAGACAGTGCCAAACGAGCCAGAGACAGCTCGAAAATTGCAAAAATACGCTGTGAATTTCATACTCTTGGATGACTTGCTTTATAAATGGAGTTACACCTCCCCCTTGCTGAGGTGTGTGGGGCTAGAGGAAGGACGGTATGTAATGAAAGAAACCCATGAAGGCATACATGGCAACCACGCCGGGGCGTTATCTCTGGCCCGAAAAGCCCTTAAACAGGGATATTTTTGGCCTACTATGCGAAAGGACTCCCATGACTTCGTGCGCAAGTGCGATAAATGCCAAAGGCATGCAACCATACCACATCAGCCGCATCACAAGGTAACTGTGGTAACTAGCCCTTGGCCTTTCGCGAAGTGGGGGGTCGATATTATTGGTCCTATGCCTAGGGGTGCTGGTAATAATTGCTTTGCGATAGTAGCAATTGACTACTTCACCAAGTGGGTCGAGGCGGAACCTCTGATGAGAATCACCGAGGCCAACACCACCAAGTTCATTTGGAAGAATGTCATATGCCGGTTCAGAATACCACACTCACTGGTTAGTGACAATGCAAAACAGTTTAAAAACAGAAGCATAGATGAGTTGTGCGACGATTTAGGAATTAAGAAACTGTTCTCATCTCCACATCACCCACAGGCTAACGGACAGGTCGAAGCCGTGAACAAGACCATAAAAAATACCCTGAAAAGGAAGTTGGAGTCCAAAAAGGGTGCATGGGTAGATGAACTCCCACAAGTACTCTGGGCACTTCGAACCACTTCGCACACTGCTACTGGTGAAACACCTTTCTCGTTGGCATATGGAGCCGAGGCGGTATGTCCTGTTGAAATCGGGATCCCTTCTCTTCGTCAAATTCATTACGACGAAGTGAGAAACGAGGAAGCACAAAGGGCTAGTTTGGATTTCCTTATGGAAAAACGGAATGATTCCCAAGTGGTGATGACCAGGTACCAGAAAAAGATGGCTCGATATTACAACAAAAGGGTAAAGAGTCGACGCTTTCATGTTGGGGACTTAGTCCTCAAAAAGGTTCTTCCTTCAACTCAAGAACCAGGAGTAGGGACTTTAGTTCCTAATTGGGAAGACCCTTATAAAGTCTTTGCCGAGGTGGTACCCGGAACGTACATGATCGAGGACTTATCCGGGTACCTTTATGTAATCCTTGGAACACGGACCACCTTCGTCGCTATTTTCAATAAATCAAATTCCACTTTAATGAGTACAACATTATTATATAATTTTATGAAATCGTTAGTAAGTTACATTGAGGATTATACCAATTCCTAATTAGATAAACACAATGGATAAACACAAATTCCAAGATTATTTTGGTTATAACACCATAAGTCTACGCAATGCATGAAGTTTGTTAAAAACAAGGGACTCTTATAAGCCTACACTGCGATCACTGCATAAGGATTGGGAGTGTTAGTACAATCAAAGGGAGTTCATACAAAATTGCATACACAGGCCTTACAAAGTGTGATTTAGATACGTTCAAATGTTTGTCAAAATCAGATCTAACTGGTAAACATGAATGCCTCAAACCACTCAGATCTGAGGCACTATACTCATTAACTATGCAATACGTTTAAAAGACATCTGCGTTTGGAAGCGTCCACACTTAAACAAATAAGGACATGCAAACTAAGGCATTAAACTAAAAATGGAAGACCATCGCATTCATAAAGGTAAAGTATATACAAATTGAATGGGTGTTACATTTACAAAATCAGGTGCCATTGCACTTACAAAAAAAAAAAAAAAAAAAAAAAAATTACAGCAAAAAGGCAAATACAAAGTGGGATCACTGCGGAGGGACATCCTCTGAAGAGCCTTTGTCTTGAGGTTCGGGGTACAGGGCTTCAATAGAGGACATGTCCAGGGTTGGGAAAGCTTCTTTCATGTCATCCAAAGCCATCCTGGCCCCTATCTTCCCTAAAACCCTCTGAATGGCCTCGTATTCTGGGGTCTCTTCAAAAGTGTCCTTAAAGTTCTGGACAGCCTCAGACACTCTGGTACTTAAAGCGTTCTCCACCCGTGTCGTGACGGTTTGCTCCAGAACCTCCATAATCCTTGTTTGCATGTGCCCTTCTAAAGAGGCAAGGTCCTCCTCCGCCTTTGCCTTAGCCTCCAGCTCCCTCCCCAATTTTTCGTTAGCTGCTGCCACCTCAGCTTCCAGCTTGGACTTGGCTGCATTAGCGGCGGTCAGAGCCTCAGATGTGATAGACTGTGCACGGTTGGAATCATCTAGTTTCTTGCACAAAGCCGCCACGTCTGACTCAGAGGCCTGGAGGTCGTGTTTCAACTTATCATTATCCTCCTGGAGGCGCTTAGTGTTGGCCCTCTCCTCGGAAGAGGATTTGCGGGCTATAGACAGCTGAGCTTTGAGGTTGTTAATTTTCTTCAGCATGTTGTCCGCATGCCGAAGAGCAGTCTCAGCGTCTCTCTTATCCCGCTGCGCTTCCTCTACGGAGGACTCCACCTCATCAATAAGGGCCAGCGCCCTGGCGTTCATTGCTTTGGCAGCGAGCAGCTTCCAGGACGGGCTGACACTGGAAGAAAAGGCAGATTAGCCCTCTGTCTAAAATTGTTCGGTAATCAGTGCGGCCTGGGCAGGAGGAGAACTGGGAGATTCAAACAGTGAAGGACTGAAGTTGACATCCCTGGGAAGAATACTGGTTTTAATACGCTTCAACTCTTCTGCTCCCTTATGTGTCACTTCATAAGACAAGTCTGGAATGGGCACAGACGGCTCGTCCTCCATATCCTCAATCACTGGTGGCGGAGGTACGGAGGTGGACTCCTTGCCCTTACCCCTTCTTAGCCTCTTCAAGGGAGCGGGATCCTCCTCGGATACGCGCTCAGGAATATCCTCGGAGAGGGGGGATGGTGCAGAAACATCTTTGGCCTCCCTCTCCCTCTTAGAGCCCCCTTTGGGGGGACTCCTTTAAAATCAGCCTCCTTTTCTGTGCTGGGCTGCTGGGGACCCACAGGCAGCAGAATGGGTGGTGGCAGTATGGCTGGAAGAGGCCCCTGAAGTTGGGCTGTAGACGCCTCGGACACCTCATTTTCCACCCCAACTTACAGATTGGCCAGTACCGTTTTCTGTTTCTTTTCAATTCTACTGCCATATAAAAGGGCAGGAGGGATCTTCTTGGCCATGAGACCCTTTAAAGAAATCTTCGGAAATTCCTTGGAACCTAGCAAGAAAAGGAGGAAAGTGGGGTTACGAACAAAAAAAGCACAAGATATAACAACAATAGGGAAACAAACTTACTCATGGCTTACATAAGACTGTATTTAACAAACAATTTGTTCTGTTGGATGACCCCCTGGAATGTGCCCTCGTAAGCAAACAAGCGCCTTACCGCCGCTAGGTTTGCTTCAGGGAGGAGGCGGGCAAAAGTGGCCCTTTCCATAAACCAATAACATGTTAGGAAGCAGTTAAGAAAAGTGAACAGAAATTAAAGAGCAAGAGACGCGTGACACTTAAAGACTCTAAAACAAGTACAAGACTCACTAGGTAGGGAAAGAGTTCGGGGAACTGTAATTTCTGGACTAGGGTCCACAGGGGAACTTTGCCACTCCCCAACAACCCAGAACCACTGGTTCCTCCAGTTCTTTATTGAGGTGGGGTGACCGGTGATGATAGGAGGATACGAGCCCCTGGGAGACAAGTAATACCAATCCTTGACGTTCGACCTCACGTCTCTCTCCCTTCTAACTGATTTCTTCAAGGTATAGAGGGTGTGAATGATGTGCAGTGAGATGGGATGGTCAGGGTTGACCTCTTGCCACACTAACCAAGTACCCGCAGCCTGTGTCCAGAAGTTGGGGGCCAGCTGATAGGGGTACAGGTTATAACTCCTAAGCAACGCCCTGAAGAATGGGTGCAGGGGGAGCCTCATCCCACAAGATAAAACATCGTAGCATATGGCTGCTTGGCCTGGAGGAGGGCTGCAAGGTCGACAAGAAGGTGTAGGATGCACCAATTGAACCCCTTATGGTATCCTGAATTTTGCCGGAGCCCCAGCCAAGTCAACCCTTCGGATTTCAGTGGCGATCTCGCTGCTCTCCCATGACTCTTGGTTTGGATCAGGATCTATGTGATAGCTCGAAACTTTGTTAACCTGATCGACCCAATCCTTCACCTGGGCGATCTCCTCTGCAGTCAGACCCAACTCTTTCCTATGTGCCCTAAATGGGGCCCTAACGATTAAACCAAGGTCCTGGTGACCTGAAGAAGAGCCTACCGCCTCTTCTCTCCCTAAATCCCTGTCTCGTTTACTCCGAAGTTCTCTCAAAGATGCCTCTTCCTCGGATGACAGATGAGCCATGTAGTTTTGATATTTTTCTTCTTCACTGTCAGAATCACTCAAATAAATTATACCGCTGATTTTCCTATTCCTCCTCTTAATCTGCTCCCTAAAGAAGCGGGAACTAAAAACTGATAAAGATATGGGGCAGAAACCTTTGACAGGAATCGCCATTGCTAACATTTCCTGTGAATCCGTTCCCCCAACTCTTTCCATTTTTTCTTAAAAATAAGCCAGACTCACCAAGAGGAAAACAATATGCGAAACAAAGTTTTCAAACCAGCACTAAAAAAAAAAAAAATTAGAATTGAAAAAGTTTTGCGCATGCAAAGGAAAAGAAATTTACCTTCGAAAAATGAACGTTCGAGGTTGTGCACTCGAAAGGAAAAACACGCCAATGGAAGATGTTGGATAGTGGAGACCATTTTCCGAGTGAAGAATCCTAAAGAAATGCTGAAAGACTTGCAAGAAGAAGGAAGAATGCTACTATTTCTTGCGAAACAAAAAACTACTACGAAAATTCTGAGAAACGGGTAAAGGAGAAATGCTGGGATGAAGGAGGCTTTATAAGGAACCCAATAGTCCCAAATCCTTGGTCTTTGAGCCTCATGATTAATTTGATAACCCACGTCTCTTGGGGGAAGGGTTAATCAAAACGCCAGCTGTAGAAAGAAAGGAAGAAACCCTTCAGCTACCAAAGTGTGTACCACGCGCGGTGACGTGTCCTCCTCCATACTCTTCATATTTCTTGGAAACCGATACCAGCAGCCTCTTTGTATTAAATGCGCTGCCTAAGAAACGCACTAGTGCGATCCCAACCCTTATTTAGGAGGGAAAAGCCGAAGTAGGAGGTCGGCTACAATATGGATCCAAACTTTTCATAAGGAATGTCGTACCTGGTCATAAAAATCGCCGCGCTGCATAGTGATTCCCAGCGAGCGAATGGCGTAACAACTACAAAATATTGGATATAACAGACGATTAAACTTGAATGGAATTATTGCTGCGAAACTATGACAAATTCGATCCGCCCATGAATGACCACATTGGATTTGAGGGACTAGTGTTGAGATCGTACCCAAAATATGACACTTTGGGCCACCATTGAGGGCCCAAGGAGGGTCCACGAACTTTAGCCCATGATCAGAAGTTCAAGATATCCCACCTGGGCCAATGGCCGAGGTGGAAAGGCATACGGGTCCCTCTGGCCGAACTGGTTTATGTCTAGCAGAGACGCTTTATGCATAGCCGAGGTGTTTACGGTAGCACCTCGGATGCAAGGATGGGACAATGGATGAAGTCAGAGATGTGACACTGCCTTTACCAAGATGTGACAGGCGCCCATCCCCTACGAAATGTAGCAATGATTACGGTCAAAAAGCAAGGTTGTCCCTTCCAAGAGCTAGGGTGAAGACAAGTGTAAAGTATGCCACGTGTCATGATCCGAAACAGCGAGTTCCTCTATAAATATAGCACTCCTCCCGCCTGGTAAAGGGTTAGCATCTTCATACTCTTAACTAAATATATTTTTCTCACTCCCTTTTCTCTCTTTTACACACTTATATTTCCCGCACTCAAATTACATTTGTGGAATATGGCCGCTGACTTTGGCATCGGAGTGCAAACGGGAGCCACCTCGGCCCCCTTTGCAAGCTGATTTTTTTGTCATAGTGCGTAGGAGATCCACGTGTTCAAGAGGGAGGAGCTGAGACGTATTGGTCCAAGGTCCAGTCGGATTTTGTGGTCAACATTTACAATTTATAATTTATACAATTTCTCAAATCACTTTTTAATCATACATATTTTTTCTCTCCAATTTTTAACCACAAAAATTACCTTAAGATTAAAAAAAAATGACGACTGAGCAGCCGAACAGCCACTAAAATATTAAGTACTTGAATGAACAACCCAAAATCAACCAAGCTAAACAAGTCAACTAAAAGTACTAAAATACCCTTAGGTTTTGAAAATAATTATAAGATTACCAATTTTTAGACAATTTATTATTCTATAATTTAAATTGGTCGATCCACCCCCTTATTATCAGAGCCAATAGTAGTAACCAACTACTAAGGAAAATGTCGAAAAAAAATTTAGCAAAATAAAACCTAGAGTAGAGTATGTAACTTTAAATCTAAGAATTTACCAAATAATAATTATTGATCTTTAATAATAATTGAATAATACTGACAGAGGCGGATCTACCTCATGACGAGGTAGATCCGCCGCCCATGCTGGATTCGACGAAAAAAAAATAGTTAGATTTTTTTACATTTTTTGGACTATGATTCGAAAAATATATTTATTTTATTGAAATGTGCCCTAACTGAAATTTTTTTATCGATGTCCGCCTGAGCTAAACAAAGTTTTTAGTTCCACCAGTGAATATGAGAAATTTATATCCTTTATCATATTAGGAGAAAGAGGATTAGGATAACATAAACAATTAAATTGGGCAATTTAATTTTTACCTAATTAATTAAAAATAAATTTAGATAAAACAACATAACAAAATATAGAACAAGCTAAAAACTCAAAACAAGTTCAATATATCATTAATAACATACCATTTAAAATAAGACAAATGATATAAAAAACTAATAATTATATATACCAACACGAATATTGGAAATAAAACAAAAGATTAATAGCATATCAAAACAAATAACAACCTTAGAAAACCAAATTAAAGAAATTACAAATAAGTTAGGAAAAATGGGAAATTTGTTTATTTATGATTTTGAGATGAAAAGTAGTGGTTAAAAATTGGAGAGAAAAATGTATGTGGTTAAAAAATTGTTTGAAAAATTATGTGGTTTATAAAATGATTTAAAACCATTTTTGAAAGTTTACCTAACACCTGATTAGGAGTATATGAGAAATCTTTAGAAACCATAGAACTAACACACAAATTGGTGGAACAAATAAATATGGTGAGAACGATTAAAGAAAATAATATAGGACCAAATGATGTGTCTAGAAGATAAGTAAATATACAAAATAATATAGAAATATAATAAATTAGAACATAGTAAAAATATATGAAGAAATGGAAAGAAGAAAACCAAAAATAATAATAACAGATAAAGAATTAAAAGCTATAAATAGGATATGAATAAATATGATAATAGAACAAATAGGAAAATTTATGTAAAATCCAAAAAGAGGAAAGTGAAGATTATATAAAAAAATCTAAAAAATCTAAAATTAGAAGAAATTAATATGAATCAACATCAAGCTTTAGTACCATTAAGAGTAAAGGTGAATGCGATCCGGTTTGGGGTTGTTTGTAACATAGTTTCAAATCAAACCATTTTACACGGTTTGACATTTTTTCAAATCAAATCATTTCATTTTACTAACCAAACCAAATCATTTTTCGCAGTTTAGTTCGATTTTAATCAACAATTTACCTATTGATATAATATAATATATTTTAAATGTCAAATTAATTCGTGTTTTTTAATATGTAAAGCTAAAATAAGTTAACATAATCTAATGTATGGTAATATTCTTTGACTTTTTTTGTTTACCTCGTTACCTTTGTAGGTGATAACATAGCACAAAATGCACCAGAGTTATACATAGATACACATGCGCGCGTGCGGGGGGATCTAATTGGGGCTATAAATGCATGCCCTCTACCATGTAGTAAGATATGAGCTTAAACAATTATTTGAATTCTGATCGATGAATTAAAATTATGACGTACTGGAATGAAGCTTTTATTTATTTATTTATTTGGGGGGGGGGGGTGTCATATAAAATTTCAAGTATAATATGAAACTAAGAATCCTAGTTTTATTGTTTGATTGTCTTTTTTCTTGTCATATGATTTTTAGTATCTTTCTAATGTAGGTAATTTAAGGTTATAGTAAATGGGATTGAGCAGCTTCTTTGGTTGAGTGGTGTGTGGATTTCCTTGCATGGGATTAGTCGTCATACTAATCCAAAAAAGTCAGTAGCTGGTAGGAAAATAGTAATGGATGTTATAACTAATCCGTCTCTTGATCCAATAATAAAACTTCTTTCTCAAACTATAGAGGCTATCATTGTGGTATCAATTACTTCTAAGAACGTTCTCATTAAAGAGAGGAGTTTTCAAGAACTCTCATCTTACCTAGATCGCATTCCTCTCTTACGAGAGTTGAGTAGAAAGGGCATTTATGATTCAGAAGACTTGCAAGAATTTGTGGATATCCTTTATTGGGAGACTAATGATGCTAAACATTTAATTGAGGTTGCAGAAATTTCATAAAAAATTCACGTTAGATGATTACTGAAATTTATTCATATGCAAAGAATAAACAAAATCCCAAACTTCAAATACTAGCAGTCTTTTCTGGAATCATCACAATGCAATGAAAACGAGAAACTATATAAATGAGAATTTTATTTTATTAGTTAAATTTGACTTTTTCTGGGGGATAGTAATTTCAACTTAATAAAATCCATTTTTAATTAAAAAAATAAAAGCGATTTGGTTCAGTTTTTTGTGATTTTTGAAAATCAAAACATAAATCAAACCATTTTGAATCGGTTTGGTTTGGTTTAAGGAAAAAAACCACCAGTCCATGCATTCGATCTCAAACCAACGGTTTCCAAACAATGAATTATGTTCGATTTTGCGATTTCACGATTTTTTTATGCGGCCCTAATTAGGACAAACTCCACTAGAAGTATCACAACCTGTAACTAATCAAGTTAAAGAAGAATTTATGAACATAACTAATCCAGAAAATATACCAGTTGAATATTTCTCAATGTCAAAACCAAAGTTTTAGAACTAATAACTTTGTACCACGATAACAATATTATAAAAAATATGGAAATTTTTTTCCTATAGAACACCATGGATAAGTATGGAAATATAAATTAGCTTAGAAGGAAGATGATTAGACTGAGGATGTGTACAAGATGTAGATCATAAATTAGATATGGCCATGATGGCATATACTAGAAAATTAACAGAAAAATAATTTCAATTAATGCTGAAAAATACATTTATATGAACCATTGCAAAGTGGTGGAGAAATCTAACTGAAACATATAAAGAAGAAGTTAGAGCTAGTGATCATGATGATATAGGAACAGTACTTAGCATCTATTTGGTTAAGTGTTTTACAAACATGACATGTTTAAAATTCACTTACATTTTTTCAAACCACTATTAACCATATATTTTATCTTGAAAACAAAAAAATTATTTATTTATAAACAAAAGCTTAGTGGATACGAAGATGGATTAAAAAGAGGATAGAGATACTAAAACAAGTTCAAATTTGAGAAATAGATATTTTTTAGCAAATTTTTCAATATGTGATATGTGTTATTTTAGAAAATATGCATGCGAATTTAGAGAATATTATGAAAATCAAAATACACTAGAGAAGAAGATTATATGAAAATTATGAACCAATTTTTATTTATTTATTTATTTATTTTTTAAATTACCTAGTCCATGAAATATAAAATTATATAGAGAATAAGAAAATGTAAATATACCATTAAGAAAAAATACTTTAGGAGTAAGAATACAATTTATATAAAAAAGATAACAAGAAAAATTTATGAAAGCAAGTAATATATTAAAATATTATAAAGCAAATAAAAAATTATATTGTGATAAATTATAATATAAACCAACGTAATGGGGCGTCAATTACAAATAAAACATAAGAAAAAATAAACTTAGTAAGTATAGAAAACCTTATAAAAGAACATTTAAGAGGTATATAATATATCACTTTTGATCCCCTGCTCGTGAAGGGCAGGGGTACCCTGCCCGTAGAAGAAATTTTTTTTGGACTTTTCTATGAATGATTCTACTTACCCGTATCATGGTATAGTAAATGGTTAATATCAGTACGGTTTCAACCCTGAGGTCGGTTCTGTAGGAATGCCTGTGTTTATTTTAGAACTAATTTCTTTGCTTCTGTTGCATATATTTGTTTGATTTTTTACTGATTAAATGCTGGAGATAGAATTAAATAAATTTTAGAACTGGAGAGTTGCTATATATATATATATATATATATATATATATATTCTTGCTTGAATACAGAATCACATCATGTTCCCAATAGAGATAGATTCTAAGAAAATTGGTACGATAATTCTCTCTTCTTTTCTCGAGTTCATACCCAGTTTTATAAGGTTAATATTTTGATAGCTGAACTAAAATCTATAAAATGTTTTTTTTTTTTTTGTAGAGATGATATCTTGTTAATTTAAGAAGTAATACAAGAGATTTGTTGAAGAAAGAATGCCCTCATATTGGCTCTTGTCAGGGATGAGGATCTTGGGTTAAAGAACGTGCAACATTTTATTCTTGATGTGTGTGACAAGATGCTTGGGGCACTTGGTATGATTTTATATTTTGGTATTTTTGTTCAAATAACAGTAGATGTTAGCCACTTCTATTTATCTACTACATACATGAGGAGAGATGTTCAACAAATTATGATAAGCAAGTTATGACGTTCTCTGCTACTCTCAGTAAGGAGATGCGTCCAGTTTGCAAGAAGTTTATGCAAGATGTAATTTTTTATCATCAAAATATCTGTATTTGGAGTTCCTTGTTCTTTTGATGCAAGGCATGAGAGTTTTCTTGGCTTTTCTTCAATTCATGTGGTTCATCTCAAATAGCATTCAATTTTGTTTCTTCGCTCTCATCTATTTCATCATTTTCTTCAACTATCCTATAAATTAGGTCCAATTAAAATTTGATAGAAAATAATATTTAAATTGTATCAAAACAAATAATAATTAAGCAAAGTGATTCTAGAATTTTCTTTAAAAATATTTGTATATTCAAAATTTTTAATTAAAAGTCAATCGAATTCTATAAAAGTTTGTATATTAATTTTTTTTTTTTTTAATGAACATAGTACAATTTTTTTAACTCGGTATCGAATGTGATTCTATTTTCCCCCCATTTTTTATGACAAATGTTTCTCTATCATAAAACAATTTATCTCTCAAGCTGCATTTTTTATTCACTTGACATATAATTATTGTTATGACCACGCCTAAATTAAGCTTGACACGTCACTCATGGGAGCTTACATGGGGCCCGCTGATAGCCGGATGGGCCCAAAGGCTCATGAGTTATCACTTTTTCGAGGTCGTATATAGGCCGAACCACTTGCGGCCAAACTACCTGTTCTGAGGTAATATCATCCGAAGCATATGCTTGGGGACAGTAACGTAGTTGGACGTTAGTATCAGTGAGATTGAACTTGTATGCAAGTTGCAGTTTGATGAGACAGTGTCTTTATCGTAGTTGTGATGGATGCCGTAAATCTAGGGTAGGATGTAATGATTATGGCCAATTGAATGGTTAACTTGGCCAATGGTTAGGGTGAAGACACATGTAAAGTCTAGCACGTGTCATGATCCTAGGATACGGTTTTAACTATAAATAGAGCGCCCTTGTCCCCAAGGAAGATGTTAGAAACTTAATATATAAAATCTCACTCTCTTTTCTCTCTTTTACACACTTATATTTTTCTCACCCAATTTATACTTGAAATGAGTACTGACTTAGGCATTAGAGTGCAAACGGGAGCCACCTTCACCCCATTTGCAAACTGATTGTTTGTCATAGTGCGCAGGAGATCCACGTGTTCAAGAGGGAGGAGTTGTGATGTGTTGATCCAAGTCCTACTAGATTTTGTGGGCAACAATTATTATTGATAATCGAAAGTTTCGGGTTACCCCAAAGTTCGACCTTACGTGCGGAATTAACACAATTTATTAATTGTTGCTAAATGATAATTCAAGCAAGTCCAATTATCTTAAGTTGAATTACCACAAAAGAAATAATATAAATCAATACAACAATATGATGACGGAGAAACCAACTTGGGAAAAACTTCGGGACTAAGCAAGTTACCTCCACTATATGCAATTTCGGTCACAATTAAATTTATTCAGCTTCCCCCACTCGATAACGCAAATATACCCCTGCTAACTCAGGATACTAGCTACCTCTAGTAGCTCTGAATTTTCACAATTGAAGAAATAATCCTTAAGGTTATAAGGACATGTGTATTTTATATTAGGAACAAGTGATGTTTTTCTAACTGGGCTGTTGGATCACAAGAAACTAAGAAATTCAAACAATGGTGAATTTGGTTCTTGGATCATCAAATCAGCATCAAAGATTGGATATGTGTATAGGTTATGGCTCTGAAAAATGGACAACAACCCTTATGATTTCGTGCATAGGGCTTAGGTATATATAGTACGAAATGTTTGAGATAGTTTAGAATTATAGAAACCTTAAAATTCGCGAAACACAATCTGTCTAGATTTAACAACCTTTAGTATTTTCATCATAACTTTCTCTCTAGATATTCGATTAAGTCAATTCAAAATTCTTTGGAAAGATAACTCATAGATCTACAATTCTTGTAGAAATAGTATTTTTCTAATTCGAATGTTTCCTATTTGAAAATTGAGTCTCAACCTTTTGACTGAAAATCTGGATTATTATCCTTGCGGGATTTGGATTCATCTTTAACTTCTAATTGCATCACAATACTTCTTGAACACTTCTTTGTTCTTCTTGAGCCCAAATACTCAACTAAATCAACTACCATACTTCAACTCTAATTGGGACTTTGTAAATGAGTCATTTTGTTCATGAGATTGTCAATTACATAAAAAACCTAACAACAATTAATATTCACCCTATAGGAAAATTAATCTATTAATATCCGAGTTTTTCAATTGAAAAAATAGAAGTCCATAAAAGTTTTTGAAAGTAAATGAAAGTCTTTTAAATAAAAGTTTATGAAAGTCTTTTGAATAAAAATCTGCAAAAGTCTTTGAAAATCTATACAAATTCATAAAAGTTAATAAAATCTAATGAAATTCATTAAAAAAAGTCATTTAGAAAAAAATATTTAATATCTTTCAAAATCTACATTGAGATTTTCATATTGTAGTGTTATCTTCAATTGCCGAACCTTTGATAAGTTTGTTTATGTTTTATATGGTGTGATGTGAATCCAACTGAAAAGAGTTGGGAATTAGTGTCTCAGTAAGTTTTAAAGTTTCTTTCTTATTGTAATTGTTGTTGTAATAGATAAAATAAATGTGAAATGATTACTCAAGAAAATAAGATGACTTTGAGATTTATTTTGTTAAGCCAAGCTCTATGTGTGATTATTTGTTTATATGTATTGGGGAATTAATCGAGACTGGAACATTATTTTTGTTAATTTCTTATAATATTTTTTGGACTTGAATATTAATGACTTTATCTATTTTTGTAATATTTTTCTAACCATTATTAAACTAGTCGAACAAAAATTAGATAAACTAATTTATTATCTTATAATATAAAGTAAATCTTCAAAACATAAGAAATTTTTGTAACTTAATCCACAAGAAAATCAATTATAAATAGTCAAAATAGTATTTTTCTAAATTTCAAACAAACCATGTTTTTCAATTTTTCATTTTTAGAAACAATTTTTAAAAATGGCAAGTAGAACGCGTTTCAGCAAATTTAACAGAAAAAGAAAACAATTTTTTTTTAAAAATAAAAATAGAAAATAAAATACAAATAGAAAATAACCTTAAATTTAGGGATGACAACGGGGCGGGTTCTAGGAGGGATGCCAATCCCCGTCGGAGATTTACCACCATCATCCCCGCCCCGCTTAGGCGGGCATGGGGTGTGGAGGGACGGGACGGGGCGAGTCAAGGATGCCCATTCCATGTTTATATATATATATATATATATATATATATATATATATATATATATATATATATCCATTACTGTCTTTTTATAATGATTATCCAATGTAATTCCTCTTAACATATAATATTGTACATTACCCCCGACTAGATAAAAAAGTTTGCAAGTGCACATAAAATAGATTAATAAAGATATTTATGGATATAAAATGATGACAATGCATAATAGAACAACTAATTTTTTAATTTGATATCTGTTCACGATTTAAAGAAAATGATATAAAAGTGATTATTTCATTTTCTAAGAATATTGATGTTTTCGAGCAATACAAATTATTTTTTTAAATTATGATTATTTTACAAAATTCTCATTTAACAGCTCTAGATAATGATTAACACTAATAAAAAAAATCACAAGTTTAATTGTGTTAAGAAGTATGGTTGGTGAGAATGAGATAAGACTTGAAGTGAGAGATGAAGAATATTATAGAGTTAAAATGTAGGATTTGGTTTTGAAATTGTATATTTGGTCGTCGAGTGGTTTAGGATGCTTTTAAATTGTTTGATTTTTTTTTTAAAAATTGAACTTATTAATCAGGGATAGTTTTGGAGCGGGGATGGAGATTTGACAGCAATCCTCATCTCCGGTCGGCAATGCTTTATCATCCCCATCCCTGCACCATCCTCATAGTTGTCGAGGATTCCCCGCTTCATTGCCAATTTTGAATTTCAATTGACAATCATGATGTTGCTGCACACACCATAAGTTTCAATGCTGTAGTGGAAGAAGGGCCCCACATAAGATTTTTATGCCTTTGTTTGGTAAATATTTTAAAAAATATGTTTTTAAACAACACAATTTTTCAAATCACCTTTTAACAACATATATTTCTCTTTCCATTTTCAACCACATGTGTTATCTCAAAAGTATAAAAATACATAACTTTTAACACATAAAGTTTGCTATAAAAAAAAATTGCATTTTGGCGGCTGAATCTTTTACGCAATGATTACAATTTATAAACAAATTTATAAACAACACAATTTCTCAAACTACTTTTTAATCACACATATTTTCTATCTCCAATTTTCAACCATTGATCTACCTAGAAAATACCAAAAATTCAAAAAAAAATCACGGCTGCTACAGCCGAACAGTCTGTAAATGGAATGTAATTTATAATGTATATTATTTGGGTTTTCTAGACAAGATGTATTGTTAAAAATCGAAAAGAAAATATGTATGTAATTAAAAAGTTATATGGAAAATTGTGGCATTATAATTTGAGTTTTAAATTGTTACTGAACAGAGAGGGTCAAAAGTTATATTGGAAATTGGAGCGAAGCCTCTATTTGGAAATGGTGATTATAAACCATTTATAATCGCTCTAATTTTCAATACAATTTTTTATCTACATAATCTTTTTTTTTTAATTTTTAACACTATAATTCACCTCGAGATGCAAAACAAATTATAATCAGTTTTTATTTTTATTTTTATTTTTTATTATCAATAATGCTAGACTCCCAGCAGATATAACCACAGGACTCACCTCAGTAATTTCTCGCGGTTAAGTGACGATATATCGAGCTGTCGAGAAATTAAAAATAGGAATGAAAATTTTGATGAAATACGCAGATCTTCCCAGTAAAAATTTCAAAGCTTCATTTTGTCCCTCCTACTAAAAATTTCACGCTAATGGAGGGGAGAGCTGCCCAGTTTCTCGGTGTGCCTTAGTCCTGCCGTCCGCCGCCGTCGGTTCCGCCGGGAGTTTGATTTCCGGTCGCAAGTTCAAATGGAATCAGGTGAGTTTTTATGATTTTCATCCGATTTTCATCCTACTTGCCTAAAATGTGATTAAAGCTTAACCCATTTGCTAAATACACTTAGGAAAATGCTGGGTTAAGATTATTAAATTTCGGTTATCACTGATTAAAGTTTTTAGTTCATCTAATACAGTTGGAAAAATGTTTTGCTCGAAGAATGAAGTCCGATTTTCATGTTTGTACCGGTTTCAGTTCTTCAGTTATTCTCAGTGCGCAACATTCGGTTACATCATTAATTGTTGTGTGATAATCTATTGGAAGCAGAAATTCTGTTAGCTCGAATTTCAATTTGTCAAAATAATTGCTGTTGATTCATATTTTGTGTCAGTGTCCCAATTAGCATCTTTGGTTTATTGTTCTCGTTTTTCAATTTTTATTGTTGAGTGGACATTGAATTTAGGCCCTTTAATTGCAATAGAAACTCAGTTTCCCTACTCGGATGAAGACATATTAAACACAAATGTAGTGATTGATGATGATGTGAGTTCACAAGATAATGAAGAAGGTTTTATGGTAATTGGGATTCAATATGCTGATATGTGTCATTGCCTCACTTTGTAAATTGCAAGGTGCACAAACGCAGTCCTGGTTTCAAGCAGGTGGAGGATATTCCTTGCCCACTATTGATATGGGGAATTCATGGAGCTCAATCTTTCAATTGCAGGTCCGACCCTTTGAAGAGGAGTACGTTGGATCATCTGGTGGAACATAAATTACTGACAGGGTTGAATGAATGTTATTCCTTAAAGTTTGTATTTTGTCTCAAGTGTGGATTATTTTGTTTGGAATGAAGAGGATGGTTTTATGTTGTTTCGAATGTACAATGAATTTTAATTTTTCTAATGAGATAGGTTTAATTTGTAGCAGGAATTATTTTTTAATTTGTTGGTGTGTATCATGTTATTGTTCAAAACATCTAACAGGTAGAAACAGGAGAATAAAACCTTGACCTATATTACTTCTCAGTAGGCCTTGGCATCTCTATGTCAAACATAGAATAGCAATGCAGGCCAAAAATCACCAATGAATCACCTGTTCAGTGAGAGCAAATTGTTTATTCAAGCAATTAAATGTTTACAAATCGTTTAAAACTTCAATATTTTCAATTTCTATTATATGATTTTACAAAAATATCGGTAGAGTATCCTCTATAAATTGGACATTGCCAACCTGTAGTTCATACATCAAAACCATTTTAAAACATAAATCTCAACTCATTCAATCCCAAACATCATCAGAACCAGTGCAATAAGTCCCGAACTCCTCAACAATATAATTCCAAATAATAAACTTTAACAAATACAACAAGAGATAATTACATACGCGAATTGCAATTGAAATAAGTACATCAGCTTCTACAAAAGGAGAACTAATTATTTTTTTCCCTTACTAAATTCCACCGTCATTGATATGTTAACATTTCTCTACTCCGCTAAATGCACAAAAAGTGAAAACGTGAGGGCTAGAGCTTCACTTTCCTCTTCACCCAAGGAGCCATCACTTGCTTCGTAGGCCGTAGTCGAACTATCTGCATCATGGAGCATACTCGAACTGCCTGCATTAAGGTGCCCACTCGAACTCCCTTCATCCCATTCATAAAATGTACACCCATTGATAGTACAATTGAAAAACAGCTTCCCTCTGGATTGTTTGGCAAGGTCTTCCACCCTTAGCCATCTCACGTATCCGCGGTCACAAATTGGGAAACGTCGCTTCATATCGTAGTCTTTCATCCAATGCCCGGGCTTTCGACAGCTATGGCACACTTCATTATTCTTCAGCAACATTTTGAATCCCTACTCAATCATAGGATGAAGTTTCAGGTTAGTGACAATCCTAAAACAAAATAAATAAATAAATAAATAAAATCCTTGCTCTGGCAAGAGAAAAGATATGGAAAAACACTATAAAAAGGGTGAAAATGAAGATGGCACAATAAATAATAAACTGAATTATGCTAAAAATTAACATGTTGAGACCTTTTCTTTTTCAATACCCACAATCATTTGTATAGTTCTAAAAGAAAGGAAAAGCAAAATAGGTACTCCATATATCAAGATAATTACTCTCATTGTCCTAGAGGGATTATTTGTGGGATGAATTGATTACCACATATGTTGTTTGATGTTTGCCAAGATTTTGACACATAAATTTGTTAGTGCACTTACATTTTCCGCCATTACCTGCCATCTTTTTTAAAATTGAGATGTTACCATCGTGTGTCAAACAGCTCCATGGGGGTTTCTTGGGGGGAGTTTTCTGCTCTTTAAATAGTGCAAAATATCAATACTTAATATGCACAAGCATCTCTATTTTAGAAACCAATTCTGCTATTCTTCGCCCTTGAACTCCCTGATTCAGAGGCTAAACTATATCCCACAATTTATAAAGTGTCAGCATCAGTCAATGCATAGGCTAAAATCCATCCCTTTTTCTCCCATATTTAGAGTTCATGTCATATTTTGTAATGTGATTAATTAACCTTGACATACAAGATGTATAGAGCAATCTTCATGATCACTCATTTCTCTCTTATCCTATCAACTAATTAGAATTTAAACAGAAAACACTTAAGAAACTATTCTGACTTTTATAGATCAAATGGGAATGACACTATAGCATGCACATGAATATCAATTTGTAGTAACAACCAGAGTTTTATCATACTAAATTAGGTAGAAATTAATTGCAAACTAGGAACTTCCAAATAAACAACTGCCCCTTCTACTGTGTGAATGAAATAACAAAAGTACATGCTCGGTCATACCTTTTAACCAAAATAACTCTAGTCGATGCATTATAAGATATCCCAAAACAGTTAGTGAAATGCTGTAATATCAATTTGTAGTAGGTTAAATTACAGATCCTTAAACTTGCTTTTCAATGTTTCATTGTGAAGTTCAATTTTGTTGTTGTTGTAATACATAAAATTCTAGGACAATGTAAAAATTACTTTTGGATTCATACAGACTTGGTATGCTGTTTTTTAACCCATCACACCATCTCCAACATATACTCAGCATAAGTGTGACCTCAACTTCATCAAGAAACCCAATTCTAAGACGAACTCGAAAAAATCAACATACAACGAAATCGAAATTTGACTTATCCTGTGAAATCGTCTTCAACAGAAGTGAGAGAAATGAAGATCTGGGTCTGGTGAGCTTGCGAGATGTGCTCCGGTTCGAATTGTCATCAACAGTAAGGTGGAGATGGGGGAAAAGGGTTTTGTGCGAGAAATGAAGATGATGAAGATCTGGGGCTTTAGGTTCTATGGTTGAAATCGTCGTCCACAGCAAGGTTGAGGCGGGTGGAAAGGCTTGTTTGCGAGAGAGAAGAATTGAAGATTAGTGTTTGAAATTTTTCATGTTACAGGAATGAAGAGCTGGGTTTGTAATATTGTGTTAAGTCAAGGGCTGAATTGTCTTTACGTTGCTGAGGTGAGTCCTGCAGTTATGCCTGCTGGGAGTCTAGCATTATTGTTTTTTTTATACGAACAGATTCTGTAAAATGATCAGGCTATTCTGCAAAAGCCTGGGAGCTGTCTGCCTCGGTTTGGGAGAAATTACGCAACCCAATAAAAAACATAGGTTACTGATCCAAAAGCATAAAATGCGTTTGAAGAACGCCAAAAATTCATCTTTCAGACAAATCTCCTTTCCCCCTAACTGCTATTTGTGAACTACCTGAGAGTGAGAGAAGCCATGAAGGACAATCTCTTGGACTCCGTACGATCGGCGGTGTTCAAGCAGTCCGATTCACTTGACGAAATTTGCACGAAAATCGAGGGCTACGATTTCAACATGTGAGTGGACTATCAAGAGGTTCTCAAGTCCATGGTGTCCACTGGCTTCCAGGCCTCCAATCTAGGTGATGCCATTCTACTCGTTAATGAAATGGTTGGTACATTCTTTTTTGAACTAATTTTAGGTCTATTTACTTGAATCAACTTTTACATAATCAGTTAAGTTGAAAGACAAATATGAAGGCTGGATCAAAAATTGTTTGATACCGGTCAAGTATGCATTGTATTTATAGAAGAATTACAATTATTGTGTAACAGAAAGATACAATGTAAATAAGAAGAGATTTGTACTACTGTAACTTAAATACATTAAGATAAATTCAAGAATATTTCTGGTATGATTTGATCTGAAGTCCTCATCTCATTATCTTCATTTGAATTCAAAACCTATGTTTTATCTTCAATAGCTGGATAAGATTTATCTCTAACAGCCCCCTTCAAGCTGATGGGAAGATCATAAACCATTAGTTTGTCTTGATGTAAATTAAAACGTGATGAAGACAGTCCTTTGGTGAAGATGTCTGAAGGCTGTGCTGTGGTAGAGATGTACTTAGCTTGGATATCTTTGTTATAGATCTTTTCACGAATAAAATGGTAATCTACCTCTATATGCTTAGTTCGAGCATGAAAAACTGGGTTAGATGATAGTGCTAGAGCACTAATATTGTCAACCCAAATGCAAGGAGCATTAGATAAAGGTATGTGAAGTTCTTTGAATAACATCCTCAACCAATAAAGCTCGGCTATTGTATGTGCCATTGATCGATATTCAGCCTCAGTGCTAGATCTTGCCACCACTGGTTGTTTCTTGGAAGCCCAAGAAATCAAACATGAGCTAAGATAAATGCAATATCCGGATGTAGATCTTTTGTCATCTGAACTATCGGCCCAGTCGGAGTCACAAAAACCATTGAGTTGAAGTGATCCTTTGTTAAATTGAAGACCAAATTATAGAGTGCCTTTGAGGTATCGTAATACCCTTTTGGCAGCTATGAGATGAGTAGTAGTTGGACAATGAAGAAATTGGCACAATTGATTTACACTATAGGATAGATCAGGTCTGGTGAGTGTTAAATACTGGAGAGCTCCGACCATTCTTCGATACTCAGTAGGATCATTAAGAGGATCACTTGAGAACTTGGAGAGTTCGAATTGTCATTAGACAAGTAGGCAAGACTAAAACTACTATGGAATTGTGAAATAATTTGGAAGAAATTTATGATACTGTGTCTCTGCCTGATAAGTGTTTTCTGTGGAAATAATACTTCTCTTTTAAATTTGATCCATCTAAGGATGTGGATGAGAATATGAGTAGGTTTACTAAGATCACACAGAGTCTTTTAAATTGTGATGAAAAACTTATTGATGAACAAAATGTTGTTTGTTTACTGAATGCCATGGGAGATAAATTTAAGGATTTGAGGAATGCCTTAGAGTATGGGGAGGGGGGGGGGCAGAAACTGAGCACTGAAATTGTCCATACTTCCCTTAAGAATAAAGAGTTAGAATTTAAAAGTAATCCTAAGGAAGTCTATAATGTTGTAGGAACCTCTAGGAAGAAGAACTCTTTTAGGCAGAATAATCCTGGAACTAATTTCAATATAAATTGGAATACTTCTAGCAATAATAGGGATTGGAATAACAAGCCTGCAAAGGATAATTTTCAGAATAAGGGCAATTTCAATAGGTCTAAAGATAATAATTTTAGAGGTCAGTCTAGTTTCAGAAATCAAGACAATACTATTAGAAATCATAATAATTTCAGAAACCAGAACAATTTTAGAACATAGGACAATAATGTTGGAATTGCAGATGTAGATAAACCTCCTAGAATTTGTTTTTACTGTGGCCAACCTGGATATCATATTAAATATTGTTTTAAAAGGAAAAATGACCAGGGTATTAGTAACCAAACTGAGGCTGCAGTGCAAGATAATAATAATGGGGTGGTTTATGTTACTACTGAATCTGATAATAAGAATGAATGGATTCTTGATTCTTGCTGCACCTTTCATATGTGTCCTGAAAAGGATATGTTTGTTAATTTCAGTGATAATTGCTTTGGTTCTGTGAAACTTGGCAATAATATTACATGTGATGTGAAAGGCACTGGAAAAGTTTTGTTACAACTTGAAAATAACAAAACTCTTATTTTAAATCAAACCAGATATGTTCCTGATTTGAAAAGGAACCTGATTTCACTTGGTGTTTTAGATTCTGAATCTTTTGAGATTAGAATGGATAATGGTTATTTGAGTATTTTCAAAAATAACTGTTTGATTACTTCTACTCCCAAAATTAATGGGATATATGTGCTGAATACCTTGCCTATTTATGCTAAGTCCTTTAATGCTGTGTCTGATTTGAATAAGACTATGTTATGGCATAAGATATTAGGACACATAGGTAAAAAAGGACTTAAATCACTTGAAACCAAAGGTGTATTTGGTAATGATGTGTTGCATAAACCTGGTTTCTGTGAAAAATGTGTATTAGGTAAATAGAAAAGAATTTTTTTTAGTAAAGGTGTTCATAAATTTTCTGATGTGCTTGAATACTTGCATGCTGATTTATGGGGTCCTGCTCCTGTGAGTTCTGTTTCAGGTTTTAGGTACTTTCTTCTAATAGTGGATGATTTTTCTAGGAAAACCTGGGTGCATTTGTTAAAAACTAAAAATACTACTGTGTTTGTTTTCAAAAATTGGATCACCTTAGTTCAGAATTTGAAAGAAAAGAGAGTCAAAACTATTAGGACTGATAATGGTCTAGAATTTTGTAACCAAGAGTTTGATTCTTTCTGTAGCACCTTAGGTATTCTTAGGCACAAGACTGTAGTCCATAGTCCACAGCAAAATGGGGTTGCTGAAAGGATGAATATGACTCTCCTAGAAAGAACTAGGTGTCTTTTACTTGATTCTAACTTTCCTAAAAATTTTTGGGGTGAAGCAGTCAAAACTGCTTCTTATTTGATAAATCTTTCTCCCTGCAGTGCCATTGATTTTAAAATTCCTGATCAAATTTGGAACAATTATCTTCCTGACTTTTTAAAGTTAAAATTTTTTGGGTGTGCAGCCTACTCACACCAGTCTGAATCTAAACTTGACTCCAGGTCATTAAAATGTGTTTTTCTTGGGTATGGAGAGGTGGTCAAGGGTTACAGATTATGGGTCAGGGAACAGGGAGGTTACAGGGTCATTCTGAGTAGGTCTGTGATTTTTAATGAAAATGTTTTTTCATGTAAAGATGAAAAACTACTTGATCCTGTTAATGCAAAAGATTTCCTTACCTCTGAGCTGAGTGCTGACCATTTAGGTGATGAAAATGGTCTGCCCTATACTCAGTTTCAGGTGGAGCAACCCCCACAGTCTCCTAATGTCAATAATGAACCTGAACTGGCTGACACAGTGCCACTACCTGGTGACATCCCTGAAGCTGAAACAGATTTAGAAAATTATCAACTAGCTAGGGATAGACCTAGAAGAGAGATTAGACCTCCTCCTATGTTTAAGGATCTTGATTTTGTGTCTGCATTTACTTGTTCTGATCCTTTAGTTTCTGAACCTGAATCTTTTGAAGAAGCTGTTTCTTCAAAAGATTCCAAACTCTGGCTTGCAGCTATGCAAGAAGAGATGGACTCACTTCTGAAAAATGGTACTTGAATTTTTGTCAATAAACCTATAAATAAAAGGATAATTGATTGTAAATGGATTTTCAAAATAAAAGAAAGTGAGTCTAAGGACATTAAACCAAGGTACAAGGCTAGACTTGTAGCCAAAGGTTTTTCTGAAAAGGAAGGGATTGATTACAATGAAATTTTCTCTCATGTGGTTAAATATACTTCTATCAGAATCTTATTTGCTTTAGTTGCACAATTTGATTTAGAACTTGAGCAAATGGATGTGAAAACTGCTTTCCTTTATGGTTCTTTAGATGAAACAATTTATATTCATCAACCTAAAGGTTTTGAAAAGGGCAGAAATTCTAACTTGGTTTGTTTGTTGAAAAAATCCTTGTATGGCTTGAAACAAGCCCCTAGGCAGTTGTATAAGAGATTTGATTCTTATATCCAAAGTCACAATTTTCAAAAAAGCAAATATGATTCCTGTTTTTACTTTAAACTTGGTAGATCTGATTTTATTTACTTGCTTCTATATGTTGATGACATGCTTATTGCTGGGCCTAATATGCATTATATAAATGATCTTAAAACCAAATTGCATTCTGAGTTTGAAATGAAAGACATAGGAAATTCAAAAAGGATACTTGACATGGATATTTTCAGAGATAGAAAATTTGGAAAATTGTTTTTGAATCAAAAACATTACATTTAAAAGGTTTTAAATAGATTTTGTTTATCTGAATCCAAATCTGTGTCTTTGCCTTTGCCTGCACATTTTAAACTATCCGTTGATCACTGTCCAAAATCTGATGATGAATTGTTTAGAATGAAAAATGTGCCCTATTCTAATACAGTTGGATCTGTTATGTATTTGATGGTCTGTTCCAAACCTGATATTGCTTTTGTAGTAAGTGTCTTGAGTAGATTTATGAGCAATCCTGGTGAATTGTACTGGGAAGCCATGACATGTCTTCTGAAATATTTGAAAGGGTTTGGTAGACTTAGTCTAGTATTTTCTAAAACCAAAAATAATTTCAAACTTAAATGTTTTGTAGACTCTGATTTTGTAGGAAATGTTGATAACAGGAAATCAACATCTTCTTACTTTTTTACTTTAAACTATTCCTGTATTAGCTGGAAATCCCAGCTGCAAAAATTGGTTGCCTTATCATCAACTGAGGCAGAATACATTGCTGCCACAGATGTTGTTAAGGAGTGCATGTGGTTAAAGGGTTTACTATCTGAAATTTGCTGCATTGATGATTTTGAAGTTGAACTATGTACTGATAGTTTAAGTGCTTTACATTTGTGTAAAAGTCCTGTTTTTCAAAATAGGTCTAAACACATTGATGTTAAATTTCATTTTATTAGGGACATTATTGAAAAAGGCATTGTGAAACTAGTAAGATCCCTACACAGATTAATCTGCAGATGCAGGAACTAAAATCATTCCTATCAACAAATTTAAAGATGCTTTGAGTTTTTTAGAATTAGTAGAATTTTGATACTGCCTTCTCTTATTTTGCAGGTGTTGGAAGCAGCTCAATTGAGGTGGAGATTTTTGGAAAATTGATCTATTAAATGGAAGCTTGCAACTTTTAGTTTTGACCAATTTTACTTAAGCTCAATGTTTGAAGCTGAGTCCACATCACACAAACCGGAACTAAGGCCCATGTTTGGAACCGGGTCACAAGCCCAGTAATCACCACCGCCTCATCTGAACCATTGGATCTCTTTATTTCATCCTGGCCGTCCACCTGTGGATAAAGGATGCTGAGAGACGTTTTGTTTACCATTTTCTTTCAGATTCATTCTTATCGCTTTTTCTCTATGAAAAAGGGCGATTCATCGCCTTCATCTTCTTCGTGTTTTTTCTTCCAGAAATTGTATAATTGCCTTAGTGTTCTTAGTGTTTTTGATAGATACTGATACTTTGTGTAAATCAGTATACATTCGTTGAGTTTGGCAGAGTTTTCTGTAACTCTTTATCTTTGTGGTTTCTGTTGTGCGATTTATGAGTTTTCTAAGAAGTTTTGTATAATCTTGAGTTTGAATACTGAGATTCTGTATTTTTATGTTTATTCTATAAAAGATTTGATTTCTTTTGTGTTTAAATGTTGGGTTATTGATTCTTTGTGGTGCGATCTTGAGCCTTTAATCCCAACACCCAATTCTCAGAATACACTGTGGACGCCATCTAAAGTGATTTCTCGATTGGGTAAATAAATCAACGACGAGAGTTCATACTTGTACTGGGCATACAAGGCATGCTTCTTAGGAGAAGTTATTTGATGTTCTAGTAAATCTTCTGATGATATGATGGTATGTTTGTGGCACTGGCAATTCACATGCTGGCATGTTTATGTTGCTTTCAGATCCCTGGCTTCAAGCTATTCTAGACTTCCTTTATCAATATATACCCTAAAGGAATTAGGCATGCTTAAGTAATCTCACAACTGTAGCAAGTTTTTTTACCTTTGAAGAAGAGAAATTAGTTTGTTTTATTATTGGTAGCTTCTATAAAGCCACGATGAAAATCTTTACACCGGCTAAAACTTCTTCACACAAGCAATTATATGCTATTCATCTCATTACACTTTTCCACCTTTGCATTTAGTTTTGTAGGGCTTATTATCCCAATTATATTTAATAGTTCGTGCCAACAGTAGAGGAGCATAAACTCTAGCAGATTGTAGTAGAACACGTTTATCCATTTTGTCTTCAGCACAACATGAATCTGAATTAAGCCTTTAAATATCAGCAACATTTGCTCTTCTTCCGTTCGATAATAATTCACTATCAAGTGTAAGTTAGATGAAAATTTTTAGACATTTAGTTAAAAGGTTACATAAATCAAAAGCTGGTTTTTGCTTGTAACTTATGCTCTGTTTGACAAAGTGTTAACTAACGGTTGTTTTTAAATGGCGACGTTGCAACGTTTCATGGGGTCCATTTTTTGAAAAGTAAAAAATAGTTGTGGGCCGGGGGGGGGGGGAATTTTGACCAGTCGAAATTGTTGATTTTTTTTTTTTTTTTGATTAAAAAAGGTTCAATAATATGTTTCCACGTGACCATTTATAAAAAAAATTATAAACAGACTTTTACCAAACAGAGTAATAGCGCTCAGCTTAAGCGTTGCCATGCATAACTATTGATGGCTAGAGCATTTAGCAAAAGAATTGCATCTTGGTTGCTTTTGCGCATTACACAATCTGTATCCCGTAAGGGTTGTTAGGGCTTGGTTGTCGAGTTCATGGCAATCTATAAAACCATCTTTATGTTGGGAATTTTAACACGTCGATTCCCACTTTAATTTTCCCACAGGATCTTTCGATGTTCAAAATTAAATAAGCAAACAAGAAAATAAATACGAACACAGAAATTTACGTGGTTCGGCAACTTGCCTACGTCCACGGACCCTCGCCAAAGCTTTTCACTATATATTAAATTGTTACAAATATATAGACTTTCACTCACCAACCCAATCCCACAGACCACAGAGAAAATACAACAAACGAGCTTTGCCACATATAATTTCTACCCTTTGACTTACACTACAAAGAGTTACAAGAAACATCACAATATGCTAGGCTCACAATTTTCTCTCTTTGATCACCGACTCACAATATTTGGCACTCTCCAATTGTGCTTGTGGTGCATTTCTCTTCAACAATTTGATCTCTATTTATAGGCAAAGATTAGGGACGGATTGGGAATAACAAATTCTTTCACCAACCAATCTTACCAACTTATCTCATCTAACTCTTCACCAACCATTCTTACCTAATTAATTAACCTTCATGTTGAATTGTTGGTTCAATACCTAACAAGTTTTTCACCAACCATTCTTACCTAATTAATTAGTCTCCATTGTATTTTGGGTCAAATACCCAACAATCTCCACCTTGACACAAAATTCCTCCAAGCCAAAACATTCAAATTCAACCATTGGGTAACAGGCAAGCATTTTTTTCCACTTTAACATATCTCATACTCCACCATATGAGTATAACCACTCAGAATTATCAACGAACTCTGAGATTTTCATCGACCCATGTCGAAACAAAATTGCTGAAAATTATGGTGCAACTCCCATGTTTGGTTCTACTTGGAAGTTCATCACCCATCGACATAAATAAAACCACATACCTTGCATCTAAACCAAACCAATGCTGTATGCGAACACAGTACCCGTGCCAGTAAGAACACATCCTCTATCATGGCAACTGGCATCATGCCATGAGGATGTCTCATCTTACTCAGAGTACATCATCACCCTCCACCAGGAGTGTAACACCCCAAGTTTAAGAGTCTAAAACCTAGGCGTGTTAACTTCCATTCACATTAAATGCGGAATTAAATCGTTTACACAATTAAAACGTTCATTTATCTATTGCAAAATTTTACAGAAATTTCGGCAGAGTCTCCTCTATAAGTTGGACATAGCCAACCTGTAGAGGGACATCAAAACCATTTTAAAAATTTAAAACATCAATCAGATCTCAATCACATTCATCATCGCCAAACCAATTCATTCATTCCCCAACTCCTCAAGCATAAGATTTTCTAAAGTATCAACAGACATTGACAATTGAAATAAGAAGTAATTTAATCTCTAATACTTCATCCATACTTAATTAAAACCAACTTCAACCAAACAATTATCAATAATAATGAATTAAGGAATAAATTTAAATAATAACTTGAATAAATTTAACTTTATTAAATAATGGCGACAACGGGTACTGTCTGAGTCAGCCGCCAAGTGCTCCCCTCTGATCATCTAACTTTCATCACCTGAAATGTTGGGGAGGGATTGGGGTGAGCTAAAGCTCAGTAAGTAAACTGTATGCATGAATGCATGCTTATGACATGAATGCTTTAAAAATTCCATATATGTATCCCCATTTACTTTACTTTCCAAAACATTCAAACTTTTCAAACTTTCACTTAACATTTCAAAACTTTCACTTGACATTTCAAAACTTTCACTTCATTTCCATCGTGAGCTCACTTGGTGTAACTTCTAGTCAATCAGAATACAGTGGGCAATTTACTTATTTGGAACCAGATTACATTCACATTTCCACCGCAAAGCGGTTTAACATTCACATTCCCACCGCAAAGCGGTTTAACAGTCCACCGTAAACGGTTGAACATTCCGTCGCAAAGCGACTTAATTCGGGTACGCCGGTCCCCCGCGCCCCATTTCCCACTCGCAACTTTCATGAACTAGAAGTACACCCATTCTTTCTTTAAAAACTTGGGATACATAACTTTTGAACAAACTTGCACTTTGACACATTTCTTTCATTTTAAAAGCATTTGACTTCCCAATTTCGATGCCAATGCATGCTTGATGATGCAATGACATGATAATGTGCATACTTAAACATTCTTCTCAATGACATATGCTTTCATAAAGTAAAGAAATTCATCAAGACAAGTAAGTTACACGACAGTCATTTACACATAACTTTTACATTTACATTCAACTTTGATGAAAATAGGGGGGAAGTTTACTTACTTGCAGTCCTTAGTAATTTACTGTTTCTGAATTTGCAAGTGGAGGAGCATCGGCTGCCCATGACGTCAATGTACCAAAATCCTAGTTGTACCCATTCATTTAATAAAATATACTTTTAGTTCAGAATCACATTTTAAACTCTAAGCAAGGTTGAAACTTTCATGTGACTTATAATTTAAATCAATTGGAATCTTCATCACAACTTAAATTTCACAAAGACAAATTCCAATTAGCATGCTAACCATTCGAAATCTGTAAATTCTCAAAAAATGACAGGAAACCTTTCAATTGAATTAATAAATTCATAAGTTTTGGAATGTGAAATTAATCCATATAAATTAATAAATCTGGAAAAACATGAAATTGAATTTCCACTTTAAAAATCAAAGTAAACTAACCGCTAACTCCTTTACATTTTGAAATCTGAAATTAGTACACATTTACATAATCTACCCTAAACTGAAATTATAAAAATAACCACAATTAACTAACCGAAATCAATTATCAGTTACCATAATTAAAATTAAATTTCCTAAGTCTGAGATTATAATAAAATTCCAATTTAGTTAGAAATCCAACAAAACCAATTAATTCTCTGAATCCATAAATCTGAAAAGTACGCACGTGTACACACACACACACACACACACATATCCCCAAACCTGAATTTCACTGTTAAAAATTCGAAATTTAACCAAAACCCAAATCTGAAATCTTTACATACATACATACATTCAACACATATATATATATACATCAATACATATAAACATGTGCCTATGTGCGTGTAAAAGATTGTGTTGTGTGCGTAACTGTGTATGTGCGATTTTCGTGTGACTGCGCTCTGTTGGGTGTGTGCGTTGCCGGGGAAAGGATCGAGGGAAGGGGTACCTTACCGTGGTGGTGACCAACGCTGTGGTGGGTGGCGGATTTGTGTTCAACCGAGAGTGATGGAAGCGAGCGGAAGGTCGAGAGAGAGAGAGAGAGAGAGAGAGAGCTGAGAGAGGCGACTGAGAGTGAGAGAGGTAGGGAACGAGAGTGAGGGAGTGAGTCTGAGGGTTAGGTTTAGTAATGAACTTTTGGTGATTGCAAATTGGTCCTTCAAGTTTCTCTAGGGACATACTTAAGTACACCTCTATCATAAATTTACAAAATACCATAAAATTTACCACATATAATAATTTGACAAAAATAGGATTTGGCAGGCTTAGGAAATAAAACAATTATTCACATAAATTGCAAGTAAACAAAATTTAAAATTTCTTAATTGACACATTGAGCGAGACCGCGTCCAAGTCCTTCCACTGCAAAACAATTCAAATCATTGACGAAAAATTAAATTAAATTCTCAAATTTCAAATACATTAGCATAAATATGACGTGAAAATTTTAAAGGGTACGAAATGAAAGGCTGTATTACAGTTCCTTACCCCCTTAAAGAAATTTCGTCCTCGAAATTAAAACTTACCAAAAACACGTGGATACCTGGCACGCGTTTCGCCTTCGCATTCCCAAGTAGCTTCTTCTACTGCATGATTCCTCCAAATAACCTTAACTAATGTAATCTTCTTTCTTCTAAGTTCCTTATTTACTTTCATTAGGATTTTCACAGGTGATTCTTCACAAGTCAGATCCTCACAAAGTTCCAATGACTCATAACTGAGTCTATGAGAGGGATTCAAAATACACTTCCTCAACATTGATACATGAAAAAAAAAACATTGTGCCATCCCGATATTGCTGATGGCAATGCAACCTGATAAGTCAAGTCACCTACCCATTCAATTATCTCAAAGGGACCAACAAATCGCGGACTTAACTTCCCTTTCTTCCCAAGTCTCATAACTCCTTTCCTAGGAGCTACCAAAAAGTCATATCACCTATAGTAATTTCCAAAAGTTTCCTTCTTCTGTCCACATAGCTCTTCTGTCTACTCTTAGCAGTTGTCATCGGCTGACGAATCTTTTCAACAACTTTTTTTGTTTGCTGTACTATTTCTGGACCCAATAATCTTCTTTCTCCTACTTCATCCCAATGAACTGGCAATCTACATTTCCTATCGTATAGTACTCAATACGAATCGAAGTTTGATAGCTATTGTTGTAGGAGACACCAACCGACATTATCCCACTTATGAATCCATTCACTAACTTTCTATTTCCAGCATTTCATAGGATCTATTCTAACGTATAAACCTTAATATATACATTGATTGATCACATTCTTAAAACTAAAATCAAGAAGATTGACCAAAAGAAGACTTTATAATCCAGAATTATTGAAACTTAACGTCCATACCAAAATATACAGTAGAAATACTAAAACTTTAACAGAATCTTTCTGGAAAGATTCACAAACGAAATCCTTTCTAAATATGCTGACATTTCCTTTAAAATCGGAGAATCAAACTTAAATCCTGAAATCCATACTTATATATTGTAATCAAGTATTCAGCATCATACACTCATCTTAAAACTAAAGCCAAGGTACTAACTTAAAAATCTATGCTTTCAAAATCATCCTAACAACAATACTCTAACCAAGTATTTTATAAATAAATCATTGACCTATCACCAATGAATAAAACTTTTGCGATTCATATAGAATTCCTCATCAAGTTTACTTAACCCAAATATACAATCCCATTATAAGTAAAAGTCACACAACTGACCTCAAATAATCATATCAATCTCTTTAAGATTACAACATAATAACCATCATATCCTTCACACGAACCTTTTACGTCAATATACTCACTAAGATTTTATATCAATCTCTCAAACTCAATAAATCTTGGATTCTGCCATTGTCACTCTTTCTGCACACTACTCCATAATAAATAATCATTGTGAAGTCTTATCCTCATTTTCCACAAATCCTATCCACAAGAACAATTGCCTAAAATTTCATTTCTTATTTTTGAATCAAGATACCATCAATAATAATCTCCACAATTTCATGGTATGTACTATCATAAACTTTCCTCCAATCGGATGCATTACTTCTGCAATACTTGTAAAAATCTAGGACTTGATAAAGTTTCTTTCATCAATTTCATCCAACAATCTCTCATATGACATTTTAGTATCATCAATGAAAACTTAATGTACACCAGTGAATCATTCAAATTACGATGAAACCTGATTTAATTTCCATGACTGAAATTCATCTTTCTTCGAATTCCACTTAAAACCAAATATAGCATAACTTATTCATGGAAAGTCAACTTATTTCATAATCTCAATACATCGTCACCTTCAGTTCTCACCATAAGAGCAATCGCATTATTCCTTATAATTATCTCTGGTACCTTTTATATTCAAATGACCTTATGACAATCATCATTATCTCACATAATCCCAAACCTTCAGTCATATGTCCCCAAATTCTCATTTCGAATAAATGGTTATTCCTTTAAGGTATCTCACTATAAAATACTTTCAATATCTCCCAATAATGATAACTGACTTTCCCAAATAATCATATTGCATGTAAATAACCAAATCTTTAACACATCATCTACCAATCAACTTCCAAAATAATCAACAATATTATCACTTACCATCATAATTTATAATATTCTCCAATATAAGTGATCATTTCTCACTAATAATCAATAAGTTCCTAAGAATAATTAAAATTCTTTCCAATAATGCCATAACATTTGTCTTCACTCATCTTTTCAAAATATGACTTGACATTTCCCAATATACGCATCAAGTCATCACATAGCTTCATGTATACCTTGATATCCCAGAAAATCAATTCTTAATTCCTCAACATAACAATTTCAGATCATAGTTTCCAATATCAATATCTCACTTCCTTCAATACATTAATTGGCTCAAATGACCACCCATTAGTCATACTTATAAATATATGACACAAATCATAATCCCAAAATTTCTTAGTTACAAGACCAAACAACATTAAAATTTTCTCTCAAAATAGAGGAATAATTCACTTACTCAAACATAATATCCATTCCTTAATTCCCAATAATTAAGAATCAAATCTTTAAATCTCAAATTTTATAATTTTTCTCATAGAAGTCTCAATAAAATCATATCACTCATAATCTCAACATCTCATCACAACTTCATAAAACTGGTTTTGCCATGTCTAAAATCAATTATGCAAAGTCTCATAAAACCATCTTTCTTCTTCATGTATAGCTCCTGAGCACCCCATGGCAAAAAAGCTAGGTTGAACAAAACATTTGTCCATGAGATTCTATAGTTGCACTTTGAGCTCTTTTAAGTTACGAAGGGGCCATCCGATATTATACCTTGGATACTAGAGTTGTGCACTTAATCGATGACGAATTCAATTTCTCTTTTAGGCGGTAAATCACAAAGATCTTCTGAGAACATTTTTAGTCATTCTCGAATAACAGAAATTTGTTTGAGAGAAGTATTCACCTTAAACACTTCAATTATTGCAACCAGGTAGGCTTAATAACTCTTATTCATCAATTGACGAGTCTTCACCACTGATAATATCGAAATAGAAAGTTTCACCTTTACTTCAACAAAGCGAAAAGGGTTTCATTTGGAGGTTTAAATACCACCTTAACGTAGCCAGTGATTGAAACCTTATATCGTAATAATCATTCCATTCCTAGTATGACATCAAGTTTGTGGGTATTCAGTGTTATGAGATCTATCATCTACTCCTTCCCATTCACCATGGTTGGAGAAATTTCTCAACGCATAACTTTAGTTCAACAATTCTTCAAATGGAGTTGACAATATAAACTTGGTCTCTAGCTACTGAGATGGGTAAATCAATTTTCCTATAATTGTGGGACTATCAAATGAGTGGGTAGTCCCGAGATCAACACGATAAGTGCTTAATACTAAGTTCGATGACTTCTCAACTTCTCGTTTGGACATTGTATACTCTCATGCCGATATACCATTCATATCCATTTCTTATTTCACAAAAAGATCTAATAAACGGAAACCAAGTTTTTAAATAACCATTTCTTTCTCACTTCCTCATTTACATAACCAAGATATATTCGTCATATTCACTGACAACATTCTTAACCTTTCACTTTCCGACATTACACATTAGCATTCAAGAATTTACAATAATTGGAACATCAAATAACATTTCATATTTTAAACAAAATTTAACTTACCAGATGATCGAGGGAGAAGCACTTGAGGCGTGACTCAGTACCCGAACCATTTTCAAATAAATTTTAAAAGTCTACAGAATCGCTTTTAAAACTCTTAGCTCTGATGCCAAAAATGTAACACCCCAAGTTTAAGAGTCTAAAACCTAGGCGTGTTAACTTCCATTCACATTAAATGCGGAATTAAATCGTTTACACAATTAAAATGTTCATTTATCTATTGCAAAATTTTAAAGAAATTTCGGCAGAGTCTCCTCTATAAGTTGGACATAGCCAACCTGTAGAGGGACATCAAAACCATTTTAAAAATCAAAGTAAACTAACCGCTAACTCCTTTACATTTTGAAATCTGAAATTAGTACACATTTACATAATCTACCCTAAACTGAAATTATAAAAATAACCACAATTAACTAACCGAAATCAATTATCAGTTACCATAATTAAAATTAAATTTCCTAAGTCTGAAATTATAATAAAATTCCAATTTAGTTAGAAATCCAACAAAACCAATTAATTCTCTGAATCCATAAATCTGAAAAGTACGCACGTGTACACACACACACACATACACACACACACATATATATATCCCCAAACCTGAATTTCACTGTTAAAAATTCGAAATTTAACCAAAACCCAAATCTGAAATCTTTACATACATATATACATTCAACATATATATATACATCAATACATATAAACATGTGCCTATGTGCGTGTAAAAGATTGTGTTGTGTGCGTAACTGTGTATGTGCGATTTTCGTGTGACTGCGCGCTGTTGGGTGTGTGCGTTGCCGGGGAAAGGATCGAGGGAAGGGTTACCTTACCGTGGTGGTGACCAACGCTGTGGTGGGTGGCGGATTTGTGTTCAACCGAGAGTGATGGAAGCGAGCGGAAGGTCGAGAGAGAGAGCTGAGAGAGGCGACTGAGAGTGAGAGAGGCAGGGAACGAGAGTGAGGGAGTGAGTCTGAGGGTTAGGTTTAGTAATGAACTTTTGGTGATTGCAAATTGGTCCTTCAAGTCTCTCTAGGGACATACTTAAGTACACCTCTATCATAAATTTACAAAATACCATAAAATTTACCACTTATAATAATTTTACAAAAATAGGAATTGGCAGGCTTAGGAAATAAAACAATTATTCACATAAATTGCAAGTAAACAAAATTTAAAATTTCTTAATTGGCACATTGAGCGAGACCGCGTCCAAGTCCTTCCACTGCAAAACAATTCAAATCATTGACGAAAAATTAAATTAAATTCTCAAATTTCAAATACATTAGCATAAATATGACGTGAAAATTTTAAAGGGTACGAAATGAAAGGCGGTATTACAAGGAGAGTCGAATTGTCTTTCGAGCAGTTTGCCGAGTCCGCTCCACCTTTTGGACAATTTCTTCTCACGTGCCCGGATTGACCACAGTTCCAACATGTCACCTTCTTCTTCATGGAGTTCCCTCTCTTTCACTTTTCAGTAACAAGCAAATTATTATTAGATGAATTATCGTCTCCACCTAATCGCCGCTCTTCAGAGATCAATTTACTTGTAACTTCAGCAAAATCCACCGTTTCTTTCCCGTACATCAAAATCGGTTTGATGTGCTCAAACGTGGATGGAAGAGACCAGATGAGCCTCAATGCTTTATCCTCATCTTCAACTTTGACTCCAATAGATTCCAGTTCAGAAACAATCCCGTTAAGAACACTAAGATGGTAGGAGATTTTTGTACCTGCGCTCATTCTCAACGAATGAAACTGTTCCTTCAGATACAAGAGATTTGACAAGTTTTTCGTCTGATACAACTCTTCCAGTTTTTCCCAAAGTTCCTTTGCAGCAGTTATTCCATGAATATTTGCAAGAACATTCTTGGCTAAACAAAGTCGTATTGTACTAGCAGCTTTCAAATCCAAATCTTCCCAATCTTCATCAGTCTTGCTGGATTCAGTTTCTTTTTCTTTTTCTTTGTCAGAACTCTCAGTTGGTTTTCCCTTCAAAGCTTTGTGCAGACCCGCCTGAATCAAGACATCCTTGACTTGTACTTGCCACAAGCCAAAATTGATTCTCCCGTCAAATTTCTCCACATCGTATTTGACAGATGATTATTGTCCAATTTTACGTATTTTAGATAGGTAAATAAATGAAAAATACGATTTTGGGATATAAATTTTGTCATTTAGAGTAAAATTTATTAAAGATTCAATTTTATTTGTTAAACTCTAAATTGATTTTATTTGTTAATAATTTCATTTATTTAATTGCAGGTACATTTTGGACAATTTTATCTCAAAAATCCCTAGTTTAATGGACCCGAAAAAGCCCAAATTGAGCAAAAACCTACTACTCACAGTCTTCACCATCTTCAGAAAAGAACCTCAGCATCTGCCCTTTTCTCTCAATTCTCTGTCTTGGACCAACTTCACCTATCCATCCTCTGTCTTCTCCTCTCACACGCCTTCTCTGCCTGTGTCTTCTCAGCCTTCTTCTAAACCCGCCAACCACAATTCTCTCAACTTCCCTCTATAAACCAGCCGCAACCAACAAATCTCTCAACTCCCACAGCTGCCAGCCTCTTCTCCCTCACGGAACTCACACAGCAGCCTTTTTCCACCTTAACCTCACGCCTCTGTCTTCCTTCTTCTAGCAGCAGCAACCCCTCAGCCATCAGTCCCAGCCGCAACCTTCTCTTTCTTCACTCTTTCCTCACGCAGTCTGTTTCCTTTCCCTTCTTGTTCTCTGCCAGCCTTTTTCCTCAGCCTCCTTTCCTCACAAAAAAACCACAGCCGCCTAGCTCATCTCCCTCTCAACTCCCTTGAACCGCACATCAATAACCAGCAGGAGACCTCCCTGTTCTTCCCTCTTCATCTGTCTTCTTTCAGCAGGTCTCTCGGTCTGTCTTCTCTCTCAGCAGCCTCGCCAGCAGCAACCTACCTCCATCAGCAGCTATAGCTCTCGGCCAGCGGCATCCTCTTCTCTAATCTCACGTATTGCACCAGATTGTGGAAGTGCCTTGCGTGGAATACAAGAGGCAGCCGAGTGAGGAGCATTGCAATTGGCGTTTTGGGTGACTTGTTCCATTTTTTTATTGCTCTTTTACTTAGAATTTTTTTTATTGTTTCAATTATTAAGTTTTATAAATTCAGATTATTGGCATTGATTTAGTTTTTTAGATATTTTTAGTTATTGAATTTTCATTTTCAAATTTGAATTTCGTTTTCTAGAATGATATTTGTTTGGTTGAATTTTATTTCGATTAATTTAATTATGTTCGGCTAAGTTATTTTTGAGGGGAGTTATTCTTAGCTTAAATGGGTATGCTTTGATTCGTCATGAATGAATTCTTGTTATTGATAAGTGTTTACAAATTGTTTTAAGTTTTCAAATTATTTTACTTGGATAAATGTTGCTGATGTGGTATGTATTGAATATGCACACAACATGCTCGACAAAATGCAGTAGAATAAATTGAGTAATTTTCTCACTAATATTTTATATCTTATCGATCTCAAGAAATTCACATTAATCTTATTTGAAAAGCCCAATTGATAGCGAAAGAATAACTCCACTCAAATTTCCATTTCATTGCAATTTAATTATCATCTTTTTATTCATTTAAAAACAATTGAAATCATAGTTTAAGTTTCGAATTTAGCAAATATTATTATACCAACAAAACCCCTAGGAAGAATGACCCTGGATTACTGTTAGGCTATAACTTGACCCCTTTATACTTGAAGGGTAGATTTAACATCGAGTCAACAGACATATTTTCTTTTTCTTCAAATTATTTGAACCACCTGTAGCTCTGATACCACTTGTTGGGAATTTTAACAAGTCGATTCCCACTTTAATTTTCCCACAGGATCTTTCGATGTTCAAAATTAAATAAGGAAACAAGAAAATAAATACGAACACAGAAATTTACGTGGTTCGGCAATTTTCCTACGTCCACGGACCCTCGCCAAAACTTTTTACTATATATTAAATTGTTACAAATATATAGACTTTCACTCACCAACCCAATCCCACAGACCACAGAGAAAATACAACAAACGAGCTTTGCCACATATAATTTCTACTCTTTGACTTACACTACAAAGAGTTACAAGAAACTTCACAATATGCTAGGCTCACAATTTTCTCTCTTTGATCACCGACTCACAATATTTGGCACTCTCCAATTGTGCTTGTGGTGCATTTCTCTTCAACAATTTGATCTCTATTTATAGGCAAAGATTTGGGACGGATTGGGAATAACAAATTCTTTCACCAACCAATCTTACCAACTTATCTCATCTAACTCTTCACCAACCATTTTTACCTAATTAATTAGCCTTCATGTTGAATTGTTGGTTCAATACCTAACAAGTTTTTCACCAACCATTCTTACCTAATTAATTAGTCTCCATTGTTGAATTTTGGGTCAAATACCCAACACTTTAGACAGTGTCATAATTTTATTTCTATGCTTTTTATGTTCTCAACAATCATGTGTGTATTTGTATTATCAATTTTTGACCCGTGGTTGTACTGAGGTGGATAATAATATTAAAATGAGAATACAGGTCAACAATGGGAGGTGTTGCCGATTGAGCTCCATAAATTAAGGAATGGGGGACTTGGGTTGTTGGCTTCTGCTCGTAAGGTGAAGCTGTCTTGGTAGAAGTAGAACACAGTAGAAGATGGTGGACCAAAACTATCAGCAATGAACAATAAACTGAACATAGTAAAAAATTATTCATGTGACCAACCTCAAATTTATTGGGAAGAAAGTCAGAGCTTGTTTGGTAATGAGAAAAAAATAGTTTTTGGAAAATGTGTGGTTGAAAATGGTGAAAAGTGGTGGATCCTATGGAAGCGTGTATTTGAAAATGAGTTTGAGGAAAAAATGAAAAAAAAAAAAAAAAAAAACTCATTAGCAAACAGGGCCTTAGTGTAGTGTTGTTGAGTTTCTCTGATTTATCAATGTTGTATTTTCTGTTTGTAGAACAATATTCCCATATTCTGCCCTGGCTTAACAGATGGTTCACTGGGTGACATGTTGTATTTGTGAAACTATAGAATAACGGATACACAAAGCTTTATAAACAGATATTAGGGCCATGAATGGCGAGGCAGTTCATGCTGGTCTCAGGAAGACTGGAATGGTAATTCTTGGAGGGGGACTGCCCAAGCATCATATATGCAATGCAAATATGATGCGTAATGGTGCAGATTATGCTGTATTTATCAACACAGCACAAGAGTTTGATGGGAGTGATTCTGGTGCCCGTCCCGATGAAGCTGTGTCCTGGGGCAAGATTCGAGGTTCTGCTAAGACAGTAAAGGTTTGCCATTTTGTTCTTTATTTTCCAATTTCATTAATACGCTGTATAGTCTTCAAACTTGTTCCTTATTTTTATTGACAAAACCAGGTGCACTGTGAGTCTGTGATGCAACTATTGCTTTTCCTTTCCTGGTGGCAGAAACGTTTGCTGCCAAGGCAAAATGATTGGTCGAGAACACTTCTTGAGTTAAATTTGGGCCATCTAGTTCATAGTGGTTGAGGGATTCAGATAGATTAAGAAGAAATTATTTTATAGCTAAATATTTTGCCAGACAATATCCCCGGATCTTACTCATTTGATTTTTTTTTTTTTTTTTTTTGGATCATTTGGGTGGTCATTAACCGTGTTGATTAAGGGACATCCCATATATTGGGACTGATGCTGCATCTTTGAATTTTTTTTTTTATAGCTTCTCTTCAAGAGGAGCTGAACTAGTGTTTTAAGCGTCGTCATATTTGATTGTGTCATATCATCCGAGAGTCGCAATAAATTTATATTGCCAGATGAAGTTCTTTATGTATTGAAGGAATGACTAGCATTGCATTAGATTTCATGACTTGAGAAGTCCGGGGAATGAAGATATTGAAATAAAATATATTTGAAAAGTTTTGGTGTATTCAATTTAGACTTTATAGACTCTATAAATATTTTGAAGTATTTAATATAGATTTTAATGAATTTTCTAAAAGTTCATAAAAATCATGGTGTATTATATAAAGATTTTTAAAAGTCTTGTATTATTCAAAATGTCATTAACTTTTAAAGATTCTTACGAAATCTGCTATATAATAATTTCTAAATAGAAAGTAAAAATACAAAATTTCTTAATTTGTCTCTCATTAACTTCCAAGATTTTGAAACACTTTCCAAAAAAACAAAACAAAAAAAAAAAAAATTGAATTGTAATTTTGCATCATTCATAATTTTCTTTCTTCTTTCATGTTATTTTTAGAAACTTTAAACTTACGAGTAAACATATCAGTTTTTTCTTCTCTTGACCTTGCTATATTTTTTTTCTTTTTAATATTCTTTCTTTAATTTTGGCTCTTTTTTTTTCCCCATTGTTTTCTTCAATTTTTCTAAATAGATTAAACTAAAATTTTATAAGATTTTATAGAAAAATAATAATTAAATTGTATTAAAGCAAATAATAATTAAGTAAAGTAATTTAATAATTTTTTCTAGAAAGATTTGTATATTAAAAAATATTAATTAAAAGTCAATCGAAATTTATAAAAATTTGTATATTCAAAAAAATTTATGAACATAGTACTATTTTTATGTCGATATTAAACGTGATTTTATTTTTCTCCCATTTTTTTTTAATCATAAATGTTTCTTTGTACTAAAACTATTTATATCTCTAGCAACATTTTTTTTTTTATTCACTTAACATATTATTATTGTTAACAATTAATATTCACGCATAAGAAAATTAATATATTAATATTCAAGTTTTTCAATTGAAAAAATAAAAGTTTGTAAATATTTTTGAAAGTCTTTTAAATAAAAGTCTATAAAAGTCTTTGAAAATCGATGAAAGTCCACTAAATAAAAATTTGCAAAAGTCTTTGAAAATCTATAAAAATTCATAAAAGTTAATAAAATTTAACGAAATCCATTAAAAAAAGTCTTTAAATATCTTTTAAAATTTACATTGAATAAACCTTCGTTTAGTACCTGTTTGGTACCAATTATTTATACCATCGTTTTTTTAAAACTCATTTTCAACCACACATTCAACTAATAAAATAATTTACCCATAAACCTAAAAAGATTTCCTACTTTTTAATCACACATTCTTCAAAAATTTAGTATTACAAATCACTTTATATCAAACTAGTATTTACCGGTGCAAAGCATGGAATTTGCTTCCGTAATATTTATTTCGATAAATATTCATAAAATCTTAATATTTTTACATAATCAATACAAATATAAAATGCATAAAATAATAATATTCTACTTAAATTGTTAACCACAAAAATTGGCAGGACCTTAGATTAACACGACTTAGCTCCTCCCTATTGAAAATGTGGACTTCCTGCGCACTAGGACAAACGATCAGCGAACAAAGGGGACCGAGGTGGCTCCCGTTTGCACTTTGACACTCAAGTCAGTACCCATTTCAAGTAAATATAATTTAGATGCGGAAAATATAAGTGTGTAAAACAGAGAAAACGGATTGGACATATGGAGCCTCAAACAACATGACGCTTCAGCGACCTATAGTTTGTCTACTTTGGGGTCCTACCACCCAGCCGGTGGGCCCCAAATGGTCCCTTTATTGGTGATGTGTCAAGTCCATTTAAACATGGTCGTAACACTAGTCCCTCAAATATGGTTGGTTTATTCATGTGCGAACCATAATTTTTGAAGACGGCTAAATGGGCTTGTCTTGAAGGAATCGCGTTCGAATGTTCACTCCAAAGGCGAGATATCTCTCTTAAAATCCAAAGTTGAATTAGCAGGAGGGGATTTAGTAGAATCGTGTAACTGGAGCCCCTATATAAATGTGACATGTGGATTCAGGAGCACACAATGGATATTCGCTGGTTTTGAGGGATGTCTCTTGGGCCTCCGATATTTAAAGCGCGCATGTGTTGCACGTAGGAAGATAAATAGTTTTCTCTTTTTTGAATTCTCACCGTTTGGTGCTCGATTGAGCCAATTAATAAAAGCATCACTAAATGAAAAAAACACGTGGAGGGCCAAGATTAGTTTGAGCTTCATGATCCAACGATCTAAACCTGAAGTAAGCCTGTATAAAACCCTTGTCCTTCTTCATTTTTCCCTTTTCGCAACTCTAGCATGCTTCTAGATACTCTTTAGGGATTTTCCTTGCTCTTTTTGTTGTGAATTTTGTGGGGCTTCGCTGAGGGTCATCGCTTGTTGGCGTTCTTCTTGCTCTGCCTTATCTCCACGAATTTTTTGGTCTTCACTCATAGGTAACTCTTTTTTCCCTTGTGTGCGCTTATTGATTTTTATTTTATTCTTTTTAGAGTGTGTTGAGTGGGTTTCTTTCGTGTCCTTTTTTTTGGGGTAAGTTTGATTTCCGAGAACATGGAAGGAGATGGGAAGGTGGAACTGAAGGAGTTGGTGGTAGGAGTAGACCCCATGAGGGGCTTTTGCCCGTTGTCCTACCTGGTATTTAGTTCCCACCTTTTTAGGGAGCGTAGGAAGAAGCGAGAACGAAAATTTTGTAGCGTAATATGTTTTGGTGATTCTGACAGCGAAGAAGATGAAGGTCAACCGTATATGGCTAAACTATTAGTTGAAGAGGAGACGCCGCTGCGAGAAATCAGGCGTAAAGATGCAGTAGGCTCTTCATCTAGGGCCCAAGATTCTGGTTTAGGGGTCAAGGCCTGTTCGCTCAAAATAGAGTACCGCAAGTGCACGGGTCGCGTACAAGTAATAAAGTGGACTTTTTGAGTCCGGGTTTTCAATCCCACGAGGAATGTGTACTCTATTATACTCTAATTAATTTAATCTTAACAAATGAAACACACAATTAAAAGATGGATTTTTGACAATTCTAAATTAACGAAACTAATTTTAAACCAAATTAAAATAAGGAAAATGAAAGATAAAATAGTTGGAATTCATGATTTCACTTAACTCTCGCTTAAGTAATTTCTCAACACATGCAAATTAATAAATTACTCATTTACAATGTTAGACTCGACTTTCCAAGTTTAGCTAATTACCTCTCTCGAGTGAAATTAACCCTAATCAATTGGTTTAACCTACTATATTTCTATGTCGATTAAAGCCCAATCAATTGCATTATCTCTTTGTGAAAATAGCTCAATGGATCATCTAGGGTTTAAGGTATATCTCTATCCTTAACAAGAACCTAGAGCATTTGTTATTTGGTCTAAAATGCACAATATCTCTCGATTACCATACACTTCACAAAACATATATTTGGTGATCAATCAAACACATGGAATAATCTCAATAACAAACACACATGAAATAAGCTCAAAATTGATAAACAAACATTAAAATTACTTAAACTAAGTTAAGCTACATCAATCATCCCAACATAAAATAACTAGCCCATTATATAAATATTGCACAAAAGTTGAGATTACAAAAATACATCACAAAATATAGAAATCAAAGATTAAAAATACAAGATAATGAAATAAATCACTTCACTTGATTTTTGTCCCAAAATTCCTTCAACAATGTTTTGAATCTTCACCTCACTTTTTGCTTCTTTGATCCAATGGAGACTAGCAACATGGAAACAAAAATAAACTACAAACTAAATTACAAAATAAAGCAAAAACAAAGAAAAGAAAAGAAAAGAAAAAGAAAAATGGGAGAAGAGGCTAGGGTTTTGAGGGTGAAAAAGGAGAGAAAAAGTGTGTGAAACCCTAGCCAAAACGCCCAAAAATACCACAAATTCGCGTAGATCCGCGTCCTTCAGCGTTTGGGCCGAACCGGGTCGGCCCAAATTATTTTTCAAAATTATGACCATGCGATCACGTGGTTGACTGCCTCGCGATCGCGTGGTTGGTCTTGTGAATCTCGGGTTGGATTTTTGGCCTATCTCGCGAACGCAACTTGTAAGAGCCACGCGATCGCGTGGTTGACCTGGCAGCTCCGTAATTCCATGATTTGCAATTGGATCCTCCAACTTCTGGTCTTCTTCAATTTAGTCCTTGAATTTTGACTTTTATTACAAATATGCCCCTGAAAATTTGCATCTTTAGTCCTCCAACTTTCTGAGATGTTGCAATTGAGTCCTCAAACTTTTGATTTCTTTCAATTAGGTCCTTGGACATCGAAATTGCTCTTCTTTTCGCTCAATTGCTCTCCGATCTTGTCTATTTTCTTTCCAATTGAGTTTGAACCTAATTGTACAAGATTAATACAATTTATAAGTAGATATTTGCTCCATTTGTCAATTAAATTGCTAATTTAGGAACTAAATAAGTGTGTAAAGCACACTTATCACACCCCCAAACTTGAGCTTTTGCTCGTCTCGAGCAAAATTGTCTACTAGTGCAATCAAGTAACATGAAATATAGATCAACAAAGTTAGATAACTTGCAAATTACTCATGAGTGTAAAATTGTATAATCAATTCAAAAGTATGATTCCAAATAATGCTACGAAAAAGAAGTTTAGCTTATCCGATGTTTGATCGGTGTGTGTGTGTATAGTCTCTTTCAATTGCCAATTAAGCTTCGAGAATATTGATGAGTAAAGAGGTTTCAAGTCAAAACTACCCACCGTTAGTGGTCAATTCTTTTTCTTTCCCACTCGTGACATTCATCCCCCAATAAATATTTTTCTTTCCTCTCCCGGGATGCAATTCTAGAGGGTACTCTCAAATCACTCTTTTCTTTTTCCACTCTAGTTTGTGTGTGTTTTACCGACAATCTTGACAACCTAGAAATGCGGTGACTCTCCACTAATGAGTGCTTCAACATTCAAGTTTATACTAAGCAACTCAAACCCACTATTCATCTAAGCCCTTATGCAAGTACAAATGCATGATTTCTAACAACTAACGTGATGAATGCTCGTGTCTTCCCCACTCCCTTAAGCTTTCTAATTGACCCATGTAGCGAGCTTTAGGTCGGTAACTCCCCGATTTTTTAGATCAAAGGGTACCAGGTTTCAAAATACCCCTACGAACTTATTAACTCGAGTCCAAAAGGCTACGAAGTAAGGTAGACTTATTAAGCACATGCAATAATGAAGTGCTTTTTTTTTTTCAAGTGTGTGTGTGTGAGTACCCTACTCATTAAGCTTTCTAATTGACCCATGTAGCGAGCTTTAGGCCGTTGACTCCCAAGTTTCAAACTTAAGACACCAAGTTTCAAGATACTCCTACGGGCTTAATTACTCGAGTCAAAAAGGCTTCGAGATGGGCAATACAATGCAAAAATTAAAATGGGATTAGAACTTTATCATACGGTCATTACTTAGCTTATACTTGTCGAAATACACTCCACACAAAATTTATTTCCAACATGCATGGAATCACCACACGTCTAGATCGTCTCCTTCACCGGGTCGATCACCCCCAAACTTGTCTTACAATAGGATCAAGAGATTTAGAGTTTTAGGAAACATTTGATAGGTTGATAAAAATTAAAATACAAGCTCACAACCTAGTTCTTCTAATTCATTAACCTCTTCACCCTTCAACAATTCTCAAACTCACCAACAATTTATCATGACTATTGTGCTCAGGATAATTAGGATCTTGCATGAATAAGCATTTTGTAAAAATAGATACAAGTAGCATATTGGTCATAAATCATGAATCAATAACAATTTTAAACATCTAAGTAATCCTGGCCGGCAAGGCTATCTAACATGTCAACACATAATAAGAAATCACCCCTAAACTTGAAATGTACATTGTCCTCAATGTGCAAAATAAAATCAAAGTAAGAGGAAAGAAGTTACTAGACATCCCAAGAAGTGGTAAGGGCACTCATAAGTAGTCTTGGGCATGTGAAACTCTCATTGCAATCACCAACAATCCACCCCCAAACTTGTGTTGAAACCTCCAATCAATTGAATACAAATTTCTCCAATGAGACATTTCAGCGAATACCTTGTGAGCATCCTATGAAAATACAAGAAAAGAGTAGATATTAAGTGGTGAATGACCCAAAAATTAAAATTACATTCTACATCTCAATTCTAACTCATAAATCCAATATAATTTGTCCATCCACATCAATATTAAATCACACTTGAAGATAAAAAACAATATGCACCAAGTGATTTAAAAATGAGTTTTAAGCAAATATTTGACTTTGAAAGTTTGATATAAGTGCATGCTAGAATTAAATGAGAATGCATTGGAGCTATTTCACACTACCCAACTTGAGGAAAATAAATGTTGAAGATAGAGACTTGGCCCAACCAACTTATTTGCAAGAAAGTAAATAAAATGCAAGAAAGTAAATAATATGCAAAAAAAATAAAAATAAAGCAAGTAAAGGATAGAGAATGAGTTGCCTCCCATTAAGCGCTTATTTTAAAGTCATTAGCTCAACTCTCTGCATAAGCACTTCATGGCACTCTAAATATAGCTTTTGATGCCTTGCTCATTTTGCTTCTTTTGGCTTTGTCCCACTCTTCATTTGATCTAAACACTTGCACCTTGCCCCTTCCAAAGTCATGAGACTTGCCTATTCCATCCAATTCAAACTCAACTAAATAGTCTTGCACCTCCTCAAGTGACTTAATCATAAAATCAATTATTGGAAAATCAATGAAGTTGAGAGAATTTGATTTGATCTCTTCCTCATTAATTGCCACTTCTCCAAGTGATTCTTTTGTGATTAAATTATCATTTTCAAGCTCATCTCCATTAGTTGATGTCTCCTTAGATTGAATGACCGATCCAAAATTTGAATCAATGGGCAATGGCAAGTTTTTCCTATTAATTTCCAAGAGTGGATTATACCCTCACATTCTAAATTCTTCCCAATACATGGCATCCCCCATAAGCATATCATCTTCATCCAAATTGGCAAGCTCATTGTAATACTTTGCAAGTACCTTCTCATTCAATAGTGGATGACCATCTCCCACAAGAGTGATGTCCTCATCCCAATCATCCGGTACACAATCTCCTAAGAGCATGTAACTTACATCCAATGTGTCACTTGCTTATTTTCGACATTTCAAATATTGTCTAAACTTAATAAGCTTTGACGTAATCAAACTATTGCCCGAAAACAAACATTGTCCATTACAATACATCTTGTGACAAATTTCACAACTTGAATATTCTCCAAGCATGTATTCATCACCCATGTTGAAATTTTTTATTGCAAATGCTTTCCTATTTTGCCAATGTTAAAATCAAATATGCATAGAAAGAAAACCAAACACAAGAAAGATTAGAATTGTGGTGGTTAACCAAAGATAACAAAATAAAACATAAAACAAAAATAATTACAAGTTGTTAAAACTAAAAGTAACTAAAGTAATAATCAAAGTAAAAACATTCCCCGGAAACGGCGCCAAAAACTTGTTCACTCAAAATAGTGTACCGCAAGCGCACGGGTCGCGTACAAGTAATAAAGTGGACTTTTTGAGTCCGGGTTATCGATCCCACGAGGAATGTATACTCTATTATACTCTAGTTAATTTAATCTTAACAAATGAAACAAACAATTAAAAGATGGATTTTTGACAATTCTAAATTAACGAAATTAATTTTAAACCAAATTAAAATAAGGAAAATGAAAGATAAAATAGTTGGGATTCATGATTTCACTTAACTCTCGCTTAAAGTAATTTCTCAGCACATGCAAATTAATAAATTACTCATTTACAATGTTAGACCCGATTTTCCAAGTTTAGCTAATTACCTCTCTCGAGTGAAATTAACCCTAATCAATTGGTTTAACCTACTATATCTCTATGTCGATTAAAGCCCAATCAATTGCATTAACTCTTTGTGAAAATAGCTCAATGGATCATCTAAGGTTTAAGGTATATCTCTATCCTTAACAAGAACCTAGAGCATTTGTTATTTGGTCTAAAATGCACAATATCTCTCGATTACCATACACTTCACAAAACATATATTTGGTGATCAATCAAACACATGGAATAATCTCAATAACAAACACACATGGAATAATCTCAATAACAAACACACATGAAGTATCATCCACATATAGGATGCCTAGGAAAATACGGATTACACCCAGCCCATCGTACCAACACTGTTGTCCCCAAGATGGTCAAGTGGCAGTATTCCTCAACGCATTTCAATGCGGGATGCGCCTCCCCCTTCATCCATTTTTTTGAGCTCTCCTTAGAAACTATAATGTATGCACCTACCAAGTGGCCCCAAAATTTTGGACTCAGGTAGTGGGGACTTGGCTGATCTGGCAGAAGATTAACCCAGACTATCTGATCTCCCTATACGTTATACATACCTTGTATATTCTAAAGAAGGCTGCAAGGAGGGAGAAAGATAAACGATCGGACATGAAGGACTGGTATTACTTAACTCCAAGAGGGAAATATCCCTCGATCATAACAGGGCATCCGACCTCCCTCAAGAATTGGAGGACTCAGTGGTTTTGGGTTGCCGGTGACTGGCAGTATACTCCTTCGGATCTTGTTCCTAAAATAACGGTTCCTCGAACCCTCTCTTGTCCTCGTGAGTCTTTATGCTTTCTTATGTGGGTGCATATCGTTCCTAAGTTCATAAATTGTTTTTCTTTTGAAAGTAAGTTCATAAATTTTTAATCCCCCTTACTTATACATTTTTTTGACTTCACAGGTTGGACCTACGCCCACCAGCTGCGTGGAGAGGATTTGGAAGTGGTGAGGAAGTTGTTTTCTTATTGAGGCGACTTCCAACAAATTATTAGCTCAAGATGCCTTTTCATGAATCACGGCTTAATGAGAGAGATGGGTATGCTCCTCACCTTAGTATCTCTTGTGCACGTTCCTCTATGGACCTCATGATTTGATCCCAAGTTCTTTTCATAGGGTCCAGGGAGTTTCCTAAGATTCCGTGGAAGGGAAGCCAAGAAGATCCCCTCCGATTTTGGGGCCTGGCAGCGAGGAAGAAAAGAAGCAAAAATCTATCTTTGCCGGGTTCCATTTAGAGGCCTCCAAGAAAGCTGCCAAGGCTTCCACTGAGGCTCTTAAAATTGCCTTTGCTTCTTCAAAGCTTTAAGCTCCTCCTTCTCTAGATCCACCTTCTCAACAACTTCTTGTAGTAAAGAAAGAGCATGGTTCCAAAATGGCCGCGGGCAAGGAGAAAGAAAAGAATACTAAGAAAGGGAGGATGTGAAGTTAAAAAAGACTCATATCAGGGAGGTAGGAGATGATGACGACGTTGTAGAGATGGAAATGGAAGATCAGCCACCTTTGAAAAGGTTGAAGAAGGGAAAAGGAGGTTCATCTTTTGCCATCGAGGCTTCTTTGCTTGATTCCTCCGGCAAGCCACCGGAATTGGTAAAAGGGGTAGATCCATCAACGGTGCTATCATCTGATGATGTGGAAAGGATGGACAGGGATGTAGCCCTGGAGGTGGTTCGCATTAAGGACGGTCTGGTTCCTAAGCCATTAGTCCTAGACTCTGATGCCTTGGCGATTCTCCCAGAATATTCTGTTAAGGCCGTTGTTACAATGGATTGCTATTGGACTGAAGGCTGGGAGTCTTTTGCTACCAAGAGCTCTCCTAGTTAGATGCTGGCTTCCATCAAGGCATTTAAAGCCTGAACCCTTGCTCTAATCAACAAAACGGAGGGGTCAGTTCAGGAGCTTGAGCATAGGGAGACGAGAACCAAGGTGGCTCTTCATAATGCTGACAGCATGGTGCAGGAAATTTAAGACTTGAAAGATTCCTTAGCTGTGGTTCGAAAATCTCTCCAAGAAGGAAAGAACTCCTCTCGAGCTTTGAAGGAGGATAATGACCGCCTGAAGAAGGACCTTATCTTCGAGGAGGCGGTTGTGGCCAACCTCTGCAAAAAATATGACAATGCATGCCAAGCCTAGGTGGTGACTGCTGATGCCCTCACTGAGTCCAATGCCATGAAGGGAAAGCTTTTTGACGAGGTGGAGCACCTGAAGGAGGAGCTGGAGAGGGAAAAAGAGGCCCTGCAGAAGGAGGAGGACACTTTTGCTTCGGCGGAGGAGAGGCCCAAGCTTCTGGAGCAGAGAGTGGAGGCTAAGGTGGCTGAGGGTATTCAAAATTTTAAGGAAACCTTAGAAAATACTGAGGAATATGGGTTGATGCAGAGGATCTTTGGCAACATTGGTGCTAGGATGGCTCTGGGAGATGTAAAGGAGGAATCCCCATCCATGGATCTCTCCAAGATTGAAGTGCTATACCTCGAGCCACAAGACGCAGAGGAAAGTGATCCTGGTGAGCATACCCAAGTTGCCACCGGTGATGATTCTGCTGAAAATGCTCCTCGTCCTCCTTGATCCTTCTTTTGTTTTTGAGTTTTGACTGGATTGAACATCTTACTACTTGTAACGACCCATTTATATGAACAATATAATTCCTTCTGCTAACTCAATGATTTGAATATTCGAATTCATTGGTATTATTGGGTTATTTTCCTTTTGATTTGGCCTGCATAAACGCTTCGTAATGTAGATTATAACGTAGAGTAATTATTTTTCCATGCGAGGTTTTGAGTGTTGTTGCGTATTGTATGATAGTCCCTTAGAATTGACCATTCAAGGCATTTATGTTTATTGGTGAGGTCTGTTTGATCAATGTGTTTCAAAGGCACCGTTTTGGCGAAGTACCAGCGAAAGAGTCAGGGGGGGTCATCCTTACTCAAAAATAATCCGTGCATTCATTTTGTAATGACAGCATCTGCTGTGATCGCTTCGAATTTTGGCTAGGCTTAAATGACTATAACTTATAAAATTGCTGAGGTATTCTAATAAAAAGCGAATCGTACTCCTTTCATAACCGTAAAGTAAAGTATAGTGTTTTTCCTGATTTTAACAAATAGCAGTGCTTCCATTTTTATGACGGGTCACCTATTGACCTGATACAAACTTTCATAAGACAAATCTATAACTGCACAACGTTTACAAAGTAGGATGCATATGCCTTAAGCTAGTTGAGGTTTCCTTTATTGGTAATAACGGCAAAGGTGATTAGTGTTCCAGGAATTAGGCAGAGGTACTCCGGATAGATCTTCTATCCTATAATCCCTGGCACCATTTCGGCTATGACTTTATACGGACCTTTCCAATTAGGACCCAAAGTCCCTACTCCTGGTTGAAAGAAGGACTTTATTCAAGACCAAATCCCCAATTCTAAAAAATCTTCTCTTTACCTTTTTGTTGTAATAGCGGGCCATCTTTTCTTGATAGCGAGCCAGCACAACTTGTGGTTCGTTCCTTCTTTCTAGGAGGAAATCTAAATTTGCTCTTTCTTCATTGGCCGCTTCATCGAAGTGGATTTTCCCAGAGAGGGTACTCCGATTTCTACCGGACATATTGCTTCGGACCCATAAGCCATTGTAAATGGAGTTACTCCTATGGAGATATGGGAGGTGGTTTGGATCGCCCACAAAACTTGAGGAAGTTCATCCACCCAAGCTCCCTTTTTCAACTCTAACTTTCTCTTCAATGTGTTCTTTATGGTCTTATTAATGGCCTTGACCTACTCATTCGCCTGAGGGGTGTGGTGAAGAGAATAGTTTACAGTTACCCAAATCATCACACAAATCATCCACCTTCCTGTTTTTGAACTGCTTTACATTATCAGTCACCAAAGAGTGTGGAATGTGGAATCTGCAGAAAATGTTCTTCCATATAAATCTTGAAGTGTTAGTTTCTGTGATCCTCATCAAGGGCTCGGCCTCCACCCATTTGGTGAAATAATCGATCGCTATAATCGCAAAACAATGGTTCCCAGTCCCCCTCGGCATGGGACTAATAATATCAATACCTCATTTAGCGAACGGCCAGGGGCTCATTACTACCCTCAACTTGTGATGCGGTCGTTGTGGTATGGAGGTATGTTGTTGATACTTGTCACACTTGCGGACGAAGTCATGCATATCCTTTTGCATCGTGGGCCAGAAGTGCCCCTGTTTTAGGGCCTTCTGGGCTAAAGATAACGCTCCAGCATGATTGCAGCAGATGTATTCATGAATCTCCATCATTACGTACTTGCCATCTACTGGACCAATACATTGGAAGAGAGGCGCATTATAACTCCGTTTATAGAGTACCCCGTCTTTGAGGACGAAGTTAGCTGCATATCTCTGCAATTTTCGAGCTGTCTCCGAGTCACTTGGTAGAGTCTGGTGTTTCAGGTAAGCGAGAATAGGAGTCATCCATGAGTTCTCCTCCTTTATTACATATACATCTGCTCCTGGCTCGATGGAAGAGACTGACAAATGCTCTACCAGCATTACGCTAAGGAGTTTGGCGTCTTTGCTACTTGCCAATTTTGATAAGGCATCCATTTGTATTTTCAGATTGTGGTATGTGCATCAACTCAAAATTTTCAAAATGAACCACCAAATCTTTTAACATTTTTAGATATGCCACCATGTTATGTTCTTTGGCCACAAACTGCCCATTGACTTGGCTAACCACGAGCTGGGAATTGCTGTGTACCTTTAGGGCCTTGACTTTTAAAGCCGTTGCTAGCTTCAAACCTGTCGAAGTAATTCGTATTCTGCCACATTGTTGGATGCTGAGAAGCCGTGAACTGCACTATGCAACTTTTATCCTTCAGGACTTATGAGTATTATACCTGCCTTGAATCTTCCTTTTGTGGACGATCCGTCAACGAAAAGTCCCCATTATTGGCTGTCTCCCGCGTTGTCAACCATTTCCACCTCGAGTGGATGTGTGAATTCAGCTATGGAATTCGCAAACGTTTGGCCCTTTACGGATGTCCGGGGTATAAAGTGCAAATCGAATTGAATTATTTCCATTTTCCACTTCATTAATCTTCTAGATGCATCCAGTTTCTACAAAAGTTTCCTCATGGGGAAGTTATAAAGTACCCGGATGGCATACGATTGAAAGTAAGGTTGAAGCTTACGAGCCGCCGTGATCAAAGCTAAGGTAAGCTTCTCCATGTCAAGATAGCGCGTTTTAGCAACTAAGAGAGCGTTACTTACGTAGTACACTGGGAGTTGATTCCCAAGTAAAGGAACAAAGGCTCTCCGACCTTTGGTTTGGACAACAAAGCCTGCCCCAATAATGCATTTAGCTCGGAGAAGGCTTGCTCACACTCCGTTGTCCATTGGAATCTTTTTCCTCCTTTGAGGGTCTTAAAGAAAGCCGAGCATTTGTCAATGGACTTAGAGACAAACCTGCTTAATACAGCCACTTTTCCATTTAGGCTTTGAACCTCCTTGAGGTTCCGAGGAGAGTACATCTAAAGCAAAGCCTTTATCGTACCCGGGTTGGCCTCGATTTCCCTGCTTTTAACCATGAATCCAAGGAACTTCCCGGATCCTACTCAGAAAGCACATTTTATAGGATTGAGCTTCATCCTATGCTTTCTCAATACATTGAAGGTTTCTGCAAGGTGTTCCACGTGTTCTGAAGCTTCCATGCTTTTCACTAGCATGTCATCTACATACACTTCCATTGTATCCCCCAGCTGTTTCGCGAACATTTGGTTCACCAATCTATGATAAGTCGCTCCGGCATTCTTTAACCCGAAGGGCATGGCCCTATAGCAATATAACCCTCTATCCATAATAAACGAGGTGTGCTCCTCGTCGGACTCATGCATGGGAATTTGGTTATATCTAGAGTATGCATCCATGAAACTTAGCACTTCATGCCTTGCAGTTGAATCAATCAACTGATATATCCTAGGCAATGGGAAACTATACTTCGGACATGCCTAATTTAAGTTTGAAAAATCGATGCACACCTCAGCTTCTCGCTCTGTTTGGGGACCAAAACTGGGTTGGAGACCCACTTGAGATACCTGGATCCTCGAATGACGCCATTTTTCAACAACTTTGACACCTCTTCTTTCAAGGCCTCGTATTTCTCTAGACTCATGGCCTTCCTCTTCTAGCTATGTCCGGGGTGGTTTGGATCGATTTGAAGCCGGTGACAAGCCACCCTTGGGTCTATTCCCACCATATCATCATGCTTCCATGCAAATACATCGAGGTTCTCTAGGAGAAAGCTTTCCAGCTTCTCTCTGAGACCACGCGCAGTTTCCTACCCTATATGTAACTCCATTGGATCGGTAGGATCCACAGGGAAACACTCCAAATTTTCTGCTGGGGTGGTGTGACAATTTGCTCCCATTATCCTAGGATCTAAGTCCATCAGTTCCTCTTCTTCCATCATCGTTATATCTTCGCTTGTAACGGGTCCGACACCCATTTTTTAAGGGTTCGGGGCCAGATACGTCGTTGCCACATTGTTGATCATGTTAACAGTTCGGCCTTGGAACTTTCTAATCGCATTTGTGTAACATGACCTTGATTCAGTTGGCTTCCCTGGACAGTCGCTATCCCATTTTCGGTAGGGAACTTCATGCAAATATACTTTGTATGTGTCACAGCTCCCAGGTCAATGAGTCATGGCCTTCCCATGGAACCATGATACAATGAACTTTTATCCACTATTAGGAATTCCATTGGGATCCTGGATATGGTAGGTGTCTGTCCCACTTCGGTCATGAGGATTATTGATACTCTTGGTATGATGCAATCCCCAGTAAAGCCGTAAATGGGGTCCGGGACCGGGGTGAGTGGTGTATCGATTCTCATCTTATCGTAGGTTACTTGTAAATCACATTTATCGAGGCCTCGTAATCCACAGCATCCTAGATAGGTTTTCTTGGCAACTATCATTCGAGTCACCAATGCATTATTGTGCGGAAAATGCACCCCAATCGCATCATCCAATGTGAATGTGATGGGCTCCGTCCGCGAGGTTCCTGTGGGTGCGAGTTTATGTGGTAATTCACGTTTGTGGGCTCTTTGGCCTCTCTTATGTACATCTTTTGGGAATTTTTTATCCTTCCTCCCGGGTGTGGCCCTCCAAAAATGGTATTGATCTCACAGATCGGTGGATCGTTAGCTGGTGGAGGCAAGTCCGTGGTATTTCTGTCAGGTGCTGGAGCGTTATTTTTATCTTGGTTTTGCTCCCTTTGGCATTCATTACCTTCTCCTCTTGGAGGGTATCGCTTGTTGCTCATTCCCTAGATCCAGTTGAACCTCTGATAGTTTGGCCTACCTGGTCTTCCCTTGTTCAGGGTATTTCCATCTCCCCTTCTTTCGTTGGCCTTCTGTTCCGCCAACATCTGCACCTCTTTATAATCCTCCGTTGCATGCCCGTAAAATGGATGGTACGCACAATTCGTCCCAGTCATGGGCTGTTTCCCACTTCGATTAGCGTCGACCCCTTCCGGACCGATAACGGAAGGGGCAGGAGGCATGACGGAGTGCAAGTTGGGGATAGCCTCTATAATCTCAGTGGTATAGCTGGATCCGTACCCTAGGAATATGCGTGAACCACCTCATCAGCGGTTTTCAGACTGGTTTTTGTTTCCCCAGTTGCTGGTAAGACTTTGTATTGATATCCGGTATTATATCTCTCTTGAGGATGGCTATCCCTAGCATTGGCCGTCTTCTTAGAGATGATCTCCTCCTTCATTAAGTCCAAAAGGGCATTGTAATCTCTTGGTTTTCTACTTCGTACGTCTTTCCTGAACATGCTTGTTATATCCAAGCCTCCATTCAAGGCAGAAAACATTTCTGCTTTAGTGATATTTTCACAATTGTGTATCTCCTCAGTAAATCAGGCTAGATAGCTTTTAAAGATTCATTCCTCCCTTGCCTAAAATCTAGTAGGAGTTGGAGGGGAAGTTGCCCCATCCTAGAGGACACAAAGCCATTTTTGAAGGCTATTTTCAAGTGTCCAGTCGTGGATGCTACCAGGTGGGATTTTCTTGTACCATTGTATGGTGCTACCCTCGAGTGTCAAAGCAAAGACTTTGCACATTATTACTGGAGAGGCTCCGGCCAACTCAATGCTGGAGCAATAGTTAAGGAGGTGATCATCGGGGTCACCCCTTCTGGAGTACTTTGTTATCTCCGGCATTTCAAACTCGGCTGGTACTTGATACCTCCGTATGCCTTATGATAAGTGCTTTATTAGCACTCATTTAGTTCACTTATAGTCATATTTTGTTATTGATTTGATCCTATTTAAGTATTGTTTAATGCATTTTCATGATTTGTGTTGTGTAGGATCACAAAGAATGAGAAAAGAGGAAAAATAGGACCAAAAAGCGCTAAACAAATGAAGTTTGGGGACCAATGCTACAAATTAGCTTACGACCGTAACTATTAAAGTCACAATAGTTACGGCCGTAAGTCCTTTCTAGGCGAAAGTGGAAAATTTTCAAAAATCCACTTATGGCCGTAACTTCAGAAACCAAATTTTTTCCAAAAGAGCATTTACGGCCATAAGCTATAGATTTACGGCCGTAACTTCGACGCAAAAAACTTTCCTTGCTGATTTCATGATCTATCTTTGGTATATCTTGTGGTAAACCCTAGGACACATTTTTGGGAGTTATAAAAGGAGAAATTCACCACAAAACAAGGTTGGAATATATAGTTTGAGAGCAGCTATTCTTGCAGCTTTGAAGAGAAGAATAATTCCAACAAGAAGGTGAAACAAGAGAAAGATTTCTAGATTTTCTCCATGACTATGCTTGGCTAAGCCTCTCTACCTAGTTCGAAGGGGACGTTGTATTTCATACCGTCTTGTTTATCAATTTTCCCAAACTAGTAATGTTTTTCTAATTTCTCTACTTTTGATTGTTGGATTTTTATGAGTTTTAAATTCCATCAATACAATGACTTATCTGATTAAGGCCTTGTCTTATACTTTATTATGTTGATGTATGCTAATTTGAATGATTGGATCCTTAATTGTCTTGTTGTTCAATTCATAGTAGCAATTGAGAATTTTGTATTTCCATAGAAAATCCAACCTAGGTTAATCATCACGAGTTTGTGTGATTGGTAATTTAGTTCGCCCTAATTCTTCTCGAACTCATCTAGTTGTTGCACTAAATCTAAAGAGCTTATTTTGGGTTGTTCAATAACTAATGTTCAGTTAAAGAGTTTATTCTAATTGAATGCAACTAAGGGAGAATCAGAATAATTAGAGCTTAATAACTATTTCTTGGTGATAAGTCACGAGTGAAATTGGACATGGAAACTAGGATTCCTTACTATTTGAATTTTATTCCAACAAACTTTTACCGCTCATTTTATTATTCAATCAATTACAACCATTCAAACTCAAAATAAAACCCCCCTTTTAACATGATTCCAATTGACATGACACTATCTTAGTTCCCGTTCCTTGTGGGATCGACCCTTGCTTCCATTGCTACATTTCTAGTAATAGTAAACGAGGAAATTGAATTAAATTTTGGTGCATCACGACACGCATCACCTTCAGAAAGGGGGCTTATCTCCTCATCATTGTCGATTTCGTACGAAGGAGGTTCATTGTTATTCTCGTTGCTATCTGAACCTGCAACCCCATAATGGTGAGTTTGGTTGTATGGCCTTTGGGCCTGATTCATTCTGCGGGGTGACATGACTCGGCCGTATTTTTTTCCCTGGAAATTGTGTGGATTTCCATGTGTTTGGGAGTGGGCTTCTGCGGCCCTCCTTTTCTGCCTATTTCTAGGCTCTTGTTGGGAAGATTTAGCTTCTTATTCGTACCTATTTCTAGGCACTCTATTCTACAGTTGAACCTCGGCTCTCCGTTCTTGCCTATTTCTAGGCACTCGTGTCCGAGGGCGAGCTTCTTTAGCACTTCCTCCATGTCTATTTCTAGAACAGAGACCCCTATCCGAATAAAAACACTTTCGGACCTTGTCGGAGCTGCCTCTCTGTGATGCTCAAGAGGAAGACTGTACTCTGGCGCTTCATACTCTGAACCCTCCACATGGGGCTGCATGAATTCCTCTTCGGCATTTTTTGAAGGTACCTGGTGGTAGCTCACAGTATCCATAGTGGAAAGCGAATATTGTGGCCAAGTTTGGGGATGATGTGGTAGCTCAACTGGATTGTTTGCCATACATCCCCTTGCCATGTAAGCATTCATGACAGCCGTTTGTTCAATCTATTGTCTCTGAATTTCTATCATTTGGGCTACCATGCGAGTCATGTTTCTCATCATATGCCTGTTTCGATGTTTACGAGTGGGGTTAGGTTGAGGGGTCTCCTCCTCAACATTTTGAGGCTGATTATGCTGTTGCATTCCCTCATTGATGTTATGCTACCCGTCCCTACTTCTACGGGGGTTCACGTCATTATCACTTTAACTCATGGTTATAGTGATTTTGTACCGTCTTTTCTTCAAGGCAGTCGAACTTGTATTTCAGGGTCTCAAACCTTTTCCAAGGTGGGTAAACTTACGTTTCAAAATTTTAAGCCTTTTTCAAGGTGAGTAAACTTATATTTCAAAGTTTTAAGCCCCTTTCAAGATGACTAAACTTATATTTCAATGTCTTAAGCCTTTTTCAAGGTCCTTATGGTTCTTCACTCTTTCTTCAAGAGGCTCTTCACCTTTTTTCAAGGTTTTTGTGTAGCTTTTTACCACGCGATTTCGTGGTTAGAAGTGTGGTTTCCCGCAGACGGCGCCAAAATGTTGATCTTAAAAGCTGGTAGGACCTTGATCAACACTTCCCAGCTCCTCCCTCTTGAACACGTGAACTTCCTGTGCACTAGGACAAACGATTAGCGAACAAAGGGGGCTAAGGTGGCTTCCATTTGCACTCCGACGCTCAAGTCAGTACCCATTTCGAATAAATATAATTTAGGTGCGGAAAATATAAGTGTGTAAAAGAGAGAAAAGTGAGTGAGAGTAAAATATTAAGTTTCAGCATTGAGTTGCTAACCTTTTTCTTGAAGACAGTAGCAATCTATTTATAGTTGGAGTTATTGTCCTAGATGGTGACACGTGTCGTTCTTTACACGTGTCAAGCCCCCTAATCGTTGGAGAGGTAAACCAATTGTTTGGCTACAATCATCACTACCTACTATAGGGGAGTAGTGGTCATCACATCCCTTCTCAAAGGAGCTATCATATCAAGCAACCACTTGCACATGGGTTGCCTCTCTAACACGCTGCCTACTCTTGTCACTAGTTCGAGGCGTTGGCCCTGTACAACAACTGATCGGAGATATGGAGCCTCGGACAACATGACTCTTCGGTGACCTATAGTTTGTTTACTTTGGGGTCCTACCAGCCAACCGATGGGCCCCACATGGTCCCTTTATTGGTGACGTGTCAAGTCCATTTAAGCATGGTCGTAACAACAATAATTATTAAAATTTAAAAAGCAACATAAATAATCCAAATTATTAAAAACTTATTTGGATAGTAAATGCCAGTTTATATATTTAAATAATAAATGACCTTATATTTTAATAATTTTTATGAGTTATTGTTAATTTCATTAAAACGCAAATTTACATAATTTCCGCTTTTGCCTATTGTATTTAACATTTTTTTTTCAAATTTCTCAAAAAACAAAGCATTTCATAATCTCAATATTATCTACATGGATTTAAATACGACATTAAACTTCTGATGAGAATCAAGGAAGTCAAACATCGATACGTGTGCCGATGGGACTCATGACGAGATCCAAGGCCAAGGAGATTCAAGAATCAATGGTGGGACTTGTTTACAAATTATGGAATTGAGCCCAAATAGAAGATAATGTCGACACCAAAGTCACTTGCATCACAATTGAAGAAGGAGACCCAGCCGAAGCCCGCGTGATTGCGCGCCCCTTTTGAACAAAAAAAGGCAAAATGTTTGGGTTACTGTTCGAGCTCGAACCATGGGATAACGCGACTGTGAACCATGCGATCGTGCGTTTATGTTGAAGGTGGATTTTACGAGTTTTCTAATTATTTCTTTTCTTTTGGATTGTACTATAAATACCCAACAACATTCAAACCCTAACCCCAACTTGAATATTGACATTTCTTTTGTGTGAAGAACTCTTTGGTAAGGTAAATCTTTCCTTTTATCTTGTAATTCTTGGAAGTTATTCAACTACATTTTGAGTATATTATTCTTGTGTTGTTGTTGATTTTCACCATCTTGGAATTTGTTTAATCTTCATCCATTGGGCTAGGTTCTTTAACCGTTGAATTTTAGGTTATATTTAAACTAGGGTCAATGTGTTTTTTTTTAGCTTTCTTGGGTTGATTCAAATCGTTGTGAGAATTTTTGGACAAATAATAAGGGGGTTCACATCATTTCCCCTCCCTCTTGAAAAGTATTCGACTTTGAATCTTGACCTACATCAAACAGAGACAAATCAGAGACATTAAAATTAGCCGAAACATTGTACTCACCCGGGAGATTGAGTTTGTAGGCATTGTCATCAATTTTCTTGATGATTTGAAATGGACCATCGCCACGCGGTTGTAATTTATTCCCTTTGATTGGGAAAATGCTCCTTTCTCAAGTGGAGCCATACCCAATCGCCCGGTTCAAAAGTGACAAGCTTTCTACCCTTGTTGGCATTGGAAGCATATTGCTTGTTCCTCTTCTCAATTTGGAGTTTCACTTTATCATGAAGAGATTTAACCAACTTCGCCTTCTTCTTCCCATCCAAGCTACCTCGTTCATCAATGGGCAAAGGAATCAAATCCAAAGGAGTTAATGGGTTAAAACAATAAGAAATTTCAAACGAAGAGAAAGTGTAGTAGAATGAACACTTCTATTATAAGCAAATTCAAAAAAAGGTAGACACTCCTCCCAACTCTTTAGATTACCTTTAAGGATGGTGTGAAGGAGTTTCCCTAAAGTTCTATTAACCACCTCGGTTTGATCATCGGTTTGGGGATGACAAGTAGTTCAAAATAAAAGTTTGGTTCCCAAGTTTCCCCACAAAACCTTCCAAAAGTGGCTAAGGAATTTTACATCTCTATCCGACACAATGCTCCTACAGACCCCATGAAGCCTCACTATCTTCTTAAAGAAAAGGTTGGCTATGTGAGTGGCATCATCTGTCTTATGACAAGCAATGAAATGTGCCATTTTACTAAATCTATCAACTACCACAAAAATGGAATCACTTCCTTTTTTAGACCTAGGTAGACCTAAAATAAAATCCATAGAAATCTCGGTCCAAGGTTTGCTAGGGATGGGTAGGGGCATATATAAACCATGTGGTGCAACTTTGGATTTAGTCTTCCTACATGTTATGCACCTAGAACAAATTCTCTCAACATCTCTCCTCATTTTTGGTCAAAAGAAATGTTCTTGCAAAATTTTCAAAGTTCTTGTAACGCCCCGGATTCTGAACACCCGGAACGCCACTTCATCGTCTCAAATTAACTTTGAAAATAATGGATTAGCGGAAAAATAAAACAATAATTGAAATTTCATTTCACATAATTTTATAAAGTTTGACCCAAAAGGTCAACAATTCGAAAATAATTTGGAAAATAAACTTGGAACAAACATGAAATAAATAAGTTTAAATAAAACATTTCTAAAATCTCAATAATGGCCACCATCGCACGCCTCGCCGCCGACTCGTCATCTGCAAAATTTATTTTTGGAAAACGTGAGTATTTCAAAGAAATACTCAGCAGACTCGCGCACAATAATCATTTAACATTATAAATTAAAAACACATAATCATGATATTCAAGTCTCAGGTGTCTAACGATCACCAGTATTCTCATTAACAAGTAAATAAATACAAGTTCATGTCTCATACATTTAAGCAAGTAAATTCTCGTAACATAGTCTCATGCTCAGAAAGTAAGTAATTCTCATGAACACAATCATACATGCTAAACTTATAATCCAAATAATCATTGATGCGTACTTTTGAAAAACAAAAAATTGTAAATAAGAGTCTACCTTAATTCTCGAGTATTGAGCAAACGGGAATAATACTTTTAATTCTCTTGCGCCTCATCTAGCCCTATAAATAAATGACTAATATTAGACTTTTGGATAAAGAAAACTTTAAATGTATATTTGTGTAAAAGAAAATAGAGCTTTAAGAACTGTAGGGACTAAAACGTGAAATTTGGATAAGTTGGGGACTGTTCGTGCAATAATGGAATTGGAATTAGGGGGTTGATTCATAACTTTTCAGATATACATGGACTGACTAAAATTATTTTAAAGACTGCAGGGGCGTAAAATAATAACTTTTAAAACTTGGGAAAAAAATTAAATATTTTAGGACTGAATTAAATGATTTTGAAACATAAATGACTGAAAGGCAAATAAAAAAAACATATTAATATATATATATGTCCCTCATATCTCTCTCTCTATCGTTAGAGAGAGATATCAGAGAACAAGAAGGGACGACACTCCCTTCTCCGTTCAGCTGCTGCCGGCGAGGCACCGTCGGCACGAGGCGACGGTGAGGGCGGTGAGTATGTGTGTAAAGGGAGAGGACTTGGGTGAATTTGGTGTGAAAACAGAAGGCAAATCCGATGCTTGGAGGTTCGGATTCGTGGGTTTTCCGGCGAAGAACTCTGGCCATTATTGAGGTAAGTTATGGGTTAGCCTGATTCTTGGGTTTTTAGGTTTGATTTTGGGTTTTTTTTCTTGACTTTGGACAGTGGGTGATTTGGAGCTCGGTTTTGGTGATCACGGTTCATGTGGTGGTGGTTGGTGTTTCGTCGTGGCGGTATTGGCCGGTGCTGATTCTGGTGGTGAGGGAGGTTTGGGTGCAGGCCGTGAAATTTGGGTTTGACTCATTGTGGTTCGATTGGTTGGGTTTAGGCAGTGATTTGGTAATGTTCGGGCTGATGGTACAGACGGTTCGAATGGGGTTGGCTTGTGAAATTGACGGAGGTGTGAAATTCTACAAACTGTTGTATGGAGGTCAAGGTGATGTGTGGTATTTTCGATTTGTGGCGATGGGCAGGGGAGGTTGCGATGGTAGAAGGCAACGGTTATGGAGGTCTGACTGTTTTGGGCTTGTGTGTTGATTGTGAAGTTGGAGTTCCGGTGGTTGGGTATGGAGGTGAATGCAAACTGTGATGTGTGAAAGAAGATGGAAGAATGATGAATACCTTGCCCAAGTTCAGAATATGTCGTGTGTGTGTGTGTGAATGATGCAGGTGAATGGGAGAATATGAATGTGTGAGTTGTGCTAAAATTTGGTAAATGCACGATTGATGATGATTGAGGGAGATAGGATTTGATTATGGGATATGGGTATGTTATTGGGGAAAATGTGTGGAGATTTGAGGGGGGTTTTGGGGGGGGGGATTATGCTGATGAATTGGTTGGGGAGTGATCATGGGGGGAGGAAATGGGGAAATTGTATGTCCTACAAAAGAATTATGAGATAAATTTCGGGGTTCAAAAATAGTTAATTGAGGATTAAGGTTGATTGAGGGGCTGAAATTATGGGATTGTGGGAAGAAGAAAGGAATTGAAGAGTGATCAGCTTTAGCAAGTAGGGGAATGATTTTAGGATTGAAAATGGAAGATATACATTGAGTTGAATTCAAAATTTTGGCAAAAGCTTGATTGGTGATTGAGTGAGTGAGGATTTGGGAGGAGAAAATTGGGGAATTGCTAGTTAATTGGTTTCAGATCAAAATAAATTTAATTTCACTTGTAAATGGCTAGACACACACGAGTTTTTAAAATAAATGAGAAATTCGTAGCGACACATTCTTTAAAGATAAATAATATTTATTCAAAATCAATCACGGAAATTCTCGGTCGCTACAGTTCTTTTCACACCAAAATGTCTCATTAAACCTCCCCCATGGCCTCTCTAACCAACAATTCTCTCATGGAGCAATTTGACACACAAAGTTTGTTTTCAGGAAATAAAAATCCTTCATGTCGATAAAATTTGTCACATGCAACATTTTCACATGACACAAATACATTTGCAAAGTCTAGATCATTCACATACAATTCTTTAATACTTTCAAATCTCAGCAACTTTACACCCTAGGTAGTGATAAGAGCATATCTCCTAGATAATGCATCGGCTACCGCCTTTTCTTTACCTTGTTTGTATTTGATGACGTAGAGAAATGTTTCCACGTACTCCATCTACTTGGCATGTCTTTTGTTCAATTTGCCTTGCCCTTCAAATGCTTCAATGATTCATGGTCGGTATGGATTACTAACTCCCTTGGCCATAAGTAGTGGTGCCATGTCTCCAATGCCCTTACCAAGGTATAGAGCTCCTTGTCATATGTTGGGTAGTTCAAAGTGGCCCCATTGAGTTTCTCGCTAAAGTAAGCAATAGGGCTCTTCTCTTGCATCAATCCACTCCAATACCTATCCCTGACGCATCACATTCAATCTCGAAAGTCTTGTCAAAATTAGGCAATATAAAAAAGGGTGCAATGCACAGTCTTTCTTTGATTTCATTAAAAGCATTTTCTTGTACCTCCCCATAATCACTCAACCATTGCAACTTGTAAGGACTTGGGTGTTTCTTCATCGGTAACCCCAACTTCTCCACCTTGCTAGCACTTGCAACATTGGTGCAACTACCCCTATCAATAATGACACTACAAGCCTTATCCTTCACAAGATACCTAGTGTGAAGAATATTTTCCCTTTGTTTCTCCACCTCACTAGTCTTGGTTTGGGTGTTGAGAGCCTTCATGATAACCAAAGAATTAGGTGGACTAACAATCTCTTCCACCTCTACTTCCTCACTATCACTCTCATCCCCCCAAATTTTGTTCTTCCTCATCTTCAGAATACCATTCTCCATTTCTAATGATCATCACCATATTATTTGGGCAAACACGAGAATAGTTCCCCCTACCCCTACATTTGAAACATTCAACATCTATAATCCTAGAAGTAATGAGAGAAACCTTAGACTTGTCCTTATGGGCTACAATTTCCTTCCCCTTGGGTGGTTCGCTCTTCTCCATAGGAGATGCTTTATCAACTCTCTCATTTCCCCACTTGGATTTCCCAGTTAACTTAGAACCCCCAACATACTTGTCTTGCCCCCTCTTTTTGAATTGATCCCTCTACCTCAATTGTTCCTCAACCTTGATAGCCATGTGTACTAATTACTCCATCTCTACATAATGGTACATCTCCACCACATTGGCTATCTCCCTATTCAAACCACTAATAAACCGAGCCATGGTGGCCTCCCTAGCCTCTTCCATATTTGCTCTCATTATTGCCTTCTCTAACTCCTTATAATAATCCTCTGCACTCCAGGACCCTTGAGTAAGAGTTTGTAACCTTTGAATAGTGATTAGGAACAAATCTCTTTTTCATGAGACTCTTCAACTTATCCCAAGTATTCACACTCCCTTCATAATTTCTCCTCCTAGTGCGCAATAAATTATCTCACCAATCTAGAGCATAGTCGGTAAACTCTACCACCGCTAACTTGACCTTCTTATCCTCGAAGTACCTGTGGCATTCAAAAATCAACTCCATTTTCCTTCCCCATTCTTGGTATGCATTCGGGTCACTCTTTTCATGGAATGAAGGAATATTCATTTTAATATCACCAATGTTCCCATCCACTCCATCTCTACCTCTGGGCTCTCTTCGATGCCCCCGATCAAATACCCTATCATAAATTTTGGTCACTACCCCCTTCACTCTCCAAACCACCCTCGAACTCATCCTTAACTCCTCTCATATTACCCCTTCTTTCAACATTTTCCCTCGGTGGGGGATCTTCTCTTCTTGTTTTTAACCTATCCAATCTCCCACCTATCGCCTCCATTTGTATATTCATTGTGGCCGAAAGTGTTTGCAACATTTCTCGCAATACTTGAGTTTGGACATTGGAATCTTGCCCACTTGAAGTATGTGCATTGGACATGTTGTGAAATATTTTCTCTCGTGTTTCACTCAACTTAAGCTTTTACCCGATAATGAGCTTACCAATCTTGCCTTTTTCACTCAAAGTTTTCTTTCTCAAGCTTTCCAAGGAAGGTAATCAACTAAATCGAGAAAATTAATTCTTGTGAAGTAAAAAAAAAAAAAAAACCAAAATCAAGCAAGAAGAATTTAGAAGTAAGTAGATACAATAGCAAGTGGAACTTCTTTGCTTGCTATAACAAGAAGATGACTTTGAATTGGTAGGACAAGTTTTCAAGAGTACAAATCACAATGGACTTGACAAAACAAAAGTAATCTCTAAGGAAAATGTGTAGTGTTGGCAAAGTAGTCTAAACTAGTGTAGTTTTCTTGGAGACATTTTAACAAACACCTTGTAGACAACTCTAAATAACCTTGAATGTGTTTAATATGGATAAATGTAAGAAGAACCCCAATAACTCAAGATGTCAAAAATGATCAACAACCCAAAGATAGCAATAAATGATAATACCAAAATACTGAAAACAATAAATGCTCAATATCCAATATTTGTTTTGTAATTTTTGTTTTTTTATATGATGAATAAAAAGAATAACAAGAAATTTAAATGATAGATATATCAATTTTAAAGCAAATCTCTGATACCAAATGATGGGAACCCCCTTAACATTTGACCAAAAAATCCACAACAATTTGAATCAACCTAAGAAGGCTAAAATTGATAAGAAGACACATGGACCAAAGTTTAAATCTAACCCAAAATTCAAAGGTTAAAGAACCTAGCCCAATGGATAAAGATTAAACAAATTCCAAGATGGTGAAAATGAACAACACAAAATAATATACTCAAAATGTAGTTGAATAAATTTCAAGAACTACAAGATAAAAGGAAGGATTTACCTTATCAAAGTGTTTTTCATACAAGAGAATTGTCAATATTCAAGTTGGGGTTAGGGTTTGAATGTTGTTGGATATTTATAGTACAAGCCAAAATAAAAGGAAATAAATTCGGAAATAATTAGAAAAACTCACGAAATTCACCTTCAGCATTATCGAAAGAATGCCTGGTTCAATGTCGCGGAATCGCATGGTTCAAGCTCAAACAGTAACCCAAACATTATGTCTTTTTTGTTCAAAAGGCGTGCGCGATCGCGCGCCTGTTATACCGCGCGATCGCATGGGCTTTGGCTGGGTCTCCTTCAATTTTGATGCAAGTGACTTCGGTGTTGAGGTTATCTTCTATTTGGGCTCGATTCCATAATTTGTGAACGAGTCCTACCATCAAATCTTGAATCTCCTTGGCCTTGGATCTCATCATGGGTCCCACCGGCACACGTATGGATGTTTGACTTCCTTGATTCTCATCAACTTCACAAATGGAAATTGCATGAATCAACATGGATTTTAATACAACATTAATCTACACAAATAACAAATTCTTGAGTTAATTCTATTTCATTTTAATTTTTTTTCCAAAAATTGCATATGATCTCTTATCACATCTCGTTGGTAAACATAAGAGAAGAAAACTGATACTTCTCACTGTAATTTATTTGGTGGGGATTATAGTACTAGTTCTAATCTACATGGCACAACACTATAGGTCTCATATTATGAACTTATGCAAGTCACTGAAGGGTATAATGAGAGCCACTTGCTTGGCCCTGGGAGTTTTCGCTCTGTCTATAGAGGGACTCCTAATAATGGAAGGGAAGTCGCTGTAAAGGTGATAAGTATATTTTATACACTTATTTCTATCCTAAAGGTAGGATTTTTGTTGTCTATTCAAGAATATTTGCTATTTATTTTATGTCATTTGTTTATATTTCAGGAATAACCCAAAAGTCGTGAAAACAATGGAATTAAAGCCAAAATCGGGAAATTGGATGTTAAAAGTGTCAAAGTAAGCAAATCAAGAGTTGGTGCAGTTAATCGAAGGGTCAATTGGAAGAAGAAATCAAATTTGGAAGAAATCAGAAGTTCGGGGCTAAATTGCAACAATCAGAAGTTGGATGACTTGCTGTGCAATTAAAATACAAGCACCAACTTGTAACATTTAAAAGATGAAAATTGCATCTCTCTGCAGAACCGTGCGATCGTACGGTTATATAGCCGTGTGGTCGTACGATCACAAAAATCAGCGACTAAAGATAACCTGCAGAGTCGTACGATCGCGTACTTTTGAACCGTTCGGTCGCACGGTAGAACTTCTGGACCGCAGTTAGGCTTTTTGCGCGGAATTCAGTATCATTTCTCCCCAAGTAACCTAATTCTCGAATACATCTAGAAATATCAGACTTGGGGCACGAAATTAAGGGTTCCCAATTGTCTTGTTTCATGCCAGAACGCTGTCGATTGCCGAGGGATCCATGCCACGCCAAGAACACAATTGAAGACTGAAGATCAAGGGATGAATAGGGTGACATCTATCCATTTTTCTTGTGATTTTTATTCAATTATGTATCTAGGCTAGGTTTTGAATGTTAGAATTGTGATGAAGCATTAAATTCCAGATTTTATGTGTTACTTTGATGTTTAATTTAATTAATTTATGGGTTTGAGCAATTGATGCGTGCTTTTATTATTATGTAATTACTTGATCACCAATTGTATGATTTTAGGTTATGTTTTCTTCAGATTGAAAGATTAGGAATTCATTAGACTAGCATCAATTGCCACAAAGTCCGATAGGGGATAGAAATATACTCTTATGCTTTGTGTTATCTGCTATAGTATTCACAATTCTTGTAATGCTTTTCTGCACATTTGTATTCAACATAAAAATATAGTTGGGTCGTGTGTAGGAATATGCGTTAATGCTTCTCCGAAAGGGAGTTTTAACAACATTAGGAATATGGATTTTCAAAACCACGTGAATTATCATTAGACAATCAGAGTAATGCTTAATTGATGGAACTAATGTGGATTCTCAATTCTAGCATATTCATTTCATAAGTGATTTGTTCCGGACCCTCGACAATCGGAGTCATAGCAGGCTTGACAGAAAGTTAAATATTCAAGCCAAAATAGAAGTGCAGTCCAGTCATTCATGTCGGAATTTGATGAATAATATATGTTTTTCGAGTAGAAACATGTCACTAAGCAAAACTCATGGGCTAATTCCCTTGAGCCCATTGATTTTAGAGCCAAATTCCATCGTTTGGGGCTTCAAATTGGCAAATCAATGATGCAGACGGAAATTTACTATATTTCCATAATTATAGGATTTTTAATTATTTTGTTTCCATTTTGGTTTTTAGGTTATTTTCCTAATTTAGTATTCTAGTTTAATTAGAATTCTATTTTGAGTAAATTAGCGGTTAGGTTATTTTGCTTATTTATACGTTTTTTCCATTCATTGTAATGCAGACTTTGATGATTGAATAAAAAGAGATTGAATGTTTTTCAATTGTTTAATGTGTGGATTCATATTACAAACCCAAACTTATCAAGATTGATTATCTTGTGGCGTTCATCCAGAACTTATCAAATATTCGCGAGAGTATTTGTGGCGTTGAAAATCAGAGACTCATCAAGGAGATTGGGCAAATCCTTATGGCGTTTCGAAAGTCGTGGTTCTTTATTCCGCATCGTCGTCATGATTCATCCGTCCAACCACAACCTGAGTTCGGAACTTTCCGGCGTTTCTTCCGCGCTTCGAATCTCATCTACCAGCTGATGAGGTTCGAAGTGCGGAAGAAACGCCGAAAAGTTCCGAACTCAGGTTGTGGTTGGACGGATGAATCATGACCCGATATTCACAACGCGATGGCTCGACGATGCGGAATAAAGAACCACGACTTTCGAAACGCCATAAGGATTTGCCCAATCTCCTTGATAAGTCTCTGATTTTCAACGCCACAAATACTCTCGCGAATATTTGATAAGTTCTGGATGAATGCCACAAGATAATCAATCTTGATAAGTTTGGGTTTGTAATATGAATCCACACATTAAACAATTGAAAAACATTCAATCTCTTTTTATTCAATCATCAAAGTCTGCATTACAATGAATGGATAAAACGTATAAATAAGCAAAATAACCTAACCGCTAATTTACTCAAAATAGAATTCTAATTAAACTAGACTACTAAATTAGGAAAATAACCTAAAAACCAAAATGGAAACAAAATAATTAAAAATCCTATAATTATGGAAATATAGTAAATTTCCGTCTGCATCATTGATTTGCCAATTTGAAGCCCCAAACGATGGAATTTGGCCCTAAAATCAATGGGCTCAAGGGCATTAGCCCATGAGTGTTGCTTAGTGACATGTTTCTACTCGAAAAACATATATTATTCATCCAATTCCGACATGGTTGACTGGACTGCACTTCTATTTTAGCTTGAATATTTAACTTTATGTCAAGTCTGCTATGACTCCGATTGTCGAGGGTCCGGAACACATCAATAAATTTTAAAATCAAATTTGTCAATTTTTTAGTTTAATCTTTATTTTAATTTTCAAAAACAAAAAATTCCAACTCAATCAAAGTTTTTCTAGTTCCGGTTAAGGATTCGTAATCTAAAATATAATTTAAAACAATCTCTGTGGGATCGATACTTGGACTCACCTCCACTTTATTACTTACGCGACCCGTGCACTTGTGGAGCGAACAAGTTTTTGGCACCATTGCCGGGGATTGTTCTTTAAGTTTATTTTTAGATTAATTTCACTAATTCGGACTTTTACTTATTTTATTTTATTTTTTATTTATTTTATTTTTACCTTAGGATTTGTATTTTTAATTTTAGTTTAGTCACTAGTTTCTCAAATTTCTTATAGCTGTGTATGCTACGTTCGAAAAAAGGGGATTTTTTCGAAGCTGACCCGGAAATAGAACGGACGTTACACTGTAGATTAAGAGAGGTTACAGAAATAGATAAATCAAAAAATCAAAAAGATCAAATGGCAAACAACAACAATCTTCTACCCCCTGTTGATCCAATAAATGAAGATGACATACTGGTTGGTGACTTCATGACACCTCAAGTGGTTCAAAGTCAATCCACCATTTGGGCAGGCAAACTTACAACTAAAAACCAATGTCATCAGTATGTTCCAAAATGGAAAACAATTTCACGGGAGACCTGATGAAAACCCACACACACATGTTTCTAAATTTTTAGACACGTGCCAACACTTTCAATATCAGGGTGTGTCTGATGATGCTATCAGACTCAGGTTATTCCCTTACACTCTAAAAGATAGAGCTGTCGACTGGTTAGATTCTCGCCCCGCTGCGAGAATCACTGCCTGGAACGACTTGGTTAAGAAGTTTTACACTAAATTCATGCCTCCAGCAAAGGTTTCCAAATTGAGACATGACATCACAGTGTTCCAGCAGCATGGTGCTGAATCTTTTGATGATGCATGGAACAGATTTAAGGGCATGCTAAGGAAGTGTCCAAACCATGTGATTGCTAGAGGTGACCAAGTGAAGTTTTTCTATGAGGGATTACTTCCGCATTTTAAAAACATGGTTGACTCCTCATTAAATGGCTCTTTGGGAACAAAGACCATTGGACAGGCATCGGAGCTCTTTGAGAGGATAGCAAACACTAATGCCATGTGGGGATCAGACAGGGTGGTTCCAAAGAAGACATTGAGAGTCTATGAAGTGGATGCTTACACTGCCATATCAGCAAATATTGACTCCTTAGCTGCAAAAGTGATGGGCATAGCACTGGTGAGCCATTCATCTAAAAGTGCTAAAGTGAATTGTGAAGAGTGTGGTGCAAACCTCGCCACTATAGATTGCCCTATTCTGGCTTGTCCAATGGAGCAAGTTGACTATGTACAAGGGGGTCAACGCCAGAATAATCCATACTCAAATACCTATAACCCAGGTTGGCGCAATCATCCTAATTTTTCTTGGAAAGATCACTCAAATGGACACATTGCACCCCAATTCAATACAGAGGAAAAGAAGCCTGCTCTGGAAGAGATGATTGGGAAGTTTGTGGAAAGAATATAATAGTTCATGGCTAAAACAGATCAATTTATGAGAAAAAATGAAACCACATTCCAAAATCAACAGGCATCAATCAAAAACCTAGAACATCAACTGGGGCAGATAGCACAACTAGAGCCCCAGGTACATTACCTGCAAATACTGAGGTAAACCCAAAGGAACAGCTCATGGCTATAAGTGTAGTACAAAATGAGATAAATGCAATCACTACACGTTGTGGTGTGCAACTTCCCGAAATTCAAGTCAAAAAGCCAGGGAAAGTTCCTGAAAAGCTGGTGGAAAGTAGTGAGAAAATGACTGAAAATGAAGATGGTGTAGCGACCCAGAATTTTTACGCAATAAATAATTATTTTAATATTTAGAGAATTGTGTCGCTATTATTTCACCCATTATTTTGAAGTTAACGCCGCGACGGATTCGTCTAGCCAAGTCAAGAAATATCGAATTTGTTCGATTTTAAATTAAAATCCGAATTTCTAAAATTATGTTATTTTAATTATTTATTCAAAGTATTATTTTCAAAATCATTTTGAATTCCAAATTTATTAAAATATCTCAATATTTATTTATTTTCAAAATTATTTTCAGTCCAAAATATATCTGTTTTAAATACATTTCTTAATCAAAGTTAGTCTAATTTTCAGTTGATTACTTCTCACATTTTGCATTCCTCTTTATTCTCCTTTCCACCTCATTTCCAACCTATATCCACCATCAAAGCAAACACCATCATTCTCATCATCCTCAGCATCGCCGAAAGCCATTTCCAGTCCCTACTGCCAAGTTGAAACCTTCCATGTGCAGTTTCCCCTTTCCAGCTCCATTCTCATATCCCAACCATTCTTTCCAGCAAAGCTATAGCCTCCACTTTGATCACCAACTCCACCTATTTCAATGTTCAACATCACCACCAAATTCATTACGGAACCATTCGACAACCACTGTTTCATCACTGCAATCAACCAAAAACCACTGCAAATTCACCAATCACCAGAATTCCTCACGACTGATCATCACCACCCACACTGATTCATCTCCCTCACGCAGCTAACCTCACATAACCATCTCAACAGCACACAATTCTCAATTCCATTAAGTTTTCAGAAATCATTCTCATTATCAATAACCTCAATCAAATTACAACTACTTCAATTGCCGCTCTCTTCACCGGAAATTCATCACTGCCCAATTTCCTCAACTCAAAACCAGTCTCTGAATCATCACTACCATCAACAGTTCCGGCCAACCTCCATAACCGCAGGACAAACCAAGCTTTCCCCAAATCAGAAACCAAAACCCAAAATCGCAAGAAATAGAGAACTCATTTACTTACCTTCACTGCAGAACCTATTTCGACCGGAATTTTCACCGGATTTCGCAGTCAAGACCTTCGAACTCTAATTTCGGTTTCAACCTAAATCAATCCCCAATTCATAAATTTTCCTCACACTCGCACCATACTCTGACCGCTACCAGTCGTCGCACCCAGCGCCGGTGTTGCGCCGGCGAGTCACCGGCTGAAGGTCGGATTTTGGCTTGAATCGCCTCTCGCCCGTCTCTGCTCCCGTCCTAACTCTCTCTCTCTGAAATCGTTTGAAGGAAAGAGAAAATGTTTGATTTTTATATTATTTTGATTATTTTCGAAAATTTCAATGTTGGTCCCCAAGTTTTAAATGTTTCAAAATCAGTCCCTGACATTTTAAAAGGTTTTCAAATCAGTCCTTTCAGCTTTTAAACTTATCAATTTCAGCCCTTAAGTTTTAAATGAGTTTTAATCAGCCCCTATTGTTTTAAAATATATTATTTCAACCCTATTGTTTTGAGTTTCCGACTCAACTTTCAAAATATCTATTTTAGTCCCTGAACTTTCAAAAGTATTCATTTTAGTCCCTCAACTTTCAAAACATCAATTTTAGTCCTCAAATTATAATTTATCATTTTGAACTATATATTCGATATACTAAAGTGACTTATTGGCTAAGACGAAGCGTACGGAGAATTTAAAGAAATTGAAGTCATTCCCGCTCAACTTTGCACTCGTCGGATTTGAGGTAGACTCGCACTTATTAATTGATTTAAATTATGATTTCATATAAATGTCATGTGACTTGTGAAAGTCAATTTTCAAGAAAATTAAGTATGTTTTATGAAAGGTAAATATACCTTATGTTTTTATGAAAAGTAAGTATACCCTATGTTTTTACGATAATGTTTTATACGTTTTGGATCATTGCTATGCACATAAGAATTCTTGCCACGAAGTTCGGTAAAATTCTTGTGTCTCCATAAGTTTATGAGGATTTGCCACGAAGTTCGGTAAAATTCCTATGTTTCCATATGTTTATGAGGATTTACCACCTAAGTTCGGTAAAATTCCTGTCTCATATGTTTATGAGGATTTCGATCCTATCTTATGTTATGATGGAAATGATCCCTATGAATTTCAAGAATTATGTTTTGGTATACTTACTGTTATTATGATTTTACTGCATAAAAATTCTTGCCACCTAAGTTCGGTAAAGTTCTTGTGTCTCCTTATGTTTATGAGGATTTCAATCCTATCTTATGTTATGCTTTCAAAAGAAATTATGCTTGGCATAATTAAAATGTTTTTATAAGTATATGGTTTTCAAAGAGCTATTTTCAAAGAGCTATTTTCAAAGAGCCTATGATTTGCAAAATATGTCCCGTGCTGTAACGCACAATATGAGTTTTATCAAGAGCCGTTTTATAAAGAAGCTCTATCAATGCCCGTTTTATAAAGAGCCGGGATTTATGTTTTTAATCATCTTATAAATTAAATTAATTTGCGATGAGTCTACTGAGTATTTCCCCCATGAAATACTCACCCTACTTTTTAACAGTTTTGCAGATTTCGGAGACGGTGGCGAGCGATGAATGATGGTGGCAATAATCGTTAAACTGTTGAAAGTTTGACATTAATGATTTTCGTATTTTCCAAACAATCGAATAATTTAGAGAAGTTCATTTATTTGAGAAATTATGACATTGGCAATTTCTTTACAATATTAATGGTTCGATTTACTATTTCAAATGGTTTCATAAATGTTTTCAATTTTATCGGCCATTACAGTTTATTTAATGTTTCCAAAAATGAATTTCAATTATTTCTTCCGCAAAAATATTATTCGAAAAATTTAGACAGAAAATGACGTAGTGAACCGGGTATACGGAACTCGGGGCGCTACAGATGGCCATGAGGTGAAATCAACAATTACGCCTCATGAGTCCCCTATTCCATTTCCACAAAGGCTAAAGAAACCAAGATAGGATAAGTAATTTAACAAGTTTGTGAATATGATTAGAAAACTGCACATAAATATTCCTTTCCTGGAAGCCATCACACGATCCCAAGTTATGCCAAGCTGCTGAAGAAGATGATGTCTAGCAAGAAAAAGCTTGAAGAACTTGAGGAGGTCACTTTGAATGAAGAATGCAGTGCAATCCCACAAAACAAGCTGCCACCTATGCTCAAAGACCCATGGAGCTTTTCAATACCTTGCAATATAGGTGATTTAAAATTCAACAAGGTTTTATGTGACCTAGGTACAAGTATAAATCTGATGCCCCTGTCTGTGTACAAGAAGTTGGGATTGGGTGAACCAAAGGGTAGCAATATCATTTTACAATTGGCAGATAGATCAATTTGTTACCCTTATGGAGTTGTGGAAGATGTGCTAGTTAAAACTCACAAGTTCATATTTCCAGCCGACTTTGTCATCCTAGACATGGAGGAAGATGAAAAAGTACCCATACTTGGTAGGCCATTTTTAGCCACTGCACGAGCACTAATTGATGTAGAGAAGGGAGATGTAGTGCTACGTGTTGAAAATCAAGAGGTGACTTTCAGTATGATGCAATTTAACACCCACAATCCACAAATTGAAAACTGTTCCAGGATTGATGTGGAAATGGCCATTAGATGCTGGGAGAGGTATGAGTATAGGGTGAGAAATGATGAAGAAGCCTCACCATCAAATTTAAAGCCACCTTGAAGATGCTTGCCAAAAAGTCTAGCTCTAGACTATAAATGAAGCACTTGTTGGGAGGAAACCCAACCTTTCAAACATTTTCTTTAGTTACTTTACTTAGTTGCTCTTGAGTTAATTATTTCATATTTGTTTTAGAACTTGAAACTGCATTTTAGGAGCACTCGCATGTTTAGAATGCATACATTGATTTGTTATGTGTTTTAAGTCATTCTAGTATTCCATTTTGCATGTTTTATCATTTTTAGGATCTACTTGTTTTCTATTTGTTTTGTTGCTTTTTATCACAATCTTCCACTTGATCACCTAGCTTAGGACATGAACATATTGTTTAGAAACTGATTGCATGCATTTGAAAGCATTTAGGGGTCGAAAACGGTCCAAAACTCAAAAATGAAAAAATCACAGGTCTCTGCCAAAAGCTATCATGCGGTCGCACGGTAGTATACCCGTGCGGTTGCACGGTTATAAACTTGGCAGAATCGGCAGATTCTTTAATATGCATTCTTCTTTCATTTTAACCAGTTTAAACCCGATTTTCTTCCCCCAAATCATCATGCATCGAGTCCAAAATCATTCCCCATTATTTGCACATCATTTTAACTCAAAGTCATGCCTTACATTGCACTCAAAACATTAAAAGGTATGAACTTTCTACACAATTTCACAAAATCATGCATATACTTCTTCGTTCTTTTTGTGATTTGTGAATTGTGGATGAGTGGTGATGGGTTTAGGATAGGATTGGAGATATTGTATTATGAATTTTTAGGATAAAATTTTGGTTTGATTCAAGTCCCCAACTCTATGATTTTCATTGATTTCTTCATATGCATGCTAGGTGCTCGATAAAATGCTACAATGAATGTTCTGTTCAGTTTTCGTAATTCTTTTTGGATGATCACCTTCATAACATGTTATACATCATTTGTATATCATTCAATCATTATTTAAACTCATTTAAGGCATGAAACTCAACATGAACATCTTTACACTTCAATGCACCTCATTGCAAGGCATCACAACACCACTGCACTAATTTCAGCTTCATGTCACCTACTTTGTCACATCCTTTCATGACCCAGATGAACTCCAAATTTGCTGAATTTTTGATATGTTGTAGACCAAGTTATGTACTTTCATATACCTATAACATGTCTTAGAAAATTTTCACTTTTTCGATGCGATGTCAAGGGTTGAAAATCAGTGGTCGACCATTTTTTTTCAAAAATTTCAAGAATTTTCTAAGTCCTAGTTTGGGTGTGTTGAGTTGAATTGTTTTAGTTTTCATGCAATTTTTATACATTCTAATGTTATTTATCATTCTTTTGCATGAAACATGAGGAGAAAACATGATGGGCCAAACATGGGAAAGCTAGAAATTCCAAGCTTAAAAAAAGGGAACACCAACTCTCCAAACCCGGGAAGTACATTAACCCTCTTTGTTATTTTGTGTTTATTTTAGTTATCTGTTTTGAATACATTAAGGACAATGTATGATTTTAGTTTGGGGGTAAGAATCTCATTCATGTGCTTTCATATACACATTCATTCGATTTTGGGTAGAAAATTCATAAAAACTTGAAAAAATTGAAAAAATCATAAAAAGTGAAAAATGTGAAATTTTTTGTTGACTTATTTATTGCTTATGACATGATTTGAATTGACTTTTGTACTTTAGTTAGAAAATTGGGCAACATGCGAACTAAATTTTTCTTAACGTTCATCCATGTAAGACTTCCATCAAACTTGAGCACATAGTCACTTTCGAATAAAAACTTGTGTAGAGAGATGCTTGATACTTGTGGGGGTAAACTTGTGCACTTTGAACATAGAACTTACTGAAAAATTTCAAACCTTAAGAAAACTAGATCCCGACCTAAAATGTAGAACCAAACTGCTCAAGAAATAGTTTGGGGGTGGGAAGGTTAGTATGAGTATGCATTGATGGATTTAAGACTTGAATTTTTTAATTGTGCATCTTTAGTGTAAGGGGTTTTGATCAACAGGTATAAACCATAATAACCAGCATAAAAACAGAAAAATACTGAAGGTCTTATTCCGCTCTTCAAATGCCTTTTTGACTCGGGTGATTAAGTCGAGGGGTTCTCTGAACCTGGTACCCTAAGCTCAACTGAGTTGGGAGCTGCCGACCTAAAGCTCGCTACAAGGGTCAACTAGAAAGCAAGTACGGAGAGTGGACTTACACATAAGACACAAAAACATCTTTAAGTTTTCTGTTTAAGCCTTTATGACTCGGTTAATTAAGTCTGAGGGGTTCTCTGAACCTGGTACCCTAAGCTCAACTGAGTTGGGAGCTTCCGACCTAAAGCTCGCTACAGGGGTCATATAGAAAGCAAGTATGAAAAATATTGTACAAAGATGGTAAAAGACAAGGACATTAAAATAAAAAGTTGTCCATATGAAAGAAAAAAGGAATAAAATGGTATAAGCTTTGTTGATTGAAATTCCTAACACCTTGTTAATTATTCTTGGTCTGCCGTGCATACTTGTCTAATCCTAACTGCCTTGTGTGGAAAAATGCAATTTATACATGTGTAGAAAACACATTAATAGGAAAGACCTCAGGATATGAGAGAAAAGCAGTAAGGTTGTGATAATCCATGAGAGTGCAAGGAAAATCAAAAGAAAATCATTGTTGACCACATGAGATTCGGGCTTACTCTTGCATAAAAAGTCACATATTGTCAAGTTTATTTTTTGCATAAGTTTGCATTTGATTTTGGCTATTCACACACAGACAATGAAGTTGAGCATCAGATGAATAAAAATATTTTATGTTGTTCATATTTCTTTTTCTAAAGTGATTAGTCAATCTGGATTGTTGAAGCGCATGGTAAATGAGTCAACATGAACAAAAACATTTTAACTTCAAATTTATAGTTTAGTTTTATTTTTATTCGAGGACGAACAATAGTTCTAGTTTGGGGTGTTGATAAGTGTATTTTATACACTTATTTCTATCCTAAAAGTAGGATTTTTATTGCCTGTTCAAGAATATTTGCTATTTATTTTATTTTATGTCATTTGTTTATATTTCAGGAATAATCCAAAAGTCGTGAAAACAATGGAATTAAAGCCAAAATCGAGCAATTGGATGTTAAAAGTGTTAAAGTAAGCAAATCAAGAGTTGATGCAGTTAATCGAAGGGCCAATTGGAAGAAGAAATCAAATTTGGAAGAAATCAGAAGTTCGGGGTTAAATTACAACAATCAGAAGTTGGAGGACTTGCTGTGCAATTAAAAATTCAAGGACCAACTTGTAACATTTAAAAGATAAAAATTGCATCTCTCTGTAGAACCATGCGATCACACGGTGATATAGCCGTGCGGTCGCACGATCACAAAAATCAGCGGCTGAAGATAACCTGCAGAGTCGTGCGATCGCGCACTTTTGAACCGTGCGGTCGCACGGTAGAACTTGTGGGCCGCAGTTGGGATTTTTGCGCATAATTCAGCATCCTTTCTCCCCAAGTAACCTAATTCTCGAATAAATCTAGAAATATCAGACTTGGGGCACGAAATTAAGGGTTCCCAATTGTCTTGTTTCATGCCAGAACGCTGTCGAATTGCCGAGGGATCCGTGCCACGCCAAGAACACAATTGAAGACTGAAGATCAAGGGATGAATAGGGTGACATCTATCCATTTTTCTTGTGATTTTTATTCAATTATGTATCTAGGCTAGGTTTTGAATGTTAGAATTGTGATGAAGCATTAAATTCCAGATTTTATGTGTTACTTTGATGTTTAATTTAATTAATTTATGGGTTTGAGCAATTGATGCGTGCTTTTATTATTATGTAATTACTTGATCACCAATTGTATGATTTTAGGTTATGTTTTCTTCAGATTGAAAGATTTGGAATTCATTAGACTAGCATCAATTGCCACAAAGTCCGATAGGGGATAGAAATATACTCTTATACTTTGTGTTATCTGCTATAGTATTCACAATTCTTGTAATGCTTTTCTGCACATTTGTATTCAACATAAAAATATAGTTGGGTCGTGTGTAGGAATATGCGTTAATGCTTCTCCGAAAGGGAGTTTTAACAACATTAGGAATATGGATTTTAAAAACCACGTGAATTATCATTAGACAATCAGAGTAATGCTTAATTGATGGAACTAATGTGGATTCTCAATTCTAGCATATTCATTTCATAAGTTTTAAAATCAAATTTGTCAATTTTTTAGTTTATTCTTTATTTTAATTTTCAAAAACAAAAATTTATAACTCAATCAAAGTTTTTCTAGTTGTGGTTAAGGATTTGTAATCTAAAATACAATTTAAAACAATCTCTGTGGGATCGATACTTGGACTCACGTCCACTTTATTACTTGCGCGACCTTTGCGCCTGATGAGAGAAACAAAAGGTATTCCATTTGCAACTACAAAATGAATTCAAGAGTTTTGATGTAGAATGTGAGGTATTGCGCACCCTTCTCCATCGAAATTTGTGCAAAGTCATTAGTACTTGCTCCAATCCAGATTTCAAGGCCTTGGTACTTGAGTACATGTCTAATAGAAGCCTCGAGAAGTGGTTGTATTCAGACTACTATGTCTTGGATATCTTGCAAGGAATTAACATAATGATAGATGTAGCATGTGCGTTGGAATATTTGTACTATGGTTACTCAACGTCTGTTGTTCACTGTGATTTGAAGCCAAGTAATGTTCTACTCGATGAAGATATGGTTGCCCACTTGGGCGATATTGGAATTACTAAGTTATTGGGTGAAGGAGAAAGCAATGCATACACTACAACCTGGGAACATTGGGTTAATTAGGTAAAGCTCCTATCTTTTGCTCCAATATTATCTCTTGCACATTCAGGGCACGTTTGGTCTACCCGATTAAAATTTTGATTCATTCTCGAAAAATAATAAAAAAGGAAAAGTTCATTTTATGTATTTTTCTAGACATCGGATAGTACATTACAATATATTTATAGTATATATATTTATAGTATAGTGTAACACCAAACTTAATACAACTAATTAATTTCATAATGCTTGCGTAGAATACGGATTGGAAGGATGGGTGTCAACTATATGTGATGTTTATAGCTACATGATTATGTTAATGGAAGTATTTATAAGAAAGAAACCAAGCAGTGAATGTTTTCAGGCAATGTAAGCCTAAGTTTCACGGGGCGCCTTTCCTCTTAGCACAGAAAGGGGCACCGTGCGGCAGTAATCTGCTCCGCTAGACTACCTTCCGCCTTTTCTCACTTACTTCGGGACGAAATTTGAATTTGATTACAATTGAAAGAAAACTTTAAAAGAGAAGACTTGATTGCATTGAAACATCATTGTTCATTGATTGTTGAAAGCAGTAAATTACATCAATTGCTGAAAGCAGTAAATTACAAAGATTGGTGCAGGGGGAACACCAGAAAGCTTGAAAGTCTTAAAATCTTATACCCCCTATAATAGACTTCGGAGAAAAAACCTAAGTTACATGAGTAGACGTTAAAAGGGCTGAAGAATCATAATAAACTTTTACAATTAAAATGGAATTACAATAATTTACATAATATTTACAGAGTGCGGGCGAAGTTGGGCAAACTGCAGGCCGCGAGTGGGTCAAGGGGCTAAGTGATAGCTGCGGTCCTTGACATTCTCCCCCATTTGTTTTGGCAACGTCCTCGGTGCCATCCCTTGATGATATTCTTCAATGAGCTGCTTGAAGGCACTAAGGTCTTTTCCTCTTTCCCAAGTATTCTCCTCACTGCTGCATCCGCTCCACTTTACCAAGTACTCTTGATGATTCTGCTTGGAAGCTCGTGTGACTCGGTGATCAAGAATAGCTTCAACAACCTTCTTTCCCATTTTCTTCAATTCGAACACTGGTCCTTTCGGCTTATTTCTGGATGTATCCTCCTTGTCTGCAAAATATGGCTTAAGAACACCGACATGGAGGACCTTGTGAATTTTGCACCATGACGGGAGATCTACTTTGTAAGCCACCTTCCCGATTCTCTTCACAATAGGTACTGGCCCAATGTACTTAGGAACCAATCTAGAGTCTTTCCCTCTGGTGAGCTTGTAGCAATTTCTGTCAGGAAGTTTAACCATAACCAGATCTCCCACATTGAACTCGACAAAACGACACTTCAGATCAGCAGACTTCTTATATCTTTTCTGAGCTTTCTCAAGATAGCTTCGAGCAATTTCAATATTTCGCTTCCATTCCTGAGAGAAGTTCCTTGCCTGAGGGGACTTGGTACTGAAGTTCAAATCAACCATGTGGGGGAGTAACGGTTGCTGGCCCGTGACAATCTCAAAAGGACTCTTGTTGGTGGAAGAGCTCTTTTGGGCATTGAAGCATATCTGGGCAGCATCCAAGAGTAGCACCCAATTTTTCTGAGACGTAGATATGAAGTGTCAAAGATATTCCTCCAGCATAGAATTGAACCGCTCCGTCTGTCCATCAGATTGTGGGTGAAAACTAGAACTCATGCTCAGAGTTGAACCAAAAAGTTTGAACAATTCGGTCCAAAATATGCCAGTAAACCGAGTATCTCGATCGCTGACGATGTCCTTAGGCAGCCCCCAGTATTTGACAATATGCTTGAAGAAGAGGTGAGCTGTCTCTTCGGCGGAAACATACTTAGGCGCTGCGATGAAAGTTGCATACTTCGATAACCGATCCACAATCACGATAATGGTGCCAAAATCAGCAACTTTTGGCAATCCAATTATGTAATCCATTGATACACTTTCGAATGGCCTAGATGGGACGGAATGGGGTTCCAGCAAGCCCGCTTTCTTCTGATGATCTGCGGCCAATAGAAGGCACGTTGCAAAAGTGCACATAAGTGGCGATGTCGTCCCGCATCTGCGGCCAATAGAAGGCACGTTGCAAAAGTGCACAAGTGCGTTCTTCTCCCGGATGTCCAGCCCAGAGCGTATCGTGGCATTCCGTTATCAGGGACTTTCTCAAATCCTCACCCTTAGGGACATACACACGGTCCCCTTTTTCTTCACCAGACCCTCATCCAACCAGAACTGACGAGTTTTGCCCTGTTTGATGAGGTCGACCAAATATATTGTAGCCGGGTCCTTCTCCAGAAGTGCCCGTATTCGGTCCCTTAAATCCGTAGTAACTTCGCTCCCTGAAAGAGCAGCCATTGCACATATTGGAGCTAAGTCAGCGCGACAGCTGAGAGCATCTGCGACATGGTTGTTGGATCCTGGACGATACTCCAACACGAAATTAAACTCCGAAAGAAGCTCCTGCCAGCGAGCTTGTTTATTTGAAAGTTTCGGTTGGGACATGAAGTGACTAACCGCAGTATTGTCGGTTTTCACAATAAATGGGGACCCCAATAGATAGTGACGCCAAACCCTGAGGCAATGAACAACCGCCAAAAACTCCTTTTTGTGTGCTGAATAACGACGTTCTGCATTATTGAGCTTTCGGCTTTCAAAAGTGACAGGATGTCCCTCCTGTATTAGAACTCCACCAAGAGCAAAGTCTGAAGCATCTGTCTGAACTTCGAACGGTTTCGTCACATCCTGTAAGGCTAACACCGGGTTTGTCCACATAGCCTTCTTCAACTTTTCAAAGGCTGCTTGGCATTGCGCAGACCAATCCCAAACCTTTTCCTTCTTCGTTAACTCAGTCAGGGGCAATGCAATTTCTGAGTATCCCTTCACGAACCTTCGATAATAATTACATAGCCCAAGAAATGAGCGTACATCATGTACGTTCTTTGGCGGCTGCCAATCCCTGATGGCCTGAACCTTCTTCAAATCCATGCGAACCTTCCCTTGCTTAATAATGTGACCCAAGAAGATGATAGAGGTTTGGGCGAATGAGCATTTGGATGGCTTCGCATACAATTCATTCTCTCGGAGTCGACTAAGGTGTAAGACCGCTTTTCATTTTTCTTACAATTTTAAATTTCCACGTAATATTGTGGTGAATGTTATTATAAATTATAATTTTATGATCTTTAACATTTATAATTGGAATTATCTTGCAGTGGAAGGACTTGGACGCCGTCTCTATCAATGTACCAATTAAAATGTTTATAAATTGTTTACGTACAATTCTATGTCTAATTGTTTATTTTAATTGATGCTTGCCAATTTTATTGTAATTGAGTAGTAAGTTGCCTAAATTGAAGTTGGGAAAGTTTGGTGACACTTTGGAATTTTATGTGAAAGTTATGAGCCTACATTACAAATTTACGAGAGACGAGGGACTAAATTGCAATTTACCAAAAGTTAAACATTAAACCTAACCTAAAGATCTCTCACTCTCATATCACTCTCACCCGACGCCTCTCACTCGGTCTCTCCCTCTCGTCGCCTATCCCTCGCTCTCTTCTCTCACCCTCTCTCTCGGCTCTCTCTCTCTCGCCCTCTCGCCGCTCCTCTCTCGGCACGCGGTCACCACCATCACCACCACCGTACACCCCCCATCACGGTGAGACTCCCTTCCCCTTCCCCTTTCACGCCCGCACACAACCACTCACGGACGGACACACACACAACACACACATGGAATTTTGTATGTATATATGGAATTGTATGTATATATTGTATTTATATATAATTTCAGTTTGAACTATCAAGATATAAGGTGTAGATATACATTACTGTGTATGTATATATGTAAAATTTTCAGATTTTCAGATTCTATTTGTATGTAGATTTCGAATTTTAGGCTAATTTTGGGTTTGAGTAATGTTCATCACGGATGTATAATTGTTGAATATTGGTATGTAATTTTCAAACTTTTCAGATTGTAGTTTTTTGTTGAATTTATAACTAAATTGGAAATTGTAATGTATTTTCGAATTTAGGAAATTTAGTTCTAATTAGTGGAACTGATAATTGATTTCAGTTAGTTTAATTGAAATTTTTGAATGTTGAGTTAATTTGAGATTTTCAAATTTTTTGATATTTAGAATATTAATTGAATAATTTGGTAAAGTTAAGTTCTATAATTCTTACTTTGAGTTTGAATTAATAGATAAGAAAAGCTTTCTAGAGTACATTGGAATTGACTTCTTAATTTCGAATATGGTGTTGTGTGTTGGACCTAGCGTAAGGTCACGTTTGGGATTAAATTGTGAATGAAATAGAAGTTTTAACCTTGCTTAGAGTTTAAAATGTGATTTTGAACTAAAAGTATATTTTATTGAATGAATCGATACAACTAGGATTTTGGTACATTGACGACACGGGCAGTCGAGGCTCCTCCACTTACAAATTCAGAAACGGTAAATGCTAAGGACGTCAAGTAAGTAAACTTCCCCCTATTTTATAGAAGTTGAATGTAAATGTGAAATGTGTAAATGACTGCCTTGTAATCTACTTGCCTTGATGAATTTCATTTACGTTATGAAAGTATGTGTTATTGAGAAGAATGTTCAAGCATGCACATTATCATGTCATTGCATCATGAAGCATGCATTGGCATCGAAATTGGGAAGTCAAATGTTTTAAATGAAATAAATGTATCAAGGTGCAAGTTTGTTCAAAAGTTATGTATCCCAAGTTTTTTGAAAGAATGAATGGGTGTACTTCTAGTTCATGAAAGTTGCGAGTGGGAAATGGGGCGCGGGGGACCGGCGTACCCGAATTAAGTCGCTTTGCGACGGAATGTTCAACCGTTTACGGTGGACTGTTAAACCGCTTTGCGGTGGGAAAGTGAATGTTAAACCACTTTGCGGTGGAAATGCGCATGTTAATCTGGTTCCAAATAAATAATTGCCCACTGTATTCTGATTGACTAGAAGTTACATCAAGTGAGCTCACGATGGAAATGAAGTGAAAGTTTTGAAATGTAAAGTGAAAGTTTTGAAATGTTGAATGTTCTGGAAAGTAAAGAAAAAGGGGATACATATATGGAATTTTTAAAGCATTCATGTCATAAGCATGCATTCATGCATACAGTTTACTTACTGAGCTTTAGCTCACCCCAATCCCTCCCCAACATTTCAGGTGATGAAAGTTAGGTGATCCGAGGAGAACATTTGGCGGCTGACTCAGACAGTACCCGTTGTCGACATTATTTAATAAAGTTAAATTTATTAAAGTTATCATTTGAATTTATTCCTGAATTCATTATTTTGATAATTGTTTGGTTGAGATTAGTTTAAATTAGTTATGGAATTTCTAATATTGGTTATATTATCACTTATTGTATTTAATTGAAGCTTATTGATGAAAAATGTTGTGTTGAGGAGTTTGGAGATTGAATTTGAAATAGTGTGGTGATGTGGGAGTTTGAAGTAGAATTGGGTTTGTATGTTGAGTATTGGATTTTTATTTGAGTTGAGTTTTATGTTGTAAAATGGTTTTGATGTCCCCCTAGAGGTTGGTTAAGTCCAATTTATAGAGGAGACTCTGCCAAAATTTCGGTAAAATTTTATAGTAGATAAATGAACATTTTGTTTGTGTAAACGATTTAAATTCCGCATGGTTTTAAATGATTTATTCCGCATTAAAAGAAAAAGGGAAGTTAACATCTAGGTTTAAGATTCTTGAACTTGAGGTGTTACATAAGGACTCTTCTGACATGGAGCACATGTTCCTCCAATGTCTCACTGTAAATGACGATGTCGTCCAGATATACGACTACAAAATCATCCAAAAACCCGTGCAGCACTTGATTCATCATCGTGCAGAAAGTAGCCGGAGCATTAGTCAAGCCAAAAGGCATGACTTTAAATTCAAAAGCTCCATATCTGGTCACCACAGTAGTTTTTGCTTCATCTCCCTCCTTAATCCGAACTTTCCAATATCCCGATCGAAGATCAATCTTCGTTTAATATTTTTCCTTGCTTATTCGTTCAAAGCAATCGGCCACCAACGGGATAGGATAACTGTTTTTCACAGTGATCTTGTTTAGGGCGCGATAATTACAACACATTCTGAGAGACCCATCCGCCTTCTTCTGAAACAACACGGGCGCTCCGTATGGTGATTTCGCAGGCACGATAATCCCACTTTCCAGCATTTCTCCCAACTGTTTCCTAAGCTCTTCAAGCTCAGGTTGAGACATTCGATAGGGTGCCCTGGCAGGCGGCTTGGCACCCAGAATAAGCTCAATTTCATGTTCAATGGTTCTCCTCGGTGGCAATCGTTTTGGAAACTCCTCCGGCATAATATCCTCAAACTCCTGTATAAGCTTTAGAACCGGTTTAGGAATAGGACCAGAAGCCTCTTCAATCTCTTCTAGACGAAGAGTGCACAAAAATGAGGGTTCGTTTCTCTTGAAGCCCTTACTGAATTGCATGGCCGAGATACTCTTCTCGCCAACCTTTCCCGCCGAAGTGGGTATGACACATGGCTGAGTGCCCATCATCATTAGGGAATCGGAGTGTGGGAACACTGCTGTCTTCGTATCCCGAAGAAATTCCAATCCCAAAATGAGTTTAAAATCATCCATTTGAACAACAGACAGATTAGTCCTTCCTTCAAAGTGGCCAGCCCTGATTAGCACAGATTTGGCTACTCCTGCAATCGGTTGAGCAGCCGAGTTGATGGCTTTCACCTTTCCATTTCCTTTCTCTAGAACCAACCCAAGTCGCCCTACTTCAGTGCTTGCAAGGTAGTTATGGGTGGCTCCAGTATCTACCATAGCCCTTATGGGCTTCCCACTGATCTTCACATCAATGTACATTAACCCTTTTGCTTGACAAATGCGAGGTTTGGGCTCATCCAGTTTCGCCTCTTTCACAGGCACTTTTCCCTCTCCAGTGGTCCGACTTCATATTGCATTGCATCGATGGAAAAATGCACCAACCACCTCCTCGTCCTCTTCCGAATCGGTCTCGCCATTATTACTAGTAGGAGGAGCATCTTGCTTAGACGTTGATACCCCACTGGCTAGTTGGCAATAGGCATTCACCATTCGCTTCTGCGGACATTTCGACACTCTATGAGGTCCTTCACACAAGAAGCATGACATCTTAGGAGCGCTATCAGATCTGCCCTCCACAGCCTTTCCTTTACTCCAATTACCTTGGTTACTACCCTGATAGTTGCCTTGACGACTACCTTGATGATAACCCTGGAAGTTGTTCTGATGAGAACCTTGATAGCCACCTCCTCTCTGGATGGAATTCCGTTCTCCCCCATTAGAACTCGAGCCAGTTCTGAACTGTTTATTTCCTCCAGCATTCGATTGACCCCCAGTGTGTGGTCGATCCTTCTTAGACTCAGTTTGATAGTCCATTAAGCATTCGACAGCTCCCATTGCCGTGCTCAAATCCGTAACCTTCTGCCTCTGGAGTTCATTACGGGTCCAATGTTTTAAGCCTTCCATGAAGGTGAAGAGCTTGTCCTTTTCCGACATATCTCGAATATTCAGCATATGTCCAGAAAAGACTTTCACGTATTCTCTGATGGAGCCTATATGTTTCAGTTCCCGCAATGCCCGACGGGCTTCATATTCCACGTTCTCTGGGAAGAACTGGTTTCGAATTACTTCCTTCAGAAGCTCCCAAGAGTCTATTGTGACCTGGTTGGCCTGAATATCAACATATTTCGATCGCCACCACAACTTTGCATCTCCACCTAGATACATTGTAGCTGTAGTCACCTTTCTTGCTTCATCTCTGATGCCAGCAGCAAGAAAGTATTGTTCCATGTCAAACAGGAAGTTGTCAACTTCCTTTGCATCACGTGCCCCACCAAAGGTGCCCAGTTCGGGGATTCTGACCCTAGGTGCATACTCTTCTTGTGGGGGAGCATGCCCATTGCCCACCGCACGTTGGAGAATTCGTAGCTGAACTCTCATTGTTTCCATTTCTTCCTGCAGACCAGGAATGATCACAACAGCTTCAGTCATTACTGTGCAAGCCATTCGGCTTTCATCCAGTTAGGCGTGTATATCTCGAATATACGATTCCGCCATTTCAACCTTTTCCTCTAGGTTTTCCACAGCATAGCATAACCTTGTGGTTTGCCCATCAAGCGCATCCAAGCGCTGTTTAGTACTCTTCTTAGCATCAGTCATATCGGTGATCTGTGATGCACTCACATCCGAAGCCTTCGGATCCATTGCTTTCTTATCGAGGGACGAGAGCCAAAGCTCTGATACCAACTTTCACGGGGCGCCTTTCCTCTTAGCACAGAAAGGGGCACCGTGCGGCAGTAGTCTACTCCGCTAGACTACCTTCCGCCTTTTCTCACTTACTTCGGGACGAAAGTTGAATTTGATTACAATTGAAAGAAAACTTTAAAAGAGAAGACTTGATTGCGTTGAAACATCATTGTTCATTGATTGTTTAAAGCAGTAAATTACATCAATTGCTGAAAGCAGTAAATTACAAAGATTGGTGCAGGGGGAACACCAGAAAGCTTGAAAGTCTTAAAATCTTATACCCCCTATAATAGACTTCGGAGAAAAAACCAAAGTTACATGAGTAGACGTTAAAAGGGCTGAAGAATCATAATAAACTTTTACAATTAAAATGGAATTACAATAATTTACATAATATTTACAGAGTGCGGCCGAAGTTGAGCAAACTGCAGGCCGCGAGTGGGTCAAGGGGCTAAGTGATAGCTGCGGTCCTTGACACTAAGCCTAAGGAGATGGATAAATAATTCTATGCCCAATGCAATTATTCGAATTATAGATTCAGACTTGTTGGGGGCCAGAAGAACACTTCATAGAAAAGTTGAAATGTTTGTCATCTTTAATGGAACATGCTCTAAATGGCACCATGGAAAGTGCAAATGATAAAGTGAACATGAAAGAAGTTGTTGTAGCATTGAAGAAGATCAGATTTCAGCTACTCGATCTAAGGCTTGAATAAAGGGAACATCCAGCTGGCAATTTCTCTGCCGACACTTCCATGAACTCGTGGCATTATCGATTCGATCATCCATCACTCTGATTATTAAAAATATTTTGTCAATTTAATCTTAAGTCTTTATCTGTTATATTTCAATTTTCCTATTGTCAGTGTAATAAAATTCAGAAACTTCCATTTGGCAATATTTAGGGTTCATGAATTTTTTTCCCAAGTGCAAAAATTGTTTGGTAAGAGATAATGGTTTATAAACTGGTTTATTTCTGTTTTTGAGGTAAAATGTTGAAAATTGGAGAGAAAAAATGTGTGTGAATAAAAAGTGGTTTGAGAAATTGTATAATATTACCAAACGGTATGCTCCATGAAAATTATTCTGTATAAAGTGCAGAATCACACAAACTTCTTTTTCAGTGTGCATAAACTAGTGTTACACCTGTGCGATGCATGATCATTTGTTACTCACATACATTGAACTTATATATTAACATATTAAATGAATATTTGATTAAAAATGAGAAACGAAGGAATATAATTAATTAAAAAAAAGGTACATTACACGTATCTTAATTTTTTTTAACTTTTTTTACGGTTCGTATGTTTATTGTTTCATGAATTTCTTTAACTATTGTAATTTGAATTGATTTAAAACTTCAAATGGAAAAGAAAAATTACATTTAAATAGAATTTATAATAAGTAAAAAAAAAAAATAGATATATCTGTGATATACGCTTAAACTTTTATTAAAACGAAAACGAAAATGAAAAGAAAAAGAAAAATAGATTGATGAAAGTTTTTATTTCATCATCTTTCATTTTCTATTTTTAAAAAAAAATTATGTGATATTGACAAAGTTTTTTTTTTTTTTTTTTTTTTACGAATTTTAAAAAATTGTAATTAATTTTCAAGAGGGGAAGACGGATCTATAAGGTTGATGTCCCCCTCTTGTAATTGAGTTTGTATATTAATAAAATTTTATCCTAGACTTGGATTTTCGAGTTAGTATAATTCTCAAAAAATAAAAATAAAAAAAGGAAAGACGGACCAATAAATTTCGGGACCTGAAAAATGTAGTTGTTTAAAAATCTGCATTCAATTGACTATTTTAAATCTGAATTTTGTCCAAAATGAATAATAAAAAGTGAACTAATACTATTAAATACCATTTTAGGAATTGTGTTTTAGACAGGAAAATTGGCCAATACCTATTTTGGGGAAGTGCTCTCCCTTTATGTATTACATTTTTCTCTTGTGATCATATTTAATCCTTGTTTGAGCCCTCATTATCCACAAAATGAGTTTTATAATAATGATTTTGTGGAGAATGTATATTTAAGCACCGTTTGAGACTCATTATTTCAAATAATGTAGTTCGTAACAGTAAATTTTGGTACAATGAGCTGTTAAAAAGTATGATTTTTTTTTTTTTTTAAAATTTGTATGTAGATTATTTCATAATTAATAGAATGTTAATTCAGAATTGGTATGAACTATTTTATTACAAAATTTGATATTTAAATATATTAAACAAATATCTCATTTCATATTTACTATAACGTTACAAATTAATACATGTTATCATATATTTAAATGAATGTAGCAAATTAAGCAACATGAAATGTTAGTTTTAATTAAATTTTAAAGAACGCATATCGCAAATACATTTAACTTTATATGCTAAGAAATCATCTATGCATCTCGATTTATAAAAGCGGCTCGATTGTTTAACCCACAAGACATAATACTTTATCACTTACTCATATGAAATTGATTTTTCAATAATCATTTTTCTGAACATTCATTTTCAATCATACATTCTTTAAAAAATTATTTTTTACAACTTGTTATACTACTTTTTAACTATACATTCTAAAAAATCACATTTTCACATAAACAATTCTTAAAAAATCAAAATCAAATAGTTAAATTTCATATAAACTGGTCTACAACGTGAACCACCATCAAATGGTAGAATTTTAAAAAATTAAAAAAAATATAGATACGAACTATAAAAATATTCAAAATATTTGAAGACCTGTTTTTGGGGAGCACTCTCCCTTTATATATAGCTAGTATTTCACCCGTGCCGTGCATGAAAGTTGTTATCCACAACATCGATTTCAATAAGTACTCATAAAATTTTAATACTTATACATAATCAACATTTGTATAAATGTATAAAAAATAATTTTCTATTACAATAATTATTAGAATTTAAACAATAACATAACTAATTCAAATTATTAAAAACTTCTTTGAATAATACACGTGAATTTATATATTTAAATAAATGACTATTGATTTCAATATTTTTTATGAATTATTATTAACTTCATTAAAAATGCAAATTTAGTAGTTTTTTAATGATATATATCATGTTTGATGTAATATTATATGTACAAATATTGATGCATGTGAAATGTATTAATATATTTTTCATAACTTCTACATTTGACTCTCGTATTTAACATACTTTTCAATTTCATTCAAAAAATCAATCACAATAATTAGAAAATATGTAAACAAAATATTTTAATTTAACCAATAAAACTTTATTTACTAAAATAAGTAGTCAAAAGAATAATTTGAAAATCTCGCAATTATCATGATATGACAACCGAGTAAAGTTGTAGATCACGAAATTATACCAAAAATCTTATGCCCTATAATCTTTAAAAATTTATTAAAAGTAAGAATGATTAAAAAATATTAATTATTCTATTGATATTATTAACTAAAAAGAAATCAAAGCATTAATTATTCAATATTAGTATTCGTTCAATATCTTCTTTTATAAATTATTTATAAGCATCACATTTTTTCAACCACATATATATTGCAGAAAATATGATTTTTAATATTAAAGAAAACAAATGATTTCCATTAATAATTAAAACACAATTTTTATATTAATGGCTACACATAGAATTTATAATATTAAGAACAACAAATAAATAAATAAAAAAAATTAAATGATAATTTTAATACTGATAACTAAAAATATTAATTGAACTCATTCAGTATTAGTGTTAATAATAAAAATAAAATTGATTAAAAAAATATCAACTATTATTTAGTATTTACCATAATATAATATATATATAACCAAGGCAATAAATGCGTTCACATTTATCCTGATTTTGCATTCACACTTGGCATACATCTATTTTGCATTCACACTAATCCACTTTGCATTTACTTATAGAAACTTACTGTTTATAGAAACAGAAAATGGATGAAAAAATGACCAAGAATTATTATTGAGAAGTATTTTACTTTTATATATCTATAGTATGATATTAAACTCATCAACACTAATGAAGTCCAAAGTCAATTGGTTTTATCTACTGTGATCCTGTTGATGATTGTTTTTGTCCATTGTGATCCACATGTTGAGTGAGCTGAAAAATAAATGTGCTTCCATATCAAACAACCAACGACCACCAGTATCATTTAATGCTTCACAAAAACATATTCCATCATGCAACTATTAAAAGGTCCAAAAAAGAAGAAGACTGAGTCAGATTGGATCAAAGCTGAAAACTCAAAATTCAAACAACAGGATTAGAATCAACGATTGTGATTTACCATATTTATTCTCAATCTTCATGGCGCGTTCTGCCTTTTCTCTTCTTTTCAAGATGTCAAAATCGTTCGATCATTCAATGGAATGACTAAGATATATTACCGAATTGGACAGACAGAAAATATCAAAGAAGAACAGCCAATCTCCTAAAATAATAAAAAAAAATAAAATAAAAATATGCTCTTTAGTACGCTCTATATATCTCCATTCCAGCATCTGCAGCAAGAAAAAGATGGCAAATTATTTTCTTCAAGCAATTTTTTTGGTGCAGTGTGTAATGACAATGACCAATATTACCAATGATCGATTTTCTCTTCTCACCTTAATAACCCACATCAATTTAGACCCTTCACACAATTTATCGAATAACTGGTCCGATTCTACTTCTGTTTGTGTCTGGATTGGAGTTACTTGTGGTCTTCGCCACCAAAGAGTGACCGGATTAAATATTTCCAACATGAATCTTACTGGAAACGTCCCATCCCAATTGGGAAATCTGTCATTTCTTGTTTCTATAGACTTGAGCAGAAACTATTTTCATGGTAGTCTGCCCCAAGAGTTGATTAAACTTCGACGATTAAAAATGATTGACTTCAGTTTCAACAATTTTAGTGGAAAAATTCCTCCAAGGTTTTGTTTCTTGCCAGAACTTCAAATTTTGAAGCTTAGGAATAACAGTTTTACTGGTTTCATCCCACCTTCTCTCTCAAACATATCCACTCTCCAATTTCTAGATCTCTCTTACAATCATCTACAAGGGAGAATCCCACAAGAGATTGGAAACCTTTATAACTTGAAAACGCTTAGATTGTCATTTAACAACCTCACTGGTCTAATACCATTTAGGATCTTCAACGTATCGACAATGGAAATTCTTTCCTTTACAGGAAATAGCTTAACTGGTCATCTCCCTCTTGACATATGCCGTGGACTTCCAAGACTCAAAATGCTTTATCTATCTTTGAATGAGTTGGGTGGCGAAATTCCTTCTGGTCTATCAGAATGTTCACAACTTCAAGAGCTTTCTTTGTCAGCCAATCAATTTAACGGATCCTTTCCAGGAGAAATTGGGAGATTAAGGAAGCTTCAGATTTTATTTCTTGGTTTAAATAATTTTTCAGGTATTCTAATCTTGATTGTTTATATCTAAATTGTTTTTTCTTAAGATAACTGATGTTGATAATTATAGTCTCTCGATCTGTTTCGACAATCTGACAGGTGCAATTCCACATGAATAAATTGGTGAAGGATTACTGTTTATACTTTAGATTATTGTTTAATGAAGGATTATGTGGTGATCCCATATATGGTCTCTCATCATGTCCTGTTGGTAAACATAAGAGAAGAAAACTGATACTTCTAGTTGTAATTTCTTTGCTGGGGGCTATAGTAATAGTTCTAATCTCCAATGCACAACACTATGGGTCTCATATTATGAACTTATGCAAGCCACTCAAGGGTATAATGAGAGTCATTTGCTTGGCATTGGGAGTTTTTGCTATGTCTATAGAGGGAAACACAAAGATGTCTAATCACAAAAATTAAATTCTTGTGATCTGAATTATCCCACCGCAGGAATTCACCTGTTTTTTGTATTTGCCTAAATCAAATAATTTTGCACAAATAATAGTTTGGAGAATATTATTCTTGTAGCATGCTTTACAATTTTCTACGTTAATTGTTTTCTTGATTTCACCAAAATTTCAAACCCTCCAGCTTTCTTCGATGTTCTTCAATACTAGGGATGGAAAAATGAACTATGAAAACCGTGACCTGCGGAGCCGCGCACAGCATAAACGGGGAAGTGGGGGCGGATTTAGTGCAAAAAAACACTGTCCCGAAGGGGGGGGGGCGAGGCGGGGATGGTTTTTCCCTGCACCACCCCCAGTTCCCTAGTTTAAAAAAATGAGGTAGGCTTGACTAATTAACCACTCAACGTCGTGTGGAAATTAACGAATCCATAGAAGAACTTCTAGAGATGATAGAAATGAGAGTTGTAGTTTTATTCATTGAAAAATCATCAATATATAATACAACTCAATAAATTAAAAATGTAAAAATAAAAATGAATAACAATCCCTAAAATTAAGCACATCATCATAATCATCAATCATCTTAATTAATTTGTCTCAACGATTTCTTGATTTCCTCCATTATATATTTTTTGTGCAAATCTCCACAAGTTATCCATGATCATCCCTTAATTTATTCTTTTAATTTTATTACCAAAGTCAAAGATAGATTTTAAAAAAATCGAGATGATCAAAATAAGTTGTCCATATTTATTTTCTAATCGTGAACAATAATTTTAGATAGAATTACAAATTGAATCTTTCGTGTTTAAAAACTTAAACACTCGATTTGTAATTTCAAATCGACATATGAACAAATGCAAGCTTAAAACAATATAATTAATTATTTAATCAATATGTCAATAAATAATATTTTATTTCAAAGTGTCACGAGTACAAATAAATTTATTCGGCGGACAAACACTATCCAACAATTGATGTTGTGTTACTGCCTACTTTAGATTATTGTTTATTCACAAGATAACTGATGTTGATAATTGCAGTCTCTCGTCTGTTTTGACAATCTGACAGGTGCAATTCCACATGAATTTGGTAACTTGGAGAACCTCAAGAGGTTGAGCTTGCGGAATAACTTTCTTACGGGCTCTATACCAGCCAGTGTCTCTAACATTTCATCATTACAATATATTGACTTTAGTCAATGCAATCTTTCTGGTAACTTTCAATCAGTAGATTCAAACAACATTTTATGACTGGCCTTAGTATTTTTATATAGCAGTTTAAAATTTTGTAGGTGTAATCCCACAAGAGATCGGCAGTCTTTACAACTTGGAGTATCTTTATTTGAGCGACAATAGTTTAAGCGGTTCCATTCCCCAAAAGATCTTCAACGTCTCAACGTTATTACTCATTTCAGTTTCAAACAATCATCTTTCAGGCAACCTTGATTCAATGAGTTTGGGTTATCAGCTTCCTAATCTTCAAGAACTCTACATGGACAGGAATAATTTCCAAGGAAGAGTACCGAATTCCATTGCAAATTCTTCTAAGCTCACTGCAATAAACCTGTCTAAAAACAACTTTACTGGACCAATTCCCAACTTCCTAGGGGATTTGAGTTTACTTCAAAGTGTAAACATGGGTGACAACAATTTCATAAGTGAATCTCCAGAATTGAGCTTCATCACTTCATTGACAAGATGTAGATATTTAACAAGACTGATTTTTGCTAATAATCCTTTGAATGGCATTCTTCCAGCTTCAGTTGGAAATTTTTCAACTTCTCTTCAATCTCTTTATGCTTATAATTGTGATCTCCGAGGTAGCATTCCAACTGAAATTGGCAATCTCAGCAGTTTGATACTATTAAGTCTGAATACAAATGAGTTGACGGGATCATTTCCAGCAACTGTGGTGGATTTGCAAAAGCTTCAAGGATTAGATCTTCAGAAAAATAAGATAAGTGGAACTATTCCACACACTCTTTGTGAACTTCCCAATTTATTTGGATTGCAGTTGTCAGAAAATCAAATAACAGGGGCTATTCCAGACTGCATAGGGAATATTACTACACTAAGGCTTCTATATATAGAAAGCAACAGATTGGATTCAAGCATACCTGCAAGCCTATGGCTCAGGAAAGATCTTCGGGAGTTGAGTCTATTTTCAAATTTTTTGAGTGGCTCTCTGCCTCAAGAAATAGGGAATCTAAAGGCTGCAACTTTTATTGATCTATCAGTCAATCGATTCTCAGGGAGAATTCCAACAACAATTGGAGATTTACAGAGCTTGATTAATCTTTCCTTGGCATATAACACGCTGCAAGGATCTATTCCGGAGTCAATGGGTAAGCTGCTGAACCTGGAGAGACTCGATCTATCTTACAACAATCTCTCTGGTAATATCCCCAAGTCCTTGGAGGAACTTAAGTATCTCACATACTTGAACTTTTCTTTCAATGATTTAAGTGGTGAAGTGCCTTCTGGTGGTCCTTTCAAAAGCTTTTCAAGTCAATCCTTCATTTCTAACGAAAGATTATGTGGTGATCCAATATATGGTCTCCCATCATGTCCCATGGCTAAACTACATAAGAGAAGAAAAATGATACTTCCAGTTGTATTTTCTTTGCTTGGGATTATAGTGCTAGTTATAATCGCCATGACTTTGGTGTATGCAATTGGAAGATACCGAAGAGAAAAATTGGTGGAAAAGACAGTAGAATTGGAACCTGGCACAACAATGTGGGTCTCATATTATGAACTTATGCAAGCAACTGAAGGGTATAATGAGAGCCATTTGCTTGGCGCTGGGAGTTTTGGCTCTGTCTATAGAGGGACTCTTAATAATGGAAGGGAAGTGGCTGTAAAGGTATTCCATTTGCAAATCCAAAATGCATTCAAGAGTTTTGATGTAGAATGTGAGGTATTGCGCACCCTTCGCCATCGGAATTTGTGCAAAGTCATTAGTACTTGCTCCAATCCTGATTTCAAGGCCTTGGTACTTGAGTATATGTCTAATGGAAGCCTCGAGAAGTGGTTGTATTCAGACGACCATGCCTTGGATATCTTGCAAGGAATTAACATAATGATAGATGTCGCATATGCGTTGGAATATCTACACTATGGTTACTCAACTCCTATTGTTCACTGTGATTTGAAGCCAAGTAATGTTCTGCTCGATGAAGATATGGTTGCCCACTTGAGCGATTTTGGAATTGCTAAGTTATTGGGTGAAGGAGAAAGCAATGCATACACTACAACCCTGGGAACATTGGGTTACATTGCACCAGGTAAAGCTCCTATCTTTTACTCCAATATTGTCTCTTGAACATTTAGGGCATGTTTGGTCTACCCAATTAAAATTTTAATTCATTCTAGGCAAAAAAAGAAAAAGAAAAAAAGAAATGTTCATTATATGTACATTACAATATATTTATAATATAGTGTAACATCAAACTTAATAACTAATTGATTTCATAATGCTTGTGTAGAGTACGGACTGGAAGGATGGGTGTCAACTAGATGTGATGTTTATAGCTACGGGATTATGTTAATGGAAGTACTTACAAGAAAGAAACCAATCAGTGAAAATTTTTCGGGTGATGTTAGCCTAAGGAGCTGGATAAATGATTCTATGCCCAATGCAATTACTCGAATTATAGATTCGAACTTATTGGGGCCAGAAAAAAAACACTCCACAGAAAAGTTGAAATGTTTGTCATCTTTAATGGAACTTGCTCTAAATTGCACTATGGAAAGTGCCAATGAGAGGGTGAACATGAAAGAAGTTGTTGTGGTATTGAAAAACATTAGATTTCATCTACTCGATCCCAGGACGGAATAAAGGGAATATCTGTAACTGGCCATGTTTGCATTTTATCCATCCAGCTACCAATTTCTCCACCTCACTTCCATGAACTCGCGGCATTGTCGACTCGATCATGCATCACCTCTGATTATTAAAAATATGTTTTCAATTTAATATTAAATCTATGTCTGTTATATCTCATTTTGACCTTGTCTGCGTTATTAAATTCATAAACTTTCATTTGGCAAAATTTCGGGCTCATAAATTTTGTTTCTGATTGCAAAAATTGAAATTGAGATGGTGATTATGGAGAAATACGTAATCCACCTATCTCATTAGAGACTCGAAATCAACAAATACAATACAAGATTCTTAGTCCACAATCGATCAAGATAGCATTCGTCCATTCATATATATTAGAGCTGAAACAAATTTAGCAAAAAAAAAAATCCTCATATTTTATTGACGAAAATTTGAAAATCATCCAAAAAAAAAAATTAATTTCATAATTACATGTTCTCTTCCATCTAATTTGACTTAAAATTGAAGATATGAATTCTTGGGAGAGACCGTGGGGACGACTGAAGCGCGGAGGATTTTCAAAGCGTGAATGGATGATGTTTAAATTTGGGAAAATTACACAAAACCCTGCACTTAAAAATTACAATTCAAATTTAAATGGACGCTGAAAAGTTTTTCAAAAATCAGGTGCTAATTAAGATTAAGATTTAAATTAATACATCACTATAATTCCTAACCCTTACATAAGCAAGCAAACACGCAGAAAACACTTTCTCTCTCTACCGTCTCCTCTCTCCTCACGCCTCTGCTATGCCTAAACCACACTCTCTCACTCTGTCTCTACCTCCAACGACATAGTGGCACTAGGGAGAGCCGGGCGTACAATGAAAGCAGAAACGCACAGGGGGCTTGCTACAGCCGCGCGAGTGGTGGCGCCTGTGCGAGGCGCTGCACCATCGCGCAAAGGGATGTACTTTTTAGTGCCGTTGCTGTAGCAATTCCTCTTATTTTATGGTTTTTGTGGTTCTCTGGTTTGATGTGATTTTCACGTGCAGCCGATGGTTAAATTTTTATGTGCAATGGCCGGTTTGGGTGTGGTGCAGGAGGTGCTGCTCTTCCATTTTGGAGGCGGCGATGTTGATGCGATGGCATATGTGCTGCTCTTCCTTTTTTTGTTTTTGGTTACCAGGTTGCTTTTTGTGGTGTGTGTTGGTGAGGTAGAAGGTGGTGGTGAGTGAGTCGGGGTGGTGATGCTCGTGTGCGGTGTGGTGTTGCTCGTGTTCGCCTGTCAAGTGTGGTGGTTACAGGCTGTGGGAAAGAGGTGCTGTGGTGACGTGGTGGTGATGTGCCGGTGGAGGTGATGGTGATGGGGGTGGTAGCCGGTAGTGTCGGTGGTGGGCGACAGTCGAATTGGGGGAGAAGTAAGGTTTAGGTGGGGTGGGTAGATGTGTGAGAGGGTGGGTGGGGTAGGGTGGGGTGGGGTGGGGTGAAGTGTGGGGGTGAGGGGGTTGGGTTGGGTGAATATAGTGTGATTGATTATGTGTAATTGACTAATTGTGACTAATTATTAAGTAATTGTGACCAAAATATTGACTAAATGTGACTTTATATGACATGTGACATGTACAAAATGTGACCAATTATTAATTAATTGTGACCAAAATTTTGACTAAATGTGACTTTATGCGACTTGTGACAAATATGGAATGTGATCAATTATTAAGTAATTGTGACAAAAAATATTCACTAAACATGATCAAGAAAATAAGTAAGTTGTGACAAATAAATAAATAATATTTGACCAAATGTTTGATTAATCGTGATTAATCAATTTGCGGATTTCACATCTCAATCTTGTAGACTACAAGAAAAAATATTAGGTAATTGTGACAAAAAAATATTAACTAATCTTGAAAAAATATTAGGTAACTGTGACTTTGCGTGAGTGAATTGCGACCTTGTGTGACAAATCTGTGACTTCATGTGATTGATATGTGACTGGAATGTGACCTTCTGAACAGACTGTGATTTCATGTGACCTAACAATGACTTTGTGTGACCGAACTGTGACCAACTGTGACTTTTGTGTGAACAATCGTGACCTAATTGTGACCTCGTTTGATCAAACTGCGACTTTGTGTGACCGAAATTTGACTTTGTGTGACCAACTGTGACTTTGGAGGGGTGAGATTTTACAACTAAATTTGCAATTGTGACTCTGTGTGACCTTATGTGACTTAACTACGATCTTGTGTCACCTTACGTGACTGACTGTGATTTTGGGGGTGGGGATGGTGGGGTAGAGGTCGGGTGGGGTTAGAAAAAGTAGAAGAAATCATTTTTTGTGGTGAGGGTAGGGTCGGGGTGGGTGGGGGTGGGGTCGAGGTCGGGGTTGGAAAAGTAGAAGAAAAAAATCATTTTTTTGTGGTGGGAGTAGGGTGGGTCAGGGTGCGGAAAAGTAGAAAAAAAAAATCATTTTTTGGAGTGAGTTGGGTGGGGTCTAGGTCGGGTTGTGGGTTGGAAAAAGTAGAAGAAAAAAATTATTTTTTGGGTGGGTGGGTGCTTGGGTGGGGGTGAGATGAGGTGGTTGGGGTGAAGTGTGAAAAAATAGAAGAATTTTTTTTTTTTGATGGGTTATGGTGGCTGGCGGGGTGCGGTGGGATGGGGGTGGGGCGGTTGGGGGGAAGTGTGAAAAAATAGAAGAAAAATCACTTTTTTGGTGGAGTGAGGGTGGTTGGGTGGGGTGTAAAAAATAGAAGAAAAATCATTTTGAATGGAGGTAGGGTGGGATAGGATGGGACGATTGAGGTGAAGTGTGAAAAAATAGAAGAAAAATTATTTTGGGGTGGGGTGGGTTGTGGTGGGGTTGCTAGGGTGGGGTGTGGTGTGGTGTGTTAGGATGGGGTGTGAAAATATAGAAGAAAAATTATATTTGGGTGGGTTAGGATGGGGTGGGTGGCGAGGTAGGGTCGGGGTGGGGAAAATTTGGAGAAAAAAATTAATTTTGGGTGGGTGGGGTGGGGTTGAGGATGGGTGGCGGGGTAGGGTCTGGGCGAGTCGTGAAAATGTAGTAAAAAATCATTTTGGATGAGGTGGGTTGGGGTAGGGTCTGGGGTGAGGATGGTGGGGGAGTTAAAAATTAGAAGAAAAAATTAATTTTGGGTGTGGTCGGTGGGGTCGGGGTCGGTGGGTGGGTGGGTAGGATAGGGTAGGGTCTGGGCTAGTTGTGGAAAAGTAGTAGAAAAAAATCATTTTGGATGAGATGGGGTGGGGTTGGGTTGGGTAGGGTGGGTGGGTGAGTGTGATGGGATGGGACTAGTGGGTGGGTGATTGGGTGGGTAGGGGGAGAAAAAAATAGAAGTAACATCATTCTTGTGGTGTAGTTGGGTGGGGTTGCTGAGTGAGTGGTGGCAGGGTGCGTGGGTGGGTGGGGTTGGAGAGGAGTGTTGGGTGGGGTGGGTAAGGTGGTGTTGGGGGTGGGGGTAAGTGTGGAAAAGTAGAAGGAAAAAAGTTATTTTATGGGGTCGGGGTGGGGTGGGGTGGGTCGGGGTGGGGGTGGGTTGGGTGCTGATAGGGTGGGTGGGGGGAGGTGGGTGTCGAGGTGGGTGGGGTGAGTGGAGGTTGGATTGTGATGGAATGGTTGTGGATTAGGTATTGTTTTTATTTTATTATTTAATATTATGTCTTTGTTTGACAACTCATTATAATTATTATAATATTGTATTAATTAATTAACATATTAACACCTGATTTTTACAAAAAAAATTTAAGTTTGTTATGTTTAAAAAGTGAAAGTTTTAGTTGTATAATTATGTACTTTTCCCTTTAAATTTTGGGATTTTTTTATTAAAGCCCAATGGACCAGCAGCTCACCTAAATTTTGGGTTAGTGGGTTGCTAAATTGGGGTGTTTGTACAAGTGGAAATTACACCCACACAAAGTTTTAAACTTATCAATTCAAAAATCAGGTTAAGTTTTAAACAATAAAATAATATTATTAACTCAATATATATAAAAAACATTGAAGTACAAAATATTGCAAACACTCAAAAATAAATCCTTCCACCTCTCGGCTCTCTCTACCATCTCTATCAACGACTCCACCATTTTATCCCACCCCCATCTGCCAAAGTGAACCACACCAGCGACAGCGAATCAGGAAGTAGCACCAGTGAGATCTCGCCGCCACCGCCTCCAAGCAGTAAGCAGAGATTGCTGCGTCAACGTGAACTGATGGCGGATCTGATCTCCGTCGATCACCACCGCTTCCTTGAAGCAGGAAACAAAAGCTACATATCTGATCTCCGCCTGCATCTGGCAGAATAGTGGCCTCTTTTGTTGGTGTGTGTTGCAGGTGTTGGTGAAGTTGTGGTAGCGAAGGTAGATTTAATGTGGCTACAACTTTATGTGGTCCCAACGGTGTTGCGATCCAATGGCATTCGGGATAGTTGTGTGTGTTGGTGAGCTCACGGTGGTGGTGGTGGTGATGTTGATTGTTGGTTGTGGCAGTAAGGTAGGATGTGGTGGTCGCGGTCGCTGCAGCAGCGGTGTGTGGTGGTCGCTGATGATTTTTGGTGATTTTGATTTGTCTATTTTTCGGTGGAGTGGTAGTGTAGTCAGTGCGTTGTGTCGGTGGTGATGGTGCAGGGAGCGAAGGGCGGTGGCAATGGCTGGCAGGAGTGGGATTAGGATTGAGTTGTCTTGGGTTGGGTCTTGGTAGGGTGCAGTGGTGTAGGGTAGGTTTAGGGTGTGTAATTTGTTTGTGACCAATTATATGTAATTGTGACTCACAAGTTGTTAATTTGTGACCAATTATAAATGATTGTGACTCAAAATTTGTTAATTTGTGACTAAGAAAAAGTTGCGACCTACAAAATTCGTGATTTGTGACCGATAAATAAGTTGTGACTTACAAATTTGTGATTGTGACTTATAAAATTCGTAATTGTGACCTAAAAAATTAATGATTTGTAATCGAGAAGTAAGTCGTGGCCTGTAAATTTTTAATTTGTGACCGAGAAATAAGTCGTGACCAAATATTTGTGACCAAGAAATAAATTGTGACCTTTAATATTTATAATGATTTGTGTTCGAATAATAATTTGTGACCGATTAATTTGATAATTTGTGATCGAGAATAAATCGCGACCTATAAATTTATGATTTGTAACCGATAATTAAGTTGTGACCAAACAATTTTATAATTTGTGACCCAAAAATTTCATAATTTGTGACCTATAAATTTGTGATTTATGTTTGTGACCCTAAATTGTATATAGTTGTGACATTGACCTATTTAATTAATAAAATATATTTAATTACTTATTTTTGTTCAAAACCCGATTTTTGAAAGAATGCACTCAAGTTTCTTGAATTTGAAATCTTATCTTTAAAAAACCTTGTATATGTATTTATCCCTTTGTACAAATACTCAACTTTTTATATCATAATTGAAATTTATTTCATTTAAAAAAACTGAAAAATACTTCAATTTTTTATTTTTTTGAAAAATATTGTTTTCAACAAGTATCATGTTGTGACATTTTAAAGTTTCACAAAATGATACTTATGATACTTCAAATTTTTGGTATCATAACCTGAAATTTCATTTAATTTTTATGATACTTTGGACAAAATTATAGTATCACATAGTGAAATTTTACACTTTTTAATGATACTTTGTCCCAAATATAAAATTAAATAGTTTTCACTCAATATTCTCTAATTTTCAGTTACAGTCCACAACCACCGACCACCACCATAGCCACCGCGACAACAACCACCTTCTCAACACCACTTTCACAACCACTGAACACCACCAAGGAATCAAAAAATTGAATTCCGAAAATGCACAAGTTAAGAGAATTTTATTAAAAGATCTACAGCCCTAAAGATTCATGATTTTATACGAATTAAACCGAAGCTATAATTAATAATTATCAAGAAATCAAGTTAAGAAATTACCAGGTACCTGGGGTTTTGAAATGCAATGATATGAAGTGGGAGAGAGAGATTAATAGATACAGAAGGAATGGCGACAACTGAGCCGAGCATTTTGGTCGATGATCTTTGAAATGTGTGAAGGTTATAAATTTGGTTTCCCCCAGTGGTGCTGTGGTGGTGGTTCAGTGGTGCCATGGTGGTGATTCGATGGTGGCGTGGTGTTGAATGTAATGTGGTGGTGGTTCTGTGAGGGAAGAAGACGAGGGACAACAATGGAAACAACCGAGTAGAAAGGAACGTATATTTCAGTTTTTTCTCAGTACAGTGATTTGTGCATTTTATCCTAAAAAGATAGTGTAGGGTGCAATTATATATCCCTTCTAAATTTTGTTATCAAGCAAATTGTAACATGTTACAAAAGTAATTACCAAAATCATGCATTACAAATGAAATATTTTCACTATATAATTTTCAATTTTTGTAACTTTTGCTATATATGTAATTAATACTCTATGTAATTTTTTCAAGATTGTAAAATATATTTTGTTGCTGTTGCACAATATTACATGTGTGTAATTTTAAATTGTAATTTATTAACACGTTTATAAAATGTAACTACATGAGTATAATTTATAAAATTTTAATTTATTAATCTATAGTTGTCACCATCGCCAACGCCATCGTCACCGGACCACGCCAAACCACATCAGGGAATAATTCTGTGCTTCTCACACATTGCTATTCACTTCAACTTTCTCCTCCTTCTCAAGTACAAAAAGATGCCCAAGTGCACACATAGTACAAATGTAATTTTATTTCAATTTCAATTTATGTTTGCATTTTAATTTGACCCTGAGTTTTGGTAATTGAGCAATTTTCTTCTCCAGGATTTCAAAATTAAAATTTTCCAATGCGACCTCCACATTTCAATTATACAATTTCGTTAAATTCACACGAAGATTTACTATCTCTTCATGAATAAATTGTTAATTAATTTTGTGTTTTGGGGAGGTCTAAATTCTCTTTCGATAGTTTTTTAAGTTTAATTATAGTTGTCCCCTGTACACGGATATGTGCAATGGATTCATTCAGGCCATTTCATCTGCTGCCATAGTCAAACTTCGTCCTCCACCACCAGCGCGCCGAATCAAAGTTTTCTTCGGCCTCCAACACCATCGCCAACGTAGGGCAATCAGTACATTCAGAACTGGGACACTTGTAGCGACAAAGAGGGTATGACATACAAAGAGGGAGCAAGCGTGGGCAGAGAAAAGTGTTGGTGGTAGATGGCAGGTTAAGGTGGAGATGACTGGGAAGGAGATGGAGGTTCTGACAATTGAAAGATCTGATTTGGGGAAAATTGAATTGGAGTGTATGTTTGGTATAGGAAAATTGGAGAAGTTTTTGAGTGTGTGGTTGAAAAGCTATTAAAAAAGTGTAAAGTGGTGGGTCCCATAAAAATGTGAAATTTTTTTGCATTGATTTAATTGTAGCATACATGTAAAATGTGATTTGTATCTATAGTTGACATAATAATCTTTTGATGGTATGTTAGTGGCTGGATGATAGCTGAGCTTATATTTGTAGAAGTTTGTGGCACTAGCAATACACATGCTGGCATGTTTATATTGCTTTCATATCCCTGGCTTCAAGCTATGCTAGGCTTCCTTTATCAATGTTACTCTAAAGGAATTAGACATGCTTAAGTAACCTCACAACTATAGCAAGTTTTTTTTTTTTTTTTTTAAATAAAACTTTGAAGAAGAGAAATTAGTTTGTTTTATTATTGGTAGCTTCTATAACGCCATGATGAAAATCTTTACACCGACTAAAACTTCTTCACACAAGCAATTATGTGCTATTCACCTCATTACACTTTTTCACCTTTGCATTTAGTTTTGTAGAACATATTATCCCAAGTATATTTAATGGTTCGCACCAACAGTAGAGAAGCATAAACTCTTGCAGGTTGTAGTAGAACGCGTTTATCCATTTTGTCTTTATCCATTTTTTTTTTATTAAAAAAGGTCCAATAATATGTTGCCAGTTTATAAACAAAATTTTACCAAACAGAGGCTTAGTGATAGCACTTAGCTTAAGCATTGCCACGCATAACTATTGAGGACTAGAGCATTTAGCGAAAGAATTGCATCTTGGTTGCTTTTGTGCATTACAAAATCTGCATCCCCTAAGAGTTGTCAGGGCTTGGTTATCGAGTTTATGGCAATCTATAAAACTATCTTTAGACTGTATCATAATTTTATTTCTACGTTTCTATGTTCTCAACAATTATGTGTGTATTTGTATTATCGATTTCTGATCTGTGGTTGTACTTAGGTGGACAGTAATATTAAAATGAGAATATAGCTCAACAAGGGGAGGTGTAGCCGATTGAGCTCAATAAATTAAGGAATGGGGGACTTAGGTTGTTGGCTTCCGCTCGTAAGGTGAAGCCGTCTTGGACCTCTTGGTAGAAGTAGAACACAGTAGAAGATGGTGGACCAAAACTATCAGCAATGAACAATAAACTAAACATAGTAAAAAATGATTTTTGTGACCAACCCCAAATTTATAGGGAAGAAAGACTTAGAGCTTGTTTGGTAATGGAAAAAAAAGGGTTTTTTGGGAAATGTGTTGTTAAAAAGTGGTGGTTCTCATAGAAATGTGTAGTTGAAAATGAGTTTGAGGAAAAAAGGAAAAAAAAAAAAAAAAAAAAAAAAAACTCATTAGCAAACAGGGCCTTAGTGTTTAGTTGTTGAGTTTCATCGATGTTGTATTTTCTCTTTGTAGAACAATATTCCCATATTCTGCCCTGGCTTAACAGATGGTTCACTAGGTGACATGTCGTATTTCCACATCCACACCTTTAAAAAGGAACCTGGTCTAGTCATTGACATCGTGCAAGGTAAAGATCTACACAGTAATCTCATGTTAATTTGTGAAACTATAGAATAATGGAAACACAAACCTTTATAAACAGATATTAGGGCCATGAATGGCGAGGCCGTCCATGCTGGTCTCAGGAAGACTGGAATGGTAATTCTTGGAGGGGGGCTGCCCAAGCATCATATATGCAATGCAAATATGATGCGTAATGGTGCAGATTATGCTGTATTTATCAACACAGCACAAGAGTTTGATGGAAGAGTGATTCTGGTGGCCGTCCCGATGAAGCTGTGTCCTGGGGCAAGATTTGAGGTTCTGCTAAGACAGTAAAGGTTTGCCATTTTGTTCTTTATTTTCCAATTTCATTAATACGCTGTATAGTTTTCAAACTTGTTCCTTATTTTTATTCACAAAACCAGGTGCACTGTGATGCAACTATTCCTTTTCCTCTCCTGGTGGCAGACTTTTGCTGCCAAGGTAAAAAGATTGGTCGAGAGCACTTCTTGAGTTAAATTTGGGCCATGTGGTTCATAGTCGTTGACGGATTCAAGCAGAGCTAAATATTTTGCCAGACAATATCCCCGGATCTTACTCATTTGAAATCCTTTATTTATTTATTTTTTTCCGGGATCATTAGGGTGGTCATTAACTGTGTTGATTAAGGGACATCCCATATATTGGGACTGATGCTGCATCTTTGAATTTTTCTATAGCTTCTCTTCAAGAGGTGCTGAACTAGTGTTTTAGTCGTCCTTATATTTGATTGTCATAACATCCGAGAGTCGCAATAAATTTACAATGCCAGATGAAGTTCTTTATGTATTGAAGGAATGACTAGCATTGCATTTTTGGATTAGATTTCATGACTTGAGAAGTCTTATTATATTGACAACAATGCTGGTTGTACAATTCTTGTTGACAAGGTGGTTGACGATTTCAACTTCTCGCGAAATTATGGAATGAAAATATCATGACTTTCAAATTCAAACTTAAAATGTAATTTTGGCCGAGACTTTCCAATTCAGACTCGGCTTTCCTTTTCCATCTGATTTCCCTTTTGCTCAAAAAATGAACGACGACCTAGCACCTGTGATTACTTCGTTGCCGATGACCCACACTGCCGGAGCTTGTCAGATCTCAAGCATTTAAGAAGAGGTGACAGACATTTTTTGGGTTTGCATAGAAGATTTAATAATTTGTCCGATAGTCGGTGTTGTTCCCCTCAACAAATTCCGACGAGCGACCGCCTTGCCACTCACACCGGCAACCAGCAATGTCGAGCGTTCATAAGTACATCAATTTTTTCATCAAGCTTTTGTTCAGGTTCTAGTGAAGTGATTGACAAGAAGTATTTTTAGGACAGCAGAAGTGGATAATTTAAAAGGGATTGCAAGTAAGGCCAAGAAAGTATTGGGATGGAAATCCAACGTAGGATTTGAGCAGCTTGTGAAAATGGTGGTGGATGAAGATATTGATTTGCTAAAAAGAGAGAAGGTTCTTGTTGATGCTGTATATCTGGATGCACAACGACAGCCTTGATTAAATCCATTCAACAAAAGCCTTGAATTTCCTTCTTTTTCAATTGTTGGTACTGCTGATTTTCATTGAAGAATTTTTGGATCATATTCTGGTAATATTGTTGTTATGTCTGCTGTTTCTACACATTAAATTAATAATTTATTGATTATTCCCATAGTATACTTGTTTATCAACGTCTTTTTTATTAATATGATATGAAAAAATTACAAGCTTTTAGAAACAAATATGTTGAAATATAAAGATGAAAGTATAATTGTATTTCTTGATTAATGAAAGTGTTACAAAGCAAGATATAAATAGAAAACCTAAAACACATAATTGCCTACTAGTCCCTACACTATTCTAAACAACTATCTTGGTCCTTACAATATTAATACAACATTTCAACACTCCCCCTCAAGTTGATGCATAGATAAACATCAACTTGAAAATAATGTAAACAACAAACTTGAACAACAACTTCAAGTAAATAACAAAGTGCTCCCCCTTCTTCCAATTTCAATAGTCTTCTTGGACGATGCCATAACGAAGGATCAACTTGGATACATTAAAATCCACAACCCGTAAACAACGGAAAATCCTTACTCCGGACACAAAGGAAAGCCAACATAAAGAGACGTAAACCAGTCAAGAGGCGATCACCAGGTCGACCTAATAAAGGAACTGATCTTACGAATAAAAGGCTAATAAAAAGACACCAAGAAAGATAGTGAAATTGAAAAGCTAGGGGCTGAATTGCACAAAATTAAAGATCAGGGACTGAAATGCGAATTCTAAAAAATCAAGGACCAAAATGAAAATATTGAAAGTTCAGGACTGAAAATGAACTTCCAAAAAGTAGAGGGACTAAAATTGATAAAATAAAAGGATAATGGGCTGAATTGTGAATTTTGAAAGTTGGGGGTTGAAATGTAACTTTTGAAAAGTTGAGGGTCCAACTGTCAAATTGATAACTTTGGGCAGAATTGGGCAATAAACAGCCCAACAAGACAACAACCCAATAATGGGTCCAATTACAATATAAGCCCAATAACCCAACTCAACACTCCCCCACTCTTTAGGCCCAATCAACAAATAAAACCAAATAACCTCAAACCCTAACCCTAAACTCAAGATTCAGTAATTCACAAATCCCAAACCCACACTCCATCGCCGGAGGCGCCGCCATCGCCGGCAACCGCCACCTCCGCCGCCGAATTTCCGGATTTTTTTTTTTTTTCAGTCGGCATCCCTCTCTCTCCTTCGAGCCAAAGCGAGTCAGCCCGACGTCGCACCGCCATCGGCTTCACACAGCTACCAAGCAACCACCATCTTCTTCTTCTAGGCTGCAGCAGTAGCAAAGGTTCCAGCAGCTTCAATACCTCCTGCTTGCCGCTGCCTCTACTTGGAATAAAATGGCAACACCACAGCAACCCAGATTTCATCAACAGCAGCCCAGTCCTCCGGTTTTCAGCAGCAGCAGCTCCAGCAGTCACAAGCAGGCTGTCACCCTGCTATTTCCACCCGGTTCTCCATTGCAATCCCAGATTCAGTTTCCCTTCCACAGCAGTAAATTCCAGCAACAATTTCCTATCTATCTAATGAATAAAAATGGCAACTAAGCTGCTGTCACCAGCCCAATTTTCCACCGGCTCCACCAATCACCACCTGCAGCTAACAACAACCTCCCCAACTCGCCTGAACCCAAGTATTACCTCCACCACCGTACACCACTGACCAGATTCATTACGAACGGTAATATGAAGCAAAAGAGAGAGAATAGCAGAGAAAGTAAGAGATACAAATAGAGAAAACTTGGCCCCGGAGAACGGAATTTCACCGGAAACCTAGGCCAAGATCGATACTTGCTCTGATACCATGTTGAAATATAAAGATGAAAGTATAATTGTATTTCTTGATTAATGAAAGTGTTACAAAGCAAGATATAAATAGAAAACCTAAAACACATAATTGCCTACTAGTCCCTACACTATTCTAAACAACTATCTTGGTCCTTACAATATTAATACAACATTTCAACAAAATATTTAGAATTTCTTCTCTTCTGATGCTAGATACATTCGAACTTAAATTTAATAAAATAAAAGTTAGTTTGATGATCACTTTAGTATTAATGAATAATTTATGTCGGCAACTGTGTGACATTAAGACTTGTTTTCCTAAAACAAAATTTGGCCCGTCACCCCTTCCCTAAGCCAACAAGGGCTGCAAGTTGTATTGGAAAATCCGAATCCGTCTGATTCCGTTCCGATTTTTTTTCAAAAAAATTCGATTCCGACTGATCCGAAATCCAAAACTTCTGAATTTCGAAATTTTCCGAAAAAATTGGATTGAAATTGGAATGAATTTCAAAAATTCTAAAATTCTAAATTCCAATCCGAAAACTCCGAAGTATTTCGAACATGTTCCGATCTGAAAAATCTGATTCTTTTTCGAACAAATTCCATTTTTTTTTTTGCATTACAATTAATAATACAAAATCTAAGAAAATAATTTATTGAACAATTAATAATATTAAAATATTATTAATATGAGATTTATCATATAAGTTATAAATGACGCGTAACACATTTACTTAGTGTAAAAAAAATGCAAGAATTGTAGCTTTATTATTCTTAGTTTACTTTTATTTTTGTTGGATCATGAAAGAAAAACTTATGTAAAATTTATTTATAGATATTATGTTGTTATTTTGTTATCTTTACGGTTTGTAACTTTAATTATACATTTTTATGTTGAACATTTGAACTCAATTTAATCTTAGATATTCAATTCCCCGAATTTCTTTTTTTCATTTTATATATATACTTAAAATTCTTATAAATCTTTAAATATTGGAATTTTTTGAAAATTTCGAATTTTAATTTGGGATGAAGTTTATGTATTCCAGAAATTTTGGAACGGAATTTGGAACAATAATTTGATTCCAAAATTTTTTGGAATGGATCTTGGAACACCTATTTCTGATATGTTCCGTCCGAAAAGCACCCCTACTTGCCACCGAAGAGTATGCAAGTTCAGAGGTCATGAGCGGTGGAGTCACTGTCTTTGCTTAGATGAGAAAGCTTTTGAATTCTAAACGGGAAAATATTATGTAGAAGATAGATTCATTGCCACCAGATGAGCAGAGGTGATGAGTGGCCGAGTCGATGGTTTGAGAATGGCGGCTCAGATTTTGATTATCGGCTTCTGAATTGGTTAGGTATAGGGCACGTCCATACCAGCTATTTCTTGTACAAACAAGGGCAATTCAATCTTTTTGCTTGTTGATTTTGAATGACCTTGTCAAATGTATTGTACAACCAGCATTATTGTTATATTGAACATGAGAAGTCTCAATTTTTTATATATGAGAGAAGTCACAATTTCGGAAATCCAACAAAATTTCAAATATAGCTGCTGCCTGCTTGGGGTTCTTGCATCAAGTGAGGTTGGATGATCTGACAATTTGAAGAAAGATACTACATTCTAATCATTCGTTGTCCATAGACTACAACCTAATCTTAGGTTTTGACTTACCCTTCGTGGAAGAATCTTGCGGAAGTGATAAAAGCTCTTTTTTTTTTAAGGTTTATATTTAAAAACATGTTATTTTATGTTTTCGAGGTAAAATATATGGTTAAAAAGTGAAAATAGAAAATATATGTGGTTAAAAAATGATTGAAAAATTGTGTTATTTAAAAATAATTTTTTTTTTTTTTTTTTTTTTTTTTTTTTTTTAACTATTTGTCAAATCGAGGCAAAGTCGGAGAAAAGGGGCACGAGTTTGAGTGTATATTGTATTGGCTTGTTGCACTGACTTCTTTGACTCGACTATTCTCAAAAGACCAAATCCATTAGCTTTCCACTACCGACTGATGGACAGAAGTGCACAAACACGCCAGAATTGAAAATATTAAAATAATAATGATTATTTAAGTTAATTAAGCCCTTGTAATTTGATATCCATTTTCTGAAGAGTCATTTTTTTCCTCAAATTTCATTTTCAAAACACATTTTTCAATAAAATAATTTTACGTGTAAATCGAAAATTTTTCTCTACTTTTTAACCACACATTCTTAACAAGTCACTATTCCAAATAATGAGTCTCAAACAAGGCTAAATATCCCACGTTAAAGGCTTGAAATTGGAATTAAAATGTTATGGTTCATCTTCATCCCAGTAACTAGCTAGAAATTTACACAAGCATCATGAAATTATAAAAATACATTTGAATATAGACATTACCTGAAACATATATGAATTACGAATAGGAAGCAGGACCTACTCTACTCCCACCTATCCAGGAATATTAAAGAGATTTACTGGAGTTCTATAAGAAGTAGGAATGGCTACACTGCTACTGGGCCAGATTTTTTGACCGAATGCCTTACACCTGCACACTTGTCACCGATCTGCTTTTTTACACATCATATCGACCTTGAAATCAATGGTTGGTCGGTCATGAATTCGGTCTCCAAATTCGGGCTGAGTAACATTATTCATGGACTAATATGGGGGTTGTTGGAGTTGTATTATTGGAGAAAAGTGATGAATTGCTTTTCCACTTCTACTAGTCAAATGAGATAGGCCTGACTTTTAGCAAATAATTGCAGGGTGGAAATTAAGATTTCCACTAACATTTTTATTCTCAATCTTCATCGCGTTCTTCCTTTCTGTTGAGAAATTTCCTTTCTCAAATAAATATGCTATAATGAAGTTGACACAAAAAACTTGCAACAAAGAATCAAGAAGAAAACAAAAATTGCAAAATGACTTGAATCGCAAAGAATGCTGTCCTAAAAGCGAAATTTGCGCCCTCTCGAAATGAGAATGCTAAAGGACCTCCAAACAAATTGCTTTAGCGGATTTCAAGCCTCAAACCAAGTATCAAATAGCACAATTGATAAACTTGGAGAATAGGAACAAGAAGAGCAAATTTGAAGATTCTAAGTATAAAATTTTGGATGATAATCACTATTGAAGGTTAGATAATCAAAAGTTGTTCAAAACATGAATTCTATACCTATTTATAGAACTCTATCATCCCTATTCGTTGTTCATGCAACTCTTCACGAAAGAGTGCCAAAATTGGTTGAAAAAGTGCTTGAGAAATTCTGAAAAATTTCTCCAACGGTCGAATTTTAACTCCACGCGATCGCCGGTATGAATCTCGCGCGATGCCTCGAAAATTTCTGCAGTGAATAAATCACTTAACCACGCGATCGCCGGACCATCAACCACGCGATCGCGTGGTTCTTCATTCTGGCCGGACCTTTAGGTCCGGTCCGGACCATTTGGTCCGTCCATTTATATTTGGTCCAGTTTTTGCACTTTTTGGACTGGTTCCTTATGTATTGGACCGGTTCTCGCACTTTTCAACTTTTATTTATATATTTGAACAACATTTTCATAACAATCCCCCACTTGTTCAAATATATGAACACAACTTAGAATCATAAACGATGCCACGCATAAAATAAGGTATCTTTCGATTTTAACCTTATATTAGTGCTAATATTGCAAAGTAATATCGAGATCCCAGGTAGCCTTGGCTTTGAACCAGTTATCCCTTATGACATTACCGGGGATATCGCACACGTGAACATTCTTGCTCAATACGTTCCACACGATTTACTTTGACGCGTTAATGGCCTTGCGTCCATCCGAGTTCATGAACTTTTCAGAAAGTAACTCCAAAACTTTCCTTGAAGCGGCACCACTTCTAAGTTCATATAGGAGAAATTCTTACAGTGTTTTGGTAACTTTTAAAGACACTTGTACTAATTACTGAATTTCTTTAAGATTTGTTCAACCCTCCAAACAATTACCCCAGCACTTGTATCCTTAGGATAGGGTCTTAAAATAATTTTTAAGTGCTGCAACAATTCACTTATCGAATGACTTGTTGTTACCCTTTGAACCCGTAAATTACTCATTTCGTAATGACAGGTAGGGTTTCCGTCATTGGTGAATTTATGATAGGAGTTTTAGCCCCATCCTACTCGATGTTTGTCTTACCAACTCTTTGGTAAGTGGTTTTGTGAATGAATCAGCCAAATTTTCACTTGACCTCACATAGGTAAGTGATATTATTCCATCCTTTATTAATTTTCTTATATAATCATGTCTAAGACTCATATGTCTTGACTTTCCATTGTAGACTTCATTATAAGCCCTTGCTAGAGTAGCTTGACTATCACATAGTATAGATATTGAAGATTCCTTCTTCGTATCCAATGGAACTTCATAAAGAAGATCCTTAAGCCATTCTGCTTCTTTTCCAGTTTCGGCTAATGCAACAAACTCGGATTCCATAGTGGAATGTGTTATAATTGTTTGTTTCTTTGATCTCCAAGAAATAGCACCACCTCCAAGTGTAAACAACCATCCCGAGGTTGATTTATTTTCTCCAGCATTTGATATCCGACTTGCGTCGGTATATCCTTCTAATATTGCTGGAAACTTGGAATATTGAAGTCCAAGGTTTTTGGTTCTCTTTAGATAACCAAGAACTCTTCCAATCGCTTTCCAATGTTCAACACTTGGATTGCTAGTAAACCTACTAAGTTTACTCACGGCAAATGCAATATCCGGTCTCGTGCATTGAACTGCATACATTAGACTTCCAATTGCACTCGCATATTCGAGTTGTCCAATAGCCCTTTCAACATTCTTTACAAGTTTAATACTTGAATCAAATGGAGTATTTGCCTCTTTAATGTTCAAATGTTTGAACTTTTCAATCACATTCTCAATATAATGTGATTGGGTTAATGCATACCCCAACTCATTCTTGATCACTTTTATACCCAATATGGTATCCACTTGACCAAGATCTTTCATATTGAATGTTGACGATAGAAACCTCTTTGTTTCTTTTATGCCATTCATGTGATTACTTATAATCAACATGTCATCCACATACAAACACACAAATGTAACAAGTTTATCACAACTTTTAATATATAAACATTTATCTACCACATTATGCGAAAAACCAAAAGACATAATTGCATTATCAAATTTCTCATGCCATTTTTTAGGAGCTTGTTTTAAACCATATAGCGATTTAATAAGTTTACAAACTTTATTTTCATTACCCGGAAGAACAAAACCTTCCGGTTGTTCCATGTAAACTTCTTCATCTAATTCTCCATTTAAAAATGCAGTCTTCACATCCATTTGATGCACATGCAAATCAAATATAGAAGATAGTGCAAATAGTATTCTAATAGTAGTGATCCTAGCCACCGGTGCATAAGTGTCAAAATAATCAATTCCTTCCTTTTGTCGAAAACCTTTAGCAACTAATCTTGCTTTATAGGTTTGGATCGAACCATCGGTATTGTATTTCCTTCGAAATACCCACTTGCAACCAATGACTTTTGATCCAGCCGGTAAATCAACAATCTTCCAAGTATTGTTGGACGTTATAGAATCCATTTCATCATTGATAGCATCCTTCCAAAATGTGCTATCTCTAGAAGTCATTGCTTCTTTATAGGTTTTAGGATCACTATCAATTTGAAGAACATATGAAATTGTTCTTACTATATCTTCCTTACTTGCTTCAACCAAGTAAAAGGAGATCCTTTGAGAATCAATCTCATCATGTCCTAATACCTTCTCTTTACGAGAACGCTTGCTTCTTCGAGTTTCACTAGTCTCAATTACATCTTGGGTAGATGTTTCTAGTGATTTAGAAGCCGGAAATTCATTTTGAATTTCTATTGAATTTTGAGGAATATCATCAACGCTTAATGAATTCTCAAAAAATTCCACATCTCGTGATTCTATAATCACATTGGATATTAGATCAAGTAACCTATATGCTTTACTATTTATAGCATATCCAACAAAGGCACTCTTGATCCCTCTTGGTCCTAGTTTTGTCCTACTAGGATTTGTGTTTTTACAATAAGCCAAACACCCCCACACTTTAAAATATCCAATGTTAGGCTTCCGACCTTTCCAAAATTCGTAAGGTGAAACTTTAAGTTTCTTAGAAGGAATTCTATTATGTATATGACACGCGGTAAGTAATGCCTCACCCCATAAGTTATTAGGCAATTTAGACCTTGTTAGCATAGCATTTATCATCTCAACTAAGGTTCTATTTTTTCCTTTCCGCCAAGCCATTTTGTTCCGGTGTTCTAGGTGCACTACATTCGTGTAAAATTCCATGTTCTTCACAAAAGATATCAAATTCTTTAGAAAAGTATTCACCGCCTCTATCACTTCTAAGAATTTTAATCCTTTTATCCTTTTGATTTTCTACTTCATTTTTATATGCTTTAAACATATGAAAAGCCTCATTTTTATGTTTCATTAGATAAACATAACAAAATCTAGAATAATCATCAATGAAAGTGATAAAATATTTATTACCACCCCTAGTTAACATGCCATTAAGTTTACAAATATCGGTATGAACTAAGTCAAGAATATTAGATGATCTTCCTACACTTTGAAAAGGTTTTTTAATCATTTTGGACTTAGCGCAAATTTCACATTTTTCATACTTTGTAAAAACACAAGATAGCATGCCGTTTCTAATCATTCTATGCAAAGTAGAATATCCAACATGTCCTAATCTATCATTCCATAAATCTAAAGAACACACAAAGTAAGAAGAATTTATTTTATTAATTGCATTGTCAATAGTACACAATTTGACCATTCCATTAGTGGAATAGCCTTTACTAACAAAGAAACCATTTCGGGACAATACAAGTTTTCCCGACTCAAAAATACATTTCACGCCCGGTTTTCCCAACAAATCACCACTTACAAGGTTTCTATTCATATCCGGCACATGTAAGACATTTGTAAGAGTTACAACCTTTCCGGATGTGAATTGAAGATCAACATTCCCTTTGCCTATGACTTTTGAACAATGTTCATTTCCCATTTGAATTTGTTGACCATCATCAATCTCTTGATAGGTCTTGTATAGGGACTTGTCATAGCAAACATGAACGGTGGGGCATGTATCATACCACCATCCCGGAATTTTTCATTTGACAGAATTCACTTCGCTTATAGTAGCAATAATTTCATTCTTGTCAATGGAATTAACCTTGCCTCCAAAATTGCTTTGTTTTTTATGTCGGCAATCTTTCGCAAAGTGGCCGAATTTTCCACATACAAAGCATTCTCCCTTGGGCTTCTTTTTGAATTTGTTGTTGTTGTTGCTAGTAAACTTTCTTTTGTTTACTTTGGTCACTTTGTTGTTCTCCAAGGCATTGGCTTTTAGAAGTACCAACATGGGAATGTTCAATCCCATCTCTTGCCCTCGACTCTTCCTCAATTCGGAGATGTTTTTGAATTTGCTCCATTGAAAAGTCTTCGGAGTTGTGAAGGATTTTCTTCCTATATCCTCTCCAAGTAGAAGGCAATTTTGCAATAATTGCTCCTACTTGAAATGATTCCGGAAGTTCTATCCGCTTTTAATTTATTGACAATTACTTGCAATTCATGAACTTGGGGTAATAGGGGAACATTTTCCAAAAATTTAAAATCAAAGTACCTTGTTATAAGGAATTTTGTAGTTCCTTCCTCTTCGGCCTTGTACTTGTTTTCAAGTGCATTCCAAATCTCTTTTGCAGATTTAGTGTTGGTGTACAAGTCGTAGAGACGATCCGAAAGTGCATTCAAGATATGACCACGACAAATAAGTTCGTCTTCTTCTCGCTTCTTTCGATCAATCCTTGCTTGTTCGGTATCTTTCTCGGAAGGTTCGGGCAAGTTTTCCAAATTGGGATCAAGGATGTAGAAGATTTTTAGTGCCGTTAGTAGAAACTTGATTTTGTCTTGCCACCTTGTGAAGTTGGTACCATCAAAACGATCCAAGCGAACCAAGTCTTGATTCATCAATTTGATTGTTGCCATGGTTGTGTCTCCTTCAGTTGCCATCGCAGAAAAACTTCGCTTTTAGATGGTTGAGAAATTTCCTTTCTCAAATAAATATGCTATAATGAAGTTGACACAAAAAACTTGCAACAAAGAATCAAGAAGAAAACAAAAATTGCAAAATGACTTGAATCGCAAAGAATGCTGTCCTAAAAGCGAAATTTGCGCCCTCTCGAAATGAGAATGCTAAAGGACCTCCAAACAAATTGCTTTAGCGGATTTCAAACCTCAAACCAAGTATCAATAGCACAATTGATAAACTTGGAGAATAGGAACAAGAAGAGCAAATTTGAAGATTCTAAGTATAAAATTTTGGAACTTTTGGATGATAATCACTATTGAAGGTTATATAATCAAAAGTTGTTCAAAACATGAATTCTATACCTATTTATAGAATTCTATCATCCCTATTCGTTGTTCATGCAACTCTTCACGAAAGAGTGCCAAAATTGGTTGAAAAGGTGCTTGAGAAATTCTGAAAAATTTCTCCAACGGTCGAATTTTAACTCCACGCGATCGCCGGTATGAATCTTGCGCGATCGCGCGATGCCTCGAAAATTTCTGCAGTGAATAAATCACTTAACCACGCGATCGCTGGACCATCAACCACGCGATCGCGTGGTTCTTCATTCTGGCCGGACCATTTGGTTCGTCCATTTGTATTTGGTCCGGTTTTTGCACTTTTTGGACCGGTTCTCGCACTTTTTAACTTTTATTTATATATTTGAACAACATTTTCATAACACTTTCCTCTTCCTTTCAAGATAAGACAAAATTGTTCATTCTCAGTCGTCATTAAGTTCTGACTTTCCTCTTCTTTTCAAGACAAGACAAAAGTGTTCATTAAATGGAATGACTTTGGATATAAAACTGAATTGGATAAACGCAAAGCTCAGAAAATATCAAAGAAAGCAGCCAATCTCATATCCTAAAATAAAAAACTATATAAATATGCTCTTTAGTTTGCAATATATATCTCCATTCTAGAATTGTTAGCTGCAACAAGAAAAACTGTCACGCAGATGGCTAATTACTTTCTTCAAGCAATTTTGTTGCTGCAGTGTGTAATGGCATGCTTAACCATAGAAACAACCAATATTACGACTGATCGATTTTCTCTTCTCACCTTAAAAGCCCACATCAATTTAGACCCTTCACACATTTTATCTAGTAACTGGTCAAATTCTACTTCTATTTGTGTTTGGATTGGAGTTACTTGTGATCTTCGCCACCAAAGAGTAACTGGATTAGAAATTTCCAACATGAATATTACTGGAAACATCCCGTCCCAAATGGGAAATTTGTCGTTTCTTGTTTCTATCGACTTAAGCAGAAACTATTTTCATGGTAGTCTGCCCCAAAAGTTGATTCAACTTCGACGATTAAAAAACATCGACTTCAGTTTCAACAATTTCAGTGGCGAAATTCCTTCATGGTTTTGTTTCTTAACTAAACTTCAACTTTTAAACCTTGGGAATAACAGTTTTACTGGTTTCATCCCGCCTTCTATCTCTAACATATCCACACTGCAGAATCTGGATCTATCATACAATTATCTACAAGGGAAAATCCCACAAGATATTGGAAACCTTTACAACCTGAAAACACTTAGACTGCGATATAACAGGCTTACTGGTCTAATACCATTTAGAATCTTCAACATATAAAAAATGGAAATACTTTCCCTTACAGGGAATAGCTTAATTGGTTATCTCCCTCTTGACATATGTCATGGACTTCGAAGACTCAAAGGGCTATTTCTATCTTCAAATAAGTTTAGTGGCAAAATTCTTTCTGGTCTATCGGAATGTTCACAACTTCAGAAACTTTCTTTGTCAATCAATCAATTCAATGGATCCATTCTAGGAGAAATTGGGAATTTAAGGAAGCTTCGGATTTTATATCTTGGTTCAAATAATTTTTCAGGTAGCCTAATCTTGATTGTTTATACTTTAGATTATTGTTTGTTCTCAGATAATTGATGTTGATAATTGTAGTCTCTTGGTCTGTTTCGACAATCTGACAGGAGCAATTCCACATGAATTGGGTAACCTGGAGAACCTCAAGGAGTTGAGCTTGCAGAAAATTTTTCTTACTGGCTCCATTCCTGCCAGTTTCTCTAACATTTCATCATTACAATATATTAACGTTGATCAATGCAGACTTTCTGGTAACTTTCAATCAGTAGAAACTTTTTATGATTGCCCTCAGTATTTTTATATAGGAGTTTAAAGAAAGTTTGGCACTTTAAAATTTTGTAGGTGTAACCCCACAAGAGATTGGCAGTCTTTACAACTTGGAGTATCTTTATTTGAGCGACAATATTTGAAGCGGTTCCATTCCCCAAAAGATCTTCAACGTCTCAACGTTATTACTCATTTCAGTTTCAAACAATCACCTTTCAGGCAACCTTGATTCATTGATTTTGGGTTATGAGCTTCCTAATATTCAAGAGCTCTACATGGACAGGAATAATTTCCAAGGAAGAGTACCGAATTCCATTGCAAATTCTTCTAAACTCACTGCAATAGACCTGTCTCAAAACAATTTTACTGGACCAATTCCCAACTTCCTAGGAGATTTGACATTCCTTAAAAGTGTAAACTTGGGTGACAACAATTTTATAAGCGAATCTTCAGAATTGAGTTTCATCACTTCATTGACAAGCAGTAGGTATTTAACAAAATTGATTTTTGCTAATAATCCCTTGAATGCCACTCTTCCGGGTTCAGTTGGCAATCTTTCCACTTCTCTTCAATATCTTTATGCTTATAATTGTGATCTCCAATGTGGCATTCCAAAAGAAATTGGCAATCTCAGCAGTTTGATAGTGTTAAGTCTGTATGGCAATGAGTTGACGGGATCAGTTCCAAAAAATCTGGTGGATTTGCAAAATCTTCAAGGATTAGATCTTCATACAAATAAGATAAGTGGATCTATCCAGGAAACTTTGTGTGAACTTCCCAATTTTTATGGATTGCTGTTGTCAGAAAATTTAATAACTGGAGCTATTCCAGACTGCATAGGAAATATTACTACACTAAGGCTTCTATATATAGACAGCAACAGATTGACCTCCAGCATACCTGCAAGCCTATGGCTCAGGAACGACCTTCTGGAGTTGAGTCTATCTTCAAATTTTTTGAGCGGCTCTCCACCTCAAGAAATAGGGAATCTGAAGGCTGCAACTGTTATTGATCTATCAGTCAATCAATTCTCAGGTAGCATTCCAACAACAATTGGAGATTTACAGAGCTCGATTAATCTTTCCTTAGCACATAACACACTGCAAGTATCTATTCCGGAGTCAATGGGTAAGCTGCTGGACCTGGAGAGACTTGATCTATCTTACAACAATCTTTCAGGTAATATCCCAAAGTCCTTGGAGGAAATTAAGTATCTCACATACTTGAACTTTTCTTTCAATGATTTAAGCAGCGAAGTTCCTTCCAGTGGTCCTTCCAAAAACTTTTCAAGTCAATCCTTCATTTTTAATGAAGGATTATGTGGTGATCCTATATATGGTCTCTCATCATGTCCTGTTGGTAAACATAAGAGTAGAAAACTGATACTTCTAGTTGTATTCTCTTTGTTGGGGATTATAGTACTAGTTCTAATCTCCATGGCTTTGGCGTATGCAATTGGAAAATACCGAAGGAAAAAATTGGTGGAAAAGAAAGTAGATTTGAAACATGGCACAACACTATGGGTCTCATATTATGAACTTATGAAAGCCACTGAAGGGTATAATGAGAGCCATTTGCTTGGCGCTGGGAGTTTTGGCTCTGTCTATAGAGGGACTCTTAATAATGGAAGAGAAGTGGCTGTGAAGGTATTCTGTTTGCAACAACAAAATGCATTCAAGAGTTTTGATGTAGAATGTGAGATATTGCGCAACCTTTGCCATCGTAATTTGTGCAAAGACATTAGTACTTGCTCCAATCCAGATTTCAAGGCCTTGGTACTTGAGTACATGTCTAATGGAAGCCTCGAGAAGTGGTTATATTCAGATGACTGTGTCTTGGATATTTTGCAAGGAATTAACATAATGATAGATGTAGCATGCGCATTGGAATATCTGCACTATGGCTATGATACGCCTATTGTTCACTGCGATTTGAAGCCAAGTAATGTTCTTCTCGATGAAGATATGGTTGCCCACTTGAGCGATTTTGGAATTGCGAAGTTATTTGGTGAAGGAGAAAGCAATGTATACACTACAACCCTGGGAACATTGGGTTACATTGCACCAGGTAAAGCTCCTATCTTTTACCCCAATACTCTCTCGTGAGCATTTAGGGCACGCTTGGTGTACCCAATTAAAATTTTGATTCATTCGGCAAATAATAATAATAAAAAAAGAGTTCTTTTATGTATTTTTCTAGACATCGGATAGTACATTACAATTATTTATAATATATAGTGTAACACCAAACATAATACAACTAATTAATTTCATAATGCTTGTGTAGTGTCAACTAGATGTGATGTTTATAGCTACGGGATTATGTTAATGGAAGTATTTACAAGAAAGAAACCAAGCAGTGAGATTTTTTTGGGTGATGTAAGCCTAGGGAGCTGGATAAAGGATTCTATGCCCAATGCAATTACTCGAATTATAGATTCTAACTTTTTGGGGCCAGAAGAAATACACTCCACAGAAAAGTTGAAATGTTTGTCACTTTTAATGGAACTTGCTCTAAATTGCACCCGGGAAAGTGCCAATGAGAGGGTGAACATGAAACACTAGTACAAAATCGCGCATAAAAAATGGGTATTATGCGTCGTTTTATGTAACAACCGACGCCAATTGAAAACGCGGTGGCAATTTTGTAAATAAATTTTAAGTAAAGGCGTCGGTTCCTATTGAACCGACGCCCAAACCCCGGGTTTGGGCGTCGGTTCCCCTTGAACCGACGCCCAAAACCCGCGTTTGGGCGTCGGTTCAATAAGAACCGACGTCCAAATCCGAGTTTTTTTCCGCGCCCTTTTCAATTGTATCGCGTAACTCACTTCAATCACAAAACTCTCTCTACGCCCAAACTCTCTCCACTCTCTCCACACCCAAGCCGCCACTGCCCGCCTGTCGCCGCACCGCCCGTCGCCGCCGCCGCAAGGTGACCTTAAATCTCTACCCCCTACTTAGTTTTTTTGTAAATGTGTGTGTGTATATATATACACACATATATATCTATGTGTTTATATAATGTTTGTGTATATATATGTATGTATGTATATATATATATATATATATCTATGTGTGTATGTGCGTGTATATCTTTGTGTGTGTGTGTATATATATATATATATGTGCGTGTATGTATATATGTATATATATATATATGTATGTGTTTTTGTGTGTGTATATATATATATCTGTGTGTATGTATATGTTTGTGCATATATATATATAATTGATTTATTATTTATCAAGTTAATTGGTTTGTTTGAATATATATTATTGATTTGAAGTTAGTATATTGGTATACAATAATATTTGATTTATTGGAGTTAAGTTATGCAATCTTAGTTTGATTTTTAAAAGTTGAGAATTGATTTTGGATTAATGTTGGAGTAGTAGATGATGTTGAAGTTTGATTGGAGTTGCGTTTGAGTTTTGAATATGTCGATGGTGAATAATTTGGTTTTATTGTAGTATTTTCATTCCCCCTATAGGTTGGCTAAGTCCAATTTACAGAGGAGACTCTGTCGAAAATTTGGTAAAATTTTACAAATAAAAAATGAAAATTATAATTTGTGGTGACTGTCACTCGTACAAAATTGACCATACTAATAAAATAACTATATAAAATACAATCATCCTTGTAAACTTTTAATCTTTTTAATTATATCTTCACATATAGGTCGTAAATTATCTTATTTGATTCCAACTACTAAACTTTCTTGTATTCCTTAGCGCTATACATTGTTAATATTATTTGTGATCTTGATAACAATAATTTGATATATATATATATTTCTAACATGAATATTGATTGTCATATGTGCAGGTACGTGTTATATTGTTTTAATATAATGGCGGAGTCTTCAAGTTCTTCAGACGATCATAGTACTACCCAAACAAAAAGGACAAGAGGGCCGACTATGTGTAAGAAAATTAAGAAGGCAGGGTCAGAAATCAATGTTATTGAGTTCGATGAAAAAAATAGGCCGATCGGACCAGGAAAGAATAATTTCAAAGCTTTCATAGGGTCTTTGGTCCGTATTCACGTTGACATAAACATCAGTGATTGGCACAAAGTGGATCAAGGCCTTAAGGATATGATGTGGGAAGAAATCAAGGTACTATCACTTTATACATAATGAATTGAACATTAATCGTAATATTTTTTATAACATCGCATATTATCCTTAACTTTCAGAGGGAGTTCAACATCCCCGATGATCGTCGTCTGAAATCAAGTGTTTTGAAAGTTGCGGGGATGCGATGGAAAGATTTTAAGACAAGGCTGGTTCATAAGTACATTACACATGACCACCCAAAATATAAATCCCCTACGCAGCTTTATGATTTCTTATCTGAAGAGCAATGGGAGTTGTTCAAGAAAGAACGACAAACGGAGCAATTTAAGGTATATTGAAATGTACGCATATGATTTATTGAGTTGAAAAACTAAAAATATATTATTTTATTCAGGAGAAAAGTAAGAAGGCTAGAGATAGTCAAATGCGAAATGAGCATCCCCATTATTTGGGCTCAGCAGGTTATGTGGGGATGAAGCCACAATGGCTAGTAAGCAACCCATTATCTTCTAGCACTTCATGTGACATGATTAGCTCCTCAATTGTAAGCGATGATCGCAGTTTAGATTGGGTTCGAGCTAGATCAAAAAAGAAAGAAGATGGAACTTACTACATCCCCAACGAGAAAACTAGAGGGGTGTTTGACAAAATTGTAAGTATATCTTCCCGGTTTTTCATATTTTCAATTCAAATTAACTTTAATACTTGTATTTAGTTTTCAGTTTTTTTTTTTTAAACAGGTAGAAAAAGCTGAGCAGGCCACACAGGGGACATTTGTGGCAAGTAGGCAACATGATATTTTAAGTGAAGCCCTTGGGAAGGAGGATCATCCTGGTAGGGTGAGGGGGTATGGCGTGTATGTCACCATGAGTGATGTTTACGGCAAGCCGGACGATTACCTCAGACGATCTTGTGGGGTTGTTTCAGTAGATGACATTAAGGAGATAATCAGGCACGAGATGGAGGATAGCATTACCGAGAAGGTCAGGCATCAAACCATGTCGGAGATGCAAAGTAAATTCGACAGTATGCAAAGTGCGTACCATAGTATGCAGAGTAAATACGATGCTATCCTCCAGCGCTTGGGCCTAAATGTTGATGCCGAGATGGACGTAACTCCACACCCCCGACCTCTAACTCGAAGCAGTTGTCATTCCGTGAATCCAGACCCATTTGGTGGGCTTCATGTACTTAATGCTAAATTATTTAAGTTTTTTTTTAATATTGCTTATTTCATTTCAAATGGAAAGTGATGACTTATATGTTCAATTATATATGTTGAAAAATAGAAGCCGATTCCTTGTCGTCTCGCCGTAAGTCATGATGGTGAGAAACAAATAGTGGCCAGCGGAATGGTTTATCCGTCCGGAGCCGACACTGTGGTGCATCATCAACCACTCTGGCTTGATCATGTGAAGGTGTCCGTTGACCATGTCGTAGATGGTGCGAAAGCGTTCTATCTTCCAGTGCCATCTCAACATCACACCACGGTGGGGGAAGGTATTGGAAGTTTTTTTCAATGGCCGAAGGAGTTGGTTATTTTTGGAGAGGTAATAATGTTTAGTTACATAAAAGATTATGTCGATATTAATTTATTTTAAAATCGTGTTAGAAGTGTTATAATGATAAAAATTGTCTTCTTGCAGGAAGAGGCACCGAAAAAGCTAAAAAAATCTAACGAACAGAAAAAGCCTCAAAGTTTTGAATTGTCATCTACCCAGCGACCTGCAATTGTCGACGATGAGACGTTACAACGTCTAGGTGACAAATGCAAAATGTTGAACACTCTAGTCCTTCAATTGCCTGTTGGTGATGACTTCTACCAGGTGCCCATAGATGCCTCTGTGTTCAACTGTGCATTCGACGATGGTATTTTTGTTACAGTCGGAGACATCACCGATTTGCTAACGTTGCAATGGTTGGATACATCTATCTTACAAATATTTTCAATGTAAGACTTCTGATCAGAAATTATAACTTGACTTTAAATCATTATTTTATTTATATTTATTGGTTTAATTATTTTTAGGTACCTCCATGAGATGTGTCATGAATACGGTATTGAATCAATTGGATTCATGTCTCCGACACACATTGCATCGGTTTCGGTAAGAACAAATGCAGATGGTGTTGTAACTTACATGGACAGCACCATGAGGGCAATGCAAAGTAAGAAGTTCATTATAGCACCGTATTTTCAGGAGTAAGACCACCGACATTCTCTCTTTTTTTACCTAATTTGAATCATATATGTTTAAAGTTGTATTTACACGTTCATAATACGTAGGAACCACTGGATGTTGCTAGTGATTTCTCCTCAGAAGAATACGGTGTACTTCTTGGATTCAGCTGGTGCATGTAAGCGTGACTTAGATATCAAGCCGCTATTGAATACGTAAGTTATGATAATTTTTCATGAAATAATTGTGGAGTTGTGATGAAATTGATTGTGGAGTTGTGGTAAAATCGATGAATTTCTGTAGTGATTGTTGAGAATTTATTTCAATAGCAACTTGCCTCTTTACAGGTTAGATAAGTTCAATTTATAGAGGAGACTCTGCCAAAATTTCTGTAGAAAATTTAGAGTATTTTTTTTTTTTTGGTAACTTGTTCATATAATTTATTAAAATTTTAGGGCTTTCAAAATGTATTGGGCCCAAGGAGGTGTTAGGACGAAAGGCAATACCACGTGGCTAAAAATAAAGGTACGAAAACACATTTAAAATTTATTGTAATGTTTTGAATTATTTTCATATTCTATTAAGTTTGATTATTCATTTTAGTTTTCAATGTGAAAATTTCAGTGTCCTCAGCAACCTGGAGGTTCTGAGTGTGGCTATTACGTTATGAGAAATATGTATGAGATAGTCACAGAACACTTCCAGCTTCCTTCGTTAGAAAAGGTATAAATAATTTAAATTAGAGTTTTTAATTAAGACTTTATATTTTATTATAAAATAACTAATAATATGTTTTGATTGTTTGTAGGCATTTAAAAAATACTACTCAACGGAGGAAATCTTTGAGATTCAAAATTTATGGGCCAAATATTTCGTTGATAGGTGTGTGTAAAATGACGCGTATCCAAACTTAAATTTACATATTTGTATAATAAAACAACAATCTTGTATATATAATTGTTCTCTATTTAATTTTATTATGTATATGTCGATTATATATATATTTGATGATGCGCATGTGGAAAATGTTCAAGTCATCGCGGGCCACGTCCAAATGACTGCAGGTCACGACCTGCAGCGGCTTGGGTCACGACCTGCAGCGGCTTGGGTCACTGCAGGTGTGAAAACGGGGAAGAAAAAAAAAATAAAATAAAAAAATAAAATAAAAAAAAAATGACCACTTTAGGCGTCGGTTCAAACTTATAACCGACGCCTAAAGTTAGACTTTATGCGTCGGTTTATTAAAAATCGACGCATAAAGTCGAACTTTAGGCGTCGGTTCTAAAGTTTGAACCGACGCCTAAAGTGTTTATTTTTTTTTTTTTTAAAACTTAAAGCGTCGGTTATTAAAAAACCGACGCATAAAGTAGAACTTTAAGCGTCGGTTTACAACCGACGCCTAAAGTAAAAACTTTAGGCATCTGCGTCATAGGCGTCGCCCCTACAACCGACGCCTATGTCCTTTTACAACCGACGCCTTTTCCACTTTCTGTACCAGTGAAAGAAGTTGTTGTAGCATTGAAAAAGATTAGATTTCAGCTACTCGATCCAAGGACGGAATAAATGGAACATCCAATTTCTTCGCTTTCACTTCCATGAACTCATGGCATTGTGGACTCGATCATCCATCACCTCTGATTATTAAAAATATGTTGTCAATTTAATCTTAAATCTAAGTCTGTTATATCTCATTTTGACTCTTGTTTACGTTATTAAATTCAAAAACTTCCATTTGGCAAAATTTAGGTCTCATAAATTTTGTTTCTAGACCTAAATTTTGTTTCTAACTGCAAAAATTGAAATTGAGATTGTAATTACGGAGATGTAATTCACCTATCTCATTACGGACTCAAAATAAACAGATACAATACAAGATTCTTAGTCCGCAATTGATCAATGTAGCATTCATCCATCCATCCACCTACCCAATCACCCATGAATTCACATAAACCTTCAGGAAATTCAGCAGTATTAGTATCTCACTACAAATCAGCAACAATTATTATAATTTTTAGAACAACAAAATTTCAACTGTATCAATTCATTAAGGCATCAAATGGATTTATTTCCAACTAACATAATCAGGATACGTAAAACAAATATGGGAGCAGAACTACCAACCTTTTGCCCTGACGAAAATTGGGGGAAAAGCAGGAACTATTCAGAAGGCTGGTGAGAGTTTTGACCTTGGTTTAAGACATTATAATGTGAGCAGGGAACATCAATTCAGCACTCTAAGAGAGATTTTTTTTTCAGTGAATTTTTTGCTAAAAGTTATGTGTTCAAAAACAATTAAATATATATTTTTTTATTTGCCAAATATAGGCTAAATTTTATAGTCGAGAAGTACGAAAGTTTCTCAAAATTCGATCGTTTCTAACTATCAGTGATATCGCTTCACTGCCAAAATCATTTGAGAAATGCTACATGTACCAACACTTCTAACAATGTACTAACAGACGAGAAATTGACATTAAAATTCCTTGAAATTGGATCTCACGATATTTTGAGAGATGCACATATAGAAATAACCAAATAGATCCGGATAGCCAAAAACGCTCCAAAATTAAATCCTTTGCCTGACGCCGCCCATCTTCTTCATTTTTCTCATCTTTTTCGATCGATATGCACCTAAACCCAGCGACCACCTGGTGATCACATTATTATTCTTCTAGTTCCTTCTACATCTTTCAACTTCGAGGAAGCTAGGAGAACTAAGAACCACAGTTTATTTTTATTTTTTTTGAAAATGCGGAATGTGGCTTCAGATTCCTAAGCCTATGATCACTGACTATTATAAATGTTGAAATGTTATTGTTATTTATCCATGTTGATTCTAGAAATCTCATAGATTGAATATGTGTGGTACTTCAGTTCAACCACAGCATGGGTGGAAGGAGAAGAACGTGAAAATATGGGTTACGTATGTTATTTTAGTAGTTTCAAATTTGGTTTAGTCTGTTGAGTTTGAAGATATATTATTGGGAACTAAGAACATGAACATCTATGTTTAGAAGTTTAAATGCTCATTACATTACCTAAATTACTTACTAATATAACATAAAATTTTTGCTGTAGAAGTTTGAAGAATGTACTCCAATGATGAAGAATTGAATGAAAACTACAGTATATTGTTTCAAATAAAATTCTAAAACATTCAAATCTTGAAAATAAATTCTGAAAAGGGCACAAAATCAACTTCTTGAACAGGCCTCAGATCTGAAATTACTGTTTCTGGATCGTCACCTTGCTTAGCCTCACCGGAATCGTCCGATGAAGCACACTCAAATAAGTTGAAATGGAAATCTGAACACAATCGTCGTGCTCAATGGAATCGCCTCACAATTTGGCTTGGAATCGCCTCAGTGCATTTACAGTTTAGGGCTACATGGTCTGGAAGTGGGCTAACAGGTTTTAGGGGAAGTGTAGGTCATACCGTAATACCAACAATAATTTAGGACAGTTTCGGCATTTTAAAAAATGTTAGTATGTTGTTAGTAAAATGTGTTTGTATGTGTAGTATTTCTAGAATCATTTAATACGAGAACGTTTCTTTGAATTTTGCTACACATTCTAACAAATCTACTAACAACTTATAAACAAACGAGAAAATCCCGAAAATGCCCTTAAATCTAATTGAATATTTCAAATTTACACAACATCCCTAAATAAGGTCAGATCCCTAAAATTCTCAGACCATTTCCTCAACCAGAGACGCCGCATTCAGAGAACTCTCGCGCAGTTCAATAGTCCGACCAAAAGCCCATTACGAAAAGGCCGGCGCTGAGCACTGATCTTCCTGTGATTATCTAAGCGCAAAGATGAAGTCCCATTTTCCTGATTTACTCTTCTCGTTACTGCTCATTTTTCAGTTATTTTAGTTTCATGAGCATGGAGATCTAAGTGTTGTGAACCTGCTACTACAATTTCTTTGTATTGCCGACCCTTTTCAGTGAGTTGCCTAGCGACCGAGAGGATTAATTTTACCCATTTCTTGTTGAGTTGCCGAGCGAGTGAGACCATTTTGGGTGAAGATGAATTTTTTTTCTTCAGATTATTGATTTATGTTCAACATTGAAGAAATCCAAAATATTACTTATTTTTTGCTGTTTAGGATTAGTTTTTTTTTTTTTTTTTAATTGAAGATGTATAATTTTTTCATTGCTATTTAGGATTAGCTTTTTTTTTTTTTTTTTTTTTCATTGAAGATGCATTTCCATTCCTAATTTTTTTTATTGAAGATGCTTTTTTTTTGTCGCAATTATTTTTTTCTTTTTACCATTTTGTTGTCGTTTAGGATTAGCACAGTTTTCGAGCATTAGCACATTTTTCTCCGGCTTATACAATTTTGCAATTTGTAACGAGTCACTACACCAAAGTTCACCTTTTACGGCGTGCATTGCATGCTGTAAAACTGTGTTTACGGCGTGCAGGTACACGCCGTAAAAGGTCATGCCGTAAATATTTACGGCGCGTAAATACTCAATATTTACGGCATGCGAATACGCGCGCTGTAAATACTCATGGTCATTTATGGCGTGTGTCCGCACGCCGTAAATGGATTTTTTATTTTAAAAAAAAATTATTTATACAATTACCGACAAACATATAATAATTATTAGGGGTGTAAACGGTTTGGTTTGGGCGGTTTTTGATAATTTTTCAAATCAAACCATTTAAAGCGGTTTGACGTTTTTCCAATCCAAACCAAACCATTTCATTTTCTAAACCAAACCAAACCAAACCATTTTTTGCGATTTGGTGCGATTTGCAAATGAAATTAAAATAATATATGTAGTTCGTGTTAAAATAACTATTGAAATAGACTTTTGAATTAAGACATCAAAATTAATTATAAATTACCCAACAACAATACAACATTACAGATTTAAGACTAACAAAATTAAAACATATGGACAAACAACTTCTAAGATAGATACAAATGCACAATCACAAACAAATTATCACGATAATATCAAAAAAACCTAATAGATAACATAAAAGCAAAAATTAGTGATCACAATATTACAAAATAGATTTAGTGATTCCAAAATACACACAAAATAAGCAACTTCCATTACAATTATAAAATGTTTAGATCTATGATAGCTTCCTTTGACATTGTGTAATGCTCCAGCGCTTCAATTTTTGATACCATGTCTCCCTACATTTTACATACTGAAAAAAATTATATTACAGTTGACTAGCAACCAAAAAGAAGCACAAAACATAGAATTGAACTAGCTAAAGTATACTAACCTGTCACATTCTTGTTCAATTTTTTATTGGTGCAATATTTCTGCTACTACACATGATTCATCTTCATGCCAAAAAAATAAAAATAAAACAAGAACAAATGAATTCATTAGTTCCAACAAAAATGAAATGCATAAAATTGAGAAAATGTATTGGAAAGTAAATATCATATTACCTTCAACTGCTCTCTCGGAGTCATCAAATACCTGAACCTCCTCCAAATATTGACGCAGCACTATTGGTTCTTTGTTTCTATGCATCCAATTCTTCGCGCAAATGAGTGCCTCAACCATCTTTGAACCCAACGAACTCCTAAAAGAATCAAGAATTCGAAAACCCTCATCATCAACATGTCGAAATGGTAACTTAGATAATATGAAGTACTTACTAATTTGTTCTCTAACCTCTTTTTGAGTAAACATGATTGTATGTACACCATTATCACCATCATCAATTTTTGACTTACTACAAAAATTCAGTGTCTTGTTTTTTGTCCTGAAACCTAAATGGATACTTCTTGCACAACCCCTCTATATGATTTCTCAGTGTACTAGTGCCAATATTTTTAGAATGATACTTATACACCTGTCCACAATAAATACATTCTATATTCCCATCATCCCGCTGATTAAAGTGAACCCAAATTTCAGACTTTTTATGCCCCTTATGAGCCTTCTTTTTTCCACTATCATCCACACTTTCAATCTTAATTGGTCTAATATCGTCATTGTCATGATCACTGTGTATTTCTAAAATGGGATCCATTCTTCTAAACTATAAAATATGACCATAATAAGAGTCATTAGTTAAAAGAAAGGTATACCCTTGAAAATTTTAACAAACAGATCCCAAATTACTATGTAAGGCAACCACAATCTCAAAATTTCAAATGTTTAAATACAAAAGACAAAAGATTTAACAAACAGATCCCAAATTACTATGTAAGGCAACCACAACCTCAAAATATTTTAAAGTCGTTCAACAGTATATCCTTGGTCCCAAAGAACTAGTTTTTAGTTTTATTTCAAAGAACTTTAAACAATATAACCTTGATATTTAGCCATCTATGCATGTTTGGAATTATAAAAATATACATGTCATCACAATATTGTCAATCAAATTACGAAATTAGGAAACTGTAATTTTTGCAATTTTAGAAGTCATTTAACAGATTAATAAATTATTCGAAGAACAAGAGGTATTTCTGGCTTGATTTCAAAAGTTCAAAAACATTGTACAACGGATATTTAGCCATACTTACTAATTTGAGATTATAAAAATAAACTTGAAATCACAATATTGGCCATCAAAAATCAGATTCAAAATCAAACTCAAAATAAGGAAACAAGAGAGAATAAGGCTTACCCAGAAGTCTAGCTACGTGAAAAGCTTCTGCTCAGTTCCATATTTATCATTCCTCAAAGTTTTGCAAAAACTACAAAAAAAAATAAAATATATATATGTATCAGAAAACGAAACAAGCATATGTTGCGCAGCTACACTGCTTGGAATGGTTGGAAGAATGATATATACTTACCGGCGATGACGAGTGAAGAACGTAGTCGGCGATGACCAGAGAAGAACGCAGAATACAGGGAGAGAAAGGTAGGTCTTCTGAGCACTATGCAGCGTCTGGAGTCTGGGAGAAGTGAAACACTGGAACTGGAGCTCGTCTTTTACGGTTTAGGGCATTAGGTTTTAGTTTTGTGACTTTGTCATGGGCTGCGGGTTAGTGGGCTGGAACTGGATGCTGGGTAGCTGGAGTTGAATTGATACCAAATTTTAAGCCCCTGTTAGTCTGTTACTCTATTTTGTAATAAAAATAAGATTTTAAAGTTTTTAATTGTAACAAATCAGGAAAAAAAAATTCTATAATTTTCCAATTGAAAAATAAAATATTAATTATAATTTTTTTGGCGGGTTGGCGGTTTGAAACGGGTTTTGAAAATTGAAACCTAAACCAAACCATTCGAAAGCGGTTCGGTTTGGGTCAAAACCGAAACGTTGACGGGTTTGCGTGGATCCGAACCAACGGTTTCGAAATTGCGGGTTCATTTCGATTTAGCGGTTTGATGGTTTCATTGTACAGCCCTAATAATTATGAAACAAAATTATACACATTAAATTCAAATAAAATCATGTTTTACACGGTTTCGGTAAACAAAAATATTTAGTACAATTCAATATACAATAACCAAAATGTAGATTTCATCTAATTTCTTTGGTAATAGAATAATACACCCTGAAAGAAAGCTTGTCTTGTAAGATGTCCAGCACCTATTTCTGTAACCATGATCTGCATACAAACAAGACCTTCACATTAGAAGCTATAACTTTTTTCAAACTACCTCATCTAAAATTTTAAGTTGTTGCCTCCTCACATCTATACCTGATTCGTTTTTCATTGAAAGGATTAATGCCCATATATTTACAATTCAAAACATGAACCATGATTTTTTCTTGTTCTAATACCATGCTAACCATCTAATTGAAAAGCTAAAGTTTTTATAAAGGAAGCAAACTTAGTTATATTTTTCTTCAACCCACATCCCTCCCCAGGTTAAATTTATTTTTTCAGTCATAATCCTTGCACATGCACATTTTTCACAAGTGGGTGGCTGCAAGACTTGTACCTAGTATGACAAAGGTCTCTAATACCATGGTCGAAACATCTCATCTAAATTTTTGTACTTTTAGAGAAAGATTCATTTATTTATTTAAATATAGTCCAAAACAACTTTGATCAATAATGATTCTCGGTGCCCAAATGTTCAGAGGATTCAATAGCAATTGGTAAAGTATCATGGAAGAACATATGTAGCTCTATCATGATAATCAAAACTTCATTAGTTGAATCATTCAAATTAGGGCGTTTGAAGAAAATCACTTACTAGTATATGGCAATAATTTTTTCTTTTCCAGAATTCAAAATGGAAGTAACCTGAAAAATATTAACATCTAATAGGTAGACCATTTTAGAAGTATTTGGATAATTATTCTGTGGAGCCCAAAATTTGTGAATAAAAGGAGCTTCTCCAAATATAATGTTTCAGAGGATTGATGTCAATGATTGAAAACAAACTCATTCCAATCATCCATGAAATATTAAGTAGCTTCAAGCGAATTACATAAATAAAAATAAAAAACACAAGTGAATTAGCAAAACCATAGAAGGGAATTAATTCTAAGCCTTTCCCATCCATCTTATCTCTTCTTTTTCACTCTTACCTGGGTTAAAGGAATTAAGACCACAGGATCATAAAACTAAACCATCTCCCCCCAACTGTTCATTTTGTGATCGAAACATTAATTCAAAGAACCATCATGCAAAGAATTCTCAAAAGTCCTCAAGAATAAAATTATTGATATGCGTCCTTAAATTCTAGATCAAGCAATAACTATTATTGCAAATCAAGTGCCAGTGAACCAATAACCAATCAATTATTGCATATCAGACAAACAAACACAAACTCACTAGTGCAATTTAGAGCACGATTTCATTACAACAAGGCATAACGAATGAAGACGTACCTGACTAAACTTGAGTGCCTGCTATTCACTTGCAAGTTGGAGATTACAGGAGACAAAAACAAGCATACCGCCTGTAGGCCCAGATGGTTGACAATCGAAGGTCGAGATCTAGTGCGACACTATTGGAATGGCAGACTGGTGAGAGAGCCCAGCCCGATTCGCGCCGAATGCCTTGGAAACTGCATTTGGATCCATTGTTTGAGGATTCAGGTTATCGGGTTAGATTGGCGGTGCCTCTCTGTCTCTCTCTCATTTGTTTGCTGGAATAGTACACTAGAGACCTTCCCACTTAAATGTTTTGGGTTGGATAGTTGGTGAAGTATGTCGGGCGGAGGTAGAGTGGAAGAAGACGATTGAGGCTGTGGTTGAAGTGTTGAGGCATGAATAATTTCTATGCATAGGCTAAGGCTGGGAAATGGAAGGAATGGATAGATATGATTTTGGGTAAAATATCGCGCCCTAATATATTGTTAACGACGTGCAAAATCGCACGCCATAAATACTACTAGAGCTATTACGGCGTGCAAAAACTCACCCCGTAAATATGAATAGAGATTTTATGGCATACAAATATGCACGCCGTAAATATCAAATTTTACGACTTTCAACAATGCACGCCGTAAATAATGCACGCTGTTAATCTTGACTTTTTACGGAATTCTATTAATGCACGCCGTTAATACTATTAACCAATTAACGGCATACATGTGCACGTCGTAAATGATGAAATTTTATGGCGTACTGGAATTAACGCCGTTAATGTTAATATTTTACAGCGTGCATAACTCGCACGCCGTAAAAACTTTATTTTTACGGCATGCCTTGCATGCACGCCGTAAATGCATGCCGTAAAAAGACCATTTTGTTGTGGTGAGTAGGTTAAAAGTTTTTACGGTATGCCTTGCATGCACGCCGTAAATGCATGCCGTAAAAAGACCATTTTGTTGTGGTGAGTAGGTTAACAATGAGTAAGAACCGTTATGTATGTCAAAGTTCTAGGAACACGGAACATTGGATGGAAGATTGCCCGTTCAAGCGTAAATGTCCACGTTGGAAGAAGAGCATTATTAAATGGTTAGAGGTCTATAGGACGCGAAATGTGGGAAAAATGTTCTACAACTGGATGTGGATATGTAGCGATCGAGAATTTTCGTGATTTATTCAAATAAATATTTTTGTTTTTAAAAACGTGTCGCTTCGACTTTGTCCATCATTTATTTATTTATTTTTAAACGCATGCTCGTCAAGTCAATTAAGTGAAATTAAAATTTATTTAAAATTTTCGTCAAATTCCAATTTTTATTAAAAGTATTTCAAATGTCACAATTTATTTGAAGTCCAAACTTAAATTGTTTCGAGTCCAAACAATTTTCTTTTGGTCTAATCCAACTCCCTAAGTCCAAATAATTGTACCAATCATTCAAGTCCATTTAAAACCCAATAAGTCCTTTCTCGGCCCAACCAATTCAACAGCTTCTTCCTCCCCAAGTCTTTCCTTACACAATCGATACTCATTTCCAAATTTCTTACAAGCTTTCCATAAGCCAAGATTCAACCTAAATTACCATGTTTAACACCTAAATCAACTATTAATTAAATCCCTCACCTCATCATCCAGACAAAACACCCAGACCTCTAGCAGGTATACTTTTTTCTCAATTTTCTACCATAGCCGAAGCTTGGTATGTGCATCCATCACCAGTGCCAACCACCAGCCTGAAACCACCAATTCAAAACCACAAGCAGAAAACAATTTCACAACCACCTTCAACCTCAAGACCAACCTCCACTGCAGGCTGGGTATCTCCTCAACACCACCAAACCAGCCGCTACCTACTGCCATTCGTTCCCAAGAACCACCAAATCGATTCAAAACACCTTCAATTCAACAACAAACATAACACTGATGCACAATTCATATTCCAAGAACCGCCACCAGTAATCGCCTCGCACTGCCCACTTTTAGAAATCACCAAACCCGAACCTCGAGCCACCTCTTCAAGCTGTGACATCCAAAACCCTCAAGACACCGCATAACGCCACTCAATCCGCCATCAACTTAACACACAAATCAACCCAAAAGTCAAAGAATGAACCCTCCAAATACCTTACCTTCGACCGCCACCTGGTTGGTTGGATCTTTGACCGGATTAATCGCCGAAAAACTTCGAAACCCAAACTTCCCGTTGCGGTTTCTTGCACCCAAATTGAGCCCCACTTCAAAAATCTTCACACACCCACACCACACTCATCACTGTCAGGTTCCGATGGTGCCATCGTCGGTGTATTGGCCGGAGACCGGGCCGTTAGGGGTGTAAACGGTTTGGTTTGGGCGGTTTTTGATAAATTTTCAAACCAAACCATTTAATTTTCTAAACCAAACCAAACCATTTTTTGCGGTTTGGTGCGGGTTCAAACCACAGTTTGCAAACAAAATTAATCAAAAAAACTTTTCAAACCAAGGCTAGTTACGAAAATCATGTAAAATCTTGTTAAGAGGCTTTTCGCTAGCATAACATAGTAACATACTGTGTTAAAGCTCATAGATAAGTTACACATTAATTAGGAACCAAATATCAAGAAGATTACTGTCGAAAAGAAACTGGGTTTGAATTAGCAAAAATGTGTTTCAAATTTAGAATTGGGTTTAATTTTTTTACTGAATCTAGAAAATAGTGAAAAGAATAAAATGCCTTGAACTTAATCACATTCCTAAGCCTTCATTCAAAATGAATGTTGAATCAAAATGTTTTAAATATCCATTGTCCACAACAATATAGTATGACGACAGTACTAAGAATTTTTCCCAACAAAATGACAAATTATACAAGAATCAAAATGACAAAAATAGGTTTTACAGGTTGGCGGTTTGAAACGGGTTTTGAAAAGTGAAACCTAAACCAAACAATTTGAAACAGGTTTGGTTCGGGTCAAAACCAAAATGTTGACGAGTCCGTAAGGACCCGAACCAACGGTTTCAAAATTTTGGTTTCAATTCAGTTTAGCGGTTTGGCGGTTTAAATTTACAGCCCTACCGGCCGTGACGGAAGGGCCCTCTCTCTCTCTCTCTCTCTCTCTCGATTTCAACTGAGAGAGAGAATGTGATGATTTGTTATTTTAAAACATGATTTCCAACTTTTTCCCTTTAGTCCTGCAAGTTTTAAAAGTTATTTATTTTAGTCCCTGTTAGTTTAAAAGTAATTATTTCAGTCCCTATTTTTTATTTGAGTTATTTCAGTCCTTAAGTTTTAAAATATTTATCTTTAGTTCCAAATTTTCAATTGAGTCTATTTTTACCCAAAGTTTCTACTGAAATCTAATTTGGTCATAAACTTTTTGAGTTGGTCAATTCAGTTCTAATTTCAATTAATTTCACAATTTAGTCCCCGAGTCTTCAATTGAGTATAATATGATCCTGAGTTTTGACTGAAATATAGCCCTTGTTTGAGCCCCATTATTTCAGTTTTTAATTTGGGTTTTGAAAATCTAATGGTTAAAAAGTGGTTTGAAAAGTAAAAGATTGTGGGCTTGACTTTTTTTGATGTTTGAGATTGATTACTGAAGAAAAAATTTGTAAAAATAATGAGAAATAATGGGGCTCAAACAAGGGCATAATTTGGTCAGGAACTTTCTGGGTTTATCAATTTAGTCCCTAATTTCAATCATTTGCACAAAGTCTCAAATCTTTACACTTTACCATTTTAGTCTGAGTTTTACACTTTTAAATTCTTTCAACTCAACCCTCGAATTTCCTTTTATTTATAAAACTTTAATTTATAGTTTCTAATAGAAATTATTTATTTAGGGCTAGACGAGGCGCGGGATTTTCAAGAAAGTTAGAATCATTTTTAAGCAAATTCAGAAATATCTTAAGGTAGGTTCATTACTTCAAAACCTCTTTTATTTTAAATGCGCAATATTAAGTAAACCCTATTGTAAATTTATGCATGTGATTACGTAATTTATGAGAACTAGCTGCCTTCGGGCTAGATCCACATGCTTTCGGGCATGGACCAATTGCCTTCGGGTCCAGATCCACATGTCTTCGGGCATGAAAATTTATGACTTATGAGATCCACTTGCTTATTGCATGAGAATGAGAATTTATGAATTAAGTTGCATGATTATGTGTATTATTTACTGTACAGTTTATTTAATTTGCGCTTAACCTACTGATTATTTTTTCGAAATGATCACTCCTATTTTTATACTTACAAATTGCAGATTTCGGAGGTAGTGACGAATGAAAGGGCAGTGGTGGCAAATAATAATGAAGATATATTTTTAAAGCAACAATTCATGAATATTGTCAATTTATTTATTTGTCATTATTTTAAATATGAGATTTAAAGTTATGAACATCGTCAATTTAATTATTTGTTGTTACTTTCTTTGAAAGTTAAGATTTTAACGTTTTCATGAATTTATGAATTTTAATTTATTTGCTGTTACAAATTTTCAAATAAATATGATTTTTAGAATTCAATTATTTTCTGCAATAAAAATTAGATTTAAAAGGAGAAGTGGCGTCTCGGGTTATTAGAATTTGGGGCGTTACAGCTTGGTATCAGTGCGGGTCTAAGTTTCTGTAGACTTGCAATTTTTTTTATTTTTTATTTTAAATAAAAGACTTTTCTAAAATAATAATAAATAATGTTTTGACAACTTTCGCCACTGTCATCATTCGCTCCGCCAACTCCGAAGGTAAATGATTGTATCATGAAGTTTATCTTATATAAATTTGAATTCTATTTTATATTGATTTTGGATACGTGAGAAATGAAATGTTTTGAGATTTAGAAGAGAAAGAATAAGAAATTTTTGTATCCAAATTAAGAAGAAAGAAAACAAGTTTGGGCATAATTTGAAACATTTATTTTTAAATTTATACGTCCTCATAAATCTTAACTAAGAGAGATAGATAAACCCCACCTAATTGGACTTTGCATAATTGGTTTAGGAACTTGTCTCGACGCGTAAATAGAAATGCACCGAGTCAGACCAACCACGATCAAACTACCCAAGGGCAAGATCCCACGACCCAGGCCACTATCATTAGGGATTTACTTCGGGCGGTTCAGGACTTGAGACAAACCCCGGCAGGTACCTCAATGCCGATAATTGAACAATTTAGGAGATACCGTCTTCCCACTTTTGATGGTGGAAATAATGCATTAGTTGTTGAGGAATGGCTTCAGACCATAGAGAAGATTTTCAAGCATATATCTTGCCCTAAGAACAAGAAGGTGATGTGTGCCGAATTCATGTTGGTTGGTAGGGCTAGTTTCTGGTGGAAATCTGCATCACGAACCAGCACTCCAGCCCAACAGGAGGCTTTAACATGAGCCGAGTTTCAAGAAGAGATTCGAGAAAAGTTCTTTCCTCAAGCTCTCTGGGATGCTAAGGAGTCATAATTTCTTCATTTATGTCAGGGAGAACTGGAGATCACAGAGTATGAGAGGAGGTTCGAGGAGTTGTCCCGCTATGCTCCTCATTTGGTTAAAACGGAAGAAAAGAAAGCTCGTCGCTTCTAGCGGGGGTTAGGCTCTGATGTTCGTCAGATTGTTAGCTCCCACGTGCTCTCCACCTATGGGGAGGTAGTAAAGAAAGCTCAGGCCGTAGCATATGCCGGCATGCAGTATGGTGGACACAGTTCTGGAAATGAGCAAGGAAAAAGAAAATGGCAGAACCAAAATTAGAGTCAGAACCCGAATGAAAACAATGCACCCAACAAGAAACCCAACAACAGGCCTACTGAAGGATACACGTCCAATAATAACCCTCCGTGCCCCAAGTGTCAAAGGCCCCATCGGGCGGAGTGCCTCTGGGGAAAGGGTGTCTTCTATAGATGTGGAAAGCCAGGCCATAGGGCGAATGATTGTCACTCCGGTTCAGTTGGGGGCAACAAAATGAATAAGAAGAATGATCAAGCGAAGAAAGGAAATGCTAGAATATTCTCCATGACACATGAGGGCATCGATCGAGATGATGATGGGAACGCAGGTATGCAATCGCTAGCATTATTTTATGTGTTTTAATAGACTTTGATGCCTAGACAGACGGTTAGCGGTTTGACCTTGATGATTTAGTTTCAGAAACATATTCATTGGTCAATTCGAGACTTTGGAAAGGATCGAGAACGAGACTTATTGTTATTTACCCCGAACCATGTGATGAATTTTCAATCTTTTAACACCCGACCGCCACGTGTGTATCCTAGAGAGAGACGTCTAAATCCCTAGCAACCAAGAAGCCTGTAGACAAAGTCCAATGGGGTAGACACGGTGGTGATGGAACCACCTGTGAATAGAGAGAAGAAAATTCTTTCCAAGTATCCAGATATTTTAGATAAAGAAAGTTTAAAATTTCGAGGACGAAATTGCTTTAAGGGGGTAGGGTTGTAGCGACCGAGAATTTTTGTGATTTATTCAAATAAATATTTTTGTTTTTAAAAACATGTCGCTTCGACATTGTCCATCATTTGTTTATTTATTTTTAAACGCGTGCTCGTCTAGTCAAGTAAGTGAAATTAAAGTTTATTTAAAATTTTCATCAAATTCCAATTTTTATTAAAAGTATTTCAAATGTCACAATTTATTTGAAGTCCAAACTTAAATTATTTCGAGTTCAAACAATTTTCTTTAGCTCCAATCCAACTCCCTTAGTCCAAATAATTTTACCAATCATTCAAGTCCATTTAAAACCCAATAAGTCGTTTCTCGACCCAACCAATTCAACAGCTTCTTCCTCCCCAAGTCTTTCCTTACACAATAGATACTCATTTCGAAATTTCTTACAAGCTTTCCATAAGCCAAGATTCAACCTAAACTACCATGTTTTAACACCTAAATCAACTATTAATTAAATCCCTCACCTAATCATCCAGACACAACACCCAGACCTCCACCAGGTATAATTTTCTCTCAATTTTCTACAATAGCCGAAGCTTGGTATTTGCTTCAATCACCAGTACCAACCACCAGCCTGAAACCACCAATTAACACCACGAGCAGAACACAATTTCACAACCACCTTCAACCTCGAGACCAACCTCCACCGCCGGCTGGGTATCTCCACAACACCACTAAACCAACCGCTACCTACTGCCATTCGTTCCCAAGAACCACTAAATCGATTCAAAACACCTTCAATTCAACAACAAACATAACACTGGTGCTCAATTCAGATTCAAAAACCCACCAAGAACCGCCACCAACAATCGCCTCACACTGCCTAGTTTTAGAAATCACCAAACCCGAACCTCGAGCCACCTCTTCAAGCTGTGACATCCAAAACCCTCAAGACACCGCATAATGCCACTCAATCCGCCATGAACTTAACACACAAATCAACCCAAAAGTCAAAGAATGAACCCTTCGAATACCTTACCTTCGACCACCGCCTGGTTGGTCGGATCTTCGACCGGATTAATCACCGAAAAACTTCGAAACCCAAACCTCCCGTCTCGGTTTCTTGCACCCAAATCGAGCCCCACTTCATAAATCTTGGCACACCCATACCACACTCATCACCACCAAGTTCCGACGGTGCCATCGCCGGTGTGTTGGCCGGAGACCGGCCGTGACGGAAGAGGCCCTCTCTCTCTCTCTCTCTCTCTCGATTTCAACTGAGAGAGAGAATGTGATGATTTGTTATTTTAAAACATGATTTCCAACTTTTTCCCTTTAGTCCCACAAGTTTCAAAAGTTATTTATTTTAGTCCCTGTTAGTTTAAAAGTAATTATTTCAGTCCCTATTTTTTTTAATTGAGTTATTTCAGTCCTTTAGTTTTAAAATATTTATCTCTAGTCCCAAATTTTCAATTGAGTCTATTTTCACCCAAAGTTTCTGCTGAAATCTAATTTGGTCATAAATTTTTTATGTTGATCAATTCAGTTCCTAATTTCAATTAATTTCACAAATTAATCCCCGAGTCTTCAATTGAGTATAATATGACCCTGAGTTTTGACTGAATATAATTTGGTCAGGAACTTTCTGGGTTTATCAATTTAGTCCCTAATTTCAATCATTTGTACAAAGTCCCAAATCTTTACACTTTACCATTTTAGTCTGAGTTTTACAATTTTAAATTCTTTCAATTCAACCCTCGAATTTAATTTTATTTATAAAACTTTAATTTAAAGTTTCTAATAGAAATTATTTATTTTAGGGCTAGACGAGGCGCGGGATTTTCAAGAAAGTTAGAATCATTTTTAAGCAAATTCAGAAATATCTTAAGGTAGCTTCATTACTTCAAGACCTCTTTTATTTTGAAAGCTCAATATTAAGTAAACTCTATTGTAAATTTTTGCATGTGATTACATAATTTATGAGAACTGCCTTCGGGCCAGATCCACATGCTTTCGGGCATGAACCAATTGCCTTCGGACCCAGATCCACATGTCTTCGGGCCTGGACCAATTACCTTCGGGCCCGGATCCACATGTCTTCTGACATGGACCAATTGCCTTCGGGCCCAGATCCACATGTCTTCGAGCATGAAAATTTATGACTTATGAGACCCACTTGCTTATTGCATGAGAATGAGAATTTTTGAATTAAGTTGCATGATTATGTGTATTATTTACTGTACAATTTATTTAATTTTTGCTGAACCTACTGAGTATTTCTTTCAAATTTTAAACTTACAAATTGCAGATTTCGGAGGTGGTGGCGAATGAAAGGGCAGTGGTGGCAAATAATAATGAAGATATATTTTTAAAACAACGATTCATGAATATTTTCAATTTATTTATTTGTCATTATTTTAAATATGAGATTTAAAGTTATGAACATCGCCAATTTAATTATTTGTTGTTACTTTCTTTGAAAGTTAAGATTTTAACGTTTTTGTGAATTTATGAATTTTAATTTATTTACTATTGCAAATTTTTAAATAATATGATGTTTAGAATTCAATTATTTTCCGCAATAAAAATTACATTTTAAAAGAGAAGTGGCGTCTCGGGTTATTAGAATTTGGGGCGTTACAGGATATTTTGAATGGGACAACGCAAGCAAGAAGTCTGAGTCCGAAGAAGGAGAATCTAGTGGGTCATTGAGCAGCAACCATTGAGTTGTCTCGTCCAATGAAGATGTTTGTTGCCATAACCGAGGAGAACAACCTGAAGATGACTGTTAAGCTTACTCTCAAGCATATAAATTGGAGCTTGGAAGAGAAGGAGAATGGGAAGGGGAAGGGGAAGGGGAAGGAGGAAATGTAATAGTTAGGGTGCTTTTGAATATCGTAGTTTTTCAAACTTTACTACATAATGTACTTGTGAGCCTCTTGTTGGTGGTGACCTAATGTGGAAGGCTATACTTTGAACTTTATTTAGCATTTCACCTGATGAACTATCTTTTATTGTTATGAATGATGTTTTGAATGATTCATTTCCAACCCAATGTTTTCCATTCCATTTTATATTTAAATTGTAGTTGTGCACAATTGTTGACAGATTTTATTGTGGTGTATAGTATTAGAATATGCCTAAGTGTTACATTTCTCATACTTAAATACGATATTTGAAATAAAGTTCGCTAAAGACTCAGACCATTAATCTACTAGAGATAGAAAATTGTATCACATCACAAGCATGAAATACATGGTCTTCCAAATAAGAAATAAAACATAGCAACCCAATAACACAAGGAAATCAAAATAATCCCAAGCCTGAAATACATTGTCTTTCAATTATCCCTTGCTTCTGTATCTTCATTATCCTATGGATGTATAGGTTGTGAAAAAAAAGACAACAAATGTTGGTTTGTCGGATATGGATGGACCAAGTTCATTTCGTAATTCTGAGTAGGAACCATGAAATGTGGATTCAGATTGGGCCATGTAGAAAGCCCATGTTGTGGGTTAGAGAACTGAGTATGACTTGAACATTGTGTGGTCGGCAAACACTGATTTATCTGTTGAGCACTATCCACATCTTGAGAGATGTTCTTGTCTTTCTTTGATTTTGAAGAAACATGTACAGTAAACAAAGAGATAATAAGAGTACGGTGCAACTTTTCAATAAAATGAATGTGCAACATGAACATACCTTAGATTTACTTAAAGTTATCTCCAATGGACTTTTCTTGTACAGTTTTCTTGGTGCACCGTTTGCTTCGTGCATTTTGGATCCGATATGGTTCTATTTGACTCTTTCTCCGGTCCTACGCACTGTGGTATAGCTATATAACCATTAATGTTGTGCATCGTACTGCCATAAGATTGTATTGAATTCAGTATATTCATTTCACTCATTTGAGATTCTAACCACTGCATTATAGCTCAACTTCGCCCTTCATCATCTGATACCACATCTGCAATAGATCTAAAAGTACATCACATCTGATCATACCTAACTTGTTCGGGGGTAGTAATCTAACTATTGTAGTTGATCTTCACCTTTACGTAGTGGCTATGAACATCTCTCCTCCATCTTCTAAGGATGTACTTATCAGGAAGAGTTACCACATCATTCTGCCTTAGCAAAGTGATAGCATGCCTGCAAATTATTCTCCTACTCTCGAAGAGCTGACAACTAAATAAAATTTCGCACCCCTCTCGTCCATAATGAACAATAAACATGATATCCCCCCTGGTCAAAATAAATATTTTCAACAACTTCTTACTTTGCTCCCATAAACCATTCCTGAATTTGGAACTCCTTGAATTTAACAATTGTGTAGGCTAACTAGAACTATTTCTCCATTTGAAGTTTTGGGACACATGGTACCATCTGTGAATAACTCTTAAAATCTGCATGAAATTCCTTTTCTAACTTCGATCGTAATGCACGTTCATACTGCTCCACAAACTGCTTAAGATATGCTTTCGAGTGGACATACCAGTCAAAAAATGCGTTCATACTCTCACTAAGCTGTGTTTTAGACATCCCATCCCAAAAAAAATATTTTTCAAATAACATGGCACTGACCGAAAAACGTTCCCTATGCTGTCCTTCCAACCATGGGTTATCATGCAGTGGAAACATATCAATCATGGACACCCAACCTTCCTCGAATTGATCTGGAGTTTAAGAGTTATAAACTAGGTTATGCACTACCGATATCACAGCTAATTTCTTGCCGTGGCCCCCAAACTTCTTTGGTAATTTCTTCAATATATGCCACAAGCACCATATGTGCCTCGTTTTCGGGAATACCATTTGTATTGCGTTCTGCAGTGCCCTATCTTGGTCCGTTGTGATGCCTGCTGGTGCCTTACCCTCAATACACTGTATCCATGTGCTAAAAAGCCACACAAAACTCTCAGTATCCTCATTCAACAGTAACCCACATCCAAATAATATTGATTGTCTATGATGGTTAACCCCAACAAAAGGAGCAAATGACATGTCATAGTTGTTCGTCAAGTACGTTGTAATACCCCAACTAAGAAAGCTTAAGAGAATTGATAGGTACTACTCATACCAACAAGGTGCACCTTCTTTTCCGGAAGTCCATCGTTAGAAACTCCAAAGTTAAGCGTGCTTGGCTTGGAGCAATTCTGGGATGGGTGACCTCCTGGGAAGTTTTATCTCGGGGAGTGTGCGAGTGAGGACAAAACATGCTGAAAAGACTCGTGTTGGTACAATGGGGACAGTACGCCGTCATTTAACGGCCAGGACAACCCGTTAAGTGGGACCCGGGTCGTTACAAATGGTATCAGAGACGGCCGCCAGCCGAAAATCGGGAACTAAGTGCTACGCCATAGAGCGGGAGCCACTTCTAGAATCCCAACGCTTGGCAACAGATCCTTAGATGAGTTAAGCACGACGAGGACGTCGCGAGTCTAACAGGGGGTGATTGTAATACCCCAACTAAGAAAGCTTAAGAGAATTGATAGGTACTACTCATACCAACAAGGTGCACCTTCTTTTCCGGAAGTCCATCGTTAGAAACTTCAAAGTTAAGCGTGCTTGGCTTGAAGCAATTCTGGGATAGGTGACCTCCTGGGAAGTTTTCTCGGGGAGTGTGCGAGTGAGGACAAAGCATGCTGAAAAGACTCGTGTTGGTACAATGGGGACAGTACGCCGTCATTTAACGGCCAGGACAACCCGTTAAGTGGGACCCGGGTCGTTACATACGTAGTGTCAAACGTAACAACATCGTTGAACTCCTTGTATGCTTCTCTACACCTGCTATCACACCAAAATACATTCCTCAGTTGACATTCATCGTCCAAATCTACATTGAAAAAAAAAAAAAACAAGAACAAATTGATTGCATTTTTGAAATATAAGATTGAATAGCAGCTGCATCCCCTTCGCCGAGCCTTAACCGCCTAAGTGAGGTGAGGGAAGAAGGATGAATATTGGGTGTCAGATCTGGGCTGGTTTTCATGTGTTCAATTTTTCTTGTCATTTTTCTAATTTGGATTATATCAGCTCAGGAGAAATTGAACAATATCTTGCGAGATATCGTTTGTTTGTAAGTTGTTAGTAGATTTGTTAATATGTGTAGCAAAATTCCATTTGTTTTGGGAACAACATAGTTTTGACTGTTAAAGACTCTGTCAATTCGACAGTAGATTTAATAGAGGAAATTACACAAACTACCCTAAATATTTAACCAATTTGAATAATACCCTTTTACAACTAAAATTATAACCAACAGAACCCCCAAACCCAAATCAGAACCCACTTTCCTGTAATTCATCAATTTTTTCGTTTCTCTCCATAAGATGAAGACCCATGCATATTCATTCCTCTTCACCGTCTCTGGAAGTGTTCTAAAAGAGGAAGAACCCATTTCACTTAGGAGCCATGAAACTTTTCCGGAGGGTATCGCCGAGGAAACAGAGTTGTAGCTTAAAATCTAGTTCATCCAAATTGCTATAGAAAAACGAGAAAAAAATAATTGCTAAATATTGCTACAGTTGGATGTCTTCCCTCGTAAGCTGGGTCTTCTCCCATGAACAAGAAATTAGGAGCGAAGCAAGCGATGGGAACTCGTCGCTGGCATGATTGTGTGCCGTTGTCATTGTGTCGCTTATCACTGCTACTTCTTTTGTGATCATACCTAAAAGGTGACGGATTCCATAATAAGAATATATGTTCCTCGTTAGTTCACTTTAATTTTCAAAGTATCGAGATATTGATCAGCAATTTGATCTCACCCATTGATACCTCAAAGAACTTCAAGTTAGTAATCGAAATCCATTATCCTATTAGAATTAAGGTACCACGTACGATAGTCAAGTGAAATTAAATTTGTATGGTCAATGTCACAAATTAATTTTACGTAGTCCCGTCCAATACGTTCCAAACGTACTCTCAATTTTATTACCAAAGTCAAAGATAGAATTTAATAAAATTGCGACGATCTTATCAAAATAAATTGTTCATATTTATTTACTGATTGTAAACGTTAATTTTAGATCGAATTATAGATTGAATCTTTCAGTGTTTAACAACTTAAACACTCAATCTGTAATATCAAATCGACCCATGGACAAACGCAACTTCATATTAATACAATCGATTAATATTTTATTTTAATGTCGTGAATTATACTCTATGGGCATATATAATTCCAACATAAATTAGTGTGTTTAATTCTTGCTGATCATTGGAAAACTGTGCATTGGGTCTTGGCTTTAATCGATGGAGTTTATATTATCTTTTCTTGTTTTTGGTTGAGTTTTAAAGCATCTGTTCTTATTTTCTAGTGCATCATATTGATGCACCAGCAGATTGTGCATCAACAGATTGAGGTGCATCAACAAAATGAGTCCATGCACCGTGTTTCATCCATAAGCTGATTTCTGGAAAACTTTTGAAGAAATATTCTTTCTGATTTTAGAAAAGCTATGTCGTGTAAAAAGGGTGAAGATATGAGTTTTAATTTCAAAGTAGTGGGTTTTATTCCAGCTTGTCAAGTTTTAACGTAATTAGGTTGGTTTTATTTCTAATTTTCATGTGTGATTTTGCATCCAATCAGAAATATGGAAGTTATATGAGTGCTGAATAGTTATTTTATGGAAGATAAGTGAGCACTGAAAATCTGAATTCACATATATTAGTGCTGAAACAAATTTAGCAAAAAAATTCTCATATTTTATTGACGAAAAATTGAAATTCATCAAAATAAATAAATAAATAAATAAATTTCATATTTGCTTCTTCTTCTTCCAACTAATTTGGCTTAAAATTAAATATATAAATTCTTTGGAGAGACTGTAGGGACGACTGAAGCATGGAGGATTTTCAAAGCGTAAGTGGATGATGTTGAAATTTTGGGATTTTTTCATTAAAGCCCAACGGACCAGCTACTCACCTAAATTTTGGGTTAGTGGGTGGAAATTACATCTAACCATGTTTTTAAAAGGGAAAAATATACCAAAAAGGTGTTTATGTTACATTAATTCAAATTTAAAGACTAAAGTTTAAAACTTCAAAGACTAGATTTTAAATAAAATAATTTAAATATTATAAAAATTCACCCACCCCAATCTTACGTAACGACATCGCTTCTTCACATTCGCTACCACCCGCCGCCGCCACCACCACCACCACCACCACCACCACCGCCATCGCCTCCGTTTTCACCGCCACTACCACCACCGTCACCACAATTCATAATACTAATTTTTCTCCAATTCAGGCCACGATCTTATACGAAAGAATTTGATAAAGAGGGGGAATGAGAAATTTGGTAGATTCTGTAGATAGAAGAATTAAAGGAAGACTGATTTTTCATTAATTTCATAATAATTAGAATGATACAGATGACAAGCTATTTATAATAGAAGAACACAATTGGAATATAACAACTATAACCATCTGTGACCCATACAGTATGACATGTGATCTGTGAATTGTGACTTGTGACCTTTGAACTATTATATGTGACAAATGAGCTATAACATGTGACCAATAAATATTGACTTGTGAACTATAACATGTGATCTGTGAATATATGCGACCTATACAATAAGACCTGTGACTTGAACAACTCACTTGTGTCCTAAACATTTTTTATAAGTGTGACTTGTAACCCATACGTCGGAGATGGTGGTGACATGTGACTTTTGACGTATAAAGTGTGACGTATAACTTGAACAATTCACGTATAAAGTGTGACATGAAATCAAAAAATAAAATTATAAAAAAAATAAAATAATAAATGCGCAATTGAGAATCCAGAAGAAGGTCTAAAATATTAAGTGAGACCAACTCTTTTAGATCTGTAACCGGTTGAAATTGAAATTGATATATGACCAATGAAAAATGACTTGTGACAAGTGAACCATTACTAGTGACCAGTAATATATAAAATGTGACATGTGAACTGAATATTTGAAGTGCGACCTGTAACATAACACATCAAACAGGTGGTTCACTGGATTCTCTAATATGTGATTAGATGAAATGTCAAATGTGATCTAATTAATATGACATGTGACTTGAACACGTGACCTATCACCTGTGACTAAAACATGTTGATAAATGCTTAAAAGTGTGCTTGAGATAGTGATTTATTAAGGATATTTGTCAATAAATTAAGCTTATTGTGATCTTTCTATTATCATTATTGAACAAATAATATTTTAAGAAATTATTTTTTTTTGTTTGATGTATTTTTTAGGTCATATAATCATTCAAGCAAGCCCAACTCATCCAACAAAGCCCAAGTCAAGTAAATTAAGTCCATATGGTTTCACTCCTTCAAAAGTAACCTACTGCCCATATTTTGCAATTTCCTGGTGTTAAAAAGGAGAGAGACGAGAGTGGGTTTGAAAATGATGGAAGAAGGCAGCTAAATGTGATTTCACAATCATAGTTCAAGGCCATGATGTAATTGCTCTAATCCAAGCCCAATTGGTTTAATCCCTTTGATTACAACCTACTGCCATTTTATTCGTTTCCTGGGGAGGAATTTGACTAGAGATTTTTGGACAATAGGAGGGCAGCCACATTGGGGATTTAAGTCCAAATTTCATCGTCTGGATTTAATTGTTCAAACGAAGGCCCAACTGATGGATATTGATTAAAAACTCAACCTACTGCCTACCAGAAGGGGACTCTTTTCTTACGAAAAAAAAGGGAAAAACGAGGGCTGCTAAACAAGGAGAGAAAAGCCGACATTGGTTCAAGAATCGGTACCTTGAAGGCAGGAAGATAACTCGTTTCGGAAGAGGAAAAGAGGGAGAAATGGACTACAAATCCGGCTAAACAACAAGCAAGGCTAGGGATGATCTTTCATGTCTAAGTTCCTCTTATTTTATCTTTGATTCATCTATGTTTTGACTAGTTTTACATTTGTTTGGATTGAACTCATTATTATTCGCTAGTCTCTTATTATCCAATGATTAATTACATTTGTCTTGTTTCATATAAATTTAGTTATGCTTTCTTTATGTGATTAGAGTTAAATTGGAATTGTTATTGGTGGATTTATTTTATAGGTTTATCGTTCACAGCAATATTTTCTCGTGATATATTGTCGATTTTTGATAACTTGTAAGATAGGTTAGATCATGATTTAAAATAAATGAGTTTTCACCAATCAAATATCATTGTGTTTTTATGGTCGTCAATTAAATATCTTCCGGTTGTATGTTTGGGATGTGAAATATGCAATTGAGTTATAAAAATGAATCAAAGTAAGAAAGTAATGGAAACAGACTTGAAAGTGAATCCCGATGCCTTGTCAACTTTATTATTCTAAAACCAATTTTATCACTAGTCTCTTAATTTAATTTTTTTGTTTATTTTATTATTAATTATCGTCAATTGCTTTCGTTCATTAATTCTTATTGTTTGACACTTCTTCGTGGGATCGACACCTCAATCTATATTGCAATAACCGCAGGTATATTTTGAGCGTAATCAAAATTTGGCGCCGTTGCCGGGGAAGCGTCATAAGTACAAAAAGGTTTAGCGATCCAATCATAAGGCGGTAACTTCATTCCTTTTATTTTTCTTTGGTGCAAAATTTATTTTAATTCATTTAATTTTAATTTCCCATTTATTCTTCATTTTTTTTTTAATCACTTAAAAAAAAAAAAAATCATAAAGAAAAGGTTTCATGGTTAATGCCTAGGTATAAGGAAAGATATAGAGATAAATTTGGAAGATTTGCAAAGAGACCTAAATCACCTGAAGCTAATTTTTCATTTAAAGCATTAACTACCACTTTGTTGTTGGACTCATTTAAAGGTAGCAACATGAATCTTGAAGGAGCAGTGGAGGAGAACGTTGTAAAATCCTTGAAGGATTATTTACATCCTACTCGTACAGCCACCCCATCATGTATTATGTTTCCAGCAAATACACCACATCTAGATTTCAAACCGGGAATGATCCAGTTATTACCTACCTTCCATGGATTGGATAGTGAAAATCCTTATGTGCATGTTAGGGAATTTGAAGAGGTAGTAGCTACTTTTCATAGCCGACCTGAAGTAGCAGATTCTGTTAAATTGAAGTTTTTCCCGTTCTCTTTAAAAGACAAGGCAAAAAGTTGGTTATACTCCTTAAGGCCTAGATCTATTGGAAATTGGGGGGAGATGACCCAAGCATTCTTCAATAAATACTTCTTCGGGGGATCGACACCTCAATCTATATTGCAATAACCGCAGGTATATTTTGAGCGTAATCACATGTGACCTACGAACTGTGACATGTGACCTTACAGTGCGACATTAAATAAGCTATAAACTTGTGACCTACAACATTGAACTGAAACATATGACCTCAAAGCGTGACATGTGACAAGAAATATAACCCTGTGATATGTGACTTTAATATAACACTGGAGAGACACCACACTACCAAAGGAAAGATACTACACCACCACCACCACCATTAGTCATCACCGTCAACTCCACAACACAATCACAGCCACCACAAACTCATTTCAAGGTGCTCCACATCACTACTACTGAGACTGAAAACCCCAATCCACACTACATTGACACAGCTACAACACAATCAAACCTGAAACAGATCCGCCATATAACGTCCCAACAACGCTACTACCACCATCCTAACAATAACAATATGCACTCAAAATTTCGTAGAGATACCCGGTGATCGAGTGGCGATAGGCACACTTGTTGCGCGCCATCGATGAAGCAGTGACGACGGTTACGCCTTCGTACTGCACAATCGTCGCCCCTGTGTATACCTACATACCACGAGAGCCACCGCACCACAAACCACTAGATTTTCTCACCATCACCAATGTGCTATGATCATCGATTGTAGAAATGCCTCTGCTTGTAGAGACTGAATGATGGGGGTAGGTTCTCATGATAGAGTGGTGATGGTTGGAATATACTTTAATAGGGTGACAATTTGGGAGATTTTTGTGGGTTGGCTTGAGAGACATTTGATTTGGTTGCTGTTGGTTTGAGAGCTTGTGTAGGATTGGGGGATGGGTGGTTATGGTGACCACAAGCGCTGATTCTGCCACCGCGATCATCGAAATTCAGTTTGGATCGTCAACTAGAGTTTTCAGTTGAGCCAATTGGAGTTTTGAAATGAGGAATTTCAATTTGGAAAGTACACTAATTGAGGGATTGGAGCAATTTGTTGGGTAGGTAGGGTATTGATAATTAGATTATATTATTAATTAATTAAAATGAATTACCACCTTATCAATGTATTAAAAACTTAGAAACTTGTTTTTTGAATTGTTAATTTTAAAAATATGGTAGGGCGTAATTACCACTTTTTAAAATTCCAACTTCTAAAATCAAGTTTAACTTATACCAAAATCAGGTAATAATTAATTTTAATTTTAATTTTAATTTTAATTTTAATATTATACAATTATATTAATTCTTATATCACATTCATCTCTCTCCCCACCAAAATAACAATACAATTTTGTCTCCATCTTCATCTCTGATGCAACCTCCATCTTCATCTTCGGCAACACCTCCATCTTTATCTCTGGCGCCATCAAAATCAGAATCCTCGCCGTCCCAAGCCTCTTTTGAATTTTCTTTGCTCTTTGGCATTCGGGACCAAGATAGAAGCCCTAGTTCCCTATTGCTGCATCACAACCACTACCCACTCCTTCACCTTCGACGACAATGGGTACATTAACATGGTAAAGATTTTGTCAATGGTTTGGAAATCATGCACCAGCTACTTCGCAAGATTTTTGCTATTTTCGAGATTTTTGGTCTTTTTTGGGTGGTGAATAGATCCCTTCGAAGCTGATGATGGTCAAACACTCCGATGATAGTCACACCCAACTACTAGGATATATGCACCTAACCATTGCAGCGGCGAGATGTCGAAATGGTGGTAATGGGGGGGTTGGTTGGAGGGAATACATAGGAGACTTCTTTTATTGGTGGTAATGGGGGGTTTTCATATACCAGCGGCAGAGGTGGGCGTGGAGACGGTGGCAGAGGTGGTGATGAATACATGTAATATGGTGGTGGTAATGATGAAGATGATGGTTGTGGTGATGAATAAACATAATGTGGTGGAGGTGATGAATGTGCATATGTTGGGGGTGGAGGTGAAGGTGGGTAGTGCCATTGTTGTTTTAGAGGTGGTGGTGGTGGTGGGTGGGGTTCATTGCAGATGCTGGAGGATGATGGTGGGGAATGAGGATGAGATGAAGAATACCTTGATGGTGATGGAACTTTTGGCATTTTATGCTGGTGGCCCGATGATGGAGGAATATAAACATGTGTTGGTGGTTGTTGATGGTTGAAATATAAATATTCCAAGTCAGCAAGAAGAATAAGTGAATATCAGTTATGCGAAGAAAAAGTTGTATGTGGAAGAAGTGAACCCCGGGTCGGAATTGATGACATGGACTCCACGTATACTTTTAGAATATCTTTATATATAATGGGCTTTTAAAGTAGCCAACGTAGGGATCCTTTTGTGAGCTACCCTCTCCTATATTTATAGGGAGAAATGGGTGAGCTGGCTTATTACAATACCTGACTGACAGACATTAGGACATAACTAAACTATTTGGACTCTTACGTAGTACAAAGTCGTTGACATTTATCTATTCTAACTACTTTCATGTCTGAATAACTGTTTCAACTGCCATGTAAGAAAGTTTTTATGGCCTCATTCAATCTTTGCAAGTCAATGCCTAACCTGACTTGTCCACCTCGGAATGATACAACTTGGACCTCATCTTTTCACTCCTAGTGATTTACTCATCGTCCGACCTGGGGTGTTAGGTCGAACATGTTAATTGCCCCCAATGATCTGACCTCAAATCATAAACGCCACCAAACGTCGCCGTTTTGTCACCCAAGTGGGATCGTCCATTAACAGTGGTAGTGATTTCGCTTGATACGAAGGAGTTGAACTCGCAGGAAGTGGCAGAGTGTAACCATAATGAGTTGGTGTTGGTGGAGTTGAGATCTGTGGTGGTGGGGGTGGCGGAGTTTTGGGCTCATAGGAGACTGGTGGTGGAGGAGATGGCAGTGACGGTGATGGTGTCATAGGTTCATAAGTTGGTGGAAGTGGATGTGCGTACTTGGAGGGCTTCTCATGGTGAATCGAGGGAGGTGGAGGCAGCAGATGAGTCCCCAGAGACACTTTTTGGGTTGGTGGCAGAGGAGATAGTGGTGCGTGGAAAGATATAGTTGAGTTGGAGGCGACGAAGGGTGTGGTTTAGTATTTGACAAAGACCTTGATGTAGGTGGTGCTGTGGTGGTGGCATAATAAATGGCAATGCAGTCGTACAATATCGAATTACAACAATGAGTTTATGCGATTAGCAGAGTGAAACAATCTATTGGAGACTAAAAACCAAAGGGTAGCCAGATAGACCAGTGGCTTAAAGATGGTTATAAAAGATAAAATTGGGTTACAGAATATTTAGACGCTAAAGGAAGCCATTAATAGGGCTACGAAGACTGAGATGATGAAGTCTGATAAGAGGGCGATATCTTGCAGGAGGGTTCCTCCACCTGTTGAACCATCATCGTTTTTTCCTTTAGATAAAGGAAAGACCTCGCAGCAAACTCCAGTCAATCCTAATAGGGGTAATGCTGGCAATAGTGGTCGATTTGGAAATAGAGATGATAAGTGTATTTTATACACTTATTTGTACGTGTAAATTAGAATAAATTATTGTCGTTTTAGAATATATGCTCCTTAATTTGTGTTTATGTGTTTACTTTTCAGAAAATGTCCCAATTGAAGAAGAATGAAGCAATTAATGGAAAAATGGCAATATTGGATGTTAATTGGAGCTTAATTGAGCACGTGAGAGATATGTGACGTCAACCGGGAAGGTTCATGGTGCTAAAGTGAACGAATCAGTAGTTGGATGACCTAATTAAAGGATTTAATAGCTTATTTGAGCAATTCGAGAAGAATATAAAGTTTGGGGACTAAATCGCAACAATTAAAAGTTGGGGATTGAAGGTGCAATTAAAAGTCAGGGACCAACTTACACAGTCAAGAAAAGATAGAAGTCGCGATCGCTGGATACATACCACGCGATCGCGAGATGTTGTGAAATTATAACTCGAGAGTTTTAGGGTCAAGCACGCGATCGCTAGGGTGTAAGCCGAGCGATCGCTGGCTTATCCGGCTAGGCCAACTGTGAGTTTTTTCTCGCGATTTTCAACATAATTTTCTCTTTCTAGACCTAGATTTCTCCAAAACCTATATATACAACACATGAGGCACGAGATCTGAACCTTTGCCTCTCCATAGAACAAGCCACAACAGAGATTTCAATTCAAAGTCTTGGAGATTCAAGCATCGCAGAGGGGAGTGAATTGAAGATACTTGAAAAATTGATAATTGGTGCAATCTTTCTATTCTTTGTTATTTTCAATGAACGTTTTATTTTCTTGTTTTTGTTCTTTAATCAAGATGTGTAACTAAATTCTATGTTTGGATGAACGATGTAGCCTAGTTAATTATTTTAGTTCCATATTCCTTGTTTTAACGCTTTAATGCATGTGTTGGTTTATTACTGCGTTTAATACGTGAATGAACTGGCCACTCTTTCATGATTTAATGTGTTATTTTCATAATCCGAGAGGTGAGTTAATAACATAGATCTAGGTAATAAATCTGGTAATTGAACGAGAGATAAAGATATACTCTTGTTATTATTACGATCGTGTGTGAATTCTCGTGTGTAATGCTTCTAGATAAGGAATATTCGGACCCGCTGTAGAGATACAAGGTTGACTTATTTAGGTAGGATTGATTTAAACTAGAGAGACGAATCTCAATTTGAATTAGTGAATTCGACCGAATACATATTTAGAAAATAGAACCATGAATTGGAATTGATTTAATTGACTAGGTGAACTCGTGAATCCCAACTACTTTACAATCTTATTTGAAAACATAACATTTCTGCAATTTTAAATTCTTTAGTTTAATTTATTAGTTTTAGTTTACAATTACAAATTCTCTTTTTCTGTTCAAATAAAGTTTAGAACTGACATATTTCGGTTCTTAGTAAACAGTCCTCGTGGGAACGATCACTCGACTCAAAAGTCACTTTATTACTTGATTGCGATATCAAAATGTAACACCCTAAGTTTACGAGTCTAAAACCTTAACACCCCAAGTTTACGAGTCTAAAACCTAGGCGTGTTAACTTCCATTCACATTAATTGCGGAATTTAAATCGTTTACACAATTAAAATGTTCATTTATCTATTGTAAAATTTTACAGAAATTTCGGCAAAGTCTCCTCTATAAATTGGACATAGCCAACCTGTAGAGGGACATCAAAACCATTTTAAAAATTTAAAACATCAATCACATCTCAATCACATTCATTATCGCCAAACCAATTCATTTATTCCCCAACTCCTCAAGCATAAGATTTTCCAAAGTATCAACAGACATTGACAAATGGAATAAGAAGTAATTTAATCTCTAATACGTCATCCATACTTAATTAAAACCAACTTCAACCAAACAATTATCAATAATAATGAATTAAGGAATAAATTTAAATAATAACTTGAATAAATTTAACTTTATTAAATAATGGCGACAGCGTGTACTGTCTTAGTCAGTCGCCAAGTACTCCCCTCTGATCATCTAACTTTCATCACCTGAAAGGTTGGGGAGGGATTGGGGTGAGCTAAAGCTCAGTAAGTAAACTTTATGCATGAATGCATGCTTATAACATGAATGCTTTAAAAATTCCATGTATGTATCCCCATTTGCTTGACTTTCCAGAACAACCAAACATTTCAAACTTTCACTTAACATTTCAAAACTTTCACTTCATTTCCATCGTGAGTTCACTTGATGTAACTTCTAGTCAATCAGAATACAGTGGGCAATTACTTATTTGGAACCAGATTAACATTCACATTTCCACCGCAAAGCTGTTTAACATTCATTTTCCCACCGCAAAGCGGTTTAACATTCACTTTCCCACCGCAAAGCGGTTTAACAATCCACCGTAAACGATTGAACATTCCGTCGCAAAGCGACTTAATTCGGGTACGCCGGTCCCCCGTGCCCCATTTCCCACTCGCAACTTTCATGAACTAGAAGTACACCCATTCATTCTTAAAAAAACTTGGGATACATAACTTTTGAACAAACCTGCACTTGACACATTTCTTTCATTTAAAAACATTTGACTTCCCAATTTCGATGCCAATGCATGCTTGATGATGCAATGACATGGTAATGTGCATGCTTAAACATTCTTCTCAATAACATATGCTTTCATAAAGTAAGGAAATTCATCAAGGCAAGTAAGTTGTACGACAGTTATTTACACATAACTTTCACATTTACATTCAACTTTGATGAAAATAGGGGGGGGGGAGTTTACTTACTTGCAGTCCTTAGTAATTTACCGTTTCTGAATTTGCAAGTGGAAAAGTCTCGGATGCCCGTGACGTCCATGTACCAAAATTCCTAATTATTCACATTCGTCAATAAATATGACTTTGGACTCGAAACACATTTGAAATTCTTTTTAATGCTAACCAATCCTAAACATACCATATTCAAAACGAACTATAAAATTTCACTGAACATTACAAAGTCACCTTATCCTTTTTAATAATAACAAAACGCCCAATCGAGATCAAAATCTCAAATTAACCTAAGTGTGACCTTAGGATATGACCAAAACACATAAAACCCAAATTCGAGACAAGAAATGAATCTCAATGCACATTAGAAGGTCTTCTCATCTTTTAAATTCAAACTCAAACTCAAAATTCCATAACTTTAGAAATTACTTAATCGTGATTCTAACAAGTTCACAAATCTTAAAATAACCATTTATTACAAACTTTACCAAAAAGAATTTAACTAATTTCATAAATCTAATCAAATACGAAAAACTGAATCTATAACTTTTAATCCAAAATTAACCTAACCATTGGTCCATTGGTTAACAATTGGATTCATATATTAAAAATCTAAGAATTAACTAGTTGATATGATTAAAGCCATTTATATCAATACATGAAAATTCTCAAATTTCTCAATTTACCCAGAATAACATAAACTTAATTAAATTAACTCAATTTAAACAAGGTAATTTTCACAAATTCTAAATATGAAAAATTATCACTATAATTCAAACTCAAATAAATAAATCAAAGTTAAACCAAAGTTTACCAAGTTCCTACTAACAAATCTAACCATTCGTGAAATTTTCCACAAATCAGAAAGTTACAAATTTCCACTCATAATCAGGTACTAACAAATCTTAAATTCATATGTTATCCAACTTTACCCAAATCCTAATTATCAAATTCGAAATTAGACTATAATCCAAATTTGAAAATATACAATATATATATATATAATCCTCCACAACTTTGAATTTACAATTATAAATCCAAATCACAGATAAATCTAAAAATCTGAAAATTTATTCAAACAACTTAAGAAGTCTGAAATTTACACTTAAGGATGATATTTATACCAATACATACATATATAAACATTATCCAATCTCCAATTGAACATTTAAAATTCGGAATCTAACTAGATTTAAATTTGAAAATATGAAAAAAATCTTCACATATATACACACTCAACATATATACATACATATGCACCTATATACACGTTTGTACGTTCGAGTGCATGTAATAGAGTGCGTGCAATGAGTGAAAATCCGTGTACGTGAGTTTGTGTGTTGTGTGTGCGTGTTCCTGTGCGACGGTGTGAGGGAAAAGGGGTGGGAGGTCTCACCGATAGGTGGTGGTCGAGGTCGCCGGTTCGGGCGTGAGGCGAGGGAGAGGTAGGTGAGACCGAGACACAGAGAGAGCCGAGAGACAGAGAGCGCAGAGAGAGACGAGGCAGAGAGTTGCGTGAGTGAGGGAGAGGAAAGATGAGGGTTTAGATTTTTAGGTTTAATTTTAATCTTTTAAAATTTGCAAATTGGTCCCTCAAGTCCCCTCCTTTGCATATTTAATCCCCTAAGTTCCATTTGTTTTCCAAATGCCACTAAAGTTTCCCCCAAGTCTCAATTTAACACAATAAAAATAGAAATTAGCATGCCTAGGCAATAAATTTAATTAATTACATAAAAATTGCACGAGAACCATTTATAATTTTCTAATTGCACATTGAGCGAGAAGGCGTCCAAATCCTTCCACTGTAAAATAATTCAAATAATTATCAACAATAATAATGTCAATAATGATTAATAGAGATATTAATAGAAAAATTACGCGAAATCCATGAAAGCCCGTAAGACGAAAAAGCGGTATTACACGTATACTTGCGATTTTAAACAATAAGAGACCAAACTCGAGGCATGTCCCAGAATACAAATCCGTATGCTAGGCCCATACGAGATATTTCTTATAGATGTCATAAGCCAGGGCATCGTTCCAATACATGTTCGAAAAGAAAACATGTCAACTTGGTGGAGCATGAGACGATGGATGAGGAAGAAGAAGCTGATGCAGAAGTTGAATACTCAGGAGTTGAGTTTGCAGTTGAGGAAGGTGTGGAAAGACTTACTTTAGTGTTGCAGCGAGTCCTTTTATCTCCGAAAGTAGAGGGCCAACATCATAATATCTTTCCGTTCATTATGTTCAGTCCAAAATAAGGTGTGAGAAGTGATTGTAGACAATGGGAGCTATGAGAATTTTGTATCAAGGAAGTTGGTGAGTTTATTGCAGTTACCAACTTAGAGCCATCCTAGTCCTTATTCACTTGGTTGGGTGAAAAGGGGTCCGCCTATTCATGTTGTTGAAACTTGTAAAGCACCTCTTTCCATTGGAAAGCATTTTAGTGAGGATGTGGTTTGTGATGTTATTGACATGGATACATGTCATATTTTATTGGGTCATCCCTGGCAGTTTGATGTCAATTCAACATTTAAGGGGCGTGATAACGTAGTGATCGTTACTTGGGACAAGCACAAAATTGCCATGGCTCCTCTTAAACAAGCAGAAAAGTCAACCAAACAATGACCATAGAGTTTTCTTACTCTTACACACAATGATCACGAGATAGTGGATTCAGTAAAAGAAGTTAATTATCTATATCCAATGGTGGTTAAGGGGCTTATGTCAACAAGTAAGGTGGAAAAGAGAATTCCTCTGAAGTGCAGAAAATTTGAGGGATTTCGAGGTACTAATTTCAGATGAATTGCAAAACGAGTTGCCTCCAATGAGAGACATTCAGTACCAGATCGACCTAGTGCCTGGTGCTAGCCTTCCAAAATTACCCCATTATTGGATGAGTCCAAAAGAGAACGAGATTCTGAGAGAACAAATTGAAGACTTATTAAAAAGAGGGTTCATAAAGGAGAGTATGAGTCCGTGTGCAGTACCGGTCATCCAGGTGCCAACGAATGATGTAACATGGAGTATGTGTGTTGATAGTCGAGCCATATATAAGATAACGATGAAGTACGGATTTCCTATTCCACATTTGGAAGACATGTTAGATGTGTTGGGGGGTTCTAAAGTATTTTCAAAGATAGATCTTCGAAGTGGCTACCATCATATTCGTATCAAACCTGGAGACGAATGGAAGACAACTTTTAAAAGTAAAGATGGGCTTTATGAATGGTTGGTGATTCCATTTTGACTAACAAATGCACCGAATACCTTCATGAGACACCTAAGTCATTTAAGGGAAGTCTTAGATGTTTCGAAGGAAAACCAACTTTATGTGAATTTTGAATACGTATAAATTCTACACAAATAAACTGTTATTTCTGGGTTTTGTGGTTGACGAGGCTGGTATACATGTGGATGAAGAAAAGACAAGGGAAATTCGAGAATGGCCAACTCCAAAAACAGTTTTTGATGTAAGAAGCTTCCATGGTTTAGTACTTTCTACAGAAGATTTGTCAAAAATTTTAGCACAATTGTGGCACCACTCACTGAATGTTTGAAAAGGGGAAGGTTTAGTTGGGGGATGAACAAGATAAGAGTTTTGCCCTCATCAAAGAGAAGTTGTGTACTGCTCCGGTATTAGCATTGCCAAGTTTCAAGAAAGTCTTTAAAGTGGAATGTGATGCAAGTGGTGTGGGTGTTGGAGCCGTTCTTTCCCAAGAGAAAAAACCCGTGGCTTTCTTTTCTGAAAAACTTAGTGATGCTAGGAAAAAATGGAGTACCTACGATCAGGAATCTTATGCAGTTGTAATGGCCTTGAAACAATGGGAGCATTATCTCATGCAAAAGGAATCCCGATGTCTTCTTTGGAACCACCTTATCTGATCCCCACATGGCATTTGTGTTTGCAATTCTCTCAAAAATCTCTAATGCCTGCCCAATGGTTTTTGTTCCCAAAGCACCATTTGACGAGGAGTCAACCATGTCTTTAAAGTGTGGAAGTAGTCCTTTATAGAAGAACTTCACTTGATCACCTCGGTTGATCCCATGGTTTGGACACTTCCTCAGCATGCCCTTAAATTTGTTCCACGCATCATCAAAAGATTCAGCATCTTGCTTATGGAACATAGTGATGTCATGTCTTAGTTTGGAAACATTTGCTGGAGGCATGAATTTAGTGCAATACTTCTGAACCAAGTTGTTCCAGGTGGTTATACTCGCAGCGAGGCGAGAATCTAACCAGTCAACTGCTTTATCTTTTAGAGTGTAAGGGAATAACCTGAGTTTCATAGCATCATCAGACGCACCTGATATTGAAAGTGTTGGCACAAGTCTAAAGACTTAGAAACATTTGTATGTGGCTTTTCTTCAGGTCTCCCATGGAATTGTTGTCCATTTTGGAACATATTTATGACATGTCTTCAACTAGAAGTTTTCCTGTCTAAATGGTAGATAGACTATGCTGGACTGACTTTGAACTACCTGAGGTGTTATGAAGTCACCAACCAACATGTGATCTCATTGATTGGATCAACAGGGGGCAAAAGATTGTTGTTGTTTTCCATTTGATTTTTTTGGTTTTTTGATTTATCTATTTCCCTAGTTTCTCTTAACCTACGGTGTAAGGTACGTTCTATTTCTGGGTCAGCTTCAAAAAGGTCCCCATTTTTCAAACGTAGCATACACAACTACAAGAAACGTAAAAAAAACTAGTAACTAAACTAAACTAAAACTAAAACTAAAAATTAAAATCCTAAAAAATAAAGATAAAAATAAAAGTAAAAATAAACTTAAGCAAATAAAAAGTCCGAATTAGTGAAAGTAATCTAAAAATTAATTTAAACTACAATCCCCGACAACAGCGCAAAAAACTTATTGCAAACCGCAAGTGCATGGGTTGCACAAGTAATAAATGGACGTGAGTCCCAGTATCAATCCCACGAGGATTGTGCAAATTTTATTTTAGATTATAATTCCTTAACCGGAACTTAAGGAGATTTGATTTGAGAATTTTGAGTTAAAGTAAACTAAAAGGAACGAAAAAATTTGTTTTTGATAAACTATTAAGTACATATGCCAGAATTGAGATTCCACATTAATTCCATCAATTATGCATCACTCCAAAATGTCTAACAATAATTTACGAAGTTTTGAAAATCAATATTCCTAATATTGTTAAAACTTCCTTTCAGACAAGTATTAACACCTTTTCCTAAACATGATCAAACTATATTTCTATGTTGAATGCAAATATGTAGCAAAGCATTAGAATGTTTTGTGAATACTAACACAAATCATATAGGAGTATATTTCTATCTCCTATCGGACTTTGTGGCAATTGAAGCTAGTCTCATGAATTCCAAATCTTTCAAACTTAAGAAAACATGACAACAATCATACAATTAGTAATCAAGTAATTGCATAATAAAAAAAAGCACGCATTAATTGCCCAAACACATGAATTAACTAAATTAAACAGTAGAGTAAAAAATAAAATCTGGAATTTAATGCTTCATCAAATTTCTAACATTTAAAACCTAGCTTAGATACATAATTGAATAAAAATTACAAGAAGAATGGATAGATGTCACCCTATTCATGCCCTTGATCTTCATTCTTCAATTGTGTTCTTGTTTGTGCATGGATCCCTTAGAAATTTGACAGCTTTTTGACCTCTATTCAAGCAGTTGGGGACCCCTAATCTGGTGTCCCAAGTCATGTACATATAGGCTACCTCGAAGTTTAGGTAAAAAATAAGAGAAATACGTTGAAATCCATCGAAAAACCCAGCAGTCGGGCCCAGATTTTAAACATGCAATCGCACCGTAGAAAAGCATGCGACCCAGTGGTTATGAAAATATGATTGTCTTTTCTGGAACAGGTCATGCGATCGCTCAGTGTAAGAGGCATGCGATCGCGCCATACAAAATTTCCATGCAATTTTCATCTTTGAAGTGCTATAAGTTGGTCTCTGTCTTTTATTGCACATCAAGTCCTCCAACTTTTGATTGTTGCAATTTAATCCTCGAACTTCTGATTTCTTCCAAATTTGGTTCTTTCTATAATTTTTCTTCCAATTGAGCCCTTGATCTACCTCAGCAACTTTTGATTTGCATACTTTGACACTTTTATCATCCAATTTCTTGATATTGACTTCAATTCCATTGTTTTCTCGATTTGTGGTTATCCGTGAAATATAAACAAATACTAACAAAATAAATAGCAAATATTCTTAAACAAATAATTGAAATCCGACTTTTAGGATATAAATAAGTGTATAAAATACACTTCTCAAGGAGCAAAGGCCGATGTCTGGGCTGAAAGAAAGAGCAGAAAATCGTTACCAAGAAGCTGGAAGTAGCTCGCTTGAACAGTATAACATAGCTTCCAGATCGCGATGGAGAATAAAAATAGCTCAAATCTGGATTCCAAAGTTGCAGATACAAACAAAAACACGTGTGAAAGAATTGGGAATAATGGATACGTTGTGCCTGAATTGGGGATGATGAAGAATTCGAAACATGTGAAAAACACGTCTGCACTTACTGCACATAACGTGGATGAAATGTTGACTTTCATGTGTGAATGCAACAAACCAAAAATGAATAGTTACTACACAAAGAAATACTTATAATACAGGAGGAAAGACGTGGGAGTATTGTTACACAGAATCCCGTACACACACCTCCACTTTCCATCACCACGGACCCCTTTTAAGCATATCATTTTCTTTACTAAGACAAGTATAATACTTCCAAAATTCTCATATTCTGTGAAGAGAAATATTATCAAAGTCTTGGGTAGTTTCAAGTAGTACAAAATCTACTTTTGTGAATCAAGTTTTTTAAATACGTAAGGTAGGATAACGAGGTGCAGCTGATTCTATCATGTTTAAATTATTTTTACATATTAAATTGTTATACTTATGAAAATTTAAGATATAATATGATATGATGTTTATATGGCCATCCGATACCAAATATATGATTTGAATTGAGTTCTACCGGTTTATAAAGATATGTTGATGATATGATATTTTTGACACATGTTTTGAATATTTTTATTCTGGATTGCATCATGATATCGTGTTCTATTGAGTATTTCCATATACTCACCCCTACTATTTTACAAATTAGAAAGGATCGTTGATTGGCGGTTGATGCACTGCACTTGTGATACCAAGATCTATGGAAATCAATAAATTTATCTGGTGTAATTTATTTGATTGAATAATTTTATTTTCAGTAGTATTTCATTTTGTTTGATTATGAACATCTTTCTTGTTTGTTTCTAAGTTTGGGACAAAAATTAGTTATCTCTATGTTGTTCTTTAACCGTTCTTTTATGAATATATGTTGCGTGATTATTACGTGTTTGTCTTTTAAGCCCCTGTTTATTTGACTCTTCATTGTTTATATATATATATATATATTTTCCCCCGCTCACTGTTGATATAACTTTACGTATAGGATAATAAATATTTCCTAGCAGAGCTCTTTTTCCAAAGTCTATGAATTTGTATTGAATAATTAGGCCTCTGTCACTTGAATGACTATTATGCAACTATTATTTTATTTATTGTTAGTTCGTAATGATGTTTATCTATTTATCAAAAAAAAAAAAAGTTAAATAAAAGGAGAAATGTGTATACATACATTTTAGTGGATTGATAATTGGATTTTGACTTGAAATTGATCATTGGTGTATATTAAAAACACTTTTAAGTGATAGCAATTTCAATTATATGATTTTTCTTGATTTTAGTCGAAATGGATTTCAATTGTTAGATTGAAATTCTTAAGAAAAGTATTATTTTTTTAAAAATGAGAATTTCGTAACGGGTCCAATTCTATTAGAATTTGGATCGTTACTGTGTAATTATAATTTGGAGTTTTTTTTAAAAGTGAACAGTAACCTCACTGTTCACTTGAATAGTGGAAATTTGGAGAAAATAAAAAATAAAATAGTTTCACAATTTGAATTTTAAATGTTTATGTATTAATTCTCTTTTTGTTACTTTAAATAAGTGAATATTGTAGGTTTTAACCGAACTTTTATTGAATTTATATGCGAAACTTAAGTATGAATTAGAAGTTCATTTTTATTCTTCTAATTGAATGATATTTAATATATGATGTTCTATATATACATTACATATTTTAACGGATAGTAGAGTAAGATAAATAAATGATCATTGGCACTCAACGACCACCATCTGACAATTGTAAGGTATGTAAAGGGGTAAGAAAAGAAATGATTAGTCCAGCTAAGGTATGATTATTAGAGACACCGAAGAAATCATATTTAATTAGAATAATGTTTGATCAGGAAAATTGTTCTGAAATCGGTATCTTCAAATTTCTGGCTCAACAAATTGATTCATAGTGTTGTGAATCCCAAAAAAGCACACACATTTCTTTAAATTGATAGAACCACAACAAACCATCATCTCAAATTTTACTACAACCTAAAGAGACGTGTTCATCGATTTGATGAAACAAAAACGATAAAAACATGTCCTCGTGATTTCGTTAAATTGTTTGACATTGTAAACATACGATAATAAAATGAGTTAAAAAACATAGTAAAAAGAGTCGAGGTGAACAAAATACAATAGATATTTACAGAATATTAACTTATGGTTGCACATACCTCGTGACATTATTACAAACTGTAAAAATTAAAATTTCACATGGCTGTGGAGCCCACAGACTGCGGCATCCACACCCATGTGAGTGGAGGGTCATCTTTGAGGTGAATGTCGAGGGGAGTGTAGCATTATCCTAGAATTATGCTAGATTCCCCTCGATACTCACCCCGGGGATGACCACTCACTCACATGGGTGTGGAGCCCACAGACTCAGGCCCCCACACCCATGTGAGTGGGGGGTCATCTCCGAGGTGAATGTCGAGGGGAGTGTAGCATTATCCTTGTTATTATTACAGAGGAAATCAATTGCCAAAATAAACTTGCACTTTTTATAAGATAACAGCCGCCATTACTAGGTGGCATCTTTCTATAACGCATATAAGCTTGTTTGATGAGGATTAAAAACATAGTAAAAGGAGTCGAGGTGAACAAAATACAATACATATTTACAGAATATTAACTTATGACTGCACATACCTCGTGACATTGTTAGAAACTGTAAAAATTAAAATTTCACATGGCTGTGGAGCCCACAGACTGTGGCCTCCACACCCATGTGAGTGGAGGGTCATCTTTGAGGTGAATGCCGAGGGGAGTGTAGCATTATCCTTGTTATTATTACAGAGGAAATCAATTGCCAAAATAAACTTGCACATTTTATAAGATAACAGCCGCCATTACTAGGTGGCATCTTTCTATAACGCATATAAGCTTGTTTGATGAGGATTAAAAACATAGTAAAAGGAGTCGAGGTGAACAAAATACAATACATATTTACAGAATATTAACTTATGGCTGCACATACCTCGTGACATTGTTAGAAACTGTAAAAATTAAAATTTCACATGGCTGTGGAGCCCACAGACTGTGGCCTCCACACCCATGTGAGTGGAGGGTCATCTTTGAGGTGAATGCCGAGGGGAGTGTAGCATTATCCTTGTTATTATTACAGAGGAAATCAATTGCCAAAATAAACTTGCACATTTCATAAGATAACAGCCGCCATTACTAGGTGGCATCTTTCTATAACGCATATAAGCTTGTTTGATGAGGATTAAAATCAGTTTTTTATTATATTTTGATAAAAATTGATGAAATATATTGTTTAAAATTTTTAGTATCAGAAAATATGGGGTTGAAATTAATTGTTCACTTTGACTTAGATTAAAATTTAATTTTTATCTGTTAAAATAATGGTTGGTGTGTATTAAAATCAAGTTTTTAGTATATTTTGATAGAAGTAAATGAAATGTATGGTTTAAAAATTGTCAGTCCTAGAAAATATGTGGTTAAAATTAATTGTTAACTTCGATTTGAATTATAATATCTAGTTTGTATTTGTTAAAATAATATTTGGTGTGTATTAAAATTAGATTTTTCGTATATTTTGATAGAAGTTAATGAAATGTATGATTTAAAAGTTGTGGATCCCCAGAAAATATGTGGTTAAAATTAATTTTTGACTTTGACTTGGATTAAAATTTAATTTTTATATGTTAAAATAACGTTTGGTGTAGATTAAATTAAGAATTTTAGTGTGCTGACATGTTGCATTTAGTAATTGGCAATTGCACAAACTTCTACAAGGGCACATCAACTTTCTTTGCATGTGGATTTTGGAGTCGCATATTGATGGAGAGGAAGAGCTCAAATTATTTTGATAGAAGTTAATGAAATATGTAGTTTAAAAGTTGAATGTCCTAAAAAATATGTGGTTAAAATTAATTATTGACTTTGACTTATATTATATTCCAATTTTATTTGTTTAAAATAATGTTTGGTGTGGATTAAAATCATATTTTTAGTATATTTTGATAGAAGTCAATGACATGTGTGGTTTAAAAGTTGTGGGTCTCAAAAACTACGTGATTAAAATTAATTGTTAATGATGACTTATATTGGTTTTTTTTATAAGTTTTCCACTTAAATTACTAGAAAAAAGATTAAATGACTATTCCAAATTTTATTTTATTTTTTTGTATAATGATTATATAATTAGGCTCTATTTGACAATACTATAACAATTGTAAATTAGTTTATTTATATTTTTAAGATAAAATGTGCTATTAAGATAATCTATCTGGGAGAGGCGGAGATAGCACTTGCAAGCATAACCATCCATTTAAAGATTTCAAAAATATGGGAAAGAACATATTACATATGTTGGGACCACTAGCACGCAAATTTTCGATTTTTTCTGTTTGTTAAAAGTTCTATTTTTAAAAGCATGTTTTTATGTATTCACGGTAAAATATGTTATTAAAAATTATAGACAGAAATATGTGTTATTAAAAGGTGATCTGGGGAATTGTATTATTTTAAAATATATTTTTAAAAAATGTGCCAAACAAAGGCTAAATTAGTGTGCCTTGGATTACTATATTTTGAAAATAAATAAATAAAATTATTGAATCATTAATTGTTAATATCAGCTTTTTGTTCTTAAACAAAAATGAGAACGATCTTCAACTTGCATATTACAAGAATTATTGATTAATTTGTTTATATCAACCTTTTTTCTTTCTTTCTTAAGGACAATCACTCTAGCATGTTGGACTGTATTTGAAAAAAAATCCTATGTTAAACTATTAGTATTGAAATTGTGTATTAATTATAAAAAATTAAAGTCATTAAGTTTTTATTTTGAATAATATGTAACAAAACATGGGCTTTAAAGAGTATCAAATACAGGTGAAACAAAGCAATAATAATATGTTTGTATTCTTATTTGTATATTTTGATTATAATTACCATGGTTATTTTTTATTATCATTGATGGTAATAAAAAATGAATTCAGTCAATATTTATAGCTATAAGTATTAAAATTATTATTTAATGATGTATTTTATTTATTTATTGTTCTTAATATTATAAATCATATGTTTATCTATCAGCATTAAAATTATGTTTTGATTATTATCATTTGTTCTCTTTAATGAGGATCAAACATGGGCTTTAAATGGTATATAAAAAACACGCGAAACAAAACGGTAATGATATGAAGTTGTTTTTTATCTTTATATTTTGATTATAATTGCCATAGTTATTTTATTATTATAAATGGTAATATTTAATGAAATAAATACATATATAGTTATCACTATAAAAATTATGTTTTGATTATTATTATTTGTTACCTTTAATATTACAAATCATATTTATGAATTATATATTATATATATTATTATTGTGATTGATTTTTTAATCGAAAATAAAAAAAGGTTAAATACAGGAGGGAAATGCAGAAGTTATGAGATATATATTGATACCATCCATATGCATCAATATTCGTATCTATAATATTACATCAACCATTATATACCATAATGAGAACCATTATTTCAAAATAATGTGGTTTGTAATACTAAACTTTCGGAGAATGTGTGGATAAAAAATATGGAATCTTTTTGAATTTATGTTAACATTATTTGTTAATAAAATGCGTGGTTTAAAATGAGTTTGAAAAAATGAAGTCTTGAATAATATGTACCAAACAGAGCTTTAAAAGTATCAAACATATATATTATATGTTATTATTGTGATTGATTTTTTGAATGAAAATTGAAAAAAAAAAAGAAAAGAAAAGAAGTTAAATATGATAGGGAAAAATAATTGTTATTTATTATTTAAATATATAAATTGGATTTTACTATTCAAATAGGTCATTATAATTTGAATTAGTTATATTGTTTGTAGAATTTTAATAGTTATTGTAATATAATATTATTTTTATGCATTTTGTAGTTGTGATTGGTTTTTGGGGGAAAAAATGATAAATACGATAGGCAAATAGCAATCATTTATTATTTGAATATATAAATTGACTTTCATTATTTAAAGAAACTATTATACTTTGAATTAGTTATATCATTTGTAAAATTTTAATATTTATTGTAATATAACATTATTTTTTTATGCATTTTGTTTTTGTGTTAATTATGTAAAAGTATTGAAATTTTATAAATACTTATTGAAATTATTATCATGGGTAGAAATCTCGTGCATCCAACGGGTGATAGAACTAGTATATATTAAAGTACAATAGCTATCACCAAAATTCGCACATAATTTTCTGCCAAAATAACTTTCTAAATTAGGAAATTTTTGCCAAAAAAATAGTGTATTAAATCTTTTAAAAGCTGTTATGGTACAAATATTATCATTCATGCTATGTTATTAATGGCATAAAGATATTATTTTTTTAATGTATAAATTACTTTTCTTTTGTTTTTGTAGTAATTATTATTCTTTTGATAATTATTGTATTATTTTAAAATCGAAGAATACGTAATATGTCTATTGAAATGAGCCACCATCTTGAGGAAACATGTTAAAGGATAAAACCGCATATCGAATAAATATGAAAATGTAAACCAATTTATAAAGGATTGAACTAATTTCTTATCAAGGTTGACTTTTTAAGATGGAATCACAAATTTTAACAAAATACAACTTAGTTAACTTTTCTGTTATGCATATCTTTATAATTTAGTCTTTGTTCATCAACTGTGTTATAATCATGTATTTTAATCAACAATTTTTTTAAATCACTTTTTAACCCCACACATTTTTTGAAACAACTTTTTAATCACAAATTCTATCTAGAAAAGAAAAATAATATTAAAACTAACACTTAGGGTCTGTTTGATAGACTAAGTTTTCCGTGGAAAAGGAAATTTTTTTCCAACTTTTCTACTTTATTCCGTTTGATTGCGAAAAATTTCCACGTAAAATATTTTCCGCGGACCCCACCCAGGCGCCCATTTTCCTTGTTTTGATGGAAAACATTTTTTTTGGGTTTTGGTGGATTTTTATTTTCCATGATAGATGAAAAATTATTTTCGACACGTTTAATCAATTTTGTTGTTGTTAATTGACTTATTTTCTTTCCAAAAAATAACATTATCATCATCAAGTACAAATATATTTAAAAAGTAAATTTTTTTTTATTAAAATAACAAAAAATTACTTTATTTTCTATGGAAAATAATGTCAATCAAACAACAAAAGTTGAAAAATTCCCCACATTTTTCACATAGAAAATTAAACCAATCAAACACATTAAACTTCTAATTCTCAGGAATTCAATTTCCTAGAATTCAATTCCCTGGAATTCATTTTATTTCCACCCAAATTCCACCATCGCTATCAAACGCACCCTTATTTCAGTTGTCAAACGGAGTCTCATATATATATACCTAGAATAAAACTTGGGACCTTGGCCCATCAAAGTCGTGCAAAACTTGTATAAAGATTGGTAACTTTTGGAAAAATATGCCCAATTTGTATTTCATTATTTCAAAATCATTTCTTTCTCACTTCTTTTCAACCACATACTATTATTTACCCCGTGCAATACACGAAAGTTGTCTTCCACAATATCTATTTCAATAAGTATTTGTAAAATGTTAATACTTTTATATAATCAAAACCAATAGAAATGCATAAAATAATAATATTCTATTATAATAATTATTAAAATTTAAAAAACAATGCCCATATTTGGTAGGGAAAAAAAATCATGTGTTTTAGTTGATTTTGATAAAACTTGATATAATGTGTGGTTGAAAGTTGTATGACCTAAGAAATGTGTGGTTAAAATTAATTGTTGATTTTGAGTTGAATTTAATTTTTTTTTAGAGTTATCAAACATGAGAAATATAACTAAATCCAAATTATTAAAAATTTATTTGGACAGTAAATGTTAATTTATATATTTAAAAAATAAAATGTCAATTTATATATTTAAATAATAAATGATCGAATGTTTTAATAATTTTTATGAGACATTGTTAATTTCATTGAAAATGCAAATTTACATAATTTCTGCATCTGCCTCTTGAATTTAACATTTTTTTCAACTTTCATTTAAAAAATTATCAAAAAAAATTACAAATGTGTGTTTATTCTCAACCGAGCAAATATTTATAAATATTTAATCAATAAAATTATACTTTTATTTACAAAATCAAGAAGTTAAAAAAATAATTACTAAAAATCTTCAATTATCATGATATAAACAATCTGACAACGTGAGAGATCAAGAAATTATATCGAAAACCTTATACCATATAATCTTTATACAATTATTAAAATTAAGAACGATTAAAAATATTAGTATCCATTCGATAACTTTGTCTATAAATTTATTTACAGATAACATATTTTTCCTCACTTTTTAACTATACACATTTTTTGAAATCATATTTCAACAACGTATTTTATCATGAAACAACAATATTTTTATTTATAAACAAAAACGAAGCCTTTGAACGGAGTTAATAATTTGTTAAATAGTTAATAATAATATATATAATATATATTATAGAAAATATGATTTATTATTTAAAGGATAATAAATATTATCTTCACAATTTTTTACTTTATTTTATTTTTATTTTGGTTATTTTTTCCCCAAAATTGTGAGTGCATTTTTGAGGAAAAATAACATTTAATGCTTCTCTCCTTACTTCTACTTTTATATATAATATTACACAAAAACTTAAAAAATGATTAACTACTTTTTATCCACATATTCTCCTAAAAAGCAGTATTCAAAACAAAAAAACTCTATTTAAATATCATCAAATTAACACACCCATATAAGTCCTTAGTTTGTCTGAAAAACTGATGGTGGAATGCTTCTTGATTTAGGATGAATATATGGTGCATGATATAGCTAATGTATTAAAAATGCGGAAGACTAGTATGAAGAAAGTGGATAAATTACTTTTCCACTTTCATGCCGTGTGGAAATTAACAAATGTGGTAGGAACGACTCTTAATTAACAACGCTTTTTTAAAAGGTAAATTGTGTGGTAAAAAAATTGAAGAGAGAAAATGTATAGTTAAAAAATTATTTGGGAAAAATTGTTGTTTAAAAATAGTTTTCCAAACTGGGACTAAAGAATCCATCACCATTTCGTACGGACAAAGATTACCATGAAGAAAAGTGAATAAATTATTTTTCCACTTCAACGCCGTGTGGAAATTAACGAATATATCACTGTTTTTATTCTCAATATTTATTCTGCTTGCATTTTCCTCCATTTTTATTGGAGTGGTACGTCAAAATTGTTCATTCACTGAAATGACTTTGAGTATAAAAATGAATTATGAAAACATATGTTAGTCGAGTCTCCTAAAGAAAGTAAGTCAAGTCTTCTCCAGTGTAGTGTACTATATATGTCTCCAGTCCAGCATTATTATTGCAGCAAGAAAAACTATCATCCAGCTGGCTAGTTACTTCATTCAAGCAATTGTTTTGGTGAAGTGTGTAATGGCAGCACCCACTGATCGATTTTCTCTTCTCATCTTAATAACCCACATCAATTTAGAACCTTCACATATTTTATCGAATAACTGGTCAGATTCTACTTCTGTTTGTGTCTGCAGGATTGGAGGTACTTGTGGTCTTCGCCACCAAGGAGTGACAGGATTAAATATTTCCTCCATGAATCTTATAGGAAACGTTCCATCCCAATTTGGAAATCTATCCTTTCTGGTTTCTATCGACTTAAGCAGAAATTATTTTCATGGTAGTCTGCCCCAGTTGATTCAACTTGGACGATTAAAAATCATTGACTTCAGTTTCAAGTTTCAACAATTTTAGTGGCGAAATTCCTCCATGGTTTCATTTCTTACCTAAACTTCAACTTTTGAAGCTTAGGAATAACAGTTTCTTGGTTTCATCCCACATTCTCTCTCTAACGTATCCACGCTCCAGTATCTGGATCTCTCTCACAATAATCTACAAGGGAAAATCCCTCAAGAGATTGGAAACCTTTATAACTTGAAAACGCTTGCATTGTCATGTAACAGGCTCACTGGTCTAATACCATTTAGGATCTTCAACGTATCAACAATGGAAAATCTTGCCTTTACAGGGAATATCTTAACTGGTCATCTCTCTCTTGACATATGTCGTTGACTTCCAAGACTCAAAGGGCTTTATCTATCTTTCAATGAGTTGGGTGGGGAAATTCCTTCTGGTCTATCAGAGTGTTCACAACTTCAGAACCTTTCTTTGGCATACAACAAATTTAATGGAACCATTCCACCAGAAATTGGGAGAATAAGGACGCTTCAGATTTTAATTCTTAATAAAAATAATTTTTCAGGTATAATACATGTTGTGTTACTACTATAGATTCTTGTTTACTCACAATATTACTGATGTTGATAATTTGACAGGTGCAATTCCACATGAATTGGGTAACCTGGAAAACCTCAAGGTGCTGAGTTTGAGGGATAATTTTCTCACGGGGTCTATACCAGCAAGTATATCTTTAACATGTCATCATTGCAAACTATGGACATTGCTGGATGCAACCTATATGGTAACTTTCAGTTAGAATCAAACAGCTTTTTACTTTTGTCTTTTGTAATTTTAAAGAAAGTTTGAGCACTTTTAAATTTCGTAGGTGCGATCCCACATGAGGTTGGCCATCTTTACAACTTGGAGTATCTTCATTTGGACGAAAATAATTTAAGCGGTTCCATTCCCCAAAGAATCTTCAACGTCTCAACATTGTTAGTGATTGCAGTTTCAGGTAATCAACTTTCAGGCAACCTTGATTCATTGAGTTTGGGTTATGAACTTCCTAATCTTCAAATACTCTGGATGGAAAGAAATAATTTCCATGGAAGAATACCAAATTTAATGGCAAATTCTTCTCAACTCACAACGATAGACCTGTATGAAAACAATTTTACTGGACCAATTCCCAACTTCCTAAGGGATTTGAGATTCCTTGAAATGTTGAACAATTTTATTAGTGAATCTCCATAATTTACCTTCATCGATCACTTCATTGACAAGTTGTAGATACTTAACAAAATTGGTTTTTTGCTAATAATCCTTTGAGTGGCATTCTTCCAGCTTTAGTTGGAAATCTTTCCACTTCTCTTCAATATCTCTTCGCTTATAATTGTTAGATATATATATATATATATATTAATTGAAATAAATAAATAAATTACGTAAAGTGCGAAAGTGGTGGAAAATGTGGAATTTATGTGGGAGGTCGGTGGTTCGATTCACATTTCACGCGCTTACATAAAACACAGAAACAATTTATATAAAAAACAAATCTTCTTTTCTTGTTCATCTATTTTTCAATACGCTATTCTGGAGTAACCTTGAGAGTTCTGAAATCACTTGTGATTGCTGCACAGTGATTCGATCGTTGTATCCTGGGAGTGATTGTCCAAAGAAGTCGCAGCAAATTACGGCGGACAATTTCACTTTAGGACATCGTGCTGTCATGAGTCTCGATCGATAAGTTTTTCTTTTCTGAAATTTTATTGTTCTAAGTAACAGTGCCTGCAACTAGTTTTCATTAACAATAAAATACGATCTCCAAGGTAGCATTCCAAATGAAATTTGGAATCTCAGCAGTTTGATATTATTAGATCTTGGGACAAATAAGATAAATGGACCTATCCCGGACGCTCTGTGTGAACTTCGCAATTTATTTAAATTGCCTTTGTTAGAAAATCTAATAGCAGGTGCTATTCCAGATTGCGTAGGAAATATTACTGCACTAAGGGTTCTAGATTTAGGCAGTGATAGATTGACGTCCAGCATACCTGCAAGCCTATGGCTGAGGAACGATCTTCTGAAGTTGAATCTATCTTCAAATTTTTTGAGGGGCTCTCTGTTTCAAGAAATAGGGAATCTGAAGGCTGTAATTTTAATTTATCTATCAATCAATCGATTCTTGGGCAGCATTCCAACAACAATTGGAGATTCACAGAGCTCGATTAATATTTCCTTAGCACATAATATTGGGAATTAAAATATATTATTTGTTATTATTTTATTTCTTTATTTATTTAAATTATATTTTTGTATTTATTTTAATTTATCTCATGTAATCTTTATTTATATTAGCATAGTTATCTCATAGAACTTAGTTAGTTAGTTTGTTAGTCATCTTGTATATATATACATCTTCACGGTTTTAATAAAATGGATTCTTTCATTATATTTCTTCTTCTCTTCTTTTATGATATCAGAGCATTGTTGCTCCCAAGCTTATTGATCCTATGGCCTCAATCACGAACCCCTCCACTTTGCCTGCCAACTCCGATGATAACACTGTTCTTCCACTCCAAGTCTTGAATCCATCTCCTACACTCACCACCACCATTTCTTCACCTCCCATTGTTATCAATGGTCAATCACAACTTCCAATCAAACTCACTCCTTCAAACTTTCCTGCTTGGCACATACAATTTCACATCCTCTTAATCGGCTATGATCTGGTTGGGTTTGTTGATGGCACCACACCATGTCCCTCTCCTATGATCCCAAATCCAACCATACCAAATTCTTCCATTCCAAACCCTGAGTTCGCCAAATGGATTCGATAGGACAAGCTCTTGCTAAACGCCATTGTTAGCTCTCTATCCTCAAACCTAATCTCCTTCATTGTCGCCGCAAAAACTTCTAGAGAAGCCTGGGTCACCATCACAAACACATATGTGAAACCATCAAGAGGTCGCATCACGAACTTAAAAAGTAGCCTTGGACAACTCCAAAAAGAGGATTCCAGCATTACAGAATATATACACAGAGTAAAAAGCATTGTTGATAATTTAACCTTGATGAACTTTGCTCCTGACAATGACGAACTCATTCTTCACATCCTACAGGGGCTTGGTCCTGAATACAATGGACTTTGCGAGGCTGTTCGTGCTCGTGAATCATCAATCTCATTTGATGAGCTCCATGAAAAATTATTTACAAAAGAATCCCAACTACAATCTATGAGTTCTCCCACTTTGTTTACCCCTGTCACAGCCAACTTTACATCAAAATCCAACACTCGTCACTCTACCTCATCCCCCTCACAAAAAAATCAAAAAACAAATTCCCAAAGGAATTACAATCAATCTTGTGGCACCTCCAACTCCGTTACCAATTATAGCCCTCGGCCTTACAAAAGCTACTGTCAGTTGTGTATCCAACAAGGTCATACGACTAAAAAATGTCCTTCTTATCGTTCCTCTCCTTGGCAGAACTCATCCTCCTCTACAAACAATACTTCTCGGTCCTCTGGCACTAATCTCACGGCTAATGTAGCCTAGCCAATGGCCTCCAACACCTCTCCCGATGACTGGCTTCTTGACTCTGGGGTCTTTCATCATATCACCAATGACCTGAATAATGTGTCTTTACACTCCAACTAAACAGGCAATGATGATGTTATCATAGGTGATGTCACAGGTCTTGATATATCACATACTGGAAAAGCAATTCTTCACACTCCAAATTGGCGTTTCTCACTAGACAACACCATGTGTTCCTAGCATGAAACGCAATCTCATTTCTATCTTTAATTTTTGCTATCAAAACTCCGTATCTATTGAATTCTCACCTAGTTGTTTTGTTGTGAAAATTTTGCAGATAGGGGCGCCACTTTTGAAAGGACCAGTTAAAGATGGAGTATATGTGCTATCACCTTCCCAGTCCAAGCCAATCATTGCCTTCTCTGCCTCTCATTCATCCTTAGACACGTGGCATCAAAGACTAGGACATCCCTCCTCAAAGATTTTAAATTTTTTAGTTTCAAATAATCTAGTGTCATTGTTCTCGCAAAAAAGTCATTTATTTCCTTGTAATTCATGCAAATGCAATAAAAGTCAAAAGTTACCTTTTTACAATTCAAGTATTTCCAGTTCGGCTCCTTTACAAGTAATTTATTCTGATTCTTGGTCTTCTCCTATTTCGTCAGTCGATGGGTACAAATACTATATCCTTTTTACAGATCACTTTTCTAAATATGTATGGTTCTACCCATTAAAGAAAAAATCAGATGTTCATGATATATTTATTAAATTCAAGGCACTTGTTGAAAACACTTTAAAAACCAAAATTGTTAGCCTTCACACCGATAATGGTGGTGAGTACATTGCATTATCAAACTTTCTTTCTCAAAACAGAATAAATCACTTGACCACCCCACCTCATATCCCTGAACATAATGGCTATTCTGAGCGACGACATCGACATATAGTTGAAACTGGTTTAAGTCTTCTCCAACATGCGTCAATTCCTACAAAATATTGGCCATATGCCTTTGGTACTGCTGTTTATTTAATCAATCGATTACCCAAAGTTAACCTGGATTTTAATTCCTCATTCCAAATTATTCAACACTGTGCCATATTTGTTGAAATTACGTATTTTTGGTTGTTTGTGTTATCCTTGGTTACGACCATACAACAATCATAAACTTGATCATAAATCTAAACCCTGTGTTTTTTTTGTTTACAGTACCACACAAAGTGCATATTTATGTTTTAAGTGCACTACTAGTCATCTTTATGTTAGTCGCCACATCCAATTTGTCGAATAAATTTTTCCTTTCTCTACATCCTCGAGTCAACACACACCAAACACACCCTTTTCCCTACCCCAGAATTCGGCCACCCCTAATCATCATCCTCAACCCGTACCTCTATCCTTATCTCTACTGCAAAACCAATCTACACCTTATCCTAATCCTCCCAATCCTCAAGGTGATACACAATATACTCCTTCAACAATTGGGACTCCGAATGTGGATGTTTTTGAAAGCAATCACAATTATACACAAGATGAAACTCTTGACACAAATCCTACTACCTCATCTACATCACACTCATCTCTCTCACCTTCCTTATTCTCATCCAAAACCAACCCCTCCTTATCCTTATCACCTTCTCTACCCCTAGATAACACTCCAATTCCTTCAACCCAATCAGCCCCTACCTTATCTCTATCACATTCGTCCATCCCCACTCCTATATCCTAATCATCCCCTATATCTTCCTCAACCGATAACCAAGATCCAATGAGAAGGTTATCCGATCTTCTCTTAAACACTCCTATTGTTAGGCAACTATCTCCACCTCCAATTCAAATAATGCCTAACTTACCTCCAACTCTCTCAAATACATCCTCATCATCAACTCCCTCATATTCCTCTACACTATCTCCTCCCACAATCTCGGTCAGCCCCAAATCCGTCCACCAACAAACCAACTCTCAATCACCTAACCATGACAATCAACTATTGGCTCCAAACATCATGCAACCTCCCTCCCGCAATGTCGACCCAATGATTACTCGCAATAAAAACAATATTCAAGTTCCTGTCAAAAAATTCACCTTCTCCAGCTCCCTCTCTTCTCTCTCATCCGTTGAACCTACTTCTGTTACAGAAGCCCTCAAAATTCCGAAGTGGAGGGCAGCCATGGCAGTAGAATACAATGCTTTACTCCAAAACTCCACTTGGTCCCTTGTTCCTGCCAGTCATGACCAAAATGTTGTAGGGTGCAAGTGGGTTTTCCGCCTCAAGCGAAAATCAGATGGATCCATAGATAAGTACAAGGCTCAATTAGTGGGAAAAGGGTTCCACCAGCGACCAGGATTTGATTACAAAGACACTTTCAGTCCTGTCATCAAACCATCCACCATCAAGTTAATACTCACTCTTGCGGTCACAAATCGCTGGCCCCTACGTCAACTGGATGTGAACAACGCATTTCTGCATGGTTCCCTTACAAAGGACGTCTACATGCAGTAAACCTCCTGGATTTCTTCATCCTGACTACCCTCCTCATGTGTGTCATCTACAAAATCACTCTATGGGCTTAAACAAGCCCCGCGAACTTGGTACTCGGCACTTAAAATTTTTTTTGATTGCATTCGGCTTCAGAACTTCAAGGTCGGACTCCTCTTTATTCTTTCTTCGTCAATCTCATGCTATTATCTTTGTGTTAGTCTATGTCGATGACATAATTCTAACAGGTAATAAGCCCTCTCTTCTTGCTAAATTTGTCACATCTCTCGCCCAAAAATTTTCTATCAAGGACCTTGGCGCCTTGTCCTACTTCTTGGGCGTCGAGGTAATTCCTCATCTTGATGGTCTTTTCCTATCCCAAAGAAAATACATTCTAGACCTCCTAAATCGATGTCACATGTCAAACTCCAAGGAGGTAGTTAGCCCAATGTCCACCATCCATATTCCCGTTCTTAATGAAGGTGAACCAATGTCAAATCCTAGTGAATATCGTTCTGCCATTGGAGTTCTACACTATCTTTCTTTAACTTGCCCAGATATTTCCTTTACAGTAAGCAACCTCTCCCAGTTCATGCACTGTCCTACAACTGTACATTGGAGGGCTATAAAACGACTCCTTCGCTATCTCCGTGGCACTATTGACCATGGCCTGTTCCTACAACAAAATTCCCCCTATCACTAGTGACATGCGTTCTCTGACGCATATTGGGGGTGGCAACTTAACTGACAGAACATCCACCAGTGCTTACGTTGCTTTCTTGGGATCTAACCCCATATCATGGAGTTCTAAAAAATAATCTACAGTGGCTCGTTCGTCCACTGAGGCCGAATACAGGTCAATTGCCTCAACAATTGCAGAATTGACTTGGATTCAATCACTTATGAATGAAATTGGTTTTCCCTTGCCCTAGGCCCCAATCCAATTGTGTACTGTGATAATGTCGAGGCAACATATCTGTGTGCTAATCCTGTTTTCCACTCAAGGATGAAACACATAGCTCTAGATTTTCACTTTGTCCGGGAGAAAGTCCAAGCAGGTGCCCTACGAGTCTCTCAGGATCTCATCTTCACATCAGTTGACAGATGCTGTAACCAAACCCTTATTCGGCTCCCGGCTAGGCGCTATTCGTGTCAAGATAGGAGTTCATCTGGCCTCCATCTTGAGGGGGCGTTTCGGGAATTAAAATATATTATTTATTATTTTTTTATTTCCTTATTTGTTTAAATTATATTTTTGTATATATTGTAATTTATCTCATGTAATATTTATTCATATTAGCATAGTTATCTGATAGAATTTAGTTAGTTAGTTTGTTAGTCATCTTGTATATATATACATCTTCACAGTTTTAATAAAATTGATTCTTTCATTATATTTCTTCTTCTTTTCTCTTATATAACACACTGCAAGGATCTATTCCAGAGTCAATGCGTAAGCTGCTGAACTTGGAGACTCTCGATCTATATTACAACAATCTCTCTGGTAATATCCCCAAGTCCTTGGAGGAACTTAAGTATCTTAAATATTTGAGCTTTTCTTTCAACGATTTAAGGGGTGAAGTTCCTTCTGGTGGTCCTTTCAAAAACTTTTCAAGTCAATGTGGTGATTTTATATATGGTCTCCCATCATGTCCCATGTGTAAACTACATAAGAGAAGAAAAATGATACTTCAAGTTGTATTTTCTTTGCTGGGGATTATAGTTTTAATTTTAATCACCATGGCCTTGCCGTATGCAATTGGAAGATACCAAAGGAAAAAATTGGTGGAAAAGACAGTAGACTTTGAACGTGGCACAATACTATGGGTCTCATATTATGAACTTATGCAAGCAACTGAAAGGTATAGTGAGAGCCATTTGCTTGGCACTGGGAGTTTTGGCTCTGTCTATAAAGGGACTCTTAATAATGGAAGGGAAGTTGCTGTAAAGGTATTCCACTTGCAAATCCAAAATGCATTCCAGAGTTTTGATGTAGAATGTGAGGTATTGCACAATCTTTGCCATCGAAATTTGTGCAAAGTAATTAGTACTTGCTCCAATCCAGATTTCAAGGCCTTGGTACTTGAGTACATCTAATGGAAGCCTCAAGAAGTGGTTGTATTCTGATGACTATGTCTTGGATATCTTGCAAGGAATTAACATAATGATAGATGTAGCATGCGCATTGGAATATCTGCACTATGGTTACTCAACGCCTATTGTTCACTGTGATTTGAAGCCAAGTAATGTTTTGCTTGATGAAGATATGGTTGCCCACCTGAGCGATTTTGGAATTGCTAAGTTATTGGGTGAAGAAGAAAGCAATGAATACACTACTACCCTGGGAACATTGGGTTACATTGCACCAGGTAAAGCTCCTATCTTTTACTCCAATACTCTCTCTTGCACATTTAGGGCACGTTTCGTCTACACGATTAAAATTTTGATTCATTCTCAGCAATAATAGAAAAAAAAAGAATTTATGTTCGTTTTTATCAAACCCACTTGTGGGCCATACTCTCCCATTCCCACCCCCTATGGATGGGTGGGTCGGCACTGGGGCCCACCTATCCACATCCAATACCCACTTGACACTTGTCGAGTGGGGGTGCAAGTTTTCTAGACATTGGATAGTACATTACTATATATTTATAATACAACTAATTAATTTCATAATGCTTGTGTAGAGTACAGATTGGAAGGATCAGTATTAACTCGATGTGATGTTTATAGCTATGGGATTATGTTAATGGAAGTATATACGAGAAAGAAACCAGGCAGCGAAAATTTTTCGGGTGATGTAAACCTAAGGAGCTGGATAAATGATTCTATCCCCAATGCAATTACTCGAATTATAGATTCGAACTTGTTGGGGCCAGAAGAAGAACAGTCCATAGAAAAGTTGAAATGTTTGTCAATTAAAACTTGCGCTAAATTGCACTAGGGAAAGTGCCAATGAGAGGATGAACATGAAAGAAGTTGTTGTAGCATTGAAGAAGATTAGATTTCGGCTACTCGGTCCAAGGCAAGAATAAAGGGAAATCTATCAGTTGCCTTGTTTGCATTTTATACATCCAGCTGCCAATTTCTCCATTGTTGATTCGATCATCCATCACTCTGATTATTAAAAATATTTTGTCAATTTGTTCTTAAGTTTGCGTAATAAAATTCAGAAACTTCCGTTTGGCAATATTTTTGGGCTCAATAATTTTTTTCCAAGTGCAAATATTGAAATTGAGATGTTGATTATGGATATGTAATCCACCTATCTCATTAGAGACTCTAAATCAACAGATACAATACAAGATTCTTAGTCCACCAAATAAATAAAAATTCAATCACCCGTCAATATTGAACAGAACTTTGTAGAAATGATTGTTCGTATTTTACATAGCATAGAGAAGGTCTTACATTTTTGGATTAGTACACATTTTGTACAGACTGGATAAAGAGAGGGAATTCTTCTACCGAGAGTGCAGAGATATGTGAGAGAGTACAATAGAATAGGTCTCCACCAATTTTCAACTTTTGTACCCCACTACTATAATTTTGTTCCCCACTTTTTTCGTTTCTTAATCTTCTACTTCCAATTTCACATTAACCTCATTCTCTCCCTTAATGTGATGTTCTTTAACTCCAAGTGATTATCTTGATTGTTGAAATTTTGATCTTGGAAGTACCTTTATGAAAATATCAGCAATTTCCGTATATTTGGCTTCGGTTGAGGATTGAGCAATTGATCGTTGCTTCTTGGATAGTCACGAAAATAATACTGAACCAACGAAAACTGTATTAACGAAGGTGCTCTTCATGTCAACAATACATGCCTCCCCAATCACTATAACAAAAGCTTCATATCTTCACTTCCAAATTCTTCTCAAATCTAAACCCAAAAATTATTGTCCTCATTATATACCTAAAACTTTATTTATTTCAAAACCAAAATAGTCATGACTTGTTGGTCTAATATGAACTTGGAAAGTAAACTTGCTTCATACATTAGATCTATTCTAATAATAATCTTATAAAAGTTCAATAGTCACCTATTAGGACACGTCATAAGTTATCCCATTATGTTATCGTGTAACATTTATCAAAATATCTCATCTTCCAAACATTATAAAGGAATCAATTATGCAACCTCCCCAAGGTCAAAATTCCTATTGAGTCCGAGCCATATATACATGTTACTAATCTTAATAAGTCAACGTGTCAATCTTTCATTCTTAGTGTGAGCAATATAATTACCACGACCAATACTAAGCAACGATATAAGTGATAATTACAAAAAATTATATGATAGATTCATTTAAATATAAAGTCATCTGACTAAAAACCTTTGTCGTTTATCTAATCTTTGTCCACAATTGGAATATTAATATGTGATTCACGTTCTGCATGATTGTGCAATAAAAGTGCGATCACCCTGTTCAGAGACGAAAAATAATGCAACAATATAAGATGTAAAAGCTAAAGATCGATATTTTGAATTCTTGATCACACTCGTCGTCACATTATTGTAATGTCTCTTTGACTATGGGTCACTTTCTTACACGTTACATGAAGGAGATTGTGATTTTTTATGATAAATTTAGCGATTTCATTCATCAACAGAAAAACTAGCCACTTGTTTTCTTTTGAAGAAGCAATATTTAGTTAATTTGGAATAATATTAGTACATTTTATAATACCCCTTTTCATGTACTTTTTTATAATGACTATTCATAACACGAAACTTACATATAGGTGACGAGGATTGTGCTTTATTGCCTCGCTCAAAAGGTTAGAGTTCGTGCAAACATCGTTGAAAGCACTCTCCAACTTGTTCAGAACTTAAAATCTATTTTAGTTTTGTCATTTGGAACTATATTTCGTTAAATATAGTTGTTTTGTTATAATAGATAAGTCGTGGTTCACGTTGATTCAGCTATATAACATGTTTTTTTGCAGAAGTGGACAATCAGTTAAGTTAATATAATGCGAGGAATGTGCCATGAAAAAGCATAATAGTTTTATGGGTGAACATAAAAAGCGTTCCATACGCATTTTTTTAAATTACATTTAAAAAAATTAATTTAGTAAAAAGCTTTGGATAATACAAAAATATTTGCATGAACATTATTCTTTAATGAAATGTTTATTAAAGTCGAATCAAACAAACACATCTTCATTTTAGAGCTTCTGGAAGGGACTTTAAGAAGCTAATATTTAATTAACATTAAACTTTCAAACCATCATCTACTTCCCTTTATATTTATCAAATGAAAATCTGACGGTCACTAGCTAATAAAGATTTGAAGTAAATAAAGATATATTCTACGACGACTTTTTTTGTGATCAATATATATGTCATTTGATCGGCTCTTCAAGTAACATAGGTAAAATATTCATTATTCATATGTTAATATTAGTCCGAACAAAATTGATATATTTTAACATCGTTATTACCATATTCCAATAAGATTTACCGACCGCAAGATATCCTCATTAAACATTTTCAATATGATTAATTATATTTTTGTATTTTTACGACAAATATATGTATATGACTATGCAATGAGATAAACATCTACATTGTCAAAGGGCTAGGGGTTCGCTTTATATTCTTTAAACGAGATATATGCATCACCTTTTTATGAGATTTGACCTCCTCTTACGACTTGCAATATACTATAATTTCTTTACTAGTATGAATATTGAACTTCGACTTTTTATTCTTGACCCAGTAATTTAGTGCATATATATACAAAGATATGTTATATTTATTAATTGGAAAAATTAACATCAAGGTTATATATAATAGACGAATATTAAGTTTGCATCAATGTCTTTATCCACATTTGTAAATCAAATCTTTTTGCAAGTAGGTTTGTTAGTTTTCTTGAACTTTTAACAATACAATATTTAAATTATCACTTTTTCGTAAAATATATTATAAAATTTTACATCAAACAGATTTGAAACTATATCCTTCATTGGATGAGATTGTTGTTTCTTTTGCAGGGAAATGGATTTGTCACCATATCTTTAATTGATTTGATTTACAACATGCAATGAAAACTATAATTACGCGCTTTTTTTTTTGCTCCTATTAAAAAAATTCTCCCATTTATATTTTCTCCATTCAAATTTGAGTGATATATAAAAAAGGGACATTTTGTCCTTAATCACACACTTTACAAGTTTTGAGTTGTTAGGAATCCAAATTTCTTGTGGGTTACTCTTTTGTTAATTTTTTTTTCAGTTTGATTCACTAGTTTCTCTAAACATGCTTTGCACATATATGATATGAAAATATATTATATATTTTATACCTTCTATATCCTGTTGTTAAAAATTATATTCGATAAAAGCAGTTTTATATATCAGAAAATATTCATCCTAAAAATTATCTTTTTAAACTATTTATGCCTCGAAAATGAAAATCCAAAACATTTGCACAAAATAATAAATAAATTTTCATTCAAGATAACCAAATTATGTAGAATATAATAATTTTAACATAGATACACAAATAAATTGTTACATTCTCAATACTCAATCTCGAATTTTCTTCCTTCTTCCATACTCTTTCTATATATAAAATAATTAATTATTTATTTCCCTCCATCTCACTTATAAATAATAATTATGCTCGAAAGAAAACTAATAATATTACAACACTCACCAAAAATTAAAATCATCAATCAAACTTAAAACTATAACCAAATAAGCTACTACAAATATAATTTTTTCTCTCCTGAGTCAACCATAAACGATAAACCTACTAAAAAATAAATATATGGAATGGCGATTTAGTCACAAACCATAATTACTAACAATAAAAATTTTACTATATGTAACAATACTAATCATAAATTCTCTTTCATCTAATCAAAAAAATAATATATTTGCCCGAAGTAAAAACTCAAAACAATAACAATAATACTCAAATAATAAAATTCTTACAAATCTAATGAATTCTTGACAAGTAATAATAGTTAAGCAATGAGGGTGACATCTCAAAATAAAAGTTCTAAGTTGAATTATTTTAATTCGATGTCTAATTCACATGTAAGTAAAACAAAGAAAGTTTTATTTAATTTATATGAACTACTAATTTTTATCATAATGATTATCCAATTTTATTCAACTAAATATCTAGGCATAAGTCAAACATATTCCTAAGCATGATCCAAAATGTCCCTATCCTGAACTCATATGCAATAAGACATTCAATTGCACGTTGACCTCATAAACTATTATTCTTAATGTTCATTGAACATTGTCTTGATAATTGCAATATTCTACACCTATTTTGAATCGTTCAAAATAAATAAGCAATATATAACTTAAATAGTGATCAAATATTCAAATAATCAATACGAATGCCATAATAATCAGTAATTCAAATCAACTAAATAATTGATCTTTGAATTAAATTGTGAAATAAAAGGTTTGATCATTATCCCAAAACTAATTTATTTAATGTAGCTTGTAACACCCCAAGTTTAAAAGTCTAAACCTAGGCGTGTTAACTTCCATTCACATTATATGCGGAATTTAAAACGTCTACACAATTAAAATTTTCATTTTCTATTATAAAATTTTACAGAAATTTCGGCAAAGTCTCCTCTATAAATTGGACATAGCCAACCTGTAGAGGGACACCAAAACCATTTTAAAAGATTTAAAGCATCAATCACATCTCAACCACATTCATCATTCCAAAATCCATTCATTCAATCCCCAAACTCCTCAAGCATAAGATTTTCCAAAAACATCAACCGACATTGACAAATGAATTAAGAGGAAATTTAACCTCAAATGCGTCACCCATACTTAATCAAAACTAACTTCAACCAAACCATTATCAATAACAATGAATGAAGGAAATAATTTAAACGATAACTTGAATAAATTTAATTTTATTAATTAAGGCGACGATGGGTACTGTCGAAGTCAGCCGCCAAGTGTTCTCTCTGATCATCTAACTTTCATCACCTGAAAAATGGGGAGGGATTGGGGTGAGTTAAAGCTCAGTAAGTAAACTGTATGCATGAATGCATGCTTATGACATGAATGCTTTAAAAAAATTTCCATATATGTATCCCCATTTACTTTACTTTCCAAAACATTCAAACTTTTCAAACTTTCACTTCCTTTCAAAACTTTCACTTCATTTCAAAACTTTCACTTCCTTTCCATCATGAGCTCACTTGGTGAAACTTCTAGTCAATTAGAATACAGTGGGCAATTATTTATTTGGAACCAGATTAACATGCGCATTTCCACCGCAAAGCGGTTTAACATTCACTTTCCCACCGCAAAGCGGTTTAACATTAACTTTCCCACCGCAAAGCGGTTTAACAGTCCACCGTAAACGGATGAACATTCCGTCGCAAAGCGACTTAATTCGGGTACGCCGGTCCCCCGCGCCCCATTTCCCACTCGCAACTTTCATGAACTAGAAGTACACCCATTCTTTCTTTAAAAACTTGGGATACATAACTTTTGAACAAACTTGCACCTTGACACATTTCTTTCATTTAAAAACATTTCACTTCCCAATTTCGATGCCAATGCATGCTTGATGATGCAATGACATGATAATGTGCATGCTTGAACATTCTTCATAATAACATATACTTTCACAAAGTAAATGAAATTCATCAAAGCAAGTAAGTTGCAAGACAGTCATTTACACATAACTTTCACATATACATTCAACTTTGATGAAAATAGGGGGAAGTTTACTTACTTGACATCCTTAGTATTTACCGTTATCTGGATTTGCAAGTGGAGGAGCTTCGACTGCCCGTGTCGTCAATGTACCAAAATCTTAGTTGCATCTATTCATTTAGTAAAATATACTTTCAGTTCAATTTGATCTATTCATCATTCCTTTAACATCAAACAAGTTAAAACAATAAATCTTCTTTCCCTTTTTCTTTCTTGTGATCATTTATTCCAAACAAGGTATGAACATATATTAAATACTTCCATACAATACTCGAAAGCAAAGATTTAAACCATTCGACACAACATTTTAACCTTAACTATTAAGGTACTTAAATTAAAACCAAAGTTTGAAAAATGTACACGACTTTATAATTTTCTCAAAATCTAGTAATTATAATATTACTCACGTTCACACAAAAATCATATTCGAAAATAAGGGATAAATTTCAATCCACGTTAGAAACTCTCATTTTTTAAATTCAAACTCAAACCCAAATTTACATAATTTAACCTAACGTTATAAAATCCACTCCCATAAAGTCCCAACAATTTCACAAATCTTAAAAACCAACATAAATCCAAATGAGGTTTAAAGTTATGTCAAACATCTATCATGACATATTTCCAACACAAACAAAAGAAAAAAAAAAAAAAAAAAAATCAAATTTCATTGCGAATTAGAAAATTTTCTTACCTTTAAATTCAAACTCAAATAAATATATATAATTTAAACCATAATTTACAAAATATTCGAATAACAACTCTAACCATTAATGAAATTTTCCCCAGTCAAAAATTTATAGTTTCCAACTCATAATTAAACACGAATAGCTAACTAACAAACTTAATTTCATGCTTAATCAAAATTTGGACATCCTCATACATTGACAAGTCTGAGATGTGTGCATATATACACATATAGTCCCAAAGCTAAAGTTTAACCATTTAAAAATTTGAAATCAAGCTAAAACATCAATTAACCAAACTAATATACAATTTTCGAAATCTGAGAATTCCATGGTGAAAATCATACACACGTAGGTATACATAAATCAATTATACACACACACACACACACACACACACACACCAAAAAAAATATTTGTGTCGTGATGTGTGTGACCAGGGTGGTGCCTTGTGTGCGTTGTGTGTGTGGACAGTGTGTTGGGGGCGGCGAGGAGATGCTTACCAGCGGTGTGGTCGACGACAAGGTGAGGAGATTGTTGGCCATTGAATAAAAGTGGCATCAATTAGTCAAAAGTTTGGCAACAAAATGATGAAAGTTATTCTAGTGGAGCACTTGAATTTCCACCATACAAGTGGAAATCAAATTGATGGTTGTGATTCATTCTCTTGGCCTATAAATAGGCATGCTTCATTTGTGTTTAGAACATCAAGAAGAAGAGAACAATTCCTTTGTTTTCTCTTAGGAGAGTTTGTAGTACTTGAGTTTTGGAGAGGTGCTCAAGTGCATTTGTAAATTGTTCTTCTTTTATAGTTTGTAAGAAAGAGTGTTTTTGGTGAGGTCGAGTTATTTGTATTCCACATTTGTCATATTAGTGGAAATTTGGAATCTCCCTCCGTGGACGTAGGCAATTTTCCGAACCACATAAATCTTGTGTTGTTCTCTTTCTCTTTCGAATTCATTATTTCTATTTTTGCATTGGTTCAACGATAGGTTAATTCGCTTCCGTACAACAGGAACAAGTTTGTAACTCTTAATTTAAAAAGTTTGCAACTCTTAATTTCTCACAGTGATCAAATGAAGTAGAATCCTTAGACCACAGAGTAGGATATTCTACAGTCAAAGGCCAAGGAATCGCAACCCTTGAGGTGGAGCCCGCAAGCATGCACGGTATTCCCACCCAAACTTTACATTTCACCAGTTTCAATTTGAATGGAAATTAAAAGCTCATCATCACTCATCAGTCACCATTTTCAATTTGAATTGAAACCAAAAGCTCTTCAGTCAATTTCACATGTTTCCCATTTCATCAGCTCATCAGTTTCTCATCTTTTCAATCTGGTGATTAAATGGATGTCAATGTTGCTGGTCTATAAAGGGCAGAAACCATTCTCTATTAAAGGACAAGTGAAAAAACCAGGAACAATACCAATAAAAAAGTACCTTCTTTCAAGGGGAGACATCTGAGGAAGGGTCAAAACATGAAGAAGAAAGGGTTTCGGGACAATCAAACATGGAGAAAAAATAAAGATAATACGAATAAGACGAAGTGTTCAGGAATACCACATGGAGAAGAATCATACCAAAAGAAACTTAATCATAACAGAAAACAAAGAAATTGCTAGGTGACAGGGTCGCATCCAGTTGTAGATAATACGGCATGACTCATTCAGGTGAATGCCTGGTTGGAAAGAATGTGTGCTATATTTTCTATGAGTAATGTCATGTCTCTTATAACTGCCCCACAAAGACTGGACAAGGAAACGTAAGAGCCTTTTTAAGGGGGAACATTTATTTTTTACAGAGGAAAAGTTTTCTGACTGAGATGGCCAAGAAAGCTAAAATCAAGCTATCATCTTTAACACATACTAATATCAGGCATGTTTGTAGTTTTGCTATTGTCTTGAAATCTTCCACTTGCATATTATATTGATTAGTACGCTCTCTATTGCCTAGCTTGCCTTTCATTACTGCTACAGCAGATGACGCCAAACATATCGAAACTACTCTTACCCGATCAAAATTTGAGGAATTTTGCTCTTATTTGCTCGAAAGGTATTGGAAGCTGTAAGTAACTTTTAATTTTTCAACGACGCTCGAGGCGAGTTGTTCATTCAGTTTGATGATATGTTTGGTAAAATTACTTGATCTTTCAACAGTTATTTTCTACCATGGAACCTGTCCCATAGGCTCACTGAGTAATTGCCTTCTTTCCTTTTTACTGTTACTTAAGAAAACTTGAGAAAAAACATGTTAAATTGGAAACATGTCATGCAAAACCTTGGCCCAAAAAGAAAAAAAACATGAAACCAGTCACCCAAAAAATAGCATTCTTTGTGCTTATTATGAAGCTAATGGCAAGTTGATGGAACTCGAAATGAGTGGGCTAAGTGTGAGCATAAGTCTTTGAGTTATAAATTGATTATTGACACAAACTTTTCTATATAAATATAAATATGAATGTGCTGGTTTATATTTTTACAAGCTTTAAAACTCTGTTTGCTTCAATTTGGTGCCAATTGCATACTCGCTATCTCACTTGTTGTGCACAAGGATGGAGCTTTTGTCCTCAATATTCCACTTTATGAGGGCATTCTTTGATTCTATCTTTATTAAGGTTTGTGCTTAATTTTAATCAAATTCTACTGATGTCTGATGCAATACTTGTTTAGTGGAACTCACTCTCTCTATCTCACATGTAAATTATGGTCATATTTTCTTTACTCTATAGGTTGTAAATGATATGATTGATTCATTTATATATTATGTCTTGATGAACTAGATATCCATGTTTAACTACTATGGTTAAGATTTTATGGAATAGTTTCACTACATTACTGGGCATGAGTCATCTTGAAGATCAATTGAATCGGTTTAGGTTTAGGTTTTTAAACTAAAGAGAAAAAGGTCATTTTTAATTACTAGGGTTATGTTTTTAATTACTCAGCATGAGTCACTAGATACCCATGTTTAATTACTAGGTTTAGATTTTTAAACTTGGAGTGAAATGCCATTTTTCTTGGTGGTATCTAGCGGCATGTGTCATTGGTGTACTTCATGTCTCTGGTCTAATAGATTGATTTAGGACGAATCCTACTAATTCTATGAAATCACATTGGAAAGATATAAATTTATGGCTTTTAACTCCGTTTTTAATTTTTCTAACATTTATTAATCAAAGCGTGATATTCACTTCGAAGATATTTTCTTTAGAGATGGAGTGGATTTTGAGATCAGAAGGTGCAGTTATATTGCAGGATGAAGTTGATGTTCCTGTAGTTAAATATTTCTTTTGTGATATGATGATATTCTTTTGTGTATTTGTTAAATATTATCAACATTTTATTTTGTATAGATTTGAAAATTTCTTATGTATTTACTTTTGTTGTTTGTGTAAATTGACCTTTTAATAAATTAATGAGATTTTTTTTTTTTGGGTTTTATAACCAATTTCTTCAATAATATTAAAAAAAAACAATAAAGCATAAAGTAGCGTTTAAAAAAGCTGCAAAATGTTGGATTATAGGTTCTTGCAACACTCAAAAAATATTGCAGAAGATTATACGGAAACACTTAATAAACGTTGCAAAAGATTGGACATAAAGTTACTGCAACACTTAAAAAATGTTGCAAAAGGGAATACTGCAACACTTAAAAAACGTTGCAACAGGATTTATGGCAACATTAACACTTAAAAAATGCTGCAAAAGGGTATACGACAACACCTAAAAAATATTGCAAAAAGGTCTATGGCAACACTTAAAAAAAATATTGCAAAAGGGTTTATGGCAATACTCAATAAACATTGCAGAAGGTCTATTGCAACGTTTATTTTTGCCTTTTTCAACATTCAAAAAACGTTGCGGAAAGTTTTTTTCTCTACGACAACACTGAGATTTGCAACACTTGTCAAACGTTGCAAAAGCCTCTTGGCAACAATTTTTGAACACTGCAAAAGACTGTTTTGTTGTAATGAGAGAGCTACTTCTCAGTGGGAAGTAGGGAGGTGCTTATAAAATCCGTCTTACGTATATCATGAATATTTTCAAAATACCGTTGTCCTTATGCCAACAGCTTATCTCGATAGCCAGGAACTTCTGGTGGGGTGCTAAAGGAGAAGAAAAGAAAATATGTTGAAAAAGATGGAGCGACTTGTGTCGGAGTAAATGTGAGGGTGGATTGGGATTTCGAGTTCACCAAATTCAATCAGGCCCTAGTATCGAAACAAGCTTGGAGACTTCTCAATAATACCACGTCCCTTCCAGCAAGAATTCTTGCAAGGAAATACCATCATGGTATTGATTTCTGGAATGCGGTTCCTAAACAAGGGTGCTCCTTCATGTAGCGTAGTATTTTATAGGACAGGGATGTTCTCTTTAAGGGTGAAAGATGGTGTGTGGGTAATGGGGAGAAGATTCGTGTCTTTAAAGACCCGTGGATACCTTATACAACAACATTCATGCCTATCACTCGAAATGTTTCTGATGAAACAACTGTAAGTTACTTGCTGACATTTATGGGAGGCTGGGATAAAGAAAAGCTGGAGAGCCTGCTCCTACCGGTTGATGTCGAGATGATTTTATCTAAACCGCTTGGATGAGGACTAGAGAGGACAGGCTTATATGGCACTTTGATAGATTAGGTAACTATTCGGTGAAGAGTGGTTACCACTTGCTGATGAATATGAAATCAGTAAGGGATGGATCTAGTTCCAACACGGCAAACAAGTGGTGGCGGAGAGTATGGAGTCTGCCTTGATGCTGCGGGTACGCACCTTCCTATGGAGACTTTATTTTTATATTTTGCCTTCAGGTGCATTGCTAAGTCGGAAAGGGATATCAAGCAACAGGAGTTGTACTTACTGTGGAGCATAGGAAACCAATTTTCATATCTTCTTTAAATGTGAACGGGCAAAATTCATCTGGAAGACAGTGGGAATTTGGCCTGAGATCAAGTAGCGTGCATCTAAGACGTGCGATGACATGCTCACCAGCTTCGCTTTTAACCAAACTTCAATAGATTTTGGGACAGTTGGAGCTATTTTATGGGTTATTTGGTGGGTACGAAATAATTAGGCGTTTGGAGGTCGAAGAAGAGAGGTTAAACACTTGGTAGAGCTAGCATCATTTGTCATCTTTTGTGAGGAAATGCCAATTGGTCTTCAGCAACCAACCACAGAACCTCAGAGACAATTGCATCGTCCAGCTAGGGGACGCCTCAAACTCAATACTGATGCGGCTGTTAGGGAGGGGAAGATGAAGGTTGGTGCATGTTGAGATATTTGTTAGAGTTAGAATATTCTAGATTCATCTAGAATTAGTTGTTAGATTTAGCTTGTTAATTTCTCTATAAATGGTCTTAAGCATTGTAATTTTTATCAATCACTTTGAGTAATAATAAAATTTTACTTCCAAATTTTATATTTTGTACAGTGCAGTTATACAAGATGACCAGGGGTCCGTTTTGGCATTTACGAGTAGAATAATTAACGGAAATTTGAACCTGGAGATGCAGAAGCACTGGCATTACGAGAGGGTCTCAAGCGGCACAAGTTACATGGTTACATGTAGAAGTTGTGGAAAGTGATGCATTACAATTGGTGCGGGATATCCAAAACATATCATCTTTAGTTCCCGGCGCCTTGGTTCTTATGGACATTCAAGTACTTATGGATGAGGTTGACTATGGTTCATGCTCCTACATTCCACGAGAGAGGAATAGCGTAGCCCACACGTTAACTTCTTTTGCGATTTGATAGGGTGCATATTTGCTATTTAATTAGTGATATTTCCTCTTATTCCATTGATTTTAAATGTTTAAATTGTAGATATTAATCATATTTTATGACTCGTGGATTAGGTGGAGAATTGAGATCAAAATGGACTCAAATCACAAATTAGAAGGAAGAAGTTTGGAACTCTAAAATACCCAAACAGAGAAGGACAAACAACAAGGCGTGGGCACGCCTTATTAATCCTGAAAGACAGCAACCTCATTACCTCAAATATTTAATGGGCTGGACTTGTGGACATTATTTTACAATTCACTTTGGAGACAATTCCAACAACAACAATTTTATTTAACATAGAATGCGGCACATGTTTTGGGCTGGGATTACTCAATTATTATTTGGGCCCAACCTAACCTAGATAAAATCGCGGCAGCAGACGTGAGATTAAAGGAGGGGGCTGAGATATAAAGGATTGGCAGTGAACAGATAAAAGGGGACGACGGACAGATTTTTGAAAAGGAGAAAAAGAAACAACAGAAAAGGGAAAAAGGCAGCACGACACATGAGGAGATAGAGACCTGCCAGATTCATGATTCTCCATTAGAGTTTGACTTTCATTTATTTATTATTATTATTATTTTGTTTTTAACTTACAATCTTTATGGATAACTAAATTATTTTTCCAGTTCAAGGTTATTCAAAGTTTGATTCGCCAAAAATTGTGAGATCTAATTAAATTTAATTTGTTCTTTAATTGTTTTCTATTTATATGTCTTTTGCTTATGAATGAAGTTGTTATTTTGATTGATTAATTCAAAGTGCACGTTGTTTTAATTTTCAAAATAATACTTAGCCAATTAGAAATCTAAATCCGTAATTGTTTAGGTTTTCTAATACAAGTGGCAAATAACATAGTTAATTATAGACTGATTTTTGACTCATGTTATGAAGATATATAACCTAGCTTAAATAAATCACGCGTGTGAATTTGTTGGTTAGATTTGGTCGTCTCTCTAGAAATTAATGCTATTGGTAAATTAAATCCTACGATCGTATCTAGGATTGTTTATTGATTAGGGGAATAATCAACGAGCGTCTCTTGATTATCGATAAAGTAAGGAGAGATAGGTTGTTAGATCGTATCAATGACCATAACCGATTTAGAAAATGATTTAAGGATTTTATTTTTGCATCTATGATCAATTCCGTGAATCAATACCGAGATTATACCTTGGGCTGGATATTTGTTTAATTTGATATTTCTAAAAATTTTAATTTCGCACTCGTTTAATTACAAATTGATTTTAATTCAAAATTCAAAATCCCCCCCTTGTTTTTAATTCAGTGTTTTTAATTTTCCCGAAGAATTAGATCTAACCAGTCCCTGTGGATTCGACCTTGCTCACCACTATTGCAATTTATTTTTATAAGAGCAAGAAAATATTATTATTTGTTGGATTCGACACCCATCAAATTTTTGGCGCCGTTGCCGGGGATTGGTGTTAATCAGATTTAATTTTTCATTTATCATTTTTAATTTTTAATTTTTATTTCTTTTATGCCTCGTTGTTCTCGTACAGGTGAATTGCAATACGATCCTGAAATCGAGAAAACTGCTCGGAAATTGAGGAAAGAAACCAAGTTGCTAAAACAAACCAGATTGAATCAAGCAATTGAGCTGACAGATTCAACAACTAATTCTTCTAGTGATTCTGAAACAGAGCAAAAGCAAGCAATGACCAATGATGAAAGAACTTTAAGGGAATTGGCTGCACCAAATGAAAATCAACAGCCATTGTGCATTCAGTATCCAATTTTGGACGTGGGATTCGAGTTGAAATCCGGATTGATCCACTTGCTACCCAAATTCTATGGGCTTGAGAATGAAGACCCCCACAAACATCTGAAGGAATTCCACATGGTGTGTTCAAGTATGAAACCACAAGGAGTGACTGAAGAACAAATAAAGCTGTGGGCTTTTCCATTCTCATTAGCTGACAGGGCAAAAGATTGACTATTTTATCTACCATCAGGTTATGTGACTACGTGGACAGGGATGGTCAGGCTATTTCTTGATAAATTTTTCCCAGCTTCAAGAGCTGCAAATATAAAAAGAGAGGTGTGTGGGATCAAACAGAGAGATACTGAAACCTTGCATGAATATTGGGAAAGGTTCAAACAATTGTGTGCAAGCTGTCCTCAACATGGGATTTCGGAACAATTACTAATTCAGTACTTCTATGAGGGATTGTTGCCGATGGAGAGGAAAATGATGGACGCAGCTAGCGGAGGAGCAATAGTGAATAAAACCCCAACTGCCGCTAGGGATTTGATCTCCATCATGGCTGCTAACACACAGCAGTTTGGATTTAGACAAGACACCCCTGTGAAAAGGGTGAACGAGGTAAATGTATCCTCCCTTGAAAATCAAATAGCAAACCTAACCTCTCTTGTTCAACAAATGGCTGTAGGAAATGTGCAACAGGTAAAAGCCTGTGGAATTTGCGCTACAACCAGTCATCCAACTGACACTTGCCCTACTCTCCAAGAAGATTCATTTGAGCAGGCAAATGCTATTGGAAGATTTCCGGGTCCACCTCAAACAAAGTATGATCCCTATTCTAACACTTACAATCCTGGATGGAAGGATCATCCCAATTTTAGTTATCAGACAAGGCCGCAATTTCAACAGGTCCAACAATTCCAGCCTAGACAGCCTGCTCCTCAACCACAACAATCTTCTTCTTCAAACTCAGGTATGTCTCTAGAAGAAATTGTTAAATCACTTGCAACTAATACACAACAGTTTCAACAGGAGACGAGGACGGGGATAAAAAATTTGGAGACTCAAGTAAGTCAATTGGCATCAACTGTGAGCCGATTAGAATCTCAAGGCAAATTACCGTCCCAAACCATCGTCAACCCAAAACAAAATGCCAGTGCAATCACTTTGAGAAGCGGGAAGGAATTGAAAGAGCCTGGTAAAGCAAAGCAAGGTAATTCGGGGGAAGAATCTGAAAAGGAAGTCATCCCACAACATCAAGTTGATCAGCCTGAAGTCCTTAACAGAGAACAACCAAAAGTTTTCGTGACACCTCCTCCATTCCCTACAAGATTGAGCAAATCCAAAAAGGAAGAAGAAGAGAAGGAAATCATGGAGACATTTCGAAAAATTGAGGTAAATATTCCCTTACTTGATGCGATTAAACAAGTGCCTAGATATGCTAAATTTTTGAAGGAATTGTGCACTAATAAGAGGAAGTTGAAAGGGAATGAAAAGATAAGTGTTGGAGAAAATGTTTCAGCTGTTCTCCAGAAAAAATTACCTCCTAAATGCAAGGACCCAAGTATGTTTACTATCCCTTGTAAAGTAGGTAAAGTTAGAGTCGAAAAGGCCATGTTAGATCTAGGAGCCTCAATAAATGTCATGCCTCTTTCTGTTTATTCATCTTTAAATATTAGACCATTGAAGGAAACATGTGTGATTATTCAATTAGCAGATAGGTCTAACGTATACCCAGAGGGAGTCTTAGAAGATGTATTGGTTCAGGTTAATGAATTGGTTTTTCCTGCTGATTTTTTTGTTCTTAATATGGAGGAAGATGATTCTTCTAATCCTACGCCTATTTTATTAGGAAGACCATTTCTTAAAACATCTAGGACAAAAATTGATGTGCATGCTGGAACACTCACGATGGAGTTTGATGGTGAAATTATTAAATTTAATATTTATGAAGCCATGAGATATCCTAGTGATGTGTCACCTGTTTATGTTATGGATGTTATTGATCCTTTAGCACAAAATCTTTTTGACCTTAACAGTGATGATAAGTTGAATGTTGCACTAAGCAGGAACCTCACTCTTGATGGACCAGAGAAGGCTATGAAGAATTTTGTGTTCGATTTCGACTTGCAAGATGCAATTCAGGAATTAGAGTCACTCAAACCTATAAGGTATAATGTATCTCAAATTGAATTGCCTATCTCTCACACAAAACTTCTTTCTCCTGTTGAGCAGGCACCAAAATTGGAATTGAAACCACTACCAGACCATTTGAAGTATGTGTTCTTAGGAGAAAGAGAAATGCTCCCGGTGATTATCTCCAACAAACTCTCTCCCTTGGAAGAAGAGAAATTAACTCGAGTGCTTAGGGAGTATAAACAAGCAATTGGGTGGACTATAGCTGACATCAAGGGATTGAGCCCTTCTACATGCATGCATAGGATATTATTGGAAGAAGATTGTAAACCATCTAGAGAAGCTCAACGGAGATTAAATCCACCAATGATGGAAGTGGTAAAGAAAGAAATTTTGAAACTTCTGGATGCAGGTATGATCTATCCAATTTCTGACAGTAAATGGGTAAGCCCAGTTCAGGTAGTCCCAAAGAAAACAGGTATAACGGTTATTAAAAATTCAGAAGGTGAGATGATCCCAACTCGTGTTGAAAATGGGTGGCGGGTATGTATTGATTATAGGAAGTTAAATGCTGCAACTAGAAAAGATCACTTCCCCCTCCCATTTATTAATCAAATGCTTGAGCGTGTAGCAGGTCGTACTCATTATTGTTGTCTTGATGGTTATTCAGGTTTTCACCAGATTCCGGTTGCACCGGAAGATCAAGAGAAAACCACGTTCACGTGCCCGTTTGGCACCTTTGCATATAGACGAATGCCGTTTGGACTATGCAATGCTCCTGCTACATTCCAAAGGTGTATGGTTAGTATATTTTCTGATTATGTGGAAAACATCATAGAGGTGTTCATAGACGATTTTACCATTTATGGCAATTCTTTTGATGCATGTTTAACTAACCTTACAAAAGTTCTAGGAAGATGCATAGAAACAAATCTAGTTTTGAACTATGAAAAATGTCACTTTATGGTTGATCAAGGAATTATTCTAGGTCATGTTGTGTCTTCCAAGGGTATTGAGGTTGATAAGGCTAAGATAGATATTATTAAATCCTTGCCTTACCCCACGACTGTGCGGGAAGTTCGCTCTTTTCTTGGTCATGCAGGTTTTTACAGGCGCTTTATCAAGGATTTTTCCAAGATCACTCAGCCCATGTGCAAGTTATTGCAAAAAGACATGGTGTTTGAATTCGATGAGGGATGCAAAGGAGCATTTGATAAGTTGAAAGATATGCTCACCTCAGCACCTATTATCCAACCACCTGATTGGAACCTCCCATTTGAAATCATGTGTGATGCAAGTAATTATGCAGTTGGTGCTGTGCTTGGACAAAAAGTTGGAAGAGCCCATCATGCCATTTATTATGCCTCCAGAACACTTGATAATGCACAAAGCAACTATTCAACAACAGAAAAAGAACTTTTAGCTATTGTTTTTGCTTTGGAAAAATTTCGTCAATATTTGCTTGGTACTAAGGTAATAATTTATTCTGATCATGCAGCTCTCAAGTATTTGTTTTCAAAGAAGGAGGCAAAACCTAGGTTGATTCGGTGGATTCTCTTGTTACAAGAGTTCGACTTGGAGATACGTGATAAAAAGGGCACAGAGAATTTGGTTGCTGATCATCTGAGTAGATTGACCACAAGTGAAGAACCATCACCATTGAAGGACAGTTTTCCAGATGAGTACCTATTTTCTATTAAAGAGGCAGTCCCCTGGTATGCTGATATAGTTAATTATCTAGTTACTAAAACGCTGCCACATGATTTGTCTAGAGCTCAAAAAGATAGGATAAGGAGTGATGCTAAATATTATGTATGGGATGACCCTTACTTGTGGAAACATTGTTCTGACCAAATTATTCGTAGGTGTGTCTCTCAACAAGAAATTCCTTCAATTTTAAAATTTTGTCATTCTTATGCTTGTGGAGGACATTTTGGTCCTAAGAGAACAGCCCGTAAGGTGCTAGAGTGTGGATTGTTTTGGCCTACTTTGTTTCACGATTCGTACATGTTTTGCAAATCTTGTGAACAATGTCAAAAACTGGAACTATAGGACGTAGAGATCAAATGCCCCTTACCCCTATTCTTGTTTGTGAAATATTTGATGTGTGGGGTATAGATTTCATGGGTCCTTTTCCTTCTTCTTATAATAATGTTTACATAATTCTTACTGTGGATTATGTTTCAAAATGGGTGGAAGCTAAAGCCACCCGGACTGATGATGCTAAAGTGGTTGCAGATTTTGTCAAATCTCATATTTTTGTTAGGTTCGGGACACCAAAGGCTATCATTAGTGATCGCGGGACTCACTTTTGCAATAAAGTGGTGGAAGCCTTACTAAAGAAATACAATGTTACCCACCGCATCTCTACTGCGTATCACCCGCAAACAAATGGACAGGCTGAAGTGTCCAATAGAGAAATCAAATCCATACTTGAAAAGACAGTCAACCCGAACAGGAAGGACTGAAGTCTAAGGCTTGATGATGTGCTTTGGGCTTATCGAACAGCCTACAAAACTCCTATAGGTATGTCTCCTTACCGTTATGTATTTGGCAAACCATGTCATCTTCCAGTAGAGCTACAAAACTGTTTTTGAAGCACTTCCGACGAGATTTTGAACTTCGGACCAAAAGTAAGTTTGTTCTAAATTAAATTTCAAACTTATTGACGGTTTCCATTTATCCATATGAACAACATATTAAAATATGGACAATTTTACCCTTGGTAATACATAAAAGTAAATTAATCGAAAATTAACGATTAATATGTGATCAACAAGATAAATTAAAGATTTTAAATAAGATATAAGTAAAATAATCATTGTCACACCGTGATGGATTGAGTTATTATGGACTGGATTTATACCTTGACTGGATTTGACGATATGACTCAATCACTATTATGAATACCTTGACTGGAAGATATGACTCGCTCAATCATGAAAGGTAATTATTTCATTATGTTGACACCACCTATATGGTCGGTTTATCAATTGAATACATGGAATACTTTTATTCATATTTTATATTATTTGTCAATATATATACGTGGTGGTATAACCCTAGTATTATTATTGTTAATATATACAATATTTTTATTTGATACTTCATTAAATGATACCAGAAGTTATCAATACTAAAGTTAGAAAATATTTTATCAAACGGTACCGGAAGTTACCATTATCTGTATCTGTATTGAAAAGATAGATAAAAATGGATTATCCAACAAGAAAAATGTTGATGTATGATAAGATAATATCACATGATAGCACGGATATGGCTAATGTGAAAATAATCTCATCAGTATTATAAGATGAATATTAGATGATAAGTATCTGGAAAAGTTCTTGCACGAGCACTTATGTATTCCAGAAGAAGTACGTATTTACTCCAGAAGAAGTAAAAATTATCATCTAAACATACTGAAATGATATTATTATTATTGCTCCTGAAGAAGCATAAACGAGTCATACATACAAAATACAAAAAGGGGAAACATTTATGATCCTCAAAATTAGAGATGTGTTTCGGGAGTAGCCGTATCCTACCACCTCTGATCTTTTGAGGAAATAAAGAAACATTGATAAAATCCTAGAAATTTAAGGTGTGTCTTAAGAGTAAGAATACTCCGTACTCTACCACCACCTATTCTAGGGTTCACAAAGTTAAGTTTACATTAACCGGACTCCATTTTCGCTTGATTCCCTTTCCTTGCGACCAATCTATCTTAAATCCTGCTGGATCTTGTATGAGGATATATGACTGCAACTTATCTAGCAGTTCCTCGATAGTAGGAGCAGAAATAAGGATTCTCCTAGAAAATGGAGAGATGAATCCCTGTTCCATGGCATAATCAAGAAATGTTAGAAAACCATCAAAGAAATTGTTAACATTTAAAAGCCCAATAGGCTTGGTATGGAGATCTAATTGAGCCCATGAGGTAATATTAAAGATTTCCTCTAAAGTACCAAAACCTCCAAACAGTGCTATGAAGGCATCAGAACCATATAACATGCAAGTTATGCGTTTATGGATAGATAAGGTTTGTACTTCATGCCCTCGTGTTTTGCCTGCGATATCAACTAAAGGAACGGGTATAACATCTATTACTCTTGTTTTCTCTGTTAGAGCGGATTGGGAAACACAACCCATCAATCCACTACTACCTCCTCCATATACTAGATTGATACCTTTCTCTCCCAACTTCTTTCCTAAATCCACCGCTGCTTCTAGATACCCAAAACATTTCCCTACTTTTGATCCACAAAATACACAGATAGTTTTGATCTGTCGAAGTTTTGGTCCTTCCATCTTTGAGAGTATAAGGAAGGAAAAACTTATGAGAAAATGATATTTTGGGATGCATGAAACTGTGAAAATCATTGGCTTTTTAAATTTGAAAAACTTCACTATTTACTGCTCATCTTTTGAAAAAGTGAAACCTAATTCTGACTAATTTACACTACTTTTGATAAAGCTTACATTTCGGTAATTTTTCAATACACTTTATCAATACTCGAGAAATGAAACATGAAAATATTTTATGTGCAAATATATACACACAATATACTGATTTACCTTGTATCAATGCTGAATAGCCAAAACATCATTATTTATAACAGCCTGGCAAACAGGATCTTTTGCTACTATATTTTCGAGACTATAACGATTTTTATCCTTGTTAAATTGAGCATATAAGGAAAGGAGTTCACGTTGCACATATCCACTTGGGTGCGTCTCAAGAGTCAATCGGATATCATCCAATGACTCCTTACTCAGTCCACCCTTAATGAAATCGATTTTATCATCCCGATTTCTAGAAGAATATCCTACTGATTTGCAACGAGTATCACATGTCCAACGAGCACATTTGTAACAACCGTTCAGCCTTTTTACTCTTCGCTTCTTTGCAAAAGTACTTTTGCCTAAACCAGGCATGTGTTTAGAAAATGAATCTGGTAATTCACCAGCTAATCGAATTTTTGCTTCGATCAACCAACGAACATCTTCTGGAATACCATGATCCATCAGCAGCCTCAATCTTTCAAGTTGAACTCGGTAAATCTTTTTCAAAACATTTACCAGAAGATTAGAATAATATTTACGAATATTTGATAATATAACATCCATTTTTTTATGGATTTAAACTCTTCCCAAACGATCTATTTAAATGCATTATTTAAAAGCGTAAAGGAGCGCTCCGCGTGATATCGATTCCATCAAGAAATAATGGAATAAATTATTGAAAAGGTGGGAACAATGAGATAATGCGTCATTACCTTTTTCGAAATAAGGGAAGATTTGGCGACAAGATTGAGATAATGAGATATTTCCTTGGATATTGTACCTGATTTTTTTGGTATACTAAAAGTAATAAAGGTATACTGATTTGAACTATACAGAAATATGTACTGATGAAATGAATATTGTATTGAACCAGAAGTTCATACATATGTACAAGTGAAATATCTTGCTGAACCAGAAGTTCTATAATGATTGGTTAGATTCCAATTCAATAATGAGATTTATTGAGAATGCAAAATGACATTCATTAAAGGACCAGAAGATTGTTCAGGTTAACAAGTTATCATTGCTGCTTGTTCTCAAAAGCAAATTAATTATCTCACTAAGAAAATGAATGACTGATTATTTGCTCAAGTAATGATATTACAAGCAAAGTGATAAAAGCTAGCATGAATATATCTTAAAGTCATTAATGATTTTACGAATTAGTTGAGATAATAGAATATTATATTGCTAATGATTTAGCAGATTAATAGCCTCAAGTTATTTGCTATGAGAACAACTTGAATATAAATATTTCTTATGCAGCAATATTCTACATACAAACATGTCAATACGATGAAATAAAGATTTGCTTGTAAAGCTTTATGATTTCTAAAAAGTGCGATATCTATATACACTCCAACAATACGTAATTGATATATGATTGTGATTATATCCATAATTACGTATGACATGTTTTAAGACATTTTTAGCCGACTGATATAATACAAGACTCTTGAATATTATGGAGAAATTAAACAATAACACGCATGAAGCGTGATCAAGCTTAAAGCGTAATTATGCCTGAAACATAATGACAATCGATTCCAAAAACAAATATCTCTTGAATAATGGAAATGATCAATTTGAGGCTAAATACTCATGGTGAGTAAAAGGGATATAATTAAATGTAAGAGACTCATGTACCTGATGATAGAACATATAAAGAGATCTCTCTATGTTATATTGAGATGGAATCGATAAATAAGTCAACTACATACATAAACAACCCTCTTATGAAAATGAGGTTGATGAAGTTATAATACTTTGGCCAAGTATAAAACCCCGATGTAGGGATTATTGTTATAGGACCTGAAGTCCAAAACACTTAAATGTGTAATGCCAGTAATTATATGTACAAATGAAAAATATTTCACAGTCGTAAAAGACGACTCGTTGCGCGCAAAATTTTTCATAGAACTGGCATGAAATATGGTGGATAGACTATAGTCTAAATTCACTAGTTTGAGCTCTTTGATATACCAATGAGTGAGATCAAAAAGTGTGATTCTCATCTCGGTACTTTGGGAGTTTTCTTTGATGTACCAGCTGATCGCGGTACGTTGGGATTTCAAGCAAAATGATTATAGATTATATGTCGAAATTGATATCTATTTCAATGATTGATTATACTCTTGCAAATTAGAAATTGCTGTTTATAAAGTGTAAGAACATGCATGTATAAATCATTGAAAGATTCAATTTGCCCAGAATAGTATCATTATAGAATGAAATGTGATTCTTAAAATAAAATCACATGAAGAATAATACATATGACCCCATAATATAATATGTTGAAAATGAAATTGGAGTGTACTATTATTATATTTGAATATTTGGGCATGCAATTGATTTTCAATATGCAAAATTATATTATCCACCGGAAAATGAATATTCACCAGAAGTGAATTTGAAAATGAATATTTAATTATTGATCAGAAGTGAATTCTAGATTTTGATAGAAATGAATCAATTCTAGATTTGAGTAATGCAATCAGTCAACTAACTAAACATTGCTTGGTATAGCATGTTCAGTACATCATAAATGAGCTATAACATCATAAATGAGTTATAAACTATTTATAAAAGCTCATCACAAACTATATGTTTGATGAAATGATTTGAGATTGCATTAATATACTTGTGATATTCCTATAAAGGGAACAAATACTCTCTGCACTTTTTTCCCTTAACTGAGGTTTTGTCCCACAGGATTTTCCTAGCAAGGTTTTTAATGAGGCAGCAATTATGGAGCAATTATGGCGTATCAATGAGAATAATGTACTCTTTTTCCCTTCGCTAAGGTTTTGTCCCACAGGGTTTTCCTAGCAAGGTTTTTGAGACATTATCATAGCTATCGACAAGCTATAATTCAGCAACACATTGTTATACTGGAATGATATCAACAAATGAAGAAAATCATAGACATCTTATGAAGAATGCTATACAAGGAGATTTTTATATTCCAGATGAAAGATGATATCAATGTTTGTGAATTTCATGAATCCTCAATTGCACACTTCAGGGGGAGAAACATGCTGTACTCTTTTTCCTTCGTCCAGGTTTTGTCCCACAGGGTTTTCCTGACAAGGTTTTAACGAGACAGCGACTGTATTCTTTTTCCTTCATTCAGATTTTGTCCCATTGGGTTTTACTGACAAGGTTTTAACGAGGCAGCACTGAAGCACTACAACACTTAAGCACTAAAGCAATACAACAATGAAGCAATGAAGCACTTCAGCACTTCATAATTTGAAGTTTCCAGTACATGATTTGTACTACTTATCATTGATGTCATTTTGAATATTAGACTCAATGATTAACGATGGCCAACATCAGGGGGAGCAACTGTACTCTTTTTCCTTCGCTCAAGTTTTATCCCACTGGGTTTTCTTAGCAAGGTTTTAACGATGCAGACAATTGAGCAATTGAGAAATAAGTCATTAAAGGGGGTGTGTTATAAAATCATTACCTAATTTATAATTACATTTTATTCTTTACCTAATTTATAATATAAATTAATGTATTAATGACTTGTTTTTTTCCCCTATATTTTCCTATAAATATGGGCCTATACTTCATTTGTAATTTGCACCATTCTTGATCAAGAAGAGAATTCTCTTCATCTCCTCTAAGCTCTCTCCATTTCTCACTTATTAGTTGTTAGAATTTTGATAGTTTCACAACATTTCGAAGCTTTTTTGAGTCAAATTATCCACTTTATAACTATTGAGGTTGGGAACGATAGAGAGGGGGTTTGGAAATGTGATTTTCGGTAAAATGAGGATATGATAAAAGAAGTTTTCCGATGACATTTTTCGATGGCACTAAAATCCCATCGGAAACTAAAAAAATTTCTGACGTCATGTACAAACCTTCGACAATTTTCGACGGATGTGCTAAGCTATCCTAAATTTTCTGACGAAAAGTTCCAGTCGACGGAGATTATTGGCGACATTTTTTACCCGTCTAAAATTTCAGATGTCATGGACATCCATCTGAAATTTTCGACGGTTTGTACATGCCGTCGAAAATTTCCCACTGCACCGACTATCGTCGAAAAATATTCGTCAGTGAAACCTCAAAATTTAGTAGTGATCTTGATGTGGTTAAGATAGAGGAACTGGTAGCACCTCTCCCAATATATCTATTAAGCATACAAAATGTAAGAAAAAAGTAGTCTATTAGCATAAATAGTTAGGGAAGAAAGGAGATAGTATGGATGCTAGAAAGAAGTCTTGCTCTGTTAGGTGTCATAAGTGTCAAGATTTTGGGATTATTAGATTTTTGTATCCAAGTCATTTAAAAAACCCTTTGTAAGGCTATGAATGCTAGTCTCAGTGATAATGAATCTAGCTCCAATGATGATAGTGAGACATTCAATTCGGATGAGGGTGTGAATTATTTGACATTTTCCTCTATGGTTGTTAACGTGTCGATAAGAATGAGAGAATTGAGGATATAGAGACATCTAACTCTTCACAAGAAGAATCAGAAGATTAGCTAGATATTTAGCGAGCATATGGCCAACTTTTTTAGGGAAGCCTTAAGTTGAAGAAGATTAGTATACCTGCATTTCTTATAAGAAATTTCATAATCTTGAGTTAGAAAATGAGATCTTAGAAGTCAAACTAAAGGAATCAACTTGAAGACTGAATGAGTTGAGGTTTGAGAAAGAATCCTAGAATTTAAGGTTAAAACTCTTATGAGTGATCTTGAGAAATCTAGTGCCCAACTTCACTCCTTTTCTAGTGTATCTAAGAAACATGAAAATATGTTAGTATTGAATAAAACCAGCTAGGAATATGAGAGGTTTAGGTCATAATGAAACAAATTCTCATATTGTTTCCTCTTCTAAAAATAAGTTTGTACATGCTTCTATCATGTCCAAGAATGTAGGAGCCCTATGACATAAACCATATGCGCAACATAGCTTTCCTCAACCTCATGCTCAAAACTTGAGTTAGATCACATAAGGTCTATGTTCCATAAGCCCTCGGTTAGATACAACAAACAAGATATCACTGCTCATGTTAGATTCTTGACTAATCAAGTGAGTTACTTGACTTGTATGATGATTTATTTGACCAAGATTACATATCTTCTAAAAAAAATTGAGTAGAAAAAGAGTGAACACTTCGGTCAAACTGATGTTATGAATTACGGTGTTGCTTACATTGCTCTTCAATGTAAGATTGTTTGTGTACCTCATTAAGTATGTCTATATGTGCATGTATTTGCATTGGTCTTGTTCATGATATCTATCTATTCATGTCTGCTGTAGTGATCGAGAATTTTACAATTGATTATAAAATAAATATTTAATTTCTCAAAATGCGTCGCTATAACTTCACCTATTTTTAAATTAAACCGTGTTCGTCTAGTCATGTCGAGTATTTTCGAGCCAAGATATGAAATCGAGTCCAAGTCGAATTTAAGCCCATTTCGAGTTTCTAAAATTATTAAAATCGAAAAATTGTTTCAATTCCAAATTTATTTAAATCAAATTATGATTTATTTATTTTTCAAAAGTATCTTTTAGTACAATTCTATTTCAATACAAATATTTGTCCATATACCAGCCTTATCACAATTTCATCCTAACTACAATACTCTTAATACCAATCTATATATACACTCCCCTCTCATTATTCACGACATCAATTCAAGAACTTCAATAAGGTATGATTTCATTTTTTCAAGAACTTCAAACCAAATTTACCGATTTCAACCTTCAACCACTCCAACAATCAACCAATCCACACAACCCGCCTACTGCCAATCCAAAGAAAATCACAACCTGCAAGCTTTCAATCTGTTTTCACAATGACACCACAGCCAAACCGAATCAACATTGTTGACTGCTTTTCATTGCAACCCGCACCACCGTGCCAACCACCAAAATTAAACCACACAAACCACCATCACCACCAAATTCAACAACACCCACACACCAAATTCCTGCCAAAACCAGGCCTCATCCACCAACATCAGAATTCGACGCACCCATTCCACCACATCACCACCGAGTCCTCCAGCCACCACCATAAGTCAACAGCCACTGTTAAAACCCAACATCAGCTCCACCGTCATCACCAATTCTCAAACGAACCACCCTCAATCTCATCCCTATCTCAAAAATCCCCAACCAAGAAATTTACCCAAAATCAGAACAACCCAAGAAAACCAAGAAGTGACCCAATACTTACCTTGAAGCTTCGACCAGAATGCCACCGGGAAACCACCCAAATCCGAACCTCAAGCTTCGGTTTAAGCACCAAATTGCACCCAAAATCCGACCCAAACCATAAACATCACCCGCACACTGAAATGTTTTGTTATATAAAACTAGTTCATCCACCAATGCGAAGCACGGATTTATTTTACGATAGAAATAATCTTATAAAAGAAACACATAAGTAAATTTTATCTACATTACATGCACATGCATAATAAGTATATCAAAATATTAATTATGTATTTTTTAAAATTAAATAGTATTACATCATCATCTAATTTAAATTTTGAAATACTTCTTTGAAGACAACATTTGTAGTTGATTTAGATAATACTCCATCTCGATCGCAAGTTAGTATCTTCAATAAATAATAATTAAATTAGATGACACTCCATCTCGATTACAATTGAATTAGATGATACTACGTTTCATGACGTTCATTAATTTTCCCTTTCAATAAAATTGTAAAGCATAATTTTTTTGAAGCGAAAATTGTAAAGCATAATTAATGTATAAAAAGTACACAATTTTCTTTTAATCTTCAGCTTAATGATTTCAGTATCTTTTGACCATTTGACTTTCTCAACGGACTGGAAACTCATTCTCTTACGCCTCAAAAGCTTGCTCTTGTCAATTCCCATCATTGCATCAAAATGAGGATTTTTCTCCAAATCCACCTCAAGTTCAGGTTTTAGAATTTGGAAAGCATCTTTTTTTTTTTTTTTGCTTGTTGATTTTTACTTGTAAGGTAAATATGTGAAGAGTAAGTAAACGCATAAATGAAGAAAAAGATCTATTATGGATTCTTATACCTTTAGGGTGCTCAAGTTGTTCGCTTTAGGAACATTCACTACATTGCCGTGCTCACAAATTTCTCGACCCAATGCATCCAAATGAAGAACAGGAGCTTTGGCAGGCTTTGACTGTAATGTAAAATCGGAAGGCATCTGCCCTAGAAACATATTAATCAGGGAAGCAAACTCTGGATTTTGTCGAAATCCCATCTTGGCAGCCAGCTCCTGTGCATGTTTTAACATGACCTAAGCAAATAGCAAATAGCAAAAACGCTAAAATTAAACAACATTCGCAATCCGAAAACCCAAATCAAATAAGAATTAGTGAATTTGGCATACCAAAATCTATCAAAATCACTCGTAAGCCCCAATCACAAAATCTATCCGATCCAGTATTACTAAATGAACAAATCTAACTATGAATACCTTGACCGCATCTGGATCTGTAGGTTTTTTTTTTTAGATCCGCAGGTAATTTTTGTTGTACACCAGATGAGGTAAATTCTTTTGTATTTGGATTGACTTTGGGTTTAGAGTATGATTTCTTTGGCAGTGAAATTGAGTCCGACAAAGGGAGATCACTAATCTGGATGTTGGGATTTACAGGTGCGATATCTGATGTGTCAATCACTTCATATCATAAATTTTAAAAAAAAGTCGTCTCCTTTAATGCAAAATTCAAAATGATGGTATTGGGTGTTGTTTTTTATTTTTTTAAAAAAAGGGTGTTGCTTTTAGGGGAAGCTTCTGGATGCAATTACCTTTGGAGGGAAACAAAAAGCTGAGATACATAATATTAATGCCAGAAAGAATTGATGTAGGGCCAGAGCTTATGTTTTTTGGGGGGAAACTTGGAAGGGAAAACACTGCAGCTATTCTCCTTTGATATAAGAATAAGATAAGATAAGATAAGATATGTGAAAAAATATTATGTGACGATTTAAAATTTTAATCCCATATTATTGAGAGCAATATCAACCTATAAGTAAATCAAAAGCAAGTAAAAAATACATGATTCAGATTGATTTGCCCTCTCCCGCTGCAGGTTTACCTTAGTAATAACTTTTACTCTTTTGATAAAGAAATAGTTCAAACCAATATTGCTTATGACCTCTGAATTATGTGTTCATTTTTTCAATCATTCTTTTTATTTTCCAAAGCCGTGAAAAAAATATAAAGTTATATAATAAAACAAAGAAGACTCTTAAATTAAAACAACATTCACAATCACAAATATTTGAAAAACATAACAGTTCAACTAATACTCAATAAGAAATACTCAAAATCCTTCTCAAGTCACAAATTACTCAATATTGCACCATTGACATGAGAGTATCACACAAATACTTAATAAGAAACTTTCAAAATCCTACTTGAGTCATAAATTACTGAATATTCTCGTTTACTTCATCAAATGAAGTGTTGATCATCATCTTTGTCACATGATAAGTGTTACAAACTTTTACTTCACCTAAGGAATAAAAAAATGATAAATGGAATCATCTACAGAATCTCCCCACAAACTACATGGCAATCGATTTTTGCTATAATTTGAATAAGAATTAAGTGATTAAAAAGTGTATAAAATAAGCAGGGCATATAATTATAAGTAAATACTTTTTTAATACTCAATGTCTTCAAGTATCATATCGATCAATTTTTTTAGTACACTGCTGAACTCCAACCATCTTTCAGGTAGAGAAACAAACTTTTTCAGTACACTGCTGGACTCCAGCCGTCTTTCAGGATATCCAAACTGACATTGCTGGCTGAATCCACATTGCAGTGGTAGATGCGAGTTTTAAATACTAACTGCAAGCTTGAAGTCAAAGTCAATATTAAAATCAGGAGAACAATGAACAGCATACTATACAGAGGACAAAATAAGAAGGTCCTCGTACGGGGCAGTCATAATGACTCTTAAGCATTGAGACCAAAAGAGGAAACCATATTTTGAATACCCCAAGCTTGATCCTTAGGAATACTTTTGAAAAAATATTCTAGTATGAGAACTCCAATAAACTAAATTGTTATTGTCCACACACAGAATACAGCATGAAAAAGTTGGCATGAATTTAAAAGAAAAGAAAAGAAAAGAAAAGAAGTTTTATTGGAATCTTTTCAGCACCTAAAGAAAACAGCATGATGAACTACCACTTAACAATAAATCCAAGAAAAGGAAAAGAAAAGAAATTGGTGCAAAGCAAAGGGGTATTGGAATGAACAAACTGTTGTGGCTGATGCATTTGAGGATTAATATGCTCAAACTGGCCCGTTAATACATAATAGGCATCATGAAGTTGAGGATGCATCTGAGCCTACTATAGTTTTGGTTCTCAGTCTTTAGATCAACTGGATTAGCAGAAACATTACTATTTCCAGATTGAATTTGTACAGTAGGTTCTTGATAAAGAAATTGTCCCTGCCTAAAGAATGGCCATCAAACATAATGGCCATCAAGCAAAAATGCACATAATAGCCATCAAACAGGGGCTTAATTCTATAGGAAAAAGGCACAATGATAGAAAAGCACATAGATATCCCCAAAAAAATACCTTGACCTATTTCGAACTCCTAGAACTCGTCATCGTCTTCAAATAGATCAATCTTTGGGTCCTGGTTGCCAACTTTGGTTGCTCGGTCACCATTCCTAATCTCCAACAGAAATACGGCATAGTTAGGAGTTAGCTATATGTACCGGTCTTCGAAAATGAAGTCACCAATTTGACTATTAGCATTGTTACCTGAAATATTATTAGTGAAATGTGATTAACTTGAAATGCCTGAAATTGCAATACAAACATAATTAACTTGAATGATCACAAAAAGAGGCTTGAAAAAGAATAGTTAAAAGGCAAATTTATTTAAAAAATAATCCTTTGAAAGAAGGATTCTAGCCCCAATATGCTTGTTTTCCCAACCAAATAACGTCAAAAGACAATTATTTGTTCAATCTAAAACTAAACTTTAATAAAAAAAAAAAAAAAAGAATTATACCAGAACAACTCTCTTCTAGTAATTTTTCTCTTTCATCTCTAAGATCTTCTTAATATCATCAGCTTCATGCATCAATAAAAATCAGTAAGAAGAAAAAATTATATTTTACAACTGATCACAAAAAGAGACTTGAAAAAGAATAGTTAAAAGGCAAACTTATTTCAAAAAGAATCTTTTGAAAGAAGGATTCTAGCCCCAATATGCTTGTTTTCCCAACCAAATAACATCAAAAGACAATTATTTGTTCAATCTAAAACTGAACTTTAATAAAAAAAACAAGGATTATACCAGAACAGCTCTCTTCTAGTAATTTTTCTCTTTCATCTCTAAGATTTTCTTAATATCATAAGCTTCCTGCATCAATAAAAATCAGTAAGAAGAAAAAAATATAATTTACGGCTACATTACCGAATTCCAGACAAAAACTTGCTCTCCTCGAGCATAAGATTTGATAGTCTGCTGCATTTATCATCATGTTTACTCTTCAAAACTAAATTAGCCATCTCAATCTGCCATCTCATAAAAGTTGACAAAGTTTTAGATCTGCTTATTATATTTTCATTTCAGCTAATTAGTAATTACCATCTTTCGTGTGAGGGAAAAAATGCACTAATCATAGTCTCCTTTGGAATCCAACATATATGTGTGCCATATATAAAGACATATAGTTGATGCTCTATAAATTTCACAAGAATTGGGGGGGGGCACCAAGAAGTAAGGAATGCAGGGAGAGGGGAGAAGTTGCAATAATAATAATAATAATAATAATAATAATAATAATAATAATAATAATAATAATAATAAAAAAAAAAAAGCAGACCTTTGCATGGGGCCAAAGCTGATCCGGAGAAACATACATTGTACAACCCTCCTTGCCTGTTTCCCATTCAATAACGTCAATAAACTGAGTCACTCACCTTCCAATTCATAAGCACAGGACCCAACAGGCTGCCAACATATTCAATGAAATTGAGGATGAATGGGTTTATGTATCATTAAAACTATAATTTTACCAAGCAAAAAAAGGGAAAAATCAAAAATATTCCTGTAGGTGTATATATGCACAGACACACTTTTTATTAGCTAGATTTCCATGGAATGAAGAGTTCAAAATAGGTAGAGAGTCATGTTTATTCACAATAAATAAAAATTGATAAAAGTATCATCAAAGTGAAAGTGAAGTAGATTGACACTCCAAAACATGCTGAAAAAAAAAGAAAGAAAGAAAGAAAGAAAGAATTAAAATTTAGTCACAAACAAAACAGTACGAAAATAAAGGAAATATAATTTCACCACATGGGAAAGGCACTAAAAATGATGCTAGGAAATCACTCTTAAATTTTTTTAGACATATCTAAACATAGATACACCAAGTTCAATTTCCTGTTTCTTAAGAGGCCATGAGAAAGGTAATAATGATTTTCTATTCTGTCAATGCAGATCATTGCATTTTTATTTTGATTCGATTTCGTATAAATTGCATCAGACTTTGTCAATTGAAATTCAAACTATCACACTAAAGACAACCACCCTTCTATTTTTATTAGGCTAATAAAAAATTCAGCAGCAATATTTATTTTATCCTAAAACACTAACTAAAGAATGATAGTTGCATAATTGGAAAGGTAGAAGGTAAAATATTGAGAATTTATTTACCTGAAAACATTGATGAACTTGGAAATTTCGGCATCAAAACCCTCGATTTTCAAATAAATAATCTGTAACATAAATAAAAATTAAAACATAAAAGAATAGTTAAAAATCAAAATGACTAAAAACCCACTTAAAATCAACTCTGCCAATACCAATTTTTTTTTCATCCCAATTGCAAATGAACTATTGCTATTATTAGCAATATCATAGTTAATATTCATATAACTCCTTTAGATCTTTATAGAAAGGGGTAGAACCGAACATTACTTGAAGATTTATTTTAAGAACATACTGAGACGAATCCAAGAGAATAAATCTTCCATTTTTATACCACATATCCTATTTTGACACCAAGAAATGAGGTTTTTCAATTGGATTTTGATTTTTTTTATTAATTATTTCTTGATTTTTTTCATTATAGTAAATAGATTTATTCATGTCTCAAACAGAACTTAAGAACTGCCGAAAAAGCATGCATGAAATGGTTGCGTTCAGTTAAATCTTCAAACCCAGACAAATTAAATTGCATTGGCGTACCAGTTCGTGAAATCTATGATAATTGTTTGTTTCACATTTATTTAGTAATCAATCAACTAACAAAAATTCAACCGTTGTTATTCTTAATGTGTAAAACCAAATCTAGAAGGATCTACATGGTGCAAAAATACAAAGGGTATAAACAATGTAAAAAACAACTCAATAGCACAAAATAGACATGAAATGTCTTTTTAGAACAAAATCTTTATTTTTTAATTCTCAGGAGAAAATACCATTGGATATTTCATAGTTAATAGCAAATTCTCTTTCCCAATGTTTTCATCCACGAATCAAGACCATAAACTAAAATCCTTTAGGATATTAGAAAGTACTCGAATAAAAATAAAAAAAATAACTAAAATTAATTTATTTAAATATGAAATAAATATAAAGTAGCTTTACCACATGGGAATGAGGTAATAAAGTTGCTTGAGAACAAATTTCATGAAATGATGATCTATCCACTTCCCCAACCATTTTTCACAACGATTACAAATTTTTGGAGCTAAGGCACAAACCTGGAATGTAACTTTTCATTACGTGACATCTTTCAAAATAATAACAGTGTTAACAGGCTTGTATCTACTAAGGCATCTAAGATTTCGAAGCAAACAGCCTTCAACTCCCATCAATTTCTTCTGTCATCTACCAATCGGCCAGTCCAAGTTGACAGGATGATTTGAGAAGTCATTTTACACATTAGTTACTCAATGTCTTTAATCTGAGTGTTTTTTTTTTAATGTTCAGTTATTTGTTTCCATGCCTCAATAGTTCTTCCAAGTATTTCTTTCCCATCAAGTTCTTCTGTCTCAGAACTTTCAAAGACATTTTAATGAATAATATCCCAAGTACAGTTCTTCAACTGGTTGTTAGAGTCCTTAATCTGATATCTAGTATCCTTTTGGTAATTCAATCAAAACTACACTTCAAATCAAGAAATGATCTAGAACATGTAAATCTAATACTCTAAGGTACTTGGTGAAATCCATAAGGAACTATATAATTATTCAGATGCATGATGGCCAATAAACTTAAAGAAAGAACATAACAGAGCAAAAAGCAGGAACACATAATAACGTGCATACTCAGTAAATAGCTAATAGTATGCGAAAAATGGGTTAACTGTTCTTCTTTTAGCTTATTGAAAATCGAAATAGAGTGGGAAAATAAACATCTATTACAGTATAAAAGAACAAATAATCTAAGTAAATACAATATTAATTGACACACAACAATAAATCGAGCACCCTTTGTGCTTGCAACTGAGTATGTGGAGCACATTTCACTCTGCAGCTTTCTTTCCCCCATTGGCCCAAAACATCCTTTACTGAATCCATTTCATCAAATATCAACAACCAATGGTAAATTAAAATAAAATTAAACCTAAATCAGTATCCAACTCAAAATCAGATTCAAAGTAATTATTGATAAAAACGAAAAAAGACTCAAACTTACTCTTCGAGAAAGCTAATAAAATTAATCATTAGTACTTGGTCCTCTTCACCGTTTGTTTAATGAAATGAAAGTTCGGTGATTAATGTACGTATGATAATATTTACTATCTCGTCACATCTAAGATGGCCCTAAGGGGATTTATACAGACCAAAAAAACTTGAACTGTGGACAGATATAACTCAACATCCTCTTATACATGAGAAATCAAGGCCAAACTTTGTCATGTTTAAACAAAAGTACAAATCTAATAGAACAAGTTAATGGTTACAGAAATGAAGAAAGTCTATACCACTCAAAGTAAGGGACCAGTTCCATTAAGTGATAGTTCGCCACCCGAGACTAAATCCCCGACAAAGTCCACCTGAGATTTCTTGAAGTAAAATTCCCGGGTTGGATATATTAGCGACTACCGAGCCGAATACATATAAAAAACAATAGACTGTCACTAGTACAGTTTCAGTCATTTGCGTAGGTTGTAAAAGATAATATGCGTCGGTTGTGGAAGTGAAGCATATTGCGTAGACGTACATGGCAAAGAGAATATGCGTCGGTTTTTATCCAACGAAAAAAGTTAAATATATGCTTCGATTGTATAAAAGACCGAAGCATATAGTTATACAAAAGAAAAGTATATGCGTCGGCTGTACATGATAACCGACGCTAACCGTAAATGACAACCGATGCTTATAGTGTCGGTTGTCGTGTACAACTGACGCATGTATATATATATATATATTTAATTTTTTTTCTTCACCTTTTTTTTCTTTTTTTAAATCAAAAAATCTTCTTTATTATTTTATATTCAACCTCATCATCAACTGTAACTATCAACAACCAACAAATAATCAATAAAAATGCATACTATAATATATATATATATATAGTATTGTATTCTCTGTAGTTCTTGAGTGTTTGCAGGTTTACACGGGGCACTGGTTAGCTTAGTCCCATAGTAAGACCCGTTTAGCCGAGAGGGCGTCAAGGCAAGGGTTGCTTGGATTCAAGGTCACGTTCCTTCCTTCCTTCATTCAACCTACTGAGGGTATATCTCTTCAATCTTATCTTGTTCAAGCTATGACTTCTTTTGCAGTTGGTTCAGAGGATCTGGTAGTTTTAGAAATAGAACTAATAATTTGTCAAACAACTTTCAAAATAACGAAGAAATTCTTCAAAATGAAAACGAAACTTTTCAAAATACAAATGAACTTCAAATTTCTAAAAGTGAACAACTTCTTCATAACTGGACAATTCCTAAGGTAGACAAAGGATCTATATATGAAATTGGTAGGTTTGATTTTACCCAAAATTATATCATCAAAACACATGAGCAAACATTGCATGTTCATGGTCAAAATACTGAACTTTCATTATTTTCAAAAAAATTTCATACAAGAACATCGTAAGAAATTTCAATTCTTGCATATTGGTCTTGTTCAAATTGCACTTAAGCCATTGTTCAGACTTGGCTTGGATATTCCTGTCTTGATTACTCTTCGTGATCAAAGACATTCAAAATTCGAGTATTCGCTCCTCACCGTTCTAGAATCGAATCTAGAAGGTGGTCCTATCTTCTCAAACTGCTATACAAACTTCACTATCAGTCTTTTTGATAAGCATATCCTTAAGATTCTCAAACTTCATGTTCAAACCAAACATCTTAGTTTGGATGAATCAAATTCCTTTGCTGTAATATACAGAGTATATTATAAGCTTCTGGGTACGAATCTCAACATTCATGCTCTTCGTTCTTCCCCAAGAAACGAATCGTTTCTTTTGGAAGTTAACAATCTTCATACTAACACCATGATTCCTAAGAGAATTCCTTGGAATCTTCAAACTAGGAGCTTAGAATGGGATATTCTAAGAGCCAACAAACCTGAGCCTCCTCCTACTCATGATACTCCTAATCAAATTTTATCATTTCCTGATGGAAGTGTTAAGATGATCTTTAGAGAATCATCATCTTCAAACTCTTCAAAATTTTCTAGATCTGATTCAGTTAGATCTTTTCAAAATTTTTTTGTTCAACCTTCAAGATTTTCAACTTCGTCTAGCAGATTTAAAGATGTCAACTTTGAATCTGTTATTCCAAAACCTCAATATTCTGAATCTGAACAAGATTCACCCACTACATCTAATATGCAGCCTCCTTCAGAAGAAATTCCTCTTTTAAGAAAGAAACTTCATATAAGAAGTTTATCTTCTCAACTTAACGCCATTTCTTCTAGTATTGATAGAAGATCTGAATTCAAAAATGATCAAACTCCCAAAGTCAAAAATCTTTGAAAACTTTTTCTAAAAACATTTTCAAAAGAAGAAATTGAATCTTATTGGGATGAGTACTTTGCTCAACCTGAAGATATAAGTTTCTTCAAATGGATTAATTTCAAAGTTTTTGGTAAAGAAAAATCTTCTTCGAAATCCAAACCCATTCAAGCTACCAATTCAAAAGAAAAAATTTGGAAAACTTCTTCAAGTCAAACTTTCAAATTTGAGTACCCTCCTCTTGAAGAAATCATTTTTCCTCATGAAAATGCAGAAGTTACTGTGTCTCCTTTCAAACAAATCCCTGAAGATAGAATTGACAATGCAGCAGCCAAAACTGTTGATGTCAAGAATCTTCAAAACCAGAACAATTACACAAATATTGTTCTTCATTCTATGTGTTCTCGGTTAACCAGAATTGAAACAAATTCTGAAATTGAAAACAAATCCAAAATTCCCTCTAATGTCTTCACTGCCATTAGAGATTCTCCCTCATCCTAATCTTCTTCATCAAACAAACAAATGTTACTTTTTCAACCAACCAATCTTACTCCTAATCTTGGTAATAAATCTTTGAGTACTAGTTCTGAAGTGCTCCAAGAACTTACCAAACAATTCTCAAAATTAAGCGCATCAAAGAATATCAACACCATTGATATTTCAGATGTTGAAAACCAATTTATTGAAGAAGAACCTCTTCAGATCAATAAAGTGAGAAATTTTAATTCTTCCAAACTTCCAACATTCTATCCTCATCCTTTTCAACTTGGTTTCCTTTTAGAAGAATCGTCTTTTAAAAGGAGAGTCACTGAAATATATTCAGGTGACGAAATCGTTGAATGGAATATTGATGGAATGACTGAATTCCAAATTATTCAAATTATTGAGAAAATGTTTGTATGCTTCAATGCGTATAGATGAAACAAAATTGAAGAAGTGAATGCCTGTAATAATATTATTATAGGATTTACTGGACGATTAAAGGGATGGTGGTCTAATTATCTCACTGGCAAAAGTCGGAATGAGGTTCTTAATGCCAACAAAATTGTCGCCGGTCAGATTGTTCCTGATTGCTTGATGACCCTTGTGCTTGCCATCGTCAAACATTTTGTTGGATCTCCAAACTTCATCCGAGATAGATCGTCAGAAGTTCTGATGAATCCAACTTGTCCAAAATTACATAACTTTAGATTGTATAAGGATATATTCCTATCTAGAGTTATGATTCGCGACAACTGCAATCAAGAGTTCTGGAAAGAAATATTTCTGTCTGGACTTCCTAAACTTTTTTGTAGAGAAAGTTCGCAATTTAATCAAAGCTCAAAATCCCAATTCAATTCCTTATGGAGACTTAACTTATGGTGAACTTATTTGTTACATCAATAAGGAAGGTCTTGCCCTCTGTAATGATATCAAACTCAAAGCCAAGCTCAAATCTGAAAGATATGGGTCTAGGAATGAGTTAGGATCATTCTGCAAGCAATATGGTTTTGAAAGTATTGTATTCTTTGTAGTTCTTGAGTGTTTGCAGGTTTACACAGGGCACTGGTTAGCTTAGTCCCATAGTAAGACCCGTTTAGCCGAGAAGGAGTTAGGGCAAGGGTTGCTTGGATTCAGGGTCACGTTCCTTCCTTACTTCATTCAACCTACAGTGGGTATATCTCTTCAATCTTATCTTGTTCAAGCTAAATGACTTCTTTTTCCAGTTGGTTCAAAGGATCAGGTAGTTATAGAAATAGAACTAATAATTTGTCAAACAACTTTCAAAATAACGAAGAAATTTCTTCAAAATGAAAATGAAACTTTTCAAAATACAAATGAACTTCAAATTTCTCAAATTGAACAACTTCTTCATAACTGGACAATTCCTAAGGTAGAAAAAGGATCTATCTATGAAATTGGTCGGTTTGATTTTACTCAAAATTACATCATCAAAACGTATGAGCAAAAATATTGCATGCTCATGGTCAAAATACTAAACTTTCATTATTTTCAAAAATTTCCATACAAGAACATCGTAAGAAATTTCAATTCTTGCATATTGGTCTTGTTCAAATTGTACTTAAGCCATTGTTCAGACTTGGCTTGGATATTCTTGTCTTGATTACTCTTCTTGATCAAAGATATTCAAACTTCAAGTATTCGCTCCTCACCGTTCTAGAATTGAATCTAGAAGGTGGTCCTATCTTCTCAAACTGCTATCCAAACTTCACTGTCAGTCTTTTTGATAAGCATATCGTTAAGATTCTCAAACTTCACGTTCAAACTAAACATCTTTGTAACACCCCAAGTTTAAAAATCTAAAACCTAGGCATATTAACTTCCATTCACATTATATGTGGAATTAAATCGTTTACACATTAAAATTTTCATTTTTCTGTTATAAAATTTTACAGAAATTTTGCCAGAGTCTCCTCTATAAATTGGACTTAACCAACCTGTAGAGAGACAACCTAACCGACATAAAATTTAAGCAAGATCAACCACATCTCAACTACATTCATCATCGCCAAAACCAATTCATTCAATCCCCAAACTCCTCAACATAAATTAAATTCAAATCATGATCTCCATTTAACTAAATGGAGAATTGATAAACTACTAATGAGATAAATAACTTATCAAAATTAAATTCAATAAAAAATTAAAAGAATGGACTAATAAAAAAAACTAAAGAAAACATTTATGAAATTTCCAATTCAAACTTCATTTGGAATGAGAAATCGTGGTACTATACGAGTCTGCCACCAAATGCTCTCTCCTCAGATCATATAACTTTCATCACCTGAAATGTTGGGGAGGGATTAGGGTGAGCTAAAGCCCAGTAAGTAAACTTTATGCATGAATGCATGCTTATGACATGAATGCTTTAAAAATTCCATATATGTATCCCCTTTTTACTTTACTTTCCAGAACATTCAAACTTTTCAAACTTTCACTTAACATTTCAAAACTTTCACTTCATTTCAATCGTGAGTTCACTTGATGTAACTTCTAGTCAATCAGATAATAGTGGGCAATTCTTATTTGGAACCAGATCACATTTAAAAGTAAAACCGCAAAGCAGCTCATTCACTTCATTCCACCGCAAAGCGGCTCATTACATTTGGGTACGCCGGTCCCCCGCGCCCCATTTCCCACTCGCATCTTTCATGAACTAGAAGTACAACCATTCTTTCTTGAAAAACTTGGGATACATAACTTTTGACAAAATTTGCACTTTGACACATTCATTTCATTAAAACATTTGACTTCCCCATTTTGATGCCAATGCATGCTTAATGATGCAATGACATGTAACGTGCATGCTTGAACATTCTTCTTAATAACATATACTTTCATAAAGTAAACGAAATTCATCAAAGCAAGTAAGTTGCAAGACAGTCGTTTACACATTAATTTCACATTTACATTCAACTTTGATAAAAAAAATAGGGGGAAGTTTACTTACTTGTTCACCTTAATATTTACCGTTTTTGGACTTGCTGGTGGAAAAGTATTGGATGCCGTGACGTCAATGTGCCCAAAAATTCCTAATTATTTCCACTCATTAATAAGGAGTAACTTTTAAATCAAGAATGTGGCCTCACGCAATGACCATTACATTAAACATTAAATACGAATCACATAATCAATTCCAATGTACATTAGAAGGTCATTCCATCTCTTAATCCAAACTAAACTCAAATTTACATGGTTTAACTTAACGTTATAAGATCACCCCCACAAAGTTTCAACAATTTCTCAAATCTTATAGCCAACATATCTCCCAAACTTCAAAATTTTATATATATACATACTAAAAATTTTAGGAATTTATTTACGTTTATACCACTTTCCAAATTTCTAAAATTCTCAAATAAACCGAATTTAAAGTTGAGGAAAATTCTAATTAGGTCCAAATATGAAATTCCTTCATACAATGCGAAAAACGCATATCCATATTTTTGAAAACTGAAAATCTATTTTTTGGAAATTACATATCTTTATATACAATGTATACATACACCATTATATATATATACAAACACACATATCGCCCAAAAATCTGAGTTTAACATATAAAAATTTGGAAATTTCCATCAACACCCAATATGAGAAGTTTGAAAATTACATACCAATACATATATTCAACAACTTTACATCCATGATGAACATTACTCAAACCCAAAATTAGCCTTAAAAAATTTTGAAATCCACATACAAATAGAATCTGAAAATCTGAAAATTTTACATATATACATACACAATAATGTATAACTACACCTAAACACCTTACCCATCAATTTTAACAGTCAAAAATCTGAAATTATCCTAAAATCTTGATAGTTCAAATTGAAATAATACATAAATACAATATATATACATGCTTGTGTGTGGGCTCGGTTGAGTGTGTATGAGTGCGAGTGTGAGCGTGCGAGCGGGTGTGTGTGTGCTCGTGAAATCTGTGAGCGCGCCCTGGGGGAAAGGGGAGAAGAGTGTTACCGTGGGGATGGTGACTGGTGGTGGGCGTTGCAGGCGTCGTGGTGGCGGTGGTCGGAGGAGTTGAGCTAGACCGAGAGTGAGGCGAGAGAGAGAGAGAGACCGAGAGCGCGAGAGGCAGGGGACGAGGGAGTGAGGCGAGAGATGAGTCTGAAGGTTAGGTTAGCGTTAAGGTTTAAATCTTATGAAATTTGCAAACTAATCCCTCAGATCTTCTCTTCTGTCTAATTAAGTCCCTAAGTTCTATTTACTCTCCAATTGCCACTAAACTTTCCTCCCAACTTTCAATTTAACACAATATAATAGAAAATAGCATTCTTAAGAAATAAAAAAAAAAATTAATCACATAAAATTGCACGTGAAAAATTTATAATTTTCTAATTGGCACATTGAGCGAGACGGCGTCCAAGTCCTTCCACTGCAAAATAATTCAATTTATTATCAATAATAATTGCCAAATAAATTATTCATCAAAAAAATTGGGTGGTATTCAAGAAAGCACGTAAAACGAAAAGTGGTATTACAATTCCTTACTCCCTAAAAGAAAAATTCGTTCTCGAAATTAAAATTTACCAAAACTTGTGGATACTTAGTACTCATTTCGTCCTTACGTTTTCATGTAGCCTCTTCTACTGCATGATTCCTTCAAAGAACCTTAACTAATGTTACCTTCTTTCTTCTAAGTTCCTTGTCGGCTTTCCTTAGGATTTTCATAGGTGATTCTTCATAAGTTAGATCCTCATATAGATCTAATGATTCGTGGCTAAGGATATTAAAGAGATCTGAAATTACTTCCTTAACATCGAACATGAAACACATTGTGTACCCCCGATAGTGCCGGTGGCAATGTAACCTGATAAGTTAGTTCGTTGATAGGTGTATTTTATACACTTGGGGATATGCTAAAATGAGAATTTATCGTTTTAATTTATGAATATATTCTACCTAAAGTGCATTTAATTGTTGTTATTTCAGATTTTATTCAAAAAGAGGAACAAGGAAGCAATTACGGGAAATAAAGGTCAAAAGTAGGAAAATTGAAGAGAAACAGAAGTTCGGGGTCAAATTGATCAAATCAATAGTTTGAGATACATGTTGCAAATAAAATCCGAGGACCAACTTGAAGGCCAAGAATAAGATGGTGAATCGCGTGTTAAAACTCCAGGTCGCGATCGCGAAAGCTCAACTTCAGTGATCGCAACATGGCGATAAAATTCATGCAGAGCGAAATAAGGTGCACCCACGCGATCGCTGGCACCTAACCCACGCGATCGCGTAGGTGTCCGACTGGGCCTGTATTGGGCTTTTGCGCGCGATTTTAAGAGGCAAGACTCGGGAAATTAACCTAAGTTGGAATAGACCGCGAGAGGCAACTGGAGAGCAGGTTTTGAAGATCTGAATATTGGAGAATTCTTGGCAAATCAACATCCAGTTGACGCGGGGGATTCAAGCACGGAAAATCACGGGAATTAGGAGCTTAACACGGGAATCTGATTCTCGGTGCAAGACTTATTTTCTTATTGTTGAATCCATAAATTCCAATATGTTTAATTGTGATTTAGATTGTTTTGACTATTCCTTCATTATGAGTAACTAATCTTAACGTTGGGAATCACGATGTAGCTTAGTCAATTACTTTAATTCCATGTTCCTTGTTTTAACGCCGTAATGCATGTGTTGGTTTATTATTGCATTTAATGCTTGAATGAATTGGCCACTTGTTCATGACTTTATGTGTTATTTCCATAATCCGAGAGGTGAGTTAATAACATAGATCTAGGTAATAAATCCATTAATTGAACGAGAGATAGAGATATACTTTCGTGATTATTGCGATCATGTATGAGTTCTTGCATGTAATGCATTTTGATAAGGAATATTCGGACCCGCTGTAGAGATACATGGTTGACTTATCTAGATAGAATTGATTTAAACTCGATAGAGGAATCTCAACTTAATTTTGTGAACTTGATCGATCACATATTTAGAAAATAAAATCTGGAACGGGAGTTAATTTAATTGGCTAGGTGAAGTCGTGAGTCCCAACCACTTTTAATTATACTTAAAAACAATCAGCAATTGTGAAACCTCAATCTTGTGCAAAGTTTTAATCTGTTAGTCATAGTTATAAACATAGTTTCCAAACAATCAAAAATTCATTTCTTTGTTCAAATAGGGATAAGAATTTACACATTTCGGTACTTAGTAAACGGTCCTTGTGGGAATGATAATCCGGACTCTTAGGTCCATTTTAACTACTCTTCACGACCCGTTCACTTGCGGGGATACTTCGCATCGCGAGATATCGGTGAACAAGTTTTGGCGCCGTTGCCGGGGACTGTTTTTACTAATATCGATACCAATAAATTCTTACTTTAATTTGAATTTTGTTTTGCTTTATTCTAATTTAGTTTAGTTTTATTTTTTCGATTTGTCTTTATAAATTCATGTTAAGAAGAACTAAATCTTTTGAATTGTTTCCTTTTGATATAGAAATTGAACGCACTTTTCGACAAAGGCGCAAACAACAGTTGGAAGCAGCTCAACACACAGATTTAGAAATGGCAGATAACCCAATTCAGCCAAACCAAAATAATCTGCCAGCAGAAATTGTAGTTCAACAACAGAATCAACCGAACAACGGTAGGCGAGCATTAAGGGATTATATGATTCCACCAGTGGGAAACATTGGAACTTGCATAGTGCCGCCTGCTATACCTGCTAACAACTTCGAGATCAAGACTTCCTTGATCTCTCTGATCCAAAACTCTGCCGTTTTTCATGGATTGCCGTCTGAAGATCCACATGCACAACTGCGAACTTTTCAAGAATTATGTGACATGCAGGGAATGAATGGAGTTCCGGGTGATGCTGTAAAGCTGAAACTATTTTCCTTCTCATTGGCGGACAAGGCAAAGGCATGGTTTTACACGCTACCCCTCCACACAATCACTACATGGGAAGTAATGAGTCAAAAATTTGTTGACAAGTTCTTTCCACCTGGCCGGATGTCAAAGATAAGGCGCGAAATCCTTTCGTTCAACCAACAGCCAGGAGAGTCCATTTTTGAGGCTTGGGAGAGGTTCAATGAGCTGGTTCGTCAATGTCCTACTCATGGAATAGTTGATTGGATCCTCATACAAACTTTCTACAACGGGTTGACCAATGACAACAAGAAGCATGCAGATTCAGCTGCGGGTGGATCTGTGATGGATTTGACGTACAAAGAAGCCTCCGAAATATTCGAGAAAATGGCAGGAAATAGTTATCAGTGGTACTCCGATCGCACCGCACAGAAATATGGTGGAATAGCTGCAGTAAATGAAATTACAACGATTAATGCTAAATTGGACGCACTGACGAAGAAATTTGATAGCATGAATCAGCAGCTAGTGCTTGCAGCTCAGACAACCATAGTCTGTGATTACTGTTTTGAGAATCATGCACTATCAGAGTGTCCTATGGCATATCAGGGTCAACCGGATAAAGAGCATGCAAATTTTGTTGGGAACAATCAGAGGCAGCAAGGAGGTATGTACTTACAGACGTACAACCCTGAATGGAGGAAGCATCCAAACTTTTCATGGGCTAACAATCAAAACACCCAACGACCACCAGGGTTTCAGCAACAACAACCACAGCAGCAACAACAAGTTAAGAAGACTTCTAGTGAAGAATTGATACTGCAACTTCTGCAAAGCCATCAAGCTGATATTAAAGAAATAAAAACTCAGTTGGGACAGTTGGCAAACGCAAGTTCAGAAAGACAACAAGGTAAATTGCCCAGTAATACAGAAACAAATCCAAGAGAATAGGTACAAGCCATTACAACCAGAAGTGGAGTTCAATTACCAGAAATTAGTGTGAAAGGAACAGATAACTCATAAATAGTAACAGAAGCAGTGGAAGAGAAAGAAGCTGATCACACGGAGAGAGAAAATTCAACTGAAAAATCTGACAGGGCAGAAGAAGCGGAGGTGAGGAAGGCCCCGACCCCAGTTAAAGCCTACATACCTCCCATACCATATCCACAGAGGCTGAGGAAGCATAAATTAGACCAGCAGTTTGCCAAATTTATTGAGAAAATCAAGCAACTGCACATCAACATTCCCTTCGCAGAGGCTTTAACCCAGATACCGAGCTATGCGAAATTCATGAAAGAAATCCTGACAAATAAACGAAAGCTGGATGAGCATGAGACAGTGATGCTCACCGAAGAATGCAGTGCAATAATCCAGAAGAAATTGCCTCCCAAACTGAAGGATCCAGGGAGTTTCACAGTCCCTTGCACCATTGGGTCTATTGAATTTGAATCTGCTTTATGTGATTTAGGAGCCAGCATTAACTTAATGTCTTTATCTATTTTCAGGAAGCTCGGGATTGGAGAAGTAAAACCAAACACCATTTCCTTGCAATTAGCAGATCGTTCAATAAAATACCCGTGGGGGTTGCTTGAAGACGTATTGATAAGAGTTGGGAAGTTTATTTACCCTGCGGACTTCGTTATACTGGATATGGAAGAAGATAAGACAATTCCTCTCATCTTGGGATGACCATTCTTGAGAACTGGAAAGGCATTAATAGGTGTTCACGAAGGAACACTAGTGCTTCGTGTGGATGAGGAGAAGATCACTTTCAACATCTTTAAGTCTATGAAATATCCCTCGTCATTGGATACGTGTTTCACGGTGGACACTATGCAAGAAGCAGTTCGTAGTGTACATGATGAGGAGCACCCTAAGGATCCATTGGAGGCGTGCATCGTTCAGTCTGAATCTGTAAACTCGGAAAATGAAGAGGTGGCCAGGATGGCTAATGAATTGGAGGCATCACCAAGGTTCACGTTAAGGGCAGGTCGTTATTTTGAACCATTAGGTGAAAATTTGCAGAAATCTCGACCATCATGTGAAATTCCTCCCACTTTGGAATTGAAACCTTTACCAGCCCACTTGCGATATGCATTTTTGGGGGAGTTATCAACACTGCCAATTATCATTTCAAGCCACTTGACAGCTTTGGAAGAAGAACGGTTGCTGCGGGTGGTGAAGGAACACAAAACAGCAATAGGATGGACTATTGCCGATATCAAGGGTATTAGTCCAACTATCTGCATGCATAAAATTTTGATGGAAGATGATTCCAAGCCATCAGTGGAAGGACAGCGTAGACTAAATCCTACTTTGAAGGAAGTGGTGAGAAAAGAGATTTTAAAGCTACTTGATGCAGGTATTATATATCCGATATCAGACAGTGCTTGGGTCAGTCCAGTTCATGTAGTGCCAAAGAAGGGGGGCATGACAGTAATTGCGAATGAGAACAACGAGTTGATCCCTACAAGGACAGTGACCGGATGGAGAGTGTGTATTGATTACAGGAAACTAAATGCTGTAACCAGAAAAGACCATTTTCAATTACCGTTCATCGATCAGATGTTGGAGAAGCTAGCGGGTCATTCACACTATTGCTTTCTTGATGGATATTCGGGTTACAATCAGATTGGCATTGCCTTGGCCGATCAAGAGAAAACTACTTTTACCTGTCCCTATGGTACATTTGCCTTCAGGAGAATGCCGTTTGGACTGTGTAACGTTCCAGCAACGTTCCAGAGATGCATGATGGCAATATTTTCCGATATGGTGGAGCGATTTATTGAAGTCTTCATGGATGATTTCTCAGTCTTTGGTTCCTCATTTGATGAGTGTCTACACCACCTATCCCTAGTGCTGAAAAGATGCACGGACACAAATCTGGTGCTAAATTGGGAGAAGTGTCACTTTATGGTGCACGAGGGAATTGTACTAGGGCATCGGATCTCTGAAAAAGGAATTGAAGTGGACAGGGCAAAAATTCAAGTAATTGAAAAACTACCACCACCCAGCTCAGTTAAAGGAGTCAGAAGTTTTTTAGGCCATGTTGGATTTTACAGGAGATTTATAAAAGATTTTTCCAAAATCACGAAGCCCCTGTGTAATTTATTGGAAAAGGACGTAGTTTTTAATTTTTCTGAAAAGTTTTTGTCATCCTTTAATACACTCAAAGAAAAATTAACTACTGCACCAATTATTGTGGCACCAGACTGGAGTTTGCCTTTTGAGCTCATGTGGGACGCGAGTGACTACGCTGTGGGGGCAGCATTGGGGCAGAGAAAAGACAAAATTTTCCACGTAATTTATTATGCCAGCAAAACATTGACCGATGCTCAGATATATTATGCCACAACTGAGAAAGAGCTATTAGCAGTGGTATTTTCCTTTGACAAATTCAGGTCTTATCTTATAGGATCAAAAGTAGTGGTGTACACAGATCATTCAGCGTTGAAGTACTTATTTGGGAAAAAGGATGCCAAGCCTAGACTGATAAGATGGGTTTTACTGCTTCAAGAATTCGATATTGAAATTCGGGATAAAAAAGGTACAAAAAATCAGATTGCGGATCACTTATCCAGATTGGAGCAGGTAAATGAGGAAAGTCTTAAAGACATAAACGAAATATTTCCAGATGAACAGTTAATGCTGCTAGCCCATATGATGCAGGTAGAGAATAATAAGGGGCCCTGGTTTGCAGATTATGTAAATTACTTGGCCAACAACGTTTTGCCTCCTGATTTTACTTACCAACAGAAGAAAAAGTTCTTTCACGATCTGAAATTCTTTTATTGGGAAGATCCATTTTTGTACAGAAGGGGACCTGACCAAATAATTCGACTGTGCATTCCAGATGAAGAGATTTTGTCGGTTCTAGAGAGGTGCCACTCAGCCCCATATGGTGGACACATGGGAGCCACTAAAACGGCAGCTAAAGTCTTGCAATGTGGGTTTTATTGGCCAACAGTTTTTAAAGATGCCTTCTCGTTTGTCAAGGCATGTGACCGGTGCCAACGAACAGGAAATATATCATCCAAGCATGAAATGCCGCTTAACAGTGTTTTGGAGGTGAAAGTGTTTGATGTGTGGGGAATAGACTTTATGGGTCCGTTCCCACCTTCATACAACAACAAATACATACTGGTGGTGGTTGACTATGTATCGAAGTGGGTGGAAGCAAAGGCATGCCCAACTAATGATGCCAGAATTGTGGTTGAATTTATACGAAAAAACATTTTTACTCGATTTGGAGCACCACGAGCAATCATGAGTGATGGGGGGACTCACTTCAATAACAAGCTGTTCAAAGCAGTATTGGCCAAGTATGGAACTCATCATCGCATGGGGACAGCTTATCATTCACAGACTAGTGGGCAAGTGGAAACTTCAAACAGGCAGTTGAAACGGATTTTGGAAACAACAGTGAGGTCATCCCGTAAAGACTGGGCCAGCAAATTGGATGATGCTCTGTGGGCATATAGGACAGCTTTCAAAACTTCCATCGGGATATCACCATTTCAGTTAGTCTATGGAAAAGCGTGTCATTTGCCTGTTGAATTCGAACACAAGGCATACTGGGCTTTAAAACAGTTGAACCTTGATATGGACTTGGCAAAAGATCAGAGATTTATGCAACTTAATGCATTGGATGAATTTCGCTTAGGAGCCTATGAGAATGCCTCAATCTATAAGGACCGGACTAAGAAGTGGCATGATCGCCACATTCACAAGAGAGAATTTCAGGTTGGAGATCAGGTGCTGCTGTACAATTCACGCTTGAAGCTTTTTCCGGGAAAATTGAGGTCGAGATGGTCTGGCCCATTCACAATTGCTCAAGTATTTCCTTATGGTACATTTGAGCTTCATCATCCGACTAAGGGACATTTTAAAGTAAATGGGCAGAGAATCAAACATAACTTTGAGGTTGATTTTGATAAGGAGAAGTCATACGTCGACATCGCCATTCCAGAGTGAACACTGCAGAAAGTCGGGCTTGTGACTATAAACGGAGCGCTTGTTGGGAGGCAACCCAATTTTTCTTCTCTTGCTTCATTATGTTTTATTTTTACTTTCGTTTCGCAATTTTTATCAATTCGTTTTCATTATTGCATTCATGACATTTACATTAGTTATTCTTTGCATGATTTGGCATTTTTAGGCATATTTTTTGATTTATAGGAAATTTTGAGCACTAAAGGTTTTAGTTGTCATTTCCGAGCCTTTTCACTAGTTGACCACGGTTAGAGGTGGACATTCATGATCATCCACGTTTTTCAATCATTTTGTGAGTGTATGGCATTTTTCATAATTTATTTTCATAAAAAAAAAAAATGCAGAGTTCATGTCGCGATCGCTACTTTGTCAGTAAGGTGATCGCGATTATGGACCAAATTTTCAACAAATTCTTTTTGAGATAACCACGCAATCGCTACTAGGATTGCCACGCGATCGCGTGGGTGAACTGGGCGCGAATTTCACGTTTTTAAACCCGGCAGCCTTCATTTGGTTCTTATTTCCGCTGCCGGGTGCCACCTCTTTTTCTCTCGCCACCAGTTCGTCGATTCTAGAATCGTGTAATCACCACCAACAATCTCGTGCATCATCAAGATTTTGAACATCCCTACTTACAAATTTAAGGTATGCATTCTTAGGATTTAGGGATTTTCCTCTTTTGACCGTTTTCACCCTATTTTTGCTTGTTCCGTGATTTTGGTCGAAAGGAGTATGGGTTAGGTTAGATTGTGGATTGGTTGTGTGTTGAGTTGATGGGTAAATTATTTTGGAAGTCTCCATTCGCTAGTTGTTATGATTTCTCCATGATTTGCCTATGCCTTCAATGTGTTCGATGAATTGTCTCAACGAGATTTTTGTTGAAATTTGACATATCCACTCGAGCACATTTCTTGGTTACATGTTTCTCACCGTAGTTGTGCTAGAATTTCACATTTTTGCCGCATGGCATTGCACAAATGTGCATGTTTGAACTCTAGTACCATTGCAGCCACTGCAGGGCCATTGCAGCCACTGCAGGGCCATTGCAAGGCCACTGTAGGGTCATTGCACGCTTACGTCACCACTTCATCGTGTCATTTCTATATGCATCTGATTTCTGTCTGCTCTAAACTTTTAATATGCTACTCTTGAATTGTAATACTTTATTGTGCTCTGGACACTTTTCAATAATTTTACTTTTTTCGATACGATAACCGAGGTTAAAAAGCACCGGTCGGGCTGATATTCTTTCGCTTTTATTGTGTAAATTCTCACAAGTTTGGGGGTTTGTGCCACCACTCTTATACTTTTCCACTCTCACATTGGTTCTAATGATGCGTTTGCTCTTTGTAGGTACAATAATGCCTCCAAAAGCCACAGCTTCACAAAAAGGGAAAGGAAAGGCTGGGCCTTCTAAGCGGAAATGAGGTACCTCGACTGAGGTTCAGGAGGCCGATCAAGGGAACATAGGAGATATACAAAGGTTTTTGGGGAGCAAAGAATTACACAGATATGAGGTGCTGCTTAAGGGGAAGAAAATTTGGAATGAACGTGAGGTAATTTTAGCTGATTTCCCGGATACCGAGGTCGCCCACCTTATAGAGAGAGCAGGTTGGCAAAAATTGGCAGGCACGCCGCACAAGCCCTATCCACTTTTAGTCAAGGAGTTCCTAGCCAATTTCAACCATGCCATTGGGACAGAAGGTGGCCCTCACAGGTATAAGACCTGGGTGCGTGGTAAATGGATCCGATTTTCTCCGGCTGTCATTGAGCGGGTTTTGGAGCTGACACGAGAGGGGATTGAGCAGGTCCCTAGTGATTTGGATATTGATATGATAACTGACTTCTTATACAGCGGGCAGAATGTGGAATTGGAGAAGCCGGGGCGCTTTGAACATGGGGAGCTCACAGAGAGTATCAGGGTCCTGCACATCTTCATGTGCCATAACATCGATCCCACTTCACACAAGACAGAGTTTAATGAAGACCGGGCTCGCTTAATTCATCATCTAGCCAGGGGGCGCAAGTTGGATTTGGGGAGGCACATCTTTGATTTTATTATTACACTTGCCTCCCAGCTGGACTCCGAGCGCCAGATCATGTTTCCTTGTTTGATCAGTGCGATCTGCGTGGCCGAAGGAGTGGATATTTGGCCCCATGAAGAACCTGCGCCTCTCGGAGCCATTATCAGCAGACGCACCCGAGAGAGCACGAGGCCTAGGGTACAGCGAGGCCCACCTGCTCCTCCACCAGCCCCAGTGGATCATGTTGCCCCTGTTGACCCAGTTGCACCAGCAGGGCCAGCAGAACCAGTTACACCAGCCGCTCCAGCAGCACCAGCACATATGCCAGCTCCTCTCGGAGATGAGAGGCTCCTAAGGCAGATACTTTTGGAGTTGACTGACCTGACTCGCGCCGTCAACATGATGAGGGAAGTTGAGGTCGCACAGCACAGGCAGCTGGAAATCCTGGAACAGCGACTTGATCGTCTGGTTCAGGGTAACATCACTGGGGAGTAGCACATCATGCGTCATACGATGACAGAATTTAGCGGTCAGCTCTCGCGGGTGCAAGCCAGGCTCTTTTCTATCGAGAACCGATTGGAGGGGATCGAACGGAGAGCCGAGGGGATTGAAACGAGACTGGGGAGGATAGAAGGCAGATTGGATGCAGACGCCCCAGGCCCATCTGCGCCGCAGCAGGACCTACCCCCAGGAAGTCCCTGATCTTTTTCTTTTTACCTTGCCTTTCATTTTTGATACTTCCTTGTTTAAATTGTTTCATTGAGGGCAATGTATATTTTTAAGTTTGGGGGTAGTGGTTTACTTTCGATCATATGGGCTTGTATTAAGTGATATCATGTAACTCTTCAAACCTCTATTAATCAATGCAAGTACTTGGTCCTTTTATTTGATGTTTAAGTTAACGCCTAAAAAAAAATTAATAAATAAATAAATTAGTTGAAAATTGTTTTGACATACTTATTGTCTAGGAAGTAGTATGAATCAATTTGTACATAAGCTCGAAAATCCGGACAACATGAAAAAGCATGAACTTATTTTTGAACTAGTTATGTTTTGCTAGATTCATACTATCTGCGCACATAGCCAGTGTTGGATAATTGCTTGTGTGTGGAATTTTGTTTAATACATGTGGGGCAGAGTTTATGCAATTTGAACTTAGGAATGATGCATAAATCCCTGAACTTAGATCGTTAGACATCCCACCCCTAAATTAGAACCAATCATGCTAAAATGCAAGTTTGGGGGTAAAATGGTTGGAATTTGTGTGTATTGACGGGTTGGAGGTCTGTGGTCCTTGGTTTTGCACTTTAGTCATTACAGTTTGGTCAACGGGTATAAACCATTTCCAGCATAAAAACAGAAAAATGCTGAAGGTCTTATTCCGCTCTTCAAATGCCTTTTTGACTCGAGTAAGTAAGTCCGAGGGGTCTTTCAAACCTGGTGCCCTAAAGCCAACTGGCTTGGGAGTCATCGACCTAAAGCTCGCTACAGGGGTCAATTAGAAAGCAAGTACGGAGAGTGGACTTACACATAAGACATTATAACATCTTTAACTTTTCTGTTTAAGCCTTTATGACTCGGGCAAGTACGTCTGAGGGGTTCTTTGAACCTGGTACCCTAAAGCCGTCTGGTTTGGGAGTTGCCGATCTGAAAGTCCGCTACAGGGGTCATATAGAACGCCCGTATGAAAAGTTCTGCACAAAGATGGTAAAAGACAGAGACAATTAAAAGAAAAAGTCGTCCATCATAAGAAAAAAAAATGTATATATATATAGATATATTATTGCATGGTATAAGCTTTGTTGACTGAGCTGTGGTGGTTGAGGTTGTAGAATTGGGGTCTGCTTTCTTTTGATTTGTTATGCACGCAGATTTCTGATCCTGATTACCTTGTGTGGAAAAAGCTAAGAATATGTTTAGAACCCACATAGATAAAAACCCGGGATGTGAGAGAAAAGCAGAAAGTGGTGATCATCCATGAGCGCTGAAAGGAATTTCATTAGAAATCATAGATTGACTACATGGGATTTGGGTTGGATATGCATAATGTGCCACACAGTGTTGAGCACTTCTTTTGCATAAGTATGCGTTTGACATTGGCTATTCACACACACACTTGAAACACTGGCATGATATAACTAAAAATTATTTTACATTGTTGTTCATAACTTGTTCTTAGAGCGTAAATTGATTTGGACTATGGAGGCATATGGTAAGCATGTTGGCACAACAAAAATATCTTATATCTTGTCTATTTGATTTTGTAAGTCATTATCCGTTGTTCGAGGACGAACAATAATTCAAGTTTGGGGGTATTTGATAGGTGTATTTTATACACTTGGGGATATGCTAAAATGAGAATTTATCGTTTTAATTTATGAATATATTCTACCTAAAGTGCATTTAATTGTTTTTATTTCAGATTTTAGTCAAAAAGAGGAACAAGGAAGCAATTACGGGAAATAAAGGTCAAAAGTAGGAAAATTGAAGAGAAACAAAAGTTCTGGGGTCAAATTGATCAAATCAATAGTTTGAGATACATGTTGCAAATAAAATCCGAGGACCAACTTAAAGGCCAAGAAGAAGATGGTGAATCGCGTGTTAAAACTCCAGGTCGCGATCGAGAAAGCTCAACTTCAGTGATCGCGACATGGCGATAAAATTCATGCAGAGCGAAATAAGGTGCACCCACGCGATCGCTGGCACCAAACCCACGCGATCGCGTAGGTGTCCGACTGGGCCTGTATTGGGCTTTTGCGCGCGATTTTAAGAGGCAAGACTCGGGAAATTAACCTAAGTTGGAACAGAGCACGAGAGGCAACTGGAGAGCAGGTTTTGCAGAGCTGAATATTGGAGAATTCTTGGCAAATCAACGTCCAGTTGACGCGGGGGATTCAAGCACGGAAAAGCACGGGAATTAGGAGCTTAACACGGGAATCTGATTCTCGGTGCAAGACTTCTTTTCTTATTGTTGAATCCATAAATTCCAATATGTTTAATTGTGATTTAGATTGTTTTGATTATTCCTTCATTATGAGTAACTAATCTTAACGTTGGGAATCACGATGTAGCTTAGTCAATTACTTTAATTCCATGTTCCTTGTTTTAACGCCGTAATGCATGTGTTGGTTTATTATTGCGTTTAATGCTTGAATGAATTGGCCACTTGTTCATGACTTTATGTGTTATTTCCATAATCCGAGAGGTGAGTTAATAACATAGATCTAGGTAATAAATCCATTAATTGAACGAGAGATAGAGATATACTTTCGTGATTAGTGCGATCATGTATGAGTTCTTACATGTAATGCATTTAGATAAGGAATATTCGGACCCGCTGTAGAGATACATGGTTGACTTATCTAGATAGAGTTGATTTAAATTCGAGAGAGGAATCTCAACTTAATTTTGTGAACTTGATCGATCACATATTTAGAAAATAAAATCTGGAACGGGAGTTAATTTAATTGGTTAGGTGAAGTCGTGAGTCCCAACCACTTTTAATTATACTTAAAAACAATCAGCAATTGTGAAACCTCAATCTTGTGCAAAGTTTTAATCTGTTAGTCATAGTTATAAACATAGTTTCCAAACAATCAAAAATTCATTTCTTTGTTCAAATAGGGATAAGAATTCACACATTTCGGTACTTAGTAAACGGTCCTTGTGGGAACGATAATCCGGACTCTTAGGTCCATTTTAACTACTCTTCACGACCCATTCACTTGCGGGGATACTTCGCATCGCCAGATATCGGTGAACAGTCGTCCACCCTTTCATGTATCTCAAAGGGGCAGACAAAACGCGGGCTTAACTTTCCTTTCTTCCCGAATCTCATAACTCCTTTCATAGGAGCTACCTTCAAAAAGATCATATCACATGCAACGAATTCTAATGATTTTATTCTTCTGTCTACATAGCTTTTCTATCTATTCTTTGCAATTTTCATTCGTTGAAGAATCTTTTCAGCAACTGCTGCTGTCTATTGTACTATTTCTGGACCCAATAGTTTTCTTTCTCCTATCTCATCCCAATGAACTGGTGATCTACACTTCTTCCTATATAGTGCCTCATACGTGATCGAAGTTTGATAGTTATTGTTGTAGGAGACCATCAACCGACATTATCCCACTTATGAATTCATTCACTAACTTTCTATTTCCAGCTTTTCATAGAATCTATTCTAACGTCTAAACTGTAATATATATATTGATTGATCACATTCTTAAAACTAAAATCAAGAAGATTGACCAAAATAAGACTTTATAATCTAGAATTAGTGAAACTTGACGTCCATACCAAAACATACTGTAGAAATACTAATACTTTGACAGAATCTTTCTGGAAAGATTTACAAACGAAATCCTTTCTGAACATGCTGACATTTCTTTTAAAATCGGAGGATCAAACTTAAATCCTCTAACCCATACTTATATATTGTAATCAAGTATTCAGCATCATACATTCATCTTAAAACTAAAGCCAAGGTACTAATTTAAAAAATACATGCTTTCAGAATCATCATAACAACAATACTCTAACCAAGTATTTTATAAATAAATCATTGACCTATCACCAATGAATAAGAATTTTGTGATTTATATAGGATTCCTCATCAAGGTTACTTAACCCAAAGATACAACTCCACAATAATTAAAAGTTACACTAATGATCATCTTAGATTTTAAACAATCCAAATTTATGTATTCCATGGAGATCTCAATATGGATAATATACTTTACTCACATCTAATGCACAACCAACAATGAGTAATCACAACTACATCACCAAATTTTAAATAAATTCATCTATCTTATCATAAACAAATGAAGTTTCCCGACCATAGGTTATATTTAGCAATAAACAAACCATTGATCAAGATAAGATTAATTAGTTCAAACATATCATCACACTATTCTTCCATAGGACAATCATAACATTCATTAACTATCTATTCACCATAACTTGTGGTAATCATGTGACATGCCACTTATCACCATACCATATGACCTCAACATTTAATCATATCAATCTCCTTAAGATCACAGTATAATATCCATCATATATATCACATGAACATTTCTACATCAATAAATCATTAAAATCTTATATATACCAATCTCTCAATCTCAATAAATCTTAAATTTTACAATTCTTTACTCCTTCAGTTTCCTAGAAGTGTAGGCCATCAGCTTGTCATATTGCATAAGAACACAACTGAGCCCTTTTAATGAAGCATCACTGTATATGACCAACCATTCATTTCCTTGTGGAATAGTTAAAATGGGCATGGTTTTCAACCGTGTTTTTTTTCCCTCAAAACTCTGTTCACAATCCGAACTCCACTCAAATTTTGTATCATTTCTAGTCAACTTAGTCAATGGTGAGGCAATCTTGGAAAACCCTTCCACAAATCTTCGATAGTAACCCGCTAACCCAAGGAAACTGCGGACTTTCTTAACATTAGAGAGATTAAACCAGTTTTGAATTACCTCACTTGTACTCTATTCAACCTCAATACATGCCCTTGATACAATATGGCCAAAGAATGGAAATCTATCCAGCCAAAATTCACACTTCTTAAACTTAGTAAATAATTTCTCTTCTCTAAGCTTCTAAAGCACAATTCTCAAATGTCTTTCATGTTCTTCATCAGACCTCGAATAGGTCAATAAGACTATGACCATTTCATCTAGGTATTCTTTAAAGGTCCAATGTATTAAGTGCATAAATGTCGCAAGAGTATTTGTTAACCCAAACAGCACTACCAAGAACTCATAATGTCCATATCTAATACGGAAAGATGTCTTTGGAAGGTCCTCTTCCTTGATCCTCAAATGATGAAAATCAAATTTCAAATCGATCTAAGAAAAATATCCCAAACCTTGAAGCTGATCAAATAGATCCTCAATTCTTAGCAATGCATATTTATTCTTTATTGTCACCTTGTTCAATTCTCTGTTTTCTATGCAAAGTCTCATAGAACAATCTCTCTTCTTTACGTATATAGCACAAGAGCAATCCATGGCGAAAAGCTAGTTCGAACAAAACCTTTGTCCATAAGATCCTATACCTGCTCTTTGAGCTCTTTAAGTTCTGCAGGAGCCATCCGATATGATGTCTTGGATACTAGATCTATCCCAAACACTAATTCGATGGTGAATTCAATCTCTCTATCATGTGGTAGATCATAAAGATCGTTTGGTAACATATTTAGACATTCTCGAACAATTGAAGTTTGTTCAAAAGAGAAGGGCCTATCTTAATCAGCTCAATTACTATAGCTAATTAGGCCTTACAACTTATATTCACCAACTGACGAGCATTGATCACCTACACTATCGAAATAGAAAGCTTCACCTCAACCCCAACAATTGAAAAGGGGTTTTGTTTGGAGGTTCAAACACCACCTTATTGTGATTGAAGATTGAAGCATTATATCGTAATAACAATTCCATTCCTAATTTGACATCAAGATCGTGGATATCCAGTGTTATGAGATCTATCATCTACTCCTTCCCATTTACCACGATCGGGAAATCGTTTAACAAATATCTTGAGTTTAAAAGTTCTCCAAAATGTGTTGGGAAGCAAAACTCGATCTCCAGTTACCGAGATGGGTAAATCAATGTTCCTATGATTGTGGGACTATCAAATGAGTGGGTAGTCTCGAGATTAAATATGATAAGTGCTCAATACTAAGTTCGATGACTTCACAACTTCCGACTTGGATATAATATACATTCGTGCCGATGTAGTCTCCATGATTCAAAGCACTATTCGCATTCACTTCATATCTTTCACATAAGGAACTTATAAACATTACCCAATTTTATAATAATCATTACCATCTCATTTTCTAATTTACATAATCAAGATATATTCATCATATTCACCAACAACATTCTTAACCTTTCACTTTACGACATTACACATTAGCATGCAAGAATTTACAATAATTGGAACATCAAATAACATTTCATAATTTAAATAAAATTTAACTTACCAGATGATCGAGGAAGCACTTGAGGCGTGACTCAGTACCCGAACCATTTTCAAAAAAATTTTAAAAGTCTACAGAATCACTTTTAAAACTCTTAACTCTGATACCAAAAATGTAACACCCCAAGTTTAAAAATCTAAAACATAGGCGTGTTAACTTCCATTCACATTACATGCGGAATTAAATCGTTTACACATTAAAATTTTCATTTTTCTATTATAAAATTTTACAGAAATTTCGGTAGAGTCTCCTCTATAGATTGGACTTAACCAACCTGTAGAGAGACAACCTAACCGACATAAAATTTAAACAAGATCAACCACATCTCAACTACATTCATCATCGCCAAAACCAATTCATTCAATAACATAAATTAAATTCAAATCATGATCTCCATTTAACTAAATGGAGAATTGATAAACTACTAATGAGATAAATAACTTATCAAAATTAAATTCAATAAAAAATTAAAAGAATGGACTAATAAAAATAACCAAAGAAAATATTTATGAAATTTTCAATTCAAACTTCATTTGGAATGAGAAATCGTGGTACTATGCGAGTCTGCCACCAAATGCTCTCTCCTCAGATCATCTAACTTTCATCACCTGAAATGTTGGGGAGGGATTGGGGTGAGCTAAAGCCCAGTAAGTAAACTTTATGCATGAATGCATGCTTATGACATGAATGCTTTAAAAATTCCATATATGTATCCCCTTTTTACTTTACTTTCCAGAACATTCAAACTTTTCAAACTTTCACTTAACATTTCAAAACTTTCACTTCATTTCCATCGTGAGTTCACTTGATGTAACTTCTAGTCAATCAGATAATAGTGGGCAATTCTTATTTGGAACCAGATCACATTTACAAGTAAAACCGCAAAGCGGTTAACATTCATTCTACCGCAAAGCGGCTCATTCATTTAAGTAAAACCGCAAAGCGGCTCATTACATTCGGGTACGCCGGTCCCCCGCGCCCATTTTCCACTCGCATCTTTCATGAACTAGAAGTACACCCATTCTTTCTTGAAAAACTTGGGATACATAACTTTTGACAAAATTTGCACTTTGACACATTCATTTCATTAAAACATTTGACTTCCCCATTTCGATGTCAATGCATGCTTAATGATGCAATGACATGTAACGTGCATGCTTGAACATTCTTCTTAATAACATATACTTTCATAAAGTAAACGAAATTCATCAAAGCAAGTAAGTTGCAAGACAGTCGCTTACACATTAATTTCACATTTACATTCAACTTTGATAAAAAAATAGGGGGAAGTTTACTTACCTGTTCACCTTAATATTTACCATTTCTGGACTTGCAGGTGGAAAAGTCTCGGATTCCGTGACGTCAATGTGCCCAAAAATTCCTAATTATTTCCACTCATTAATAAGGAGTAACTTTTAAATCAAGAATGTGGCCTCATGCTATGACCATTACATTAAACATTAAATACAAATCACATAATCAATTCCAATGTACATTAGAAGGTCATTCCATCTCTTAATCCAAACTAAACTCAAATTTACATGGTTTAACTTAACGTTATAAGATCACCCCCACAAAGTTTCAACAATTTCTCAAATCTTATAGCCAACATATCTCCCAAACTTCAAAATTTTATATATATACATACTAAAAATTTTAGGAATTTATTTACGTTTATACCACTTTCCAAATTTCTAAAGTTCTCAAATAAACCGAATTTAAAGTTAAGGAAAATTCTAATTAGGTCCAAATATGAAATTCCTTCATACAATGCGAAAAACCCATATCCATATATTTGAAAACTGAAAATCTATTTTTTGGAAATTACATATCTTTATATACAATGTATACATACATATCGCCCAAAAATCTGAGTTTAACATATAAAAATTTGGAAATTTCCATAAACACCCAATCTGAGATGTTTGAAAATTACATACCAATACATACATTCAACAACTTTACATCAATGATGAACATTACTCAAACCCAAAATTAGCCTTAAAAAATTTCGAAATCCACATACAAATAGAATCTGAAAATCTGAAAATTTTACATATATACATACACAATAATGTATAACTACACGTAAACACCTTACCCATCAATTTTAACAGTCAAAAATCTGAAATTATCCTAAAATCTTTATAGTTCAAACTGAAATTATACATAAATACAATTTATATACATGCTTGTGTGTGGGCTCGGTTGAGTGTGTATAAGTGCGAGTGTGAGGGCGCGAGCGGGTGTGTGTGTGTGCGTGAAATCCGTGAGCGTGCCCAGGGGGAAAGGGGAGAAGAGTGTTACCGTGGGGATGGTAACTGGTGGTGGGCGTTGCAGGCGTCGTGGTGGCGGTGGTCGGAGGAGTCGAGCTAGACCGAGAGTGAGGCGAGAGAGAAAGAGACCGAGAGTGCGAGAGGCAGGGGACGAGGGAGTGAGGCGAGAGATGAGTCTGGGGGTTAGGTTAGAGTTAAGGTTTAAATCTTATGAAATTTGCAAACTAATCCCTCAGATCTTCTCTTCTGTCTAATTAAGTCCCTAAGTTCTATTTACTCTCCAATTGCGACTAAACTTTCCTCCCAACTTTCAATTTAACACAATATAATAGAAAATAGCATGCTTAAGAAATAAAAAAAAAATTTAATCACATAAAATTGCACGTGAAAAATTTATAATTTTCTAATTGGCACATTGAGCGAGACGGCGTCCAAGTCCTTCCACTGCAAAATAATTCAAATTATTTTCAATAATAATTTCCAAATAAATTATTCATCAAAAAAAATTGGTGGTATTCAAGAAAGCACGTAAAACAAAAAGGTGGTATTACAATCTTAGTTTGGATGAATCAAATTCCTTTGTTGTATGAGATAGTCACAGAACACTTTCAACTTGAGTCGTTAGAAAAGGTATAATTTAGAAGAATGAGAATTTTTAATTATGACTTTATCTTTATTAACAAATTACTAATTGTTCATTTTAATTGGTTGTAGGCATTCAAAGAATACTACTCAACGGAGGAAAACGTGGAGATTCAAAACTTATGGGCAAAATACTTCGTTGATGTATGTATGTAAATCTTTTTCATTCAAACTTCATTTACATATACATCACCTCTACAACCGACGCGTATTGTGTTTTACAACTGACGTGAATTAGTCTTTCTGTACTACTGTTCATAGAAGTATTTAGCCCATAAATTTCTAATCTCGTCCATCTCCTCTATTGAGTAAGAATCTTGATAAAATGCCTACAAACGGTTAAAATAAATTATTAGTTATTTCTTAATAACTAATAAATGGATAGTTAAACAATTCGTAGTATACAATATTTATAATACCTTATCTAAAGTAGTTAATTGAAAATATTGTGACTATCTCATACATGTTTCTCATAACATAATGGCCATATTCAGAACCTCCGAGTTACTGAGGACACTCAAATTTTCACATTAAAACTATTAGTACATGTGTGTGTGTGTGTGTGTGTGTGTTTGTAAAGAGAGAGAGAGAGAGAGAGAGAGAGAGACAAAGAACTAATTATTCAGGAGTTTGTAGTAACTTTTAAATTGACATACTGCAATTTGTTTCCAATTTACATTGCCTATACTCCTCTTGCCACCATATATCCAAAATGTTTTAAGAGCCATAAAATTTGAATAAAAATGAATGATTATAACATTTATACAGAGATTTTGGCAGAATCTCCTCTATAAATTGCACATAATCAACATGTAGAGAGACCCAAGAATTAAAAACTATTTTAACTTCTCAACAATCACAACACAAACACATCAACTTCACCTCAAACTCGATAAAAATTATTAAATGGAAACTATCAAAACTTATCCACCACATACTAAACAAAAGAAATATGATCAAGGAAATATATAAATACTTACGTATTCAACGCTGGTCTGATTTGTATTTTACCCTTATTTGACCCCGCTGAATCCAAGAAGTATACGGTGTTGGATTGAGAAAAAATCACAAGCAACATCCAGTGATTCCTCCGTATTATGAACGTATAAATATAACTTTAAATTCCAAATGATTCGAACTGAGTAAGAAAGAACGAATATTAATAGTCTTACTCTTGGGAGTACGGTACAAGAATGTATTGCTTGGATTGCAAGGTCTGCATGGTTGCAGCCATATACGTAATGACGTTGTCAAAATTATTTTTCACCTTAATTGACGCAATTTGTGACTGACAAAGAAATCCAACCGACTTGACGCCGAGTTCCTCACACAACTCATGTAGGTACCTAAAAATAATTAAATCAATAAATAAATGAATGATGAAAAATTTAATGGAATTTATAAATTCGTGTTAAGCAGTCTTACATCGTGTGTATTTGCAGGATAAATATATTCAACCATTCCATTTTAAGCAAGTCGGCGATGTCGTCGATTGTAACGTAAATATTTGTGTCGTCCGTATGATGAAACACGTTTGCGTCTAAAGGCATAGTAAAAAAGTCGATACCAACAGGTCTCCGAATGACCACATTGTGCAACTTTTGTAATCATCATCCAGACATTGTAACGTTGCATTGTCAACCACCTGAGATCGTCTGGTAGATGACATTTTAGAACTTTTGGCCTTTTTTGCCTTTTCAGGTGACTTTTCCTGCATGTAGAAAATTGTTATCTTCATAATTCGTTTAATATAAATATCAAAGAAAACAATTTTGAAAGAAACTTTTATATAATTAAAAATTATTACCTCTCCTAATATAACCAGATGTTGAGGCCACTGACTGAAGCTTTCAATAGCTTCCCCCATTGTGGTGTGATATTGAGATGGCACTGGTAAAGGATATGCTTCTGCACCACGTACAACATCATCAACCATCACTTTAACATGATTGGTCAAGAGTGGTTGATGGTGCACCACATTTTTAGGTCCAGATGGGAACACTGTCCCTCTCGCTACTATATGAAGCTCGTTACCACAACTTACGGCTAGACGACACGGTATCGGTTTCTATTGTTCAACATGATGAAAATCATCCTTAGACAGTACATTTGAAATAAGTTTAAAATGATATTCTACACATTCAAATAATTTAGTTCACATTTGATACTTGAAGCCCATAATATGGATTTGGATCAACAGAGTGGAAACTGTTGGGAGTTGGTGGTGGGGGAGTCGAAGTTATGTCCACATCGGCATCAACATTCAAGCCATTGTGCCGAATGATAGAGTCATATTTTTATTGCATGCTATCAAACTTATTTTACTACTCTGACCTGACTCGATCGGTCTCCCTCGTGATCATATCTTTAACAGCATCTACCGACACAACCCCACTCGATCGTCTGCTGGAACTGTCGGGCTTGCCATATACATCTTTGATCTTGACATAGACATCATATCCCCTCACTTTTCCAAGATGCTCCTCCTTCCCAAGGGCTTCGGATAAGACATCATGGTGTCTATTTGAGACAAATGTCCCTTAAGTGGCTTCCTCACCTTTTTCAATCGTTTTAGAAATGGTATTCGGCGTTTGTGACAACTCTTTCATTACTAGATCTTTGAACCATTTTGCAAATGAGAGATTATGTTGATTAGTCACCCACCTTTCATCTTTTGAAGGATTCTACTGCCTAAAAATGGACATGTGCTTGTCCAAATATGGATTAACCTCAGTTAGATGTTGCAAGATAAGGAGGTGTGCTTTGTCTCGCAATTCAACACTAGGCAAGATTGTTTTGCATCCAATCGTACCTTTACCTTCGAGTCTTCCCTCATGATGCTTTTTAGGAATACCAATAGCCTCAACACCATCGAGGTAATCACTGCAAAATTCGATAACCTCCTCAGCAGCATATGTAGTGACCAAGAATTTTTATGCAATTGATAATTATTTTAATATTTAGAAAATCGTGTCGCTACTATCTCACAATTATTTTGAAGTTAACGCCGCAACGGATTCGTCTAGCCAAAGTCGAGAAATATTGAAGTTGTTCAATTTTAAATTAAATGTCCGAATTTCTAAAATTATATTATTTTAATTATTTATTTAAAGTATTATTTTCAAAATCAGTTTAAGTTCCAAATTTTTCTTATTTAAATTATTTTTAAGTCCGAAGTGCGTAATTCAATTTCATCTCAAAATTCATTCATTCTCAAATTTATTTTCAGTCCAAAATATATCTATTTTAAATACATCTCCTAATCGAAGTTAGTCAATTTTTTTAAACTATACCTAAACTAATCCTAAGCTAACCCATGTGCAGCCCCCCTCCCTCTCACTTTTACTTTGGCCGAAAGTTGTCTACAATATATCATTTTCAATTCCCAAATTTGCATCAATGACAACTGCAACAACTGTCCATTTCCACATTTATTATTCACCAAACCCAGCACTCCTCAGACTGCCTTCAGCCCTCCATCATCACCACACCCCACACCCCACAACCCTGACTTTTTGGCCGAAAGCCTACACCATGGCAACGGTCATCTGCACAACCAACTCCATAACCAGCAGCCTATTTCATCACACCACCACCATAGAACCCCTTTACAGAATTGGATACCTGCAGCAACCCCAACATCATCGGCATCCACCAACCCAAAACTGCCTCTGCCCAATTTCCTCAACTCCAAACTCAACCATCACAACCAATTCTGATAGCCGGCAATCATCAGTCCAACCACCAGCCACGGTACCTACCTCCATGTTCAATCACATTATCACTGCCAAACCAGTTCACTGTCATGCCTTCGCAGCCATCTCTGTTGCCAATCGAATCAATTTCACAACCATTGTCCTAATGCGAGATTTCAACCACAATATATATCAATCCAAATCAAATCAGCCTCTTCTCAGATTCCTCCATTTCAGCTACCAAACCAACACTGCCTTTCACCACCAAGACTACCAAGCTGAACCAGAATCACCACCGGCTGCACCATTCCAAACCATCAATTTCACCACTGCGCAACCCCTTTTCATCATCACCATCACTGCACCCACAACCCGGTCGCAAACCCAAACCAAAAGAAAACCACAAATTATAAAGCTTAATCCCTTACCTCAACCGTCGAAAAATCGCTACCTAAAGCCGCGATTTTCACCTCGGATTCCAGCCCTAACTTCGCACTCAAAATTAGCAACAAATCCCTCAAACCGGAACCACTCTCTTGCCGCCGTCCACCGCAACCTTCCGGCGATGTTGCGCCGGCACATCGCCGACTGTAGATCGGTGAATCAGATTTTTCGCAGCCTTCGTTGCTTCACCTTGGTCCGATTTCAGTGAGAGTGAGAGAGTGTTGAGAGAGAAAGGGTTAAGATCTGATAATATGATTTTTGATTTTAATATTTTAATTTTCGAAAATTACACCCTAAGCCCTAAGCTTTGCAAAATGTTTATTTCAGTCCTTAAACTTATTATTTCAGCCCCCTCAAGTTTTAAAATGATCATTTCAGCCCTAAACTTCTAAAGTTATTATTTTAACCCCTAAGTATCGAGACCATTTTATTTTAGTCCCTGCTGAATTACTTTATTTTGATTTTAAGCCCAAGTTTTAAAAGATTTACATTTTAGTCCCTCAACTTTCAAAGTATTCCTTCCAGTCCCTCAACTATCAAAAGTATTCATTTTAGTCCCTCAACTTTCAAAAACATCAATTTCAGTCCTCCAGTTATAAATTATCGTTTTCAAACTATAAATTCTAAAGGCTAAATTATGGGCTAGACGAAGCATACGGAGAATTAAAGAATGGAAGTCATTTCCCGCTCAACTTTGCACTCGTCGGATTTAAGGTAGACTCGCACCTATTAATTTATTTAAATTATAATTGCATATGAATGTTATGTGATTTGTGAAAAGTTATGTTTATGAAAGGAAATGAAAATGTATTTTTCATGGAAAAAACAATGGGTAGACTCGCCCCTATTAATTGATTTAAATTATGATTGCATGAGAATGTTATGTGACTTATGAAAGTCATTTTTATGAAAAGAAATGAGAATGTTATGTGACTTATGAAAGTCGTTTTTATGAAAAGAAAACTTGGAAAGTCCAATGAGTAGAGGGCCATATCCCATGAGGAATGGGAACGCTACAAAAAGTGGAAAGACCATGAATATGCGGGCAAGATTGGGAAAAGGCCGCCCAATCCGCTACCCACATTCTATGTTTTTAAAGAGTATGAAAATGTATTTATGAGTAGACGGCCGTATCCCTTGAGGACCGGGAACGCTACAAAAGTATTCTATGTTTTTAAAGAGTATGAAAAGAAAACTTGGAAAGTCCAATGAGTAGAGGGCCGTATCCCATGAGAACCGGGAACGCTACAAAAAGTGGAAAGACCATGAGTATGTTTTTAAAGAGTATGAAAAGAAATGAGAATGTGTTTCCTTTGTGGAAAAAATTATGAGTAGACGGCCGTATCCCTTGAGGAACGAGAACGCTACAAAAGTGGAAAGATTATGAGTAGACGGCCGTATCCCTTGAGGAACAGGAACGCTACAAAAGTAGAAAGATTATGAGTAGACGGCCGTATCCCTTGAGGAACGGGAACGCTACAAAAGTAGAAAGATTATGAGTAGACGGCCGTATCCCTTGAGGAACGGGAACGCTACAAAAGTAGAAAGATTATGAGTAGACGGCCGTATCCCTTGAGGAACGGGAACGCTACAGGATGAGTATGCGGGCAAGATTGGGACAAGGCCCCTTGAGGGAGCCCAATCCGCTATCCCATACAATGTTTTTAAGAGTATATGATTTATGAAAAGAATAGACTATGTTTTTAAAGAGCCTGCATTTATGTGTTCAATTATCTTGTAAGTTAATTAATTGGCGATGAGTCTACTGAGTATTTCTATGAAATGCTCATGTCTATTTTTAACAATTTTGTAGATTTCGGAGACCGTGGCAAGCGATGAATGATGGTGGCAATAATCGTAAAATGGTTGAAAGTTTTACTTTAATGATTTCCGTATTTTCCAAGCATTGAATAATTTGAGAACTTCAGTTATTTTGAGAAATTATGATATTGTCAATTTCTTTACAGTGTTAATGGTTCGATTTACTATTTCATATGGTTTCATAAATGTTTACAAATTTTATCGACCATTACAGTTTATTCAATGTTGTCAAGAAAATGAATTTCAATTATTTCTTCCGCAAAAATATTAATTGAAAAGATAGAAAAGACGATTTAAGTGGTGAACCGGGTATATGGAACTCGGGGCGCTACAGCATAACCTTCAATGATACTGCCTTCAGTTCTAAATCGGTTTCTCACATTTCCTTTTAATATCCCCATGTATCTCTCAAATGGATACATATACCTTAAGAAAACTGGACCACAAATCTTAATTTCTCTCACCAAGTGAACAAGTAAGTGCACCATAACATCAAAAAATGATGGAGGAAAATACATTTCAAATTGACATAGAGTGATAACAATATCGGTCTATAAATCATCCAACGTCTCCGGATCAACAACTTTACTGGAAATTGCGTTGAATAAAAAACACAATTTTATAATGACATGTCTAACATGTTTTGGAAGAATGTCTCGAATTGCAACTGGTAACTAGTGTTGCATTAAGACATGACAATCATGAGACTTCATACCAAACAATTTCAGGTCCTTCATCGACACAAGACTTTTGATGTTTGAAGAGTATCCAGATGGAACCTTAACAGCACTTAAGCACTCACAAAAGCTTGTTCTCTTTTCTAGACAAAGTATAACAAGCTGAGGGTAAAAAGGTATGCTTTTTTGACTCTTGAGGTGCTAACTTATCTCGTATCCCCATTTCTACCATGTCTTTTCTGACTTTGATACCGTCTTTCATCTTTCCTTGAATGTTCAATAATATCCCGATGATACTATCACATACATTTTTCTCCACATGCATTACATCAAGGCAATGTCTTGCTTGTAAATTTTCACAGTACGGTAGATCCAAAAATATGGATATCTTCTTCCAAAGACTCTTCTAAGGAGGCTTAAAAGATTTTCCAAACACGACATCAATATTTTTAACTCGTTCACAAACCTCATTTCCTGTTAACGGCAAGCGGGAAACCCGATTCTAGATTTTTCCATTGAAGGCTTTTTTCTTCTTTCGATAAGGGTGGTCAATAGGGAGAAAAATTTGATGACTCATATACATATTTTTCTTACAGTTTTTTAGCCAAAGATCAACCGTGTCTTCCTCACAAATGGGACATGCTTTAGCTCCTTTGTTTGTATATCCCGACAAGTTACTATGAGCTGGAAAATCATTTATGGTGCAAAATATCATAGCACGTAAGGTGAAATTCATTTGGCTATGTGCATCAAACACCGACACACCTTCATTCCACAAGAACCTTAAATCTTCAATTAATGGCCCAAGGTAAATATCTATGTCATTTCTCGATTGTTCAGGCCTTGATATTAGTAATGACAACATGATGTTCTTGTTTAGGCCCTGATATTAGCAATGACAAAAACCTATTAATGTTCCTCCATTGAGGAGAATCGGCATGGTGTCTTAGATTTCCATCTTCTTTCCTCCCTTCAACGTACCACCGAATGTTCTTAGCGTCCTTTGCATTAGCAAACAGGCGTTTAAATCTTGGTATTATGGGTAGATACCATAACAACTTTGCCGGAGAGCCTTTCTTATCCTCACAATTATCATTTATGTACTTTTGTTTATACCTCGATGCCCCACACTTTGGACATAGATGCAAGTCCTTATACTCATTCCGATAAAATACACAATCATTTGGACGTGCATGTATCCTCTCGATCTCCATACCCATAGGGCACAACATTTTCTTTACCTCGTAAATTGAACTAAGAAGCTCGTTATCCTCCAGAAGCATTTCTCATAAAAGTTCCAATAATACCGTGAAACTCTTATCACTTTACCTATTCCTTGCTTTCAAGTTATACAATTTGAACACAACAGACAATTTTGTGAATTTATTACAACCAAAAAACAAAGGCTTTTCAGAATCCTTGAATAGGTTATCGATTATATGAGGCTTTTCAATAAAATATTATTGTATATCACACATCATTTCATCTATCCGATCATTACCCACATCATTCTTGTCATTCTCCACATTAATCTCATCATTATTGCTCAAACCCTCATTCTCACCTGCGCTCGTACTAGGAAGTATACTCTCACCATCCCATATCCATTGTGTATAACCCTCTTTAAACCCACACCAAATCAAATGACTCTTCACTTGCTCAGAACAATGAAACTTTCTCAAATTCTTACAATCACAACAAGGACTTAAAATCATTTCTTCCTCTTTCTTTATTTTATTTTCCTCAGCACATTTCATAAATTTTTCAACTTCTTTTACATATTCTTGTGTACTACATCTCCCATACATCCAACTTCGATCCATATCTAACCACCTATATATCAAAATATTCACAATGTATTAAAACGAATGAAATCACCTTAAATTATAAATTTCATTTTTTTAGTTATATAATCCTAAAAAAATTTCGGCAGAATCTCCTGTATAAATTGGACTTAGCCAACCTGTAGGGGCAATCAAAATTTCACAATTCCACCAAAACATTCAACCTCAACATATCCAAAACTCAAACCCAACTTTAGTCAAACTTCAACATCATCATCTACTCCAAAAATAATTCGACATCAATTCCCAACTCTTCAACATCAAACGTCTGTAATTAATTGTATATTATATAAAAACTAGCATTCTATAATTTCATTAAAACTCCAACAATTAAAAAATTGCAATATATCCATCTACTAATTCAAAATCAATTACCTAAAATTAACATTCAAACTAAACTAATAAAAATTCATTTAAACTAATTAACACATAAATTAAATCATCATATACATAATAAATATACAACATATATATAAAAATTTACTACACTATATACAAGATATATATATATGTAATACGCCAAATTTTTTTTGCTCTTTTAATTTACTCATTTAATTTTTTTGGATGATAATTTAACTTTTCAAAATTTTATATGGCCAAAATAAATAGTGATTGCCAAGTTTGCATTGTTGATTGATTAAAAGTTTGCCAAGATTAGTTAATTAAGTTTTTTTTGTGGATTAATGTCAAATTTTACACCTAATTACTATAGATAAGCATTTCTTTTCCACTTGGCCGAGAGTGGAGTGCTACCTCTATAGTGAAGTAATTTTCATGCAAAGTAAAAACAAGCATGAGGTGGTTAAGGCAAGCATGAGGTGTTCAGTGTTTAATATTCAATCATGACATGAGGTGTCAAGCACAACATGAGGTGTACCTTTGTAGTTAAGTAACAAGCAAGAATGTGGTGTCAACTAGTTGCAAGCTATCTTTGTAGTGAAGTAATTTTCATGCAAAGTAAAAACAAGCATGAGGTGGTTAAGGCAAGCATGAGGTGTTTAGTTAAATTTTTGAAGTATATCCATCCAACTTACGTGTAGATGTAGGCACCAAACTTTAACTTGATAGATAGTAACCCTTTACACCTTACTTAGTCCATAGGTTTTCCTTACCTATAGATAATTAAGAAAAGCTTCCTGCAAATGTCTTGACAACCAAAAAAATTACTCTCAAAGAAAAAAATAAACACCAACAGTCAGTGAAGGAAGGTAAAGAAAAAGATAAAGTAAGAATAGAAGAAGAAGAAGAACAAACGCTAGTACTTTCAAGTACACTTTTCCACTAAAATTACTCCAAGTTTTAAGGTAAGATACTTTCTATGCTCAAGTGGTAGGATTTCATGGTAATATTTATGCTTAAGCTATGCATGAAAATCTATAATATGAAAGATGTGGACAATTTCACAAAGTTAGTATCTATTTATGCCTTAGGACAAGTCTAAAGGGCACCGGCAAGCCGGAATGTGCAAGTATGTGTTTGAATGCTTTCTTTTGTGCAATATTAACATGTTAAATCCGAGTATGGTATCTTACTGAGTATTCTTTATACTCATAGTATTTTATACTAAATTTTCAGATCCATGATCGTTGAGTTGGTGGAAGTTAGTCGGCATACTCGATGATGGATTAAGGACAGAGTTATTTTGTATCAATTTCTTTTTCGTATGTTTTGTTCGAAGACTATTTTCCATATGCTTTTCTTGTGCTATTAAATATAAACATGTATAAGACATGATGTAATATGGTACTAGAAGTAAACTTTGAAATCATATCTTTCATGTTATGCTAAGACACATTTTTATAGACCTTTTCCTGCAATGATAAAATAGGTAGAAACTGGACAGGTTTTTAGGGTTAATTCAAAATGCTATTACTAACTGTATAGACACCTATTTAAGACTCTAAAAATACTGGTGCATTCCTATTTGAGTTTTCTTTATATGAGTGCAAGAATCACTCAATTTCAAGTTTTGTGGCATTAGATATAAATTTTTAAGTGTCAAGGGTCAATCTGAAGTTTCTGTGCAGTACCTCACTATTTTTTGTAAAAACGTCTATATCATATGATCTTGAAAATATTCCATATTTTAGCATAAGAAACTACTTGGAAATATCTTTCTAATGCCATAGATTTCATAGAAAATAGAGTTGGGATGAATTTTATAAAAATGTTTGAACTGGCTTCCCCAACCAGCCATGACTGCGCCAAGTTCGTATATGTAAAGAAAAGTTTCAGGTCAGCATGTACTTCTGCTGGCCATTAAATTTTATAAAGATATTTTACTATAAGCGGAAAATAAGTTTCCAGTAAATATTTCATTTTATTTAAGAGTTTATCCATGTAACAAAAGCAAAAGTTATTATGTTTAATACGTGACACTCGAAGCTAAAGTTTGAGGCGTCACAATATATATATATATAGACACACACACACACACACATATACATATATACTTCTAATAACATATATAAACATAAAAATATAGCAATGTATATCTATAGATACCTTTAAAAAAAGAGAGGCGGTGGAAATGAGAGGGAGGACGTGGCGGCGTGTGGCGAAAATGAGAGGCGGCCGTGGGTTGGCGAAAATGAGAGTGGTGGCGGCGGGTGGCGGAACTATGAGATTGGGGAGGGTTTGAGTGAAATTTGCCACCGCTATTTTATTAGGCGTCAATTTTCGCAAAAAGAGACGAAAATTACTTCATTTTTTGGTGTAATTTGTACTAGTGTGAGACAAAAATATAAAATAAGGAAATACCAAGAACTTGATCTGAGCAATACTTTAACCTCAAGTTCTTTAGCTGAAATTTTCTCAAGCATGGTCCATTGATTTTACCATTTTGATAGATCTACCTAAAAATATTTGTCGTACTTGATAGTAACTTTAACCAGTAAATTTACGATCAGCAAGATTTATATTACTACTAAACCCATCTCATATAAGTTATATTTCTTTCTTGAAGTGAAAAGCAAACCATTTCAACTAAACAAAGGTCCCTCAACCATCCAGCTATAGCAAGTTTAACTTAGGATTTAGAATCTCTTCACCATATTGAAAATAGAAAGAACTGTGAGAAATTCAGCTTGAATTAAATGGAAGAGAATTTAAGTTGCACTGAACATTTGTAGTGAAAAAAAGCCTCACCAAATTCTAATGATGTTGAGCTTGTCTAGCTTTCTCCGACTGATCCTTGAATACATAGTTGCGGCCATCCTTCTCAATCTCACCCACGACCCATCCCCAATACAGTATATTTCAATACACGAACATGAGATTATAGTACAAAAACTATTTTAATCAAAGGAAATGAACAGAGATTCATAAAAACCTCTACGAAAACATGATTATCAATCATCAAAATATAAAAAGTAATATTCAAATACTAATGCACACTTGCACACACAGACTACAAACTTACAACATAAAACGAATTAAACTTCTGAACTACCAAAGGAAAAAATCTCAATGTCTCAAAACAAAATCAACTCTATTTCAATTAATAATAATAGAGTTAATTAAAATATTTACATAATACAATCATGGTAACATTTGCAAAAAAAGCTATGGAAATAGATAGGAAAACATCTCATCCATGGAATAAACCTGCTAAGAAAGAACGTATAATTAGCTCATGAACCCAGTGGGTTTTAACCAAAATATATTCCCATGAACATAAGCATCTCAATCAAAGGAAATCTTACATAGATATGGATCATAAATATCAAGACCATAGATAAAAATTAACATCATCTAGAAATATTTTATCTCATTTCACGGAATAAGTATGGAAAAGGAATTAAAGACTAACCCATTAACAAATTTTTTGCCTAAACAATTTAACCATAAACAAATCCAGAAATTATGGGTCTAAAGTTTTGAAATCTCAAAAACCAACTCACCACAAAGACGAAAGTTCAAATAAATCAATTGAAGCAAAAGGCTGAAAGATTCAAAACCTTTGGTCAAACTTCAAAGATGGAAGAAGGGACTCTTATAACAGAATCTAATGTTACAGGTATCTTCGTTGTATTTACTTGCTTTTTTCATTGTAGTGCTTTACTTTTGCTGGAGGTCAGGTATTTGCCCCCCTCCTTTTATTTGTTTTTCGCATTTTATGTTATTTTATAAGCCACACTTGTGGTTTTTTGAAAAAAAAAATGTTACAGGTATCATCATAGGGCTCAAGACGCACAAGATCTAGAGATTAATCTATAACTGTAACCATCAATCTAATATACATTTTTGTGTGCTGGCTTTCAAAAGAAACTTACCTTTCTTTATCGAAGCAGAGAGCGGCTATATCGTTTATGTCTCTGTTCGTCAGCATTCTACGACAATAAGGGAAATTATCAGAAACTATTAATCTTTGCATATCAAACACTGAAAGAAACTATGGATATGTTAGGCATAGTGGGTTGAACCTGTTTGGTGACTCTTTCCCGAATCTATCGAGCTTCTTCTTCATTTGGCTTTCATTTTAGGCCTTGATTTCCCATATATTATTCAGATCCCCCAAATTCAAGTTTTCCACCCAACACTAAATTCTGGTAAACACAAATTACAGTCGATGTACGTGAAATTGCTATCGGATACATTAAATTCAAAGAATCAATAAAGAAGAAGAAGAAGTTACTGAGTCCGTGCTACCGCATTCTCGTCTTGCTTTTCATAATTTGGTCTCATATGAAATGAAGCTCTCGAAGAGGAGAATGGATCTGAGGATAAGAGATTGAGGAAAAGAGAATGATCGATGAAAGGCAGAGAGGAGCTTCGCGAGGAAGCTTTCGGTGTAAAATTCCGGAGGAAGCTTTCATCCTCACTGTAGAAGAAAAATCTGATATGGAATAAATGTTTGACAGGCCAATTTCCAATCAATATAGGCATTGCAGTGTATCATACACAGTTGTAGAGGTAATTTCGATTTGAATTTGAACTGCTAATATTCTAGCTGTACAAATTTTATAAATTTATTTTTTTATTTTTTAAAGGAACGGTTTTGGGGGAAGTTTGGGCCAGAATTTCTCCCCCCATTATCCTCCTTTTATATAGTAATAATGGATGTGATTTTTGATAAATTACTCTTTAAGCCCCTAGGTTTTAAAATTAGTTATTTTCAGCCTTTTTAGTTTATAAATCGTTGAGCCCCTTTAGTTTTAAAGGTCTTATTTTGGTCTTCGATTTTTAATTTTTTAGCCCCTATTATCTAGAGTTATTTAATCCAGTCCCCCTGATTTTGAAAATCATTTAATTCTGTCCCTACAGTTTTGAAATATTTTATTTTCAACCCCAGATTTCACTAGATTTAATAGTCAGCCCCTAAAGATATTTAAAACATATGAATCAGCCCAATAACTTTCAAAATCATTTATTTTGGTCTCAACTCCTTTAAAATCCGAACTATGTTTGACTTTTAATTAAATCCTAAACATTTATTCTTCACTAGTACAAAAATGACAAAAAAAATGAGGAATATATGTCGATTTTTAGTAAAACCGAAGCCTATAAAAGGACGGTGGCATTTTGTAAATATAATCGAAGAATTCGCCTTGGTTGTAATTTTACAACCGACGCGTAAAGTTTAATACTAGAGAATACGCGTCGATTCTTATTAAATCGACGCGTATTCTTAGGTTTTACGCGTCGATTTAATAAAAATCGACGCGTATTCTCCTATTTTACGCGCCGACGCGTATTCTTTAGCCTTAAACTTTACGCGTCGGTTGTTATAACCGACGTGATTCTCCGATTTTACGTGTCGGTTCTTCAAGAACGACGCATAAAATCGGGCTTAGGCATCGGTTCTTCAAGAACCGACGCCTATTCCTTTATATACTTATCAGTAAAACACACAGATCTTCTCTATTTTTTTCACTACTCGATCTCTTCCCGCCTCTCTCTTTATTTCTCTCTCACCCGAACCATCGTACTACGTCGTCGTCGCCGCCACCACCACCACCACCATTCCTCCATTTCCCTGGCAACGCTCATCACCACATTCCTTCGCTCGCTCTTTATCTCTTTCTCTCACCCGAACCACCGGACTCGCACCTCTACCGCCGTCGCGTGCCTCCACCACCTCCGCTACCCCCCGGCCTCCTCCCTCCCACCTTGTAAGAGACCCACCTCCCTCTTTATATACATGTGTTTGTATCTATATGTATATATATAATGTATGTAAATATACGTATTATATATAATTTATATAAATGATTATATGTTTATATATTTTCTCTGTGTATGTGTGTTAATTAATATATTTAGTTAATTTTGGGTGTGTATATATATATATATATATATATATGGGTATTTATATTATAGATGTGTTTGTGTATATGTACGGGTATTTCAACTAGTTATTGATTTAATTTTGTATTGTTGATTTTTAGTTAGTAGATGGATAAATTGCAATATTTGAATTATTGAATTTCTATTGCAGCAGAATGGATGAAAGAAATGTGGTGCTTCCTCTGCAAAAAAAAAAAAAAAAAAAAAAAACTTTAGGCTTCGGTTGTAATATTAAACTTTAGGCGTCGGTTGTAATATTACAACCGACGCGTAAACTCAAGACTTTACGCGTCTGCGTCATATACATCGCCTCTACAACCGACACGTATTTCCTATTACAACCGACGCCAATGAGTCATTCTGTACTAGTGCTTCTTTAAAAAACTCTTTCATTTTAAAACCTTTGAATTCCAAATTATTATTTTAAGATTTATTTTATATATTGGCTAGACGAGTCGTTTGGACGTTTAGAAGATTGACGTTTTTCCCGCTCAACAAACTCGAGAAATAAGGTAGACTCACCCCCACTAATTAGTTTAAATTATAAATGCATGTATTATGTGATTTATATGCATTTATTGCGTGAGATGGGATTATGATATTGTTATACTTGTCATAACTTATATGCTTAAATGTATGAGATGAGACGAGATGAGAATATCTTTTATGAGATGTTGTTATGTATAACTTACGTACTTTAATGTATGAGACGACATTACTCACACCATATGTTTTTAAAGAGCCTTTGATTTTTAAAAATAAAAGAGCCTATGATTATGATTATGATTATGATGATGATGTCACTGTATAAATTACATAATTACATGTACAATTATTTTGTAAATTAATTATTGGTGGTGAGTTTACTGAGATTTCTATGAAATGCTCATTCCTTTTAAACTTACAAAATTTTTGATTTCGGAGTTGGCGATAGAGGGTGCGATGGTGGCTATTAAAGAATTAGAAATTATGTTTTGAGATAATTGACTAAACACATTTAAAATTTGTGCTTTCGAATTTCTAATTATTGTTTAAGTTAGTTTTTGAACGTTTGAATCATTTACGATTGAGTTTTTAAATGAAATTGAATTTTTAAGTACTTCCGCTCAAATTTTATTTCAAATTTGAAGTGTTACCTGTTGGAGTCAATTTTTTATAAAAAATGCAATTGAATTTCAATTATTTTTTGCTCAATTACTATTTCGAAAATTAGTTTGAAAGGATGACGTGGAGTTCCGGGTGTTTAGAACTTGGGCGTCACACTTGCACTCTAACTTTTATTTTGTCATATTTATTTTGTATTTTTTTTTATAAAATATAAAAAAGGAAAATATGTTCCCATTGTCGACAGCTAGGTTATTTTTTCTTTCCTCCAGTTAGGTAAAGAAATAAGTTTTGCAAAGTCAAACATGCATTAGTAGTGTGCCCGCAGTATCTGTGGAATCAACTGTATGCATTTGAGTGAAATTTTATGGGTTTGGCGTAGTGGAAGAGAAAAATTAACTTCAGTTTCTGAAATAGGGCAAGTATACCCAGGAAATCAAGATTGGGATCCCATTGATCTAGCGGAAGCAATATTTTGAATTTATAATACTTCGATGTTATTAAATGTTATTTTATGATTAAGTACTATACACACTGCACAGATTAAGCTCTTCTGAGTGAATCTTGACTGTGTATGTGAGATTTAGGATGGTAGTTGCCATTGTGGTGAGGTGAATTTGAATATAAAATTACTTTTAACTAGCTGATCTAAGATCTTGTACCTAAGATCTTATACTTCTCCTCGTAGTCTTTATGATGGGATTATTAATAAACCTTCTGGTAATCTAAAAACTTGGTACCCTATAGTTATTTGACTTGAGAGTTATGGGCAAAAAGTTCGTTAAATGGGTCATTTAGAAAGTTTAATAAAGAAAAGAATGCACAAAAGATTTGAAAAGAAAATAAGAATTGTGCGCGCTTATTGTCACGGTGATTTTTTTTTATAATTTTGATTAAAAGGTCCTAGTAGCACTGTATTTGACTTTTATAATTTGAGAAAAATATTCATTTGCCAGTGAATTCTTTGCATGTTATTTCTAATTGATTTAATTTTTTGAGTCTTCTTACAGGAGATTAGTAACACTATCACACATGGGTTGCTCATACAATTTACTCCATATATACGATTAAAAATGAGTTATGTGAAAAAGCTCATTATTTATGAATTATACCGGTATAAGCAAATAAATTTTCACGTAATTTGAGCTTGTACTAGTTAATTCTATATTTAAATCCAATAAGCTACGTAAAAAAGAAAAAAATTATCTCATCAGACGTTTCGCATAATTTTTCTTGATTACCTGACTAGCATATTGTGTTATTTTGCCTTATTAATATTATGTTAAGTATTTTGTATAATTTTAATATCATACTTTCTTTCCTAGTTTAGTTATTTTCTCAACTTGTCATGATTGGTTTTTTAGTTATTGATGCACGTAATTTTACATGCTTTGGTGTTACACATGTTTTACTTGTGTTGTTTATATAATTTAGTTATATATACTAGTAGAAAAACGCGGAATAAAAAGGGTTTAAGTGTCGGTTCTTCGAGAACCGACGCCTAAACCCTTTAATATATATTTCAAAAATTCGCGCGATTTCATTCCCGACCGCGCATATCTCTCTCTCACTCTCTCTCAACACTTCAACATCGCGAAGCCATCACCACCGTGCCTCCACCAACACCACGACGCCACCAACACCGCGACGCCACCACGAACCCGCCTCCATCTCGTAAGAACTTTACTCTTATATGTGTGTATATGTATATATATATATATATACACACACACACACACACACACACACACATATATATATATATATATATCATTATGTGTATATATATGTATATATGTGTGTGTTTATATATATATATAAATGTGAATTATTATATATATATGTATATATATATTTGTATGTATAAAAATGTGAATTATTATATATATATATGTATATATATGTTATAATTTTGGTATTGCAAATAGTTAATTGATATAATTTGAATTATATTGAAATTATGCATGGAATGTTAGGTTATGAAATCATACTTTGAGCATTTTAGGAATTAAGAATTGATTTTGGATTAATTTTGGAGTGGGTGATGATGTTGAAGTTTGATTTATTGTGTTTGAGTAGTGAATATGTGGAGGTTGAACATTTTTGTTGTATTGTGGCATTTTGATTCCTCCTACAGGTTGGGTAAGTCCAACTTATAGGGGAGACTCTGCCGAAATTACTATAGGATTTTACAAATAAAAAATGAAGATAATAGTAATTATAGGTGATTTTCACTATCATAGAATTAACCATACTAAATAAATAACTAAACAAAATATACTAGTAAAATTATGAAGTATTCAACGTAATAAATTATCTTATGCATGTGATTTCAATTATTAATATATAGTTGGTTCAAGTATATAACTATCATTACAAATATTCACTCAAAAGTAATATTTTTTTAATTATATCTTCGCATATAGGTTATTAGATATGGATCGAGATTGGATGTACGACAGACGTAATACACATGAATATGTGAAAGGAGTTGAAGAGTTTATGAAATGTGCGGACGAACACATGAGAGAGAAAGGTGAAGCAATGATTTTGTGTCCTTGTTGTGATTGTAAGAATATGAGAAAGTTTCGTAGTTTTGAGCAAGTGAAGAGTCATTTGATTCGTCGTGTGTTTAAAGAAGGTTATAAACGATGGATATAGCATGGTGAGAGTATGCTTCCTACGACATGCACTAGTGACGATGAAGGTGGACTGCAGGAGAATAATTTAGGCAATATTGATGAGAATGATGTGGAAAATGACAATAATGATATGATAGACGAAATGATGCGTGATATACAAGGGGAATTCATTGAAAAGCCTCATGTGTTCGATAGCTTGTTCAATGATTCTGAGAAGACTTTGTTTCTTGGATCTAGAAAATTCACAAAATTGTCTGCTGTGTTGAAATTGTATAACTTGAAAGCAAATAGTAGGTGGAGTGATAAGAGTTTCACGGCATTACTGGACCTCTTACGAGAGATGCTTCCGGAGGATAACGAGCTTCCTAGTTCAATTTACGAAGCAAAGAAATTGTTGTGTCCAATGGGAATGGAGATCGAGAGGATACATGCATGTCCAAATGATTGTATACTGTATCGAAATGAGTATAAGGACTTGCGTCTGTGTCCAAAGTGTGGGGCATCACGGTATAAGCGAAAGAACATGAATGCTAATTCTGAGGATAAGAAAAGCCCTCCGGAAAAGGTGTTGTGGTACCTACCCGTAGTACCAAGATTTAAACGTTTGTTTGCCAATGAAAAGGATGCGAAGAACATGCGGTGGCATGCTGATGGGAGGAAACAAGATGGAAAACTAAGACATGTGGCCGATTCTCCTCAATGGAGGAACATTAATAGGTTGTTTCCTGATTTTGGGGGTGAAGATAGGAATCTTAGGCTTGGACTATGTACAGATGGAATGAACCCGCACGGTAACATGAGTAGTCGACATAGCACTTGGCCGGTTCTTCTAACGATTTACAATCTTCCTCCTTGGTTATGTATGAAGCGCAAGTATATCATGTTGTCTTTGTTAATATCAGGGCCTAAACAACCGGGGAATGACATAGATGTTTATCTTGCCCCACTAATTGAAGTTTTAAGACTGATGTGGGATGAAGGTGTATCGGTGTTTGATGCACATAGCCAGATGAATTTCACCTTACGTGCTATGATATTTTGCACCGTAAATGATTTTTCCGCATATGGTAACTTGTCAGGTTATACGAACAAAGGACCTAAAGCATGTCCCGTTTGTGAAGAAGACACGATTGATCTTTGGTTGAAAAACTGTAAGAAAAATGTCTTTATGAGTCATAGAAGATTTCTCCCCGCTGATCACCCTTATCGAAAGAAGAAGAAGACATTCAATGGAAAAATTGAGGATCGAGCAGCTCGCTTGCCGTTAATAGGAGGTGAGGTATATGAACGAGTTAAAAATATTGATATTTTGTTTGGAAAACCTTTTAAGCCTCCTCAAAAGAGTCTTTGGAAGAAGAGGTCCATATTCTGGGATCTACCTTATTGGCAACATTTATCAGTAAGGCATTGTCTTGATGTAATGCACGTGGAGAAAAATGTTTGTGATAGCATCATTGGGACATTGTTGAACGTTCAAGGGAAGACGAAAGATGGTATCAAAGTCAGGAAGGACATGGTAGAAATGGGGATACATGACCAATTAGTACCGCAAGAGTCAGAAAAACGTACTTATTTACCTCCAGCTTGCTATACTTTGTCCAGAAAAGAGAAAACATGTTTTTGTGAGTGCCTGCATGCTATTAAGGTTCCATCTGGATACTCATCAAACATCAAAAGTCTTGTGTCGATGAAGGACTTGAAATTGGTTGGTATGAAGTCTCATGATTGTCATGTGTTAATGCAACACTTGTTACCAGTTGCAATTCGAGGGATACTTCCAAAACATGTCAGACAAGTAATAATAAAACTTTGTTTTTTCTTCAATGTAATTTGCAGTAAAGTTGTTGACCCAGAGGCGTTGGATGATTTGCAGGCCGATATTGTTATCACTCTATGTCAATTTGAAATGTATTTCCCGCCATCATTTTTTGACGTTATGGTGCACTTACTTGTTCACTTGGTAAGAGAAATTAAGATATGTGGTCCGGTGTTCTTGCGGTATATGTATCCATTTGAGAGATACATGGGTATTTTGAAAGGATATGTCAGAAATCGATTTCGACCCGAAGGCAGTATCATTGAAGGTTATGCCGCTGAGGAGGCTATTGAATTTTGTACTGACTACCTTGATGACGTTGAGACTATTGGTGTTCCTAAATCTCGTCACGAGGGAAGACTCGAAGGTAAAGGGATGATTGGATGCAAATCAATTGTCCCTAGTGTTGAATTGCGAGATAAAGCACACCTCCTAGTATTACAACACCTTTCTCAAGTTCATCCGTATTTGGACGAGCACATGTCCATCCTAAGGCAGCACAATCCTTCTAAAGGTGAAAGGTGGGTAACTAATCAACACAATCGTTTATTTGCAAAATGGTTCAAAGATAGAGTCATGAAAGAATTGTCACAAACGTCGAATACCATTGTTGAAACGGTAAAGTGGTTAGCGTATGGTCCTAGCACGATTGTGAGATCTTATGAAGCATATGACATTAATGGGTATACGTTTTACACTAAACGTCAAGATGATAAGAGTGCGGTGCAAAACAGTGGAGTGACACAAGTAGCACTATCAAGAGATTTTTCAAGTGCTAAAGATACAATGCCAATAGATGCCTCGATATCCTATTATGGTGTCATTGAAGAAATTTGGGAACTTGATTACAGGGAGTTCAAGTTTCCTCTCTTCCAATGTAAATGGGTTGATAATCGACGGGGTGTTCGGGTGGATGAATTAGGTTTCACTTTGGTGGATTTTGGACGGTTGGGTTATCTTGACGAGCCATTCATACTTGCATCACAAGCCAAACATGTATTTTATGTTCTTGATCATGCCGACACTAAGTGGTCAGTGGTCCTTCAAGGAAAGAGACGCATTGTTGGCATTGGTGATGTAGTAGATGAAGAAGATTATGATCACTTTGATGAAACTCCTCCATTTTCTATTGATATACAAGGGAGTGCAACTTTAGAGGAAGATAACATTGAATCCACTTACATGCGTTGGGATCATGAAGAAGGATTATGGATTGACCGTCGTTCGTGATTATTCATTGTGTGAGTTCATTTATACATTCTCGCATGCATATAACTCTCTTTTGTTCTTTATATATACTCTATACATTGTTCATATTAATTGTGTGAGTTCATTTACATATTCTTGCATATAACTTTCTTGTGTTTTTTATATATGCTCTATACGTTGTTAATATTCATTTATTTATATGTGCAGGTACGTAGACAATTTTTCCAATATAATGGCCGAGTCTTCACATTTTTTCAGATGATCATAGTACTGCCCAAAAAAAAAAGGACAAGAGGGCCAACTATGTGCAAAAACATGAAGAAAGCGGGCCAACAAGTGAATATGATTGAGTTCGATGACAAACATAGGCCGATCGGACCAGGCACGAAGAACTTCAAATATTTTGTCAGATCTTTAGCCCGCATTCATGTTGACATAAACATCAGTGATTGATACAAAGTCGATCAAGGCCTTTAAGGACATGATGTGGGAAGAGATAAAGGTACTATCACTTGATACATGGTAAATAATTGAAAAGTGAATGTAATTTCTTTATAACACCACATGTTATCATTGTCTTTCAGAGGGAATTCAACATTCTCAATGACCGTCCAAAAAAAAGTGTTATGCGGGTTGCGGGGATGAGATGGAAAGATTTCAAGACAAGGCTGGTTCATAATTTCATTACACATGACCACCCAAAATATACATCTCCTACGCAGCTTTATGATTTCTTGACCGAAGAGCAATGGGAGTTGTTTAAAAAAGAACGACAGACGGAAACATTTAAGGTATATTTAAATGTACGCATTTGTCTTGTTGAGTGAAAACTAAAAACCTGTGATTTATTTCAGGAGAAAAGTAAGAAGGCGAGAGATAGTCAAATGCGGAACGAGCATCCTCATTATTTGGGCTCAGCCGGATATGCGGGGATGAAGCCACATTGGCTAGTAAGTGACCCGCTATCTTCTAGCTCTTCATGTGACATGATTAGCTCCTCAATTGTAAGCGAGGATCACAGCCTAGATTGGGTTCGAGTTAGATCGAAGAAGAAAGAAGATGGAACGTATTACATCCCCAACGAGAAAACGAGGGGGGTGTTTGATAAAATTGTAAGTATGTCTTATCGATTTCTCATATATTCAATTGAAACTTACTTCAATTCTTATATTCAGTTTTCATTTTTTTTAACAGGTAGAAAAAGCTGAGCAAGCCACGCAGGGGACATTTGTGTCGAGTAGACAACGTGATATTCTGAGTGAAGCCCTTGGTAAAGAGGATCACTCTGGTAGGGTGAGGGGATATGGCGTGTATGTCACCACGCGGGGTGTTTACGTCCGGCCCGATGATTACCTTAGACGATCGTGTGGGGTCATGTCAGTAGACGACATTAAAGATATCATCAGGAAGGAGATGGAGGATAGCATCACAGAGCGGGTCAGTCGTCAAACCATGTCGGAGATGCAAAGTAAATTTGACAGTATGCAGAGCGCGTACCATAGTATGCAGAGTAAATATGATGCCATCCTCCAGCGCTTGGGCCTCAATGTTGATGCCGAGGTGGAGGTAACTGCACAGCCCCGACCACCAACTCGAAGTAGTTGCCACTCTGTGAATCCAGACCCATTTGATGGTCTTCAGGTACTTACCCATAAAGTATTTAGTTTTTTTAGTATTGCTTTTTTTTTTAAATGGAAAGGCCTGACATATATGTTGAAAAATAGAAGCCGATTCCCTGTCATCTCGCCGTATTTGTTGATGGTGACAAGCAAATAGTGGCTAGCGGGATGGTTTATCCGTCCGGACCTGAGACTGTGGTGCATCATCAACCACTCTGGCTTGATCATGTGAAGGTGTCCGTTGATCATGTTATAGATGGTGCAGAAGCGTTCTATCTTCTAGCGCCATCTCAGCACCACACCACGGTGGGGGAAGCTATTGGAAGTTTTTTCCAATGGCCTAAGGAGTTGGTGATTTTTGGAGAGGTAATAAAATCGAGTTATATAAAAGTTTATGTCAATATTAATTTCTTTTAAATTTGTATCAGACGTGTGATAATGACAAAAATTGTCTTATTGCAGGAAGAGGCCCCAAAAAAGATCGTAAAAAAATCTAATAAAGGGAAAAGGCCTCAAAGTTTTGAATTGTCATCTACCCAGCGACCTGCGATAGTCTACGATGAGACTTTACTACGTCTGGGTGATAAATACAAAATGTTAAACACCCTGGTCCTTCAATTTCCTGTTGGTGATGACTTCTATCAGGTGCCCGTAGATGCCTCCGTCTTCAATTGTACGTTCGAGGATGGTATTTTTGTTACATCTATCCTACAAATATTTGCATTGTAAGACTTCTGATCACAAATTACAACTTCAATTTAAATCATTGTTCGATCTCTATTTATTGGTGTCATTATTATTAGGTACCTTCATGAGTTATGTCAGGATTGCGGTATTGATTCAATTGGATTCATGTCTCCGTCACACATTGCGTCGGTGTCGGTAAGAACAAATGCCAATGGTGTTGTAAATTATATGGACGAGACTATGAGGGCAATGCAAACAAAGAAATTCATTCTAGCACCGTATTTTCAGGAGTAAGACCATTCTTTCTTGTTAACAGTTAATTTTTTTTTGTAATTTGAATCGCACATGTTTGAAGTTGTATTTACATGTTCATAATACGTAGGAACCACTGGATGTTGCTAGTGATTTCTCCTCAGAAGAGTACGGTGTACTTATTGGATTCAGCTAGTGCATTTAAGCGTGACTTAGATATCAAGCCGCTATTGAATACGTAAGTTATGATAATTTTCATGAAATAATTGTGGAGTTGTGGTGAAATTGATTGTGGAGTTGTGGTTTCACTTTGATGAATATATGTTGTGATTGTTGAGAAGTTGTGATAGATTCAATAGCAACGCATCTATTTACAGGTTGGATAAGTTCAATTTATAGGGGAGACTCTGCCAAAATTTTTATAGAAATCTTAGCTTTTGTATTTATTTATTTTGTAACTGGTTCAAATAATTTAATTCAATTTTAGGGCTTTCAAACTATATTGGACACAAGGAGGCATTAGGACAAGAGCCAATACAACGTGGCTAAAAATAAAGGTATGAAAACACATATTTAAAATATATTACAAATCTTTGAATTATTTTCATATTTTATTTAGTGTGATTATTAATGTTAGTTTTCAATGTGAAAATTTCAGTGTCCTCAACAGCCCGGAGGTTCTGAGTGTGGCTACTACGTCATGAAAAATATGTATGAGATAGTCACTGAACACTTTCAGCGTCCGTCGTTGGAAAATGTATAAGTTATTGAACATGATAATTTTTAATTATGCCTTCATATTTTATTACAAAATAACTGATAATTCATTTTGATTATTTGTAGGCATTTAAAGAGTATTACTCAACGGAGGAAATTGCTGAAATTCAAAACTTATGGGTTAAATACTTCGTCGATAGGTGTGTGTAAATCGACGTGTATTCAAACTTCTATTTACTCAATTACATGTGACATTAACAATCTTGTAAATATAATTATTTCTCATTTATTTAACATTATTTTAATTATGTCAATTATATACATATTTGGTGATGATGTGCATATGGAAAATGTTTAGTCCACGTTTAGGTGATTGCAGGTCATGACCTGCAGTGATCTGGATCATTGCAGGTGACGTCCAGGTCATTGCAGGCCATGACCTGCAGTGGCCTGGGTCATTGCAAGTGACGTTCAGGCCAATGCAGGTCATGCCCTGCAGTGGCCTGGGTCATTGCAAGCCATGACCTGTAGTGGCATGGGTCATTGCAGGCGACGTCCAGGTCATTACATGTCATGTCTAGATCATTGTATTTTACTCTATAGGCAAATGAATTTCGTGCCAAAAAAAAATTTTGAAAACGCGTCGGTTTTAAGGAAAACCGACGCCTATACACTTTCGGCGTCGGTTTTGGATTACAACCGACGCCTAAAATTTTTTTTTTTCAACTTTACGCGTCGGTTTATAAACAATCGACGCGTAAAGCCTTTACGCGTCATTTTACAACCGACGCGTAAAGTCTTCACTTTACGCGTCTGCTTCATACACGTCGCCTCAGAAACCGACGCCTATTCTCTTAAATAACCGACGCGAAAGACTGTTTCTGTACTAGTACTAATTGTTGTGATACTTGGAAAAATGTTATTTCGCGATTTGTGGACTTTCTACCACTCTAAACTACCTCAAAGACCCTACCTCTACAAATACCATGCCGCATTTCGTCCCAAATGTGTATTGAGTATCTATTAATTCAAGAGAACACATTTGTTGAAAATCAATTACATAATCCATACTTCTCCTGGTTCAACCACAAGATCAAAAGATCAGACACCAAAAACAAATCATTTATCAATAATCCTTCAAAATTCCGAAGTTCAAAAATAATAGTTGGCGTTTTAGTTGGAGAAGAACAAGATTCGTTCTTGGTGATCCTCGAGAATGGAAAAGAGTCTAGAGTTGTTTGGAAAGTGTTGAAAGCACAATCGAAGAGTTCGCCTATGATTTTACGTGTTGGGTGATATATAAGAGTCTACTAAGGTTTTGTTGTGCATAGATTTAGTGCAAGTAATAAATTTTCTAACGGTTCTTTTACTGGCAAGGAGTGCCCAAATATTTTTTTTTCCTCTTGAAGAGTTCTTCAAAGGGTTTAAAATTGACAATCAATAATAAGCATCAAGTAACTAATTATTGTTCCTATAGGAACAAATATAATCAAATTAAACCCTAATTATTATTGATTGTCAATTTTAATTCCGCATATTACATCTATTCACCCCTTTAGGTTTTAGCTGGGTTGAACTAATTAGATTATTAACACTAACATGCATTGCTACATGAAAACATCACTCTTGTGAATGAAACTCTGTTTAGGTCTATAAAAACATAGTTCATAGCCATGTCTTATTTTTTCCACTATAGCATTGCCAACACGTGTGCATCTTAAATCATCATTTCTGCCATATTTTTCTTATGGATATTTTAAGATTTAAATCGTTAGGTATAGTTGTATAATAACCGTCAAGCAAACTTTTTTAACTCAAGTAGTATGTTCTTATTACTTCTCCATTTTTGCACAACTCGGTATTACTTAAACATTATGTCATCATCGAGCCTGTCGGTGTCATTATTTGGTGCATCGATCTAATTTACGTAAATAGTCTCTCTTGGTGCATCAAGATCTTTCCATGGGGATTCGAAGTATCTTTTCCCCAAGTCCTACTTACGTGGCTAGGGACGTAGCTAGAATCTCAATCTTACAGGGGCAAAAATATGGGGGTGGAGATCCAGTGGTCTGCCCTCGATTTTTTTTTTTTTTTAAACGAAGAGGATTGAAAACAACGATTTTGAATACCAAAATAGGCAAGTTAGATTGATTGACCAAAAATACAAAATCAATTCGTCGATATAAAAACAATATGTTCATCTATGTGTCTAACGTTATACAAATTGAAAATAAACATGAACATTTGATAGACGTCAAAAAGACAAAAAGTAAACTGCCATCCATATACCAAATGGTAGAAATGGCTTGGACATCTTAAATTGGTCTCTCCTTATCCTTGTCTCTTCATACTCGTTGATAAGATAATTTACTGAAAAAGTCTCAACAATCTCCTTCTCAATATACACAAGCATGGTACTGGACAAAAATTCATCTTTCATTCCATTTCGCAACCTCGTCTTAATGATCCTCATAATTGAAAATGGACGTTCTGTAGTCACTATCGAAAATGGAAGAGTTAAGATAAGGTGAATCAATCTATTAACATGATTATCTCACTGATTTTCTTATTAATGCCATTAGTTAGCACACCTCGGGAAGTGCAGTTAAATTATTAAATTGACAGTTACCTTGAATGAATTCATCGGAATGAATTGAAAATTGAATAATGAATCGCCTAGTTTTTCTAGTTAAGTCTAATATTTTTGTATTATTGGACTTTAAACTTTAAGTTTTTGGGCTACTATTTGTCAATTGAAAAAAAATAAAAAATAAAAATTTAAAAATTTTGTAGGGACAAACGAAAAATGTTACAGTGACGAAACCAAAAAAATACTACAAATTAACTAGGAGTGGTCTACCAGCAAAAAATGTTGGCCGGTCGCCACCCCCGCCCCCCTTTAGCTCTGTTTCACGGTGAAACATAGATTTGAAAAGTGTCCTTTTAATGTTATGGCACATACATATTTGTTCGCTTTCCATCGTCTTCAACTAAAACTATGTCATTAGCAAATAACACGTGTCTTACAAGTTCATCTATAACAAAAAGATAAAAAATTTGTGGCAGAATCTGGGTACATGCTTATACTTATAAAATCCGCTACGTTTGCTCCTGATAGACATGTTAAAGGGATAAAATAAAATATCGAATAAAGATGAAAATATAGATTAAGTTATAAGGGTTTGAAATATTCATCGTAATAAATTTGATATATATTTTAAGATGAAACCTCAAATTTTAACATGGTATCAAAGCTCATTAAGCTCCAATGAGCCATTTGATCCGATTAAATCTCAAATAAAATGAGCATACATATTTCAAGATTAATTTGCTCAAACGAGCTACCATTTTGATTAAACATGTTAAGAATAAAACTTCACATCAAATAAAGATGAAAAATATTGACCAATTTATAAGGATTTGAATAATTTTTTTATAAACAATATTGACATTTTAAGATGGAATTCAAAATCTTAACAAGATACCACCTTCACAACTTTTCTGTTATGCATATCGTTATATAATAATAATAATCCGTGTGGAAAATATTTTGTATGGACAAAAGACTAGTACGAAGAAAAGTGAATAATTTACTTTTCCACATCATTGCCGTGTGGAAAATTTTTTGTATGGACAAAAGTCTAGTACGAAGAAAAGTGAATAAATAAATTTTCCACTTCATTGCCGTGTGGAAAATATTTTGTATGGACAAAAGTCTAGTACGAAGAAAAGTGAATAAATTACCTTTCCACTTCATTGCCCGGTGGAAATTAATAAACAAGGTAGGATTGACTCTAAGGCTGCGTTTGATTAACCATTTTTTCCATGGAAAATATGATTTTTCACGTGATTTTCCAACTTTGCGCTGTTTGGTTGCCCAAATTTTTCATGGAATTCATTTTTCCACTTGTTTCGAAATTCGGTATTTTCCTTGTTTTGGATGAATTCGTTTTCCCGGGGGAGGAGGTTTTATTTTTTATGGAAAATCTTATACCATTTTTGTTACGTTTGATCATTTTTGTTATTGTTAATTGATTTATTTTTTTCCCAAAAATTAACATTATTATTACTAAGTACAAACTTGTTAAAAAATGGAAAAAAAAATAAAAAATATTATAATAGCTAAATTTTACTTTATTATCCATAGAAAATAATGTCAATCAAACAACAAAAGTTGGAAAATTCTCCACTTTTTCTACCTAGAAAATTAAACCAATTAAACGCATTAAACTTTCAATTCTCAGGAATTTAATTCCCTAGAATTCAATTCCCTGGAATTCATTTTCTTTCCACCCAAATTTCACTCTCGCTATCAAACGCAGCCTTAATCAACAAGTAGATGCCAAGTGAAAATTAACGAATCAATCACTGTTTTTTTTTCTTGATCTTTATTCTGTTTGAACTTTCCTCCATTTTTAGTGAAATTGTAAGTCAAAATTGTCTATTCAATACAATGACTGAGAAATAAAAATGAATTATGAAAATATATATAAGTCAGTCTCCTAAAGAAAATAAGTCGGTCTTCTCTAATATAGTGTACTATATATACAGTCCAGCATTGTTAATTGCAGCAAAAAAAATTGTCATGCAGTTGGCTTATTACTTTCTTCGAGCAATTGTTCTGGTGCAGTGTGTAATGGCAGCATCCAATATTACCACTGATCGATTTTCTCTTATCACCTTAATAACCCACATCAATTTAGACCCATCACACATTTTGTTGAATAACTGGTCAGATTCTACTTCTGTTTGTTTCTGGATTGGAGTTACTTGTGGTCTTCGCCACCAAAGAGTGACTGGATTAAATATTTCCAACATGAATCTTACTGGAAACGTCCCATCCCAGTTGGGATATCTATCCTTTCTTGTTTCTATCGACTTAAGCAGAAATTATTTTCATGGTAGTCCGCCCCAAGAGTTGATGCAACTTCGACGATTGAAAATCATTAACTTCAGTTTCAACAATTTGAGTGGCGAAATTCCTTCATGGTTTTGTTTCTTACCCAAACTTCAAGTTTTGAAGCTTAGGAATAATAATTTTACGGGTTTCATCCCGCCTTCTCTCTCTAACATATCCACTCTCCAGAATCTGGATCTGTCTCACAATAATCTACGAGGGAAAATTCCTCAAGAGATTGGAAACCTTTATAACATGAAAATTATTGCATTGTCATATAACAGCCTCACTGATCTAATACCATTTAGGATCTTCAACTTATCAACAATGGAAATGCTTGGCTTTAAAGGAAATAGCTTAACTGGTCATCTCCCTCTTGACATATGCCGTGGACTTCCAAGACTCAAAGGGCTTTATTTATCTTCGAATGAATTGGGTGGGGAAGTTCTTTCTGGTTTATCAGAATGTTCACAACTTCAAGAGCTTTCTTTGTCATACAACAAATTTAGTGGAGCCATTCCACCAGAAATTGGGAGAATAAGGACGCTTCAGATTTTAATTCTTAATATGAATAATTTTTCAGGTGTAGTACATGTTGTGTTACTACTTTAGATTCTTGTTTACTCACAATATTACTGATGTTGATAATTTGACAGGTGCAATTCCACAAGAATTGGGTAACCTGGAAAACCTAGTGTTGTTGAATTTGCAGAGTAATTTTCTCACGGGGTCTATACCAGCAAGTATCTTTAACATATCATCATTGCAATATATTAACATTGGAAGATGCAACCTATATGGTAATTTTCAGTTAGAATCAAACAACTTTTTACATTTTTTTGTAATTTTGAAGAAAGTTTGAGCACTTTAAAATTTCGTAGGTGCGATCCCACACGAAGTTGGCAATCTTTACAACTTGGAGTATCTTTATTTAAACAACAATCATTTCAGCGGTTCCATTCCCCAAAGAATCTTCAACATCTCAACATTGTTAGAGTTTTCAGTTTCAGCAAATCAACTTTCAGGCAACCTGGATTCATTGAGTTTGGGTTATGAACTTCCTAATCTTGAACTATTCTTTGTGGACATGAATAATTTCCATGGAAGAATGCCAAATTTAATTGCAAATTCTTCTCAACTCACTGCAATAGACCTGTCTCTAAACAATTTTACTGGACCAATTCCCAACTTCCTAGGGGATTTGAGATTTCTTGAAAATGTACAATTGAGTCGCAACAATTTTATATGTGAATCTCCAGAACTGAGCTTCATCATTTCATTGACAAGCTGTAGATACTTAACACGGTTGAGTTTTGTTGATAATCCCTTGAATGGCATTCTTCCAGCTTCAGTTGGAAATCTTTCCACTTCTCTTCGATATCTTTATGCTCATAATTGTGATCTCTGAGGTAGCATTCCTAATGAAATTGGGAATCTCAGCAGTTTGATATCGTTAAGTCTGTTTGGAAATGAGTTGACGGGATCAATTCCAACTCTAGTGAATTTGCAAAATCTTCAAGCGTTAGATCTTCAGACAAATAAGATAAGTGGATCTATCCCGGAAACTCTGTGTGAACTTCCTAATTTATATGAGTTGCTGTTGACAGAAAATTTAATAACTGGAGCTATTCCAGACTGCGTAGGGAATATTACAACACTAAGGCTTCTACATATAGCCATCAACAGATTGACCTCCAGCATACCTGCAAGCCTATGGCTCAAGAAATATCTTCTGCAGCTGAGTCTATCTTCAAATTTTTTGAGTGGCTCTCTCCCTCAAGAAATGGGGAATCTGAAGGCTGCAATTGTTATTGATATATCGGTCAATCAATTCTCAGGTAGCATTCCAACAACAATTGGAGATTTACAGAGCTCAATTAATCTTTACTTGGCACACAACAAACTGCAAGGATCTATTCCGGATTCAATGGGTAAGCTGCTGAACCTGGATCAACTTGATCTTTCTTACAACAATCTTTCTGGCAATATCCCCAAGTCCTTGGAGGAACTTAAGTATCTCACATACTTGAACTTTTCTTTCAATGATTTAAGTGGTGAAGTTCCCTCTGGTGGTCCTTTCAAAAAAATTTCAAGTCAATCCTTCATTTCTAATGAAGGATTGTGTGGTGATTTTATATATGGTCTCCCATCATGTCCCATGGGTAAACTACATAAGAGAAGAAAAATGAAACTTCGAATTGTATTTTCTTTGCTGGGGATTATAGTATTAATTTTAATCGCCATGGCCTTGGCATATGCAATTGGAAAATACCGAAGGAAGAAATTGGTGGAAACGACAGTAGACTTTGAACCTGGCACAATACTATGTGTCTCATATTATGAACTTATGCAAGCAACTGAAGGGTACAGTGAGAGCCATTTACTTGGCGCTGGAAGTTTTGGCTCTGTCTACAGAGGGACTCTTAATAATGGAAGGGAAGTGGCTGTAAAGGTATTCCATTTGCAAATCCAAAACGCGTTCAAGAGTTTTGATGTAGAATGTGAGGTATTGCGCAACGTTCGCCATCGGAATTTGTGCAAAGTCATTAGTACTTGCTCCAATCCAGATTTCAAGGCCTTGGTACTTGAGTACATGTCTAATGGAAGCCTCGAGAAGTGGTTGTATTCTGACGACTACGTCTTGGATATCTTGCAAGGAATTAACATAATGATAGACGTAGCATGCGCATTGGAATATCTGCACTATGGTTACTCTACACCTATTGTTCACTGTGATTTGAAGCCAAGTAATGTTTTGCTCGGTGAAGATATGGTTGCCCACTTGAGTGATTTCGGAATTGCTAAGTTATTGGGTGAAGAAGAAAGCAGTGCATACACTACAACCCTAGGAACATTGGGTTACATTGCACCAGGTAATTAAAGCTCCTATCTTTTACTCCAATATTCTCTCTTGAGCATTTAGGATACGTTTGGCCGAATCGATTAATTTTTTTTTTTTTCTTTTCATTCTATGTATATTTCTAGATATTCCAATATAGTACATTACAATATATCTATAATGTAGTGTAACACCAAATTTGATACAACTAATTAATTTCATAATGCTTGTGTAGAGTATGGATTGGAAGGATCAGTGTCAACTAGATGTGATGTTTATAGCTACGGGATTATGTTAATGGAAGTATTTACAAGAAAGAAACCAAGCAGTGAGATTTTTTCGGGTGATGTAAGCCTAAGGAGCTGGATAAATGATTCTATGCCCAATGCAATTACTAGAATTATAGATTCAAACATGTTGGGGCCAGAAGAAGAACACTCCACAGAAAAGTTGAAATGTTTGTCATCTTTAATGGAACTTGCTCTAAATTGCACCAGGGAAAGTGCCAATGAGAGGGTGAACATGAAAGATGTTGTTGTGGCATTGAAGAAGATTAGATTTCAGCTACTCGATCCAAGGCAGGAATAAAGGGAACATCTAGCTATCAGTGGCCTTGTTTGCATTTTATAAATCCAGCTGCCAATTTCTCCGTTGTCGATTTGATCATCCATCACTCTGATTATTAGAAAAAAATTTGTCAATTTATTCTCAAGTCTATCTGTTATATCTCATTTTGCCTCTTGTCTGTGTAATAAAATTAAGAAACTTCCATTTGATGATATTTAGGGCTCACAAATTTTGTTTCCAAGGGAAAAAATTTGAAATTGAGATGGTAACATTCATTCAACACTCAATAAAAAAATTCAATCATCCATCAATACTAAACAGAACTTTGTAGAAATTTTGGTTCGTATTTTACCTAGCAGAGAGAAGGTCTTACAGTTTTTATTAGTACACATTCTATAGATTGGAGAGAGGGGAAAGAGAGGAAATTCTTTCTCTCTTACAGTTTTTATTAGTACACATATTCTACAAATTGGAGAGAGGGGAAAGAGAGGAAATTCTTCTACCGAGAGTGGAGAGAGATGAGAGAGAATACAATAGGTCTCCACCAATTTTCAACTTTTGTCCCCCAATCTAATTTTGCTCCCCACTTTTTTTCGTTTCTTAATCCTCCACTTCCAATTTCACATTAACCTTCACATTCTCTCCATTAATATGATGTTCTTTAACTCCAAGTGCTTATCTTGATTGTTGATATTTTTTTTTTTATCTTGGAAGTACCTTTATGAAAGTATCATCAATTTCCGTATATTCGACTTTAGTTAAGGATTGAGCAATTGATCGTTGCTTCTTGGATGGTCACGAAAATAATACTGAACTAAGGAAAACTGTATTATCGAATGTGCTCTTCATGTCAGCAATATAACCTCCCCAATCACTATAACAAAAGCGTCATATCTTCACTTTCAAATTCTTCTCAAATCTAAACCCAAAAATTATTGTCCTCATTATGTGCCTAAACCCATTTTTTTTTCAATACCAAAATACTTATGACTTGGACTATTCATGAACTTGAAAAGTAAACTTGCTTTATACATGAGATCTAATCTAATAATCTTATAAAAGTTCAATAGTCACCTATTAGGACACGTCATAAGTTATCCCATTATGTTATCTTGTAACATTTTTATCAAAATATCTCATCTTCCAAACATCATAAAGGAATCAATTATGCATCCTCCCCAAGGTCAAATTTGTTGGATAGTGTATGCCCGTCGAGTTAATTTAATTGTACTCGTGACATTTTTTGAATAAAATATTATTTTGATTATATTATTTTGAGCTTGCATGAGTCCATAGATCGATTCGATATTACTAATTGAGTGTTTAAGTTGTTAAACACAGAAAGATTCAATTTGTAACTCGATCTAAAATTATTGTTCACGATCAGTAAAATAAATATGGATAATTTATTTTTGATTGTCTCGATTTCATTAAAATCTATCTTTGATTTTGAAAATGAAATTGAGAGCGGGACCACGTGAAATTAATTTTTGACATTGATCGTGCAAATTTAATTTCACTTGACTATCGTACATGGAACCTTAATCCTAATCGGATAATGAACTTCGATTACTAACTTGAAGTTTTTTGAGGTATCAATGGGTGAGATCAAATTGTTGGTCAATATCTCGGTACTTTGGGAATTAAAGTAAAATAACGAGGAACATATATTCGTATTATGGAATCCGTCAACATTAGGTATGATCATGATCTCACTGGTTCTTCTAGTGGACAGTTAAATCTGAGCTCAGTAATTCGACAGTGATTGTTGAATTCTATGATGTGATGTGATCACATAGAACTGTCGATAGAAGATGGGAGTCGAGAATTTATGAATATTCAGATAAGGGTATTTTGGTCATTTAACCTTACTTCGAATATTCCAGTTGATCGACGGGGGTAACATGTAAGAGCGATAAGTCAGAGGATATAATTATTGGTTATTGCTTCAATAATTACAATTTTACTAAGAGTACAATCTCGTTATTTTAGTGGAATAGAACGTGATTAATAAATTATTTTGATTGGTCAAGAGTTGACTGGATCAGAATTAATTTATTGGAGCTTAGTTTAATTGAGTCCGATCAGGTTCCCTTGGTGGCTTCAATATAACAGGCATATACAGACTTATAACTTGTATTGGGCCGTGCAGAAATGGGCCTAGGTTATAGTATTAGGGTTGGTAGGGTTTTAGAGGGTAAAGAAGTTATAAATAGTCTTCTAAGACTATTTTTCTTAACCTAATACACATGTGGGCGGGACACACACTAAAGTGTGAAGTGTGTGTTTTCTTCTCTTGATTAAAACCCTAACCCTAGTGTAACCAAATCCCAGAGAAAAGTGACCACACACTTGCATAGCCTCTGTTGGAGAACACCAAGGAAAACTTGAAGGTTTGGAGATTGGTGAAATCAAGAACAACACAGATAATCGTCAAATCACGCTACAAGAGTAACGATTACTAAACTATTATCTGTTCAAAATTATTTAATCTAGTCACATACATAAAACGGCGAATTCCTATTATGGGATGATCCAAATCACAAGAAATTAATTTTTGTGATTAGATATCCCGTTGCGTCAATATTTTTCCCAACAAAATTCCTATTGAATATCCCAGCCATATATACATATTACTAATCTTAATAAGTCAACGAGGCAATCTTTCATTCTTAGTTTGAGTAATATAATTACCACCGCCAATATTAAGCACCAATCTAAGTGATATTTATAAAAAATGAAATGATAGATTCATTTAAATATAAAGTCACATGAATTATTTAATTGAACTTATAAAATGAAATCACTTCAACCGGTGTTTCAGTACCACTGGTGCTACGTGATATTATTCTTCTTAGTAGAGTATATGCATGCAGTCGTGTTGATAGCACGAGCATGGTAGGCATTGGCAATGACTAAAACCCTTTTTCGTTTATCTAATCTTTGTCTTCAATTTGAATATTAATATGTGATTCATGTTTTCCATGATTGTGCAATAAAAGTGCACTCACCTAGTTCTAAGACGAATAATGCAACAATATAAGATGTAAAAGCTAAAGATCGATATTTTGAATTCTTGATCATACTCATTGTCATGTTATTGTAATGTCTCTTTGACTATGGGTCACTTTCTTACCCATTACATGAAGGAGATTGTGATTTTTTATGGTTAATTTAGCGATTTCATTCATCAACTGATAGACTAGCCACTTGTTTTCCTTTGAAGAAGCATTATTTAGTTAACTTGGAAAGATATTAGACATTTTATAATACCCCTTTTCATGCACTTATTTATAACGACTATTCATAACACAAAAAATACATATAGGTGATGGGGATTGTACTTTATTGCCTCGCACCAAAGGTTAGAGTTCGTGCAAACATCGTTGAAAGCACTCTCCAACTTGTTCAGAACATAAAATCTATTTTAGTTTTGTCATTTGGAACTATATTTCGTTACATGTAGTTGTGTTTGTTATAATAGATTAGTCGTGGTTCATGTCGATCTATATAACATGTTTGTTATGTATAGAAGTGATCAATCAGTTAATATAATGCGAGGAATGTGCCATGAAAAAGCATAATAGTTTTATGGGTGTGCATAAAAGCGTCCATACACAATTTTTTTTTTAATTACATTAAAAAAATTAATTTAGTTTAAAGCTTTGGATAATACAAAAATATTTGCATGAACAACATTTTTTAATGAAATGTTTATTAAAGTCGAATCAAACAAACACATCTTCATTTTAGAGCTTATGAAAGGGAATATTTAATTAACATTAAATTTTCAAATCATTAAAGTCTCAAAGTTTTCTACTTCCTTTTATATTTATCAAATGAAAATCTGACGGTCACTAGCTAATAAAGATTTCAAGTTAATAAAGATATATTCCACAATGACTTTTTCATGATCAATATTATTTATGTCATTTGGTCGGCTCTTCAAGTAACATAGATAAAATATTCAATATTCATATTTTAATCACTAGTACAAAATCGCACATAAAAAATGGAGATTACGCGTCGTTTTATGTAACAACCGACGCCAATTGAAAACGCGGTGACAATTTTGTAAATAAATTTTAAGTAAAGGCGTCGGTTCAAGAGGAACCGACGCCCAAAGGGCTTCGGTTCTGCGCCCTTTTCATTTGTATAATCCGCGCGCGTAACTCACTTCACACACGAAACTCTCTCCACTCTCTCCACGCCCAAACTCTCTCCACTCTCTCCACGCCCAAGCAGCCACCGCCCGCCCGTCGCTGCCACCGCCCATCGCCGTCGCCGCCACCGCCCGCCTGTCGCCGCCCCGCCCAGTCGCCGCGCCGCTAGGTTACCTTAAATCTCTACCCCTACTTAGTTTTTGTATAAATGTGTGTGTGTGTTCATATAATGTTTGTGTATATATATGTATGTATATATATATATATATCTATGTGTGTATGTGCGTGTATGTATATCTTTGTGTGTGTATATATATATATGTGTGTGTGTGTGTGTGTGTTTTTGTGTGTGTATATATATATATATATATATATATATATCTGTGTGTATGTATATGTTTGTGCATATATATATATAATTGATTTATTATTTATCAAGTTAATTGGTTTGTTTGAATATATATTATTGATTTGAAGTTAGTAGATTGATATACAGTAATATTTGATTTATTGGAGTTAAGTTATGCAATCTTAGTTTGATTTTTAAAAGTTGAGAATTGATTTTGGATTAATGTTGGAGTAGTAGATGATGTTGAAGTTTGATTGGAGTTGCGTTTGAGTTTTGAATATGTCGATGGTGAATAATTTGGTTTTATTGTAGTATTTTCATTCCCCCTATAGGTTGGCTAAGTCCAATTCACGGAGGAGACTCTGCCAAAATTTTCGTAAAATTTTACAAATAAAAAATGAAAATTATAATTTAAGGTGACTGTCACTCGTACAAAATTGACCATACTAAAAAAATAACTATATAAAATACAATCATCCTTGTAAACTTTTAATCTTTTTAATTATATCTTCACATATAGGTCGTAAATTATCTTATTTGATTCCAACTAATAAACTTTCTTGTATTCTTTATATATGCGCTATACATTGTTAATATTATTTGTGATCTTGATAACAATAATTTGATATATATATTTCTAACATGAATATTGATTGTCATATGTGCAGGTACGTGTTATATTGTTTTAATATAATGGCGGAGTCTTCAAGTTCTTCAGACGATCATAGTGCTGCCCAAACAAAAAGGACAAGAGGGCCGACTATGTGTAAGAAAATTAAGAAGGCAGGGGAAGAAATCAATGTTATTGAGTTCGATGAAAAAAATAGGCCGATCGGACCAGGAAAGAATAATTTCAAAGCTTTTATAGGGTCTTTGGTCCGTATTCACGTTGACATAAACATCAGTGATTGGCACAAAGTGGATCAAGGCCTTAAGGATATGATGTGGGAAGAAATCAAGGTACTATCACTTTATACATAATGAATTGAACATTAATCGTAATATTTTTTATAACATCGCATATTATCCTTATCTTTCAGAGGGAGTTCAATATCCCCGATGATCGTCGTCTGAAATCAAGTGTTTTGAAAGTTGCGGGGATGCGATGGAAAGATTTTAAGACAAGGCTGGTTCATAAGTACATTACACATGACCACCCAAAATATAAATCCCCTACGCAGCTTTATGATTTCTTATCTGAAGAGCAATGAGAGTTGTTCAAGAAAGAACGACAAACGGAGCAATTTAAGGTATATTGAAATGTACGCATATGATTTATTGAGTTGAAAAACTAAAAATATATTATTTTATTCAGGAGAAAAGTAAGAAGGCTAGAGATAGTCAAATGCAAAATGAGCATCCCCATTATTTGGGCTCAGCAGGTTATGTGGGGATGAAGCCACAATGGTTAGTAAGCGACCCACTATCTTCTAGCACTTCATGTGACATGATTAGCTCCTCAATTGTAAGCGAGGATCGCAGTTTAGATTGAGTTCGAGCTAGATCAAAAAAGAAAGAAGATGTAACTTACTACATCCCCAAAGAGAAAACTAGAGGGGTGTTTGACAAAATTGTAAGTATATCTTCCCGGTTTTTCATATTTTCAATTCAAATTTACTTTAATACTTGTATTTAGTTTTCAGTTTTTTTTTTTTTAAAAAACAGGTAGAAAAGGCTGAGCAGGCCACACAGGGGACATTTGTGGCAAGTAGGCAACATGATATTTTAAGTGAAGTCTTTGGGAAGGAGGATCATCCTTGTAGCGACCCAGAATTTTTACGCAATAAATAATTATTTTAATTGTGTCGCTACTATTTCACCTATTATTTTGAAGTTAACGCCGCGACGAATTCGTCTAGCCAAGTCAAGAAATATCGAATCTGTTCGATTTTAAATTAAAATCCGAATTTCTAAAATTATGTTATTTTAATTATTTATTCAAAGTATTATTTTCAAAATCATTTTAAATTCCAAATTTATTCTCAAATGTATTTTCAGTCCAAAATATATCTATTTTAAATACGTTTCTTGATCGAAGTTAGTCAAATTTTAATTAATTATCTTAATTTAAACATTAGCTTAATTATCCTGCCGAAAGCATATTCCCTTAATCATGTTTCTTATTTTTCTCTTTTTCTTTAAAACATAGCATCTTCATCATTATCATCATCAACCCCACCTCATTTACAAGCCAAACTCCACCTCCATCTTTAATAATGGAGCAACTGCCTACTCATTCCAACTCATTTATGAATCTACCCCATCTTCATTTCAATACACATGGCACAACTCACACTTCCATATACCTAGATTCCACAATACAATATATATAAACATCATCATCTCAGCACCTGCATAGCCGAAAGCCATTTCCAATTCAATCACCATCCTCTGCAATTCACAACTTTTCCTTCAATACCAAATCTGATACATACAGCAAACCAAGTTCACTGCAATACCACAAATCACAACTCTGCAGCACCTCAACCATAGCCAAGATCCATTACCAATTCACCACCAACACTGCCCTCTACCTCCATCAACCTGATTCAATTCATCGATTCATCACCAAACAAAGTTTCAACAATTCTGCTGCTATCAAACACCCAATCACCGAAGACAATCACTCGGCTGTTTTCATTTCACCACAGCGAACATCATCTCCTCCGCCCTTCGAAACCACTAGTCAACCACACAATCCATCACCACAGCCCACATCGCCGGAATTTCAGACCCAAATCGCGAACTAAGATTTGATTTCTTTTCGGTTTCGCCCTTGTTTCTCGCACCCAAGCCCTCAAACCAGAATCCCACCTTGACCGAAGCTCGCCGCCTCTATGCGCCGGCGTTTCGCCGGCCAAATCGTCGGTTTTTGGCGAGGCAGTCTTCTCTCTCGTCCGTCTCTACTCTGCCTTCGTTTTCTCTCTCTCTCTAACATTCTGAAACAATGAGAGAGAGTAAAGTAAAGAATCTGATAATATATATTAATTTTCGGAAATTGCAATGTTGGTCCCCAAGTTTTAAAAGTTTCAAAATCAGTCCCTGACGTTTTAAATTGTTTCAAATCAGCCTCTTTCACTTTAAAATCTATTATTTCAGTCCATGCTGATTTACTTTATTTGATTTTAAGCTCAACTATCAAAAGTATTCATTTTAATCCCTCAACTTTCAAAATATCTATTTTAGTCCCTGAACTTTCAAAGCATTCATTTTAGTCCCTCAACTTTCAAAACATCAATTTTAGTCCTCAAATTATAATTTATCATTTTGAACTATATATTCGATATACTAAAGTGACTTATTGGCTAAGACGAAGCGTACGGAGAATTTAAAGAAATTGAAGTCATTCCCGCTCAACTTTGCACTCGTCGGATTTGAGGTAGACTCGCACTTATTAATTGATTTAAATTATGATTTCATATAAATGTCATGTGACTTGTGAAAGTCAATTTTCAAGAAAATTAAGTATGTTTTATGAAAGGTAAATATACCTTATGTTTTTATGAAAAGTAAGTATACCCTATGTTTTTACGATAATGTTTTATATGTTTTGGATCATTGCTATGCACATAAGAATTCTTACCACCTAAGTTCGGTAGAATTCTGTGTTTCCATATGTTTATGAGGATTTACCACCTAAGTTCGGTAAAATTCCTGTCTCATATGGTTATGAGGATTTCGATCCTACCCTATGTTATGATGGAAATGATCCCTATGAATTTCAAGAATTATGTTTTGGTATACTTACTGTTATTATGATTTTACTGCATAAGAATTCTTGCCACCTAAGTTCGGTAAAGTTCTTGTGTCTCCTTATGTTTATGAGGATTTCAATCCTATCTTATGTTATGCTTTCAAAAGAAATTATGCTTGGCATAATTAAAATGTTTTTATAAGTATATGGTTTTCAAAGAGCTGTTTTCAAAGAGCTATTTTCAAAGAGCCTATGATTTGCAAAATATGTCCCGTGCTGTAATGCACAATATGAGTTTTATCAAGAGCCGTTTTATAAAGAAGCTCTATCAATGCCTGTTTTATAAAGAGCCGGGATTTATGTGTTTAATCATCTTATAAATTAAATTAATTTGCGATGAGTCTACTGAGTATTTCCCCCATGAAATACTCACCCTACTTTTTAACAGTTTTGCAGATTTCGGAGACGGTGGCGAGCGATGAATGATGGTGGCAATAATCGTTAAACGGTTGAAAGTTTGACGTTAATGATTTCCGTATTTTCCAAACAATCGAATAATTTAGAGAAGTTCATTTATTTGAGAAATTATGACATTGTCAATTTCTTTACAAAATTAATGGTTCGATTTACTATTTCAAATGGTTTCATAAATATTTCAATTTTATCGGCCATTACAGTTTATTTAATGTTGCCAAAAATGAATTTCAATTATTTCTTCCGCAAAAATATTATTCGAAAAATTTAGACAGAAAATGACGTAGTGAATCGGGTATACGGAACTCGGGGCGCTACAATCCTGGTAGGGTGAGGGGGTATGGCGTGTTTGTCACCACGAGGGATGTTTACGACAAGCCGGACGATTACCTCAGACAATCGTGTGGGGTTGTTTCAGTAGATGACATTAAGGAGATAATCAGGCACGAGATGGAGGATAGCATTACCGAGAAGGTCAGACATCAAACCATGTCGGAGATGCAAAGTAAATTTGACAGTATGCAAAGTGCGTACCATAGTATGCAGAGTAAATACGATGATATCCTCCAGCGCTTGGGCCTAAATGTTGATGCCGAGGTGGACGTAACTCCACACCCCCGACCTCTAACTCGAAGCAGTTGTCATTCCGTGAATCCAGACCCATTTGATGGGCTTCAGGTACTTAATGCTAAATTATTTAAGTTTTTTTTTAATATTGCTTATTTCATTTCAAATGGAAAGTGATGACTTATATGTTCAATTATATATGTTGAAAAATAGAAGCCGATTCCTTGTCGTCTCGCCGTAAGTCATGATGGTGAGAAACAAATAGTGGCCAGTGGAATGGTTTATCCGTCCGGAGCCGACACTGTGGTGCATCATCAACCACTCTGGCTTGATCATGTGAAGGTGTCCGTTGACCATGTCGTAGATGGTGCGGAAGAGTTGTAACGCCCCGAATTTCGAGGAGCACGGGAACATCACTTTTCTAAATTCTTAAATAAACTTTCTTGCGGAAAATAAATTAAATATTAAATATCGCATTTATTGGATATAAGTTTAGCGATAATAGTACAAACTTAATAAAAATGAGAATTCTTGATAAATTAAAATGATTGTTTCGAAAATTCACGACTTTCAAAATAAAATCAAATTATATCCTTCGCCATTGCCCATCACTCGCCACCGTCGCCGAAATCTGCAAAATTGTTAAAACCACGGGGTGAGCATTTCAAAATGGAATACTCAGTAGACTCATCTCCAGCAATTAATCTACAAGATAATTGAACACGTAATCATGCAAATAATGTAGTGACATTCTTTTCTTATTTATAGGCATCACATAGTGAACGCAAATGAACACATTCTTTTCTTTTCTTGGCTAGCAGATAAGTTATGCTCAGCATAACATAAATTATTTATCTCAAAAGAGATATTCTTTTCTCATGCAATTAAGCACAAAATCACACAAATCCACATAACACATACAATTATAATATAAATCAATTAGTGGGGGCGAGTCTACCTTAAATCCGACGAGTGCAAAGTTGAGCGGGAAATGACTTAAATCCTTTAAATCTCCATATGCCTCGTCTAGCCAATAAGTTAAATTAGTCTTTAGAAATTTATGGTTTAAAAATGATAATTTACAATTTGAGGACTAAAATTGATGTTTTGAAAGTTGATGGACTAAAATGAATACTTTGAAAGTTGATGGACTAAAATGAATACTTTTTTGAAAGTTGATATTTATATATTATATATATATCATTTTAAATCAATATGAACAAAATCAAAAGACTTTAAAATATGGGAGCTTAAATGATTGCTTTTAAACCTTTGGGGACTAAAATGTAAATCTTTCAAAAGTTGGGTCGGAACTCAAAACGAATATTAAACTATAGGGCTGAAATAATTGATTTGAAACCAAAAGGGACTGATTTGAATAACTTTTCAAACTTGGGGGCTGAAATAGATACTTTGGAAAAATCAAGGACCAAAATGCAAATTTTCGAAATCAAAATATAATTAAATTAACTTTACTCTCTTTCCCATTCATTTCGAGATTCAGAGAGAAATAGAGATGGAGTGCGAAGGACCAAACGAAATCCGGTGGTGTACTGCGCAAATTCGCCGGTCAGGATGCCGCGCTCTTGCGCTGGCGAGTTCGTGCGGTGCTGCCGCCATCATCTGGCGGCGGCGGAGGTGATTTTTGGTGCAGTTTAGGTGCGAGGAAAGAGGTTCGAAACCGAGGTGAAGGGTGGGGCGATCTCCGGCGAAAAACCGGTGAATATGGGTCGACAGTGGAGGTAAGTTTATGGGTTAAGTTTATTCTTGGTTTTGTGTTTTGATTTGGGGTAAATTTGAGGGTGATTGAGAAGTGGGCAGTGGCAGATGAAGGTGGTGCGCGACCGTTTGTGTGGGGCTGTGGTTTGGGTTCGTACGTAAATCTGAAATTGAGCAGTGGCGGATTGGTCATGGTGGTGATGGTGTTTCCGGTCGTGAAATTGATTTTTGGTTTTTGATTTGAATGCGGTGATTTGCGCGATTCCTGTATGCAGATCGTGGGTTGTGAAATTTCGTCTATGGAAAAACGGAGTTTGGGCAGTGGGTGTGGTGACTCGGCTGATGATGATGATTCCGATGGTTTGGGTTGGTTTGGAGTCTGCGTGACGGGGTGTTGAAGTGACAGTAGGTGGTCGCGGGTATGGTGGTTGCCGATGTAGGTGATTGTAATTGGGCAATGTGAAGTATGAATTTCTTGCCTTCTTCGAATCCATTTTTTGGATTGAAGAGAAGTACCTTCAATTGCCCCAAGTTCCATTAATTGGATTTGAAATGAATGAGGGTGATGGTGTGGTGGTTAAAGTCGGCAGAGGACTCACAAAGGAGGCTTGGTGGTTGAGAGTCGTCTATGGGGCTGGTAAAATTTGTGTCTGTGGTGGTTGTGAGAATGAAGATAGGGAAGTGCATACCCTGAGTTGCAGGTTTGTGTGTGTCTGGTGAACGTGAGGGGAATAGGGGTTAATATTATGTTAGGTGTGCATCCTGTTTTGGTAAATTAGAGAAAAGTATGGAAGATCAATATTAATTTATGAAAATTGAAACTAAATGTGGCAGAGAATTATGGTAAGCAGGATTTTTACCAAAGTGACATGTGCATGACTGTGGTAATTGGGAAGAAATTGGGCTGTATGGGGAATTAAAATGGGGCAAGATAATAAAGTTGGAAATTTTGAACTAGAAGATAATAAATTGGATCCAAAGTAAATAGAAATTTTTCTTGAATGATTGAGAGGAGATGAATGAGGAAGGTGGCAAATGGGAATCTGCAAAAGAAACTGAGGAGACGTGTGGGAAAAGAATTGGGGAAATGATGCTAACTGAATTGAATGAAAATTAAAATGGAACAAGGTAACGAAGTTGAGAATTTGAAAAAAATGAATTGGATTCAAAATAAATAAAATTTAGCTTAAAGTAATTTGAATCTAAATAATTAAAAATTTGACTTTAAAATAAATAATGGTCTTGGACATAAAATCAAATAATTTGGTAATCTATTGAAAGTTGAAATCTGGACTTGAGAATTAAAAAAATGAAAATGATCCATTTTAATGGAACTGGAATTTGACTAAGATAAATTTAAAATAAAATTTTACTTCGTTGGTTAGACGAACACGTGTTTAAAATAAATTGGTAAAGTCGTAGCGACATGTTTTAAATAATATTTATTCAAATAAGTCATAGAAAATTCTTGGTCGCTACAAGCGTTCTATCTTCCAGTGCCATCTCAACATCACACCATGGTGGGGGAAGGTATTGGAAGTTTTTTTCAATGGCCGAAGGAGTTGGTTATTTTTGGAGAGGTAATAATATTTAGTTACATAAAAGATTATGTCGATATTAATTTCTTTTAAAATTGTGTTAGAAGTGTTATAATGATAAAAATTGTCTTCTTGCAGGAAGAGGCACCGAAAAAACTAAAAAAATCTAACGAACGGAAAAAGCCTCAAAGTTTTGAATTGTCATCTACCCAGTGACCTGCAATTGTCGACGATGAGACGTTACAACGTCTAGGTGACAAATGCAAAATGTTGAACACTCTAGTCCTTCAATTTCCTGTTGGTGATGACTTCTACCAGGTGCCCATAGATGCCTCTGTGTTCAACTGTGCATTCGACGATGGTATTTTTGTTACAGTCGGAGACATCACCGATTTGCTAACGATGCAATGGTTGGATACATCTATCTTACAAATATTTTTATTGTAAGACTTCTGATCAGAAATTATAACTTGACTTTAAATCATTATTTTATTTATATTTATTGGTTTAATTATTTTTAGGTACCTCCATGAGATGTGTCATGAATACGGTATTGAATCAATTGGATTCATGTCTTCGACACACATTGCATCGGTTTCGGTAAGAACAAATGCAGATGGTGTTGTAACTTACATGGACAGCACCATGAGGGCAATGCAAAGTAAGAAGTTCATTATAGCACCGTATTTTCAGGAGTAAGACCACTGACATTCTCTCTTTTTTTACCTAATTTGAATCATATATGTTTAAAGTTGTATTTACACGTTCATAATACGTAGGAACCACTGGATGTTGCTAGTGATTTCTCCTCAGAAGAATACGGTGTACTTCTTGGATTCAGCTGGTGCATGTAAGCGTGACTTAGATATCAAGCCGCTATTGAATACGTAAGTTATGATAATTTTTCATGAAATAATTGTGTAGTTGTGGTGAAATTGATTGTGGAGTTATGGTAAAATTGATGAATTTCTGTTGTGATTGTTGAGAATTTATTTCAATAGCAACTTGCCTCTTTACAGGTTAGATAAGTTCAATTTATAGGGGAGGCTCTGCCAAATTTTCTGTAGAAAATTTAGAGTATTTTTTTTTTTTTTTGGTAACTTGTTCATATAATTTATTAAAATTTTAGGGCTTTCAAAATGTATTGGGCCCAAGGAGGTGTTAGGACGAAAGGCAATACAACGTGGCTAAAAATAAAGGTACGAAAACACATTTAAAATTTATTGTAATGTTTTGAATTATTTTCATATTCTATTAAGTTTGATTATTCATTTTAGTTTTCAATGTGAAAATTTCAGTGTCCTCAGCAACCTGGAGGTTGAGTATGGCTATTACGTTATGAGAAATATGTATGAGATAGTCACAGAACAATTCCAGCTTCCTTCGTTAGAAAAGGTATAAGTAATTTAAATGAGAGTTTTTAATTAAGACTTTATATTTTATTATAAAATAACTAATAATATGTTTTGATTGTTTGTAGGCATTTAAAAAATACTACTCAACGGAGGAAATCTTTGAGATTCAAAATTTATGGGCCAAATATTTCGTTGATAGGTGTGTGTAAAATGACGCGTATCCAAACTTAAATTTACATATTTATATAATAAAACAACAATCTTGTATATATAATTGTTCTCTATTTAATTTTATTATGTATATGTCGATTATATGTATATTTGATGATGCGCATGTGGAAAATGTTCAGGTCATCGCGGGCCACGTCCAAATGACTGCAGGTCATGACCTGCAGCGGCCTGAGTTGTAAAGCCCCGAGTTCCGAGGAGCCGGGAACGTCACTTTTTTTTGTAGCGTTCCCGGTCCTCAAGGGCTGCCGGCCGTCTACTCATGGTCTTTCCACTCCCTCCTGGCTCCCTCGCTGGGGCCTTCTCCAGAAGTGGATTTTTGCCTTCCGCAGGATTCGAACCATGTACCTAGGGGTTTATTAAAAATGATTAAATATTAAATATCGCATTTATCGAATAAAAGTTTAGCAATAATTCAAAATTAAATAGAATAATTCTTACAAACTTATTAAAAATAAAAATTCTTGATAAAATGAAATTGTTTATTTCGAAATCCACAACTTTCAAAAATAATATCCAAATTATATTCTTCGCCATTGCCCATCACTCGTCTCCGTCACCGAAATCTGCAAATTTGTTAAAACAACTGGGTGAGCATTTCAAAATAATTAATCTACAAGATAATTGAACAAGAAATTATGCAAATAATGTAGTGACATTCTTTTCTTATTCATAGGCATCACATAGTGAACGCAAATGAACACATTCTTTTCTTTTCTTGGCTAGCAGATAAGTTATGCCAAGCATAACATAATTCTTTATCTCAAAAGAGATATCCTTTTCTCATGCAATTAAGCATAAAATCACACAAATCCACATAACACATGCAATTATAATATAAATCAATTAGTGGGGGCGAGTCTACCTTAAATCCGACGAGTGCAAAGTTGAGCGGGAAACGACTTAAATCCTTTAAATCTTCGTACGCTTCATCTAGCCAATAAGTTACATTAGTCTTTTGAAATTTATAGTTTAAGAATGATAATTTACAATTTGAGGACTGAAATTGATGATTTGAAAGTTGAGGGACTAAAATGAGTACTTTCAAAACTTTAAGGACTCAATTAAAATGTTATTAAATTTTCAGGCTGAAATAATCAGATTATATATCAATCTCTCAACTTCAATAAATCTTGGATTCTGCCATATATTACTCTTTCTGCATACTACTCCGTAATAAGTAATCAATGCGAAGTTTTATCCTTATTTTCCTCACAACTCCTATCCACAAAGACAATTGCATAAAAATTCATTTCTTATTTTCTAAACAAGATACCATCAATAACAATTTCCAAAATTTAAAGATATGATTAATCATAAGCCTTTCTCTGATCAAATACATTACTTCAGCAATACTTGTACAAATCTAGGACCTGATAAAGTTTCTTTCATCAATTTCATCCAACAATTTTCTCTCATGATCTTCTAGTATCATAAATGAACACTTAACGTACATCAGTGAATCATTCAAATTTCGAGGAAACCTGATTTATTTTTCATGACTGAAATTCATCATTCTTTGAATTCCACTAAGAACCAAATACAGCATAACTTACTCATGAAAAATCAACTTATTTCATAATCTCAACACATCATCACCTTAAATTCTCGACCCAAGAAAATCGCATTATTCCTTATAATTATCTCTTGTACCTTTTGTATTCAAATGACCTTATGACCATCATCATTATCTCACATAATCCCAAACATTCAATCACAAGTCCCCAATTTCTCACTTTGAAGCGTGGTGGGCCCATAACCCACAGGTCACAGGATCGAAACCTGGCTCTGATACCATGCTGTAATGCCCCGAGTTCCGAGGAGCCGGGAACATCACTTTTTTTTGTAGCGTACCCGGTCCTCAAGGGCTGCCGCCAACACCGCGACGCCACCACGAACCCGCCTCCATCTCGTAAGAAATTTACTCTTATATGTGTGTGTGCGTGTATGTATATATATATTTGTGTGTGTGTGTGATATGTGTGTGTGCGTGTATGTATATATATATGTGTGTGTGTGTGTGTGTATATATATATATATATATATATAAATGTGAATTATTATATATATATATGTATATATATATTTGTATGTATAAAAATGTGAATTATTATATATATATGTTATAATTTTGGTATTGCAAATAGTTAATTGATATAATTTGAATTATTGGAATTATATTGAAATTATGCATGGAATGTTAGGTTATGAAATCATACTTTGAGCATTTTAGGAATTAAGAATTGATTTTGGATTAATTTTGGAGTGGTTGATGATGTTGAAGTTTGATTTATTGTGTTTGAGTAGTGAATATGTGGAGGTTGAACATTTTTATTGTATTGTGGCATTTTGATTACAGGTTGGGTAAGTCCAACTTATAGGGGAGACTCTGCCGAAATTACTGTAGGATTTTACAAATAAAAAATTGTGGACTTGCGGTGAAATTGATTGTGAAGTTGTGGTTTCACTTTGATAAATATATGTTGTGATTGTTGAGAAGTTGTGATAGATTCAATAGCAACGCGTCTATTTACAGGTTGGATAAGTTCAATTTATAGGAGAGACTCTGCAAATTTTTTTATAGAAATCTTAGTTTTTGTATTTATTTATTTTGTAACTGGTTCGAATAATTTAATTCAATTTTAGGGCTTTCAAACTATACTGGACACAAGGAGGCATTAGGACAAGAGCCAATACAACGTGGCTAAAAATAAAGGTATGAAAACACATATTTAAAATATATTACAAATCTTTGAATTATTTTCATATTCTATTTAGTGTGATTATTAATGTTAGTTTTCATTGTGAAAATTTCAGTGTCCTCAACAGCCCGGAGATTCTGAGTGTGGCTACTACGTCAAGAAAAATATGTATGAGATAGTCACTGAACACTTTCAGCGTCCGTCGTTGGAAAAGGTATAAGTTATTGAACATGATAATTTTTAATTATTCCTTCATATTTTATTACAAAATAACTGATAATTCATTTTGATTATTTGTAGGCATTTAAAGAGTATTACTCAACGGAGGAAATTGCTGAAATTCAAAACTTATGGGCTAAATACTTCGTCGATAGGTGTGTGTAAATCGACGTGTATTCAAACTTCTATTTACTCAATTACATGTGACATTAACAATCTTGTAAATATAATTATTTCTCATTTATTTAACATTATTTTAATTATGTCGATTATATACATATTTGATGATGTGCATGTGGAAAATGTTCAGTCCACGTTTAGGTGATTGCAGGTCATGATCGACCTGCAGTGATCTGGATCATTGCAGGTGACGTCCAGGTCATTGCAGGTGACATCTAGGTCGTTGCAGGCCATGACCTGCAGTGTCCTGGGTCATTGCAAGTCATGACCTGCAGTGGCCTGGGTCATTGCAGGTGACGTCCAGGCCAATGCAGGCCATGGCCTGCAGTGGCCTGGGTCATTGTATTTTACTCTATAGGCAAATGAATTTCGTGCAAAAAAAAAAAAAAATTGAAAACGCGTCGGTTTTGGATTACAACCGACGCCTAAATTTATTTATTTATTTTTCAACTTTACGCGTCGGTTTATTAACAACCGACGCGTGAAGATAGCATTTACGCGTCGTTTTACAACCGACGCGTAAAGTCTTTACTTTACGCGTCTACTTCATACGCGTCGCCTCAAAAACCGACGCCTAATCTCTTAAATAACCGACGCGAAAGACTGTTTCTGTACTAGTGGCATGAATAATGGGCTGATGGAATGGGCCAATTGACTCTACAAATCTTCCCCTCAATTGGTTCAGACTGCAGCTTTGTCATTCTAGCTCATGTGATTGATTCTGAAAGCTTTCAGCATCTACAAGCTATTCTCCCAAACACTTAGTTCCCTGCAAAAATACAATAAGGCAGTATCAAATTCCAAAATATTTAAAAAATTCAGTGCATCTTTAAACTTTGTAATATGTATGATTTTAGTTCCAGCATCTGCTGGATTTAACTGAGTAGGAATCTTAATCATTTTCACAAAACCTTTTTCAATAATGTCTCTTATGAAATGAAATTTGACATCTATGTGTTTGGACCTATTATGAAACACAGGATTCTCAGAAAGATATAAAGCACTCTGGCTATCAGTACAAATCTCAATTTCAGGTTTACTTAAACACCCAATTTCAGAAAGCAAACCCCTCAGCCACATGCATTCTTTAACTGCATCAGTGGCTGAAATATATTCTGCTTCAGTTGAAGAAAGGGCATGATGTGATCCAGACCACGGATACAAGCCCGCACAAAGATCCGTTGAAGATCAAAGGAGGACCGATGACTCGATTGCAAACCAAGAGGGCCAAGGAAGCAATGGACAAGTTAGTTCAAGAAACAATGGCCAAAACAATGTTCGTGTCATCAAAAGAAACAAGTTCCATGTTGGGGCCGAGCCAAAACGATGAGTGGATCAACCTTATTCATTGCGTCGAAGAAAGTGGTGAAATTTCAATGTTACGGCCGTAACATACAAATCCTCACGGCCATAACCCACCTGCTGCTGAAATCTGAATTTTCGAAGAATTGGACTTACGGCCGTAAGAAGCTTTTGTCACGGCCGTAGGTAAGCCTCGGGTTAAAAGAACGAGAATTTCAAGTTATGGATTACGGCCGTAAAAATAGTCTCACGGCCGTAATGGGGAAACAGAAAGGGTCTTACGGCCGTAAAAAAATCAGTCACGGTCGTAAAATCGAATACGCGTGAATTTTAGGTTATTTTTATTTCCTTATTTTTAGGTAGTTGTTTCCTTGTTTAATTAGAACTCTTTAACCTAGTTTTGACCCTATTTATAGGGATGTAATTTTCATTATTCAACACAACTTTGATAATATTAATTGAGAGGCTATTTGCTTTCACAACCTTTATTCTTTATTGAATAAAATCCGAACTTGCGAGTTAATCTTGTTTGTTCAAATCTCGGTGAGAATTATTATTGTTTGTGATCAAGAGGTCAATATATCCTAGTGATTGTATTGGTTGCTTGGTTCAATTAATTTTAATTGGATCCATAAATCGAGGTTCTTGGCGTTCTTGGGTCGATTCCAATAATTTGTGGGTTGCGTAGCTACAATTGCTACGTGGTTTGCATCATCTGGTATCAGAGCTTAGGCTCCAGAAATCAAGGTTATATCTTTGTTTTTGTTTTCTTGAGTTTCTTATTCTTGTTCTTCGTGTTCTTCCAGTTTTGAGTCTTAAATCCAGAAAAGTGTCACAAAAAATTCAATAGTCGTTATTTCCTTCGTTTGTTATCCAAATTAAATTTCGTTTGTTGCGTCTTTCTCGTAGTTGAATTTTCGAAAAAAAAAAAACGAAAATTCTCGGTCCAATTAAAATAGCTGATATTTGATTTCAAGAATTATTTTCTTGAAACAATCTTAGTTTCCAAAAAAGTGTCAAGTCCCTTATAATAGTCAAAATTCAAATCTCTAAAGGTCTTCTTCAAGTTGTCCAACAACTTCATAAATTCTCACTCTTACTCGATTTGAATCATTCGGGCTTAAACTTGTTTGAGTTCGGGTTCGTTCTTTAAAGCAATTGGGGTGAAAGCCATTGAGTGGAAAAAGGCAGAGAGGTGAGATCAATAGAGGGTAAAAGCCAAATTTGAGTGATACACGAGCGAAATACACGTGAGGCATATAATATTTAGTTTTCGGATGTCTGAACAATCTGCTACTACAAAAAACAACGATCGAGTCCACATGACGGAAGAGATGGTACAACGGTTTGAGCGGTTGTTTGGGGATGTGTTAGGTAGGTTAGAAAGGCTTGAGCAACCTCGGGACGTGCCTAACGCCCGCAGGCAAGGTGGGCAAGGTCGTAGAGTAGAGGGGGTCGATGAGAATGAAGAAGGTAGTGATTTTGACGATGGGGCAATTGTGGATAGAGTTGTTAGGCATGGAAGAAGGGATAGAGATCTTGGTGGCGATAGAATGGATGGTAGTATGAGCAACATCAAAATGACAATCCCGTCATTCAAGGGTAGGAGTGATCCGGAAGCATACCTAGAATGGAAAAAGAGGATGGAATTAATTTTCAATTGCTACACTTATTCGGAAGAGAAAAAGGTTAAGGTAGCTGTACTTGAATTCTCCAATTACGCTATTACTTGGTGGGATCAATTGGTGACTTCTAGGAGAAGGAATCGCGAGAGACCCTTTAGTACTTTTGATGAATTAAAAGCTATCATGAGAAAGAGGTTCGTTCCTAGTCATTACCATCGGGAGCTTCATCAAAAATTACAAAGTCTATACCAAGGATCAAAGAGTGTGGAGGATTATCATAAGGAGATGGAGATGTTGATGATTAGAGCTAATGTAGAAGAGGATAGGGAGGCTACGATGGCTTGATTTTTGAATGGATTGAATAGGGATATAGCTAATGTGGCTGAACTACAACATTACTTGGAGATGGAGGATATGTTGCACATGGCTATAAAGGTGGAGAAGCAATTGAAGAAAAAAGGAACAGCAAGGTATCAATCGGGTCCTAATTCTTCTTGGAAGCCGAAGTGGGAAAGTAAAGGAGATGGGGCTGTCTCTAAGAGGAAATTTGAAGCATCAAAAGGAAAGTTTGAGGCACCAAAAGGGAAGGAGGAACAAGTTAGTAAATTTGTACCTAAAGGGGAGCCGCAACCATCTAGGAGCAGAGACATTCAATGCTTCAAATGCTTGGGGAGAGGACATGTGGCATCTCAATGTCCTAATAGGCGAGTGGTACTTTTGCGAAAGGATGGAACTATGGAGAGTGATAGTGAGGAAGAGGATTATAGCGATATGCCAGCATTGGAGGAAGTATGTTATGATGAGGATGTGTTGCTGGGGAGCATGGCGAGTTGTTAGTGGCAAGGCGAGCCCTTAGTGCTCAAATCCACACGGATGATTTGGAACAACAACGGGAGAACATATTCCATACACGATGTCACGTTAATGACAAGGTATGTAGTATGATTATTGATGGTGGTAGTTGCACTAACGTCGCTAGTACTATACTTGTTGAAAAATTAGGATTACCTTTGTTAAAACATCCTAAACCTTATAGGCTTCAATGGTTAAATGATAGTGGAGAAATTAAGGTGAATAGGAGGGTGTTGGTGAGTTTTTCTATTGGTAGCTATGTGGATGATGTTATGTGTGATGTGGTTCCTATGCATGCCGGACACATTTTGTTGGGGAGACCTTGGCAATATGATAGGAAGGTCACGCATGATGGGTATAAAAATAGGTATAGCTTTATCAAAGGGGGAAAAAACATTACACTTGCACCATTGACACCATCACAAGTGTATGAAGATCAAGTAAAACTGAAAAATGATGAAGAAAAAAGAGTAAAGGAAAATGAGAGGAAGAGAGTTGAGGCCACGACCTCAGAAAAAGGAGAGGAAAAGAGAGTTGGAGCCACGACTCCAGAAAAAGGAGAGGCGAGAGAAAAAAGGAGTGTTGGGGTACATACCTCAGAAAAAGGAGAGGGAGCGAAGAGTGCCAGAAAAGAAAGAAAAATGAGTTTCTACGCAAAAAGGAGTGAAATAAAAAAGGCATTCATGGAAGAACGGTCAATGGTTCTTTTGCTATATAAGGAATCATTCCTTGCATTTGATGAAACTAACAAATCCCTCCCTAGTTTGGTTATTTCTTTATTGCAGGAATTTGACGATATATTTCCCCCATGACATACCTAGTGGGTTACCACCCATTCGAGGTATTGAACATCAAATTGATTTTGTACCTGGAGCAGTCATTCCGAACCGCCCCGCTTATCGAAGTAACCCCGAGAAGCCGAAGGAGCTCCAAAGGCAAGTGGAGGACTTGATGAGCAAAGGGTATATAAGGGAAAGTATGAGTCCTTGTGCCGTCCCCGTGTTACTTGTGCCGAAGAAGGACGGGACATGGAGAATGTGTGTTGATTGTAGAGCCATCAACAACATAACGGTAAAGTATCGTCATCCTATTCCTAGGTTAGATGATATGTTGGATGAATTGCATGACTCTAGCATATTTAGTAAAATTGACCTTAAGAGTGGTTATCATCAAATTCGAATGAAAGAAGGAGATGAGTGGAAAACTGCATTTAAAACTAAGTATGGCCTGTATGAATGGTTAGTAATGCCTTTTGGACTTACTAATGCACCTAACACATTTATGCGTTTAATGAATCATGTTTTACGTGCATTTATAGGTAAATTCGTTGTAGTTTACTTCGATGATATCTTGATATATAGTAAAACTTTGAATGAACATGTGGAGCATGTTAGGTGTGTGCTTGTGGTTTTAAGACAAGAGCAACTTTTTGCTAATTTTAAAAAGTGTGATTTTTGCATGGAAAAAGTTGTGTTTCTTGGTTATGTGGTTAGTGCTAAAGGGATAGAAGTAGATGAAGAGAAAATCAAAGCTATTAAAGAGTGGCCAACACCTAAAAGCATAACTGAGGTTAGGAGTTTTCATGGCTTGGCTAGTTTTTATAAGCGCTTTATTAAAAATTTTAGCACGATTGCCGCACCACTCACAGAAATTGTCAAAAAGAGTATAGGGTTTAAATGGGGTGTAGAACAGGAGCATGCATTTGATACTATCAAAAATATGTTATGTGAAGCACCGGTTTTATCACTTCCTAACTTTGACAAGGCTTTTGAGATTGAATGTGATGCCTCAGGGCTAGGCATTGGAGCTGTTTTAATGCAGGATCAAAGGCCAATCGCCTATTTTAGTGAAAAACTAAAAGGGGCTGCACTTAATTACCCCACATATGACAAGGAGTTATACTCACTTGTGCGCGCTTTGGAGACATGGCAACATTACTTGTGGCCACGGGAGTTCGTGATACACACTGATCATGAATCCTTGAAGCATTTGAGGGGTCAAACTAAGCTGAGTAGGAGACATGCAAGGTGGGTAGAATTCATCGAAACATTTCCCTATGTCATCCGATACAAACAAGGTAAGGAAAATGTGGTGGCAGATGCATTGTCTCGAAGGTACGTTCTTTTAAATTCTTTAAATTCTAAGTTACTTGGATTTGAATACATTAAGGGTATGTATGTTAGTGATCCGGACTTTTTTAGTATTTATGATTCATGTGGTAAAGGGGCTGTGGATAAATTCTTTAAACATGATGATTATTTATTCCGAGAAAATAAATTGTGTGTCCCTAGGTGTTCAATGAGGGAGTTACTTGTGAGGGAGGCCCATAGTGGAGGTCTAATGGGTCATTTTGGAATTAAAAAGACTATTGAAATCCTAAGTGAACATTTCTATTGGCCTAAAATGAAAATTGATGTGGTTCGGGTTTGTAATAGATGCATTACTTGTAAAAAGGCTAAATCTAGGATTAAACCCCATGGATTATATATGCCTTTACCCGTCCCTAGTGAACCTTGGGTCGATATCTCTATGGATTTTGTTTTAGGATTGCCTAGGACTAAGAAGGGTCGAGATTCGATTTTTGTGGTAGTAGATCGCTTTAGTAAAATTGCACATTTCATACCATGCCACAAAACTGACGATGCTACAAACATAGCTGAAATTTTCTTTAGGGAAGTCGTGCGCTTACACGGGGTGCCTAAAAGTATTGTCTCGGATAGGGATGTTAAATTCCTTAGTCATTTTTGGAGAGTCTTGTGGAACAAATTAGGAACAAAACTACTTTTCTCTACAACTTGTCACCCACAGGCCGATGGACAGACCGAGGTAGTAAATAGGACAATGATTCAATTGTTGCGTGCGATAATCAATAAAAATCTGAAAAATTGGGAAGAGTGTTTACCATTTATTGAATTTGCATATAATAGGGCTATACATTCTACTACTTCTTGTTCACCATTTGAAATTGTTTATGGTTTTAATCCGCTATCACCATTGGATTTAATTCCTTTACCTGTGAATGAACGTAGTAGTTTAGATGGCAAGAAAAAGGCTGAGATGGTTAAAGCACTCCACGACAAGGTGAGGTTGGAGATTGAAAAGAAAAATGAACATTATGCTTCGCAGGCTAACAAAGGAAGAAAGGGCATCATTTTTGAACCTGGTGATTGGGTTTGGGTACATTTGAGAAAGGAGCGGTTTCCAGAACAACGCAAGTCAAAGTTACAACCGCGAGGGGATGGCCCATTCCAAGTGATTGAAAGGATCAACAACAATGCCTATAAACTCGATCTTCCTGGTGAGTATAATGTTTCGGGTTCATTTAATGTTTCTGATCTATCTCCGTTTGATGCAGGTACAGATTCGAGGTCGAATCCTTTCGAAGAGGGAGGGAATGATGTGATCCAGACCATGGATACAAGCCCGCACAAAGATCCGTTGAAGATCAAAGGAGGACCGATGACTCGATTGCAAACCAAGAGGGCCAAGGAAGCAATGTACAAGTTAGTTCAAGAAACAATGGCCAAAACAATGTTCGTGTCATCAAAAGAAACAAGTTCCATGTTGGGGCCGAGACAAAACGATGAGTGGATCAACCTTATTCATTGCGTCAAAGAAAGTGGTGAAATTTCAATGTTACGGCCGTAACATACAAATCCTCACGGCCGTAACCCACCTGCTGCTGAAATCTGAATTTTAAAAGATTTGGACTTACGGTCGTAAGAAGCTTTTGTCACGGCCGTAAGTAAGCCTCGAGTTAAAAGAACGAGAATTTCAAGTTATGGATTACGACCGTAAAAATAGTCTCACGGCCGTAATGGGGAAACAGAAAGGGTCTTACGGCCGTAAGAAAATCAGTCACGGCCGTAAAATCGAATACGCGTGAATTTTAGGTTATTTTTATTTCCTTATTTTTAGGTAGTTGTTTCCTTGTTTAATTAGAACTCTTTAACCTAGTTTTGACCCTATTTATAGGGATGTAATTTTCATTATTCAACAAAAATTTGATAATATTAATTGAGAGGCTATTTGCTTTCACAACCTTTACTCTTTATTGAATAAAATCCGAACTTGCGAGTTAATCTTGTTTGTTCAAATCTCGGTGAGAATTATTATTGTTTGTGATCAAGAGGTCAATATATCCTAGTGATTGTATTGGTTGCTTGGTTCAATTAATTTTAATTGGATCCATAAATCGAGATTCTTGGCGTTCTTGGGTCGATTCCAATAATTTGTGGGTTGCGTAGCTACAATTGCTACGTGGTTTGCATCAGGGCAACTAATTTCTGAAGTTGTGCTTTCCAACTGTTGCAGGCAGAATTTAGAGTAAAGAAGTAAGCAGAGGTAGACTTCTTGTTGTCAATATTTCCAGCAAAATCAGAGTCTACAAATCCTTTAAGTTCAAAGGCAGTTTTGGATTTAGAAAACATAAGACTCAAATTCAAAGTTCCTTTCAAATATTTTAATAAAGATTTGAGAGCTTCCCAGTGGGGTTCCCCTGGATTACTCATAAATCTACTCAAAACACTGACAGAGAATGCAATGTCTGGTCTGGTTGAGACCATTAAATACATAACCGAACCTACAGCATTTGAATAAGGAACATTTTTCATTCTATGAAATTCTTCTGCAGTTTTAGGACACTGATCACTAGAAAGCTTAAAATGAGAAGGCAGTGGAAGTGAAACAGATTTTGAATCAAATAGAGAAATTTTTTTCAAAACTTTTTCAATTTAACTCTTTTGATTCAGAAAAATTTTCCCTGCAGATTTATTTCTAAAAACATCAATACCAAGAATTTTCCTAGCTGGTCCTAGGTCTTTCATTTCAAATTCAGTTTTCAAATTCAGTTTAAGACTAGAAATAGCCTGCAGGTTCTTACCAGCTATGAGCATATCATCCACATACAGAAGTAGATACATGGGATCAGAGAAGTCATTTTAAAAGTAAAAACAGGAGTCATATGAACTTTTTTGAAATTTTAGGCTTTGAATGAAATTATCAAATCTTTTGTACCATTTTCTAGGTGCTTGTTTCAGACCATAAAGAGATTTCTGAAGCAAACACACAAGATTAGGTTTATTTTTCTGTTCAAAACCTTTTGGTTGGGACATATATATGGTTTCATCAAGCATACCATACAAAAATGCAGTTTTCACATCCATTTGCTCAAGTTCTAAATCATTTTGAGTAACTAAAGCAAACAAAATTCTAATAGAAGTATATTTCACAACAGGAGAAAATATTTCAGTATAGTCTATGCCTTCCTTTTGTGAAAACCATTTAGCAACTAACCTAGCTTTATATCTAGGTTTGCCCCCTTCAGAATCCCCATCTTTTATTTTAAATATCCACTTGCAATCCATCAGTTTCTTGTTAAGGGGTCTTTCAACCAAAGTTCAGGTCTTATTCGTAATTTGGGAATTCATTTCCTCTTGCATGGCTGCAATCCACAAGTTTTTATCTTTTGATACCATAGCTTCTTCAAAAGAACAAGGTTCAGAATCCAAACAGGTAGACAAAACAGAAGCAGAATAGGATTCAAAACACTAGTACAAAATTACACAAAAAACATAACATATTAGCGTCGTTTTTCTCAAAAAACGACGCCTCAAAAAATGCGGTGGCAATATTGTAAATAAAAATTTATAAAAAGCGTCAGTTCTTTAGTAAGAACAGACGCCGGTGGAGCCGCCCAAGTAAGGGCGTCGGTTCTTACTAAAGAACCGACGCCTATAATACAATTATAGGCGTCGGTTCTTAAAAAAGACCGACGACTTTTAATTAAAGGCGGCGGTTCTTTCAAGAATCGAAGAACTGCCGCCTTTAAGTTAAGTATTTTAGGTCTTATCAGCTCGCTCCATAGCGCTGCTCACTCCAAGCGCCCCTCAAAGCTCAGCCTCCCCATCGTATCATTCATCACACCTCTCCCCAGCCGTCGCCACCATCACCACCGACCGGCAGTGCAGCTCCGGCGCCATCCCAGCTCTCCCCCACCGTGGGTACCTACTCTTTCTCTTCCTCATCGCGAGCCATCTATTTTTTTCTCCGCCGCGCACCACCCCCACCAGTGGCGGATCCACCGTGCGGCGAGCTAGCGCGGCAGCGCTAGCTGGCCGCCGGCCGACCGCCCCAAAAATTAATAACACCCAAACCCATTTCAGGCATACCCCAGTCAGATCCCCAAGTTCCCAACCCATGAGAGTTAAAACTTCAAACCCTCGACAGTTCCCTCCGACCTCCCTGGCGCAGCTCCGCTCCTTGAGATACCATTCGACAACCGCTCCAGCTCCGACCTCCAGTCGCGTCTCTAGCAACAACAGCAACACCGCGCGTCCTCTCTTGATTGAACCGCTTCTGCCCTCCTCGCAGCAACTCTCCCCTATCACCTCTAGGTAATTTGTAAATTGTAATTATTTGGTTTTGTAATTTGTATATTTAGTAATTTCTAAGTTATAATCAATAATATTGATTCTTGATTTCTCAATTTCTAAATTCTAAGGACACTACCCACTTAGAGCCAGTGCCGCTTCCAGTGCTACGGTCAAATTCTTGATCTTTTCTCAATTTCTCATTTTAATTCTCAGGTACTGAGGCTAACCCTTATTCATTATGATTGAAGTTTTATTTGGAAATCATGCATAAATGTTAATTTTTTGTTTTTGCAATGTGGGTCACTTGTGAACCCTATATTCATCTTGCGTGAATTTGAATTTTGATTATTTTGATTTGGTGAATATTGGATATTTGGATTTGTGAATTGTGATTGATGAAATTTTGTGAATATTAGATTTTTGAATTTGTGTTGTGTTGTGTTTTGGCTTCCCCAAACTATTGCCAAGAGAAAAGAGAAAAGATACAAAACAAAAAATGAAAAAAAAAACCACTTCTATGATCTATCCGGATAGAAGTTGATTCAATGGTGATAAAATCATGATAGAATGTGATAGAATCATGATAGAATACTGATAGAATCCGAATAGAAACACTATACATAGAAAAGCTTAATACAAACAAAGAAAAAGGAGGATCAACAGCAATTCTAATTTGTTAGGTGTGGTGAATTTTTGCAATTGGGTTTCGTAATTACATTTTTTGCTATCAATATTTTATTATGATATATTAGAATATATTTTATTTGCAATTGTCTCTTCTCTTGATTAATTCTATATGACTCTGTTTCAACCCTGTTAAGAGAAACATACCTTGATTGATTTTCTGCATGTTGATCAATGAGCCTAATAGGAGAATTCTACGTTTGGTTTGGGTATGTATATTTTCTTAATGGACGTAATCTTGCATTGAGAGCGAACCACTCTAAATTGTATTTGATTTACTTGCTTTCGTTTTTTTTTTTAATTCACGTTATCATTTCGGAATTATGGATTTCTCTTCTCATGGTGGCATAATTTGATGCTTGCCATTTTTCTTTTATAAATTTTGATATTTTGAGTGTCAACTCTTTCAATATTTGCCTGTGAAGGTTGAGCTTTTACCGGGGTGCTATGGAATTTGGTGATTAGTTGCATAATAATGTAAAATGCACATTGGATTTTCAACAATAAATCTCTCTTTTATATCCATTGACAGAAAGATCTGTTTGGCAAATACTGTCTCATATAATCAAGTCTTGGTTTAAATTATTTCTGGAATCCATCAAAAGAAATTCTAGCCTATTTTATATATTATATCCACCTGATGTGAATTCAATTTGTAAAGAATTTTTTATGTATATTATGTTTTTGATGGAGTCTCTGTACTTCAAAATCTAAAAGCCACCAGTTTTCATCTTTTCAGGCATGGCAACTGAACTTGAACATACCATAAATTTGTTGACTTGCGAACACCTTTCTGGTTATCGATTGAGGTTGAAGAATCATTAAAAAACTGATTTTTGCAAACTCAGATGTTCAATGGATAGGCTGCAGCAAAAATTGCACAACATACAATACATGAAGAATACAATGCGTATGCATGAGAAAATTTTCAAACAGCAAGTCTGAATGATTTTGAATCATTATATGCATTTCCATTTCTCTTTGTACTTTGCAATCTTTTAATCTTCAAAAAATTAATATTTTAATACTAGTTTTATGCTAGTTACAAAACCAGTGTGCTAATATTCTACATTACCGAACAAGTGATACGAATTTTTTGAATGGTAGGTTCAAGAGCTCCATCGGTTGTACAATCTTCAAAAGAAGCTAATGCATGAGGTTAACGAAGACGAAATAACACGAAGGGCGGGGGTAAAAGAGACAGTTATTAACGGCCATGCTTATAGTTTGAGAGAGGATAAAAGGGAACTGAGCGGTAGCTGCTCAGGTGAGAGCTCAAGAATGCCACTCAAATTCGACCTCAAAAGGCCTGCTGAAGAAGGCACACATTTTATGTTAACATCTACAAAGTTTTTAACAATATTGTGAATACAAGATTAATTAATTCGAAATTCTGTATATTGAGTTATAATTAAGTTTTGTTCTGCATTCCTCGATTATATATTTGTTGAAGATAATTTTTTGATGTGTATGTGATTGTTATAGTTTATATAGGTATAATGGAAATATAAATAAATAAATAAAAAATATTAAAAGGCGTTGGTTGTTGTTGAAAACCGACGCCTATATGTTACTTAAGGCGTCGGTTGTTATTCAAAAATCGACGCCTTAAGTAAATTAAAGTCGTCGGTTTTAAACAACAGCCGACGCCTTTTCTTAACTAAAGGCGTCGGTTGTTAAGTAACAACCGACGCCTTTAGTTAAGATAAGGCGTCGGTTTACAACCGACGCCTTGAGTATGCACTTTTAGCGTCGCTACTAAAGGCGTCTCCTGTACAACCGACACCTTTTCCGCTTTACAACCGACGCCTTTGACTCTTAATGTACTAGTGAAATCATCAAATCTAACAGGGGGTCTTATTTCTCTTCTAGTCCTATCTCTGGCCAGTTGATAATTATCTAAAACAAGTTCGTCATGTTCAGACAGTGTGGGTGAAGTGGGTGCAGGTGATGCAGGCACATTATTATGCAAGTGTTGGGGCTGCTCAGGCTGAAAGTAAGAATCATCAAAGCTTACTTCAGTTACCAAAAAAACCTTTTCACAAAGTGGATTTTCATTCTTTTCAAACTTGCAAGGAAAAATCTTTTCATTAAAAATGACTAACCTACTTAAAATAACTTTGAATCCACTTTGTTCTTTGACCCAAAGTCCGTAACCTTTAACCCCTTCTCCATAACCAACAAAAACACATTTTAAAGGCCTTGGTTCAAGTTTAGACTGAACCTGATGAGCATAGGCAGAACAGCCAAAAACTTTTAAGACTGAATAATCTGGAACTGCATCATTCCAGATTTGATCTGGAATGCTGTAGTTCACAGCACTAGAAGGACACAAATTGATTAAAAAACATGTAGTCTTAACTGCTTCCCCAAAATAAAAATTTGGCAAATTTGATTGGATTAACATGCACCTTGTTCTTTCCAACAAGGTCATGTTCATCTTTTCAGCAACCCCATTTTGTTATGGGTTGTATGCAACAGTCCTATGCCTAAGTATACCTTGGTGTTTACAAAACTCATCAAATTCAAAAATGCAGAACTCCAAATCATTGTCAGCTCTGATCACTTTAACCCTTTTGTTTTTCAAATTTTCAACCAAGGGGATGAAATTTTTGAAAACAGTAACAGTTTGGTCTTTGGATTTCAACAAATGAACCCAAGACTTTCTGGAATAGTCATCAACAATCAACAAGAAATATCTAAAACCAGAAACTGTGTTAACAGGAGCAGGACCCCAAAGGTCTGCATGCAAATATTCAAGAATTACCTTGGATTTACGAACACCTTTACCAAATGAAGAAGTTTGTTGTTTTCCCAAAAACACATTTTTCACAAAAACTAAGTTTCTGAAAAACATCTTTTCCAAAAAATCCATTTTTCTCTAACCTTTTAAGTCTTTTTTCTCCTACGTGGCCTAATATTTTATGCCACAAATCAGACAGATTAATGTCAACAGTTTCAATAGTCAGAGAAGTAGGAAGAAAAAAATTTCACAGACAAAATATAGATGCCATTGGTCTTGACTGTATTTAAACACAACAAATTGTTTTTCAAAATATTTATGTATCCACTACTGAGTCTTATTTCATAACCCTCACCATCTAAAATACCCAATGATATTAGGTTTCTTCTTAAATCAGGGACATACCTGGTTTGATTTAAGATCAAATTGTTATTGTCAGCAAGTTTAAGAGTCACATTTCCAATTCCTTTTATATCACATGATACATCATTCCCTAGTTTTACAAAACCAGAGGCATGCACAGAGAAGGTATCAAATAATTCCCTATAAGGCCACTATGGAAAGTACAACCTGAGTCTAGGATCCATTCATCTTTCATATTAGAAGTGGTTGTAACATAAACAACTCCACTATTGTTTTGAATGTCTGCAGGTTCTTGTGGTTTATTCCTAGCATCATCTCTTAACTTCTTAAAGCACTTCTCAACCAAATGACCTATCTTATCACAATAAAAACATTTTCTAGTTTCATCAGGCTTCCTATCAATTTTATTATCATACCTTTTAGTTTCAAACCTGTTTTGATTAAAAAAAATTTTGTCATACTTCTTATCCCTAGACTTGTTTGGTATGAAATTTCTATTTTGATAGTCTTTAGCCTATCTAGGATTGCTTTTATTTTGGGTCCAGGCTCTTAAATTTCCTCTAAAGGAGTTTCTGCCCCTATAAGATGTGGACTCAACATTATAGGCCTCTTTGTGCTCAGACTTAGATTCTAATTCCTTATTCTTAAGAGATGTATATATTATTTCAACAGATAATTTTTGGCCTCCATACTCTAAAGCATTCCTAATGTCCTTATACTTATCCCCCATGCCATTTAACAAACACACAACCTTTTGGTCTTCAGTGGTTTTCTCTCCTGCATTTAGAAGATCCTGGGTTATCCTATTAAACCTGTCTATGTTTTCTTCAGCACCTAAGGTAGGATCAAACTTAAAGCTAAAAAATTGTTTCCATAGAAAACATTTGTTTGGTAAAGAAATAGTAAGAAAAAGTTCTTCAAGTTTGTCCCATAGGTCTGCAGCAGTTTTGGTATCCCCTACTTTCCTAATCACTGCATCAGATAGGTGAAGGAACAGGGTACTCCAGGCAAGTCCATCTAATTCAGTTCTTCTTTCCTCAGTCATAGTTTCAGGCCAGGTCTCATCTATGGCTTTAGCACATTTTAATTGAAGTAATAGGGCTTTAATTTTCTGTCTCCATAAACTAAAGTCCCCCTTCCCATTCCATTTTTCTACTTCTACCTTAGCAGTATTCATGTTTAAGGCAATTATGGGAGTCAAAGTATGCACAATTAAGAGCAGGAACAATACAAAGTGAGCAAATTATGCAATCAAGTGTAAAATAGAGTTTTACTAGTTTCAAAATGTGCAATATACAACACAAGGCACAAAAATTAATACTACAGATAACAAATTATACAGTAGTGGATCAGACTATATGCGATAATTAGTAAGGGTAACTTTCTTTCCCTCAACCCAACTTGGGTCGGCCAAGAACCCCCTCAGATTCCCGAATTCTCAAAAGGAATCCTGGAGAAAGGTGAGTAAAAGGGTCCAAGAGGGCTTCAACGGAGGGAAAAAGAAAGAAGGATAAAGGAAATTAAAGAAACCCTAAAGAATTTTCAAGATATCACCTGATTGTTGCGATTTTCTGAATTTCTTTTGAAATTTCCAAGCAAAGTTAGATCTGACTTCAGATCTTTCACGATCAAGTACCAAGATGCCAAGTTACCACAGGATCCGTAGCCAAATATGCAGATCCACAAAAAAACTCAAAAGTTTCAAAACAATCAACCCTGAGTTTTTAAGATCTGGGGTTTTTCACAAAATTTTTGAAGTTTCAAAAGGAAGAACAAAGATCCCAGAAACCCAAACGAAAAATCCCCAAAAAATTTCCCGTGTCAGAAACCCTAAGGCTCTGATACCACTGTAGAGATTTAAAACTCAGAATACACAAAAATGCATAAACTTTATTTCACAATCACAAACAATTTCAGATGAAAAATTTGTGTAAAGTTTTACAAAGAATCTCAAGAATCACAAATTTACAGATCGTTCAAAATTGATAAAAAACGTAAAGAAAACTCTCAAATCCTCAACAAAGTGTGCTAACAAATCGCACTACAACAATACTCGCAAAACTACCAACAAGATGAAGAAAAGATCAAATATTTCTTCAAAACAGAAGATTTGCGTAAAACAATATGAATTGCCTCAGAAAGAGAAGCAAGAGGAGAGAGAGAGAGAGAGAGAAAAATCAGAAAAGTATGCGTATGATCTGATTCCAGATCTTTCTGTTATGCCCTAAATATAGGGTATTGATCTAACGGCTTCAACGACACCAGGTGGAAGAGATCAACGGCTTGAACAGATTCAGTTTGCAAAGGTATAAGCGTGACTTGTTTAATATGCGACTTTGCACCGGTGTAGAAGAGTGAAATGGGCTCATCATTTGGAATGAAAAATAGGAGGTCCAGGTTCTGATATCTGGGCATGAATAATGGGCTGATGGAATGGGCCAATTGACTCTACACAATCCTCATACTCGAATTTATTTATTATTAAGAATATCGAACTTTGACTTTATATTCTTGACCCAGTATAATTTTGTGCATATATATACAACGATAAGTTATATTTATTAATTGGGAAAATTATCATCAAAGGTTATAATAGACGAATATTAAGTTTGCATCTTTATCAACATTTGTAAATCAAATAGTTTTGGAAGTAGGTTTGTTATTTTTCGTGACTTTTTAAATATACAATATTTAAATTATCACTTTTTCGTAAAATCTTTTATAAAAAATTTACATCAAACAGATTGTAAACCATATCCTTCATAGGATGTGATTGTTGTTTCTTTTGCGAGGAAATGGATTTGTCAAGGCCAAGAGGGTTGACTTAGTTGGGAGGGCACCCCCTTACCAGGCTCAAAGCCTTGGGTTCGAGCCATGGGGAGGGAGGAATTGGGGTTTTTAGAAAGTTGTATTTGTAATGATAAAATATATATATATATATATATATATATATATATATATATATATATATATATATATATATATATATATATATATATATATATTTCATCCTATTTTTAATTGATTTGATTTCTCACATGCAATGAAAACTATAATTACTCACTTATTTTTTGCTCCTATCAAAAAAATTCTATCGTTTATATTTTCATCATCCAAATTTGAGTGATACATAAAGAAAGCACTAGTACCACTCATTCGCGTCGATTGTAAAACATAATACGTGTCGGCTGTAGAGGCGATGAATATGGTGCAGATGCGTGAAGTCTTGACTTTAAGCTTCGGTTGTCTGTTCTAATATTACAACCGACTCCTAAAGTTAAGCTTTAGGCGTCTGTTGTAATATTTCAACTGACGCCTAAGTTGTAAGATTACAACCGAGGCCTGAAGCTTATCTTTAGGCTTCGGTTCTAATATTACAACCGACGCCTAATGTGTTTTTTTTTCCGCTCTTTCATCCAGGTCGTAGCAATTCATGACCTGCAGTCACCTGGACGTGGCCTACAATGACCATGTCATGACCTACAAAAACCTGAACGTGGCATGCACCTGAACATTCTCCACATGCACATCACCAAATCTATCGTCGTCAAATATATATATATATATATATATATATATATATATATATATATATATATATATATATATATAATCAACATATACGTAATAAAATTATATAAAAAACAATTATATTTAAAAAATGTTAATTTTTTATACAAATATGTAAATGTAAGTTTGAATGAAAAAGATTACATATACACATCAACGAAGTATTTTGCCCATAAGTATTGAATTTCGACGATTTCCTCCGTTGAGTAATATTCTTTAAATGCCTACAAATGATTAAAATGAATTATTAGTTATTTGTTAATAAAATATAAAGTCATTATTATAAATTCTCATTCTTCAATAACTTATACCTTTTGTAAAGAAGAAAGATGAAAATATTCTGTGACTATTTCATACATGTTTCTCATTAGGTAGTAGTCACATTCCGAACCTCCAGGTTGCTGAGGACACTAAAATTTTCACATTGAAAACTAACATTAGTAATAAAACTAAATAAAATACGAAAATAGTTCAAACATTTGAAATAAATTTTAAATCTGTGTTTTCCATACCTTTATATTTTGCCACGTCGTATTGCCTTTCATCCTAAGGTCTCCACATGCCCAATATATTTTGAAAACCCTCAAGTTTCAATAAATTATACGAACAAGTTAAAAAATAATAATAAAACTCAAATTTTCTACAGAAATTTGGCATAGTCTCCCTTATAAATTGAACTTATCCAACCTGTAGAGAGACCATGCTATTGAAAACTATCACAACTTCTCTACAATCACAACATAAATGCATCAATTTCACGACAACTCCAAGTACAATTAATTTCACCACAACTCTGTAATTATTTCATAAAGATTATCCTAACATATCCACTTATAAAAAAAACACACACACACACAAAAAATAATTACTTACGTGGTCAATATCGGCTTGATATCTACGTCACGTTTAAATGCAGCAGCTGAATCCAAGAAGTACAACTTTAATCATCATATGATTCAAATTAGGTAAGAGAGAGAGAGAAATATCAGTGGTCTTAGTCCTGAAAATATGGTGCTAGAATGAATTTCTTAGTTTGCATTGCCTTCATGATGTCAGCTAATGTAATGCCCCGAGCTCCGTAAAGCCCGGGATGCCACGCCGTCTTTTAAAATTGACTTTCAAATAATAATTTGTACGGAAAAATAACTAAGATTTAATTTAAATAGTTTCATTCAAGAAATTAAACATTAAATAAATTCGAAGTTTAACATAATTGGGTAGAGTAAATAAGTTCTCAAAATTCTAAACAAAAGCATGTTTTAAAACTTGTTCAGCAGCCACCACCGCATGCTCCGTCGTTAACTCCGAAATCTGCAATTTGTAAGTTTAAAAGTAGGGGTGAGCATTTCGAAGAAACGCTCATTAGGTTCAGCGCAATTTAAATAAAATGTACAGTAAATAACACATAATCATGCAACTTAAGTCATAAATTCTCATTCTCATACAATACGCAAATGGATCTCATGTCCAAAAGCAAATAGGTCATGCCTGAAGACATGTGGATCTAGGCCCGAAGGCAAGTGTTCCATGCCCGAAGACATGTGGATCTAGGCCCGAAGGCAACTAGGTCTCATAAATTACTTAATCACATGCATAAATTTACGATACGGGTTTACTTAATATTGCGCATTTAACTTAAAAGATTTTTGAAGTAATGAACCTACCTTAAAATATTATTGAGTTTGTTGAGTAAAAGAATTCTAGCCTTCTTGAAAATATTGCGCCTCGTCTAGCCCTAGAATAAATGAACTTTAATTAGAAACTCGTAATAAATGTTTTATAAATGAAATCAAATGTTGAGGATTTAATTGGAAGAATTAAAGAATTAGGGCTTGGTTAAAAAGGGTAAAGTATAAATGCTTGGGGACTGATTTGTGAAATTAATTGAAATTAGGAACTTAATTGACAAACTCAGAAAGTTTCTGGCCAAATTAGATTTCAGCAAAAACTTTGGGTAAATATAGACTCAATTGAAAACTTGGGACTAAAGATAAATATTTTAAAACTAAAGGATTGAAATAGCTTAATTTAAAAATAGGGGCTGAAATAAGTGACTTTATCACTGAAGGGATGGAATTAAATTATTTTACAACTTAAGGCCTAAAATAATCACTTTTCAAACTTTGGGGCATGAGGAGTAATTTTACAAAAATCACAATTATAAAAATCTCTCTCATTTCTCTCTCTCTCTCTCTCTCTAAAATCGGTAGAGAGAGAATAGAGGGGAGAGGACATCGGATCCTCTTCGGTGTCAGGATTTTCGGCTCCCTTTCGTCGGCGACCTACTGGGTGGTGACACCATCGAGCAGTGGCGACGAGAGGAGGGGGCAAATGGTGGCATTTTGGGCCGGATATTTTTATAAAACCGAGGCTGAGTTTGGTTCTTGAAGCTATGGTTTCCGTCCAAATCTCCGGTGACGAAGTGGCAATTCAAGGTGAGTTTGTGGGTTTGTTTATTCTTTGGTTTTGAGTTTTAATTTGGGTTTGATTGAAGGTTGATTGGAGTGAGCAATGGCGGTGGCATTGGTGGTCGGTTTGTGCGTGAGTGTTAGGGGCGGCGATTGTGGTTGTTTGGGTGGTCTGCTGATGAGGCGGCAGTGTGTGAAGGCAATGAATTTCACAAGGTGGTGGAGGCAGTGATTTGGTAATGTTTGGGTTGAGGTTTCGATTGCGGTGTTTGTGTACCGATTCTTGATGATTTGAATCTGAATTTGGTTGTCATTGGTGGATGTATGTGGTGGTTCGAAGTTTTCCATTGTGATGAAAATGGTGGTTTACATTGGCTATAGAAAACTGTGGTGGTTGGTGATGATTTCTGGTGGTGATGGTGCAGATGGTTCGAATGGCAGAGGTGGCGGGTGGTGGTGGTTTAAGGTTCGGTAGTAAGGATAGGGGACATGTAGAATGGGACTGCTCACATCATTAATAGCAAGAAATTTATGTTCTTGCATCAACATCGAGTTCCCAAGTTATGGTGACCGTGAATAGAATTTTTGACGGAGGGAGATACATACCCGAGAGTTTGAAGGTTGTAGGATCTCCTGTGTGCCCTTGACGTGAGGAAAGAATGAGGATTATATTATAGTTGATTGTGGTGTTAAACATGGTAAGTTAGGGATAATCTGTGATGGAGGAATTCAGTGGGAATTCCTATGGAAATTGTGAGTCGATTGTGGGATGGAGAGTGCTTGTGAAGATTGGAAATTTTGTTGAAGAATGTTGGAAATAGAATTTTTTAAACAGGGTAACGTAAATGAAGATGTCGAAGTTTTGGGTTAAGAAATGATTGGTTGGTTTTTAAATGGGCTTGGATGATTGATAATAATATTTGGACATAAGAAGTTGGATCTGATTAAAAATGGTTTTGGACTCAAGTTAGTCAAAGTTTGGACTAAAAGTTTGGACCTAAAATAATTAAAACTTGGACTTAAAATAAATAAGGATCTTCGAATATTTTTGATAAACTTGGACTATAAGAGAAATATATCAATATTGGACTCGTTGGATAGCTTGTAATTAATCATGTATGTTAGACTCGAGAAAAAGTTGATTCGAATTAAAGAAGTCTGATTTATTTAAGTTTAGAGAAGTTGTAAGTTTTTAGTTTTAGTTTTATATAAACTAGTCTTAAATAATGTAGAGTGCATGTGTGACGTGTTTAGGTGGGTTTACTTTTTGGTTATTTTAAAATAGGATGGTGTGTGTATATATACGTATATATATAAATAAATATCCAATTGATGTGTATGCCGTCAAATATGATTAACATAAAACATTCAAATCCTTTAATTTTGGGCCTAATGATTTATACCTATTGGAACTCTTATTCAGCTATTTAAGTCCATTCATAATAGGGTTTGCGAGTCAGACGGATATATAGTCTTACTTTTTCTTTTCTTTTACATAACGGCTGTGACTAGAAACTTAGCACTGTTCATCAAAAATTTCGTCTGCACTTAATGATTTGTTGAAAGGAATTGATCGTCATAATCATCACCACATCACGTTTATAGGTAGGATAACGAGGTGCAGTTGATTTTATCCCGTTTAAATTATCTTTCCATGTTGTTAATTTATCATGCTTATGAAAGTTAATGATATGATATGATATAATGTTTATGGCCATCCGGTACCAAAGATATGATATGACTGAGCTCTTACCGGTTTTCTAAGATATGATGACGGTATGATATTCTTGACACATGTGTTTAATAATATTATTCGGGATAGCACCATGATTTTCGTGTCCTACCGAGTATTCCATATACTCACCTCTACTATTTTACAGATTAGAACGGGTCGTTGATTGGAGGTTGATGCAGTGGTGTCGAGATGCCAGGATCTATGGATTTCAATAATTAAATTCGACGTAATTTGTGATTGAATAATTTTAATTCCAGCAGTATTTTATTTTATTCTAGTTATGGATCTCTATTTTATTTATTCGAGATTATGATTTCGGAACAAATTGATTTATTACATTGTTTCATTGAAATAAATATTTTCCTTATTATTCCTGTGCTTAACTGATTATGGGCGAGTTAAGCCCCTGTCGGTTGATTTTAATATTGTGCATAGGGAAAATATTGATAACGAATGGAGTAGGAACTGGCAAATTTTTTCGAGTTTTAAATCTTTTAAACAGTAAATGCGACACGCGTAAATCTTCTACGGGACTTGAACTTTCACAGAATTTTTTTTATTTGCATTCATTAATTGTTTAGACATGCCTGGAAGTACAGTACAGAAAAAGATCAGATTACTTGAAATTTGAACCTAGTCTTCTTTGTTGAACAACCTATAGCCTAGCTATATAATTGTTTATAATTTTATATATTATGATGTGTTACTTATTTACCTATGCATTAATTATTTCCTGTTGGGATGGACGTGTCATCTTTTTAATTGGACTAAATGCAAATGCTAAGTTTAAGCACTATTACTTTAAAGTCCTAATGTTACTTTTATTCCTTAAATTTCGAATCTGAAAATCTTATAGCAGCCTTTATTCATTATGCATGTTAAAGTGCCTTACTCAATAAATTTTTCATTAAAATAATTTTAGTCGGATTTAATAGCCTGTTGAAGTTCTTAATATATTTTTCATTTATAAATGAAGCTTGCATAATGATTCGAATTCAATTAGAATTTGGGTCGTTACAGGAAGTTTTCGTAGGGAGTGTGCGAGTGAAGACAAATCATGCTAAAAAGACCCATGTTGATATAGTGACGCGATCCCAATCGGGAATCTCGAGGAAAACGCAGAATAACTATAATAAAAACCTAGGAAAGATCTAAAACAGATTAAACACAAGAAACAATAATTAAATTAGACGATAGGATTCCAACCCAAACCTTACGACGCAAGAAATTGACGATGAGAAGGAAAAAACTGGAATTGTTGAACGCCACAAGGATTGCCTAATTCCTTGATAAGTTCGGGGTGAACGCCACAAAGATTTAATCGTTGATAAGTTCGAAACAAAAGGGAATAACTCAACCTTTCAACAAGAGAATCCTCTCTCAATAATATCAATAAACTCAAATTTGTCTTTTATAACGGAAAAGAAACATAATATAGCAAAAACGCGTAAAGAAATAAACCCTAGCCGCAACTAAAGTCCAAAACGCTGCTCCTAAGTTACGGCCGTAACTTATGGCCTCACGGCCGTAATCATCTCTAGGTCCAAAAGTGATTGCATTAGTTACAGTCGTGTCATCGATATATACGGCCATAATTGACACACTGAAACAAAATGTCATAATATAGTTACGACCGTGAAAGAGTCCCGCCGTAATTTAAGTTCTGCACAAGATTTGCGAATGCTGTTTTACGGCCGTAACTTCCACTCTTATGGCCGTGAGATGGCTTCTGCTCCTTTCTTTTAGCTCGTTCTTTAGACTTCGATTCCTTGATTCAGCTTGATCCGTCCATGTTCTCGGCTCGACCCCAACATGAAACTTGCTCCGTTTTGTACGTGGATCACTGTCATATTTCCGATGGCTAGACTTGGCCTTTGGTCTCTTATTTTGGATCACATCACAGTACATCGTCATCTAACAGTCGGGATAGCCTGTTAAGTGGGACCCCAGTCATTAGAAATGGTATCAGAGCTGGTCACCAGCAGAAAATCGGGAACTAAGTGATCTGCAGGACAAAGTGCTACGCCATAGCGTGAGCCAGCTCTTGAACCCGTAGGAGCCACCTCTAGAATCCCAACGCCTGGCAACAGATCCTCAGATGGTTTAAGCACGACGAGGACATTGCGAATCTAATGGGGGGTGATTGTAACACCCAGGCGAGGAAAGTTTAAAAGATTTGATAGGTACTACTCATACCAACAAGGTGCACCTTCTATTCTGGAAGTCCATCGTTAGAAACTTCACAGTTAAGCATGCTTGGCTTGGAGCAATTCTATGATGGGTGACCTCCTAGGAAGTTTTCTCGAGGAGCGTGCGAGTGAGGACAAAGCATGCTGAAAAACTCATGTTGGTACAGTAGGGACACTACGTTGTCATCTAACAGCCAGGACAGCCCTGTAAGTGGGACCTGAGTCGTTACAGCTAAATAAGTTATAACACCATCTGCATTTATTCTTACTGAAACCAACGCAATGTGTGTCGGAGATATGAATCCAATCGATTCAATGTCGTATTGCTTACACAAACCATGAAGGTACCTAACAATGAATAAACCAATAAACAGAAATAAAATAAAATTTTAAATTGAATTTATAATTTGTGGTCAGAAGTCTTACTTTGAAAATACTTGAAGGATAGACGTATCCAACCATTGCTGCGTAAGAAAAACGGTGTTGTCTCCAACCGTAACAAAAATACCATCGTCGAATGCACAATTGAACACAGAGGCATCTACGGGCACTTGATAGAAGTCACTACCAATAGGCAGTCGAAGGACCAGAGTGTGTAACTTTTTTCATTTATCACCCAGACATTGTAACGTGTCATCGTCAACAATCGTAGGTCGCTTAGTAGACGACAATTCGAAACTCTGAGGCGTTTTCCTTTCGTTAGATTTTTTTACCTGTTTTTGTGCCTCTACCTGCAAAAGACAATTTGTACCATCATAACACCTATAATACAAATTTAAAAGAAATTAATATTGAAAGAAACTTCTATATAACTAAACGTTATTACCTCTCCAAGAATCACTAAGTCCTTAGGCCATTGAAAGAAACTTCCAATAGCTTCGCCCACCTTGGTGTGGTGTTGAGATGGCACTGGAAGAAATAACGCTTCTGCACCATTTATAACATGGACAACAAACACCTTAACATGATAGGCCCAGAGTGGGTGATGATGCACCACAGTCTCGAATCCAGATGGATAAACCATCCCGATCACCACTATTTGTTTCTCAACATCAAGACTTACGGCGAGACGACAAGGAAGAGGCTTCTATTTTTCAACATATATGATTGAACATATATGTTAGCCCTTCTAGTTGAACTAAACTAAGCAATATTAAAAAACTAAATAATTTAACGTTATATACTTGAAGCCCATCAAATGGATCTGGATTCACAGAGTGGTAACTACTTCGAGTTGGTGGTCGGGGTTGTGGGGTTACGTCCACTTTGGCATCAACATTTACGCCCAAGGGCTGGAGGATAGCATCGTATTTATTCTACATACTATGGTACGCACTTTGCATACTGTCAAATTTACTCTGCATCTCCAACATAGTCTGATGCCTGACCCGCTCGGTAATACTATCCGCCATCTCCATCTTGATCATCTCCTTAATATCTTCTGCTGACACGACCCCACAAAATCGTCTAATATAATCATTAGGCCTTCCGTAAACATTGCTCGTGGTGACATAGACGCCATAACCCCTCACCTACTAGGATGATCCTCTTTACCAAGGGCTTCACTTAAGACATCATGATGTCTACTTGGCACAAATGTCCCCTGCGTGATCTGCTCAACTTTTTCAACCTGTTCCAAAAAACCACGGTACTAAATATAAGTACTTAAGTAATTTTTAATTGAAAATATGAAAACCTGGGAGGATATACTTACAATATTTTTTCAAACACCCCCCTCGTTTTCTCGTTGGGGATGTAATAAGTTTCATCTTCTTTCTTTTTTGATATAGCTCTAACCCACTCTAAGTTGCGATCCTCACTTAGAATTGATGAGCTAATCATGTCACATGAAGAGCTAGAAGATAGTGGGTCACTTACTATCCACTGTGGCTTCATCCCCGCATAACCAACTGATCCCAAACAATGTGAATGCTCATTTCGAAATTGACTTTCCTTGGCCTTGTTACTTATTTCCTTAAAAAAAATTACATTCTTACATGTTTTTAGTTTTCTACTCAATAAATCAAATTCTGACACTTAAATATACCTTAAATTTCACTGTCTGGCGTTGTGCCTTGAACGACTCCCATTGCTCTTCAGTTATGAAATCATAACGCTGTATAGGAGATTTATATTTTCGGTGTTCATGTGTAATGAAATCATGAACCAACCACATTTTGAAATCTTTCCACTGCTTCCCCACAACTCTCAAAATAGCTTGTTTTGGACAATCATCGAGGATGTTGAACTCTTTCTGAAAGACAAGGATAATATGCGATGTTATAAAAAAAATTACGATCACTTATCAATTACTATGTGTGAAGTGATATTACCTATATTTCTTCCCACATCATGTCCTTAGAACCTTGATTAACTTTGTGTCAATCACTGATGTTTATGTCAACATGAATGCGGACCAAAGACCCTACAAAAGCTTTGAAGTTCTTCTTGACTAGTCCGATCGGCCTATTAAGCTCATTGAACTCGATGAACTTCACTTCCAGCGCCACCTTCTTCATTTTCTTGCACATAGTTGGCCCTCTTGTCCTTTTTGTTTGGGCAATACGATGATCATCTGGGGAGCTTGAAGACTCAAACATTATATTGAGAAAATTATGCACGTACCTGCATATATAACAACAAAGAAATATATATATATATACATATATATATATATATATATATATATCAAATTAGTGTTATCAAAATCACAAATGAATATTAACAATGAATAGAGAATATATACAGAATACTAGAAAGTTATAAGCAAGAATATGTAAATGAATTCACACAATAAATAATCACGAACGACGGTCAATCCATAATCCTTCTTCATGATCCCAACACATGTAATTTGATTCAATGTTATCTTCTCCTAAAGTTGCACTCCCTTGTGTAACAATAGAAAATGGAGGGATTTCATCAAAGTGGTCATAATCTTCTTCATCTACCGCATCGCCAATGCCAACAATGCGTCTCTTGCCTTGAAGGACGACCGATCACTTAGTATCGGCAGGATCAAGAACATAAAATACTTGTTTCGCTTGTGATGCATGTATGAATGGCTCATCAAGATAACTCAATCATCCAAAATCCACCAAAGTGAAACCTAAATAATCCACCCAAACACTCCGTCGGTTATCAACCCATTTACATTTGAAGAGAGGAAACTTGAACTCCCTATAATTAAGTTCCCAAATATCTTCAATTACACCATAATAGGACATCGATGCATCTATTGGCGTGGTATCTTTAGCACTGAAAAAATCTCTTGATAGTGCTACTTGTGTCACTCCACTGTTTTGCACCGCACTCTTATCATCTTGACATTTAGTGTAAAATGTATAACAATTAATTTCGTATGGTTCATACGACCTCACAATCGTGCTAGGACCGTGTGCTAACCACTTTACCGTTTCAACAATGGTATTCGACATTTGTGACAACTCTTTCATCACTCTATATTTAACCATTTTACAAATGAACGATTATGTTGATTAGTTACCCACCTTTCAACTTTAAAAGGATTCTATCCAATTATGGGTGAATTTTAGTAAGGTGTTGTAATACAAGGAGGTGTGCTTTGTCTCGCAATTCAAGATTGGGTCATTAATTTGCATCCAATCGTACATTTACCTTCGAGTCTTCCCTCGCTAGGATATTTAGGAACACCAAACATCAGCATGCCACCGCATGTTCTTTGCGTCCTTTGCATTGGAAAACAAACGTTTAAATCTTGGTATTACGGGTAGGTACCATAACACCTTCGCCCTAGGGCTTTTCTTATCCTCACAATTATTGACTCGATGTTAAATCTACCCTCCAAATATAAAGGGGTCAGGTTATAGCCTAGCAATAATCCAGGGTCATTCTTCCTAGGGATTTTATTGGTATCGTAATATTTGCTAAATTCGAAACTTAAACTATGATTTCAATTATGTTAAAATGAATTTGAAGAGAATATAATTAAATTGCAATGAAAGGGAAATTTGAGTGGAGTTATTCTTTCGCTATCAATTGGGCTTTCAAATAAGATTGGTGTGAATTTCTTGAAATCGATAAGATTTAAACATATTCGTACGAAAATTAGTCAATTTATTTTACGGCATTTAGTCGAGCATGTTGTGTGCATAATCAATACATACCACATCAACGACATCAATCGAAGTAAAATAATTTGAAAAATTAAAACACTCGTTAATTATCATCAATCACAAGAATTATCTATAGAAAATTAACACTCACCCATTGAGGCTAGGAATAACTCCTCTCAAATATAATCTAGCCGGGCATAATTAAATTAAACGAAATAAAATTCAAACAAACAATAACTATTACTAAAAATTAAATTCAAGTTTATAAATTAAAAATTCAATAACCGAAATATATATCTAAAAATCAACTAACATCAATAATATAAAGTTATTTAAACCAATGATTAAAACAACTAGAAGACTAAACAAAATAGGAATAAAACTAGAACCAATAACCCAAAACAATCAAGTTCAGCCTTTATTTTCGATGTAGGGAGGAGCTGGCTGCCGAAGTCTGGGGTCGGCTGCTGCTGGTGTAAACCGGAGTTGCTGTTGAAGACTGCAGGCTTGTGCTGGTGGATGGTCTGTGGCGAGAGAAGAGCTACGGATGGTAGTGGTGCAGCTGAGGGAGAAGGCTGGCGGCTGGTTCCAGTTGGAGGTTGAGAATGGCGGTTGCTGGTTTGGTGGCTGATGGAAAGAATGGTTGCGGTTGGAAGAATGAAGATGGAAGGGATGAAGTGGGGCTGGCGGCTGAAGGTTGCTATTGGGACCTGAAACAGAATTCTTGCGGCTGCTGGGTCTTGAAGGTGGAGAGGGAGTTGAAAATCTAAAGACAGATTGAGGGAGGGGACTTGCGGCTGTATGGCTGAACGAAGGAGAAGTGGCTGGTCAGTTTGTTGATGGAAAGAGACAGAGGAGATGAAGGAGAAGTGAGAGACGAGGCTAGCGGGTTGGTTGTGTGTGTGAGGGAGAGAGGCAGGTTGCTGGTTTTTGTGAGGGAATGAATGGCTTGCGGCTGGTTGAGTTAGAAGAAGACGGAGGATGAGGGAAAGCTGCAACTGGGGGATGGAGGCTGTGGGCTGGAGAGGGAGAAGTGGAGTGATGAGGCGTGAGGTTGAGGTGAAGAAGATAGCAGACAGAGAGTAGTAGGTTAGGTTGGTCGAGAGAGAGAGGTGGGCTGGGAAATTCAAATTGTTTTTTTGGACTAAAGAATTGGGCCAAAAATGTGGGTTGGAAATTGAATTGGATATAAAAAGATTGTCCATTGTATTTTTGCAGTTAAATAAACGAAATCAATAGTCAATAAAATCAATTTAGAGTTTAAGAATTAAAATTAAATCTTTTATAAGTTTTACTCTAAATTACAAAATTTAATTCCCCAAAATTGTATTTTTCATTTATTTACTTCTTTAAAATAAGTAAAATTGGACAATAATCACACTCCCCAACTAGCTTTTTGCTAGTCTCTAGCAATTAAAGCGAATTAAAAACATGACTAACTCAATGAAAAACTTCAATTGTAAAGTCAACTTCACAAAATAAAGAGATCAAGCATTATATCCAAATTAGTCCATAAAAACATTCCCAAAATTTGTGTGTGTGTGTTTTAAGCCGATCCATCAAACCACTAACCCCAACACATACAGTGTCGAGTATTCACTCAAGCCAAGTATAAACTCCATATACTCACGGGTATGTGTATTTTGTTTCTGAACTGGTTAGGAGGTCACTCATGGAGTTTGAAAATTGATCACTCAAGCATTCAATAAAGGCCATATATATGTGGATGACAGTAATGCAAATATTGACCTCATGAAAAGCTCACAACCATTGGGACTCAACCGTTCTTACCACAAGCCTACTTAAGATCAAAATGTCAATGTCAATTTAAAGGTGACGCTTGTGTTATCAAATGAACTGATAAGGAGGGGTGGAAGAAAAGATTTACGTGTTCCAGTGATAATAGTAGAACAAGAAATTCCAATGGAAGTATAAGAGGCAATGTAGCATTTTTTTTTTTTGTATAGGATAAGGAAATAAAAGAAGTGAATAGAAATTGAGGACTTCCAAAATATAAGCAAGGATAATAATTTTCACTTTTAATCACACTTCAAGCTTGCTTTCTTCTTCACATCCTTTACTTTCTCTTCAATACGTCTCCCTTTTCTTTTTCTTTTTTTTTAACTGAGATCCTCTCAAATAATTTTTCAACATTTTCCTCTAGTCTCAATGACTGTCAAATACTTTCCAACTCCACTTTTCTTTCTTTTTCATGCACTGAACGTTTGTTTCTCAAATATGGAGCAAAAATAGTCATCCTCACTTATACTTGAAAGTAGAAACAAGGTTATGTATTTATGGAAGCAATGTCTGGATGTAATGTCATTTTTAATGTGAAATAGATGAAAGGGCTTTGTGGCTATGAAGGAATTTTGTGGATATGAAGGGATTTGTGATGGGAAGAGAATATGATAATATTAGCTTCAAAGGATCAAATTTTTATTTGACATTGACCTTCATCGTTTCTCAAGTGTAAACCACCAACAATCCACAATCCGTGTAATGATACCCAATGGAAGTAGCAATATCAAACAAGGGCAATATAAGAAAACCACCAATCACTCAACTCTCATGATGAACAAATAAAATTACTTAAACTTGAGAGAGCTCTAGTTGTATGTGTTGACTATCCATCTTACCACAAGGCTTAAATTCATGCATAAAATTTTTTTTAGGAGGGAGGTCTTTACAGAATAACAAAGATATAACTCAAGACTCAAGATGTACTCAATTTTAATGCTCAACTACCACAAAAGAATTTATGCAAAACAAGTACATTTGAGTCACTCTCCCCCCAACTAAAATCAGACATTGTCCTCAATGACTCAAAGAGAAGAAAAATGAACGGTGAATAATAAACACGACTCAAAATTAAATCAAGCTAAAGGAGAAGAGTGTACCTGAGAGGAGGCTTATGCACATGAGCAATTATTCAAGAATGAAAAACTAAAAAATGAAGAAAAGAATAAAACTGCAAAAAGAAAATAAAATATATACATAATAATAAAGGTTAGTTCCAAGAAAATCAGCCGCTGGAAGCAGGGTCTAGCAGAGGTAGTTCATTAATATCAGCAGAAAAATTATCCAAAAATGGTTTCAGACGTTGTCCATTAACTTTAAAAACAGTACCAGTTTTTGGATCCAAGATTTCAACTGCTCCATAAGGGTAAACAGTTTGCACAATGTAAGGACCAATCCATTTAGTTCTCAACTTACCAGGAAACAGATGAAGTTTAGAGTCATACAGCAATACTTTTTGAGAAGGAAAAAATGATTTTCTAAAAATTTTCTTATCGTGAAAAACTTTCATTTTCTCTTCTGAAATTTTTGCATTCTCATATGCTTCCAAACGCAATTCATCTAACTCATTCAATTTCAGTTTCCTAAATTCACCAGCTTGATCTAAGTCAAAGTTGAGTGTTTTTGACAAGGTTTTCCAAATACAATTCTATAAGGAGACATTCCAAGAACAGTTTTAAAAGCAGTCCTATAGGCCCATAAAGCATCATCCAATTTTATAGCCCAATCTTTTCTATTTGGATTCACTGTTTTTGTCAAAATGCTTTTTATTTCCCGGTTGGCTAATTCAGTTTGACCATTTGTTTGAGGGTGATAGGGAGTGGAAATCTTATGCCTAATGCCATATTTCTTTAACAGAGTTTCAAAAGGTTTATTACAAAAATGTGTTCCTCCATCGCTAATTATGGCCTTAGGCATACCAAACCTAGACAAAATATGTTCTTTCAAAAATTTGAGCACAACTTTATGGTCATTTGTTCTACATGGAATAGCCTCTACCCATTTTGACACATAATCAACAACAACCAATATATATAGATATCCAAAAGAAGGGGAAAAGGACCCATAAAGTCTAATCCCCAACAATCAAAAATTTCAAGAACAAGGATTAGTGCTAATGGCATCATATTCCTATGGCTAAGACTACCAAGTTTCTGACATGCTTCAAAATTTTTACAAAATGTATGGGCATCCTTAAATAAACTAGGCCAATAAAAACCACATTGAAGTACCTTAGCAGCTGTTTTCTGCGAAGAGAAATGGCCTCCGCAAGCATGAGAATGACAGAAAGTAAGAACTTGTTGTACCTCGTCATCAGGAACACATCTTCGAATGATCTGATCAGCACAATATTTGAATAAGTATGGATCATCGTAGAAGAAGTTCCTGGAAATAGCTTTCATCCTCATTTTTTCTTGGACACTCCAATTTGAAGGCATGTGACCTGTAACAAGATAATTAACCAAGTCAGCTAACCATGGAACAATATTCAAGCTAAATAACTGTTCATCGGGAAATGAGTCATTCAAAGGGTGAGAAACTTTTGAATTATCAGAATTTAATCTGGATAAATGATCAGCGACAACATTTTTTGCCCCTTTTTTATCCTTAAATGTGATGTCAAATTCTTGCAATAACAAAATCCATCGAATGAGTCTAGGTTTAGCATCTTTCTTTGTGAACAAATATTTAAGAGCAGAATGATCAGTAAAGATGGTAACAGGGGTCCCAATAAGATAAGTTCGAAATTTTTCCAGTGCAAAAACTATTGCTAGCAGCTCTTTTTCAGTAGTTGTGTAATTTAATTGAGCTTGATTCAAAGTTCTGCTAGCATAGTAGATTACATAAGGTTCCTTACCTTTCCTCTGGCCAAGCACCGCCCCTATAGCTATATCACTTGCGTCACACATTAATTCAAAAGGTAGAGACCAATCAGGTGATCTAACTATGGGTGCAGTGGTGAGAGCCATTTTTAGATGTTCAAATGCTACAGTGCATTCATTAGTCCAAACAAATTTTGTATCATGCATCAAAAGTGTAGTTAAAGGTTTTGCTGTGACACTAAAATCTTTTATGAACCTCCTATAAAAACCTGCATGGCCTAAAAATGATCGAACGTCTTTTACACTCGAAGGAATAGGCAACCTAGAAATTGAATCAACTTTTGCCTTATCTACTTCTGTGCCTTTAGAAAAAATTATATGACCTAAAACAATTCCTCTTGTTACCATGAAATGACATTTCTCCCAATTAAGGAGAAGTTGCTTATTTTCACACCTGCATAAAACAGCTTTCAAATTTGTTAGGCAATCATCAAATGAATTACCATACACAGAGAAATCATCCATAAAAACTTCCAAAAATTTTTCTATCATGTCACTGAATATGCTAAGTATGCATCTTTGAAAGGTTGCTGGGGCATTACAAAGACCAAAAGGCATTCTTTTAAAAGCAAACGTCCCAAAAGGGCAAGTAAAAGTAGTTTTTTCTTGGTCTTCTAATGCTATTTCAATTTTATGATAGCCTGAAAAACCATCCAAGAAACAATAGAATGAATGTCCAGCAACTTTTTCTAACACTTGATCTAAAAATGGTAAAGGGAAATGGTCTTTTCTGGTCATGGAATTCAATTTCCTATAATCTATGCACATTCTCCAACTAGTAGGTACTCTTTTAGTTATCATTTCTCCCTGTTCATTTTCAACAACAGTAACCCCAGTTTTCTTAGGTACTACGTGAGTAGGACTTACCCACTTGCTGTCTGCAATAGGATAAATAATACCTACATCAAGTAATTTTAAAACTTCATTTTTAACAACCTCTTTCATGTTAGGGTTTTAGCCTTCTTTGAGATTCCCTAGAAGGATTAGCATTTTCTTCTAGAAAAATTCTATGAGTGCACACTAAAGGACTAATTCCCTTAATATCCGCTATAGTCCAACCTATTGCAGATCTATGATCATTCAACACTTTCAACAACATATTTTCCTGATCACAAGTAAGAGTAGAAGAGATTACCACAGGGTATGATTCATTAGGTCCCAAGAATGCATACTTTAGTTCCGATGGAAGAGGTTTAAGCTCCAGAGTTGGCATCTTCTCTGCTGATGTTTGCATGGGTGTCTGGCTAACATTTAGAGGCTCAATGTTTGGCTGCTGTTGTTATACTTTTTGAAGGGTCTTGAATGTTGTCCAATTCGAGATTCTGCTCAAGATGCTCATCAGGATCTTCTAACTCACTTAGCAGCTCTTCCAACGTATTGACTTCCTGAACTTCATCAAAATCTTTTGGTTGCCTACAAGCATTGAATATGTTAAGTTTCAAAGACATATTTCCAAAAGTCAACTTTAAAATACCACTCCTACAATTTATTAAAGCATTTGAAGTTGTAAGAAATGGTCTACCAAGAATAACAGGGATTTGAGGAGAAGTTTTAGGTGTACTTTGAACATCAATAACAACAAAATCAACTGGATAGTAGAATTTATCAACTTGAACCAAAACATCCTCAATTATCCCTCTAGGCATCTTAATAGATCTATCTGCTAATTGTAAAATCATGGGGGTAGGTTTAAGTTCACCTAGACCAAGTTGTGTATATACGCTAAAGGGCAAAAGATTTACACTCGAACCTAAATCTAGCAAGGCATGACCAATACGAGTGGTTCCTATCATACAAGCAATGGTTGGAGAACCAGGATCTTTAAATTTTTTAGGAGTTTGGCATTGTATGATAGAACTCATTTGTTCAGTTAAAAATGCTTTGTTCTTAACAGCTAGCTTCCTTTTCACTGTACACAAATCCTTAAGAAATTTAGCATAGGCAGGGACTTGTTGAATTTCATCTAACAGAGGAATATTTACCCTAACTTGCTTAAAAATCTCATGAATTTTCGTTTGATTTTTGGTCTTATTACCAGGTTGTAATCTTTGAGGAAAAGGGGCAGGGGGTGCACCTACTATTGGCCTAGGTGGTTCCTGAACATCAGATAGAGATTTTAATACAGTATTATCAACAGGAGGTTCAACTTGCTTACCCACCAAGTTCTCTTTAGGTTCAGGAACTTGGATTTGCTTACCACTTCTCAAGGTAGTTACTGCTTTCACATGTCTCAGATTGGGCTCATCGACCCCATTGTATTGAGTTTGAGGATTAGGCATTGGTTGAGCTGGAAACTTACCTTTTTCTGATGCACTCGCCTGAGTAGTCAGCTTTGTAAGCTGAGATCGGATGTCATTGATGGCCTGAGAGTTTTGATTGTTGATGGCAGCTTGGCTTTGCATGAATTGTTGGATTTGGTCTTCCAGACTTCTCTTCTGCGGTGGCATATATGGTGTTGGTTTTGAAGGTCCAGCATTGTTACCAACATTATTGCTTCCTCCTTGATCATTCCTCCAACTTAAATTTGGATGATTTCTCCAACCTGGATTATAAGTACTCGAATATGGGTTAGAATAAGGTTTGGAAATCATATTAACAGCAACAGATTGATCAAAATACATCTCTTTCAGTTGGGGAAGTACAGGACAATCAGAGGTTAAATGCTGTACATCATCACAAATTGAACATTTTTCTAAAATAGTGGAAGAGGAATTGACTTCATTCACTTTTTGAGTTTCCAAGCTTTCAAGTTTTCGAGTGATGACGGCCAATCGGGCATTTATGTCATCATCTGCTCTAAGTGAATGAATTCCATTTCCAGATGCAATTTTTGGAAATTCAGTTTTTATTGTAACACCCCTATCAAACTCATCAATGTTATCCCAAGATTGGGCATTTTCAGCTAAATCATCAAAAAATGTAAAAACTTCATTCGGGTCTTTTGCAAAGAAATCACCATTACTCATGGTTTGCACGAATTGTCTCATTTCTGGTCTGAGCCCTTCATAAAAAAATTTCGTTAACATCCATTTCTCATAACCATGATGAGGACAAGATAACAACAAATCTTTGAATCTTTCCCAACTAGTGTAAAAATTTTCATTATTCTTTTGGGAAAAATTCATGATTTGTCTTTGAATAGCGGTGGTTCTTTGTGGTGGAAAAATTTTTTTAATGAACTCTTTCCGCATATTTGCCCAATTTGTAATTGAACTAGGCCTTAAAGAGTTAAGCCATGACTTAGCTTTATCCTTTAGTAAAAAAGGGAAAAGCTTGAGTCGAATGACTTCCTCAGTGCAATTTCTTTCAAGAAAAGTAAAACAAACCCCTTCGAATTCCTGGATGTGGTGATATGGACTCTCTGATGGCATCCCATAGAAGCGTGGTAGATGATCAATCATTCCCGGTTTGAAGTTGAATACCGCTGCATTTGCAGGCATCACTATGCATGACGGAGTGCTTGCCATCGTTGGAAAAATGTAATCTCTAAGACTTCGAACGACTGGTGCCTCATTTGGATCTGCATTATTTGCCATTACTACCTGCTGATTTTCAAGAATTAAAAATTGGTTAGTGGATTCCAATCTTACTAATCGCTTAGTATTATCTTGGAACCAAACGAACATAAACAATAAACAATATCAAGAATAGTAGTCGAACAAAATAATAATAAAAAAATAAAAATAACAGAATTCAGCAAAAATATATTAACACCAAAATAATCCCCGGAAACGGCGCCAAAAACTTGACTCGATGTTAAATCTACCCTCCAAGTATAAAGGGGTCAGGTTATAGCCTAGCAATAATCCAGGGTCATTCTTCCTAGGGATTTTATTGGTATCGTAATATTTACTAAATTCGAAACTTAAACTATGATTTCAATTATGTTAAAATGAATTTGAAGAGAATATAATTAAATTGCAATGAAAGGGAAATTTGAGTGGAGTTATTCTTTCGCTATCAATTGGGCTTTCAAATAAGATTGGTGTGAATTTCTTGAAATCGATAAGATTTAAACATATTCGTACGAAAATTAGTCAATTTATTTTACGGCATTTAGTCGAGCATGTTGTGTGCATAATCAATACATACCACATCAACGACATCAATCGAAGTAAAATAATTTGAAAAATTAAAACACTCGTTAATTATCATCAATCACAAGAATTATCTATAGAAAATTAACACTCACCCATTGAGGCTAGGAATAACTCCTCTCAAATATAATCTAGCCGGACATAATTAAATTAAACGAAATAAAATTCAAACAAACAATAACCATTACTAAAAATTAAATTCAAGTTTATAAATTAAAAATTCAATAACCGAAATATATATCTAAAAATCAACTAACATCAATAATATAAAGTTATTTAAACCAATGATTAAAACAACTAGAAGACTAAACAAAATAGGAATAAAACTAGAACCAATAACCCAAAACAATCAAGTTCAGCCTTTATTTTCGATGTAGGGAGGAGTTGGCTGCCGGAGTCTGGGGTCGGCTGCTGCTGGTGTAAACCGGAGTTGCTGTTGAAGACTGCAGGCTTGTGCTGGTGGATGGTCTGTGGCGAGAGAAGAGCTATGGCTGGTAGTGGTGCAGCTGAGGGAGAAGGCTGGCGGCTGGTTCCAGTTGGAGGTTGAGAATGGCGGTTGCTGGTTTGGTGGCTGATGGAAAGAATGGTTGCGGTTGGAAGAATGAAGATGGAAGGGATGAAGTGGGGCTGGCGGCTGAAGGTTGCTATTGGGACCTGAAACAGAATTCTTGCGGCTGCTGGGTCTTGAAGGTGGAGAGGGAGTTGAAAATCTAAAGACAGATTGAGGAAGAGGACTTGCGGCTGTATGGCTGAACGAAGGAGAACTGGCTGGTCAGTTTGTTGATGGAAAGAGACAGAGGAGATGAAGGAGAAGTGAGAGACGAGGCTAGCGGGTTGGTTGTGTGTGTGAGGGAGAGAGGCAGGTTGCTGGTTTTTGTGAGGGAATGAATGGCTTGCGGCTGGTTGAGTTAGAAGAAGACAGAGGATGAGGGAAAGCAACAACTGGGGGATGGAGGCTGTGGGCTGGAGAGGGAGAAGTGGAGTGCTGAGGCGTGAGGTTGAGGTGAAGAAGATAGCAGACAGAGAGTAGTAGGTTAGGTTGGTCGAGAGAGATAGAGGTGGGCTGGGAAATTCAAATTGTTTTTTTGGACTAAAGAATTGGGCCAAAAATGTGGGTTGGAAATTGAATTGGATATAAAAAGATTGTCCATTGTATTTCTGTAATTAAATAAACGAAATCAATAGTCAATAAAATCAATTTAGAGTTTAAGAATTAAAATTAAATCTTTTATAAGTTTTACTCTAAATTACAAAATTTAAATCCCCAAAATTGTATTTTTCATTTATTTACTTCTTTAAAATAAGTAAAATTGGACAATAATCAATTATCGTTCATGTTCTTTCACTTATATCTTGATGCCCCACACTTTGGACACAAACGCAAGTCCTTATACTCATTTCGATACAGTATACAATCATTTGGACATGCATGTATCATCTCGATCTCCATACCCATCGGGCACAACAATTTGTTTGCCTCGTAGATTGAACTAGGAAGCTCATTATCCTCCGGAAGCATCTCTCGTAAAAGTTCCAGCAATGCTGTGAAACTCTTATCACTCCACCTATTGTTTGCTCTCAAGTTATACAATTTCAGTATAGTAGACAATTTTGTGAATTTATTACAACCAGAAAACAAAGGTTTCTCAGAATCTTTGAACAAGCTATCAAATATATGAGGTTTTTCAATGAATTCCCCTTATATATCATGCATCATTTCGTCTATCATGTCATTCTCGTCATTTTCCATGTCATTCTCACCAATATTGCTCAAATTATTCTCCTCCTGATCACCAACATCATCACCAATGCTCATCCTAGGAAGCATACTCTCACCATGTCATACCCATTGTGTATAACCTTCCTTAAACCCACGACGAATCAAATGGCTCTTCACTTGCTCAAAACTACGAAACTTTCTTAGATTCTTACAATCATAACAAGGACAAAAAATCATTGCTTCACCTTTCTTTCCCCTGTGTTTGTCCGCACATTTCATAAACTCTTCAACACCTTTTACATATTCATGTATATTACGCCTTCCATAGATCCAATCCTGATCCATATCTAAATGACCTAAATGTGAAGATATAATTAGAAAAAATATTAGTTTTGAGTTAATATTTTTCATGATAGAACCTTAAACCAACTATATATTAATGATTAAAATCAAATAAGATAATTTATAAGATTGGAAACTTCATAATTTTATTAGGATGATTATATTCTATGTAGTTATTTATTTAGTATGGTCAATTCTGTACTAGTGAAAATCACTTTAAATTATAATTTTTATTTTTTATTTACAAAATCCTACAAAAATTTCGGCAGAATCTCCCCTATAAATTGGACTTAGCCAACCTGTAGGAGGAATAAAAATGCAACAATAAAACCAAAATGTTCAACCTCGACGTATTCAAAACACATACACAACTCCAGTTAAACTTCAACATCATCAACTAATCCAAAATTAATCCAAAATCCATTTCCAATTCCTAAAAAGTCAAGCTAAGATTTCATAACTTAACATCCCATAATTTTAATAGAAGTCAAAAAATTCAAATATTACAATATATCCATCTACTAACTCAAAATCAACAATATAAAATTAACATCCAAACTAAAATAATAAAAAAGTCATTTAAACCAATTAGCATATAAAATCATAAATTCAATCACAAACTAACAAATTAAATCAATTAATTACACACACACACATATAAATGTGTTTGTGTGTGTGTATATATATATATATATACATAAAGTAAGAGGAGGTGGGGTACGAGGTGGGAGGGAGGGGGCGGGTCTCTCAAGGCCAGGGGAGGAGAGGTGGTGGCGGGGGATGCGCAGTGGAGGCGGGGGAGGCGCGGTATGGTAGAGGGGTTTTTTATTTTTGTAAGAGAAAGAGATATAGAGAGAGGGGAGGAATGTGGTGGTGGTGGTGGTGGTAGAGGTGGGTGTTGCCGACGGCTGGAATGGGGGTGGTGGTGGTGGTGCACTAGTACAATTTTAGTCATTTGCGTCGGTTGTGGAAGTGACGCATATGGCGCAGACGTACATGGTGAAGGGAATATGCGTCGGTAATTTTCCGACGCAAAAAGTAAAAATATATGCATCTGTTGTACAAAAAATCGACGCATATAGTTAAAAAAAAGAATTAAGAATATGCGTCGGTTTTACATGAAAATCGACGCTTATAGTACAACTATATGCGTCGGTTGCACTGTACAACCGATGCATATGTGTCGGTTTTACTTGAAAATCGATGCATATTCTTCTTCTTCTTTTTTTAAATCCAAAATCCTGTTTAATATCAACCTCATCATTAACGGTAATTATCAACAACCAACAAATAATCAACAGTAATGCATAATAAAATTATATAAGTCAACTTACAGTAATATTAATGATAGTTATTACAAATTTTCAGTACATATACATTAATTACATAAAAAATGAAAATTTACATACAAGATTCATAGAAGTATTTAGCCCATAAATTTCTAACATCGTCCATCTCCTCTACTGAGTAAGAATTTTGATTAATTGCCTACAAACAGTTAAGATAAATTATTAGTTATTTCTTAATAACTAATAAATAGATAATTAAACAGTTCGTTGTGTTTAATATTTAAAATACCTTATCTAAAGAAAATAATTGAAAATATTGTGTGACTATTTCATACATGTTTCTCATAACATAATAGCCACATTCAGAAACTCCGGGTTGCTGAGGACACTGAAATTTTCACATTAAAACTATAATTAGTATGTGTGTGTGTTTGTGTGTGTGTGTGTGTGTATAGAGAGAGAGAGAGAGAGAGAGAGAGAGAGAGAGATCTAATTATTCAAGAGTTTGTAGTAACTTTTAAATTGACATACCGCAATTCGTTTCCAATTTACATTGCCTATACTCCTCTTGCCACCATTTATCTAAAATGTTTTAAGAGCCCTAATATTTGAATAAAAATGAATGATTATGTATTTATAAAGAAATTTTGGCAGAATCTCCTCTATAAATTGAACATAACAAACCTATAGAGAGACCCTGGAATTAAAAACTATTTTAACTTCTCAAGAATCACAACATGAACACATCAATTTCACCTCAAACTCGATAACAATTATATATATGGAAACTATCAAAACTTATCCACCACATACTGAACAAAAAAAAATATCAAGGAAATATATAAATACTTACGTATTCAACGTTGGTCTGATTTGTATTCTACGCTTATTTTACCCCATTGAATCCAAGAAGTATATGATGTTGGTTTTAGAAAAATTCACTAGCAACATCCAATGATTTCTACGTAATATGAACGTATAAATACAACTTCAAATACCAAATGATTCGAACTGAGTAAGAAAGAATGAATATTAATAGTCTTACTCTTGGAAGTACGGTGCGAGGATGTATTGCTTCGATTGCAAGGTCTGCATGATTTTAGCCATATACGTAGTGATGCTGTCAAAATTATTTTTCACCTTACTTGACGCAATTTGTGACGGACACATAAATCCAACCGACTTGACGCTGATTTCCTCACACAACTCATGTAGGTACCTAAAAATAATTAAATCAATAAATAAATGAATGATGAAAATTTAAATGGAATTTATAAATTTGTGTTAAGCAGTCTTACATCGTGTGTATTTGCAGGATAGATATATTCAACCATTCCATTTTAAGCAAGTCGTCGATTGTAACGTAAATGTCTGTGTCGTCCGTATGATGAAACACATTTGCGTCTAAAGGCACAGTGAAAAAGTCAATACCAACAGCTGTCCGAATGATCGCATTGTGCAACCTTTTGCAATCATCACCCAGACATTGTAACGTTGCATCGTCAACCAGGGAAGATCATCGGGTAGATGACATTTCAGAACTTTTGGCCTTTTTTTGTTTGTTGACTTTTCCTGCGTGTAAAAAATTGTTATCATCATAATTCGTTTCATATAAATATCAAATAAAAAATTTTACCGAAACTTTTATATAATTAAAAATTATTACCTCTCCTAACATAACCAGATGTTGAGGCCATTGACTGAAGTTTCCAATAACTTCCCCCACCGTGGTGTGATATTGAGATGGCACTGGTAAAGGATATGCTTCTGCACCACTTACAACATCATCAACCGCCACTTTAACATGATCGGTCAAGAGTGCTTGATGGTGCACCACAGTTTTAGGTCCAGATGGGAACACTGTCCCTCTCGCTACTATATGGAGCTCGTTATCATAACTTACGGCTAGACGACACGGTATCGGTTTCTATTGTTCAACATGATGAAAATCATCCTTAGATCGTACAGTTGAAATCAGTTTAAAATGATATTCTACACATTCAAATAATTTAATTCACATTTGATACCTGAAGCCCACCATACGGATTTGGATCAACAAAATGCGACTGCTATGAGTTAGTGGTGGGGGAGTCGGAGTTATGTCCACATTGGCATCAACATTCAAGCCAATGTGCTGAAGGATAGAATCATATTTTTGTTGCATACTATCGAACTTATTTTGCCACTCTGACCTGACTCGATCGGTCTCCCTCGTGATCATATCTTTAACAGCATCTACCAACACGACCCCACTCGATCATTTTCTGGAACTATAGGGCTTGCCATAGACATCATTGATCGTGACTAGACACAATATCCCCTCACCCGTCCAGGATGCTCCTCCTTCCCAAGGGCTTCGGATAAGACATCATGGTGTCTAATTGGGACAAATGACCCTTGAGTGGCTTCCTCCCCTTTTTCAATCTGTTCCAAAATGAAAAAAAAAAAAAAAAGTGAGAATTTATTATAAGTACACTTCAGTAAATTTTAATTCACTATATGAAAAAATGAGCGGCTATACTTACAATTTTTTTCATACACCTCCCTCGTTTTCTCTTTGGGGATGTAGTAGGTTCCATCGTCTTTCTTCTTGGATTTTGCTCTAACCCAATCTAAATTGTGATCTTGGCTTAACATAGACGAGCTAATTGACCCACAAGAAGACGCAGTAGGCAGTGGGTCTATTTGAAGCCACTCTTGCCTTATCTCAACATACCCAGCTTGGCCTATGGATGCTCATTCTGTAGTTGCCTTTCCTTAGCCTTTTGACTTTTTTCCTTCACAAAAAAATCACAATCTTTTAGTCTTTCAAATTAGTATAAAAATTGAATAAGAATTGTGGCACTATACAAACCTTGAAAATCTCAGTCTCACGTTCCTTTTTGAATTTTTTCCATTGTTCCTTTGTCAAGAAATCGTACAGATGAGTAGGTGATGTATATTTCGGGTGCTCCTTGTTGATGAAATCACGCACCAACCTTGTTTTGAAGTCTTTCCAAAGCAAACCCGCAACTCTCAAAATAGTTTTTTTCATGTCGTCATCGGGTATGTTGAATTCCCTCTAAAATACAACAATAATATGCAATGTTATTTCAAAAATATTAATTACTATTAACTATATATACATATGTACACACACATATTTGATACCTTTATATCTTCCCAAATCATGTTCTTAAGGCCTTGATCAACTTGGTGTCGTCACTGATATTTATATCAACTTGAATACGGACCCAAGACCCAAGATAAGACTTGCAGTCCTCCTTATGTCGTCCGGTCGATCTACTGTGCTCATCAAATTCAATGACTTTCATTTCCTGCACCTTCTTCTTCATCTTTTTGCAAGTTGTTGGCCCTCTAGTCTTTTTCTTTTGGCTGATGGACTGATCATGATCAGATGACATGGCTTTGAAAGTTACTATTCAACGTACCTGCATGTATAACAACACAGAAATATATATGTAGCATATTAATTAGTGTTACCAAAATAAAAAAATAAATTTTTCAATGAATAGAGTATATATATAAACAATATTACAAAGTATAAGAATGTAAATGACCTCACACAACTAATAATCACGAACGATGATCAATCCACAATCCTTCTTCATGATCCCAATGCATGTAATCGGTTTTAAGGTTATCTTCCCCTGATGTTGTACCCATTTGTATACCAATAGAAAATGGAGGGGTTTAATTAAAGTGGTCATAGTCTTCTTCATCCACCACATCACCAATGCCAATAATACGTCTCTTACCTTGAAGGACAATTGATCATTTAGTATCGACAGGATCAGAAACATAAAATCTCTGTTTCGCTTGTGATGCAAGAATGAATGGCTCATCATGATAGCTCAGCCAACCAAAATTCACCAAAGAAAAAACTAATTCATCCACCCGAACACCCCATTGGTTATCAACCCATTTACATTGGAAGAGAAGAAACTTGAACTCCTTGTAATCAAGTTCCCAAATATCTTCAGTTACACCATAATAAGACATTGCAACATCTATTGGCTTGGTATCTTTGGCTCTGGAAAAATATCTTGATAATGCTACTTGTGTCACGCCACTATTTTACATCGTACTTTTACAATCTTGACGTTTTGTGTAAAATGTATACCCATTAATGTCACATGCTTCATAAGACCTCAGTAGTACGCCATGGCCATACCATAACCACTTTATCGTTTCAGAAATAGTATTCGGCGTTTGTGACAACTCTTTCATTACTAGATCTTTGAACCATTTTGCAAATGAGCGATTATGTTGATTAGTCACCCACTTTCATCTTTTGAAGGATTCTGCTGCCTTAAAATGGACATGTGCTGGTCCAAATATGGATAAACCTCAATTAGGTGTTGTAAGATAAGGAGGTGTGCTTTGTCTCGTAATTTAACACTAGGCAAGATTGTGTTGCATCCAATTGTACCTTTACCTTCGAGTCTTCCCTCGTGATGCTTTTTAGGAATTCCAATAGCCTCAACACCATCCAGGTAATCACTGCAAAATTCGATAACCTCCTCAGCAGCATAACCTTTAATGATACTGCCTTCAGGTCTAAATCGATTTCTCACATATCCTTTTAATATTCCCATGTATCTCTCAAATGGATACATATACCTTAAGAAAACCGGACCACAAATCTTAATTTCTCTCACCAAGTGAACAAGAAAATGCACCATAACATCAAAAAATGATGGCAAAAAATACATTTCAAATTGACATAGAGTGATAACAATATAACCTGCAAATCATCCAACACCTCCGGATCAACAACTTTACTGCAAATTGCATTGAAGAAAAAACACAGTTTTATAATGACATGTCTAACATGTTTTGAAAGTATGCCTCGAATTGCAACTGGTGACAAGTGTTGCATTAAGACATGACAATCATGAGACTTCATACCAACCAATTTCAAGTCCTTCATCGACACAAGACTTTTGATGTTTGAAGAGTATCCAGATGGAACCTTAACAGCGCTTAAGCACTCACAAAAAGCTTGTTTTCTCTTTTCTAGACAAAGTATAACAAGTTGGGGGTAAAAAGGTACGCTTTTCCGACTCTTGAGGTGCTAGCTTATCCCGTATCCCCATTTCTACCATGTCTTTTCTGACTGTGATACCATCTTTTGCCTTTCCTTGAATGTTCAATAATGTCCCGATGATACTATCACATACATTTTTCTCCACGTGCATTACATCAAGGCAATGCCTTACTTGTAAATGTTCCCAGTACGGTAGATCCCAAAATATGGATCTCTTCTTCCAAAGACTCTTCTGAGGAGGCTTAAAAGGTTTGCCAAACATGACATCAATATTTTTAACCCGTTCATAAACCTCATTTCCTGTTAACGGCAAGCGGGAAAATCGAGTCTCGATTTTTCCATTGAAGGCTTTGTTCTTCTTTCGATAAGGGTGGTCAACAGGGAGAAAATTTCAATGACTCGTAAACACATTTTTCTTACAATTTTTCAGCCAAAGATCAACCCTATCTTCCTCACAAATGGGACATGGTTTAGCTCCTTTGTTTGTATATCCTGACAAGTTATCATAAGCTGGAAAATCATTTATGGTACAAAATATCATAGCACGTAAGGTGAAATTCATTTGGCTATGTGCATCAAACACCGACACACTTTCATTCCAAAACAGCCTTAAATCTTCAATTAATGGCACAAGGTAAATATCTATGTCATTTCCCGATTGTTTAGGCCCTGATATTAGAAATGACAACATGATGTACTTGCGCTTCATACATAGCTAGGGGGAAATATTGTAAATTGCCAAAAGAATCGGCCATGTGCTATGTCGACTATTCATGTTATCGTGTGGATTCATCCCATCTGTGCATAGTCCAAGCCTAAGATTTCTATCTTCGCCACCAAATTCGGGAAACTCAAACATCCTATTAATGTTCCTTCACTGAGGAGAATCGACCGAATGTCTTAGCTTCCCATCTTATTTCCTTGCTCCAGCGTGCCGCCGCATGTTCTTAGCATCATTTGCATTAGCAAACAAGCATTAAATCTTGGTATTACGGGTAGGTACCACAACACCTTTTCCGGAGAGCCTTTCTTATCCTCACAATTATCATTTCCTTACTTTCACTTATACCTCGATGCCCCACACTTTGGACATAGATGCAAGTCCATATACTCATTTCGATACAATACACAATCATTTGGACATGCATGTATCCTCTCGATCTCCATACCCATAGGACACAACATTTTCTTTGCCTCGCAAATTGAACTAGGAAGTTTGTTATCCTCCGGAAGCATTTCTCGTAAAAGTTTCAATAATGCTGTGAAACTCTTATCACTCCACCTATTCCTTGCTTTCAAGTTATACAATTTGAACACAGCAGACAATTTTTTGAATTTATTATAACCAGAAAACAAAGGCTTTTCAGAATCCTTGAATTGGTTATCGAATATATGAGGCTTTTCAATGAAATCTTCTTGTTTATCACACATCATTTCATCTATCCGATCATTACCCACATCAATCTCGTCATTCTCATTATTCTCCACATTAATCTCATCATTATTGCTCAAACTCTTATTCTCACCTGTGCTCATCCTAGGAAGTATACTCTCACCATGCCATATCCACCGTGTATAACCCTCTTTAAACTCACGAAAAATCAAATGACTCTTCACTTGCTCAGAACTACGAAAATTTATTAAATTCTTACAATCACAACAAGGACATAAAATCATTTCTTCTCCTTTCTTTATTTTATTTTCCTCCGCACATTTCATAAATTCTTCAACTTCTTTCACATATTCTTGTGTACTACGTCTCCCATACATCCAACTCCAATCCATATCTAACCACCTTTATATCAAGATATTCACATTCTATTAAAACAATTGAAATCACCTTAAATTATAAATTTCATTTTTTTAGTTATAAAATCCTACTATAAATTGGACTTAGCCAACCTGTAGGGGCAATCAAAATTTCACAAGAACACCAAAACATTCAACCTCAACATATCCAAAACTCAAACACCACTTTAGTCAAACTTCAACATCATCAACTACTCTACAAATAATCCGACATCAATTCCCAACTCTTCAACATCAAATGTCTATAATTAATTGTATATTATATAAAAACTAACATTCTGTAATCTCATTAAAACTCCAACAATTAAAAAATTGCAATATATCCATCTACTAACTCAAAATCAATTAATACCTAAAATTAACATTCGCACTAAACTAATAAAAATTCTTTTAAACTAATTAACACATAAATTAAATCATCATATGCATAATAAATATACAACATATATATATATATATATATATATATATATATAAATTCTTTTAAACTAATTAACACATAAATTAAATCATCATATGCATAATAAATATACAACATATATATAAAAAAATTACTATATATATATATATCATTTGACATAACATTTGAAATTTATATTTATTTTATATATATATATAAAGATATATGTATACATAAATATACATAAATATATATCAACATTAACATCACATATATAAATATACATATACATACATACACACATACATACATACATACATACATACATACATATACATACTTCAAATAACATATATAAACATAAAAATATAGCAATGTGTCTATATATACCTTAAAAATAAGAGAGGTGGCAATAATGGGTGGCGGAAATGAGAGCTGGGAGTCGGCAGAGAAAATAGTGTGAGAGGCGGCGGTGGGCGATAGAAGAGAGATGGCAGTGCAAGGTTGGGGAGGGTTTGAGTGAAAGAGAGAGTGGAGAGGGTGGGTTGTGAGAGAAAATGAGTGAAAGAGAGGAGGGTTTGAGTGAAAAATGAGTGAAATGTGTGCAAAAAGCTGGGAAAATTTTGAATAATATGTGTCAGTTCCTGTATCAGAACCGACGCATATTGACGTATATACTGTTTATTTCTGCGTTGGTTTTTAATAAAAAACCGACGCACATAGTGAATAAAATTTTATGCGCACCGACGCATATGGTTCAACTATATTTACAAAAATGCCACCGCTATTTTATTAGATGTGGATTTTCTCCAAAATAGACGTAAATAACTTAATTTTTTGTCTAATTTTGTACTAGTGGCGGGTTGCGGCGAGAGTCGAGAGAGATAGAGGCGGGAAGAAGAGGATGAAGAGAGCTAGTGCGGGTATTAGTTATTGAAATAAAAAAATAAAAAAAAAAACTGCTGGTTTTAGGCGTCGATTGTAGTTGAACCGACGCCTAAAATCGGTGCGTCTAAAACCGGTCCAGGCGCCGGTTCAACTACAAACGATGCGTAATCTTTAACTTCCCATTTTTAGCGTTGATTTCAACAATACAATCAACGTGTATTTATGGAATATATTTACAAAAATGCCACCGTTCTTTTATACACGTCGATTTTTATACGCTTCAATTTTACTAAAAACCGACGTGCATTCCCCCTTTTTTTAAGCAATCGGGTACTAGTGAAGAGACATTTTGTCCTTAATCGCACACTTTATAAGTTTTGATGTGTCAGGAATTTAAAGTTCACGTGCGGTTACTCTTTTGTTATTTGTTATTTACAATTTGGTTTACTAGTTTCTCTAAACATGCTTTGCACATATATGATATGACAATATATTATATATTTTATACCTTCTATATCTTGTTGTTGAAAATTATATTCAATAAAAGCTATTTCATAGATCTGAAAATATTCCTCTTAAAAGTTATCTTTTAAACTATTTACACTTCGAAAATGAAAATCCAAACCATTTGCGCAAACAAAATTATAAATGTTCATTCAAGATAACCAAATTATGTAGAATATAATAATTTTAACACAGATACACAAATAAATTGTTACTCACATTCGCAATACTTAATCTCAAATTTCTTCCTTCTTCCATACTCTTTTTATTTATACAATAATTAAATAGTTTCACACCCTTGCATTGCACGGACATATTTCTTTTGAAAAATTATGCTGTACTGACACACGACAATGGAAAAAATCAATTAAAATGAAAACAAAGATTCGGAAAATAAGAAGCAATAATAATATTTTTATCTATTACACCTACAAGTTTTGAAAAACCTCCTTATACACAACATTAGTGGTCACATTTGCTGGGTTTCCATCTTCATCGCAAATCAATATCCTTCAAACTGATTTGTGACTCTTGACACTACTACATACAATTATCCATGACCGAACACTGGTTTTTAAGGAATAGTCTCACATGTGAAAGTGATTAACCTTGACTCTTATTGATGATCATAGCATATGACACAACCAACGAAGATTGTCTTCTTGCGAACTTGAAAGGTAATTTTGCATTTGATGGAGTCAATAACATCCTTGGAATAAAAATCGTGTCCTCAACATTGCTCTTGCACATAATTCTAGCTTCAAGAATATGAAGACCAAGCCTTGTAATGATTAATCTTGTTCCATTATACTATCTTGCACTATGGTCAATCTTCCTCAAAAGCATCACTAGAACACCAACCTTTAGCATCAATTTGTGTGTAGGCACACCTGAATACTTGATACCAGTAAAGAATTCCATAGAGTGAAAATGTTCAAATAAACTTGTAGCTATCTGCTCTGCACAAAGTTTCTGAACTCTAGTAAGTCCTTCCCTTAGTTTGATTTATCGAAACCGTGTACTCGTTTATGGTTTGAGAAAGATCAAGTATTGGTGCAAGTATAGCTCTCCCTTGCAGACATGACACGTCATTAAAACTTCTCAAAAATGAGGGATATGTACTTTCAACTATGGATTGGACTGGTTTATCCAAGACATCTACTAATAGGTCTCTCGGAAATTCTATTCTCGCATGACCATTACTTTCACATCCGAATGTCTTGTCTCCTATACTCTCAAAATCCAAAGCTTCACGTCCTTCAAATCTTGATGGATATTTACGTGAGTGTTTATCCACATGTTTACTTGAGATGTGTAGATAAAGTTATATTTTCACAGTCTTAAAATTATAGATTAAGTCCAATATGTTTGAATTAGATAGTACACTAATTAAAAATTAAAACATACTTTAAAACAATTTTGAATGTGATAAAGGTCAATTATCTTCTAATATTTATGTATAAAGTGATTGTATAACATGTTTGGAACCCATTTTGTAAAATTTAGTTTGCTTCAAAGCTCAGTTTCATACACATGTTCTATCAATAAAATAAAAATATTAAACTTATTAGTTATTTAAAATGAATCATAATCAAACAGAAATTGTCAATTTAAAAACGAACAGATTTGTGTCAAGAGCTACCAATTACATTTGGACAATCGAACTAGGACTATTAAAAAAAAAAGGTAAGTATCAAAACCCTGGGAACCTTCTAGTGCTGGTATACATAGGAATGAATAGTCACATTTTCCACAAAAACCCACTTCCCTTTCACCAACCGCCTCCAGCTTCACTACTCATCAAAGACCATGTCTGAATCACAAACCCATTAACCACGCTTCACTACATATCACATGCCAGGGATTGATCTTCTATTTCAAAACCACAGTTGACTTCATTGCACAGGAATGTCGAATCCTATATCGAAGAAAAAGATAAGTTCAAAAAATCCTCATTTTTTTCGAGTCGATAGTTTTCAAAAATATTCAAAATAATTGAAAGTAGGCGATTTTTTAAGTAAGGTATGTACTCAAATGGTCGAAATTTAAAGACTGGTGCTATTTTAATGCTGTGGGTGAATAAAGAAACTGAGAGCTTTTTTAATGAGTTGTATGGAAGGGAAAAAAAATCCACAAATACAATGCGGGCAGGAAAATGCTAATGTGGAATCGAGAACTTATATAGCACAATGTTTAATTCAGTTATTAAGCACTATTAATTCAATTGCCCATGTAACCATGAAATCTGGCCAACAATGTGTAAGTGTATAACCCACTAATTTAAAACCGTCCACCAACCCTTATCGAGTTTGAACTGACAAAAAATGTAACCACCTTATCATGCAAAAACGGTTCGGATCTTAAGAGAGCTCTTCTCCATTGTAAATCATCGAAAGTTCAACTAAATAAATTCAAGTCTGTTTTTATATCCATGTTTCTCTAAACTCTTTTAGTTCTTCCTTAATTTCTCAAGGTTTTGAATAACATAAGAAAGAATGATATGGAATAAGATCAGAGTAGAAATCAGTATGCAATGTAGTTGCATCTTCATGGTGACCCTCTGCATCAGAAAATTCTCTACTGACCATTGATCCGTCCAAAGTTATGGTGATTTACAACAAGTCCAAAAGTCACGCCATTTATTGAGCCTATTGAGGCATTATGTGCGGTAGAATACCGTGACTTGTTGTTAGATTACCATTACTTTGCTCATTTGGCATCAGAACCATGTTGTTATCTTACTCAAATCAGGGTAATTTATGTTATTTAGCAACCATAAGAGATTAAGGAAGAACACCCTTTATCCATGTCTTCAAATCCTTTTTCACTGTCAAAATCTCCTTCTCCTTCTTCTTCTTCTTCTTCAACTTCTTTTAGAAAATATGATGCCTCAAAAATGGATTATCTCTATGAGATATCCTATCTTTCAGAATCTGATAAAGTTCCACTTATAGATCTACCCCTCAAAAATCCATATCTCCCATATACTAAACCTCGCCAGTCCATAACCAAAGCTATTCGTAGTCTTATCTCTCCTCAAAAATCCCAGGTCAAAGAATTTGTTCAAGCCTCAAAGTTAGATCAACACTTTTTTCCTGCAACAGAAAAAGAACAATTTGTCACCCTTGAATTACACTCTCACCTACCAAAAGTTTGGTTATCTGAAGATTACACTCACTTTAATTTTGGAGCTGTCCAATTTGCCTTAACCCTTCATGGAAGAAAAGCTCTTCCTACAGTTTCTAGAATTGCTCTGTTAGATACTAGATTCTCTGAGTATCAACATGCCTGCATATGAACTGTGGAAACGACTCTTAACGCTGGAACTATTTTGGTCATTATGTTTCCAAATTTCAATATGCCCATGTCTGACCCACAATTGCTTTCAGCCTTAAAACTCCAAATTCAGATTGTTGGAGATGTGCCAACATCTGTCACATATGCAACCACTCTCCATTATCAAATGGTGTACAGAATCCAAAACCATTCCCTCAATTTTGCCCAGTCTCAAGGAACAGATGATGCTCTACTTCTCCATGTAGAGTCAGATCATGTCCCCAGTTGTACATATGTCCCTAGACAGCTTCCATGATCAGAATTGATAAAGCTCATCCCTGAAACATGGGTTACAAGTTATGAACAAGCTCACAAGGGAAACAAAAGTTCTGTTTCTATACAATCCACTGAACCTTTTTTTCAGAAAAAAGTGCAATGGAGATATTGAGATTGCATTCAAAAGAGAAGCCGTGGAAAAAAAACCTCCCTGCTTTTTTAACACAATTTATGTATACTAAGAAGGATATCCCTGTCTATACCTTCAATGCAAATGGAAGGCCAGTCTACAATAAAGCAGATAATACTGGACATATTTTTTGGGATGTTTGCAATTGTTCTAGTTGTCTTGAAATAGATCTTGATGAAGATCTTCCCCGACAAAGAAGAAGGTCCAAGCGAAGCAGTCAGAGAAAGTTACATAAAACTTTCTACAACAATGATCCAGGAGTTGGATTACTTGGTGAGCCATCAGGAAAATTTGATTATAATGTCAAATACACTCCACCTCCCACAAACGATGATCCTATTATTCCTACTAGATGGGATGATGATGACTGCAACCGATACTATTAAAAATGGGATTGGGATAATAATCCTGCCCCATCTCCACTGCCAATAGCCATGTTTCATCCAACAACTAGGGAAGAATTTCCTCCCCTGGAGACATTTGAAAATGATCACTCTACTCACTCATGGAAGATTAAAAATCCAAACACTAGAAAGTCAGATGGATCAGTGTAACCACTCTCAGCAGCAAAAGCTACCTTGAATTGGCAGTTAGAAAATGCAACATTGGCAATCAAAAAATGCAACACAACAAAATGCTTTGTTAAAAAGGATTGATCAAAATTAACAAAGGATTTAACAGACTCTTCAACATCAGACTCAAATTCTTCTTACACCTCTTCAAGCTTCTAAACAAAGAATTGAAATTCTCCATGCAGACATAATGGCTTGTTTACAAAATCAGCTACCATTTGATACCCAAGAAAGAGAAATCAGAAGCCAAAAAACTCAACTTGCATCTCTTGAGTCAAACTCATTGATTCCTCCCTCAACATCATACTACCCGTCTTTCTCTTCCACTATTCAAATCTCCCAAACAGGACCTTTAATTTCCTCTATCTATGAAGCATCTACATCAACCCTTTTTACACCAGAAGAATGGAAACAAAAGAAAAAAGCTTCTATGCCTCCCAAAAGGACCAAATTTATCCAACAAACAAAACATTTATTCATACAAGAACCTCCATCACAAAAACCTGAGAAACAGACACAAATGATGATGAAAAAATCCTATCTCCACATTCCTTCAACAAGTCCATACTCTTCCCATCCATGCTGCCACAAATTATACCAACAATTCTGAAACCTCTGAGTTTGAGTATTCTGAATCCTTTGAACAAACATCTAGTGAGTCCGCGGATGAAAATCCACCTCTTTATATGGCTGACCAAGAACAAACAAGTCAATCCCAAACAGGACAAACTCAAAGAATGAATGACCCTGTTGTTGAAGAAACTGAAGTTGTTGATGAGGAAATGGTGGAGCCCCATACGACTAATAATTATTATTCTTCAAATGGAGCTACTCCTCCAAAGTTCACATTTGATGATATTCCTCCTCCGCAGTGGAAATATAGGTTGCAAGAAATGAAAGCTTGGTGTACTGTTGAACTTCAAAAGCCAAACATGACCCACACAAAGGTCATAAAAGCTTTCCTGGAAAGGATCACATGATTTCTCAGAGATTGGTATGATTCAATGGGAGAATAAAGACAAAGCCAGCTCACTCAGGAGACAAATACCACAGATGCATTTATGAATGCATTATATTGGGAATTCTGTAGAAAATCTGATCATGACAAGGAAATCGCCAGAGAGGAATTCTTTAAATTAAATTGTTGTTCCTATAATCCAAAAAATCTTGAAAAACATTTCAAGAAAACTGCTCAAAGATACTATCTTATTGGAGGTCCAGATGATTCAAAAATCAAGCAGGCATATCTGGAGTCAATTCCTCAACATCTCGGACAAGAGACATTAAGAACCATGAAATTAAGTGGACAACCTTTAAATGCCACTTCTTTTGGAGAACTTCACAATTGGATTATGAAAACATTGAAGAAGTTGTGCAACCAAAATGCTTTCCTCAAAGATATCAATGCAACTGGCAAAAAATTGGAGAAAGCTTAAGAGAAGCCTTATTTACAAATCAAGTATGGCAGAAGCATGAAAGATTGCGCTTACAGAGGAAAGAAGAAATTTCACAAGAGAAGAATAAAGCTTTCCCAAAAAGAAGCTTTTAATCCTTTTAGAAGGAAGAAAAGGTTTTTCAGGAGGAAGTTTACAAAAAATAAAGGAAACAGGTACTCCATCTGTCGGAAGAAGGGTCACTTTGCAAAAGCCTGTCCAAGTAGAAAGAAAGACAAAATTCTTCATCAAATATTCACAGCCACAAAGATTGACTATGATGATGAAGATCTGAATCCTTATTCTCTTCTCTGAGGAAGATGAGCAAAGTCAACAACCTATCTTCTCTCTTGAATATGATTCTGATGAATCTGTTGACACAGAAGACACAGGAGAATGCTATGGCATGCAACTTGTCAATACAGCATTTTTATCCATATCGGTGCCCATGATTGAGGTTAAAATTTTTACTGGAAAATATGAAAGGCCCATTACAGTTGCAGGATTATTTGATACGGGTGCTGCATGTTCCATCCAGAACCATGCCATTCTCCCTGAACATATGTGGCGAAATCATCAACAAGTTTTTCAGGCGGCAAATGGAGAAGAGCTCTCCTTATATAGAGGGAGGAGAGTCAAAAGAAGACACACAAGATTTATGCGTGGCCGAAAAGATGGACACGCATCATTACAGACCTTATCGCAAACCTTATCATGCTTACTTAATACAGACAAACAATTTTTTTTTTAAAGTAAAATCTTACTTTTAGAAAAGCAAGATTTTTTACCGATAATAATACAATACAGACAAACAACTTTAATAATATTACAAACTCACATTTGACAAGATAAAAAAATTTCCTACTTTAATAAAGCTAAACTTTAAAAAATAGATGTAGATGCTGCTTTGTCATGGTTCGTCCAAGTTCATGATTTCTTCTTCATTTGAGTCTTCTGGCATTAAGGGTAGTCCGTGTTGATTTAACCATCTAGTATTATGTTGATTTTGTTTGTTTTGGTCCCATTCTTTTGTTTTTTCCAGGATTTTTAGTGTGTCAGAATCAATGACCGATTCAGGGGTCATTTGGGACCACGGGTCTTTTGAGTCCTGGAAAAGGCTGTCTTGATAGTTTATTTGGTTGGTTTGTTAGTTAGATTTGCTTGATTCTCCTGCTTTTGCTTTTTCTTTTTGCAAAAGATGTTTGTATGAAAGTTTTATATCTCTGGGACCAATTTTTCCTTCATAAAATGTCTTTTCCTTTTGAATACTGTAGTGCAAGCTGTTGAGCAGTTTGTCAGTGATCTCCATTTGTTTTTTCCTTAGTTGGCATCCTTCTAGAGTCTTCTCTAAGAATCTTGATGTTTCACCCAGACTTTGAGTAGGCCTTCCTTGGTATATTTGAATTTTGTTGACTGCAAAATGCTATTTTTCCATAGTGTCTTTTGCAAGCATATTAAGAATAGTAAAATCTTATGTTGTATTTGAAAAAATGCAGGCACACATTAATGTAAAAGATTAATTTTAATTCATATTTTACCTGTAACACATTCCCTCAAATAAAGATCAAATTCAATTTTTATTATGTGTCAAGTTTTTTTTTAAAAAAAAAAAAAAAAATAGGTGATGATGAAGCAAGAAGTCAAAATATTTTTATACATCATGTTTGAATTAAAAAAATTGTATATGTTGTTAATAATTCAAAAGCCAATTATTTAGAATCAATCAAGAATTCGCAACATAGGCACTACAAAGGGACTTCAAAATAATTATATATGAGCATTATAAACAATTGTACTCCATAAGTAAGGGCATGAGCGGAGAAATGGAACTGTTGTGAATTGTTGAATTAAATTTACAGGCTTTACTAGGTAATATAAAAATTACTTGCAAGTGAATTTTTATTTCTATAAATTATTTGTTAGTCACAGGCCTGTTTGATTACTGAAAAATTTCCATGAAAAATGGAATCGTTTTCCAATTCCCACTTTTATCTTGTTTGATTTGTAAAAAATTTCATGTAAAATATTTTTCTTACTTAGGTCACATCAAGTTCAATTCCTTGAAGTAGTGGAAATCCATTTTCTAGTCAAAATTAAATTTATTTTATATTCTTGCATTTTGATCTCAAACTTTCTGATTGGCCCGATTTTATATTTTTCATTCTTCCAATTTGATCCTTAAACTATCAATTGGGCCTAATTAATTCGTGATCAAACTCAATCAATCAATCTTCAATCCTTGTTCAACTTTTGAATAGTTGCAATTTAGTCCTTCGGCTTTGTAAATCTTACATATTAGCTCAAATTTCATCTATTTCATACTATTTATTTATAAAATAATATATTTTTAAATGATTCATTATTAAGTGATATTTTTCACCAATCAAATTACATAAAAGAATTTATCAATCAAATATCAAAACATGAATTTTTTTTTTTTTTATTTCTACCAAAATCCCACCATTGCAATCAAATAACTGAACTTCCAATTCTTAAGAAATTCAATTCCTTAGAATTCGTTTTCATTGCGCCCAATTCTACACTCGCAAAAATTAAATGGTTCCTAATTGAAAAAATATATTTCCTTATCTTTCAAATGTATAATACTCCAAAATTAGGTAGTTTACCAATTTCTCCGAGGAGGGAGGGAGATTAAAAACCATAAAAAGAAATCTAGAATTTCCAAGTAAGACATACTCAAAAAGAAAAAAAAAAAAAAAAAGAATTTCCAAGACTCAAAAGTCTGAGAAAAATCACTAGCACGAAAAGTTACAGATTCTACTACGCCTTTGTTTTGGATCCATTAAAATTAAATTTTATTTTTCTATTTTCAAACAAACATTTTCAATAAAATAATATTATACGTAAATTCAAACATATTCATTAATTTTAACTTCATATTCACCAAATAATACTATTTCAAAACTAATTATTTCTTCAAACTAGGTCTCAAACAAGGGCCAAGATAAAAAATGTTACGACTTACAATCACATCATATATATACGTACATTTCAACCCATATACGCCCAATAACCTACATTGCAAAAAATCTAAAAAATAGGTACAAGAAGAGATTAAAAGGATTCTCATCTCCCCCATCAAGATAGTTCATGACTATCTTAAGAATTGGGATGAATAAAATAGTAAGAGAGAGCCTTTACTTATAAGAACACACTAAATGAGCATTTTGATTTCTTTTCGATGTAAGATTTTTTATGGCCATGCATAACTAGACATGACACGTCATTTATAAGGGGCCCAACGAAGGACCCACATACGTCAAACAACACTCCAACTTCTACCATTTATGACTCAATTAGCTGGACTGACCTATAGAAGTCATCATTTCGGATATATCTCAGGAGTTCAGCCAAATGTCAGAGTCCAAACTGTCTGGACTCTTATGAGCTTGACTCCCTATGGCAGACTGACAACATCGAGAGTCCGTGCTCCAGAAAGGTGACAAGACCAGTCAAAGTGTCAGAGATATATGACATGTCTGTAAGGAGTAGCTTCATGTGACAATGTCTTTAATGGGTAGAACTACTTTATGACATCAGCCACAAAGTTATGATAGAAGGTGATCATTATTACCAAAGAAATTGTTTACCTTATGAAGGGTTGGAGTATTGCCACGTGTAAAGTGTAATACGTCGACAATAAATCCTTCTATAAATAGATGCGTCCAAAAAAGATGTTAGTAATTCAATACATTAGACACAATACACATAATCTCACTTTTGTTTCTCTCTTCTACCCACTTATGTTTTCTTCATGCAATTATATTTACTCACAATGAGCCTTGACTAGAGCGTTGATAAGTGCTTTATTATCATGTATTTAATTCACTTATTATCCTATTTTGTTATTAGTTTGATCATATTGAAGTATCGTTTAATGCATTTTCATTTATTGTGTTATACAGGATCGCAAAGAACGAAAAGAAAGGAAACATAACCAAAGAAATACAAAAAAATCAAGAAGTGAGGTTCAAGGGCATATTCAAAGAGCTCCAAATCAATAATGGCATGTGGGAAGAATATTAGATGCAAAAATTATGGTCAATGAAGGTTTGGAATGAAGTTGGAAATCAAAAACCCGCAAGGATTGTGATCATGAATTTTAGTCATAGATTGAAGCTCAATTTTTTCATAGAAGAATTTCGAATTTTGGAAGATCTGTTTCACAAAGAATTGTAGATATTTGAGTTTTATTTCCAACGCAACTTGAATCACCACAATCGGACTTCGGGAGAGAAAGTTATGACCAAAACATCGAGCATAAGCGCTTCTCGACAGAAATACACTTACGGCCGTAAATGATAAAGTTACGGCCGTAAATTTCAAATTCCGAAAATTTTCAGTAGCTAACTTACGGCCGTGATAAGGAAAGTTACGGCCGTAACTTTCTCTCTAAGGAATTTCCTTATCTGATTCAATGTCTATCTTTGGTATATCTTTGGGGTAAAGTTATGGCACGATTTTGGAAGTATTAAAGGAGGAAAATCACCACAAAAAGGAGGCTGGAACATTGAGGAAAATTGAGAGAAAAATATATAGCATTCTTGGAAGATTTTCAAGCCAAGAATATCAACAATAATGGAATTCATGAAGCAACTTGAAGAATCTACCACAATCATGCTAGGCTAAATTCCATATCTTGTTCAAAGGAGAAGTTGTGTTAACTTAATTATGTTATTTTCTTTTCCTACAAATTAGTAGCGTGAATTTATTCCTTTATTTCAATTGTTGGATTATTATGTTTTGAATGTTCATTGAGTTTATTTGATTAATATTTTAATTTGGCCAATTGGATTATTGATCTTTGGATTCATGAATATGTTACGTTTAGATTCTTGATCCGTAATTGTCATTGAATCTTTATGATGTGATCCGGAGCAGGCATCGAAGGGTAAAGTCGAGCCATCGACAATATGATAGTGATCTACGTGCAAAACGGAGCAAGTTCAGTGTTGGGGTCAAGCCGAGAAGGCGAAAGGATCAAGCCGAGGCAGGAAATCAAACAATAAGGCAGAAACTGATTCATGGCCGTAACCTCCATTCTTACGGCCGTAACATCCTTAAGGCAGAAACAAGCAGAAAGTTGATTACGGCCGTAAGAAGTTTATCACGGCCGTAAAAATGAAATTGAAATATTTTACGGCCGTAACATGTTGATCACGGCCATAACACCTAATTGAAAATTGAGACAGAATGTTCATTACGGCCGTAAGCTAAGTATTCACGGCCGTAATTCAGGATTCCAGATTTTCCGGAATTTTACCAATTATTTTGTTTCCTTTTATTATTTTAGGTTATTTTCCTATTTTAGAATTTTAGCATAATTAGAATTCTATTTTGAGTAAATTAGATGCTAGGTTATTTTGCTTATTTATACGCTTTTCAATTCATCGTAAAAACAGTTAAGATTGATTTTGAGATTAATATAGTTGAGAGAGTTTTCTCCAATTGAAAGGTTGAGGAGTCCCTTTTGTGTTCTTCAAGAACAAATCCGACCTATCAAATATTGTGGAAATATTTGTGGCGTGTCCGATTAGAATCTCATCAAGGAAATTGACAAGTCCTTGTGGTGTTTCGAAAACCTTGGATCTCGATTCCGCATCGTCAATTTCTTGCGTCGTGAGTCTTGGGTCAAGGTCCTATCGTCAATCTATCTTTTAATTTCTGTTCAATTATTCGTGTTCTTGTTATTTTTCGTGTCAGATCTGATTTAGATCTTTCCTAGGGTTTTAAATTTCGTTATTCCGCGTTTTCGACGAGATTCCCCGACTGGGATCGCGTCACTTTACTTTAGTAGCAAATAAATCTCGTGCAGGTTTAGTAATAATTCAACTTGGATTGATTAATTCGAGCTTGTGAAATTAACGATCCAATTCAATCTATTCTTCTAAATTTTCATACTAGTCATGCATTTAATCCTAAGAGCTTGTTTAGGATTGTCCGTGGCTAAAATTGGTTCGAAGAGCATGTTTTGAATCAATATACATAAGGAAGAATTTAGATAATCAGAGTTTGTTGATTATTTATGATTGATAATTGAATAGGGATAGAAACACGTTACAAGGAAAAGTATAACATTAATTGGGGGCACAACCGAACCCGAGAACAAGATTTCTTCTCATATTATTTCTCTAGTCATATTGAATTGTTTATTTTTATGCATATTTTTTATTCAAGCAATTACAAACAACAAACCCCCCCATTCCATTTTAATTGATCGAACAACTAAAATTAGTTTCCGTTCCTCGTGGGATCGACCCTTACTCTCACTACTACATTATTAATTAATATTTAGCGAGTAAGGAATTATTTATTATTTTGGTACATTGCGACACGCATCAAGCGTCGAAGTTCAAACAGAAGCAACCCCGACTCCCATTTCATACTGACCGTTTGTTCAAGTGCGCAAGAAGTCTACGTGTTCAAGAGGGAAGAATTGAGACGTCTTGATCCAAGATCCTATCAGATTTTGTGGTCAATATTTTGGTACCTTCTGTGGAAAACCAGACTTCTAACCACGAAATCACGCGGTAAAAAGTTACCAAAAGCCTTGAAAAAGGACAAGAAACTTTTGAAAAAGAAAAGAGTTATAAAAACCTTGAAAAAGGAAAAGAAACCTCTTGAAAAGACCGGTAAAAGGACATCTTAAGAAGCATTAAAAAAGGGTCCAGAACTTTGAAATAAAAGTTACACAACCTTTAAAAAAGGATAACTCCTAAATCATAATTACAATGTATGAGAGTGACAGTGATGCTTACCCACGAAGAAGTAGGAGTCAACAATACGACATCAATGAAGAGATGCCCCCACCTAATCAACCTCATGATGCCAATGAGGAGACTCCTCCACCTGACCCACCTCGTAGGCATAGAGGTCGACATTTGATGAGGAATATAACACATTTGGTGTCTCAGATGATAGAGATGCAAACACAGAAAATTGAAAAAATAGCCACCATGAACGTCTATATGACTAGAAGATACGTGGCAAACAATTTCGTTGCACCCCTACAACACCTACAAGATCAACCAGGATATCCATCCTCCAGCATTGATACTTCCAGTTATTACCATATATCCTCAAGGGATGTTGAAGTTGATTCCTTGCAGCCCCATGCAGAGGATGCAACGCATGAATTACAAGAAGAATGCAACATTCCTCCTGAGTATCATAGGGAAGCTGCACCATTAAGGTTCGGCAGTGTTTTAAGCCGGATAGGGGGTCTCTGGTCTAGAAATAGGAAAGATAGAAGGGCTAAAGAAGTCCGCCCTGAAATGCAAGAGCCGAGGAATATGTGAGAGCTAAGGCTAAAGAAGTCTATCCACCGACCCATACGCCTAGGGAAAGGTATGAAAGGAGAGTTGGATAAGCTCACTCTCAAGCACAAGTGCCTAGAAATAGGCAAGGTAGGAGGGCTAAAAAAGCCCTTTCCCAAGCACAAGGAAGCCCGCCAACTTATTCGAGGTCATATTATGGCCAGGCCTTGTGACCCCATGAGATGGACCAACCACAACAACCTTTCTGCGAACCACATCCGTACATTAAGATAATGTCGGACTGTGGTGGAAATCATGAGGAACCGCCCTCATACGAAATAGACTACGATGAGGAACTTAGCCCTTTTCTGAAGGCATTCGATGATATCATGTCCCATCTGACTTTGAAATGCCATAAATTACAAAGTATTCTGGGAGAGGTGATCCTAATGATCACCTCTTAAACTATCACGCAATTATGGAGATGGAAGGAACCACTCCTACACTCCAATGCAAAGTCTTCGCGTTGACTCTTGAAGGGAGTGTTGTACGATGGTACAAAAAGCTCCTAGTTGATAGCATTAACAATTAGAGGGACTTGAAAATAGTCTTCAAAAAGCAGCTTTGTGTCATCCAGACTGGGGCAACTTTCACTCCAGCGATTGCAGGACAAAAGGCTAGGAAAAAATGAGTTACTGAAAAGTTACTTAGTCCTTTTCACAGAAGAAATGCATAGTTATGAAAATATAACGGAGGGATAAATGTTCTCCACTCTAAAAGGAGTCCTATACATGACAAGTATGTTCTAGAGAGACGTCCAGAGCTGAAAATCGAGAGATTACAATGCTCTTGTAGACTTGATGAATGAGGAGATCATCTCGGATGAGATGACACTAGAAAGATATGGCCACCCCAAGAATGTTACAACACAATGGAATTAGTTCGGAGCCAACCCAGATACTGGAGGAAATAGGACCAGTCAGGAAACCACTGTAGAGGTAGTTCTCGCTCGTTTCCAGGATCCAGATCCAGTTATGCAGCTAAAATTACAGAAGCTATTTCAAACTTGCACTCCACGCTTCCAGTGACAGAGCCTATCATCACTCCGAAAGGAGCTGACACCAACGGAGTGGTAAACAACCAATGACTGGGCCGTATTGCGCGTACCATAGGTTCTTTAAACACGCAATAGAAAATTGCAAGGATGTGGAAATGTTGGCAGAAAAGAAAGCTAACAAAAGGAGGAGAGGAGGCAGTGGAACCAAAACAAGGGGAGACCAAACTGGCCTAATGATTAAAGGTTTAACTGGACCAACTACCGAGACAACAAAAGGAACACTCTAAGGGGATTGTTGGTGTAAATATAGAAAATGCACGATATCGTTAACAAGTAATATAGTGGACTTTTGAGTCCGCGTTGTCGATCCCACGAGGACTATGTTTTTGCTATCGATTTACTTTGATCAAGAGAACTCCTAGACTAAAGCAAAAACTAACTAAGAAAATAATTTGTAAATGATTCCAAAAAGACAATAAATTGAGAGATTAATGAATCAAACAATTTCAATAATCAAGAAATAGAAAATTAAACCAAAAACAACTAAATTAAACTATAAAAGCGAGAAATTGAACGATGAGTTTTCTTAACAATAAAGAACTATTGGGACTAATGATTTCGAAATAATATTCTAGTTTCATTAGTACAAAAAAACATAAAAAAGGGGGAATACACGTCGGTTTTTCAAAAAATCGACGTGTAAAAAAGGACGGTGGCATTTTCATAATTTTTATTTTTGAATACGCGTCGGTTCTTAATAAGGACAGACGTGCAAAGTCGGCCTGTCCAACTTTGCACGTCGGTTCTTATTAAGAACCGACGCGTATTCCTTATTAATTTACCGCGAACATTTCATATCTTCACTCTCACGCTTTTCTCCCTCTCTCTTTCTCTTTCACTCTCACGCCTCTCTCTCTCTCTCTCTCTCTCTCTCTCTCTCTCTATTTCCTTTGGTTTTTCTCTCTTTCTTCCATTCTCCATCACCGAGCAACCGCCACCCAAGTCGTGCCTCCACCCGCCGCCGCCGCCTCCTATATTGTAAGACCCGATTCCATGTGTGTATATATGTATGTATATGTGTAACGACCCGGGTCCCACTTAACGGGCTGTCCCGACCGTTAAATGACGGCGTATTGTCCCCACCGTACCAACACTAGTATTTTCAGCATGCTTTGTCCTCACTCACACGCTCCCCGAGAAAACTTCCCAGGAGGTCACCCATTCCAGAATTTCTCCAAGTCAAGCACACTTAACTTTGGAGTTTCTAACGATGGAGTTCCGGAAAAGAAGGTGCACCTTGTTGGTATTAGTACATATCATTTCTTTTAAGCTTTCTTAGTCAGGGTATTATAATCACCCCCTGTTAGACTCGCGACATCCTCATCGCTCTTAACCCATCTGAGGATCTATTGCCAGGCGTTGGGATTCTAGAGGTGGCTCCCGCCCTATGGCGTAGCACTTAGTTCCCGATTTTCGGCTGGCGGCCGGCTCTGATACCAAAAATGTAACACCCCAAGTTCAAAATCTTAAACTTAGGCGGTTAACTTTTCTTTACTTAAATGAAGAAAAGAAATCATTTAAAACCTCAACATTTTCATTTTCTATTATAAAATTTTACAAAAATTTCGGCAGAGTCTCCTCTATAAATTGGACATATCCAACCTGTAGAGGGACATCAAAAAAAATTTTAAAGTACACATCTCAACTCATTCAATCCCAAACATCATCAAAACCATTTCAATAAGTCCCAAACTCCTCAACAGTATAATTCCAAGTAAATAAACTTTAGAAAATGAAATAAAAGGTAATTTAACCTCTAATACTACACCCATACTTATTCAAAGCTAATTTCAACCAAACAATTAACAATAATATATGAATTAAGGAATAATTAATGAGAAACTTAAATAAATTCTAATTTACCTTTATTTTCAAAAGACTGAAGGTGGGTATAGCCTTAGTCTGTCACCGAGTGCTCTCCTCGTCTCATCTAGCTTTCATCACATGAAATATTGGGGAGGGATTGGGGTGAGCTAAAGCTCAGTAAGTAAACTATGCACGTGATGCATGCTCATGACATGAAATGCCTTAGACCATTCAAAGTAATTATCCCCATTTACTTTACTTTTCAAGACTTCATACTTTCCAAACTTTCACTTAAAAATTTCCAAAACTTTAACTTCATTTCTATTGTGAGCTCACTTAGTGTATTTCCTAACCAATCAGAATGCAGTGGGCACTTTTTTTCTTATTTGGAACCAGGTTATCACTTTTCCACCGCATAGCGGTTTAAAATTTGTCACCGCCAAGCGGTTAAGCAATCGTCACCGCAAAGCGGTTTAATATTTGCCACCGCCAAGAGATTTGGCAATCGTCACCGCAAAGCGGTTTAATATTTACCACCGCCAAGCGGTTAAGCAATCGTCACCGCAAAGCGGTTTAATATTTTCCACCGCCAAACGGTTAAGCAATCGTCACCGCAAAACGGTTTAATATTTGCCACAGCCAAAGGTTAAGCAATCATCACCGCAAAGCGGTTTAATATTCACCACCGCAACATCGGTTTAATTCGGGTACGCTGATCCCCCGCGCCCCATTTACCACTCACACCTTTCATTTAAAATCATTTAACTTCCCCAATACTCAATGAAAAATGCAAGCATGGTGATGCAATGCCATAAAATATATGAATGCTTGGACAGTTTCCAAATTGAACAATATATACTTGTGTAAATGAATGAAAGCATCGAGAACAAGCAATTTACATAGCTGTCACTTGAGTACAGTAATTTCACATTAACTTTCAACTTTAATAAAAATTAGGTTGAGTTTACTTACTTGACGTCCTTAGCATTTACCGTTATCTGGATTTACAAGTGGAAAAGTCTCGGATGCTCGTGACGTCAATGTACCAAATATCGTAATTGTTCACATTCATTAATAAGTATAACTTTTAATTCACAATGTGACCTCATAGTATAGCAATTTCATTTAACAGCACATTCGAGACAAATAATCAATTTCAATGTACATTAGAAAATCGTTTATCCTTTCATCATTCTATCCCTTAATTCAAACTAAACTCAAATTTTCATAGCTTAACTTAACATTATAAAATCACCCCCACAAAGTCTCAACAAATTCACAAATCTTATAACCAACATATTTCCAAACTTTACCCAAACCATTATCTAAACCTCAATTTTCATAAATCTCCAAACATCAAAAAAAAAAAATATATATATACATGCTAAACATTTTAGAAATTTATTTACGTTTATCCACTTTCCAAATTTCTAAAATTCTCAAATAAACCAAATTTAAAATTGAAGAAAATTCTAATCAGGCCCAAATATGAAATTCCTTCATATAATGTGCAAAATTCATATTCATCTATTTGAAAATTGAAAATTTATTGTGAAAATTACATATCTTTATATACAATATATACATACACCATTATATATATATACAATGAAATTACACATCCATATATACCTATATACATCAATACACACATACATAAGCATTACTACCCCCAAATTAACGGTATAATTCGAAATTAGGTAAACTTAATTCTGAAAAATATGATATATAATACACATTTACATACACTCGACATATATACACATATATACACAAAATCAATAAATATATACATCTTTATTCCCAAATGTGTGTGTGCGTGGAATGTGGTGTGCGGGTTATGGATGAAACCAGAGCGACTGCGTGCAGGAGGAAGGGGAAAAAGGGTTTTACCGTAGGAGGGGAGGTGGTGGTCGCGGCAGTGAGTGGCGACAAGCTCGTGAGTGGCGAGAGAGAGAGAGAGAGAGACGTGACATCGAGAGAGCGACAGGATGAGGAGAGACCGAGAGTGCTGAGTCTGAGAGTGGGAGAGGTCGCGAGAGAGCGGAGAGAGCGAGCGTGAGGGATGAGAGATGAGGGAGAAGAGGGTCGTGTATAGGGATAGGGTTATAATTCAAAACTTTCGAAAAGTTGCAATCCAGTCCCTCAACTCTCTTAAGTTTCGAAATTTAGTGCAACAACCTCTATAAATTACTAAAATATATTAATGACTTTACCCCCAATTTCAATTAATGCAATTCACGCCACTTACAAATTAATAAATACAGAATTTGCAATCTTAACAATTTAAAGTAAACAATTTGACTGAGAAACAATTTATAAGACTTAAATTGTACATTGATCGAGACGGCATCCAAGTTCTTCCACTGCAAAATAATTAAAATTATAGACATTAAAAATTATCAAATTTAAAATTTATAACAACATTAACCTAATTATTACGGGTCCCACTTAACGGGCTGTCCCCACCGTACTAACACGAGTCTTTTTAGCATGCTTTGTCATCACTCGCACGCTTCCCGAGAAAACTTCCCAGGAGGTCACCCATCCCAGAATTTCTCCAAGTCAAACACACTTAACTTTGGAGTTTCTAACGATGGACTTCCGGAAAAGAAGGTGCACCTTGTTGGTATGAGTAGTACATATCATTTCTTTTAAGCTTTCTTAGTCGGGGTATTATAATATGTATGTGTGTATATATGTGTCTATAGATATATTTGTGCGTTTATATATATATATATATATATATATATATATATATATATATATATATATATATATTTGTGTATATCTATGCGTGTATATATATTTGTGTGTATATTTATATGTGTGTGTGTGTGTGTATATACGTATGTGTGTATATATATATATTTGTTAGAATAAATTTATTGATTAAATGTTAATATATGTATATAAATTTGTTAATTACATGTTAATATGTATAAATGTGTTAATTAAATTTTAATAAATATAAATTTGGATGTTAAATTTATATTGTTGATTTTAAGTTAGTAGATAGATACATTTTTGTAATATTTTAATTATTGGAGTTCAAATTATGAGATATTAAGTTATGAAATCTTAGCTTGACTTTTAAGGAATTGGGAATGGATTTTGGATTAAACTTGGAGTAGTTGATGATGTTGAAGTTTGATTGGAGTTGTATTTGATTTTTGAATATGTCGAGGTTGAACATTTTGATTTATTGTGGCATTGATTCTTCCTACAGGTTGGCTAAGTCCAATTTATAGGGGAGGTTCTGTCGAAATTTTTGTAGGATTTTGTAAATAAAAAATGAAAATTATAATTTAAAGTGATTTTCACTATTACAGAATTGACCATACTAAATAAATAATTACATAGAACATAATAATCCTAATAAAATTACGAAGTTTCCAACCTAAAAAATTATCGTATTTGATTTCAAATATTAATATATAGTTGGTTTAAGGTTGTATCATGAAAAATATTAACTCAAAACTAATAATTTTTTTTTAATTATATCTTCACATATAGGTCATTGATATGGATCGGGGTTGGATGTATGGCAAACGTAAAAGTATGAAAACACAAATTTAAACTTTATTACAAATCTTTGAATTATTTCTATATTTTATTTAGTTTGATTACTAATATTGTTAGTTTTCAATGTCAATATTTCAGTGTCCTCAGCAACCTGGAGGGTCTGAGTGTGGCTACTACGTTATGAGAAATATGTATGAGATAGTCACATAACACTTTCAACTTCCTTCGTTAGAAAATGTATAAGTCATTGAAAATGAGAATTTTTAATAATGACTTTATATTTTATGAAAAAAAAACTAATAATTCATTTTGAATCTTTGTAAACATTTAAAAAATACCATTCAACGGGGAAGTAATCGAGATTCAAAACTTATGGGAAAAATACTTCGTTCATAGGTTTGTGTAAATCGAAGCGTAATCAAACTTGCATTTACATATACATTTAATTTGTATCTTAAATTAACAATTTTGTAAGTGTAATTGTTGTTAATTTAATTTTATTACATATATGTCGATTATATATATATTTGGTGATGCGCATGTTCAGGTCACCGCAGGCCACGTCCAGGTGACTATAGGCCACAACCTGCAGTGCCCTGGGTCATTGTAGGCCACGTCCAGGTCACTGCAGGCCACTACCTGCAGTGGCCTGGGTCAGTGCAGGCCACGTTTAGGTGACTACAGGCCACGACGTGCAGTGACTTGGGTCATTGCAGGTCATATAATGGGAATTATTTTTAATGCAAAAAAAAAAAAAAATCAACTTTTGGCGTCGGTTCCAAATTTAGAACCGACGCCTAAACCTAACTTTGGGGGTCGGTTCTAAATTAGAACCGACGCCCCAAAGTTAGCTTTGGGCATCGGTTCTAATTTAGAACCGACGCCCAAAGTTGATTTTTTTTTTTTTTTTTTTTTTTTTTTTTTTTTTTTTTTACTTTAGGCGTCGGTTTGTACTTAGAACCGACGCCTAAAGTCGACTTTAAGCGTCGGTTTCTACAACCGACGCTTAAAGTTGATCTTTATGCATTGGTTTACAACCGACGCCTAAAGTCGAGACTTTAGGGGTCTGCGTTATAGGCGTCGCCGCTACAACCGACGCGTATTCCATTTTTCAACCGACGTGTATTCAAGTTTCTGTACTAGTGTTTAATTTCGCATCATAAGTTTTTTTTAAATTGTGTTTGATCGAATTCACAGATGTATCGAATTTATCTCTCTCGAATTCAAATTAGGCCTATTTAACTAAGTCAACCATGTATCTCTACAACGGGTCAGAGTTCTCCTTAGTTAAATGCATTAAATTACTTAGGAATTCATAAGTGATCACAAACAACCACAAATTTATATCTCTTTCTTTTTTGTTGAAATTGTCAAATTTTACTATATGATATAATTGTTAACTCACCTCTCGGATTATGAAAACAACCATTAAATCATTAATTAGTGACCAGTTAATTCAAGCATTAAAAATATAGTAAAATCAATACTTGAAAACATTAAAATCCCTAACTTGAGAATTGATATTAAAACCGGAAATATTAAATCTACATCATCAATCCCAATATTAAATTTAGCTAGTCATGTTCTTCAAAGAAAAAATAATAAATAATAAAAATAAAACTCGGAGTTTGAAGAATTAAGGAATTAAAATCATCTTCCACCACCAAAATAACCTCAGCCGTGACATTTATTGATTGATTCCAGCCACAACTTTAACTGTTTATATATTCTGCCTTGAACTCTCTTTATTCTCACCAATTAATTCCACCAATCACCATTGTGCACCCTTAATTTGACACAACCGAGTGTGTTTTCCAATTAATTCTCCCAACCGTGTCCTCCAACAACCAAGAAAAGTCTACCACTTTTTTCCTTCTTGATTCATAGCAGCCTCCAATCAGGCTGAGCCAAGTACATATCTGTGTATATTTTAACTCCCAGGTGCCACTCCCTTCAATTCCCAAAGCTGCTGAGTATATATAACCCTAGAATTGCTCCCAAGTTCAACCTCTGTTTGTGTGTATTTTGATTCCCAGCCGCCGACTCTCCTAATTTGGGCCAAAAGAGTTTTCTTGCAATTGATTTTGAGGCCCATGTAACATTAGTGTAGTTTTATTTTTGAGGCATCAATTCTTTCAAGAAAATGTGACTTGATCCTTAAGTTAATTGCACACTTGGTCCTTCGACTTTTGTCTCCAATTGCATCTGAAATTGAGTTTTTCCATACAATTGTTGAGTGATTGCTTCAATTCTTCCATATTCTCGAATTTTGGGATAAAAACTGAAATAATGAAAATAAACACAAACTAAGTAGAGTTTATTCATGAAAAGCAATATAATATCCTTATTTTGACAAATAAATAAGTGTATAAAATACACTTATCAAACCCCCCAAACTAGAATATTTGTTCGTCCGCAAACAAACTAAAACTGAAATGAAAAATCTGTCAAAATAACTTAATAACAAAAAATTTAACTGTTAACTCATTTACCATATTGCCTCAAGTTTGAATAAAAAATGCACTTTAGAAAAGTGAACTGAACAACATAGAAATTATTTCTACTTATCATATGCTCGAATTTCGTGTGTATGTAAATAGCCAAAATCAAACTCATACTTGCACAAAAATATACCTAACATATTGGAACTCATCATGCACAACCAAACCCAAATCTCATGTGGTCAAACAATGATTTTTTTTTAATTTCCTTTCAACTCTCATGGATGATCACAACTTTATGCTCTTCTCTCATATCCCGAGGCTCCCTCTATCAATGTTGTTTTTAAATATTTTCATTGCTTTTTCCACAAAAGATAGTCAAATTTAGAAATATGCATGCACAACAAATCAAAAGCAAGCAATCCCCAATTCTACACCTTTTATCTCCACAGTTATAGTCAACAAAGCTTATACCAAACAATTTTTTCTTTTTTATGGAGGACTTTTTTCTATCATGTCCTTGTCTCTTACCATCTTTGTACAATACTTTTCTCATTTGCTTTCTGTATGACCCTTGTAGCGAGCTTTAGGTCGGTGACTTCCAAGTCAGACGACTTTAGGGCACCAGGTTCAGAGAACCCAAGCAATCCCAATTCTACACCTTTTATCTCCACAGTTATAGTCAAAAAGCTTATACCAAACAAATTTTTATTTTTTATGGAGGACTTTTTTCTATCATGTCCTTGTCTCTTACCATCTTTGTACAATACTTTTCTCATTTGCTTTCTATATGACCCTTGTAGCGAGCTTTAGGTCGGTGACTCCCAAGTCAGACGACTTTAGGGCACCAGGTTCAAAGAACCCCTCAGACTTAATTACCTGACTCAAAAAGACGATAAAGAAAAGTTTAAAATGTTTGATTGTCTTATGTGTAAGTACACTCTCCATACTTGCCTTCTAATTGACCCCTGTAACGAGCTTTGCACTGATAGCTCCCATTCAGTTGAGTTTAGGGTACTAGGTTTCAACACCCTTACAAGCTTACTTGCTCGAGTCAAAAAGACTTTTGAAGAGTAGAATATGACCTTCAATATTTCTTTGTTTTTATGCTAGTTATGGTTTATACTCGTTGACCAAACCGTTTTAACTAAAGTGCAAAATCAAGAAACACAGACCTCCAACCAATCAATACATTCATATTATAATCATTCCACATCCAAACTTGCTTTTTGAGCTATGTTTGGCTCTATTTTAGGGATGAAAAATCTAATGATCTAAATGTTAGGGATAAATAGTCATTCCTAGTTCAAATCACATGATATTTCCCCACATATTTCAAGCATATTCCCACACAAGTATTAATTCAATTTGGATATGTGCTCAATTTAATCAAGTCTAACATGGATAAGTAAACTCAAGTTCAAATGATGTGTCCAACAATATAATTTAAAGCACAAAATCAATTCGAACTACATCATAGGCGATAAATAAATCAACAGGATTTTTCATATTTTTCAATTTTTTCTCCTTTTTTTTTTTTTGGTTCTTTGAAAACCAAAAAACAAGGTATCGAATGAATGAATAAAATGAAGAAATGAGATCCCACCCCCAAACTAGAAAGTTACATTGTCCTCAATGTAAAAGAAAAGATATATCAATTAATAACAATACATAAAAGAGGAGTTAGGTATTTCCCAGGTTTAGAGGAGCGACGTGATAACTTGAAGCTTTGTTTTGATGGCACTTGGATGATTTCGACCAGTTTCTTATGATTCCATTCTTGGTTGGAAGTGTTACAAGCGGTGTGTTCCTCACAAGTAAAAGATAAACAAAAATTAGGATCATAAACACCATTAATAAAACAAAATAGATCAACAACAACAATCCAACCAAAACATAGCAAAAGTCTGAATTTTCAAACATGGTCTACAACATATTAAAGTTCACAGTATTTGGAGATCAATAGGGGTCACTAAAATATGTGGCAAAGTAGGGAGTCGAAGCTATTTTTAGTGAGCATGCATTGAGTGTCTTGTGATGCTAACTACAAAAACTCCAAAAAAGAAAAAAAAAATGCAAGTACTACCTAAAAATTTAAATTTAAAGCTGTAAATAAAGAAAAATAAATAAAAGGGATGGAAAATTGGGTTGCCTCCAAATAAATGCTCCGTTGATTGTCTAAAGCCCGACTTTTTGCAAACTTTCTTATGATGGCTTAAAGGATGCTCGTGATGCCCTGCATACCTTGCAATTCCCCGCCTTGCACTTCTCAACCTTTTTGCACACTTTCTTAAATTCTTGATTTCTGATTTGAGTGCCACCTAGTTTTTCTTCTTACTTCAAATTATTTCCAAGTTCCTGTACCACTTTCTCCACTTTGAAGCAACTTTCTGTCTGATAATATTTATTCGGGTGTTGAGTGACACTGAAAGTCACTTGTTCATCTTGAGCCCTTAAGATCACCTCCCATTTTTCAACATCTATTAAAGCTCGTCTCGTGGTTAGGAAAGGTCTACCAAAGATAAGGGGCATTCGACTGTCCTCCTCAATATCCAAAATCATGAAATCACATGGAAAGATGAATTTATCCACTTTAACTAAAATGTCCTCAATGACACCATATGGATGCTTCACAGATCTATCAGCCAATTGTAATGTGATTTTGGTCAGTTTGGGTTTCCCCAATCCAATTTTTTTTTTTTTTTTTTTTTTTAAACTGAGAGAGGCATCAAATTGATACTTGCCCTCCAAATCACATAAAACTCTATCAAATTTGAAATTTCCAATATCACAAGGGATAGAGTAACTCCCTGGATCTTTGAGTTTTGGAGGCAATTTATTTTGCAGAATTGCACTGCATTCCTCAGTTAAGGACACAATCTCAAATTCCATTACCTTCCTCTTTTAAGAAATCATTTCTTTCATAAACTTGAGGTAAGTTGGCATTTGAGCCAAAGCATCTGCAAATGGAATGTTGATATGCAGTTTCTTGAATACTTCCAAAAACTTACTTAAACTGCTTATCCATTTTGTAAGTCTGTAGACGTTGAGGAAACGAGACTGGTGGGACATAGGTCCTGACAGGAGGTGGAGATTCTTCCTTTGATTTTTCAACATCATTTAGACAATTTGAATTTGATATCTCATTCATTTTCATATCCCTGTTGTAACACCCCAAGTTTAAGAGTCTAAAACCTAGGCGTGTTAACTTCCATTCACATTAAATGCGGAATTAAATCGTTTACACAATTAAAATGTTCATTTATCTATTGCAAAATTTTACAAAAATTTCGGCAGAGTCTCCTCTATAAGTTGGACATAGCCAACCTGTAAAGGGACATCAAAACCATTTTAAAAATTTAAAACATCAATCACATCTCAATCACATTCATCATCGCCAAACCAATTCATTCATTCCCCAACTCCTCAAGCATAAGATTTTCTAAAATATCAACAGACATTGACAATTGAAAGAAGAAGTAATTTAATCTCTAATGCGTCATCCATACTTAATTAAAACCAACATCAGCCAAACAATTATCAATAATAATGAATTAAGGAATAAATTTAAATAATAACTTGAATAAATTTAACTTTATTAAATAATGACGACATCGGGTACTGTCTGAGTCAGTCGCCAAGTACTCCCCTCTGATCATCTAACTTTCATCACCTGAAATGTTGGGGAGGGATTGGGGTGAGCTAAAGCTCAGTAAGTAAACTTTATGCATGAATGAATGCTTATGACATGAATGCTTTTTAAAAATTCCATATATGTATCCCCATTTACTTTACTTTCCAAAACTTTCAAACTTTTCGAACTTTCATTTCATTTCAAAACTTTCACTTCATTTCCATCGTGAGCTCACTTGATGTAACTTCTAGTCAATCAGATAACAGTGGGCAATTCTTATTTGGAACCAGATTAACTTTCACATTTCCACCGCAAAGCGGCTCATTCATTTCATTCCACCGCAAAGCGGCTCATTCACTTCATTCCACCGCAAAGCGGCTCATTACATTCATTCCACCGCAAAGCGGCTCATTACATTCGGGTACGTCGGTCCCCCGCGCCCCATTTCCCACTCGCATCTTTCATGACATAGAAGTACACCCATTCTTTCTTGAAAAACTTGGGATACATAACTTTTGACAAAAATTGCACTTTGACACATTCCTTTCATTAAAACATTTGACTTCCCCTTTTCGATGCCAATGCATGCTTAATGATGCAATGACAATGATAACGTGCATGCATGAACATTTTCTTAACTACACATAATTGCATATGGTAGACCAAAAGCATTAAAATTCCGTAATTAACACGAATGTCAATTAAGCACATTAATTCCACATTAACATTCAACTTTGATGAAAGTAGGGGGAAGTTTACTTACCTGACGTCCTTAGCATTTACCGTTATCTGAATTTGCAAGTGGAGGAGCTTCGACTGCCCGTGTCGTCAATGTACCAAAAGTCCTAATTATTCACATTCATCAATAAATATGACTTTTGACTCGAAATACAATTGAAATTCTTTTTAATACTAACCAAATCCCAAGCATACCATATTCGAAACGAACAATAAAATTTCACTGAACATTATAAAGTCATCTTATCCTTTTTAATGATGGCAGAACATCCAATCGAGATCAAGATTTCAAATTAACCTAAGTGTGACCTTAGGATATGACAAAAACACATAAAACCCATGTTCAAGACAAAGAATGAATCTCAATGTACATTAGAAAGTCTTCTCATTTTTTAAATTCAAACTCAAATTAAAATATTTAACTTAACTCAACTTTACAAAATATCAATTTACCATTACAGGTCAACGTTGTTAAAATTAACATTGCTAAAATCTGAAATTTGTAATAATTTGTAAATAAATTCCTAAATCCAAATTTTTACATTACAACTCAAACATTACCAAACAATTAGCTAATTTCATAATCCCATCAAATCTGAAAATAACTATGCATATAAGTTATAATACTAAATTCCTACATTTCGAAGTCCAACATTGTTATGCTCATTTACAGTTCACCAATTTCATAAATTGGAAAGTCTAAAATTTCATTTTCATCATAATCAGAATCTGAGTATATACCTATGTCCACATAAAAATCCAAACTTTATATATTTACACACATCTATACATACATAATAATATACACATTCATCTACATAAATACTCACACACATAAACATCCCAAATCCTTAATTTATGCTAAAATTCGAAAATCGATAAAAACTGAAATCTGAAAATTTAACCCGTAAGTCTGAATTTATACATATAAGTTGCATACATACATTATTTACATAGAATATATATATACATACATGTGTATATCGAATTATGTATGTGTGTGTGCGTGAAGTGGTGTGAAACCGTGCGTGTGTGTATGCAGTTTTGGGTGTGTGCGTGTGTTTCGTGAGGAGAAAAGGGGAAAAAGGGGAGGGGACTTACTGCCGGCGGTGGTGGTGACCGGCGGTCGAAGGAAGAGCGGAAGAGAGCGAGGCCGAGAAGGGGGTGAGAGACGAGAGAGAGCGAGGCGGACGACAGCAAGGTGAGAGAGAGAGAGTCCGCATAGAGAGAGAGGGAGCATGAGTGAATTATGTTAGGTTTAGGTTTAAAGGTTTAACTTTTGGTAAATTGCAATTCAGTCCCTCAACTCTCATAGATTGGTAATTTAGGTTCATAACTTTCAAATAAAATTCCAAAGTGTCACCAAACTTTTCCCAACTTCAATTTAGGCAACTTGCTACTCAATTACAATAGAATTGGCAAGTAACAATTAAAATAAACAATTAGACATAGAATTGTACGTAAACAATTTATAAACATTTTAATTGGTACATTGATCGAGGCGGCGTCCAAGTCCTTCCACTGCAAGATAATTCCAATTATAGACGTTAAAGATCATAAAATTATAATTTATAATAACATTCACAAGAATATTACGTGAAATTTAAAATTGCACGTAAAAATGAAAAGCGGTCTTACACCTGTCTTCATTTCCCATCTGCTTTTCCCTCTGTTCATGCATCTTCTCATGTATTTCAGACAATTGCACACCTTTCTGGTAATGACATCCTGAACATCATTCTGTACCCTATTTCTTAGGAGTGTATGAGGGAAAGGGATTAGAGATACATATCCATTTGGTGGAAAATATTCCCCTGCGGGCATGTATGACTCATCCTCAAAAGCTGGAGTGTAGATTTTTTCCATCTCTACTGCAGAGATCATATTAACTTGCTCATTTGGATTGTTAACTGTGTTACTTGGGAGTGTTCAGGAGCTCGCTAAGACAGTTGTTGAGCAATTTGACTTATCTGATTTTCAAGCACTTTAATTGCAGCAGAATGACTTTGTATGGTTGTTTGATGCAGTTCAAACATTTTGTCAGTCTTCTACATGTGCTGTTGAATCAATTTTCCCAAACTTGGTCTTCCATCTTGCATTGGTTAGTTAAAGTCATTTTGATTGTTAGACCATTTGAAGTTCGGGCGTTGTCTCCAACCAGGATTGAAAATAGGAGCATATGGGTTATTCTATTGTTGATTATTGTTTTGCACAAAATTAACCTGCTCCTCTGTTGAAGCCAACAACATGCAATTTTCGATTGAATGGCTCACGCTACAATTCTCACATACTACTGGTGATTGAATAGCGTGAACTCCTTGATGTTTTGAAAACAACATGTCAACCTTTTTTGTTAGTGCAGCAAGTTGTGCATTTGTACATGTCAGTGCATCTACACCATGCACTCCAGCAATTCTCTTTTGCACTACTCTTTCAGATGGGAACATGGTGTGTGTTTTTGCAATGAGTTCGATTAGGTCCCATGTTTGGTTGACACTTTTATTGGTAATGGACCCACTAGCTGATGAGTCCACTATGGATTTGCATTGTGGTGACAACCCAGAGTGAAAAGTAATGAACTTGAAGGCCTTTGTTATATCCATGCACTAGTACAGAAACAGTCTTTCGCGTCGGTTATTTAAGAGATTAGGCGTCGATTTTTGAGGCGACGCGTATGAAGTAGACGCGTAAAGTAAAGACTTTACGCGTTGATTGTAAAACGACGCGTAAAGTTGAAAAAATAAATAAATAAATAAATTTAGGTGTCGGTTGTAATCCAAAACCGACGCCTAAAGTACACTTTAGGCGTCGGTTTTGGATTACAACTGACGCCTAAAGTTTAAACTTTAGGCATCGGTTTTCTTAAAACCGACGCGTTTTCAATTTTTTTTTTTTTGGCACGAAATTCATTTGCCTATAGAGTAAAATACAATGACCTAGACATGACATGCAATGACCTGGACGTCGCCTGCAATGACCCAGGCCACTGCAGGCCATGGCCTGCATAGGCCTGGACGTCACCTGCAATGACCCAGGCCACTGCAGATCATGGCCTGCAATGACCTAGATGTCACCTGCAATGACCTGGACGTCACCTGCAATGATCCAGATCACTGCAGGTCGATCATGACCTGAAATCACCTAAACGTGGACTGAACATTTTCCACATGCACATCATCAAATATGTATATAATCGACATAATTAAAATAATGTTAAATAAATGAGAAATAATTATATTTACAAGATTGTTAATGTCACATGTAAATGAGTAAATAGAAGTTTGAATACACGTCGATTTACACACACTTATCGACGAAGTATTTAGCCCATAAGTTTTGAATTTCAGCAATTTCCTCCGTTGAGTAATACTCTTTAAATGCCTACAAATAATCAAAATGAATTATCAGTTATTTTGTAATAAAATATGAAGGAATAATTAAAAATTATCATGTCAATAACTTATACCTTTTCCAACGACGGACGCTGAAAGTGTTCAGTGACTATCTCATACATATTTTTCATGACGTAGTAGCCACACTCAGAACCTCCGGGCTGTTGAGGACACTGAAATTTTCACAATGAAAACTAACATTAATAATCACACTAAATAGAATATGAAAATAATTCAAAGATTTGTAATATATTTTAAATATGTGTTTTCGTACCTTTATTTTTAGCCACGTTGTATTGGCTCTTGTCCTAATGCCTCCTTCTGTCCAGTATAGTTTGAAAGCCCTAAAATTGAATTAAATTATTCGAACCAGTTACAAAATAAATAAATACAAAAACTAAGATTTCTATAAAAATTTTGGCAGAGTCTCCCCTATAAATTGAACTTATCCAACCTGTAAATAGACGCGTTGCTATTGAATCTATCACAACTTCTCAACAATCACAACATATATTCATCAAAGTGAAACCACAACTCAACAATCAATTTCACCACAACTCCACAATTATTTCATGAAAATTATCATAACTTACGTATTCAATAGCGGCTTGATATCTAAGTCACGCTTAAATGCACTAGCTGAATCCAATAAGTACACCGTACTCTTCTGAGGAGAAATCACTAGCAACATCCAGTGGTTCCTACGTATTATGAACATGTAAATACAAATTCAAACATGTGCGATTCAAATTACAAAAAAAAAAAAAAATTAACTATTAACAAGAGAGAATGGTCTTACTCCTGAAAATACGGTGCTAGAATGAATTTCTTTATTTGCATTGCCCTCATGGTCTCGTCCATATAATTTACAACACCATTGGCATTTGTTCTTACCGACACCGACGCAATGTGTGACGGAGATATGAATCCAATTGAATCAATACCGTAATCCTGACATAACTCATGAAGGTACCTAATAATAATGACACCAATAAATAGAGATCGAACAATGATATAAATTGAAGTTGTAATTTGTGATCAGAAGTCTTACAATGCAAATATTTGTAGGATAGATGTATCCAACCATTGCATTTTAAGCAGATCGGTAATGTCTGCGACTGTAACAAAAATACCATCCTCGAACGTACAATTGAAGACGGAGGCTTCTACGGGCACCTGATAGAAGTCATCACCAACAGGCAATTGAAGGACCAGGGTGTTTAACATTTTGCATTTGTCACCCAGACGTAGTAAAGTCTCATCGTCGACTATCGCAGGTCGCTGGGTAGATGACAATTCAAAACTCTGAGGCCTTTTCCCTTTATTAGATTTTTTTACGATCTTTTTTGGGGCCTCTTCCTGCAATAAGACAATTTTTGTCATTATAACACGTCTGATACAAATTTAAAAGAAATTAATATTGACATAAACTTTTATATAACTCGATTTTATTACCTCTCCAAAAATCACCAACCCCTTAGGCCATTGGAAAAAACTTCCAATAGCTTCCCCCACCGTGGTGTGGTGCTGAGATGGCGCTGGAAGATAGAACACTTCTGCACCATCTATAACATGGTCAACGAACACCTTCACATGATCAAGCCAGAGTGGTTGATGATGCACCACAGTCTCGGGTCCGGACGGATAAACGATCCCGCTGGCCACTATTTGCTTGTCACCATCAACAAATACGGCGAGACTACAGGGAATCGGCTTCTATTTTTCAACATATATGTCAGGCCTTTCCATTTTTTTAAAAAAAAAGCAATACTAAAAAAACTAAATACTTTATGGGTAAGTACCTGAAGACCATCAAATGGGTCTGGATTCACAGAGTGGCAACTACTTCGAGTTGGTGGTCGGGGCTGTGCAGTTACCTCCACCTCGGCATCAACATTGAGGCCCAAACGCTGGAGGATGGCATCATATTTACTCTGCATACTATGGTACGCGCTCTGCATACTGTCAAATTTACTTTGCATCTCCGACATGGTTTGATGCCTGACCCGCTCTGTGATGCTATCCTCCATCTCCTTCCTGATGATATCTTTAATGTCGTCTACTGACACGACCCCACACGATCGTCTAAGGTAATCATCGGGCTGGCCGTAAACATCCCGCGTGGTGACATACACGCCATATCCCCTCAACCTACCAGAGTGATCCTCTTTACCAAGGGCTTCACTCAGAATATCATGTTGTCTACTCGACACAAATGTCCCCTGCGTGGCTTGCTCAGCTTTTTCTACCTGTTAAAAAAATTGAAAACTTAATATAAGAATTGAAGTAAGTTTCAATTGAATATATGAGAAATCGATAAGATATACTTACAATTTTATCAAACACCCCCCTCGTTTTCTCGTTGGGGATGTAATACGTTCCATCTTCTTTCTTCTTCGATCTAGCTCGAACCCAATCGAGGCTGCGATCCTCGCTTAAAATTGAGGAGCTAATCATGTCACATGAAGAGCTAGAAGATAGCGGGTCACTTACTAGCCAATGTGGCTTCATCCCCGCATATCCGGCTGAGCCCAAATAATGAGGATGCTCGTTCCGCATTTGACTATCCCTCGCCTTCTTACTTTTCTCCTGAAATAAATCACAGGTTTTTAGTTTTCACTCAACAAGACACATGCGTACATTTAAATATACCTGAAATGTTTCCATCTATCGTTCTTTTTTAAAAACCTCCCATTGCTCTTCGGTCAAGAAATCATAAAGCTGGGTAGGAGATGTATATTTTGGGTGGTCATGTGTAATGAAATTATGAACCATCCTTGTCTTGAAATCTTTCCATCTCATCCCCGCAACCCGCATAACACTTTTTTTTGGACGATCATCGAGAATGTTGAATTCCCTCTGAAAGACAATGATAACATGTGGTGTTATAAAGAAATTACATTCACTTTTCAATTATTTACCATGTATCAAGTGATAGTACCTTTATCTCTTCCCACATCATGTCCTTCAGGCCTTGATCGACTTTGTGCCAATCACTGATGTTTATGTCAACATGAATGCGGGCTAAAGATCCGACAAAATGTTTGAAGTTCTTCGTGCATGGTCCGATCGGCCTATGTTTGTCATCGAACTCAATTATATTCATTTGTTGGCCCACTTTCTTCATGTTTTTGCACATAGTTGGCCCTCTTGTCCTTTTTTTTGGGCAGTACTATGGTCATCTGAAGAATGTGAAGACTCGGCCATTATATTGGGAAAATTTTCTACATACCTGCACATATAAATAAATGATTATTAACAACGTATAGAGCATATATAAAAAACACAAGAAAGTTATATGCAAGAATATGTAAATGAACTCACACAATTAATATGAACAACGTATAGAGCATATATAAAGAACAAAAGAGAGTTATATGCATGCGAGAATGTATAAATGAACTCACACAATGAATAATCACGAATGACGGTCAATCCATAATCCTTCTTCATGATCCCAACGCATGTAAGTAGATTCAATGTTATCTTCCTCTAAAGTTGCACTCCCTTGTATACCAATAGAAAATGGAGGAGTTTCATCAAAGTGATCATAATCTTCTTCATCTACTACATCACCAATGCCAACAATGCGTCTCTTGCCTTGAAGAACCACTGACCACTTAGTGTCGGCAGGATCAAGAACATAAAATACCTGCTTGGCTTGTGATGCAAGTATGAATGGCTCGTCAAGATAACCCAACCGTCCAAAATCCACCAAAGTGAAACCTAATTCATCCACCCGAACACCTCGTCGATTATCAACCCATTTACATTGGAAGAGAGGAAACTTGAACTCCCTGTAATCAAGTTCCCAAATTTCTTCAATGACACCATAATAGGACATCGAGGCATCTATTGGCATTGTATCTTTAGCACTTGAAAAATCTCTTGATAGTGCTACTTGTGTCACTCCACTATTTTGCACCGCACTCTTATCATCTTGACGTTTAGTGTAAAACGTATACCCATTAATGTCATATGCTTCATAAGATCTCACAATCGTGCTAGGACCATACGCTAACCACTTTACCGTTTCAACAATGGTATTCGACGTTTGTGACAACTCTTTCATGACTCTATCTTTGAACCATTTTGCAAATAAACGATTGTGTTGATTAGTTACCCACCTTTCACCTTTAGAAGGATTCTGCTGCCTTAGGATGGACATGTGCTCGTCCAAATACGGATGAACTTGAGAAAGGTGTTGTAATACTAGGAGGCGTGCTTTATCTCGCAATTCAACACTAGGGACAATTGATTTGCATCCAATCGTCCCTTTACCTTCGAGTCTTCCCTCGTGACGAGATTTAGGAACACCAATAGTCTCAACGTCATCAAGGTAGTCAGTACAAAATTCAATAGCCTCCTCAGCGGCATAACCTTCAATGATACTGCCTCCGGGTCGAAATCGATTTCTGACATATCCTTTCAAAATACCCATGTATCTCTCAAATGGATACATATACCGCAAGAAAACCGGACCACATATTTTAATTTCTCTTACCAAGTGAACAAGTAAGTGCACCATAACGTCAAAAAATGATGGCGGGAAATACATTTCAAATTGACATAGAGTGATAACAATATCGGCCTGCAAATCATCCAACGCCTCTGGGTCAACAACTTTACTGCAAATTGCATTGAAGAAAAAACAAAGTTTTATTATGACTTGTCTAACATGTTTTGGAAGTATGCCTTGAATTGCAACTGGTAACAAGTGTTGCATTAACACATGACAATCATGAGACTTCATACCAACCAATTTCAAGTCCTTCATCGACACAAGACTTTTGATGTTTGATGAGTATCCAGATGGAACCTTAATACCATGAAGGCACTCACAAAAACATGTTTTCTCTTTTCTGGACAAAGTATAGCAAGCTGGAGGTAAATAAGTACGTTTTTCGGACTCTTGCGGTGCTAATTGATCCCGTATCCCCATTTCTACCATGTCCTTCCTGACTTTGATACCATCTTTCGTCTTCCCTTGAACGTTCAACAATGTCCCAATGATGCTATCACAAACATTTTTCTCCACGTGCATTACATCAGGACAATGCCTTACTGAGAAATGTTGCCAATAAGGTAGATCCCAGAATATGGACCTCTTCTTCCAAAGACTCTTTTGAGGAGGCTTAAAAGGTTTTCCAAACAAAACATCAATATTTTTAACTCGTTCATATACCTCACCTCCTGTTAACGGCAAGCGAGCTGCTCGATCCTCAATTTTTCCATTGAATGCCTTCTTCTTCTTTCGATAAGGGTGATCAGCGGGGAGAAATCTTCTATGACTCATAAAGACATTTTTCTTACAGTTTTTCAACTAAAGATCAATCGTGTCTTCTTCACAAACGGGACATGCTTTAGGTCCTTTGTTCGTATAACCTGACAAGTTACCATATGCGGGAAAATCATTTACGGTGCAAAATATCATAGCACGTAAGGTGAAATTCATCTGGCTATGTGCATCAAACACCGATACACCTTCATCCCACATCAGTCTTAAATCTTCAATTAGTGAGGCAAGATAAACATCTATGTCATTCCCCGGTTGTTTAGGCCCTGATATTAACAAAGACAATATGATATACTTGCGCTTCATACATAACCAAGGAGGAAGATTGTAAATCGTTAGAAGAACCGGCCAAGTGCTATGTCGACTACTCATATTACCGTGCGGGTTCATTCCATCTGTACATAGTCCAAGCCTAAGATTCCTATCTTCACCCCCAAAATCAGGAAACAACCTATTAATGTTCCTCCATTGAGGAGAATCGGCCACGTGTCTTAGTTTTCCATCTCTTTTCCTCCCATCAGCATGCCACCGCATGTTCTTCGCATCCTTTGCATTGGCAAATAAACGTTTAAATCTTGGTACTACGGGTAGGTACCACAACACCTTTGCAGGAGGGCTTTTCTTATCCTCAGAATTAGCATTCATGTTCTTTCGCTTATACCGTGATGCCCCACACTTTGGACACAGATGCAAGTCCTTATACTCATTTCGATACAGTATACAATCATTTGGACATGCATGTATCCTCTCGATCTCCATTCCCATTGAACACAACAATTTCTTTGCTTCGTAAATTGAACTAGGAAGCTCGTTATCCTCCGGAAGCATCTCTCGTAAGAGTTCCAGTAATGCCGTGAAACTCTTATCACTCCACCTACTATTTGCTTTCAAGTTATACAATTTCAACACAGCAGACAATTTTGTGAATTTTCTACACCCAGGAAACAAAGTCTTCTCAAAATCATTGAACAAGCTATCGAACACATGAGGCTTTTCAATGAATTCCCCTTGTATATCACGCATCATTTCGTCTATCATATCATTATTGTCATTTTCCACATCATTCTCATCGTTTATAACCTTCTTTAAACCCACGACCAATCAAATGACTCTTCACTTGCTCAAAACTACGAAACTTTCTCAGATTCTTACAATCACAACAAGGACACAAAATCATTGCTTCACCTTTCTCTCTCATGTGTTCGTCCGCACATTTCATAAACTCTTCAACTCCTTTCAAATATTCATGTGTATTACGCCTGCCGTACATCCAATCTCGATCCATATCTAATAACCTATATGCGAAGATATAATTAAAAAAATATTACTTTTGAGTGAATATTTGTAATGATAGTTATATACTTGAACCAACTATATATTAATAATTGAAATCACATGCATACGATAATTTATTACGTTGAATACTTCATAATTTTACTTGTATATTTTGTTTAGTTATTTATTTAGTATGGTTAATTCTATGATAGTGAAAATCACCTATAATTACTATTATCTTCATTTTTTATTTGTAAAATCCTACATTAATTTCGGCAGAGTCTCCCCTATAAGTTGGACTTACCCAACCTGTTATCAAAATGCCACAATACAACAAAAATGTTCAACCTCCACATATTCACTACTCAAACACAATAAATCAAACTTCAACATCATCAACCACTCCAAAATTAATCCAAAATCAATTCTTAATTCCTAAAATACTCAAAGTATGATTTCATAACCTAACATTCCATGCATAATTTCAATATAATTCCAATAATTCAAATTATATCAATTAACTATTTGCAATACCAAAATTATAATATATATATATATATATTTATATATATATATATATATATATATAATAATTCACATTTTTATACATACAAATATATATATATATATATATATATATATATACATACACGCACACACACATATAAGAGTAAATTTCTTACGAGATAGAGGCGGGTTCGTGGTGGCGTCGCGGTGTTGGTGGCGTCCTGGTGTTGGTGGAGGCACGGTGGTGATGGCTCCGCGCGCGATGTTGAAGTGTTGAGAGAGAGAGAGATCTGCGCGGAATGGAATTAAATCGCGCAAATTTTTGAATTAAATATATTAGGTTTAGGCATCGGTTCGTCGAGAACCGACGCCTAAACCCTTTTTTTCGCGTTTTTCTACTAGTGATAGTAAGGGCATTTTCTAAGAAGATCCTTAAATCTACCCCAAGATTCATGAAAACTCTCACCGTCTAGTTGTTGGAAAGTAAATATCTCCAATTTTAGTTTAACTACTTTAGCGGGTGAGAAATATTTGTTACAGAATTTCCTAGCTAAGTTATCCCATGTAGCTATACTAAATTCAAGCTCAGAATCAAGCCACTCCAATGCACTATCTCTTAAAATGTAAGGAAATTATCTCAAATGAATGACATCATCATTTATGCCTTGAAATTGGAAATTTTGGCACATTCTCCCAAATCTTGCAACATATGCATTGGGGTCCTCATGTGCCTTTCCAAAAAACTGGAGATTATTACTGAAAATGTTTATTAAATCTGCTTTTAATTTGAAGTCATTCCTTCCAAAAGACATATATAATATACTAGAACGGTTTGCAGTTGCAACAGGGGTCAAGAATTGACCCATAGGAAGGCCTCCTACATTTTCATCTTGAGCATTCGGTTCATGGACTTGATTGTTTTGCGGTGCTTCATTTAGAGCAAGAGCAATTGCACCGGCATTTAGCTCGAGATCAAAGTTTTCATTTGGATTAATCAGGTTAGCCATCTGGTTCAGATTTTGTTGTTCCCTAAGTCGTCCTCTAAAGATTTGTTCAATTTCAGATTCTAAAGGTAGAAGATTTCCGCTTTGCGAACGGAGAATAAAAAGACAAGAAGAGAATTTCTGATTATTTTTTTTATTTTTTTTAGGTTTTTAGATTTTTTTATGTTGTTTTTGTTTATTATGAACCAAAATTCTAAAAACTAAATTTAAAAACTAAGAATACTAAAAATCAAAATTAAAAAATAACAAATTAAAATAGTCCCCGATAACGGCGCCAAAAACTTGTTGGTGTGAATATCGCAAGTGCACGATATTGTTAACAAGCAATAGAGTGGACTTTTGAGTTCGGGTTGTCGATCCCACGAGGACTAAGTTTTTGCTATCGATTTACTTTGATCAAGAGAATTCTCAGACTAAAGCAAAAACTAAGAAAATAATTTGCAAATGATTCCAAAAAGACAATAAATTGAGAGATTAATGAATCAAACAATTCCAATAATCAAGAAATAGAAATTTAAACTCAAAATAACTAAATTAAACTATAAAAGCGAGAAATTGAACGATGAGTTTTCTTACCAATAAAGAACTATTGGACTAACGATTTCGAAATAATATTCTAGTTTAATTTCGCATCTCAAGTTGTTTTCTAATATTGTATTTGATCGAATTCACATATGTATCTTATTTACCTCTCTCGAATTCAAATTAGGCCTATTTAACTAAGTCAACCATGTATCTCCATAACGGGTCAGAGTTCTCCTTAGTTAAATGCATTAAATTACCTAGGAATTTCTAAGAGATTACAAGCAACCACAAATTCATATCTCTATCTTTTTGTTGAAATTGTCGAATTTTACAACATGATTTAATTATTAACTCACCTCTCGAATTATGAAAACAACCATTAAATCATTAATTAGTGGCCAGTTAATTCATGAATTAAAATCATAGTAAAATCAATACATGAAAACAATAAAATCCTTGACTTGAAAATTGAAATTAAAACTGAAAATATTAAATCTTCATCATCAATCCCAATATTAAATTTAGCTAGTCATGTTCTTGAAAGAAAAAATAATAAACAATGAAAATAAAACTCGGAGTTTGAAGAATTGAGGAATTAACATCATCTTGCACCACCAAAATAACCTCAGTCGTGACCTTTATTGATTGATTCCAGTCGCAACTTTAATTGTTTATATCTTCTGCCTTGGACTCTCTTTATTCTCACCAATTAACTCCACTAATCAGCCGAGTTCTTTTTTTTTTTTTTTTTTCACCACCGTGCACCCTTAATTTGACACAACCGAGTGTGTTTTCCAATTAATTCTCCCAGCCGTATCCTCCACCAACCAAGAAAAATATGCCACTTTTTTCCTTCTTGATTCACAGCAACCTCCAATCAACCGAGTATATACCTGTGTATATTTTAACTACCAGGTGCCACTCCCTTCAATTCCCAAAGCTGCTGAGTATATATAACCCAAGAATAGCTCCGAAGTTCAACCTTTGTTTGTGTGTATTTTGATTCCCATCCGCCGACTCTCCTAATTTGGGCCAAAAGAGTTTTCTTGCAATTGATTTTGAGGCCCATGTAACATTAGTGTAGTTTTATTTTTGAGGCATCAATCCTTTCAAAAAAATTTGACTTGATCCTTGACTTAATTACACGCTTGGTCCTTCGACTTTTGTCTCCAATTGCATCCAGATTTTAGTTTTTCCATCCAATTGTTGAGTGATTGCTTCAATTCTTCCATATTCTCGACTTTTGGGATAAAACCTGAAATAATGAAAATAAACACAAACTAAGTAGAGTTCACTCATGAAAAGCAATATAATATCCTCATTTTGATAGATAAATAAGTGTATAAAATACACTTACCTGAGAGGATAACAATCGCCAAAGGGACTAGAGTAACGACAAGAATAGGCATCCAGTACCAATAGAATTATCATGGATTTGCCTTCTCCTCCCAATTATCCGCCAATTTGAGAAATTGGCACCATCTTTGGAGGGCCACAACAGGAAGAAGTACAAATAACACCTTAAAAGGTATATCAAGGAGGCAAAGGAGCCAACTGCTGTGAATTATCATACAAACTCACATCCTCCTGGAACTTCTAGAATAGAGCCCATCACTTTCACACTAGACGATGTAGTCGAGGTGCACTTACCACATAATGATGCTTTGATAATTCTTTAGGTAATTACCAGAAATGGCTTGTCTCGAATGTTAGTAGACGATGGGGAATTAGTGAATTCAATTTATGGGGTGACATATGTTAAGATGGGTATAGATACCTGATAAGTGTATTTTATACACTTGGGAATATGTCAAAACGAGAATATATCATTGTGTTTTATGAATTTATTCTACCTAAATTTTGTTTAATTGTTGTTATTTCAGATTTTATTCAAAAATAGGAACAAAGAAGCAATTGCGGAAATAAAGGTCAAAACTAGAAAAATTGAAGAGAAACAGAAGTTCTGGGGTCAAATTGATCAAATCAAAAGTTGCGGATACACCGTGCAAATAAAATCAGGGGACTAACTTGAAAGGCAAGGAAAAGATGGAGACTCGCATCAAAAAGCCTTTATATGCGATCGCCACCCATCCATGTAGTGATCGCGACTTAGGCGAATTTTTGAGGCAGAATTGAAAACAGGTCTACCACGGGATCCCTGGCCTCCCTACCACGCGATCCCTGGCCCGACTAGGCCTAGTTTGGGCTTTTGTCCGCGATTTTGATAGAATTTACTTGGGAACTTAACCTAAGATATATATATACAGCGCGAGAGGCGACGAGAGGGGCACTTTTGCAGAGCCTAATACCAAAGAATTCTTGGCAATTAGACATCAATTTTGAGGGAGATTCAAGCACGAAAAAGCAGTGGAAGTTAGAAGATTAACACGGGAATTCAATTCTTGGTGCAAGACTTCTTTTCTTGTCGATAATTTCATAAATTCCATCATGTTTAAATTTGATTTATATTGTTTTTATCATTCATTTGTAATGTGCAACTAATCTTAATGTTGGGATTCACGATGTAGCCTAGTCAATTACTTCAATTCCATATTTTTTGTTTTAACGCTTCAATGCATGTGTTGATTTATTATTGTGTTTAATGCGTGAATGAACTGGCCACTCTTCATGATTTCATGTGTTATTTCCATAATCCGAGAGGTGAGTTAATGACATAGATCTAGGTAATAAATCCGTTAATTGAACGAGAGATAGAGATATACTCTTGTGATTAGTGCGATCGTGTGTGAATTCTTGCGTGTAAAGATACAAGGTTGACTTATTTAGGTAGGATTGATTTAAACTCGAGAGAGGAATCTCAATTTGAATTAGTGAATTCGATCGAACACATATTTAGAAAATAAAATCTGGAATTAAAATTGATTTAATTGGCTAGGTGAACCCGTGAATCCCAACTACATTCAACCATATTTAAAAATAGTTGCAATCTTGAAATCTCCATCCGGTGCAAAGGTTTAATCTTTTAGTCATCGTTCATAATTTTAGTTTTAAAACAATCGAAACTCATTTCTTGATTCAAATAAAGATAAGAATTTACATATTTCGGTAATTAGTAAACAGTCCTTGTGGGAACGATAATCCGGACTCTTAGGTCCATTTTAACTACTCTTCTCGACACGTACACTTGCGAGGGTATCTCGCATCACGAGATATTAGTGAACAAGTTTTTTGCTTTATTTTAGTTTTCGTTTTATTTCTATTTTTTTTTTTTTTGGTTTGTTTGTTTTAATTAATTCGTGTTAAGAAGAACTAAATCTTTTGAATTGCTTCCTTTTGATACAGAAATTGAACGTACTTTTCGACACGGGCGCAAACAACAGTTGGAAGCAACTAAACACACAGATTTAGCAATGGAAGATAACAGAATTCAGATTAATCGAGCAAATCAAGATAATCTGCTAGCAGAAATTGTTGTTCAACAGCAGAATCAACCGAACAATGGGAGGCGTGCATTGAGAGATTATATGATTCCTCCAGTAGGAAACATTGGAACATGCATAGTGCCGCCTGCTATCCCTGCTAATAACTTTGAGATCAAGACTTCTTTGATCTCTTTGATCCAGAATTCTGTCATATTCCACGGGCTACCGTCTAAAGATCCACATGCACACCTACGGACTTTCCAAGAACTATGTGACATGCAGTGCATGAATGGAGTTCCAGGTGATGCCGTGAAGCTGACACTATTTTCATTCTCGTTGGCAGACAAGGCAAAAGCATGGTTCTACACGCTACCCCTCCACACAATTACAACTTGGGAAGTAATGAGTCAAAAATTTGTTGATAAGTTCTTTCCACCTGGCCAGATGTCAAAGCTAAGGCGCGAAATTCTTTCATTCAATCAATAGCCAGAGGAGTCCATTTTTTAGGCTTGGGAGAGATTCAACGAGCTGGTTCGACAATGTCCTACTCATGGAATAGCTGATTGGATCCTAATTCAAACGTTCTACAACGGGTTGACCAATGACAACAAGAAGCATGCAGATTCAACAGCAGGTGGATCTGTGATGGATTTGACCTATGAAGAGGCCTCAGAAATATTCAAGAAAATGGCGACAAACAGTTATCAGTGGTACTCAGATCGCATTGCACAGAAATCTGGTGGAATAGCTTCGGTCAATGAAATTATAGCTATTAATGCTAAATTGGATGCATTGACAAAGAAATTTGATAGCATGAATCAGCAGCCAGTGCTTGCAGCACAGACAACCATTGTTTGTGATTATTGTTTTGAGAATCATGCATTATCAGAGTGTCCTATGGCATATCAAGGTCAACCGGATAAGGAGCATGCGAATTTTGTTGGGAACAGTCAGAGGCAACAAGGGGGAATGTACTCACAGACGTACAACCCTGAATGGAGGAAGCATCCAAACCTTTCATGGGCTAACAATCAAAACGTCCAACGACCGCCAGGGTTTCAACAGTAACAACAACAGGTGAAGAAGACCTCCAGTGAAGAATTGATACTCCAGCTGCTGTAGAGTCATCAAGCTGACATTAAGGAAATAAAAATTCAATTGGGACAGTTGGCAAATGACATATCGGAAAGACAACAAGGGAAACTGCCTAGTAATACTGAAACAAATCCGAGAGAGCAAGTACAAGCCATAACAACCAGAAGTGGGATCCAATTGCTAGAAATCAATGTGAGAAGAACGGATAAATCAGAATCTGTCACAGAGGCAGTGGAAGAGGAAGAAGAAGATCTAATGAAGAAAGAAAATCCAACCGAAAAATCTGACAGATCAGATGATCAGGTGAAGAAGGCTCCAACCCCAGTTAAAGCTTACGTACCTCCCATCTCATATCCACAGAGGATGAGGAAACATAAGCTTGACCAGCAGTTTGCTAAGTTCATCGAGAAGATCAAGCAGCTACACATCAACATTCCCTTTACAGAGGCGTTGACCCAAATGCCGAGCTATGCGAAATTCATGAAAGAAATCCTCACTAATAAAAGGAAGCTGGACGAGCATGACACAGTGATGCTGATCGAAGAATGTAGTGCAATAAGAAGAAATTTCCTCCCAAACTGAAGGATCCAGGGAGTTTCACAATCCCTTGCACTATTGGTTCTATTGATTTTGAATCTGCTTTATGTGATTTAGGTGCTAGCATTAATTTAATGCCTCTATCTATTTTCAGGAAGCTTGGGATTGGAGAAGCAAAACCAACTACCATTTCCTTGCAGTTAGCAGATCGTTCAATAAAATACCCTTGGGGGTTGCTTGAAGACGTGATGATAAGAGTGGGTAAATTCATTTACCCTGCAGATTTTGTTATACTGGATATGGAGGAAGATAAGACAATCCCGCTCATTCTGGGACGATCATTCTTGAGAACTGGAAAAGCATTGATAGATGTTCACGAAGGAACACTAGTGCTTCGTGTGGAGGAGAAGATCACATTCAACATCTTTAAGTCCATGAAGTATCCTTCATCGTTGGACACCTGTTTCAAAGTGGATCTTGTGCAAGAAGCAGTACAGGGTGTATATGATGAGGAGCATCCTAAAGATCCGTTGGAGGCGTGCATTGTTCAGTCAGAGTCTGTAAACTCGGATTAAGAGGAAGTTGCAAGGATGGCCAATGAATTGGACGCATCACCAAGGTTCACGCTCAGAGGAGGTCGTTATTTTGGGCCATTGGGTGAAAATTTGCAGAAATCTCGACCATCGTGTGAAAATCCTCCCACTTTGGAGTTGAAACCTTTACCAGTACACCCCTGATATGCATTTTTGGGGGATTCATCAACATTTCCAATTATCATTTCAAGCCACTTGACAGCTTTGGAAGAAGAACGGTTGCTGCGGGTGGTGAATGAACATAAAACTGCAATTGGATGGACTATTGCCGACATCAAAGGTATTAGTCCGACTATTTGTATGCATAAGATTTTGATGGAAGATGATTCCAAGCCATCAGTGGAGGTACAGCGCAGACTAAATCTGACTTTGAAAGAAATGGTGAGAAAAGAGAACTTGATGCTGGTATCATCTATCCGATTTCAGACAGTGCTTGGGTCAGTCCAGTTCATGTAGTACCAAAGAAGGGGGGCATGACAGTGATCGCTAATGAAAACAATGAGTTGATCCCTACAAGGACAGTAACCGGGTAGAGAGTCTGTATTGATTACAGGAAACTGATTGCTGCAACCAGAAAAGATCATTTTCCATTACCGTTCATCGATCAGATGTTGGAGAAGCTAGCAGGTCACTCACATTATTGTTTTCTGGATGGATAGTCGGGCTACAATCAGATTGCCATCGCTCTGGCTGACCAGGAGAAAACAACATTTACCTATCCTTACGGTACATTTGCTTTCAGAAGAATGCCATTTGGATTGTGTAATGCTCCAGGGACCTTCCAAAGATGCATGATGGCAATATTTTCCGATATGGTGGAACGCTTTATTGAAGTCTTTATGGATGATTTCTCAGTCTTTGGATCCTCGTTTGATGAATGTCTACACCACCTCTCCCTAGTGCTTAAAAGATGTACGGAAACAAATCTGGTGTTAAATTGGGAGAAGTGTCATTTTATGGTGCACGAGGGGATTGTGCTAGGTCACAGGATTTCAGAAAAAGGAATTGAAGTGGACAGGGCTAAAATTCAAGTAATTGAAAAATTACCACCACCTAGCTCAGTTAAAGGAGTAAGAAGCTTCTTGGGTCATGCTGGGTTTTACAGGAGATTTATAAAGGACTTTTCAAAAATCACTAAACCCCTATGTAATCTACTGGAAAAAGATGTTTTTAATTTTTCTGAAGAGTGTTTATCATCTTTTAATACACTCAAAGAAAAATTAACTACTGCACCAATCATCATAGCACCAGACTGGAGGTTGCCTTTTTAGCTCATGTATGACGCGAGTGACTATGCTGTGGGGGCAGCATTGGGGCAGAGAAAAGATAAAATTTTCCATGTAATTTATTATGCCTGTAGAACATTGACTGATGCGCAAATAAATTATGCCACAACTGAGAAAGAGCTGTTAGCAGTGGTGTTTGCCTTCGACAAATTCAGGTCTTATCTCATAGGATCAAAAGTGGTGGTTTACACTGATCACTCTGCGTTGAAGTATTTATTTGGAAAAAAATATGCCAAGCCTAGATTGATCGGATGGGTTTTACTACTTCAAGAGTTTGACATTGAAATTCGGGATAAAAAGGGTACAGAAAATCAGATTGCAGATCATTTATCCAAATTGGAGCAAGTAGATCAGGAGAGTCTTGAGGACATAAAAGAAATATTTCCAGATGAACAGTTGATGCTTTTAGCCCACATGATGCAGGTAGAGAAGAATAAGGGGCCTTGGTTTACAGATTATGTAAATTACCTGGTCAGCAATGTTTTGCCACCTGATTTTACATATTAGCAAAAGAAGAAATTTTTTCATGATCTGAAATTCTTTTATTGGGAAGACCCACTTTTGTACAGAAGGGGATCAGATCAAATAATCGGACGTTGTATTCCAGATGAGGAGATTATTCCTGTTCTAGAGAGATGTCATTCATCTCCATATGGTGGACACATGGGAACTACTAAAACAACAGCTAAAGTTTTGCAATGTGGGTTTTATTGGCCAACTGTGTTTAAGGATGCCTTTTCTTTTGTCAAAGCATGTGACAGATGCCAACGAACTGGAAATATATCATCAAAGCATGAGATGCCACTTAACAGTGTTTTGGAGGTTGAAGTGTTCGATGTATGGGGAATTGACTTCATGGGCCCGTTCCCACCTCGTACAACAACAAATATATACTGGTGGCAGTTGATTATGTATCGAAGTGGGTGGAGGCAAAAGCATGTCCAACAAATGATGCCCAAATTGTAGTTTATTTTATCAGAAAGAATATTTTTACTCGGTTTGGAGCACCAAGAGCAATAATAAGTGATGGTGGGACTCATTTCAACAAGAAGTTATTTAAGGCAGTTCTGGCCAAGTATGGGACTCATCATCGCATGGGGACAACCTATCATCCGCAGACTAGTGGGCAGGTGGAAACATCGAACAGACAGTTGAAAAGGATTTTGGAAACAATAGTGAAGTCATCCCGAAAAAACTGGGCTAACAAATTGGATGATGCTTTGTGGGCATACAGGACAGCTTTCAAAACTCCTATCGGGATATCACCATTTGAGTTGGTATATGGAAAAGCGTGTCATTTTCCTGTTGAGTTTGAACATAAGGCGTACTGGGTTTTAAAACAGTTAAATCTTGATATGGACTCAGCCAAAGATCAGAGATTTTTTCAACTTAATGCATTGGATGAGTTTCACTTAGGAGCTTATGAGAATACATCAATTTATAAGGATCGGACTAAGAAGTGGCATGATCGCCATATTCACAAGAGAGAGTTTCAGGTTGGAGATCAGGTGCTCTTGTACAACTCACGCTTGAAGCTCTTTCCTGGAAAATTGAGGTCGAGATGGTCTGATCCATTCACGATTGCACAAGTATTTCCATATGGCACGTTTGAACTTCATCATCCAACAAAAGGTCATTTTAAAGTCAATGGGCAGAGAATCAAGCATTACTTTGAGGTGGATTTTGCAAAAGAGAAGTCATACATTGACATTGCCAGTCCAGAGTGAACAACACAGAAAGTCGGGCTTGAGACTATAAACGGAGCGCTTGTTGGGAGGTAACCCAATTTTTCTTCTCTTTTATTTATTATGCTTTATTTTTCCCTTATTTTAGCATTTTCATCATTTTCTCATTAGTGCATTCATGACCTATGCATTAGTTAGGTTTTGGGTGCATTAGTGCTCATTAAAATGTTTTTGTGAAATTTTCATTCATATCAGTCATTATTTGCAAAATTAAGCATTGTAGGAACATTATAAATTTTTTATAAAATTTGAGTGACATAGGCTTAGGTTGTCATTCCCAATTTCCCCTCACTAGTCGAACATGGTTAGAGGTCGAGAATCATAATCATTCACGTTTAAAATCATTTTTGAGTCCATCATAATTGTCAAAACAAAGTGCACAAAATTTTAAAGAAAAAAAAAGAGAGAGGTGTCACAGGCATGGTCGCGATTGCTGCCTAGCCATAGGCGTGATCGCGACTTAGCTATAAATTTTCAACATATTTTTTTAATCCACAACCACGCGATCGCTTGGGTAAACTGGGCGCGAGAATTCAGTTTTAAAAACCCGGCAGCTCCTCTTATTTCATATTCAACGCTGCCGGGTGAACAAAAGCCTCAATCTCGCCACCATTTCATTCGACTCTCAAATCTTTGAGTACCCACCTTCAAATTCGTGCAACATCTAGCTCCATAACTCTCCTTATCACTAATCCAAGGTAAGTAATCACAAGGAATTTGCAATTTTTCTTGTTTTGACCGATTTTACCCTATATTTGAGAATTCGTGTTTGTGGTCGAATGGAGCATGGGTAGGGTTAGAATGTGGATTGTTTGTGTGTTGAAATGATGAGTCAAGATTTTGGGTAACTTCCATTTGCACATTGTTGTGATTTCTTCATAATATTTCTAATGCCTTCAATGTGTTCGACAAAATGTCCTAACGAGAATTTTGTTGCAATTTGAGAAATCCACTCGAGCACTTATCATTGTTACATGTTTCTCATTGAATTTATGCAACAATTTTGCTTTTTGGCTCATTACAATGCACACAATGGCATATTTAAAATTCTAGCACCATTGCAAGCCACATTGCACCATTGCAAGGTCACTGCAGGGCCATTGCAAGCTCACGTCACCACTTCGCCTTGGCATTTCACTATTCATATGTTATCCATTTGCTCTACCATTTCAATATGTTATTCATGAATTGGAGTACTTTATTGTGCCCGGGACGTTTTTCAAAAACTTTTATTTTTTCGGCACAATAATCGAGGTTGAACAGTACTAGTCAGTCTTCAATTTTGTCACTTCTATTGTGCAATTTTTCACAAGTTTGGGGGTTTGTGCCATTATTCTTGTATTTTTCCACTCAAACTTTGATTCTAATGATGAGTTTGCTCATTATAGGTACAATAATACCTCCAAAAGCCACCGCTTCACAGAAAGGAAAGGTAAAGGCTGGCCCCTCTAAGCGGAAACGAGGAGCCTCGACTGAGGATCCGGAAGCCGATCAAGAAGAAATAGGAAATATTCAAAGGTTTCTGGGCAGCGAGGAATTGCATAGATATGAGGTCTTGCTCAAGGAGAAGAAAATTTGGAGTGAAAGAGAGGTTATAATAGCCGATTTCCCGGATACCGAGTTGGCTCATCTGATTGAGAGAGCAGGTTGGCATAAATTGGCAGGCACGCCGCACAAGCCCTATCCATTACTAGTCAAAGAATTCCTAGCCAATTTCAACCATGCTATAGAAACCGACGGTGCACCTCACAGATATAAGACATGAGTGCGGGGTAAATGGATCTGTTTCTCGCCGACCGTCATTGAGAGGGTTTTGGAGCTGATAAGAGAGGGGATTGAGCAGGTCCCGGTTGATTTGGATATTGATCTGATCAAAAGCTTCTTGTATGGTCGGGAAAATGTTGAATTAGAGAAGCCAAGCCGCTTTGAGCATGGTGAACTCACGGAGAGTATCAGGATTCTGCATATCTTCATGTGCCACAACATTGATCCTACATTGCACAGGACAGAGTTCAATGAAGATAGGGCTCGAATGATTCACCATCTGGCCAGAGGGTGCAAGTTGGACTTAGGAAGACATATTTTTTATTTCATTATTACACTTGGCTCCCAGCTGGACACAGGCCGCCAGATCATGTTTCCCTGCTTGATCAGTGTTATCTGCGTGGAGAGGGAGTTGAGCTATTGCCCCATGAAGAGCCTGCGCCTCTTGGAGCGATTATCAGCAGACGTACTCGAGAGAGCACTAGGCCTAGGGTACCTCGAGGACCACCAGCTCTTCCATTAGCCCCAGCGGACCCAGTTGACCCTGCAGTACCAGCAGATCCAGCGGGACCAGCCACACCAGTACATATACCAGCTCCTCCCGGTGATGAGAGACTCCTACGGCAGATGCTATTGGAGTTAACTGACTTGACACGCACAGTAAACATGAGGGGGGAAGCTGAAGCAGCGCAGCAGAGGAAACTGGACATTTTGGGACAACAACTTGGCCGTCTGGTTCAAGCTAACATAGCTGGAGAGCAGCGTATTATGCGCCATACGATGACAAAATTCAGAGGTCAGATCGCACGGGTGTCAGCCAGGCTCTTCTCCATTGAGAGCATATTGGAGGGGATCGAAAGGAGAGCCGAGGGTATTGAAAGCATATTGGAGAGAATAGAAGGACGGTTGGACCAGGACGCCGCAGGACCATCTCTGCCCCAGCAGCCGGACCTACCCCCGGGAAGTTCCTGATCTTTTTCTTTTTACTTTGCCTTCTATTTTTTATTCTTCTTTGTTTTATTGATTCATTCAGGGAAATGTAATTTTCAAGTTTGGGGATAGTTGCTAACTTTAGGCTGTGTTTCCTTTGTTCGTTTATTGGCCTGTATTAATTAATGCTCTGTAACTCTTCAACCCCTATTAATTAATGCAACAACTTGGTCTTTTATTTGCTGTCTTTTGCTTCCAAAAAAAAAAAAAAAAAATTTAAAACGTTGTTGACATGTTTATTGCCTAGGATATAGTATGAATCAAATTGTGCTTAGACTTGAAAATTGGACAGCATGAAAGCATGAACTTATTTTGAACTAGTTATATTTTGCAAGATTCATATTCATTGCGCACATAGCTAGCGTTGGATAATTGCTTGTGTAAGGGATTTTTTTTAATATATATGGGTCAAAGTTTATGCAATTTGAACTTAGGAATGACTTGAAAATCCCTGACCTTAGATCGTTAGACATCTCATCCCTAAATTAGAACCAATCATGCTAAAAGGCAAGTTTGAGGGTAGAATGGTTGGAATTTGTGTGCATTGATGGGTTGGAGGTCTGTGGTATTTGGTTTTGCACTTTAGTCATTGCGGTTTGGTCAACTGGTATAAACCATTTCCAGCATAAAAACAGAAAAATGCTGAAGGTCTTATTCTGCTCTTCAAATGCCTTTTTGACTCGAGTAAGTAAGTAAGTCCGAGGGGTCTTTCAAACCTGGTGCCCTAAAGCCAACTGGCTTGGGAGTCATCGACCTACAGCTCGCTGCAGGGGTCAATTAGAAAGTAAGTACGGAGAGTGGACTTACACATAATACATTAAAACATTTTTAACTTTTCTGTTTAAGCCTTTATGACTCGGGAAAGTACGTCTGAGGGGTTCTTTAAACCTGGTACCCTAAAGCCAACTGATTTGGGAGCTTCCGATCCGAATGCCTGCTACAGGGGTCATATAGAAAGCAAGTATGAAAAGTTCTGCACAAAGATGTTAAAAGACAGGGACAATTAAAAGAAAAAGTCGTCCAATAAAAAAAAATAGATATATAAGCTTAGTTGACTGAGCTGTGGTGGCTGAGGTTGTAGAATTGAGGACTGCTTTCCTTTGATTTGTTGTGCACACATATTTCTAATCCTGACTGCCTCGTGTGGAAAAAGCAATGAAAAATGTTGAGAACCCATATAGATAGAAACCCGGGATGTGAGAAAAAAGCAGAAAGTGGTGATCATCCATGAGCGTTGAAAGGAATTTCATTAGAAATCATAGATTGACCAAATGGGATTCGGGCTTGATTATGCATAATGAGCCACACAGTGTTGAGTATATCTTTTGCATGAGTATGGGTTTGACGTTGACTATTCACACACACACTTGAAACTCTGGCATGATATAACTAGAAATTATTCTGCATTGTTGTTCATAACCCTTGCTTAAGGCGTGAATTGATTTGGACTATGGAGGCATATAATAAATATGTTGACACACCAAAAATATTTTATCTCTTATCTCTTTGATTTTGTAGTTTATTATCCATTGTTCGAGGACGACCAATAATTCTAGTTTGGGGGTATTACCTCATTAATTTCAGTTTCGGACCCCATTTACAGCTTCACCAGGGACTATCTGGTACCCAGGGGCTCCATAATCCTCATGAAGGAAGCAGGGAAAGCCCCTACCATTTCTAGGATACCAATGGAGTTTTAATTGTTGACAAAATTTTCTCATATCATCATTCCATAGGGAGGCCTGGTCTCATCCATCTTGAAGTAATCACCTACACGAAGTACATCTGCCTAAAATTCCCAAGAGGAAACAGGATAGAAACAGTTAGAGGGAGTCAAACTGAATCACTGGTCTGCTACACGAACGCGATCCAAAAATCTCAAGATCGGACGGTCAACATGATCAGCGACGTAGAAATGACTAACGCAACTGTAGACCTTGAAAGATTGGGTGTTGAGTCTAGCATAGACACGGATGTCATGAATGTTGGAAGAGGAGAATCTGACAGATTTAGATCCAAGAATGATGCGCATTGTGTAATACACCAAGGAAAGCTTAAAAGATTGGATATGTATTACGCACACCAACAAGGTGCACCTTCTTTTCCAGAAGCCCATCGTTAGAAACTTCACAGTTAAGCATGCTTGGCTTGGAGTAATTCTAGGCAGAAATCGGGAACTAAGTGCTATGTGGGACAAAGTGCTACGCCATAGGGCGGGAGCCACCTCTAGAATCCCAACGCCTGGTTACTGATCCTCAGATGGTTTAAGTGAGACGAGGATGTCACAAATCTAATGGGGAATGATTGTAATACATAGACCAAGGAGAGCTTAAAAGATTTGATAGGTAGTACACATACCAACAAGGTGTATCTTCTTTTCTGAAAGTCCATCGTTAGAAACTCCACAGTTAAGCGTGCTTGGCTAAGAGCAATTCTATGATGGGTGACACAATGGGAAATTCTCTCAGGGAGCGTGCGAATGAGGACAAAACATGCTGAAAAGACCCATGTTGGTACGGTGGGGACAATCGTCGATGTATAAGGTAACCTGGTCATTACACACAAAGTTCCACACAGCTCCGACTGAAAAGTTGGAGTGCTTCCTAATTAATCCTTCGAATCCTCTCAAAGAATTGCAAGTTGAGTAGGACTCAGCACATGCGCTCAAGGAGGAGCAAAAAAGCTTCCTTCATCAAAATCTAGATGTATAAGCATGGAAACATGATGACATTGTTCATATAGATTCAAAGGTGGCTTGCCACAGGCTGCAGATTCACCCACATCATCCCGAATACAGGTAGAAGCAATTGCTCATGAGCTCGAAGAAGGTATGAAGCCTTGATAGAAGAGGTGTCGAAACTGTTGAAGAACGGTTTCATTAGTAGATCCAGATATTCGAAATGGATATCAAATCTAGTGTTGTTCCCCAAACAAATCGTTAAATTAAGGCTGTGCATTGGTTTTTCCAATGTTAACCAAGTTTGTCCAAAAGACAGTTTCCCTCTTTCCCGGACCGACCAACTAGTGATTCCATGGAAGGACATGAAATGCTGAGCTTCATGAATGCCTACTTCGGATACAATTAGATCCCTATGCATGAATCTAATGAAGAACACACATCTTTCATAATGGACAAGCACCTCCATTGTTATCAAGCCATGCCCTTTGGGCTGAAAAATGTTGGAGCAACATATCAAAGGCAGGTGAACCAATTTTTTGTAAAAATACTAGGAATTATTATGAAGGTATATGCAGATGACATGCTGGTGAAGAGCATGATGACTTAAAGTCATATTGAGCATTTGACGAAGACCTTCAATATACTGAGGAAGTATAGAATGAATCTTAACCCTCGAAATGTGCCTTAGGAGTTAGATTTCGGAAATCCTAGGATTCATGGTAAATACTATAGAAATTGAAGCTAACCTGGACAAAATCAAGGGTTTACTTGAAATGCGCTCCCCACAAAATCCAAAAGTACAAAGCTTAACAGGAAGAGTAGCAGTATTAGGTAGTTTGTCTCTAAATACATTGACAAATGATTTCCTTTCTTTAAAGTTAGTCCACAGACCAAGAACTGAAAACACAAATGCTGACGCTTTATCAAAACTAGAGAGTACTAAAGATACTGAACTCTTGAACATAGTGTCCATAGATTATCTTCCAGTCCCTTCCAGTGAGTATGGAAAGAGATTATCTAGAAAGAATAAGAGACCTCATGGATGAATCAAATACTTGCTTACTTGAAGCATCAGACCCTTCCGTATGACTTCAAATCAGCTCGAAAATTACAAAGGTATGCAACTTACTTTATATCATTCTTTAATTGTTATAGTTTCATTTTAATAGCATTTTTTTTTTCAATGTTTTAATTTTTAATAGCATTTTGTAATAGTAATGATTACATCTTCGATAGCATTTAAAGAATATAATACATTTTAAACAACATTCTTTAATATTTATTTTCAAATATATAGTATATCTATTAGATAAGCCCAGGTTAGGCGACTCGAAAGTACCAAACATAAACCACCCGTTAAGGAAATATATCCACTCACATCATATAAAAAGAATAACATTTTTATTCTCGATTAATAGTTCTCATAAATAAATAATAAAATATGTTTAAAATGTCAAAATATTTAAAATAAAAGTAATGGTCTAACGATAAAGTTTTATAACATTCCTAGCCCTAGCCAACTATTGAAGAACTAATTTCATATGACATTGAAAAAATATTTTAAATAAATACTCCTCTTGTCAATTCTTCTACTAAAAACCTGAAATAAAAAACATAAACCAATAATTAAAATTCTTAAAAAATGAATAAAAATAGTTTGAAACTCTAATCAATTAGTAAAAACCTATTAATAAACAAAATAAAGTTTACCTATTATTCCATTATAACTTTGTCAGATGGTCATGCAACAGTAGTACCAACACATTCCTCAATGTAAGTCATATCAGAAGTAGGCCTCCACAAAAATGCTTCAAGTTTCTTAGTTATATCAACCCAAACTCTCACAACATTCGGTCCAAGAGGGATATGATGAACTAATATTTTTGGATCACTTGAAGACCATCGTCTTTGTGCAACCTCCTCTCCTTGTGCAACCTCCTCTCCAGTACCACTCCAATCCAACTTACACTTCTTGTTGGGCATATTAGTGTTTACACTCTTCAAAAAAATACATAATCATAAAAAAATATTAGAGTCTAATTTAAGAATACATAATGAATGAAAATTAAATATAATATTTATCGTTGAAGATGGTAGTTTTGTATTAGATACTTCTTGACTTAGCTCTTCTTGAGACTATAAAGATAAAAAATTTAAAAATTACTTATGGAACACTTCCAAAAAATTGTAATATACCATCTAGAATGACCTACAAACCTATTTTTTCATCAAATCACTCATTATCTTCTGCATATCTTCCATTTGAACCTTCAAATGATTTTGTTCCTCTTTCAATTGAGCTATAGTGTACTCCCTTTGAGTTAATATAGAATACTTTGTATAGCAAACTCCACCTCCAATCCCACGTAAACGTCCTCGATTTTCTGAACCAAGTATTTTTGAAAGAGCATCTTCTTTTATATTGGTTTCAGAGGTATGTAGGCCAACTTCTTCCAAATCTTCCTAAAAACAATACATGTGTTTGTAATTTTATATACGAACATACAGACTTAAGATAAATGAATGATGAGATTCTTACAAGCGTCTTTGCAATAAATTCACATATAGGTTCACCATTATTTTTTAGATGTGCATATGTCCAAACCTCCTTTCTACCTATAGAAGATGGATTGTCACTCTTTTTTTTCTAAGAGAATAAAAATTAATATAATTAGAAATTAAAAAATATGATATAATCAATGAAGATAAATAAAGACAGTTAGAGTATTACCAGGTCTTCACGCAACCTAGCAAGTCCCCTGCGACTGCATGTATGAGGGGTTTGTTTCTTTCTAATATCTCAAAACTTTTGACTTTTAACCTTTCAATTAGTTCAAAGACGAGATTTAAAGAGTATTCATAATACACCATAGTTCAATACAAATTTTAATATAAAAAATAAAAATTGAATTTACCATAGAATCTGCAGCCATCTTTTCCTTCAAAAACTTCTTCCATTGCTGAATATTAGGTATATTGTCAAGCTTGAGTTTTAGTCGTTCGGCCTCATTGGGTGCATTTCTAATCTGTTTCACAAGTCTTGACTTGGATGCCCTCCAAAGGCCACCCATTTCCTTAAAAATGTAATCTTTTTGCCATTCTTGATCCAATTTGAACCTTTGCTGCAGGTTATACATTGTCAAGTTAATGTAATAAGAAATACATATTACGTTACATAATTTGAACACAATTTTTTTAGCACTATTCCTGAATATCTTTCCATAATACCCCTTTCATATCATCAGAAACATTTCTCCAGTCAACAATTGTATAAGGTACAGTCTCCCTCACAAGATGACCTAAGAAGGAAGATAAAGTGACTGATAATGATTGCCCCATTTCATTAAAATTTACTTCAATTGGAGCAATGACTTCTTTCAATTTCTTCAATTGGGAAGGACCTCTCTTATTCCTTTTAACTTGCTGAGTCTCTCCCTGAGATTGTGCAGCAATTTGTTGTGCTACACTTGTATCTTCCATATATATTGTTTGGTTTTGGAGACCTCTCAAGTCAATATCGTCTTGCGTAAGCTCATGTTGCTCGTCTCCTACAACCATCCTACTAAGAGACCTCTTTTCACGATTTGTTAACAAATCAAGACCTCCATGGGCATCTACAATATTTTGGTTGAATCAACTTGTGGCATATCACATTTGGAGGATTCCTCGTGCACATTCATGCTACGATAATTAGTAGGCCCAATGATAGAGTCAGGAATTTCAAGGCTCCTTAACACTTTAGGTTGATTACTATAAGTTCTTCGATCTGATCTTTTTTTACATGATGCCTTTGAATTAAACACAACCTTCATTAACGTGTTAACCATAATGTTCAACCTATTTAAGAAAACATACAAACCCATTATTAGAAATTTATTCCATAATTTTAAAAATAACTTACAAAATGAATAACAAGACTTACCATTACTCGATTAAAACAATCAGAAAACAAGATGAGTGCAAACCATTGTGAGAAAATAAACACCAAAGGGCAACAAAAAAATAAACACATACCAACTTCAGGAACAATAAATTAGTAAAATCATAACAAAATAAAGGCATACGAAAGATGATCACCAACATAAAAAAATCCAATTATAAACTAAAAGAACAAAAATCAAATGAAAGTACCCTCGCAATCATCTCTAACATAGCTAACTTCCTCATTTACATTGCTAGTGCCTAAGGAATATGTATTTCCTATATCATTATTTACTTCCTCATCTTCATCATAAACTTCTAGATCATGAAAGCCTCTAGGTGGTACTTTCAATACCACGTACCAATTTGATGAATCATTCTCTCTTGAATAAAACACTTTTTTGGCTTGTGATGCCAAGATAAAAGGATCTTTCACAAATTGGTTTTGACCTTGGTGTAAATTAACGAGTGTGAAGAAATCTTCAACTTTAACACCATTACCAACATTTGCCCAATCACACTTAAAGAGTGGAATCTTTATTGTGTGGTAATCTAATAAAATCATTTCTCGAATGACTCCATAAAATGCAACAACATTAGAAACTTGTGCACTATCCTTCGCACTAGCTCTACACATGGTGGTTGCTTCAATTGATACACCGCTATTTTGTGTAGACTTCTTAACATCTTTTATATGAAAACGTTGCCCTTTGATAATGTAGCCAGTATAAGAGCTTGCTTGCATTTTAGGACCATAAGCAAGCCACTGTAAAACATCTTAGTGATTACTTGCACTAGATCCAATTTTAATCTACAAAAAAAAAAAAAAAAATTAAATAAATAAAAATAATAATAATAAAGTCAAGTCAATAACATTCAATATTGAAATTCATAATTAGGATGTGATGACAATTATCAAAATTTACAACCTTCTCTTTTAACCAAGTTGGAAACTCTTCGGTGTGCATTTTCCAAAGCAAGCTTTCATTTTTTGAAAGACTTTTATGTTTCATTTTCAACTCTTCATCATGCATCCTATTGATAAGCAAGTTGTTTGAGATTATAAATTAATCTAATATCATTTTACTTAAAGCTAAAAGTAAATGACTTACTTCAAATAAGGCTCCACAACTGATGTATTTAATAGCACGTAACGATGTGCTATTTCTAGCATTTCATTACTGAATGTAATAAAAGTTGGAGCAGAAATAGGTCGTCCCTCAACAATTACATTGCTAACTTTATCTTGATTACGACTCTCTCGATGATCTACTTCTCTTAATTGTTGTATAAACTCTGTACAAAAATTCATGCACTCATCTGCAAGATGACATTCTGCAATGCAGCCTTCGAGTCTAGCACGATTCCTTACATATCCTTTGAATATCTTCATATGTCTAATATGAAGTAAAATAATAGTAAGAATAACATCATATGTGTAAATTCAAGCAAAATAAGTATTTATTTCGTACCTCTCAAAATGATACATCCAACGAAATGAACCGGACCTCATAGTTGTGTTTCTCTTCCCAAATGTACCACCAAATGTATCATAACATCAAAGAATGAAGGAGGAAAGAATCTTTCCAGTAGACATAAAGTTTCAACAATTTCATCTTGAAGGATTGCTAGTTTCTCCCTATCAATAACACGTTGGAACAATCTATTGAAGAATGTACAAAATCTAAAAATTGCATTTCTTGGTCCATTTGGAAGTAATCCTCTCAATGCTACAATCAAAAGTTGTTGCATGAGGACATGGCAATCGTGAGATTTGAGCCCAATGATTTTGCATTCATCTATTGATATACAATTAGAAACATTTGAACTATATCCATCAAGTAACTTCAAGTTCATCAACCTCTTACAAAAAAAAAAAAATTCTAACCTTGACAATGTATGTGGGGCTAGAGGAAGATATATTATATTACCTCGATCTTCAGGATGTAATTCATGCCTAATCCCCATGTCTTGTAAATCCTTACGAGCATTTAATCCATATTTTGTTTTACCATTCATGTCTAGTAATGTACCAAGGATGCTCTCACATACGTTTCTTTCGACATGCATTACATCCAAATTATGACGTAATGGTAAGACCTAACAATTAGACAAAGCAACTATTTTTAATTAGTAAAATGTAAAAAGCGTAAAATGGAATTATTGAAATAAATATTTTTTTATTGGAACTTACCTCCCAATATGGCAAATCGAAAAAAATTGATCTCTTTTTCCACCTTTCTAGACTCCCATCATGTCTCCTTCTTTTTCTGATTTCTACTTTTCCAAAGTCATTGACGTAGTCTTTTAGAATAGCTAGAATGTTGCTACCAGTCATGATCTTAGGTTTACTTCCCTTTTCTACATTTCCGTCAAACCAAGATTTCTTTTCCCTAAATGGATTGGACATTGGCAAAAATCTCCTATGACCCATGTATGCAAGTTTTTTACTAAATTTTAACTACTGTAAATGAGTATTTACCCCACATACAGGGCACCCTGCCTTACCTTTTCTGGTACATCCACAAAAATTTCCAAGAGCTGGGAGATCATTAATAGTCCACATTAAAATTGCTCTCAAGTTAAAAATTGAGTTACTGAGTGCATCGTGCACATTCACTCCAAAATTTCACAATTCAAGCAAGTCATCTATAAATGGCTGTAAGTATATATCAATATCATTCCCAGGTTGTTTAGGCCCATGAATTAATAGTGATAGCAATATATTCTCTTTTTTCATGCATAACCATGGTGGTAAATTATAAATGACCAACATAACTGGCCAACAACTATAGGTTGAGCTTAAATTGCTGAATGGATTGAAACCATCTGTAGCAAGCCCAAGCCTAAGATTTCGTGGATCCTCTACAAATTCAGGCCACTTATTGTCAATTATATCCCAAGAGAGGGAATCCACTAGATGACGCATTTTACCATCAATACTTTTATTAGTTGAATGCCATGTCAACGATTCAACCATATTTGGAATCTTAAACATCCTTTTAAATCTAGGTATTACAGGAAAGTGTCTCAAGACTTTGGCAGGTACACCTTCTTTAATTCTCTGTGTCTGTTTATCAACCTTCCATCTCAAAGTACCACATTTTGGACAACACTTTAGTTCTTTTTTATCATTTCTAAACAAACAACAATCATTGACACAAGCATGAATCTTCTCATATCCCAAATTAAATGTCTTCAGATATTTTTTAACAGAATTTGTGGATGTGAGAATTACATTATCCACAGGTAACATATCTTGTAATAATATTAGAAGTTCAGTAAAACTAATATCTGACCAGCCATTAATAGTTTTCAACTTATACAAGGCCACATTTGAAGACAATTTTGTATATTGGGTACTTCCAGGAAACAAAGGAGTTTCTGCATCCTTCATGAATTGACTAATGTCATCATCCAACCCATCCATAGAAACTCTCATATTATGTTCTTCACTTGTATGTGCAGCTTCAAATAAATTGAACATCTGAGTAGTACTTGTAGGTTCATCACTATTAATAATTTTTTCTCCGTGGTGAAACCAATTTGTGTGTGTAGGATCCATTCCACTTATCACCAAATGCTCGTGAACAATGTTTACATATTGGTGACTCAAGTTTCGACAATGTCGACACGGACATAAAAAAATTTCTGGATTCCCTAGATTGCGATGAGCAGTACGGACAAAATTTTCAGATGCTTTTATGTACTCTTGTGATGTCCTAACAAATTTATAAGACAATGTTCTAAGATATTCACATAAAATATAAATTTAAAATAAATACATAAGATAGTGTTAATTACCTCTTAAGATTCACCCATTCTTTATCCATTATATGTTATCACCAATATATAGTCCTAGTAGCACGGGACATTAGAAATATTGACATTTACATTTGCACTCAAAACTTTATATCACAAGTATTTCAAAACTATGCATACCATAAAAGAGATTATTGCATAACTATATTCCTTTTATTTGTTCGAAAGCTCCAAACAAAGTCATAAATGCTCATTTTATAACCTCCATCTTTGTTCATAATACTTCCCAATTCATTCTAAAAGAAGTCAGAACAAGGTTATCATAATCATGAAGCAAAGGAGTTATTAGTGGTTTCCCTATACAAATTCATGATAAGGTAAGCCACTGAGAAATCCAGTTGAGAGAGGTAGAAGTAATTATCAAGAACCTAAAGATATCAAATCCAACTTGCACTATTGTCAACAATTAAATATTCACAGTTGAAATTGACAGTGCCAAACAAAGTAGCCTTTGGAGCAACTATTGGCATATAAATGTACCATGCTTGTGAAAATTAGAAGTTCCCAAACACAAGCAACCCTCAATCAGAAGTCACTAACCATTAAAAAATGTAACTAAAGTGCACTGATACCAAAAATAATCCCTCCTACAAATGCAAAAGGGCTTTTAGGAGTAACTCGTAGAACTTTTTTTTCTTTTCCAAAAACTATGTCTAATAACAACACTAAACTTAAAACTCATGGGAACAAGCCAACATTTTTTTTTTTTCATTGTGGGAACCCAACCACCCCTTCAATGTAAAAAATAATAGTTAGATCGACACTATCCCACTGGACAGCAAATCCAGGCTCAGTAGTGAGCATACTTATGTTTAAGGAAGATTTAATTCTTCACATGGAATGAGAAAATACCTAGCCCTGTGCAATAGAATGGAGGCAAATACCGTACATTAAAACAATGATAGAGGCTACTAATCAAAACGAAAGATTTACTCTATATAAGCTAATGAATATCCAGTTAGCAACTTTTTTGCAAATCACAATGAAGTTGCATCACCCAGAGTAGGTGCTGAACAATACCTTGGATGAGGATAACCTTTGATTGGCTTCTATGAATTGGAGAACACCGAGCCCACCTAATAATCTTCCACTGGAAACAAATGATAGCAGATGAACAAAAGAACTAAATTTTAACGAGAAAGACACTGGTCACCAGATTTCTATATAATTCTCCAAATTGTAATTAAAAAAATAAATGTTCAGAAAACACATCCAAACAAATTTTAATTCAATATCCCACTTGCCAAATGTCCAGAAAACACACCAAACTAATTTTTCTCACTTTCGATGGGATAAGAAGATTGGGTACCTGCTCGCCGTATGCTCCACTGATGTGATGCAATCCGCTACAATCTTTCACTTCAGCACCTCTCGAAAACCATCTCACGGCTAGGTCATGGTGGAGGAATTATCGAAGAAGAAGAAGAAGAAGAAGAAGAGAGGGAAAGGGGAAATTGGACCGCGCGGGAGAGAAGGGATATGAAATTGGAGGTTTTTTCCTCGAAGTCTATGGGTATAAGATTTTAAAGCTATCAAAAACTTTTCCGGTGTTTCCCCTGGTACCTACATTTGCACTTACTGCTTTCAGCAATTGATGTAATTTACTGCTTTCAACAATCAATGAACAGTCTAGTTTCAATGAATTCAAGTCTTCTCTTGTAAAGTTCTATTTCATTTGTAATCAAGTTCAGCTTTCGTCCCGAAGCAAGTGAGAAAAGGCGGAAGGTAGTCTAGCGGAGCAGACTACTGCCGCCCGGTGCTCCTTTCTGTGCCAAGAGGAAAGGCGCCCCGTGAAACTTGGTTTTACCGATAGTAATGTAAATGGGGTGGGCCTGAATGCTATAAATTAGATCCATGTTTAATTAGTTTTTCAATGGGAAAATTACGCAAAAACATAGATTTCAATGATACAATTCAAATTTCTTGGGACGCTGAAAACTTTTTTACATTTCAAGTGGTAATTAATGTTAATTAAACGTAATTTGGCCGGCTCCAAACACAAACCCACCATCTCAGCGTCTCTCAACTCTCTCATCTTCTTCTCCATCTCTCTACCACTCTCTCTCTCTCTCTCTCTCTCTCTCTCTCTCAAACATCGGTTGCAGCATGAGCTAACCTTGGCGGGGGAACTGGAGGTGAAAGCTAGTGGCAGCATCAGCAGTGCCGCGCGATGGGTGCGCCTTCTGCGCACAACAAGAAAGCGAGTTGCACTACAACGGTGCCTTCTGCGCACCGGAATCTCGTCGGCAAGCACTTATAGTGCTCGATTTGGGTTTCACGACACACTTTGGCAGCACCTTCTGCCGGCAGCGGCGCCTGCGCACAGGTGAGTTGGAGGGTTTCCATCATTGAGAATTTGGGGGTAATAATTTAAGATGTGGCAGTGTTGTTAAATCTAAAGTCCGTTATGTCTAAGTTTTGCTGCTGGTGGTGGCCGAGGTGGAGGCGGCGGTGTTGGTGGTGTGGACTGTGAAGCTTTGCTGTTGGTGGTGGTGGTGCTAATTTGGTTGTGGTTGGTTGGGGTTGCAGTGAGGTGAGGTCGAGGGTGACTTGGAGGTGTGATTGTGTTGGTGACGGTGGTGGTGGTGGAGCGGTGACTTGTGTGGTGAAGGTGACAATGGAGGTTGTGGGGGTGGGGTGGGGAGAGGGCTTGGTCGGTGGGTGGGTGGTCAGGCTGAGGTTAAGTGACGTTCTGATTTTGTGAGTAATTATGAGTAATTGTGACCAATTATTAAATAATTGTAATGGTTACTAAATGTGACTTGGTGTGACTTATGACAAATACATAATGTGATCAATTACTAGGTAATTGTGTCAAGAAATATTGACTAATCGTGAAAAAGAAAATGAGTAAGTTGTAACTAATAAATAAATAATATGTGACTCATTATTAAATAATTGTGACTTTGTGCTATTTGTGACGATTATGGGATGTAATCAATTATTAAGTAAATCTGATCAAAATATTGATTAATTGTAACTTTGTGCTACCTGTGATAAGTTCAGGATGTGACCAAGAAATGAAGAAAACACGTAAGTTGTGACGAATAAATAAATAATATGTGATCAATTATGGATGATTGTGAATAATTATATTAGAGATTGTGCCCAACTGTGACTTTGTATGACCATTGGACAAGGACGTTATGTGACCTACAATTCGGTCAAATATGATTATGTGTGACCGAAATGTGACCTCGTGTCACCGAGCTGTGACCTCGTGTCACCGAATTGTAACTTTATGTGATTGAACTGTAACCATGTGTGACCAAACAGTGACCTTGTGTGAAACTGTGAGACCGAACTGTGACCTCGTGGACCGAATTGTGAATTTATTTGACCGAACTATAAATTTGTGGTATTGTGTGACCAAAATGTAACTTTGTGTGATCAATTGTGACTTTGTGTGATCAAACTGCAACTTTGTGTAATCGAACTGTGACTTTGTGTTACCAAATGTGACTTTGTGTGACCAACTGTGAAAAAAAATCATTTTTTGTTTGATTTGTGACTGAAATATAACTTTGTGCGACCAATTGTGACTTTGCGGGTTGGCTGAGGTGGGGGTGGAAAAAAAAAGAGAGAAAAAATCATTTTTAGTTTGGGTGTGATGGGATGGGATAGGGTAGGGTAGGGTACGTGGAAAACATAAAAAAAAAATCATTTTTAGGGTGAGTAGAGATCGGGTGGGGCTAGAAAAAGTAGAAAAAATCATTTTTTGTGGTGAGGTAGGGGTGGGTGGGGTCGGGGTCGGGGATGGAAAAGTAGAAGAAAAAAATCATTTTTTTGGGTGGGGTGGGTCGGGGTTTGAAAAGTAGAAGAAAAAAATCATTTTTTGAAGTGGGGTGGGTGGGTGGGTAGGGTGGGGTCGAGTTCGGGTTGGGGGCTTGAAAAAGTAGAAGGAAAAAAAATTTGGTGGGTGGGTGTGTGGGTGGGGTAGGGTAGGGTAGGGTGGGGTTGAGATGGGGTGGTTGGGGTGAAGTGTGAAAAAATAGAAGAAAAATCATTTTTTGATGGGGTATGATGGGTGACTGGGTGCGCTGGGATGGGGTGGGGCAGTTGAGGGGAAGTGTGAAAAAATAGAAGAAAAATCATTTTTGGGTTGGGTGGGGGTAAAAAATAAAAGAAAAATCATTTTTGGATGGGGTGGGTAGGTAGGATGGGGTGGGTAGGGTGTGGAAATATAGAAGAAAAATCATATTTGGGTGGGGTGGGATAGGGTGGGGTGGGGGTGGATGGGTGGGTGGGTGGCGAGGTAGGGTAAGGGTGGGGCGGGGGTGGGTGGGTGTGTGAAAAATTAGAAGAAAAAAAATTAATTTTTGGTGTTGTGGGGGTGGGGATGGGTGACAGGGTAGGATATGGACGAGTTGTGAAAAAATAGTAGAAAAAAATCATTTTCGATGAGATGAGGTTGGGTAGGGTCTGGGGAGAGGTTGGTGGAGGAGTGGAAAATTAGAAGAAAAAAATTAATTTTGGGTGGAGTGGGTGGGGTTGGGGTAGGTGGAGGGGTAGGATAGGGTAGTGTCTGGGCGAGTTGTGGAAAAGTAGTAGAAAAAAATCATTTTTGGTGAGGTGGGGGTGGGGTGGGTGGTTGGGTGGGTGGGTGGGTTTGGTTTGGTTTGGGTTTGGGAAGGAGTGGGGTGGGGTGGGGTGGGATGGGACGGGGGTGGGTGGGTGGGTGGGTAATATGAGAAAAAATAGAAGTAAAATCATTCTTGTGGTGTGGTGTGGTGTGGTGTGGTGGGTGGGATGGGGTGAGGGTGAGGTGGGTGGGTGGTGAGTGGCTGGGGTGAGTGGGTGGGGTTGGGTTGGGGAGGGGTGGGGGTGAGTGGAAAAATATAAGGAAAAAAATCATTTTTTGAGTTGAGGTGGGGTGGGGTGGGTGCATGGGTGGGTTGCCGGGGTGGGGTGGGGTGAGTGCGGGGTTGGGATGGAGTGGTTGTGGATTAGATATTGTTTTGATTTTATTATGTAATATTATATGAGTTTTAATTTAATATATAAGTGATAATTATTATAATATTATATTAATTAATTAACTAATTAAAACCTGATTTTAAAATAAAAAAAATCTTAAGCTTGTTGTGATTAAAAAGTGAAAGTTTTATTTATATAGTTTTGTACTTTTCCCTTTTTCAATTATAGCATTTTAAATAAGAATGCAATAATTAAGTGTTATAAAAAGTCCAATATGTTGTAGTGACATCCACCACTATTATCAGGAGGTAGATTTCTATTATTTTATTAGCATCACCTTATGTTCTAAAAGTAATGTGACATATGTCTTTTTCACCTATCTTGCCTTAATTAAAGTTTTTACTTATAGCCCCAGAGGACTTCGCTACAAAGGGCTTAGACTCCTAATGTTGAAATGAAAGTGCACAGGTCTTACAGTGATAAAATAGCACTTTATATGTCACAATGACATGGCTCCTAGAACCCACCTCATTATTAACTCCAGTTAATTATATGTCACAATGACACGGCTCCAGAAGCCATTTATTCATTAACGCCGGTTAACTATATCTCGTGATAACGCAGCTCTAGAAGCCCACATAATTAGCTCCACGTTAAAAACTACTTAAATGTGATTTGGTAACAGATCGCGGCCTAAAAAAGACCCCGAGTTATTAAGTCAACTTTTAAATGTCAAAATAACAGCTCGAAAGTATGGCCCTTGAGGCCTGATTTGTTAACTCCAATGTGATATCCTCGAAATAACACACAAGCAGTCCATAGAAACTTGTCCATATTGCTACCCAAGCAGCGTGACTCCAAGAGCCCAAATCATTTAATGACTCCTTCGATAATGGAATTCGCCATTTAATAACCCCTTCAACAAGGGACTTCGTCACTCGACGAAGTGCACTACAGAAGAAAAAGGAAAAATGCTATAAATACAAACCCCAAACATAAATGTTCGGAATAACCCATTGGGTCAAAACGCTAGGGATAGGAAAAGGATTCAGAGCAGCATTCCGGACTCCCACTAGGGACTGCCTAACAAGTGAGAGGTAGCTTCTTTACCAAATCGAATCAACAACAATAAATGTCTTCACTTAGATTTGGGGACTACCATTGGAAGCACATCACCTTATGTTTTATTAAGCACCTTATTACCTTATGTTTTATTAAGCATCTTATTATCATCATATATCCTACTTGTTCAAAATTTATCCTATGCAAGCTATTTCAAAAATGACAAAAATAATGCCAAACTGAAGCATGCAAAAAATAGACAAATGGAGATTTACTTGTGCTATCAAATTAAAAGAAATTACATAAAAGGGTTTTTTCAAACCAAACGATTACAAGAAAAATTTCCAATTAGGGAGCAGGAGCAGGAGCAGGAGCAAGTACATCACTAGCTGGGGTATCAGCAGCATCTTGAGGCTCCGGATAGAAGTCCTCTATATTTGAGAGATCCAAGTATGGAAACTGCTCCTTCAAATCTTTCAAAGTCATCCGAGCTCCAGTATTGCCAAAGAACTTTTGCACTTCTGCATTGCCTCATATTTTGGGGGTGTTCTCTAAAGTATCCTAGAAATTTTGAATAGCCTCAGCTATTTCGACTTTGATGACCTACTGCACGCTGGTCTCAACACTTTGCTCCACAGAGGCACGCTTCCCCTTATCCTTCCGCCGAGCTTCTACTTCCTTCTCCAGTAAGCTCTGTCACCTTATCCACAAGCCTACCCTTCATTGCATTGGCCTCTCGCAGGGCCTCAGTAGTGACGGCCTAGGCCTGATTGGGATTGTCATTATTTTTGTAGAGCTTGGCCACATCCGCCTCTGAAGCACTGAGGTCTTATTTGAAATTCTCATTATCCTCCTTAAGGAGCTTAGCAGCATTTCTCTCTACGCAGACTGTCTTTCGGGCTTCCTTCAGGGATTCCTTGAGCTCCTGAATCTCCCTTACCATCTTATCATCATATCAGAGGGCAACCTTAGCACTCTTCTTTTGCTGCTCTAGCTCCTTAACAAATAATTCTATATCATCAATTGAAGTCTGGTCCTAGCACTCATGAATTTGGTAGTAGCTAACCCCTGAGAAGATGAACTGTTGGAGGAGTACACTTGCCACCCATCGATACTGGTAGAATCCATTATTAAAGTAGCCTGAGTGGATGGAGAAGGGAGAGAGGACAAAGCCTCCTAGTCAAGAATAGTTGGCCTTGGAATAAGGCTTACTCTAATGACACCCAACTCATCGACAATAGTACAAGTGACATCACTATCAACCCCAAGCAAAGAAATAGAGGGTTCTACTTTTTCTGATATCTCCAATAGCGGAGGTGGTGGAATGGTGGAGCAACACTTACTCCTTCTCAACCTCTCCAAAGGAGCTACTCAGTGTCAGACTCAACCAGTACAACGTCATCATGAGTGGCCTCACTAGAAGATCCCTGCTTAGACACCTTTTCTTCTCTCTACTCCAGCCTTTTTTTCCTTCTCTTTCATATAAGTGAATTTGGAGCCATACTCCTTCATTACCAAGTGTTGTTGACAGTAGATGATAGAGCCAGAGGGGGTAACAATGTCAGAGTAGAAACCCCAATTTGGGCTGCAGAAGCATCAACGGCCTCTTTAGCTGTATCCACTTGAAAACTCACGAGTGGTTTTCCATTCCTTCTCCTCCTCACTTTCAAGCTTTAAGACTGGAGAAGTCTTCTTTTCCATAAGGCCTTTGAGGGAATCGTTTGGGAACTCTTTGGAACCTGCTCGCAACATGAATACACAGGAGTTAGGTAGTGACACCGTCTAAGAATTCAAAAAGTATTAAAAAAGAAAGTCTTACTCATAGCTCGCAAAAGCCTGTGCTTGACAAAGAGCTTTTTCTTCTCAATGACCTCCTGGTAAGTAGTGTGATAGGAAAAGAGTTTCTTCACTACAGCGAAGTCTTCCTCTGGGAGAAGGTGTGCGTACACTTGTCCTACAGAATCACGAAAATAGGAACAAGTAAGTATCAAAACACATCAGAAGTTTATACACCACATACTCTCATACGAAAAGTACAGAAAACTTACCCAGATAATAAAGAGTTCAGGGAACTGTTATCTCTAGAGTGGGTTCAGAGAGGAAAATTGCCATTCCCCAACAGCACAAAACCACTGGGCCCTACAGTTCTTTAAAGATTGAGGATTCCCAGTGACTATTGGAGAGTGGGAGCCCTTTGGCACCTAATAATACTAGTCCTTTACATCAGGTCTGGTGTCTTTCTCCCTCTTAGCAGATTTCTTTAGTATGTACAAAGTATGTATAATGTATAAGGAAATGGGGTAGTCCGGGCTGACCTTCTGCAAAGCTAACCAAATTCCAACGGCCTGAGTCTAGGAGCTGGGAGTGAGCTGATAATGACATAAGTCAAAGCTCTGGAGAAGAGCACTGAAAAATAGATGGAGTGGAAGTCTCATCCACACTTCAGAGCATCAAGAAGAACTGCCACTCGGCCCTCTGGAGGGCTGTAAGGTCTACATGAGGAGCTAACATGTATAGCTCGGACTCCCTTTGGCATCTGATATGTAGAGACATTTACAAGGCCACTACCCCTAATCTCTATTTCCACTTCATTGGATTCCCACAACTCCAGACGAGGCTCCGGATCAATATGATACCTAGAAGCCTCGTTCACATAATTGACCCAACCCTCAACTTAGGAGATTTCCTCTTCGCTTAACCTCAACTCCTCCCTATGCACCCTATAAGGAGCCCTTACCCCTGAACCTGACTCATGTACTCCTAAGGAAGTGCCCATACGTTTTCTTTCCTCTAACTCCCTACTTCTTTTATCTCTACATTCCTAGAGAGATGCTTCTTCCTCTGGAGATAATATGTCCATGTAGAAGTTTTGAAGTTCTTTTTCACTGCCAGAATCATCCAAACAAATAACATTTGAATATTTCCTAATCCTTTTCTTCCTAAGTTTCCTAAAATAGAGGGAGCTAAAGGCTAGGTTGGTCCAAGGACATACGCCTCTAATAGGCTCCGCCATAACCACCAATTCTTCAGAATGTGATCCCTCAATTCCTTTCATATTCCCCAATCCCAAACTTACCTCAAGAAAAATGCAAAAGTAACACTCTCAAATAGGCATTCAATACTGAATATGGAAACAATAAACACACAAAAGGAAAAGAAATTACATAAAAAATAGAGATAAGAAGTTCTTCTGTCATGGCGGAATAGCATAAAAGAGATTGAGGTTGTCGGGAAACTTTCTTCAAAATGGTAGAAGGGTTTCTCCACAAGAAGACAAAAACAAACTTTTGTTCATGAGAAAATTTAATTTTGCATAAAGAAAGAAAATATGAAGTGTTCAAAATCTTATAAAGAACTTCAATTGATCTAGGACATTCATCCACAAGCTAAAAGTTAATTCGGGATGTCAACATGTCCCATTAAAGGATGCAATGATCTAATAAGTGGGATTATGGAGGAAATGCAGCGATTCAACAACACAGGTTTAATACATGCTCGCGTGAAGGCGCATTGCCTCAGAACAACCCTTGGAAACTGTAAGCTATCATTACTTTACCATTAATGCATCTTCAGAAATATGCAAACGCATGTAATGGTTTCCTGAAAAGAAGATAAAGTCCAAGGGTCAATTCCATTGGCCAGAGAAACACATCACAAGGATTCGGTCGCATAAACCCCACATAATCCAATCTAGACCTACAGGAATAATAAAATCAAAATTTGGACAAGATCAAACAAGTAGGTTACATGCATTAAAATTGATAGTTTTATCACATTTTGTTCAATGTTTCTCACTCTTATGGAATTTTTCGATTCTTTGTAGTCCTATACCTTACCAAGAAAAATTAGTCATGTTTACTTTCAAGTCCAGTTGGCACATAAATAAATGAAGAGGACTTGAGGAACTAATGTTATGACCATGCATAACTGGACACAATATGTCATCTATAAGGGGCCCTAAGAGGGACCTATGGGCATCGAACAACACTCCGATTTCTAACAGATATGACTCTATTAGCTGGACTCACCTACAGAAGTCATCATTTCAAATATATCTCAGGAGTTCGGCCGAATGTCAGAGTCCAAACTATCCAAACTCTTTTGAGCTAGACTCCTTGTGGTGGACTCACATCATCCAGAGTCCATGCTCCCAGAAAGGTGCCAAGCCTAATTAAAGTGTTAGATAGATATGACATGTCTGCAAGGAGCAGCTTGATGTGATAACATCTTTAATGGGGAGAGCTACTCTATGACATCAGTCGTAAAGCTATGATAGAAGGGGATGATTATTAACAAAGAAATGATTTACCCCATGAAAGGTTGGGGTATTGCCATGTGTAAAGTGTAACACGTTTCAAGATCTAAGACAACAACTTCTTCTATAAGTAGATCACATTTGCCTTTAAGAAAGAGGTTAGTAATTCAATACATTAGACACAATACACATAATCTCACTCCCTTTTCTCTCTTTTACACACTTATATTTTCCGCTCACAATGAGCTCTGACTTGAGCGTCGGAGTACAAGAAATTTCATCTCAACTCCCATTACATACTGACCATTTTTCTAAGTGCACATGAAGTCTACATATTCAAGAGGAAGGAGCTTAGACATGTTGATCTAAGGTAATCCGGATTTTTTGGTCAACAAAACTCATGTAAATTTTATTAAAGTAGAAAGTAAAATCTATTCAAGTAGAGGGAAAAAAGAATTCCCTAATTAAGGATATTATTCAAAAATGAAGAAGTCAAGAGTCAGTAGTGTATGTACTGGTCTATTTATACAAGGAAGAAAACAGAAATTTGAAAAATTTAACTAACAAACAATAATAGCGCATCAACTATGAAAGTGCTCGATTAGGTCCCTGAATTAATGAGATTACTTGTACGTCCCCCCTCAAGTTGGATTTTGATGAAATTCCATCAAACCCAACTTGGAAAGTAAGAATTGGAACTGATGAACTGGAAGGGACTTTGTGAAAATGTCTATAGCGTGGTTCTTCGATGAAATGTGCTATGGAAGAATGAAACCAATTTGTATTGATTCCTAACCACGTGACATTCGATTTCCAAGTGTTTCATCTGCTCATGAAAAATAGGATTTGCACTAATGTGTATAGAAGCACAGTTATCAGTCCAAAGTGGAACTGTAAGGTAGGTAGATATATGAAAGTCCTACAAGAGAAAAGATATCCACTGAACTTCACAAACAGTTGCATCCATGCTGCGATATCTAGCTTCAGTGGAACTCTGGGATACAGTTTGTTGTTTTTTGTTTTTTTATGAAACGAGAGAACCACCTAAGAAGATGCAAAACCCAGTCAATGACTTCCTAGAATCAAGACATGATGCCCAATTTGCATCATAGTAAGCTATAATAGAAAAACTATTAGATGAAGGAAAAAAGGCCTTTGGACAGAGTTCATTTTATATACTCCAGCAGATGCAAAGAAGATTACCAATGAGAAATCATTGGATAACGTATAAATTGACTGAGTTGCTGAGCTATATATGTGATATCATGTCTTGTGAAATTGAGATAGAGCAGTCTGCCCAATTTTATGTTGCTTGGTTGTATGTATAAGGTCCTTCAATAGTGAATTTATATCATTTTGGAAGAGGAACATCACAATGTTTTGATCCCAGTAAGCCTGCATCAGAAAATATGTCATATTTTCTCTAATTAAGATATAAACCTTCTAGACATCTTGCAATTTCGATTCCAAAGAAATACTCCAAGATCTTTTATTGTAAATGTGGTGTCAAGAAAAGTTTTAACCTTCTATATTTCCCCTCCATTAGTTACAGTGATGAGTACATAATCCACATAGGAAGTACTTTGAGATTATGTTCTGTTTTGAGAATGAATAAACAATTATCATGAGCTGATTGGGTAAATATATCTGAGTACAAATGTTAGCAAAATTCTGAGTTCCACTGCCAGCTAGTTTGCTTCAAACTATAAAGGGACTTTTTTAACGTGCATACCTCTCCCTTTTTAGACTTAAGATACTCTTCAGGAGGCCAAAGATATACCTCTTCCTCTATAAATCCATACATGAAAGGATTATTGACGTCAAGCTGAAAAATAGGCCAACCTTGTGCAGAAGAAATAGCCAAAATCACTCTAATAGTAATAGTCCTTGCCACAGAAGAGAAGTTGTCTACATAATCAATTCCTGCCACCTGAGTATAACCCTTTGCCACTAACCTGACTTTGCTCCTGTCCAAACTTTCATTAGGTTTTAATTTTACCTTAAAAATCCATTTTGATGCAATGGGATTCTTGCTTGGAGGTAAGGGAACAAGATCCCAAGTCTCATTATTTTCCAGAGCTACAAGTTTCAAATTCGTGTGTTGTCTTCTTTATAGGAATTTAGCTCTTGGATGGTAGATATATTAGCAAGGAAGTTAATATATTCAGGCTTGAAAGATTGAGATTGATGAAAAGGATAATTGTTTGGTGTATATGAAGAAGATTTTGGCACATTTGGCATATTAAATAACCTGTGAGTTTATTTTATGGATGTTGACTGTGTCATGTTGGTTACAAAGTCCTTCATCCATGTAGGTGAGATTTGAGCCTAAAACTTTTTCTAGTTGCATTGGTATTCTGAGTTTATACAATATTTTCTCGAGATGAAGTTACATGATCATTGGAGGGACTGAATTGTTCTTGAATGAGAGCATCACCATCAGTACGTTCATTGATTATAGATGGAGCAAAGTCAGTAGAATGGACATCAGTTTGGGCTTGGTTTTCTCTCTGAGGATTCGATGTTATGTCATCTGCAAGGTGATTTTCAGATAAAGGCAATTACAAGAAAGGATTGGAATTAGGATACCTTTTTTATGGAAAAATATTCTCATGAAAAATAACATCTCTAGACATAAAAACTTATCTATTAACCAAATCAAAAAGCTTAAATCCTTTTATCCCATGTATCCTAAAAGAATCCCGATGATGTATCCCAAAAGAATGCATTTGAAACTTCTTGGTGCAAATTTTTCTTTCAATGACTTCGTGTCAGTGGTGTAGCAAAGACACCCAAAAGTTCTCAAATTTTGATAGTTAGGCAGCCTTTTGTGCAAGATTTCAAATGGAATCTTCCATTTTAGTATACCAGAAGGTAATTTGTTTATAATGTGAGTGGCCATTAAAATAGATTCCCCCAAAAACATTTTTGGCAAGTTAGATTGAAACATGAGTGCCCTTGCCACTTGCAAAAGATGTTTATGTTTCCTCTCAACAATCCCATTTTATTGGGGTGAGTAAGGACAACTCCTTTAATGACTAATTCCATTTTCAGTCAAGTAAATTTCTAACTCAAAATTTTCAAATTCTACACCATTATCACATCTTACACACTTAATGGTTTTTTCAAAAAATGTTTTAATCATTTTGTGCAAATATTTCAAAGTGTGTGTAACCCGTGTTTTGTGTTTGACCAAAAAAGTCCAAGTGCATCTACTCTAGTCATCCACCACTGTTAAAAAATAGTGTGCTCCATAGATAGATGCATGTTTATATGGGCCCCATACGTTAATGTGTAATAATTCAAAAACATCAGATAAATGGATATCACAGTCACTGAAAGGTAATCTGTGTTGTTTGGAAAATGAACAAATGTCACATGGAGAAAGAATATATTTGTTAAAAGGAGTGATTATACTCAAATGTTGCATTACATTTCAAGACACATGTCTTAACCGTCTATGCCAAAGATCAATACAAATGTATTATAGGTAATTGAATTGAGATGCTGGATAGTAGAAGTACTGAAAGAGTTCTTGTTAAGTATATAGAGGCTCTTAATCAACCTTCCTACAGCTAGTATTTTCTCAGTCAAAAGGTCCTGCAAAATGTAATGATCGTCCAGAAAAATTGAACTTCACCTTTAAACATTTGGTCAGTTTGCTTACTGATAAAAGGTTGAATTTGAATGTAGGAACGTGCAAAGTTTCTGTTAGGATAAGGTTAGTGTTTAAATGAACATCTCCATAATGTTTAACAAGGTTTATGGTTCCATCAGGTAAGAAGATAGGGACAGGTTTGTTTGTGGGTATGGAAATTTTCAACAATGATATGTTGCTACACATATGATTAGAAGCCCTAGTATTTACTATCCATGAGTTAGGTCCTATAAAGTTAGAAGCACTGAGACCAGAATAAAGTTTATGTTTAAGAATTGAACCCGCAAAATCATCCAAATGAGCAAAATTAACTATGTTACCGGCTCCTTTTCCAGTCATCATCTTTACCAGCTTTTGCTGAATGATATCTGATAAGTTCCTTTCATTTCCCATGTCCAATGGTGTGTCAGATATATGTGCAGTCTATTTATCTCGAATCCTCTTCTGTTCATTCAATTGCTTAAACCAATTCGAATATCCTATCATTTTGAAATAGGATTCCTTATTGTGTCCAACAACATTGCAGTGAGTGCAAACTTGGTTCCTTTTCTCTTCTTTGTTAATGTTATTCTTTCTACCAAATCTCCTTCATCCTCGATCTGCATACCCCCTGCCTCCTCCATCCCTTTTATATCTGTTACGACCATGACTAATTGGACATGACACGTAATCCATATGGGCCCACCAGGGGATCCACAAAACATCTAGTCGTCTAATCATGACCCACAGGCCAAAAATGTGGATACCAAACTTGCTGGATTCTTATATGTCGAGGTGACCTTATGCTGAGGTACCCCTATGCCAGGATGATGCTATGCCGAGGTACCCCTATGCAGGGGTGATGCTATTCCGTGGTACTCCTAAGTCGAGGTGAGTACCCTGGAAAGGTGACAAGACAGTTTGAGATGACTTGTCGGCAAAAGACAGCTTGATGTGATAACATCTTTAAAGGGATTTGATGGTTACTTTAACCCTATGACATGTAGTAATGATTATAACCAAATAAATGGTTTACCTCATGAAGTGTTAGGATATTGCCATGCGTAAAGCATAACACATGTCACAATCTAAGAGAATTACTCCTTCTATAAATAGAGCACACTTGCCTCCAAGGAAAATGTTAGAAACTCAATATATAAAATTTCACTCCCTTTTCTTTCTTTTACGCATTTATATTTCTCGCACCCAATTTATATTTACTATTTACTTTAAAGGAGTACTGACTTAGGCATCAGAGTGCAAACGGGAGCCACCTCGGCTCCCTTTGCAAGCTGATTGTTTGTCCTAGTGGGCATGAGATCCACGTGTTCAAGAGGAAGGAGCCGAGACGTATTGATCTAAGGTCCTAACAGATTTTGTGGTCAACATTTTGGCGCCGTCTGTGGGAAACCACACTTCTAACCACGAAATCACGTGGTAAAAAGCAACACAAAACCTTGAAAAATGGCGGATAACCTATTGAAAAAGAGTAAAGAACCACAAAAACTTGAAAAAAGGTGAAGAACCTCTTGAAAAAGAGTGGAGAAATACTATTAAAAAACCTTGAAAAAGGAAGGAAGCCTCTTGAGAAAGATTGGTAACAAATACCTTTGAAGAAAGGCCTCCCTGAAAGAGGGACTCTCCCCCATATTGCTTAAGTGGCATGGCCAAAATGGCATGGCTCAAGAAACCCCTCATATTGCCTAAGTGGTATGGCTCAAGAAGCCCTTGTTATTGCCCCAAGTGGCATGGCTCAAGAAGCCCCTCATATTGCTTAAGTGGCATGGCTCAAGAAGCCCTTCTTATTGCCCCAAGTGGCATGGCTCAAGAAACCCCTCATATTGCCTAAGTGGCATGGCTCAAGAAGCCCTTCTTATTGCCCCAAGTGGCTTCCTTATTGTCCCAAGTGGTATAGCTTAAGAAGCCCCTCATATTGCCTAAGTGACATGGATCAAGAAGCCCTTCTTATTGCCCCAAGTGGCTTCTTTCTTATTATCCCAAGTAGCATGGCTCAAGAAGCCCCCCATATTGCCTAAGTGGCATGGCCGAGGTGTCATGGCTCAAAAAGACCTCCTTATTACCGAAGTGGCATGGCTCAAGAAGCCCCCCTGTTTCCTAAGCGACATAGCTCAAGGACCTCGTCACATGATGATCCCTTAAAAAAGGACATCGTCACATGATGATCCTTCCAAGAGACTCCTTTCAAGAAAATGACTAGTCAATTGACTCTCTCTGAAAGGGACCTCTTCCGAAGGACTTCTTCCATGGACTTTTTCCGAAGGACTTCTTCCATGAACTCCTTCTGAAGTACCTCTTCCGAAGGACATCTTCTGAAGGATTTCGTCCAAAGGACTCCTTCTGAAGTACCTCTTCCGAATGAGTTCTTCCATGTACTCCTTCCGAAGTACCTCTTTCGAAGGACTTCTTCCATGGACTCCTTCCCAAGTGAGGGACCTCTTCCAAAGAACTCCTTCCAAGAGAAGGACTCCAACAAGAGACTTCTTCCAAAGGACTCCTACAAGGGACTTCTTCCAAGAGAAGAACTACGTCAATTGACTCCCTCTAAGTAAAGGACCCCTTCCGAAGGACCCCTTCCAAGAGAAGGACTTCTTCAACGAACTCCTTTTACAAAGGACTCTGTCATTGGTCGATTTCACTCTAGGAAAAACATCCAAAAGCTATAAATTCGAACCCCAGCCATAAATGTCTAGGACTTCCAATTTAAGGGAATAGAGCATATACACACATGTCGACACAAGACACAACATATATATACGTTGTTTCAAATTATTCGAAGATGCACATCTCAAAACGAGACATGTTTGTAAGCCCTCTAGTTGCTTGAATTGAGCATATTCTCTCTGCTATCCGGACAGGCTATTAGCCCTCACACATCTAGGCGTAAGATCTTCAATGTTATTGAAGACAACCTTATAATTCCCCTCCTATTTGAGGCATGTTCTGGATATTGCTATGAGCCTATATGTCTTTGTAAATTCGAAGCATGCTCGAGTATTCTTTTTGTTGGGAGAAAAGATAAACTTTCAAAATTTGAATAACGCAGCCCAATACTCTCTTAATATAACTAAGAAAGTCTACTTGAAAGGGTTGTCAAGTGTTCAAATGAGGACCATAGTGTCCAAACTATATTAAAGCGCGGGCCCAAGTGCCTATATTATTCCTCTTCGGCGACGCTCTACCATGCAAAATATATTCTATTTTTTCCATTTTGCTGATGTCTTGCAAGAAGGATTTTTTATATATTTCTGATTATTGTCCAATTTTACTTATTTTAGAGAAGTAAATAAATGAAAAAAATACAATTTTGGGATACAAATTTTGTCATTTAGAGTAAAACTTATAAAAGATTCAATTTTATTTCTTTAACTCTAAATTAATTTTTATTGCTAAAAATTTCATTTATTTGATTGTAGGGATATTTTGGACAGTTTCAACTCGAAAATCCCTAACTTAATGGACCCAAAAAAAAGCCCAAATTGGAGAAACCTACCACTACCTCACACAGCACTCAACCCAACTCACGCACATTCTCTGACGCAACCAAACTTACACTAGGCAGCCATCTTCTCCCAGACTCAACACTTCTTCCTCACAAAAACCAGCAACCTGACCTTCTCCCTCTCTGCCTCGTCTCTCACCTTCAATCCCACGCACAAAACCCTCCGCCACCTCTCTCCCCTCAGCCTCCTCATCAACAACCGCAGCTCTCATCTCAAACCTCTTTGTCTCTACCAAAACCAGTCGCAACTCACGCTGCCAACAGCCGCCACTTTCACTTTCACCAGCTCTCTCTCTTTCACACCAACAGACCTCTCCAACTCGGTAGCAACAGTATCCCTCAGCACCACAGCAGGCTGCTCCTCACACTATCACCAACTACCAGCTCTTTACCACACAAGACCAGCAGCCTCCGGTCTTCAACCTCACACAACATCCTTGGTTCACCTGTCAGCAGCAGCCTCGATTTTGGTGACTTGTTCTAGTTTAATTTATTGTATTTTGTTTAGATTTTCAATTGTTTTAATTGTTAGTTCATATACATTCTGATCATTGATGCTAGTTTGATTTTAGATATATTTTAGTTATTGAAATTTTATTTCCAAATTTGAATTTCGTTCGAGTAATGGTTAAGTGTTTATTTTATTTTTATTTCTTTTAATTTAATTATGTTCGGCTAAATTATATTTGAGAGGGGTTATTATCGGCTTCAATGGGTAAATGTTAATTTTTTTATGTATGAATTCTTATTATTGATAGAGTTAACGAGTGTTTTAAATTTTCAAATTGTTTTACTGGGATTAATGTCGCTGATGTGGTATGTATTGAATATGCATACAACATGTTCGACAAAACGCTGTAGAATAGATTGATTAATTTTCGTACTAGTATTTTTACATCTTATCGATCTCAAGAAATTCATACTAATCTTAGTTGCAAGCCGAATTGATAGCAAAAGAATAACCCCACTCTAATTTTTCTTTCATTGCAATTTAATTATATCCTCTTTTTATCATTTAAGTAATCTTGAAATCATAGTTTAAGACTTGAATTTAGCAAATATTACTATACCAATAAAACCCTAGGAAGAATAACCCTGGATTATTGTTAGGCTATAACTTGACCCCTTTATACTTGGAGGGTAGATTTTTCATTGAATCAAGTTTTTGGCGCCATTGTCAGGGATTATTTTGGTGTTAATTGTTATTTGCTGAATTCTTTTTATTTATTATTATTATTATTATTATTATTATTATTATTTTGGTGTTAATTGTTATTTGCTGAATTCTTTTTTTTTTTTTTTTTTTTTTATTATTATTATTATTATTATTATTATTATTATTATTATTATTATTATTATTATTATTATTATTCTTGATATTGTTATTTGTTTATGTCCGTTTGGTTTCGAGATCATTCTAAGCAATTAGTAAGATCGGAAACCACTAACCAATTTTTAATTCTTGAAAATCAGCAGGTAGAAATGGCAAATAATGCAGATCCAAATTAGGTGCCAGTTGTTCGAAGTCTTAGAGATTACATTTTTCCAACGATGGCAAGCACTCCGTCATGCATAGTAATTCCTGCAAATGCAGCAGTCTTCAACTTTAAACCGGGAATGATTGATCATCTTCCACGCTTCCATGGAATGCCATCAGAGAGTCCTTATCACTACATCCAGGAATTTGAAGGGGTTTGTTTTACTTTTCTTGAAAGAAATTGCACTGAGGAAGTCATTCAACTTAAGCTTTTCCCTTTTTCACTAAAGGATAAAGCTGAGTCATAACTTAACTCTTTAAGGCCTGGTTCAATTACAAATTGGGCAAATATGCGGAAAGAGTTCATTAAAAAAATTTCCCACCACAAAGAACCACCGCTGTTCAAAGACAAATCATGAATTTTTTCTAAAAGAATAATAAAAATTTTTACACTAGTTGGGAAAGATTCAAGGATTTGTTGTTATCTTGCCCCCATCATGATTATGAGCAATGGATGTTAACTAAATATTTTTATGAAGGGCTCAGACCAGAAATGATGTTTAACATATGCAACATTAACCTTAGCATGATCTCCAAATGTTACATGGACTTCCCTCTATTTCTCAATTCTCTAGACCTTGGAATAAGCCTTGTTTACTTCAGGTAAGGGATCCATAACCAGTATTTGAATACTTATATGCTCATATTCATCATTAAGTCCCATGAGGAACTGCATAAGTCTATTAAAAGATGTGATTTTTGATACTGACTTAGCAGATCCACATGTGCATTCTAGTGTAGGTAGTAGGAAAATTAATTCATCCTACAGTCTTTTGAGTTTGGTGTAATATTGTGAAATAGTCATGGTGCTTTGTGAGATGGAACTAATTTCTCTATGGACCTGGTATAACATAGGGCCATTACAACCTCCAAATCTTTCCTCAATCTCTAACCACATTTCTCTAGCTTTACTGGTATATAAGAAGGTTTCAACTATTTCATTGGATATAGAATGCAACAACCATGAAGTTATCATGTAATTTACCATGGTTTCTGCTTAGTGCGAGTTTTTTTGAGTACTGCTATGATATGGGTTGGATTGGTACGACGTTTTTGTCAGGTATCTCAATACTAACATCAATCAGACCTAACTTCATTATAGCTCCTAGAGCAATTTTTATAGATCTATTCCATGGAAAAAAGTTCTTACCAGATAGGAGAGCCATCACAAGCATCATGCAAGGATGATCTGAGCTATGGAGGAATAGCAGATCTGATGCAATCGCCTCATTCTATTTGCCAGTTCCTCTTGATTCGTTTGATTATTTTCTAGATCAGTGGATAATAGATCAACATCTTGATTTTTCAGCCATAACAACTAATTTGTGTTTGAATTATCCTTCTTCTTCAATCATTCCTTGTGTGCTGCTCCAATACCATGTTCAAGTATAGGGAAAAAACAATTCCCTAATCAAGGATATCTTTATCTTTATATTAATAAAAGTAGAAGTATAACTTGCCATAGAAGCTATTGTTTTCCCGCCTAAAGTGCACATCCCTTATATGGTTTGGTCAATGTGAATGCAAAACGAGATTAATGTGAATACAAAATAGTTATACGCCAAATGTGAATGCAAAATCTAGATATACACACACGCGCGCGCGCGCACAGTTATACACGCACTAAGGGTGCGTTTGATATGCATTGAATTTCATGGAAGATTTTTCAACTTTGCGCTGTTTGGTTGCTTAAATTTTTCATGGAATTCATTTTTCCACTTGCCTCGAAATTCGGTATTTTCCTTATTTTGAATGAATTCGTTTTCCGGGGGGGGGGAGAGGAGGTTTTATTTTTCATGGAAAATCGTATACCATTTTTCGTTATGTTTGATCATTTTTGTTGTTGTTAATTGATTTTATTTTTTTCTAAAAATGAACATTATTATTATAAATTACAAATGTGTGAAAAAATAATTTTTTTTTTATTAAAATAGATAAATTTTAATTTATTTTTCATGAAAAATAATGTCAATCAAACAACAAAAGTTGAAAATTTTTCTACTTTTTCCACCTATAAAATTTAACCAATCAAACACATTAAACTTTCAATTCCCTAGAATTCAATTTCTTGGAATTCATTTTCTTTCCACCCAAATTCCACCATCGCTATCAAACGCAGCTTAATAGTCTACTATTATGGTAAATAATGATTAATATTTTTTAATCATTTTTAATTTTAATAATTGTGAAAAGATTATATGATATAATAGTTTCTTGATCTTCAACGTTGTTCAATTGTCGTATATTAAGATTAAACACATATTTTTAATTATTGTATTGGTGTTTTTGAATGAAAATTAAGAAAAATGTTATACATGTGATGAGAATGGAGAAATTATTTTTATATCTTTTGCATTTGTGTTGATTATGTATAATCATTAAATTTTAATGAATGCTTATCGACATTACAGATAGCAATTTTAGTTCACTGCACTAGTGAAAATCTATACTATATATGAAAATATGATAGTTTGACAGAATTAATTCTTAAATTCTTTATGTTTTAGTATTATAATAAAATTTGTGGTTGAGAAAAATTTTGGAGAAGTATATGTGATTAAAAAAGTGGGTTGAAAAAATGTGTTACTTATAAATAATTTATCGAAAAAGTTATTGAACGAATGTTAATATTGAAGAGTTAATACTTTTATTTCTTTTAAGTTAATAATATTAATACAATGATTAATATTTTGTAACCATACTTATTTTTGATATATTTTTAAAGATTACAGGGTATAAGATTTTCGGTACAATTTCGTGATTAAAAACTTTACTCGATTGTCGTATCATGATAATTGCGAGATTTTCAAAATTATTATTTTGACTGCTTAGTTTTGTAAATAAAGTTTTATTCATTAAATTCAAATATTTAAATATATAAATTGACGTTTACTATTCAAAGATGTTTTTAATAATTTGAATTTGGTATATTATTTTTTAAAGTCTAATAATTATTGAAATAGAAAATTATTTTTTATGCATTTATATATATGTTGATTATGTATAAGTATTAAAATTTTATAAATACTTATTAAAATCGATATTGTGGATAATAACTTCTGTGCATCGCACGGGTGAAATACTAGTTATTCAAAAATAAAGAAGTCAAGAGCCAGCATCCTATGTACTGGTCTATTTATACAAGAAAACATAAATTTGAAAAAGTTAACTAACAAACGATAATAGTGCATCAACTATGAAAGTGCTCGATTACGTCCTTAAACTATGAAAACATATGATTAGGTCCCTGAATTAATGAGATAACTTGTACAAAATCGTATTCCAGGTATGACAAAATTCAATTCGTTTTTGGTACTAGGATAATCCATAGTTAAATTGGAAGAATTTATAAGTTAGAATTAAACATATCTAATGATTCGTGAAAAAATTACTTAAAGCAAATTTAAAATTACACATGCTCGATCGTGAGGTCAACAACTTGTTGCAAACATTTTTTTATTTATTATTTTGTTCGCACCCTTCATATCCATTCTAGCTGTTCAAACTAAGAACTGAAAGGAGATGTATTTTTAAATTCGATAAAACAATTTCCTAGTCAAAAGCATGCTATTCATATATAACAAAAACAAGTGGAGAATAGAAAACATTTAGCATTTGTAAGAAATTCAAAAATCAATAAAGTTTCAATTAATGAATCTGAATGAATAATATTTGTTGACAAACCAATTCTTAGAATTGTTTTGCCACTTGAAGAATTAATCTTGAAATTTAACCAAAACTGAATAATATAATAATATTAAATAAATAAATAATCAATATGAAGAGAAATCTAGTGATGTCTACATAGCTGTTTTTTCGTCCATGAAATCATGTATTCTTTGGAGTGCAACTTGAAGTGTCTGCTCACTCATATTCGCGAAACAAACTCGGAACCAACCAGGGTCGGAACAATGGCAAGACGATCCTGGAGATATATTTATCTTCACTTCATGCAGCATTGATTTCCATAAAGCTAATTCACTTTCGTTTGTAGGCTCCTCCAATAATGGACTCAAATTCATCCAGCAAAATAATCCTGCATTTCCCTTCAAACACTCGATCCCAGAATTTCTCAATCCATCAATGATCATCTGATACCTTTTCTCGAGTCTTTCCCGATTTGTCTTTATGTAATTTTCCATGAATGTTCTGTCAGAAAGCATTAAAGCCAAAAGCTGCTGTGTTTGAGAAGAAATCAAAGTGAAACTTGACATTCTTCTTGCAGTTGTAACAACTTGATCATTGTACGAATATATTGTCCCAACCCTAAATCCAGGAAGGCCTAAATCTTTCGACAGGCTATAAACGATGTGAACTCTTTCGGCATCTTTGTAATCCCGGGCTTCAAGAACTTCTGCTACACTTACAAATTCGTCACCAGAAAATGTCGATCCTGAGTAGATTTCATCTGAAACAAGATGAATGTTTTTACATGTAACGAATTCAAGAATCGCTTCAAGGGTGGATCTTTTAATGGTTGCTCCAAGTGGATTCGATGGGTTCGTTATGAGCACTCCTTTAACTTTGATATTACGGGATTCGGCTTCGTTATATGCTGCTTCTAAAGCTCGAGGAGTGATCTCAAAATTATTAGAACTATCACAATGAACTGGAACTATCTTAACACCTGTTCTCCACCTCAAGTCTCTGTCAAACCTGTGAAATCATAATTAATTAGTCCTTTGAACATAAAATTATTGTCAAGATTATGTGATATATTATATATCTGTGAGTAATTATGTTCTTACCCTGGATAGTATGGAGTCGGAATAAGCAAGGCATCTCCAGGATCAGCCAGAATGAAAGTCAATAGCTCATTGGCCGCAGTTGCCCCGGCTGTAATAACAACTCTATCAGGATTGAATTTTGCTCTTCCTCCTCTTATTTGTTCCATAAAGCATGCCATTGCCTGTATGATTTTCAAAAAGTGCATAAGTTCATGCAAAATCCATTTGTGTTACAGTATTGGATAAAAGTTTTTACCTTTCTGAAAGATTGGAGTCCATGATAATCTTGAAATAAAGCATTCTCTCTAAAGCCAGAAGTTCTATTTCCCCAGTTCGTGGCTTCTGAATGTTTTTCCAAGTACTGTTCCAGCAAATCAAATGAAACCTGTACAAGAAGTAACAAAATATTTTAGGGAAAAAACCTGAAAAAATGTTTTTTTTGCTCCACATGAAATGGCCCTCCAAACTTACTTGATTTTCTGCAAGTCCCATCTGAATAACTCCAGAAGGATTGCATAATTCATCATATGGGTTTTCATCATATGCTTTCCACCCTGCAAAATATGGTGAATCTTCTCCATGTGTATCTGAAACTGCAACTTTTGACAAACCCACAACAGGTTTTCCAATCTCAATTGCCATAATCACAGTGTTTGATCCAGCAAGTTACTTTCACAAAGAGCTGCTTGTATATAAGACTAAGAGCAAAAAGTTCTTTAACTCTAAGAGCAAAAAAGTTCTGGAATTGATTATGAATTTTTGTTAAATGAAGAGCCCTTATATAGTATAAAGAAGGGTCCCTCAAAGACGATAATATATTAATATTCTTACGAAAAAGGCCAAGGGAAACAATTATTGATTCTGTAGATTAAGCGAGATCAAAACTTCTCTTTTCCAAAATATATATAGTTTTTATTCTCTGGAGACAACTGTTGGCTTATGTCATCATTTCTAGCTTCCTAGCTATATCTCAATCTCCACCAGATCCACAGCAAATATGGTGGTTGAGTGGGGAGTGCACTTGTTTTTCTGAGAAAGTACTTACAACAATTTAATTTGATCCACGATTGTCAAATAGAAAATTGAACTGACGAAAAGAAATACGGTGATTAGAATAATGAGAGATCAGATATGGGATTATCTAAGATTATCCTTTTTTTTTGCACCAGAATATTACTTTCTCCCTTTCACCAAAAAAGACGGGCAAAAAATTAAACTAGAGGTTCCCTCATTCCATTAAAAAAAAGGTGTAGCCCACACCTTAGGGGCCCCCACCTGTCCTACCCTAGACCTTAGTAAATGAGGTAAATCGCAAGATATGCTTCCAAGGGTAAAGGGTGGGAAACTTGCCTTTTAACTTCACTTATCAAGTCCTGATCAAAACTAAAGTTCCCTTTAAAAATACAAGAAATAGGCAATTTTTGGGAGAAAAGTCCTACTCCATGGAGGAATCTTCTTGATGCTATTCTTTTGAGAAACACAATAAAAAAAGTGGAATAACAATTTAATACAGCGAGAAAGATCTAAATTCAGAATAACTAAGATAACAAGAACGAAAAATAATGGAAAAGTAAACGATAAGACCTTGACCAAAGATTCACGACACAATGATTTGACGATGCGGAACAAGAACCAAAGTTTTCTAACTTCACAAGGGATGTCTAATACGTTGATAAGTTCGATGGGTTGTTCTTGAAGAACAAAAAAATGAATTTCACACTTTTCTAGACATAACACTCAAATTAATTGAATAATATCCAAAAATTGATAATACATAAGAAAAAACGATAAACACCTAATGCAGTGCCACCATATAATAGAGTCCTGGGCGGCTAAAATAATTAAAATGAAAAACAAACAAAAATTAGCGAAACCCTGATTTGATAGAGCCACGTAATAGCGTGGGTATATATCGCGCGATCACGATGAAGGGTCAATATACTCTCGAGTCACTTTTTTGAAACCACACGCGATCGACCCTCTGTTGTACCATGTGATCACGTAGTTGAAGTCTGACTCCTTCGTCCCTTTGAATTGCATTTATCCGCCAATTTGATCCTCGACTCGAGTCCAACATGAAATTTTTTCATTTTTCTCTCAAGATTGCTGCTAAACCCACAGTAACTTAATCTTTCCTTTGACTTCCTTCCTTGGATCACACCATCCCCACTCTCTAGAAAATGATTTGACTTTGAATCTACAATTGTCCAACCCTCTTGTAATTACTGTATTTGTTTGCTATTGGATCTTGCTCATACTTGGGAATTTTCTTAAACTTTTTGGGTTGTTCTGTCTTGCAAGTAACTTTGTTCCTTGGGTTTACTTCTATAATTTGATTTTGATACCTACAAAACATAATTAACCAAACTACGGGGGGACTTGTTAGCATGGCCAAGTGCTAGGATTGGTTCCTTACACATTAACCTTTGTACACTAATGCTCTTTGTATGGTGGACTCTTTTTTCTTTTTCTCTTTGCATTCATGCTCTCATTTTTCTAAGATTGTGACCTCAACTCTCATTTTCTCATTTTTCACTACCTCTCCTTTTTTTGAGGTCGTGACCTCAACTCTTCCATTTTTCTCTTTAAACTCACTTTTTATTTTCGTTTGATCATCTTGTACCTCCTCAGGTGATGAAGGAGCAAAAGTAATTTTCTTTCCACCCTTCACAAAGGAATATTGATTTTTAAACCCATCATATACCACCCTTCTATCATATTGCCATGGTCTTTCCAACAAAATAAGTCCAATATGCATAGTCCTTACGTCACAAACTACTTCATCCTTGTACCCCTCAATGGTAAACTCAACCTTACCCTGACTGTTCACCTTAATTTCCCGTGTCTCGGTCAACCACTGCAATTTGTAAGGTTTAAGATGTTTCATTTTAGGCAACCCCAACTTTTTAACCAAAAGAGTAATAACTAAGTTTGTACAACTTCCCCCATCAATCACCAATCCACAAACATTTTTATCCACTAAGCACCTAGTGTGAAATAGGTTATCCCTTTGTTCATCTACCTTATCCACAACATTTACCTTAACTCTAAAACTAAGGACACTCCTATTAACAAGTGGACACTTCACAACATAAGTTAATTCCTCATCATTGTTACTACTACTAGCCCCAATATCCTCTAATTTAGGCATCCCTTCAAATTCGTTATCTGAAATCATCTCCCCATTTTGTATAACCATTACCCTTTTATTTGGACATTGGGATGCTATATGACCCAAACTCAAACATTTAACGCATTTAATATTCCTATCCTTTGTAGGTTGGGGATCAGAAATAATTTAATAACCCAAATCTCCCTTTCGAGACATGATCATCATGTGTTTCCCTCGGTTGGGATGTAGGATAAGACCTCGGTGAATATCTTGCAGCCCCCTTTCACTTAAGTTGCCTGTCCAGCTTCATTGACATGTGCATCATGTACTCCAACTCCACATAGTGCTGCTGCAGCTCAACCACATTAGCAATTTCTCGGTTTATCCCACTCAAAAACCTAGCCATGGTGGCCTCTCTATCCTCCACAACATTGGCCCTAATCATTGCCATTTCCATGTCCTTATGGTACTCCTTCACACTCCTAGAACCTTGTGTAAGTCCCTGTGTAGCGCCCCGAGTTCCGTATACCCGATTCACTACGTCATTTTCTGTCTAAATTTTTCGAATAATATTTTTGCGGAAGAAATAATTGAAATTCATTTTTGGCAACATTAAATAAACTGTAATGGCCGATAAAATTGAAAACATTTATGAAACCATTTGAAATAGTAAATCGAACCATTAATATTGTAAAGAAATTGCCAATGTCATAATTTCTCAAATAAATGAACTTCTCTAAATTATTCGATTGTTTGGAAAATACGGAAACCATTAACGTCAAACTTTCAACTGTTTAACGATTATTGCCACCATCATTCATCGCTCGCCACCGTCTCCGAAATCTGCAAAACTGTTAAAAAGTAGGGTGAGTATTTCATGGGGGAAATACTCAGTAGACTCATCGCAAATTAATTTAATTTATAAGATGATTAAACACATAAATCCCGGCTCTTTATACAACGGGCATTTATAGAGCTTCTTTATAAAACTGCTCTTGATAAACAGCTCTTTTGAAAATAGCTCTTTGAAAACAGCTCTTTGAAAACATCTCTTTGAAAACAGCTCTTTGAAAACAACTCTTTGAAAACATCTCTTTGAAAACATCTCTTTGAAAACCATATACTTATAAAAACATTTTAATTATGCCAAGCATAATTTCTTTTGAAAGCATAACATAAGATAGGATTTAAATCCTCATAAACATACAAGAACTTTACCGAACTTAGGTGGCAAGAATTCTTATGCAGTAAAATCATAATAACAGTAAAATCACAGTAAGTATACCAAGCATAATTTTTGAAATTCATAGGGATCAATTGCATCATAACATAAGATAGGATCGAAATCCTCATAAACATATGCGATAGGAATTTTACCGAACTTAGGTGGTAAATCCTCATAAACATATGGAAACACAGGAATTTTACCGAACTTCGTGGCAAATCCTCATAAACATAGGAGACACAAGAATGTTACCGAACTTCGTGGCAAGAATTCTTATGTGTAGCGCTACTAAAACTCCGGTCCCCTTAACATATCATAACTTATCATATGGGACCCAAAACAATCTTGGTAGATTGATTTCATAGCAATGATCCAAAAAAACATTTTCGTGAAGCATAGGGTATACTTACTTTTCTCGTAAAAACATAAAGTATATTTTCTTTTCATAAAAATATACTTACTTTTCATAACAACATAAGGTATATTTACCTTTCATAACAACATACTTGCTTTTCTTAAAAATTGACTTTCACAAGTCACATGACATTCATATGAAATCATAATTTAAATCAATTAATAAGTGCGAGTCTACCTCAAATCCGACGAGTGCAAAGTTGAGCGGGAATGACTTCAATTTCTTTAAATTCTCCGTACGCTTCGTCTTAGCCAATAAGTCACTTTAGTCTATCGAATATATAGTTCAAAATGATAAATTATAATTTGAGACTAAAATTGATGTTTTGAAAGTTCAGGGACTAAATTGAATACTTTTGAAAGTTGAGGGACTAAAATGAATACTTTTGAAAGTTGAGTCGGAAACTCAAAACAATAGGGTTGAAATAATATATTTTAAAACAATAGGGGCTGATTAAAACTCATTTAAAACTTAAGGGCTGAAATTGATAAGTTTAAAAGCTAAAAGGACTGAATTGCAAAACTTTAAAGCTTGGGGACTCATTTGAAACAATTTAAAACTTCAGGGACTGAATTGATCACTTTTCAAACTTAGGGGGCTAATTTGCAAATTCTGAAAATCATTATTTTAAATCAGATTTTATTCTCTCTCATTCGTATCAGCCAGAGGGAGAGAAAAGTGAGAGAGGCGAGAGACGAAGGCTGAAAAAAAAAACTGGCGATCGACTACTTTCAGTCAAGGTTGCCGCGAGCCAAACGCCGGCGGTGGTTCGGAGATGGTTCGGCCATCATGTGGTGGTGATTTAGGCTAGGTTTTGGTGTTGATTCGAGGTGAATCCAAGGCTCAAGATCTGATCTTGATTGCGATTTCCGGTGACAAATCCGGTCACTGGCAGTCGGCGTCGAGGTAAGTCTTTGGTTTAGTTGATTTTGGGTTTTATCTATGATTGCTGGTGGTTGGATTCGAGGAACAGAAAGGGAACCGCGGCTTAGATCGCGATTTGGCTGCGAGAATCCGACGATACAATCTGCTGAAATCAGACTATAGAGGGTTCGAGATTAGGTAAGGTTCTGGGTTTCTTCTATTTCTTAGTTTGGGTTTTGATTTTGAGTTTTGGGTGAGGATTTGGATTCGAACTGAAGTTGATTGTGGAAAGTGATGATGATTTGGTTTCTGCAACTGATCTGGGGTGCAGGCTGCGTTGGTGGTGGTCTGATGTTCGACGATGGGTGATGACTCTGGTTGGGTTAAATTCCGGTGATGATGAAAATGGATGATAATTGGTGGTGCTGCAGGGGTGGTGACGGTTGAACTGTGGTTTTATGAATTGGCTGTGAATTGATTATGGTGAGGCGATGCTGATAGTTAGGATTTTGGTTGCAGAGAATTGGTTGATTCATGGTGATGAAGGTGACTGATTGTAGCTGGGCAGCATAATGCAGTTTGGTGATTTTGGTTTGGAGGTCAATTGATGACGGGTTTGAGCAGTGGTGGTGATAACTGATGATGATGATGATGGGTGATGATGTACTGTGGTGATGGTGAGTTTATACAGGTGATCTCGTGGGCTGGGGATGGGTAATGATAATAGTGAGTGTCATTTGCTTTGCTGGAAAGAGTGGTTGGCTCAAGAATGGGGTTGTAAAGTGTGGATTCGAGGCGGAAAGGAGAAAACATGTGGGGTAAAAGTTTTATTTAATTTGGTATGATAATGATGGTGTTATGAGGTGGAAAGAGTGATAAATATAAGAAGGAAAGGAGAATAAAGAGGAATGCAAAACGTGGGAAATAATCAACTGAAAATTAGACTAATTTTGATTAAGAAATGTATTTAAGAAATTTTTGATTAAGAAATGTTCTGGGTCGCTATACCCTGCAACCTTTGATAAATATCCATATGATAGTGGCTCGGGACAAACATCTTCCTCATTATCGCTTTCATCTCACCCCATGCATCCACCGATCTCTCACCATTTCTCCTCCAACCTGTCACTAATTGATCCCACCAAACTATCACTACAACAAAAATAGCCTTTTGCAACACTCAAAAAATGTTGCCAAAAGGCTTTTGTAACGTTTGACAAGTGTTGCAAATCGCAGTGTTGTCGTTGTGACGACCCGAATTCTCGACCATTCGAGTGCCACTAAAAGTGACTCATATCATATTATCGAGACTTAAATAGTAATGTAAAATTATTCAAAAGAATAATTAGAATCCCATAATTTTATTTGTGAATAAAAATAGAACATAATTTTCTTACATAAAGTTCAACATAATTATCTCATCAATCTTAACCACTTTTGCCACTTCCATGTTGACCGCCTCGAACCTTCAATTATCTGAAAATGGTAAATATCGTGGAGTGAGATTTATAAAATCCCAGTAAGTATACCAAGCATAAATTTTCTTTTGAAAGCATATGGATCATTTTCATCATAACATAGGATAGGATCGAAATACTCATAAACATAGGGAGACACAAGAATTTTACCGAACTTAAATGGCAAGAATTCTTATGTGTAGCGCTACTAAACTCCGGTCCCCTTAGCATAATCATAAACATATCATATGGAACCCATAACAATCTTGTGAGATTGATTTCATAGCAATGATCCAAACATTTTCATAAAAACATAAGATATACTTACTTGTCATAAAAACATACTTACTTTTCATAAAAACATAAGGTGTATTTACCTTTCATAAAAACATACTTACTTTTCATAAAAACATAAGATATACTTACTTGTCATAAAAACATACTTACTTTTCATAAAAACATAAGGTGTATTTACCTTTCATAAAAACATACTTACTTTTCATAAAAACATAAGATATACTTACTTGTCATAAAAACATACTTACTTTTCATAAAAACATAAGGTGTATTTACCTTTCATAAAAACATACTTACTTTTCATAAAAACATAAGATATACTTACTTGTCATAAAAACATACTTACTTTTCATAAAAACATAAGGTGTATTTACCTTTCATAAAAACATACTTACTTTTCATAAAAACATAAGATATACTTACCTTTTAAAAGATTAAAATGAAGTGTAGTAGTAAATGGACCAAAACTTTCTTGACCACCTTGAATTTCTCTTACTTGTGGATTTTTTCAAGAGATTGGAAATAAGTGTATATGTGTAGAGTTGTGTGTAAAAGAGATGGGTTTAAATAGATGTATAAAGTTGGCATATTGTAAACATAATCATTCAATTCTATTAATTTTAACACATCCTTTTCTTAAAGTAAAGCACCATTCATATACTTTTCCATATTTATACAAATATTATGCTCTTCATGATTACATATAATGGAGTCTTATCAACCATTCATATACTTTTTCATATTTATACAAATATTATGCTCTTCATGATTACATATAATGGAGTCTTATCAACCATTCATATACTTTTCCATATTTATACAAATATTATGCTCTTCATGATTACATATAATGGAATCTTATCAAAAATTCATATATTTTTCCATATTTATACAAATATTATGCTCTTCATGATTACATATAATGGAGTATATAATTCATTCATATACTTTTCCATATTTATTAAATTAAGATTCTCATAATTATTATATATAATGTAACCTCTCATGCTTGCATATATTTTCTTAATTTCAATAATAAAAATAATTTTTGTATAAATAAATATTGGGATAACATTGAATTAAGTACTTGGACTTAATATACTTTAAATCAAGAGAATGGAGATATTTTTAGAAATTCGGAATTTAATTTAAAATCGAACGATCTCGATTATTTCTTGACTTGGCTATACGAATACGTCGTGGCGTTAACTTAATAAAAATGGGTGAAATAGTAGCGACACGATTTTCTATTAAAATAATTATTAATCGCGTAAAAACTCTTGGTCGCTACAGTCGTAGAGCAAAAACTTTTTGTAACGTTTTTTGAACTTTGCAAAAGATTGAAATAAATGTTGTAATAGACCTTTTGCAACGTTTATTAAGTGTTGCGGTAAACCCTTTTGCAACGTTTTTTAAATGTTTCCGTAGACCCTTTTGCAATGTTTATTAAGTGTTGTCGTAGACCTTTTTGCAAAATTTTTTGAGTGTTGCCGTAAACCCTTTTGCAACATTTATTGAGTGTTTCCGTAGACCCTTTTGCAACATTTTTTGAACGTTGCTATATGTTTTTTTTAAAATACTATTGAACAAATTATTTATAAAACCCAAATTTTTCTAATTACTTCATTAAAATGGTACTTTAAATAAAAAATAAAAGTAAATGCATTATGAATTTTTAAATCCATACAAAATAAAGTCTTGATAATGTTTAATAAATCAATACAGAATAACAAATCCAAAATCCAAAATAACAAATCCACGAAAGAAAGTGTTGATAATGTTTAACAAAATTCGCAAAAGAATATCATCATTTGACAAAAAGAAATATTTTACTACCGGAACATCAACTTCATTCCGCAATATAACCGTACCTTTAGATCGCAACATTCGGTCCATCTTCAAAATTACACCTATAACAAATTTGAGCAAAGTTATAAGTGAATGTCACGCTTTACTTAATAAATGGTAGAAAAAATAAGAAATAGAGTTAAAAGCAAAATACATTTATATCTTTCCAATGTGATTTCATAGAAATTGATATGACTTGTCCTAAATCAATCTACTAGACCAGAGACGTGAAGTGCATCGATGACAGATGTCAGCTAGATGCTAGATCTACCACCAAGGAAAATGAGCTTTCACCCCAAGTGTAAAACCTAAACTTAGATGTGTTAACTTCTCTTTCCTTCCCTTCTATTGTAAGAAACTCTATAGAAATTTTGGGAGAACCTCCCCTATAAATTGGATTTAATGAACTTGTAGAAAGACATCATAACTAACATAATAATTTAAAAATCAAACCAACACCTCTAACAACTTCCAACATCAATCCCTAACTCCTCAACATCACAAATTCAACAATAATCTCCATCTAACTAAATAGGACAATAAACTATTAAATGGCAGAAGTTATTGATTTCTTCTTTGGCACTATTTGAGTATCTAAATTTTAAAATTTGATAGGAATGTCGTAGCGACACAACTTAAGTTATAAAATTTGCATTTTAAAATTTGGGTCGCTACAGCAATAAATTGAAGATGCAAACACTACAAGAAAATTAGACTTATTCTACAAAATTTCCGGATACAAAATGAAATTTGTATGCGGAATCTACTTTTTCCTACAAAATCATTTTTTATAGGGATAAGAATTTGACTCCAAAAATATTTATACTTAAACTACAAATTTTTCGAATACAAATGAAATTTGTATGCGAATTCTATTTTTTCCTACAAAACGAGTTTCTGTAGGGATAAGAATTTGGATCAAAAAATATTTATACATAAACTTCAAATTTTCCGCTTACAAAATTAATTTTGTAGCCAAAGTTTTATTCTCTCTCACAAAAACTAATTTTTATAGGGACTACATTGCAATTTACAAAAAATTGAAATCAAAACTAACCAAACCTACCGTCATCTTCCTCAATCCTCTCCAAACCCTCCCCCTCTCGATTCCCCTCTCTCGCAACACCTCTCCCTCTGCTCCCATTCGTCGCGACCAGCCGACCACAACCACCACCGCGGTTCTAACCTCTCTCCTCCCCCTCTTCCCTTCTCCCTTCCTCGCACACACTCGCCACATGGTACACGCACACACCCTCATGAATGCAGCCACGCACACACCGCACTCAGGCACACACCTAACACATACTCTTGAACACACAATGTATGGATTCTAAAACTCCATTGATAATTGAAATCAATTTCCTTCTTCTTTGATTAATTTTTGTATTTGAGCAAAAAAGAATGTGATGTGATCCAGACCACGGATACGAGCCCGCACAAAGATCCGTTGAAGATCCGAGGAGGGCCGATGACTCGATTGCAGACAAAGAGGGCCAAGGAAGCAATGGACAAGTTAGTTCAAGAAACAATGGCCAAAATAATGTTCGTGTCATCAAAAGAAGCAAGTTCCATGTTGGGACCGAGCCAAAACGACGAGTGGATCAACCTCATTCAAGCCGTCAAAGAAGATTGCCAAATTTCAAGAATTACGGCCGTAATTCATAATTCTCACGGCCGTAACCAACTTGCTGCTGAAAACTGAATTTTTGAAGAAATTGGACTTACGGACGTAACTAATATTAATCAAGGCCGTAACGCAGCCTCGGATCAAAAACAGGAATTTCAGAATTAAGGCTTACGGCCGTAAAAAGAGTCTCACGACCGTAACGGTGAAATAGAATGAGTCTTACGGCCGTAAGGGAGTTAGTCACGGCCGTAAATTCATATACGCGTGATTTTAGGGTTTTAATTATTTCCTTAATTTTTTGGTATTTGTTTCCTTGTTTAATTAAAACTCTTAAACCTAGTTTTGACCCTATTTATAGGGATGTAATTTTCATTATTCATTAGACAACTTTGATAATATAATTGAGAGGCTATTTTGCTTTCATATTCTTATTCTTCATTGAATAAAATCCGAACTTGCAAGTTAATCTTGTTTGTTCAAATCTTGGGTAAGATTTATTTTCATTGTGATCAAGAGGTCAGCATATCTATTGATTGTGTTGGTTGCTTGGTTCAATTAATTTGAATCAATCTCTAAATCGTGGTTCTTTGGCGTTCTTGGGTCGATTCCAATAATTTGTGGGTTGCGTAGCTACAATTGCTACGTGGTTTGCATCAGAATGTTTGTTGGGAACTATTGAGCTTTCCTTGATCAACTTTATGTGATGCTTATGGGTTTTGCAGATTTCTACTCTTGTTTCAAAGAATTTTCATAATTGATTTTAAGGGGCTTTGAGACTTTAGTATTTTTAAGGGGCTTTGCGAAAGCATTTCATGGTGTGCAATGTGGAACATAGGACTAGGATTATTTTGAGACTAACTAGAAGTCCATTTCAATTTATTAATATTTGTCTTAATTCATATGAGCATGAATCAAATCTAAAATTTTATACTGATGATTTATCTTTTATTTGTTGAGAAAGCTTTGTTATGGTGTTCTGAATTTCGGGAAAAAAGCTATTCAAAAACTGTTGGAGAAGCTAAATACTCCACATCAAATGTCACTCATAGTGTCTGCTTTAAGCCTGGGTGCTATTGCCAAGTTAGACTTCTAATTTTGTCAATTTGTTATATTATAGATTTTTAAGATGGTTTACAGTTTATAATTAATGAGCATATTGTTGCGTTTTTACATTCTTTTGAATTATTGTATTAGTTTCCTTAAGGTTTATGCCTTGCTTCCGGTACTAATGAACTTCTTTAAATACTGAGTAGGCAAGAATCATAGTGTTTGATGTTGCTATGTGATGGTATACAGATTATACACGTACAATTTGAGAAAAACTCTTCAGGTATCGATATTCCAAAAGAAAAATGAAACTATGGGAAAAATCAATAAACTATAACCATAGGCACATTAGTAAAGTAAGGAAAAATTATTTCAACTGCTTCACATTGGTATACATCGGAGAAACTTTTGAAAAATCGTGGCAGAAGGGGAGGTATTTGCATTATAATCTTGAAAAGTATGATTCATGCACCATGAAAGATTTATATATCTTGAATAGTTTATAAAAGATTTGCTTTTGTTTTATTTATGATTGATTCTTTTCCAATTATGAGCTCTAATTGTATCATAGTATTCGTAAGCTTTATGACATCAATTTTGATGTTTCAGGAGTCCACTTTAAAGAGGCACTGTTTGTGCCCAACCTATCACTGTATAACAAAGTAGGGGCCGATGCATCACCTCGAGATGATTATCAAATTGATATGTCATGCCAGTTGACCCTCCAAAGAATATGGGAAAAAGGTATTGCTTTTTTGGTTTTTTTTAAGTTTATTTTATTGTAAATGCGCTTCCAGTCATATAATTGTTTTACAGTGACTTGTTTGATCCAATTTATTACCCATATGTTGTCAGACTTTATTGGGGGGTTTTATTTTTCTTGTTACCTTTTTCGTACACAATGAGGGGATCTATTGTGTATTTAAGATTTGGATAGTCTGTTAAGGAAATGAACCCCCATTCCCCCCAAGTTAGAATGTCTTTTTTGCATAGTCCCTCTCCAATTGTGTTGGCGGATTCCAAATTCATCTTCCAGCTATGACTAGAACTTAAAAATCTTGATGCTTGTCTTATTGATACTTTACACAGGGTCTCAACTCTGTGACTGGCTAAGTTCACTACTAGAAATGACTCATAATACAATGTTGCTTCTCCTCTTAGTGGAAAATTACTTTTTGATATGATTAGTTTAAAAATAAATGGCATCGAATCTCTTATGGGTAATATTGAGAATATAATGGGAATGAATTAGAAGATTTTCTAAAATTCCAGTTCAGAGAAATGTGTACACATTTTGTTTATACCATCAGTATAGGAAAATTACTTTTTGATATGGTTAGTTTAAAAATAAATGGCATCGAATCTCTTATGTGTAATATTGAGAATATAATGGGAATGAATCAGAAGATTTTCTAAAATTCCAGTTCAGAGCAGTGTGTACACATTTTGTTTGTACCATCAGTATCTACTTGAGAACTAAATGAGTTATAATTTGCATAATTGATTGGACATTCTTCTATATTTGCTTTTATCTTCTGAAATACTATTGAGTGGGGTTTGCATGAAATGTCAAATTTATCAAACATTTGGATCGGAGACGTGGACGCTAAAATATTTGTTGTTTTAGATATTTTGTCATTATTTTTATGGTATATTGTGTTAAATATCATAATGAATTTTTCTGAATGGTTATTGGAAAAGATATAATATAATAAGGTACAAAGGTATATTTCGTATCCTTTCCAAGTCTCCTATTGATGTTAAATGTTTTTGGACTACTATATCATACCCTTGTCCAAATCTAATGGTCTAATATTATTTTGTCAGTTTTTCTCTATTGCACGGTGTTTCCTTACAATTTGGAGCTGGTAGTTTGAGGGATTATTCCTTGATCCTGCATTATGTGGATTTGAAGTCATCAGCAGAAACATTGATAGTTACTTTCTTCTTTAGTTTGTTTGAACCAGTAATAGCAATGTGTATAAATCACATGGCCTGTAAATTTACATGTTTTGCAGTTCAATATCTGTCATATTCATTTGTCATTTGATTTGAAGCCATACTCTACGGTTGAAATCTACTAAAGAAAAATGATATACTAGACTACTAGTAAATGTCTAATGGGTTGTGTTGTGTTATTTTGTTGGATGAGATGCTTGCTGAAGTTGATGAACATCTAAAAGAGAGGGCAAATGTGCAATAACTTCCAGATAATACTCCTTTGGAGGAGATCCCTGTCGATGAAGTTTTTTTTTTTTTTTTTTTTTTTTTTTTTTTTTTTTTAAATATTGGATATAGAAAGTAAGAAGGAATGTTTGCTATATTGGATGATTTTCATTTATATTTTGGTATATTATTATTTCTGGTTCAAATATTGTTTGATACTAATTAAATGTCTAATTAGTTTAATTTATTGTCTTTTTACATCTTTATTTCTTTTTCAATAAGGTTAACAAAAATTATATAATATACATTAAAAAAAAAATATTTAAAGGATTCAAATTGTCCCTACAAATTATATTATTATTGAGGTAAATAATATATTTTGTCCATAAATATGTTTCCACACAAATATTTTTGTAGGGAAGTGTACGACTAAGTCTATAAATTTTTTTCGATACAAAATTTTTTTGTAGGAAAAGATACGATTTAATTTTTATCTTGTACCCACAAAATTTGTGTTGTAGGTCAAACTAACTTTGGGAGACAAATGATTTTGTTGGGAAATAACTTAAGCGACAAATTGTATTTGTCTCCAAAGTGTTTGTAGGGAGAAACTTTAGCACACAAAATTTAAATCTTTGTCATCTAATATCTTTCCCCACGATGTTTGCGCTACAAATGGCACTACAAATTTTTTTTGTCTCGAAAAGCTTTTCCCTACAAATAAGAATCTTTCCCTATAAAATTAATTTGTATGTGGAATATAAATTTCTTGTAGTGAAAACAAGAACCAATGTTTGCGAACACCACGAGGGCTTTTTAATTCCTTGATACGATGTGTTGTTCTTGAAGAATAAGAAAATAAATTCCTCACTTTTCTAGAGAAAACACTCAAATTAATTTAATAATATCAAAACATTAGTCTTTTACAATGATGAAAATTGATAATATAATGGAGGAAAAACGACAAACAACTAATGGGCCTCCATAATAGTCTTGGGTGGACTAAAATAATTAAAATGGAAAATAGACAAAATTCATAAAACCCTGATTTGATAGAGCCACGATATCGTGTGGGTATATTTCGCACGATCGCGTGGAAGGGTTAATTTACTCACGGGTCACTATTTTGACATGATTCGCGATTCCCCTCTACTACACCATGCGATCGTGTAGTTGAAATCTTACTCCTTCGTCCATTTGAATTGCATTGGTCCAATTTGATCCTTGACTCGAGTCCAAAATGAAACCTTCTCATTTTTCCCTCGAGATTACTGCTGCACCCATGGTAAATTGATCTCTCCTTTGACTTCCTTCCTTGGATCACATTACTTCTTCCCCCAACACTAAGTATTGTTCTCAATGGTGAGTAATGCTTTCGAGGACTTTGAGGTTGATCTTTCTCTTGATTTGGTGGATCAAGTGCAAATTTTCCCTGAGCATTGACTTGAAGCAAAGAATACAACTTATCAGATGAGTGAACATCAAATTATATAATACCTTTTTGATACATTAAAATTGCAAGAAGAGCGCGTTGTTGTTAAGTTATGGAGTCTAATTAACGTCAAGCATAATTATTGTCATCGTAGGGGTTGGAAAATGGTAGGAAGCTCTCCCTCCTGAGGGTAGGGGGCCGAGCCTCCTAGATAAAATTCCTAGTTAAGAACTGTTTAACAGATTGTGTTATTGTAAAGTTCTATTATAGAATTGGAGTCCTTTTGTAATTCGGATTCGTCCCTATTCAATCTTAAAAATAAGGCGCAATACTAAAGCTTTTATCATACACCAAAACAGAGAGAAAAAGAGAAGATACATGTGCATTTTCTTTTGTAAAACATTTTTTTTCATTATAGTGAGTTCCTACAGCAACAAAAGATAACGAAGTCTTACATTGAGGTGAACTTTATATATAAATCCTGTGTTTCTTGATTGATTTTTTTTTCTTGATATTAATTGCTTTCGATACAGTAGAATTAGGGTTCCTAAATCTCAACAGTTTTGGCTTATAGAATTTGAATCATTAATTCCATCCATAATCCCCTTGATGTTGAGTTTGTATATTTTTATAATTCTCTTATAGAATATTGGGAAATCTATTTCAGAGAGGTAATCTCACATTCCGGTTTAGAGTAGATTATGACGTCAGATGATGATGTTACTCAACCGATGAGGGACAACGAGGGAAACGAAGAAGAAAATCTGGAGCAAGATTGCGTATAGATAGGTGTTATTCATTTAGATGAATTATTTCTTAATTGATTTATATTTTATTTGTAAGATAACTCTTGATGCAAAATCATGGAATTGGAAAAAGAAGCGAAAAAGGGGCTACTTTGGAAGAACAAAAAAACCTTCGGGATAAAAATACAAATTTCCAAAACTGGAACCAGGCCAATTATCAACTCCGAAGAGGGCTATGAAAACGAACTATGAATTGGGTTGGGTCATGTTTAGAATATATTTGACATGTCTTGGAAAAGAGAATTGAATAATACAGGATTATCAACTGTCATGAATGCATGAATAGTATTAACCTTCGTAAGTTGAGAATTGGAAATAGATACCAATAGGTGGATTCGAAATGCTCATTCTATTCATAAATGCAAAATAAATTTTTTCACCATTCTTAGAATAATTTAGAATAATGACAAATCATAAAATATCTTTTTTGTCGGTTACATCAGATTTGATTGAAAACTAGTACCCGTGCATTAAAAACTTATTCTTCTTGGGACGATATTCAAGTCATCACGTATTACTTGTCAACGATCTTGTACACTTACTAGATTTCTTGTACATTTAACACCCAAGATTGTCTTGGATTCCCTTAGAAGTAAAGAAATAGAAATTAAGATTGAAAAAGTGGATAAGAAGAGTAGTAAAATACACATGATGAGGGGTAGAAGTCAGTTTAAGCAAAATGATCATGTAGAAAATCAAAACAGTAATGACTCGAGTGATGAAGATGATAAGCAGAATGGTAGGGATTGAGACAAGTCTAAGTCGAGTGTGAGTGACATGTAATGTTATAAATGTGGTTATAGTGGATTGTCCTAAGAAGAAAGGTAAGAAGAAGGAAAATATGATAAGTGAGGCAAATGTTGCTGTTTGGCCTACTTAGGACCCAAGTGAGGTTTATTGACAGTAAACCTAGTTACTACACATGCATCTATTTGAAATCAATTTTGCATGAATGTTGCTTGATTTAGTCCATTGTTTTATGTTGCATTTAAATACGTTTGAAATGTAGTTTTGTTCTACATTAGCAATGCAACACGTGGCACGTATGGCTTTGTGATGTGTGTTTACAAATGTCAATAATAAATGTCTTGTGACTGTTCATCTATGAGACCCCCCCCCCCCCCCCCGCAGTAATTCAAACCGATCCCCAGGGGACATTTGTTGTTAATCAAACCAAGGTGGAATAAGTTTAAGAGTCAACGACGTAACTGGAAAATTGTTGTCGATCTAGTTGACCTAGAGGATAGCTCGAGGCCCAACAAATAACCGAACTGAAAAATATAATTCTTCGAAATGGAATAATAGATGAGCTAAAATGAGGATGCGAAGTGGTTTGATATAATAACCGGATACTTAGCGAATTCAATAGAAAAGTCAAAATATTCAAACTTCGAATTTCTCCTTTTCTGACTCGCTTTCAACGTTAACAAAGGTCTTCAACGTTAATTTGTTCGTTTTTGTCAATTGCTTTGCTTTTTCCATCTTATTTAATATTTTGTCCCATTAATGGTTAAAAAAATCTTTTAGGATGGAATTAAAAAGACGTTTGTTTCTCATATTTTTAAATAAGCAAGATAAGTACAAATACAAAACATTGACAATTATTTTCCCATGCTAACTGAATACTTGGACAGAAAGTATTATTGGAGACAAGATGATATAATTAATTGAAGTGTAAATATATGAATGCAATTAAAAGTTGGGACATAATTGTGAAAATTAGCAAAAATGAGGATCTTCATTATAATTAAATGTGGTACATTTTACAGAAGTTGTAGTGTCATTAAAAACAAATTTCCTAGCAAGATTTTAATTTATAAAAAATGCCAAAGAATTTCTTTATAATAAACAATAAACTCCCTAAAGATGTTTCCTTATTTTCTCTTTTAAATTATGACCCACAGTGGTTATGGATGAAACAAATATTTATGATATTGACCAAATCATCCAAAACATGTGCAACATATCATTGATGATGCACAGCACACGAGGATTTGTTCATTTTAAAGTCCTTGTATTGTGGAAATGTAATAATTTCCTTGGTTGTGTGATTGCATTAATATGAGTTGTTGCAATGCATGCTCAATACTGTGTTGAATTACATTTTATAAGAGAACAAATTTATTTATACTTTATCTTCGAAATAGAATCCTTATTTGAATTGAAGCATTAATTCTGTTGATTGAATTATTGACTTCTAAACATGCACAAAACGAGATCATAATTGTTGCATAATTGTAAACTGCTAATATTTTAAAAAATCCAGCAGTAGTTAAGTTCAAGCTGACTGAGATACTAGCACATCTAAGATAATTAAGATTCTGATTTGCATACAAAAACAAGACAAATTAGAACCTATGAGAAGAGAGTCCACTCCACATTAATCATGACCAAGAGATTTTATAACTTCCTTAGGAAGTTAAAGATATGCTAATTATTGTATCGATAATAATCTAATAATTATTCAATCTTTAGCAACAAAAATTGTTTATTCTAGCTATCAAAGATATATTATTCCAGTAATCAACTCATATATACAACATATTTATCCATAATACAATTTTTTTTTTCATTTTCAGAGTCGAGTATAATTATTTATATATGGAAAGTTTCTTGTGTTTAAACTACACGAATTGTTAAGTTGATCATCAATGCAAAGATTATCATAAACTATCTTGCATATTTTATAAGGTCGACTACAAAACATTTGTAATAAGTCCAATCTCGTTTTCACCAGAGATTAAAGTGTTGAAACTTACTTGAATTTAATTCTCAAAAATAGTGAGGTTGAATCACCTGCCTTTGTTCTACCCTGACTTTGATACTCCTTGGGTCCAAACTCAATCACAAATGGAAAGAGTTTCTTTTCCACAATCCAAATGCCTTCATTTGGATGATTGTATACCCAAAATACTTAGCCCAGTTAATTTGATGTACATTTTAAGGATAATTTGATTTTTTGAACAATGATTTTTTCAGAATGCGTAGTAGAGAAATTTACTTATATGTGAAATATTTTATGTGTGAATGTGTGATTAAGAAAAAAGAGGTTTTGAAAAAAAGAGAATAAAAAATTTTCTTTGTATATTTCTCTCTATCACAAGGTCATATGAAATATAGAGAGGTGGGTTGGAAGTTAAGTGGGCGGTTGATGGAGGTTGCCATTTCAAAAATTTGGTAACTCTTCTCTCCAGTCCATTTAACATTTTACACAGGTCAGGTCAATCAATATGCCCACCCATTTCCATTATCTTTCAATTGCACATGATGGGCTTGATTCTAATTCTACAATCATTAATTAGATATGTCTCAAGATCTAACTCCCAAAGTTCGTACATGCAAATGGATTGTGCGACCAACGAGTAACTTAAAGAGCAGTCAATACTCTACTGTAGAGAAATCAAATGTAAACAACTCAACAAATCTGCGAAATATTATTGATTTACAAAACTTTACAAAGATGATATAAAACGTTTAATTAAAATATTCAAGAAATTTACAGAAACCCTTAGATAACAAAAACGCGAACTGCGTAGAACTTCTCAACAAAACTCTCAAAATCACAGTAACAAATTGTGTTTATAAGAACACATAAACTCCTCTTAACAATTTCAGAAGAATACTACAAATTTCTACTGAAATATCCAAGTGAAAAGGAGAAGAAAATCGCCCAGATCGAAGGAGCCGAAGAGAGAGAACTTTTAGGGTTCTGAACAGAGGTGACTCAATCAAAAATCAAAATGGATTATTCCAGAGACTCGTTGCCTTTTCATCTGACTTAAAGGGTATGGCCTATCGAACGGTTCAGAAGGGTCCAAGTGGTTGATCAAACGGTTGAAACGAATTCTGTTGAAAGGATAAAAGCGTGAATACTGGAAACACGTTATTGCACTGGGTTAAAGAAGATCGGGTTCAGCATTGGATGAAAATAAGAAGGCCCAGGTCCTGATTTCTGGGCATGAATAATGGGTTGATAAAAAGACTGGGCCAATTGACTCTACATCTACACCTGTCAGGGATGTATAATTGCATTATAAGAGGAATGTTGTTTCTCGCTATATCCCAAACTCATTTTATAACATCAGTTCAAGTTTTTATGATCCCTCAAATAATCAAATCTGTGGAAACATGCTAAATTTGTGGAACATGCTTTTCAAGTGACTGAGTTTTGTTTTGGAAAAGCTTTGGGCCTCAATTTGTGGAACATGCTTAATCATTTTCACAAAGCCTTTTTCAATGATGTCTCTTATGAAATGAAATTTGACATCTATGTGTTTGAACCTATTATGAAACACAAGATTCTTAGAAAGATATAAAGCACTCTGACTATCAGTACAAATCTCAATTTCAGGTTTACTCAGACACCCAATTTCAGAAAGCAAACCCCTCAGCCACATGCATTTTTTAACTGCATCAGTGGCTGAAATATATTCTGCTTCAGTTGAAGAAAGTGCAACTAATTTTTGAAGTTGTGCTTTCCAACTGATGCATGCAGAATTTAGAGTAAAGAAGTAAGCAGAGGTAGACTTCCTGTTATAAATATTTCCAGCAAAATCAGAGTCTACAAATCCTTTAAGTTCAAAAGCAGTTTTGGATTTAGAAAACATAAGACTCAAATTCAAAGTTCCATTCAAATATTTTAATAAAGATTTAAGAACTTCACAGTGGGGTTCCCTTGGATTACTCATAAATCTACTCAAAACACTGACAGAGAATGCAATGTCTGGTCTGGTTGAGACCATTAAATACATAACTGAACCTACAACATTTGAATAAGGAACATTTTTCATTCTATGAAATTCTTCAGCAGTTTTAGGACACTGATTACTAGAAAGCTTAAAATGAGAAGGCAGTGGAAGTGAAACAGATTTAGAATCAAATAGAGAAAAAATTTTCAAAACCTTTTCAATGTAACTCTTTTGATTCAGAAAAATTTTCATTGCAGATTTATTTCTAAAAACATCAATGCCAAGAATTTTTCTAGCTAGTCCTAGATCTTTCATTTCAAATTCTGTTTTCAAATTCTGTTTAAGACTAGAAATAGCCTGCAGGTTTTTACCAGCTATGAGCATATCATCCACATACAGGAGCAGATACATAGGATCAGAGAAATCATTGTTAAAGTAAAAACATGAGTCATATGAACTTTTCTGAAACTTTAAGCTTTGAATGAAATTATCAAATCTTTTGTACCATTGTCTAGGTGCTTGTTTCAGACCATAAAGTGATTTCTGAAGTAAACACACTAGATTAGGTTTATTTTTCTATTCAAAACCTTTTGCTTGAGACATATAAATGGTTTCATCAAGCATACCATACAAAAATGCAGTTTTCACATCCATTTGCTCAAGTTCCAAATCATTTTGAGCAACTAAAGCAAACAGAATTCTAATAGAAGTATATTTCACAACAGGAGAAAGTATTTTAGTATAGTCTATGCCTTCCTTTTGTGAAAACCCTTTAGCAACTAACCTAGCCTTATATCTAGGTTTACCCCCTTCAGAATCCCCATCTTTAATTTTAAATATCCACTTGCAGTCAATCAGTTTCTTGTTAGGAGGTCTTTCAACCAAAATCCAAGTCTTATTCTTAATTAAGGAATTCATTTCCTCTTGCATGGCTGCAATCCACAAGTTTTTATCTTTTGATCCCATAGCTTCTTCAAATGAAGAAGGTTCAGAATCCAAATAGGTAGACAAAATAGAAGCAGAATAGGATTCAAAATCATCAAATCTAACAGGGGGTCTTATTTCTCTTCTAGTCCTATCTTTGGCCAGTTGATAATTATCCAAAACAAGTTCATCATGTTCAGACAGAGTGGGTGAAGTGGGTGCAGGTGATGCAGGCACATTGTTATGCAAATGTTGGGGCTGCTCAGGATGAAAGTAAGTATCATCAAAGCTTACTTCAGTTATCAAAAAATCCTTTTCACAAAGTGGATTTTCATTCTTTTCAAACTTGTAAGGAAAAATCTTTTCATTAAAAATGACTGGCCTGCTTAAAATAACTTTGAATCCACTTTTTATTCTTTGACCCAAAGTCTGTAACCTTCAACCCCTTCCCCATAACTAACAAAAACACATTTTAAAGACCTTGGTTCAAGTTTAGACTGAACGTGATGAGCATAGGCAGAACAGCCAAAAGCTTTTAAGATAGAATAATTTGGAACTACATCATTCCAGATCTGATCTGGAATGCTGTAGTTCACAGCACTAGAAGGACACAAATTGATTAAGAAACATGCTGTCTTAATTGCTTCCCCCCAAAATATTTTAGGCAAATTTGATTAGATTAACATGCACCTTGTTCTTTTTAACAAGGTCCTGTTCATCCTTTCAGCAACCCCATTTTGCTGTGGAATGTATGCAACAGTCCTATGTCTAAGTATGCCTTGGTATTTACAAAACTCATCAAATTCAAAATTGCAGAACTCCAAACCATTGTCAGTTCTAATCACTTTAACCCTTTTGTTTTTCAAATTTTCAACCAATGTAATGAAATTGTTGAAAACAGTAACAGTTTGGTCTTTGGTTTTTAACAAATGAACCCAAAACTTTCTGGAATAGTCATCAACAATCAACAAGAAATATCTAAAACCAGAAACTATGTTAACAGGAGCAGGACCCCAAAGGTATGTATGCAAATATTCAAGAATTACCTTGGATTTATGAACAGCTTTACCAAATGAAGAAGTTTGTTGTTTTCCCAAAACACATTCTTCACAAAAACTAAGTTTCTGAAAAACATCTTTTCCAAAAAATCCATTTTTCTCTAACCTTTTAAGTCTTTTTTCTCCTACATGGCCTAATCTTTTATGCCATAAATCAGACAGATTAATGTCAACAGTTTCAATAGTCAGAGAAGTAGGAGGAGAATATTTCACAGACAGAATATAAATGCCATTGGTCTTGACTGTACTTAAACACAACAAATTGTTTTTCAAAATATTTATGTATCCACTGCTGAGTCTTATTTCATAACCCTCATCATCTAAAATACCCAATGATATGAGGTTTCTTCTTAAATCAGGGACATACCTAGTCTGATTTAAGATCAAATTGTTATTATCAGCAAGTTTTAAGGTCACAGAACCTATTCCTTTTATGTCACAGAATACATCATTTCCTAGTTTCACAGAACCAGAGGTATGCACAGAGAAGGTATCAAATAATTCCCTATAAGGGCACATATGGAATGTACAACCTGAGTCTAGAATCCATTCATCTTTCATATTAGAAGTGGTTGTAACATAAACAACTCCACTATTGTTTTGAATGTCTGCAGCTTCCTGTGGTTTATTTCTAGCATCATCTCTTAATTTCTTAAAGCACTTCTCAACTAAATGACCTATCTTACCACAAATAAAAACATTTTCTAGTTTCATCAGGCTTCCTATCAATTTTATTATCATACCTTTTAGTTTCAAACCTGTTTTGATTAAAAAATTTATTGTCATACTTCTTATCCCTAGGTTTGTTAGGTATGAAATTTTTATTTTGATAGTCTTTAGCCTGTCTAGAATTATTCCTATTTTGGTTCCAACCTTTGAAATTTCCTCTAAAGGAGTTTCTTCCCCTATAAGATGTGGACTCAACATTATAGGCTTCTTTGCGCTCAGACTTAGATTCTAATTCCTTATTCTTAAGAGATGTATATATTATTTCAACAGATAATTTTTGCCCTCCATACTCTAAGCCATTCCTAATGTCCTTATACTTATCCCCCATGCCATTTAACAGACACACAACCTTTTGGTCTTCAGTGATTTTCTCTCCTGCATTTAGAAGATCCTGGGTTATCCTATTAAACCTATCTATGTTTTCTTGAGCACCTAAAGTTGGATCAAACTTGAAGCTAAAGAATTGTTTCCATAAAAAACATTTGTTTGGTAAAGAAACAGTAAGGAAAAGTTCTTCAAGTTTGTCCCATAGGTCTGCAGCAGTTTTGGTATCCCCTACTTTCCTAATCACTGTATCAGATAGGTGAAGGAACAGGGTACTCCAGGCAAGTTCATCTAATTCAGTTCTTCTTTCCTCAGTCATAGTTTCAGGCCAGGTTTCATCAATTGCTTTAGCACATTTTAGTTGAAGTAATATGGCTTTAATTTTCTGCCTCCATAAACTAAAGTCCCCCTTCCCATTCCATATTTCTACTTCTACCTTAGCAGTATTCATGTTTAAGGCAAATATGGGAGTCAAAGAATGCACAATTAAGAGCAGGAACTATACAAAGTGAGCAAATTATGCAATCAAGTGTAAAACAGGGTTTTACAAATTTCAAATTGTGCAATGTACAACACAAGGCACAAAAGATTAATACTGCAGATAACAAATTATACAGTAGTGAATGAAACTATGTGCAAGAATTAGAACAAATGACTTTCTTTCCCTCAACCCAAATTGGGTCGGCCAAGAACTCCCTCAGATTCCTAGATTCTCAAATGGAATCCTGGACAAAGGTGAGTAAAAGGGTCCAAGGGGGCTTCAATGGAGGGAAAAAGAAAGAATGATAAAGAAAATTAAAGAAAACCCTAAAGAATTTCAAGATATCACCTGATTATGCGTTTTTCAGAAATTCTTTTTGAAATTTCAAGCAAAGTTCGATCCTTCCTCAGATCTTTCACGATCAAGTACCAAGACACCAAGTTACCACAGGATCCGTAGCCAAATATGCAGATCCACAAAAAACTCAAAGGTTTCAGAACAATGAATCCTGCGTTTTTAAGATCTGGGGTTTTTCACAAAATTTTTGAAGTTTCAAAAGGAAGAACAAAGATCCCAGAAACCCAAACGAAAAAACCCCCAAAAAATTTTCCGAATCAGAAACCCTAAGGCTCTGATACCACTGTAGAGAAATCAAATGTAAACAACTCAACAAATCTGCGAAATATTATTGATTTACAAAACTTTACAAAGATGATATAAAACGTTTAAGTAAAATATTCAAGAAGTTTATAGAAACCCTTAGATAACAAAAACGCGAACTGCGTAGAACTTCTCAACAAAACTCTCAAAATCACAGTAACAAATTGTGTTTACAAGAACACATAAACTCTTCTTAACAATTTCAGAAGAATACTACAAATTTCTACTGAAAAATCCAAGTGAAAAGGAGAAGAAAATCGCCCAGATCGAAGGAGGTGAAGAGAGAGAATTTTTAGGGTTCTAAACAAAGGTGACTCAATCAAAAATCATAATGGATTATTCCAGAGACTCGTTGCCTTTTCATCTGACTTAAAGGGTATGGCCTATCGAACGGTTCAGAAGGGTCCAAGTGGTTGATCAAACGGTTGAAACGAATTCTGTTGAAAGGATAAAAACGTGAATACTGGAAACACGTTATTGCACCGGGTTAAAGAAGATTGGGCTCAGCATTGGATGAAAATAAGAAGGCCCAGGTCCTGATTTCTGGGCATGAATAATGGGTTGATAAAAAGACTGGGCCAATTGACTCTACATCTACACCTGTCAGGGATGTATAATAGCATTATAAGAGGAATGTTGTTTCTCGCTATATCCCAAACTCATTTTATAACATCAGTTCAAGTTTTTATGATCCCTCAAATAATCAAATCTGTGGAAACATGCTAAATTTGTGGAACATGCTTTTCAAGTGACTGAGTTTTGTTTTGGAAAAGCTTTGGGCCTCAATTGCAAGAACTCGAACACATGAGAGAAAGGGAAAGGGAAAGGAAAAAGACTAAACCGAGACCTAAGAAGAACAAAATACAAATGCAACATGAAGGAAAAACAATTTAGGAAGAAGAAAAACAAGATCAAGCTGAAAACCCCTTATTTAGTCGTTAGTGTTGGTCACCCAATATGGGTGACCAGCAACCCGTATTTTTCAACAACATTACTACATAAGTATAAAACGCCTTATTTAGTCTTACGTATCGAATATTTCTTGTTTCAGAATAGTAGGATTGAGCTTCTTGATCCCCGCTTATGATTATCCTTCAATTTTATTAATATTGGAGCAAAAAATGATATAATTTAGTGATGGAGTATCATTTTGATGTTGTGAAAATCGTCATTTCGACACTAATTACTTTATAAGTACATAATTTAAGAGGTTTCATTCATACCACATGTAACCTTGACCCGTTTCAACACTGATTACTTTATAAGTACATAATTCAAGAGATTTCATATCACATGTAACCTTGACCCATGACAGAAGGGTGATATACCATAAAAATCTTTAAAAGGTAATGATTTTCTATCTTTTGAATAAACAATGCATTCAAGACTTTCCAGAGGGAAATAATAATAATAATAATAATAAGATGATCATATTGTCTGATGTGGGAAATATCATAAGATCCATGTGCAAGAGTTAAATATAAATAAACTTTATCATAAATCAAATTAGAGAATGAAAAAAGGAGTTGAGATGATTGACTGTTAAACCATATTATTTAAATCCTATGAATAGAAATGTATCATTCGAATGACTATAAATATTGCATTGTGTAATTATGGAATGGCAATTCAGGGTTTTTGAAAAGCAAAACAAGGAACATTTTTTTTTAATCGAAATTGTCACAAATAGTGAACAAAAGACAAAGAATATCTTTGATCTAGCCCCTAGACACACTGCTATCATAGCTATAGATGCAAGTTCGTAGGCTGCTGACAGTGGCATATTCCCTTTAAAAAAAAAATAAAAAAAAAAAGGTTAAACCCTCACCTTGGGGGGCCACCTATCCTGCCATAGGCATCGGTGGAGAATGTAAATTGTAAATTATGTCTCCTAAAATTAAGGTGAATGTGTGATAAGTCATAACTCTGCTTGTCAATGGTCGAAATTCATTTTGCAGAATTCGAATTCAAACTTTCACTCGATAGCTACGAGCACTTTTTCACCCCTTCCCTTTATCATTCGCAGATGTGTCCTGGGTGCATATTCCAAGTTCTACAATGAAATGACAAAAGTCACAATTTACTTCATTGTAAAGCAACTCAGCCTCTGAACCACCTGGAAGAAATCCACTCAACTACCTCCAACTCGAACACATTTTCCTTCGCAAAAATTAACCTTTAATGCAAAGCTTTTGCCTCTTCATCCTCAACAGACTGACACCTCAAAATAATAAGAATAAATACTCGAAGAATATACATACGCATGAAGCATTGATCGTAGCCGCCAACAACAACATATATAGTATCGTTGATAGTCACCAATGATAGTAGCTAGGAGTTCGATCACTTGCTATTAGTGTTGTAAAATAATTACACAATTATAAAATAATACTTTATTGATTAATCGAAATAACAAACAGTAAAAAATAAATTGTAATTGCTGAAGGGAAGAAATTAGGTTCTATTCGGTAATACGTATCAATTATAAATTGATTTATTTATATTTTGAGATAAAATCTGTCGCTAAATAGTGGAGAGGAAAATGTGTGTGATTAAAAAGTGATTTGAAAAATTGGGTTATTTATAAATTGATTTATAAATTGTAATGATTATGTTAAAGAATAGAGGCTAGATTGTCAAATTGAAGCATGTGTGTTTTACACTTTGTTCTTAAAACAGATTTGTTACCTCACCGTACGACGGTACGAGCTTCGAGGTTTGTTCGAGTGTATAACTCCTACAATACAACCTAGGAATCAGTAGAAGTTGTGCACTTCAATCTCTACCTTGACGAACTTGAATTGAATCAGAACATGACCTCCAACACTTCAACATAAAACAAACTAAAAAAATACTCTATGTAGACTGGGCAAAACACTATAAAAGAAATTCCGCGTGTAGAATGTTGGAAGGACCGATGAATAAATAGTTTCTAATGGTGACATGAGTTATAGGTGTTACACATTACAACTCTATTAACGTGACTCTTTTATCCCTCAATGAACAGCCAATAACGAAAGGAGTTTCAAGATTTTTAGAGTGTAATTGCATAAAAAAAAAAATTAAATTATAAAAATGACAAAAGTGGACCACGCGAGGGGCCAATTTCGGTTAATTCGATCTAACATTCTTGTACTTAGGTTGCGCCCGCACAAAAGTTCAAGACTCGAAAATTAATTTGGATCGAGATTTGCACCCTCGACACTCACGTGAAGAGAGTCTATGGTACGTACACACATGATTACACCATTTTAAAGTGTAACCAAAAATAAAGTAGTCTTGATTTTGATCATCTTTCTATGTGGGACAAATGTTAATTTTTTCCATCAAAACACATAAACATCTTTTATATTGTTCTCCTTGAACTTCAATTTCTCATTCATTCGAGTATCAATTTTGACAAATAAATATATCATTTCGATATTCTCACCGAGAAGAATACAAATCAACTTTGATATTTCACAAAGAACAAACAAATCCCGCCCAAACTTAACCATTTTATCCATTTTTTCAGCAATTAGTAGAAGTCAGCTAAAGAGTGTCGGACATTTACTAAATGACTCATTTCAAAGCAAGAAAATTCACTTTCACTAGCATGTATGTGCCTTATTTATATTCTTTAATTTGAATAATCAATGGAGAATCTCTCCCAAAATAAAATAGGGATCAGAAGGTTATGACTCGGGGCATTTTTTCTTCCAACCCAAAGAAATGCAACATGATAAGGAACTTTTTACGTTAAGTTTCAATATAATGAAAGTAAGGATAGAGTATGCCCTACGATCAATCCAAGATCCTGACTCATTGGTTGGTGCAAAGGTGTTGTTTGACTTTAATACTTCACACCTTTGCACCAACAAATATGTTGGTCCTACATGACAATGGGGCACATTCCTAGTGGTGATGAATGACATTATTATTATAAAGAGAATTTTAGTGTAAAATGATCAACATTTCAATAATTCATAAAGTAATGAATTATTATTTTTATTCAGGTTTTATTGAGATCATATTTGAAAGCAACTGTATATATATTATTAAATTAATAGTTTATATAGTAAAATTTAAAAATGAAAAAAAAATAATATATTATATAAGCAACAACGTTTTAAATAAAGTAATATTTTAAATCATTTCATGAAGTAAAAAAATAATAATCTTAGCTAATTTTATTTATATTAAGATTCCTAATTGAAAATAAATAAATAAATAAATTAATTAATTAATATCAAGCAAACGACTCAATTTACACTTTATGAAATAATAAGTGTCACTTATTTAATGAATAAAACTCCGTTTGGCAGGTGAAATAAGATAAGTGAAATTTGATTTATAATGTGTATTATTTGAGTTTTCTAGGTAAGGTGTGTTGTTAAAAATTGAAGAGAGAAAATATGTGAAGTTAAAAAGTGATTTTAAAAAATTGTGCCCATTATAATTTGAATTTATAAATCTAACAAAACATAGCCTAAGCTAAAGGGAAACTAAACTTTATCTAATTTGACTAATTATTTATTAAAATAATACAACATAAATATTAAGAGATAGTCATTTTTTTTAAAAAAAAAAAAAAATCATATTTGTTTGACTAAATGAGGGAAAATTTCATCACCAATCCCCAACTATTGTCACTATAGCATGTCAATCCCTAAATTCTTAAAATAGATATATTGTCCTCCACAGTTCTTTGGGAATTGGGTAGCAAGTCTTGAACAACGGAAACTCTCTAAATCTCCATTAAATCATTGTTCGCCTATCACAATCATACCAATTCAAGTTGAAATAAAACTTAACTTCATTAATTAGACACATGAGGGTCATGTGACAATTTACATAAATTTAGAAATCTAAATCATTTTCCATGAATTATAGAAATATAATAAAAGTTTCAAACTAACTTACTGCTTAAACATTGAAACCAACTTGATATTCGAGCTGTAAGTTGGAAATCAATAATGCAATTTTACCAATAAATAGAATGATGAATTCGGGTTGAATGGTTTTTGGTATCAAGAACCGATTGAAAACTTAAGTAGCTAGAATCTAATTGAACTAGTCGATTAGGTTCAATTCTGATTTGATTCGACCCGATCGATAACCCACATAAACTGCTAGATAAGCTCCCCGTCTTCGAAAATATTTTTATATACATGAGTCGACATTACATTAAATAAGATTTGAACCTATTTTATTTAGTATCCAGTGTTGTTGGATGTCTTACCAACCATACCAAAAAGTGGATCACAGCTGAAAAGACATCACTAGTGAAGCAGCCTAGAAATTACACGTACAAACTCTCTAATGAAAGAAAAGCTGACCAAATTAAGATATAGAAAGTAGACACTTGGACCAAAACAATTAATATTAATTACAGTACTAATTAACTAATTAACACTGTCTGGGGACACCGAACGTAAGACACCTACTACTTTAGTTGCTAAACAGCACATCTTGTCCAAATATTCTCAGTAAAAGACAGTCTAATTCTTGTTCTTGCTTCACATTTGGACTGCAACATTTGTGTTTCTCTCTCTTTAATCACGCAGTACTCGGAAAAAAAGAAAAATGAGATAATGTAGAATATGTAAGGGTACCAAAATTATGACGGTTTGGAATATTTTATCTACATTAATCAATTAATATTAGGGCTCTAAGTACAAATTGAGCTATTAGATTAATCAAATCTCCTAGTTCTCCTCCCATCTCGATCAAATTTTGAATCATCGCCAGTTCGATAACCCGACTAACTTTGGAAATACCGACCCAATAGGGGCAGAGTCACAGATCGAAAAATTTAACATTTTTTCTGGTCATCTATAATTGTGATATATGCTGATAATATTTCATGACAGGGAGGAATCAAATCTTAATTTGCATAATATATATTCTAGAAATATAATATGTAATTTCTTGTTTGCTGCAAAATTTATGTTTGGTTAATCGTTTATAAAAAGTTGTTTATAATTAGCAACATGTCAATATTTAATATTTTTTTAAAAGTCTAAAATGGTGAACGAGAATCTTTTACCAACTTAAATTATTGATTTTCAAAAAAAAAAAAAAATGATCAATGAGAAGGTTACAGCCGTTTATAAATAAAATTTTTACCGAATGGATGAAATAAAATAAGTAAGGGATCGAAGCAATCGACGAAACTGAAAATTTCCTATGTTTGACTATCCAAAATTATTTATAAACAAAGAATATTGTACATTCTAGGTAAAAATACGTGGTTGAAAAATAATATTGAAAATATGAATGATTAAAAAGTGTTTTAGAAAAGTGTGATATTTTTAAATTCAGCCTTTGTTAGATATCTTGTTTATAAACAACAACACATTTTCTGAAATCACTTTTTCCCAACCCACTTTTTAATAACAAATTTTTAACTTAAAAACATCACATTCTTATCTATAAACAAAAATAAAAAATTATTAAACGAAGGCTTATTTATAAGCAAGTTATCAAACACAGTGCAAGTCTCAAAAATAATATTGTCAATTATGTAAATAATAATTTAAGTAATTTCCTAGTTCATGCTTTAATAGATTTACACAAAACTTTCATGCCCTAGAATCTGGCGTCTACACAATTCAAAAATAATCAACAATATTAAAATGATACTTACTTTGATTCGTGTTGTTCATTTCTGTTGCAGTAAACCAAAGGTTGAATAGAATAATTTTCTCCATTGCTATCCCTTGCAGTTTCCTTAATGGTTAAGAGACCTCTTTTTTTGTACATTTACTTTTCAAAAACATGTATCTAATAAGCAGCGAAAGAGGGAGTAGTTATAGAGAGTGACGATCTCCTTATTTCAAACTCACATATGGTTTCAACCTTTTTTACACCCTCGCTATTTATGATTAAAATATTATCGTTCAATATATTAATATACAATAACGTGAATTTAATATTAAAATATTGCAAACCTAATAGTTACATGGAGCATAAAATTGAAATAAAATTATTCCATCATGTTGTACCATAATAAAAGTTTGTATGGATGTGAGCACTATTCTTCTTAGAAAATACAACACCACTAACAACTCGCCACGTAGGAAATTTTGGCTCCAATTATGTAAGATCTTTCTCAGAAATTGTGATATATTATTCTATATCTTACAAAGGATTACAAGATTTGTGATCCAATATTTCCAACTTTTGTTAAGAATTTCGGACCAACATATACTACTGTAACGTTGTCTAGACTAATTTATAATGAAATTTTTAGGTTAATATAACCATAGTTTATAGAATAAATTAATTGATTACAAGGTTGTCTTTTACTCTTAAAAGAAGGAAGTTCACTATTCTGTCTATTTAAGACAAGGGTAATTATATTCAAACAACATTTTTTTTTTATATTTACATCGCAGTTTAATTGGAAGAAAGATCTTCAATATTAATTTACTTTTGCTCTTATGTTCTCAATTTTTTTATTGCATTATTATTCATAACATATAATTAATTAACATATTTTGTTTCTAATCACGATTTCTATTCAAATATTCTGTTAATTTGCATTGAAAAGATGTGTAAACATTTTGTTTAACTTTTGTATTAATTATTTATTTTGATTATTTAAAAGTATGAGAGATAAATAAGTATTTTTGGCTCTCGTAACAAATATTTTGGACGAAAATCGTCTCTAAAAATAAAATGTAAAAATTAATAAAGAGTTGATGATCAAAAAAAAAAAATCATTAAAAAAAATTTAAAAATTGGCATGGTAAATGTTAAAAAATGAAAACTTAGGAATCTTCATCGCAATTAAAATGTGATGTTATTAACAAAAAGTGTGATGTCAATATATTTACCTTTAAGACAATTCTTTGTTTCGCGGAGAGGAATATTATGGAGTCCTTTAAGTGAATATAATAATAATAATAATAATAATAATAATAATAATACCGTATTTTAGGGAGTAAATTAATTGATCATGAGACCGTACAATTCAGAAAATCAAAATTTGATTTAAAATTTGGTCTATATATATATATATATATATATATATATATATATATATATATTTAAAATCTGTTAAAAGTCTTGGACACAACCATCATTTTTTGTTCGGCGTGACTCTTTTTCAAGCTGTATATTACGATTTCAATTGTTCCTTAAGTGAAAATTTGTCTATTAAATACATATTTATCAAGTATTTCTATATGAACTAGGGAATTCTAACAAAATGTTTCGCCCGCCCTATGCTACTATTAAGGAAAAGTAACCTTCATTTTCTGCGTCAAGCATGATTATTTTTCGAGATACAGCACAATAGATAAGTTGGTGAAATTCTCAATTCGATGCTTATTCATCAAGCGATTTCATAAGAATCAATAATTAGTAACAAGTTTTCTTCCTATGCTATTAGTTAAGGACGATTAGATAGTCTATTTAATTGAGATTTGGTGTAGGTATTGTCATCAATTTGCTCAGAAACTACGTACCCAAAATCAGATGCATGAAATTGACCTTAAACCTAATCCGTCGGCGCATGCGTATGTTTATGCATTAGAACTCAACATTCAAAAATCAAAATACAAAAGAAAAATGAATGCTTTGCTGGCTGGCACTCATGAACCCCACCCCCACCGCCTTTTTCAATATTCAGTAGCTGCCGCCTGTGACTGATTTTTCAGACTAAAAATCGTCCCAACAAAATCAATAAATATAGAGGGAGACACTGTGCTGGTGAAACCGTGATATTCTAATTTATTAAATAATGTTTGCTGTTCAATTTAATAAAAAGAATAAAAATGCGATTCTAATGCATCCACATATACGCTTTTGGCCATTTACAGAATGAGAATCTTGCCCTATTGTTCACAATGCACTCATATTCTTTTTTCTCCATTTGAATTTGTAAAAATCAGATTGTATGTATATTTTATTTGTATAATTACTGTGTGATCCGTGTATATATTCATACAAGTATTCTCGTAAGTCGTAAGTGCTAAATTTTGCCTTTTTCTGAACGACTCAATTATGTGTGTGCATACATATCCACGTGCACGCACACAACCATTTTCTCCCTCAAATTTTATAGCTCACAGTTTTATATTATGAATGTAATGATCAAATGATTTTCAACCAAAAAGGCTATAATTTCATTAATATGTAACTTTTATGTATCTTTTATATTTTTTATTTTTAATTCATATTTGTCCTTCTATGAAAACAATAAAAAAAACCAATCGATTTTTATAATAATATTTACTTGGCACATATTCATTCATCAAGTAATGTAATGTAATGCCATGTATTAATGTCGATCTTTGAATATGATTTGGAGTCAAGGCATCAACAATATCGCCTTCGCTTCATCCCAAGCATATGTTACTTGCATACTTGGAACGTAAAGCGTTAGACATGCAAGATTGGAGCCTTTCTGAATACAAAAGGTGGGAGAGACGGTGATCATACTCGCTCCTAAGCTCAACTCCGTCAAAGTGAAATAAGAAAAAGATTGAGTACGATAGTAAAGCTAAAGGAGAAGAAAAACATGAATCGAGTATATAGTTAAAGATGAGAATACCAAATACTGATTATCATTTTCAAGTCATTAAGCCCTTGTTTGAGCCCCATTTTATGGAAAAAGTTTGTGAATAATGTGGTTTTGAATAGTTTTTTGGGAGAATGTTTGAAAAGTAAAAAATGGTAGACTTGACTAAGATGGATGGTTGAAGGGGATGTCTATGTCTAAGATGGATGGTTCACTAGTCAATGAGATGATAATCATGCAGTTATATCGCCTTGAAAGAAGTTTTTGATGAGATGTTGGCCTGCCCTCAATGAGTTGGAAAAGATCATCAGCAAGGCGATGGAATGTGACCTCAATGCCTCAGAGAGATGTCGAAGAGGTGACAGAATATGGCCTCATCACTTCAAAATAACCATGCTTATATGGCATTTTGTTGAGTCAACAACCACGAGCACTGTCATGTGGGAAAAAAATACATAACATGACTTGACGTCAAACAAGAATTAGGTAAGCTCTTCGGATAACTTATGGACTTCTCTCTATGGATAAGAAAATGCTATGTTCCCAGTTAAAATATGAGAATTCCAAGTCAGCAAAGAAATATGTGAGTTTCAGTTATGCCATGAAATACAATGACAGTAAGAGGTGGACCCCACATCGTGTTTGATCATGGCTCCACGTTAGATTACTTGTGTTGAGAGTTTTAGGCTTAGAATTACCAGGTTGGGATCCTTTTTGTCATCTACCATCCCCTATATTCAAGAGGAAAAAATGGAGGAGTTGGCTTATTACAATAGCTGACCACGTGATAGTACATCCTGACCGAAATACTTGGGTTCTTACGAAGTACAAAGCAGTTTACTTTACTAGTTCAACTGTCCTAATGTCAGAATAAATGTTTGAAGAGTTGGGGTTTGTAAAACTCTGGGTAGTGCATGAATTGACCTCCAAGTCGTGTACCTTGCTCGCTAATTGTAGTCTCTAGGAAATTGAAACAATTTGATACTCAGGTCGCTAATCTTATCTATTATCTTCATATCGTGCATTGCATGAGCTCATTTGTGTTGGTATAGGTCGACGTGAGATTTGTACTACATGTCAGGTCATGCATCATCAAATATGCCATATTGTTACCCCATGCATCATCGATTGTAATCCACGTCAGATCGTGCATCAACAATTGCGACTAAGAGCTGGACTGAGAATTTTCAGGTCTATCGCTATCACTAAATCTATTCCTCGTATGGTGATAGATCACGTGGACTAAAAAATATGATGATGCTAGTGCTGCATGTATGTTCAACATAGGGGAGCAGAAACTGGCTGTGTCAGCGGTGTGCACTGACAGTTGCACGCCGTTCATTTTAGTTTAGTGGTTTAATGTGTCTCTTCAAATTCTATGCCTACATTCAATGCTATGACTATGTAAGGGAAGGTTCTACCTTAGATTCTTTTCTACCTTTTGCTAAAAGTTTCTAAATCATTTTGCCTTTGCACGACTCGGCTTTAAACTCGCTCTAAGTCCTTTTGCACGACCAGAAACTCAGTTCGTTCAACAGGTACTTTTATTTTTCTCCTTTAATCATGAGTCAATCCGATAGCCAAAATATAGGGGTGGGTTCATGTTGTAATCAGAACGAAGAATTTGACCCGATGTTGAAGACTAGTTAGGACGATTCTGACCACAATACTATTAGTGATCAGATCGTCCATTCCATGGACGTCCAGCCCATTAGGTGCATCCATGATTCTGACATTCCTAGGAACCCTAGTATTTCGGCCCTATCGTTCGCACACATACCAAATCCCTTAGAGAAGCCTTCGGGCACTCAAGTTATTATCCTTCCTAAGTCACTGAGGACTACTATGACCAAAATGATGCTTGAGGTTGGACTTTGTTTTCTCTTACCCTGGATCATAATCGATTATCTTAGACACTAGGAAATAGCTCCTTCATAGATCATACCAAATGGGTGGAGAACGATCTTAAGATTTATAATAATATGGCATAAGATGGGGTTTGGGGTGCCTGAAGTGAAAGAGTTCAATTCCATTTCAAACTTCCAATCTGACCATAAGGATTCCGGGTGGTACTACCTTATGGCCCGATATTTGTTGGATTTATCAAATCGTAAGTGTACGATATCATAAACAATTAATAAAGTGGACTTTTGAATCCTAGTTTTCAATCCCACAAGGCACAGTTTATTTGTTATCAATTCACTTTGATCTAGGGTTCCTAGACTAAGGCAAGTACTATACTATGAAATTTAAGGAACAAAAGAATTAAATAACGGCAATAAATTGAAACTTCACCAAATAAAGAATTCAAAGAACTAAGAAATAAAAAGTTAAGCTAATTAGTTCATGCATTAAGATCAACAATAAAATCAATAAATAAAAACATAACACCAACTTGAGAATTGAAATAAAATGCAAAAGATTAAATCTACATCGTCAACCCCGAATTAAAAACGTAGCTACTCAAGTTTTTTGAAAGAAAAACAATAAATAAAACTATAGATAAACCTAAAATTGTGAAGATTGAAAGCCAAACATTATCTTGCATCAAGAATCCATCCAAAAATTTGTTGATCTTCACAATCCTTTGCCTTCTTCCCTTGAATTGAATCTTACAATTTGAATAATGTGGAATAGAGACTCTCATAGAGGTCTAATTTTCATGCCTCTAGCTTGTCTCTCCGAAATTAGGATAACATTAGGTTAATAAAGAGAAGAATTGAGTGAACAATCATTTTTTTTAGGCCCAATTACAGCACAGCCATAAAGATGCACGACTGGGCAATAGAAAATGATTTGATGTTGAGTGGCCGAACGGTTATCTCAAATCTTGCAATTTCGACTTTTTCATTTCGTTTAAATTGGTCAACTTCTTTTATTTGCTCTTCAGGCCCTTCAACTTCCAATTAGATCAATTTAGTCCCCAAACTTCCATTTCTTTTCAATTAACTCTTTTCTTCCCTTGGTTTCATCAGGACCTCGAACCTCTTCCTTCTTTCACTTTAGCTCTAATTTTGCACATCAATTGATTTCATCAACTTCCATGTGCAAGATTTAGCTCCTATTTTCATCCAATTGCGATGTATTTGCTTCAATTCTTCCAATTTCTTGATTTTAGGATAAAACGTGAAATAATTACAAATAACAATAAATTTGGTTGAATTTATTCTTGAACAACAATACATTACCCTAATTTTGACATGTAAGTAAGTGTATAAAATACACTTATCACCCGACCATGCATAGGAGGCAGGTGTTAGACATGCCTGATTCAATTCGGGGTTAGAAAGACAACTGGTGTTGTTATGTTGGGGGATCAAGGAAATCCCCCTAGATGAACTGGATTCGTCTTGCCTACACACTTCAGAAACTTGAGCACATTTTTGCTTCTTAACTTCAGATCTGACTATCTAATCGTACTTATATTTCATTTTTTTCGGCTCAAGTTTCTTTCACATGATCAAAGGAGCTCGAATAGAAGATAGAGCAATCTCATCAGCTCAGACGATTCTCCAAATTTTACCAAGTTCTAATAACTAAAGAAAACCTCTATCAGGCCGCACTTTCATCACTCTCGCAATCTGATTTCATTCCTCCATCTTCAAACTTTAAGTAATTTATTTCTTCTAAATTATTTATTTTTTCTATTGCTAGGTCTAACATTCACTAATGCTTTTTGTGTCTTGCAGACCAATTTCGACCTCAAAAAAAAAAAGAGAGAATGACTCTCCTTACTGCTGCCTAGGAATGTATGCTTATGCCGGACGGACTAAAAGTTACCTCACACGTGAGGTTGAAAGCTTGTGCCATGATAGAACACAACGAGGAACTGATAAGACACCCTGTAAGGGAGAGGTACAATAATACCGCTTTTGAAAATGAAACGTGTGAGATGGCTGAGAGATTCACTACACTAAAGAAGAGCTTGGGCGAAGATCTAAATAAACCTTGGTCTGGTAAGTTTGAGGAAGAGAGGAACCTACAGAAGGATGCCAAATTTCTGGTTGCAGCTCATGCGAAAGAAATTAAAAATGCTAAGGCTGAAGCAATGAGTGAATACAAGGACTCCGTGGAATACGAGGTTGACCACATGGACACATATATTATGGCCTTGGAGAACTTGCTGAAGAAGCTCTCCTAGATCTATCTGAATTTTTACATCAGTTCTCTTGTTAAAGAACTGGACAAGCTGAAAGAAGAGCAGACGTAAGCTGCCAAGGGTATAGGTCAGAACGAATCTCCTCCACATCTAGCCGCTGAATAGTTGTCCTTTTTTACTTGATCTTCTTGTCTTGTCTTGTAATCTGGCCCTCCTATGCTTTTGCATGAGCTAATATGTTAGATCTCATGTATCTCCATAATTATCAGTATAATCATGTTTTTTATTCCTTGTTGTTTGTTGTTTTGTTCATTTCATTGTTTTTGACGAACTGAATTTAATGACCTTTTACGGAACAAACTGAATGATAAAAAACAATCACCATGTAATAATGAGTGTAACAATCTCGTTGAATGAACTAGATATGGCACTTTCACTAAATGAACTGAACCGATAGTGACATGGAAGAATTGATCTTAATAGATGATTTCGAACGAACAATCTAACCTTGATGCACAAACTGAATTTTATAATCCATATTCAACCCTAAATGAAATTGTAACTTCACTGTACATTCTGATATAATAGACCTGTAAAGGTTAAGGTTAAGCTGTTAAAAATGATACAACTTTCAGGTTGTCTTTTTATATATGCGTTCTCGCGTAAATTCTTTCATTACACGTTGTGATATTCTCATTTTATGCGTGGGATAATATTCACATCTTGGATTTTATGTCATGTATGATCTGAGAGAAATAAGGAATTTGTAAATTCCGTTATGAAAGACCTGATGTCCTGCGCGATCTAGGGTCCTAAGAAATTCGTGAATTCTGTTATGACTGAACTGACGCCGAGAACTATTTGAGGGTCATGTAGAATTTGTAAATTCTTTTATGATAGACCTGATGCTATGTATGATCTGAGGGTCCCAAGGAATTCATAAATTCTGTTGTGACATACCTAATGTCATGCACGATCCGAGGGGTCGTAGGGAATTCTTAATTTTTGTTATGCAGACCATATGTTGTGCATGATTTGAGGTCCTTATAAATTTGCAAGTTTCGTTATGACAGAATGGATGGAATTCACGATTTGAGGATCCTAAGGAATCCCTAAATTCCATATGACAGACCTTATGTTGTCCACGATCTAAGTGTCTCAAGGAATTCATTAATTCCGTTATGATAGACCTGATGTGGTGAATGATTTGAGAACGTCTGATATTGCAAAAATAATTTCATTCATTGAAAGATGTTTACAATTTGATTTCTTGCCATTACAACTTCTCAGGAGTGGGTTACTGACAATACTTAAAGTTTTCTACGTTCCATGGGTGTACAAAGGTCTTTCCCTCTAACCTGTCCAGCTCATACGCTCCGTTGAGTAGAGTTTGTGTGATCTTGTTAGGTCCTTCCCAAAGTAGGGGTAGAGGTCTTGATGGTACATCTTTGGTTGCAAAGAACATTTTTTTAAGAACGAGATCTCCCACATGAAATTTCCTTCGTCTTACTTTGGAGTTGTAATACCTACGCTCCTTTGTTTGTAAGATGCATTTCTGAGGTCTGAATTCAGTTTTTTCTCTTCAGTGAGATCCAAACTTGATTTGAAACATCTCATTTTTCAAATATTTTGAATAGTGTTCTATTCTGCTTGAAGAGATGTCGATTTCAATAGGGACAATTGCCTCAGCTCCAAAGGCCAAAGAAAATGAGGTCTCTCCTATTGCTGTTCTACAAGTTGTCTTGTAAGACCGTAATACTCCTAGCAGTTCGTTGGACCATGCCTCTTCCAAATCATTATGTTTGTTCTTTAATCTGTGCTTAATTATCTTATTAAATATTTCAAATTGTCCATTTTCTTGCGGATGGCATGGGGTGGAGTACCACTTCTTGATCTTCAGCTCTTCATAAAAAGATCTGAGTTTGACATTGTCAAATAGATTTTCATTGTCTTTCACAATGGAGTGGGGATGTCAAAACCAAAAATAATAGACTTCCAAATGAAATCAGTGGTCTTCAACTCGGTTATTCTTGCAAGAGGCTCTGTTTACGCCTATTTCGTGAAATTGTCCACTGCTACTATAGTGTACTTGATTTATCCTTTCCCTATTGGAAGTGGTCCGATCAAATCGATTCCCCTCTTAGCAAAGGACCAGGGTGCCATGATAGATGTCAGGTCTTTTGGTGCTAATCTGATCATTGAAGTAAACCTATGACTGTCACATTTTTCTTACAAACACCAAAGTGTCCTTCAATAATGGCCAGCAGTATCCTTATTACAAGATCTTGGATGCGAGGGATTGACCTCCGTTGTAGTTGTTACATACACCTTCGCGTGCTTTCCTCATCGCATATAAAATACCTTCTTCATTCAGACATTTGAGTAGCGAGAGATAGAAATTTCTTTTGTATAGGACATCATCAATCATTGTGTAATTGGAAGATTTGACTCTTAGCTTTCAAGCTTCATCTCGACTTGAATGCACCACTTTATCCTTCAAGTGTTGGATGATCTCATCCATCAAGCTCATTCTTATGTCAATAGCCATAGTTGATATTCCTGCTTCCGTAAAGAATGAATTTGTTTATTTACTAATAGGGAAAATGTCCAGAGCGTCAGTTCTTTGTATATGTTTCACCTCTGGATGATCAAACCTCTCAAACTCCTTCTTGGTAACTCTATGATAGGATGTCATTTTCTCATCTTTTGCATTATAAGTGCCTTGAATTTAGTTCACTGATCTGCAATGAGAGCCTCATACTCAACCTCATTGTTGGTGGCTATGAACTCAAAATGGAGGGACTGACAATGTAGGTTTTTTTCAAAGCTCATGAGCACAATTCTTGGTCATACACTAGTCTCGTTAGATGACCCATCAACATACAAGGTCCATGGCATGCTCTGATCATGTCTTGCGAGGTCCACTTGTTGGTGAAATTCATATATAAAGTCGACAAGGGCCTCACCTTTGATTGCAGTCCATGGCTTATATGTTATATTGAATTGCCCCATTTCTACTGCTCATTTCATTAATCTCCCCAAATTGCTTGGCTTTTAGAAGGTCTAGCGTAGTGGGTAATTCGTAACTACTTCCAATACGCGTTCTACAAAGTAAGGTCTTAACTTTCTTGAGCTCATAACCAGTGTGTAGGATAGCTTCTCCACAAGCGTGTATCTAAGATCCGCATCTTTTGGTGCTTGGTTGATGTATTACATCGGGTGCTATATGAATCTATTCCGATCTTACCAAGACCGAACTGTTCGATTTCCCCAATATAGCTAAGTATAGTTCTAAGGTCTCACTAGGTATTGGTTTAGAATGTAAGAGCGGAGAAGCAAGTTGTCCTTTCAGGTCTTCAAAAGCTTTTCAATATTACTCTGTCCAATGAAAGTTCTTCCCATTCTAAGGGCCTCGAAAAACAGTCTGCCTTTATCCATTGACTTTGAGACCAATCAACTCAAGGCCACTATCCTTCCAGTCAAGCTTTGAATCTTTCTTATGTTGTTCAGAGCCTTCATTTCAATTAATACCTTAATCTTCTCTGAGTTAGAGTCGATTCCCCCTGGTTCACCATTTATCCCAAAAATTTATCAGATTCAACGCTTAAAGAGCACTTTTGCAGGTTGAGCTTCATATTGTACTGTCTAAGAATTTTGAGCATCTCAGCCAGATGCTAAACATGGTCTGATAAGTTGATGCTCTTCACTAGCTTGTCATGTACATGTACCTCCAATAGTTTTACTGATGTGTGTGTTCTACAAACATTGAATTAACAATCCTCTGCTATGTTGCACATGCGTTCTTCCGTCCAAATGACACCATTTTGTAGCAATATAGACCATGTCCATTCTGAACAAGGTGTGATATTTTTCTGGCCCATGCATGAGGATCTTATTGTAACCTGAATACGCATCCATGAAGCTCAGTAGGTCATGTACTGCGGTTTTATCCAACGTTTGACCTATCCGCAAGTGTGGAAAACTATAATAAGGGTAGGCCTTAATCAGAAATTAGAAGTCTATGCACAACCTCTACATCCTATTGTTCTTGCGCATAAGGAGCGGACTGGTCACCCACTTTAGATATTGGGCTTCACATATGGACCTATTCCCCTAACATCATTACTCTTTATCAAGAAATCAATCATTCAGTTCTTACTAAGGTCTTTGCAAATCTTATGCTAATGTTCAGATCTTTCATCATCCGGATTAATCACGGTAAGGTATTCCACTAGAACAATTCTTCTCTTGTTCTAATCAACAGGAGGATCTAATGTCTGGATTTCTCCAATCGGGTCTTCCTCTCTAGTGTCCACCTGGTGTACTCTGCTCGGACAAAAATCCAAGTTGCATTCTCTGGCCTTCCTCTGATCTCCCTTCACTATGTCTTATATGTGTTGTAATTATAAGGAATTTCTTGATTCTTATTTCCTTCAAATGGCGATCTAAAAATAAATGAGTCCTTTTTATTTTCAGAATTAATCGATTTATTTGATAAAAGATCATATTTATAGCATTTTGGAAAATTATCTTTTTGATTCGACAATGAATAGACTTCCAGAATACTTGGTTTTTTGTAATCAATTAATTTTCTTTTTCATATCAATTCCATTTGCTGAAATTTTTCCTTTTAACCATACGACGTTGATATAACTCTATCCCGCCATTGCTGTTCCTTGTTCTCTTATAGCTAGAACCTTCGAAAAAAAAGGAATCCTTAGTTAGAATGAGATTCCAACTCAGTACATTTTGAGTGAGATTTTGAGAATAGTTGCACAGTATGATGAAAGTTGTAAGCTGTGTTCAGGGGAGTTATTTTCTATCATCGGCCTCTATGGTATAATCAGTCAGGGGGTTTTTATATTCCTAATGATACCTTGGGCACTTTAGGACGTCCTTATGATATGGTTTCAAATACCACTATACAATTACAACCCATTTTTCCTCAATGGATACAAAACACCCATGCTTTCTCACCTGGCTCAATGACTCTTGGTGCAATAGAAAGCATCAGTTTAACTTGGGGTGGAGAATCTCATCACATAGTAATAGATTGAAGTTACCGCTCTCAGCTGCTCCAAGATAGGTTTGCACAAAATGGTGTTATGGTTGGATGGTATGTCAATTATGAAAAAATCTGCTATGATCCTCCTAGTGCATTGCTAGTCTCCCATTTCAACTATCAATGCAATCTGACCTTGTAGCTTCATGGGTTACAGTCGAAGATGACGCTCATCTAGACCCCTTTGAATGTAGGTCCTCCAATACAAGACGTTAACAGCGCTTCCATTATTTACTAAGGTTCGACAAATCTTCACCCCTAAAATGGGCATAGTTTAATAGGGCGTTCGCATGTAGTTACAAGATCCCTTCTGCATCTTTTTGCAGTGAAGCTTAATGATTCATCTTCTTGTGCACGGACTGAAGCTCTTGTTGATAGAATCTTGTAGCTATTGCGAGGGTCCTTCATATGCCAGTGCCTCTATCTTTTTTATCCTTCTTGGCTCTAATGTCCACTCACAAGCATGTAGATCTCGACTAAGGGTAAGTCTAAATATCTACTTGATCTCTCTTCGTGTCTTGGCCTACCATTGGTCCCCAAATGTATTCTTTTAGATGACCTCTGTTGGTCAATTTTTCCAGCTCTATCTTCAAGTCCTTTCAATGATCAATGTCATGTCCCGTTGATCTATGGTATCGACAATATATGGCCTGATTAAGGTTCGACGAACCTGTCCTTAGTTGTCTTGGCCTTGCAAGCTGGTTTTTATATTTGATGTTCATAAACAAAGTTTTAGGCCTTGCGTTGAGGAGATGAATAATTGTGGTTGTTTCCTAATGGGGCCAAAAATGATTAGGTCACCGAAAATCATGACTTTTCTTTGGTGTGAACTTGTCATTCCTTGGGACTTCCTACTCCTTGCCCTATGAGTTCTTTAGATCCTATGCTACTCCTTTTTCCTCAACCTTATTTGACTTTGCTTCTTTGGCTTCTATTTCCATGTCACCTCTATTAGAAACTCACGAAAGGTCTTGGGACCTTCTTCATGTATAGACCACTAGAACCTTGATTAATTCGGCTACAAACCTAATGTTATAGCCATAAGAAGTGCATAAAACCTTATCCGTGTCCATTATTTGACGATTAAACTGATCCAGATAGCTCTTTAAAGACTTATCTTTTCCTTGCTTAATGGTGAAAAATTGTTCCTTGGGTAGTCCTAGTCTTTGCTGCCATGAAGTTGTAAATCAACTAAGAGAAAAGGTCTTTCCAATTCATTAAAGAATTATCTGGCAGAGTTCACAACCATCTCTGTGCTCTATCCCCGAGAGTTAGAGGGAAGGTCCAGCACATAATGGCATCACTTACTCCTTGCAATTCCATCCAATTAAGGAGTGTATCGTTCTAAGTGAGCTACCAAGTCTGTGGTCCTGTCATGGCTGAGGAATCTTTGTCTTACTTGGTAAGATATCTATTAGGATCTCTTTTGAAAATGAAGAAGACCTGATTGGTGTATGATCATTGTCGGGCCCCAACCCCTTATGCTGGCTTGTTACAATACCTGACCAAGTAATAGTACATCCTGAATGAACTATTTGGGTTCTTATAAAGTACAAAGTAGTTGAATTTATTGGTTCAACATTCCTAATGTCAGAATAACTGTTTGAAGAGTGGCGGTTGGTCAAACTCTGGGTAGCGCACGAACAGACCTCTAGGTCTGTACCTTGCTCGCTGATCATAGTCTCTCGGGAATTTGATACAATCTAATACTCAAGTTGTTCATCTTATCTATTTTCTTTGGATCACACATTGTACGAGCTCATCTATGTTAGTCCAGATCAATGTGAAACTACATCCCAGGTCGTGTGTCATCAAATATCCCATGTCACCTCATACATTATCAACTAAAATCCATGTCAGATCGTGTATCAACATGTTGGATCAGTTTGGACCATTATGCTTGCTTCCACACTCGATTTAGGCTTGTTATGAGCATAAATTTGTCAGTCTAAAATTAAAAATTGGACCTAGTCTAGTTGTCTTCCAATTCTATACATTTTGACACGACCTTTTCATTATGACATACATGTAAGTCAGTTTGAATTCAAACTAGCTTGTTTCCATTCTATTTTTTAGAGTGGTGGATCATTCGAAACTAGAGCTACCTAGTCCAATTAGACACTAATACTCACTATTATTGATGATATTTAATAAACAAACATGTAAATTAATGTTCACTTGTACAAATCTCATGTACTTTTCATGTTACTTTGTGACTCATGCATGTTATGAAAAGTAATGTACTTCCCACTTATTTCGTAACATCTATATATATATATAAGTAGAAGTGAGGAGAGAGAACCATGAAAATGCATTCTCCTTCCCAAACTACTATCAGCATTATGGAGGAAACTTAGCTCTTGTTTGGTCCATGAGAAATTTTCAGCTTTCTCCTCAAATTCATTTTCAACCACACATTTCTATGGGACCTACCACTTTACATAATTTTCAACAACACATTAAAAAAAAAATCAATTTATCCTATGCCAAACAAGCTTTTAATGCAATAGAAATAAATGTAAGTCAATATCTCTTACTAACAAATTCCCGACTTTCATCACTCCATTTATTCTTTTTATTATTTGTATTTGTCAAGTTATTCTTCTAAAACTTTCACTACTAATAATTTATTAATATTTAAAACATATAATTGTAATATTTAGGTATTAATAATTATCACGTTAAATTAAATTTGATTTTTTGTGAGGACTAGTAATAATTAAAAAAATTTCATCTATGTTTGGCAGACCAAGCTGATAGCCGATAGCTGATAGCTAGTTGATTGGAATAGAAGTGTTTGACAAAACTAGTTGAAAAGCTATCTCAGAAATACAAAATGACATGAAAGGAAAATATATTTTAAATACCCTAATAGCATAAGGGTTTAATTAAAAAATAAATAAATAAAGGGGCTTAAATGGAATAAAAAATGAAAAAGCTCATGGAGCTTATTTCAAAAACTTGAAAAAGTAGCTTTTGAGATAAGCTTTAGCTTCTCAAATAAGCTCATCAACCAAACGGAGTTTATTTTAGTAGATGAAGCTTATAAGCTCTCCAGAAAAGCTATAAGGTAGCTTATTTGGCTTACCAAACAATAATCATAAAAGAAAGATAGGAGAAAAATAAGGAATGCTGTGTTTTCACTCCAAAGGTAAAATTACTATAATTAGTAAGTAATTTTCAATAACATATTAAATTTGCTTTCATTTATTATCTATGCTATTGACTAATCTATACACGCAATTATAATAATACTTAATATATATTTTGCATTTTTCATGTACATGTGTTATGCAAATTAATTTTTATTTTTTAGAAATAACAACCAATTTAGAGCATTGCATGAGCAATCTTTCTTATAAGTTAATCTAGTTTTAAGTAAGTAGATTAGAAGTAATAATAAAGAGATTGGGCATAATAAATTTAAATAAAACGTAAATATTATAAATATCTAGAAACTTCTGTAAATGATAAAAGTTTTAGTAAAGTATACCAGTATTACTAATAAAAATGGAGATATTTTCCACGTGACAATAATTTCTTAGTTGATGACCATGTTCTTTGTTAGTAGGGTAGTATTTGCTTATGACAATTGCTCTTTTGTCACTTCTTATATGTGATCATTGGTTCACATTTATGGATATATCATTTATGTCGACCTGGTCCCACAAAGTAATTTGGTTATCTAAGATGTTGATTAAATGATTTGTATAAACTTAACTCAAGGTGATGGTCTCCAAAGTTACACGTTATGCTTGATTAAAAATATTAATTTGTGATAGAGATGGAGAAACAAAAAATTCAATCACAAATGTGGACTTCAAAGACATTTTTCCAAAATTTAAATTAGCTATGTTGTTTTTAAAAGTTTCATTAAAAAATTTAAATAGATCATATATTTTTATCAAATTCACTTTCACGGACTACAAATTCCATGCATCACACAGGTTAAACACTAGTATATATAAAAACTGAAGTGTTGTCACCAAAATCCACACATAATTTTCCGCCTAAACAACTTTCTAAATCTGGAGTTATTTGCCAAAAAATATTGTATTAAATGTTTTAGCAAGTATTATGGTACATGTATCATTAATGGCATTAGCATCCATGATATGCTATTTAGAGCTCGACTTGTGTTTCTCGAGGCCTAAAACAAAAAGTGTATTCTAGGAAAAATGAGCTCCTCTCGTTTGCGACGAACCTCACGCTGCCCCCAAATTATTATTTTTTTAGAAAAAGAAAAAAGAATAATGATAAAATTCAAATTCACACGTGACAAATGTACTAAAGAATACATATTATTTTAGCAATTTTAATCCTTGCTCAAATATGAACCAAATCCATTTTCAAAACTCTGATCACTGAAACCTTTTTTACAATTGACATTCAAATTCAAATTAATCCCATTAAATCCAGGTTCAGTCCTATAGCCTCTATTTGGTAATACTGTGTGATTTATAAATATAAGGTATATAGTAGTTCAAAATTGGTGAGAGAAAATGTGTATGGTTAAAAAGTGATTTGGAAAATTGTGTAATTTATAAACTAGTTTATAAAAAAGTTTATTCTATTTACCAAACACTTTCTAAATCCCGAACTTACAAGATTCATTTTCGAGCAGGGATAAAATCCATGTTCAATACTCACTTTCCCACTCTTATCATCCAAAATCAAATCATTGACATTGAAACCAACTCCATTCCTAGAAAAATTTATACATATTTCATTGATTCACCCAAACATAATTATACATATTTTATCATATTTCATTGATTCACCCAAACACATTTATACAAATTTGATATTTCATTAAAAAATTCATCAAATTTCAATCTATAAATTATAAAATAGAAATTTGATAAGTATTAGCCAAAATAGAGATTTCGCAAAGAGTATCCAATGGAGATTTTCACAAATATAAGACAAAATACCAAATGACTCATTAAAGGCGGCAATTGAAGGCGGGGCGGTGAGGAATCCAGTCAGGAATGGCCGGAGGAGGCAGTAGCGTGGCTACATTCTAGCTTTTCTCACTCTGCAGTGTGTATTGTTTATACGGTAGTCTATAGATTAAGTAAAATTTGGGCCCCTAAAAGTTTTTGGACCATTGGGCCCTGGAATAGTTGCTTCACTTGCTTCTAATCAGGTCCGGCTCTGATGCTATTAATGACATCAAGATGTTATTTTTTAATGTATCAACTACTTTTTTGTTTTATAAAAATTATTATTCATTTTATAATTATTGTATTATTTTGAAGTTGAAAAATATATAATATAGGTGTCCAATAGAATTTCTCAATGAGAAGTTTAATGCAAGCTAACAAATGAGAACAAACTGTAAAAATATTTTCCGTAAAATCGTCTCAAAGATCAAAAGAAAAAGTTTTACAATATATTTTTTACTTTTCTTCAATACACCATTCATTTTATATTATATCATTTAACTCTATAATACTATCTATAATTTGTTAACTAATTTCAATTTTGTTATTGATGATTAATTTCAGTTCGAGTTGTTTCTCTTATCAAATTAAAACAAATAATAAATATATGAAACTTTTTAAGTAAATTCAATTAAATTATGTTAATTTTTACAACTTCATATTTTGATCAATTCATTCGTCATTTTGACATTAATTTTATTTATTTACCGATTCTGTTCATTTTTCTATTTTTAACATTATAAATTGAAATAACCACAATATGCAAAACATATATTACACATTTTAACAACAAGTTTATTTAATTTTGATTAAACAATTCATCAATCAGTAATTTTTATTAAAATATTAAAATAAAAATGTAACAATATGAAGAAAGAAATAGTCAATATGAAGAAACCAAAACCGAATAATGTAACAATATTTATTAAAACTAATTGAAAATCGAATAATGTAACAGATAAGTATGGACAGTAACCAATTAACAGTAAATCGTTAAGATTTATTTTAGTGCAATACCAGATGAATCTTCCTGATGCAGATTCGTCTGGATAGTAAAATGTAAATGGACAGAATAAATTATGCAGAATTGTAAATAGACAAGAACACAATAATTTGAGCTTAACGTGAGAAATTGTTCCTTGGGTAGTCCTAGTCTTTGCTGCCATGAAGTTGTAAATCAACTAAGAGAAAAGGTCTTTCCAATTCATTAAAGAATTATCTGGCAGAGTTCACAACCATCTCTGTGCTCTATCCCCGAGAGTTAGAGGGAAGGTCCAGCACATAATGGCATCACTTACTCCTTGCAATTCCATCCAATTAAGGAGTGTATCGTTCTAAGTGAGCTACCAAGTCTGTGGTCCTGTCATGGCTGAGGCATCTTTGTCTTACTTGGTAAGATATCTATTAGGATCTCTTTTGAAAATGAAGAAGACCTGATTGGTGTATGATCATTGTCGGGCCCCAACCCCTTATGCTGGCTTGTTACAATACCTGACCAAGTAATAGTACATCCTGAATGAACTATTTGGGTTCTTATAAAGTACAAAGTAGTTGAATTTATTGGTTCAACATTCCTAATGTCAGAATAACTGTTTGAAGAGTGGCGGTTGGTCAAACTCTGGGTAGCGCACGAACAGACCTCTAGGTCTGTACCTTGCTCGCTGATCATAGTCTCTCGGGAATTTGATACAATCTAATACTCAAGTTGTTCATCTTATCTATTGTCTTTGGATCACACATTGTACGAGCTCATCTATGTTAGTCCAGATCAATGTGAAACTACATCCCAGGTCGTGTGTCATCAAATATCCCATGTCACCTCATACATTATCAACTAAAATCCATGTCAGATCGTGTATCAACATGTTGGATCAGTTTGGACCATTATGCTTGCTTCCACACTCGATTTAGGCTTGTTATGAGCATAAATTTGTCAGTCTAAAATTAAAAATTGGACCTAGTCTAGTTGTCTTCCAATTCTATACATTTTGACACGACCTTTTCATTATGACATACATGTAAGTCAGTTTGAATTCAAACTAGCTTGTTTCCATTCTATTTTTTAGAGTGGTGGATCATTCGAAACTAGAGCTACCTAGTCCAATTAGACACTAATACTCACTATTATTGATGATATTTAATAAACAAACATGTAAATTAATGTTCACTTGTACAAATCTCATGTACTTTTCATGTTACTTTGTGACTCATGCATGTTATGAAAAGTAATGTACTTCCCACTTATTTCGTAACATCTATATATATATATATATAAGTAGAACTGAGGAGAGAGAACCATGAAAATGCATTCTCCTTCCCAAACTACTATCAGCATTATGGAGGAAACTTAGCTCTTGTTTGGTCCATGAGAAATTTTCAGCTTTCTCCTCAAATTCATTTTCAACCACACATTTCTATGGGACCTACCACTTTACATAATTTTCAACAACACATTAAAAAAAAAATCAATTTATCCTATGCCAAACAAGCTTTTAATGCAATAGAAATAAATGTAAGTCAATATCTCTTACTAACAAATTCCCGACTTTCATCACTCCATTTATTCTTTTTATTATTTGTATTTGTCAAGTTATTCTTCTAAAACTTTCACTACTAATAATTTATTAATATTTAAAACATATAATTGTAATATTTAGGTATTAATAATTATCACGTTAAATTAAATTTGATTTTTTGTGAGGACTAGTAATAATTAAAAAAATTTCATCTATGTTTGGCAGACCAAGCTGATAGCCGATAGCTGATAGCTAGTTGATTGGAATAGAAGTGTTTGACAAAACTAGTTGAAAAGCTATCTCAGAAATACAAAATGACATGAAAGGAAAATATATTTTAAATACCCTAATAGCATAAGGGTTTAATTAAAAAATAAATAAATAAAGGGGCTTAAATGGAATAAAAAATGAAAAAGCTCATGGAGCTTATTTCAAAAACTTGAAAAAGTAGCTTTTGAGATAAGCTTTAGCTTCTCAAATAAGCTCATCAACCAAACGGAGTTTATTTTAGTAGATGAAGCTTATAAGCTCTCCAGAAAAGCTATAAGGTAGCTTATTTGGCTTACCAAACAATAATCATAAAAGAAAGATAGGAGAAAAATAAGGAATGCTGTGTTTTCACTCCAAAGGTAAAATTACTATAATTAGTAAGTAATTTTCAATAACATATTAAATTTGCTTTCATTTATTATCTATGCTATTGACTAATCTATACACGCAATTATAATAATACTTAATATATATTTTGCATTTTTCATGTACATGTGTTATGCAAATTAATTTTTATTTTTTAGAAATAACAACCAATTTAGAGCATTGCATGAGCAATCTTTCTTATAAGTTAATCTAGTTTTAAGTAAGTAGATTAGAAGTAATAATAAAGAGATTGGGCATAATAAATTTAAATAAAACGTAAATATTATAAATATCTAGAAACTTCTGTAAATGATAAAAGTTTTAGTAAAGTATACCAGTATTACTAATAAAAATGGAGATATTTTCCACGTGACAATAATTTCTTAGTTGATGACCATGTTCTTTGTTAGTAGGGTAGTATTTGCTTATGACAATTGCTCTTTTGTCACTTCTTATATGTGATCATTGGTTCACATTTATGGATATATCATTTATGTCGACCTGGTCCCACAAAGTAATTTGGTTATCTAAGATGTTGATTAAATGATTTGTATAAACTTAACTCAAGGTGATGGTCTCCAAAGTTACACGTTATGCTTGATTAAAAATATTAATTTGTGATAGAGATGGAGAAACAAAAAATTCAATCACAAATGTGGACTTCAAAGACATTTTTCCAAAATTTAAATTAGCTATGTTGTTTTTAAAAGTTTCATTAAAAAATTTAAATAGATCATATATTTTTATCAAATTCACTTTCACGGACTACAAATTCCATGCATCACACAGGTTAAACACTAGTATATATAAAAACTGAAGTGTTGTCACCAAAATCCACACATAATTTTCCGCCTAAACAACTTTCTAAATCTGGAGTTATTTGCCAAAAAATATTGTATTAAATGTTTTAGCAAGTATTATGGTACATGTATCATTAATGGCATTAGCATCCATGATATGCTATTTAGAGCTCGACTTGTGTTTCTCGAGGCCTAAAACAAAAAGTGTATTCTAGGAAAAATGAGCTCCTCTCGTTTGCGACGAACCTCACGCTGCCCCCAAATTATTATTTTTTTAGAAAAAGAAAAAAGAATAATGATAAAATTCAAATTCACACGTGACAAATGTACTAAAGAATACATATTATTTTAGCAATTTTAATCCTTGCTCAAATATGAACCAAATCCATTTTCAAAACTCTGATCACTGAAACCTTTTTTACAATTGACATTCAAATTCAAATTAATCCCATTAAATCCAGGTTCAGTCCTATAGCCTCTATTTGGTAATACTGTGTGATTTATAAATATAAGGTATATAGTAGTTCAAAATTGGTGAGAGAAAATGTGTATGGTTAAAAAGTGATTTGGAAAATTGTGTAATTTATAAACTAGTTTATAAAAAAGTTTATTCTATTTACCAAACACTTTCTAAATCCCGAACTTACAAGATTCATTTTCGAGCAGGGATAAAATCCATGTTCAATACTCACTTTCCCACTCTTATCATCCAAAATCAAATCATTGACATTGAAACCAACTCCATTCCTAGAAAAATTTATACATATTTCATTGATTCACCCAAACATAATTATACATATTTTATCATATTTCATTGATTCACCCAAACACATTTATACAAATTTGATATTTCATTAAAAAATTCATCAAATTTCAATCTATAAATTATAAAATAGAAATTTGATAAGTATTAGCCAAAATAGAGATTTCGCAAAGAGTATCCAATGGAGATTTTCACAAATATAAGACAAAATACCAAATGACTCATTAAAGGCGGCAATTGAAGGCGGGGCGGTGAGGAATCCAGTCAGGAATGGCCGGAGGAGGCAGTAGCGTGGCTACATTCTAGCTTTTCTCACTCTGCAGTGTGTATTGTTTATACGGTAGTCTATAGATTAAGTAAAATTTGGGCCCCTAAAAGTTTTTGGACCATTGGGCCCTGGAATAGTTGCTTCACTTGCTTCTAATCAGGTCCGGCTCTGATGCTATTAATGACATCAATATGTTATTTTTTAATGTATCAACTACTTTTTTGTTTTATAAAAATTATTATTCATTTTATAATTATTGTATTATTTTGAAGTTGAAAAATATATAATATAGGTGTCCAATAGAATTTCTCAATGAGAAGTTTAATGCAAGCTAACAAATGAGAACAAACTGTAAAAATATTTTCCGTAAAATCGTCTCAAAGATCAAAAGAAAAAGTTTTACAATATATTTTTTACTTTTCTTCAATACACCATTCATTTTATATTATATCATTTAACTCTATAATACTATCTATAATTTGTTAACTAATTTCAATTTTGTTATTGATGATTAATTTCAGTTCGAGTTGTTTCTCTTATCAAATTAAAACAAATAATAAATATATGAAACTTTTTAAGTAAATTCAATTAAATTATGTTAATTTTTACAACTTCATATTTTGATCAATTCATTCGTCATTTTGACATTAATTTTATTTATTTACCGATTCTGTTCATTTTTCTATTTTTAACATTATAAATTGAAATAACCACAATATGCAAAACATATATTACACATTTTAACAACAAGTTTATTTAATTTTGATTAAACAATTCATCAATCAGTAATTTTTATTAAAATATTAAAATAAAAATGTAACAATATGAAGAAAGAAATAGTCAATATGAAGAAACCAAAACCGAATAATGTAACAATATTTATTAAAACTAATTGAAAATCGAATAATGTAACAGATAAGTATGGACAGTAACCAATTAACAGTAAATCGTTAAGATTTATTTTAGTGCAATACCAGATGAATCTTCCTGATGCAGATTCGTCTGGATAGTAAAATGTAAATGGACAGAATAAATTATGCAGAATTGTAAATAGACAAGAACACAATAATTTGAGCTTAACGTGAGAAAAACCCTAACAGGGAAAATCTACGGCCCGCACCCTGCGGATAAAAATCAATCACTATATAAGAAAAGAGTTTATACAGATCAATCTAAACTAGAGGATAAATCTACGCATAGACTTATCAAACATCCAAGAAATAGATCACTCCACGATCCTTCTATAGCAGGTAATGTGAGCTGGTGTTCCACCACTCTTCCGTAGTTTTCTTTGAATCTGCAACACTGTTCAGCAACCTCGAACTCCCGTTCGAATATGATTCAAACCTCCCGTTTGATCTTCACACTGAAGGTCTTTTCTTCTCTAAGTGATTGATAATCTCCTCCCGGAAAATCGAAGTCAAAACAATGTTGAAGCCGTGAATATTAGTACACCACAAGAAAATTAGCTTCAAAACTTCTTAAGTCACAAATATGAAGAAGTCGTATATTTTTAGCACACCACGAATTATTGGCTTCAATGACTTCTTCTTGTAGTGGACGTGTATGTTTAAGCACCACACAGATTTTTGTATTTTACACGTCTCAAGGAAAACCATCCACGTTTTCCTTATTTATATGCAATTGGATTGCTTGGCCATCAAGAATCCTACTTGCACTAAATCTTGATTTACTGCAATAAAAGCAAGAAAGATAATTAGAGATAATGATAAGATATTAATAAATCTTACCATAAGTGAAGATAAGGTAAGATATTCACAATTGGTTATGGAATAAAAGATCTTACCATATGAAGTGATAAGGTAAGATATTCACAATTGGTTATGGAATAAAAGATCTTACCATATGAAGTGATAAACTTGAATACCAAGAATCAAGATACTCGGCCTAATCAAGAAATAAATCATAAAGAAACTTACCACAATATTTCAAGATCATCATGCTCGGCCATAAAGAGTTTTCAGTCAATAAAAATATTTCTTGATGTAATCTTACCATAAAAGATAAACTTGGACACCAAGAATGAAATCATGAAGATACTCGAAAAATAGGGTTATTTTAACAAGGCTAAAATATTATCTTAATACTTATAAAAAATAATAAGTGATAAAGATAAAATTTTAAGCCTAGTAAAATATTATCAAAATTCTTGATCCTTATCATAAGTGATAAGTGATCGAATTCTAGTCATTATCACAATACTTATCACACTTTATCTCCAAACAATATCAATTATCACAAGATAATTATCCCAACAATATAGGAGATAAATATTCAAAATACGTCAAAATAATTATGAAGTAATATAATTAAAACTTAATAAATTACTAAATAAAAATATTTAGTAATAAACTAAATTTATCAAATTACAAACCTGTAGGAAAATAGAAAATGCCAATAAACATAACTTAAAATAAGTTAACACTAATGATTAATTTTTAGGTTTATTATTTCTACTCATGGTAGTAAAAAATATTTGGACAATTTTTTTATCTATTCTACACAGCATAAGTTTGCTAAGACTCTGTTTGGAAAATTATTAAAAAACATGTTTTTAAACAACACAATTTTTCAAACCACTTTTTAACCACACCCATTTTCTGTCTCCACTTGTCAAACACATTTCACCTCGAAAACCTTAAAAAACATGTTTTAAACATAAAAATGTTAACGAATAGAGACTAAGCCTCTGTTCGGAAGCCCCCTTTTGTTCATAAATGATTTATTTTCGTTTTCGAAGTAAAATATATGGATGTTAATATAATATTGTATTAGTAAATGACAGCTGCACCACTGTAACCCAAGGATTATTACCATGTGTATCTCTTATTCCTCCTATATATATGGGATTTTGGTTCATAATAATAAACACAAGTTTATTGGCCTTTTTATTTCTTCTCTTTAGTTTATAACACGTTATCAGCACGAGTCTCTACCCTATCCAGTAATATGATAAGATTATGCTCTACAGTTGCATCTATATAATGATCCTCTATATCATAAACCTAATTATTGTTAATCAACGTGAACCAGAAAATATATTCATTTACCAGATCTAGTATTTTTGGTATAAAAAAATAACCCATATATCGTAGATCTGAAAAGCTCAAAAAAATAAAAATTTTACAAACTACAAATCTCTGTAGGATCCAAAAAGTTTCCATAAGAGAAAAGAAGAACAGATCTGGCCGAATTAATTAGCGGAAAATTTGATTGAAACTTTCAAAGAAATTTTCAAAGTAAATTCATGCCAAACCAGACATCACATGAACGATCAGAGATCGGATTCAGACTCACAATAACCGGATGATTTCACAGCATCAGTGTATGTCGATGGCCAATGCATGGACATAGGGGCGCGTGGATCAAATCCCACGCAGAGACATCGAAGCGGCATGTGGGAGCTTGTGCAAATTTTTTCGTCAACGGTCTCGAAAAACAGTTTGTTCACCTTGAAATTTATAATTTTCCTATGGTCTTACATTTTTGTTTGTTGGAGTTTTGATGATTTCTCGGTGGTCAAATGTGCCGAATAATTAAAAACTAAGTTTGATGCTATTCTAGCGAGATTTTATAATTCGGACCAAAAGTAAGTTTGTTCAAAATTAAACTTTAAACCTATTGACTTATTATCCTTGAAGAATTAATCAAAATCTTAGAACTATATTATTCTAGAAGAATAATGTTTGGTTGCTCCTGAAGTATCACAACGTACAGTATATTAGTATTCTAAGAATATTTATTATAGATCTATCCATTACAAGTATTATTGTTATTGTTGATTTAAATTGATAATTCATTATGTTGTTGCTTCTGAAGCAGTACAATAAATAATTAATATTCCAGAACAATATTAACGATATAATTGTCTATTATAAATAATTTGTTGTTACTCCTGAAGTAGCACAACATTATAATTAATATTCTAGAACAATATTACTTGCTCCTGAAGAGCATGAATTACATTTTTCAATATTCCAAAAGAATATTGAGTTATTATTCTTGAAAATAGTAATTTTAGAACTATATTTATTCCAGTAGAATAATTCGTTGTTGCTAAGCAGCAGAATCAATAATTAATATTCCAGAAGAATATTAATCGTACAACTATCTATTATAAATAAATATAAGCGGTATATGTTATATGATTTGTAATATTAATTTAACTATACTGGTTGATGATAGACATAAATCTGGTTTAATATAATTTACTACTTCAAATCAATATTTTAGAAGAATGTATTTCGAATCAATTTTTCAGAAGAATATTGCTTTGTTGTTACATTTCAAAATTCCATCAGTCTAATATAAATAATTTATTGTTACTTTCAAAGTAGAACAAGTTTATTAATATTCTAGAAAAATATTGACTCAATGCTATAGATGAAGCATAATTTAAAGTATATTTTAAACAAATATGGTGTTTGTGTTCTCGAAGAAACACAACCCACGTTAGATAGATATTCCAGAAGAATATTTTTTGTTACTCATGTAGAGCACAAATTTAAATATTATATTTTTAGCTAAGAAGGTAAAACGAATCATTAATGTCAATATTCCAGAAGAATATTGTAGCATTATGAAATTTATTTGAGTTATTTATTGAAATATTCCAGAAGAATATTGTATTAATATTCTTTCTTTCTTTTTTTATCGAAATCCCTCAAGAGCATGGGAGTGGTTTTAATCCACCTCCGATAACTCCTGTGAGAGGGGAGGGGTTGGATTCCCTACCATTTTATGAACACAAAAAAAAAACATTATACCTAGCGGAGGAGGACATAGCCCTTGCCTCCATATAGTATGCCTAGTACAAAAGCATCATGCCTAGTACAAAAGCATCAAAAATTAAAAAATGATGCATGCAATATTTGAGTATCACTCCCAAAAAAAAAAAAAAAAAAAAAAAAAAAAAAAAAAAAAAAACCCTGCCCTTTACAAGTTCAAACTAAGTGCTATGATGCCTAGCTAACTTCTAATGGAGATCTACTCAGATTACCATCTAAGTCTGGTTCCAGAAGGTATTAATATTCTTGAAAAGAAACAATTTAAATCAATAATCCAAAAAGAATATTGTAATATTTTTTGGAAATAAATGTTTCATTTGGATAATTTCACTTTTACTCTTGAAAAAGCAAAATTCTATTTACATTGAATATTCAGGTTTAATATGTTTAATATATTGTTACTCCAAAAAAGCACAACAGTTATAAAATAATATTATATGCTCTTGAAGGGTATGATATTAAAATTTCGATAATTCAAAAGAATATTGACATATTGATATTGAATGGGCAATAAAAACGTGCTTTCGAAGCAGCACATGTTTCGAAAAATTTATCATTTTGAGTTCATATTTATCCCTGAAGAAAAACAAATAACGAGTGTCATAATGACATTGATTAGTTCGACTACTTGAATGATATATGATTATATAATGTTTAATAATTGAATTATATCTTATAAATTGAACCAGAAGTTCAATTTGATTTTATTATTTGGCATGATCAGTTGGACCATCACTGGATCAATAATGATGTGGAATTAAAATGGATACTCAATGAAGAACCTAAAGATTTTTCAATTCAATCCTATATGATGATTGTTCTCTTTCATAAAAAAAATTTCATTTATCATCACTAGCTAAAATATTGATTAAATTCCATATATTTCTGAAAATTAATTATGATGATAAATGGGGCCACATCATCCTCCATGTTAATCATCTAACTATTATTTGTAACTAATAGATATTATACATATGCTAGATGATAGCATGGTGTTTGCAACCTGAAGTTTGCAAAATTATTGCTCAAATTTTAAATTATGAGCATAATTTTCAGATTATATAATCAAGAATGTATCTTGTTAATACTAGTAGACATAAATCTCAACATTATAATAACTGTTAGTTGGGATGTCGATAAATGGTTTAACATTGTTGCTTGTTAAATGTCTCCAATTAATTGAGAACAAAATACTTCCCATTTTTGTTTGGGGAATTCTATTATGCATCATGTTAGCATCATAGTTCTCCCCATTATTATTGGCTTATGGATAGAACCTAATTTTTCATCAAATATTTTTTGATAGTGCAGTATTTGTAAAATTGATCCACCACAATGCACTGAGATGGAAAAAAAAAAAAAAGAATACTGAGAATAAATGTATAGTTTGAACTCATATCCAAATGGGGTGATATTTGATAACACTAAAAACCAATGATTGTCAATATGATTGACCAATTCTCTTAGCATTGAGAAGCGAATCAAGAAGCTGAAAATAATATACAAATGCATCATTATCAAAATCCTTGCAAAAGATCACTTGAACTAGAAGTTCGAAAGATAATTTATTTAGATGCATTTATTGATCAAAAGGACCAATAATGTCTCACACATCAACTTCAAATGCTCCATCTCAAATTTTGATATTTGATGGTATGCTTGAAGTGTAATGATATTCGATTCTAATCTCCAAATGAAAATGGAGCAATTAGCAAAGATGGTCTCATTAAGGAGGTATATAATTGTAAGAAAGTATATATTGACATTACTTATTGTAAGCTACAGAAGAGGTTAAAGTACTTGGAATATTAAATAAAAGAAAATATGTCGAAGAAAATTGACATAAAAATAGTTGGTCAAAGTATGCATTCAAACTAAATTGAACTTACTACAAAGCCTAAAGTCCAAACACTTAAAAGTGTAAAGCCAATAAAATACCTATAAATAGTTGCAAATAGAAAGCAAAACTGTATAGTCGTAATACGTGACTTGTTGCGCAACAAATGTTTCAAAGATCTAGTACTGTATCTGGTACTGTATATGAAACGATATGCAGTAGATTTGTCTGACAATGCATAATAAATGTCGATAAATATATGATTATTAGCAATGTAAATACTGAAAGATGATTGACTCTAATTACTAGCTTGCGCTCTTTGATGTACCAATGAGTGATTTCAAAATGTATGATCATCAACTTGGTACGATGGGAGAATTCTTTGAAGTGCCAATGAGTGAGCTTAAAATGGGTAATCAATATCTTGGTACTTTTGGATAGCAGTGAAATAATTAGAGAAAATATATTTGAAATATAGGAATCGTTACATATCTAAAGTATCACGACTAAATTTGTTGGTAGTAATATGAAAATTGCAATATGAAACATATACGATGCCTGAAGCATACGATATAATCCTTGAAGGGTATGAAACATATAATTCAAGTTTTAAGAAACTTGTTTATTAAAGTATATGGATACTTTGCAATCAGAATATCTAATATGCCTAGAATGAATTCAGGTTGTAATGGAATGTGATTGAAAATATAAAATTAGATTACATGAAGAATGGTACAAATGACTCTATATGAGTAAGTGTTGCAATTGAGATGTACCATTATTGTGAATAATATTTTGAAAATTGTGAAAGTTGATTTTCAAGATGCAAATTCATGATTAATTATTCACATGAAGTGAATAAGTTAAGTGATCACAAAAATGATTAAGTCACTTCCAAATTTGAGAACTGCATTAAATGTATTGATGAATATTGATTATAAAACATGGCTCGATGCAGCATGTTGAAATGATTGAAAATATGATATAGTTCTTCAAGTTCAAAATTGAATTTATATTCGAAGAACAGATAATATGAGATATGTGCCACTTATATATATTCAGTGAACATATTCGATATTGAACCGATTAATAGTTGAAATAATTATATGAAATATCAATATCAATATAATTGTAATGTTACCATGATGAGGAGCTAATATGTGCAACACTCTTTTTTGCTTAACTGATGTTTTGTCTCACAAGATTTTCCTAGCAAGGTTTTTAATTAGATAGCTGTTATGACGTATTGATGAAGAATGACCAATAATATCTATATGATATGAAGATCAATATTTTTATTTGTTATTTTCATCATTGATAATTTAAATATGGTTGGATATTTTGAAGAGATTTCAAAGACACTTAGAAATTGATGAATGTGATATGCAAATCTCGAGTAAATAATGAGGCATATTTGTATAATGACATTTCATGGAGAGTGTTTTTATGATTATTGTGATCATCGTAATGTATAAGTCATATATTCTCCTCATATATCGATTGATATACTCTCCTATACGAGACTTCTAAAGAAATCAATCAATATCGATTGAATTATGGGGAGTAGTTATATGGATGATTCAATACCGATTGAATCACTATGAGTAATTGTACTCTTTTTCCTTCGCTCAAGATTTATCCCACTGATTTTCCTGACAATGTTTTAATGAGAAAGCATCAAAATACTCCAAAATTTTTAACAAATTCACTCAAGTGACAATGTAGTTGATTTATCCATAAAAGCACTGCCAACATCTACATTTAAGAAATGGGTTCACAAGATTGGAATCTATCGACTCGATGATTTACAGTGATCAACACTAGGGGAAGTAGCTGCATTGTTTTTCCTTAGCCAAGGTTTTGTCCTATTGAGTTTTCTTGGCGAGGTTTTAAAGAAGCAGCATTTATCTTAGTATTCCAAGAATAACTGTACTATTTTTCCTTCGTTTTATATTTTGGATTTTTATCAAATAAGGTTTTAACGAGACAAATATTTTGTAATATGTTATTCAAGGGGGAGTATTGTAAATATTATATTGTATTAGTGAATGAAAGTTGTACCCTTGTAACTCTAGGTATTATTACCTTGTGTATCCCTTATTACCCTATATATATATCGGGCTTTGATTCATATTAATAGACACAAGTTTATTCGCCTCTTTATTTCTTCTCTCTTTTCTCTCAAGTCTATAACATTTGAAAATTGGTTTAAAATGTGTACTATTTAAACCCATTCATAATAATATTTCCGTACATAGACTAAAATACAAGATAAGATAAATCTGCAAGCCTAAGAAATTGAACCAGTGATATATAAGCATAAGCAAAGATTGCATCTCTTTATTTTACCAATTGTGTTAAGCTCAAATTATCATCAACTATTCTACTTTCATTTTATATATACGTAAAATATTGTGTTTGATTTTTCAATTTTGGGGGCCCTAAGCGGCAACTTTGCTTGCCTATACTCAAGGCTAGCCTGTGTACTAAGTTATTATGAGAAATTCTCCAAAAGTAATTTATTTTTTTGAAATATGTAGTTGAAAACGAGTTTTTAATTAATTTTTAAATACTTAGGTCCGAATAAGAGTTGTTCAGTCGCTCATTAAAAAATAAAATAATAGCTACTATCTATTATTTCTATAAAGTATGGATATGTGAGAAACTTTTGATTTCCTATTTTCTCCATATATATTACTTTTTATAGTCAATAATATCCTTTTGTACTTATTATTACTACCATCCATATTAATCAATTTTCATCAATTTACAAAATATAAAAACTGAACTTTACAATTAAGAGAGGAGAAAAAACTCTTAATATTCCAATCGCCTATACGTTAATAAAAAAAATAAAATAAAATAAAATAAATGAAATTTTATAATTAAGAGAGAATAAAAGGAGCTTAAAAGATTCTCCATGTTAAATTGTTATCCATAATCTCATTCAAATAATTATTTTCTTTATTAACCATTATTATTTATTCAACATAGATAAAAGTGTCTTGAAATTGTAATATTCGATATGTATTTTTCATTATTTCACTTTCTTTCATTTACGGTAACTGTGAAGTGTATGTTGAATTATATCTACATCTATCTACGTCTACAATATCTAAAAAGTATGGATAGGTAATAAACTTTTGATTTTCTATTTTGTTCTTAAATATTTTTCTTTATAGTCAATAATATTCTTTTGTACTTATTACTACCATCCATATTAATCCATTTTCATCAATTTGCAGGAAATAAAAACTGAAGTTTGCAATTAAGAAATGAGGAAAAAATCTTAATATTCAATTCGCCTATACGTTAATACACAAAAAATAAATAAAAAATAAACTGAAATTTTATAATTAAGCGAGAATAGAAAGAGCTCAAAAGATTCTCCATGTTAAATTGTTATCCATAATATTATTCATATAATTATTTTGTTTACATCATTTATTAATCATTATTATTTAACATAGATAAAAGTGTCCTGGAATTATAATATCTATTTTTCATTATTTATTTTCTTTCATTTACCGTAACTTTGATGTGTATGTTGAGTTATAGATTAAAATTTCTTTTACTCATAAAGTATCATTTAAAGTGCCGAATATTTTCTCAAGGTAATTTTATTTTTTTTGGAAACTTCTCCCATAATACATTTCAATTATATTATATTCAAATGCTACGCCATTGATCAAAATTTTATTTACTTTGTTTGTATTGTTACTTTTGGCATATACGTATGAGGGCTCATTTTGCAAGTATATTATCTTAATTTTCATTGAAATTTATATGTAACTTCATATTATTTTATTTTTGTTCAAGAAACTTGCTTACTTAATTAAGTTATCAATTAATCATTTTTTTTTATATTTAATCAAAATGTCATCAACTGTGTTTTTTCATTACTAGGTGTATATAGATTTTAAAGTAGGTATTTAGATAAATCTTGGTCTGAGAATTTACTTCGAAAAAAGAAATAAATTATTTTTTAGAAGAAGTGTTCGGGGAAGGATAAGTTTGTGAAAAATAAACGAGGACACATACTTAAATAGTGGTATACTGTTGTAAGTAGATTTTATCAAGTCCTCTCACCCCTAGATAACTTCTGGCTACACATTTGCAAAAAAGATGATAATTGGAAATTTTTGGTTCCAATGAGCTCCGTAAGTGTTCTCAACAAGCTGTAAGCGAAATATAGTGACATTTTTAAAAGATATATGAGGGAATATTAAGATATGACAGTGATTTATAACTATTGATAGAATCACAATAACCAATTGATCAAAATTTCATCAATTGATTAGAATTTAATTTATTTTAACTTTGTATCATATTTTATTATTAACAAATACGTTAGCAAGAAAATATGTAAAATTTAAAATAAATTAAAGTTAAAAACTAATAATTGTGTTACAATAAAAGTATTGAAAATATGTATGCTCTTTATTGTATAGGCATTGACTTATTTTCATTGAATATTGATATATTGGCAAATTTAATATAGTTTGGGAATTAAGATGTAAATATTTTAAATTTACAATCTTGAATAGAAAAAATTGAAGTCTCACCCCCACGATATTTTCATCTTAATATAGTTTGAAATTTCAAAATATTGTTGGCTTTAGAAATGTTGAGGAAATTATATGAATTAAGCATTATCCTTTATGATAATATAGACTTTTTAATTAGTAATATCGTCAAATTCAAAATTTTGTGTATTAACAATATACATTGTATATAGTCATGTACTATGTAATAAATTATAAAATAAAAATAAATAAGAAAACAATAATTACTAGGCAATATGTAATGACCCGAGTTCTAAATACCTGGACCGTCACTTCATCATCTCAAATTAACTTTGAAAATAATAATTGTGCTATTCACATAATTTTATAAACTTGACTCAAACGGTCAAAAGGTTCGAACATGAAATAAACTTGAACATAATTAAATAAGTTTGTAATTTCAACAGTTCGAGTATGGAGAATAACTTGACAAAAACAAATAAATTTGTTATTTGAAATAGAACATTTTAAAGACTTATTAATAGCCACCATTGTACTCCTCGCCGCTAACTTCATCTTCTATAAAATTGGTTTTGGAAAACGTGAGTATTTCAAAGAAATGCTCAGTAGACTCGTACACAATAATCACTTGACATTATAAATTAAAACATGTAATCATGATATTCAAATCTCAGGTGTCTAACGATCACCAGTAGTCTCATGAACAAGTAATAAATATACAAGTTCAAGTCTCATGCATTTAAGATAGTAAATTCTCATAGCATAGTCTCATGCTTGAAAAGCAAGTAATTCTCATGAATACAATCATACATGCTAAACTTATAATCCAAATAATCATTGATGCGCACTTTTGAAAATGTAAATTTGTAAATAAGAGTCTACCTTATTTCTTGAGTATTGAGCAAATGGGATAAAACTTTCTAGAGATCTCGTACCTCGTCTAGTCCAATAAAAATAAATATATTATTAAAATCAAAATTTGGAATAATAAATTCTAGAATGCGCAATTTGTGTATAATAAGGTTTTTAAAAGGTTTTAGGGACTAAATTGTAAAATTTGGAAGAATCAGGGACTTGTTCATGTAAATAATGAACTTTGGGACTGAATCATAGTTTTTCAAAAACTGTAGGGCTGAGATAGAACGTTTTTTAAATGTGAGGGACTGAAATAAATGATCTTGAAACTAAAGGGCTGACTAAAAGATAATTTAAAACAAAAGGACTGAAATCAAACTTTTAAAAGAACTGGAGGAAAAAGGGCAATTTTGGAAAAATCAAACTTTAAAATATACAAAATCTCATTTCTCTCTCTCTCTCTGTTAAACCAGAGACACGATCGGGAGTAGAGAAAGATGGGCAATCAGACCATCTCCAACCCGAGGCTGCCGGGCGGCTGGTGGTGTCACCGTCATCTCGCGATGGTTATGGGTCTGTAAAGGGGTGGCGAAAAAGGTGTTGTTCGGGCAGATTTTTGTTGAGAGAACCGAGATAAATTGAGGGTCGATTTTGATGATTTTTGATTGAGAATCCAGTCGAACGAATAGAGATTTGCGGTAAGTATTTTGGCTTCTTTTGTTTCTTGATTTTCTGGTCATTTTGTGTGTTGGATGATGGGAGAAATCAAGGATGGCAATGGTGGTTCGAAGGTGGTGGTTCGGCTGTTTGGGTGATGGTGGTGATCTCTTTGAGTGTTCCTCAATTTTGTATTCCAAATTGTAGTGGATTCTAGAATGTTTGAAACTAGTTATGAGGGATTCGGGCCTCAGGTCGGTGACGGATTCTAGTTGGTGGTTGTGGGAAAATGTGGTGGCTCGATTATGGAGATGCAGTTGGGTTCTAAAATGAAGATTGAGGCCGGTGATGTGTTGGGTTTGCTATGATGATTGAGGCTCAATGGAATGAAATCTATAAGGATTTCGTGGTGTATGTATGTGCAGTATGGATTTTGTGCTATGCAAGAATGACGATGGGAGGGGATGCATACCAAGAATTCTGCAAAGATTTGATGTGAATGATCTTTTGTTTGTGAACGCGAGTTGTGATGGGGAGGAAGGGAAGTATATGCTGCTGGTTGTTAACTAATTTTTGGTAAGTTTTGACAGCATATGATTTGGGGAAGATTAAAGGGATTTGGGCTGATTGAGGGGACTGAGTGGGAGGTTAAAGGGATCAGATTAGCTATGGCGTGTGAGGGGGGGGAGAAAGAAATTTGGAAATGATAATCAACCATGAATGGACAAAGCTTGAAATCTGGAAGAAGAAGATTTCTGAGAAGAAAGAAAGAAAAACGTGGAAAAATTTGTAGTCTAATATTTGGGCCTTAGGAGTTGGGCTGACTTGAAATTGTTTGGACTTAAAATAGTTGGAATTTGGACTTAAGATAATTAAAACTTGGACAAAAAACTTAAATTGTGATCTTGGAAACACTTTGGATAAAATTTGAAATTTGACTAAGATAAATTTAATTTCACTTAAAATGGCTAAAAGAAAATGTGTTTAAAAATAAATGAGCAAAGTCGTAGGACATGTTTTTAAAATAAATATTATTCATTTAAATAAGTTACGAAAATTCTCGGTCACTACACAATAAAAATCCTCGAATCTAAAACTTTATTGCCAAAAGTATCTCATAAAATTTTTCCTAAAACACATTGCCATCTTTATTAACTCTAATTAAAATATGGGTTAATAGCACAAAACGTCCCTACATTTGACATGTATTGTGCAAAACATCCCAACGTTTTAATTTTTTACGCTGGACGTCCCAACCTTTACAATTTCTTGTTGGAGACGTCCTTTTCGTTATATTTAACCCTATTTCAACGTTAAATAGGGGGCATTTTTGTCCAATTCCATTTTTAATTCATTTCTTAAGGGTAATTGGAAAAAAACGTCCCTACGTTTGACACTCATTATGGAAAAAGCCCCTACGTTCATTTTTTTGGCGAATAACGTCCCTACCTTTAGATTTTCTTGCAGATTAGTCCCCAAAATTTACTTTTCTTTCAATTTAGTCATTCCGTATTTGATTTAAAGGTCATTGTCTTCAAATGTGTATAACTTTTTATCTACAACTCCGAATTGCACTCCGTTTTTTGCGTTGAACTCCAAATTCAACCATCTTTCTTATGATGTATCATGTGCTCATTTATTAAACATTTCGTTTTGATTTTTGTATTGTAGATACTTATTTTCTTGGGGCATCATTGATTAACGTAAATTGATTTCTGTAAATTTTATTGAAACAGTGAAATTTTAATTTTAGTGTGTATTCGACGGTCAGTGGAATTTATAAATTGGATTTATTTGACTTTTTTTTATTTTTTTAAGGTAAAATGTTTGGTTAAAAATTGGTATGTTTAGCCCCTTGTTTGAGCCATATTATAGTCTCAAATCAGTTTTTGAAAACTGGAGAAAGAAATTTTGTGTTGTTCAAAAAGTGATTTGAGACTATAATATGGCTCAAACAGGGGCTAAACATACCAATTTTTAACCAGACATTTTACCTTAAAAAATAAAAAAAGTCAAATAAATCCAATTTATAAATTTCGCTTGCCGTCGAACACACACTAAAATTAAAATTTCATTCTTTCAATAAAATTTACAGAAATCAATTTACGTTAATCAATGATGCCCTAACAAAATAAGTATCTACAATACAGAAGTCAAAACGAAATGTTTAATAAATGAGCACATGATACATCATAAGAAAGATGGTTGAAAATTTGGAGTTTAACGCAAAAAACGGAGTGCAATTCGGAGTTGTAGATCAAAAGTTATACACGTTTAAAGACAATGACCTTTAAATCAAATACGGAATGACTAAATTGAAAGAAAAGTAAATTTTGGGGATTAATTTGCAAGAAAATCTAAAGGTAAGGACGTTATTCGCCAAAAAAATGAACGTAGGGACTTTTTCCACAATGAGTGTCAAATGTAGGGACGTTTTGTGTCAATTACCCTTAAGAAATGAATTAAAAATGGAATTGAACAAAAATGCCCCTCATTTAATGTTGAAATAGGGTTAAATATAACGAAAAGGACGTCTCCGACAAGAAAATGTAAAGGTTGGAACGTGCAGTGTCAAAAATCAAAACGTTGAGATGTTTTGCACAATACATGTAAAAAATAGGGACATTTTGTGCTATTAACCCTTAAAATATTATTATTCTTAGAATAAAATTGTTATAATAATAATATACATTATTGTATATGCTAAGATAATTTTGATTGAATAAAACATATTTTCAATTGTAAAATATAAAAGATTTATAAATATATATATATTCAATTATATATCTTGACATACCTGCACGCACGTAGGACAAACTAGTCTTATTAAAAGTACTCCATCCAGGGGCGGATTTACTGTGGGGGCAGCGGGGTCAGCTGCCCCCACTGCCCGAAGGAAAATTTTAACATATAAAGGTTTTTTGTTGTATTTTTTTGTTTTTGCCCCCACAAAACTTGTATTGTGCGCATGTGACTGTTGTAAATACTGAAAAAGGAGCCTCCATTTGCCATTTCTAGTGATTTATTAATGTGTATGGTCAAAGATGGTGGCTAGCTGGCCCACCAAAATTTCCAAAGTTTCAAATTTACTTGATTACTATTTTAATTATAGATTGTTTACTTGAAGTAGAAGTAATAATTATTTTTATAAATTGTATTATTATTATTATTATTATTATTATTATTATTATTATTATTATGTAAGTACAATTAATAAATATCAATGCGAAGTTATTATTCGTATTATCGATTACAATAAGTTAAAATTTTACTACTTATACATTATTAACACAAATACAAAATGCATATAAAAATAATAATATAAAATGTTATTTGTTCGTATTAGTCTATCTATTTAACTTGTCTATTTTAAAGTCAAAATAGTCGATTTCAGTTCTTTTGGTTCAAAAAAAAATTCGGGGGCAGAAGGGACGGGAGCCTCCCCTCCGCCCCAAAATTTTGCCCCCACTACAGAAAATTCCTAGCTCCGCCCCTGACTCCATCATTCATGATCAATCATGCAACCTCGACCAACGCTTTTGCAGAATTTCTAAGAACCACGACTTCACCGTTAATATAAAGCAAATAGAATTCTTGAAATTATTTTAAGTTGTGATCCCAGAACATCCACATTAACTTTCCAGCAAGTAGAATTTAAAGGCATGTTATACTCATGTTACGTATATCGTCTTTCACCATCTACGTTGCAACATAATTGTACTGTTTCCCTATAACCTCATTTTCACGATTTACGATGCAATCATCTCTCTCACCACTACCTTCTCATTTGACTATCAAGATTTTTTAGCTTGTTAGATTGTCAATTTTTTATTTATAAATTTAGTGATAGATCAAACCCACATAACTAAAATTGTTGATTGTGTCGTCTAGTCTTGTCTCGACCGAACGAACCCGACTTGTAATTTTTAAAACAAAAGAAGCTGTCATTATTTTGCAATTTTATTTGATTGCATATGGTGTATATTTATAATACTTAATTAGGTCAACAATGTTATGGGGACTATGCTCCATTATAAACAAGCAAATTATTAGGATAGAGCTTTTCCTTGGAACTCATGAAACAGTTCATATTCAAATCCAGATCCATACACGGCTAATTTTTAATTGTTTACAATCAAGTTCAATCGGAGCTGAAAGTATGATTTTTAATCCAAACCTGAAACGGATTAATCTAAAAATTATTTTATTTTTGGTAATTTTTGCCTACCAAATCCCAATTTACTTGCCTATAATATTTTATGATAATTGAAAGATATTAATACTGTGCATAAGACTATGTTTGGCAGAGCTAGTTGATAACTTATAAGCTAGCTGAAAGCTGAAAAACTAATTGAGAGCTGATAGATGATATCGGATAACTGATAAACTAGTTGATTGAAATAGAATTGTTTGGCAAAATTAGCTGAAAAGCTAGCTCAAAAATACAATATGACATAAAAGGAAAATATATTTTAATAGAAAAAAATAATAATAATAATAATAATAATAATAAAGAGGCTAAAAATGGGGGGAAAAAATGAAAAACTCATGTAGCTTATTTGAAAAACTTGTAAAGAAGCTTTTGAAGTAAGCTCTAGCTTATAAAATAAGCTCATCAGCCAAACACAACTTATTTTAGTAGAATAAGCTTATAAGTTCTCCAAGCTAACTTATTTAGCTTACCAAACATATTCTAAATGTTATAATCAAACAATCTCGCAATATCAAAATGACTTTTATTGAGTTGACCTATTGACTTTCTATTGTAGGAGACAATGGCGTAAAAGGTTTAGTCCATGGCTATCCCAGGCCTTGTAAGTTATTTTCATATAAACTAGTGCCTGCGAAGCACATGCAATGCGTGAAACGAGTACAGTTTAGCTTGCTTTGCTGTTTTTTTGTTGCGTTTAAGATTGTTACCCTGTAAGTAATGACAGATTGTAGAGACACAACACAGATTTCTAGTAGAATTCTACAAATTTCATTATCAACAAAAGAAACTCCAACTCCATTTAGTAGATTACTGTACACCTGACATGTGATTTAAACTGGGACTTAATGGTTTGTTAGGTGCTACAAAGTTCACTTTGTTGTCCAACAGATAGAAAGTCCAAAATATTTACAGATTTTCATCCCACATGGTTTTCTCTAAACAAAAGATTATTATGTGCTTCTTGAAGACAACACTGTGCTTTCCATTTGTCTACAAACTTCTGGATCTAAACAAATACATTAGGCATAGAATATCCTTTGGTCAAGAGCTATCGCATTTATCAACGAAAATTTCGTTGCTGATTACCGTTAGTGAAAGTCTTTAACTTTACCAACGGATAATCCGTTACTAATTACCAATGGATACAACATGTTGCTAATTATCTGTTGGAAATGATGACTGTCTTTGTGCTATCTTACTATATTCAGTTGAATTTGTCACCATCGATATCTCTCTCAAATAAAATACATGTTCTCCTTCAATTTCAGTGTAAAAGAGATCCAGAATAGATGTTATAGCTCTCTTAAAACATAAATGGTTATTTCATTCAGGGACGGATTTAAGGGGTTACGAACTCGCCCGGTCGCTCGTGCTGGATCCGCAACAAAAAATAATTCTACTTTATAATTTTGACGTTAAATTTTTTTTCCCTTAACCTTGTAGTGGCCGCTCGTACTGGATGAATTTCGCTCGTGCTGGATCACTTTCCTGGATTCGTCACTGATTTCATTAATGAGATTATCTAATATGGTGGCTTAAGATAGCTGTTAGAATGTGTCATACATCTGCTCTTGCACTGTGCAAAGAGGAACTCTGAATGTTAGTTATGTATATTGTTTAAGCCATTCCAGACTTGTATACATACTTATAGCCATTTTACCTTGGTGTTGCTGTGGAATTGAGAGATGCGCAGAATTTGCATTGGTAACCGGCCTTAGTTGCATTTGATACCCTATTGCTTTTGTTGCTAGATAGATACCAGAACGAAGGCAAATCGAACAGAAGCTTTAACTTTTATCCGAAAGTATTTTTGCTGCAGTAAGTGTACTTCTATAAATATTATGTACAAATGACTGTTAAACAAAAAGGAATTCCTTCCCATGAGCAGTAAAATTGGAATATCTCTGATTTCTATATACTTATTTTGCGTTGGAAGAGAGAGTAACAATGGTATTAGCATAAAATAAGGCTTCATTGGTGTCATTTCATTCAATAAATTTTATAATGTATTTTTAGTGGGAGTTAGGAAAGAATTTGAGACTATTTTTTTAAGTTTTATTGATACGCTCCGCAAGTGCACGGGTCGCGCAAGTAATAAAGTGGACGTGAGTCCAAGTATCGATCCCACAGAGATTGTATTAAATTGTATTTTAGACTATTTCCTTAACCGGAACAAGGAATTTGTTTGAGTTTGAAAATTTTGTTTTTGAAAATTAAAATTAAGATTAAACTAAAAATAAGATAATTTGATTTGTTAAAACTTATAAAAGCAAACGCATTAGAATTATGAATCCATTTTAACCAAATCATCCATATATTTAACCAAATCATTTAAAGACAACTTATGGGGTTTTGAATATCCATGTTCCTAAAATGTTTTAAGTCCTCTTTCGAGCGATGCATAAAAATCTATCTCTAAATGTCAATTGACTATATTTCTATGACAATTAACCAATTAGAAAAGTATTAAAGGTCAATGAACACTATATAGGATAACACAAAGCATAGGGATATATTTCTATCCCCTATCGGACTTTGTGGCAATTAAATAGCTTCTAATGAAATCCTACTCTTTCGAACATAGAAAATCATGAAGACAATCACGCAAAAGCTGGCCAAACAATTGCATGATAATAAAGGCACTTATTTAATTGCATCAAACTCATAAACTGCATATATTAAATAATTGGTAAAAATATGGAATCAAATAGTTAAAACTTCATCACAATTCTAACACAAGATTTCTAGCCTAAAAACATGATAAAAGATAAATTACAACTATGATAATTGGAGTTCATCACCCTTTTCACCATGTTGTAGAAGAATCTTCAATCATGTGTCAGTTGGTTCCTTGAAAGTTCGACAGCCCTTCGGGATCACCTTTGACAAGTTTGGAACCCCTCATCTCGTGCCTTATGCCCTGTATTTATAGATTTCTACAGAGCCTAGGTTAATTGAGGAGAAAAACTGATGAATTCCGTGCAAAAAGCCCAGCTGCGGCCCAGTCGAATAACCATGCGACCGCACGGTTCAAATATGCGCGATCGCACGACGCTGCAAGTAAGTTTCAGTCGCTGATTTTTTTGGCCGTGCGACCACACGGTATTATGGTTTAAGGCAATTTCTAACTTTTAAATGTTACAAGTTGGTCCCTGTCTTTTAATTGCACAGCAAGTCCACCAACTTCTGATTGTTGCAATTTAGCCCTTGAACTTCTGATTTCTTCCAAATTTGATTTCTTCTTCCAATTGGCTCTTTAATTAACTGTATCAATTCTTGATTTGCTCACTTTGGATCCTTTATCATCCAAATGACTTTTTCTTGCTTCATTTACTTTGTTTTCTCGTCTTTGGGGTTTTTCCTGAAATACAAACAATACTAACTAAATAAATAGCAAATATTCTTAAAAAAAACGCATAAAATCCTACTCTTAGGATAGAAATAAGTGTATAAAATACACTTATCAACACCCCCAAACTAGAACTATTGTTCGTCATCGAATAAAAATAAAACTAAACTATAAAAATAAAAATGCAAATAAACAATATTTTTGTTTTTGTTAACTCACTTACAATATGCTTCAACAGTCCAAATTGACTAATCACTTTAGAAAAATAAATATGAACAACATAAAATATTTTCATTGTGTGCGTGTGAATAGCCAAAATCAAATGCGAACTTATGCAAAAATAAACTTGACAATGTATGACTTTTTATGCAAGAGTTAGCCCGAATCTCATGTGGTCAACAATGATTTTCTTTTGATTTTCCTTACCCTCTCATGGATGATCATAACCTTATTACTTTTCTCTTATATCCCAAGGTCTTTCCTATTGATGTGGTTTCCAAATATGTATAAATTACATTTTTCCATACAAGGCAGTTAGGACTAGAGAAGTATGCACGACAGACCAAAAATAATTAACAAAGTGTTAGGAATTTCAATCAACGAAGCTTATACCATTTTTCTTTCATATGGACGACTTTTTCTTTTAGTGTCCTTGTCTTTTACCATCTTTGTGCAATACTTTTCATACTTGCTTTCTATATGACCTCTGTAGCGAGCTTTAGGTCGGCAGCTCTCAACTCAGTTGAGCTTAGGGTACCAGGTTCGGAGAACCCCTCAGACTTAATTACCCGAGTCATAAAGGCTTAAACAGAAAAGTTAAAGATGTTTTAACGTCTTATGTGTAAGTCCACTCTCCGTACTTGCTTTCTAGTTGACCCTGTAGCGAGTTTTAGGTCGGCAGCTCCCAACTCAGTTGAGCTTAGGGTACCAGGTTCAGAGAACCCCTCAGACTTACTTGCTCGAGTCAAAAAGGCATTTGAAGAGTAGAATAAGACCTTCAGCATTTTTTTGTTTTTAAACTGGTTATTATGGTTTATACTTGTTGATCAAAACCCCTTACACTAAAGATGCAAAATTAAAACTTCAAGTCTTAAATCCATCAATGCATACTCATACTAACCTTCCCACCCCCAAACTGCTTCTTAAGCAGTTTGGTTCTACATTCAGGTCGGGATCTAATTACTTAAGGCTTGGGATTTTTAAGTCAATTCTATAGTCAAAGTGCACAAATTTACCCCACAAGTATCAAGTATCTCCCTACACAAGTCATTATTTGAAATTGGCTATGTGCTCAAATTTGATGAAAGTATTATATGGATGAAAGATTTAATAAAATCAAGTTCACACGTTGTCCAAATTTCTAACGAAAGCACAAAAGTTAATTCAAATTATATCACAAGCAATAAATAAATCAACAAAAATTTTCAAATTTTTTTTTCACTTTTTATGATTTTTCCAATTTTTCAATTTTTTTTTTTAAACACCAAAATCGAATGAATGTGTACATGAAGCACATGAATGAGCCCACCCCCAAACTAAAACTATGCATTGTCCTCAATGTATTCAAAGCAAATAATTAAATAAAAGTACAAAATAATAAAGAGGGTGTTATGTACTTCCCAGGTTTGGAGTGGTGGTGTTCTCAATTTTAAGCTTTGATCTTCAGGTAGCTTGGATGATTCGACCCCTTTCTTAGTTTTCCAAGTTTGGCTCCAAGTGTCTCACGATGATATTTTTCTTGCAAACAAGAGTTTTTTATCATTAGAAGCATGAATATCATATAGGATCTAAAACAAATAAACACGACACACCCAAACTAGAACTTAGAAAAATTTTGAAAATTTTGAAATATGGTCGACCACTGATTTTCAGCCCTTGACATCGCCTTGAAAAAGTGAAAATTTCCCGTGACATGTCCCGAGCAAATATCCGTTGATGATCAAAGGAGGACCGATGACTCGATTGCAAACGAAGAAGGCCAACGAAGCAATGGACAAGCTAGTACAAGAAACAATGGCCAAAACAATCTTCGTGTCATCAAAAGAAGTATGTTCCATGTTGGAACCTAGCCAAGACGACGAGTGGATCAACCTCATTCAAGTCGTCGAAGGAGAAGAGGAATTATTGCATTTACGGCAGCAAGCCTTGGAGACTCACGGCCATAACGAGCTTACTGAAGAAAAACTGGAATTTCAAGAAAACAAAGTTATGGCCGTTAACTTGGGAAGTCATGGCCGTAACGGGGCCTCGGATCGGAATTGAAATTGCGAGGAATTGGAATTACGACAGTAAATGCTGGAAGTCACGGCCGTAATGAAGTCACTGCTCAAAAACTAAATTTGGGAATTTTAGACTTACGGCCTTAAGTCATGGTGTCACGGCCGAAAGTGTGAACCAGAAATTCAGTTACGGCCGTAAAGGAAGTAGTCACCGCCGTAACTATCAAGACACGTGAAAATCCTTATTTTTTTGTTATTTTTATTTCTTTCCATATTTGAGCAATTTCTTTCCTAGTTGAATTAGGACTCCTAAAGCCAGATTTGACCCTTTTTAAAGGGATGTAATTTTCATTATTAGGTTAGACTATTTTGATATTATTATTGTGAGGCATATTGCTTTCAAACTCTATTCTTCATTGAATACAATTCAAACTTACGAGTTAATCTTGTTTGTTCAAATCTCAGTGAGAATTAATATTGTTTGTGATCAAGAGGTCCGTATATCCCGGTGATTGTATTGGTTGCTTGATTCAATTAATTTTAATTGGATCCATAAATCATGGTTCTTTGGCGTTCTTGGGTCGATTCAATATTTTGTGGGTTGCGTAGCTACAATTGCTACGTGGTTTGCATCACTTTTGATTTACTCAATAAAGGATGTGGTTTTGGTTAAGTCCAACCCATTATTCAGAAGTATCTGATACTTAATAATGAGAAACATATCTACCAGTAAGTAGCCTTGAGTGACTCGACAAGCAACATCGATAGTCGACTCTGGTTTTTCATTATAACAACGAAAAGCATATGATTTAATATAATTTTTAAGTGAGGGGTTTGGTCTCATCATTCCTATGTATAATAACTAACATTCATCATGCAATTAATCATACATATAATAATATTGTGGATGATTATGGACGATATCTATCTAGTCTTCTCGAGCCATAAAGAAGACTAGTTGGTCAATTCCTAGGGGACATTGCATTTGATCATCGAATGTTAAATGCAATAATCTCCATCTGCTGCTGCAACCTGTATCATATACTAGTTGTCTTCTTGTGGCCAACTCCAACATGTATCCTTTACTAGTTGACACGTAGGACTGTATCAAAGGATGTGCAGGCCCATATCTACAAACTAGAGCTCGCAGACCCAAATAAATAAATTAAATAATAGGCATGCAGGCCCAATTAAATAATAACAGGCTCGCAAGCCTAACCAACAAAGCAGAATAAATTAACCATACATTCAACCAATCACATGGTCGAGTCCATAATCACGCACTAAATACACATTCATCATATAAATGTAATATAATATAATATAATATCTAGTATTATATGAACAAATTTCAATTTTCTAGCAATCTAGGTCGGTTAAGCTATTTTAGAGGAAACGGATCGAAACAATAATTAATTAATCAAATTAATTAACTAACTTTAGTTAGCGGGTCTTATTTAATTAAAATCACATTTTAATCAAATACCAAATTAGAGTCCAACTCTAATTCCAAAAGAGACAAATTAGGATAAAACTCCTAAAATAAAATGAAATTCAATTTAGTAATTAATTAATCAAATTAATCAATTACTTTAATTGACGGGTTTATTTAATTAAAATCAAATTTTAATTAAATAGCAAATTAGAGTCTAACTCAAATTTCTAGATTCAAGGGCTAATTGAATTTAGGATAAAATCCTAAATAAGATTTAATTAATAATCAATTAAACGAATTAACTAATTATTAAATCGAATTTAATTAAAATCAAATTTTATTCAAACACCAAATTAGAGTCCAAACTCTAATTCTTAAATTAGGGCAAATTGAATTAACATTTTAATTTAGGATAAAACTCCTAAATAAAATAAAATTCAATTTAGGGTCAAAATTATATATTTTGTTAAAATCCAATTTTAACAATAATTTAAAAGTCGTGAATTTTAAAATATAATTTTAACAAAATTAAATTTTGGTCTAAATTGAAAATTAGGTCAAATCCATTTTAAAATCAAATTTTAAGCATTTTTCAAAATTGCAATTTAAATTTGACCCAATTTAAAATTTAAACATAGGCACCTCGAAATTTCACAAATTCCAGAAACAACCCATTTCCTTTTAAAAGTTGTAAATCTAACTCTGAAACAAATTTACATGTAGCATCCAGAAACTTCCAAAAATTCAAGAGAAGCCCCTGCCCTAATTTCAAAACCCTAAGAGAAAATTGCAAACCAGCCCCTACATTTTCTAAAATTGCAGAGGATGCCCCGCCTTCAAAATTCTCCCAACCCGACTGAGACCCTAAAGTCTCCTCCCCTTCCGGTACAGGTCGGCGCCTGTTCAGACGTCCAAGAGGACAGCCGCCGCGAGCTGCTACTACCATAGTAGCGGTACCGTGCGACGCTGATCGCAGCATCGCAACGTTCTCCGGACAGCAGCTTCCTCCTGTCGCTTGCAGCGTCGCACGCTGCTGTGTGTTTGCAACTGGTGTTGCATCTACAGCGTGGTGCAATGGCGACCACTGCCTCGTGGCTGCATAGCGCGACTCGGCGATAGTCGCTGCTGCTGATACTCGTGGGCGGTAGTGCAGCTCTTCTCTGTCGGCGATATAACTTCGCCTTCGCCGGAGGCAGCGTCTGCTGCCAGATTTCTTACTGTTCCGACTCCATTTTTCGACCAAAAAATTAATATTCTTCTCCAAATCAGATTTAGAACTAGAAAAAAATAATTTTCTTAAAAGCTAGAAACATGAAAAGCAATTTTTCAATCATATTGAATTCGTCAAAGAATTAAATAAATCCTAACGAGTAACAAGGTAGGCTCTGATACCACTGTAAGGTTTCGGGTCATACATGCATAGCGAAAATTAAACAGACACGAAACCATAGCCCGGATCAACCTTGTACTTAGATAGAATTTATGATTAGAATGTACCTTAGATGAATCTCGTGGATCTGAAATCTGGTACATGATGTAGAAATCTTGCCACCACCAGCTGTCCAATTGTCCAGCCTCTAACAGAAATTCACACAGCGAGTTGAATCTAGAACCCCATCAATCTCCAATGGTTGGAATGAATTCGAGAGATTATTGTTTTTCTCTTTGTGCTAGCACAAGAAAAACAATAATAATGCTAGAAAACGACTCTCTTGATTCTCTTACAATAGTGCACATATTAATATGTGCACATAGAACCCTAATCCTAGTGATAATAGGGCCATTAATGGGTCTTGATTAATAAATCATATTAATTAATCTAATTGTAAAGTCCGGCCCAACCAATTGGGCTTGTACATTAATTCTAGGGTTTAGTACACAAATACAAAACTTGAAGGGCTAATTTTTTAATATCAGGCATTTTGAAAGTTATTTTAAGAATGTAAAACATATTACCAAAATCAAGTAATCAGGCAAATCATATTGACTGTTTGTAATTAATTACAATTATAACTTAATTTCAATTTTGTGATCAATTACAAATGTAACTAACTAATTAATTACAATTAAGTTGCAATTCATAAAAATGACATATTTTCTTGTTAAAAATAATTGATTTAGTTACATTCACCTTAATTACAACTTAATTACATTTGGTTATTAGTTACAATTTAGAATTAATTACAATTGTAGTTTTATTTCAATTTTGCTACTAAATACAATTGTAACCACCACCACAACCTAAAAAAATCACCACCAACTACTACCAATAACCACCGTCAAAAATACAATTGTAACTTTATTTCAAATTTGTAATTAGTTACAATTGTAATTTTAAATACAACTGCAATTAATCAGATTTTGTAATTAATTACAATTGTAATTTTCTTTCAATGTTTCTATTAATTACAGTTGTAACTAATAAAATTGTAAAACCTGACAGATCTTTTTATTAAAATTAATTGAATTATTTACAAAATTTAGTTAGTTACATTCACCTTAATTACAACTGCAATTATAACTTAATTACATTTTGTTAATAATTTATAATTAATTACAATTGTAACTTTATTTCAATTTTGTAATTAATTGCAATTGTAGCTTTATTTCAATTTTTTAATTAATTACGACTGTAACTAATGAATTTGTAATTAATTACAATTTGTAACTTAATTGTAAATGACAATTCACTTAAAAATTTATTTTTCTTTTAAAATTAATTGAATTAATTACAATTGCAAATTAATCTTGTAATTAATTACAATGCTGTTTGTAATTAATTACAATTGTAACTTTAGTTCAATTTTGTAATTAATTACAACTGTAACGAATGAATTTCATACATTGTCTTTAATAGCATACTCTTTATTTCCAGTAGGTTCTAAGAATTCAATTTTCTTGTTTGATCAGGGTGTTCTAAGTATCCTTTACTACTATTCTTCTAACTTTAGTTCAATTTTGTAATTTTAATTGTAATTAGTTACAATTGTAATTTTAATCACAACCACCGTCCACTGCCCTCGTCGCCGTCGGGCACTGACTACCGCCTTGACCTCGACAGTGCGACACTACTACCATCACCCTTGGATCCTACTGTCCATCCTGCCACCACCAACACCAATGCCAACCAACTACAACACCACCACCAATCCACTAAGATTATGCTTGCCAAGAAGTTGGTATGATTTCCATAGCTGCAATTAACTTGAAAACATTTTTCTTGGCATATATTTAGTAGGGGAAAAAATCAGAATGCTGAGGCACCAATAGTAGACATTGAACTTCAAGAATATTACAAATAATAAAGTGACCGGGTTTTCTCACATCCCACGCTTAAACATAAATAAACAAATTCATGTACCAATTTCATAGCACATGACAGACAGGTCGAAGCCAAATACTTATTTCGTAGGGGAAAAAATCAGAATGCTGAGGCACCAATAGTAGACACCAATAGTAGACATTGAACTTCAAGAATATTACAAATAATAAAGTGACCGGGTTTTCTCACATCCCACGCTTAAACATAAATAAACAAATTCATGTACCAATTTCATAGCACATGACAGAGAGGTCGAAGCCAAATACTTATTTTTGAAAAATGAAGAAAATCTGAGAATTTTTCTTTACATTCCAAAAGATGTACAGGAAGTAAAGCCACTAAAATTTGTTATGATTTTACTTTAATAAATCCATCTACAATGAGAACCATACATCAACTTTAAGAGCAACAAGAAGCACTGGGTACCCTCTATGCTGGTCTCTGATTATCCACAAGAACCATGCCTGATGGGTCTAGTGCTGGATGCAAACGAGGCAATCGCTTTGCTGTTGATGCTCATCAATATTAGAAAGTCAAGGAAAAAGATGAAAAATATACAATATAATATTTGCGTGGAAAGTCAGTAATTTAACATAACCACCATCACCATTGCTGCACCAGCACCGCCACCAGCACGGATACAACATTTGTCCCAGCAACCCCACCTCAACCAACCACCGCACACACTACAAAAATTACACCACAATCGCAGAGGCTCTGGTGGCCAAAACATCACGATAACATTGCAAGCAACATCACTTTCATGGATGGATCTAAGGGGCAAAACATTTCCAACGACAAGGTTGGCCTTCTTACCACAGTAGAGAAACTGACCGGTGTAAATTCCCTCGGCGACAACGAAGAGCTCCTTTTGGTGATTGTACAGAAATAGGTGGCTGAAGGTAACACGAGCCATTGGGACTTCGCGTTCGAGGTTGTAGATTGTCTGTCACAACACCCTTTAGGTACCCATTGCACTCGTTGAAGTCGAGGGAGAGGAAGGGTGCGGAGCCCTTGTGGTGGTTGGTGTGGGACTTGAAAGCAGAGCCCACTCCTTTACGTTGTTTGTGCCCAGTGGTCGTCGCGGTTGCTAGCTCCTTTAGAGGAGGCTCGGAGAAATAGGGTGAGATGAAGAAAAGTGGGAATATAATTGATTGGGGTTGGTTTATATTTACCTGATTTTAAAAATTAGATAACAAAAGGTATTAATGGGCCTAATTACCCCTTAATTCTAACATAACTTCTAACAAAAAGAACAAGATAAAAGGCTAAGATTTTTAGAAATAACGTGAATGAAGCTCAAAAAATTTCCTCAAAGAAATTTTACGAAATACCACAATAAAAATACAACTTTTTTCCCTTCAAAATAGATGAGCATACAATGTTGAGTGTAGAGGGATGTAGTTGATTTTAAGGATTACACTAAGTCCAAAATTTCCTAGTAAAGAATATTTTTAGTACAAAAATTATGTACTTAGAGAGAATTTTTATCAAATGGCTTTATTAAGATTTTAATATTCCTACTTGTTTAGCTCTTGATAATGCGACATATAATTGGCAATGTGAGAAAAAAGGTTCGGGAAGATAGAGGCAAATAAAATCCAAAGTTTATCCCAATGCTTTATTTCTTGTCATTGCAAAGCATGGCTATATATGAAATTGAATTCTCTTGAAACGAATCGAGCCTTTCTCGCTATCTAGTGGTATGAACATAATTCTAGGGAAGAAAACATGTTTTCCACGATACTCTCCTAATGCAATTTCAGGATCGATGACGTTTCATTAGAATCTTCGACAAATTAACTTTGTACCAATATTGCATAAATCTTCAGAGGAGTTAATATTTCGCAGTAACATTACTAGACAATTTTCCTCCAAAAAAAATCTTGTAGTGGTATTCCATTAGGAGTTAAAGTATTTAGAAAGTCTTCTGGTGTATTTTTTTTTTCAGTTTTATCAATAGATTAGTCGAAGTTGTAGTATATAAAGGTTTTACTCTTAATTTATTTTAGTAAAATGTTGTTAATTAATTTGATCAACAATCTCATAACCAGCATCGATTAAACACTTCAAAGATTGTAACTCATCATTAAAAGCTTTAGATACTTCAGTTGGAAGCCTAGTCATACCACAAGAACGGTTTGGTTCTATATTGTTCTGTACATCAAGCAATTAGTTAGAGTATGTTGAATATAAGTGTGCTCTCATATTTGTAATTAAAGGTAACCGAATAAAGGAAAGACCACAAGTACGAGGAGGCTAAACTTGCTTTCATAATATTTAATTTCTCCCACTTTGAACAAAATGTAGTATATGGCATAAATCTCCACCCAACACTATCCGAAAGATGACGTACATTCGATTACATCTTGTAACATTTTATCTAGTGCTTCCACAGTATAACGGTGAACCATAGGAACTTTGTCCCCTAAGTTAATTGAGAAGGAACGTTTGAATGAAGTCTGTCCGAATGAATGAAACAATCAAAAAAATTTCAATCATGAAAAAGTTGAAAAGGTGTTAAGGGATAAAAAAATCACACATCGAATAAAGATGAAAATATAGACCAACTTATAAGCATTTGTGTTACTTCTCTTAAAAAGGTTGATCTTTTAAAATGGAACTCAAATCTTAACAAAAAGTAACATTAGTGTATGGAATCTATGTAAACACAGCTTGAGAAATAAAAGGAAATATATATTTGCAAAAAGAAAAAACCCATACTGGAGAATAAAAAAGTGAGTACAAATAAAACAGATTCTATAAATAAAAAATTATCAGACTACTATAAAATAAGTAAGCATACTCCACGTTCAATGAAACTAGGGTACAAATTCAACAAAACTCATATGTAGTCAGAGTACGACATAAGTGTGAAATTTATTTAAAAACAACATGAAGTATATAAAAGTAATTATTAGCACCTCGAACAAATCAATACTTGAGATTGGAAAATTGGATACAACTGAAATTAGCTCTATAAAAATAGGTTATGAGATCCTTGGAAAATACTTATGCATATTCAGTACTTAATGGTATTAAGATACAAGTTTAGTATTATACAATGTAATAACCTCAAACATAGGAAAAATAATCGAATGCATCAACCTTTTAAAACACAAAATTCATAAAAATTGGGAAACATCTCATGGGAGAAAAAAACAAGAGTACCTGTAACAGTTGGAGGAAATATCCCTACCTTGACAGCATCTGATGTGTTCCTAAAGAAACTTTCCAAACAAATGAAAGAAACGGAGGGTTTTCATTAAAAACATAAACATTCACAAGTGAGAAATTGGATGTTTGGACACAAAATGCATAGATCAAAAGGTTGACGGTCATTGAATCTGAACAAAAGTATTGGAAAAGACATAAATGGAGAAGTCTAGAAAATCCCACAAAACGTTTAAGAAACTGTGTCGTTTCTGGAGGACAAGATATGAATTCGTTTCTACATGAAATCGATACAACAGCATTTCCTCATGGACGATACAGACGAACAGTAATAGTAACCCACTCTTTTAAGGGAGTACAAATATAAGAAATGCTACACTTACATATTCCTTTACACCTCTAATTAAGTGATGTTAGAATTTTGTGACGTGAGATGTCAACATCATTATTATCTCACTTCACAATATTCTAACACTTTACAGAGCGTTCGGTTGGCTTTATTTTTTTTGTAATCATTACATGTTTTAAATTACGTAATTTTTCATACCATTTTTTAATCATAAATATTTTCTCCCTCCAATTTTTAATCACGTATTTTACCTTTAAAAAAATCAAAAAGTCCCCAAAAAAAATTACTGCTGTATGCCGCCGAACATACTGTTAAATAGGTGTAAATAAACGTATCAGTGTGGATATACAAGTACAAAAATCTATACAGGTACTAAATTTTATGAAAAGTTTATTACTTCTAAAACCCAACTTCTAAAATCCACAAAAACTAGTCACAGATTCAGACACTAGATATACTAAAACTCGGGAGAACCACAAGATATCAAAGTGAACAAGAAGGATTTCATATGAGAATAGTACCTTCATTCAAGCTGAAAATGTAATATTCCTGAAAATTTTAATAATATTATAAATATTCGAGAATATTAAAGATTATAAAATTGCGCTCTTCAAGAGCAAGTGAACAAGAAGGACTTCATATGAGAATAGTACCTTCAATCGAGCTGAAAATGTAATATTCCTGAAAATTTTAATAAAATTATAAATATTCGAGAATATTAAAGATTATAAAATTGCGCTCTTCAAGAGCAAGTAATATTCTTCTAAAATATTAATTATAATGTTGTGTTACTTCAGAAGGAACAACAAAATATGATTTGATCATATTTTTGAAATTGTGATTTTCAAGATTGTTATTATTCACAAGGTCATGAACCTAGCAAGCCTGAAACCCGAGTAAGCACAATGAAACGGGACTATGCTATGAACCCAACAAGAAAGTGAGCTCTAACCTCAACACTATCAAGCTCACTGTTCAATGACTTGACCTCAATATCAGTTCGGCAAAGTCCAAAATCATTGGACGATATGATTAGGCGTGGCTCACATTCCCTGAAGCACCTAAGACGCCCCCAGGGCATATCTCCCAGTGGCAAAGGGGAGAGCGGATAGAGCTCAGCGCAACGGGGTGCAGGATTCGAATCCTGAAATACTGGATTTGTGCCATGTCGCAAGCGGGAGTTACCACGGTTAATAGTCAGGTCTATCCATAAGCTCTCCATCCTAACTCCTGAGAGGCACATCCTGCGATTTACCTCCTCCACCGAAGGGCCAGGACAGGGTCGGTGGGGGTCCTCAAGGTTGGGGTTCAACCTTTTTTTTTTTTTTTTAAATATTAGCTAAGAGAAATACATGGGGATTGCCTTTAGCCCTAATAAAATATGGAAGAATTACCAAGTCCTACCCATACTTCTACATGAAACGACTACCTTAACCCCATCAACGGGTGTCAAAGATGACAGCTAGTCCCATCCAACTACGAAGTACCCACCACAAGTCACAAGAATTTCTAAATTTAACAACTAATTCTTATTACCTTTGGATAAGATAGTCATTTTTTTACAAAGAATTGTCTTTAAGTGGGGCATAATGTTGTAGAAGGAGGACATGTAAAATTTCCTTAAAACCACAAGATAAAGGCTCTTAAAAATAATTCTATTGTATTTTTGAAATCTCATTCCATACATAAAAGAAAAAGAATAGTAGCTTAGGAGAAAGAGTTCGGCCCCACCTACTACTACATAATTACATCTATTTTATACAGTTTACTCCCTTAAATTTGCTAGAAAAATGTCAGGTATTCATGTCATTTTTTACGTCAACAATTTGGCACTAAAATGAGAGTTTTCCCGAGGTTTTCTATTTTCCAGCAAATGACTTGCAAGGAAGACTTTTCTTCAAATTCGTTTTATATACCACTCTCTCCTCCTTAAAATATACACACCCAGGTCCTAAAAATGAGTTGAAGTGAGAACTGCAGCAATACAAGAACAAGGAGTCGTGATGTTGAAATTCTTCCAAAATTTAGAAAAATCCTTGGAGAAACTTCAAGAGGCGCCCGCGTATGGAAATGTTTATGGACAAATTAGAACACCTTGCTAATGCGTACACATTGAGCAAAATCATAACACTACTTGCCCTGCTCAAACGAAGTAGGAGGTCGAATCTCCAAACCGACGACGTACAATCGCCATGTAAGAAGAAGCTTAAGCTTCACTGAAGATGCATCAAAGGAGGATATATACCAATGCAAATAGGCGAGCTCCTCCTAGTAGGCTCCCCAACAAAAGATGTGAAGACAGTGTGTGTTAAGTAGTTTTGGGAATCCAAGCCACCGAACTCCCGAAACACATCTATCAGAATAGAACCATTGAACTTTTAAGGTATTATCCCTTCACAGAAATCACTATAGAACATAATAAAATGGAGATGTTGAAAGAAATAATTGTGGATCTATAGTAAAAAAAAAAGGCCCAATACGAGGGTATGCTCTCAACAAGCACTCGCCATTCTTTGAAAACTTCATTTCAAAGTCCTTGCTGGAGATCACTTGGATAAGTAAAATTCCTTGATGGAGCTCCAGTGTGCTATTGATACAATCATATGTAAGGGACTTTGACTTAACTTTAGAGATCATACCCTAAGATGGTTCAAGCAACTCCCACGATCCATAAAGAAGTGGGAAGACCTGGCAACAACTTTCCAAGACCAATTTATGGGATCTAGGATGAGAGCCGCCCCAAAGTAACATCATGTATCAATTAAACAAGGCCTAAGCCAGACGGAGTCCTTGAGAAGTTAACTGGATAGATTTAACAAACAAAAATTTAAGGTAGAAATAGTCTCTGACGATGTCATGCATTCTCATGGAAACTCTCTCTGAATTACGGCCAAGAATGAAATTCTGGTGGTCCGTACATAAAGATGGGCTTACTTCCTACCATCAATTCTTAAGCAGGACTGAAAATTTTATAATTGCGGAGGATGTCGCTTATGACAATGAAGAAACTGAGGTGGTTCCAGGAGATAACCCCATAACATGGAAAAAGGATACATTGAGAGAATGAAGGATGCCCAGAACGGTGAAAGGAGAAACGTAATGCAAACACTTGAAGGAAGAAATCTAAGCTTTCTTAAGAAGGGCTACTTGGCAGAGTTCGCAGAAGTGCAAACTCTAGCAATGCCAGAACAAGGAATCGTAATGAATAAACATGTAATGCAATGGAATGAATGTCCAAAAACAATTAATCCGAATCATTAAATCACATAATTTTACGTGGAAGACATATTTAAGTCTAAATAACTTTGTAGCGTGACATGTGAATTTTCAAGTAAGTACATTCTTGTAATTTGGTCTGAGAAAAAATTGAGATTAGTAAATAAGAATTATTAAGGCAAAAATAAAAGTTCGACATACGGTTAAAATTAAATTAATTGTAGAATTAAACGTGTATGCTACAACGAAGAAAAATTGTGCGTACTGGAAAAAAAAAAAAAAAGGATGACCTAATTGGATAATAATTAGTATGATCAAATGTTGTGCATATGTGGATGATATGAGATTAGGTATAGACTATCTTCTAACTTACAGGCATTGATTTTTAGAGACTAGTGATTTTATGATTTGAGCAAGTAGTCTATCAAATGTTATATTCCTCGCAAAAAGTAAATAGACGTGTTACTATTTAGTAGAAGAATAAATTAATACCAGAAATTAACAAAATATTCTACATTGTACGTGTTTTAATTTGGCCAGCGTATATCTACATTTGTAGTGAAGGTCTGATGACCAATTTTTCCCGTGAACAAGTAGCAAACAAGTAACCACTATGTAAAAGAATCTTCTAGTTCTTTAGAGGATGTCCACGTGAGTTGTTAATTACTTAGCACATCACTATTGTTCATGGATATTCAAGTTGATAATGCCAAAGTATAAAACATTGTGGATAAACGAAATTTTAGTTCGTGATAATATATTTGATATTCAATCATTTTTATAAATGTATAATACATGCCAGAGGAGAGTGCGAGTAATTTAGTTTTATCGGTTCTAGCGAGATACAAAAGAAGTTATGTACTGATATTTGATATTATTTTCTTGCATCATCTCATTGTGATATCCATTACAACATATATCTTTAAAGTAAGTACATCATCAATATATAGTTCTTTATTATTTGATATTATAATACAAGTTCTTTCAGAGCTTTCAAATATATCTAATTTATATGATATGTTATTAACATTATTTTCTGTTAATGCTAATTTCAGAAAGTATTTTTTATCTTGAAGAAATGTGTGCATAGTTGCATTATCTACTAAATAGATATCTGATAATCTATCTTAAATCTTATTAGTATATCAAGATTTATGCTTTTTCAAAAGCAATAATATAGTATTTGTGCTCTTCAAGAACGCTAAATTAAAATTTTTCTTAAATATTAATAAAAAAAAATTCTTCAAAGAATTGTTTAATTCATACTTCTTCATGAACACAATAATATTCTTCAAGAGATAAATAGAATATTCTTCTTGAATATTGATATTAACAATTCTTCTACCTTTCTAGCTAAACAATACAATATTCTTCTATAATATTGATTGAACGGCATAATATTTAAGAATTGAAATAGATTTAAATAAATTTTTAGTATTCTCAAATTCTTATTAAAAAAAAAAACATAAAGTTTATTGCAAGAATCTGGCTACTGTTTTTGTACAGATTTCTCACTAATGAATCCTTAGTTTTTTTATCTTAATTGTTGAATTTTAAAAAAATGAGTTGGGAACCCGCTGTCCAAATGTCCGATCAGGATGTCCAATTCTCACAATGATAGGATTACTGATTGTTGAGATATTAGCATTTGATTACAACACTTCCATGCTATCCAGATTGTGCAAATCTTCTACAGTTTTCAATTTGAATTTTCTCTTTATTTCGGGTGAGTTTCTTCGTACCGATAACATGTTATTATAAAACTAAATGAATAAGATAGAAATAGAGAGAATAAATATAAAGAACCAAAACTCAAGTGTACTTTATTGAAAATTAAAAATCATACTTATAAGGAAGAATTATGGATATAGGGGATACAATAGTAATAATAATTTGGGCTATAAAAATATAATTATCATTTACTAATAATTATAGAATTTGCAACAAAATCTTATTAATAATTTGGGCTATAAAAATATAATTATCATTTACTAATAATTATAGAATTTGCAACAAAACCATATTATTTTAGTATATCCAAGATATTTTTATTAGATGTAGTAATGGATCTATGCATTAACTTTGGAGACTACAACAAAAACTGTCTTTTGCAACATTCAAAAAACGTTGTCAAAAGGTTTTTGCAATATTTTTTGAGAGTTACAAATCGCAGTGTTATCGTAGAACAAAAACTTTTTGCAACGTTTTCTTAATATTGCCGTATACTTTTTGCAACATTTTTTTAGTGTTACTGTAGACCATTTTACAACATTTTTTAAGTGTTACAGTAGACCTTTTGCAACATTTTTTGAGCGTTACTGTAGACCCTTTTGCAATATTTTTTTAGTGTTGCATAAACCATTTTACAATATTTTTTTAGTGTTGTCGTAGACCTTTTACAACGTTTTTTAAACATTGTTGTATGCAATTTATATATTTTTTAATTTTTGAATATTTATTTATAAAACCTATATTTCCTCATTAATTTATTAAAATTAAAATTTGTACAAACAGTAAAAGTAATTTACAAATTCTCGAATTCATACAAAATAAATAGCGTTTAATATTTACTAAATTCACAAAAGAACCACATAACCCATACAAAATAAATAGTGTTAATATTTAATAATATCTAACAAATCAAGAAAATACCAAATCATCATATCACAAAGAAATAGTTGAAGTCTTAAAAAAAAATTATTTAATTTTCATATTCTCGATTGATTCTTTAATCTCCTTAAAGCGCTCATGGTACCTCCATTTTAATAATCTTTCTGTATATACATGGCAGTCACTTCCTTCTCTATAGCAGTCAACTCCCGTCTCATCTTTTAGCCTCAATCTCCATGGCTTTGGTCAAAGTTTTCTCACCAATCCTTCTCTAACAAATAGATAACTCAGCAGGTTCCCAAGTCATACATTCACTGCTTCCTGTTTCATTTTTACATAATAAAAGTACAATAAGCGATAAATCTTGCGTCGAATCAAGATGTAAAATGAGCATCAAAGGAGTCACCGTTTTACATAGCATGTTAAATGATAAATCCTAGTTGAATGAAGATGAAATTGTTAATCAATATCTAAGTAAAGTTTTTTTACCTTCTCACACAGTCCACACTGATCTGCGAAAGGTGTCTCTTCAAGCTCAACCTCTACCTTGGCCTTTGCAGGTAAACCAATCTTCACCCAGTCTTCAATGAAGTCACTATGAGCATCATGTAGAACAACTAAGTGAGACGAAAGTATCATTTTTGAAAGTAGAAAAGAAGTGAGAAATCCTCTTTTCGACTTACGTGGAGGTGGAGCCATTATCTGAGAGAGACATAAGCACCTTGATTCCACCACAATCACTGTGTCCAATTACTATAACTTCCTTGACCCGTCAAAGAATATTTCATTTTTAATTATTCTGAGACTCCCAGGTTTTTGATTTTCTCCTAAGTTTCAAAAAATAAAAAATAAAAAATAAGTAATCCCAGTGACAAACAAAAAAATAAAGACTCTTTGACCACAACAGAAAATTTAACTTCCTTTGTGTAATGCTTACTGTGAATGATCCATTCTATCATGCATACCACGAGGTTCATGCTCAATTTTGAGATCTACACCAAAGTACAAGCGTACATGAGTTGTACCCAAAATGTAGATATTTAAATATAAATAATAGAAAATAAGAAAATGGTATCGGTTATAATTCTAAGAGTGACATTTTTAGGGAACTTTACAATTTTAACAAAAACTGAAGATGATGTTTTGTTTATTGCTCAAGAATTCTACTTCCTTCTAAATTAATCGACAATCTATTTTAACAATTGGAAAACAAACATTAACAAATAACCATAGAAGGCAACCTATTTAGAACAAATACTCAATTATAATGATTGCTAGTAGAACCAAAGTTGTATCATCTACAAAAGATGTTCTGCAGATCTCATTCTTCATAACAAGAAACTCAACAATAATAAATGCATTGAGAAGTTCAATTCAGTTTTAAACAGAAAGTTGTATAAACTGGCACATCCAAGGCTTCTCCTACAATGTCTTCCTCATATCCCCCAATACTACCGTCGATATGTAACATATGGACCAATAGAACCTACAGAGGTTGTATCCATGTCTCCCAAGTCTCAAGGTCCACTAGTACATTAAGAGTCAAAGACGTCGGTTGTAAAGCAGAAAAGGCGTCGGTTGTACAGGAGACGCCTTTAGTAGCGACGCTAAAAGTGCATACTTAAGGCGTCGGTTGTAACCCAACACCTTTAGTTGAGATAAGGCGTCGGTTGTTACTTTAACAACGGACGCCTTTAATGAACTTAAGGCGTCGGTTTTTGAATAACAACCGACGCCTTTTAATATTATTTTTTTTTCATTTATTTATATTTCCCTCATATACCTATATAAACTACAATCATGTAAACATCAAAAATTTATCTTTACCAAATATATATAATCGAGGAATGCAGAACAAAACTTAATAAGATAAACAGAATTTCGAATTAATTAATCATGTTTTCACAATATTATTAAAAAATTTGTACATGTTAAACATAAAATGGGCTAAGTTTACATACACTCTTCGACGAAGTATTTGGCCCATAAATTTCGAACCTCGTCAATTTCCTCTGTTGAGTAAAACTCTTGAAATGCCTAAGAATAATTAATAAGAATTAATAATTATTATGTTAATTACACATAAATCGTAATTAAACAATTATCTTCAATAAATTATACCTCGTGTAGAGAAGTAAGTTGAGAATAGGCTGTGACTATCTGGAACATGTTTCTCATAACATAATAGATACACTCATCTCCTCCAGGTTGCTGAGGACGCTGAAATTTGAATATTTAAAATTAAAACTATTATTAATAATCGAATGAAAGTGAATATATATTAAGCTAATATGAGAATTTGTAGCAATTTATAAAATTCTAGTTTTCATACCGAGATCTTTTTCCAATTTACATTGGATGTTGCCCTCTTGCCTCCTAATGACCAAAAAGCTTGAAATGCCCTAAAGTTTCAATAAATATGAATAAGTTATAAAAATAATAATAAAACTCTAAATTCTTATGTAAATTTTGTCAGGGTCTCCTCTATAAATTGAACGTATCCAACCTGTATAGAGACCTATTTATTGAAAATTATCCTAACAACTATCATAATCACAACACAAACACATCAATTTCACCTCAAACTCTCAACGATTATTCCATGAAAGTAACCCAACTTATCTATGTGAATGCACTAAATACAAAAGTTTGAACAATGCAATAATTACTTACACATTCAATGATGGCTTGATTTCTATGTTACACCTACATGATTGTGCTGAATCTATGAAGTACACAGTATTGGCTTCACAGCATATTGCAAGCAACATCCAATGATTCCTACGTATTATAAACGTGTAAGTATTCTTTAAATAAATAAAGAAATACATAAATAATAATAATGGTCTTACTCCTGATAGTACAGCGCTAAAATGAATTGCTTGGATATCAGCGTATTCATTGTTTCAGCCATGTAACTCACAACACTTTCTACATGTGTTTTAACTCTGATCGACGCAATCTGTGATGGACCCATAAATCCAATTGACTGAATACCAAATTGCTCACACAACCCATGAAGGAATCTAAAAATAACAACCAATGAATAAAAAATAAAAACGAAAATTTAAATGAAAGACATAAATGCGTGTTCAACAATCTTACATTATGAATACTTGCAAGATAGATACATTCAGCCATTTCATTGAGAGCAAGTCGGTGATGTCGTCAATCGTAACATAAAAACTTTCACCTTCCGTGTGATGAAACACAGTTGCGTCTAGAGGCACTTAGATGTAGTTTGTACCAGCAGGAAGTGTAAGCACCAGAGAGTGTAACATCTTACAATCATTACCCATACGTTGTAACGTTGCATCATCAATGAGTGGTGATCGTCTGGTAGATGACATATCAAAACTCTGGGATTTTTTATTTTTTTTCAATTTGTTTTGCCTGTTTTGTCAACTCTTCCTGTAATTACATGTTTTTTGTCATCATAACATTTCTAATATAATTTTAAAAGTAATTAAAAATCGAAAGAAGTTTTTTATAAATATAAAAATTATTACCTCTCCAAAAATTACCAAATCTTTAGGCCATTGACAGAAACTTCCAATAACTTCCCCCACCACGGTGTAGTATGGAGATGGTACTGGAAGAAGTGACGCTTCGGCACCTTGTATAACATCATCAACCGACACTTTAACATGATCTGTCAAGAGTTGTTGATGGTGCACAATAGTCTCAAGTCCGGATGGAAAAACCATTCCTCTAGCGAGACGACAAGGAATCGGTTTCTGTTGTTCAATAATATTCAATGTTATAGCCCTTACAATTGAAATATAATCAATAATATTGAAAAACAAAATATTTTAAGAGTAAATACCTGAAGGCCATCAAATGGATCAGGATTAACTGAGTAACAACTACTGCGAGTTGGTGGTCGGGGTTGTGGAGTTATGTCCACTTCGGCATCAACATTTACGCCCATGCGCTGAAGGATAGCTTTGTATTTCTGCTGCATACTATCAATCTTACTCTGTACCTCTGCTGCATACTCTTTCCTGACACGTTCGGTGATACCAACCTCCAAATCCTTCATGATAATATCTTTAATATCATCTACCGACACAACCCCTCTCGATCTTCTGCTGGCCGAATCAGGTCTGCCATATACATCCCTCACCGTGACGTATACACCATATCCCCTAACCCGACCAGGATGATCCTCCTTACCAAGAGCTTCCGATAAGGTGTCGTGGTGTCTCCTTGGGACAAATGTCCCTTGCGTTGCTTCCTCGAATTTTTCAATTTGTTCTCAAAAAAAAAAAAAATGAAAACTAAATATTAGTGTTTAAGCGAAATTTCATCATATTATGAAAAAATGATAGGCTATGCTTACAATTTTTCCGTATACCCCCCTCGTTTTCTCGTTGGGGATGTAATAAGATCCGTCTTCTTTCTTCTTTGATCTAGCTCGAATCCAATATAAGCTGCGATCATCACTTAACATGGACGAGCTAAGTGACGCACATGAAGATGCAGAAGACAGTAGTGGGTCTGATAAAAGCCACTGTGGCCTCATCCCGGCATAACCAGCGGACCCCAAATGTGCAACTGGCTGTCCCTGGCCTTCTTGCTTTTTTCCTTGAAAATAAAGCATCACATTCATTAGTTTTCAACTCAATAATAAAAAATAATTAAGAATCATCAGACATGAGTAGGAGTTATAATGTCATATACCTTGAAAATCTCAGTCTCACGCTCTTTCTTGAATTGTTCCCATTTTTCTTCGGTCAGGTAATTATATAGCATAGTAGGTGATGCGTATCTTGGGTGCTTATTGTTAATGAACTTATGCACCAACTTATTCTTGAAATCTTTCCATCGGAACCCAGCAACTCTTAAAATAATTCGTTTCCTTTCATCGTCGGGTATGCTGAACTGCTTCTGAAATACAACAATAATATGCGATATTTATACCCATAACAAAAAAAAAAATATAATGAATTATTAAGTTACTATGTATGAAGTGATGTAATACCTTTATATCTTTCCAAATCATGTCTTTAAGGCTTTTAGGGACTTTATGCCAATCACTAATATTTATATCCACATGAATACGGACCAAAGACCCTATATAAGAATTGAAGTTCTTCTTATGGGGTCTGATTGGCCTATTGTGTTCATCAAATTCAATCGAACTTACTTCATCCCCCTTCCTCTTCATGTTTTTGCAACTAGTTGGTCCTCTAGTCTTTTTTTTTACTGATACACTGATCATCAGATGAACTGGAAGAATCCGTCATGACTTTCACGGGACTGTGCACGTATCTGCATATATAACAAAACAAAAATATATAAACAAATTAGTAAGCGAATAGTAACAATGAATAGAGCATATATGAACAATATTAAAAAGTTCTAAGTATGAAAGTAAATGATCTTACACAATTATATTGCCTCACGAACGACGCTCAATCCACAATCCTTCTTCATGATCCTCACGCATGTAATTTATTTCAAGATTATCTTCCCTTTTAATTGCATCTGGTTGTATACCAATAGAAAATGGAGGAGTTTCGTCGAAATGATCATACTCTTCTTCATCCACCACATCATCAATGCCAACAATATGTCTTTTGCCCTGAAGTACAACTGACCACTTAGTATTTGCTGGGTCAAGAACATAAAATATTTGTTTCGCTTGTGATGCCAGTATGAATGGCTCATCAAAATAACCCAACCGATCAAAATCCACCAAAGTGAAGCCTAATTCATCCACCCGAAGACCCCGTCTATTATCAACCCATTTATATCGAAATAGAGGAAACTTGAACTCCCTGTAATCAAGTTCCCAAATATCTTCAATTACTCCATAGTAAGACATTACGGAAAAATCTCTTGACGTTGCTACTTGAGTCACTCCACTATTTTGTATCGTACTCTTATCATCTTGACGTTTTGTATAAAATGTATACCCATTAATGTCATATGCTTCATAAGACCTCACAAGCATGCCAGGGCCGTAAGCTAACCACTTTACAATTTCAGAAATGTTATTCAGCATTTGTGATAATTCTTCCAGCACTTTATCTTTGAACCATTCTGTAAATGAGCGATTATGTTCATTAGTCACCCACCTCTCACCTTTTGAAGGATTCAGCTGCCTTAAAATGGACATGTGCTCGTCCAAATATGGATGAACCTCAGTAAGGTGTTGCAAGACAAGGAGGTGTGCTTTGTCTCGCAATTCAACACTAGGCACAATTGTTTTGCATCCAATCGTACCTTTACCTTTCAGTCTTCCCTCGTGACGAGATTTAGGAATACCAGTAACATCAATATCATCTAGGTAATCAGTACAAAATTCAATAACCTCCTCGGCAGCATAACCTTCAATGATACTGCCTTCAGGTCGAAATCGATTTCTCACATATCCTTTTAATATACCCATGTATCTCTCAAATGGATACATATACCTCAAGAACACCGGACCACAAATCTTAATTTCTCTCACCAAGTGAACAAGTAAGTGCACCATAATGTCAAAAAATGATGGAGGAAAATACATTTCAAATTGACAGAGAGTGATAACAATATCGGCCTGCAAATCGTCCAGCACATCTGGATCAACAACTTTACTACAAATTGCATTAAAAAAGAAGCAAAGTTTTATAATGACATTTCTAACATGTTTTGGGAGTATGCCACGAACTGCAACTGGTAACAAGTGTTGCATTAAGACATGACAGTCATGAGACTTCATACCAACCAATTTCAAGTCCTTCATCAACACAAGACTTTTGATGTTCGATGAGTATCCAGATGGAACCTTAACAGAATTTAGGCACTCACAAAAACTTGTTTTCTCCTTTCTAGACAAAGTGTAACAGACTGGGGGTAAATAGGTACGCTTTTCCAACTCTTGCGGTGCTAACTTATCCCGTATCCCCATTTCTACCATGTCTTTTCTGACTTTGATACCATCTTTTGTCTTTCCTTGAATGTTCAATAATGTCCCGATGACACTATCACATATATTTTTCTCCACATACATTACATCAAGACAATGTCTTACCTGTAAGTGTTCCCAGTAGGGTAGATCCCAAAATATGGATCTCTTCTTCCAAAGACTCTTCTGAGGAGGTTTAAAAGGTTTTCCAAACATAACATCAATATTTTTAACTCGTTCATAAACCTCATTTCCTGTTAATGGTAAGCGAGAAACTCGAGTCTCGACTTTTCCATTGAAGAGATTTTTCTTCTTTCGATAAGGGTGGTGAACAGGGAGAAATATACGATGACTCATAAACACATTTTTCTTACAGTTTTTCAACCAAAGATCAACTGTATCTTCTTCACAAACGGGACATGCTTTAGCTCCTTTATTAGTATACCCCGACAAGTTACCATAAGCTAGAAAATCATTTATGGTGCAAAATATCATAGCACATAACGTGAAATTCATTTGACTATGTGCATCAAATGCTAACACACCTTCATTCCACAACAGTTTTAAATCTTCAATTAGTGGCGCTAGGTAAACATCTATGTCATTTCCCGGCTGTTTAGGCCCTGATATTAGCAACGACAACATGATGTACTTGCGCTTCATACATAACCAAGGAGGAAGATTGTAATTCACCAAGAGAACCGGCCAAGTGCAATGTCGACTACTCATATTACCGTGCGGGTTCATCTCATTTGTACATAGTCCAAGCCTAAGATTCCTATCTTCTCCACCAAAATCGGGGAACATCCTATTAATGGTCCTCCATTGAGGAGAATCAGCAGGGTGTCTTAGCTTTCCATCTTCTTTCCTCCCATCGGCATGCCAACGCATGTTCTTCGCATCCTTTGCATTGGAAAATAAGCGTTTAAATCTTGGTATTACAGGTAGGTACCATAACACCTTTACCGGAGAGCTTTTCTTATCCTCCCAATTAACATTGCCTTCCTTTTGCTTATACCTCGATGCTCCACACTTTGGACACAGGTTCAAGTCCTTATACTCTTTTCGATACAATACACAATCATTTAGACATGCATGTATCCTCTCGATCTCAATACCCATCGGGCACAACATTTTCTTTGTCTCGTAAATTGAACTAGGAAGTTCGTTATCCTCCGGAAGCATATATCGTAAAAGTTCCAATAAATTCGTGAAACTCCTATCACTCCACCTATTCTTCGCTTTCAAGTTATACAACTTAAAAACAGCAGACAATTTTGTGAATTTCTTACAACCAGAAAATAAAGGCTGTTCACAATCATTAAACAAGCTATCGAAAATATAATCACACTTTTCAATGAAATCCTCTTGTATGTCACACATCATTTCATCTATCCGATCACTATCCACATCATTCTAATCATTGTCCACATTATTCTCCTCTTGATCACCCTTATCATCATCGGTACTCGTCCTAGGAAGTATACTTTCACCGTGCCATATCCACCGTGCATAACCTTCCTTAAACCCACGACGAATCAAATGACTCTTGACTTGCTCAGAGCTACGGAACTTTCTTAGATTCTTACAATCACAACAAGGACACAAAAGCATTTCTTCACCTTCTTTTATTTTGTTTTCCTCGGCACATTTCATAAACTCTTCAACTCCTTTCACATATTCATGTGTATTACGTCTCTCATACATCCAACTCTGATCCATATCTAATAACACATATATCAAGATATTCACCATGTGTTAAAACGAATGAAATCACCTTAACTTATTATTTATAAATCTTACGAAAATTTAGACAGAATCTCCCCTATAAATTGGACTTAACCAACTTGTAGGGGGAATCAAAATGCCACAATGAAACTAAAATATTTAATTTCAACATATTCACAACATTTCTTCAGTGTTCTTTACAGCTTAGCTCCATAAAATAACATTAGACAGGACAAAAATTGGAGAAATGAGGGTGGGGGGACTAGGTTTTGGTTATTCACCTAAAGAATTTTAAACGCGTTCTTACTTTTTATTTATTTTTGGTTCTTCCAAATACTAATTATGGAAGCATATCTCTCCACGTCTATAAATCTTCTCCAAGATCAAATACAACCTATTATTTACAACTTTTCAAATCTCAGTCATAGATTCAAATCAAAGGTCAAAGAGCACAATTTCAAGAATGTTAAACACATTTTCCATACTAGTCTACTGTTTTTGGGGGTACAGGGAAACATTTGCAATGAATCTACACACAGTAAAATGCAATGTGCACTTCAACCTCTATAGCAAAAATTATAATTTCCATATCACACATACTTAAAAAATTAACTAAAATAAATTCCCAGCATCAAAAATCAATAATGTTCAGACTACTTTAGACTACTTTATATTGCCAAAATGACATTGTTTGGACAATGACAATTAAGAAATAAAAATGCTAACTAAGAAATAATAATAATAATAATAATAATAATAATAATAATAATAATAATAATAATAATAATAATAATAATAATAAATAAATCGAGAGTAGGAAGGGGAAATACTCAAATACAGACAGGGTGGATAAGTGCAAAAACCAAGATTTTGAAAAACATAGGCATTAATCTTAAGAAAAACTCGAGAACTTAACATTTTAAGGAATAAAATTGCTTCATGTGGCCTTAAATTAAGTTATATCTGCATGAGTTGCAAGTTAATCATAGTTCATAAATCATTCAATTTGTCTAGTATATGAATTTTGCACAAACTTTACTGCTTGGCAGAATATGAATTGTGTTAAATTCTGATTTCATCTGTAAAATTAAATTAAAGATTATTTATAAATTCATTATGAAATGATTATTATCTATTCTACTAATGTTTTCTTACTTTTTATTTGAAAATGATGGATTTTATTTCATCTATGAATTCATTACATCAATATTAAGGAATATTTAGATTTTGTAACTAACAAATTGCAACCATGATGTTAAATAGACAATTATTGAACGTATTTATTATATGGTAATTAAGGAAAACATGTTGATCATTGCACTTTCAGACATTTTTTCCTTCAACAGAAAAGATTTACAGGCAACAAGAATAAGATAGTGTAGTAGAAACTTTTAGTTTTATCTTGCAACAAGAATAAGGCTCACCCTTTTGCTCTAAATCAAAGCTTCTTAAAGTGGGTCTTACCGGCCGGTGGTTGTGACCCAACCCAGGTGGTAGCGGCGTGTCCCAGGCGTTGGTGGCGTGACCAAGGTGGTGACGGTATGTGCGGCTTCCAGCGATGAGGTGAGGGCGCGGATGAGATCTAGACAAGGCGACGGGTCTCCAAAATTGTGATGAGAAGTGTAAATAATATAATTAGGGCTTGAATGGAGATGAAATCGGGGAGCTAAAATGAGGGGATGGCTGGAATGGAGATGAAAACAAGGGGAAAAATGAGTGAAATGGTGGGAGGCGCTGGAATGGAGATGAAAACGGGGGGAAAAATGAGTGAGGAGGCGCGCAAAAATATATTTTACGTATAGGCGTCGGTTCTTCTTAAAGAACCGACGCCTATTCATAAAAGGAGTCGGTTCTTCTTAAGAACCAACGCCTATACTCGTTTTATAGGCGTCGGTTCTTACCTAAGAACCGACGCCTTTAATTACTTTTTATTTACGACTTTGCCACCGCATTTTTTACAGGCGACGCTAATTTATTATTTTTTTTTTATGTTTTTGTACTAGTGGTCCTTGAAATACTTGGGGACTTAGTATCATCAGCACATAATTCATCCCAAAAGGCTTTAGAAGACATACTAACCTTAGAAAGTCCCATACCATTATCACATTTCACAATCCTAGAACCTGCAGGAATCGGTTCTACATCCCCAATCAAGTCAAGTTTCCTAAAAGTTTGTTTTTATGGTTCTTATAACCCATTTAATAGGGAGAAGGATTAACAACTTGAAAACAGTCTTGTAGCAGCCAACCAACCACAAAGCCAACAATACAAGAAGTAACCAAAAGTACAGTGAAAAAAAAAAAAACACAAGGCCGACCAAGCCAAGAAGGTTAGCCAAAACTGAGAGTAAAGCCAAGACCCAGTTGGGTGTTGTCCAAAACCCAGCAGTAGTCCGAACTAGATGAATTTTTTTTTTGAATTGTTCGATCTGATTAATCTGAATATGGATTCGGTTGTGTATATATATGGATTTTGGTTTGGTGTTGAATCTGATTTTCATAAATTTTCGAGTTGGGTAATGAGCATATCCATATACGGATTTAAATTGTGGGTTGAGTGTATTATTGTGATAATTTGGATGAAGATTTGGTTGGATTTTGGATTTGGCATTGGTTTTGACGAAGTTTTGATGTTGGATTCGATTTGTGAATTTGTTGGTAACGAGGTCAGCGACAACAGCAGCCGCATGCACTAGAGGTATATTGTGTGATTTATTTTGTTGCTTGTTTTTGAGAATGTGATTGATTTATTTTGATACATATAGATTTTAATGTGATGCTGAGTAGTAGAAATATAGCTAGAACATTGACAACCTATACATTATGATCTCCTAATGACCTTTGCAAATGATTTTTGGGGCACGCTCAAATATGGACACTATTCGAATGGAAATTTATGTGAATTCCTATGACGGGACAATATCTAATAAAAATGAACACAATATACTTTAGTAATCTTATGATTTTTTTGTACCGATGAAGTAGTCAAGTTAGTTTTTTTATTTTTATTAGAAGTTACATATTGTTCATAGAATTAATTTGCGTGAAGAACATGGGTGGTCACAAAGGTTCTACTACGACTCCAATGCAATGGACAAATACAAATGAGAATGTATTTATTCAGCTATGTTATGACTTTGTGAAAGCGAGAAAATTACAATGTTCTACATTCAAATTCGATGATTGGGGCAAGATCAATGATGAATTGCTTCGCATCGCAAATAATGATTATGGAATAGCATGACTGAAAGGTAAATGGCGTCTGCACATTACTCATCGGTTGTTTTCTCAACTTATCGAGCATATTGGCGTTACATGGGATCCAAATACGAACAATGTAAATGCTCCAGAGGAAGTTCGAGAACATTTTTACACGGTAATTCTTTCTCACATAGTAGAACATGATATATAATCTAATTTTATGCACTTATAAATATTAGTTGACAATGTTTGTTCACATTAATGCAGTTAAACAAGATGGAGTACAAAATCATCAGGAGTAAGGGATGTTCATATTATGAAACACTTGGAGAGCTATTTGGTAGGACCACAATAACTGGTGGACTAGGTAATGCCTCCACTCAACCTCCCCCTACATCAGATGAAGAACGAGAAATATAGGATGCATTTCTAACCAAGGGCGTGCATGTACGAGCTAAAAAATTGATGATGATGAAATAGCAAAACTTGGTCGACGTCGTAAAGAACCTAAGATTAGTAAATCGGATAAGCTCGAGGCTTGTATGCAGCAGTGTCGTCCACAATGACTGCAAGAAATGATGAAAGTGAACTGCGACAAGTTTACCTGAAAGAGAAGCTTGCACGACTTCAAGGAAAATCATATGTTGGTACTAGTGATAACGAAGCAACTAGTCAGGATCCATATTCTCAATCAGTTTGCATGAAATCCTGAACAACATGGAAGGATTGAGTAATGAGATGTATGTGAAAGTATGAAAGCATTCAAGGATCCAGATTTCAGGATGCAATTTGTGATGGTGCCTAAAGTAAGGAAGATGCCTGTACTAGAGTTCCTGTAGTTGTGTTAGTAGTTGGTTTCATTTAAGATTCTGTTTGTGTGAGTAGTTTGTTTGCTTTAACTTATTTCAATTAGTCATGAATTGTGTTATCCTTGTCGTCGTTGTTGTTGTTGGTGAAGCCTTTCTTCATTTATGTTGAACATTATGTTTTAGTAACGTGATCTGGGATCCTTATTGGAGTGTTTAGTACTTATTTTATTAATGTTTTATGTTCACCATCTGTTTTATTAATTATTATGTATTTGGGATTCCTATTTGTGTACAGTACTTATTTTATTAATCTTTTGTGTTCACCATCAAAATGAATAATGACTATGTTCAATTTGAGCAGGAAATGTATGACTCCGACTACACTTTGTCCGATGACTCAAGTGACGAAGATATTTTTTCATTCATACAGGAAGAGTTCGATTTATCTACAGATATGATGGAATGCCAGATGTTAGTAGCTTTGTCGGGAAGAGATGTTATCCACAATACACCCCGCAGGACATCAATGCTGTCGGGGAAGGATGTACATTTATGAGATTTTAAATTGTCATCCAACTGTGTGCTACAGTAATTTTCGGATGCAAAAGCACGTCTTTCAAAATTTCTGTGATACTTTGAAAGTAAAAGGTCTCTTGACAAATGGGAAGAAGGTGAGCGTCGAGGAAGTGGTAACAATGTTTTTAATAATTATAGGGCACAGTACTCGTTACAAAATTGTTGGTGATGGATTTCAACATGGAAATCACACAATACACAAGTGGTTTAAGCGAATATTACGTGCTATTTTCCAGTTGGGCACTGAGCTAATACGCCCAAAAAATTGAGGGGTTGTGCATGAGCACATCTTGCAAAAGTATCCATACTTTAAGAATTGTATTGGTGCAATTGATGGGACACATGTGGCCGCTTGGGCACTGGCATCAAGGCAGACAGCTTTTCGGGGAAGGAAAACAAATGTGACACAAAATGTAATGCTAGCATACGATTTCACCATGAAGTACACATTTGTGTATGCCAGTTGGGAAGATACAGCTAATGATTCTTGAGTATCATTGACGCTGTTACAAATGCCGCAATGGATTTTCAATGCCACATGAAGGAATATTATATTACTTTCAATGTTTTAGGAATATATGCTTCACACATAACTTTAAATCATATTATTTTATAATTGTATATGAATGGTACCTAGTTGATGCTGATTACCCAAACATTCCTAGTTTTCTTGCCCCATATCGAGGACGTCACTATCATCTACGTAATTATGTTAGGAGAGGAAGACTGCGATTCAATTACTGACACTCCTTGTGCCGTAACATAATCGAGCGTAGTATTGAAGTGTTGAAGTTCAGTTTTCCTATTCTAAAGTTAATTAGCAAATTTCCTCTAATTAGGCAAAGATACATCCCTACTGCGTGTTGTACAATACATAACTTCATTCGTCAAGAACACACATTAGACGAGTTGTTCACAGAATATTCAATGGAGAATATGATTTTTGATGATGTGCCTGAATTAAGGGATGTTCGAGAACCCAAACAGTTTGATGCGAGTCAAACAGCTCAAATGGGACAAGTGAGAGAAGAAATTGCTAATCAAATGTGGATTGATTACTCCAGAAGGTCAAGATGACTTTTAAATTTATTTTTTTAGTCAAACTCTGTGTGAGTAATTTGAGTTACATGTATTATGGAAGTAATTTGGACTTGAACATTATGTTTTTAATTCCTTATAATATTTTTTGGAGTTAAACATTAATGACATTATTAATTAGTCCCAAAAAAATAGTTAAACAATATAGATTGTTTAATTTAATCAACAAGCGAATTCATTAAAAACAGTCTAATAAGTATTCTACAGAATTTCAAACAGAACGTGTTTTCCAACTTTTCATATTCAAAATCAGTTTTCAGAAATGACAAACCAAACGCGTTTTCAGCAACTTTGAAAACAAAAACAAAAATAAAAATAGGAAACATAAAACATAAAACATTTTTCAAAATAAAAATACAAAATAAAATACAAACAGAACGCTACCTTAATATTTATTTTTAAAAATCAAGTGTTAATAAAAATAAATAAAAATAATATTATATAAAAATAATTATCTATTGCATTGATAATATAATTTTACCAAACACCACCCACATTTAATACTTTCACCCTTGCACCCCACCCACCTCACCTACCCCTACCCATGAATCCACCCTACCCACCCGGACCCGACGTTAGAACCCACCCCGACCCTCACCTTACCCACCCACCCACCCATCCACCCACCTCACCTCCCACAAAGTCATAGTTGATCACACTGTCACAATTATAAATTTAGTAACAAATTTCTCCACCCCATCTCATCTCGCCCACAAAGTCACAATTGATCACACAAAATCAATTTTAGCCACAGTTACAACTTTAGTCGAAAATTTCACAACCTCCACCTCATCCCACCCCCACAAACTCATAGTTGATCACAGAAAGTCACAATTTGGTCACAACTACAAATTTAGTAACAAATTTTGCCCCGCTCACCCACCCCCACAAAGTTACAGTTGGTCACACGAAATCAATTTTAACCGCAAATTCCGCAACCACCCTCGACCCCCGCCCCCACCCCACCCCACCCCCAAAAAGTTATAATTGGTTGTACAATTACAAATTTAGTAACAAATTTTGCCCCACCCCGCCCCACTTGTCACACAAAATCAATTTTAGTAGCAAATTTTACAACCATCCACACCCCGCCCCACCCCATGCCACCTCATAAAGTCGCAGTTGATCACACAAAGTCATAATTATAAATTTAGTAACAAATTTCGCCCTGCCCTACCCTACCCTACCCACCCCTTCCCCCATCCACCCACCCTCCCACCCATCTCACCCCATTCCCCACCGTGCCTCGCCCCGCCCCGTCCTGCCTCACCCCGCAAGTCATAGTTGGTCACACACAGTATGGGTGGACAAAATAAAAGAACCAAACCAAACAAAGCAATTTGGTTCGGTTCTATATAAAAAAAAATAATGGTTTGGTTCGTATAATCAAGAATCATTTGGCTTCTGTTGTGGTTTCGGTTCTCATTCAAGAACCAGAACCAAGAACCAAAATCAATTTTTTATATATATATTTTTTTACAAATTAGTGGGTATTCATCTCACCAAAAAATTCAAATATTAAATTATAAACGTGAAATGTGTAAAAATGTTATTTACCATACATTTTATTCCATTTCCTATTAGATAAAGATTTTAAATAAGAAATCTAAATTCTAATTCTAATTCATTTTTCTTCTTTTCAATTATAGATACGCATTCACGCTGCTTTACTTGCACTCCTATAACAAAGTAATCGTTGCACTGCTTAGTCATCATCGATGACATTGATGTTTATTTTTTAAAATTTATGCATATATAAACCTAAGCCCCATTCGTCAATTCTCAAGAGTTAACGCAAACTCAAATTGTAAATTCCATCCATAACTCACACAGCATCACGATAGAATGGGGTCAGAATTTCATCGTAACATGTATCTATAAGTCTAAACGGCATTTATGTTCGATTATCTAATTTTCAACGAGTCGGCAGCTTCCTTAAGACGAGTTTCTTCTTCTTTGACTTAGAATAACATGTTACTTTTTCTAAATTTTTGTTTTATTAACTAAAAATTTCATTTTCTATTTAGTAATGATGTAGATGAATTCTAATGAAGAAGCGGATATAAACAACTTTTAATTTGCATTTATTATTTAAAAATTTAAGTAATGGTTCCAAAATCGAACCAAACTGGACCAAACCAGAACCGAGCGGTTTGGTTTCAGTTTGGTTCCATATCTTTAAAAAATTCAATTGGTTCCATTAGTAAAAAACCATCGGTTTATGGTTTGATTTAGTTCTTCTAGAACTCGAACCAAACCGAACCATGTCCACCCCTAACACACGGTCACAACTGGGTCACACAAAATCAACTTTAGTCATAATTACAACTTTAGTCACAAATTTCAAACCCCCCCCCCCCCCACAAAGTCATAGTTTCTAGCACAAAGTCACAATTTAGTCACAATTACAAGTTTAATTGCAAATTTCACCCCACCCCATCATAGTTAATCACACAAAGTTACAATTCGATCACATATACAAATTTTATTGCAAATTTAACTTCCCACCACACCACACCCCACTACGTAAAGTCACAGTTAGTTACAATTACAAATTTAAGACAAGTTCCACCCACTTTAACTCCACCCTACCTGCCCCCACTCGTAAAGTCGCAATTGGTCTCACAAAGTCACATTTTAATCATAATTACAAATTTAATCACTGTTCAGTCACACGAGATTACAGTTCGATCACCCAAGGTCACAATTCGCTCACATAAAGTCACAACTCGATCGCACGGTCATATTTGACACACCTGTATGTCACATCACGTCCTCGTCTAATAGTCACACAAACTCATAGTTGGTCACAATCTCTAAAATAACTAGCTACAATCATCCATAATTTGTTACATATTATTTATTTATTGGTCACAACTAACAACTTACTCGTTTTCTTGGTCACATCCCACACTTATCACAAGTTATTATAAAAAGTCAATATTTTGGCCACAATTACCTAATAATTGATCACATCGCACAAAGTCACAATTAGTTAATTTTTTGGTCACAATTATCTAACATCCCGTATTCACCACTAGTCCCACAAAATCTCAGTTAATCTATATTTTGGACACAATTACCTAATAATTGATCACAATCAATTATAATCGATCACATGGTGACCCCCACACCCCTTCCAAACCTACCCTTTACTCCACCACCACCAACAGCCTACAACCACCGCCCCTCGTTGCTTGAGAATCCTACCACCATCGTTGCCCCCCTGCCAACCATCGCCACTGTTGCCCCTGCCTTCAACTGCCACCACTGTCGCTTCCTCCACACACAGCCTCCATACATCGAAATCTAAACATACAGACCCCCAAAATCACCGCCACCGCAACTATCACCAAAAACCACCGCCATCGCCACCTAAACCTAACGACCATTACAACCGACATACAACGCTACACGGTTGAATAGAAGCAGTTTGGCCTGAATTTGGTGCCTAGACTTGTGTGGATTTCAAAGTATCGCTTCCATCATGATTTGCCGAATCTGAGACTAGACTCATGGGTGCAATAGGTGCGCCATGAAGGGGCGAGTCTAACCAGGTAGTTTCACGACCATGATGACCAGCGACGACGACGAGAGATGGGAAAATAGGTTCCACATAGTCTGAGATTTTTTAGTTTTGGGGTTGATTCAGGGATGTTTTGATTGTTGTTTGGATTAATTGAGTTGGTAGGTGGATTGATGGATGATGACTGCCGACCGTGAGTATTTTCCAGTGAGAAATCGGCGGGTCCGACGAAATAGGAGAATGTAGCTAGAGATTAGAGATAGGGGAGAGAGAAGACTGTAATAAATTTTAATTATTTATTAATCATTTGATAGAATTAACACCTGATAATTTAAAATATATATATTTGACACTAGATTTTTAAATAGTGCCTTTGAGAACCATGGACGTGTGTAATTTTCCTTCATTTTCATATTTGGACTATAGAAGAACCTGGGTATTGGGGCCTAGGTTGGTGGGCAGGACTACTGGAGCTGGTAAAATAAGTATTGGGATTTTTTTTTTTAAACCAAATTTTGTGGAAAAAAAAGAAAAAAAAATTGTAAAATAAATATGTAATTTATTAATTGTATTATTTTTTTGCCAGTTGGATGTTTGAAACGGTTTTTGGAAAGTGAAACTTAAATCAAACCATTTGAAAGCATGTTCAATTTGGATCAAAGCCAAAATATTGGGGTCCGTGTGAACCCAAACTGACGATTTCAAAATTACGGTTTGGCGGTTTCAATGTATAACGCAAGTGTTAGCTATATACAATTATTTTCTACAAAATTGACATACACATAAATTTGCTTTACATTTTAATTAATAATTAGTTTTATACCCGTGCGATGCACGGACTTATTCAATTGACAATAACTAAATTAAAGAAAAAGTGCAATCGGATAAGAATGACAATGGGTCGGGTTCGGGGCGGGTCGGGGCCGACCGGCCCCGAAATGCCCAAACCTCTACCCGACCCTCCCCGCGATTGTTCGCGGGGCGGGTCGCGGGTCGGGGTGACATCCCGCCATGCCAAATGATCCGAAATTAAAATTAAATAATTTTTTTTTTTTGGTAATAAAATTTTAGGTGAAAAGCTTAGGAGTCGAACTAGTTAGAGTTTTTAAGTTTGAACTTTAAACATAATATGTATATTTGAAGGGGAAAAAAAATCAATAAACAACATAATGGTATAGTGATTATGTATTCTCATACCCTTAAATCCCACCAAGGTTCAATTCTTGTAGTCCTCATTAAATTTATATTTAATTTCTCATTCAAAAAAAAAAAATTCTCGGGTCACGGGTCAAGGGGCGGGGCGGGTCCGCCCCGAACCCACCCTGAAATGCTGTTCGAGGCGGAAAACCCGCCCGCGGACCCGACGGGGCGTGTAATTTTCGAGGCGGGTCGTTTCGGGTCCTCCGAATTTCGGATCGTTCGGATTTTTTTGCCATCCCTACAATTGAAAAACAAAAAATAGCAAAAACTAAAAAAATTCAGTGCCAATAATAATAATAATAATAATAATAATAATAATAATAATAATAATAATAATAATAATAATAGTCAAAACATATTTAAATTTTTTTTGTCCACAATTCATTTATTACAAAATTCACACGGAGTACCATCAATCTATTAAACACATATTCTGTAACATACAACGTATCTCCATAAGTATTTATCTCACATGTATGGAACTCCAATAAGCTCCATTTGAAGCAGTAGAATTCACTTAGCCACAAAATATTTTTCATGTTATTAATCTTTCTTTCCATAATACTTGTATATATTTCTTTTATTAATCTTTGTTATAATCACCTTATAGATATTGTTGGTCTTTTACAAAATATTTTCCAGATGAAAATCAAGGATAGCTTTAAATTATTAAAATAATCACATTTCACAAATTCTCGTCCAATAATAGCATGTTTAATACAGTAGACTTGAGATAATACTCTAATAATTAAACAACTAAAATCTTGTATATTATTATACGGTATAAGGCCCAAGTCGGAAAATATTTGATTTTGGAAGCTTCAATTCCATTAAGAACAAATTAAATTTGAAGCAACGATTTCAATCAAAGTCATGATTCTCGTTCACGTAACAAATATTTTTGATAAAATCCATTCTATGGACAATGTGTAAAAGTTAATGGATGGTTGATGATAAATATATACACACTATAGAAATGTCATGTCGAATGTCACTTAAAAATGTTCTCTACAATTTATTGTAGAGATATTCATTAAAAAAAAAGGTTGAACGCCAATCTTAGACATCCTCATTGTCCTTATCTTGAGAATTGATGAAAGATATAAATCGTAGATTACCTCAAGCATGCCATGATCGGGGTACTAAATTTGAATATTCAAGGAATTGAACCTATGGCCTTTGATCTACAAACGTTCGTGAATCCCCAAATGTAAGTTAGAAACTAAGCCTTTGTTTGTTAAAAAAATTTGTTTAAAAATATATTTTTTTATGTTTTTTAGAAGATATGTGTGATTAAAATGTAAAAAAAAAAAATATGTATAATTAAAAAATAATTTGATAAATTGTATGATAAAAAATATGTTTAAAAATTAGTTTGCCAAACATTTTGTTAGATGTGCTCAAGATATTCATTACAATTGCAACTACAACATGGTGTAGTTAACAATACGAATGTGAATATCCCTAAAATAAAATCATAAACCCTAATTCCAGTCGCCCCTTCATTCCATTCTATTCCTTTATGACCCGTTAAACCCTAGTCGAGAAACCCCTTTCCTCCTCACAAAATTATAATCAACAATAATATGGATGTTAATGACAGCCTAAACTCTACTTCGACAAGTGATAAACCCACCAAAATCAGATTCCAGTACGAGGATGATGTATACATAGAGGATGAAACCATCGAAGAAGCCCCCACGGAGTGCTCCAATCTGGAGGAAGACTCTGTCATGTGTATGCCGGATGATTCCGCCATTGATGGCGATAAGACTAGCGCCGATTATTATTTTGATTCCTACTCGCATTTCGGTAATGCATTTTTCTTTCCCTAAATTATTTTCTTTTCGGATTTTTACTGCATTTAATTAATGCGTGAGTGGGTCGAAATATTACCAAGGAACTGGTCATAGTGCGGGGATGTGATAGTTGAGATGCGGATCTAGTATAGATGCTGTGCAATCCGGATAAAATTCAGTTTTTTGTTCCTTCTCGAGAGACCCTTTAGTTGGAGTTATTGCCTTCTTCTGCATTCAGTGTTTTTATCTATCAATTCATTTCTATTTTTAGAAGAATTAATGCTTATTATATAAGGCCATTTTTGGGCTGATATTGACTTGTTATTCTGAATTTGAACTAAGATGTTAAAGGCTGACGGCTTTTAGGGATAGGCTTACCCTTCCGTAAAGATGTCAAGTTTCCCCCTCTACTATTTTTAATGAACTGTCTGAGTGTCTCATAGAACTTGTTTATATATGGTTCTTGGATTTCCCTTTAATTGAGTTGCTAGGACACTACTCCACCCCCCCCCCCCCCCCGCCCCCCAACAAGAAATACTGTCAGTTGTGTTCGGATGTTATATTTATAGATACATTATTTTACTCTCATGTCATATATATCACGTGTTAGACTTTCTCTTTCTAAATCAAATGGCACATTATGTGGTTCTTGCTATTGCAAATACTATTTCCTTATGCTATTACAGTATGAAGTTTTGTTGAGGCTGGAATTTTTGATAGAAGTAGATGATAAAAGGTTGAAGGTTCATGAAAGTTAGAATTTTTTGTGCTTGGGGTTTTAATAATTTTTCTGAAGGCAGCTCGAAGAAGTAATAATTGTTCTTTTGTTGCTTCTTGTTTGCAGGTATCCATGAAGTAAGTATCCAAATTGGATGTTAAGCTTGTGGAGTTATGCTTTTGTAACATTTCCTCTTAAGTGAATTGTGTTTACTCATCTATTTTTGAAGCCATGTAAATTTAGTGATTATGCACCCATCATTCAATTGTGACCAAGGGAAAGCCAATGTTCCCCCTCTGTTTTTTGTTTCTATAACTGCCATTGATTTGAAGGTTCAGAAGATCATAATATCACTGGCATAAAAGTCCCCAGCAACATGAATATGGGCTTTTTCTTCTTTTGCACCATGTGGTGGGAAAGCACTTCAGCACTTGGTCAGATTTTTGGCAGAAGTTGTAAATATGTTAAGGGACTTTATTCAATTTGGGGGGCCAGAATCAATGCCAAAAAAAGTGATTTTCTTGCTTCAGCAGATTGATGCGGGTTATAATTGGATATTTTTACTATATTCATGCACTGGGATATAAAATGTCTTCTTCTAGGTTTTCTGTTATGTTGTGGTTGGAAGCTTGATAATCTTGAAACTCTTGATATTCAAAATATTATCTCAAAATTGCTGCTCTAATTCATCTGAAATACTCAATGCAGGAAATGTTAAAGGATGTGGTAAGAACTAAAACATACCAATCTGTTATTTATAAGAATCCCTTCCTTTTCAAGGATAAGACAGTCCTTGATGTGGGTGCCGGGACAGGAATCCTCTCACTTTTCTGTGCTAAAGCTGGGGCTAAGCATGTATATGCGGTATGCACTCTCTTTTTTAATTAAATCATTGTTCATGTAGTTCATGTGATCTTGTCTAGTTCATGTAATAAGTCCAACTCAATTTTTAAGTTTATTTCCCCTGCAAAAGGACCAAGGAGTTATATTTTCTATCTCATCATTGTTCATTTATTTTTGAAAATGGGCAAAGTAATATGGTGGTGAACTTGAATGCTAGCTACCTAACATTCTAAAGATATTTAGTCTTTAGTACAGGGGTTTACCAATAAGTAAGTTGCTAGCGACTGGGTGATATTAAAAATTTACTCACAACATATTAGATTTATGATCGGGACTTCTTTTTAAAGCACTTTATTTGACAAGGTTAGCCCTTGTTTGATCCTCATTATTCAAAAACTCATTTTTTTCCTTAAACTCAGTTTTAAGTTTTAACCACATTCTATCAATAAAATAATTTGCACATAAATCCAAATTTTTTTTCCAATTTTTAACCATACATTCTCCAACAAATCATTATTCCTAAACTTACTATTTTAGAAAAATGGGGCTCAACCGGGGGTAGAGGTGTCAATCTGAGTGGTCCGGGCTTGGTTGGCCCGCCAACATAAAAACCCGGTAATGACCCGCTTGAAAAAAAGCCCCCCCTCTGCGGATTCCGAGCTGGTTACGAGTCAGCCCAAAAATTTCGAACTACAATCCAGGCCCGTCCGATGGCCAATACGGGTTGAGCCCATGCGGGTCGCAGTTCATTTTGATTTGGCCCGTATGAATAAAAGCATAAATTTTTCATATTTATAGCAATTTTTTGTCAAATTTCTAAATACAAAATGATTAAAATGATAAATTCATATTTATATCATAAAATATTTATATAGAATTTAAATTTATATTTTATGTTACATGAATTACTTCTAAATTTGCAAATTTAAATAAAACATAAACAAATAACAATTAAATGTTAAATGTATTTCTAATTACTATTATCAAAGAACATTATGTTTCTTAGGTATTAGGGAGAAAAATAAGAATTTGCTTTAAAAGTTGTATTAGAATTTATAGAAGAATGGAGATTTTCAATGTTACCATAGGTCCATATTTAATAAAAACAGTTTTTTTCCTTCACGTGCCAGCGGGTTAACCGCGGCCAGCGAAGGTTTGACCAGCGAAGCCCACGATTCACAACTTCTTGACCCGTGAACCGCTCGCACGGGTCAAGGGTCGACCTGCGGTCCTGGGTCGATCTGGGCTGATTTTCACGGGTCTGGTCGGCCCGTCCGTTTTGACACCTCTAATCAGGGGCATACTTTATTTTCACAACGTCCAGAAAATAGAAGGTCCTAGGAGTTCTTTTACTTGTTTATTAACTTTGAAACCTTCACAACTTCTCTCGAAGTTAGTAAAACTTGTGTCTTTCAGACCTCTCTGCTTCCATAGAACTTCAGTTATGTAGCAATTGAAGTTGTGTTCTTTAGTACATTGCATGCTAAATCATGAACGATATGTTGTTCAAGGTGTGTTTCTGTTTGATGGTCAATATTCAATTTGTCATGTATTTCCCTTGATAAAATATCAAGATTGCATTTCATTTTTATTTTTGTTATGCATGAGAAATTGATGCATGTGCTTTCATCATATTAGTGGATTGTGCAATTTGATTTTTACATTATTATTGTCAAACTGGGTCATAATCTTATATTACTTCACAACAATCCATGTTTGTTTCTATATTTTAATAATATGATGATTAAATCAAAGAGTTTTACAGTTGGTGACAATAGTTGTGGTAATGGATTGGTGACTAGGAAATAGATGTGCAGAATATTCATGTTGATGTTATGTGATGTATTGAAGGCTGATGAAATTATCTGTGTAGCTGCTTGTAAAGTTTCTTTGGTAGTTGCTTTGCATGTCATTTGGATCGAGTTTGTTTTCTTAAGTAAATATCTTATTATACCTTCTTCAAAACCAGGTTGAATGTTCCAGCATGGCGGATATGGCTAAGGAAATTGTAAAGCTTAACAATTTTTCGAATGGTAGAACTCTTTGTCTCCAGATGCTGAATTCTTTGTCATTTTCTTCGTTATACTTCACATTCGATCAGTCTTATGGGGTCAATTGTCCAACTTTTGTTGTTGCAGTGATAACCGTTCTTAAGGGAAAGATTGAAGAGATCGAACTGCCAGTTGCTCAAGTCGATATTATAATTTCTGAGTGGATGGGATATTTTCTGGTCTATGAAAACATGTTGAACACTGTCTTGTACGCTCGTGACAAGTGGCTGGTAAGTTGCCGTTAAGATTTCAAACTCATGGTTTACAACTTAGTTCTTAGTTGTGGATTAGTTTCCTAATGCTAGCAAGCAGCACGTAGATAAGACAATTCTGGAAAACTTTCCACTTCAATCTGCGAAGATTTTTATTTTTGTACCATGCTCTGTGTCAGGTCAAAGATGGACTTGTCCTGCCGGATATGGCCTCCCTCCATTTGACCGCGATTGAAGATGCTGATTACAAGGAAGACAAGATCGAATGTGAGCTTAAACACTTGGCACATGGATTAATATCAAACTGATATGATATGAAACTTTCACGTTCATTCACAAGGGTGTGTTCAAATTCTGACTGGTCTGTAGGTGCCATTGGTAGCAGAAGTTTTGGTTTTGCGTTATTCTAATTTGTGCTTGTGTGTATGTATTAAATTATAATCCCCCTATAATTAAAAGTCTTAAGTCTAACTTTAATTTAACCTCACGATTTGTAGGAACCACAACTACTTCCCACTTACCTACCACTCATTTCTATCAATTTATAATTTCAGCACTTAAAATATTTCCCAAACAAGCACTTTATCTTCTTGGTCTCTTTTCGTACTTTACAGTTTGGAACAATGTGTATGGATTTGACATGAGCTGCATTGGGAAGCAAGCCTTATCAGAACCTCTTGTTGACACTGTGGAGCAGAAACAAATTGTTACAAACTGCCAGTTACTCAAAGTTGGACTTCTCCACTTCGTCTCTATTTTCAAGTCTAATTTATGATTTTATTTTTATTTTTTTAAAGTCTAACATGGCATACTGAAATTTTTATTAGTGTCATAAACAAGTTCCATATCCTAATTTTACAGACAATGGACATTTCTAAGATGGCTCTAGAGGATGCTTCCTTCACTGCACCTTTTAAGCTTGTGGCAGAACGTGATGACTACATCCATGCTCTTGTTGCTTATTTTGATGTTTCTTTTACTAAATGTCACAAGTTAATGGGCTTCTCTACAGGTTTGATATTTTTTTTCCTCAACTTTGTTTGCTATTTTAGTTAATGGTTGAATTCTGTGTGTTTGTTCTTTATTGTATTTCCCTGAATCCTTCTACGACATGATCGATGTGTAAAATGTGATTCTGAATCTCCTATAATTACTTTTGAGGTATTCAAGTTTTTCATATGGGGACTGACTACAAATGGAGATCAAGGATTTGCTTTTCTCGACTAGAAAACCTTTGTTTAACTTTATTGGAGAAACAGATGGTCTCACCACCATTGCCATCTTTGTTGGTTTTTGATTCAAAGCATGAACCGATAAATAATTTTAAACACATTGCATTCAATGTAACATTTCTGTTTCCGACAATGACTAGTATTCGATGTGTAGGGCCCAAGTCACGAGGTACTCATTGGAAACAAACAGTTCTCTACCTTGAAGATGTGCTGACTATATTCCAAGGGGAGGCAGTCGTAGGGACTATGACTGTTGCACCTAACAAGAAGAATCCTCGGGATGTAGACATAATGCTCAAGTATTCGCTGAAAGGAATACATTGCCAGGTCTCAAGAACGCAATATTACAAAATGCGCTAATCTCATTGTGGTTGACTATCTATAATGATTTTGTCGCATCAGTTATCTTTATCCTGAGAATTCATTCACTTGATGTTGAATGCTGCTATAATGGTCAAAAGCAGCATATAGATTTGCTACAAGTGAAGCAGGATCTCGTATCTTCGAGTGTAACATGAACATTTGCTTTGATTGGTATGGAAATTTTACGAAATTATATTTATATTGAAATTATTTTTTGTTAAATGGTGTGTTTCTTTCTATCAACCTGTGAACTGCTTCACTGAATATGTAGTGCGTTCCAATTTAGTAACTCATTTAATTTGTTTCAAAATGCTAACCCAACTTCATATTTTGTTTAAGTTGGTGTTACGTAACCTTTATTAATAATTTCTGCTTTGATTGGCGAGAGAGAAAATACGAGTGAACCGATTTTTATACAGGACAGTTTTTTTTTTTTTTTTTTTTTGGAAATGAAAATGGGACACTGTCGATGTGGGTCCTCTTGGTTGGATGATGTATAGGTTTCCGTGTGATTAAATGTCTATAGAATTGTTAATAATTTTTAAAACCGATGGTCAATGTTCAGTTAACTTTTGAATTTTTATACCCATGTCGCAAGAGTACGCTTTTTTTATGCAACGGGGGGAGAAAAACTCCCGAACCTCATGGAGACTAGCTGAAGTGTCGTCCTATTCTCCCACTCTTTCAAGATTGACTGGGTTGCTTTCACTTTGAAGAATCTCCTGATCGTCAAGAGAGAATAAAGTGGAGAGAAATAGAAAGGAAGTGGGAAAATAAAAATTGAGGAGAGATGGATGAAATTTAAAACGTAAAAATAAATAAATAAAATGGTTAACATATGTGAGAAAAGATTGTCTAGATATGGATAGTCTTTTTCGCATTTTGTTAATTTCTTACAATCGCATTATTTTATATCTAAATCAAATAATCTTCAAATTCAAAATATAAGTTCATTGAAGATGCTTTTATATTTAATCACCAACTATGTGTTGATAACAAATAATGTGCTGAGTCATGGACCAAAATTTAGCATGACATTGACATCTATTGATGAGCAGAGAAAATCAAGTCGTGTTTGATTTGCTGTTTTCAAGTCCTTTTTTTACTCTTCGATTTTCAAAAAACTAAGAACATGTTTAGTCTATCATTTTTGAAAAAGCGTTTTAAAAAATCAGGGTTAAAACTTATCAAAACAATTTTTTCATGATTTCAAACGAAACACGTTTTCTGATTTCCTGTTTTGAAAAATAAGTATTCAAAATAACAAATCAAACACATTTTGAAATCTTAAAATATATCTCAAAATAGAAAAATGAAAAGCTGAATACAAACAAAACCGTCCTTATTAATTGAGTTTTGCCTTTTGAGAAGTATTGTTACAACGTTTACATGAGGATTTAGGAATCGTCCAACTAAGACGTGACTATTCGAGTCCTTGTGGTTAAGAAATGTAGGGGGCCGAAAGCAACAGTGTCAATCATTAGGATTGTCGTAAATTCAATAGGATGAATGAACTCACGAAAAGCACTTTAAAAAAGGCCTCGTATGCTAACCCCGCGTGCATTGGCTATGAGTTATGGACTTGTCGCAGGGTCCATTGGCTAGAAATTAATGTAGTAATAGGTAGTTTGACAAGCAAGATATCCATAGGTGAGAATAACTTTGTTTTTAAGACACTTATTATTTGACATGGATGAACCTACTTTGGCTAGACACCGGCGAAGGGCAGGGTGGCAAGCGTGAAGTTAAAAAGCTTGTAAAAAGTGACGGAGTCCAACTACAAGAAAATTGGGTTACAGGGACGACAAAAGTCGTCCCAATATATTAATTGGGATGACTTTGTCCCAATAAATTCGAGCGAATAACTCAATTGGGATGACTTCACGTCGTCCTAATAGATCTTAACTATAGGGACGACTTATACCGTTTCTATTAAGAACATATAGGGACGATTCCTTATATATTTTTATATCTTCAAGGACGGCAGATGTCATCCTATAGATTTAATCTATACGGATGACGGTGGCATCCCTAAATATTTAATCCCCATTACATGCTGGTACGAGTAGGCAAGAAAATTGAACTGAGATGCTAAAGATAATAACGCTTCAGATACTTCACGTGTATTAGATCCATGCAGCTCAAATATCTATATTATGTAAAGGAAAATTTAGTAAACTTCAGTAAATAAATATTTATTTTAAGTACAATACCCAAGACTTATTTACCTTTGTATGAAATCAAGCAGTGAACTCCTTTCCTTTTTGTGTAATTGATTAATGTTGTCTTCGCGTGCGCGCGCACTCACTTCAAATATGACTCAATTTCAAAACAGTTGTTCAGGATGTAGAATTCAGCTTCAAATCGAACATCACAATGAAGGGATATTGGCATTATTTGTTTGCATCTTGCCCTAGTGTCTATTTTATTCAACTCGCTTAGCTTGCATTAAATTGATGGACAAGTATTTTGTATTCGTTATTTTTTTTTCCTTATTTATGAGGGACATTGGCATATAGCCTTTTTAAGCATTCCTTGTGAATTTTTTGGACGGAATATTATCAAGGACATGATGTGTTAATTAATGAAAAACTTGAAAGTAGTAATACGGTAAAATATTGGGAACATAAGTGCAACAAACATTGGGAAAATCCCTTTCAGCATTTTCAAGTTCGATAACTTTAAAAAATCTTTCACTCGTAATTTCATCATTTTCTTTCGTTGCACATACGTTAACTGAATAAGACAATTTTTCTACATTTTTTTTTATTTTTAATTTCACTATTATTTCCTATCTTCAGTCGGAAACTAATATATATGAATAGGAGATTATATTTATATTTGTAATCGTGTAATATCCAAAGTGCACCGGAACAAGGACTCCAAGTTTTGGTTATATATAAGGACCCCTTTGGCACTTATTTCCTATCTTCAGTCGGACACTAGTATGAATAGGAAATTATATTTGTAATCGTGTAATATCCAAAGTGCAACCGAATAAGAACTCCCAAGTTTTGGTTATTTAAAGACCCCTTTGGCACTTAATAATTTTCATGCAATCTTAAATCCTCGTAAGATAGAAAAATCCTTGGAGTTGTTACCATAAATTCCCAACTTTTCTCAATTTCTTCTCCTCGTAACTTTCTAACAGTCATATGGCTGAACAAATTACCTGCCGCTGCATCGAGACATTTATATTATTAATCATCCTTTTGGCGGCTTTGGCTACGTTCGTAGTTACGTGTTCTTTGTCGATCCTCCTTGATGATGACACTTTACCAGAGTTTGGAATCAACTCAATCACGGTGTCTCCTATTTCGGATAATTCCCAGGTATTGGCAAAATGGGACTTCGAAATTAATGTAAGAAACGCTAATAAATATAGCAGATTTTATTACGACAACATAGATATCCTCGCAGTTAATTACAATGAGAAGTATCTCTTTGGAGCAATAACAGAACCTCTTGTGCAAACACCCAAAACTAACGGTACGTTGAATGCAAGTACAATAGTACCACCATTGTTGAAGCTGAAGAATTTTATTACAATATTAGTTGATCAAGATGGTGTCTTGCATGCCCGTTTTCACGTAAAATTGCGAACTACGATTAAGGAAAAGTCAACTACTAGCGATTCTATGTACTTTATTCGTGGGTTTTGTAAGGATGTTATAATGAGATTATCGTCTAATGAAACGAATGGAACAATGTTGGAAGGTCCAACATGGTGTTCTATAACAACCACCGGAAGACCTTAACGATTTGGGTTTCGAAATTTCGAGTTATGTACTTTATATCGACTCATTCTAATTGGAGCTTGATTTTGTTAGATGATTAGTCATAATTTCAAGAATATTTTAGACTCATTATTTGATATTTACTAATGTTTAGAGTTTGAAAATAAACATAAATAAAATACTTTTATATATGTTTATTTATTTATTTTGGTGTATTTCATGTCAAGTTTTAAATATGTGGAAAAATAAACATCATTGTCGAGAGGAAAAGGATTGCTAATTTATAATCAGCGTATCATTAATTAGTGGATCTTGCTTAGTTGTACAAACGTTAGAAATCAATGGAGGTTGCATCGAAAGTTAATACTTTATCCTGAGAATTCATTCACTTGCTGTTGAATGCTGCTATAATGGTCAAAAGCAGCATATAGATTTGCTATAAGTGAAGCAGGATCACATATCTTCGAGTGTAACATGAACATTTGCTTTGATTGGTATGGAAATTTTACGAAATTATATTTATAGTGAAATTATTTTTTGTTAAATGGTGTGTTTCTTTCTGTCAACACGTGAGCTTCTTCACTGAATATGTAGTGCGTTCCAATTTAGTCACTCATTTAATTTGTTTCAAAATGCTAACCCAACTTCATATTTTGTTTAAGTTGGTGTTACGTTACCTTTGTTACTAATTTCTGCTTTGATTGGCGAGAGAAAATACAAGTGAACGGATTTTTAAACAGTACATTTTTTTTTTTTTTTTTTGAAAATGAAAATGGGACACTGTCGATGTGGGTCATCTTGATTGGATGATGAATAGGTTTTCATGTGATTAAATGTCTATATAGAATTATTAATTTTTAAAACCAATGGTCAATGTTCAGTTTACTTTTGAATTTTTATAGCCATGTCGCAGGCGTACACGTTTTTTATGCAACGGGGAGAAAGACTCTTGAACCTCATGGAGACTAGCTGAAGTGTCGTCCTATTCTCCCCCTCTTTCAAGATTGGCTGGGTTGCTTGCACTTTGAAGAATCTCTGGATTGTCAAGAGAGAGAGAGAATAAAGTGAAGAGAGAAATAGAAAGGAAGTGGGAAAATAAAAATTGAGGAGAGATGGATGAAACTTAAAACGTAAAAATAAATAAATAAAATGATTAACACATGTGAGAAAAGGCTGTCTAGATATGGATAGTCTTTTTTGCATTTTGTTAATTTCTTACAATCGCACTATTTTATCTCTAAATCAAATAATCTTTGAATTCAAAATATAAGTCAATTGAAGATGCTTTTATATTTAATCACCAACTATGTGTTGATAACAAATAATGTGCCAAGTCATGGACCAAAAGCATGACATTGACATCTATTGATGAGCAGAGAAAATCAAGTCGTGTTTGATTTGCTGTTTTCAAGTCGTTTTTTACTTTTCACTTTTCGAAAAACTAAGAACATGTTTATTCTGTCATTTTCGAAAAAGCATTTTCAAAAATTAGGGTTAAAATTTATCAAAACACATTTTTCATGATTTCAAACGAAACTCGTTTTCTAATTTTCTGTTTTGAAAAATAAGTATTCAAAATAACAAATCAAACGCATTTTGAACAATCTTAAAATATTTCTCAAAACAGAAAAATGAAAAATTGAATACAAACAAAACCATCCTTATTAATTGAGTTTTGACTTTTGAGAAGTATTTTTATTTTTATTTTTTTGAAAGTGACAACATACTCATTCAACTGAAAACACTCCCTCAAACGATGGGGAAAACAAAATGGGAATACAATCTGTCTAATCACAACAAAGAGAATGTAGATAAGCGAAAGAGGTTACGAGTGGGCAACTCTATTTCTCTCATGAGGGATGAAGTTACAAGTTCCACATTCCCTTTTTGCCAAAAGCTTGACGATATCACGTAAAACATGTGTGTTGGGCACGAATACGAGGTCCATCTTCAGACTTTCCACCACCCTCAAACAGTTTGACTCCACCCCATCAAAGGAAAGGCATTTACATGAGCAAAAATAAGACCTGCGAGAAGTGTATGGGCTTTCGCTTCCTCAAGCCCAAAGCAGCCCCGAACAAATCGAGCAAAAACCACACAGACTGCACCCAATTCAGCCAGTACCACTGCACCCGAAGCAAAGAAAGGCTGATGAGCCTTCAAAGCAGCGTCCACTTGGAGTTTGAACTTACCTGGCTATAGATTTAATCTATACGGATAACGGTGTCGTCCATAAATATTTAATCCCCATTAATACCTGGCACACTCACGTCACTTTTCTGCGTTCGTCGTTTGGTATTATGATCATGAGTTAAAAATCAAACACCATTTACCACACATGCTGGGTACGAGCAGGCAAGAAAATTGGACCGAGATGCTAAAGACACTTCAGATACTTCATGTGCGTTAGATCCATTGACACGATCCGCCCCAAATCACCCTAATGAACTCGAGACGTGGTGTGCGCCAATGATGGATGTCAGCTAAACGCCAAACTCACCATCAAGGCTAACTGTTATCTACTACCAATTATATGCTAAATAATGAGAAATAATTTTATTTCAAAATGAACGTGGGCCCAAGTTGATATTTAAATGCTCAATTTTGCATGAAATAATAACCTACACATGTCTTACTGATGTGACTTCAAAATCAACAGGCTCTTCAGTCTTTAGGAACTCAATTGTCACCTATTAAGAAAATTGTGGGAAAAATAATGAGTTGATAGCTCAGTGAGTGGAGAATTTCGAAAATAATCATAATTCTTCATTTATACATTTTTATTGAAAATCAAGTTTAGATCTTATGACAATTCACATAATAACATTATATCTTGTCACATCACATAATCAATAATTTATTATCAGCATAGTCTGTAATATCTAAGTATGGCCATACCCTAACAAATCAACAAAAAATGTACACTCTGATTAACATCGATAATCTGGTCATACATGTATAGACTGCCTCTCGGCTAATCTCAAAGACCTCTGATAATCAATTCTAGAACACGGCCATGACCGCCTCAGTGAACTATATCATACACGGTCGACCGCCTCAGGGTAATATCGTACTCGGTCAAGACCACTCAGGTGCAGTATAGAACACGACCAAAACCGCCTCAGTGAACTAGAATAAACATATAATCACGGGTACTTTTCTGGCCGATTTCAATTTCACATATCCATCTCACATTTCATTGATTTCCATCACAAGTCTTACATTTCTTTCAAGATATAATCATTTCACAATCTTTCCAATTTCAAACAAATATCATATTCTCATAATATTTCACAATAATCACGTATTTTGACAAATAAATCACATAATCACGTTTAACATAACTATATAAACGATTTACCAATATTTGAAAATAATTTACATTTTTCCACTCACAGAACTTGTGCTAAATAGAGATTCACTTGACTGATGAGATATTCCAATCTCCTCGTTAATTCCTGAAAAACGAAATTCTATTCCAAATAAATAAATAAATAACTTGATTTCTCATTAACGTACCAAAATCAAAACCTCTCTTATTTTCCCCAATTAGTATTACTAATAGACCAACTTGTCAAATTATAAGAGTCTCCATTTCCAGTCAAATCCATTTACCTTGCAATTCCGTACACGTTAATTCCTATCTATTTTGTTTTAGTCCAGTCTTTTATATGTTCTTCAATCACTTACCCATTCAAGTAATCAAGTGGTGGCTTATACACGCATATATGTCATTTAGAATCTATTTCCCTTCATTTAACTAACACCACGTCATGCCAAAATCTGTGTATAAATATACAAGTCAAACACATCTCTAATTAACCCATTTCCTCACTAGAATTTCAATTCAAAATACTCGTCTATGGTTCGCCCCTTTCATCTCAATTCATTCAAACTCACCAATCACTAATTACATGCTCCATATAACAATATCAATAGCAAATAATTTATTTACCTCAATTACACGTCGATATCTACTATTAATTGCTAAAATTAGATAAAAATTAAACTATTCATGAACCCTAGAAATTTATATAATTCTACTCACCATACAAAATTAACAACGAAGTGTGGAGAAAGAGAACCCAAGCTTCAAAACCAGCTCCTTCCATTTTTCCCTTTCTTTTTCTTCCTTCCATTTTTCCCTTTCTTTTTCTTTCCTGTTTTACTCCCAGCCTTCTCGGTTTTGTTCCCAAAATGAAAGATATATGTGTGTAAAACTTATCTTCTCAGTAAATGGATAGGAATTGCATTATTACACTTTGGCACCCAATCGTCTATACAACATAAACTAAGTCCTTAACTTCCAATGATTGCAAACTGAATGTTTAAATTTCTATTTTCTAATATCTCAATCATCAAACTTTTGTAATTTCAACTTAAGTCCAAATAAAATCATTTGTTCAACTTAAGTCCTTATTTGACTTGACCATTTGAATATTTGACTTTGACTAGATAATTCTTGACTTTTGACTAGTGTAAAAACGGGTTATCACATCCATGCAGCTCAAATATCTGTATTATTCAAAGGAAAATTTAGTAACTTTAGTAAATATATATTTATTTTAAGTAAAATACCCGAGACTTATTTACCTTTGTATGAAACCAAACAATGAACTCCTTTTTGTGTAATTGATTAATGTTGTGTGCGCGCACGCACACTCACTTCAAATATGACTCAATTTCAAAACAGTTGTGCAAGATGTAGAATTCAACTTCAAATCGAACATCACAGTGAAGGGATATTGGCATTAATTGTTCACATCTTGTCCTAGTGTCGATTTTATTCAACTCGCTTAGCTTGCATTAAATTGATGGACAAGTATTTTGTATTCGTTATTTTTTTCCTTATTTATGAGGGCCATTGGCATATAGCCTTTTTAAGCATTCCTTGTGTATTTTTTGGACGGAATATTATCAAGGACATGATGTGTTAATTAATGAAACTTGAAAGTAGTAATACGGTAAAATATTGGGAACATAAGTGCAACAAACATTGGGAAAGTCCCATTCAGCATTTTCAAGTTTGATAACTTTAAAAAGTCTTTCACTCGTAATTTCATCATTTTCTTTTGTTGCATATATGTTAACTGAATAAGTCAATTTTTGTACTTTTTTTTAAAAAAAAAAAATTCACTCTTATTTCCTATCTTCAGTTAGAAACTAGTATGAATAGGAGATTATATTTGTAATCGTGTAATATCCAAAGTGCACCGGAACAAGGACTCCAAGTTTTGGTTATATATAAGGACCCCTTTGGCACTAATTTCCTATCTTCAGTCGGACACTAGTATGAATAGGAAATTATATTTGTATATAATCGTGTAATATCCAAAGTGCAACCGAATAAGAACTCCCAAGTTTTGGTTATTTAAAGATCCCTTTGGCACTTAATAATTTTCATGCAATCTTAAATCTTCGTAAGAGAGAAAAATCCTTGGAGTTATTACCATAAATTCCTAACTTTTCTCAATTTCTTCTCCTCGTAATTTTCTAACAGTCATATGGCTGAACAAACCTGCTGCTGCATCTCGACATTTGTATTATTAGGCATCCTTTTGGTTATTACGGCCACCGTTACGTGTTCTTTGACGTTCCTCATTGATGATGACGACACTTTACCGGAGTTTCGAATAAACTCAATCACGGTGTCTCGTATTGGCAAAATGGGACTTCGAAATCAATGTAAGAAACGCTAATAAGAATAGCAGATTTTCTTACGACAACATGATAGATATCCTCGCAGTTAATTACAATGAGAAGTATCTCTTTGGAGCAGTAACAGAACCTCTTGTGCAAACACCCAAAACTAACGGTACATTGAATGCAAGTACAATAGTACCACTATTGTTGAAGCTAAGGAATTTTATTACAATATTAGTTGATCAAGATGGTGTCTTGCATGCCCGTTTTCACGTAAAATTGCAAACTACGATTAAGGAAAAGCCAAGTACCAGAAGTTCTATGTACTTTATTCGTGGGTTTTGTAAGGATGTTATAATGAGATTATCGTCTAATGAAACGAATGGAACAATGTTGGAAGGTTCAACATGGTGTTCTATAACAACCACTGGAAGAACTTAATGATTTGGATTTCGAAATTTCGAGTTATGTATTTTATATCGAGTCATTCTAATCGGAGCTTGATTTTGTTAGATGATTTTGTCATAATTTCAAGTCATTCAAGAATATTTTAGACTCATTATTTGATATTTATTAATGTTTAGAGTGTGAAAATAAACATAGATAAAATACTTTTATATGTTTATTTATTTATTTTGGTTTGTGGTTGTAATTTCAAGTCAAGTTTTAAATGTGTAGAAAAATAAACATCGTCGTCGAGAGGAATAGCATTGTGAATTTATAATCAGTGTATCATTAATGAGTGGATCTTGCTTAGTTGTACAAACGTTAGAAATCAATGGAGGTGCATCGAAAGTTAGTACTATATATATAGGTGTAGACATTTGTCGGTTCAGTTTGATTCAGTTACTCAAGGAATCAAAACAGAATTGAAACTCTTGTTTCGATTTTGGTTATCGATTATTTTTTGGTTCTTGTTCAATTCCTATTAAAAAATTAAAATTTGATACAAATACGAAAATATTTAATTATTTGCAAATATCAAAGCTAAATAAAGTCGAATATAGCATCCAAAACATATCAATAACATTTGTTAAACCTAAGTTTCAAATTGAAGGAAATGAAACAACCAAATAATCCTAATATAGGTATATGATACAACCATATCAAATAACTAAATTTAAAGCGAAATATATCATCAAAATACATCAATAAAGCTTTTTAAACATTAAATTTCACGAGTTCTTCACGTTACCAACTCCTCATACAAGAAAAGAATTAATTGTGAATGGTAGTAAACGTTGTCTAAAGTATTAGTGAAATGAAATGTATATTATTCGATCGTGCATTTAATCATCCACCCCATCACATTAGTCGTGGTATTTGCAATCTCTATAAAAGTAAATAAATATCACAATCAAAACAAGCGTTGATCAAAATAATTTATAACGTATAATATATAGAAACTGTAAATTTAATCACATGTTTCAATCTTCTTTAACTCTATCTTATCCATGCATACTCCGACATTGCCTACTTTCAGAAGTCTAGATTCTTCACGTAACCAATCTTCTAAAATCAGTGCACAAAATTTCATGTAAGATATAACTGATATTATCATAATACATTTAAGTAAGCTTGATTTGTACACTCAATCATGTAAAACAACACAGAAAGTGTCAAAAATGTCAAGTGAGCTTAATTTTAAACTGAGAATGTTCGGCTCGGTTTTCGTTTTCCAAATAGAAATTGATCGGTTTTCGGTTCTCCATTTTTCGATTTCGTTTTCGATTCTTATTTTTCTCCTAAAGAACCGTCGGTTTCGGTTTTATTTTTTTTTTAAATTCAATTCTCTCGATTCCGGATTTTTTGTCCACCCCTAAATTATTATATCATTAAATATGGATCTTGCTTAGTTGACTAATTAATGATTAATTTATTTAGCTATAGAGTTTGGCATCTTGCTTAGTTGACTGTGCATGTTTGGAAATCAATTAAATTAAAGTTTTAAGTGATTATAAGTTGTAGGTGTTAGTGTGCATATAATAATTAATAAGAGCTTATTTGTAAATCATATATAAATTAAAAAATGTATATTAATCAGCTCGGATTATAGTTAATCACTTCCCAAACATCCACGATTCAACACAAAAATGCAATGAACCTCGCACAAATTTATTTCTATTGAAGTAATCAGGATTAAAAGTATTATGAGTTAAATATTGACTTATAATTAGAAAGTAAATTAAAAGTAATAAAAATAACGTATAACTAAAAAATTGCTTAAAGAGAAAAAAAACGCTACTAAGTAAAAAATCTTGTAACTAAAAAATTAATTGCAAGTAATATAATCACTTTTGAGTAAACTTACATACAATTAAGAAACTCGTATTCATTAAAAGAGTATTTGAGCCAACATGTAGATTATTTGAACAACCACAAAATTTAATTAATTGAAAGTAAGTTCATGAACAACACATGCGATCATCACCTAGACATTGCCCACACGGCAGCACCATCTAAATTTTGTAATGGAGGGTCAAGGTACCTTAATTTGTTCAGTTTTTTCTGATGAATTCAAGATAAGATACGTCCTTGTAAATAGGAGGATTTCCGAGCTCTTTTAGAGGTCCGTACGCCTTTAGGAGTCGATCAAAACAAGGATAGAAGATATGCGCGGACGAAACTCGAGTTTCAATAGGTCTAGCCAATACTCGATGCTCCATGCTCTTGAATTTGTCGTTGCTAATAAGCTGTTTACCAAATATTTCAAATTAAAATGTGAACGGATCTGGATCTGATTTGGAGAGGAAACTTCTCTATTTTATTATATCAAATCTGAATTATAGTAAATGGAAAGCAAGCTATTTATACTACTGAAGCTACCGTCCAAAAACATAAAAAGAAAGAAAACAGAAAAACTAAAATATAAAACACTGACTAATAGGAAATGACATGTCGTCAACTAATGTCACACCAAATTGGAGTTTGATAAAAATCTGTCAAGCCCAACTTGGAAAGCAAGAAAATGAACTGTGGAGCTCCAACAACTTTGGTGAACAAGTCGGCCAATTGATGTCTGGATTGCAAATACTGAGGAAGCACAAATCCTTCCTTAAATTTTGTTTCGAACGAAATGACAATCAATCTACAAATGCTTCGTTCTTTCACAGAAAACAAGATTGACAACAATGTGAATGGCCGCTTTATTGTCATACTAAAGCGGTATAGGCAAACAAGGAGAAATCTTGAAATCCTGTAGGATACAAGTGACCCACTGGAGTTCGCAAAGTGTGGTTGCAAGGCTCCTATATTCCGCCTCAGCTGAAGAGCGAAAAATGGTAGTTTGTTTCTTCGATTTCCAAGAAACCAATGCACTACCAAGGTAGATACAATACCCAGTAACACACTTCCTAGTGTTGATGCACGATGCCCAATTAGCATCACAGAATTCCTCCAACTGTAAAGAACTATGTACAGGGTAGTACAAACCTTTAGATGGGCAACTTTTGAGATATTTGACGAGATGAAGTGCTGCATTCCAATGATCAAGGCGAGGCTAATGCACGTACTGAGTGAGTTGCTGGACACTAAAGGTAATGTCTGATCTTGTAATATTCAGATAAAGAAGTCTGCTAATGAGCCTCCTCTATCTGTCAGGATCATGCAACAAAGGACCAGAATCAATCCCTCAGAGTTTAGTGCCCTTAAGAAGTGGTGTAGCAACTGGCTTAGCCCTTGTTAAACCTGCATCGCGAAGTATGTCCAGAATATACTTCTGTTGATTTGAGGTAGGTCCCTGATTCACTTCTAGCTATCTCAATACCTAAAAAATATTTAACAAACTCAAAATCTTTGATAGTAAAGAGTCGATTGAGATAACACTTAACTTCATCAATAGCTTTGTTACTATCCCCAGTGAATAGAACATCATTAACATAAACTATTAAAGCAAGAAAATAATCATTTGTTGTCTAATAAACAGACAATGATCATGGCTTGACTGCACAAAACCAAAATTCTGAAACTGAATACAAAATTCAGTGTTCCATTATCTCGACGCCTGTTTTAATACATAAAGGCTCCTTTTTAGTTTACAAACTTGCCCTGGATTAGCCTAGGAATAACATTCTGGAGGTTTCATATAGACATCCTCAGTTAAGTACCCATGCAAAAAAGCATTATTTATGTCTAGTTGATGTAGATCCCAAGATCTAGAAGTAGCTATAGCAACAAAAAGTCTAACAACTACTAATTTCCCCACAGGTGAAAAGCTGCCTGTGTAATCAATCCCAACAATTTGATTGAAGCCTTTAGCCACTAATCTGGCGATGAACCTGTCCACTATGCTATTTGTATTCATTTTAATCTTGTATACCCACTTTGATCCTAAAGCTTTCTTACCAGGAGGCAGAGAGGTAATCTCCCAGGTGTAATTAAGTTCCAAGGCAAGTAACTCATCATTCATAGCCTTAACCCATTCATGACTTTTACTGGCCTGTAAATAAGAATAAGGCTCCTGTGTTTTGGACAAATTTACCAGAAAATCCATATATTTATCACTAATTTGAGGTGAGATAGTGCATTGAAATGTTGGTGGAGCATAGGGAGAACCAAAATTTTTTATGTTAACAACATAGGCTTTATCAGTGCATGTAGAATTAGGAATAGTGGTGATGAAATCTTGAAGCCATGCTGGTGTTTACTTTTTCCTTGTGCTTCTTCTGAGTCCAATATGAGGCTGAACCTTAGCAGGACTGAATTCTTGTAAAATTGGTGAAGGATGTGAACTGGATTCTTATAGAATTGGTGAATGATGTGAAGTGGGAGTAAATGAAGGAAACTCTATGTGTTCATAAGAAGAAGGTTGAACAGATGTGATAAGAGATTGAGCCATATTAGTGCAAGATGATGAACTAGGATTATGAACTGGAGTGTGATAGTTGCAGTTATCAAAGGACAAAGGCAGTGGAGTTATTTCATTCAATTCTTTATGAGTTTGATAAGGAAAAATATGTTCACAGAATTTCTCATCCCTAGACTCAATTATTTGCTTTGAATCCAGATTATATAATTTAAAAGCCTTTTGACCAGAACTGTATCCCAGGAATATGCATTTATAGGCTCTAGGATCAAATTTCAACTTGTGAGGATAAGTATTAGATGCATAACAAAGACAACCAAAGGAGCATGGAATAATCAGGCTTTCTTCCATAGAAAATTCCACAGGGTGCTTTCCATTTGAGAACTAAGCTAGGTAATTTGTTAATGATGAATGTGGCTAAGAGGATGGAATATGTCCAGAACTTGATTGGTAGATTAGAATGAAACATTAAGGATCTCGCCATTTGTAACAAATGCTTGTGTTTCCTCTCCTGATTATAACCCCTTCGGTGTATTGACCGAAAATTCTCACAACAATATAATACAAAACCCAAGAAAGCTAAAGTGATAAATAAAGCGATAAACACCTTAACTCGAGTTTAAATCTAACCCAAAATTCAAGAATTAACTAACCCTAGCCCAATGGGTATCAACTAAACAAATTCCAAGGTGGCGGAAAATAAACAATAATACAAGAATAATAATACTCAAGCAAAGTTGATTAACTTCCAAGAAAAATACAAGAACAAAGGAGGTTTAACCTTACCTCAAAAGGAGTCTCTCCAGACTAAGCTCTCAAGAGCATTACAATGAACCACCAAGTTGTCTTTACAAATGAAAAACATGTGTATATAATGTACAAATTGGGCAAAATGTGTAATTTCGAAAATTGCAAGAAAAATCTCGTTTTTGTGAAACGGAGTGTTTTGGTCGATCGACACGGTCGATCGAACCATTTTCGATTGATCACATAGTCGACCGAAATGGGACTTTCGGTCGACCAACCCTCAGCCGAACGCGACTGAGGCAACCTTCAAAAATCCTCTACAGAGTTTCGGTCGACCGGAATGACTTTCGGTCGACCGAAATTGGTTGAGTCCAATTTCTTCTTCTTTTTGGCTCCAACTTGATTCTCGACTTGCTTTTCTTGACTTTAATTACTTGTTTAGCCTCGAATCTTGAACCTCCTTAGCATCGAATCTCGTCATGGGTCCCACAGGCTTGCACATCGAGGTTTGACTTTCTTGGTTCTCATCATCTCCACTAACCCGTTTTGTTGAGATGTATAGGTGCAAGATTTTTGATGAAGAATACCATGTTGGTGAAAAAGGTTTAGACACTCTTTATTTGTGAACTCGGTTCCATTGTCTGTTCTAATCTTTTTGATCCTTTTTTCAAATTGAGTTTGAATCATTAGGATGAATCCTTCAAAGATTGAATAAACCTACGTTTTGTGGGACATTAAGAAAGTCCAGGTACACCTACTGAAATCATCTATAATTGTGAGCATAAAAGGTGCTTTGGATAATGCTAGCTGATTGTAGGGTCTCCACACATCAATATGTAACAAATCAAAGGTTCCCTTTGAGGTAATGGGGCTTGTTGGAAAAGGTATCCTTTGTTGTTTGCCCTTATGACATGCTTCACATTCCTGTAAAAGTAAACTCTCACTACTATTTGAAGGAATTTGAATGAAATCAAAATGATGTAAAATAGGAAGTGAGGCATGACCAAGTTTATAGTGCCATTCAGTCAATGAATTATTACAACTATTGTGTGCAAGTTTTTGAGTAATACAATCAAATGAAGGTAGTCCGGAAGCAACAGAGGACTTTGAGTTAAAACTATTTCCTAAAAGGCTTGATTTCTTGAGGACATAGAGGTTTTCAATCAGCTTTCCTATGGCCAGATTTTCCTCATTCTGCAGGTCCTGCAGAAGATAATGTGTGGGATAGAATGTAAATTTGATTTGAGCACTTTCTACCAAATTAGCAACAGAGAGAAGATTGAATTTAAAGCTAGGAATGAAAAGAACATCAATGAGGTTGAGTATGTTATTTAATGATATGTTTCCTCTGTGTCTAATAGATTTAATTGTGCCATCTGGGAGATAAACAGGTATATGTGTCAAGGCAGGTTTAGGATGACAAATCAGATTCAAATCAATGCACATATGACACCTAGTGCTTGTGTCCAATATCCAGGAACCCTCCCTTAGTTTATCAAGCACAGTGAAATCATTGCAGTAATTATTGACAGTTTTCATACCTACAAAGTCTCCAAAGTGAGCAAAATTCATAGCTCCAGCATTGCTCATTTGGATTTTGTTCTTCATAAACTTCATAACCTCCTATTGCACTATATTTGATTGTTTAAGCCAAGTTAGCCGTAGTTCTATTTTTCGTACTTATCTTGATCTTAAATTTAGACAATTGTAAGTGATTTAAGATATGATATTGCTAATTATGTGTTGATTTTATTTTTTTAAGAAAAACTCGATTTTGGATGCGTTTGGAGGTGAAACGAAGAAAATGGAATAAAATCGTGCACAAAGGACTAAATTCGACAAAATAAAGAACAAAGATTCTAATGATTTAATTGCATAATTGAAGAGATTCAAGGACCAACTTGATTTATTTTAGAAAATTGAGGTCTTACAAGCAAAACCTACAACCTAATTATAATTGGGCTTTAAACATCAATTGAAAAAAAACTCCTATTTGGCATGAATTGTGGAGAGTTGGTTGCCATATTTTAGAGGAGAGTTTTGGTTGGAATTAAGGGGAGAATTCGGCATATTGTGAGGGAGTCAGTGGAGGCATTAACAGCAAAAAATACTTCTTGGTGGAATTAATCGGAGTGGCTGGGTTTGTAAAGGAGAATTGGTAGCTGGTGAAATAGAAAGAAGTGGGACTCCTTGGGAATTGGAAGTGACGGTGGAGCAATTGAGGAGACAAAAAGGTTGGGAAGGAGTTATTTGGTTGGTCTCCTGGTGAGTGGAAAGATTTAAGAGAGAAATATATACATATTCGGCAGCTTGGAATCGAGGGAGAGGCACGATTGGGAATAAAAGTCAGCGGCTGCTGGACTTAGAAGAAGAGACGGCAGACTTGGATCGACGGAGCAAAATTGGAGTTTCTTTTGTGCTTTCAATCGGGTGATGTCAATCAATTATTTTATTGATTATTCATCAATTAATATGCTAGTTTAATCTTTTTATGTAGTGGATGAAGATGAAACGTGTTTATTTATTTCAATTCAAGAACTAGTAGTTTACGAATTTCTTGTGTTGTCTTGATTTATCTTGCATGCTTTATTGTTATTATTTGATTGATTGACCATCAATTAAATATATCGTTGCTTGTTGTAGTCTTGAAAAAGTCACAATAAGTTGGAACATTGCATGATCAACACGTGAACACTAGATGTTAGGAATAACACTGTGACATGTGTAATGTAATGGATAATTGTGTGATTTAATGTATTCTAAGCATTCGTATTCGGACTGGGAATAGATTCAGGTCATGTTTATGATAGATTTAATTTATCTTGGAAAAGAAAATTAATTGCATGTGAATTATCGATTGTTAAGTAACGCTTGAATGATTTAAACAACAAAATTGTTGAATTGAGATAGGTGATAACAAGTGGATTCGGATTCCAATACATGCTCCACATTCATATTTACTCCCCAACATTTTTATTTATTTTAGTTATTCATAGCAATTTTTAGTTAAAATAGACAAACAAACCATGTTATTATTTTTTGTTTCAATTAACTGGATAGACGATAAACTGATAATTTAGACTAAAATTTATTCCTCGTGGGAATGATACTCTCAACTCATCACAATTATTACTTATCAACAATCCTGTGTGCTTGCATGATTCAGTCAAACAAGTTTTTGGCGCTATTGCCTGGGAATAACGGATTTAGTATAATTATTAGTTTACCTTTAATTCAATTAAATTTTAAATTTTGTTTTTTTTTATTATTTCGTTTTGTTTTGTTTTTATTATTCATAATTCCTTGTTTTTCTCTTCATATTGGTCATTGAGTAATATATGCTAGGTTTTAACAAGTCTGAACTATTACCAGTAGATCTTGAAATGGAAAGAACATTTAAACAACGTTGAAGAGAACAAAGAAAAAACAGGAATTTGGCAAATAATCAAAATTCTAATGAAAATCAATTGCCACTTGCTCCTCTTGAGCAAGAAGTGCAAATTCAACCAGGAGCATTTTTCGATAATGCTCAAGCTCTAATTGGGGATTATGTAAATCCTGCGCTCGCCCCTGTACAACAAACAATTGTTTATCCACCGTTTGGACAGGCAAATTACCTCCTTAGACCTAATGTCATAGACTTATTTCAAAATCATCAAGCCATCAAGTTCTTTGGAAAGGTGACTGAAAATCCGCATGAACACATTCAAGCATTTTTAATGCTATGCGATGTAATTAGTCACGAAGAGATGTCAGCGGACGCTTTTCAAATGCATTTGTTTCCCCACACTTTAAAATATAATGCAACGGAATGGCTACGCTCATTAGCTCCCGGAAACATTGTATCTTGGAATGACATGGTGCAAAAATTCACCATGAAAATTTTCCCTTCATCTCGAGTTCTCCAAATCAAAAAAGTTCACACTTTCAAAAAACGAGACATTGAGAGTTACCCTGAAGCATGGACGAGATTTAAGGACTATTTTTGAAAGTGTTCAAATCTGGACATTCCTAAAAATGCTCAGGTCTGAATACCGCAATATGTTTGATGCTTCGGCAGGGGAATCAATAACGAGATTAGATATTGACCGAGCACATGAACTATATGAGAGAATTGCAGAGAACTAGACGATGTGGCCTATTGAAAGGGAAATTCCAAGAAAGGTATCTGGTGTCCATAATGTCGATGCAGTTGCACGGTTGGTTGTCCAAATTGAAGTAATTTCAAAAAAAAAAAACTGGACAATTTAACTCGACCTGTGCACATGGTGCAACAATCAACACTAGTTTGCGAAGGATGTGAGGCAAATCATGTTACAACTAGCTGTCATTTAGCCTCAACACATGGAATGCAATATGAGGAGGTCAGCTATGCCCAGAATTTTCAAAAGTATCAAAATGATCCCTATTCCAATAACTACAACCCAGGGTGGAGAATCATCCGAATTTCTCTTGATCTAACAATCAAGGTTAAGGCCATGAAGGAAATTTCCTAACAAAACCACTAGGTTCTCAGCATCAACAACCACAACAACAACAACAGCCAAAGAAGCCATCGTTGGAAGATATGTTTTCATAATACATGGCTAAAACTGAACATCTTCTTGCAAAAATAGAAGCTAACTTTCAAAATCAACAGGCAGCAATAAAAAACTTGAAAAATCAAATTCGACAGATGGCTATGACATTAACAAACAGAACTCAAGGAACCCTACCAAGCAACATAGAGAAAAATCCTAAGAAACAGTATTTGTTGTTGAAACACTGAATCATGCAGTTATTGAGACACCTTCAATTACAGCTGCACCACCTATTAAAGCATATGTGCTGCCTATTCCATTCCCCCGAAGGCTTCAAAAGCAGACAAATGATGAACAACTTCATGCCATTATTATAAGGAGTGGAGTTTTGTTGCCAAAGATAAATGTGAAGAAGAAAGCACCTTACGGGGTTCTGATAACTCAAATGGACAAGGAACAAGTGATTCAGTCTGAAGAATCAATAAAGATAAACGAAAAAGTACAATTAGATAGTTCATGAGGTAAGACACCCGTTCATGTTAATCAACACACATCTTCAAACCCATTTCCTCAAAGGTTACAAAATACTAAGTTGGAAAAACGGTTCAAGAAATTCTTGGATGCCTTTAGACAACTGCATATTAACATCACATTCATTGATGCCATAATGCAAATGTCAAACTATGTGAGATTTTTGAAGGAGATGTTGACAAAGAAGAGGAAGTTGCCACAAGATGAAGAAGTGGCATTGACAGAAGAATGCAGTGCAATCCTAAAGCATAAGCTCACTCCTAAACTAAAAGATTCAGGGAATTTCACTTTACCTCGCTCTATAGGAAATTCCATCAATTTAAATGCTTTAATTGATTCTGGAGCAAGTATTAACTTAATGCCAATGTCTATTTATAGGAAATTAGGATTGAGAGATCCTAAAACAACTTCAATAATCTTATAGTTGGCTGATAGGACACTCAAGCACCCTTATGGAGTGGTTGAAGATTTGCTCATCAAAGTTGAAGATCTCATCTTTCCAGCTGATTTCATTGTTCTGGATATTGAGGAAGACTATAACATTCCGGTGATCCTAGGAAGACCATTCCTAGCAATCGGACGAGCCCTGATGGATTTTGAAAAGAGTGAAATAATCTTGAGATTAGAGGAAAAACAACAAAGCTTCAGCATGACTAATGCACTCAAACAACCTTCATATCTCAAAGAATGCAAAAGGATTGATCTCAAAGAAGAGGAAGACTGAAGATTTCACAAGACTAGGAGAAAAGATAATGAATATGGTGGACTGGTTGGAAGGGATAAAAATGACAATCTAAGAATGTGGAGACTAATGGATGAACATGAGAAAATCTACATGTGCAGTAAATGCAAGGCTAAAAATTCCTTATTCCAGCCACCTTGAATAGTAAAAACATCAAAGTCAAGCTAATGACTATAAACAAGCGCTTATTGGGAGACAACCCAATTTTCTTCACTTTTATTTATTTAGCTTTATATGCATTGGTATTTTTTTTTATTTTTGCATCTTCATCTAATAACATGACTAATGCCTGAATTTTATTTCTACCTTGATAAGACCGATTCTTTAACAGGAAGATGCTCAAGGAAATTTGAGAATTCATGTCTTCACCTCCACTTTCATATTGACCAGGGAAGTCCTTTAACCCTTCCCCCAGTTATACTTTTATGTGCTTGATTTGATACATTGAGGATAATGTATATTTTAAGTTTGGGGTGGGTGATCCATTTTTCATTTTTTTTATTCAGCATGCATAAAAAAAAAAAAGGAGAGAGAAAAAAAAGGAGAGAGGGAGAGAGAGAGAAAATTTGAAATTTTTGTTTACATGTGTATTGCCTAGGATATAGTATGGATCAAATTTTGCTTTGGCTTGAATTTTGAATAACATGAAAACATAAATTTTATGAACTAGTTATTACTTGCTATATTTCATCTTCCTGAGCACATAGCCATTGTTGGATTATTACTTGTATACGGATTTGTTTAACACATGTGTTGGGAATTACACGTTGATTCCCCTTCTTTAACCCACAGGATCTTTTTGTATTCAAGAAATAATTGAGCAACAAGAAAATAAATAACAACGACGCAAAATTTTTGGATCGCCAAAGCCTTTCACTATATAATAAATTATTACAATTATATAGAATTTCATTCACCAACCAAATCCCATAGACTATAGAGAAAATACTAATAATGAACTTCTATCCAACCCAAGTTTCTACCATTTGAATTATCCCACAAAGAGTTCACAAGAAACTACAAAGATAAAGCTCTCAAATTCTCTCTAATTAGTCTCACATAAGATTCACAACATTTTGGCTCCCTAATACACATATTTATAGGTAAAAACAACCCCTAGAATATATAGAATTTGTATCCAAGTAAGTTTCCTTATTGAAGTAGAATACCAAAATAAAGTCTTTTATTTTTATTTTCACCTTTAACTTAGTTTCCAAGTCAACTACTTTAATAGGGAAATCAATTGTCCAAGATATTCACATTCTTAATTTGGGTCAAATATCCCAACAATCTCCACCTTGACACAAATTCATCTGAGCCAAAATATTCAAAAAAAATAATTAATCATTGGGTAAATAGGTAAGCTTTTTCACTTTGACGATCCCATATTCCACCATATGAGTATAATCACTCATAATTATCAACGAATCCCGAGCTTTTCATCGGCCCATGTCGAAACAAAATTGTTGAAAAACTATGGTGCAACTCCTATTGTTTGATTTTCCATAGGAGCCCATCAGCCATCTACATCAATTTAACCACACAACTTGCATCCAAGTCAAACCAATGCTGTGTGCAAACACATGCACCCACCAGTAAGAGCACATCCTCTATTATAGCAACTGGAATTATGCCATGAGGATGTCACATCTTACTCAGAGTACATCATCACCGCTCTCCACCAGGAGAGTTGCATTGTCTACCTTCGAGCAGTCAGCCGAGTCTGCTCCACCTTTTAGACAGTTTCTTCTTACGTGACTGAATTGTCCACAGTTCCAACATACAACCTTCTTCTTCATGGAGTTACCCCTCTTTCATTTTTCAGTAACAAGCAAATTATTTCCAGATAAATTATCGCCTCTACCTAATCTCTGTTCTTTAGAGATCAACTTACTTGTAACTTCTGCAAAGTCCATCGTTTCTTTCCCATACATCAAAATCGGCTTGATGTGCTCAAACGTGGATGGAAGAGACCAGATGAGCCTCAACACTTTATCCTCATCTTCAACTTTGATTCCAATAGATTCCAGTTCAGAAACAATCCCGTTAAGAAAACTAAGATGGTCGGAGATTTTTGTACCTGCGCTCATTCTCAACGAATGAAACTGTTCCTTGAGATACAAGCGATTTGACAAGTTCTTAGTTTGATACAACTCTTCCAGTTTTTCCCAAAGTTCCTTAGCAGTAGATATCTCATGAATATTTGTAAGAACATTATTGGCCAAACAAAGTCGTATTGTACTAGCAGCTCTCAAATACAATTCTTCCCAATCTTCATCACTCTTGCTGGATTCAGTTTCTTTTTCTTTTCCTTTGTCAAAACTCTCGGTTGGTTTCTCTTTCAAAGCTTTGTGCAGACCCGCCTGGAGTAAAATATCCTTGACTTGTACTTGCCACAAGCCAAATTAATTTTTCCATCAAATTTCTCCACGTCGTACTTGACATACATATTTTCTTTTGCTCCAATAAAATCTTCGGACCACCTGACGCTCTGATACCACTTGTTGGGAATTACACGTTGATTCCCCTTCTTTAACCCACAGGATCTTTTTGTGTTCAAGAAATAATTGAGCAACAAGAAAATAAATAACAACGACGCAAAATTTTCAGATCACCAAAATCTTTCACTATATAATAAATTATTACAATTATATAGAATTTCACTCACCAACCCAATCCCATAGATTACAAAGAAAATACTAATAATGAACTTCTATCTAACCCAAGTTTCTACCCTTTGAATTATCCCACAAAGAGTTCACAAAAAATTACAAAGATAAAACTCTCAAATTCTCTCCAATTAGTCTCACATAAGATTCACAATATTATAGCTCCCTAATACACATATTTATAGGTAAAAACACGCCCTAGAATATGTAGAATTTGTATCCAAGTTTCCTTATTGAAGTAGAATACCAAAATAAAGTCTTTTATTTTCCTCTTCACCTTTAACTTGGTTCCCAAGTCAACCACTTTAATAGGAAAATCAATTGTCCAAGATATTCACATTCTTAATTTGGGTCAAATATCCCAACAACATGTGGGGAAAATTTATGCAATTTGAACTTAGGAATGACTTGTAAATCCCTTAACTTAGATCATTAGACATCCTGTCTCTAAAATAGAACCAAGCATGCTCAAAATGCAAGTTTGGGGGGTAGAATGATTGGAATGTTCATGTGTTGATGAGTTGGAGGTCTGTGGTTCTTGGTTTTGCACTTTAGTTAAGATGATTTGGTTAACGGGTATAAACCATAACCAACATAAAAATAGAAAAATGCTGAAGGTCTTATTCTACACTTCAAATGCCTTTTTGACTCAAGCAAGTAAGCTTTAAGGGTCTTTCAAACCTGGTACCCTAAACTCAATTGAGTTGGGAGCGATCAGCAAAAAGCTCGTTACAGAGGTCAATTAGAAAGCAAGTAAGGAAAGTGGACTTACACATAAGACAATCAAACAACTTTAAATTTTCTTTGTTGCCTTTGTGACTCGGGTAATTAAGTCCGAGGGGTTCTCTGAACTTGATGCCCTAAAGTCGTTTGGCTTAGGAGTCATCGACCCAAAACTCGCTACAGGGGTCACATAGAAAGCAAATGAGAAAAGTATTGCATAAAGATGGTAAGAGATAAGGACATAAAAGAAAAAGAAAAGAAAAATTCGTCCATAAAAAAAAATTGTTTGGTATAAGCTTTGTTGACTAAACTATGGAGATAAAATGTGTAAAATTGGGGATTGCTTACTTTTGACTTGTTGTGTATTCATATTTCTAATTCTCACTATCTTGTGTCGAAAAAGCAAAGAAAATATTGAGAAATCACCTTAGATAAAAACTAGGGGATGTGAGAGAAAAGCCGTAAGTTGTGATCATCCATGAGCGTTGAAAAGAAAATCATTAGATAAATAGGGTTGACCACATGGGATTTGAGCTTGATATTGCATAAAGAGCTGCACATTTTTAATTATATCGTTGCATGAGTAGGAGTTTGACAATGGCTATTCACAAACACATTTGAAAATCTAGCATGAAATAACTATAATTATTTTGCTTTATTGTTCATAACTCTTATTGAAGTAAAAATTCATTTGAATTATTGAGGCATATGGTAAACATGTTGACATGACAAGAATATTTGTACTTTGCTATTTTTGATTCATTAGTTTCATTCTATCTTATTCGAGGACGAACAAGAGTTTAAGTTTGGAGGGTTTGATAAGTATGTTCGTACTTATCTTGGTCTTAAATTTAGGCAATTGTAAGTGATTTAAGATATGATATTTCTAACTATGTGTTGCTTTTATTTGTTTTAGGAAAAACTCGATTTTGGATGCGTTTGGAGGTGCAACGAAGAAAATGGACTAAAATCATGCACGAAGGACAAAATTGCAAACAATTCATATATGAGACGGGAGACAAAATAAAGAACAAAGATGCTAATGATTATTGCATAATTGAAGAGATCCAAAGATCAACTTGAATTATTTGAGAAAATTGAGGTCTTACAAGCTAAACCTACAGCCTATTTATAATTGGGCTTTAAACATCAATTGAAAAAAAGACTCCTATTTGGCATGAATTGTGGTGAGTCAGCCGCCATATTTTAGAGGAGAGTTTTGGTTGGAATTAAGGGGAGAAGTCAGCAGATTGTGAGGGAGTCAGTGGAGGCATTAACAGAAAAAAACACTTCTTGGGGGAATTAATCGGAGTGGCTGGGTTTGCAAAGGAGAATTGGTAGCAGGTGAAATAGAAAGAAGTGGGACTCCTTGTGAATCGGAAGTGACGGTGGAGCAATTGAGGAGACAAAAGGTTGGGAAGGAATTATTTGGTTGGTTTCCTAGTGAGTGGAAGGATTTAAGAGAGAAATATATACATATTCGACAGCTTGGAATTGAGGGAGAGGCACGACTAGGAATAAAAGGTGGCGGCTGCTGGGCTTAAAGGAAGAGATGGCAGACTTGGATCAAAAGAGCAGTATTGGAGTTTCTTTTGTGCTTTCAATCGGGTGATGACAATCAATTATTTTATTGATTATTCATCAATTAATATGCTAGGCTAATCTTTTTATGTATTGGATGAAGATGAAGCGTGTTTACGAATTTCTTGTGTTGTCTTGATTGATCTTGCATGCTTTATTGTTATTATTTGATTAATTGGCCACCAATTAAATATATCGTTGCCTTTTGTAGTCTTAGAAAAGTCACAATAAGTTGGAACATTGCATGATCAACACGTGAACACTAGATGTTAGGAATAACACTATGACATGCAATCTAATGGATAATCGAGTGATTTAATGCAAACTAAGCATTCGTATTTGGACTAGGAATAGATTCAGATCATGTTTAGGATATATTTAATTTGTCTTGGAAAAGAATTAATTGCATGTGAATTATCGATTGTCAAGTAATGCTTGAATGATTTAAACAACAAAATTGTTGAATTGAGATAGGTGATAACAAGTGGATTCGAATTCCAATACATGCTCCCCATTCATATTTACTACCCAATATTTTTATTTATTTTAGTTATTCATTGCAATTTTTAGTTAGAATAGACAAACAAACCATCTTTTTATTTTGTGTTTCAGCTAATTGGATCGACGATAAACTAATAATTAAGACTAAAACTTATTCTTCGTGGGAACGATACTCTCGACTCATCACAATTATTACTTGTCAACGATCCCGTGCACTTGTGGGTTAGGCTGGGTGTTTACCGTTTCGGTTCGGTTATTAAAAGAACCAAAACCGAACCGAAACTTTCGGTTCAGTTCTTTCAAAGACAAGAACCGAACGGTTTCGGTTTCGATTTGGTTTTCGGTTATTTTTCGGTTTTTGTTCGGTTCTAACTAAAAAAAATTAAATTTGATGCAAATACAAAAAAAAAAAATCTAATTGTTTGCAAAAATTAAAGGTAAATACAACCAAATAAAATTTTCAATTAAAATTAAAGTCCAAATTCATGTATTACCACGAATGTTAATCTCAAAATCTTGATAGTTAAAATCTTTTTTTTACTCTAAAACCATTCTTATTTGAAAAGGATATCACGTCGAGGAAGTAAGAACATTTGAATCTCATTAAAAGTAAATTCCACAAAATAATAATACTATAATAGTGTATGAAATAACTTAAAAGTAAATTATTAAATTCCATAATAATAGTGTATCAAACAGACAACATTTCATACACTGTCTAAGTATCTATACATTAAAGTGTGGTTCTACTTGGATAATATTGTGAGTAATGGATTTTTAATTAAAATACTACCAATATAAACAACATTTCTCAAAGGGAAAAATTGTGAGTAAATTTATACTCCTCTGACCCATTGTCTACAAATTAAAGCATGAATATAAATATATTTTGTTGTATAATTCAATGAAAAATTCAAAAAATAAATATTTTTATCGGTTTTGATTTCGGTTTTGATTTTAAGAACCAATCGGTTTCGATTTTGATTTTTTTTTTCAAGAACCAAAATATTTCGGTTTTTTCGGTTCGGTTTACTCGGTTCCGATTTTTTTGTCCACCCCTACTTGTGGGATTCAATCGAAGAGTCTACTGTAAACAGATCTTGTCCTCTGTTCCCTTCCTTTCCTAAACCATTCTGGATAGCCGTGAATTTTAAAGCATCTCTCTTTATTATGCCCAATCATTTTGCAGTAATCGCAATACAGATTAGCTTTCTCCTACGTAATAAGTCTATCATTAGGTCACATGCCTCTTCCAGTTCCACGACCAAAACCTCCTCCTCTATTATATCCTTACGTTTTAATCATTAATGCTGCATTTTCACCTGTGTCTGGGTATGCCTGATGTATAACTCGTTGTTTCCTAACTCTTAAAATCATGGAGTATGCCTTGTTTACTGAAGGTAAGGGATCCATCACTCGAATCTGATCTCAGATATGATCAAAGGAGTCATTCAACCCCATGAGAAATTGAATCAGCCTGTTAAATGTGTTTAACTCAGCTACTTTTTTAGCTGCTCCACAGCTACAAACTGGTATTGATAGTAAACAATTCAGTAAATCCCATAGTTTTTTAAGTTTTGTGTAGTACATCATCACAGGAATAATACCTTGATTTATACAACTAAATTCTCTCTGCAGTTGGTATAGAAGTGGTCCATCAGACTCTCCAAATCTCTCTTCCAGCTCAATCCAAAGTTCTCTAGCCGAAGCGGTGTATAGAAAACATCAACTATATCCTTGGAGATTGAATTGAGGATCCAAGATATAATAATGCAATCAACTTGTTTCCATTTATCATAATTAGCAGAATTCTCACCTGGTTTCTCCAACTTTCCATTTATAAATCCTAGCTTATTTTTAGCTCCAAGTGTTATCTTTATAGATCGATTCCTGCTTAAGTAATTGTTTCCAATCAGAGGAGAACTCACCAGTAACATTCTGGGTGATCGAATCCTTGTAGTTGCAAACGTTCGTGTTCCAAATTTTCTGTGGTTTTTGCTATGTTCTTCGTGATTGGGTCTCCTTCCATTATTTGGAATTAAAGCTGTGGTTTTGATACCATGAATGGATCTAGATTTGATTTAGAGAGGAAACTTCTCTATTTTAATATATCAAATCTGAATTACATTAAATGAAAAGCAAGCTATTTATACTACTAAAGCTATTGTCCAAAAAGTTTAAAAAGAAAGAAAACAGAAAAACTGAAATATAAAACGCTGACTAATAGGAAAATGACATGTCATCAACTAATGCCATGCCAAATATCACTTCAAAATGAAACCATCTTTAATTGATGAATAAATCAAACTATCATATTCAATATTCATACCTGCATAAAACTTCCAATGTTTTCTATTAAAGCTCCTTTAATGGGAGGCATATCGACCGAATAATTCTAATGATGATTCTGGAGGCCACCGGTGTCATCCTAGACCAATACGGTTAGCATTGTGGGATCAGTGTGCTTCTCCATACCAAGTCTTGTCAGGTTCAGGACATGCCTAATAATATAGACATGACAAAGTCTCACTTTTCATGAGAATTGCATCTTTTGTTGTGATTCTCTGATCACGAAAGAGGAATTTAAAAGAGAAGAAAATAATTCCATTTCTACTCGAATAGAGTTTTTTTACAAGAGTCGATACACTCAATTGCAAATACACAAATAACCTCTCTCTCTTTCTAAACTCTTCCTCTCTTTCTCTCTTATTTCTTGGAGTATCTCTCAATGGATAATCTCTCTTTCTATCTCTCTTGGATAAAAGAAAATTACATAAGAGAAAACTTATATTTACATAAGAGGCAAGCTCATGTATTTATAGACTACATCCACCTCCATTGGAGAGGAGAAAATCAAGTTGTCGTTGACCATGAGTTGGATATTAGTTGGCTATGATAAGGTGATAAGAGGATAAGGTGATAAGGTTTGAATATTCAAATTCCTTAATCACCAAGTAACTTCACCAATTCCATGCATGCAAAGTTGATGATCTTCCACAACTTTCTATATCAATCCATGTATGGAGGTGGGAAATTTGAGGTTGGATAATTAAAAATACAGTTGGACTTATCAATTCTCCCCCTCCAGCTGCATTTGAGGCAATTGTAATCTGCCAACCATTACAGCTATGTCTCTGTATAGCTCTAGCTTCTCCTTTGAAACCACCTTTGTCAACATGTCCGCTGGATTCTCCTTTGTGTGGATCTTCACTAATCTCAATAGTTGTTGATCCATCACTTCTTGTACCCAATGATAACAAATGTCAATGTGCTTTGTACGAGAATGATACATTGAGTTCTTACTCAAGTCCAGAGCACTCTGGCTATCACAATGTACTCTATAGTCATTCTGCTTGATTCCCAATTCTTGAAGAAATCTCTTTAGCCACAACATTTCTTTTCCAGCTTCTGCTGTTGCAATGTATTCTGCTTCTGTTGTGGATAAAGCAACAAACTTCTGTAGTCTTGATTGCCATGACACAGCTCCCCCTACAAAAGTGTATAGGAATCCTGATGTAGATTTCCTTCCATCAAGATCTCCAGTCATATCTGAATCTGTATAGCCTTCCAAGATCGGATCAGCTCCCCCATAGCACAGACATGTCTTTAATGTACCTTTGAGGTACCTGAGAATCCACTTGACTGCCTCCCAATGTTCCTTTCCTGGATTAGAAAGAAAATGACTCACCATGCCAATCACATGAGCAATATCGGGCCTGGTACACACCATTGCATACATTAGGCTTCCTACTGCTGAAGAATATGGTACTGATGACATTTCCTCTATCTCTTTCTTGGATGAGGGAGATGAACTCTTGCTCAACTTGAAGTGGTTGGCTAGTGGAATGCTGACATATTTTGCGTTGTGCATGTTGAATCTCATGACTACTCGTTCAACGTACTTTTCTTGAGATAGACACAACATATGCTTTTTCCTATCTCGAATTATATGCATTCCCAAAATTTGTTGAGCTGGGCCTAAGTCCTTCATGTCAAAGGCCATCGAGAGTTCCTTCTTCAGCTTGCTAATTTCTGTTGCATGTTTTCCAACGATCAACATGTCGTCTACATTTAGTAGAAGAGCAACAAAATTACCATTTGGAAATTTTTGAATATAAACACACTGATCTGCAGCAGTTCTTTTATATCCTTGATTCACCATGAACAAGTCAAATTTCTTGTACCATTGTCGTGGTGCTTGCTTCAGGCCGTACAAGCTCTTTTTGAGTTTACAAACAAGTTTTTCTTTTCCTAAAACCTCAAAACCTTCTGGCTGCTCCATATAGATTTCTTCATGTAAATCACCATGAAGAAATGCTGTCTTAACATCCATCTGCTCAAGCTCTAAATCCAAACTGGCTACTAATCCAAGAATAACTCGAATTGAGGCCATCTTTACAACTAGTGAAAATATTTCGTCAAAGTCTACTCCCTTTTTCTGTAGAAATCCTTTGACAACCAACCGAGCTTTATGCTTCACTATTTTTCCGCTGCCATATTTCTTGAGCTTGAACACCCATTTATTTTGTAGTGCCTTCTTTCCTTTTGGAAGTGTGACCAACTCATATGTCTGATTTTTCTGCAATGATTCCATCTCATCCTTCATTGTTTGCAACTATTTATCTTTATCCACATGAGATTGTGCTTCCTGGAAACTCTCTGGTTCCCCTTCATCAGTAAGCAGAATGTACTCAGACTGTAAATACCTTGTTGAGGGAATTCAACCTCGCTCAGATCTTCGTAATTGTGGATTTTGACTTTCAGGGCGTACACCATCATCTAAAACTTGTGATGGTCCTGCAGCTTCTAGTGAAGAGGGTTGTGGCTCCCCCTAATCAATATCCTCTTCTTCATCCTCATTTTCTGTTTCTGGCATTTCCTCACGCACCGCATCATTATCTGTGGCAAATTGTGTTGGCGCAGGGTCTGGAACAATATCCTGTGCACTGGAATAAGGACTAGAAGATGCTGTGGGTTTTTCAATATCTTCTAATGTTTGGTTTTCATGAAACACCACATCCCTACTTCTGATAACCGTTTTTACCTTTGGGTCCCATAATCTGTATCTGAATTCTTCATCTCCATAGCCTATAAAGATGCATGGAGTAGTCCTTGCATCGAGCTTCTTTCTGAGCTCCTTGGATACATGTACAAAGGCTAAACAACCAAATACACTCAAGTGAGAATAGGAGGGATTCTTACCGGACCATATTTTCTCCGGAATTTCAAAATTTAACGGTACTGATAGTGATCTGTTAATCAGGTAGCAGGCGGCTCGAACAACTTCTCCCCACAATGACTTTGGCAGCTTAGCCATACTGAGCATACTTCTGACCTTTTCCATAATTGTTCGATTCATTCTCTCGGCTACTTCATTATGTTGTGGGTACGTGAGACTGTCTTTTCATGTCGAATGCCATTTCGTCTACAATAGGCGTCAAACTCCTTGGATATGTACTCGCCTCTATTATCTGAACGGAGACACTTCAGCTTCTTTCCTGTTTCACGCTCCACCATGACATGGAACAATTTGAAGTAATCCAATACTTGATCCTTTGTCCTCAAGAAATACACCCACACCTTTCAAGAAACATCATCAATGAATGTCAGGAAATATTTGTTACCGCCTAGTGATTCAACCTCTAAGGGACCACAAACATCAGAGTGCACCAGACTGAGCAACTCTGATCTTCTCATTGTAGAGGAACTAAAAGAGACTCTGTGTTGCTTACCAAATAAACAATGATTGCAAGGATCTAGCTCAGCTTCCTTCGAGGCAGTGATAAGTTTTTTCTTTATCAAAATAGACAATCCTTTCTCACCCATGTGACTGAGTCTCTGGTGCCACAGATTTTGAGACGCCTCACATTCCATTGTCTTAAGGATGTCTGCACACATTTTCACATGAGTCTTGTATAAAGTGCCACAAATATGTCCTCGGGTGACAATCATGGAGCCTTTCATCATTTTCCATGTGCCGTTACTAAAGTGATTTTCGTAGCCCAGTTTGTCAAGGGCTATCCCAGAAAGTAGATTTAGCCGAAGATCTGGCACATGGCGGACATCCTTCAAAGTTATTTTGCATCCGGTGTTCGTTTGTATCTGAACATCACCAATTCCTACGATCTCAGAGGAACTGGTATTTCCCATCTTCACTGCACCAAAGTCACCAGCTTTGTATGTTGTGAAGAATTCTTTGAGAGGAGTGGTGTGGTAAGATGCTGCAGTATCTATCACCCACTCAATGTCTTCTCTTGAAACGTGAAGGCATGTCTCCTCTTGGATGGAGCAAATAGCTACATCACCTGAGATAGTGACTAGCGTCTCTCCATCTTTATTCTTCAGCTGTGAACTGCTCTGTCCTTTCTGGCCCTGTTCTCGTAAAAGTTTTCTGCAGTTCTTCTTCATGTGACCCTCTTGACCACAATAGTAGCACGTGTAAGAAGGCTTTCTTCCATCTATGGATCCGCCCCTACTTTTGCTTCTGCCTCGACTACCTCCTTGCTGTCTCCCTTGATTTTCTGTGACGAAGGCATGTGATTGGTCTGTGCCTACATCTTTTCTTCTGGCCTCTTCATTAACAAGGGCATCCTTGACCATAGCCATGGTAAGTTTTCCATTTGGAGCTGAGTTACTAAGAGAAACCACCAGAGTCTCCCAGCTATCAGGAAGATAACTAAGAAGTAAGAGGGCTTGCATTTCATCCCCAAGCTGCATCTCTACAGATGACAACTGGTTCACCAGGCTCTGGAACTCACTGGTGTGCTCGGCAACTGAAGTTCCACTTTTCAGCTTCAGATTCACCAAACGCCTCATCAATAAGGCTTTGTTTTGAGCTGTCTTGGCCTGGTACATATCCTCCAGAGTCTTCCAAAGGGTATATGCATCTGTCTCCTGTGCCACGTGGTGAAACACACTATGATCAATCCATTGTCGGATTTGACCAATAGTTTTCCTGTTCAACTTCTTCCACTTCGTCTCATTAGCAGGATCGGGGTTTTCACCTTTGGCTTCTATGGGGTCATACAAATCCTTACAACTGAGGAGATCTTCCATCCGAGGTCTCCACAGTGTATAGTTGGTGGCAGTAAGCTTAATCATAGCTCCCGAAGATGATTCTTCCATTAACATCTTGGCTTTGTTATGGCTTGATCAAATTGGAGCTGAAATTCCAACCTTAATGCTCAACCTGGCGCTCTGATACCACTTTTTGTGATTCTCTGATCATGAAAGAGGAATTTAAAAGAGAAGAAAACAATTCTATTTCTACTCGAATAGAGTTTTTTTTACAAGAGTCGATACACTCAATTGCAAATACACAAATAACCTCTTTCTCTCTCTCTCTCTCTCTCTCTTTCTAAACGCTTCCTCTCTTTCTCTCTTATTTCTTGGAGTATCTCTCAATGGATAATCTCTCTTTCTATCTCTCTTGGATAAAAGAAAATTACATAAGAGAAAACTTATATTTACATAAGAGGCAAGCTTATGTATTTATAGACTACATCCACCTCCATTGGAGAGGAAAAAATCAAGTTGTCTTTGACCATGAGTTGGATATTAGTTGGCTATGATAAGGTGATAAGAGGATAACGTGATAAGGTTTGAATATTCAAATTCCTTAATCACCAAGTAACTTCACCAATTCCATGCATGCAAAGTTGATGATCTTCCACAACTTTCTATATCAATCCATGTATGGAGGTGGGAAATTTGAGGTTGGATAATTAAAAATATAGCTGGACTTATCATCTTTCTAAGGAAATCGCGACTTAGTCCCAGAGCTTCTGAGAGTAAATCCGACAATGTGTCTCTCAATTTCATCTTGAATTTCATGTACTCGATGATTTCATTTCTGCAAGAAATTAGTGATAATTTTTAAGAACAAAAATTCTAGAGACATATTGAGTCGAACATGTGTATGTTTCCTGCAAACCGGTGGTATAGCTGCAGAGTCAAGCTTGTCCAGCGACAGATCCATATAAGGACCAGTAATGGTCCATGTCCCCACTGAGGGAAAAAAAATTGTAAATGAAGTTATTTGTTCTTCCCTACCAGCCTCCATTTGTTCTGCAGACTGGCAATGAAGAGACTGGCAAGGGTCAACCATTTATTCTCCTAAAAATCACTATTCATTTCAAAAAAACTCTTTTTAAATAATACCAAACACACACGCTATACTGGACATAAATGATATTTAAACTTGAAAGTTTCAATAGCCTAAGAATATGTAATTCCCAATTTAATTCAATATCCTCAAATCATCAATTAGTAGCTAAATAACATCCTCAAACATCTTCTCTAGACTAACTGCATAAATTAACTTGAAAACATCCTCAAAACATCAAATGAATATTGTAAATAGGAGCTAATTAGAATGTTTCACTCTCAAGCGAGAGTTACGTCCTCTTGATTCCAGTGCAAGATCTAACTATATTGAAGAAGAAGAAGAAGAAGAAGAAGAAGAAGAACGATTATAGTGTTTTCAGATTTCACACCTCTCCGTTTCTTCCTCTACACCATAAAAAAGAGTCTCGTCCTAATACCTTTATATGTGGAAATATCAAAGACCTAATACAGGTACTAATTTTCCAAAGCACCACTATAACACTTAAAATGTAATGAATATCTTGGTTCCACACATCCAGAAATTTTGGTGTAGAAAACTGTCTTTTTTATAGTCCACCGGTTTCGTGTTATTTGTTAATAACTTAATATCTTTCTCTGTTCATGTCAAAATCTTCACACATTGACATGATTTAACCTAAATTATCGTACGTCAACATTATAATGAAATGACACAGAGTTGCAACTTGCAATTAATCATTGTAGTAAACTATAATTTAAAACATCTTATAATTTTGGTTCCCTTTGCTTAACTAAAACTGGAACCGCGGGAAGGAGTACCTTGAGATTTCTTGGGGAAGCTTGAGATGAATGGTTGAACCATCATATGCACAGACATCAGTGATTAATCTCTTGGAATACCCTCCTAATGCACAAATTATTGCATTGGCTGCAACTGACATCACAATTCACAAAGAATGAAATATTGACTGCTAAATTTAATCTTGTATCTTCAGTGGTTAATTTACATTTTTCTCATCATATTACCTTCATTGGTTGTTCCAGAAATAATTTTATAGATAAACCGAAAACTTTTTCTTACTTTTTAATTACACATTGTCCTAAAAATCACCATTACAAAGGACACTTTCTTCAAATAATGGGTCTCAAACAAGGGCTGTAACTCCTGCATTTTTTTCTCTAATTCTGTCCAAGCTCTTTGGAGTCTTTATTTTACTCCAACCCACTGTTTAATGGATGCTACGCTTACCAGCTTTTGACTTGTTTTCCTGGTTGTAGAACATGAGATAAGATCTGCAAATTCGATTTTGATCATTAGAGGGACAACCTAGTGTGGAATTAGCAGCTGAAATTGTTGTTGACTTTCCTGGTAATTAGGTGACACTGGTGCATCGATGATCAAGGTTGTTAGAATTCAAGGCTGGTTGTAGGAGTTTAAGTCACCAGAAATCAACCACATACCAATATAACCAGAAACAATAATCGAAAGAACACACAGAGAATTTTATCCAAAGGTTTCAGAGATTCGGCGACTGCTTTTAACGCCTACATCCCCCGTTGAGTCTCCACCAAATGTGTATCTGACTCAAGAACTTCTATTGATCTCACAAAAATTACAGATTACAACAACTGCCAGAAATTTCTTCCTCTTTCAACCCTAAATCACGCTATAACAAGATACTTTCAGAACTTGATGACTACACATCACAGTACAACTATCTCACAATAGAGACTCTGAAAGAAAAACGAGATTTACTCAAGAAGGGCACCAAAAACTGGTTAAAGAGAACACAGAAGACACGAAGACTCAGAGCTTCGTTCAGAATGCAAAAGACGAAGAAGAAGAGGCGTATCCAAGAGAGATCAGAATTAAGCCCTAATTTAGGATCAAGTCTTTTATAAGGCTTGGCCAATTAATCCGTTCAGGTACACCACGTGGACGGTGGAGATGAAGCAAGTTGTTACAAATTATAAAAACACGCTTTTCTCAACTTTGGGTATTGGCACACAACTTAACAATCTCCACCTTGCCAAACTTGAAGTTCACCTAATAGTTCTTGAATCAGCCAGAATCAGTATCATTGACTCATTTTGGTACCTGCAGGAGAAAAATAAAAACATAATAGAACATATTCAAATATATATATATATATGTAATGATCAGTTCCTGCATAAATCAACCATCTGTGATATTCAATATATCCAAACATCCTTTAAATTTGTTCAAAGGTAAAACTTTTGTACCAAAATCAGAAGGATTGAATTGAGTAGGAATTTTAACCAATTTAACAACTCCCTTTTCAACCATATCTCAAACAAAATGAAGTTTTATATCAACATGTTTGGTTCTATCATGATGCACACAATTTCTACTAAGATGTATAGCACTTTGATTATCAGTGGAACGTGTAAGTTCAACTTTTTCAAAGCCTATTTCACTTAATAGTCCTTTAATCCATATTCCTTCTTTAACAACATTACAAGCAGATATATATATTCAGCTTCAGTGGATGATAATGCAACCAATTTCTGTAACTGAGATTGCCAACTTATACAAGCATTACAGAGAGTAAAATTATACGAAGAAGTAGATCTTCTTTTATCTAAGAGCCCGTTTGGTAATGGTAAAAATTGTACCTCAACTTTTCAATCTCAATCTCAACCATCCATTCTTAGTAAAGCCCACAATTTTTGACTTTTCAAACTATTTTAAATCACACATCCATCAAAAAGCCAAAAATATTCACAAAAATAAAAATAAAAAATTCACATTATCAAACAGGCTCTAAAACTCCTGCAAAGTCAGAATCACAGTACCCTTTTAACAAAATACCTTCAGAACATTTTCTGAATTTTAAACCAAGTTTAAAAGATCCACAAAGATTTCTGAATACCCATTTAACAGCAGTCCAGTGTAACTCACCTGGATTTGCCATAAATATGCTTAGAACACTTATGCAGTGAGCCATATCAGGTCTAGTGCAGACCATCATATACATAATAGAACCAATGGCATTTGAATAAGGCACATTTGACATTCTTTCAAATTCAGCTTCACAATTAGAAGATAAAGCAAAGGACAGTTTAAAATGATTTGCAAAAGGCAGTGTAACAGGTTTTGCCTTGGACATAGAAAATTTTTCTAACACTTTTTCAATATATGCAGATTGATTTAAAAATAAAGAACAGACATTTCTATTTCTACAAATTTCCATTCCAAGAATTTTCTTAGCATTTCCAAGGTCTTTCATTTCAAGTTCAGCACTCAATTTATTTTTCACAGATTCAATTTCAGATTTACTTTTGCAGGAAAGTAGTATATCATCTACATATAATAACAAATAGACAGAATCTGGGCCTCCAGTACCTTTGCAGAATAAACAGGAGTCATATTTGTTTTTGTGAAAACCAAGACTTTGGATAAAGGTATCAAACCTTTTATACCATTGCCTTGGGCCTTGTTTAAGTCCATATAAGGATTTTTTCAATAAGCAAACATGGTCAGATTTATTTTTCTCAATGAAACCTTTTGGTTGTTGCATATAAATGGTTTCCTCCAAATCTCCATGTAAAAAGGTAGTTTTAACACCAAGCTGGTCAAGTTCCCAATCAAATTGAGCAATCAAGGCAAGTAAAATTCTAATTGAGGTATATTTAGCAACAGGTGAAAAAACCTCATTATAATCAATGCCTTCCTTTTGAGAAAAACCTTTTGTTACAAGCCTGGCTTTAAATTTCTTTTCAGTCCCATTCTGCCCTATGTCTTTGATCTTATAAATCCATTTACAATCAACAACATTTTTATTTTCAGGTTTTGGAACAAGTACCCAAGTATTATTTTTATACAGAGATAGCATTTCATCTTCCATAGCATCAATCCAAAGTTTAGAATTAGAGCAATTAACATCTTCATCAAAAGATTCAGGTTCCGCATATAAACAATTTTGAACAGCACAAAATGTCACAAAATCATCATGATTATATCTCGTAGAAGGAATTCTTTGTCTTCTACCTCTATCTCTAGCAAGTATATAATCATTTAAAGGAATCTGATCTAAATCAAATTCAGGAATATCAGTTTGATTTTCAATTTCAGAATCAGAGTTACTTGCAGTGTGCTCATCTGTAACCTGAGGGTGCTCCACCTCAATTTGAGTCTCATTTGGTAAACTAAAATCAGTTTGTACTTCAGAAATAATTTTTCCTTTTTCAGATGTAGTAGTTTTGTTGAGAGGTTTTTGAAGACAAGGCATAATATTTTTATTAAAAATAACATTTCTACTTATTATGACTTAAAAACCTTTCATATCAAATAACCAGAGCTTATAACCTTTAGTGCTTTCACCATAACCCAAAAAAATACACTTTTGAGCTCTAGGCTCAAGTTTTCCTTCACTTTGATGTGCATAAGCAGCACAACCAAAGATCCTTAGGTGTGAATAATCAGTAGGAAGATTGGACCAGACTGATTCAGGGGTTTTAAAATTTAAAACACTTGAAGGACTTCTATTTATAAAATAGGCAACAGTTTTGACAGCTTCTCCCTAGAAAATTTTTGACAGTCCAGAACTGATTAGCATACATCTCACCTTGTTTAAAATAGTTCTGTTCATCCTTTCAGCTACTCCATTTTGTTGAGGAGAGTAGGTAACAGTTTTATGTCTGAGTATGCCATGATTCTTACAAAAATTATCAAACTCCAGATTACAGAACTCAAGACCATTATCAGTCCTGACTGCCTTAATCCTTTTGTTTGTTTGATTTTCTATAAAAGTTTTCCAAAATTTAAATTGTTGAAAAGTATCAGACTTAGTTTTTAATAAAATGATCCAAACTTTTCTGGAGAAGTCATCAACATTAGACAAATAATATCTGAAACCACTATGAGTACAAATAGGGGAGGGTCCCCACAAATCTAAATGTAAATAATCAAGGATTGATTCAGTTTTGTGAGTACCTTTTTCAAAAGAAGATTTACTTTGTTTACCCAACACACATTCTTCACAAAAACCAATGTTTTTTATAAGATCTTTACCAAAAGCTCCTGTATTTTGAAGATGCTGCAGAGATTTTATATTCATATGGCCTAATCTTTTGTGCCATAGAATAGCTTTATCAGAGTCATTTTCAGCATGAGCAGCCAGGTTTTTAATAGCAGGGGAGGCCTTAAAAAGATACAGGCCATTCTGTTTAGGTACTTCAAACAAAATGTTTGAATCATACATAATCCTGCAGTAGTTTTTAACAAACAATTTATCATAGACAGAATTCAATTCACCAATAGAAATTAAATTTCTTTTGAGATGAGGAATGTATTTGACACATTTCAAATTGATCGCATTTTTCTTATTTAATATGAGATCAATATTACCAATGCCTTTAATATCACAAGACATATTATTACCAAGATGTACTTTTCCTTCATTTATAGAAGTAAATTCAGTGAACCAATTTAGGTTAGGACACATATGAAAAGAGCAGCCAGAGTCCAATATCCATTCACAAACAGTATTATCAGAAGTAGTAGCAAACACTAAACCATTTGCATCAGTATTATTGATCTTGTTTGTGGCTATCATAGCAGCTATTTCATTACCGGATGCTTCTTTCATATCCTTTATTCTTTTGAAATAATTTTTCATTAGGTGTCCAGTTTTCTTGCATTATAAACATTCTTTGGTTTTAGATTTAGATCTCACCTTTCCTCTACCCTTCCATTTTATTTTATCCTTTTGTTTTGGTTTAAAGATATCTCCATTATTACTATACTTGGTGTGTCCTTTCCCTTTAGTAAACAGGCCTACTCCTGACTTAGAATCTCTCATATCAGATTTTATTTCCAATTCTCTAGTTCTAAGTGCACTAATAACATCATCAACAGTAATACTCTCCCTACCATATTCAAGGGCAGTCCTAAGTTCTTGATATTTATCCCCAAGAGAGTTTAAAAGAGCAACAACCTATTGATCCGCAGAGATGGTTTCATCACAGGATTCTAAGTTTTGTACCGGTTTTGTAAATCTATCTATATTCTCTTCTAAACTTAAGGTATTGTCAAACCTAAAATTATATAAGAGTCTCATCAGATAACATTAATTGGGCATGGATACATCTAGGTATAGATTTTCAAGTTTGGTCCATAGTGCAGCAGCGATGGTGGTATCACCTACCTTTCTTATTACACTATCAGATAGATGATAGAAAATCAAACTCCAAGCAATTTCATCAAGTTCAACTCTTCTAAAGCACTAATTTCTGCAGCATAAGTTTGTGTTATTGCACCAGCACATCTTTGTTGTAAAAGTAAGGCCCTCATTTTCCGGCACCAGAGACTAAAGTTTCCAAACCCAGTCCATTGTTCTACCTCAAATTTTTGTGCAGTAGACATGTTTTTTAAAAAAAAAATTTAGGCAAACTTTTGCTGCAGAAAATGGAGCAAACAGAAATAATACAAGATATCACAAAGAATGTTCAAGAAATCAAATATACACGTATATGCTAAAAAACAGAGTAATAAAATACAATATTTGAGAGAATATAACAGAGTATATAATCAAAAGAAAATAAGAAATAAAAACCGTACAAGATTTGTCTAAGGGCCTTTTGATCCCTTACCCCTCAGATTCTCGGGTCCTCGCAAGAGATCCTGGACAAAGGAAATAAGGGAGACCCTATTACGTTAATGACTTAAGAGGAAGGAGTTCTACAAAAAGGAAAAAGGAATTTTACTATATGTGAAACCCTAGGTTTCACAATTTTTACCAAAGATGAATATATGTTCCAACCAAGAATTTTTCAGATCAATTGAAAAATCACAGATCGTGAACAGAGAACCACCAACCAGTTTCGCGTATCAGTTTGAGGAAGGCTCTGATACCACTTGTAGGAGTTTAAGTCACTAGAAATCAACAAAAAAACAATATAACCAGATACAATATTCGCAAGAATACACAGATATTTTTACCCAAAGGGTCCGGAGGTTCGACGACAGCTTTTAACGCCTGCATCCCCCGTTGAGTCTCCACCAAATGTGGATCTGACTCAAGAACTTATATTGATCTCACCAAAATTACAGATTACAACAACTGCCAGAAAGTTCTTCCTCTTTCAACCCTAAATCACGCTATAACAAGATACTTTCAGAACTTGATGACTACACATCACAGTACAACTATTTCACAATAGAGACTCTGAAAGAAAAACGAGATTTACTCAAGAAGGGCACCAAAAACTGGTTAAAGAGAACACAGAAGACACGAAGACTCAGAGCTTTGTTCAAAATGCAGAAGACGAAGAAGAAGAGGCGTATCCAAGAGAGATCAAATTAAGCCCTAATTCAGGATCAAGCCTTTTATAAGGCTCGGCCAATTAATCCGTTCAGATTGCACCACGTGGACGGTGGAGATGAAGCAAGCTGTTACAAATTATAAAAACACGCTTTTGCTCAACTTTAGGTATTGGCACACAACTTCACACTGGTAATATGGCACGTGATTAGTTGATTTCGAAGAAGATTGAAGTCATCTTGGGCAAATCTGTTGACTTAAACTCACTTTAAAAAAAAATTAATCGTTTATGTGAAATTGAATTTGTTCTCTCAAAATTTGTTCTCTCAATATTCATTGTGATTAATCTTGCAACGTAATGTTATATGCAGGAACTCAGACCAAGGATATTTTGCTCAAAAGCATCAAATGGTGACTGCTAAGAACTTGAATTTATAAATAAAAGAAAACGAATAAATCGTGCTGGTTAATTACAAGCCTGCTTCATCAATGGAACTCGTTTCACTGGGTCAAAGAGATGAGTGGCTCAAATTATTCGTTTTCCTATTGTTGGATGCATTCATGGCCTGATAAAATCGAGAAACTTGTTTGTTGGGAAGACTTGAAAGAAACTTGGTCTAAATCCTAGTTAGTAATAGCCTATAAAGTCAAGGATGAATTGCAATGAGCATAACAGTTGTTGCAACTGTAAAGACATTCACAGTTCTCACCCCTTACCTTCTTTTGTCACTACAAGAATATCGTCCAACAGCGACGACAAAAGTGGTCTCTGATTGTCCAAATTTCGTTGTTATTTCCTATTTAAGACGACAAATTCATCTCTACTCATCGTCGCTTTATCCCCATAGCTGATGCCAGATAGAGATGAGAATAGTCGTCTATATTATGAGGGAGTCTACATAGACAACATAGTGGTCTCTAATACCATTGCACCTACAGAGACAACATAGTCGTCTCTAATACATTGGCACCTACATAGACAACATTGTCGTCTCTAATACCTTGACACATATAAAGACAACTTTGTCGTATCTAAATAAGTCATAGCAAAGATAATTAAATAATAAATATTATTTAATATTATTTAATTACTATTTTATCTTTACATATTAATATTTAAAAATTATTAATTACCAACAAATGGGAAAATACCAATTGACAAAATAATAATTAAAAATAAAATATATTAAACATCAAAATTATTTGTGAAATTTGATTTTGAACAAAATTTTAAGAATGACAAACCGTATGAATCTAAGTCGTCGTCGTCATTCTCAAAATATTTAAAGTCATCATCATTGTTGTCTCCGTCCGCCTGAGTCGAGGGTTCGGCACCGCTTGTTGGCATTGGAGTTGACCCCAATATTTGTCCCAAAAATATCTACACCAACAATGTGGTAACTCGAGCAAGCTAGGACTTGTTCTTAGCGAGCTCAACTGCTTGGGTTTCCAGCTCAACTGCTTAGGTCTCCATTTTCTGCTCAAGCTCCACGACACACGCTGACTCTCATGTAGTGGGTGAATTAGTAGTCGATGATGCCGAATGGGAGCCGAGACCATCCAACCAACTCCATGGACGTGGCCCCGCCTCTCTCTTAGTACCTCTCGAATGACATTGTGCTTATCGAATTGTGCCCCCGAGAAGATGGCATGCTGCGCCTATGTCTCCCTCTCCTATAGCATGTCATCTTGAATATTCAATATATAAAATGATTAGATAAAAAGAGAAAATTTAAAATTGCGTCAAATTTAAAAAATTAAATAATGCTTACATATTGGTGCTCAGCCAGCTCTCTAATCCAAAGTTCACCCTGGTCTATATGTCGAGTGTGAGTGGAATGGAAGGCCACTCTCATGTCTCGAGATTCCTCTATCCAAAAAATAATTGATAGTAAAAAATAACATATATTAAATTTTTAGTTTATAAAATTAAATCCGTACTTTCGTATGATGCGTTACCACAATGCTCTTGGACCCCTATAAGCTAGGGTACGAGATCCTGGCTTAATTGACCGTGTTCCTCTATGACGCAGCCTGAAAAACAAAAAATAAATTATAAATTAAATATGAAAATAAATATAAATTAACAAATAAAATATAAATCATAATTTTACCTTGAAGGATGCACTCTCAAACAACTTCATGCAGTTACCCCACTCAAACATGTCAATGTCATTAAAGTGTTTTGTGCACCTGTGTATCTTGTGGTGTTTGTGGCCTTGCCATTGTATTCCTTGTAGCACTCTTGTCAATGCCCTTATCAACCCAATGGCATTTCTCCGGTGAAACATTGCCCTTGGTGTTGAAATATTTCTATGGGAAAAAAGTTAGATTTAACGTTTGATGAAATTGACATAATTAAAATACGATGAATTTTTAAATCAATTTAAAATCTCGTATCTCGACCTCTTCGCGAATGCGGTCCTTTAAATGTTGTGGGACCTTGCTCCATCCCATGTACTTGGGGATGATGAACTGACAAACCGTTGTCCCTACAAATCAAATGAATTCTAGCTCTTTAGGACCAAGAGAACGGACTGTCCTCTCCGTGTCCAATTCAAACTTTATTGGCAGTGGAACATTTCCATTGTCCTTTAAGCACTTTTCGACCTTAAGTATTTGGTTCTTGCCACGCCTCTTTGGCGGTGGTGCTGAAAGGAAGTCAATAAAACTAGTTATTATTCTATGTTTAAAAAATAAACAGTAATTTTTGTTAAGTAACCATCAAACGTACTGAAGGAAGAAATACCTGACTCGCAGGGAGGTGGAAATCGACGTCCGCCTCTATTGGGGTCTTGATTATCCCCATCCCCTTCGTGGGAAATCACATCAGCCATATTTTGTATAGATTGTGGACTAAACCACAAATTTATCCAACTATAGGGACTAAGATGCAAATTAATCATGGAGGCATTGAGATTATGAGTTGATCACTATAAAATACTACTTAACTCTAAGTACATATAGATAAATACTACTTCAATTATAAACTCATTCTAAAGAAGTCATTTGATACAAATAAAAGCACATAGTAAATAAAATCGATAATTATTTTACTGTAATCGTATAAAAGTACATTTACAAGTGAAGTTTTCCCTGCAATTTGAAGACCAATCAAAGAAAGCTCCATTTCTTGCTTGAAGAAAAGGTTGTACCACAAACAATTTTTCACGTCAATCAATTTCAAAAATCTCATATAACAAGGAAACATGATACGGTTAGGGGTGGCAAAACGGCTGGTCAAAACATGAGCTGAGGGCAGCTCGGCTCGTCGAAATGGTGAGCCGATAGACAAGCCAAACATCCTCGTCGAACCATGAGCTGAGCCATGCTCGGCTCGTGGTTCGACGAGCCGCTCGTTGGAACGAGCCACGAGACAGGCTCGTGTTTCGTTCCAACAAGCCTAACAAGCCTATGAGCTGCTTGGCTCGCCGACTAGCTTAATTAAAAAAAAAATCAATCCGACTGTTGGGGACTTCCTAACGGTCGTTGTGTTCAAATTCCGACCGTTGGCGACGTCCAACATTCATTTCATATATTTTTTCTTTCTTTCTTTCTTTCCCCCTATAAATACCCCTAAAATCAACTTCATTTTCACTTCATCTCTCAACACAACTCTCCTATACTATTACTATACATATTCTCAAATTCTCAATCCACCCCTACTACTACACGTCTACAATTTCATTTCAGTCTCTCAATTCTATTTATATTTTCTAACCACTTATTATTTATACAATACATATATTTCATTTTCAATTTTCTTATCACTTCAAGTCTTCTCCTACACTACAAATTGTCAAATTCTACAATTACACACCACACTCCACTCCACACATTTCAATTTTTATTTCAGATTTTCAACTACAAAAGAATGGATTCCAACAACCGAAGATTTGTTAATGAATTTTTCGATGGTCCACCTGGATTTGGGGATGACTCAACACCACAATCTCATGATCAGTCTCACTTCAACGATGAATTCGCCAATCTCAACTATGTTCCAATTCCCAAAAATCATGAAGAAGTTGCACTTAATCAATAGATCGATTTAGATGATGTTGAAGAAGATGTGGATGTTGAAGTCTTAGAAAATGATCCCAATCTTCCCGACGCAAAAGGGAAGCGAAAAGCTGCAAAATGTACAAAGAAAGTTGCAAAGTGTTGGGATCACTTCAAATTGATCTCAATTGGGAAAAAAATTGAATCATCACCAGAAGAGTTCAAAGCAGTGTGCAAATACTGTGCACAACAATTGGCATAGAAAAAAGGTATTGGTACTACACACCTCAATCATCACTATAGCAAGTGTGTTTCCAAACACGGGTTTGTTGAATCAAATCAAAGTCAATTACGATTTGGTTCATCTGCTAGTGATTCTGCTACTAGATCTACTACACTTTCGAATTTGATGTATTCCGATCAAGGGAATCGAATCGGCATGGTTCAATTCGTTGCGGGGGCGGAGTTGCCACTAAGCATAGCGGACAACGAATATTTTGTTATATATATCAAACAGTATCTTCAACCCAGGTACGCTGGTATTACTCGAAACACTCTGCGTGCTGATACTATAGCACATTTTACTAAAACGAAGAAGCAATTAATACTCGATTTAAATAAATATGGTGGTGTTATTTCTTTTACTTCCAATCTTTGGGAAGGAATTAACAAAAAAAGTTATATTGCTGCAGCTGCAACTGCACACTACATCGATCCACTTTGGGTTATACATAAAAATAAAAAAAAATAAAAAGTTTTAAAATTATAGAATTTCCTCATAACGCATCCAACATATTTTATGTTATACTGCAAATTTTTAGAGAATGTGGTTTTGAAAGTAAAATTCGATCTTTTACTTTCGATAATGCTAGCGTAAATAAGGTTGTTGTGGATAAGTTATGTAGAATTCTTAATCTGGACTTTGGTGATTTTTTATTTCATGTTAGATGTTGTTGTCATATTTTAAATCTAATTGTTCAAGATGGAATGAAGCATATTAAAGAGAAAATGGATAGAATAAGAGATGCATTAGAATACATAACTATATCACCGAGTAGAAAACAATATTTTGAAGAGATGTATTCACAATACAATTTAGATTCTAAGAAATCTATCACCAACGTAGGTCATAGGTGGAACTTTACATATTTATTACTTAAATCATGTGAAGGTTATGAACATATAATAACCGAATATTATAACAGTAGAACACTTAGGAATGACGATGATCCTCTATTAATAGAATCAGATTGGGAAGTTGCTTTCAAAGTCAAAAGATTTTTGATATGTTTTTACGATTCAACCAACATATTATCTGGGGTATATTACCCAACTAGTTCAAGAGTTCTTGAACGTCTCTATGTTATTGAAAGAACTTTTTATAGATATAGACATGACACATTTTTTCAAGATATGATAATTGCCATGGAAATGAAATTTAGAAAATATTGTGAAGATTTACCTGTGTTATTTCCTTTAGCATGCATAATGGATCCGCGTTACAACTTAAAGGGTACGAAACTTCTTGTTTCTAAAATCAATAGCTCGTTGATTTTGGATAAACCTATCACTTATAATAATTTAGAAAGCACGTTAGTAAGCATGTATACCGTATATGCAGCACGATTAGGAACTACACTTGAAGTCGATGAAGCAAAATTATTGGATTTAATGGATGAAATGAGTCGAACACAAGGAACTTCTTCTTACACCGTGTCTTCTAGATGTAACGAATCAGGTTCAAATCCAATTGTAATACCTGAAGAATTACAAATTTATTTTCAACAAGATTTACTTAGAAATGTGGAGCGTGCTAATTCTTTAGAGTTTGATTTACTAGAATATTAGCGAACAAACGAACGGAGATATCCAATTGTTTCTGCCATAACAAAAGATCTACTAACACCACCGATTAGCACGGTAGCTTCGGAGTTTTCTTTTAGTGCAGGTAAAAGAGTTTTGTTAGAAGTCGAAGCAGACTAAAAGAAGATATTTTGGAAGCGTTAATGTGTGTCAAAGATTGGCAAGATGCTCATTTTTGCATACAAAATAAGTATGCCGAAATTGCATGCAGTCAGGTAAATGATATGTAAACTTTTAATTCCTTCCTTTAAATTATAATTTTCATTTCAAAACAAAAATTGTACACGTAACAAATTGTTCGTGTATAATTTTAACTCCGCATACTACAAAATTCAAATATTCAATCAAGTTAGTAGTCAATCCCAAGCCCGGATAAAAAGGAGGAAGGTTTTAATTTTAAAACTTGTAAATTTTAATTTATTTACTCAATTTTATTTTGCCTTTCCAAATATTAATTTTTGACATGTTTACTAACATTCATAACTTATAGTCTTATACAGTATACTTACTAAGTATTAATTATTTGTTACAAATTTACGCAACTAATTAAAATTTTATATGCAATATATAATTAATATTCAACTTATTTAATTATTTTATGTTAACTTTAAAAAAAAAAATCACGAGCCACGAGTGACGCGATCCCGGTCAGGGAATCTCGTCGAACACGCGGAATAACGATATTTAAAATCCTAGGAAAGATCTAAATCAGATCTGACACGAAAATAACAAGAATTAAAATATTGGAACGATAAGATTGACGATAGGACCTTGACCCAAGATTCACGACGCAAGAAATTGACGATGCGGAATCGAGATCCAAGGTTTTCGAAACACCACAAGGACTTGTCAATTTTCTTGATAAGATTCTAATCGGACACGCCACAAATATTCTCGCGAATATTTGATAAGTACAACGCCACAAATATTTCCACAATATTTGATAGGTCGGATTTGTTCTTGAAGAACACAAAAGGGACTCTTCAATCTTTCAATTGGAGAAAACTCTCTCAACTATATTAATCTCAAAATCAATCTTAACTGTTTTTACAATGAATTGAAAAGCGTATAAATAAGCAAAATAACCTAGCATCTAATTTACTCAAAATAGAATTCTAATTATGCTAAAATTCTAAAATAGGTAAACAACCTAAAATAATAAAAGGAAATAAAATAATTAAAAATCCGCAAAATCTGGCCCGCTCCTCATTTACGGCCGTGAAGAATACTTTTACGGCCGTAAAGCCTTCTCTGGTCCAAAATTGTTTTGTGAGTTACGGCCGTGACGAATTTCTTACGACCGTGAAGTTTCCCTTTTTTGAACGTTACGGCCGTAACTTCCAGGCTTACGGCCGTAAGCCTCCTTCTGCAGAAAATCTTCATTTTTCCTCGTTAATTGATTACGGCCGTGATTGTAAGATTTACGGCCGTGAATACATGGGTTACGGCCGTGAAGGTCATCCATTACGGCCGTAATGGAATTTCTGCATAAATAATTTCTTTTACTCGATTCGGCTCGATCCGTCCCTCTTCTCGGCTCGATCCCAACACGGAACTTGCTCCGTTTTGCACGTAGATCACTATCATATTGTCGATGGCTCGAATTTACCCTTCGATGCCTGGTCCGGATCACATCAACGAGCAAAAGCTCGGCTCGGCCCATGAGCCACGAGCTCGTGGGCAGAGCCGAGCTCGGCTTTGCCCACACGAGCAGAGCCTCTGCTCGGCTCGTTTAGGGCGAGCTCATGGCTCGACTCATCCAAATGATGAGCCAAGCATGGCTATCCGACCATTGCCATCCCTAGATACAGTTAATTGAGATATATTTTCTCAAGAATGCTTGTGTGAACCAAAAAAATCCTCTAACTTAAAGTTGTAACGCTCCAAGTAAACTGACGCGTTACTAAGACATTCATATCATAGACACTGTAACTTTGATCATTATAACCTCAAGGAAAACATAAATGTGAAGGAAAAGACGCAAAAGGAATTTACTTGCAAAAGTTAGGCATAGTTTCTTTTCTCTGTTTAACATGTTAGAAAGAAAAATCATATAAATTAGTACAGGTTTTCAAATTAAGAAATTCCAAGTTCTCATGATAGAGGCCTTATAATATAAAAATTCACAGTTGGAATCACTTTAAAATTTGTTTTATGTAAGTGGCAGTAAGATTTCAAAAAATTAGGCAGTATATCAAAATTCTAGTAAGCTCAGCTCATATCTCTTGACTGAACAGGGAGAAACAAATATTTTATTAAAATGAGGCAGTGTATCCAATTTTTTTGGTAACATAAAAGACTCGTTTATGTACCACATATCAAAATTTGAAAGCCCAAAATTTGCTTGTTTGCTGATTTTGTATAATTCAACTATATAATTTAAGGAGCTAACCTACGTGAGGGTCAATTTTTCCTACTCGAATAGTGTCTTAACGTATGGCACATGATATTTAATTAATCATACTATCAAAAGTCTTAACATATGGCACATATGTATTTGGCATTATGAACTTTTAAGTTTTTGGCAAGCAAATCAACTAAGAGAGACTTGAAAAGGAAGAAAGAAAAAGTGATTTTGGGCCAACTCCGGTCAATGTCCTCAAAAGCCGAGCAAAATGACGATCGTAATTAAAAATATTAACACAAAACAGGAGCAATTGAATTGCACCCACACCAGAAAATCTGCAAGCATTTTTTCCTTCTAAGAATTCCTCTTTATATTAAAGAAAATCTTAAATTTATAAAACATAAACTGGGAAAAAAATTTTAAAAAAAAATGCAAAGATAGGCCTCCATATTAGCAAACAAAATGGAGAAACGGACACAAAAAATGAAGTTGTATAAATGGAAATAAAAACATACATATACGAAAATTAAAAAAGAAGAGAAATGATTATACTTTCTAGCTATTATTCTGGAGTCCTTCTCTTGTCTCTGAACCAACCAAACACTTTTTTTGTCTAAAAATAAAACACCACATAGTATAAAGGAACTACGTAATAATTAACTACAACATAGAGGACTCACGATGAAAGAGGTTTAATTGAGAAACTGCAAAGGAGTGGTAGTAGAAGGGATTTAAGAATTTATAGAGATAAAATATTTGTATTTCTTGATTCAATATGATACAGTATACAGAGTTAAATAGGCTGATGCCTCAACAGAAAATATTCTGATTGTACAATGTATAGACACATGTTTGAATAGGACAAAGAATTTAACCCTAATGTGTAATGGACTCTTTTAGGTAATAACATATGATATGGGCCTGAAATAAGAAAATAATACAAATGAACTTGAGGCCCAAAGCAATAGCCCATAGGCTGGATTTGATCTGTGATATGTTTTCAGACACGGTTAAGTCAACCACTTCTTCAAAATGATTCAGATAGTTAGGGTTCATCGCTTTCACCCCATCTCAAACTGGAGGCGGTGAACTGACTCTGAGTTTGTCTCTGAGATATGAGAATCATGAATTTGAGAGAGGTTTGGTGAGCAGATCAGCTGTTTGGTCAGAAGAAGGTATGAACTTCACTTCTAGTTCCTAATTCAAGACTTTATCTCGTATAAAATATAGATCTAACTCTATATGTTTTGTGCGAGCGTGAAACACCGGATTTGATACCAGTGAGTTGGCTCCCAGGTTTGGGTAAGATGTAAGCCTCTGTTACTTCTGTGAACTTCAATTCCCAAAATTTGATGTAGAGGTCCCATGTCTTTTAAAGCAAAAACTTTGTTGAGCTGGTGTATGAAGTTTTGTAAAGCCCCTGCATTGTTACCAGTTACAATTATGTCATCAACATAAATCAATGCAAAAATAATATTTTTCCCATCAACCAAAAAGAACAGGGAATTGTCAGCTTTGGATTGACAAAACTTCCAATCCAAAAAAGTTTTTCATAAACTTTCAAACCATGCTCTTGGAGCTTGCTTCAATCCATAAAGTGCTTTGTTTAACTTGCATACAAACTGAGGTTTCTCCTTGTTCAAAAAACCTTCTGGCTGTTTAATGTATACTTTTTCTTCCAATTTTCCATTCAAAAAAGCATTATTTATGTCAATTTGTCTCAACTCCCAGTTTCTTAACACTGTCAAGCTCAAAATGATCCTTAATGTAGAAGTCTTAATGATAGGGCTATAGGTTTCATAGAAATCAACTCCATAAGTTTGTAGGAACCCCTTAGCCACTAACCTGGCTTTATATCTTTGCACTTTACCATCAGCACCATGTTTGACTTGAAAAACCCATTTGCAGTCTATGATTCTGTGATTTGTTGGTGGATGAACAAGAGTCTAGGTGTCATTTTTGCGTAGTGCATTAAACTCTTCTACCATTGCATTTTTCCAGTTTTTGCTAGCTAAAGCTTGCTGGATATTTGTTGGTACTTCCTCACCTTCAAGTCTAGAAAAATGTTGTTTAGTAGCTTTAGTTGAGTAAACCTTTGGTTTGAAAATGCCTGCCTTGTTCCTTGTTGTCATATGATGTCCTATGTTGGTATCCTCAATACTCACTTCATCAGTCCTTTCAGTTTCTGTGGTAATGGCATTTTGATTTTCTTGAGAAATGAAATCATCAGTTTCTGTTTCCAGTCTTACAATTTCACCAGTGATCTGATCATTTCCATCCTGTTCATTGTTTGTTTGTTCAAACATTTGGGAAGGTTCTGTTGCCAAACCAGCTTGAGCTTGACCATTACAAGTAGAATCATTGTTGACTGGTAGAGTGTATGTTTGAAAAGGTAAAGTATGGATTATGACTTCAGATTTTTCTTGGCTTTGGTTTTTGTTAAGGATTTTATTGTGAAATGGGAAATCCAATTCATTGAAGACCACACGTCTAGATATGTAAATTCTTCCAGTTTCACTAAGCCACTTATAGCCTTTGTGAGATTAGCTATATCCTAGGAAGGTGCATTTAGTAGAATGAAAATCAAACTTGTGTTTTTGATAGGGTCTAAGGCAAGGATAGCAAGTGCAACCAAAGGTTTTGAGTGTGTTGTAGTCAACTTTCCTTTTAAATAGGATTTCAAATGGTGATTTCATGTTAAGGGTAGGTGTAGGTAATCTATTTATCAAATAGGTTGCAGTCTGAAAGGCTTCCCACCAATAGAAGAGTGGCATTTTGGCTTGTGCTAGTAGTGTCAAACCGATTTCTGTTATGTGTCTGTGTTTTCTTTAAGCTCTTCCATTTTGAGGTGATGTGTATGGGCAAGATTATCTGAGTTCAATTCCAAATTGGGTAGCAATAGTGGTTAAAGGTTTAAACTCTCCCCCACCATCAGTTTGTAACACTTTGATTTTTCTTTCAAATTTGTTTTCCACTAATGTTTTGAATTGGGTGAAACAGCTTAAGGTTTCAGATTTGTTCCTCATAGGATAGATCCAGGTGAACCTACTGTGGTCATCAATAAAAAGGATGTAATAATTGAAGCCTGATGTAGATTTAATGGGTGCTAGTCCCCATACATCTGAATCGATCAGATCTAGAGTGTTTTTAGCATGTGAGTTTGATAATTTGAAAGGTAAATGATGTAATTTGCCAAGTTGACAAGCATTGTAGAAATCTAAACTTTCATTCAACTTTATGTTTTCATTGCATAATTTCAGAACATGAGCTAGTACATTCTTTGATGGATGACCTAATTTTCTATGCCAAAGACTAGATTCAGACTAAAATAAATTGAAGCAGAATTTAGGACTTGACTTCTTGGAATTAACAATAAAAGCTAATGGATGCCTTTGGGATGAAGAGTTAGACTTCTAGGAACTATTCAATTTTGTCTTTCCCCTCCCGGGTATGCCTATTTGGTTTATGCCCTTTACTCCTAGTCTTATTAGTTTGTCTGGAACCTTTCGTTCCTAACTGTAAGAGCTTCTTCGAACCTTGTCTTAAGACTTGAGCTAGTTCCCAACTCTCCTAGCGTCTAGTCTTTCCTCTGTAACATCAGCTGCAGGAAAATCCGCTGCAATAGAGTCATCCCTCGAGCTTTGGTTTACACCCGGTTGTTAGTCCCCCGATTTACTATCGTACCTTCTAACCTCTACTTCAAGGTAGCTACTAAAGCTTTCCTTATCTTAGGGGCGTATCGAAGAGCTCGCTTTCGCAAGTAGAAGGATGACCTATAACCTAGCAGAGGACAGTCTCTTTACTAATCAGCCAAGCAGAAACTTAGCTCCGTGAGCGCTACTCACCCGTGAACCACGAACTCAACTCAGCTCTTTCCCTATCCATAAGGGAAAAGGCCGGTACCAGGGTTAGCCCTTGCCGAAGCCTGTCTACAAGGCCCCTTTACCGAAGCCTTTTTTTTATTTGAATTTCTGTAGTGAACTCAGCCGGCGGAGTTTGGCCTTACCTATAGAAGCTTACCCATGCATCTTAGGATTCACATTTGACTCAACAATCTTAATTAATTAAAGTATTAAACTTTTTTTTTTTAATCCAACTGGAGAAATAGCAGTGATAACCAGGTCAAAGAGTCACATAGATATGCCCAATACCTCTACCCAGTATGAGGATCGGTATCCCTTAGAGGAGCAAAGTGAAAAGGTAGCCTCGAGAAGTGGACTTCCGCCATATTCAGGGGAAGGGATATCCTCGCCCACTTTCTCTCCTTGAAGTCCTATCCTAGCTTCACTCGTAAACTCCGTGCCATGTCTTCCAAACCTTAGTTACTTGCCGAAGTCTCGAGCTCTTCTCTTTCTTCTTAAACTCAGGAGTGAGACAGGGAGTGATTCAAACTTGTAAAGGCCATCTTCAAGCCTGCCTTGCAATAGAACCTTCTTCCACTATTTGTCCTTAACAAAAAAACAATCATCATGAAATTCCATAAACACATCATTATCTGATATTAGTTTAGATATACTAACCAGATTCCTTTTAATTTCTGGTACCAACAGGACATTTTTTAACCTCAATGACTTTCCTTGAGTGAAAAGTTTAGATGTGCAATTGTGTGTAATTTTTAAGTTGCTACCATTTCCAACAGATAATTTTTCATTACCTCCATACTCTGTTGCTGTCAACAGATTGTTCTTCTCAGCAGTTACATGATGACTTGCACCTGAATCTGCAAACTAGGATGGATCGGCTATAGTACTGGGTGAGGCAACGTAGGCAGTAGGTGCATTTGAACTGTTTTGATTGTAGTTATCATTTGGCCTAGAACCCATATATCTCTCATCATATCTGTAGAGACATGCTTCAGCTGAGTGATTAGTAAGACCGCAAATTTGGTAGGAACTTCTACTGTCAGGTATTTTTCTACCTCTGCTTCTTCCTCTGCCTCTGCCACCTCTATTGTTACTGAATCTCCCATTTACTCCATTTCTATTTCCTCTGAAACTTGAGTAGTTTCCTCTGAATCCAGAATAATTCCTTTGATTGAAATTTGACTGAGTGAAGTTTACAGCTGCCATGTTGTTTCTGATGCTGTTAAGATGATCAATTCTGCTTTCAAATATTAGAAGTAGTGACTGCAGCTCACACCAGATGATAGATTCCATGTGGTTTATTTGTACCACTATGGGAGTGTACTCCTCATCCAAACCGGCCAGCACTTGAGTGATTAAATCAACAACAGGTATGGCTTTCCCTGCAATCTCCAGATTATCAGCAACTTGTTTAATATAACTAAGTAGTCATCCATACTCATTGATCCTTTCCTTGCCCTTTGTAGCTCTCCAGCAAGGAAGATAATGCGAGATTTGTTCATGATACCAAAACATTCCATGATAGAGTTCCAAAGCTGAAATGATGTGCTGCTTCCCATTACCTTCATGGTAACTTCAGCTGTCATGGAAGAGTATAGCCATCCAAGTAAGAGCTGATCGGTTGACTTCCACTTATCATATTCTGGATTTGGAACTGTTTCAACTGTTGTTCCTGTTTCTGTAGTGACCTCCTTGCTGATGCTTTGTGCAGGACATTGGTTGGTGCCAAGTATGAAGCCTTCCAAGTTGTAGCCTCTAATGATTGGAGTGATGGTATTTTTCCATAGAAGATAATTATTTTCGTCTAGCTTGATGGCTGGTGACTGATTGAGGTTGACTGCAAATGGAGTGACTGTGCTAACTCCTAGCAATGGAGCTGTACCACTGCTTGGCCCAGAACCAACACTAGTATCTGATAAATTTCTGGTGGTGTTAGCCATTTAGCTCTGATACCAAGAAGGGATTTAAGAATGTATAGAGATAAAATATTTGTATTTCTTGATTCAATATGATACAGTATACAGAGTTAAATAGGCTGATGCCTCAACAGAAAGTATTCTGATTGTACAATGTATAGACACGTGTTTGAATAGGACAAAGAATTCAACCCTAATGTGTAATGGACTCTTTTAGGTAATAACATATGATATGAGCCTGAAATAAGAAAATAATACAATGAACTTGAGGCCCAAAGCAATGGCCCATAGCCTGGATTTGATCTATGATTTGTTTTCAGACATGGTTAAGTCAACCACTTCTTCAAAATGATTCAGATATTTAGGGTTCATCTCTTTCAGTACGTTCGTTCACGGTCTGAAATGGTGGACGACGAAGATAGGGAGAGGCTCAAGGTGGTTTTCAATTTTTGGCGCCTGTGAACTGTAGGTGTGAAAGAGAAGTGGTACTTTTAATTGATTTGGCCCTAATTAATAGTGTCTTTTTTTTGGGATGACTTTCAGTTCACTCAAAAAATACGTGCGAAATTAAAAAATATTTTGGGCCTCAATTCCGCGGCCCCGAGCGTTTTTTTTAATTATTAAGGCCCTGTTTGATTGACAAGATTTGCATTTGTTTAGTGTTTGATTGACAAATTTGGCTAGAAATTTTTTTCCCTAGAGTACAATCAGTTAAAGCACACCGTTACTCATTTGTCTTGAAAATATTTTTTATCTATTTGCTAAATTTTGCTTTATTTTCTATGAAAAATAATGTCAATCAAAGAACAAAATTAGAAAAATTCCCAACTTGCTTTAATGTAAAATCTTTGAATTATTATGAAGTATAAATTTATATTTGTATAATCTATTATTTAATAATTTTTGCATGTTCTATTTTTTTTAATTAAGATTTTATTGATCAAACAGGTAACCTTGCTATAATTTTTTTTGTACAATCTACAAAGTATTATGAACTAAATCAATTTAATATTTGTATAATAAGTTAATTAATGAATGTCAAACATGAGTTTAATGATTTAAATGACTTATAAATTGAAGTAATCTCTAATTAATAGAATACATGTAATACCTTATACAAAAGAATCTATTTTCGGTATACATTTAATATAAAGAAAAATATGAAGTTTGTACATCATCTAATCTGAATCACTATAACGCTGCACTTGATTCTTAGCGATGTCATCAACGTATTGAACATCTGTATCATCGACCTCAGAGATTCTTGATTGTTAAGCTGACTGTCCTTCCCTGGCATCCACTAAGACCTCAACGTCCCCACCAGTCATTTGACGCAAATTGATGTTATCTAGTGGGCCTAGATCCTCGAACTATGAAAATATTGTTGATGTGTCACCTTGGACTAAATCAGTCTAGGTAACAACCATCTTAGGTAGCTCCCAAGCTCTTCAATGGTTTACTTCTTGGACAACTCACCAATTGGGACCCCGTATAGGATCATATGTATAAAACACATGTCGTGCTGGCGAAGCCAGTATGACTTGGTCATCCTTGAATGCCTCAGCACTAACATTAATGCTTGTTATTTGATTTCTATTGCTTTTATTTGGCCTTGCATCCTAAACCATTTAAATCTGAGAAGTACGACTGAGAAGCCACCAATATACGACAGCTCAAGTACCTGTTGCAATTGCCCGTAGAATGTTTCGCCTCCCGTCCCTAGCACACTCACGCCACTATTTTGAGTGATCCATCTGATGTCACTATCAACAGTAAGAAATCGAATACCATTAAGGATACATGCCGGATAAGACTGAATGTTATGTGAAGCGCAAGATGCAAGAGCCAGTACTTCCGGTGTGACAGCCGAAGGGGTCTCTCAATGCAGATTATAGATCTATCATGATGAATGATAATGTTAATTAGGTAATTCAATGATCATTAAAAATTAAAATACACAATCATATAATCATGCAAATGTAAATGTAAATGCACCTTCGTATGAAACCAGTCAACAAGCTCTTTCCTGTGCAATTGGTCGACGTTGACTACACCACGCGAATGCAATTCTCTCTTATGTTCACTACTCAAATGAAACAAAGTGTTACGTGACAATGCAGTTAAAAACATTATTCAAAAATTTAACTTTAAGTCTGTGTTTGGCACACCTTCCAAGAAAATTTGAATTGTTTGGTTGATTTATTTGTATTTTCTAGGTAAGATTTGGGGTTAAAAGTTGGAGAGAAAAAAAGGTGTGTGGTTAAAAAGTGATATGAAAAATTGTGTAAATTAAATTTTTTGTTTTATTCAATTAAATGGGTTAGCCCAACATAACCTAATTTACTATTAAAGTTGAATACTTATGTCAAATAGTACTCAATTTCAGAGTAATTGTTGAGGATATAAAACTATGCCTAGTTCTGTGCCTGATGATCAAGTGTCACTCATGCTTTTTTGCCAACTAGACAACATTGAGACTTAAAAACTAATAGATACCTGTCTTGATCAATAGCATCTTCGTTCCTCTCGAGTCGATTGAAACGTGTCTCGATGTCATCAAAATACCTCGAACAAAATGTTAAGGTTTCTTCTACAACGTACTCCTCTACAATGAAACCTCAAGCTTTGCTGGATTCCTGACATAGTCCTTCGATTTCTTAAGGTACTTTCAAATGGATACATCCAGTGCATAAACACGGGACCTCCCAAGATTGCCTCCTCCAGAAAATGCATAACAAGATGGATTATAATGTCAAAAAATGCTAGAGGGAATATGCTTTCAAGCTTGCACAATATCAAGATTAGTTGTTCCTTGGCATTCTCCATGTCACTCTTCTTTATCGACCTAGCACAAAGCTTCTTGAAGAAAGTTGACAGTTCAGCTATTGTAGATGAGATATTCTTGTTCAAGTATGCTCTGCATCCAACAGCTAACAAACATTGCATAATGATGTGAAAATCATGTGACTTCAGTCCGGTGATGCGACTGCAACTCGGATCGACATTCCTTTTCAAGTTAGATGCAAAACCATCAGGAAACTTTATTGATCTAATAAAATTGCAAAATCTTCGAAGGCTGGCATCAATGAGTGTGTATTCTATTGCGGGCTTCATCAACTGATTCCTGTCGTGATACAAGGACAACTCCGGTCTTATACCTAATTCCATCAAATCACATCGTGCATCGTCTGTAGCCTTAGATTTGTGGGGATCACATAGGATAGTACTGAGCAAGCTGTCACACACGTTTTTCTCCACGTGCATTACGTCGAGATTGTGCTTCAACTCGATAGTGTTGCAGTAAAGTAGCTTGTAAAAAATACTCTTCTTTCTCCAGTTGAGTTTTCCTGCATCTCGTTTCTTTTTATGACCTCGAAACTGTGGGTGCTTCCCCAGAATTCCATTTGTCATAGCATTCAACTGTCGCATTATATCTGTACAGCTAAATTAATGAGGAGGCTCACCAGTCTCGACTTTTCCATTGAAATCACGACTTCTGTGCCACCAATGAGTAGTTCCCAAAAATCATTGATGTCCCACATAAGCTATTTTCCCCAATACGAGTTCAGAAAGTGTATCAACATTGCAGGTTGGACATGCTCCATAACCCTGTCTACTCCACCCAGAAAGACTACTTCTTGTTTGAAAATCACTGAAGGTCCACAACAGTGATGCATGCATTCTAAAAATTTCATTATTATTTCCCACGTCGTGTAATTCAAAACTCGTATACCACAGTTCGTTCAACTCATCAACTAGTAGACGTAGAAAAACATTCATGTCTTTCCCTGGTGATCATGGATCAGGTATCAATAGAGTGAGCATCAAATTTTCTTCCCTTGTGCACAATCACGGAGGTAGGTTATAGGTACACAAAACCACTGGCCACATGCTGTAGGACTGACTCATGTTTCCAAACGGATTAAAGCCGTTAGCAGCGAGACCCAATCGAACATTTCGAATTTCACATGTAAAATCAGGGTGTGCTTTATCAAAATCCTTCTAAGCCTTTCCATCAATGGGATGCCCCACTTCATCTTCGTCCATCAAACATCTAATAATGTGCCATCTCATCTTTTTCGTAGTGTGCATAGTAGCAAACCAACGTTTAAGCATGGAAGCCATTGAAAAATAATTTAATACCTTATGCGGGACATTCATACTAGAAGGCTTCCCTGCCACTTGAGTCCATCGACTTTCAGAGCATATTGGACAAATCTGTTTATCGGGATTCTACTTCCAAAACAGTGCACATTCATTCTTGTAGATGTGAATCAACTCGTAGCCAAGCTCTAATTTCCTCATTAGCTTCTTAGCTTCGCAATGTGAATCCACAAGATTTAAATTGGAAAATGTCAACTTCAACAATTTAAGCAGCTCATCAAATGACTTGTTAGTCTACTTGTTCATCACTTTAATATGCATCAACTTAGCCAAAAAATTCAATGACGAGACACCTGGATGCAAATCTGACTACAGTGTCTTAAACAACTCATCATACTCAATGTTAGCCCCTGCCTCCATTGGTTCTCCCACAACTACATCATGTAGAATGTCTGTCATCTCATCTATCGAAATTATTGGCTCCTCCTAGATCGGCATGTCAACATGTACTTCCATATATTCTGCGTGATGAATCCATCTTTCATAATGTTCTTAAAACCTATATCGAAATATGTGGTCATCTACAACATTAACTAATTACTTTTCTTTGTTTAAACAATTATGGCACAGATAAGAAATCAATCTCGCTATCATTTTCCAATTGCCTGGCCATTCATATAAATGTTGCAACTTCGTTCGTAAATTCGATGGACTTGCCCCTTATTCGGTTCAGTTTTATCTAACTCTTGTCCAAATGTAATTCTTTTTAACTGTTAAAAAAAAGATATATAACTAAAATGTCCGAGTGACGTAAGCATGTGCTAAACCCTTATCGCTCCAATACTAATTCAAGGTATGGGTCCTAACCATTCAACATTGATTTGCGAGTCACAAGTTATGTCAATATTTTCCTGTTACTGCTTCTACGTCACGCTTAAATTTCGGCAGCATCTCCCCACTATTCTCCTAATTGCTAACACTACGTTAAACATAGTCCACACCCAGAGAATATTTCAGGAGACACCATTGAAATCTATGCGCAAATAACGAAGAAATTGTAGGAAAAAATATTTAATAATAAAATTCGTAACCCACTAATCAATGTCAAACTGTCCAATAATGGGACAATTCAAAGATTAGTTTATAAACATCAAACATTCCTAAATTAGGACGTGTATGCTTAATAAACCAATCTTCAAACAGTATCCTAAGCTCAATGCAAGTACAATGAAGTGTGAAAACCGTAAAAGATAATAGTTAATAAGAAATTATAATTAGATAAAAATAACTTAACAATTGATTAAAATTTTCACTTTTCAACCATGTCGACTAACAGTTTCAAGTTCCAACAACAACAACGTACGCATCAGAAAACTAGCACAATAGAAGATGAAAAATATTATTAATCAATCATTTAAACACTCCATAAAATAAAGAAACCTATGTGTAAATATCTTACCAAAATTACAGAAAATATTTAGATAACTGAGAATGTCCCCAAATAATTTCTAAGTTGAGAAGAATAATAGAAAGGTAAAGAGGTAAAACTTAAAAATGGGAGAAAAAACGTCTATCATGGCATTTATAAATACATGGCAAATAGAGATGACATTTTGTTGTATCTAATGTCATGGCGGGAAAATTTCCCACGTTTTGCATGAGTAGTGCCATTCAATTGCGATGACAACAACGTTGTCTCTATGCTTAAAACAATAGAGACGACAATGTCATCTCTATTTCCCTTGAAATAAAGAAATAGAGATGACATTGTAGTCTCTCTATATAACATTCAGAAATGATAGATTGTCGTCTCTATTTCTAGGGACAATAGGGACAACATAGTCGTTTCTATTTCCCTTGCAAGAAGGTAGGTTATTATCTTGCCTTTTCTATTGGTAAATAGAGACGAAAATATGTCGTCTCTGAATGTTATATAGTCTGTTAGTATATCCCACCTTTTCTATTGGTAAATAGAGACGACAATATGTCGTCGCTGAATGTTATATAGTAGTCTATACTTTCCTTCCTTCTTGCAAGGGAAATAAAGACAACAATCATCTTGCAAGGGAAATTAGAGACGACAACATGCGTCGTCTCTATTTTTCATCTTATTCACTCCACTTTCTTGTAGTGTGTCTTTGTTTGCTGAAGCTTTTCCTTTCTTAGAAACATTTTCTATTCGGAATGTGGCACTCACCATGAAAGCTAATGATGTGCTTTCTGGTAAAGCATGTAACATTTTGGTTCTGTTTACTTTTTTAGTATGAGTATTTGGGATGTGAAACTTAAGTCAGTGTAGAATAACAACCATCTATTGAATTCGATGATCAATGTGAGGAATCATTGCCATTGGCATAAGAGATTCCTCAAAAAAAAGTATAATCACCCCATTTTTGTTAAGAAGTGGATTAGAACATGGAATCGAAGCAAGAACGTTTAGTCAGGTTTTTGAACTTTTGGAACCTAACTTTTTCGTAGTGTATTTTTTTCTATAAAAACATAGTGTCTAAAAAGTTGGGGAAAAAATATACGTTGAGGATAATCATAAATATTATATATCACATATTTTAGGTGCTTATTTGATTATCGTAAATACATACTTTTGTCAAAATGCTAGATTGAATATGCTAATAGAATGTATCAAATGTCATCTCCTATTTAAAAAAAAAAAAAAATCTTATATATATATATATATATATGGCCAATGAACTTTGTGTTATGTCACGACTTATCCACCGAACTTCATCAAGCGTCTGATTGGCCACTGAACTTTGATCTTTCCATGTCCATTATTCACCCTCATATTTTGGTTACTCTACTTACCTATGTGGAAGATAGAATCTTGACTTGACATGTTAAATCATTCCACGTAATCACTTTCACGCCAAATCACCGCCACATCGCCAATAAGCCTTCTTCCAACATCAAACATTGCTTTCCTAAACTCAGCAGCACGAGCCCATATATCTGCTCTGGCAAAAAAGCCTAGATAAATTTATGTGGACAATGAGCCTGAAATGTCAAATTAGCTACTCAAGTTGTTAATCGTGTAGATTAGTTAACAACATGAAGTGTTTGTTTAAATTTGGTTAAGATTAACAAGTTGTTCAGAATAATGGATGAATTTCAAATTTTGCACATTGCAAGTTCTATTATGCTAGTACAGAGTAGTAGGAAATACTTTGGGCTTCTCATTGTTGACAATCTTGTTATTTATGACCACATGTGAATCTCTCTTTATGATTGTTTCTTTAACTTTTAAGCTTAAAAATTTCTGCAATCAACTGATATTTCAATCAGTATTTTTACCAAGTATTTTGAAGACCTAAATCTTTAGGAATTGTTGGCATTGAAATAAGTTCATGTGAACTTTAATAATGTAAGATGAAGTCACAGTGGATTGTTTTTCAATTCTACAGATGAAGCTGTTTTTTAGTTTCTGACTCGTGTGATTGAAACCATAAGGATAGACTGTTACTTCACTTCCAAAATAAGGGAATCTCCATAAGATAACAAGAAATCCCTAATGCAACATCCATCCTGATAAGTCATTTAAGAAGATGGATCTAAGCTGATATAGTTTTTGGAATTGGATATGACACCCTTCATGTTTATATATCAAAATAGTGGTAACACTACAAGAAAAAGGGCCTTTTGCAACATGCAAACGGCAACATTCGTTAATTGCATGTTGCTAAAAGGGGTCTACCGCAACATTCAATGGTTGCATGTTGCCATTGGTTGATTTATTTGATATTTAGTAACATTCAGTAAGTGAATGTTGCTAATTATAACCTTTTGCAACGTTCATTGCATGTTGCAAAAAGATTAGCCTTTTGCAACACGCAATAAATGTTGCCAAAAAGTTACCCTTTGGCAACGCGCATTGCGCGTTGCCAAAGGGTAACCTTTTGGCAACACGCGCTGGGTGTTTCCAAAGGTGCGTGTTGCCAAAACGTTACCCTTTTGTAACACGCAATGCGCGTTGTCAAATGTACCATTTTACAACGCGCAATGCGCATTATCAAAGTGTAACCTTCTACAATGCACAATACGCGTTGACATAGGGTAACCATCGTGCTGACATAGGGTAACCTTTGGACAGCACCCCTTTTCTTTTCTTTTTTTTCTCTCCCCTTTTTCTAGCCTCTTCCCAATTCTAAGTTTCACTTCCCCAGACTCAGTCCTTAAGCCCTACTTTTTCTCTCCATCTCTCTGTTGTTTGCTCACCAATCAAATCTCATCATTTTTGCAGTGTTTATATCTACAGGTAAATTAAGCTTCTAATTTGTCGCTGTATTTTAGGGTTATTTTTCCAGCGATTTGTTTTAGAGCTCGAATTAATTTTGGATTTTAAGTTCAATATAGCCGATCCCAGAGATTAATTTCTTCTATTTGTCCATTATTCGCCTTCGAGACCCTTCGCATTCGACACTTGCTGCCCGTGTCTTCGCTAAGAGGGTTTTTTTTGTGATAAGATTTGTTTGATGGGGGTATTAGGATTTTGATTTTGATGTTATGTTGAAGGTTTCACAGTGATTTTGAGTTCAAAGATTGAATTTTACGAGAAATGGGGTCAAAAATCTGCATGAATGAGTTTTGTCAACGGCGTCGTCGGAATGGAAGAAAAGTTGGGGCTTGAAATCATTTGGATTTGCTACTCTGTTATAGTTGTGGGTAATTTCTGGATTCTTACCCTTGTCCGATCAGAATTTCAACTACCACTTGACTACTTCTGTTCGATTGACTTTATAATGTGAAGGATAGTTTGGGGATATGCAATTGCAATTTCATCCCAAAAATAATGCATAGCAGGAGATCTTTTTTCCCATGGACAATTTTTTTGAATCCTACACTAAATATTTTCTATATTTAGGATTTTCTTCTCTAAACAGATTTATTTTAGCGTTCCCTAATTTTCACATTTTTTTTCTATTTTGATTTTTGATTGTTTTATCGTGTGCTTGTTTGAAGCTTCAATTTTTATCTAGGATCTTGATAAATTTGTGGCCCATTATTGGAATTTACATCAGCTCAATAAGCTCCAAGAAGAATTTTGGACATGGAACAACATAAATTAAAAGATCTAAAATGTGTGCAGATTCAATGTTCAGAATGTAGATGGAACTTTAGTGTTTTGTATGTGCTTTTGATGTGTTCTTGATATATGATTCTTGAATGATGAAGACAGTCTTCATTGGTCGAGCAATATTAACATACTAAGAAAGTCTTATTCAATTTTCAGAAATTAGTGAATGGAAAGGATATTGTATTTCTGATGGAAGAAATGGAATTGAATGGAAAGGATGTTTTGATGTCACCACTTTTGAAACATCAAAATGCTTCCATAGAATCTGAACTTGGAAAGTTGAATGTGTCCAGAATGTTATGGTGTCGTGCTTGAAGGCCAGGCTGTAGTGAAGTACCTACCACAACTCAAAAACGTAAGTCAAGTTTAATACTACTGTGGATATTCCAGTGCAGATTTGATTTTTTTTTGGTGTTATTCTTTGCTGATTTCCCGCATTTAGAGTTTTTTGAACTTTTTTTTTTTGGGCAAACTGCATCACTCAGTTCTTTAATAGCTTTAGCAAGGGAAATTAGGAAGTAGTTTTGGTTAATTTACAGTGCATTAATGAAAAGGAAACTCCATGCATATTTCTTCATGCTTTCATTTTTTCTTTTCAATCACTGATTACAATCTTTAGTTTTTAATTTGTAAATGTCCATCCGTGTATTATTAGAATTTTTTTAAGACAGACAAACAACCTTGGGTCATTTGTGTATTATTAGAATTTTTTCAAGATATTTAATTGCTACTTCTATCCCTATTTCTTCTTCAGCCCTCATTATTTCTTGAAGCATAAATTACTGAACCCCTTTTGAAGAGTCTATGCTTACCTTTTCTTTTAATGATTTGGTTGTTATTGTGGCAGATACTTTGGTGTTTTAATGGCCTATAGCAATCTTCTAGATGTAAGGATATCTGATGCTAACAATCCTATGAAATTTTCTTCGTCTAGTTATTACAGAAACAAATTTATTGTCTTGCACTTCATGATCAGTTTCTGAAGGACCGGAAGTCTGGATTTATTGCCACTTTTATTCGGACGCGGATGCTTCCTCTATATAAAGACACTTTTTGTCAACCTTATTTGATTGCTTCTGCAAACTGGGTCCTTGGAGAGCTCTCTCCCTGTATCCCTGAGGTGAGGCAATTTCCTTTTCATTTATCTTGTATTGATTACTTCCAATCTTGACCTATCATGAACTATGAAAGATGTTTATTGTGTTCTTTTTGTCTTGTAGACTGCCTAGATATGTAATCTTACTGCTGTGGCAATTATCGTGAGGTATTTCATTATTATTGTTTCTTTATTAAGGTCCTTGAACTATATGGGAAATTATTAACTTCAAATAGGCCTCTTTGTTGCAATTTCTATAGTTTCATACTCAAACATCTCCTGTTACTTTAGTGCGATTGATGGGTGTCGAATCCAACAAATAATAATATTTTCTTGCTCTCATAAAAATAAATTGCAATAGTGGTGAGCAAGGTCGAATCCACAAGGACTGGTTATTCTTCGGGAAAATTAAAAGCAATGAAATAAAAATAAGGGGGTTTTTTGAATTTTGAATGTAAAATCAATTTGTAAATAAACGAGTGGGAAATTAAAATTGTTGAAAATATCAAATTAAATAAATATCCAGCCCAAGGTATAATCTCAGTAATGATTCACGGAATTGATCATAGATGCAAAAATAAAATCCTTTACTCATTCTCTAAATTGGTTATGGTCATTGATACGATCTAACAACCTATCTCTTCTTACTTTATCGATAATCAAGAGACGTTCGTTGATTATTTCCCTAATCAATAAACAACCCTAGATACGATCATAGGATTTAATTTACCAATAGCATTAATTTCTAGAGAGACGACCAATTCTAACTAACAAATTCACACGCGTGATTTATTTAAGTTGGGTTATATATTTTCATAACATGAGTCAAAAATCAGTCTATAATTAACTATGTTATTTGCCACTTGTATTAGAAAACCTAAACAATTACGGATTTAGATTCCTAATTGCCTAAGTATTGTTTTCACAATTAAAACAACGTGCAATTTGTATTAATAAATCAAAACAACAACTTTGATGCAAACAAAAGATATATAAATAGAAAACAATCAAAGGAACAATTAAATTTAATTAGATCTCACAATTCTTGGTGAATCAAAACTTCGAATAACCTTGAACTGGAATAATAAATTAGCTATTCATAAACATTGTTAATTAAAAACCAAAATAAATAATAATTAAACAAAGGTAAAAAAATGTCGAACTCCCAAAAATCTGATCTGAATATGAGTGACTGCTCCCCTCAATTCTTTTTCCACGTCCACTCTTCCTGCCCCTCAATTCTGCCTCTTTCTTTTTCTCTCTGCCCAGCTCCTTCTTTCCTTTCTTTTTGATTCCTTTTTTTCTTCTTTCCTTCCCAGCCTTTTCTTACCTCTTTCTTGTTCCCAACCAATCTCCTCTCTTCTTTTCTTTGCGGCCCAGAATCTTTCCAAAGAAATTGGTTAGTTTTTCCTTCTGTAATCCTTTCTTCCCAAAAATATATATCCCTTCCCTTCTGTCGACTTCAATCCATGCATAACCCTCAAAATTAGTCCAATAGTTGGGCTCAAAATTTGTCCAAAAATAAAGTCCAATTTTGTCCCCAAAATGTGTTGGCGGAATTGATTCTCCAAAAATTCGTTATCTTCAAAATCTTCATGTCCAGCCCATTAATTTTGTAAGGCTGCCGTCTTTCTGAAATGGTAAGGCATGCCCACGCCTTATACAAATTCCTGATCTGATTGTGTACTTTTAAGTTCCAAATTTCTTCTTCCCAATTTGTGATATTTGAGTCTAATTGATCTCAATTCTTCACCTAATTCACAAAACATAAAATATGATTAACATCCAAAATTTAAGCGTTTAAAGTCATTGAATTAAGAAGAAGAATCACTAATAAAACAGCAATTATGCACCCTATCAGCGATGTCTAGGCAATCATATATTAACCTTTGATTGGTTTTGCTTTTAAGACAATTTCTTCCTAGTTTGAAACTTAAGAGAACCTTTTTTACTTTAGAAATATAAAAATTGAACATTCTACTGGCATAGATTTCAATCTATTGCTAGATTTGAAGAACAGGGTCAAGATTATTTTGTATAAAGGCATAGTAGTAAAATCTTCGATTTCTTAGTGAAGCCATGGGAAGTACTGTTGCTTGGCCTAAAAGCTGTATTAGACTTATTTGATGAAGGTAAAACTTATTTACATATGAATTTCAATTTCTATTGTTGCGGATTAAGTTTTGAAATGATTTGGTTGTGATGAGTATTGATTATAGATTATTGTTGGTGTGGAGTTGGGGATGGATTTTGGATTGATTTGATTGTAGTTTGATGATGAATGAGTTTTTAGTTTATGTTTTAAAGTATTATGGTGGTTGTGAGATCCCTTTATAAGTTGGCTAAGTCCAATTTATATGGGGGGACTTTGTCCAATTTTTGTAAAGTTTTACAATTGTAAATGATAATTTTAATATTTAGGATGATATATTTCTACATTTTTGCATTCAGTGCAGTTGGAGTCCTGATGATTAAACTTTTTGAATGTATTTGCAGGTAAAAGTCAATTTTGTAGTTCTCTCACAAGAGGTTTGTCATGGGCACAGTTTAAGCTAGACTTCAGAAGTCAGGAAAATACTCATCTTTAATGATGATTTGTGTTGAAAATTGTGATAGTAGCTCCTTTTTGTATGGCTGCTTGTCGGTCTGCTAGAGATGTTGCAATTTAGAGGGATAGTAAATGTCAAACTTTAGATGTGCAATCAAATAGGTGAAAACCTATATTGTAGATTTTGTTTTAATGTAGGAGAACAAAGTACCGTAATTTATGTTAAGTATTAAAATATATGTGGTATATTTTTCTTTAAAATGCTATTGCATTTTATTTTGAATAGATGATTTATTTTTATAGCACGCGTGTTTCATATTTTACATATTACATATATGTTTGAGAAATTTGTGGGTAATCAGTGGTATTATCTATATTGATTTATAAAAAAAAAAAATATTAAAGATCAACGGCAACGCGCAATGAGTGTTGCTAAAAGTATCAACGGAAACGCACAAAGAGTGTTTCCAAAAGTATCAACGACAACACGCAATGAGTGTTGTCAAAAGTATCTATCGCAACATGCAAAGAACGTTGCGAAATGTCTATCGCAACACGCAATGAATGTTGTCAAAAGTATCAGCGGCAACGGACAATGAATGTTGCCAAAGGTCTACCGCAACGAGCAGTGAACGTTGTCAAAGGTCTACCGCAACGCGCAATCCATCCTTTTGCAATACGTAATGAACGTTGCCGTATCCTTTCCCTCTATGTTAACACTGCGATTTGCAACATGCACATGAACGTTGCAAAAGGTCTTTTGCAACATTTTTTGCCCGTTGCCGTAGGCTATTTTTGTTGTAGCGTAATGCTGGTCAGTCCGCAATTTAAATGTTCAAATCTTTAAATTTTAATTTGAAGGCTTAGTTCATCCACTATTCATATTAAGATGCAAGATGACAATTCTGAGATCAACTTACATCTTTGTAATGACGCATGATTAAATAATCCCAAGACTAAGTGTTGTTGCATTTAATGAGATTGAGGCATGATCTTGGACCTGGTTTGTACATTATCACTTGCTTTAGGGAAAAAAACTGGAAAGTTTTGATGGCTTATTTGGGTGAAGTTATTGAAATTCCTGGATTTAGTGACATGCGGTTAATTGTTTTTCATTAAGTGTCACATGGTGGAAAGTGGAAAGATTTATTTCTAACATCATGTGCAATTTCTAGCAATAAATTTATCTTCGTCTTTTTTAGCTCTATACTTTTGTCTCAATTTCTAGGGAATCTATTGAAGTGATGATGATTCGTGTTTATTCCTATCTGGATTTCGTCTACTCGTGCATACTTAGTTGCGTTATTTAATTATTTAGCTACCAATTAGATAATTAATTACCTTTTGTTGTACTAGAAGATTCAAAATAAGTTAGATTTTACAAGATTAACACACGGTCAGTTAATGTCAAGAAAAGCATGCATGGAATGTGCAATCTTTTTGATAATAGTGTAATTGAATGCATTGCATAAGAATTCCGACTAAGAGTATAATCACGTTGTGCTTAGAATATGTTTAATTGATCTTGGGATGTAGATTTAGACATAATTTAATTATCGTTTTTCAGAAACACGTAAATAACAATAAATTACATGGTTGACAATTGGAAATAGGATAATAAAATGTGCATTCAAAAGGCCAATACATTCATTTACATATTTGCTTACGAACATAGTTAGATAATTAGTGGTAACTTTAGAAAAAACAAATCATTTTCTTTTGTGTTACAGATTTGAATTTGATTGCAAAGTAATACAATTGGATTTAGAACTTATTAATTGTGAGATACTCTATCTCACATTATTACTTGTTAACGATCTCGTACACTTACGAGATTTATTTGAACAGTGAGCTATTATGAATTCTCTTAATGCTTGAGCTGACAATTTAAGATTCAAAAATGAATAAATACCTCTTATTGCTTCTTTTTTTCTTATATTTTTGGGCACGATCCACAATTGATGTATATCGAAACCATGATGATTATGCCAAATTCATATAGGAAAATTATATAGTGCCCACTGGGGGCACGTGGCGCCCCCTATTGGGGGATTGTCAGGAGGGGCCCACCGAGCCACGCCTGACAATGAATGCCCACCTGCCAAGTGGCAGGTGGGCATTGATATGGTGCCTCCTTGGGGGCAGCATATCCTTTCTGATTCATATATATGGGAAACAAGCATGCTGGTGTTTTCTTTGTTCTCCAAGGGGGTGGGTTCTCTAATTATCTACACTACCTTAAAAGATAAAATTTGACATCACGATTTTCCCCCCACATTTTCTGCTCTACACCAAAAATACCCTTCTATTGCCCATTATTATTATTATTATTATTATTATTATTATTATTATTATTATTATTATTATTATTAAGTTAATCAAAACAAAATAATTTCGCTCCTCTCGCCCATTACTCTCTGTTGGAAAACCCTAGAAATGCCTCTCCATCGTCGCCATCAGAGAGCTTTGAAACAAACTCCATCATCGCCTCTCCATTTGAACACCCTAGAAACCAAAAAAAAAAAAAGTCTTTGTCCTCTCCATCGCAGCCATCAAAGAGCTTCCTGTACACACCGATCTTTAGGTAACCAAAGTTAGATCTACCTTAACGTAATGAAACCTGATATCTATTTAGAGAAGAGAATGTTTGGCAGTTTAGATTATTCTTTAAAATCAATTATTTGCTTGTGGATTTGGGATTTTGATGGTACTAAAACGCCCAGTGATGGAAGGGGATGACAGTTTCGACTCGATAAAACTAAAAGTATGGATTGAACATTTCGACCCTGAATTTTATTGTATTGATTTGACCATCAATATCAGATTGAATTGTCGTATTAGTACCTATTTTACTATATTATTTTTCTCATATCCAAAACCATTTTTCTATTTTCAATTTTTAATATACGATTTAAAACTTATATTCAAAAAAAATATATTTTTCATCTTTAGTTTGTCATCTGCTTTTCTAAATATCTCAAACAGGTTCTTGCATGTAAATGTATGCATATATTTTTTAATCTGAAATGAATTTTTTTTAAGTCTCCTATTTTTGTTTGATTTAGAAATCTTAAACTTATATTGTGTTGAAGTATTAGACTCTATTCAAAAGAAAAAAATATATATATGTACAATTTTTTTTAATAAATTTTATTATTACACTCAACGCAAAATCATTTGAGGAGCCTGATGTGCGCGAAGATTTATATCATTTGTTTTCTTCACAATTAGAAGAATGTCTTTCTTTCAAACACATAAGGGCCTATAAGAATATATTTTGATTCAATTCATTTGAAGTAAATCTTGATAAAACTCTTGCAATCTCAAACAAAGGCGTCTACACTTTCTAGCATTTTCACCTCAAGATCGACCAAAATGGAAGTTTTATTGTAATCGTAATGTTACATTTTAGTTCACTAAAAAATTGCACAAACTATTCATCTTTTACATAAAACGTGCGATGTGTAAAAAAAAAATGTGTTATTGTTTGTGTGTTTGTGTGTGTGTGTGTGTGTGTGTGTGTGTGTGTGTGTGTATATTATAACATTTCAACAATTTTAGTTTTTTTTCTTTTAATCTATGGGGCTTTTGCACAAATACCCCAATTTTTAGTATCATAATTAAAATTTACATCATTTTAAAAAAATCATTGAAAAATACTTCAATTTTTCGTTTTCATTAAAAAAATACATTCATCGTCACAAGTATCATATTATGGTACTTTTAAAATATCACAACATGATACTTATGATACTTTCAAATTTTTTTGTATCATAACCTGAAACTCTATCAAATTTTTATGATACTTTAGGCGAAACTTTAGTATCACACCTTGATACTTTACAAAAAATTTATGATACTTTCATTATATTCGGTCAGCCATTTCATCAAACATGTTATAGAATTGGTAAAAACTTATTTAAAACTCAATGGGATGTCTTTCAACAACACATCGAGCCTCGTTGAGGAAAATGGAGGCGGCACGGCGGTGGCGGCACGGAAAAAAGAAAGTAAGTAAAAATCCATTAAAATACTAATGTAAGTAAAATTCTAATAATAGATAAAAATGTAGTATGTAGTGCAATTATCCCTAATTAGGAAAATGGAAGTGGAAATCCAAGTACTATATTGAAAAGGTCAGAAAGTCCGAGGACTCAAAGTGCAATTAAAAGGGAACCAAACAATAATTGAAAGAAAAAAAAAAGGAAGAAGAAGAAGAAGAAAATGGCACCCATTGCAATCGCATAGGTATATATCCTTGCACTTGCAAGACAAAAAATTTCAAGTCTATGGGATCGCAGCAGTTATGCCTATGTGATTGCATAGGCATTAATGCTAGTCGTTATTCATCTTTTGAGTTTCAATGGGACTCCTATTTTGACTTTAGTAGGGATTTCTACACGTTTTTCACAGCTTTTCTATAGCTATAGGCTATAAGTACGTATCATCTCTACACAACTCAGAGGAGATCAAGAGAAAATAGAAAGCCGTATTATTTTAAAATTCATAGAGTTTCAAAGCAAAAATCAAGAAGAGATCCAAGAACTCTTTGAAGATCAAGAAAATGAGATTTTCAGGAAAATAGAATTGAAGATTCAAGATTTACATACTTCACCAAAATTCTTAATTCTTAGTTTCTTACACACTTCGTCCCGTGAAAATAAACTTGTTTCTTTTTTTACATAGATTAAGAAAATGTAATTAGTGTAGTTTGAAATAGGGTAATTATATTACCACTACATTATTTACTTATTACACCACATTATAAATACACAACAAATAAAAAATAATAATAAATACACTACCATAAATTTACAAATATGCACATTGTAATTCAATTAAGAAATTAAAAAATAAAGATGAAGTACAATGTGCACCACAATATTTGATTGTCTTCCATCTCTCTTCATCTCAATTATGGAAAATCTTCCACCTCTCTCCTCTCGGTGACGGAATTTCCCATCATCATCGAAGCTTTAATTTCAACAACAGGTTTCAAAATCTCAAAATAATGGAGAGAGAAAACTAATTTCATTTTTCCATATTAAAATTGACAGATTCATTCGAAAGTGAAGAAACAATAGTGCATCAGCATGTTCAGGAATTTACCTTTAGACTTCTTCTCACCTTTAGACTCCATTAGATCATCAATTTCTTTGATATCAATATTTAAATTTTATAACCAAATAACCTCTCAAAATCAGAATGTCCCTTCAAAGACAATGAATGCGAATGCGGCGAATTGTTGAAGAAAAGAATTGAAATCCTAGAAGAATAAATGCTCATGTGAATTTATCCCTTCTTCAATAATATTGATGTTCCTTTTGTGTTTTGGAGAAAATTTTCGTAAGAAATAAAGACACAAAATTCTTGTAGTTATGAAATCATCCAGTGATAAATGCGGGTTTGGATAGGTTTCTCGCCTCTAATGTTTTGTCATAGTTCCTAGTTATGACATCATCCACTGATGAACGTGATTTAGATTATAGGATCATTTGCAAAATTCTTGTCATCAATAATTTTTTAAGAATTTTATGATTCTTAAGTATTTGAATTTATTGCTTTTTTTGGTAGTCATTAATTATTTTCAAGAAACAATTTTTTACGACGAAGATGATGACACTTGAGGAGGAGGTGGAAGAGAAGGAGCAGGAGGGTTGTGGTGTAGGTAGAAATTAGGAAGATATTTTCTCAAAAAAGTGAAAAACAATTGGTCACATAAATTTAAAAGGTTGTTTATGTCATTTTGTCAATGTCTATATTTGTAAATAATGACTATTTTAAAAAATGTGATGTAGAAAATAAGTTTTGTAGTTGTAACATAGCCACCCTTGATATTAAAAAATGTGGTGTAGAAAATAAATTTAAAAGTTTTTCTTACATTTTACTAATACATTCCTACATTCAATAACTTAATGAATATGATTACTTTATATTTGTTGATAACAATTGATATTAAATAAGGGTATATTAGAAATCTTAAAAATATTTAGATTTTTAATATGAAAAGTAACTTATAATTTGGGATGGACAAATAAAGAATGCAAGTCTATCTTTACGAGACGGAGGGATTATTCTTTGGGTGATGTATATATCATTATCTTTTTGTATTGATTCTTCAATCATATTTCTTTGCTAGATTTATTGTTATGACGAACGATTTAGCTATTTAATTATACACCTGCTTCGATTCATAATTTTGGATTTATTTTCTATATTAATTGTATTGGATAGAACAAATTGATTTATTTTCATGAATTTTTTAAACATGATTAATTTCATGACATATGTTGCATGTTGATTGAGAAATTGCATGTAGAACAACACTCAATATTGCCTTTCATGAATTGTTTGTTAATTGAGAAATTGCAATTAAACTCTTATGGTGTCCTATCTGATTAAACGTCTTTTTTTATTAAATTGTTAATTGAGAGATTAGAAAATAACATTGAATGGTGGGTTAATTAACTAAACCTTCAAAAGGCATAGAATTAATATTTTAAATTGGATACTTGGATTAACACAATATCAATTTCAAAATATGAATTAAACATGAGCAAGATTAAGTAGTGAAATTGAGAGTCCTAGCTTGATTACTTGCAATTACAAATATCTTGTTTCCAATTAAGACGAAATAGCTAGGTCCTGCATTTGAGTTCACACATTTTATATATAACAGATACACGTAATACTTTTGGAGTACTAATATTGTTTTTTAAAGTAGCTATATGAAGGGATAATTGGACCATCCACCCTTTTTTCTCCATGCATAAACTAAAATATGTCCCCCTTAAAAATCTCACTAAGTTTACATCATTTTCATTTTCTCACCCAATTTACGTCCTAAGTATTATAAGTGTCAATGTGTGATATTAAGATTAGGGCTCTGAGTATCATAAAAATTTGAATATAATACTTTAAAAGAACGTAAATTTATAAATCAGAAGTGTCATAATTCTTGGAAGTATCAAGTTGTGATACTTCCTGAAGAACGTAAATTTCACTTACGCCATAAAAAGTAAGGTATTTATGTAATTTTCTATTAATTGAATCAATTGCTTAATTTCTCATTTCATCAACTAATATGAAACTCGAATGGTAATTAAGCCTCCGTTTGGTAAATTATTTATAAGCAAATTTATAAATAACACATTTTTCCAAATCATTTTTCGACTACATTTTATCTCGAAAACGTTACATTCTTTGTTTTAAAAAAAATAAAAAAACTCTTACAAAACAGAGACTAATATTATTTCATTGTTTCCTAATTTTGGAAGTTTTTCCCATTTAATATTCCCATTGTTTCCTTATTTGAATCCCATTGGATTCGCACGTTCTTATCTACAATTCTATTGCTAATTTTGTTCTTTAATTGGTCCTTTTTAACTGATTTGATAATTGATCCCTTTATATACTGCCCACAAACTAACAACGTAATCCATCATTCTCTCTTGCTTTGTTTTATTTTCTTCTACTTTTTTCCTCTTGTTCTTGAACTAAATATTGATCACGTTCTTTTATCTTATTCTATCTACATTCTACATTTTTTCTTGAACTAATTATTCTTGACTACATTCTTAAATTCTTAAAGTAAGGATACCATTTAGATTTTGCTTTGTCTTGTCTTGAGCGGCATATATATGCCCCCTCCTATGATGGGAACTGAGAGCATAGGTGTGACTAAATCCGCAAATTGTTTGTTTATCTTGATACTAGATTTTTCGAGAAAGTAAATAGCGAATTCTTGATTCAAGAAATATGTTGAGTAAAAAAATCAAGAAGGCGGAGGAGAATTCAAGAAACTAAACAAAAAGTAGATGAAGGTGAGACTTTTTGTGATGATATTATATATATGCATACATGCTTGCGGTTGTACGTACATAGAACTCACAATTTTCATTTAATTTTATTCATTTTTTGGTTTTAAATTATAGGTCAAAGTTTTTTTTTTTTTCCTAGAAAAAGAAAGAACGACTTTTCTCAATGTGTTGTTCCTTGTAGATTGGTATTTTTATTGATTTTAAAATTCAATTGATGTAAATTTCTGTAAAATCAATATATATAATTAAAATTGACGGTTGTCTTTTTGTTATATTAATTATCCCATTTACATGCATTCGAAGATTTATATATGACGTTCTTGAACTAATTCTTGATCATATTCTAATAGCATTCGTTAAACATGGTCTTTATGGTTTTGAAGATAGCACGAAGTTATGAGGAAAAATGTGGTAGTAGACTATTTATTTAGCTTTTTATAAGTATAGCATGGTAATATCCTCTACCAACATATAATAGTCTTATTTTTTTCAGTTGATAGTGTATGGGATGTCATCACAAATGAGGAGGTCTATGATTTTGCTCGGGGATAATATCGTTTATCTCTTTATTTGTCATGACATCCCATATATACCCATTGCTGAAGAAATAAGGGCAGTTTTCTTTTGGTGGACAAACATCACTTATGTGAATCATGTATATATATATATATATATCGAAATGGGATAATTGCACAGGGTACTCACATTAAACATCAAAACTGAATTTTACTATTCATCAATGAAAAAATGAAAAATACTGATACTTCACAGTTCTTTGTTTCTTCCTTGGCTACGTTACTTCACAGTTCTTCCCTAGCTGCCTACCAATGACAACCACCAACTCACCGTCACTACCCACATCAACCACCGCCACCATCCACATTAACCACCGCCATCGAACCACCGCCACTGAACCACCTGTTTAATCCCCATTACCTCTGTTGAAATAACATTCCTTGCTAATTCCAAAAAAATAGAATGGACAAATTAAAACCCGTCAACTCCCAACTTGGGTGAGTAATCAAGCTGTCTACTTGATTTTACCTTCGTCAAGAAGAAGAAATTGTTCTTTAAATGTTCAATCTCGCAGCATCAACAACCCACCACCACCACTCGCATCAACAACCACCAAACACCACCATCCACATCAACCACCACCGAATCACCACCACCACAGTAACACCTCCCGGAGATGCAGTCGACGGAGGAAGCCCAAGCTCGTCGTCCGAAGCCTCAAACAAATACCCCAAGTTCGGCTGAGACTCTTTAGAACTAGATTTCAAATCCACCATCAGCAAAGGCGAACCCATAATTTCCTCCTTGAGACTCTTCATGAAAGAATCAAGTTCCTGACTCGTTGTGTAGAACTCCGAATCATCATCACCTAAACTGTCTAATAAATCCTCCCTTGGCCTCTTAACCTCCGGGAAATCAATCGTCGAGTCAGACTCCTTTGACTCATCTCGTCCTCTCTTCTTAATCTTCGCTTCTCTGAAGCACAAACCAAGCCACAAATAAGTAAAAGAAAGTCTATTGGGATTTTGAAATGAGGTGGTCGATGTGAAAAATGTAGTGAATAGTGTGTGGAAAGTGTTTGATTTTATGTTTGTAACAAAGTATCATAAAAATTTGTAAAAGTATCAACTTGTGATACTAAAAAAAAGTGTATGAAAACTGTTTGATTTTATGTTGAAAACAAAGTGTCTTAAAAATTTGTAAAGTATCAAGCTGTGATATTAGGAAACAGTGAAAAGTATCGTACGTATCATAATATGATACTAAAAAAATTGAAAAAATATCATAAGTATCATAATATGATATAAAAAAATTTAAAATTATCATAAGTATCTTACTGTGATACTAACTTAATCATAAGTATCATGCTGTAATACTAAAATATTTGAAAAGTATCATAAGTGTTAATTTTATATTATTGGCATTTTCTATTTTTCACAAATGTGTAATTTAAGAAAACTTGATTTAATTACTAAATAAGAGTATTTAGTATTTTATTAAGTTTAATTAAATTATGCAAATATATCACTCATTTTCGAAATTCATGATATTGTTGGAAAGATTATGATCAAGAAATATTGATTTAATTGTGATGTTAATCTCGAATTCTTGATCTTGATATCTCATGATTTTGGTAAAATTCTTGATAATATATTTTGTGATTATTCTTGACACTCAAGCTTATCCGTAGATATGGTAAGTCTCATCTTGATAAGGGTCGAGCTTATCTACACAAGGTAAGATTGTTTGGACGAAAATCTTGGTTGTGAAAATCCTTGTGTAGGCCGAAAATATGTTGCTAATATTTGAGATCCTATTTTATGGTAAGATCTTTTAAGATTTATCATTATCAATGTTTATGGTAAGATTTATTTAAGGATAATTATCTTACCTTTTACTAATTATCTCTACTGCATTTTGCAGGTATTAAAGATCTTGTGCAATAAGGAAATTTGGGAGTCAAATAAACCGAATTGCACTATAAAGAGGAGAAAAACGGGATGTTTTTAAAAAGACGTGAAAAATACAAAATCCGTGTGGTTAATTCAAAATACACGTCCACTTTGTTAAAGGAGTCAAGAAGCCTATTTTCATGGGGGACACAAATACAAAAGGCTTCAATTGTGTTGTGACTTCGGTACTCCGGGAGGAGGATTCAATCACTTAAAGAAGGAAAGAATTTCAACGTGAAGATCAAACGGGAGGTTTGGATCAAGATCAAATGGGAGTTCGTGTTGCTGAAAAGTGTTGCAGATTCAAAGAAAACTACTGAAGAGTAGTGGGACGCCAACTCACATTACATGACATAGAAGGATCAGAGAGTGATCTATTTCTTGGATGTTTGATAAAGTCTATGCGTAGATTTATCCTATAGTTTAGATTGATCTGTATAAACTTTTTCCTTATATAGTGATTGATTTTTGTCCACAGGAAGCGGGTCGTGGGTTTTCCCTGTTAGGGTTTTTTCCACGTTAAACTCAAATTATTGTGTTCTTGTCCATTTACTATTCCGCACAATTTATTCTGGTTGTTTACGTTTTACTATCTACACGAATCTGCATTAGCAAGATTCATCTTGTACTGCGTTAAACAAAACTTAACGATTTACTGTTAACCGGTTACTGTCCTGACTCATCTGTGACAGTCTGTTTATAAAATTTAGACAATCTCAAATTTTCAATTGGTATCAGAGCGGGTTCACTTCTAGAAAGTGAGATTCGGTTGTCTAAATGGAGAATTTTGCATCTATTAAGCCACCTCTGTTAACTGGTAGTAACTATGCATATTGGAAAATTCGTATGGAAATTTTTATTCAATCTATTGATGAACGTTGTTGGACTTCTGTTCTTGAAGGATACACAGCACCCACTATCACTGCTGGAGGTGTTGTTACAGCTATAACTAGAAGCGCTTATACTGCAGATGAATTAGCTAATGCAAATTGGAATTCTAAGGCACTTAACACTATTGTTTCTTTGGTTGATCCATGTCAATTCAGACTCATCTCCTCCTTAAGGACCGCCAAGGAAGGCTTTGAGGATAGCAAATGAAGGAACCAATGCTCTCTCTGAAGCTCTTGGGAAAACCTATTCAAATGAGCAGATTGTACAAAAAATTCTTAGATCTTTACCAAACAGGTTCCATGCAAAAGTGACAGCAATTAAAGCAAGCAAGGATCTTTCAACCATGCGAGTTGAGGAACTTGTAGGGTCATTAGTGACCTATGAGTTAAATCTACCCGAAGAAAGAAAGACAAATCACCAGGGATTTCCTTCAAGATGAACAGTGCAAATCCAGACGACTCTGGCGAGACTGATGAAGATGAAAATTTCGTACTTCTCACCAGACAATTTAAAAGGTTCCTCAAGGGCAAACAAAAAGAAAGGTCCACAAATCTTCAAGGCCAGAATCAAAAAACACAAAAACAATGGAGGAAAAATAATTTCTATCCAAAAAATAATACTAACTCGTCTGAAGGAAAGCCTAGGAGTCAAATTCAATGCAAAGAATGTGAAGGATATGGACACATAGCAGCTGATTGTCTCAATACTCAAAAGAAGACCAAGGGAAGGAAGGCCATGAATGTTACATTGAGTGATGGAGACTCAGATGAATCTTAATCAGAATCAGACTGCAACAATTCCGAAAAATAGGTAACTACCCTTACTGCTTTACAGCTGTCTGTACTGAATCTGGTAATTCTTCTTATGTAGATGAATTCGGACCAAACACTGAAAACTTGAGAAAGGATCTTCAAGATGCAGAAGAGAATATTCAACTGTTGCAGGCATTCGCTGAGCACAGCAGGGAACGACAACTGGACTTATCTGCAGTCTCATATGATGAAAAAAATGAGGTAAGCAGGTTAAATTCAAAAATTGCTAAAGCACAAGACAAAATCAAGAAACCGGCACTTGGATCCATCCAGCTTGATGAAATCCTGAACAGTGGTAGACCTGTCAGCGTAAAAATAGGTCTTGAATATGAAGGTAGAGGTAAAAATCATGACCATGAAATAAACTTTGTAAGAGAATCTGGATACAGTTACATGGAACATAATAGAAATCATACAGATGCATCAACCTCTCATCATCATCACACAATGCGGCTGGGACTCAAAACTTACATCCAGCGAGGAACTATGCAAGAAGACAATTTCAGCCGAATCTGTACAAGCCAGATAAGTCGTCCATCAGAACGAAAAGAAATTTCAACCTCGACAGAGTCGGCAGGATACATCTGTTTTTCAGGTATTCTGTAATTTTTGTGCTAAATCTGGTCATGATGTATTTAGGTGTCATGAGTACTTGAAGTTAATCAATTAACACAAAAGAACACTTGTTTCTAGACAAGAAAAGAAAATTCGAACGAATGCTTTTGTAGTTCAATTATCTTTGAGTGCTTTGATGCCTAACACATGGTATTTTGATAGTGGATGTTCTAGACACATGACAGGTGATCTCTCTCTACTAACACATTTTGGAAAAGGCGAAACAGGTGCTGTTACATTTGGTGATGGCCAAAAGGGAAAAATAGATAGATCTGGTATCATCAACATCAAGGGATTGCCTACATTAACAAATGTCTTATATGTTATAGGGCTTAAGGAAAATTTGATCAGTGTAGGACAATTGTGTGATGATAACTTGCTTGTCATGTTTTCAAAAAAATATTGCAAGGTTTTAAGTTGTGACAAGCAGTCTAACCCTTTAAAAAGTGTTTTGTTTAAGGGAGTTAGATCTAGAGACGAATGCTATACACTTGAAAGTCACATAACTTGTAATTCTGTTAAGACCAAAAATGAGAAACTGTGGCATAACAGATTAGGGCATCTAAACTACCATGATCTCATGAAGCTGACCAGACTACAAGCTGTGAGAGGCTTACCCAGCATAAACAATGTTCCAGATGAAATCTGTAGTGATTTTCAAAAGGGTAAGCAAATCAAAAGTCAACACAAATCAAGTACATCTATTAATACCTCTCATATACTTGAACTAATTCACATGGATTTGATGGGTCCTATCCAAAAGGAAAGTATTGGTGGCAAGAGGTATATTTATGTGTGTTGATGATTTCTCCAAATACACCTGGGTCATTTTTATTCGGGATAAATCTGATACATTTGACAATTTTGCTAATCTTTTTCAGAAATTGAGCAATGAAAAGGCAGACAAATAGGTAAGAGTCAAAAGGATCAGAAGTGATAATGGAAGAGAATTTGAAAACTCCGAGTTTGCTGATTTTTGTATCCAATATGGGATCAAGCATGAGTACTCGTCCCCAAAGACTCCTCAACAGAATGGAGTGGTGGAAAGTAAAAATAAAACTCTACAAGAAATGGCTCGTGTCATGCTAAACAGCAACATTTTTCCCACGAAATTTTGGGCAGAAGCCATAAACACTACTTGTTATATTGTCAATAGAGTCATGCTTAGATCTGGAACAAATCAAACTGCATATGAAATTTGGAAGGGTAGAAAACCTAGGGTTGATTACTTTCATGCTTTTGGAAGTAAATGCTACATTTTAAAAGGTAGAGAGCACCTAGGAAAATTTGACTCAAAATCAGATGATGGAATATTTTTGGGTTATACTGAAAATAGTAGGGCCTATAGAGTTTACAATCTTAGAACCCAAATCGTTCTTGAGTCAATTAATGTGAAAGTGGATGATACTAATTGTGTAAATTCGGATTTGCAGGTAGCAGATGGTGATCAACTGGAAATTCTACCAAAAGAAAAAGCTGGAACCGAAAAATCAGAAGAAGAACAGCACCAAGCTGGAAGTCTCAATGATACTGAAGAATCCGATCAGGATGAGTCTGGGCACCCAGTAATATCTGCAGATCGAGATGAATCTGATTACCCAGATACACCTGATATTGCAGAATCAGAAGCATCGAGACTACCACCTGCTAGGATTCAAAAGGCTCATCCACTTGATAACATTCTCACTGATATTTCTAAGAGAAATGTGACCAGAAGGAAATTTGCTGAGATGGGTAACATCTGTCATGTCTCAAATTGAGCCAAAAAATGTCAAGGAAGCTTTGACGAATGAACACTGGGTACAGGCTATGCAGGAGGAGATTAACCAATTTGAAAGAAACGATGTCTGGGAGCTGGTTCCACGTCCTAAAGAAGGTAATGTAATTGGAACCAAATGGATCTTCAAGAATAAGTCAAATGAACAAGGAAATGTGGTAAGAAATAAAGCCAGACTTGTTGCTCAAGGCTATACCCAGATTGAAGGGATAGATTTTGATGAAACATTTGCTCTGGTAGCCAGACTGGATTCCATCAGACTGTTGCTAGCTGTGTCCTGCTACATCAACTTCAGACTATTTCAGATGGATGTCAAAAGTGCCTTTCTGAATGGTGTGCTTAATGAAGAAGCTTATGTGGAGCAGCCCCAAGGATTCACAGATCCATCTCACCCGGATTATGTCTTTAGACTCAAAAAGGCGTTATATGGGTTGAAACAAGCCCCCAGAGCTTGGTATGAAAGGCTCACATCATTCTTGCTAAGCAACGAATACAAAAGGGGAGGAACTGATAAAACTCTTTTCATTAAGAATCTAAATCCTGGACTAACTATAGCTCAGATATATGTTGATGACATAGTATTTGGGTCTACATCTAAGTCCAAAATTAATGAATTTATAAATACAATGAAAAGAGAATTTGAAATGAGTATGGTTGGTGAGCTAACATTTTTTCTTGGTTTGCAGGTACAGCAAGATGAATCTGGCATATTCATGTCTCAAGCAAAGTACGCTAAAAATCTGGTGAAGAAATTTGGACTTGAAGATGCAAAGGCAATGAAAACTCCCATATCAACTACTCTAAAACTTTCAAAGGATGACAGTAGTAAGGATGTAGATCCATCCCTTTATAGAAGTATGATTGGAAGTCTTCTGTACCTTACTACCAGTAGGCCAGATATATCCTTCAGTGTTGGAGTTTGTGCAAGATATCAAGCCAAACCTAAGGAATCTCATGTTGCTGCTGTGAAAAGAATCATCAGATATGTAAGTGGTACGTTGAATTACGAAATTTGGTTTACAAGAGATACCACTACTCATCTTGCAGGTTTTTCAGATGCAGACTGGGCTGGGAATGTGGATGATCAAAAGAGTACATCTGGAGGATGTTTCTACATTGGGAACAATTTGGTGGCATGGCTAAGTAGAAAACAAAATTCAGTGTCACTTTCCACAATCGAAGCTGAGTATATAGCAACTGGCAGTTGCTGTACACAACTCCTTTGGATGAAACAAATGTTGGAGGACTATGGAATCTCTACAGAACAAGCCACTATGTATTGTGACAACACCAGTGCCATCAATATCTCAAAGAATCCAGTCCAACACTCCAGAACAAAACATATTGACATCAGACACCACTTCATCAGAGAATTGGTGGAACAAAAGATTATCAATCTGGAGCACATACAGACTGATCTACAGCTGGAAAATTTGTTTACTAAGGCCCTCGATACTATCAAATTTGAAATCCTTAGGAAACAAATTGGAGTATCACCTCCTTCTGAATAGGAACATGCATATTTCATTAAAAAAAATCGCATTTGTTTTTCTTTTTGCATTTTGGTTAACTTATCTTATTCTTATATTAAGTAGATCATGTTTTTGTTTACAGATATATCTGAGTGCTTGTGGCTGATAAAGAGACAAATACGTCTGGCTAATAGTAGTCAACATGTCTCCTGATGAATCTAACTAGCACTCAAATCTGGACAATCCTAAGGATAAGTCACTGCTGTCTATGTCATATGGTTGTTACTGGATGAGATTTCATATTCTGTGTATAGACCTATGATCTAAATCTTGCTTATAGCATTGCACGCATTTTTCTTATTATCCAAGGGCAGGGCTAGTGGAAAAGAAGGCTATCTATCCAAGCCAAGTTCATACCCTTTAGCTTCAAAATACGATGATTTGAGATAAATGTCGTAATATTGTAGAAGGGAAAAACCTAGTAAGCTAACTTCTGGGGATTGTGTGAATCTACCAATCCAAGCCAAGTTCATACCCTTCTTCTAAGCTAAAGGGGAACATACTGTAAGATAACTTCTGGGGATTGTGTGAAGCTTTTTCCATCTCCAAAAGACATTGTCATACTATAGAAAAAGTCGGCTAGCCAGATTTGAGAAAATGCAGTTTTTATAGATTTTGATCGGTCTTATTGTGCATTACGGTGATAAATCGATAAGTCAGGGCAATCATATGATTTTGGATAGTATGTGGATGACTAAGGATTGCTCGGATCACACACGCACATTAATCAACTTATTTATGTACGTGGTGGATTGTATACTGCCAGATGTATCTGACTCAACAGATGTCAACAAGTGCTCAGATGTGTCTCAGGTATCCAGATGCATTTAGATTTTTCTTATTCATGAATTTTTAGATTTTATTCTGAAAATCTTTATTTTTAAGGCAGTATATCGTGGGTTAATATGTGCAAATCTTGCAGAACAAGTCAGTTGATTGTGGAGCCCAATTTCGGTAATTTAATTGTCTCCTAATTTTCAACAGATTCTGTTTCTATGTTTATCTATTTTTAAGGAAAGAAGTTGACAAGAATCAGGATTCTCCAGTTACCATAATAAACACCAATTCCTTTTATATGAGAACCCTTCTTAAACCCAAAAACCTCATACGTCTTCATAAACCTCACGTCCCAAGTTCCAAAAAAAAACCCCAATAATCTCTCAACAAAACCCTAAGTTCCGTCTGCCTCTCTCTCAAAATTCTACACCCATTCCAAGACATGGCTCGAAGCAAGCAAACCGGAAGGAGGAGAGTCACCAGAGGCGGTGGTGGCATTGAAGAATCACCTCAACCAGACCCATCGAGGATGGGAACTCCTAGCGGCGCCATTGTTCCTGTATCACCATCCGGCACCAGCCCAACGCCGACTTCACTCTCTACCGCCGGTCCTACTCCAACACCTGCTCTCCCCATGGCCCAAATAAGCCGGAACACGCCAATTCTTCCAAAAGGCATGGGCGTAACCTTGGCACCCATATCAGGTAATCTTGGGTCCAGCCATATCTCTCCCTTAGATATTCGTAGTGAACTGGAGGGAGCACGAAAACTTGCTGCCATGAGAAGTGCAAGAGATGCGAAAATTGGGGGTGAAGACGGTGGAGATGAATCTGATGAAATTGAATCTGGTGATTAAAAGGAAAAACTAGAGGAGCAGGAAGAGTTTGGGGAGGATGAAAAATCTGAGGAAGACAAGGACTCAGACGAAACTGGGGATGAAGCACCACCAGTAGAGCCAGAGGAGTCTGAGGATGAAGACGAGTCTGAACAGTCGGAAGAAGAGACTGAAAAGGAGGTTGTAATCCCAGACAAAAAGGAAAAACAAAATGTAGAAGCCACTGCGAGTTCGAAGAAGAAAAAGGGTGACACAGCTGCGGGTCCAGTGAGATCCAAGTTTGATGTATCTTCATTCGTCTGCACCCCCATGCAGAAAGCAAGAGGTATGTTTACCCCATTCAATTTCAAAATTTGGTCGTCTGAGGCATACACTGATTTCCAAAAACACATTTTGGTTAAACGGTTGCATTATGAATCTAGAGTGACTATAGGCGAATTTGATGATTTTGAGATTGATGATATTGTGTCACACTTTGGGTTGAAGAAATTGACTGATTGTAAGGGGGAGATCAATGAGACCCTGGTCAAGGAATTTTATGCCAATATCCCTATTGACTATAACTCCAAAAAATGTCTTTTTACCACTTCACTATTTGTTAGGGGACAATTAATTAAGATTTCTGCAAAAGAACTTAGAAAGTGGTTAGGATTGAATGAGAATGTGGCTGATGAGTATGAATCTATGGAAGCCACTAATGATGAAATTGCAATGGAGTTGTCAGGGGGTAAAATCACGTGGCCGGTTAAGGGGTTAAAATAATCTCCTAGGTCGGATATTTCCAAGAAATACCAAATTCTTCACAAAATTGTAAATGCAAATTTTGACCAACTCATCCATGACTCAAGCTTTAAGAGAGAGTCTGCCAGAACCTTGTTTCTCCTGGGGACTAATTGAAACATAGACCTTGCTGCACGAATCTGGAACTCAATCACCGGTAGGGTCTCGGGGAGTGGCCCTCGACATGGGAATACTTATCTATTGGTTTACCCTTGGATTATTTCACAGTTTCTGAGTGATCAGGGTGTCCAGACGCTGGAAGATGATCTGGTGATCACCCCCAAGGTGTTGAACAGGGCCAGATGCAGAAAACCTTTGGAGGGACATACCACTCCCAGGAAACAGGTTGTGGATGAGGCTACTGGGACTCAGGATACAACTGGTATAGATGTCAGGATACACCAGCTGGAAGCGAAGAATGTTGGGTTGAAAACAGACATATCTGAACTCAGTGTGCGTGTCAAACATCTTGAAGACACACTAGATCAGCTGCTTGGAGGGTCTTCGACAGATGTGGCTCCAGTGGAAGCCAAGGAAAAGAGGACGGTTGCTCCCAAAAAGCTCCCTGCCTCAAAGAAGCAAAAGAAGACCTGAGCCTGATCTCCACCCTGCCAGTTCCATCTGATCATTTTCAATGCTTTTGAAACATTTTTCTTATGTTTTGCCTTAAAACCTACTGTTCTTGTGATCACATTTAGGTTGTGAATTTTGCATGCAGGTTTTGTGAAACTTATGGCTTCTCCTCTTTCTCCGAAAAGGGGGAGTAGTATTTTAGCATGGGCATGTCATATGTCATATCATCTTTTCAATTTTTGCTCTCTATGTGTTGATCTCCTTTACATGCATTAATTGATTGTGTTTATAATGATGCACAACCTGAGGGGGAGATTTTTGATAGGGGGAGCTTGTTGATTTCTTGTGATCATTAAAAAGATGATTGGTTTCGGAAAAATAGAAAAAGCCAAAGAGGGAGATTGTTAATTTTACATTATTAGCATTTCCTATTTTTCACAAATGTGTAATTTAAGAAAAACTTGATTTAATTACTAAATAAGAGTATTTAGTATTTTATTAATTTTAATTAAATTATGCAAATATATCACTCATTTTCGAAATTCATGATATTGTTGGAAAGATTATGATCAAGAAATATTGGTTTAATTGGGATGTTAATCTCGAATTCTTGATCTTGATATCTCATGATTTTGGTAAAATTCTTGATGATATATTTTGTGACTATTCTTGACACTCAAGCTTATCCGTAGATATGGTAAGTCTCATCTTGATAAGGGTCGAGCTTATCTACACAAGGTAAGATTGTTTGGACGAAAATCTTGGTTGTGAAAATCCTTGTGTAGGCCGAAAATATGGTTCTAATATTTGAGATCCTATTTTATGGTAAGATCTTTTAAGATTTATCATTATCATTGTTTATGGTAAGATTTATTTAAGGATAATTATCTTTCCTTTTACTAATTATCTCTACTTTATTTTGCAGGTATTAGAGATCTTGTGCAATAAGGAAACTTGGGAGTCAAGTAAACCGAATTGCACTATAAAGAGGAGAAAAATGGGATGTTTTTAAAAAGACGTGAAAAACACAAAATCCGTGTGGTTAATTCAAAATACACGTCCACTTTGTTAAAGGAGTCAAGAAGCCTATTTTCGTGAGGGACACAAATACAAAAGGTTTCAATTGTGTTGTGACTTCGGTACTCCGGGAAGAGGATTCAATCACTTAGAGAAGAAAAGAATTTCAGCGTGAAGATCAAATGGGAGGTTTGAATCAAGATCGAACGGGAGTTCGTATTGCTGAAAAGTGTTGCAGATTCAAAGAAAACTACTGAAGAGTGGTGGAACGCCAACTCACATTACATGCCATAGAGGGATCAGGGAGTGATCTATTTCTTGGATGTTTGATAAAGTCTATGCGTAGATTTATCCTGTAGTTTAGATTGATCTGTATAAACTCTTTCCTTATATAGTGATTGGTTTTTGTCCGCACGAAGTGAGCCGTGGGTTTTCCCTGTTAGGGTTTTTTCCACGTTAAGCTCAAATTATTGTGTTCTTATCCATTTACTATTCCGCACAATTTATTCTGGTTGTTTACATTTTACTATCCAAATGAATCTGCATTAGCAAGATTCATCTGGTACTGCACTAAACAAAACTTAACGATTTACTATTAATTGGTTACTGTCCAGACTCATCTGTGACAGTCTGTTTATAAAATTTAGACAACCTCAGATTTTCAATAAGTATTTTTCAGTTTTTACAATTCTATTATAAGTAATTTTCAAGTTTTATAAATATTAAGTAAATTTCAGTTTGATCCTTAAAAGTAGGGTATTTATGTGAAGAGTCTGTTTCTATGAGAAAATTTTGTCATGGTCCAGTCCGGAATCTTTGGGCTACATATACTCACCCAGGGGAACATCTCTAAGGTCGGTAAAATATTGACATCGGTAAAATATGGACCTAAAGGAACTCAATTGAGAGCGGAAAGTAGCTATCTCAACGCAAGTGGATTGATTACCTAGGGCAGCACAATTCAGATAAATGCCTGCAACACGATGCCTACAATACAGAATTACAGAGAATAGTGTCACAGTGGGCCCACCAACTTATGGTTTAAACTTAAACAAGAAGTTACCATCATTATTTGTATAGATTATTTTGAAAACTCCTTTATTTATTCTTTTAGCTACAGTAAACCCTAAAAAACTCTCTATAAATAGAACGGTTTTTATTATTGTGATATATGCCAAATTTGGAGCAAAAACGTTGTTACAATATTTCCAAGAAATAACCATCTTTCTTTCATTGCTTTATCTTTGAATGTTTTTTCAAATAAACCAAAAATATTGACCTAAGTTGATAAGAAAATTGCCATGTGTCAACGACAATTTTTTACGTCAACACGGTCCTTTGTAATTGCATCAAAAATCCTTCATCTTTTGTAAAATAAACAAATTGACCCTAGTACACAATTTTGTACAATTTTAGTCCTTCTCATATTTTGCTCCCATCAACTCCGAATTCAAACTTTTACCTAAAAAGAACAAAATAAATACACAATTAAGTAGAGTCACACTTAAATATTCTATCTTTTATAGCCGCGATAAGTATAAAATTTAATGTCTCCTACCCCTAACCAGTTGGCTCTCGATTTTTACTTTTCTTCTTTGCTATCGTGGGACTTTTTATCGCAAGGTGTAACTCTGACACACCTTTGTTCCAACTTGATTTTGAACTTGACTCTTGTCTTGAATCATGTGTATGAGTCTTGCATCTTCTTCCAACATGTCATGCTTGATTTGGAGCACTTCGAACATGTAGCTTGAACTCTTGTTGGTTTGAATCAGAAGTTTTTATGTCAAGCCTACTACGATTCTTATCAGTATACGTTTGGGAAAGTGAAACCTGGGGTATACTTGTTATTCAAGTAGGGTTGCTGTCATTGGTGGATTTTTATAATAGAGTTTCACCCATATCCTACACGATTATGATCTTATGATTTATTTCAGAAGAAGTCAAGTCATGGTTTATCGGTTGTTAAAATGCGATCACTCTACAATTATATGACAGTACTTGTCAAAATTATCACAATATTTTGTTTTGAAGTCTATTTTTTGTACTTTATAGACTTAAAAACAATATTCCTTAAACTTATTTAAAGTTTTTGTTACGACTTAAAAATTTTGTTACCCCCACATTTCTAGAATAGTCTTGAATTTGTTAATTCTTTCACGCGACGAAAGATCAATTCTTTCACTCAATTGAAAGAAAAAATATCCTAATCTTAAACAAAATTGTTCAAGAAGTGATTTTATTATCTCCTTCAAGAGTATTAGGTCTGTTTGATAGCCTTAATTTTCCGTGGAAAAGAAAAAAAAAATTTAGCTTTTCTACTTTACTCCGTTTGATTGCGAAAATTTTTCGCGGAAACATTTTCCGCGAACCCCACCCACGCGCCCCTTTTCCTTGTTTTGGTGGAAAATATTTTCTTTGGGTTTTGGTGGTTTTTTATTTTCCAAGGTAGATGGAAAATTGTTTTCGACACGTTTAATCAATTTTGTTGTTGTTAATTGACTTGTTTTCTTTCCAAAAAATAACATTATCATCATCAAGTACAAATATATTTAAAAAGTAAAAAAAAAATTTGATTAAAATAGCAAAAAATTATTTTATTTTCCATGAAAAATAATGTCAATCAAACAATAAAAGTTGGAAAATTCCCTACTTTTTCCACTAGAAAATTAAACCAATCAAACACATTAAACTTCTAATTCCCAAGAATTCAATTCCCTAGAATTCATTTTCTTTCCACCCTCACAATCAAACGCACCCTTAGATCTTTTTCGATTTAGTTTGAATATTACCCCAAAATTTTAAACTTCTCAATTTAATTTTTTCTTGTGAATTGAAATATCCAAAGGCAATCCACATTCACATCATTTAGAAGTATGATATATTATTACCCTTTATTAGTAATAATGAAATTCACATATGATATAAGTACTACTTGATATCAATATCAATTCTTTAGTTTGTTTTGTGCTTTTCTAAATAGCTCAAACTGGTTCTTGCATGTAAATGTATGCATATATTTTTTTTAATTTGAAATGAATTTTTTTTAAGTCTCCTATTTTTTTTTTTTTTTTTAATTTAGAAATCTTAAACTTATATTGTGTTGAAAAATTAGATTCTATTCAAAAGAAAAAAATAGATATTTGTACAGTTTTTTTTAAATAAATTTTATTATTAATTTTTTTTTTTTTACAGTCAACGCGACATCATTTGAGGAGCCTGATGTGCCTAAAGATTTATATTGTTTGTTTTCTTCACAATCAGAAGAATGTCTTTCTCTCAAACACATAAGGGCCTATAACAATATATTTTCATTCAATTTATTTAGAGTAAATCTTTATAAAACCCTTGCAATCTCAAACAAAGGCGTCTACACATTCCAGCATTTTTACCCCAAGATCGACCAAAATGGAAGTTTTATTGTAATCGTAATATTACATTTTAGTTCACTAAAAAATTGCACAAACTATTCATCTTTTACATAAAACGTGCAATTTACATTTCAGTTTATTCAACATTTTCACATTATATACATAGATTCATATATATATATATATATATATATATATATATATATATATATATATATATATATATATATATATAACATTTCAACAATTTTAGTTTTTTTCTTTTAATCTATGGGGTGTTTGCACAAATACACCAACTTTTAGTATCATAATTAAAATTTACATCATTTTAAAAAATCATTGAAAAATACTTCAATTTTTTTTGTTTTCACTAAAAAAATATGTTCATCGTCACAAATATCATATTATGATACTTTTAAAATATCACAACATGATACTTATGATACTTTCAAAAAAAATTGTATCATAACCTGAAGCTCTGTCAAATTTTTATGATACTTAGGGCGAAATTTTAGTATCACACCTTGATACTTTACAATTTCTTTATGATACTTTCATTATATTCGATTAGGCATTTCATCAAACACGTTGTAGAATTGGTAAAAACTTGGTTAAAACTCAATGGGACGTCTTTCAATGACACATCAAGCCTCGTCAAGGAAAAGGGAGGTAGCACGGCAGTGGTGGCACGGTGTTGGTTAGAATATTGTAAGATTTTTAAGAGAGAAAAAAATAAGTAAAAATCAATTAAAATATTAATGTATGTAAAATTCTAATAAGAGATAAAAATGCAGTATGTAGTGCAATTATCCCAATATTTATTACCTCAAACAACTTCACAAAATAGTATTAGTTCCATGAAGACATTATGCCATCACATTCATCCTACACCTAAGAAGTGCAATGCACATGCTTACTACTAGTAATTGTTAAATGAAAGGTTCTAAAAGGTGTAATGGGTTGCGAAGTGTCGAGGTCGAGAATCAAGAATTAAAAGTTTTAGCGTATCAATGCGAAGACTATGCGTCATAATGTGTTTCGTATTTTTAATATTATTTCAATTATTTGAGACATTAAATAGATTTTTATATAAAAAATATATATTTTTTACATAAGAACTAAATATTCAAAAATACAAAATATATAACAGTAATACTATTTAATTTTAGAATTATTAAAGCAAAAAAATATAGATTTAAGTTTGTTAATTTTATTTATTATACTATAATTACTTTCAAGCTTTTAAAATATTTTTAACCTATAAAAAATAAGATAAAAATAATATTTAAATAACCTATTTGGGAAAGGAAAATCTAACAAGTAAATAAATTACAAATAAAAATAATTTTAAAAAAAAAGGATCAAAAGATTGTACTATAAATTAAAACAAAGTTTGATCGCCTATGCGGGTTTATTCGAGATTAGGCTGGATTAAACGCGCATACTCACGCCTATGTGCGAACCATACTATCTAATCACGCCTAGGCGGTCAACGGAAAAAAATTTGACTGCCTTTTGACCCGCATACCCTTAATTCACAGGCTTTTCATACGCGCCTCGCGCCTAGCCCTAGGTTTGCCTAGGCTGCACATTTTGTCTCCTTTCAAAACACTAGTTTAATGTATATTAATATATGGTTGCAAACCTAAAACCATACATGGAATAAGGTAGATTAGTCCCTCTTAACATCATAACATGAAGTCATATTTAAGGATGAACACATTCTTTTTACATCTAAAATGTAGTCTTAACCAATGCGGACAGAGAAAAATACAGAGCGAAGGTGAGTCCAAGTACAAGTCCAAATCAAGTCCTGATGTGAAGCATAGAGTGTGGGGAGAATTTTATTTGTATAGCGCATTTTATCAACTGCAATGGCATACTTAATGGAACTGTCGATCGAGTTTGATCATGATTACAAAGAACACTGGTGAAGTGATAAGCTAGACCATTGGGGGTCGGATTACAGTGTGTTCCTGAGTCAGTTATTGCAGCCGTTAAGAACCAAAAATAGAAACTTGAAATTGCACTTAGTGTTACTTACGGGGAGCTTCGACTTGTATTCTTATGTCAAGAAATGAACTGATCTATTTTCTTATTGTCCTTTTTTTAGTTAATTTAGAAGACTTAATTTTCTTACTGTCCTAATTCTCGGTTGAACATTAATTGACATGTACACATTAGTGTTATTTATTAGGTAAAGAAAAAGGAGGTTTACCTAGTTTTTGTCCCTGTTGCAGTGACATCCTGTGGTATACTTCAATAAAATTTGGGATACATTGTTTTAGGATAATGAAAAGAGCAAACAAAATTAATTTAAAGGATAAAAAAAGGATCATTGTTTGGACTGAAAAAATTGAAGAAGAATGGAAACAGAGGAGAATGGATATGCTTTGGCTGCGTTTTGATTCCTTAGATAGCAAAGTGTGTGTGTGTGGTGTTTTTTTTTTTAATTTAACCATCAAGGTAGTAAACAATATATTTTACTTAAAATATATCTTTATCTTTATCTTTTTTTTTTTAAATGATCTTTATCTTTATTATTATTATTATTATTATTATTATTATTATTATTATAACAATAAAGTGGCCAAATATAACACTACATAGTTTTCCGCCTTTTTAAACTTTCCTAAAATGGAAATTCATGGTTTATAAAGATTAAAAAAAAAAAAGTTGATTATCTATGTATAAAAATTGCTTTTATCTAGATTCTAGAGAATATAAACGGTTACTTTGAACATGGTTTTACCTCATTATTAGTTTTGTTATATAATCAATTATTAATTAGTTGGTATTTTCAATATGTTTATAATTTGAAATTATGATGTAGAGTTTTAATTAATTATGTGCTATGTTAATAATAAAATAGTATTGAAAATAACGTAATTAAAAATGTATATTGTTTTAGAGAACTTATTATTAAAATAAAACAATATTAAAAAGCATATATAACATAATTACAAATGTGCATTGTTTTATCAAATAATAAAACAGTATTAAAAATTTATATAACATAATTAGGATTTTTTTTCTTTTTCTTTTGAAAAACTACTTTAGAGCGTCTGCACTGCAAATGCCTACATAAAGAAGTCTTTCAAGATTTTGATTAATGGTTTGTGTATTTTGTAATCCTTTAACGATAATTATAAATGATTGTCGTCTTTTTTGTGCAATTATTACCATTTTCTATGATCACATTTTTTCATTTTTTTAAAATTTTATATTTAATAAGTAATCATTTACAAGTCCCAGCATCGTACGAGGGCGAATACTAATATATATATATATATATATATATATATATATATATATATATATATATATATATATATATTAATTACTTTGACAATAATTTTACTGATGTGATTATTTTTGTTGTAAAACAATAGAGAATATAGAGAGAATCAGAGAGAACTTCTCATTAGGTATATTTCTAATGAAATGAAATAGCCCCTATTTATAGGAGGGGACAATGGCACAATCGTAATATATAAAGTTTACAGGGATATAATGGTAATGTCATTCACATATTTATATATTATTTATAACACTCCCCCTTGAATGACATATTCCGCAATTGCCTACCTCGTTAAAACTTTGCTAAGAAAACCCAGTGGGATAAAATTTGAGCGAAGAAAAAAGAGTACAGCTGCTCCCCCTGATGTTGACCATCATTAATCATTGAGTCTAATATCCATCAATGATAAATAGTACAAATCATATACTGAAGTCTGAAGTGTTTCGGTGCTTTAGTGCTTCAGTGCTGCCTCGTTAAAACCTTGTCAGTAAAACCCAATGGGGCAAAATCTGAACGAAGGAAAAAGAGTACAGTCGCTGCCTCGTTAAAACCTTGTCATGAAAATCCTGTGGGACAAAACCTGGACGAAGGAAAAAGAGTACAGCATGACAGCATGATTCTCCCCCTGAAGTGTGCAATCAAGTATTCATGAACCTTTTGAATAATGATATCATCTTTCGTCTGGAATGTGTATATATGAAAATCTTCTTGTGTGTAGCCGATATCATAACATTCTTCATAAGATGTGTATGATTTTCTTCATTTGTTGATATCATTCCAGTATAACAATGTGTTGCTGAATTATAACTTGTTGATAGCTATGATGATGCCTCAAAAACCTTGTTAGGAAAACCCTGTGAGACAACCTCAGCGAAGGGAAAAAGAGTACATTATTCTCATTAATTTTCATCAATACGCCTCAACTGTTGCCTCATTAAAAACCTTGCTAGGAAAACCCTGTGGGACAAAACCTCAGCTAAGGGAAAAAGAGTGTAACGCGTATTTATTCCTTTTCATGGAATATCACAAGTATATTGATGCAATCTCGTATCTTTTCATCAAACATATCATTCATGATGAGCTTTATATAAATCGTTCATAGCTCATTTATGATGTCATAACATGCTATATTAAGCAATGTTGTACTAATTTATCGATTGCATCTTTCACTTCTGGTGAATAATCAAATTTAGAATTCACTTCTGGTGAATAATTAAATATATTCATTCTCATATTCACTTCTAGTGAATAACCAATTTCCCAGATGTCATAAATAGTACACTCCAATTTCACTTTCAACATATTATATCATGGAGTCATTTGTATCATCTTATAGTGATACTAATCTGGGTATATTGAATCTTTCAATGATTTATACATGAATGTTCTTGCACTTTATAAACTGCAATTTCTAATTTGCAGGAGCATAATCAATCATTGAAATAGATATCAATTTTTGACATATAATCTACAATCATTTTACTTGAAATCCCAACGTACCGCGATCAACTGGTACATCAAAGAATACTCTCAAAGTACCGAGATGAGAATCATACATTTTGATCTCACTCATTGGTATATCAAAGAGCTCAAGCTAGTGATTTAGATTATAGTCTATCCACCATATGTCATGCCAGTTTAATGAAAAATTTTGCGCGCAACGAGTCGTCTTTTACGACTGTGAAATATTTTTCATTTGTACATATAATTACTGGCTTTATACATTTAAGTATTTGGACTTCAGGTCCTTGAACAATAATCCCTACATTGGGGTTATATACTTGGCCAAAGTATTATAATTTCATCAACCTCATTTTCATAAGAGGGTATGCAGTCGACTTATTTATTGATTCCATTTTAATATAACATAGAGAGATCTCTGTATATGTTCTATCATCAGGTACCTGAATATCTCATCATTTAGCTATGTCCCTTTTACTCACCATGAGTATTTATCCTCAAAGGGATAATATTAATCATTCAAGAGATATTTATTTTTGGAATCGATAGTCATTATGCTTCAGGCATAATTATGCTTCAGGCATAATTATGCTTCAGGCGTGTTTTCCTCATAATGTTCTCAAATATTATCAATCGGCTAAAATGCCATAACACATGTCATTCTTTTAGAGATATAATCTCAATCATCATATATCTAAGTGCGCTTTGGTGGATTGTATACATATCGCACTTTTACAAATCATAAAGCTTCACAAGCAAATCTTTATTTCATAGTATTGACATGTTTATAAAATATTGCTTTTGAGAACAAGCAGCAATAATAACAATCTTCTGGTTCTTTAATGAATGCCATTTTTCATTCTCAATAAATCTCATTATTGAATTGGAATCTAACCAATCATTATAGAACTTCTGGTTCAACAAGATATTTCACTTGTACATATGTATGAACTTCTGGTTCAATACAGTATTCATTTCATCAGTACGTATTTCTGTACAGTTCAAATCAGTATACCTTTATTACTTTTATACCGAAAAATCAGGTACAATATCCAAGGAAATATCTCATGATCTCAATCTTGTCGCCAAATCTTCCCTTTTATCGAAAAAGGTAATGACGCATTATCTCACATTTTCAATAATTTATTCCATTATTTCTTGATGGAATCGATATCACTGACACGCGGAGCCACCGCTCTTTTATGCATTTAAATAGATGATTTGGGAAGAAGGCTAGATTTATCAAAAATGGATATCATAGTTTCAAATATTCGCAAATATTATTCCAATCTTCCAGTAAATGATTTGAGAAAAATTTATCGAATTAGGCTTGAAAGATTGAGGTTGCTGATGGATCATGGCATCCCAGAAGATGTTCGCTGGTTGATCGAAGCAAAAGTTCGATTAGCTGGTGAATTACCAGATTCATTTTCTAAGCACAAGCCTGGCTTAGGTAAGAGTACTTTTGCAAAGAAGCGAAGAGCAAAAAGATTAAATAGTTGCTACAAATGTGCTCGATGGACATGTGATACCCGTTGTAAGTCAATAGGGTATTCATCTATAAATCGAGATGATAAGATAGACTTCATTAAGGGTGGACTGAGTAAGGAGTCATTGGATGATATCTGATTGACTCTTGAGACACACCCTAGTGGGTATGTGCAGCGTGAGCTACTATCTTTATGGGCTAAATTCATCAGCGATAAAGAGCGTTATAGTCTCAAAAATATAATAGCAAAAGATCCTGTTTGCCAGGCTGTTATAAACAATGATGTTTTGGCTATACAGCACTAATACAAGGTAAATCATTTGATATATATGCACATATAAAATATTTTTCTGTTTCTTTTCACGAGTTTTGATAAAGGCTGGTTAAAAATATTAAATCACCGAAAGGTGAGTAGGGTGATTTTGTCAAAAGTAAATCTTCACTTTTTCGAAATACGAGTAGTAAATAGTGAAGTTTTTCAAGTTTAAAAAGCCAATGATTTTCATAGTTTATGCATCCCAAAATAACATTTTCTCGTAAGTTTTTCCTTCCTTATTCTCTCAAAGATGGAAGGACCAAAACTATCTGTGTATTTTGTGGATCAAAAGTAGGAAAAGGTTTTGGGTATCTAGAATCAGCCGTGGATTTAGGAAAGAAGTTGGGAGAGAAAGGTATCACTCTCGTGTATGGAGGAGGTAGCAGTGGATTGATGGGTTGTGTTTCACAATCCGCTCTAGCAGAGAAAGCAAGAGTGATAGGTATTATACCTACTCCTTTAGCTGATATTGCAGGAAAAACACGAGGTCATGAAGTACAAACCTTATCTATCCATGAACGCATAACTTGCATGTTATATGGTTCTGATGCCTTCATAGCTCTACCTGGAGGTTTTGGTACTTTAGAAGAAATCTTTAATATTACCTCATGGGCTCAACTAGATCTCCATACTAAGCCTATTGGGCTTTTAAATGTAAACAATTTCTTTGATGGTTTACTAACATTTCTTGATTATGCTGTGAAACAAGGATTCATCTCTCCATTTTCTAGGAGAATCCTTATTTCTGCTCCTACTATCGAGGAACTGCTGGATAAGTTGCAATCATATATTTCAATACAAGATCCAGCAGGATTTAAGATAGATTGGTCGCAAGGAAGGGGAATCAAGCGAAAATGGAGTCCGGTTAATGTAAATTTATCTTTGGGAACTCTAGAATAGGTGGTGATAGAGTACGGAGTATTCTCACTCTTGAGACACACCATAAATTTCTGGGATTTTATCAATGTTTTAATTTTGTGTACCTCAAAGATTTAAGGTGGTAGAGTATGGAGTATTTCTTACTCTTGAAACACACATTTTTCTTTATTTCCTCAAAAGGTCAGAGGTGGTAGGATACGGCTACTCCCGAAACACATCTCTAATTTTGAGGATCATAAATGTTTTCCCCTTTTGCATTTTGCATGTATGTCTCGTTTATGCTTCTTCAGGAGCAATAATAATATCATTTCAGTATGTTTAGATGATAATTTTTACTTCTTCTGGAGTAAATATGTACTTCTTCTGGAATATATAAGTGCTCGTGCAAGAACTTTTCCAGACACTTATCATCTAATATTCATCTCATAATACTGATGAGATTATTTTCACATTAGCTATGTCCGTGCTATCATGTGATATTATCTTATCATACATCAACATTCTCTTGTTGAATAATTTTCATCCACCCATTCAAATTCAGATATTGGTAACTTCTGGTACCATTGGATAAAACATTTTTTATCAATATTTATCAACCTTTTGGTAATGATAACTTATGATATCATTTGATAAAATATTTTCTAACTTTAGTATTGATAACTTCTGGTATCATTTAATGAAGTATCAGATAACAATAATATTTTATATATATTAACAATAATAATACTGGGGTTATACCACCAAGTATATATGTTGACAACAATCCTCTAATATGTTAGAATTAACCAACAATTGAGGTGTTTATATGTATTCAATTGATAGACCGACCATATAGGCGGAACATAATAAAATAATTAAACCGGCCATATAGGCGGAATCGACATAATGAAATAATTAAACCGGCCATATAGGCGGTATCAATATCATGAAATAATTAAACCGACCATATAGGCGATGACATGATATAATTAAAACTGGTAAAGCTAACCATGTAGGTGGTAAAACCAACCATGTAGGTGGCAGCATGATATAATTCAATTACCTTTCATGAGTGAGCGAGTCATATCTCTAAATCCAGTCAACGTATTCATAATAGTCCAGGTCGTTACGATAATGAGTTATACTCAACACATCACGACTTGGCAACTATTATGTTACTTTTAAATCTTTTAATTTATCATATTGATCACATAATAATGTTAAATAATTTAGAATATATATTCTATTAACACTTATCATCATATCATTAATAATGATTAATCAAATTCGTTAAATCACGATTAATATAATTTAACGTATCATCAAGGGTAAAATCGTCCATATTTTAGTATATTGATCATATGGATAAATCGAAACCGTCAATAAGTTTAAAATTAAATTTAGAACAAACTTACTTTTAGTCCGAAGTTCAAAATTCCGTCGGAACTGCTCCAAAAACAGTTTTTAAGAAAACCGCCACGTTCGACCGCCGGAAAATTTCAAAACTGCACAAAACATAAAAGTAAGATCATAGAAAAATCCGAATCATCAAGACGAACAAACTGCCTTTTGACGTCATCGCCGGAATCCGTTCACGCGCCGCCGCCGGCCGCCACGCGCCGCCGTCAACCGATGGTCGGAAAAATCAACACATCACCATTATATGTGCCTCGACGTCCTGAACATGCCCATGATCTCCGTTTCTCCAAAAGACCAACCATTTGGCCAGAATCAGCATTTTTTAGTCCGCCAGCATCTTCTTCTCCGGCCAATAACTTCCGTTTTAACCGTCGGATCGGCGCCAAATTTTAGTCGAGTCTTCTCCTAGAAAATACCGTTGATATGCCGCTGGCCGATCATTGATCGGAGTTTAGAATCGTCCGAAATAAGCGTTTCAATTTCCGGTCAGATTTCTGTTTTTGCACAGTTTTCAGCTTTTGTTCTCCGGTCGATATCTTTTGTTTCCGTCGTTGGATCATCCCCAAATTTCAGGCGAGTCTTCTCCTCGACAAGCCTGTTCTGATGGCGGTGGCCGATCGTCGATCGGATCTCTGAATCGGCCGGAATCATTCTTTTTCAGTTCGACCAGAAATAGTTTAAAAATTGGATAAATTTTCAGATCTACAATATATAGGTTATTTTCTAAAACCAAAAGTGTTTGATTTGAGAAAAGGAAACATTGATTAGTAATAATCAGGTTTCTGATATAGAGGTTCATCATTTAGATGCAACTGTAGAGCATACTCCCGTTATATTACTCAATTGGTTAGAGACTCGTGTTGATAACGTGTTGTAAAACAATAGAGAATATAGAGAGAATCAGAGAGAACTTCTCATTAGGTATATTTCTAATGAAATGAAATAGCCCCTATTTATAGGAGGGGACAATAGAACAATCGTAATATATAAAGTTTATAGGGATATAATGGTAATGTCATTCACATATTTATATATTATTTATAACAATTTTATTTTTTTATTAGTTATTCACGTGTGCACCAGGTCATTACTTACCAAGTCATTACTTTCGTTAAGTAATTTAACGGTATTATTATTAACTCAGAATGGCATAATTTATTCCAACCTTTTCAATTAACTCCGTTGTTTTTTTTCTCCCTGGGCGGTCATACCACGGCCGACGCAAGTTTTTCTCGTGAGCAAGTTCAGCGATTCATTGTCGTAAAGGCACATCAGAAATGGCTTCCAGAACCGCTCCAAGAGGTAAACTTTCATCAATATTCATACACTCATCAAAAATATCCAAACGCCCAATTCAACTTCAAACGCCAACCCCAAATGAAAATGTTACAAAAGACTGTAAATTATCCTCAGAAATCAACACCAATGATTTATTAACCTCCTTTCATAATATGCTCAAAATGAAACCCTTGCCATACATCACGTCATTTACCAAATTGATGGGCGTTGTTGCCAAAACCAAGAATTATCAAGATGTGATTTTTATGTATCATAAGATGGTTGACGCTGATATATTTCCTGATTATATAACACTGAATATTTTGCTCAATTGTTATGGTAGCTTGAAAAGGGTTTCTCTAGGTTCTGCTGTAATGGGTTTGATTATCAAGAGGGGGTATAATCCTGATATTATTACATTTACTTCATTGATTAAAGGGTTCTGTTTGGAAGATAAGATTGATGATGCAGTTGTATTGTTGAATAAAATTATTGGATTGGGTTTTCAACCAGATGTTGCAACTTGGACTACATTGATTAATGGGTTATGTAGGAGTGGCAATGCAGAGGTTGCTCTTAGGTTTTTTAGAGAAGTGGGAAGCAGTAAGGAGAGGTCTGATTTGAGATTTAAGCCTAACGTAATTTCTTATTCCACGCTTATTCATGGTCTTTGTAAAGAGGGGTTGGTGGACAAGGGTAAACAATTATTTTTGGAGATGAAGGACAGGGGAATTATGCCAGACGTGGTTACATATGGTACTTTAATTCATGGTTTGTGTGACAGCGGGGATTGGGAGGAGGCAAAGCGATTCTTCATTGAAATGGTGGATGATGGCATTCGTCCTAACGTTAATTTGTTTAATATCTTGATGTACGCACTTGGTAACGAGGGGAAGATTGATGAAGCGTGTGGGTTGTTGAACTTGATGATTCAAAGGGGTGAAGAGGCCGATTGTTTTACATTTAATGCATTGATGAATGGGCTCTGCTTAGAGAGTAGGATTGAAGAGGCAAGGGAGTTATTTGATATGATGGAGACTCGAGGCCATAAACAAAATGTTGAAAGCTACACAGTGTTAATTAATGGGTATTGCAAGTGTCAAAAAGTGGAAGAAGCCATGAAGCTTTTCAAAGAAATGGTATGCAAAGAATACAAGCCGGATGTAGTTACATTCACCGCTCTGTTGGCTGGCCTATTTCAAGTAGGTAAAGTTGAGGATGCACGAACACTTTTTGCAAAGATGAAAGTCCATGAAGTGCCTCCGAATTCTGTAACTTATGGTACATTATTCAGTGGACTTTTAAAAAATAATTGCGTTGATGAGGCAATGGAGTTGTTTCACACTATTGAAAGATCTAGCTTTAACTTTGACATTGGTACCTATAATTGTGTCCTTGATGGATTGTGTAAAGTAGGAAAGATCAAATTAGCCAATGAGCTATTTGCAAAATTGTCTCATAAGGGCTTGGAACCAACAATCTTTACTTATAACATCATGATCCGTGGATTTTGTAAAAATGGTGAAATGGAGAAGGCAAACAGTTTGTTACACGACATGGAAAGGGAATGTTGTGCACCCGATTTGATCTCTTTTAACACGCTTATGCTAGGATTTTGCTCTGATAAAAAGCCATCAAAAGTAGTTGAAATTCTTGTGAAAATGAAAGAGAGAAATATCTCCCCAAACGAATTCACAGTGTCCATAGTTCTAGATATTTTGTCCAAAGATGAAAACTATTCAAAATATATACGCCTGATTCCAAAATTTTCTTCCAAGGCTGAATCAAAGATGAAATGTTGTAATCATGAACTTTTAGCTTCTCAGCCCTCCACTGATTTTAAAGATGTAATCAAGTTCATGTTGTTGACGAAACCTGGGAATGCGGAAATGGCGTCAACAAATGATTGCCGGCTTACCTAAGTTATTTGACACAATCTCTTTCTTCTTTCAATCAATCAAACTCCCTCATTACAAAAGAGGAACTGATGCATAAAATCATAGCTGGCCAGATAGCTGTTGTTGACTGAAGTAAGCTTAATCTTTAGGACTGAGAAGAGTCTTTTTTGGTATTGAAATTGAGATCAATGCCCATGTTTTACTTTTTGCAGGAGAGCTTGAAGAACAACTCAGATTGCTGCAAGAAGTAGTTCCAAAATGGATTTATGAAAAGGCTGCATCTAGCGGGGATCTCCTCTTATTGTCAGTCTTACAATTTATGTTCCTTAATTATACATAGTTTAAGAGTTCTTAAGAGTGGTAATGAAAATTCTACATCACTGTATGATATGTAGTGCTATTATGTAAATATTTATTAGTTTCACTACGATCCACACGTAAAATCAAATTCACTTCCAATTCTTAGAATTCGATTATATGCAGTCAGATTATGGTATCAACTAGCACCAAAGCTGCACTCCTTTTACATGGTTCTTATCAAATAAAAGATGTTTTCATTGTTCAAATTCTTGTACTAATCACCCAAATTTTGTCTTCCAGTCTAGTTCATTATATTTTGATTGGTGCCATCGTGGCCAACTTGTTAACATTACTATAATGCCCATGTCAAGTTTTCTAACGACTGCCAGCATTAAACTGTGAAATTATTGTTTGATATAGCTTGTATATTATGTCAATTCTTGAAATAATGCACTGAAACATGAGGCAGAGGGTACTATTGGATTTCAGGAGCCCCAGCTCCCGTCTCTAGGCACTAACAATTGGGTGGTGCATCAGACTAAGATCATAGACTTGATGAGCCAAGGCAGCAGCATAGCGTTTAAGTTGAAAGGAGTTCATCTGGACTTCTGACTATAAGCTGCGTTGAATAAAAAACATTTCTCAGTTCCCATCTAACATCGAGGTGTTGTCGACAACTACATTTTTCACCAAGTCCAGCAATAACAGTTGGATGTCAATACCATCTTATCTCAACAGGTAAGGCTTCACTCTTTTAATTTATAATTATAACCATGGTCCTTGTTATAGAAAAATATTAAAAACTTTGAATTGCAGACAAAAAAATAAAACTAGAATTGGAAAAGAGCCAAAACCATTGCTCGAGAATGGGGTAGGAGCAATAAGAGAAGTGGTGAACAAACTGACTAAAAAAGATGAACAGATTCAAAGAATGGAAAAGCTCAACTTAGTTCTTCAAGAAAGGGTGAAGGTGATTTTTTTTTTCCCCGTGTGTGTGTGAGTGACTCCGAGACTCGAGATAACGTGTCTTCGCCCTCAATTGGGTCTCCGAAAACACTAGGTTGTCTTCCGAGCCTTCGGTGCTCATTTTGTTGCTGAGTTGTAAAATTGAGGAAGAGTTTGTAGATTTCAATTTTATCTCGTAAATTGGTTTTTGAAATGGAATTAGTTGGTTTTTACTTGCAAAAATCTGTTATGCCATGTGGTCATGCCCAATCCGATTGCAGCTGATTGCTGCAAATTGAATTTCAGTGTGCTAATTGCTAAAAGAACTCATCGTTTACGCCTTCCCAACAGAACATGAAAGAGCAATTATTTAATTCAAGCCAGACTAGGAAACGTGGTTTAAGTATCAATAAGCAGGTTTAATATTACTTACCTAATGGTCAAATGTAATTTCACCGGTTTTTAGAGTGAATAGCCATACAACTGATAATCTTAATCAAATTGTAATAGATTCTGATCATTGGGGAACACCAACCTACTCCAAAAATGAGGTAGGGTTGATCAACAAGGAGAACCCGGGAATGGAGGAGCTACAGAATTCAAATTCTGTCCCTAGTAATTTAGACTTGAGTCTAGTGCCTTTAAAAAATCAAAAGGAATTCAAATCAAAAGTATCAAATAAGGGGTTTAGCAAAACATACTGCAAGCAGAGTGCTAAAAGAGGGGTCAGGGAACTCAAAAATCTTCAAACCAACATTAACTACGAAAAGAGTAAGGCAGGTTTTAAGTGTGCAGGGGATACCATAGGTTCCAAATGAAGATCATTAGTTGGAATGTGAGAGGTTTGGGAGGGAGGGATAAGAGAAAAGTTGTGAAGGATCTTTTGTGTAAGGAGAAACCTGATGTCGTAACAATTCAAGAAACTAAGAAGGAGGTAATAGACAAGAGATTGATTGGTAGCATTTGGGGCTCTAGATTTAAAGAATGGACTTTTTTACCATCAATTGGCAAATCTGGAGGAATATTGATTATGTGGGATTCAAGGATACTCAGGGGTAAAAAAAGTTGTTATGGGTAATTTTTCAGTTACAGTACTCTTACAACCGGTCGGAGGGGGGGAAGGGTGGTGGTTCTCTGGGATATATAGTCCTTGCCGTTCAAAAGAACGAGGGGAATTTTGGGAAGAACTGGGTGGTCTGTACGGACTAGGGGGTGAAAGATGGTGTGCTGGAGGTGATTTTAATGTGGTCAGATACCCATCGGAGAAGTTGAATGGAAACAGATCTACTAAAAGTATGAGAAATTTTGATCGTTTCATAACAGAGACAGGGTTAAGGGATCTGGCACTATCAAATACACAATTCACGTGGTCAAATATGAGGGAAAGACTGGCGTGTTCTAGGATAGATAGATTCTTATTTACAGAAGGATGGGAAAATTTGTTTGAGATAGTTAAGCAAGAAGCTCTTGTGAGGGTGACATCTGATCATTGCCCCATTGTAATCGATACGAGCAGATTCAAATGGGGTTCTACTCCTTTTCGTTTTGAAAACATGTGGTTAAGGCATAAAGATTTTAACAACAACTGGAAGAGGTGGTGGGATGATTGTGATAACCAGAGGTGGGCAGGTTACACATTTATGGAAAAATTGAAAAGAATAAAGGAAGAGTTGAAAGTTTGGAATAAAAAAGAATTTGGAGATGTGAGATTGGAAAAAAAATCAATCATGAACAGAATTCAGGAAATAGATAAGAAAGAAGACACAAAACATTGAAGAAATAGATAGATCTGAAAGAAGAAAGCTAAAAAGAAGATTGGAGGAACTCATAATTAGGGAGGAAATATCTTGGAACTAGAAAACAAGGATCACGGGGATTAAGGAATGGGACAATAACTCCAAAATGTTCCACAGGATTGCAAGTGGGAGGAAAACAAACAATCTGATCAACAAAATTGAGAGTGATAAGGGATTGATGCTATATACAGAACAGGAAATAGAAAATGAAATCATAGGTTTTTTTGAAAACATTTTTAAAAAGGAGGTGGTTGCCGATTTTGGCATTGATGGTCTAGATTGGAAGGAGATCGAATTGGGAAGTAAACTGAAGCTGGAAGAACCATTTACAGTAGAAGAAGTGAAACATTGCCTATTCAGATGTGAAGGTGATAAAGCTCCAGGTCCAGATGGTTTCTCTATGGCAGCACTACAGGAGGGATGGGAAGTGATAAAAGAGGATTTGATGAATGTTTTCATGGAATTCCACAAAAATGGTATTGTGAACGTTAGAGTAAATGAAACATTCATATGCCTAATCCCCAAAAAACTGAATGCAATGTCTATCAAGGATTTTCGACCAATTAGTCTGGTTTCTTCTCTTTACAAAATTTTGGCAAAAGTTCTATCTCTGAGACTGAAGGTAGTTTTACCAGAAACAATTGATACGGCCCAATGTGCTTTTGTAAAGGGAAGACAAATTTTGGATTTGGTCTTGATAGCAAATGAAATCGTGGAGGAGTATAGGGTGAAAAAGAAAGAAGGTGTGGTACTTAAGATCGATTTTGAAAAGGCATATGATAAAGTTAGCTGGGAATTCCTTGATTATGTGTTGGAGAAGAAGGGTTTTGGTGAGAGATGGAGGAAGTGGATAAGGGGATGTTTATCTTCAACAAATTTTTCTGTGATGATCAATGGAAAACCAAGAGGAAAATTCGGAGCATCTAGAGGCTTAAGACAGGGTGACCCTCTATCACCTTTTTTATTTATCTTAGTTGGAGATGTTTTGAGCAGAATGGTGAACAAGGCCTGTAATGAAGATATGATAAAAAGCTTTAAAATAGGAAGGAACAATGTAAGAATATCACATCTTCAATTTGCGGACGACAGTATCTTCTTTTTGGAAAATAAGGATGAGAGCATCAATAATCTAATGGCAATTCTTGACATTTTTTCTAAAACCTCAGGACTAAAAATAAATTTGGCTAAGAGTACAGTGGTGGGTTTAAATCTAATGGAAGAAAGAATTGAACACATAGCACAAAATTGGGGTTATCTTAAGGGTGTGTGGCCACTCAATTACCTCGGACTACCTTTAGGGGGAAATCCAAATGCCTATTCTTTTTGGAACCCAGTGATAGAAAGAATTGCAAAAAGACTAGAAGGGTGGCATAAAGGTTGTTTGTCACGTGGTGGGAGACTTATTCTTCTCCAATCGGTACTGGGAAGTATTCCCACATATTTCATGTCAATCTTTAAAATGCCGAAGAAGGTGACAAAGGTGATCGAGAAAATGATGAGAGATTTTTTTTTTTGGGAAGGCCAGGGAGAGAATCATAGTGACCATCTAGTCAAATGGGATATCGTGTCGAAACCAAAACAATTTGGTGGGTTGGGAATCGGGAATTTAGAATTGAGAAACATGGCCTTATTAGGGAAATGGTTATGGCGTTTCCCCAAAGAATCGGAGTCACTTTGGCACTCCATCATTCTTAGTAGGTATGGCTATCACTCTAATGGATGGGATGCAAATATTGGATTGAACTCCACCCTTCGGGCACCATGGAAATCAATTGCAAGAGCTTGGGACAAATTTATGGAAAACATCAAATTTGTGGCGGGAAAAGGTGATAAAATCCGGTTTTGGCTTGACAAATGGATTAGTGAAAAATCATTTCAAGAGGCCTTCCCTAGACTTTTCCGTCTATCTAACAGCAAAAATGCTCTCATTTGTGATATGGTTACCTCTCCATTAGCCTCAAGTCCGGTTTGGAACTTAGTTTTTGACAGGAATCTCAGTGATAGAGAAACTGAAGAATTCACTTCCCTACTATATATTCTTGAAAATACCCACATGGATACTTCTTCACCTGATAAAAGAATATGGAATGCCCACCCATCGGGTGAGTTTTCTTGCAAATCTTTTTTATATACTTTATCTCAACCAACATGTCACACCTCCTATCCACTTTTTCAATTCATTTGGAAGAGTGTGGTACCCTCTAAGGTTAAAATTTTTGTTTGGTTGGCTTCTTTGGGAAAGGTGAACACTTGTGACGTGTTGCAATTGAAAAGGCCATATTTGAACATATCCCCCTCACACTGCATTATGTGTAAAAAGGCGGAGGAGAACATCGACCATATATTACTCCATTGTGCGATTGCTAGAGACATTTGGTGCAGAATTTTGTGTATATTTGGTGAAGAGATGGCATTACCAAGAAGATGGTCAGAAATGATAGGGATAAAATTTTCATTTGGGGGAAACAACAAGGAAAAAAAGGCGATATGGAAACTAGTTTTAATATCATCAGCTTGGACAATATGGACAGAAAGAAACCGGAGGATTTTTGATAATATTGATAGATCGTTGGAGGATATCTGGGATAATATTATTTTCCTTACAGGATTATGGGCCAGAGCTGCTGGAATTTTTAGTGGTCTAGAACATTTTCTTTTTCGACTGGATCCTAATAGTTCTTTATGTTCCATTGTAATGAATTGTTACTAATCTTGTGGTTTATTTTTTTTAAGTGTCACAAGTATTCATTGACACTTGTAGTGGATGTCTTGTCCACTATTATATTTGTAACACCATTCTCTTTCTCTTTAATAAAAGTCTTTTTCTTATCAAAAAAAATAAGAATGATGCTCCAAGGTGGAATAAATTTCTTCAGCATTTTCTCTTCAACAAAAAGACATGGTAAATTTCCTCATGCCCCAGGCTATTCTCTAAATGATTCATCATGTAAAGAGAATTAGTTGATATTATATTCAAACGTTAATCAAAGTCAAGATTATAACCACTATATAGATTCCATTGGAATTAGGTGAGAAGCACTTCTATAAGAGCATGTGGTTTACCATGTTACTTGGCAATTTCCTACTTAAAAAAAAAAAAATGGTCCCTCTGTGAAAGAAAAAACATAGATGTTTGAGTCGTTCGCTAAAATCAAATACTAAATAATTTTGTTATTGGAGCATATTCCACATATGTTTGTCGATCTTGAATTATTTAATGGGACATGGTCTCTTTTATTGCTATTTCAGTTTTTTCTACTCTGCTAAATCTACGATGTTTATCTTACGTATAGTTCGACATTTTTGTTGCAGGAATCTCATTCATGCCCTCTTTCTGGTGATGTATCCTGTCTTGCATTCTTGTCATCAAACATTCATTAGCATTTACTGAAACATAAAATCCCAGGTAAAGAGATTAAAAAAATTAATTTTTTTATTAATATTAGCAAATAAAATATCAAAATTGTCCGTTTAGAAGTGTGTGTACTGCTTGGCCTTAGGAAGACCAACAGGACAAATGTACCCTTATGTTTATTACTAACTCCAGAAATGTACTCCCCTTCCCTTTGGATAATGGAAGATTTTCTGGTATGCGTAATGGTCCTAAATGGCTAAGTCTTGCACTTCCTATTTGGATTTATTTGAGGTACATGGCAGCTTTTTTTACAGAAAAATAGGCTGTAACCTGTAGGGACATTTATTTTCATCCACCAGACATGAATAAGCTTTCATCAAGAAATCAAACACTTTAGATCACTTTTGACACTTGCTCCAGATGTACTCTTACTACCTTTTTACTTCCACCAGCAGAAAAGACTTTTCAAAGTAAACCTCGAAACCAATTCCCATTTAGTCCACTTTGGTCGAGTCCAATAGTGCATACCAAACATGATCAAATAGACATTGATGTGAAGTAGTAATATGAGACAAGTTACACATGTCTGAAGCTAAAAGGCCAGCTAAAGTTATAGATGGTCTATATGGATCACTTGCCACCGACAATTTTTGTAATATCACTTTGTAATTATTATTATTAATGTGATTATGTTGTAAATTAAGCAAATATTATGAAATATACGAGTTATTCAAACTTCCAACGAGCGTGAACTAGAGCAAGTCCTGAATTATGAACTAAGAAAGGGATAGTTCGCCAGGAGAAATCGGTTCCGGTTGAAAATCAGCATCAAAGACTGCTACTTAATCGCATTGTTTCACATAAGAATGTTTTAGCCCTTGTTTTAATGCTCCAGCTTTGTATCCATTTACGTTGTCAATCACGAATTTCATACTTCACGTTCATTCTATCGCTTGCTCACCTCTGGCACTACATTTTCACCGATAAATCACATTGATCAGTATTCATACAAGTCTTTCCATCTTTGACATGGTTCTAATGTACTGTCATTGTCTACAGGGAGAAGATCATGACGCCCAGGAAAGAGTAGAAAAGAAAATTAGTGAATGGAAAGGATATTGTATTTCTCATGGAAGAAATGGAAGTGAATGGAAAGGATGTTTTGATGTCACCACTTTTGAAACATCAAAATGCTTCCATAGAATCTGAACTTGGAAAGTTGAATGTGTCCAGAATGTTATGGTGTCGTGCTTGAAGGCCAGGCTATAGTGAAGTACCTACCCCAACTCAAAAGCGTAAGTCAAGTTTAATACTACTGTGGATATTCCAGTGCAGATTTGATTTTTTTTTTTTTTTGGTGTTATTCTTTGCTGATTTCCCGCATTTAGAGTTTTTTGAACTTTTTTTTTTTTTTTGGGGGCAAACTGCATCACTCAGTTCTTTAATAGCTTTAGCAAGGGGAATTAGGAAGTAGTTTTGGTTAATTTATAGTGCATTAATGAAAAGGAAACTGCATTCATATTTCTTCATGCTTTCATTTTTTCTTTTCAATCACTGATTACAATCTTTAGTTTTTAATTTGTAAATGTCCATCCGTGTATTATTAGAATTTTTTTAAGACAGACAAACAGCCTTGGGTCATCTGTGTATTATTAGAATTTTTTCAAGATATTTAATTGCTGCTTCTATCCCTATTTCTTCTTCATCCCTCGTTATTTCTTGAAGCATAAATTACTGAACCCTTTTTGAAGAGTCTATGCCTACCTTTTCTTTTAATGATTTGGTTGTTATTGTGGCAGATACTTTGGTATTTTAATGGCCTATAGCAATCTTCTAGATGTAAGGATATCTGATGCTAACAATCCTATGAAATTTTCTTCGTCTAGTTTTTACAGAAACAAATTTATTGTCTTGCACTTCATGATCAGTTTCTGAAGGAGCGAAAGTCTGGATTTATTGCCACTCTTATTCGGACGCGGATGCTTTCTCTATATAAAGATTCTTTTTGTCGACCTTATTTGATTGCTTCTGCAAACTGGGTCCTTGGTGAGCACTCTCCCTGTATCCCTGAGGAGAGGCAATTTCCTTTTCATTTATCTTGTATTGATTACTTCAATCTTGACCTGTCATGAACTATGAAAGATGTTTATTGTGTTCTTTTTGTCTTGTAGACTGCCTAGATATGTAATCTTACTGATGTGGCAATTATGGTGAGGTATTTCATTATTATTGCTCCTTTATTAAGGTCCTTGAACTATATGGGAAATTATTAACTTCAAACAGGCCTCTTTGTTGCAATTTCTATAGTTTCATACTCAAACATCTCCTGTTACATTAGTGCGATGTCTAGGCAATATTAAAAAATAATTTGTGGGCGTTTATATTAACCTTTGTTTGGTTTTGCTTTTAAGACAATTTCTTCCTAATTTGAAACTTAAGAGAACCTTTTTTACTTTAGAAATATAAAAACTGAACATTCTACTGGCATAGATTTCAATGTATTGCTAGATTTGAAGAACAGGGGTCAAGATTATTTTGTATAAAGGCATAGTAGCAAAATTTTCGATTGCTTAGTGAAGCCATGTGAAGTGTTGTTGCTTGGCCTAAAAGCTGTATTAGACTTATTTGATGAAGGTGAAACTTATTTACATATGAATTTCAATTTCTATTGTTGCGGATTAAGTTTTGAAATGATTTGGTTGTGATGAGTATTGATTCTAGATTATTGTTGGTGTAGAGTTGGGGATGGATTTTGGATTGATTTTATTGTAGTTTGATGATGAATGAGTTTTTAGTTTATGGTTTAAAGTATTATGGTGGTTGTGAGATCCCTTTATATGTTGGCTAAGTCCAATTTATATGGGGGGACTTTGTCCAAATTTCTGTAAAGTTTTACAATAGAAAATGATAATTTTAATATTTAGGATGATTTATTTCTACATTTTTGCATTCAGTGCAGTTGGAGTCCTGATGATTAAACTATTTTAATGTCTTTGCAGATAAAAGTCAATGTTGTAGTTCTCTCACAAGATGGTTTGTCATGGGCACAGTTCAAGTTAGACTTCAGAAGTCAGGGAAGTACTCATCTTTAATGATGATTTGTGTTGAAAATTGTGATAGTAGCTCCTTTTTGTATGGCTGCTTGTCGGTCTGCTAGAGATGTTGTTGCAATTTAGAGGGATAGTAAATGTCAAACTTTAGATGTGCAATCAAATAGGTGAAAACCTATATTGTAGATTTTGTTTTAATGTTGGAGAACAAAGTACCGTAATTTTTGTTAAGTATTAAAATATATGTGGTATATTTTTCTTTAAAATGCTATTGCATTTTATTTTGAATAGTTGATTTATTTTTATAGCACGCGTGTTTCATATTTTACATATTACATATATGTTTGAGAAATTTGTGGGTTATCCGTGATATTATCTATATTGATTTACAAAAAATAAAAATAAATGTTAAAGATCAACGGTAACGCGCAATGAGTGTTGCTAAAATTATCAACGGCAACGCGCAATGAGTGTTGCTAAAAGTATCAACGGAAACGCGCAAAGAGTGTTGACAAAAGTATCAACGACAACGCGCAATGAGTGTTGCCAAAAGTATCTACCGCAACATGCAAAGAACGTTGCGAAAGGTCTACCGCAACACACAATGAACGTTGCCAAAAGTATCAACGACAACGCGCAATGATTGTCTACCGCAACGAGCAGTGAACGTTGCCAAAGGTTTACCGCAACGCGCAATCCATCATTTTGCAATACGCAATGAACGTTGTCGTATCCTTTCTCTCTACGGCAACACTGCGATTTGCAACATGCACATGAAAGTTGCAAAAGGTCTTTTGCAACATTTTTTGCCCGTTGCTATAGGCTGTTTTTGTTGTAGTGTAATGCTAGTCAGTCCGCGATTTAAATGTTCAAATCTTTAAATTTTAATTTGAAGGCTTAGTTCATCCACTATTCATATTAAGATGCAAGATGACAATTCCGAGATCAACTTACATCTTTGTAATGACGCATGATTAAATAATTCCAAGACTAAGTGTTGTTGCATTTAATGAGATTGAGGTATGATCTTGGACCTGGTTTGTACATTATCACTTGCTTTAGGGAAAAAAACTGGAAAGTTGTGATGATTTATTTGGGTGAAGTTAATGAAATTCTATTGAAATTCCTGGATTTACTGACAGGCGGTTAATTGTTTTTCATTAAGTGTCATCTGGTGGAAAGTGGAAAGATTTATTTCTAACATCATGTGCAATTTCTAGCAATAAATTTATCTTTGTCTTTTTTAGCTCTATACTTTTGTCTCAATTTCTAGAGACTCTATTGAAGTGATGATTATTCGAGTTTATTCCTATCTGGATTTTGTCTACTCGTGCATACTTAGTTGCGTTATTTAATTACTTAGCTACCAATTAGATAATTAATTACCTTTTGTTGTACTAGAAGATTCAAAATAAGTTAGATTTTACAAGATTAACACACGGTCAGTAAATGTCAAGAAAAACATGTATCGAATGTGCAATCTTTTTGATAATAGTGCAATTGAATGCATTGCATAAGAATTCCGACTAAGAGTATAATCAGGTCATGCTTAGAATATGTTTAATTGATCTTGGGATGTAGATTTAGACATAATTTAATTATTGTTTTTCAGAAACACATAAATAACAACAAATTACATGGTTGACAATTGGAAATACGATAATAAAATGTGCATTCAAAAGGCCAATACATTCATTTACATATTTGCTTACGAACATAGTTAGATAATTAGTGGTGACTTCAGAAGAAACAAATCATTTTCTTTTGTGTTACAGGTTTGAATTTGATTGCAAACTAATACAATTGGATTTAGAACTTATTAATTGTGAGATACTCTATCTCACATTATTACTTGTTAAGGATCTCGTACACTTACGAGATTTATTCGAACAGTGAGCTATTATGAATTCTCTTAATGCTTGAGCTGACAATTTAAGATTAAAAAATGAATAAATACCTCTTATTGCTTCTTCTATTCTTATTTTTTTTGGCACGTTCCACGATTGATTTATATTGAAACCATGATGATTATGCCAAATTCATATAGGGAAATTATATAGTGCCCACTGGGGGCACGTGGCGCCCCTATTGGGGGATTGTCAGGCGGGGCCCACCGAGCCACGCCTGTCAATGAATGCCCACCTGCCAAGCGGCGGGTGGGCATTGATATGGTGCCTCTTTGGGGGCAACATATCCTTTCTGATTCATATATATGGGAAACAAGCATACTGGTATTTTCTTTGTTATCCAAGGGGGTGGGTTCTCTAATTATCTACACTACCTTAAAAGATAAAATTTGACATCACGATTTTCCCCCCACATTTTTTGCTCTACACCAAAAATACCCTTCCATTGCCCATTATTATTATTATTATTATTACTATTATTATTATTATTAAGTTAATCAAAACAAAATAATTTCGCTCCTCTCGCCCATTACTCTCTGTTGGAAAATCCTAGAAATGCATCTCCATCGCCGCCGTCAGAGAGCTTTGAAACAAACTCCATCACCGCCTCTCCATTTGAACACCCTAGAAACCAAAAAAAAAAGTCTTTGTCCTCTCCATCGCCGCCATCAAAGAGCTTCCTATACACACCGATCTTTAGGTAACCAAAGTTAGATCTACCTTAACGTAATGAAACCTGATATCTATTTAGAGAAGAGAATGTTTGGCAGTTTAGATTATTCTTTAAAATCAATTATTTGCTTGTGGATTTGGGATTTTGATGGTAATAAAACGACCAGTGAGGGAAGGGGATGACAGTTTTGACTCGATAAAACTAAAAGTATGGATTGAACATTTCAACCTTGAATTTTATTGTATTGATTCGACCATCAATATCAGATTGAATTATCGTATTAGTACCTATTTTACTATATTATTTTTCTGTTATCCACAACCATTTTTCTATTTTCAATTTTTTATATACGATTTAAAACTTATATTCAAAAAAAAATATTTTTCATCTTTAGTTTGTCATCTGCTTTTCTAAATATCTCAAACAGGTTCTTGCATGTAAATGTATGCATATATTTTTTAATCTGAAATGAATTTTTTTTAAGTCTCCTATTTTTGTTTGATTTAGAAATCTTAAACTTATATTGCGTTGAAGTATTAGACTCTATTCAAAAGAAAAAAATAGTACATGTACAATTTTTTTTTAATAAATTTTATTATTAATTTTTTTTTTTACACTCAACGCAAAATCATTTGAGGAGCCTGATGTGCGCGAAGATTTATATCATTTGTTTTCTTCACAATTAGAAGAATGTCTTTCTTTCAAACACATAAGGGCGTATAAGAATATATTTTGATTCAATTCATTTGAAGTAAATCTTGATAAAACTCTTGCAATCTCAAACAAAGGTGTCTACACTTTCTAGCATTTTTACCTCAAGATCGACCAAAATGGAAGTTTTATTGTAATCGTAATGTTACATTTTAGCTCACTAAAAAATTGCACAAACTATTCATCTTTTACATAAAACATGCGATGTGTAAAAAATAATGTGTTATTGTGTGTGTGTGTGTGTGTGTGTGTGTGTGTGTGTGTGTGTGTGTGTATATTATAACATTTCAACAATTTTAGTTTTTTTTTCTTTTAATCTATTGGGCTTTTGCACAAATACCTCAACTTTTAGTATCATAATTAAAATTTACATCATTTTAAAAAATCGTTGAAAAATACTTCAATTTTTCGTTTTCACTAAAAAATACATTCATCGTCACAAGTATCATATTATGGTACTTTTAAAGTATCACAACATGATACTTATAATACTTTCAAATTTTTTTGTATCATAACCTGAAACTCTATCAAATTTTTATGATACTTTAGGCGAAACTTTAGTATCACACTTTGATACTTTACAAAATTTTTATGATACTTTCATTATATTCGGTCAGCCATTTCATCAAACATGTTATAGAATTGGTAAAAACTTGTTTAAAACTCAATGGGATGTCTTTCAACAACACATCAAGTCTCGTTGAGGAAAATGGAGGTGGCACGATGGTGGTGGCGCGGTGTTGTTGAGAATATTGTAAGTTTTTTAAGAGGAAAAAGAAAGTAAGTAAAAATCCATTAAAATACTAATGTAAGTAAAATTCTAATAAGAGATAAAAATGTAGTATGTAGTGAAATTATCCCTAATTAGGAAAATGAAAGTGGAAATCCAAGTACTATATTGTAAAGGTCAGAAAGTCTGAGGACTCAAAGTGCAATTAAAAGGGGACCAAACAATAATTGAAAGAAAAAAAAAAAGGAAGAAGAAGATGAAAATGGCACCCTTTGCAATCGCATAGGTATATATCCTTGCACTTGCAAGACAAAAAATTTCAAGTCTATGGGATTGCAGCAGTTATGCCTATGTGATTGCATAGGCATTAATGTTAGTCGTTATTCATAGTTTGAGTTTCAATGGGACTCCTATTTTGACTTTAGTAGGGATTTCTACACGTTTTTCACAGCTTTTCTACACCTATAGGCTATAAGTACGTATCATCTCTACACAACTCAGAGGAGATCAAGAGAAAATAGAGAGCCATATTATTTTAAAATTCATAGAGTTTCAAAGCAAAAATCAAGAAGAGATCCAAGAACTCTTTGAAGATCAAGAAAATGAGATTTTCAGGCAAATGGAATTCAAGATTCAAGATTTACATACTTCACCAAAATTCTTAATTCTTAGTTTCTTACACACTTCGTCCAGTGAAAATAAACTTGTTTCTTTTTTCACATAGATTAAGAAAATGTAATTAATGTAGTTGGAAATAGGGTAATTATATTACCACTACATTATTTACTTATTACACCACATTATAAATACACAACAAATAAAAAAAATTAATAAATACACCACCATAAATTTACAAATATACACATTGTAATTCAATTAAGAAATTAAAAAATAAAAGATGAAGTACAATGTGCACCACAGTATTTGATTGTCTTCCATTCTCTTCATCTCAATTATGGAAAATCTTCCACGTCTCTCCTCTTGATGACGGAATTTCCCATCATCATCGAAGCTTTAATTTCAACAACAGGTTTCAAAATCTCAAAATAATGGAGAGAGAAAACCAATTTCATTTTTTCATATTAAAATCAACAGATTCATTCAAAAGTGAAGAAACAATGGGGCATCGACATGTTCAGGAATTTACCTTTAGACTTCTTCTCACCTTTAGACTCCATTAGATCATCAATTTCTTTGATATCAATATTTAAATTTTATAACCAAATAACCTCTCAAAATCAAAATCTCCCTTCAAAGACAATGAATGCGAATGCGACGGATTGTTGAAGAAAAGAATTGAAACCCTAGAAGAATAAATGCTCATGTGAATTTATCTCTTCTTCAATAATATTGATGTTCCTTTTGTGTTTTGGAGAAAATTTTCGTAAGAAATAAAGACACAAAATTCTTGTAGTTATGAAATCATCCAGTGATAAATGCGGGTTTGGATAGGTTTCTCGCCTCTAATGTTTTGTCATAGTTCCTAGTTATGACATCATCCACTGATGAACGTGATTTAGTTTATAGGATCATTTGCAAAATTCTTGTCATCGATAATTTTTTAAGGATTTTATGATTCTTAAGTATTTGAATTTATTGCTTTTTTTTGGTAGTCATTAATTATTTTCAAGAAACAATTTTTTACGACGAAGATGATGACGCTTGAGGAGGAGGTGGAAGAGAAGGAGGAGGAGGGTTGTGGTGTAGGTAGAAATTAGGAAGAGATTTTCTCAAAAAAGTGAAAAACAATTGGTTAGATAAATTTAAAAGGTTGTTTATGTCATTTTGTCAATGTCTATATTTGTAAATAAGGACTATTTTAAAAAATTTGGTGTAGAAAATAAGTTTTGTGGTGGTAACATAGCCACCCTTGGAAATATAATTTTTTCTTACATTTTACTAATACATTCCTACATTCAATAACTTAATGAATATGATTACTTTATATTTGTTGATAACAATTGATAATAAGGGTATATTAGAAATCTTAAAAATATTTAGATTTTTAATAAGAAAAGTAACTTATAATTTGGGATGGACAAATAAAGAATGCAAGCCTATCTTTATGCATGAGACGGAGGGATTATTCTTTGGGTAATGTATATATCATTATCTTTTTGTATTGATTCTTCAATCATGTTCCTTTGCTAGATTTATTGTTATGACGAACGATTTAGCTATTTAATTATACTCCTGCTTCGACCCATAATTTTGGATTTATTTTCTATATTAATTGTATTGGATAGAACAAATTGATTTATTTTCATGAATTGTTTAAACATGATTACTTTCATGACATATGTTGCATGTTGATTGAGAAATTGCATGTAGAACAACACTCAATATTGCCTTTCATGAATTGTTTGTTAATTGAGAAATTGCAATTAAACTCTTATGGTGTCCTATCTGATTAAACGTCTTTTTTTATTAAATTGTTAATTGAGAGATTAGAAAATAACATTGAATGGTGGGTTAATTAACTAAACCTTCAAAAGGCATAGAATTAATATTTTAAATTGGATACTTGGATTAACACAATATCAATTTCAAAATATGAATTAAACATGAGCAAGATTAAGTAGTGAAATTGAGAGTCCTAGCTTGATTACTTGCAATTACAAATATCTTGTTTCCAATTAAGACGAAATAGCTAGGTCCTGCATTTGAGTTCACACATTTTATATATAACAGATACACGTAATGCTTTTGGAGTACTAATACTGTTTTTTAAAGTAGCTATATGAAGGGATAATTGGACCATCCACCCTTTTTTCTCCATGCATAAACTAAAATATGTCCCCCTTAAAAATCTCACTAAGTTTACATCATTTTCATTTTCTCACCCAATTTATGTCCTAAGTATTATAAGTGTCAATGTGTGATATTAAGATTAGGGCTCTGAGTATCATAAAAATTTGAATATAATACTTTAAAAGAACGTAAATTTCAATAAATCAGAAGTGTCATAATTCTTGGAAGTATCAAGTTGTGATACTTCCTGAAGAACATAAATTTCACTTACGCCATAAAAAGTAAGGTATTTATGTAATTTGCTATTAATTGAATCAATTGCTTAATTTCTCATTTCATCAACTAATATGAAACTCGAATGGTAATTAAGCCTCCGTTTGGTAAATTATTTATAAGCAAATTTATAAATAACACATTTTTCCAAATCATTTTTCGACTACATTTTATCTCGAAAACGTTACATTCTTTGTTTTAAAAAAAATAAAAAAACTCTTACAAAACAGAGACTAATATTATTTCATTGTTTCCTAATTTTGGAAGTTTTTCCCATTTAATATTCCCATTGTTTCCTTATTTGAATCCCATTGGATTCGCACGTTCTTATCTACAATTCTATTGCTAATTTTGTTCTTTAATTGGTCCTTTTTAACTGATTTGATAATTGATCCCTTTATATACTGCCCACAAACTAACAACGTAATCCATCATTCTCTCTTGCTTTGTTTTATTTTCTTCTACTTTTTTCCTCTTGTTCTTGAACTAAATATTGATCACGTTCTTTTATCTTATTCTATCTACGTTCTACATTTTTTCTTGAACTAATTATTCTTGACTACATTCTTAAATTCTTAAAGTAAGGATACCATTTAGATTTTGCTTTGTCTTGTCTTGAGCGGCATATATATGCCCCCTCCTATGATGGGAACTGAGAGCATAGGTGTGACTAAATCCGCAAATTGTTTGTTTATCTTGATACTAGATTTTTCGAGAAAGTAAATAGCGAATTCTTGATTCAAGAAATATGTTGAGTAAAAAAATCAAGAAGGCGGAGGAGAATTCAAGAAACTAAACAAAAAGTTGATGAAGGTGAGACTTTTTGTGATGATATTATATATATGCATACATGCTTGCGGTTGTACGTACATAGAACTCACAATTTTCATTTAATTTTATTCATTTTTTGGTTTTAAATTATAGGTCAAAGTTTTTTTTTTTTCCTAGAAAAAGAAAGAACGACTTTTCTCAATGTGTTGTTCCTTGTAGATTGGTATTTTTATTGATTTTAAAATTCAATTGATGTAAATTTCTGTAAAATCAATATATATAATTAAAATTGACGGTTGTCTTTTTGTTATATTAATTATCCCATTTACATGCATTCGAAGATTTATATATGACGTTCTTGAACTAATTCTTGATCATATTCTAATAGCATTCGTTAAACATGGTCTTTATGGTTTTGAAGATAGCACGAAGTTGAATGGAAGAAGACCTTTATCGATAATCAATCTTCCAACAATTACGAGGAAAAATGTGGTAGTAGACTATTTATTTAGCTTTTTATAAGTATAGCATGGTAATATCCTCTACCAACATATAATTGTCTTATTTTTTTCAGTTGATAGTCAGATAGTGTATGGGATGTCATCACAAATGAGGAGGTCTATGATTTTGCTCGGGAATAATATCGTTTATCTCTTTATTTGTCATGACATCCCATATATACCCATTGCTGAAGAAATAAGGCAGTTTTCTTTTGGTGGACAAACATCACTTATGTGAATCATGTATGTCTATATATATATATATATATATATATATATGGAAATGGGATAATTGCACAGGGTACTCACATTAAACATCAAAACTGAAATTTACTATTCATCAATGAAAAAATGAAAAATACTGATACTTCACAGTTCTTTGTTTCTTCCTTGGCTACGTTACTTCACAGTTCTTCCCTAGCTGCCTACCAATGACAACCACCAACTCACCGTCACTACCCGCATCAACCACCGCCACCACCCACATTAACCATCGCCACTGAACCACCTGTTTAATCTCCATCACCTCTATTGAAATAACATTCCTTGCTAATTCCAAAAAAAATAGAATGGACAAATTAAAACCCGTCAACTCCCAATTTGGGTGAGTAATCAAGCTGTCTACTTGATTTTACCTTCGTCAAGAAGAAGAAATTGTTCTTTAAATGTTCAATCTCGCAGCATCAACAACCCAGCACCACCACTCACATCAACAACCACCAACCACCACCACCCACATCAACCACCACCGAATCACCACCACCACAGTAACAACTCCCGGAGATTCCGTCAACGGAGGAAGCCCAAGCTCGTCGTCCGAAGCCTTAAACAAATACCCCAAGTTCGGCTGAGACTCTTTAAAACTAGATTTCAAATCCACCATCAGCAAAGGCGAACCCATAATTTCCTCCTTGAGACTCTTCATGAAAGAGTCAAGTTCCTGACTCGTTGTGTAGAACTCCGAATCATCATCACCTAAACTGTCTAATAAATCCTCCCTTGGCTTCTTAACCTCCGGGAAATCAATCATCGAGTCAGACTCCTTCGACTCATCTCGTCCTCTCTTCTCAATCTTCGCTTCTCTGAAGCACAAACCAAGCCACAAATAAGTAAAAGAAAGTCTATTGGGATTTTGAAATGAGGTGGTCGGTGTGAAAAATGTAGTGAACAATGTATGGAAAGTGTTTGATTTTATGTTTGTGACAAAGTATCATAAAAATTTGTAAAAGTATCAAGTTGTGATACTAAAAAAAAGTGTATGAAAACTGTTTGATTTTATGTTGAAAACAAAGTGTCTTAAAAATTTGCAAAGTATAAAGCTGTGATGCTAGGAAATAGTGAAAAGTATCATACGTATCATAATAAGATACTAAAAAAATTGAAAAAAGTATCAGAATATGATACTAAAAAAATTTAAAATTATCATAAGTATCTTACTGTAATAATAACTTAATCATAAGTATCATGTTGTAATACTAAAATATTTGAAAAGTATCATAAGTGTTAATTTTATATTATTGGTATTTCCTATTTTTCACAAATGTGTAATTTAAAAAAACTTGATTTAATTACTAAATAAGAGTATTTAGTATTTTATTAAGTTTAATTAAATTATGCAAATATATCACTCATTTTCGAAATTCATGATATTGTTGGAAAGATTATGATCAAGAAATATTGGTTTAATTGGGATGTTAATCTCGAATTTTTGATCTTGATATCTCATGATTTTCGTAAAATTCTTGATAATATATTTTGTGATTATTCTTGACACTCAAGCTTATCCGTAGACATGGTAAGTTTCATCTTGATAAGGGTCGAACTTATCTACACAAGGTAAGATTGTTTGGACGAAAATCTTGGTTGTGAAAATCCTTGTGTAGACCGAAAATATGGTGAAAATATTTGAGATCCTATTTTATGGTAAGATCTTTTAAGATTTATCATTATCATTGTTTATGGTAAGATTTATTTAAGGATAATTATCTTACCTTTTACTAATTATCTCTACTGTATTTTGTAGGTATTAGAGATCTTGTACAATAAGGAAACTTGGGAGTCAAGTAAACCGAATTGCACTATAAAGAAGAGAAAAAGGGATGTTTTTAAAAAGACGTGAAAAACACAAAATTCGTGTGGTTAATTCAAAATACACGTCCACTTTGTTAAAGGAGTCAAGAAGCCTATTTTCGTGAGGGACACAAATATAAAAGGCTTCAATTGTGTTGTGACTTCGGTACTCTGGGAGGAGGATTCAATCACTTAGAAAAGGAAAGAATTTCAGCGTGAAGATCAAACGGGAGGTTTGGATCAAGATCGAATGGGAGTTCGTGTTGCTGAAAAGTGTTGCAAATTCAAAGAAAACTATTGTGTTCTTGTCCATTTACTATTCCGCACAATTTATTCTGTTTGTTTACGTTTTACTGTAGCGCCCCAGTTCTAAATACCCGGTTCACCACTTCATCTTCTGATCTAACTTTTAAAATAATATTTTAACGGAAGAAATAACTGAAATTCATTTTTGGAAACATAAATAAACTGTAATGGTCGATAAAATTCGAAAACATTTATGAACCAGTTCAAAATAACCAATCGAGCCATTAATAATGCAAAACATTAGGCAATACCATAATTTCTCAAATAATTGAAAATCTCAAAAATAGCCAAAGTTTAGAAATACGGATCGTCAAAATAAGATTCTCAATTATTTAATGACTATTGCCACAATTGTCCATCATCTGTCACCATTTTCGAAATCTGCAAATGTTGTTAAAAATAGACATGAGCATTTTATAGAAATACTCAGTAGACTCATCGTCAATTAATTAATCCACATTATAATTGAACACATAAACGCAGGCTCTTTAGAAATCATAGGGTGTGGGTTGCTCTTCTCGTGCGTTAAAGCACATGACTTCTTTTTGAAAATCATAGACTCTTTAAAATCATAGGGTATGGGTTGCTCTTCTCGTGCGTTAAAGCACATGGCTTCTTTTTGAAAATCATAGGCTCTTTAAAATCATAGGGTATAGGTTTCTCTTTCTTCTCGTGCACATAAGGCACATATGTTATGCATAACATCATCATTTATCTTGCAAGACATTCTCTTCTTTCTTTCTCATGCGTAAAAGCATATAATTTATGACAAGCATAACAACATAAATATTTCATAAGAAATATATTCCCATCTCATTTCATGAAATAAATTTCACATAAATCACGTAACATACACATTCACATGCAATCATAATTTAAATCAATTAATAGGGGCGAGTCTACAATAAATTTGACGAGTGCAAAGTTGAGCGGGAAACGACTTCAATCCTTTACTTCTCCGACGCTTCGTCTAGCCAATTAGAAAAAAATAAGTTGAATTAGTCTTTTGAAATTTATAGTTTAAAAATGATAAATTACAATTTGGGGATTGAAATTGATGATTTGAAAGTTGAGGGACTAAAATGAATACTTTGAAAGTTGAGGGACTAAAATGTAAATTTTTAAAACTTGGGTTGAAGCTCAAAAATGAATATTAAACTATAGGGCTTGAAATAATCGATTTTAGAAACGAAGGGACTGATTAAAATCATTTAAAAACTTAAAGGCTGACATGAATTGTTTTAAAACTAAAAGGACTGATTTGAAACATTTTTAAACTTGGGGACCAAGCTGTAATTTTCGAATTTAAAATATTAAAACATATCATTACTCTCTCCTTCCCCATTTCAGTCAAAGAAAAGCGAGAGAAGAGAGCGAAGTGCGACGAGGCACCGGTGAGGGTACTTCCGGCGCAACGTCATCGGCAGGTGGCGGCGTGCGACGGCAAGGGAGGGATTAAGGTTTTGGGGCTGATTGGGTGCGAGAATCGAGGCTAAACCGGGGTTTAGCGCGAAGCTTCTTTTGCGATTTTTCGGTGAATAGGGCGGCGGTCGAGGTAAGTTTAGGTTTCTGGGGCTATGGGTTCTTCTCTTCTTGGTTTTTGAGTTTGGGTGTGTCCTTGGAGTTGGCTGCATGAGGTGGTGGTGGCGGTTGTGGTTTGGGCGTGGCGATGATGATGATGGTTTGTGGCAGCGGGGTTGAGGTTGATGGGGATTAGAGAGGGCAGTGGAGGCGTGTGGTTGGTGGTGGGTTCAAAATGGGTGGTGATTGTGGAGGGGAGTTGGAGGTTGGCGGAGCTGCAGGTGGTTTGTAGTTGAGTTGTGTGAAGATTGATTTTGGTATTGAGTGTTCAATTGCCAGTGGTGGTCTCTTGGAGGTGGCGGTTGGCAGTGTGGTTCGTTGGTGGTGGTGGTGGTGCTGCAGGTGGTTTGGGTGGTGGTTCTTGGTCGAGCTTTGGCTGCTTGCTGGAATAAATGGTGGGTGCTGGAATGCTCTGTCTGAGTCATGGTCCTTGCAGTGTTGTGGTTTTGGGTGGTGATGATGATGAAGGAGGAGGAGGAGGACATTACATTGGCTGCAATGCTGGAAACAGAGTTGGAGGCTGGATGAAGGTGAGGCTGAACAGTGGATTGCCGTGAGAGTGAGAGAGGGGGCTGAATTTGGAGTCTGAAGTTGGAGAAGAGTGAATTTGGAGAGGTTGGTAATGTAGAGGTAGGGTGTGGTATTGGATGGGATTGATGTGATAGATGGGGGTTGGTAGTATGAGACCTTTACAAGCAACGCACGCAATTCGAGGAAATTCGTACGTGAATTCAACTGAGTCGAAGAGTGAATATGATAAAATGAACTTGACGTAATTTGGGACTTAAAGCAATTTTGAAAATAATAATCAAAATAAATAATTAAAATCATAAAATTTTTGAAATTCAGAATTTAATTTAAAATCGGACGAACTTGACATTTCTCGACTTGGCTAGACGAACGCGTCGTGAAGTTAACTTAAAAATGGGCGAGATAGCAGCAACACGTTTTTCGAAATTTTAAAATAATTATTTAATCGCGTGGAAAATTCTTGGTCGCTACATTTACTATCTAGACGAATCTGCATTAACAAGATTCATCTGGTACTGCACTAAACAAAACTTAATGATTTACTCTTAACTGGTTACTGTCCAGACTCATCTGTGACAGTCTGTTTATAAAATTTAGACAATCTCAAATTTTCAATTGGTATCAAAGCGGGTTCACTTCTAGAAAGTGAGATTCGGTTGTCTAAATGGAGAATTTTGCATCTCTTAGGCCACCTCTGTTAACTGGTAGTAACTATACATATTGGGAAATTCGTATGGAAATTTTTATTCAATCTATTGATGAGCGTTGTTGGACTTCTATTCTTGAAGGATACACAGCACCCATTGTCACTGCTAGAGGTGTTGTTACAGCTATAGCTAGAAGCGCTAATACTGCAGATGAATTAGCTAATGCAAATTGAAATTCTAAGGCACTTAACGCTATTGTTTCTTTGGTTGATCCAGGTCAATTCAGACTCATCTCCTCCTTAAGGACCGGCAAAGAAGCATGGGATGCTTTGAGGAAAGCAAACAAAGGAACCAATGCTGTCAAAACCTCCAAGCTGCAGATGATCACTCTAGAGTTTGAACAACTATCTATGGATGAGAAAGAAGACTTCAAAAGCTTCTACGCCAGATTTAGTGCTCTCACCAACTCACCTGAAGCTCTTGGGAAAACCTATTCAAATGAGCAGATTGTACAAAAAATTCTTAGATCTTTACCAGACAGGTTCCATGCAAAAGTGACAGTAATTGAAGAAAGCAAGGATCTTTCAACCATGCGAGTTGAGGAACTTGTAGGGTCATTGATGACCTATGAGTTAAATCTAGCCCGAAGAAAGAAAGACAAATCACCAGGGATTGCCTTCAAGACGAACAGTGCAAATCCACACGACTCTGGCGAGACTGATGAAGATGAAAATTTCGTACTTCTCACCAAACAATTTAAAAGGTTCCTCAAGGGCAAACAAAAAGAAAGGTCCACAAATCTTCAAGGCCAGAATGAAAAAATACAAAAACAATGGAGGAAAAATAATTTCTATCCAAAAAATAATACTAACTCGTCTAAAGGAAAGCCTAGGAGTCGAATTCAATGCAGAGAATGTGAAAGATATGGACACATAGCAGCTGATTGTCCCAATACTCAAAAGAAGACCAAGGGAAGGAAGGCCATGAATGTTACATGGAGTGATGGAGACTCAAATGAATCTGAATCAGAATCAGACTGCAGCAATTCCGAAAAACATGTAACTACCCTTACTGCTTTACAGCTATCTGGTACTGAATCTGGTAACTCTTCTTATGTAGATGAATTCAGACCAAACACTGAAAACTTGAGAAAGGATCTTCAAGATGCAAAAGAGAAGATTCAACTGTTGCAGGCCTTTACTGAGCACAGCAAAGAACAACAACTGGACGTATCTGCAGTTTTAGATGATGAACAAAATGAGGTAAGCAGGTTAAGTTCAGAACTTGCTAAAGCACAAGACAAAATCAAGAAACTGGCACTTGGATCCGTCCAGCTTGATGAAATCCTGAACAGTGGCAGACCTGTCAGCGTAAAAACAGGTCTTGGATATGAAGGTAAAGGTAAAAATCATGACCATAAAATAAACTTTGTAAGAAAATCTGGATACAGGTACATGGAACAGAATAGAAATCATACAGATGCATCTAACTCTCATCATCATCAATACAATGCGGCTGGGACTCAAAACTTACATCTAGCCAGGAATTATGCAAGAAGACAATTTCAGCAGAATCTGTACAATCCAGATAAGTCGTCCATAAGAACGTCAAGAAATTTCAACCTCGACAGAGTCGGCAAGATACATCTGTTTTTCAGGTATTCAGTAATTTTTGTGCTAAATCTGGTCATGATGTATTTAGGTGTCATGAGTACTTGAAGTTAATCAATTCACACAAAAGAAGACTTGTTTCTAGACAAGAAAAGAAAATTTGAACGAATGCTTGTGTAGTTCAATTATCTTTGAGTGCTTTGATTCCTAACACATGGTATTTTGATAGTGGATGTTCTAGACACATGACAGGTGATCTCTCTCTACTAACACATTTTGAAAAAGGCGAAACATGTTCTGTTATATTTGGTGATGGCCAAAAGGGAAAAATAGATGGATCTGGTATCATCAACATCAAGGGATTGCCTATATTAACAAATGTCTTATATGTTATAGGGCTTAAGGAAAATTTGATCAGTGCAGGACAATTGTGTGATGATAACCTGCTTGTCATGTTTTCAAAAGAATATTGCAAGGTTTTAAGTTTTGACAAGCAGCCTAACCCTTTAAAAAGTGTTTTGTTTAAGGGAGTTAGATCTAGAGACGAATGCTATACACTTGAAAGTCACATAACTTGCAATTCTGTTAAGACCAAAAATGAGAAACTGTGGCATAACAGATTAAGGCATCTAAACAATCATGATCTCATGAAGCTGACCAGACTACAGGCTGTGAGAGACTTACCCAGCATAAACAATGTTCCAGATGAAATCTGTGGTGATTGTCAAAAGGGTAAGCAAATCAAAAGTCAACACAAATCAAGTACATCTATTAATACCTCTCATATACTTAAACTAATTCACATGGATTTGATGGGTCCTATCCAAAAGGAAAGTATTGGTGGCAAGAGGTATATTTATGTGTGTGTTGATGATTTCTCCAGATACACCTGGGTCATGTTTATTCGGGATAAATCTGATACCTTTGATAATTTTGCTAATCTTTTTCAGAAATTGAGCAATGAAAAGGCAAACGAACATGTAAGAGTCAAAAGGATCAGAAGTGATCATGGAAGAGAGTTTGAAAACTCCGAGTTTGCTGATTTTTGTATCCAATATGGGATCAAGCATGAGTACTCAACCCCAAAGACTCCTCAACAGAATGGAGTGGTGGAAAGGAAAAATAGAACTCTACAAGAAATTGCTCGTGTCATGCAAAACAGCAACATTTTGCCCACGAAATTTTGGGCAGAAGCCATAAACACTGCTTGTTATATTTTCAATAAAGTCATGCTTAGATCTGGAACAAACCAAACTGCATATGAAATTTGGAAGGGTAGAAAACCTAGGGTTGATTACTTTCATGCCTTTGGAAGTAAATGCTACATTTTAAAAGGTAGAGAACACCTAGGAAAACTTGACTCAAAATCGGATGATGGAATATTTTTGGGTTATGCTGAAAATAGTAGGGTCTATAGAGTTTACAATCTTAGAACTCAAACCGTTCTTAAGTCAATTAATGTGAAAGTGGATGATAGTAATTGTGTAAATTCGGATTTGCAGGTAGCAAATAGTGATTGACTGGAAATTCCACCAAAAGCAAAAGCTGGAACCGAAAAATCAGAAGAAGAACAGCACCAAGCTGGAAGTCTCAATGATACTGAAGAATCCAATCAGGATGAGTCTGGGCTCCCAGTAATATCTGCAGATCGAGACGAATCTGATTACCCAGATACATCTGATATTGCAGAATCAGAAGCATCGAGGCTACCACCTGCTAGGATTCAAAAGGCTCATCCACTTGATAACATTCTCACTGATATGTCTAAGAGAAATGTGACCAGAAGGAAATTTGCTGAGATGGGTAACATCTGTCATATGTCTCAAATTGAGCCAAAAAATGTCAAGGAAACTTTGACGGATGAACAGTGGGTACAGGCTATGCAGGAGGAGCTTAACCAATTTGAAAGAAACAACATCTGGGAGCTGGTTCCACGTCCTAAAGAAGGTAATGTAATTGGAACCAAATGGATCTTCAAGAACAAGTCAAATAAACAAGGAAATATGGTAAGAAATAAAGCCAGACTTGTTGCTCAATGCTATACCCAGATTGAAGGGATAGATTTTGACGAAACATTTGCTCCAGTAGCCAGACTGGAATCCATCAGACTGTTGCTAGCTGTGTCCTACTACATCAACTTCAGACCATTTCAGATGGATGTCAAAAGTGCCTTTCTGAATGGTGTGCTTAATGAAGAAGCTTATGTGGAGCAACCCCAAGGATTCACAGATCCATCTCACCCGGATTATGTCTTTAGACTCAAAAAGGTGTTATATGGGTTGAAACAAGCCCCCCAGAGGTATGAAAGGCTCACATCATTCTTGCTAAGCAACGGATAAAAAAGGTTAGGAACTGATAAAACTCTTTTCATTAAGCATCTAAATCCTGGACTAACTATAGTTCAGATATATGTTGATGACATAGTATTTGGGTCTACATCTAAGTCCAAAATTAATGAATTTATAAATACAATGAAAAGAGAATTTGAAATGAGTATCGTTGGTGAGCTAACATTTTTTCTTGATTTGCAGGTACATCAGGATGAATCTGGTGAAGAAATTTGGAACTTGAAGATGCAAAGGCAATGAGAACTCCCATGGCAACTACTCTAAAACTTTCAAAGGATGACAGTAGTAAGGATGTAGATCCATCCCTTTACAGAAGCATGATTGGAAGTCTTCTGTACCTTACTACCAATAGGCTAGATATATCCTTCAGTATTGGAGTTTGTGCAAGATATCAAGCCAAACCTAAGAAATCTCATGTTGCTGCTGTGAAAAGAATTATCAGATATGTAAGTGGTACGTTGAATTACGGAATTTGGTTTACAAGAGATATCACTGCCCATCTTGCAGGTTTCTCAGATGCAGACTGGGCTTGGAATGTGGATGATCCAAAGAGTACATCTGGAGGATGTTTCTACATTGGGAACAATTTGGTGGCATGGCTAAGTAGAAAACAAAATTCAGTGACACTTTCCACAGCCGAAGCTGAGTATATAGCAGCTGGCAGTTACTGTACACAACTCCTTTGGATGAAACAAATGTTGGAGGACTATGAAATCTCTACAGAACAAGCTACTATGTATTGTGACAACACCAGTGCCATCAATATCTCAAATAATCCAGTCCAGCACTCTAGAACAAAACATATTGACATCAGACACCACTCATCAGAGAATTGGTGGAACAAAAGATTATCAATCTGGAGCACATACATACTGATCTATACCTGGCAGATTTGTTTACTAAGGCCCTCGATAGTGTCAAATTTGAAAGCCTTAGGAAATAAATTGGAGTATCACCTCCTTCTGAATAGGAACATGCATATTTCATAAAAAAAAAAAAAAAAAAAAAAAAAAAAAAAAAAAAAAAAACCGCATTTGTTTTTCTTTTTGCATTTTGGTTAACTTATCTTATTCTTATATTAAGTAGATCATGTTTTTGCTTGCAGATATATCTGAGTGCTTGTGGCTAATAATGAGACAGATACGTCTGGCTAATAGCAGTCAACATGTCTCCGGATGAATCTAACTAGTACTCAAATCTGGACAATCCTAAGGATAAGTCACTACTGTCTATGTCATATGGTTGTTACTGGATGAGATTTCATATTCTGTGTGTAGACCTATGATCTAAATCTTGCTTATAGAATTGCACGCATTTTTCTTATTATCCAAGGGCAGGGCTAGTGGAAAAGAAGGCTGTCTATCCAAGCCAAGTTAATACCCTTTAGCTTCAAAATACGATGATTTGAGATAAATGTGGTAATATTGTAGAAGTAAGGGGAAAACCTAGTAAGATAACTTCTGGGGATTGTGTGAATCTACCAATCCAAGCCAAGTTCATACCTTTCTCCTAACCTAAAGGGGAACATATTGTAAGATAACTTCTGGGGATTGTGTAAAGCTGTTTCCACCTCCAAAAGACATTGCCATACTATAGAAAAAGTCGGCAAGCCGGATTTGAGAAAATGCACTTCTTATAGATTTTGATCGGTCTTATTGTGCATTACGGTGATAAATTGATAAGTCAGGGCAATCATATGATTTTTGATAGTATGTGGATGACTAAGGATTGCTCGGATCACACACGCACATTAATCAACTTATTTATGAACATGGTGGATTGTATACTGCCAGATGTATCTGACTCAACAGATGTCAACAAGTGTTCAGACGTGTCTCAGGTATCCAGATGCATTTAGATTTTTCTTATTCACGAATTTTTAGATTTTATTCTGAAAATCTTTATTTTTAAAGCAGCATATCGTGGACTAATATGTGCAAATCTTGCAGAACAAGTCAGTTGATTGTGGAGCCCAATTTTGGTAATTTAATTGTTTCCTAATTTTCAACAGATTTTTTTTCTATGTTTATCTATTTTTAAAGAAAGAAGTTGACAAGAATCAGGATTCTCCAGTTACCATAATAAACACCAATTCCTTTTATATGAGAACCGTTCTTAAACCCAAAAACCTCACACGTCTTCATAAACCTCACGTCCCAAGTTCCAAAAAAACCTCAATAATCTCTCAACAAAACCCTAAGTTCCGTCTTCCTCTCTCTCAAAATTCTACACCTATTCCAAGACATGGCTCGAAGCAAGCAAACCAGAAGGAGGAGAGTCACCAGAGGCGGTGGTGGCATTGAAGAATCACCTCAACCAGACCCATCAAGGATGGGAACTCCTAGCGGCGCCATTGTTCCTGTATCACCATCCGGCACCAGCCCAACGCCAACTTCACTCTCTACCGTCGGTCCTACTCCAACACCTGCTCTCCCCATGGCCTAAATAATCAGGAACACGCCAATTCTTCCAAAAGGTATGGGCGTAACCTTGGCACCCATATCAAGTAATCTTGGGTCCAGCCATATCTCTCCCTTAGATATTCGTAGTGAACTGCAGGGAGCACGAAAACTTGCTGCCATGAGAAGTGCAAGAGATGCGAAAATTGGGGATGAAGACGGTGGAGATGAATCTGGTGAAACTGAATCTGGTGATGAAAAGGAAAAACCAGAGGAGCAGGTTGAGTCTGGAGATGATGAAAAATTTGAGGAAGACAAGGACGCAGACGAAACTGGGGATGAAGCACCACCAGTAGAGCCAGAGGAATCTGAGGATGAAGGCGAGTCTGAGCAGTCAGAATAAGAGACTGAAAAGGAGGTTGTAATCCCAGACAGAAAGGGGAAACAAAAGTCAGAAGCCACTGTGATTTCGAAGAAGAAAAAGGGTGACACAGCTGCGGGTCCAGTGAGATCCAAGTTTGATGTATCTTCATTCGTCGGCACCCCCATGCAGACAGCAAGAGGTATGTTTACCCCCATTCAATTTCAAATTTTGGTCGTCTGAGGCATACACTGATTTCCAAAAACACATTTTGGGTAAACAGTTGCATTATGAATCTAGAGTGACTATAGGCGAATTTGATGATTTTGAGATTGATGATATTGTGTCACACTTTGGGTTGAGAAATTGACTGATTGTAAGGGGGAGATTAATGAGACCCTGGTCAAGGAATTTTATGCCAATATCCCTATTGACTATAACTCCAAAAAATGTCTTTTTACCACTTCACTATTTGTTAGGGGACAATTAATTAAGATTTCTACAAAAGAACTTAGAAAGGGGTTACGATTGAATGAGGATGTGGCTGATGAGGATGAATCTATGGAAGCCACTAATGATGAAATTGCAATGGAGTTTTCAGGGGGTAAATTCACGTGGCCGGTTAAGGGGTTAAAACAATTGCCTAGGTCGGAGATGTCCAAGAAATACCAAATTATTCACAAAATTGTAAAGGCAAATTTTGACCAACTCATCCATGACTCAAGCTTTAAGAGAGAGTCTGCCAGAACCTTGTTTCTTCTAGGGACTAAACGAAGCATAGACCTTGCTACACGAATCTGGAACTCAATCACTAGTAGGGTCTCGGGGAGTGGCCCTCGACAGGGGAATACTTATCTATTGGTTTACCCTTGGATTATTTCACAGTTTTGGAGTGATCAGGGTGTCCAGACACTGGAAGATGATCTGGTGATCACCCCCAAGGTGCTGAACAGGGCCAGATGTAGAAAACCTCTGGAGGGACAGACCACTCCCAGGAAACAGGTTGTGGATGAGGCTGCTGGGACTCAGGATACAGCTGGTACAGATGTCAGGATACACCAGCTGGAAGCGGAGAATGTTCGGTTGAAAGCAGACATATCTGAACTCAGTGTGCTTGTCAAACGTCTTGAAGACACGCTAGATCAGCTGCTTGGAGGGTCTTCGACAGATGTGGCTCCAGTAGAAGCCAAGGAAAAGAGGACAGTTGCTCCCAAAAAGGTCCCTGCCTCAAAGAAATTAAAGAAGACTTGAGCCTGATCTCCACCCTGTCAGTTCCATCTGATCATTTTCAATGCTTTTGAAACATTTTTCTTATGTTTTGCCTTAAAACCTACTGTTCTTGTGATCACATTTAGGTTGTGAATTTTGCATGCAGGTTTTGTGAAACTTATGGCTTCTCCTCTTTCTCAGAAAAGGGGGAGTAGCATTTTGGCATGGGCATGTCATATGTCATATCATCTTTTCAATTTTTGCTCTCTATGTGTTGATCTCCTTTACATGCATTAATTGATTGTGTTTATAATGATGCATAACCTAAGGAGGAGATTTTTGATAGGGGGAGCTTGTCGGTTTCTTGTGATCATTAAAAAGATGATTGGTTTCGAAAAAATAGAAAAAGCCAAAGGGGGAGATTGTTAATTTTATATTATTGGCATTTCCTATTTTTCACAAATGTGTAATTTAAGAAAACTTGATTTAATTACTAAATAAGAATATTTAGTATTTTATTAAGTTTAATTAAATTATGCAAATATATAACTCATTTTCGAAATTCATGATATTGTTGGAAAGATTATGATCAAGAAATATTAGTTTAATTGGGATGTTAATCTCGAATTCTTGATCTTGATATCTCATGATTTTGGTAAAATTCTTGACAATATATTTTTTGATTATTCTTGACACTCAAGCTTATTCGTCGATATGGTAAGTCTCATCTTGATAAGGGTCGAGCTTATCTACACAAGGTAAGATTGTTTGGACGAAAATCTTGGTTGTGAAAATCCTTGTGTAGGCCGAAAAAGTGGTGCTAATATTTGAGATCCTATTTTATGGTAACATATTTTAAGATTTATCATTATCATTGTTTATGGTAAGATTTATTTAAGGATAATTATCTTACCTTTTACTAATTATCTCTACTGTATTTTGCAGGTATTAGAGATCTTGTACAATAAGGAAACTTGGGAGTCAAGTAAACTGAATTGCACTATAAAAAGGAGAAAAACGGGATGTTTTTAAAAAGACGTGAAAAACACAAAATTTGTGTGGTTAATTCAAAATACACGTCCACTTTGTTAAAGGAGTCAAGAAACCTATTTTCATGAGGGACACAAATACAAAAGGCTTCAATTGTGTTGTGACTTCGGTACTCTGAGAGAAGGATTCAATCACTTAGAGAAGGAAAGAATTTCAGCGTGAAGATCAAACGTGAGGTTTGGATCAAGATCGAATGGGAGTTCGTGTTGCTGAAAAGTGTTGCAGATTCAAAGAAAACTACTGAAGAGTGGTGGAACGCCAACTGACATTACATGCCATAGAGGGATCAGTGAGTGATCTATTTCTTGGATGTTTGATAAATTTTATTCGTAAATTTATCCTATAGTTTAGATTGATCTGTATAAACTCTTTCCTTATATAGTGATTGGTTTTTATCCGCAGGAAGCGGGCCGTGGGTTTTCCCTGTTAGGGTTTTTCTCACGTTAAGCTCAAATTATTGTATTCTTGTCCGTTTACTATCCCGCACAATTTATTTTGGTTGTTTACGTTTTACTATCCAGACGAATCTACATTAGCAAGATTAATCCGGTACTGTGCTAAACAAAACTTAACGATTTACTGTTAATTGGTTACTGTCCAGACTCATCTGTGACAGTCTGTTTATAAAATTTAGACAACCTCAAATTTTCAATAAGTATTTTTTCAGTTTCTACAATTTTATTATAAGTAATTTTCAAGTTTTATAAATATTAAGTAAATTTCAGTTTGATCCTTAAAAGTAGGGTATTTATGTGAAGAGTCTGTTTCTATGAGAAAATTTTGTCATGGTCGAGTTCGGAATCTTTGGGTTACATATACTCAGCCCATAAAAGAAGGATTCAAATAAGACGAGATTGGCCAATCTTAGATCTTCAACCTTGAACACGTGATCTTCAGTGAGGTGGTTTCGTTCTTCAACCTGTGGTCTCCGTAAGTTATCACCCAAGGGAACATTTCTAAGGTCGGTAAAATATGGACCTAAAGGAACTCAATTGAGAGCGGAAAGTAGCTATCTCAACACAAGTGGATTGATTACCTAGGGCAGCACAATTCAGATAAATGCCTGCAACACGGTGCCTACAATACAGAATTAGAGAGAATAGTGTCACAGTGGGCCCACCACCGTATGGTTTAAACTTAAACAAGAAGTTACCATCATTATTTGTATAGATTATTTTGAAAACTCATTTATTTATTCATTTAGCTACAATAAACCTTAAAAAACTCTCTATAAATAGAACGGTTTTTATTATTGTGATATATGCCAAATTTGGAGCAAAAACGTTGTTACAATATTTCCAAGAAATAACCATTTTTCTTTCATTGCTTTATCATTGAATGTTTTTTCAAATAAACCAAAAATATTGACCTAAGTTGATAAGAAAATTGTCATGTGTCAACGACAATTTTTTACGTCAACAAGGTCCTTTGTAATTGCATCAAAAATTCTTCATCTTTTTGTAAAATATACAAATTGACCCTAGTACACAATTTTGTACAATTTTAGTCCTTCTCATATTTTGCTCCCATCAACTCCGAATTCAAATTTTTACCTAAAAAGAACAAAATAAATACACAATTAAGTAGAGTCACACTTAAATATTCTATCTTTTATAGCCTCGATAAGTATAAAATTTAATGTCTCCTACCCCTAACCAGTTTGCTCTCGGTTTTTACTTTTCTTCTTTGCTATCGTGGGACTTTTGTACCTTGTTATCGCAAGGTGTAACTCTGACACACCTTTGTTCCAACTTGATTTTGAACTTGACTCTTGTCTTGAATCATGCGTATGAGTCTTGCATCTTCTTCCAACATGTCATGCTTGATTTGGAGCACTTCGAACATGTAGCTAGAACTCTTGTTGGTTTGAATCAGAAGTCTTTATGTCAAGCCTACTACGATTCTCATCAGTATACGTTTGGGAAAGTGAAACCTGAGGTATACTTGTTATTCAGGTAGGGTTGCTGTCATTTGTGGATTTTTATAATAGAGTTTCACCCATATCCTACACGATTATGATCTTATGATTTATTTCAGAAGAAGTCAAGTCATGATTTATCGATTGTTAAAATGAAATCACTCTACAATTATATGACAGTACGTTTCAAAATTATCACAATATTTTGTTTTGAAGTCTATTTTTTGTACTTTATAGACTTCAAAACAATATTCCTTAAACTTATTTAAAGTTTTTGTTAGGACTTAAAATTTTTGTGTAACACCCCAAGTTTAAAAATCTAAAACCTAGGCGTGTTAGCTTCCATTCACATTATATGCGGAATTAAATCGTTTACACATTAAAATTTTCATTTTTCTATTATAAAATTTTACAGAAATTTCGGTAGAGTCTCCTCTATAAATTGGACTTAACCAACCTGTAGAGAGACAACATAACCGACATAAAATTTAAACAAGATCAACCACATCTCAACTACATTCATCATCTCCAAAACCAATTCATTCAATCCCCAAACTCCTCAACATAAATTAAATTCAAATCATGATCTCCATTTAACTAAATGGAGAATTGATAAACTACTAATGAGATAAATAACTTATCAAAATTAAATTCAATAAACAATTAAAAGAATGGACTAATAAAAATAACCAAAGAAAACATTTATGAAATTTCCAATTCAAACTTCATTTGGAATGAGAAATCGTGGTACTATGCGAGTCTGCCACCAAATGCTCTCTCCTCTGATCATCTAACTTTCATCACCTGAAATGTTGGGGAGGGATTGGGGTGAGCTAAAGTTCAGTAAGTAAACTTTATGCATGAAATGCATGCTTATGACATGAATGCTTTAAAAATTTCATATATGTATCCCCATTTACTTTACTTTCCAAAACTTTCAAACTTTTCGAACTTTCATTTCATTTCAAAACTTTCCCTTCATTTCCATCGTGAGCTCACTTGGTGTATCTTCTAGTCAATCAAATAACAGTGGGCAATTCTTATTTGGAACCAGATTAACTTTCACATTTCCACCGCAAAGCGGCTCATTCACTTCATTCCACCGCAAAGCGGCTCATTCACTTCATTCCACCGCAAAGCGGTTTAACAGTCCACCGTAAAACGGTTGAACATTCCATCGCAAAGCGACTTACTGCGCCCCATTTCCCACTCGCATCTTTCATGAACTAGAAGTACACCCATTTTTTCTTAAAAACTTGGGATACATAACTTTTGAACAAACTTGCACCTTGACACATTTCTTTCATTTAAAAACATTTGACTTCCCAATTCCGATACCAATGCATGCTTGATGATGCAATGACATGATAATGTGCATGCTTGAACATTCTTCATAATAACGTATACTTTCATAAAGTAAATGAAATTCATCAAAGAAAGTAAGTTGCAAACAGTCATTTACACATTCCACATTTACATTTAACTTCTATGAAAATAGGGGAAGTTTACTTACTTGACGTCCTTAGTAGTTACCGTTATCTTGATTTGCAAGTGAAAGAGTCCCAGATGCCCATGACGTCAATGTACCAATTCTCCTAATTATTTTCATCCACTCATACAATACAATTTTTAGTTCGAAACCAAAATTTAAACTCCTAACCAAGGTTAAAACTTCAATTTAATATATAATTCAGACCAAACGGAACCTTAAGCCATGTCTAACACATTTAACACCATATTCTAAATGAACAATCAATTCAATACACAATAGAAAAGTTTTATTCATCTTTTAGTTCAAACTAAAACTCAAAATTACATTACCTAACTTTACAAATTTTCTCAATTAAAATTATAATTATTCATAGTAAAAATTTCGGAAATATGGTTGTAAACTGAAGATTTACCATTATGGATCAATATTAAATTTAACATTGCTAAAATTTGAAATATGCAAATAATTTATAAACCCAAATTTCATATCATAACTCAACAATTACCAAACAATTAATTAATTCATAATCTCATCAAATATGAAATATTCACATACTTCAATAAATATGACTCTCAGTTCACAAACACATTTGAAATTCTTTTTAATGCCAACTAATCCCAAACATACCATATTCAAAACGAACAATAAAATTTCACTGAACATTACAAAGTCACTTTATCCTTTTTTAATAGTAACAAAACGCCCAATCGAGATCAAAATCTCAAATTAACCTAAGTGTGACCTTAGGATATGACCAAAACACATAAAACACATATTCAAGACAAGGAATGAATCTCAATGCACATTAGAAGGTCTTCTCATCTTTTAAATTCAAACTCAAACTCAAAATTCCATAACTTTACAAAATTACTTAATCGTGATTCTAACAAGTTCACACTTCTAAAAATAACTAATTATTACAAACTTTACCATAAAGTCGTTAACTAAACTTCGAATTTTCACAGCTTTAACGTTATACAATTACAATTAAAATTTCAATAACTCATCAAGGTTCCAAACCAAATTCCCCATTTGACAATCTATGATTTAAAAATCTAAACAAAAATCAAAATCTGAAACTTTAACTAAAACTTTGGATCGTAATATATATATATATATATATATATATATATATATATATATATATATATATATATATATATATATATATATTTAGATCTTTCATTATCGAAATCTGAAATCCAAAAATCTGAAATTGCACACACACACATAAACATCATTAAATCCTTAATTTATGGCAAAATTCGAAAATTAAACAAAAATTAAAATCTGAAATTAACCTATAAAAATCTGAATTTTTATATATGAAGTACATACATAAATGTTATTTACATAGAAATCTATATATATACATGTGTATATCGAAATATGTATGTGTGTGTGCGTGGAAGTGTGTGAACCCGTGTGTGTGTGTGTCCGGTTTCGTGTGTGTTTGCGTGTGAGAGGGGAAGTGAACTTACGGTGAGAGGGAGGTGCACGGTGGTGGTGGTGGTGGTGATGGTGGCCGGCTTTGCGAGGAAGGAGAGACCGAGAGGAGAGACGAGCGGGTTGAGAGGCCGAGAGAGGTGAGATCGGGTGTGAGAGAGAGAGAGAGAGACCGAGTAGAGAGAGATAGCGTGAGTGAGTGAGTGAGGATGTTAAAGGTAGGGTTAGATATAAACTTTTGGAATTTGCAAATCAGTCCCTCAAATCTCATAAAATGATAATTAAGTCCAAAACTTCTCATTAAACCCCGAAAGCCTCTAAAACTTACCCCCAATATCAAATTTAAATGCAATGTGCCACTAACTTAATAAAAAAAGAATTGGCAAGCCTAACAATTAAAATAAACAATTAGATATAGAATTGCATGTAAATAATTTATAATTTTTTTTTATTGACACATTGATAGAGACGGCGTACAAGTCCTTCCACTGCAAAATAATTCAAATTATAGACATTAAAGATCATAAATTTATAATCTATAATAACATTCACATGAATATTACGTGAAATTTAAAATTGCACGTAAAAATAAAAAAGCGGTCTTACATTTTGTTACCCCCACATTTCTAGAATAGTCTTGAATTTGTTAATTCTTTCACCCGACAAAAGATCAATTATTTCACTCAATTGAAAGAAAAAATATCCTAATCTTAAACAAAATTGTTCAAGAAGTAATTTTATTATCTCCTTCAAGAGTATTAGATCTTTTTCGATTTAGTTTTAATATTACCCCAAAATTTTAAACTTCTCAATTTAATTTTGTCTTGTGAATTGAAATATTCAAAGGCAATCCACACTCACATCATTTAGAAGTATGATATATTATTACCCTTTATTAGTAATAATGAAATTCACATATGCTATAAGTACTACTTGATATCAATATCAATTCTTTAGTTTGTTTTGTGCTTTTCTAAATAGCTCAAACAGGTTATTGCATGTAAATGTATGCATATATTTTTTTTAATCTGAAATGAATTTTTTTTAAGTCTCCTATTTTTTTTATTTTTTTATTTAGAAATCTTAAACTTATATTGTGTTGAAATATTAGATTCTATTCAAAAGAAAAAAAATAGATATTTGTACAGTTTTTTTAAAATAAATTTTATTATTAATTTTTTTTTTTTTACACTCAACGCGACATCATTTGAGGAGCCTGATGTGCTTGAAGATTTATATCATTTGTTTTCTTCACAATCAGAAGAATGTCTTTCTTTCAAACACATAAGGGCCTATAACAATATATTTTCATTCAATTTATTTAGAGTAAATCTTGATAAAACCCTTGCAATCTCAAACAAAGGCGTCTACACATTCCAGCATTTTTACCCCAAGATCGACCAAAATGAAAGTTTTATTGTAATCGTAGTATTACATTTTAGTTCACTAAAAAATTGCACAAACTATTCATCTTTTACATAAAACGTGCAATTTACATTTCAGTTTATTCAACATTTTCACATTATATACATAGATTCATTATATATATATATATATATATATATATATATATATATATATATATATATATATATATATATATATATATATAGCCTCTGTTTGGCAAAAACAAAAACAAAAAAGTTTTTAAACAACACAATTTTTCAAATTATTTTTTAACCACACATATTTTCTCTTTCCACTTTTCAACCACACATCTTACCTAGAAAACATAAAAAAAACATGTTTTTAAACATACAAGTTTTAACAAACAGAGGCTAACATTTCAACAATTTTAGTTTTTTTCTTTTAATCTATGGGGTGTTTGCACAAATACCTCAACTTTTAGTATCATAATTAAAATTTACATCATCTTAAAAAATCATTGAAAAATACTTCAGTTTATTGTTTTCACTAAAAAAATATGTTTATTGTCACAAATATCATATTATGATACTTTTAAAATATTACAACATGATACTTATGATACTTTCAAAAAAAATTGTATCATAACCTGAAGCTTTGTCAAATTTTTATGATACTTAGGACGAAATTTTAGTATCACACCTTGATACTTTACAAATTTTTTATGATACTTTCATTATATTCGGTTAGGCATTTCATCAAACACGTTGTAGAATTGGTAAAAACTTGGTTAAAACTCAATGGGACGTCTTTCAATAACACATCAAGCCTCGTCAAGGAAAAGGGAGGTAGCACGGTGGTGGCGGCACGGTGTTGGTGAGAATATTGTAAGTTTTTTAAGAGAGAAAAAAGTAAGTAAAAATCAATTAAAATATAAATGTAAGTAAAATTCTAATAAGAGATAAAAATGCAGTATGTAGTGCAATTATCCCAATATCTATTACCTCAAACAACTTCACAAAATAGTATTAGTTCCATGAAGACATTATGCCATCACATTCATCCTACACCTAAGAAGTGCAATGCACATGCTTACTACTAGTAATTGTTAAATGAAAAGTTCTTAAAGGTGTAATGCGTTGCGAGGCGTCGAGGTCGAGAATCAAGAATTAAAAGTTTTAGCGTATCAATGCAAACACTAGGCGTCATAATGTGTTTCGTATTTTTAATATTATTTCAATTATTTGAGACATTAAATAGATTTTTATATAAAAAATATATTTTTTTTACATAAGAACTAAATATTCAGAAATATAAAATATATAACGGTAATATTATTTAATTTTAGAATTATTAAAGCAAAAAAATATAGATTTAAGTTTGTTAATTTTATTTATTATACTATAATTACTTTCAAGCTTTTAAAATATTTTTAACCTATACAAAATAAGATAAAAATAATATTTAAATAACCTATTTGGGAAAGGAAAATCTAACAAGTAAATAAATGACAAATAAAAATAATTTAAAAAAAAGGAACAAAAGATTGTAATATAAATTAAAACAAAGTCTGATCGCCTATGCGGGTTTATTCGAGATTAGGCTGGATTAAACGCGCATACTCACGCCTATGTGCGAACCATACTATCTAATCTCGCCTAGGAGGTCAATGGAAAAAAATTTGACTGCCTTTTGACCGGCATACCCTTAATATGAGGCGTTTCATACGTGCCTCGCTCCTAGGTTTGCCTAGGCGGCACATTTTGTCGCCTTTCAAAACACTAGTTAAATGTACATTAATATATGGTTGCCAACCTAAAACCATACATGGAATAAGTTAGATTAGTCCCTCTTAACATCATAACATGAAGTCATATTTAAGGATGAACACATTCTTTTTACATCTAAAATGTAGTCTTAACCAATGCGGACAGAGACAAATACAGAGCGAAGGTGAGTCCAAGTACAAGTACAAGTCCAAATCAAGTCCTGATGTGAAGCATAGAGTACTGTGGGGAGAATTTTATTTGTATAGCGCATTTTATCAACTGCAATGGCATACTTAATGGAACCGTCGATCGAGTTTGACCATGATTACAAAGAACACTGGTGAAGTGATAAGCTAGACCATTGGGGGTCGAGTTACAGTGTGTTCCTGAGTCAGTTATTGCAGCCGTTCTGTTAAGAACCAAAAATAGAAACTTGAAATTGCACTTGGTGTTACTTACGGGGAGCTTCGACTTGTATTCTTATGTCAAGAAATGAACTGATCTATTTTCTTATTGTCCTTTTTTTAGTTAATTTAGAAGACTTAATTTTCTTACTGTCCTAATTCTCGGTTGAACATTAATTGACATGTACACATTAGTGTTAATTACTGTCCTAGTTTTTGTCCCTGTTGCAGTGACATCCTGTGGTATACTTCAATAAAATTTGGGATACATTGTTTTAGGACAATGAAAAGAGCAAACAAAATTAATTTAAAGGGTAAAAAAGGGATCATTGTTTGGACTGAAAAAATTGAAGAAGAATGGAAACTGAGGAGAATGGATATGCTTTGGCTGCGTTTTGTTTCCTTAGATAGCAAAGTGTGTGTGTGTGTGTGTGTGTTTTTTTTTTTTAATTTAACCAGCAAGGTAGTAAACAATATATTTTACTTAAAATATATCTTTATCTTTATCTTTTTTTTTTTGAAATGATGCTTTATCTTTATTATTATTATTATTATTATAACAATAACAATAAAGTGGTCAAATATAACACTACATAGTTTCCCGCCTTTTTTAACTTTCCTAAAATGGAAATTCATGATTTATAGAGATTAAAAAAAAAAAAAAGTTGATTATCTATATATCAAAATTGCTTTTATCTAGATTCTAGAGAATATAAACGGTCATTTTGAAAATGGTTTTACTTCATTATTAGTTTTGTTATATATTCAACTATTAATTAGTTGGTATTTTCAATATGTTTATAATTTGAAATTATGATGTAGAGTTTTAATTAATTATGTGTTATGCTAATAATAAAATAGTATTGAAAATAACGTAATTAAAAATGTATATTGTTTTAGAGAACTTATTATTAAAATAAAACAATATTAAAAAGCATATACAACATAATTACAAATGTGCATTATTTTACCAAATAATAAAACAGTATTAAAAATTTATATAACATAAATAGGGGTTTTCTTTTCTTTTGAAAAACTACTTTAGAACGTCTGCACTGCAAATGCCTACATAAAGAAGTCTTTCAAGATTTTGATTAATGGTTTTTATATTTTGTAATCCTTTAACGACAATTATAAATGATTGTCGTCTTTTTTGTACAATTATTATCATTTTCTATGATCACATTTTTACATTTTTTTTAAATTTCATATTTAATAAGTAATGATTTACATGTTTCGTACAACGCACGAGGACGAATACTAGTGTGTGTGTGTGTGTGTGTGTGTGTGTGTGTGTGTGTGTGTGTGTGTGTGTATATTACTTTAACAACGATTTTACTGACGTGATTATTTTATTTTTTTATTAATTATTCACGTGTGCACCAACTCATTACTTCTGTTAAGTAATTTAACGGTATTATTAACTCAGAACGGAGGAAATACATTAAAATACCCTAAAAAACTTACCAATTTTTAAAAATACCCTAACAATTTTATATCTTTTAAAAATAGCCTTAATCACTATAAAATACCACAAATATCCTTATATATCATATTTCAATTAAACCCATAAAAATTTAGAAAAGTTACAACCTAGTCCTTGAAAATTTATTAATTTTGTTTATGATTTTATTTGATTTTTGTTCGCTCATAGTAGCACCCCTCACCTTGGTATCAGAGCCATATGGCAGATCTAAAAGATAAATATTATATGACAAAAAATAAAAATGAATATATAATATATACATTAAGATTTATAATTATGTATACATTAATACTACCCGATAATTATAAAATAGAAATCTTGATCACTTTAAAAGATTTAGATAAAGATGTAAGAAGAGAAATATATGATCTAATAAATTTCGATATAATAAAAGAAGATTTTATTATAAACAAAATATTAGATTTAATCCACAAAGATATACTAGAAGAGTTATATAAAGATTATAAAAATGGATTATCATAGAGCGGATCCTCAATTAATTAGATATCTAGACATAGAAACAAATGCAAAATTAGATTTAATAGTAGAACAAAGAAGAAATTTAATTAACCAAATAAGAGAAGAAAGAAATATAAAACAACAAGAAAATTTAAGATTAAAATATTAGAGAAAAAGAGAGAATATTTTGATAAAATCTTAAAACAAATACCAAAAATTCAAACGATTTTAGAAGACAAAGAAAAAACTAGAAAAGAAAAATATGATAAAACAAACACATTGGAAGACTATCTAAAATATTATAAAATATATCATAGAAAATCAACGATTGGATCAATAGAGGAATATTGTGAATATCAAATAATGAATTATAAAGAAGCAAAATATGAAACAGGACTTATTCTAGAAATCGGACATATTAAAGGAAGAAATTAATGACAGAATTTCCAGAAATAAAATTTGAAAAACAAATAATAGAAAATATAAGACTTCCAGTTGGATCTTATCAAATAAAAGGAGCTAATACAACTATGTTTCAACCATTAAGCTCATGGGGAGAATCTGATGGATTTCTTAACATGCAATTAAATTAGATAAGTGCATTTTTATGGCAAACATATAAAAACATATATTTACAAGATAAATTAGCTATCGAAGAACTACAACAATTAAATATACAGGACATGAATATCAAAGAAAAATTACAAAACATTCAAAATAAACTAACAATACAATTTAAAGAATTAAAAGAAATGATAGGAGAAGTTAAAAATATAGATGAAGAAATCTTAAAAGAATTTCAAAGAAAATCATGAGAATTAATTAATCAAGATAAAATTGGAATAATTATAGAAAAAATAGATAGTTTAAATGAAAAAATAAGAAAAAATGAAAATGAAAAAATCATATCAATAAAAGAAAGAATCAAAAAGCTAGAAATAAAAATAGATGATATGTATGACAGACTATTTAAGGTACAAAAAACTCAAAAACCAAGAATATAAAATGTCTATAAGTGAATATATTGAAGATCTAAAAATATTAATAAAAACATTAATAAGTGATGTACAAGAAGTAAAAAATGAATTAAAAGAAGTAAGAAATGATATAAATATACTAAAACTAGATATTAGAGAATTCAAAGAAAATAATAAAAGCAAAGATAAGAAAATAGACAAAAAAACTCATAGAAAAAGAAATACTTAGAATAGGAAAGAAACATTTCGAACAAGAAAAAATTATAATAGAAGCAGGAAGTATGGATGATGAATTTAGAAGAACCATATTACCAAAAATACTAGAGGAAGAATTAGAATTACAAAAATCTATAGAAAAACTTTAGGAAAATTAAAAGCTGAAGAAAAAATTGAAGAAAAACAAGACAAAAATGAATGAAGAGTTAGATTTGCTTATAGAAAATTTTGACCAGTTAAGTATAGAAAATTTTGATGAATACCAAGTTTTAATGAATACTGGAGGAGCACCTAACTCTGCTCCATAGGAACTTCTAAACAAGAATTACCAGATCCAGATGAAAGTTATGCACCCTTATATAGTAAACCACACCGGTAATATTATGATAGAATCAGAGATAGACAACCACCTAGAGGAAATAAATATAAAGATAGGTTTGAACCAAATGATAATTGTGATAAACATATTAATCATGGAGGAACAAAATTAGATTTAGATTGTAAAATAGACACTAAAAAGCCTTATTAACTTGGGCAGATTCAATGATACTATTCTTTTTATACAATAAAGATGATACATGGGAAAATACTGATAGAATAATAAATTTTTTAATAGCCTCTTTTGAAGGACATGTTAGAAATTGGTGGGAAGGAATAAGTAGTGATACAAAATCATTAATAAGAAGAAATGTACAGACAGAACTAATAAAATCAGATAGAAAAGGAATAGAAAAGTTAGTAAATTATATTGCGGATGAATTTTTAAGAGAAAATTGGATAAGTAATTCTGAAGCAGAATCAATAAGAGAAAAAGATAATGCAAGAATAAGATTAATAAATTTAACAATATGTGATATGTGTAAAATCAAAGAATATACTTGTGAATTTAAAGAATATTATTATGTTCAATTCTATAGTAATTAAAATCAAGAAGTATATAGAGATATGTATTACAATAAATTACCAGGTTCATGGGGAATATACTTTAAAATAGAATTTGAAAAATTTATTAGAGAAAACCCTGGAACACCTAGAACATTAGGATCAAGGATAAAATTCATATTTGAAAGATTAGCATATATATGTCAACAAAGACAATTACTAAAGAAATCAGGAAAACTAACTAGAATATATTGTGAAGATATGGAAAAACCTACCCAATGGGGATGTAACCCTGAAAGAAGAAAAAATAATAAAAGAAAATATAAAAATAGAAAGTTTAAAAAATTCAGAAACTTCAGAAAAAGATATATAAAACCTAAGAGGAGATATTACAAAAGAAGATATAATCCAAATAAAAAACAGAAAAATAAAACTTATAAGAAAGATAAAAGTCAATGCAAATGTTGGAATTGTGGAGAAATATGACATATAAGCCCTAATTGTAACAAAAGGAAAGATAAAAATTACAGGAGTAACAGGAGAAAGTACTCATATAATTAATAGTGCTGATAAAATTGATATAATACTTGGGAGTAAACAAATAATTGTAAATAAAGTATATAATTATAACAAATTAGAATGTGATATATTACTAGGAAATGACTTTATACAACAATTTCAATATTATAAACAAAATAATTACATGATAATGTTACAAACACCTTGTGCACATTTATTAAAAATACCAAGAGAATTTAGACCTTACAGAGTTCATCCAACACAGCGTGGTGATAAATGGGAGAAAAAACCAATTATATAAAATGAAATAAAAAATAAAAGAATAATGTATAAAAAAGCCTTAAAAACAAACATACAAACAAATATGGAAAAAATCATTGATCAACTAGAAAAAATTTGTGGAGAAAATCCATTATTATTTTGGAAACCACATCATCCAAAAGCTAAAATAGATTTAACAGAAAATGTTATTATAAGAGTTAGACCAATGATGTATACCATACAAGATACACAAGAGTTTAAAACTCAGATAAAAGAATTACTTAATCAAAAATTAATCAGACCTAGTAATGGACCCCATAGTAGTCCAGCTTTTATGGTCATGAAACATTCTGAACAAAAAAGAGGAAAAGCTAGAATGGTGATAAATTTTAAAGAATTAAACAAATATACTAAATTTGATGGATACTTTTTACCAAATAAAGAGGTACTGATAAATCTTGCAAAAGGAAAGCAATATTATTCTAAATTTGATTGCAAATCAGGATTTTGGCAAGTAAAAATGGAAGAAGATAGTATTCAATATACAGCATTTAGTACACCCCAATGTAAGTATGAATGGATGGTTATGCCATTTGATTTAAAAAATGCACCACAAATATATCAAAGAAAAATGGATAACATATTTAGAAAATTCAATGAGTTCTTAATTGTCTATGTTGATGATATATTAATATGTTCTAATAATAGAGAAGAACATAGAAACTACTTAATTAAATTTATAAATGAATGCAAAAAAGAAGGAATTGTTCTTTCAAAAAATAAAGCTATAATAGAAAAATAAGAAAATGATTTTCTTGGATTATCAATAGATAAAAGGGGGATAAAATTACAAACGCATATATCTAAAAAGATAGAAAGTTTTCCAAACAAATTAGAATCAAAAGAACAAATACAAAAAATTTTAGGATGTTTAAATTATGCAGAAGGATTTATTGAAAATCTATCAAAAAAGAGACATAAAATTTAAATTTTACTCAGGAAAACAAATACCAAATGATGGAATGATGAACATACAGAAATTGTCAAATCACTAAAAGAAGAATGTCAAAATTTGTCAAAATTAAGATTACCAGATGAAAAAGATAATTTAATAGTTAATACTGATGTCTCGGATAAGTATTGGGGAGCAATATTAAAAACAGATCTTAATGAAATTTGTAGATACTCAAGTGGAACGTTTAATCAAGCAGAAATAAATTATACTACTCATGAGAAAAAATTGTTAGCAATCATCAGAGGAATAAATAAGTTTTCATTGTTTTTATTATCTAAGAAATTCATTGTTGAAACTGATAATTCTCAAGTTGCAGGTTTAGTAAAAAATAAATTACCATCAGAACCTCAATATAGAAGGCTCCATAGATGGCAAGCCTATTTGGCATTTTATAATTTTGATATAGTTCATATTAAAGGTATTAATAATTATCTTGCAGACTTTTTAAGCAAGAATATTGAATTTGCAGATGGATAATATTAAAAGATCCCTGATAGACGCCAAAAAGCGAATGAACTTCCTCATGGAGGAAGCTGAAGATATAAATCTTGGAATTGAACAACTTGCAGAAACTCTCCAAGGAAGTTTCAAGCAATTGATGGAAGTCTCAACATTTCATCACAATTTTACTAAAGAATTGAGCGATAACATAATTGAGATTGAATCTCCGTTTGAATCGTTGATTACCAAACAGGCTGATACCAAACAGGTTATATCAAAAATACAAACAGGTACATCTTTTGGAAGCAGTGGTGGACCAATAATTAAAAGAGATGAACCAAGTCCCAAAAAAGTTGTTATAAATGAAGCTAGTCCTCGAAAAATCACAATCAATGCCAAAGATGAACATACAAGGATAGTCAGAATTCGTGCTGAAGAAGAAGATGATTCCCCTTTTTTACCAAAAGAAAACGAATATAAAACCACTGTTGAAGTTATATATGAACTTCAAGAATGTGATTGCTATTACGTTTCGTCTGGAGACCATGTATACCCACGATTGATCGTTACTCAGGGAGGAGATCCCGTCATGACAAAAATGGCAGCTGATTATGGATTCTTGGATCTTATCTATCCAGGAAAAGATCTGAAAGAAATCGAAAAATTTGATGATTTACTAAAAGGAGAAATTTCAAATTTTGCTCAAGGAAGATCCATATATTTAAAATTTTATTCGATCAGTCCTGAAATTGATGGAAGGATATATTATCCTGCTGAGCATATTATCACGATTGGGTATGTTGCTCGAAATTTTCAAATTGAAGTTGAAAAAAATACCAAGCCAGTACCAAACATTACAAGATCATGGTTTAGATCCCGAAGGGTGTTGGGAATTAAAGTTCTCTACAACATTTCCAAAAATCTGTATGAGAAAAAATTCAAATGCATATGCCAGTACAATGGATGGACCTTACTCACTAATGGAGGAAAAGAAAAGTCAACAATCTTGCAAGAATACATCAATAAATTTGATACTCATCAAATCCATGGAAGTTTTGCCACTTTGCAAGAGGCGTGCATAGCTAGGAATTGCCCCACATGCCAAAGGAATTGATGGACAGGTGGAAGCCATTTGATAAGTCTACTTTACATACCAACAGAAGTGATGGACAGATGGAGGCCAATTGATAAATCTGATTTAGTGGAACAAGACAGCACAATGTAAGGGCCATGAGAAGACTGAAAATAAAGGAACAGGTGTCCCTATAATGTAGCCATGTGAAGAAATAAAGGGACAGCTGTATCCTTGTAATAAAGAATAGATGGACAGGTGTGTCCTTGTAGGACCTTGTAAAATTCAAATTATTGTATCCATTACATAAGCAATGATGTAAGAGGTTGTATAGTAATACCTCGTAAAGTTGTATAAATAAGAGTCTTCTGATTAGAGAAAAGGCAGAACTCTCTTGAGCACTCAGTTTGTGAGAAAGCCAAAAATCTTCTATCTTTGAAAAATTCTCATACCAATCCTTTGTCAATCTTCATATTATCAATAAAATCCAATTTACTTATCATATTATGATGAGTTTCTAAATTCTTGTCTTCTAAATCCTATTTCCAAAAAGAAGATATATTATTAAGAAAACTCTCTACACTCTGTCCTAAAATATTTTCCATCTAAAGAGTTATACAGTGAAGGTATCCAAGTTTAGCTAATAACCCGTGAAGGCAGGAAGCCATTGAAGGGTGTGGAGCAGAAACCTATAAGCCTGAAGGTCACTAACAATAGAAGGAAAATACAAAGGTACTGAGAACAGGAAAAGAGGTTAGTATTCTTAATATATCTATCTTTACGGAATTAGGAGGAAGAAGAGCTTTTAAAATGACAGAATTGTTAAATTTAATTATCAAAACAGTCCTTATAATGATGAATATCATAACATAATTGAACATTTATTCATGCATAAACAGTTTACTAGACCAAATAATGAAATAAAAAAATTATATCATGTCTATATGCCATGCTTGTTAGCTATTTTTCCAACATTAAAAGGAATATTAGGATTAGAAATTACAAAATCGATTATTTATTTTTGGCTTGATAGTGATAATACTGAAATAAATAATGAATTATATTTAGGATATGTGTTTAGTAGTGATAATGATTATGATCCTGTAATAGATTATGACAGTGATGGAAGAGATGAATCTTTCTTTACCAGTTTTTGAAAATCTTAATATCATGAATAACAGTAATTATATCATGAAAAAATCCAGAACTAAAAGAGGTCCATATAAAGTTCAAAAGCATATCAAAAGTAAAAAAGGCATTGAATATGAAAATAAAATTGATAAAATAGGATACCAAGAGCAACTCTACGCATCACAAGAGATATTAAAAAGTTTTAAAGAAAATTTAATAGAAAACTTTGCTAGAGGAACTGTAAGATCTATAATGATACATGATATTCAAGATATAATTGATAAATTAGAAAAGAGAAAGAAAAATATTTCAAAATATAATATACCATTTGAACCAAGTATAGATATCATGGCTGACATAGATATTATTAATTCTCAAACACTCATAAAATTTGAAAAATTACTTGAAACTTTATAAATTATTTATCTCTGTGTTTATAATGCCTGGATATACTATTAAAGGATTAGACAATTTGTTAGAAAAAATAATGAAAAAATAGATAACATTATATCTCATTTAATAGATATGTATGAATCATCTGAACAATATTATATATTTTCAGAAAATCATGATCAATACATTATAAATTATTCTGACATATTAGAAATTAAAATAAATTTAGAAAATAAAATAATGACAAACTCAGTCCAAACATAATGCCAGGATATACAATAGAAGGACTAGATAACCTTTTAAAAAAATTGAAAGATAAAATAGAAGATATTAAACATCAAATGGAAAATGAAAACATATCTTCTGAAGAATATAATAAACTCTTAGAAAAATACGAACAATATATTGTAGATTATTGTATTTTACTAGATCAAAGAATGGACTTATACCAGAGAATTTTGTATAATAATTTACCAACCTTATAATCTATGAATACTTCACAAGCATCAACTTCTAATAACTGTGATCATAAATTATATTTAGATAATAAAGAAATTTTATTTTTATTAGCTATTGCTGGAAAATCTAAAAATATACATTCTGTTGGACAATCTAAATTAAAAGAAATATACGAAGATATTGACTATGCTATCTTAAATAGAATAGAATTTAATTCTGTTGAAACAGCAAAAAATATAAATACGGCTCATAAAATTATAGAAAAATACGAAGATATAGAAGATGAAGTTTCAAATGGAATAGCATTAGAATATATAACAAAGAAAGAACATCCTAAATTTTTTGAGAAATTATCACAATATAAAATATTTTTAGAAGAACTTAAAAGATTAAAAAATATAAATATAATAAAAAGTATTGAATTAAATCAACCTAATTCAGGGATATATCTTGCAAAGAAAATAACTCAAATATCATTTTGCTGAGTATTTTGAAAACTATTTCAATAAATCTCCCCTCAGAATGGCATAATTTATTCCAACTTTTTCAATTACTCCGTTGTTTTTTTATTTTTTTGATCGGAATTACTCCGTTGTTTTTGTTTCTCCCTGGGCGGTCATACCACGGCCGATGCAAGTTTTTCTCGTGAGCAAGTTCAGCGATTCATTGTCGTAAAGGCACATCAGAAATGGCTTCCAGAACCGCTCCAAGAGGTAAACTTTCATCAATATGCATTCACTCATCAAAAATATCCAGACGCCCAATTCAACTTCAAACGCCAACCCCAAATGAAAATGTTACAAAAGACTGTAAATTATCCTCAGAAATCAACACCAATGATTTATTAACCTCCTTTCATAATATGCTCAAAATGAAACCCTTGCCATACATCACGTCATTTACCAAATTGATGGGCGCTGTTGCCAAAACCAAGAATTATCAAAATGTGATTTTTATGTATCGTAAGATGGTTGACGCTGATATATTTCCTGATCATATAACACTGAATATTTTGCTCAATTGTTATGGTAGCTTGAAAAGGGTTTCTCTAGGTTCTGCTGTAATGGGTTTGATTATCAAGAGGGGGTATAATCCTGATATTATTACATTTACTTCATTGATTAAAGGGTTCTGTTTGGAAGATAAGATTGATGATGCAGTTGTATTGTTGAATAAAATTATTGGATTGGGTTTTCAACCAAATGTTGCAACTTGGACTACATTGATTAATGGGTTATGTAGGAGTGGCAATGCAGAGGTTGCTCTTAGGTTTTTTAGAGAAGTGGGAAGCAGTAAGCGGAGGTCTGATTTGAGATTTAAGCCTAACGTAATTTCTTATTCCACGCTTATTCATGGTCTTTGTAAAGAGGGGTTGGTGGATAAGGGTAAACAATTATTTTTGGAGATGAAGGACAGGGGAATTATGCCAAACGTGGTTACATATGGTACTTTAATTCATGGTTTGTGTGACAGCGGGGATTGGGAGGAGGCAAAGCGATTCTTCATTGAAATGGTGGATGATGGCATTCGTCCTAACGTTAATTTGTTTAATATCTTGATGTACGCACTTGGTAACGAGGGGAAGATTGATGAAGCGTGTGGGTTGTTGAACTTGATGATTCAAAGGGGTGAAGAGCCCGATTGTTTTACATTTACTGCATTGATGAATGGGCTCTGCTTAGAGAGTAGGATTGAAGAGGCAAGGGAGTTATTTGATATGATGGAGACTCGAGGCCATAAACAAGATGTTGAAAGCTACACAGTGTTAATTAATGGGTATTGCAAGTGTCAAAAAGTGGAAGAAGCCATGAAGCTTTTCAAAGAAATGGTATGCAAAGAACACAAGCCGGATGTAGTTACATTCACCGCTCTGTTGGCTGGCCTATTTCAAGTAGGTAAAGTTGAGGATGCACGAACACTTTTTGCAAAGATGAAAGTCCACGATGTGCCTCCGAATTCTGTAACTTATGGTACATTATTCAGTGGACTTTTAAAAAATAATTGCGTTGCTGAGGCAATGGAGTTGTTTCACACTATTGAAAGATCTAGCTTTAACTTTGACATTGGTACCTATAATTGTGTCCTTGATGGATTGTGTAAAGTGGGAAAGATCAAATTAGCCAATGAGCTATTTGCGAAATTGTCTCATAAGGGCTTGGAACCAACAATTTTTACTTATAACATCATGATCAGTGGATTTTGTAAAAATGGAGAAATGGAGAAGGCAAACAGTTTGTTACACGACATGGAAAGGGAAGGTTGTGCACCCGATTTGATCTCTTTTAACACGCTTATGCTAGGATTTTTCTCTGATAAAAAGCCATCAAAAGTAATTGAAATTCTTGTGAAAATGAAAGAGAGAAATATCTCCCCAAACGAATTCACAGTGTCCATAGTTCTAGATATTTTGTCCAAAGATGAAAACTATTCAAAATATATAAGCCTGATTCCGAAATTTTCTTCCAAGGCTGAATCAAAGATGAAATGTTGTAATCATGAACTTTTAGCTTCTCAGCCCTCCACTGATTTTAAAGATGTAATCAAGTTCATGTTGTTGACGAAACCTGGGAATGCGGAGATGGCGTCAACAAATGATTTCCGGCTTACCTAAGTTATTTGACACAATCTCTTTCTTCTTTCAATCAATCAAACTCCCTCATTACAAAAGAGGAACTGATGCATAAAATCATAGCTGGCCAGATAGCTGTTGTTGACTGAAGTAAGCTTAATCTTTAGGACTGAGAAAGTAGAGTCTTTTTTGGTATTGAAATTGAGATCAATGCCCATGTTTTACTTTTTGCAGGAGAGCTTGAAGAGCAACTCAGATTGCTGCAAGAAGTAGTTCCAAAAATGGATTTATGAAAAGGCTGCATCTAGCGGGGATCTCCTCTTATTGTCGGTCTTACAATTTATGTTCCTTAATTATACATAGTTTAAGAGTTCTTAAGAGTGGTAATGAAAATTCTACATCACTCTATGATATGTAGTGCTATTATGTAAATATTTATTAGTTTCACTACGATCCACACGTAAAATCAAATTCACTTCAAATTCTTAGAATTCGATTATATGCAGTCAGATTATGATATCAAGTAGCACCAAAGCTGCACTCCTTTTACATGTTTCTTATCAAATAAAAGATGTTTTCATTGTTCAAATTCTTGTACTAATCACCCAAATTTTGTCTTCCAGTCTAGTTCATTATATTTTGATTGGTGCCATCGTGGCCAACTTGTTAACATTACTATAATGCCCATGTCAAGTTTTCTAACAACTGCCAGCATTAAACTGTGAAATTATTGTTTGATATAGCTTGTATATTATTTCAATTCTTGAAATAATGCACTGAAACATGAGGCAGAGGGTACTATTGGATTTCAGGAGCCCCAGCTCCCGTCTCTAGGCACTAACAATTGGGTGGTGCATCAGACTAAGATCATAGACTTGATGAGCCAAGGCAGCAGCATAGCGTTTAAACTGAAAGGAGTTCATCTGGACTTCTAACTATAAGCTGTGTTGAATAAAAAACATTTCTCAGTTCCCATCTAGCATCGGTGGTGTTGTCGACAACTACATTTTTCACCAAGTCCAGCAATAACAGTTGGATGTCAATACCATCTTATCTCAACAGGTAAGGCTTCACTCTTTTAATTTATAATTATAACCATGGTCTTTGTTATAGAAAAATATTAAAAACTTTGAATTGCAGACAAAAAAATAAAACTAGAATTGGAAAAGAGCCAAAACCATTGCTCAAGAATGGGGTAGGAGCAATAAGAGAAGTGGTGAACAAACTGACTAAAAAAGATGAACAGATTCAAAGAATGAAAAAGCTCAACTTAGTTCTTCAAGAAAGGGTGAAGGTATTTTTTTTTTCCCCGTGTGTGTGTGAGTGACTCCGAGACTCGAGATAACGTGTCTTCGCTCTCAATTGGGTCTCCGACAACATTAGGTTGTCTTCTGAGCCTTCGGTGCTCATTTTGTTGCTGTCTGTTTTTGGGTCTTTATATTCGTACTATGGTATAAATTCTTTTGAAAGTTTTTCTAGGAAATAGACTATAATGGGCTGAGTTGCAAAATTGAGGAAGCGTTTGTAGATTTCAATTTTATCTCGTAAATTGGTTTTTGAAATGGAATTAGTTGGTTTTAACTTGCAAAAATCTGTTATGCCATGTGGTCATGCCCAATCCGATTGCAGCTGATTGCTGCAAATTGAATTTCAGCGAGCTAATTGCTAAAAGAACTCATCGTTTACGCCTTCCCAACAGAACATGGAAAGAGCAATTATTTAATTCAAGCCAGACTAGGAAACGTGGTTTAAGTATCAATAAGCAGGTTTAATAATACTTACCTAATGGTCAAATGTAATTTCTCAATAAGAATGATGCTCCAAGGTGGAATAAATTTCTTCAGCATTTTCTCTTCAACAAAAAGACATGGTAAATTTCCTCATGCCCCAGGATATTCTCTAAATGATTCATCATGTAAAGAGAATTAGTTGATATTATATTCAAACGTTAATCAAAGTCAAGATTATAACCACTATATAGATTCCATTGGAATTAGGTGAGAAGTACTTCTATAAGAGCATGTGGTTTACCATGTTACTTGGCAATTTCCTACTTAAAAAAAAAAAAAAAAAAATGGTCCCTCTGTGAAAGAAAAAACATAGATGTTTGAGTCGTTCGCTAAAATCAAATACTAAATAATTTTGTTATTGGAGCATATTCCACATATGTTTGTCGATCTTGAATTATTTAATGGGACATGGTCTCTTTTTTTGCTATTTCAGTTTTTTCTACTCTGCTAAATCTACGATGTTTATCTTACGTATAGTTCGACATTTTGTTGCAGGAATCTCATTCATGCCCTTTTTCTGGTGATGTATCCTTTCTTGCATTCTTGTCATCAAACATTCATTAGCATTTACTGAAACATAAAATCCCAGGTAAAGAAATTAAAAAAATTAATTTTTTTATTAATATTAGCAAATAAAATATCAAAATTGTCCGTTTAGAAGTGTGTGTACTGCTTGGCCTTAGGAAGACCAACAGGACAAATGTACCCTTATGTTTATTACCAACTCCAGAAATGTACTCCCCTTCCCTTTGGATAATAGAAGATTTTCTGGTATGTGTAATGGTCCTAAATGGCTAAGTCTTGCACTTCCTATTTGGATTTATTTGAGGTACATGGCAGGTTTTTTTACAGAAAAATAGGCTGTAGCCTGTAGGGACATTTATTTTCATCCACCAGACATGAATAAGCTTTCATCAAGAAATCAAACACTTTAGATCACCTTTGACACTTGCTCCAGATGTACTCTTACTACATTTTTACTTCCACCAGCAGAAAAGACTTTTCAAAGTAAACCTCGAAACCAATTCCCATTTAGTCCACTTTGGTCGAGTCCAATAGTGCATACCAAACATGATCAAATAGACATTGATGTGAAGTAGTAATATGAGACAAGTTACACATGTCTGAAGCTAAAAGGCCAGCTAAAGTTATAGATGGTCTATATGGATCACTTGCCACCGACAATTTTTGTAATATCACTTTGTAATTATTATTATTAATGTGATTATGATGTAAATTAAGCAAATATTATGAGATATACGAGTTATTCAAACTTCCAACGAGCGTGAACTAGAGCAAGTCCTGAATGATGAACTAAGAAAGGGATAGTTCGCCAGGGGAAATCGGGTTCCGGTTGAAAATCAGCATCAAAGACTGCTACTTAATTGCATTGTTTCACATAAGAATGTTTTAGGCCTTGTTTTAATGCTCCAGCTTTGTATCCATTTACGTTGTCAATCACGAATTTCGTACTTCACGTTCATTCTATCGCTTGCTCACCTCTGGCACTACATTTTCACCAATAAATCACATTGATCAGTATTCCACATTGATCAGTATTCATACAAGTCTTTCCATCTTTGACATGGTTCTAATGTACTGTCATTGTCTACAGGGAGAAGATCATGACAACGCCCAGGAAAGAGAAGAAAAGAAAAAGCTCGGAGAGAGGAAAAGGCTAAGAGAGCAGCAGTAGTTTTGGAAAATGTTAGTCTGCCAGTCATTTTTTTGTGTTTGCCGTGTATCTGCTCCTAATCCAAGTATAGCTTATAGTATAATGATATGTTTGGTAAGTTACACTTAACGATTGAACAATATTAGATAGGTCGAAGGTGTTTAGCAAACTATGGATGTCAAGTAATATCCAATGACATTAAAGTTGAAGGCAAATTTGGTCAGATTCCATAAAGAATATGTCAATATACCTCTTCTTTGCATTCAGACGAGCTTTTTACAAATTATGATACTATCTTTGAAATATTGTGGCATTGCAAATATATAGCCATTGAATGCCATAATATTGTTGTTGGTTCATTTAAGGTAGAATGTAAGCAAAAATCTCCAAACCAGTAACAATAGAAATAGTTCATTCTTTGTCTCATTTTCATTTTATTTGATACAATTAGCTTCAATTCCCTTGTGCTATCAAACTTATTATGACAATATATTCATTGAGTATCATTAATTTTACATGGATACTTTACATTATCCTTATATACTTGTTAATATTGAATATGCTAATCTGTTCTTAGTTATAGCCATGGCATGTGCAAAGGACATGCTAATCTATACTTAGTTATAGTCACGGCACATGCAATCCCTTGTCCTATCAAATTTATTATTTTCTCACTTTTACAAACTCATTAACCAGTCTCTTTTTGAGCTCAGTTAATTGACTTCTTGAAATTTACTCAACATTTCATAAAATTAGCATTTCCATTTTTTTCTATATGCCCTTGTATATGATTAAGTTATTTATATTGTTTATTATGATTTCCAAGCAAGGCACATGCTTCAAGATGTTGCACCAAGGTACCATTTTTATGGAGCAAGTAACTATAATGTATTGGGGAGAATTCCGTTTATATGTATCAGAGTTTTATCCATGGGAGGGGCTTCTTGTACCCCCCGCTTTACCACAGGGGGTACCGCCCCCTCTTGTGAGGAGGCGGTACACCCCGCAGTACAGTGGGGGGTACAAGAAGAATTTTTCCTTTGTCCATAGATAAAAAATCAAATAAGATGCTTTTATTATTGACAGGATTGGTTTTTGCAATGGTAGGATCCTTTGTCCATAGATAAAAAATCAAATAAGATGCTTTTATTATTGACAGGATTGGTTTTTGCAATGGTAGGATATAGTTATGCTGCTGTTCCTCTATCTAGGAGATTTTGCCAGGCTAATGTTTATGGCGAGTTAAGATAGCCTCAACCTTTGGAGTCAATCGAGAACAAAGTCAAAACAAGAGCATTTTGAGGGTGTCGACTGATTGTTATCATGTGTAGAGCATAATGTTATATGAATTGGATATATTTTTATTGAATATCATTTTATAGTTTCAACTAGTGTTATACCTATACGATGCACGATAATTTGTTACTCACATATATTGAATTTATATGTTAACATATGAATGAATGTCTAACTAAAAATGTGAAACGAATGAAGACAATTAATTATAAAAAAAAATGTACAATTACACGTACCTTAATTTTTTTTACGGTTCGTATGTTTACCATTCCGGGAAATCTACGCTCAGAATTTTATTAAAACAAAAAAGAAAAAAAAAATTGATGAACGCTCCTATTTAATTCTCTTTCATTTTCTATTTTTAAAGAAAAAAAAATATTTATATGATATTGACAACGTTTTTTCTATTTTTTTACGAATTTTTAAAAATATATATATATAACTGATTTTCATATGTTAACATATGAAATAAATATTTAATAAAGATTGAGAAATGAAGACAATTAATTACAAAAAATATCAAATTACACGTACATTAATTTTTTTATTTTTTTTACAGTTTGTATGTTTATTACTCCAAGAAATTTCTTTAAACATTGTAATTTAAATTGACTTAAAACTTATATTGAGAAAACAAAATTATATTTAAATAAAATTTTTAATAAGTGAAAAACAGATATATTTGTGATGTACGCTCATAATTTTACTAAAATGAAAAGGAAGAAAAATAGATCGATGAACGCTTATATTTTATTTTCTTTCATTTTCTGTTTTTAAAAAGAAAAATATTTATATGACATTGAAAACATTTTTTTTTTTTACAAATTTAAAAAAAAAAAAAAATTGTAATTGATTTTTAAATTTTAAGAGGAGATGGCAGACCAAAACATTTCGGGACTATTTGATCTTTGAGATAATTTTACGGACAATATATTTTCAGTTTCCTCTCACTTATTATCCTGTATTAAACTTCTAGTTGAGATATTCGATTTGACGCCCATATTGCATATTTTTTCGACTTCAATAATAATAATAATAATAATAAATAAATAAATAGTTTATATATTATAGTATTAAAGAACTTAAATGATATAATTTAAAATGAATAAGATATTGAGTTTAAAAAAATAAAAACTTTTTCATTTGATATTTGAAATGATTTTACGAACAATATGTTTACAGTCTATTCTCACTTGTTAGCTTGTATTAAAATTCTTATTGAGGCCTACGATTTAACATGCATATTACATAGTTTTGGACTTAAATATAATAAATAATTATCAAGTGAATAATAATTATTATAAACAAAAAAAAATATATAGTTTATACTGTACATTAAAATAAATTAAAATTTTGATTTAATTAATAGCATAGCATGAATTCTAATGTTATGTACCATAATAATTGCTAAAATATTTTGTATCATAATAATTACTAAAAATAGTTTACACATTATTTTTTTATTGCTTATTTTTTATTATTATTATTTTTTGCATAGATTTCCTGATTTAGAAAGTCATTTTGAACGGGAAACTATCTGTGTATTATTTTTGGCATGTATTTTGTTTTTATATATGTATAGATAGATAGATGAAAAGGAAAAGAAAAAATAGATCGATGAACACTTCTATTTTATTCTCTTTTATTTTCTATTTTTTCAAAAAAAATATGTGACACTGACAACCCTTTTTTATTATTTTTTTACGAATTTATAAAAAATATATATAATTGATTTCATGTGTTAACATATGAAATGAATATTTAATTAAGAACGAGAAACAAAGGAAGACAATTAATTACAAAAAATGTACAATTACACATAACCTTAAATATTTTTTTACGGTTTATATGTTTGTCGTTCCAGAAAATTTCTTTAAACATTGTAATTTAAATTAACTTAAAGCTTAAAGTGAGAAAACAAAATTACATTTAAATAGAATTTGTAATATGTGAAAAATAAATATATCTGTGATATACGCTCAGAATTTTATTAAAAGGAAAAGGAAACAAAAAATAAATCGACGAACACTCCTATTTTATTCTTTTTCATTTTCTATTTTTAAAGGAATAAGTATTTATGTGATATCATCATATCAACAACATTTTTTTTTTTACGAATTTAAAAAAAAAAAAGTAATTGATTTTCAAGAGAAGGCAGACCTTGAAACTTTGGGAAGATTTGATATTTGAGACGATTTTACGGATAATATATTTTCAGTTTACTCTTATTTTTATCTTATATTAAACTTCTATTTGAGATCTTTGATTTGACACTCATATTGAATATTTTTTCAATTTCAAAATAATACAATAATTATAAAAAGACTAATAATTAATACAAAAAAGTGTATAGATAATATTATATAACTTAAATGATATAATTTAAAATGAATGAGATATTGTATCTAAAAAACATAAAAACTTTTACATTTGATATTTGAGACGATTTTATGGACAATATGTTTATAGCTTGTTCTCACTTATTAGCTTGTATTAAACTTTTCATTGAGATCTTCAATTTGACACCCATATTACATATTTGTTGACTGAAATGTAATAAAATAATAATTATTACAAAACAAAAAAATAGTTCATACATTAAAATAAATTAAATCTTGATATCATTAATTGCATAGCATAATAATTGATAAAACATTTATTGCATTATTATTTTTTTGCATATTATTATTATTATTATTATTATTATTATTATTATTATTATTATTATTGCATAGTTTTCTATATTTAGAAAGTTATTTTAGGCTAGAGACTATGTGTGTTATTTTTGGCATGTAATTTGTTTTTAGAATTAATCTACTTGCAAAATTATTTTGACAATATAGGTGACAATTTGGCGATGTGGAAGTGTTGTTATTGTTGATTTAAAAGATTATGTTATGTGTGAAAAAACAGGATTGTGCCACGCAGGTTAATTGTCATCTTCATTGTGATACTCATTGTAAGTGTAATAAAGTTGTTTTTATAATGTATAGATTTATGGTATTTTTCATGTAACAAATTTAAGCTGAAATGAATATGTATTATTGGTGATCATGGTTTGAGAGTTTAAATACTAATCTTTTCATTTAACAGGGCATGTGGGATTGTGATTATGTATAGTGTTTCGTTAATTTTTTTTTTTATCAACTTAAGGTCTTCTTGTTAGCATTTAATTGATTAATTGATTTGAAGAAAGTTGTGATTTATGGTTTGCAAAGTGTAAGATACTTTTATAAGTTTTAAATGGTTTGAATTTTTATATTTGTAACTTTAAATGGCTGGATATTTTATATTTCTCCAGTTCTAGCATATTAACCATGTTTTATTTTTGATATGCCTTTCTTGAAATAAGCATTGACTTGAATACGAATGCAATTTGACAAAAAACTATTTCTCTTTCTGAAATTATGATCGCAATGAATGACAACAGGGCAATGATCCTTATGAAGCTAAATTATAGAAGACCACGAGTTTGGGAGAAGCAAAGGAATGCAACAAATCAATTGTATATAAAGGGAATGATGGGAGGGAAAATCTTGATTGGTATGGTCTCCATATGCTTTCTAACTTTTATAAGATTCTAATCTAAGTAATGGGTTTCTAAGAATCTTTATATTTAACCCCTAGGTACAAGATTCGAAACCCATGGAAGGAAAAAATCCACTTCCTGGAAACGAGGCTGACAGCCCTTGAGGACCAGGACGACCATGGGGGAGTGGAAAGACCATGAGTACGACTCGGAGAAGGCCCCAGCGAGAGAGCCGGGTCGTTACAAAAAGTTTTCACCTCCTAGTCAAGTTTTTTATTATTTTTTTTAGCAGGTATACAAATATGCTGCATATATAGTCTTCTGAACGGAGTGAATAAAAATTTAAATAAGAGTATCGTTAGTTTCAACAAATTTTTGATGTAGGTACTTCCTTCTAGCGACACAATATACCATGTGAAAGATGAGACTTCATCATTTGTGGTGGATATGAGCGAAAGGACATGTTCGTGCAAAAGGTTCCAGCTCGATCACATCCCATGTCCCCATGCATCTGCTGTCATAACAATGCAACACTATACATTATCGGAATATTTTTCACATTATTTTACAAAGGAGGAATACATCACGGCATACCAAGTACCTGTGTACCTAGTTGGTAATTTACAGGATTCGGACTTACCAGATGATGTGAAGAAAATAGTGGTACTTGCACCGCATTCGAAACGTGGACCTGGTAGGCCGAAGGAGAATAGGTACAAGTCATATCTCGAGTATAAGAGGTGAATGAGGTGTGGGAAATGTGATGGTTTTCGCCATAACATCAGAAGTTGTCATAATCCAACGTCAACGATTGGTCGAAAAACTAATAAAAGAGAAAGAAACTCAACAGGTATATGGAAAAAATACGCATAGATTTATTTACTTTGTTGCATCTTGCAATTGATCTATAAGATTAATGTGATTTTATGTGTAACAGGTATGTGAACGGTATCATAATGGGGTTGTATTCAGTGAACAGTCACAGTCATCATGGAATTAATGTAATATTGTGATCGAATCGCACGTGATAAAGTCACATTGTAGAGTTTTGAAAATTGTTGACTCCAATTGATTTGATGTCTTTTGTTTAATAAAATTTGAATCTTTGAGATTTGAGCATTTATGAGATCATGGTGTGGAATTTGCATTGCTTCCAATATCCTTTTGCAAGACTTTAAAAAAAATAGATAAAGGAAATGAGCAAAACTCAGCCAAGTGAAATATATCAAATGCATGTATAAATTCCTTGTTTAATTGTGGAGTTATAACAACTTGTGATTAGTGTGAAGCACTTTAATAGACCTCAAAATCCATCAATCACCCAACTGCCACCAACAAGTTATGAGGCATCAGTAAATCTGATATGAATTTTTTTAAAAAAAAATGTTATAGAAATCAAAAAAATGTGAAGTAATATGAGTCCCCTCTAGATTTCATTTTTGTGCATGTTTATCAGTATGTGATTGTTAGTTGATACCTAAGAAAATCAAGTCAGTAAAACATTTTGTAGGATGATCCATACTATCTTCTCATTTTTATGGTATTCATAGTGTAACACGTTGTGATTCACTATAGATTGCATGAAAAATTAGTAAACATATATTAAGAAAAGACAGAAGCGGCATCACTGATGTGGAAATGTTGTGGAAATGAAAGGATTATAGTTGATTGACTGAATGAATTCACTCATTACCACTTGCTGTGATATTAAAATTTTAGCTATTAGTTATATTTCCTGTGATTATTATGTGTTATCAAAATCTTTTCCCATGAGGTTGAAGTCATCTCCAGGTTCCACTTTATGGAATGCAAATCACCAACTGAGCCACTATGAGTGACTGCTTTTAATATTGATCAGAACAGATAGTTTGACATTTTAGATAATGGCTCGAATCATCTGATTTATATAGCTCCATATCAGTTCGTGATAATCATTGGTATGAAAGTATCATTGCAAGGGAGTTTCTCAAAAAATTTGTTAGGATATCATTATGAATGTCAAGTCGAGTTGCTGTCATTATTTAACTGATATCATGAACTGGTTTCAGAATGTTTCTTGTCACTCTGCCGATTGTGATGCATAAAAATTTGTGGAACTGAAAAATAGATTGTAAATCGAGCTGAAGATTAAAATATTTAATGCATCAATTTCGAGTTTTGAATTCCTGAACAACAATGGAAATCTGGTCGACAGAGGAAGCTCAATTTTAAATAAATCTTACTTAATTTTGCAATGAACTATCAATGGAGGTATCAATATCTGTGTTCACCCACCAGCAAAAAAAATGTTTGCAAAGATCTAATCCCTTGATGCCATAACTGCCTGTTTGAGGTCAATTCAGTATTTTGTTGACATCCTAAATCGCGAATCAGGATATGAGTGAGGAGAATGCACTTGTTGCTCAAGACATATTTCAAAGTCACTAGACATGATTGGTAGAAAGGTCCCAATGCTTACTGCCCTGATACCGCAAGTGTTAATTGTGCCATGATCTATGATCCTGCTATGTTGGAAGTAATGATCATATTGAATTTGAACCAAAAATTCATAAGACCAATGGAAATCAAGGTTAAATAAATCATATTTATTCATCTTCGAAACCAAAATCTAAGAGGTCCAAGTCTGTAATAAAACTCTTATGAAAGTGAAAAAACATCAGGATGTTGTAATCATCCATTATTAAAGAATGGCTAATGATATTAAACTACCATCAAATATGTATTCCAAGTGTCTATGTCTTTAGTGTCACCACATCCGGACCATTGAACCAGATAATGTCAGGCTTTTCTAACATGTATTTGTAGAGTTGTGTAGCGATGTATGAACGAGCACACGAGGTATCAAACTGTGATGGCATGTCCATAATCTTTCTTTCTATCAAATATTTGGCATACTTGATGATATATATTCCGTAATCACCACTGCCGCAAAAAAAATGTAATAATAAATAATTTGTTTCTGTAAATATCTCCTAACTATGGCATAATAATAATATGTAACACATAGTATCGAATCAAACTCATATCTTCTACCCACATGCACGACATCAAGGCATCATGTAATAATATATGTGTTATACACACAAATTATTATATAATATTTTCCATCTTCATAAAATGGACTGACATAATGAGTAAGACTTGTTCAAGTAAACTTATTAAGCGAGGAAACTTACCCGTTTTGTTGTTGTGGGCATGTTTCAATAATTCAACATTCTAGAGGTGTGTTGGGGAACCTGCGGATTTCTAACTGCATTGACCTAGCCAAAATGGGGATTGCAATGTGCATAGCACGAATGGATGAGTACATTAGTCCATTATTTATTATCTTATGATATGAGTTGTAAACATCAAGTCGCCATTTATCAATGTCAGAGTGAGCTAGGATCCAGTGACCCGGATACGGTATCTTCATTGGTATGAGAACATGTTCAACAGTGGTCCATGGTGCATTGAAAGGAATCTTTAGTCCCTTTGTGTAAGCGAATAAAGCTTCATGCTTTTGTAATGCTTGTGTGTCGAGTGAGATCCTTGGATATACCTCGAATTTTAACATCGAAGTTGCAATCTGTTGTCGTGGCTCTAAACTAGTCCCTGCCCCTCAACTTCAATAGCATCTGAATGAAATAGAATGTTGCATCAATATGCTGCATAAGAAAGGACCATGTAATATCTTAAGTGAAAGATGCGGTTATTCTAATATTGAGAAGGAAATAGCTAAATTAATGAGTTATGCTATCGAAAAAGTTATACCCTATCATTTAGTGGACGTGCAACCTCATATAGATCATGCCACCACATGTCCTAATCAATGTCTACAGGTCCTAGCCGAGTTTGAGTGCGGATCTCTACACAATCAGTGTCAAAGTCCATTTTCCTGGGGAAAATTCATGAAAAAATGTTAACCTTTTAAAAATTGAAAGACTACTGATAATGACAAAATAAAGATTTTATATTAATTAATAACCCACTATTTTGCCTAAGACATTCTCAGTAAAACTTGTTGAACTTGTCAATGTCCTATCTCAATGGGGGATCCATGCACCTCAGATACACAAATGTGTATCCATGAAGTTTATTGGATGTCTTCTTTGCATTTGTAGCTATTAGTATTAGGGATATGTTTGATACTACCATTGAAAGGTTGGTGGTCATTGTCCATCTGAAACGGTATAGGTAAAACCTGCAATGGCGAATGTATTCAATAATCTCAAACGATAATGAAATATGTCCAAATAATTTAATTTGAATAACATAAAGTAACATTACATACATTCCTGGGAAAGCATTAGATGATTAGGGTTTTTTTAATGGGTTATACCCAGGATGATTCATCATTACATCATCTGTCTTTGTGGATGAGGACAATAATTTATCAGCTATATGTACCGGATTATTTGTTGGGACATCATGACCGAGGTTGTGCTTATCCATTGATGGTGAAACATGAATGTTTTTCCCTTTCTTCCCACTGTTTGAAATCTGGTGGCAATGAAAAAAAATGATAACATAGTGTTGGATGGTTAAATAAAAAGGTTGGAGATAAGTCATTCATGATTTGTATTAAATACAGTAATTTAAAATTATTCCAATAATATTGAATTGTCTTACAAATTCAAGCACCATGTTGTCCATATCCTGGATATCATCTTTCGTCAGAAAAGGCCATCGTCTAGAACAATAGAATCTTCGTCCAAATTTGACTCGATACCTAGATCAAATGAAGGTGATCCGTACATGGGTGGATAAAAATCCTCAGATCTTTCAGGTTGATTAGTGTTTTTTACCCATGAATTGCTTCCAATCAATGACTGCCAAAATGTATAACGAAATGTTTATTGAGGCTACAAGTTCACGTGACCATGATTCATAACTTCATACACAATAATACACCAGACCATCCTTAGGATCCACCAGTCAGTGACACAAAACATGTTACTGGTTAGTCACAATCATCACCTGTTCATCTACTTCATTTGATAGAATGCATTAACAGGTTAAAAAGGGGGATTTGTACATTGTCCATATTATAAGCAAATAGCTTCAGGGGATAGAGACATGGTGAATGAGCCAAAATTAGTATACCTTGTTACATAATGGTATACTGTCCATTACCGGGAGACTATATTAGCGTGTATCGAAGAATCATAAGATTCTCCCAGATTATGTGTCGCCTCATGATTTTGTTTCTGCCCATACTATTTTGGTGTCATTGATCAGAAGATAACACAAAATATTAAAGGCTAGTAACAAAATTATGAGGAGCATAGCCATTATCTCACTTGAGAGGCTGCAAATTACCTTTGAAGTTGCTTCTTTTGAATTAAATATAGGAGCAGTTGGTGTCTGTTTGAAGTGACTGATATGTCCATTATGAACTCCAGTGCATCGGTCATCATCCTGAAAGTAATGCATATTAATGGAGATGATCGAATGACTCACCAGTTAGACACATGTTTTCACATGGTAGTCATCAAATTACCTTAGAAGAGCCATCTATTGAGTTCAATATAGGTGTGGGTGATGCCTGTTTGACCTGACTGAGATGCCCATTAACCTGTCCATTTTACAAAACGAAACATCGGAAAATATTAATGTAGTATTTTGAAAGCATTCTTTGTGATATAAATCTTCATGCTCACTCACAGAAAATATATTTACATGAAAATATTGATCTTTTGAGTTCAATGTAGCTAAAGGTGATGGTCGTTTAGCATCAGTAAGTTGAGAATGCTGATCTCTGTTGCATCCTCCGTCAACCTATCCATTCTGACCATTACGAACTCTAGTGCATTGGCCATCAACCTGAATGAAAGTAATGCATAATAAAAGAGGTGATCAAGTGACTTGCCAGTTAGACACATGTTTACACGTGGTAGTCATGAAATTACCTTAGAAGAGCCATCTATTGGGTTCAATATAGGAGTGGGTGATGCCTGTTTTACCTGGCTAAGATGCCCATTACCCCGTCTAATTTACAAAATTAAACATCGAAAATATTAATGTAGTAATTTGAAGGCATTCTTTGTCCTATAAATCTTCATGCTCACTGACAGGAAAATATATTTACCTTAAAACATTGATATTTCAATTTCAATGTAGGTTCAGGTGATGATCGTTTAGCATCAGTTAGCTGGGCACGTTGATCTCCGTTAAACCCTATGTCAACCTTTCCATTCTGTCCATTACGAACTCCATTGCATTGCCCGTCAACCTGAAGGAAAGTGATGCATATTAATGGAGATGCTTAAGTGACTCACCAGTCAGACAGATGTTTTCACGTGGTAGTCATCAAATTACCTTGGGAGAGCCATCTGTTGAGATCAATATAGGTCTATGTGACGCCTGTTTTACCTGGCTGAGATGTCCATTACCCTGTCCATTATTCAAAATGAAGCACCATAAATAAAAATGTAGTATTTTGATGGCATTATTTGTGGAAAAAATCTTCACGCTCAAGTGACAGGGAATATATTTACCTTCAAAGATTGATGTTTCAAGGTCAATGTAGGTAAATGTGATGATTGTTTGACCTCAATGAGATGGGCACGTTGATCTCCATTGCACCCTTTGTCAACTAGGTCATTCTAATTAAGGTAATAAAAAAAGAAATATAATGTATGAATGAGGGGTTATCATATGGTTTAATATTTATCACGTGAATGGATACCAACTTACCTTCAAAGAATGATGTTCTGATTTCCATACAGGTGGAGGTGATGAGCATTTTGCCTTTGTGACATGGCCATGTTGTCCTCTAGTATAATCCTGATCAATCTGTGCGTTTTTCATCTGGAAAAAATTACATCAATGTTTGTGCTTGAGGGCATCATAATGTCAGATTAGCACATGAATTATATAATTAACAGTGTGATATGTCTTACCATGGATGGTTGTGAGCTGCCTAATTTCTGGTGCTATTTTTCCGAGCTAAACATGGTCTTTATAGCTTCCGGACACTTATCAATCTGTCCGTTTGCAAAATTTAATAACCCGTTGACTTCCATTCTCAAGATGAAGTTTTCTTCGGCCATCTTTGATGTTTCTCGAACCATGGATTCAAGTCTCTGAATATATTTTCCAAAATTTTTAGGTGTTTCATGGTGAGAAGGTTGTGATTTGTTCCTCTGTCCATTGGTGCTTGAATATACATTGTGTATCTTCATGTAGGAGTTAGAATGTGAGGCTTTCACAGACTCATGGGACAGCTCTTCGATCACGATGGAGTTGGCTTGATGTGCTTGTGTGCTTCGATTCTGGCCAGACTTGGAACCTGGTTCATTGATATTACCTCTGTCATTTGGGCATCTAGTAGCAGTCAGACCATTACAAGACTTGGGTGAATCAACTTCAATGGGGCGTGAATATATTGAAATTTCAAAGAAGTTATTTCTGAGATATCAGATTGCCATTGTTTTGATGTTTCCCCCGGGAAACGCCCTTGTGCAGGATGATAATTGGTGTTGTCCACGACTTCACATTCATCATCGCTACAATCCACATCAGTTAAAATTTCCTTGCCTTTCAGAGACGTGATAACAGTTTCAGGTTCAATAGATTGAAGGTTCTCATTGATTATAACTGGTATCACGGACATCTTGACGGGAATAGAAGCACTGGAGACATACTGATTAGACTCGTTGAATCGAGGTACGGGTGGAATTTTAGGTTCCACAAAGGTGGAGTTTCCGCCAAATCCTGTAGCTGAGCCACTATGTTGAGAATTTGGAACAGATGTTAGCGGATCTGGTTTTGGAAGGTTTTCATTTGGTATGACAAAATCGTCATCATCTATGTGGATGCTTGATGATGCATTTGATTTACCCCCATTCATTATGGATGATGTTTTCTTCATTGCTAAGTACATTGGATCGAGAGCCTCTGCCACCTGTGCCACCATCTTGAGAGCTTGTATTTGTAGGAAACTTTGAAATATAAGTGTTCATGACAATTTTATCTTGGATCACTTAAAAATAAAAAATAAAAATTGATACAATTTTATAATATACTGATTAAATACTACATTACAAAAATAAGGGTATATACTCACGTTGGGGCGATTGAAAATGCCTACTACGAGACTAAGCTGGGGTATATTTTCATTTGCTTCGGATGTCCAATTGATAATCCTAGGGCGCCTATGAGCCACCTTATAGCAGATCTTAGTTTTCCAATATGGGAAAAACCTCATAAATACATACCTGAAATGCAATGACGAAACCATTTAGCCTATAACTCATTGTAGGCCTGCCCTCGCCTACTACCGTAATTTGCTTATTCCGGAATGCTTGCTGTAGGGATGTAAGAGTCAACTTGAATATGTCCTTCCCCCATGGATATACTTTCATGTCAACTGAATCGACTATGGAAAGAAGTGTTTCGTCCAAGTGCCTCTCATATGCAGTGTTATACATCAACTGCGTTATAAGGAAGAGAATACCTATTAGAACAGCATCGCGGTTGTTCAGATTGGACATCGAAGTAAACACATTGAATACATCATTGTTTGAGATATTGGTCAGATGGTTGAAATATTCAGACCTCAACCTAGAATACTTTAATGCATATTTTCCACGACTCTCATCGCCATAACAACGAAGGCCTGTAATAAGGTAGAATTCATCGATTCCAAATTTCACATTCTATGCACCAATACGAAACCACATCTTCCTATCATTTGGTTGATTAACCTCCCTCAAAAAAACTTGATGAATAAGCTGTGGGTTGACAGCAATCTCTTGCATGTCTAAGAAACATTCAAAACATGTGGATCGAAACATTCTTTTTTGCTCATTCGTAAATCGATTGTTGAGAGTGGTGGCTATTAGATCTGATGGCTTAACATGCACCTTGCCTTGAAACCAATCATCAATTTTCACCTTCAGTTCCCATGGCTGCGCATCAAATAAAAAAAAAAAACCAAGATAAAACACCATATAGTTAGGGAAAATTCTCATACACTATAATACATGTTGAACTGAACATAAGATACAAATAATATGGCATGAATTTGATTGGTAAGGACTTAAATATTGCTTATCTCAAATACACTAACTTGGACTTGTAAAGGGACCTCCCTGGATATCTTCTTCGGCCTGGGCGTGCGAGGTCCTTTACGGTGTTTTCGGATGAGGCCTATTCCTGTTGGTTTTTTAGGAAGTTTCAACTTGGAGCTTGAATTTCTTCCTAATCGATACTTTTCCATTTTAACCCAACCTGCAAGTAGGGGTCAATTGGGTGCGTCTCAAGAGTCAGTCGAATATCATCCAAAGACTCCTTACTCAGTCCACCCTTTATGAATTCGATTTTATCATCCCGATTAGTAGAAGAATATCCTACTGATTTGCAACGTGTATTACAGTTCCAACGAGCACATTTGTAGCAACCACCCAGTCTTTTTGCTCTTCGTTTCTTTGCGAACGTGCTTTTGCCTAAACCAGGCATATGTTTTGGAAATGTTGATGGTAATTCACCAGATAGTCGAACCTTTGCTTCTATCAACCAGCGAACATCTTCTGGAATATCATGAGCCATTAGCAACCTCAATCTTTCGAGCCTTATTCTATAGATCTTTCTCAGATCATTCATAGGAAGACTGGAATAATACTTGCGAATGTTAGAAAGGATGATATCCATTGTTTGATGATTCAACCTCTTCCCAGCATGAACTATTTAAAAGCGCAAGGATCTGAGTGAATCCGCGTGATGTTGTGTCCAGCAAGAAAGCGCAGGATTATTTTAATGAAAAGAGGAGACAAGAAGTAATGCGCTGTTAAATTTTATCGATAAAGGAGATTTGATTGGAGATTTGGAATATTTTCTTGGATTATGGGTACTGATATTTTGTTTTAATAATGATAATCTTGGTATAATGTGATGATACGTGGAAAGTAAAATGAGTACCGTATTGAATCAGAATTCATACGTATATACAAGTGAAAGAAATACTTTGCAGGAAATGTGGTGACATTTAAGTATAGAATCTTAGTTTTGGGAGATATTTGTTTACTGAATTTTGGGTTACAATTATTGGAAAGATAAGTTGATGATATTATGTTGATATGTTTGGGTATTTTACGTAGAGAAAATATTCAGGTAATTCTTTGATTATTTTGAGAATATTCGATGATTAAGAAGAAGAGATTCTGATTAAGTATTCAGAAATTATAAGATTAAGTAAGTTTAATTTCGAGGACGAAATTATTTTAAGGAGGTAAGATTATAGCGATCCAGAAATTTTATGCAATAAATAATTATTTTAATATTTAGAAAATTGTGTCGCTACTATTTCACCTATTATTTTGAAATTAACGCCGCGACGGATTCGTCTAGCCAAGTCAAGAAATATCGAATTTGTTCGATTTTAAATTAAATTTCCGAATTTCTAAAATTATATTACTTTAATTATTTATTCAAAGTATTATTTTCAAAATCATTTTTCAGTCCAAAATATATCTGTTTTAAATACATTTTTAAATCGAAGTTAGTCAAATTTTAATTTATTATCTTAAATTAAACATTAGCCTAATTATCCTATAGCCGAAAGCATATTCCCTTAATCATGTTTCCTTTCTTTCTCTTTTTCTTTAAAACATCATCATTATCATCACTAATTTTCCATCATCAGATTCCACATACCACAATTTCGGACCCATCCATTTTCAGATTTCCACAATTCAATATATATAAACATCATCATCACTACCACAATTATCAGTTGCAGCCCCAAACCATAACCACGAAACTTATGTATCATCAGCATCATCACCTCATTCCAACTGCAACACCATAGCCAATCACCATCAATCCAACCACCAGCCTGCTTTGTCATTTTCAATTTCCAACTCCATCTTCAACCAACACTACCTCTGCCTCAACTCCATAACCGGCAGCCACAAATCAATCACCCAACCAACCGGCTACATCATGATCATCACCAGTCCACTGCCCCAAAATCACTATCACACAACTCAGAGAAATCAATTCACAGCTCAATTCATAAAGCCATGGTTCCGCAGCCACTGCCACAAATAAACCACCATCTCCAAATCCAAACCGTCACACCACCACTGTTCCATCGCCAATCATCATCATCAATTCTGTTTCCATCTCCAGTCACCAATTCAACCACTGCAGTCACTCGAAAATCACCAGCCCTTTCACTGTCACCACCCCTGCAGCTCCAACAAACCAGCACCCAACATCACTGTGATACGACCACCACCGCTGCAATACTGCCCAAGTCCGCGCACCACCGTAACCTCCGACCCAAAATTTCAACTCCACAATCCCCAAATCAAAACCCAAAACAAAACCCAAAACCAAAGAAATAGAATACCCAAATACTTACCTCAACCTTAAGCCCTTCGCTGCCAGATTTAATACAGGAGATTAATCGCGATTCAAGCCTAGTTTAGCCTCGGTTTTTATCCCCATCTCACACCAAACTCTTTCAAAACCGGAACCCCTTCTTTGCCGCACCTTACGCCGGTGTCTCGCCGACGTTTCTTCAGTAGAACCACTGCCCAGTTCGTCGGCCGGTTGAGAGAAACGGGTAGAGAGAGAGAGAGAGTATGGAAGTGAGAGAGAGAGTATAACGAGAGAATGGTTAGAGAGAGAGAGAAAGATCTGATATATTTAACTTTCCAGAATTTGCAAATCAGTCCCTGACATTTTAATTTGTTTCCATTCAGTCCTTTTAGTTTTAAAATCATCAATTTCAGCCCTTAAGTTTTAAATGATTTTAATCAGCCCTTTCATTTTAAAATTCTGATCAATTCAGTCCCTGCTGATTTACTTTATTTGATTTTAAGCCCAAGTTTCAAAAGTATTCATTTTAATCCCTCAACTTTCAAAATATCTATTTTAGTCCCTGAACTTTCAAAAGTATTCATTTTAGTCCCTCAACTTTCAAAACATCAATTTTAGTCCTCAAATTATAATTTATCATTTTGAACTATATATTCGATATACTAAAGTGACTTATTGGCTAAGACGAAGCGTACGGAGAATTTAAAGAAATTGAAGTCATTCCCGCTCAACTTTGCACTCGTCGGATTTGAGGTAGACTCGCACTTATTAATTGATTTAAATTATGATTTCATATAAATGTCATGTGACTTGTGAAAGTCAATTTTCAAGAAAATTAAGTATGTTTACTTTTATGAAAAGTAAGTATACCCTATGTTTTTACGATAATGTTTTATATGTTTTGGATCATTGCTATGCACATAAGAATTCTTACCACGAAGTTCGGTAAAATTCTTGTGTCTCCATAAGTTTATGAGGATTTACCACCTAAGTTCGGTAAAATTCCTGTCTTTCCATATGTTTATGAGGATTTACCACCTAAGTTCGGTAAAATTCCTGTCTCATATGTTTATGAGGATTTCGATCCTATCTTATGTTATGATGGAAATGATCCCTATGAATTTGAAGAATTATGTTTTGGTATACTTACTGTTATTATGATTTTACTACATAAGAATTCTTGCCACCTAAGTTCGGTAAAATTCTTATGTTTATGAGGATTTCGATCTTATCCTATGTTATGATGAAAACTTACTGTTATTATGATTTTACTACATAAGAATTCTTACCACCTAAGTTCGGTAAAATTCTTATGTTTATGAGGATTTCAATCCTATCTTATGTTATGCTTTCAAAAGAAATTATGCTTGGCATAATTAAAATGTTTTATAAGTATATGGTTTTCAAAGAACTGTTTTCAAAGAGATGTTTTCAAAGAGCATATGATTTGCAAAATATGTCCCGTGCTGTAATGCACAATATGAGTTTTATCAAGAACAGTTTTATAAAGAAGCTCTATCAATGCCCGTTTTATAAAGAGCCGGGATTTATGTGTTTAATCATCTTATAAATTAAATTAATTTGCGATGAGTCTACTGAGTATTTCCCCCATGAAATACTCACCCTACTTTTAACAGTTTTGCAGATTTCGGAGACGGTGGCGAGCGATGAATGATGGTGGCAATAATCGTTGAACGGTTGAAAGTTTGACGTTAATGATTTCCGTATTTTCCAAACAATCGAATAATTTAGAGAAGTTCATTTATTTGAGAAATTATGATATTGGCAATTTCTTTACAATATTAATGGTTCGATTTACTATTTCAAATGGTTTCATAAATGTTTTCAATTTTAGCGGCCATTACAGTTTATTTAATGTTACCAAAAATGAATTTCAATTATTTCTTCCGCAAAAATATTATTCGAAAAATTTAGACAGAAAATGACGTAGTGAATCGGGTATACGGAACTCGGGGCGCTACAAGTTGGTATCAGAGCTAGTCTGCGTTTCTGTAGACTGGAAAAATTTTCAAAAAGAATTTTCAAGAAATATTTTCCATTATAAAATTTTATTGATGAAGATTGCCACTGCCATCATTCGTTCCACCAACTCCGAGGTAAAGAAGTTTATGATGTTTAAAGTTATTTCAGTATTTCGAATACTCATTTTACTAATTTATGAGAAAGAATGAAGAGTATTTCGGATACTTATGATTTATGAGAAATAAGAATGTATTTCTTCGAAAATAATGATGTTGTTATGCTTTGTCATAACTTATATGCTTTAATGTATGATTATGAGAAATTTTTAAGAAAGAAAACGAGTGTTGAGCATAATGGGAACAATATGATTTTATTGAAAATTAAGTAATGGATATTATGTTGAGTTAATTTATTATGCCTCTATGTTGAAGAGAAATTTATTATGAAGTTTGGCTTTGTGAATAAATTTTGGGAATATGATTTATGGCATATATTTATAAGTATGAGTTATCTTTTGAGCCATTAAGGTATCGAAGGAAGTGATATTGTGATATTGAAAAATATTATTTGAAATTGTTATGTTGAGGAATTATGAATTGAATTATGGGATATTTTGATGATATTGAAGTGTTAGAATTATTTTCAATATTTTTAGATCGTTGTGATCAAATGTGGAGTTATTTATTATTGTGAGTTATGAAGTATGCTTATGGTTTGGAATAAGTCCAAATTACAAGGGAGACTCTGTCCAGAATTTTATCATTTGGAATTAAGAGCATAATATGATAAGCATCTACTAAAGGAATTAAGTTTAGACATGCAAGTTCATTTACATCACAAACGAGATTTAGTAGATGATAACAGAGATTTTATTATTTTCTCATAAGGAGAACACACAAGAGTCACACTGGAAAGGAAATACATGAAACACATGAAAGCATAAGAGAAAAACATGAAAAGATCCTCAGAATGAGAGATGTGTTTCCGGAGTAGCCGTATCCTACCACCTCTGATCTTTTGAGGATATAAAGAGAAAACCTTCAAAGAGGTGTGTTTCGAGAGTAAGAATACTCCGTAATCTACCACCTGGAACCTTTGAGGTACACACAAGATTTAAACATTAAGGAAATCCTAGTAAATGGAGGGGTGTCTCGAGAGTGAGAATACTCCGTACTCTACCCCCACCTATTCTAAGATTCAAAGAGTTAAATTTACATTAACCGGACTCCATTTTCGCTTGATTCCCCTTCCTTGCGACCAATCTATTTTAACTCCTGCTGGATCTTGTATTGAGATATATGACTGCAGCTTATCCAGTAGTTCATCAATAGTAGGAGCAGAAATAAGAAGCCTTCTGGAAAATGGAGAGATGAATCCCTGTTCCACAGCATAATCAAGAAAGGTTAACAAACCATCAAAGAAATTGTTAACATTTAGAAGCCCAATAGGCTTAGTATGGAGATCTAGTTGAGCCCACGAGGTAATGTTAAAGATTTCTTCTAAGGTACCAAAACCTCCGGGCAGGGCTATAAAGGCATCAGAACCATATAGCATACAAGTTATGCGTTCATGGATGGATAAGGTTTGAACTTCATGCCCTCGTGTTTTGCCTGCAACATCTACCAAAGGGACAGGTATGACACCGATTACTTTTGATTTCTCTGCAAGAGCAGATTGGGAAACACAACCCATTACACCACTGCTACCACCCCCATATACAAGAGTGATACCTTTTTCCCCCAGTTTCTTTCCAAGATCTACAGCCGCTTCTAGATAACCGAAGCCTTTCCCTACTTTTGATCCACAAAATACACAAATAGTTTTGATCTGTCAAAGTTTTGGTGCTTCCATCTTTGATAGTAAAGAAGGGAAAACTTACGAAGAAGATGTGATTTTGGGATGCCTGAACTATGAAATATGTTTGGCTATTTAAAGCCGGAAAAATTTACTGTTTTTGATTGATTCTGAAAAAGTAAAGATTCACTTTTTGACAAAATCGGCCAACTTTTGACTATTTTATCAAAGATATCACCTTTCGGTGATTTATTTCCAGCTTTATCAAACCTCGTGAAAGGAAAATATATTTTATTTCCAAAACGCGTGAAAGAAAGCAGCAAAATATTTTAAAAAGATTTACCTTATATCATTGCTGAACTGCCAGAAGCCTCATTTTGTAAAACAGACTGGCAAACAGGATCTTTCGATATTATATTTTGGAGACTATAACGATTTTTGTCCTCGTTAAACTGAGCGTATAAGGAGAGAAGTTCACGTTGTACATAACCACTTGGGTGCGTCTCAAGAGTCAGTCGAATATCATCCAAAGACTCCTTACTCAGTCCACCCTTTATGAATTCGATTTTATCATCCCGATTAGTAGAAGAATATCCTACTGATTTGCAACGTGTATTACAGTTCCAACGAGCACATTTGTAGCAACCACCCAGTCTTTTTGCTCTTCGTTTCTTTGCGAACGTGCTTTTGCCTAAACCAGGCATATGTTTTGGAAATGTTGATGGTAATTCACCAGATAGTCGAACCTTTGCTTCTATCAACCAGCGAACATCTTCTGGAATATCATGAGCCATTAGCAACCTCAATCTTTCGAGCCTTATTCTATAGATCTTTCTCAGATCATTCATAGGAAGACTGGAATAATACTTGCGAATGTTAGAAAGGATGATATCCATTGTTTGATGATTCAACCTCTTCCCAGCATGAACTATTTAAAAGCGCAAGGATCTGAGTGAATCCGCGTGATGTTGTGTCCAGCAAGAAAGCGCAGGATTATTTTAATGAAAAGAGGAGACAAGAAGTAATGCGCTGTTAAATTTTATCGATAAAGGAGATTTGATTGGAGATTTGGAATATTTTCTTGGATTATGGGTACTGATATTTTGTTTTAATAATGATAATCTTGGTATAATGTGATGATACGTGGAAAGTAAAATGAGTACCGTATTGAATCAGAATTCATACGTATATACAAGTGAAAGAAATACTTTGCAGGAAATGTGGTGACATTTAAGTATAGAATCTTAGTTTTGGGAGATATTTGTTTACTGAATTTTGGGTTACAATTATTGGAAAGATAAGTTGATGATATTATGTTGATATGTTTGGGTATTTTACGTAGAGAAAATATTCAGGTAATTCTTTGATTATTTTGAGAATATTCGATGATTAAGAAGAAGAGATTCTGATTAAGTATTCAGAAATTATAAGATTAAGTAAGTTTAATTTCGAGGACGAAATTATTTTAAGGAGGTAAGATTATAGCGATCCAGAAATTTTATGCAATAAATAATTATTTTAATATTTAGAAAATTGTGTCGCTACTATTTCACCTATTATTTTGAAATTAACGCCGCGACGGATTCGTCTAGCCAAGTCAAGAAATATCGAATTTGTTCGATTTTAAATTAAATTTCCGAATTTCTAAAATTATATTACTTTAATTATTTATTCAAAGTATTATTTTCAAAATCATTTTTCAGTCCAAAATATATCTGTTTTAAATACATTTTTAAATCGAAGTTAGTCAAATTTTAATTTATTATCTTAAATTAAACATTAGCCTAATTATCCTATAGCCGAAAGCATATTCCCTTAATCATGTTTCCTTTCTTTCTCTTTTTCTTTAAAACATCATCATTATCATCACTAATTTTCCATCATCAGATTCCACATACCACAATTTCGGACCCATCCATTTTCAGATTTCCACAATTCAATATATATAAACATCATCATCACTACCACAATTATCAGTTGCAGCCCCAAACCATAACCACGAAACTTATGTATCATCAGCATCATCACCTCATTCCAACTGCAACACCATAGCCAATCACCATCAATCCAACCACCAGCCTGCTTTGTCATTTTCAATTTCCAACTCCATCTTCAACCAACACTACCTCTGCCTCAACTCCATAACCGGCAGCCACAAATCAATCACCCAACCAACCGGCTACATCATGATCATCACCAGTCCACTGCCCCAAAATCACTATCACACAACTCAGAGAAATCAATTCACAGCTCAATTCATAAAGCCATGGTTCCGCAGCCACTGCCACAAATAAACCACCATCTCCAAATCCAAACCGTCACACCACCACTGTTCCATCGCCAATCATCATCATCAATTCTGTTTCCATCTCCAGTCACCAATTCAACCACTGCAGTCACTCGAAAATCACCAGCCCTTTCACTGTCACCACCCCTGCAGCTCCAACAAACCAGCACCCAACATCACTGTGATACGACCACCACCGCTGCAATACTGCCCAAGTCCGCGCACCACCGTAACCTCCGACCCAAAATTTCAACTCCACAATCCCCAAATCAAAACCCAAAACAAAACCCAAAACCAAAGAAATAGAATACCCAAATACTTACCTCAACCTTAAGCCCTTCGCTGCCAGATTTAATACAGGAGATTAATCGCGATTCAAGCCTAGTTTAGCCTCGGTTTTTATCCCCATCTCACACCAAACTCTTTCAAAACCGGAACCCCTTCTTTGCCGCACCTTACGCCGGTGTCTCGCCGACGTTTCTTCAGTAGAACCACTGCCCAGTTCGTCGGCCGGTTGAGAGAAACGGGTAGAGAGAGAGAGAGAGTATGGAAGTGAGAGAGAGAGTATAACGAGAGAATGGTTAGAGAGAGAGAGAAAGATCTGATATATTTAACTTTCCAGAATTTGCAAATCAGTCCCTGACATTTTAATTTGTTTCCATTCAGTCCTTTTAGTTTTAAAATCATCAATTTCAGCCCTTAAGTTTTAAATGATTTTAATCAGCCCTTTCATTTTAAAATTCTGATCAATTCAGTCCCTGCTGATTTACTTTATTTGATTTTAAGCCCAAGTTTCAAAAGTATTCATTTTAATCCCTCAACTTTCAAAATATCTATTTTAGTCCCTGAACTTTCAAAAGTATTCATTTTAGTCCCTCAACTTTCAAAACATCAATTTTAGTCCTCAAATTATAATTTATCATTTTGAACTATATATTCGATATACTAAAGTGACTTATTGGCTAAGACGAAGCGTACGGAGAATTTAAAGAAATTGAAGTCATTCCCGCTCAACTTTGCACTCGTCGGATTTGAGGTAGACTCGCACTTATTAATTGATTTAAATTATGATTTCATATAAATGTCATGTGACTTGTGAAAGTCAATTTTCAAGAAAATTAAGTATGTTTACTTTTATGAAAAGTAAGTATACCCTATGTTTTTACGATAATGTTTTATATGTTTTGGATCATTGCTATGCACATAAGAATTCTTACCACGAAGTTCGGTAAAATTCTTGTGTCTCCATAAGTTTATGAGGATTTACCACCTAAGTTCGGTAAAATTTCTGTCTTTCCATATGTTTATGAGGATTTACCACCTAAGTTCGGTAAAATTCCTGTCTCATATGTTTATGAGGATTTCGATCCTATCTTATGTTATGATGGAAATGATCCCTATGAATTTGAAGAATTATGTTTTGGTATACTTACTGTTATTATGATTTTACTACATAAGAATTCTTGCCACCTAAGTTCGGTAAAATTCTTATGTTTATGAGGATTTCGATCTTATCCTATGTTATGATGAAAACTTACTGTTATTATGATTTTACTACATAAGAATTCTTACCACCTAAGTTCGGTAAAATTCTTATGTTTATGAGGATTTCAATCCTATCTTATGTTATGCTTTCAAAAGAAATTATGCTTGGCATAATTAAAATGTTTTATAAGTATATGGTTTTCAAAGAACTGTTTTCAAAGAGATGTTTTCAAAGAGCATATGATTTGCAAAATATGTCCCGTGCTGTAATGCACAATATGAGTTTTATCAAGAACAGTTTTATAAAGAAGCTCTATCAATGCCCGTTTTATAAAGAGTCGGGATTTATGTGTTTAATCATCTTATAAATTAAATTAATTTGCGATGAGTCTACTGAGTATTTCCCCCATGAAATACTCACCCTACTTTTAACAGTTTTGCAGATTTCGGAGACGGTGGCGAGCAATGAATGATGGTGGCAATAATCGTTGAACGGTTGAAAGTTTGACGTTAATGATTTCCGTATTTTCCAAACAATCGAATAATTTAGAGAAGTTCATTTATTTGAGAAATTATGATATTGGCAATTTCTTTACAATATTAATGGTTCGATTTACTATTTCAAATGGTTTCATAAATGTTTTCAATTTTAGCGGCCATTACAGTTTATTTAATGTTGCCAAAAATGAATTTCAATTATTTCTTCCGCAAAAATATTATTCGAAAAATTTAGACAGAAAATGACGTAGTGAATCGGGTATACGGAACTCGGGGCGCTACATTATGAATTCATCTTGGCCAAATATTTAAATATCGACTTAACCAAATAAAATGTAGATCATAATCTCTTACTATATAAGAGTGACGAATCCTATATTGATCATTCACAACCTTCTTATGATTCTTGACATACCCGAACGACATCGTATTAGCAATTCCCTTTAGAGCAACATCTGACATCACCAAAGTATGACTATCCTCACATAAAATACTATGATGACTTCAAGTTAATAGATCAATTCCATTAACGAACGTTAGAGATTAAGATTAACAAGTTATCAAGATTTGAATCTACGGTCTCTGTTGATTTAATTTGTAAGAATTATAATATTATTATAAATCAATTAAACGATAAATCCATCATATATTAAATGCATCAAATATATTAGTAAGTGATTGGTCAATCGATTGGACCTAGGGCATAAAACTTACAACAATTACACTAGCCTAGTTTTGTCATACAATGATCATTGGTGAAACCTTCGAAGAATTTCATCTCTTCACATCTTATCCTCCCACAAGGTACAAACGAGCTCCAACATTCGGGCCAATGAGGCTCGAAGCCTTATTTGGAAATTTGTTCAGTTTATAGAATGTGAGAATATTTTATTGATCATACACATTAAAATAATGTTTACAAGACTCCTTTATATACTAGACACAAGGCAAAGCAAGACCTAATCATAATAAGGAAAATAAACCCTACAAGGAAACTGACTCATGCGATGAATACAAATTAATATACAACTTTAAATAGAATTCTTTGAGACCAAGCTATACTGGAGAATACGCTAGAACCTTTTGGAGATCAATAGCGGGATCTATACCCTCATCATCATTCTACTCAACATGCCCCCGAAAGACGAAGCTCCCATTGGAGTGTTCAATCTTAGACCGTAGACAACAGTATATATGTATCACTGGGTAATGGCTTTGTTAAGATATCAACAAGTTTTCTTTAGAGGAGATTTAGGAGACAGAAAAGGAGCTAGAAGACACATGATTTCTCACAAAATGATAATCGATGGCCATATGCTCCATTCGTGAGTAGAAGACAGGATTAACTCAAAGATAGGTGGTACCAAGATTGTCACAAAATATGGAAGGACGAGAAGGGAGAGATTGGCGTAACTACTTAAGGATGTTACAAACCTAAAGGACTTCATATGCAAAGAGGCAAGGGAACGATAGTCAGCCTCAGTGGAGGACCGAGTGACAGTTTTTTACTTTTTCGAACAACTGGGCACTGGGGTAGCACTAAGATATACAATATAGGACGAGGAGACTTAAGATATTGAAGGACTTGTTTTACAGCAAACCAATGAAGGTCAGTGGGTTTGTGCATGAAATAAGAAAGCTTGTTATCCGCAAAGGAGATATCAGGATTGGTGATAGAGAGATATTGAAGAGCTCTTATGACCTGACAAAAGACACTAGGATCACATAGGGGGAGCCATCATGTAGAAGAAGAGGAGTAGAAGAGGACATGAGAGTAGCACATTCTTTTGCATTAACCATGTTTGTACGAGTGAGTAATGGTCCATTTGGCACAGCTGTTGCGAATAGATATTTTTACATTAGAGCTCTTATTAATAGAGCTTTTTAAAAAATGTTGGTAATAAAAAGCAGTTGATTATTTGGTTATAAATTCAGAAAATAGTTTTAATATTAAATTGACTGTATGGTAGCACAATTATGAAAGTGTTTTTGTATAAATTAGTTATTAAATGATATTATATAATAACCTATAAAATGTCCCAAATTATTATTTTAGTTAATATACAATGATGCAATTATTTTAACCTATAAAATTTACTTGTTTAAATTATATTATATTCATAATATGTAATCTTTATTTATTTATATAAATAATATGCCAAAATTTGAAAGAACAAAAAATTGTGGCCACAAAAAACTTTTATGTGGAAAATGCATAAACTTTTATGCCGAGAGAGAGAGAGAGAGAGAGAGAGAGAGAGAGAGAGAGAGAGAGAGAGAGAGAGAGAGAGAGAGAGAGAGAGAGAGAGAGAGTATGTGGCATAGTTATTGTTGAAGCTTACCTTTTGATGTACAGTGAGAAGACGAGAATGAGAAGTTGATATCGAAATATGAAAGAAGATGATGAGTTTATGAAAATAATATATATTTTTCAATAGAATCAGATTTTCTTAATTAACAAACTATAATATTTTCAGCTTTTTGTAAAAGTACTTTTTTGATAAGTTACAAATTTGAGCTTCTCTAAAACAGCTTAAAAAACTGTTTATCCAGTCAAAAAGTATTTTTTCAATCCCAATTAAACACACACACACACACACACACATATACTAAAAGTACTTTTGGCCTTCTAAAAGTACTATAAACCTTCCAAAAGCCATACCAAACACATACTAAGTCTCGAATATACTTATGTTGGGTAAGAAGGAAGCCATTGGGAGTAGGGAGAACTTAAACTCCAAGAAAATAATGTAAGGAGCATGAAGGACTCCAGCCCCGAGGAGTTGTTCCTAGTCACAAGAATATCATCAATGTACACAAGGAGAAAGATGGTGATTGATTTAGAGAAGTACAAAAAGAGAAAAGTATCACTAGCTGAGTTTTTGAACTCGTAGGAGACAAGAAAGGACTTTAGGGCAGTGTACCAAGCGTGGGGCACTTGCTTCAATCCATAAATAGCCTTATGAAGGCGACATATATGATGAGGAAAATTTTGGTCCATATAATCGAGAGGCTGAGACATGTAGACCTCTTCAGAGAGCTGGTCTTGGAGAAAAGCATTATTGGCATCAAGTTGTCTAATAGGCCAGTTGAATCAAAGGGCAAGAGTGAGGACAATGCGGATGGTGGTAGGTTTAATGACAGGACTAAATGTGATATGATAATATATGCCATGGCGCTAATGAAATCCCTTGGTGACTAGATGGGCTTTGTACTTGAAAATGGAACTATCGAGGTTATGCTTGATCCTAAAAACCATTTGCACCCAACAATGTTAGCAGCAGATGGGTGAAACAAGAGGCCAAGTTTATTTTTGAAGACTGCATTCATTTCGTCAACCATTGCAGATCGCCAAGTCGGGATTTTAATGGCTTGTGAAACACAAACAGGTTCAACGGATTCTGGAAGAGGATGTCGAGTGATAGTCAAGTGAAGAAGCTTAGTCTTAAAGATGTTATTAAGAGCATGGGTGGTCAACATGCGTTGAGGTGGAGGGGGTGGAATGGGAGCAGATTGGGAGATGCTGCGGCTGTATCATGGTGATCATCATGTCCTAAAATTCTATGGTTGATATGGAGTGCACAAACTCAAGGGATGAACTATCTCCTCAAGCAAAAAAATTCGGGGATGCATTCGTGTGGTTTAAGTTCAGAATCCCAAAAAAAAAATTTGTTTCATTCAAAAATCCATTTCCAACCCCTTTGCGCATCGTGATGAGTGCCACTTATCACCTAACAATATTCTCGTGTTCTAGGTTTGAGTATCATAATGAACTCACTAATGAACTAAAAAGCAATAAAACATATCAAAGATGTAAATATGCAAAGCAATATGCATGCAATCCTACAACTAAGATCTCAAGCAAATATCAAAGCAATAAATCAAACATAAAAAATAAAAAGGTTTGAGAGTTAGGTTGCCTCCCAATAAGGGCTTAATTTATAGTCTAGAGCTTGACTTTTTGGTAGAAAACCTCAAGATGACATGAAACAAGATGTTGAGACATTGTCATTTGCCTTGAACCTATGCTCAAAGCTTTTCCCATGGCCATGCTATGTGTCAATCTATATTTTGGAGCGATTTTCAAGATGTGGATATTGATTTTCCATTTGAGTCATGCTGAATGTCATTTGTTCGTTACCCAATTATAACATGTATCAATACATGCAGAACCCCATATAAGGTTTACACGTGTTTGAGTTGTGATTTGCTGGAAATTTATTAAACTAGGTTGTGCCGTTTGTCCAACATGGAGAGGGCGAGTTCATGTAGATGAGCACCACCTGCTTATAGCCTCTCTTACTTCTCAACCTAAGATCGGAGTACTAATTAGGCTAGATTTTTTTTAATAAAAATAGGGATTAACTAATTTTAGCTCAGTTTCGTGTTATAAATAGAGGATCTCCTTCCTGAACTTAGAACACACTTAAACCACTTTAAGACTCAGTGAGGAAAGTCTTAATCAAGTTCCAACTTCAAACTTTAAAGGTAGTTTCTAGTCATAATTTGATATAGGGCATGTTATGATTATCTTAGGATCCTAATATGTTCTATGATGTTTCTACAATGATCTTAAGTGTTAAACTAAAGGAAATTACGAGATTTTAAAGAATCAGAGATCAATTGCAAAAACAGTTCCTCATGTATCATGAAGAACAAGTATCTAAACATATATCGATACTTTAATCATTTTTCATAAAAATAGAAGTTTGATCTTTGATTTATTTCTTTTTTCAGATCTCAAACAAGGTAAGTAACACTGCAATTTTGTAATTAGTCTTAAATGCTACTGTGTGCAATTATCTTAATATTTTATAACTTATTTGTGTTTTGTTACAAGATTCTTTTACATTATTACAATCATTATGTTATCCCGCTTGTTATTATGCCTCATGGCACATATCTTGATATACATACCATATTAAGGTTACGAGGAATTCTCCATGCTTGAAATACGTGTGAAATACCACACTTGTATCAGGGTTTTAAATCCTGCTTGAAATGTTCTGTAATCGGGATAACACTTGACTTGTAATACTGGCCCTTATGAAATCATATTTTAAAAAGAAAACTGTTACTTGCTGAACACTTTGTATTCATGTTTTCATTTTTCAAAACTTGCAGGATACTTGATCGTAGTATTTTCAAGGCGACTTCGAACTGGTAGAAACTTATCGATGATGGACAGACATATATGTATATCACAGAAACATAAATTTGGAGCTATCCTCTTGAAGACCCGACTCTCTACCGTTATGAATACACCTAAGTCAAGGCGGAATATTTTGACGTCTGTACTTTTGAGTTGTTATATACTAATACTTATACTTATACTTTTACTAATATATAGTTATCTCGTATAGGTCGTGTAAAAATAAGAATCTATGTAAATTATGCGTATTTTATGAATTGTTTTAATGTATTGATACATAAGATATAAATATGTTTAACGAACTTTGACGCCAACTTTTAAAAAGTAGGAAATAAACAGTGTTCTACATGTATTGATACATGCAGAGCGAATTGGTTAACTTCCAATTTTTTATTGGAGTTATAAATTACCCTAAACAATTAAAATACAGGTCTCAAGATTGTGTAATTATCTACCTCTTTTCTAAGTGTCCAAGTTAATTTCGGTTCTACATGTATCAATACTTGATACATGCAGTAGGAATACTTGAAATTACTTATCTTTGTCTAAAATCATGAGATGCTCAACTAGTTGACCTTTACTAATTTGAAGTGAATGATTTAGCCCATATCTGGGTGCAATTCTTCTAAAAAAAATTGATCGAGAATTATTTTCTCTCTCCCAACAAGTAACACTATAATTATCATTTTACCCCTGCTTTGTGTGAAATTGGATGCGGTGCAATTGATTGGAAGGGTAGGCATGTCTTTTGGGAAAAAAAAAAGAAGACTTGTGTGTTGTACATGAAAAAATCTTGCATTGTCTCAGATATATTATATTATAATGCCTATTTAGAAATTTGAAATTATCAATTTCTGATAAAAAAAAATGGTGAAAAAAGCGCTCTCACACAAGCACTTAATACAAAAACAAGTAATATATTTTAAAATTTCTAATCAATTCTCCAAATCAGTTCATCATGTATTGGTACACATGCAGTAAATTTGTATAAAATTATTTATCATTAATGAAATCATGAAATGTTTATTTACTGAATTTCCAATATTTTATGCTATAAAATAGGTGAACTTATTATAAGGATAAAAAATTAAATAATACTCTTAAAGGTAAAAAGAAATTTCTAGGTATCGATACATGCTGCATCAGAACTTTTAAATCAAGATTTTATGTTCAACTCCATATTTGTTTTTGATACGCTAAATGAAAAATTTTAAAGTGAAATTTTGTATATCACACACATTTAAATGTGATATTCGTCGCTTTGTTCCGTTTTACGCCCTTTAATCTTTTATACAACCATGACAAACGGAGATGTGAAGTTGGGCTACACGCCATAAGGTCATAAAAAGTAGGCCTAGCAGAAATTCACAAGAAATCATCTCATTTGTCTCGCTTCCCCCAAAAACTAGAGCTTATAGCGTCTCATCCATCGACCATTCGCTCAATCCACCCACATAGGAAAGGTAAAAAACCAATTGAACTCTTTTGTGTTTTCGATTGCGATTCAATGGTCTTATAATTCTGGTTTTCTTTTTATTTCACAGATCTATTCTTTGACTGTTGGCTATTAGGGTTTGACTTGATCTTAGTACTGGTACTTGGTCGCGATCTCTGAGTTTAGGATTGAAAGAACTTAATCTGAGAAAGGTTTTCCTTGTTGATTTAAGAAGAAAAAATTGGAGGAATATACTCAATTTTATAATCAATCCAATTGAAGTGAGAGTGTGTGGTTTAATCAGTAGAGCGAAATTTTTAACGGGAAATGCTACTTTTTGATTCCACGAATGTAGTTTTTCTTGAGCAAAATGGTGTTATATATTTTTTCTGTTTGCCAGATAAAATAAACTTTCATTTTGTTTTATTTATATTTTTCGTTTTCTATTATTCCATTTGTTGGTTGAATTATTATGGTTCTGATTAAAATGGCGAACAAGTTTCGGGTAAATTTGATGAAAATATTTTGTGAATCAGCATCAATTATGAAATGCAAATAGTTCCATTGAAGGAATTATTCTGATTTGTTGTAAGTTTCATTTACCTTTGTTTGGTAAACAACTGTTTATAAATTTTGTTTATAAATGGACACATGGGAATATCTCATTGAACAATTTTTCTAAGAAGTTGACAATTTTGATTGGTCCAAAATTCTCGCCTACCATTTTTTACTTTCCAACAAAATGGACTACACGTCATCGTTTATAAACAAATTTTTCTCAGCCTCCATTTGATAAACCATTTATAAACAAATTTATAAACAACACATTTCTCAAACCCTATTTTTACCATATATATTTTCTCAAACCACTTTTCAACAATATATTTTACCTTGGAAATATCACATTCTTGTTTAAGAACATTTTTTTTTAATTAACCAAACTGTGCCTAAATTATATTACTTTATTGGGATTGCTGGTGGTGGGTTGGAGGGGTCTAATCTGTGTTATTAATTGATTCATGTATTTTTTTATTTTTTATTTTTTGGTGGCCTGTGAAAGGCTTTCTTAGTGTTTTGCTTTCCAATGTGAGGAAGTAGCTTAAGTACAGTCGGTACTGGGTCTTGTGAATCTTTGACCTTTAAGAATGGTGTATTTAATGAGATGTGCTGGATAGGTCATATATTTTGGTGAATTTCTATTTGGTTTGATGAACAGAAGGCAGGAGAAGGATCAGGGTGATTCATGCTTTATATATAGGGTCTATGGACCGAATGAAGCTTGTTCATGAGCTGCTAACAGTGATCCACTAACCAGAAGATAGCATAGCGAATATAATAAATAACAAGCATTTTTATTTTCAAATCAAATAAATCATTATTTATTTTGTAATTCTTGAAATCCTCAGTCTTCCAGGGTCAAATTTGGTGCAAAATAATGCTCCACGAGGCAGATTTATTAAACTGACATATTCTGTAGATATAAGTCACACAGTTAACAGTAATAAATTACAATTACATTTACTAGTTACTAGTGAACACGTACTGTTGACAGTTGTAGAATGAATGCAACTAATAAAGTTCAGTTATTCAGCAAAATAAGTTCAAATGCCACCATAGACCATGTCGTGTCAACATGAAGCAATTGTGGTATGATGACTTACATTACCTCATATACTATCACTATACGATAATACAAGTAACTTAGACGATGATTCTCCGGAACATTTATATTTTAAGACAACACGTGCTTTAGAAATGATTATATGAAACTAGCTACAAATCGTGAGATTCGTATAATTCCTGAATTTTTGCTTGTTGCTGCTCCCTTTATTTCTCTGTTTCTGATTTGGCATGATATTTACATAATAACTAGTTGTATTATGAATACTCTTTTTCTCTGTTGCACTGTCACATCAACTAGGATAGGATGTCTATGTCGATGCGTGTCTGATACGACACTCCTCCGACACTCTACTATAGTCGTTCTTCTTTCTGTAGAAGAGATCATATACTTTTAAATCCAAATTATTATTAAATAACAAAAGGTGCTCAAAGTTAAAGATTTCAACATGAAAAATTAGTAAGTATAAAACTAAATTTATACTATATAAATGAAGAATTTTAAAGATTTTAATTAACCTGTCGAAAACGTGTAGTGTTAGTACATTTTTGAAAAATTGTGTGTCGACGTGTTTGACACATCGTGTCGGATACAGTTGTCCGTGTTAGTGCATCAGAGCTCTTTCTAAATAGTGTTTGAATAACAATTCTCATTACTTTATACCCTGTTTGATGTGTAATTTTTTATTTTATTTTATTTTTTTCAGGAGCTGATGGCAGCCAAGTTACAGCAATTGCAAACCAAGGCTGTCCACGCCTCACAATATGTAGCCAAGCATGGAACTACCTACTACAAGCAGTTGTTGGAGCAGAACAAACAATACATACAGGAGCCACCTACTGTGGAGAAATGTAATGAACTGTCCAAGAAGCTGTTCTACACTCGTCTTGCAAGGTTAATTTGTTTGTGTGCATTTCAAGCTTTGACACTGAATTTAAATTCTTGTATCTTATTTTGTATATCAAAATTGATCTATTGTCAACCAAGGGCACAATAGTGTGTGCCAACCAAGATACAAGCATTGGGGCCCCACAACAGTGTGGGGGCCCAGTGCTTGTGTCTTGGTTGGCACATACTATTGTACCCTTGGTTGGCACTAGATCAAAACCGTTTTGTATATATGCCTCACTGGTGGACTGAACTCCCTTTTTTTGCATATAAGATACTCATTGGATAACAATATTTGAAAATACTCACTTTACCTGGAAAAAAAATATGTCTGATACATGAGTTTACTTAATTTCTGTCTAACAATACTGGCAAAGTAGGCCTTATCTGCAAAAATATTAAAATAAAAAATAAAATTGCCTATGCTTTGATATTTGATTTGATCTCTCCGAGAATCTTTAATTCAACCAAATCAACAGGGGAATTCGCTGTGTGTCATAAAACTCGCAATCTGAAACTGATTTCTTATTTCATGGTTCAAGTTAGCTGCTATAAATTTTGGACATCTGAAGAGGCTTCTTTCATAAAAAATTACATGAATTGATTTTCTTAGGATTGAGTATCATCAATTAGAGAAATTCGAATCCTCTTTTCAGTTAATGCAAAATGGGAAATATTAAGATCCTGATCCATTACCCAAAAAAAAAAGATCCTGATCCATCACTTTATTTTGTTGTGCTTGTGTTGACCATAAAATATTGAAGTATGTTGTACATTTAAAGGTTAGAGCGTGCAAATAGATGCACTCAGACATGTTATGATAATTTAGCCTTCCTTGAGGAAGAATTTATAAACTATTTAATTTTGAAAAATATAGAAATTAGTGGTGGATAAGTGGATAGTACTTTTGGGAACATTGGAATGTGTGGTTGAACATGAAGTTTGGCCATTTTATAAATGATTTATTATAAGATTTTGCCAAACTGAGGCTTAGGGCTGGTCATATGCTTCTGTTTTATTTTTCAAAATTTTCCAACATGTTTTTATGGGGCCATTACTTTTCACATTTTTCAATCACTTTTCAACCACACATTCTCCCAAAACTCCAAAATTCCTCAAAATTTTGAAAAAATTACATGGGACCCAAACGGGCTCTTAATCTATTATAAAATATCAACGAATTATTCTAACTTAATAATTTCGCTTTGTTTTTCCCTATTTCAAGTCCCTGTTTTATTTATAATTGAATATTATTGGTAGAGAAATATAGAATCTTAGTCTATCTATAATTCATTCATATGTAAGTGGCGTTATGATATTTTATTGAGTTGAATAATATTCTTGGTTTAACATTTGTTTGCTTGGCACCACCAAAAATATGCCCCTTGGCGTCTTCACATATGTTTGCAGCAGGGAAGAATGGCTGAGTGAGGCAATCTAAATTGCATGGAAGTGAAACTCACTGTAGGGTTACTACTGCAATGAACTTGTGTGAGTGTGATGTTTCAAAGTATAATATGGCATTTCGGCATGATAACTTAATGTAGTTTATAGTCTTGATCTGCATCCTCCGTCAGTATGTCATTACAATTTACAATTGCAAACTTTACGTAAACCCTTTTTTTCTTTCCAGTTTATCAGTAAGTTCCCAAAATGAAAGTGTCTTTACTAGTTTTCTTCACTTGTCAATTTCAGCATTCCTGGTCGTACAGAGTCATTCTGGAAGGAACTCGACTACGTCAAGAATGCCTGGAAGCACAGACAGGAGTTGAAGGTTGAGGATGTCGGCATTGCTGCACTTTTCGGCCTTGAGTGCTTTGCATGGTTTTGTGCTGGAGAGATTGTGGGAAGGGGATTTACATTCACTGGTTACTATCCTTGAAATGACCATTTTGGTAAAAATGAAAAATGTTTGGCCAATTGGTCTCTACTGATCATGAATTCGAGTATCCACATGCAAGATTCTGTTTATTTGACAGTCTTTGAAGGTGGAAAATCACTTGATTATCTCAATAATTAGCATATCGACATTTAAATTTCTCTTTTTTAGAGTTGCTCAGAGTTGAAATGTGCAACAGAAATGTGATTCCTGTTCCAAATGATTTTGCTATTTGTGATAAATTTAAGTTTTTTTTTTTTCCCCACAAGGATCTCTCTTCCAATGATAGTGTTAGTATCTACAAGTAATTTTTACTTGCACTTAGAATGTGCGGCTCTTAGAGTGTGTTTGGTAATGGAAGAAAAAATGATTTTGAGAGAACATGTGGTTGAAAAGTGATCGAAAAATATGAAAAATGGTGAATCTCATAGAAATGTGTGATTGAAAATGAGTTAAAGAAAGATTTGAAATTTTTTTCACATAACCAAACATGCCCTTAATTTTTAAACTTGTTTTGGACAATGTGACTGTTTCATTGTTAGAGATAATTTTTCATAAAAGTTTCCACAGATTTTTATGAAAGTGATGAACGTGTGGTTTAGAAATTGCCAATTGGTAAAACTTGAGGTTTCATAAAATAAAATGTGGTAAAAATTGAAATTTGATTAGTTGAAAAACTTGAGTTTTGGTCCGCTCATTAAATTTATCGCCTATAATCACTAAAAGTTAACATTTCAGTTATCATAAAATCTTTAAGAATAAATTTTGTGAAAGGTAATATAAAAAATGGCTTTTTGAAAAATATATACTATTCTTTGATATTGTTTAAATTTTTTATTTTTTTTTAAATGAATTGTAATTTTTAGGAGAATTGATGGTTGAAGTTTGATTGAAAAGTCAAATATTATGAGCTTGACTTTTAATGAATAGTTAAGATTGAATATTGTAGAAAAAAAGTTTAATGAAAATCAAACAAGGGCGAAAGGTTGAAAAAAGTATGAAGGTACGTGAAAAATTATTTTTATAAGAAAAGAGGTGTGGTGGAAAATGATTTATTGAAACAAGATTCAAAGAGTTTTAACTAGAATTTTGCTACTTGAGCAATTATATTGTCAATGAAAATGACAATTAGATGAAATGCAAGTGTTGCGTTTGTTTTTTTTTTTTTTTATGAAAGGAAGTGTTACGTTTTGTTGATTTTAAAGATGATGAGATGTGTGAAAAATAAAATTATGATACATAAGTTAATTGTTAACCTAATTATTATATTCATTACGAGTATAACAAAGTTGTTTTAACTAACTAGAGATGACAATGTGTTGGGTTTGCTAAATTCATACTCTACCCACTAAATATTTACAACTTCCATACCTACCCATATACCCATTTAATATGGGTTAAGATCACAATTACACACATTTAGGCTTGAAAATTTTTGTAATCAGGTGATTGTAACTAATTACACAAGTATCAAAATAATTTTCAAAGTCAATTTTTTTTTTTTAATTAGAATCATGTAATGTTATTAATCACAATTGTAATTTTATTTCAAGTTGTAATTAGTTACAAGTGCAATTTTAATTACAATTGTAATTAATTACCACCACCACCGACCATCACCTAATTTGTAATCGGTCACCACCACAACCACCGTCGAAAAAACAATTGTAACTTATTTCAATTTTGTAATTAATTACAATTGTAACTTATAAATTAGTAAAGTATTAGTGTAATTCGTAATTTGTAATTAATTACATTAATGTAATTGTAATTAGTTACCGTCACAATTGTCGTCGTCGGATCACCATCGGAAATACAATTGTAACTTTATTTCAATTTTGTAATTAATTTCAATTAAAACTTTATTTCAATTTGCAATTTGTTTAAAGGGCATATATGCTGATACTAACATAGTAATTGGTTTTTCCCAGTTTTTTAGTGCATTTATTCTCCTCCACTGATATAAAAATTGAAAAGGAACACAAACTTGAATCATGAACGAACTGTTCATGTTTCTTGTTGTAGTATCAAAACATTTTATCCTTTTTTTTCTTGTGAAAAAGCTGTGATTTTTTTTTTTTTTTTTAATTTGAAATAAATCTAACATTTGATGTAAACGTGAAGCGAGAAACAAAGAAAATAGAAGCAAGCTTTTTCGTTTTTACTGCTTGAAGAAAAGATCAAATTAACACGAATTTATTGACCTAAGGACTAGTTTCAGTTGCATCACAGATTAAGAATATGACGATGACTTCAAGAAGAAGAACTCGAATCCGAGGAGAAGTCATCGGAAGAAGTGGCAAAAGCTTTGGCTAAGAATTTCTTGGTGTTGATGTTCTAGGAGATGCATGCAGCATATAAAATTTCTTCTCAACAATTGCTTTCTCCTCTTCAAAAGCATATAAAAATATCTTCTCAACAATTACTTTCACCTCTTCGGAAGCATATAAAATTTCTTCTCAGCAATTGTTTTCTCCTCCACACCTGACTTCTTCTGAGTTGGCTCGGATACATCGATCCACTCAAGCTTCTCGACCCCTGGCAATTAAATCTTCAACGAAAGCTTTTGATTATTGGAATTTAGTGCTATTTGTGTTGTGAAGTCTATTACTTGACTTTGCTCGAAAAAATAAGAATGGCAAGCAAAGATGGAGAATAAGTTAGGGTTCTGTTTGGGGCAATAAATTAACGACTGGTTTTATTAAATAGTTTACACTTACCTGATTTCAAAAATTTAAAATCTCAAAGTATGATTTAGTGTAATTTACCCTTTAATAATTGCGAGACATGTGCAGGTCAGAGGCGGGTTTGCTTCTATACCCATTTGAAACTCATTACTAATTTTTATTTTTTTTTAGGCTGTAAATAAGTTATAGGTGCTCCAGATTAATTTGAATCAGTTAAATGTTGGGCTTCACTTGAATTTGGCGGGAAAAAAGCTTGTTATATGTTGAAACTAAACAAGCGAATTTAAACAAATTTTTTAGACGTTAACAAAGTCAATAGTTTAAACATGTTAAGGTTTAGACGTTAACAATCTCAATATAGATATTTGGGTTCTAATTTTAATTTATTCATTATTTTTTTACACAATCACTTTTGTTAAAAATTCTATGATTTTAAAGAAATTAATGAGTATGCAGGTCAGGTATGGGTATTGTAGTAAAATCCACACCTGACCCATACCCATATCGGGTTTTAAAGTTGGGTTAATTGCGTTGTCTACTGTAAAAAATAAGCTAAACTGAATTTTACCTCTCAAAGAAGAAAAATTGAAAAATACCGTGTTCTTCCCCTGACTTCTCCAAAGCCGCTGGTTCCCCGATCAACAATGGAGTGTCACTGCTCGTCATCTTCCCTACTACACTGCTCGTCCATCTCCGACCGCCTACTAAGACACCACTACTCAAGCACCAAACCATCGCCTGTATCAACTATCACCGAACCACCACAACATTGACGGGACCACCACAACAACCAGAGCAACCACAACCAAATTTGTATTCTTCTCTTGCGTTGTCGAATTGTTGCTGGGTTTTCTTCTTCCTCTTCTCTGTCGTGTGCAGCGACGGGAGGCAGTGAATCTTGACTCTTCCTCGCCCTAATTTTTGTGCTCCGTCGCATCGATGGTCGAAGCAAATCTATGTGTGTTGAGTGTGCGGCGGTGGTGCTGGTTATTTGAAGGTGGTGCGGTGGAGAGGCAGTGATTGTTGCAGTGCAGGGTTGCTGGTGTTTGGTGGTGGGGCGGGTGATTTGAAGATTCTACGGTGGATGTGAGGTAGTGGTGGTGCAGTGTTGCTGGTGCGTGGTGGTGGTGGTGATGGTGGTGTTGCGATTTTTGTGAATCTATAGTGGTGGAGTGTGATCGTAGTGTGGTGGGTATGATATGGTGTCGGTGGTTCAGTGTTCGATGGCGGGTGGTAGTGGTGGTTCAATGACGGGCGATGGTGGTCAATGGTTATGTCTTTGAGACAAAGTATCATAAAAAAAGAATAATGTTTCAAACTGTGATACTATAATTTCGTCCAAAGTATTATGAACATTTGATGAAGTTTCGGTTATGATATCAAAAATTTGAAGTATCATGTTGTGATACTTAGATAAAACAGTATTTTTCTAAAAAAAAGAAAATGAAGTATTTTTCAGTGATTATTTCAAATGAAGTAAGTTTCAATTATGATACCAAATGTTAAGTATTTTTGCAAATACTTACCTCCATACTTTACCAATGAACTCATTTAGTCGGGTAATCCCCACCTATCTATGTCGAATTTTCAACGAGTATCGAATTCGTGAGTATTATTGTTTTTCTCATAACTAACGGGTACTTGGATTATAAATTTTAGATATATAATGGAAATTTTTAAATGCCTCTATTGCCAGTTTTTATATGTGGATGGAATTTTTTCCACTTGTACGAAAAAAAAAAAATAACAATAATTTGGATTGATGGGGAACCGGCCAACCCATCAGAGAGTGAATGCTAATTGAAAACTCCGAAGCTTCTGGAAGGCTATATCAGTAATTCCATTGTATCGGCATCATCGTAGAAAGAGAGAAGTATGCTGCCGGGAAACGCCGTCGTTCCTCGCCGGAGAGGGGTTTCTACAGTATTCGTCTTCTTCACGTGCCTCATTGTCATCGCTGAATCTTCTAACAATTCTCAGGTATTGTTTATCACCCATAAAAGTTATATTTTATTCATTTTTCTAATTCAGCTAAATAGTTTTTAATGTGACGTTCTCCATGAATGACAGGTCAGATGCAGTAAAACTTGTGTTGCGGAGAACTGTAACTGTGAGTTCCTTAATGATTACTTGGTGAAAATATTATTCCATTTCCTTTTTGTGTTTATTTTGATTTATTGTTATTCAAAATATGTTACAGCGGTTGGGATTAAATACGGGAAGTACTGCGGAGTAGGGTGGACCGGTTGTCCCGGGGAGAAACCTTGTGATGATTTGGATGCTTGTTGCAAGATCCATGACGAATGTGTAGAGAAAAAAGGTATTTCCTTTATCACTACAAGTTATATTTCACATAGTTAGGATTCTCGGACAAAGAAAATATGATTATTCTGAATCATTGTTTGAGATACTCACATAAGTAATGAGCCTCCATTTCCTAATGAATATGGTTAATGGCCTCAATAGTCAATAGTACTACTCCATTTTGCGCGTTCTGTTACTGCTAGTGTTCTTCAACATAGAATAAGGCTTTAAGGGATTGCATGACCAGGTTGAATTTTTTTGAGTTATAATGAACAAGTGCTGAAATGCGAATTAAAAATGTGTGAAAAAGAGTTAAATACTACATCAAAAGGTTTTTGAGATAGTGGATGCAACTCAATTGAAGCCAAAATATGAGATAAGCTTAAACCTTTGTCCAATGTTTGAAGTTTTTAAGGGATTTCATACACTGCCGCCACATGAGTAATGATGTCTAATTACACATGTTTTAATGGAAATTGTGCTCCAGAGGTAGGTTATTCATCATTTTTTTTAAGATGAAAAAAATACTTACATCCATTTTCTTTGTTTATAAAAAGAAGTTTATAGTTCATATTCTTAGGAAGTAAAAATTGTGCCTGTACATTTTCTGAGCTTCTATTTAGTCTTTCTTGCTTTGTGAATGGGTGTTTTCTGTTTCCAAAATCGCTTTTGGTAATGAAGTTGAGGGATAGCATTTATGTTCTACTTGTCCGATTTAGATCAGGGTTTCCATCAAAAGAGAATTATTTACCTCAGATTCAAATTTTCAATTGCCTGTGTATGAACTAAGATCATAATTGTTAAAGGGGCTTTCTCTTCGTATTTTAGTTTTCAGTTTTGAGTTTTCAATTTGTTTTGTGTTTTTTGTTTTGAGTATTCATTTTTAGATCGCTGATAATGCGATCTTTTTGTTATTTTGAAATTGAAAAATTGTTTTCCAATTAAAAAAAAAAAAACTCTTTTACTTTGTTATTTTTGAAAACTGAAAACAGGATTAATAATATGTATATACATACGTTCATTTAAAAAACAAAGGAATAGCGTCAGCCACTTTGGTTAAGGTATTGAGGGTCCACGTTGGGGACCCGGGTTCGAATTGCTTCCCCAAAAAACTTCTTCAAAAATTTTTACTTTGTTAATATAAAAAAATCCATTTGCATTGAATTGCATTCATCTGGGTTCGAAGTCCTGACCTTCATAGAAGTTTGAGCTTCCATCAACTGAGCTACCCTCGCTATTGGTGTTTTGAACTTGTTTTCTGCATTTTTGTTTTTTGGTTGGTTTTAGTTTTTGGGTTTTCTTTGTAAATTTATTTATTTATTTTTCAAAAACTCGTATTGTGAATTGAGAAAGTGAACTCGTTTTCAGTGTTTTCGAAAATTAAAAACTAAAAAGGCCTGAAAACAACAAAGAGAATGACACCTAAGTTGTTATTACCTGATAGTTTTCTGGTCAATGGTGACAATGATAGATGACTCATCGTTTAAATGATCAGCCTGATTGAGATTATTGATGGGTTTTTAGTCAATTTTGTATTTGGGACTTGATCAAGCCTAACTAAAAATGTGTATGATTGAGATGTTCGAAAATGTTTATACTCTGTCCAAAAAAGTTGTACTCATAATCCATTTAGTAATGGTCAGCTCAGCAACATGGATCCTCTTCTCTTCCCATTTTTTACGTTAAACCATACATGCTTAAACACTCCTTAGTTACCTTGTTCTATGTTAAGTGTCCTTGTCTCCTTGGTTTACTGCAAATAAGAAATCCATCACATTTCTAACTGGTGCTTTTCCTATAGCTTCTCCATTTTTTTCACTAACTAGAACCAAACAACTAGAAGAAATTAATTAAGAATAGATAAATTGCAATCTCTGTAATAACTATCATTCTAACTCTAAAAGCCCAAAAAAAAGTGACCCAAATCAATCACATCAAGTATTTCTTGTTCTACTAGTTCAAAATGCAACTCCTGGTTCGAAATCTGGCTTTTAAAGTTCTGGTTCTCACTTAGAAAGGTAATATGAGATTTGTTAGAGAAAATTAGTTGCAAGCACGTTTTTTCAGAACAATAAAATTGCAAAAAAGAAAAACTTATCGATTGAGACTCGTGACAACACAATGTCCTAACGTAAAATTACCTACCGTAAATTGCTACGACCTCTTTGGAAAATCATTTCCAGGATACAACGATTGAATTACTATGTGTAGCAATCACAAGTGATTTCCATAACTCTCAAGATTACTCCAGAATTGTGTATAAAATAATAGAAGAAGAAGAAGAAGAAACGATTTTTTTAGGAATTGTATTCGCTATTCGGTGTATGTTTCTTGACAAAACTAGTATTTATAGTGAAAAATATACACATAACTTCCACAAGAATTAATAAAAAAAATTGAAACTTTATGAAATTTATTATTTCAATTAAACACAAGAAACTGCAACAATAGTCCAACAGTCAGAAATAATAATGTCCAACAGTCAGAAATAATAATGATATATTTAATTAATTTGGAAACGATTAAAAAATAAATAATAAAATTATTTATTTTAATCAAAGAAGTCCAATGCCCAATCAAAGACTATTTAAATATGTGCGTGGAATGTGAATCGAGCCACCGACCTCCCACATAAATTCCACATTTTCCACCACTTGGGCACTTTATCTAATTTATTTATTTCTTTCAATTAAGATATATAATATATATATCTAACAATCCCCTACATGAAAGAAATAAGATAATTATAAATATTATTTTGCAGTAAGGAAGAAATCATGCAGGCTTAGGTGTCTTTCGACTTGAACCTTGACTTTGTATATTCTATCGAGTTTGCTAATTGTAGAGTGAATTATGTCTTGAACTCATCAATTATGATTGCAAACTTGGACAATAGAAGACACATAATTTCTAAGACAATCATTGAGTTCTCGCGATTGTGTGCGTTTCGGCCATGAACCTTCCCAGTTTCTTTGAGTGCTCTAGAGAATTAGCTTCAATTCTCATAGGAAGCGGCCCACTTCCACACTCAAATAGGTGCTTCTATCAAGAGTGTACTGTATCTAAACACCCTACTCATAACAGCTATATAAGCATTAAGAGCATTAGCTCATCCTCTAACCAATACGGTTGATACTACTACATTATAGGGAGGGGTATGGAATAAATCCAATGTAGTACCCCCACAGATCACTCCAATAACTTTGTTGTCCCATTGAACCTTGTCCATGGGATCTTCAGTTGCAAGGTTGGGTTTCCGTTATAGATGATTAAATTTCTAATAGGCTTTAGCCCCATCCCCCTCGATGTTTTCTGAACTAGCTCTCTAGCTAATCCTTTGGTTAATGGGTCAGCAATATTATCACTTGACTTTACATAGTCAATAGCTATAACTCCATCCTTAAGCAGCTGATGCACGGTATTGTGCCTCCTACGGATATGTCTAGACTTTCCATTGTAGGATGAATTTTGAGCTCTCGAAATAGCTGTTTGACTGTCACAATGAACAAAAATAGTTGGAAGTGGTTTTGTCCACAAAGGAACATCCATAAGGAAATTCCTTAACCATTCAGCCTTCTCATCTGCTTTATCTAAAGCTATAAATTCAGACTCCATAGTAGATCTCGCAATGGAAGTTTGCTTTGTGGATTTCCATGATACGGCACCACCAGCCAAAGTAAACACATATCCACTCGTAGATTTGCTTTCATTAATATCCGAAATCTAATTAGCATCACAATATCCCTCAAGTACAGCAGGGAATTTGGTATAATGTATTCTCCAATCTAGAGTGTATCTCAAATACCTCAATACGCGAATAAGAGCCTCTCAATGTTCACCATTAGGATTACTAGTATACCTTTTTAGTCTACTAACCGCATATGCAATATCAGGTCTTGTACAGTTCATGAGATACATGAGACTACCAATCACTCTAGCATATTCTAAAGCAGAAACACCAAGACCTGAGTGTTTTCTTAAATGTATACTTGCATCATAAGGTGTTTTAGCAGGAACACAATTATATTGACTAAATTTCTTAAGCACTTTCTCCACATAATGAGATTGGGTTAAAGTGATTCCCTCAGAATTTCTTAATATTTTAATTCCCAAGATAAAATCAGCAAGACCCATATCTTTCATCTCGAAGTGCTTTTTCAGAAACCGTTTAGTCTTATTAATCACATCTAAACTAGTTCCCATAATCAACATATCATCAACATATAAGCAAATAATCACACCACAATTATTTTCAAATTTGCTATATATACATTTATCAGTTTCATTTGTAATATAACCACTAGATGTCAAAACATTATCAAATTTTTCATACCATTGCTTAGGAGCTTATTTAAGGCCTACTTTCTCTTCTAGGTCTTCTACAACAAATCCCTCAGGTTGGTCCATGTAAATCTCCCTTCTAAGTCTCCATTTAAAAACGCAGTTTTGACATCTATTTGATGAATAATAAGATCATATAATGAAGCAATAGCAATTAATATCCTAATAGAGGTAATCCTAGTCACAGGTGAATAAGTATCAAAGAAATCGACTCCTTTTTGTCTATATCCTTTAGCTACAAACCGTGTTTTGAACTTATCAATTGAACCATTAGCCTTAAGTTTCTTCTTAAACAACCATTTGCATCCGATTGGTTTACATCCTTTAGGTAAGTCTATCAACTCCCAAGTGTTATTAGACACAATAGATTCGTATTCACTGTTTATAGTTTCCTTCCAAAAGATGGAATTTGGTGAAGCTATGGCTTCACCAAAAGTACTAAGATCATCCTCAACTAAAGAAGTCAAAAATTTTGGACCAAAAGATGTTGCCATCCTTGGTCTTTTGCTTCTTCTAATTTTAACTTCTTCTAATTCATAGGGCTCTCTTACTGTAGGAGTCACACTAACAGAACTACTAAGTCCTTCAGATTTTTCTTTAAAAGTAAATCGATTTTCAAAGAATGGGATAATAATTCGAAGATGTTCCATAGAATCGCAAGTGGTAGGAAGACAAATAACTTGATCAATAAACTTGAAGGGAGGGATGGGAGAATTTTACACACGGAAGAGGAAATTGAGAAAGAGATCGTTGAATTCTTTGAGGACTTGTTTAATAAAAAGGAAGGAATTAGTCATGGCATTGAAGGATTGGAATGGGCTAATATCGAGATGGATAGGAATCTGAAACTAGAGGAACCCTTTCAGGAAAATGAGATAAAAGTAGCACTTTTTGATTGCACTGGAGATAAAGCACCGGGGCCGGATGGATTCTCTATGACTGTATTGAAGGAAAGCTGGGAAGTTATTAAGGAGGTTCTAATGAAGGTGTTTACTGAGTTCTATGAAAATGGCATTGTAAATGCTAGAGTAAATGAAACCTTCATAAGCCTCATTCCGAAAAAATTGAGTTCCATTTCCATCAAAGATTTTAGGCCAATCAGTTTGGTTACTTCCTTGTACAAAATAATTGCGAAGGTTTTATCCTTAAGACTTAAGGAAGTTCTGGAAGAAACAATAGATGTAAGTCAGTGTGCTTTTGTGAAAGGAAGACAGATTTTGGATTTGGTTTTGATTGCAAACGAGATAGTTGAGGAATACAGAGTAAAGAAGAAAGAAGGTATAGTGTTCAAAATTGATTTTGAGAAGGCATATGATCATGTTAGCTTGGAATTTTTAGATTTCGTGTTAGAAAAGAAGGGTTTCGAAAACAAGTGGAGAAAATGGATAAGAGGTTGCTTGACATCGGTTAACTTTTCAGTGATGATTAATGGCAAACCTAGGGGCAAATTTAAAGCGTCCAGAGGATTGAGACAATGAGACCCATTATCACCTTTTCTTTTCATTTTAGTGGGGGATGCACTCAGCAGATTGGTCAACAAAGTCTGTGATATGGAGGTAGTAGAAGGTTTCAAGATTGGAAATAACAGAGCAAGGATTTCACATCTTCAATATGCAGATGATAGTATTTTCTTTTTGGAAAATAAAGACGAAACCATGGAAAACCTAGTAGGAATTTTGGAAATATTTTCAAGGAGTGCAGGATTAAAAATCAACATAGCAAAGAGTACGGTGGTAGGTATTAACTTGACAGAAGAAAGGATTGATGAAATTGTTAAGGAGGTGGGGTGTGCAAAAGGTAATTGGCCGTTGAATTATCTTGGTTTGCCTTTGGGAGGAAATCCAAATACTGATTCTTTTTGGAATCCAGTGATTGAGAGAATTGCCAAAAGACTAGAAGGGTTGCATAAAGGTTGTTTATCAAGAGGAGGGAGACTTGTGCTGTTGCAATCGGTATTGGAAAGCATACCTACATATTTCATGTCAATATTCAAAATGCCAAGGAAGGTAGTAAAGAGGATTGAAAAGATGATGAGGGACTTCTTTTGGGAAGGAAAAGGTGAAAGTGGTAAAGATCATTTGGTAAAATGGGAAGTTGTCACAAAACCTAAGGAAAAAGGAGGTCTAGGGTTTGGCAATCTACACTTGAAAATTTTGGCACTTCTTGGTAAATGGCTTTGGCGATTTCCCCTTGAATTGGATTCACTTTGGCACTCTATTATTCTTAGTCGGCATGGCCTTCAATTAAATGGTTGGGATGCGTGCACCGAAGTTAAATCCACTTTCCGAGCACCATGGAAATCCATTACAAGAGTTTGGAATACTTTCGAGGCATGCACCAAATTAGTGGTTGGGAAAGGGGATAAAATTCGATTCTGGTTAGATAGATGGATGGGTGACCAAACTTTCCAAACACTTTTTCCACGATTATTTCGACTATCAAACAACAAAAATTCTGTTATTAGTAACATAGTATCCATTCCATCAATTTCAACACCTACTTGGAACTTTCAATTCCAAAGAAACTTTAATGACAGAGAGATTGATGAGTTTACTTCCCTTTCCAGTCTGCTTGAAAACATCAATATTGACCCATTATCCCTGGATAGACGGATTTGGATTGGCCACCCATCCGGGTCTTTTTCATGTAAATCATTTTCCAAAAGCCTCTCTCAATCCTCATGTACTACAACCTTCCCCCAATCAAAATTTATTTGGAAAGGTATGTTTCCTTCAAAAGTCAAAGTTTTTGCATGGTTGATCTCTTTGGGAAAAGTTAACACTTGTGATTTGTTACAACGGAAGAGGCCTAATTGGTATATTTCCCCATCATGCTGTATTATGTGCAGAAAGGCGGATGAAACTATTGATCATTTACTAATTCATTGTGAACTAGCCAAAGGAATTTGGGATAGAATTATGTATTTGTTTGACTTAAGGGGAGCATTACCTAGGCGATGGGCTGACCTGATACTTATCAAATGGAATTTCGGGATTAACAAAGAAAAAAAGGTGATATGGAAACTATTTGTAATGGCAGCAACTTGGACAATTGGATTGAGAGAAACAGGAGAATTTTTGATAATTCCGAGAGATCAATAGGTGACATTTGGGACTCGATAATATTTTACACAGGACTTTGGGCAAGAGCGACGGGTCTATTCAGTACCTTAGATAATTTTTTGTTTCGTTTAGACCCACACAGTTCATTATGTACTTTAGTCCCGAGTAGTTTGTAGAATATCTTTTATCGATCTGGATTAGAATCATAACCATATTGTAGAGATGGACGCCTCATCCATAATGATCATTGTAATCTATTGACTTATTTTCAATAAAGTTATGTTTCTTATCAAAAAAAAAAGAATAGAAGCTTTAGCAAAACACTCCCACATTTTAAAATATTTATTAGGAGATACTCTACCCTTCCACATTTCATAAGGGGACTTGTCATTTTTCTTACTAGGAATTCTATTAAGAATATAAGAAGCAGTAAGAAAAGCTTCTCCCCACACGTGAAAAGGCATTCCAGAAGAATTTAGCATTGAAATGACCATATCTTTAAGAGTTCCATTTTTTCATTTAGCTATTCCGTTAGACTGGGGAGAGTAAGGGGGCGTAACTTCATGAATAATACCATTATCAACACAAAATTTTTCAAAGTCACCAGTATATTCTCCTCCCCTATCAGATCTTAAGACTTTGATAGTTTTATCAAGCTGATTTTCAACTTTAGTTTTATATGAAATAAATTTAGTATAGCTTTCATCTTTGCTCTTAAGAAGATAAACCTAACAATATCGGGAATAATCATCAATAAAATTAATAAAATATTTATTTCCACCACGAGTTACATATCCTTTTAAATCACAAAGATCGGAATGTATTAAACTTTATAATGAAGTAGTTTTATCAACTTTAGGAAATGGTTTTCTAGCATACTTAGATTCAACACATGTTTCACATTTAGCATTTAGAAAATTATCAATATTAGGAATATTTCCCAGACTAATCAATTTTTTAATAGAATTCATATTAACGTGTCCAAGTCTAGCATGCCATATATCATAAGAATCCACCAAGTAAACAAAAGAAGTAGATGCTTTATTATTAATCACATAAACATTTAGTTTAAACAGACTCTCATCGGCATACCCTTTCCCAACGAAAGAACCACCTTTAGGCAGTACAACTTTATCACTTTCGAATACAATCTTAAACCCCTTTATTAACTAGGATAAAACCAGACACAAGATTTTTCCTAATATCAGGTACATAGAGAACATCCTTCAAACTAAGTATGTTGCCAGAAGTAAATCTAAGCATAACAATTCCATTTCCCTCGACTTTGGAGGAGGAAGCATTTCCCATGAATATATATTCTCCATCACTAACAGGAGTGAATGAAGAAAATGCACCTCTCGTGCAGCAAATATGCTTGGTAGCTCCAGAATCTACTCACCAGTCTGTCATGTTGCTTATTAGATTAACTTCTGTCACCATAGCAGAGATGTTTCCATCCTCTACTACATGCGCCTGATTCTTCACAACTTTTCCTTTCCTATTTCTGCAATATTTTGCATAGTGACTTATTTTATCACAAACAAAACAATCACCAACAGTTTTATTTTTAAATTGGGGTTTAGACCGATTGTTTTTTCCAATGAGTTTATTTCCCTTGTTTTTTCTCTAAAGTTCTGATTCTTCGAAGAATTTCCAACAAAATTCTTACCACTAGAATTTCCCTCATTAAGATTAGCTTTGATACCCATATTTGGTTTCTCTTTATGTTCAGCCATCTTATTGTCTTCCTCAATCCTAATCCTGACAAACAGATCCTCTAATTTCATTACTTTTCTCTTATGCTTCAAACTATTTTTATACTCTTTCCAAGCAGGTGTTAATTTTTCAATAATAGCAGACACTTGAAAACCATCACAGATTTTATATCCCTCAGCAAGAATCTCATAAATTATAATCTGTAATTCTTCAACTTGACTAACAACAGTTTTAATGTCATCCATTTTAAACTCAAAAAATTTCCCCACAAAAAAATTTCTTAGTTCCAACATCTTCAGTAGGATACTTCTTTTCTAATGAATCCTATAATTTTTTAGCAGATTTACACGACCAGTAAACATAATATAAATCTAATGACAAACAATTCAAGATATAATTTCTGTACATATAATCTTTATGTTCCCAAGCAATTAAGACTTCAGTTTCCTCATCGGTAGGATTATCTTCAATTGCAGCAACAGGTTTTTCAGATTTAATAGTATCAACCACTTTAAGAGTTGTCAAATAAAATCGTAATTTCATTTGCCATCTCTTAAAATTTTTCTCATCAAATAAATCAAGCTTTTTCAGAATATTTAGGCAAAAGTAGGGGCGGACCCGGGGGTTATGTTCAGTGTAGGCGAAGGTGGACCTTTCAGGGGCGGAGCCCCCTATTTTATTTCAAACGAATAGGGCCAAATCCTCAAGCGTAGAATAGCATGGGCGGTGTAATCAAGATTTTGAATCTCAGCTTTCACATTTCACGTTCGGAACTTTGGGTAAAAATTGAGTGTAAATTACAAATTTAGTTAAATTAAAATCGGGCCAATTATTTAGTTCATTTTAATTGTTCTTTTAGATTAAATGGACTTCAAAGTTTAGAGGGCTGACAAAAAAATGCAAAATTGGTCCATTTAAATAAATAAATAAATAAATTCAAATGAGCTGAACCAGTGCAGGCATATGCCTGCATTGGACACCACATGGGTTCGCCACTGCGTAGAGGAACATCTACTACAGCCATGGCAACTAATTATAACAATTTCTCTTTAGATTGTTGGAGAAAATTAGTTGCAGACGCGTTTTTCAGAATAATAAAATAGCAGAAAAGAAAACTTATCTATCGAGACTCATGACAGCACGATGTCCTAAGTGAAATTGAACGCCGTAAATTGCTGCGACCTCTTTGAACAATCACTCACTGGATACAACGATCGAATTACTCACTGGATACAACAATCGAATCACTATATGCAGCAATATCAAGTGATTTCCATAACTCTCAAGATTACTCCAGAATAGTGTATATTCTGTATATGTTTCTGAAAAAACAACTAGTAGTTATAGTGAAAAATATACACAACTTCCACAAGAATTAATCAAAAAAAAAAAAAATTAAAATTTTATGAATTTTATTATTTCAATTAAGCACAAAAAACTACCTCAACAGTCCAACAGTCAGAAATAATAATGTCTTACAGTCAGAAATAATGATTTATTTAATTAATTTGGAAATGATTAAAAAATAAATAATAAAATTATTTATTTTAATCAAAGAAGCCCAATGCCCAAGGCCCAATCAAAGACTATTTAAATATGTGCGTGGAATGTGAATCAAACCACCGACCTCTCACTTAAATTCCACATTTTCCACCACTTGGACACTTTATCTAATTTATTTATTTCTTTCAATATATATATATATATCTAACAATATTAATATTATTTTAGTGTCAAATCTGTGTTTGTGGGATAAAGAGTAAATGAGTAAAGGTTCATGCTTATTGATTTGGTCCCAATCAATGGTTCCTAGTATCCTTCTGGGTCTAGAGACAATTTTCATGTGAAAGGTTGAAATTGTGAGATTGATGTTCGTTACGAAAAAAAGAGTAGCAATGAGGTAGTTTCAAGTGTGTCTTACACAAGAAATCGGGCTATCGTCATATCACAACATGTGGAGTTTAAAGAAGCACCATTGGTATTACCTCAATCCTGTACAAATGGGTGAAGGAAAAGGATCGATTGTATACTATTTTAACATTGCCCAAATTAACATCATAATGTGGGTTTGGAGGCAATGCTTATGTCTGCCGGCTTGCAGTTTGAATCATGTCGCTACCTTAAGTTTTGCAGTGAAATAAACACAGAAGAATATAATATGTGTATGTGTCATGCATCTACTTCTTATAACTTTGGGTAGGAGCCCTACAATTTCTTGAAAGGAAATCGGTATACAAATGCTACATCACTCTAATCGCATGATACAAACCAAATTAGGAGATTGGGGGTGCCTATGGCCTGCTCCAGACTCCAGTCATGAATTAAAAAGGCACGAGAGTCGGTCGTCTATGAAACTCTACGTGCAAAAATAGTCATATAGTAGTCCATTTTTGTTTACGTATCCAGATAGTCTGAAGAAAACATTTCATAAATCATTACTGAAGTAGCTAAACATCAAGAGTGTAAATGTCTTTCTCCAGGACAAGTCCAGCAATCATCCACAGTTACCAGTGCAATTGAGATAGATAATCTCTCACCTTCTGAGTTTATATACCCGGACGGCCAGACATTGTTACGCGCAATGCAAAAACATGATAATGAGGATATATCCAGTACCCTTTCTTCCTAGAATCCTGGCCATGGAAATTACTCATAGTCTCTTCTTCCACCTATCTTTCCTGGCCATTGGGCTTTCTCTTTGGAGGCCACTAATCCCTCTTGTAGGGCTCCTTAAGCAGCTATTCAGCTGCCTTAAATTTGAATTTTATTAGTCTTAATATAATCAGTTTTTAAATTTAATTTTTCAGTTTGAATTAATTTCAGAAATAAAGCATCAACATTATTATATTCTAATTGTTCTTTAAAGCAGGGGTTACAAGAATTCATTTCATTAAAAAGGAGTTTGTAATTTGAGAGAGAGACTAGAAATTTTGTTACATGCATTCTATTCGTTTCTCTTCATGGAATGTACCGATGAACCTCAACCCATTCAAAAACTGTTTCGTCTTTATAAATTCTACTTTTTCTTCATCTTTTCTTATTTTCATTTTAATTTAATTAAGGAAATACATCTTTTTTCTGAAAACTTTTGTGATTTTACAAATGAATCATGACTGTAACTGAATCTAGAAATACGCTATAATTCTTCATTTGGTTATAATCGAGTTATGTTGCATCATTATTTTCTACTTGTGTTGGTTTTCCTCTTTGACATTTTCTTGTAAATCTTCAACTCAAAATGACTCTGTTTGAGTTGTGCACTTTAATTTTAACAATTATTGCTTAGTCGCGGATTTCATTTTTTATTTTAATTTTCAGGTTTAACCAATATTAAATGCCATGAGAAGTTCAAGAGGTGCATAAAAAAAGTACGGAAATCTGGGAAGATTGGTTTCTCCAATGCCTGCCCATATGACACAGCTGTGCCTACAATGGTACAAGGTATGGACATGGCCATTTTATTTAGCCAGTTCGGTAACTCAAAGCTTGAACTTTAATAGTTTAGTTCAAATGTGGGGATAACATACATTCAAATTTATTCTTTTTCCAATTGAAATGACTGAATAACAGTATTATTATGTATGAAATATACAAACAATTTGTTGTATGTTTTAGGAAGGTTTGTCTCCTTGGCTATTGAACACTAAGAGGGTTTATTTTGGGTAATTATATTTACACCACAAATTTTTATGACCACCACATTTGAATTTCATTATTGGTCCATAATCTTTATAGATTATTACATTTATGTTCTTTAGCTTTTTCAAGAAGTTCTTATCATTAAATTTTCAACAATTATCAAATTTTGTCCTTCATGATGATTTTTGTCCAAATTTTTTTTAAAATTATTATTATTATTATTATTATTATTATTGTTGTGCTTTATAACAATGAACAAGTATTCAATTAAAATTTTGATTTTTTTACTTATAAAGTGTACAAGCTATACATAAATCTTTTTAATCACTCTTCATAAGTTTTTTACAGAAATCAATAGAAGAGACAAGATTTATTAATTAATGAAAGAATTAAAATAATAATACGATGAAAAAAGTTGGGGAAATAATTGTAATATTAATTAAAGGTTATGAACATTTGTTGCAATTAAAATGTGGTGCACATATAAAAAGATGTGGTGATAATATATTTAGTCATTATTTTATTGGGCAGTGCTACATGTACAGACCCTCACGGTAGCATTGCTACAGTGAATTTCACTATAGCAGTGCTACAATGAGGGTTCTGTACAAATACAATTTCCCTATTTTACTTCCTTCTCTTGGTCTCATCTTCCTGTTTGTTCGATAGCCTGCTTTTTCAGTTGTTTGCTTTTTCAGTTGTTTGCTGTAGACATTTCAAATAGTTGTTTACATTTCAAATTCTTTTTTATATATAAAAACCAAAAAGAGGTCAACGAAGAGGAAGCAAAAACAGACTTCTAGAAGGCATTGTTCAACTTGTAAACTAAAAATTCGAACTTATGTTATCTAAATTTACGGACGTGATAATCTCTATAGAATCACCGAGTTATCATTGTTCCTTTGGGTAGGCCGAAAACCAGCTTACTACATGATCAAAAGTAGGATTGAAAGTTGGATTGGAAAATTCGATTCCGTCTGATTTCTTTCTGATTTTTTTCTTAAAAAATCCGATTTTGACTGATTTGAAATTCAAAACTTTCGAGTTCTGAATTTTTTCGAAAAAATTGTATTGAAATTGGAACGAATTTCAAAATGCCGATTAGGAAACTTCCGAAGTATTTCGAACATATTTGGATCTGAAAATTCTGATTTTTTTCGAATAAATTCCGGTTTTTTTTTTTTCATTACAATTAATAATATAAAATCTAATAAAATAATTTATTGAATAATTAATAATATTAAAATTATTAACATGAGATTTATCATATACGTTATAGCTAACGGGTAACACTTTTACTTAGTGTAAAAAAAAAATGCAAGAATTGTAGTATTGCTATCCTTGTTTACTTTTATTTTTGTTGGATCAGAAATGAAAACTTATGTTAAATCTATTTATTTATAGGGAATGGATAATTAGGCTCTACACTAGTTCTTACTATCTTCATTAGATAAATACCAGTAATTATACGTGATTGTTCTTTATGTCTCCTCTCTCCCTTCAATCTCGTGAATATATCATTTCCGTCTCTTCCATCCATATCTCCAATCTTACCCAAAATCAGACTCCCTCTCTCTCATGTATCTAATTGAAGGAAATTCTCATTTTCATTTTACCGACTTCCAAAATCTTCCTGCAAATCATAAATCACAATCGATACAATCAATTGTGTACGCCACTAAAGCAATGGCCGAAACAAAATCAAGTCTATTCAGAACGACACCATTGCTGCAGGCTCGGAGCGACAACTTTGGTGGGCAATGTAGGGACGAAAGGCGAAGGAGAGGAGGTTCATGGCGGAGAAGATTTGGGAGATTTGACGACAACTGGAGATGGAGTAGGAGAAGAAACCTATGAAAGAGTTGAAGGGATGTTTGTTGGAGCAGGTCCATGAGCGAAAGTCGGTGGGTTTTGGGTAGCGGAATGTGGAATGCGGTTGAGTTGGTGGTTCATTCGATGGAGATGCCGCAGTGAAGGGCAGTTGCTCCACAGTGAATCCCAACCAATAGTACTACCACATATTGGTTTTGTTGTTAACAGATGTGTTATGATCGAAAATTATAAAACTTTACAAACATTACAGCGAGTGTAATAAGTTACATTCGTATTGTTTAATGTTTATGCCTTTTTGTAATAAGTTACATTCGTGTTGATTACAACTTCATCATCAATACGTCATGTGTAACCAATTGAGTATGTAGATTGCAATACAATTACATGAAATTATGGCAAGTGTATTGTGTCTGATTATAAACATTATAGATCATTATATAGGTGTACTAAGACTGGTTTTGAATATTACATTTCATTACATTGGTGTGCCATATCTACATTTCGAAAATTACAGATTAAAAACAGACAAATTGAGCAAAACAATACGGCTATATCTAATTTTGAACATTATGGCTCATTACAGCAAATGTAATATTGATGAAATGGATTATGTGTTGACATTATTGATGAAATCGGTACATTTAATCTCATTACAGCGTGTGAAATTTTGATGAGATGGATTATGTGTTGGCATCATTGAAGAAAAAAAAGATTCTTAATATATTTATCTAACATCCATTGTACATAGATTAACTACAATTACTTACAAATAAAACATTACGCATCATTACAACACATTACAGAATATAGATGTCGAAATTATGTGAAATTTTTGAAATCTGGTGAAAAATGATCAATCGTAGAAGGTGAAAGACTAGATCTCATACGATTGAAGTCTGATTATGAAAGGAAACGTGTGCCAAAAATTTTGGAATTTGTTGAACTTGCCTAATTTAATTATCTAAAGAAATGGTAACAACTTCCCTAAATATAAGGGATTTATGTTTAATGGTGTCAAGTAAATATTACATTCTCTTTCATGAGAATCTGGCATTTTTCTAAAGTTATGAAAAGAAATTTAGTAATATTACGAATAGTTTGAAAACTAGTTATTTTTCAATTACAATACATTACACTTAGGTAGTTACGTAATTTTCCCTTATTTATAGATGTTATGCTGTTATTTTGTTATCTTTTGTGGTTTGTAACTTTAATTATACTTTTTGACTAGTTGAAATTTTGAACTCATTTTAATTTTTGACATTCAATTCCTCGAATTCATTTTTTATATACTTAAAATTATTATAAATCTTGATACAATATTGAATGTCGGAAATTTAAAATTTTTGAATTTCGATTTGGAATGAAGCTTATGTATACTGAAAATTTTGAAACGAAATTTGGAACAACATTTTTATTCCGAAATTTTTTGGAACGAAACTTGAAAACCTATTTTCGATCCATTCCGTTCGAAAAGCACCCTTAACCTAAAGGTAAGACTAATATTACATTTCCCACTTATTCTACTTCATGATAACTACTTATGTAATCTATCATGTAAACTTTTAGTTAATGTTTGATTGAAAAGATGGAAAAGTGATTGTAAAAAAAATATTTTTCAGGAATTGATTTGCCTATAAATTAATTTCATAGAAAATGTCGATTTGAAGTGTTTGATTGAATTAATTTTTCAAGTGAAAAAAGTGAAAAACTTTCTTAATTTTGTTGTTTGATTGACATTATTTTTCATGACAAATAAAACAAAATTAATTATTTTAATCATTCTTTTTAATAATTTTCACTCATTTGATCTTGATAATAGTAATGTTATTTTCTGGAAAAAAAATAAGTCAATTAACAACAATAAAAATGATCTAATGTGACGAAGATATGTTTTTCACCTAAGGTGTTTTCTCACTAAAGGTAAGAAAATATTTCCAAATGACTAAGATGTGCTTTAATTGATTGTACCATAGAAAATATTTTTCAAGATAAATTTTTCAATCAAACAGCAAACAAATACAAAAGGTGAAAAATGTTTTTGATGATTTGACATTTTCTAAGCAAATTTAGAGACATCAAACACAGCCTTGCTTTGTTGCTTGGCAGATGGATAGATTACTGCCCGTTTGGTAATGTGAAAAGTTTTGATTTTTGTGATTTTTTTGGATTTTTTGATGAATGTGTGGTTTAAAAAAAATTGAAAAGTTAAATATGATGAATTTGACTGATAATAAATGATTGAAATTGAATTTAAAAAATTGAGGTAAAATTTTTACCATTAAAAAACAGGTTTTCAAGAACTTGGTTTTCCCCCGGAAGAAGCCTGATTCTCAAGTGTGCATGGTCAATATGACATGAATGGCCTCACTGGAGCTAAGTGATTGGTGGCAAATATGATATTCTTAAGTTGTCTTTTTGAGGTTTAATTAATAATTAATCAATTCTTTACAAGACTTCCATATCCATCATACGTGAATCCATTAATTTTTAAAACTAATTTACTTCAAGTCTTAATCTTATCTTGTCTTATTTTATCTTAATTTTAATCTTAATATTTATAAAAGTAGAATAATCGTCACCAAAATACACACATAATTTTTTGCCAAAAAGACTTTCTAAATTTGAATTTTTTTTGCTAAAAATAGTATATTAAATATTTTAACAATTATTATTTTACGTGTATTATTAATTGAATTGACATCCGTACTATATTATCAATAACATTAAAATGTTATTTTTTCTATTTAATTATTTTTTTAATAATTATTGTATTATTTTGAAATAAAAAAATATTTAATATGTGTGTCAAATTCAAGATCACATTGAGAAATTAATGCAAGCTAATACGTGAGAGCAAATTGTAAATATATTATCCGTAAAATCATATCAAAAATTAAAAGTAAAGATTTATTTTTTATTTTTCCTCAATATCTAATGTATTTTAAATTATATCATTTAAGTCCTATAATATTATCTATAATTAATAGGCTAAATTTATTTTAGTCATAAATGATTAATTTCTATTTTGATTTTTTTTTCATCAAATTAAAATAAATAATAACTATACGAATTTTTAAAACAAATCTAATTAAGTTGGCCTCACTGGAGCTAAGTGATTGGTGGCAAATATGATATTCTTAAGTTGTCTTTTTGAGGTTTAATTAATAATTAATTAATCAATTCTTTGCAAAGACTTCCATATCCTTCATACGTGGATCCATTAATTTTTAAAACTAATTTACTTCAAGTCTTAATCTTAATCTTATCTTAATCTTAATCTTTATATATATATATATATATATATATAAAAGTAGAATAACCGTCACCAAAATACACACATAGTCTCCCGCCAAAAAAACTTTCTAAATTTGAAATTTTTTTTGCTAAAAATAGTACTCCCTCTATCCAAAAAGATAGTCATGTATACTATTTTTGTCTATCCTAAAAAGATAATATTGTTTCCATATTGAGCATACATTAATTTTTTCATTTTCACATATACCCTTATTTAATATATCTTGGTACAATATACACCTACTATTTAACTATTGTATTTTCAAATTTTTTGTGGAAAACGAAGTGAGTCTACTTAAAATAATAAATAAGCGATAAAGGGTATAATTGAAAAATATTGATAAAATTTAATATCATAACTATACTAACTACCATTTCTTAATTCGTGTGAAAATAACCATAAGACTATTTTTTTGAGGCGGAGGGAGTATATTAAATATTTTAACAATTATTATTTTATATGTGTCATTAATTGCATTGGCATCCGTACTATACTATCAATAACATTAAAATATTATTTTTTCTATTTTATAATTTTATTTTTTTATTATTATTGTATTATTTTGAAATTAAAAAATATGTAATATGGGTGTCAAATTCAAGATCACATTGAGAAATTAATGCAAGCTAACAAGCAATGTTTTTAAACCCGTCCCGATCATCGACCCGATCGAGGGACTGGATCAAGGGTTAGAGGGTCGACTTGGGGTCAACTCGGAGTCGACCCGTTTATTAAAATAATAATAAAAATATTTAAAATAAATAAATAAATCATAAATTTTTTTTTAAAAAAAAAAAAAAACTAAAACCCAGGTCGACCGAGTTTACGAGGTCAACCTGGGTCTTTGACTGAGTTTGACCAAAACGGGTTTTTGGGGTCATCCGACTCAGGTTTTGGATCGGATCGCGGGGTTCTAGGTCGACTCGGTCGGGTCGGGCTGAATTTGACAGCATTGTTAACAAGTGAGAGCAAATTGTAAATATATTGTCCGTAAAATCATATAAAAAATTAAAGGTATATGTTTATTTTTCCTCAATATCTAATTTATTTTAAATTATATCATTTAAATTCTATAATATTATTATCTATAATTAGTTAGCTAAATTCATTTTAGTCATAGATGATTAATTTCTATTCTGATTTTTTCTCATCAAATTAAAATAAATAATAACTACACGAATTTTTAAGACAAATTTAATTAAGTTGGGTTAATTTTATAAATTTAAGATTTCTTCAATCCATTCATTATTTTCACATTATTTTTATTTATTTATTGATTCTGTTCATTTTTCTATTTTTCATTATAAATTTAAATATCTAAAATATGCAAAAGTATATTACAAAATTTGAAAATTAGTTCATATAATTTTTATTCAACAATTGATCGATCAGTAATTTTTATTAAAATAATAATGTAACAATAAGAATAAAGAAATTGTAAGTGTGAAGAAAGTAGAATCAATTAATGTAACAATATTTATTAAAATTAATGATTACTTTTTTTTAGAAAAACACTTGAAATTAATAATTAATGTTAAAAAATCAAATTATACCAAAAAAATCTATCTTACACCTATTTTTTTGGAAGAATATGATGATATATATGAAAAGAAAATTGTCGATCTTAAGGAGAATATGTAGGTTTACTTTTGCACACGTACTGTATGGCCTAATTTTATAGTTCAAAAGTTTTTTTAAAAAAGAAAATTTTATTTATTGAGCGTTAATTCCATAAATGAAGTTGATATATACATGGTACAATCTCCAAAACACTTAATTCAAGACATATTTTTCTCGTAAAGATGATAAAACAATTCGACGATTTATAATTTTATTAAAATATTAAAAAATAATTATATACCGTAAAAAATGGTGAAACTTTATTTCATAATTTTATTAACATATATAGACAAAAAAAAAATCACTATATATATATATATATATATATATATATATATATATATATATATATATATATATATATATATTATTTATATTTTCATTAATAATTTTTTTTATTGACATATAATTAAATATGCATTTAATTATGTTCAATTAAATGCATCGCATTTAAAAATTAAAAATTATTAATCATGCGAATGATCTCTAGAGTTGAATTCAACGTTTGTGCACCATAAATCTTGAGGTTGATTTTCACCTTCGTACATCGTCAATATTGCTTGATTTGTTACATTTGTTTATATATAGGACCGAATATATTTAATTTGTTACAATTACTTTATTTTATGTAAATTAAAATATTTTGAGGTTTATTATTTCTAATCACGTTAGTTAAAAATATTTGGACGAAATTTTTTTATTTATTCTATACAACATATATTTGAAAATTTGTATTATTTAATTTAAATTTGAGCAAAAAGTTTAAATATGTTTTGTCTATAGCAACTTTCGTGTATCACACGAGTGTGAGTAACTACAAATTGTACAAACAATGTATTATTTAAAGAGGTTTTCCAAAATTGATGAGAATTGTAATTTATTTCTATTTTGAGCATTCGTTGACAGTTTTTATAATTAATCAAGCAAATTATGTGTTCAATTTTTTCCCTATTTTGTAATGAGATTTACAGTAAAAACATTTCATATTATTCTTCAGTGCAACGCACGGGTGTGATACTAGTTATTGTAGTAACAACTGTCATTCAATCAACCAATAAAATATTCAAATAGATAACAAGCGAAAGTGAAATCATGTCGCTCGATTCAATCATTCAAAATGCAAATTATGTAAAGTGCCAAAGCAAGTTGAGAGAACCTTTATATATGGATGATAATGGATCCGTCTGTAAGGTTTTGATACATATATGCAGAGCGGAAATTAAACAAACACGAAATCATAGCCCGGATCAACCTTGTATTTAGATAGAATTTGTGATTAGAATGATACCTTTAATGAACGCCATGAATCTGAAATCTGAAACAGGAGGTACAAACTTATCACCATCAGCTATCCAATTGTCCAGCCTCTAACAGAAATCCACACAGCGAATTGATTCTGGAACTCCATCAATCTCCAACCATTGGAATGGATTTGAGAGAATTGGTTTTTCTCTTTGTGCTAGAAAGAGAAAAACCTAATACTAGAAAAGCGACTCTCTCATAATTTTCTCTACAGTAGTGCACATATTAATATGCGCACCTCAAACCCTAACCCTATTCACAATAGGGCCGTTAATGGGCCTTGATTAATTAGGGTCTGTTCGGCTGCAATTTAATTTGCCATCATTACAAAAATTTAAATTACACAATTTTTCATACCACTTTTTAACCATTCACATTTTCTTTCTCCAATTTTTAACCCTTTATCTTACCTAGAAAATACAAATAAATCAACAAATAATTGAAATTCCTTGATTTGACACAAAACATTCCAAATTAAATCTAAAAGAACACACCTTTAATCATATTAATTAATCTAATTGTAAAGTCCGGCCCAACAATTGGGAAATCTCCCACTTGGACAAGATCCAATTCCAGATACTCAATTCTCGCCTTTTGTGTGTGACCCATTAGGTTCCATTCACGATGGCAAACGCCGTGCTATTATTACTCCAATCTGATTGGAATAAGGTGAATTCAAATCTCCATTTCTAATTCATCCTCGACTCACCAAGATCGATTAATTCACGTCGCCGTCCTAGATTGTCATCTAGTAATGTATCATGGCAATCCATGTGAAAGGAAAAGTCATGTGGCATGACAAGACCAGTTCATGTGCGATTACCGTGGAAATATAATCCTTTCATCAATATAACCCAATTGGTTAAGAGATATGGATAGCGTCAATCTCATTTTAACCAATTATGTTATTCACTTCTTATTTTAGTTGATCTTGTTATGACTGAAAACACCTTTTCAACTCATAACTTCATCTTGGTCGAGGAATTTACATCTACTTAAGTGAGCGAAATACAGGTTATAATCTCCTACTACCCAGGAGTGACGAATCCTCAAATTGGACATACACAACCTTCATATGACTCTCACTATACCCGTACGGCGTCATCCTGATGACTCCCTCTCAAGAGCCAACATCAATGCTCGTCAAAGTATAGTAATCCTTATATAAGATTCTATAAAGTCCTCAAGTCAAAGGACCAAATCCACAACCGCGCATTAGAGATTCACCACTGACGCTTGGATAGTTATCCATGTGGAATCTCTAGGCGGGTCATCCAATACTTTGTTCATCTAACAATGCATTCATGTGTTCATTCGAATGTCCCCCTACATTTTAGCTTGTGAGATAAGCTACTTTCTTCATAAGAAAGAAATGCAACACATGCTAGTCTAACTGCAACAACAATATCTGTATCTTGTTGTTACTTCAACTAGGAAAAATTTTAGAATAAGATATTAATGATTTGTATCTCAAAGTCACAACACCTTGTGACTTACAAGTTACTTAAACTTATTCTACGGACTCTATTATCTAAATATGAGTTAAACTCAATTTACTAATAGATCTGCCTTTATTGTAACAATGATAATATGTGTTAGGGGATAGTGGATTTACAGGTGGATCTTAGATATGTGACTCTTCACATTTCAACCTTTGCAAGGTTAGTGGGCATGATTCTATTTCTCTACAATCTTTGAATAAGATAGTAGCCCCTAAATACATACTCAGATCATCGATGAGACTCAGTTCCCTCGCTTGCGCGATGGCTCCATTGTCATCATAGTACTCATTACTGGAACTATAATGCTAGGAACAATTATAGTTCACTAATGAACTTAACGATCGAGATTGCTTCACAAGCACTTATGTATTTGGTCTCGGTTGTATAGTTAGCTGTCTCTCTTATTTGAACTATTTCAAATTGACCACACCACTACTATGAGTTAATTAACAATTAGACTGAATATTTCCTTCATCCCTTCCCAGACTAAAGGATGGTATCTTTATACCTAAAGACTGTAAGTCTACATTTCTTCTCATGTCTACTGTATTCTTAGTACTTCTCAAGTACTCTCAATAATACAAAAGGTATCATACATAGTGTCGCGTTTAAGATCTTATTGTCAAACAATCAAGTATCTTCTCCACATCATTATTTCTCAATATGTGTTCTAAACACTATTTTGAAAAGATTAACCCCAAAAATTTTGGGATAGAATCCTACATTGGATTCACTCATGCTAATCTCATTAGCATTACATCTATGTACATGGATTGAGAAGTCAAAACAACCTTCCAAATCTATCTCTATAGATTCTCGTTCCCAAAGTGAAGGTTTTATTTCTCAAATCCATAATGGAGAAATTTAAATAATTGCACTTTCACTTTTAAGGTTAGAGATTCAACTTCTGATCAATAATATGTCACCTACATATAGTATCAGAAATATTAAACACTCCCACTAACCTTTTATATGCACACATAATTAATCTGCGATTTTGATAAAATCAAACATTTTGATCATCTCATCAAAATTAAGATTCTAGCTCCGTGAGGCTTGCTTTAATCTATAATAGATATTTGTAGCTAGTATACTATGTTTAAGGATTCAAGAATCCCATAATTACAGCATGTAGCTACCGCAAGCAGAATCCGAATTTTAGGCGAATCAAACAAGTTCCAAAACTTTGTTTTTATCTCAGATTCTATGGCTTCCTGCCATCTCGTTTAGTCAACACTTGACTTAGCTTCTATGTAAATATAGGCTCATTATCCTTGATGACTAATACAATATTAGCAATCGGGGATGTGTAACTCAATGGAGTACGCGTGATCCTAATGTCTTTGCATGGAGCTAGTGCGTCTCAATCGTCGTGACGTCCTAAGTAACGATCGCGTCCCAAGCATTGATTTGTGCCTCATCCAATGCAAACACATATTCGAGCATATTTAGTCGGTTAAGTATATGTGTAATCATGAACTCTTTCACGCTGTACTTTTATTCCTACTGTCCTCTCTTAGATGAACTGTTTCTCTAAGTTATTGACAAAATTCGAGATAGACTTTCTTTCTCGATAGGAATGTAGAAATAATATCCAACCATCTTTTGGATATTCCACAAATATACATATTGGATTAAGGCTATTGCTTATCCAAATTTGGTATACTTCTAACAAGTATTGAGGTTTTAAATCTTAACGCGAGAAAGATTAGACCTTTTAAATCCATATCTTATATGGACCTTCATCAACTGATTATCATGGAACACGTCTAAGTGTGTAATATAAAATTTTTAGTTCAAAGCTCCAAAAATTGTTTTGAAAATTTTGCGTGTCTTCATCAATGATTGTATCAATTGTAATCATTCTCCTTTCAGATACGCCATTGTGTCAAGGTATATGCGAAAGGGTTATTTATGTGAAAATTATGTTCTTATAACATAATCTTGAAGTCAATCACTTTGAAATATTCTTCACTTTGATCAAATCTACGTGCTTAGAATATTTTTCTCATTTTGGCCTTCTAATTTATATCTGTATTATTTGAACTTTTCAAACTTTCATATTTAAACTTTATTATAGATAACAATGACAATCATGGTTATCTAATGATTAAAGACCATTCTGACATATGCCCGCTTACATCCGAATGTAACAGGCTCAGTGGATCAACCATCCCACATTGACTTTTCAATTCACCTCCAAGGCAAGATATACACATATCTCTGTCAATTGAATAAGTCAAGTGTCAGATTTATGTGTGACTTCTTCTTTGTCTTATCAATATTCAGAATGTAGACTATTTGTTATTTACCTAGCTTCCATATTATCTCATCTAAGTTAATGAATAACTATTATTCTTAATTATAGAGGATAATCATTTCATGTCCAAACATGAAGTAGAAGTGTCGTTCTTCATAAGAACTGTAATTAACAATTGTCTAATTTAACATTGAATCAGAAGGCAAAGATAGGTGATAGCTTCTTGAGCTGTTCAAGAAATATTTACTTTATTACCTACAATTAGGTATATCACCATTTTTCGCAATTATTCTACTTTTAGCCATTGCATATTATCGGTATCTAATACTCGATTGGCTAAGTAGATTATTTAACCTCTATCAAATAGAAAACTGAAGTAGAAGATTCACCAAACTTCTCATTTAATAGTAATATTTTTGTTAATATTGTTACAAAATCGGCACGAATTAGTTTGGATAATTAAAAATAGAGAAATTTTATTTCCAAAACTAATGACGACATATGTCAAATGAAGTTACATATGCAACAACATCGTTTAATTTAGGGAATTTGTAGCCACTAGGCGTATTTTGTTGTTCAACTTAGAATTTTTTTCCCTAGAAAAATTACTATTTTTAATTTGGTTCATTCTATGCATTAGTTATTAATTTAAATTAAAGTTATTAATTAACAAATTTATAATTAAGGTGTAATTATTAAAAAATTAGAAGAAAATTGGGTACTATTCACTTAACCCCAAATTTGGGGTTAAATGGTTGGAGATAGAATTTGAGTTTACCCCAAATTTGGGGTAATCTTTACCCCAAATTTGGGGTAAACCATTGGAGATGGCCTAAGCCCTTCTTTCGGCGCCGACCCTCTCCCCTTCCTCCTCTGTTTGGACGAAAATATAGAGAGAGAATTGATTTTGATTTTAAATTTGATTTTTGTAAAATTATTTTATAAGCCCCCATGTTTTAAAAAAGTCATTTAACTCGGTTCCAACTTTTCAAATAGTTTAAATTCAATCCCTTCAGATTTTTAAATGTTTCAGCCCATCATTTTGAGATATTTATTTCAGCCCCTAAATATTTAAAAAGTGTTTTAATTGTCAATCCCTAAGTTTCTGAAAATTCTATTTCAAACCCAAAACTATTCAAATTCAACTTTGATATCAAATTAGTCCCTAAACTTTTATAATCATTTTAAACCTTTTAATTCCCAAAATTCTAATTTAAGATTTATTTTCTTTTCGCTAGACGAAATCGCGGGAAATATCTAAAGCACTTTAGTTTTACATCCGTTCAATTTCAAGAAAAAATTCAAAACTTTGAGGTGGGTTTACTTGAAGCAATTGTGGTTATTTTGTCCATATAATATCTTAATGTGTGATTTTAATTGTGATATAATGCATCTACGTATTAAAAGGTTGTCAATGACCGTAAATAGGTCCGGTATTGAAAAGTGGGTCCTTAGGGTTGTCCCATAGTGCACAATTTTATTTATCGCTAATAAGTAATAACATGTTGTCGAGGTTCGTAAATAGGTCCGAGATCGAAAGTGGATCCTTGGGGATGTCCCACAATACATAAATTAACAGAAAATTTTGTATTAGTATGATATTCATAATTGAACTTGCATGTTGGGATTTAACTTAGACTGATTGTTGTTTCCCTACTGAGTATAATTCATTATACTCACCCTCAATATTTCCTCTCTTTCAGGTTAAGGAGCTCGGTGATGCATGACAATGAGCTGGGCAATCTCTGAATAAAATGATAAACTATTTCAATTAATAAATTTTAGAAAACTAGTAATGTAATAGTTGATTTCCTTTAGCTCATATAATTTCAAAATTTAGTATTTCACAAATTTTGGCATTTTGCTTATTATTATGTTTGGTAGTGACAATTTCATTTGAGTAAATTATTTCAACAAATGATGCTTTCGCGTTCTATTTTTAAAATATATTATTGTAGCAATCATTTTCTACTTGTCAAATTAAATTTGAATCTTATTATTTTGAAAGTTTGACGATTTGTTCATTTTTTTTGATATTGAAAATTAAATTATTTCCATCAATTAAGCTTCCGCGTCTTATTTCTAGTTATTATTTTTTTAAGCTAAACTATCAAGAGATTAATTAATATCTGCCCTAACTAAGACAAATAAAAAACGTGGAATACAATCAGACCAATAAAAAAAACTAGACCAATTTGCACTATAGGCTGCTAGAGCATGGACTACCTTAGTACTATTCCTAGGGGCGAAAGAACAAGAATAATGTAAAGACTGAAGTAAGGAAGTAATATCCAGCAAAATTTCAGCGTTGGGATCACAAGAAAGATCATACTCAAGCGCTTGTACCACCCGACTGGAATCTGTCTCTACCAATCACTGTGTGTAACCCAATTTCTGTACAAAGAGGATCCCTTCCTTTACTGCACATGCTTCGACCAACTTCACTGAAAGAGCACTGGTACACTGTTTGACTTGAGCCCCCGCCACCACGCCAAATTTGTCCCTAAGGACCGCACCAACATAGAAAAAGGTCGTCCCAATCTTGAAAGCTGCATCAGTGTTATCTTTAACTAGTAATCACACCGTGCGATGCACAAAATATATAATTGACAATTATTTATTAAATAAGTTGTAAAAGTACAATGTCCGACATAAATTGTGCATTCATTTATAATGAAAAATGTTCAAAAAAAAGTAAAATATAAAATTGCGACTTGCATATTTCTTTTAACAACTAATTGTTCATTCTCTAGTTTTCTTAGCTACTGTTCGGAGGTAGTAAACTGATTATAATCAGTTTATTGCGCATATCTTGAGGTGATTTTAGGGTTAAAAATTAGAGAGTGAAAAGATGTAAGGTTAAAAAGTTGTATTGAAAATTTGAGCGATCATAAATGGGTTTACAACCCATTTACCGAACATAGACTTAGTCTATTTAGGCGAAGTAAGATATGAACTTGTGACTTATTTTGTACTTACAATTTTGATTTGATGGCTGGAGTCGAGCTTAGGATTTTTTGATTTCTAAAAGTTGAAATTTTTACAATTTTCAAATTCGTAAAATGAAATAAAGAGGCTAATATACATTTACAGAATTAATTTATCGACTCCCTGTATAACACTATAAGAATTTTTACTAACTATCTTAATGCAATAATTAATGTTTAAATATATTAAACAAATATTTCATTTCATTACATGTAAAAAAGCAAATACACTACAAACAAAATTTACCAAACATTTTTAAAAACAAAAAATTGCTCAAACTCAAATTAAATGTTGCAATTTGTTAAACTTACACGGGACAAACTTTTACGCAGTCCTATATTTAAATGAATGTAACAAATAAATAATATTGAATACAAATTTTAATTAAATCTTATTGAATAAATATTACAAATATAATTAACTTTATAAAAAAAAAAATCATCTATACATCTCAATTTATAAATGTGAGTTTAACCCACAAGATATAAGACTTTATCACTTATTTGTATAGAATTGATTCTTCAAAAATACTTTTTTTTTTCAATTTCCTTTATCAACCACACATTCTTTAAAACTTATTTTTCACAATTGCACATACTATTTTTGTGCATACTAAATAAACTTGTCGACCATATTCTATTTCTAAATAGAATGATTTTGCTAACGCCTTCAATTTTACAAATTGAACCAATGAGTTTATCGGAACTTAAAGTTGCAAAAAATTAAATGACTTAATTGAATTTATTTAGAAAAATCGAATATTTATTATTTCTTTCAATTCTATAAGAAAAAAATTCAAAATTAATCATTTAGGCCAAATTGAATTTAGGTAAGAAAGTATATGTATCATTTTAGGACTTAAATGAGATAAATTAGAAAGATTAGATGTTGAAAAAAATATAAGTACACTTTTACATTTTGTATTTAAAACGATTTTACGAATAATATGTTTAGAGTTTGCTTTTATTTCTTAGTTTGTATTAAACTTCTCGTTGAAATCTTGGATTTGACACCCATATTTCATATTTTTCGACTTCAAAATAATGCAATAATAATTATCAAAAGAAAAAAAATCTATAATTTGACTTTTTATAGATATTTTTTTTCACAAATCCATAAATCATTTATTATATGCATTAATTAAACTTTCTTAATGCTTGTATTAAAATAAATTGATAAAAATAAGAAATTTCCTAAAATGACATGTGAAAATATGAGGGAAACTATAAATCCATAAATCATTTATTATAGGCACAACTCTTCATTTGCTTCATTTTTATTTATTTGAGATCTTTATTTGAATTAGATATCGCTACGTTTCAGGCATACCATATACCAATATGAGATGGAGCATCTGTAGCTAGTATATGAGGTTGTATGAATCTCTTATAGATATTGCATCTTGTAATTATGTGTATCTTTTCAACTTTTCGTTTGTATTCTTAATCGGACTTTTAGTTCGTATTAGCAATCGCGAGCATATTATTAACATAATATGATATATTTGTATGATTTTCAACTATTAATCATCCCTCCAAATGCTAAGAAACCATGCTATAAAGCATCACCTGTTGGCAAGACGCATATCCGTGTTGCTAAATGATGTTGGCATTCCCTAGCGAAAACATTTTGTCCTCCATATTGGTAGTTTAGCAGTAGATTGGATGAGTTCAAGTAATTTGTTAAATTTTGAGCAATTGAAGCATCAAAAAATGAGAAAATTTTAAAATGAGAATAATTCTTAAAATAAAAAATACGTGCCCAAAAATAAGAAGAAATTGAAAACAAAATTAAGCACAACATTATACATTGGTGGGATGGGCAGATAATTCAAACCATTTTCTAGAATGGTTACATTTCTAATTCGACGGCGTTGAAAATTTTTCAAGCCTTGATATATAGCCTCTATTCTGTTAATTTACACACACATATATAAACAAATAATGTATTATTTTCGAGATAAAATATGTGATTGAAAATTAATTTTAAAAAATGTATTGTTAAAAAGTGAGGATTATTATTAATTTAAAATGACTTCTTCTCATTTTATTCAATATTTGCAATGATAACCTTAATATTTTCTGTTTTCAACTTATATTTCCTGCGTCACTTTCTCTCACTCGGCCACTCCACCTGAAAATAGACTACTAGAATAACAAAAAATGTTAGTTGTACAAAAAATTTGACAAATAGTTGAGGTGGTGGAATTGTGAAAGTTGATTTAAAATTGACGTGATGACTGATGAGTGAAATAAGAAGATCGTGACAAATTTTTTGTCAAAGTTTAAGTACATGTAGCATTTCTGACTAGAATAATGTGGCAAACAAATTTTTTAAAAGTTTTAGAAAAAAGGTTAAAAAATGAATATTTAGCCTTTGTTCGGTGGCTCCCCAGCTGCCTTTTTTTGTTTATTTGTTTTTCAAGGTGAAATTTGTGATTAAAAAATGATTTAGAAAAATGTGAATAACTAAAGAGTGAGATTGAGAAAACGCGTTGACTATAATACGCGTTATAACTACTCTACCGGACGCATGCTTAGACAACGTGGTACATAATTTCCAAGGTGGATGCCCGCAGTTTTGCCCAGACTGCAAAGTCAAAAGTCTCGTTAGACTCTACGAAATTGAATACAGACAGCGTCTTCTGCAAATTCCGTATTGGCGGATTTGCAACATATGAAATTGAATACAATCACCATAAAGTTCACTTCCAATTTACCCAAAAAAATTACTTTTAATCCATGGAAGTGCAGTGGCTTCTGGTGTGCCACGGCCTGGTGACGCTTTTGGTGGTTGTGTCGTTCCTCTGCGGGAATTGGCCTATTTTCCAGGGCACATTCATTCAGCGTATCCACTTTTTTCTCATATTCGGGGCCTATGATTATTTCCGGTAAATACCCTTTTTCCCTTTTTGAGGATTTATTTGATGTTTCTGCCAATTGGTTAGTATTGATGATATTAATGTGGAAATTAATCTGTATTAATTGATGTTATGTTATAGGCGATTTATTCATTTTGTGTGTGGGTCTAGAGGCAGTGATGCTCTAAACTCCGTTGAATATTATTTTTGCGACCGGCCTAATCCCATTTTACAGGTACACCTTTTTGTTCACCAACCTTCATTAGTGTAATAGTATTACCTAATTGCTATTTCTTTCTGTTTTATTAAATAATTGTCTTATGGATGGTTATGCATTTTTCTGCGTGTTTTTGTGTGGAAATGTAGTACATGGAATTGCGTGAGTATAATTCTTGATTCTTCTAATCACTCCTTATTTATATGGGCAATAGTTGGACATTGGTGTTGAACGTGAGATGACTTTGCTGTCAAAATCCTGTTATCAACGTATGAAGAATCCAGTTAATTAAATGAATGGTCATTAAACTTATTACTAGGTTAGAAAATGTTACTCATTACTCACTCATCTATTCAAACGGTTATCCATCCATAAATGAAGTGAAATTATTTGCTCCCACCTGACGGAAGTTGCCAAGTATCCAACGGAATACATACATGGCACCTTGACGATATTAAATTGTTAAATTTATTAAATGAACGCTTATTGAACTTAACTCTGTGTTACTTAATCACTTAACAAAAACAAGTTATAGTAATTGCTCACTCATCCATTTAAATTGTTCCCATCTATCCCTGGGGTAAAATTATGTGGCATCTCATGAGTGGCTGAAATTTTTAAAACATGGAATACCTAGAATTTGGATAGAATGTTCTAATCTGGAGTATGGGTGGCCATACCCTATTATATCATTATGTATCACGTATAGGTATGCATATTCATATTCATATTATGGGTATCGATATCCATACCATAACTGTTTAGTGTCACGTCACACTATTTCTACTGTAATGACTTTGTAATCACTTTATCGACGTTACTTTGAAATGAAAACATGATTTTGTCTCTGTTATCATCTTTCCGTCTTTCAACAATTTATATTTAAATACGCAGAGTCTTAAAAAAAATAATGAAACAACATAAATAAATGTTTTGCTCCATTAGGACAAAGTTGACAAACACACTAATATGTGTAATAATACCCGGGGAAAACATGAATTGTTTTGAGCAGTTTGAGTGTCTCTTGGGAACTTTGAGAATTTGTATTTTGCAACTTTAACAATAGAAGACTAATTTGTAACTCATGAATGAGCAATTCATAACATTTTTTTGTTCAATATTTAAGTGCTACTTGAGTGATTGCTGGATAACCTTTTGAATAGATGAGTGAGAAATAGGCAAGTCCCCCCCCCCCCCCCCCCCCACAGTGAGTAAGTAGTAACCTAGCGATAAATTTAATGACCACTCATTTAATTAACTCACATATAGAATTACAACTTGTACCTTTTGATACCAAGTATGAAGATAGAGCAAGAGTTAAGGGCGAATACTCTAAAATGTCAACTAGCTGAGAGCACAAGTTAAGAGTTTTAAGAAATATAAACGATAACAAATATATTATTGGCAGAGGTACAGAATATTAGCTCTTTAACAAATTGAAATAATAGTAGGGTTCCAAAATATAGTAGGTGAAACCCCAGTATCGTACTGCTTTCTGTAGACTCAAAAGGAACAATGTAGACATTTTTCAGAGAAGTGCCTATATTTGTTTTGTAAATCCAAATTATTATTTGTTTGACAAACACAACGTAAGAGAACCTTACAGATACTAATTTTGAGATAGCTACATAAATCCTCTTCTTCCATTTTGCTCAAACAAAAGTTATCTCCTTATTCCAGACGACTTCAGTATTTGGTCAGAATTGCTGAATAATTGGAGGAATGCATTTCAATTCCTTTTCATGTTGTAAGGTCTGGTCTGATCTGGACTGGATTCCCCAAGCATCTGCGCGATAAAAGAGGAGAAAGTCTTTATAAAACCAAGTGATTTTGTCTATAAAAATATTTCAGTATCCTAATAACTTTTGTGCTTGGTTACTAGAATGCAGTGCAATGTGACACATCCTACTTAAGCATCGCTTTTCGGCTGCTGTGACAGCTCTCAAAATTTTAGAATGTGTTTGGCAAACATGTTTTTAAACATGTTTTTTCCTACACAATTTCCCAAATCACTTTTTAATCACACACATTTTCTCTATCCAATTTTCAACCACACATTTTACCTAGAAAACACAAAAAAACATGTTTTTAAACAAAAAACTTTTAACAAACAGAGGCTTAAGCTGAAAAGCTAGAAAATGTAGCTAAACAATAAAGGACAAGTATAGAATCACATTTTTCAAAATCAATTATGCCAAAGATTCCCAGATAGGATTTTTAAGTTTTAAACCGGAATTCCAAATAGGAAGATGATGCTGGGGAAAAATGAACATTTTTCTCTAAACTTTTTTGTAGAAAATATTTCATTATCTTCTTTATCTCTTTCTGAATGCAGATAATGTATTTGGGTATAATTGGAGCTACCTATTACTTCATTGTAACATCATCCTTCAGCTACATTCCTGGATACTATTTAAGTGGTCTGCACAGGTGTTAATGGTATTCTTAAGGCTGATTTTGCATACTGATATACTGTATATATACAACTTTTCTTGATCATTATGTAATTGTAGGTTCGCGAGCTTCTTGGCAGTTGGCTTCAGTGTTCTACTCTTCCTATTGACTAGCTTTTCGGACCCAGGAACTGTAACTTCTGCAAATGTCCCTCAATATCTTTCTGCTTATCCTTATGACAACATTATCTTCTCAGAGAAAGAATGTTCTACTTGCAAGATCCCAAAGTAAGTTCATTGTCCTTCTTATCAGACTTTTGAAACTTGTCTGAGAAAGTTCTGATTGAATTTAATATTCCTCCTTCCCTCATTCAGGCCAGCTAGGTCAAAGCACTGCAGCATATGTAATCGCTGTGTTGCTCGATTTGACCATCATTGTGGATGGATGGTTTGTTTAATGAACTTTTTACTTACCCTCCTTGATGAAAGTTCTGATACCTTGGGCTCTGTTATCAGAGATTTATCAATTGTTTAAATATTTTTCTCTTGATATCCGTTGCAGAACAATTGCATTGGGGAGAGAAACACCAGATACTTCATGGCTTTTATTCTTTGGTGAGTGGTGAACTGAATAACATTTCTGTTATTATTACCAGGAGAAGTGTAGTTTTAGATCTTTGTTAGTCTTCTGGAATTTTCCATGTCATGTTTACTAATTTTTATGATTTTTTTTTTTTGTGTGTGTGTGTGTGTGTATGTCAATTGATGAAGGCATATGTACGTTTTATTAGTGTGTACTATAAAATTCTATAGTGTAATTTGTCTACTTAGATTTGCAGTTGCAGTGATAATTATTAATGCTTCTTCCACATATGCAATTTTGTCAAAAGTGGAAATCTAAAGCTGAAACTGTAGAAAAATACTAGTCTGTTGTTCTGTGATTATTATACTTCTCTTTCCAGATCTGGATTCTCCTTCAAATATTTCTTAAAAACTCATGCAGGCATTTCATTATCTGCATTTATGGAATAGTAGTGCTTGCATTGGTTCTTGCTGGTAGGCTGAAAGAATTGAAAGTAATCTACTTTCTAACAGGTGCAATTTGTGTATCCTGACAATTTGTTGTTGGTTCTTGAGTTTTGTCTAAAAATTGGAGCAAACATCTCTAATTCTATTTTGTTGCAGAGTATTATGGCATTGAAAATTCCTTAAGGGCTTTGGCTCCGCATGTTGTACAGGTAACTGAATGTTATTATACATCTTACCAAAACTATGGAGTAAAAACAATCCAATATCCATGCCAAACTTGAACGATCCACCAAGGAGCTTTTCCAGGCTGGGGCTGAAGTGACTCTGTGCATTTTTCATCCCTATAGATGGCTTTCTTAGAAGAAATTTTATTGCCGGAAATCCATTTGCAAATCTTGATAATGGGATCCATTTCACGTTGTTTCAGAATTTTTTTAAGCCAATAAGAGTAAAAAGCATAGGAAGGTCCAAAAATCTTCTGACTTCAGTTCTCAAATTGAAAAAGTTAATGAGATAAATCTTAATGTGCTATGTAGTTAGGTAAAAAGAGTTAGCAAAGGACATTCAGTGGTGAAAAATTACCTTCTCTAACATTACCGAGGAATGCAGAGAAACCTATAGAACCGATATCCACTGTTATAGTTAGTGGCAAACTAGATCATTTTTCTTCTAGTTTTACTTTAGTGATCTGCAAATTGTTCTTAACTGAGATTATTTAGTTCCTTCTGAATAATAGGTGGATGCGTTCCTTACAGAGTAATTTTATCGCACTCTTTATATTACTCTATTGATAGTTCTCTGTTTTATGACAGTGGTTGTTGGGCGCCTACAACACCCAAATACTTATTATGATGTTTTTAGCCTTAGTTTCTCTGCTGTTAGCTGGATTCTTCGCATACCATGCCAAACTCTGTCTCACAAACACTACCACAAATGAGGTATATTTCTTTCAGATTACCGTTATCTGCAGTTTAGTTTTATAATGACCCTGTTATGAGAACTATGCACTTGCACACACCAGCTGCACTACGTTTTCCTGATTGTTGTGCCCCTTTGGTGCAACGAGAATAAATATATTTGAATAGAATAACTAAAATGATCTTGGTGGTGTATCATCAATTATGAATATAATATAATGCTTGGCCTTTTATAATATTATAACATAATACATTCATATAGTTATTTTTCTAAATTAACCCAATTAAAGTACAGTTTGTGTTCTGAGATTTTTTATTTTTATTTTTTTTGGCCCCGGGGGGGGGGGGGGGGAGGGATAAGAAACTTTTTATTAAGCCCCTGCCTGGGACTGATTTTCATCAAAAATTAATCAATTTTTTTACTGTCGCCATTTGAACTACAGCTGCAATATTTGAAATCTTTTTGAACTCAAGTCGTAATATTTGAAGACATTCATCAGAATTACAAATATATCCTTCTCACATTTCAACTTTATTTGAAATAGGACATTGAAATAGGATAGTTCTGGTAATTCAGCAAATTTTGAAGTCTGGAAGAACAGCTAGAAGGGACCCACAAACATTTCCAACGGCACAATTTTGGATTAAAATTGAGTAAAAATTGGTGTCAAACAGGGGCTAAGAAAAAGCATCAAAATGATACAACAAAAAGGGTGGTTGAGGATTCCACCCAAAAGGCAAAAACACATAACATGAGTAAAAAGTAACACTACACTTGTGGTATAGTGAGATCAGGACACAATGGTATGTAGAAAACTAAGGGGGTCTAAGTGAAACAAATTATTTTCTAATAGAGTGTTCTGTAACGAAATCATTACAGTTTATAAGCCAATTTATAAGCCACACAATTTTTCAAACCACATTTTAATCACACATATTCTCTCTCTTTACTTTTCAACCACACATCTTACCTTAAAACAGTAAATAAACCAGTTTATAAAATGCTACAGTATTACCAAACGGTTACTAAATCAGTGAAAATCCCAGCAGTTCTGACCCATAATCCTATGTAAAAGATAATGATATCTCATGCGTCCTCCAGAGACCGTTCCTAGTTTTTAAAGATTCTTCGATTTCTTTGATTCCAAATTACCTATGATGTGGCTAACACAATTACCTTTTGCAACACCTTCTTTTCCTTCTTATTCCTTCTAGAAAAACCATTTTATTTGGATGAGATCTGTCCATCTCATTGGTAGAGGGCAGACATCACCAAACAAGCACACAATTGGGTCCCAGATCTCCTTAACAAACTCACAATGTAATAAAATATGATCAGTATTCTCATTCTCCTTCTAATGACTAAATTGCATAAGAATAATAAGATTCCCTTGAATTTATCACAAATAAAATTTCCTAAATTTTGTTTGACATCTTAGAATTAATAATTCTACAGTATCATTTTCATACTGAGAAAAATCCTAAAAAAATTTCAGTTATTGAAATTGTAAATGTCGTTTGCAGTGACATATAGTTACAACATCAAAATGTAAGGTGCTTTATATATAAAAGAATTGTTTTTCAAAAGGTGTTGATAAATTCTGCCTAAAATGTGGATTACGAAATATGCAAACTCTGCTCGTATATTTCTTTAGTTTTGGTGGTTTTTCATCATTATCAATTTATTACGAGTGTAAGTGGGAAATATTAGTTAAGAGGTGGTTTGGTGTTGAAAGTTTCGGGGGAATTTTGAGTTTTTGGGAGAATATGTGAGTGCATAGTTGTTAAAGTGTGGAAAATGATTGGTCCCATAGAAATATGTGGTTAAAATGAATTTGAGGGGAAATTTGGAAAAAAAGGATGAAACCAAACAAGCTCTAAATGTTGCAAAAGGGGATAATGAGGATACTGTATATTATATCCTTTTTCTTATAGCTAACTTAGCCTTCATTTTGCAAATTTATAAATGTTGTATAAAGAGAAATAGTAAAAGTAAGGGGTCCGACGTATTGTGTGCATAATAACAAGTAATGGTTATGAATCTCCTGCTTAAATTAATATTTGGTTTTGACTGGATTTATAAACCATTTATAAATTTGTATCCAAATGGATGCTTAGATGAAAGTTGTGATAAATTGATAACGATAGAAATTCACCAAACTAAAGAAAAAAATAATAGTGTTTCATGACATTTTCATTATAATCGATAATAATTCATGGACTAACATTCAAGGGATGTTGGTCAAATAATCAAATGAAATATTACCTGTCCAGTTCACAGCTGTGGCACATGGAAAATGAGGCAAAAATGAACAATAAATTTAGAAATCTTGTATATAAACCAGTGAGTACTGGATTCACGTCACTTATTGAGTAAAGTAACAAGTTGCTATCAGTTCGCATTTTTTTTTTTTTTTTAGATTTGACAAAAAAATAAAAAATAAAATCTGATCTTTTATTCAAATAGATATGTTAACACATGGTCCATACTGTATACAACCGTAAGATTCTGAAATAATAATTAAAGTGCAGCTGCATAGACGTAAATGACACGTGCTTTATTGCTAACTGTGTAGTGTGTATATGATAACTAAAAAAAGTTAGAAAGATTCATCATCAGACTGGTAGGACTAAAGAATTATGTTATGAGTTTCATTTCAATCCAATTAATTGGCACCTTCAATTCTAAAATTCTAATTTCTCTATGTGACCATTGCAACTCTTAATTTTTCACTTTTGCTGTGTTGGTTGGCTTTATTTGATTAGGCAATATCCTTTTCTCAGGGTGATAACTAATATTTTCTCTTAGGTAATGGCTACCGTAGTTTATTTTCATTCACAAAAATGGAAAACTGGAATAGAAAAGAAAAGAAAACACTGGATGTTGTACAAAGCAGTAAAGACTATATTACTGTGAAGAAATTCTTTTGTCCATCAAACTATATGAATCCTCAGTAAATTATAGGACTAATACAGCACTACCAACACGATAAGCCGGATCCTCATTAATCTTATGATCTACTGATCTATATAAATCCTTTTTCACCTTTCTACTCTATTGAAACTACCTATACTAAAAGATCAAATGAAATCAAATATTTTGCTATAAACTCACACCTTTTAATATTAGTCTACCTCTTCCTCCTTTACCCGATTCTACTTGGATTATATTGCTATTGTAAATGGGAGTTGTGTTCTACAAATGTCCCAAATATGTTAGTCAATAATTTTCCCTCGAGTAGGCTCCCCTTATTTATTGGTATATATCCTCTTTTATTTTTATCCATTCCAATATGTTAGAATCCATCTTAATGTGTTCACTTTTACCGTAACAAACATTTTGTCCTTTAATGATCCAAAACTCGTTACCAAAGCATAGTTTGTCAAATGGTCATTCCTTGGAATCTCATTTTAACTTGGAGGGTATCTTCTGATAAAAATAGGACTCTTGCAACCTTCTCTATTTCGTCTGACCAATGCTCAATTTATGCACTATATCATCTCAAGTCTACGTTCCTCAATTAATCATAAATTCGTAAAAGAATCACTATTTGGGAAACAAGAGGTTCTATTCTAACTCTTCATCGTTATTTCTACAATACTGCCAAAAGTGCATTTACTTGTATTACATCTTAGTTCTACTTGACTTGAGACCTTTCATTCCACATATTATCTCCCTGTTAAAATGCGAACATCTGGAAAAGTAGAATGATATTTTTAAAATGCTATTTTGAACCGAGGAAAAGGATGTTTCACATATGAAGTGGGTAAAGTATAGGAATATTTGAGGCGTATTTACTTGGATACTTGAAGAGTTTACCGTATTCTATTCCTTGAGGCTTTACTATGCAAATTGGAAGTTGTAGAAACCCAACGCCCAAATTTCTCAATCTATTCCAAGAAAATACACATTACTTTTCCTAGTTTGTATTCCATCTAGAGTAAGATTTAAAAAAAGAAATCCCTGTGCAAACCAAAAATGAGAACTATAAATATTTAACTCAACTTATACAGAACAATCAGTTGGAATAATTAGATTTCTTGTGGGATCGAATCTTTGATTTCTTTCTCATCGTTGTTACTGGTTCGATGATGCATATAGCATTTTCTGCATCCCCCTATTTTGTGTTCTTTACATGTATACTTTTTAGCATCTGATCAATGTCTTGTCAGTACTTGAGTTTGTTATCTACTAAAATGCAGTCTTTTAAGTGGCAAGATCACTTAAGTTGGCAGAGGAAGGTGAACGAAGCAAAGGCAAGTGCAGAAGCTCTAAAAGCAAGTTTAGATGAACTAGGCAGAGAAAGGAAGCCTCAAGAAAGCAAATGGAAGTCCTTCTTCAGAAGATCTCGTCTGGAAGAATCAGAAGTTTTTAAGAATAATGTGTATGATCGAGGATTTCTAAACAATATCCACGAGGTTATCTTTCCTCTCTCTACAAGACGGTCGTTTTTAGCAAATAAATCAAAGTCAGGTTAAGGTGGGATGATCTTTGACGCTTATCTTTACCTCGAGTAATTATCTTGAACACAATCCAGTTCATAGCAAGAGTATTCCAATACACATGGTTCTCCATGCTCAGATTGTGCGGATAATTGGTTTACTTTCAGTTGAAGGAACTTTGATCTCATCTGCACTTTTCTTCTGGGGTAATGTGGGACTCGGGTTGTCCGAGGATGTAAATTCATGGTTGTATGAATTGTGACTCGATGGCAGTATACTTGTACATTTGCAATTCTTGATTCTACAATTGGCTTGCCTGAATTTTGTCAAGGACACGGTTTATTTGGATTGGGGAAGGGGCTGGTGACAAAGAACATGGCTCCATTCCAGTAGTTATTTATATAACTAGATTTTAAAATATTTCAATCCCCGTCGAGCTTTCTCAAAAGGTTTATTTCTCTCTAGGGTACTATTTTTCAATTTCACTTTGTTCATTTTATTCTCATTTAAGTTTGTGTATAAATTTTGACTCAAGTGAAAAATCCACTTTTTTTTATTGTAATTTCATAAAGTGGAAATTACACATACTCATATTTTTAAGGAATCATATTCAAAAATAAGGTGAAACTTATATTACTTCAATTTTTAGGTTATAAATAAAATTTTAACAATTAAATTATTATAAAATTATATTAACCCAATCCTAATCCACAATTGTTCTTATCGGTCCCCTCTCTACCCTCCAGACTCCCCCACAAAGTCCATCCCCTCTCTAGCCTCCAGACTCCACCAGTAGCGGTGAAAGAGGGCACCAATCGGAGAGAACTCGGTGAAGACCGGGTCTGTTGAAGAAGCACGGTGAAGAAAGAAAACAGAGAAGACTGAAAATCTGTGAAGCTGCAGAAACCGTGAGAAAAATTTGGTGAAGTCGGTGGAAAACGAGACCGGAGGAAAGAAAGAATCCGCCGTTGTGACTGTTGTTGGCAAGAAATTGGTGAGGTGTAAAGGCTGAAAACCAGCTGTGAAACCGGTGGAAAAGTGAAGCCAGGCTGACCAGTGAAGAAGCAAATCCGATCGAAGCAAGAAGAAGTTCTCTGCCATTTTCTAAAGTTTGATTTCCGGCCGATCAATCAGCAATTCAAGACCACCAGCAGGACTGCGGTGTGGAGGAGGACGTTCGCCTGAAGTGTGGGCAGAAAACGGTGGTCGGAGGCGGCGAAATCGACGGAAATAAGAAAGGGAAACCGGATCTTTAAATTGAAATTCCCGCCGGTAGGGAGCTCCAATCAACGAACGGTTTGCGCCATTGGACTCGTGACGGAGAGGAGAATCTTGTAGTGTGTCGGGAAAAATTTCCGGTGGCGGTGGCAGTGGTGGTTTCCGGCGAGGCTCTGGCGACAATTTTTAAACAGTTTGTTCTAAAGGACCTGCAGAATCCATATTCGAAGTCCGTTTTCACGAAATTCAATTTGGATATTGTTTGAGGTTTGCAAATGGTTTTTGCATGATTCTTTAGTTTGATTTTTTTAGATTGAACTGTGCATTGAAGGCTCCTATTGTAGTTTTACGAACATTTGGTGGTGTCGTGTGGTGGTGGTGTGGTGCGATGGGTTGTAATATGTGTTGGACGTGGGTTTAGGTGCAGGTGTTGTGTGTTGTGGTTGTGCAGGTGGGTTTAGGTAGTGGCGGTGGCCGGTGATGAGTTGGTGATAATCGGGGAGGTGTTGACTATTGAGGGTAGTGATGGATTCGCTGGTGAGGGTGGGGGTGGAGGTGGGTGATTCAAAATCAGCCTTGATAGTTGATTGTTAATGTGATTGTGACCAGAAATAACAATGTTTGTGACTTCATCTTGAATAACTGTGGTCGTGGATTGAGGCTTTGGTGGTGATGCAGGCGGTTTTAGTGGTGCTGTTGGTGATTGTGGTGTGTTGATGGTGGTTGACTGAGGCGTAGGTGGTGGCGACGTTAGTGGCTGGGGTTTGAGATCTGAGACTTCTTGGGGAAATGTTTGTGTCGATGAACTTTGTAGTTGATGACGGCGGAGAAGTATCCATCATTTTTACACACAGCAGTATCGTCGGCGTCGCTTTGCACGGGAGATTGGTTGTTGTTTTGGTGGTGGGTGGAGCTTGTCGTCGGTGTTTTGGTTGTGAAGATAGCTTCGGCTGCAGTCATGGTCAAAGGAGGTGGTGGCAGCATGACCATGACATAATAATTGTTAAATGTGACTTAATAAAATTTGTGACCTAATAATATATATATATATTTTTTTTGGCGACGGCGGCGGCGATGAGGCGGTGGGCCTCGACGTTGAGATGGTGGTGGTTGTGAGCTGATGGTGGTGAGAATGTGACATGGGCAAGTTTTTAGATATACTGTGACCTAATAATTAATCAGTGAATTGTGACTTAATAATATGATAATTGTGACTTAAAAGATTTGGTGACCTCATGATTTGATAAGTTGTGACCTATAAATAACTCGGGATTGATTAATTTAAAACTTGTGACCTTGCAATTATTTGTGACTTGATAAAACTGTTATTGTGACCTACTATTTTGATAATTTGTGACCCTAAAATATTTGTGACTTAAGCAATTTACATTTTGTAACCTGAATTTACGTAGGCAAGTTTTCGGATATACTGTGACCTAATAATTAATCAGTGAATTGTGACTTAATAATATGATAATTGTGACTTAAAAGATTAGTGACCTCATAATTTGATAAGTTGTGACCTAGAAATAACTCGAGATTGATTAATTTAAAACTTGTGATCTTGCAATTATTTGTGACTTGATAATAGCCCATCGCCAGAAGTTCTATATTCACAATCTGAATCCACTCTGGGCTTACAGAAGATGGAGGAAATCCAGAGATCACATTCAGAACCCATTAAGATAGCTAAAAAATGGGCTAATAATATTACTAAGCTGAAAAGAATTAAGCCCAAACAGATTGGGGACTTTACTCATGGAAAAATCCTAAGGTGGAACGAATTCAAGTTAAATCCAGCAAAAGGAAAACAGGGGAAAATACTAAAAGCAATGGACGAGTCTGGAGATGCTGACGAGGAAACCGAAGAAAATAAAAGCCTCCAAGTATATTACAGAGACAGGAGTAGAAGGAGACTTAGAGAATTTGGCGAAAACACAACTTTTTCCCGCAGTACTGCAGAGATGGAACAGACAATCAACGAGGAAGGTTTTGATGATAATCTTGATGAACTTAAGATTGTCGAGGGACTGGATTCTTCTTCTTCCGTAGCTGACAGTTCAGATATAGATGAAGATAACTCATTCGTGTCAGATTCAGTGGAAGCATCAGAGGATATCTTGCCGGATGTTAAATTTCTTCTGGCCGAGATGGATGAACGGGAGGAAGGCACTGGATTAACCCCACATACTGAAGTTGGTACAGACAAGCAGAACAATAAAGGCTCTAGGGAAGAAGAGGGTAAGAATCTGAGTTCGAAAAACATGGAGGTTGAAGATGGTGCACATAGCAACAAGGGTTCAATAATCGGAGACAGTTTAGGGGAATGGACAGAAATACAAGATGTTCTGACACAGATGGGTATCCAGATGGTGTCTTCTTTTCAAGAACAAAACCCGTCCAGAAGCATAATCAACAAAAAAGGTCACAGGGAGCTACAGAATCTGCAATTCAATGTGAATTATGGGAAGAGCAGACTTTGTAAAGGGAAAAACACAAGGTTATCATGAAGATGTGTTCTTGGAATGTTAGGGGTACAGGTTCTACCTCTAAAAGAAGAGCCATAAAGGAGGTTTTAAATAAGATAAATCCAGATATAGTAGTTTTACAGGAAACAAAAAGAGAAGTACTTGATAGAAAGTTCATGGGCTGCATTTGGAGATCGAGGTTTAAAGAATGGGTTGCACTTCCCTCAGTTGGTAGGGCAGGAGGTATGATGATAGCTTGGGATACTAGATGTGTAAGGGTGATTGATTCTTTGATTGGGGAATTTTCCATTTCTATTTTGATTGAAATGGAAGGAAGGGAAAAGTGGTGGTTTACGGGTATTTATGGACCCAACACCTACAGTGGAAGGGAAAATTTTTGGGATGAGATAGCTGGACTAAGCACTTTATGTGGAGATTATTGGTGTCTAGGGGGCGATTTTAATGTGGTAAGGAGGGTTGATGAGAAGTTCAACAGCCATACAAATACAAGAAGCATGAAATTGTTTGATACTTTGGTTAGGGAACTGAGCTTAAGAGATCCATCTCTTAATGGTGGGCAATTTACATGGTCTAATTTTAGGGAAGTTCCCATTTGTTGTAAGTTAGACAGGTTTCTGTTCTGTAATCAATGGACAGAACTCTTTCCCTATTGTAGACAAGAAGTGGCTGTGAGGGTGGTATCAGATCATTGCCCGATTGTTCTGGACTCAAACCCACCTAAATGGGGACCTTCACCTTTTCGGTTTGAAAATGCTTGGCTAACACACAAATCTTTTGGGAAGGATTTTGCAGAATGGTGGGCTGAACCAGGGGAGTATGGTTGGGAAGGTTACTGTTTTATGAAAAAGTTACAAAACATAAAAGGTAAACTGAAAGCGTGGAAAAATGAGGTGTTTGGCGATAGAAGACTGATTAGAAGTGTGTTAGAACGAAGAATCACAACTCTGGACAACGAGGAATTGAATGGTCGCTGGAATAATCAGTTAAAAGAAGAAAGGGAGTCTATCAAACGTGAATGGCAGCAATTGGTTTTTGAAGATGAGAGAGCGTTAAGAATGAAATCCAAGTTTAAATGGGCTAAAGAAGGGGATGCAAATTCTAAGCTCTTCCACAGTTTAATGAATGTAAGAAAAGCCAGAAGTTACATATCGAAGTTAGAAAAAGAAGATGGGCAGATTGTGGAAACGGATAGAGAAATTAAAGAAGAAATTGTTGGTTTTTTTAGGCAGCAACTCCTTTTTCAGGATTTGAAGGTCTTGAATGGAAGGAAATTTCACAATCCTTGGCGGAATGGCTTGAAAGGCCGTTTGATGAAGATGAGGTTTAAAGGGCCGTGTTTGCATGCGATGGAGATAAAGCACCTGGACCTGACGGGTTTTCTTTAGCACTTTTCAAATCTCAATGGGAAATTATGAAAGATGACCTGATGAAGGTTTTTGCAGAATTCGAGAGAGATGGGGTGGTAAATGGGATAACAAATGAAACATATATTTGTTTAATCCCGAAAAAATTGAGTTGTGGAACAGTGAAGGATTATCGACCTATTAGTCTTGTAACTAGCTTATACAAGATCATCTCAAAAGCATTATCTTTGAGACTTAGAGAAGTTTTGGGTGATACCATATCAGATTCGCAAGGGGCGTTCGTAGAAGGCAGACAGATTCTTGACATCATTTTAGTGGCCAATGAGGTTGTAGAAGACTACAGATGCTCTAAGAAAAAAGGGGTGGTGTTCAAAATAGACTTTGAGAAAGCTTATGACTGTGTGGAGTGGCAATTTCTTGATTTTGTTTTAAAGTGAAAAGGATTTAAGGATAAATGGAGAAAATGGATTATGGGTTGCCTATCTTCAGTTTCATATTCTGTGTTCATTAACGGAAGACCTACTGGAAAATTTAGAGGATCAAGGGGTCTTAGACAAGGGGATCCCTTGTCACCTTTTCTGTTTACACTGGTTGTAGATGTCTTGGGGAGGTTGGTGGACAAGGCAAAAGAAAATTTTATTATCAGGGGGTTTTCTGTGGGTAAAGAAAAGGTTGTTGTTTCCCATCTACAATTTGCTGACGACACATTGTTCTTCTTGAACGCAAATAATCAAGAAATTCACAACTTGTTGATGATTTTGAAGGCCTTTTGTACTCTATCAGGATTGAGGGTAAATTTGCATAAAAGCCAACTGCTGGGGATTAATGTGGAGGATAGCTGGTTGGATGATCTGGCTGGGGTATTGGATTGTGAGGTAGGCTCTTGGCCTATTAAATATTTAGGAATGCCTCTGGGAGATAATCCGAGAAAAAGCATTTTTTGGGAACCGGTTATTGCAAAGGTAGCCAAGAGATTGGGAGGATGGAAAAATGCATATCTCTCTAGAGGAGGAAGACTTACACTCATACAATCTGTTTTATCGTCGATGCCTATTTATTACTTGTCCATATTCAAGGCACCTGTTATGGTCTTAAACAATTTAGAGAAGTTAATGAGGGATTTCCTTTGGGAGGGCGGAGATTTAAATGGTAGTGATCATTTGGTTGCTTGGGACATTGTTTGCCGTTCAAAGGCAAAAGGTGGTTTGGGAATAGGGGACTTAAAAGTCAGAAACAAAGCATTATTGATGAAGTGGCTGTGGAGATTTCCTTTGGAAACTAATACTCTATGGTTTAGAGTTATTAAAAGTAGATATGGTATTCAAGAAAACCAATGGGATTCTAAACTGGGGGAGAGACTGACTTTTAGAGGACCTTGGAAAGGTATAGCTTCTCTTTATAAAGAATTCTCAAGATTTTTCAAATTGAAGGTGGGTAATGGAAGGAACATAAGATTCTGGAAAGATATTTGGGTGGGTAATAAGCCTTTGGAAGAGGATTTTACTGTTTTAGCAGGAATTTCTTCTTTGCAAAATGGGAAAATATACGATTTTCTAGATACAGAAGCCGAGGGGATGAGTACTAGTGTCTCTTGGAATCTGCACTTTAAGAGAAACCTGCTAGATAGGGAGATACCAAAACTAATTGAGCTGTTGAATATATTGGATAACATGAGCGTTTGCCATAACTTAGAAGATAGAAGAATCTGGATGGGAGATAGCTCAGAATTCTTCACTTGTAAATCAGCTTTTGAATGCTTGAAGGAGTCGACACATCATCTGTTGAACTATAGGTTCAAATATATTTGGAAAAGTCCTGTACCCTCAAAAGTTAAAGTTTTCACTTGGTTACTATTACGGGAACGAGTGAACGTTCATGAACTCCTACAAATTAGGCGGCCTAATCTTTCTATGTTGCCTGGATGGTGTGTGTTATGTAAAAAACACGATGAAACTTTGGACCATTTGTTTTTACATTGTGAATTCTCTGTTCAGTTTTGGAATAGGTTGTTTAAAGAATTCAAGGTGCAATGGGTACGTCAACAACGTTGTTCAGAGTTTTTGTTCTCTTTTATCTCAAGTGACAAGATGAAACAAAAGTTTTGGAATGTCAGCGCCATGGCTATTTGTTGGGTGATCTGGTTAGAGCGGAATAAGAGAATTTTTGACGACATCGAGGATTCTTATGGAAAGTTGTGGGATAAAGTTAGATATTGGACAGCTATTTGGTTGTTCAATGTAAAAGAATTTACAGGAATTTTATTTGCTGACTTAGTTAGAGACTGGAGCTTTTTGTTGTAGGGATACAATTTTTTTTACTGTCCGACTCTCATCGGATTAACTTGTATCCTTCCCATCATTATTATTAATATAGTTGTTTCTTTTAAAAAAAAACACCTTATATATGTATTTTCCCTTTCATAAATAAGCTTCAAATCCATAATTTTTCTATTCTTCTATAAATGGAATTTTCCTGATAGCTCTATTTTTAATTTTCATGTCTACGAAATTGACGGGGAAGAACAGAAAAGGAATGAGAAAGAAGTTCACACTTAATTAAATACTTTATATACAAATTTTTCTACGCTCAAATCAATCCCATATTTGGTACAAATCAAAATTAATTTTAATTTAAGCTAAAGTCAACAATCAATTTTAATCATGAGAACCACACATTTTCAACAAGACATTTTGTTGGCACGTGGCTTTGTGCAAAACAATTAAGTAGAAAACTCAGACAATGTATGTAAGAATAAACCTCTTGAGACAATGTCCCAAAAATGATTGCATTGGAGAGTAGAGTCGTTGTCTCAAAGGGGCGCAAACTCACAATTACAGGAGCGTAAAGTAGAATAAAAGAAATTATATCTCTATTTTGAAAGTTGATTTGTTCGTCCATAAAAAATATTTTTGCTTCTTGCTTTTATACGTTTAAATGCAACTTCTTTGAGTCTGTCATTCTGTTTCAAAACTATTATGTCCTTTGTTTGAGTGATCTCCATAACTTGCTCAGTAACTTCTTTCGTCAATAACCATCAGATCATGGGGGAATTATGGGTAATTGTGAAGGATAATTGTTCCATTACTTTGTCAGTTATGCTCCATGCCCTTCTCTTTTTTTTTGGACACATTCGATTGGAATCTCGACTCAAGATATCGACTCCATGCTGATTCCTTCGCCTTAATTGGGCGAATCCTATCTCGTTATGTTCTCACTAGTGGGACGTGCTTGCCCTTTAATAACGGTGATATTTCGTCCAATGTTGATTATTTTAATGTCCAGGTATCAACATTGTATTCATCTTTATTTTGGAGATTTTATGTCAGTAATTATCTCTCAATACTGCTTAATTAAAGTTTTTATCATTTCATTTAGCCTTATTAATTAACAATAAACACAAATGCTCCCTTACCTTTCAATCCCCAAATTTTCTTTTCAACTTCCTTCATTCTACGGTTGCATCAATGCGCTTACACCCAGGATATGCTACCATCATTGCACATTGCTTGGCGTTTCAATAACATCATAACTCTAAAAACTCTAGCAGAATATATTGCTTGTAACTCTCATTTCCAACTAGATATAACACTCGAATCTCATTTGTCGGGGACTTCTCCTGGCCTTTCATTTACACGTCGTATGAGTAGCTTTATGATAGAATAAAAAGGCAAAAATATATTGATAGGGCACTCTTCGAGTCAGTACAAAACTCCTTACAAAGTTCCTTCTAAATTCAACTTAAAGAAAATATTTATTACACAGCTCCCTTTTAAAGCTACGAAAATCAAATAACAAACTTGGCCTACTATTCCCCTCTCCTGGAGCTTCTTCAACGAACACCAGACAATTCATAACCGTCCAGCCAGCTTGGTTTCTTGCATGACCTGTCCTTGACCAATCCGCCTTCAATGTTCTCTGCCCTTGTATTCTCTTTCTCACAGACCACACCTCCATAACGCCCCTCTTTTTCTGTTGTTTGGATTGAAGGGCTCTCTCCTTTAGTTCTATCTTTGGGCCACTCTTGTAATTGCTTCAGTATTGCGCCACTCTCTAAGTTCAACCCAGCCTATCTATCACCCCCTCCCCTTCGAAAACGACCTTGTCCTCAAGGTCAGGGATTTTGTACAGCCTACTGAACTTAGACAAGTCTTCCCAGGTTACATCTTCCAGGGGTCTATGAGACCACTGCACAAGAATCTGTTTGTGGGTCTGTCCTTTTTCCTGAATGGTTCTTGTTGCCAGATCGCTACCGGATTCAAGATTGGCCTGTTGGTCTTGCTCACTTCAGGTGGATAACTTTCAGCTGGTTTGTCTCCTCGATACTCCTTGAGAAAAGACACATGGAATGTGGGGTGAATGCGATTGTCAGGAGGGAGCTCTAAAGTATATGCCACAGGACCCACCCACTGGAAATGGTTCGAAGTACCTCCTGCAAATCTTAGTATTGATTCATTTGGCCACTGTTGATTGTCGATATGGTTGAAGCTTGACAAGCACCAAATCTTCAACCTGAAATTGTACATCTCTACTGTTCTTGTTAGCTATATGACTCATTATGTTCTAGGCCTGATGTAAATTCTCCTTGAGTTGCTGCAAGAGGATATCCGGAACTGTCAATGACTCATCCACAGCTTGCACGCTTGCTAATCCGGTTATATAACCTGGTATGGATGGCGGAAGTGTTCCGTAAAGAGCCTGGAACTACGTTGATAAGTGTGTTTTACACACTTATTTTGCTTCTAAATCGACAATTTAATTGACAAATTGAGCAAATTTCTACTTATAAATTGTATTTATCTTGTACAATTAGGTACAACCTCAATTGGAAAGAAAATGGACAAGATTGTACTGCAATTGAGCTAAAAGGGGAGCAAATTTGATGTACATGGACCTAATTGAAAGAAATTAAAAGTTTGGGGACTCAATTGCAACATCTCAAAAAGCTGAAGGACTGAAGATGCAAATATTTTAGGAACATAATATTAATAAAAATCAAAATTTGAGGACTAAATTAAAAAAGACCAGAAAATGAAGGACTTTGATTACAAATTATTCAAAAGAAAAAAAAAAAGAAAAAAAATAATATTTTAATATATATTTATATATAGTTGGTAGGCATGGGCATTTGAGCCCATGCCTTTCTTTATTGTGATTTGCGAGCGCCCAGCATAATCACGCAGTTGATTTTAGAACTGCCCACGCGATCGCGTGGGCAATTTTCGGCCCAATTTCGATTTTAATTTTCTATTTTTATTATTTTAATTTAAGGTCGTGTTTGACTTTATTTGGACGCGTTTTTAGGTTATTTTAGGTCAAATTTTGGGGACTATAAATACTCTCATTTCTTCACTTCAAAAAATCACAATTTTTATCTCCAAACCCTAGCCTCTTTTCCTTTCCTTTTCTTCTTCTTTCTTTTCTTTGTTTTTGATCTATTTTGTAATTTAGTTTTGTTTCCATGTTGCTAGTCTCCATTGAAGCTATGGAGCAAAAATTGATGTGAAGATTCAAAACATTGTTCAAGGAATTTTGGGACAAAAATCAAGGAAAGTGATTTATTTCATTATCTTGTATTTTTAATCTTTGATTTCTATATTTTGTGATATATTTTTGTAAACCTCAACTTTTGTGCAATATTTATACAATGGGCTAGTTGTTTTATGCTAGGATGATTGATGTAGCTTAACTTAGTTTAAGTAATTTTAATGTTTGTTTATTAATTTTGTGCTTATTTCATGTGTGTTTGTTATTGAGATTATTCCATGTGTTTGATTGATCATCAAATATATGTTTTGTGAAGTGTATGATAATCGAGAGATATTGTGCATTTTAGACCAAATAACAAATGCTCTAAGTTCTTATTAAGAATATAGATATACCTTAAACCCTAGATGATCCATTGAGCTATTTTTACAAAGAGTTAATGCAATTGATTGTGCTTTAATCGACATAGAGATATAATATGTTAAACCAATTGATTATGGTTAATTTCACTCGAGAGAGGTAATTAGCTAAACTTGGAAAATCGGGTCTAACATTGTAAATGAGTAATTTATTAATTTGCATATGTTGAGAAATTACTTAAGTAAGAGTTAAGTGAAATCATGAATCCCAACTATTTTATCTTCCATTTTCCTTAGTTTAATTTGGTTTAAAGTTAGTTTCTTTAATTTAGAATTTTCCAAAATCAACTTTTAATTGTGTGTTTCTTTTTATTGTTAGAATTAAAATAATTAAAGTTGTATAATCTAAAGTAAACATTCCTCGTGGGATCGAAAATCTGGACTCAAAAAGTCGACTTTATTACTTGTATGCAACCCGTGCACTTGCGGTACACACTTTTTAGCGAACAAGCATCATTCCAATCCCTGATTGTTGACTGGTATTTAGTGGCACTCTACCCAGCTCAAATAAGTGCTCCATAGTTTGGGGTTCTCCACTGTGAAAGCCAACATATATTGTTCTAGGTAACGGTTTAGCACCTCCGTTTGCCCATCAATTTGTGGGTGATATGCGGAACTCATCATCAAACGGGTGCCCATCAATCCAAACAGTTTCCTCCAAATCTGGCTAGTGAAAATGGGATCTCTATAAAAAATTATCAACCTCGGTAACCCATGTAACTTAATCACCATGCTACAGAAAAGTTCCTTTACTCTAGTTGCAATGTAATCCGTGGGAAGGGCTCCTAAATGGGCGTATTTCGTCAGTCTGTCTACTACCACAAAGATAGTTGTGTTCCCTTCGAGTTTGGTAAGCCAACTATGAAGTTCATAGCTATATGAGGCTGTTAAAGATCTTATGATTCATGTGCCCTGTGGTACATTTAGACGTGAGTCACCATGCATGTCTAATGGTCGATGCACAAAGCATTATCCAAAAAAATTTACTGAATCAAAAACTGTTGATGAATCTGGATATCCTGTGTACAGATATCTGACAACGGTAGGACTATGAACAAGAATGGTATAGAGCTTGATAACCGATATGTCGTTCCTCATAATCAGTATTCATTGATGAAGTATGTCACTCATATTAACTGTTGTTGAGGCATCCTGGAGATTGTTTAGTTATGATATACACTTTAGAGAACCACTAGTTGAACGACTCAGCTCCCTGATTAATAGTGTATTTTCTTTCACATCATGGATTTATGCAAACAAAAAATATGTTTAAGCTAAATAATTGACTTATGCAGAATTTTCAACAAATTTTATGTGGAAAGCAAACAAAAGAGAGTGGCAACAGAGAAAACTTGGTTTCTCGATAGGTCATATTTTTTACGTTGCACCTGGGCAAGGAGAATTATATTATCTAAGAACTTTATTGAATGTTGTTCGCGGGCCGATGTCCTATGAAGAAAATTGGTATGTGGATGATGTACAACACACCTCTTTCAGAAATGCTTGCCATGTATTGGGATTGCTGGACAACAATAGAGAGTATATAGATAACATTGTTGAAGTAAGTCATTGGGGATCTGCAAATTCATTAAGGAGTTTATTTGCAACGTTGTTGATGTCCGAATCAATGTCTCATCCTGAGTTTGTTTGGCAAGAATGCTGACGTTATATGTCGGATGATATACTAGCCACACGCAGACGTGTTTTAGGTCACGAAGGTAATATATAATCCTACTTTGCATATTAAAAGTATCGCTATCCATTTTGGATTTGTATTTCACCTCACAGTCATTTTTAAATTTTTATTTCAAACATGTATTTGTTAGCAAGCCTTTTCAACCTTTTTCTTCAGTTTCATAAAATTTCAAATAATGTATCATATTTTGATGTCACTCATGTCTGTTGTGCAATCAGGATTGCAACGTAGCAGTGTCTAGAATTACTAATCATGCTAGTCTTACAATATTGATATGTGATGACGAAGGAAAACCAACAAATGTGACAACTAATGTTGTTTGTAAGGAGGTTTTTCAGAATTTGTAGCAATGTTGATAAAATAGTTATTATAATAATGTTTTGTTCTTAATATCTCGGTGCTTTGTGTCCTGACAAATTCACTTTATCAATTGAATGTGTACGTGCAATGCACTGGTATAAAACTAGTTAATGGTGGAATGTCTAGAGTCTAGACATTGTGTAAGACAATGTCGAACATTAATTATGCCATATAAGCATTTTTTGCCATTTGTCAAAAAAATAGGTAGACAAGGTAGACATCGTGACCGTTTGGACTTAATTTGTTTTTTTTTTTTTCAAATTCATTTTTAACCATATATTTTTATGAGATTCACTACCTTTCCTACTTTTAATTACTTTTCAATAGCACATTCTTCAAAATAATTCAAAATTCCTCAAAAATTTGAAAAAATGTTTAAGATCGGGCTCTTAGTTCTGAATACATGTCTCTTTGGTATAGAGAGTTTTTGTGAAATCTTGGATTTTTGAGGAAATATGTGATTGAAAAATATGAAAAATGGTGTGACATTTTTGTGTGATTAAAAATGTATTTGTTTGACAAATTGGAAAAATAGTTTTAGCCCTTGTTTGATTTTCTACAAAATTTTCTCTTTTTTCTATTGTACTCAATTTTAAAATTTATTAAAAGTCAAATCTACAATATTTAATTTTTCAATTAATTTTTAATCATTTACTCTTTTAAAAATTACTATTTATTTTAAAAAAATTATTTTTAAACAATACCAAACTAATACTTATAAACAAATCAATGCACTCAAGAATTAGAGTTCGAATTTGCCCCCAAATCGTCTTCGGTGATTTATCCAAAATTCATTTATAAACTTCCGATATTGAAATTCCAGATTCAAAATTCCCCAATTCTGTTATCCAATGCATTCTCTCTGGGAACCCTAATCCCCAAAACTAAATAAAAGCCCATCTTACTGGTGTAATTCACAAGTGCAAACTTAGGACAGTTCTAATTCTTATTGATAGAGCGCGACCGGAGGGGACAATCGGCTGAGGATTTCCTTTCGCACCTGTAGATCTTGTGTCGCAGTGATTTCTCTAACTTCTTCATCACCATACCTGAAAGGTTGGTATCAGAATTACTCGTGTAAATATATGTTGATTGTTCCCTCGATATGATTGTTGTGAATGATTTGATTTCGATTTAGCCTTTTTGCCTTCCCAATCTTCTACCTCCTTAGAGTATAGTATTTCCCCATAATTTTTGTTTCTCGATGGTAATCTTCCCATTTTCTCGACGATATCTCTTGAATTCTTGATGTGATTGTTTATGGTTTTCTCTGCCATAAAACCGCCCACCACTCAAGTGTATTAGCTTAAATATTAAGGACCATAATCCAGCGGGAAACAACTTTCGTTTGGGGAAAAAGCAATGAAAAATATATACTATGCGTTTTTAGTTATATGCGTGCCCAAATTTTGGGTTTTCCGTTGTTTGCATGCATCCTGATTAATTATCGAATTTCTCCCCCAATACTCCACCATCCCAAACCTATAACCCTAAACTCATGAACTTTTCCGGGTCACACTGTTACTGTTTCATGTGAATAAACAATTCGATAAACAACTTCTTTCTACAATAAGTTTTCACTATTTTGTGACATTCATTGCCAATCCTTCTGGCGAGGTCCTCTTTTTGTCTCTTTTTTTGTTTGTAATATATATATTGTACTTTCATATCTTTATGGATACTAGTATTTCTCTCCTGCGATGCACGGAAGTTGCTATTCAACAATACCGATTTTGATAAGTATTTGTAAAATTTTAAAGTTTATACATAATTTTTTCTCATATACAAAATGCATAAAAAATAATATTATATTAAAATAATTATTAAAATTTTACAAACAATAAAACTATTTTAAATTATAATAGATTCTTTGAATAATAAAAGTCAATTTATCTATTTAAATAATAAATGATTATTAATTTTTCCACAATAAAATGAAGTTATTCGTAAAAAAAAATTGGTATTGTTTTTATCGAAAATAGCAGATATTTGCACATGATTTGGGGTTGCTTCGTTTTTAAAAAATAATTGTATTAAACATTATTAATTAACAACAATAAATGTAAACACCTTTTTAATAGAAATTTTGGAGGCAAAACATGTAATTCATAATATCATTGAAAATTACTTAATTATTATTACTTTTAATTATTTTTTTATTATTTTTTGAACATATATACAAAAAGATCCAAATCTCAGCCCAACCCACCTATAGACTCGAATTCAAGTGTTCTATCTGGTAAGGGATGTCTCGGGCTAACCTACATTGACCTTACTTTCAATCATTAATTATCATTCATTTTTTTTTTCACGAAATTCAAAATTTAGTTAAACAAACAATTGCTAAGTATTAAAATTAACCATCGTTAATAATTTCAATTTCATTTCATTTCCCATTGCACTAAACGCGTTATCAAATATAGTCAACGCATCATCCATAACAGTAATGTAATTAACTATTTTGTATGAGATTTACAAAATATATTATGTTATTTTCTTAAAATCTTACAACATACATTTTAATTTAATAAGTTCAGTACGTATTAGAAAATGTAGAAAAAAAATCATTTGACTCTGTCAACATTATAGAGACAAATATAAATTCCTAGTTATTATATGCTAATTAATATATTTTTCCAATAAAAAATAAATCATATAAAATAAATTAATATTAGTTAATAGATTTTTAGCTAAAATCTTTGTTAATTTAAAAAGTTAAGTACGTAATAGAAAATGTAGAAAAAAAATGATTTGACTCTTTCAACATTATAAAGACAGATATAAATTCCTATTTATTATATGCTAATTAATATATTTTTTCAATAAAAAATAAATCATATAAAATAAATTAATATTAGTTAATAGATTTTTAGCTAAAATCTTTGTTAATTTTAAGTTGAGATCAAAATTATAACTTAAAAAATTGTCGAGAACGTACACATAATTTCTTCCGAAGTGTTTCTCTTTATTTATTAAAGGGATGAGAAAAACTTTATATATTCGTAATAATACACACACACACACACACATTTTGCATTCACACTTGTCAACTATCCTTATTTCCATTCACACTTGCAAACCAACTTCATATATTTTGCATTCATACTTACCAAACCAGTTTCATAAATTTTGCATTCACACTTACCAGCTATCCTCAGGGACGGAGTCAGAATTTTGAGTGAGCGGGAGCCAAAAATTTCACCATATGTAGAGGCATGCAATTTTTTTTAGTGTTGTCAGCTATGCTCTTCTCTAACTCTTTTCTACTTATGAATCCGCTTTTTTGGTTGAACTTTTGTCTTTCGACATCTATTCTTGTTAGCAGACGAAGTACTCCCCCCACAAAACCACTCGCAATCCAAGATTAAGAACCCCAATTCATTAAAATAAATCACCTCACCTACATTTTCTATTCACACTTTATCACCGTAAGAACCATCGCCCCGAACCACAAAGGGTATACTAATATATACGAGCCAAATACACAAAAATAATTTATACAAGCCAAACATTCAAACAACCACCTCTGTATTCTATTCACACTTCATCACTAGAAATCACAATTCAAAAATTATGAATATCAAACACAATTTGTAATTACCCAAGAATCTCAACAATAATTGCAAGAGAAATTTGGGGCTCACAAGGACCAATCACCATTCACCAATAATTGCTTTGTAAAAATTTATTGAAAGCCAAAACAATAAAGCCTAAGGGGAAAATTGGGGTTCTGAGACCAGCAAAAATTAAATAAAATTAATAAAAAAAATTGTTTACCTAGAGCTGAGGAAACAATTTGCTAAGCTGCCATCCGCTGAGAAGTGAGCAGAGATCGCAGGTACAAACGATGGGAGGCTGAGTCAGGTTCGGAGCACTTAGAAAGATGGTGACCAGCTAACCACAGACAGCGGGTAAAGCAATGGAGGCTGAAAGGCAGTCGAAATCTTCAATTTTGGAATTCCAATGTCGCAAGTGCAGGCTGTAGGAATAGGTCGGACAATTGAAGAAATTGTAAATGGGTTCAGTGTTGAATACTTAGCTTAGGGCCTTAGCTATTGGGCTTGAAGATTTGGACTTATTGGGCCATAAATTGAAAATAAAAGGAAGCTCTTCTTCAACATATAGAGCTTTTGCAAATGAAATCCACACAGTCCGTCCGGCAATGGCAGTGAAACTCAGTAGACTCAGACAAAATGCTCATTTTTTTTGCCAATCTCAGTGGGGGCCATGACCCTCACTGGTCTTGAATAAAATCCGTCCCTGGCTATCCTCCCTTTATAGATAGTAAGTATAGATTCACGAGTACGCATGCTGTACTCTAGAAATTACAAATTACGTACTGCATCTTTATATACAATAACAAAATTCCTATTCCGTCACATTTCTGATAACAGGACTAGAATAGTTAGCAAATCTTTCTTTATACCTAATTTGAATGGAGCACATAACCTGGCCTGATTGAAATTTACTATTATCACACTCTACTACGGTACCACCTATGGTGTAGAAATGACTAAAAAGTTCGTCCAGAATAAGATCCCACACTTCTCTCTAAACTCCATGAATGCCATTTCCATTGCCATTGCCATTGCCATTGAAAATGAACCATAATTTATATATATACCAATGCGACGAGAACGGATCAGTTGACTGAAAAAACCGAAATGCATAATTTCTTTTTGCTGAGAGGTTAGTTGATAACCACTTTTATTAATGGCTTTTGCTGCATTTTTTCAATTGCAGGCAGTATGGACCTGCAAGAAATTGTGATAATAGACGTCCAGGGGAAGGGAAAAACTGAAAGATTACTGTTGGAATGGAGAAAATAGGAAATCCACAAAGAGGAAACGGGAAAAACATTAGAAACGGGCTGGGAATGGGTAGGAGTGGGGAAGAAGAAAATTAACGCTATATACGTGCTGCATATGATTTTTTGTTCATAAATACAATATTTCTTTGCACTGATAGTAGCATGCAGATTTGGATTAAGACGGAGTGAATGGTTATTAACGTACATATTTCCAAATTGACAGTAAAGATAGAGAATGAGAAAGAAGAATTATTGAAAAAGAATTACATTTTTAAATAGTAATGGTATTTTAGTAATTTTATAATTTCCTTAGTAGTTGGCTAACTGATATTAATCATGGTATGCAAATTGTAATTTCTAAAATGACAGTCTGCAATCTGTAATTAGACCCATGCAGGGTGTAAGTTTCAAATTTCCTCAATTTTTTTCTAGCTAATGCAAAGCTATTGATTCTACAATATGTAAAAACTCAAAGTCTGTTCTGTTCTTTTATTTTTATATTAATAGTTTTTGTTGTGATAGGAGTTTCCTATTTTCAATTAACAATTTTCTTGTGTTTTTGGTTTTGGCAGTTATTTAGGCTTCTAGCACTTGGAGAAAGATTCAATTATGATTTACACAGCAATTGATACGTTTTATCTAACAGAAGAACAGATCCAAAACTCTCCCTCTAGTAAAGATGGGATAGATGAAGCTACAGAAACTACACTTAGAATCTATGGTTGTGATCTCATACAAGAGAGCGGTATTTTGCTCAAATTGTATCCTTTTCTATATATATATATATATTTGATCTGGTCTTCTTATTTGTTGCAGTATACGCTCTACTCCATTCGGTTATAGTATATTAGGAAAGTGTTAAAAGTTCTTTTTCTTGAATAAAATGAGTAATAAAATGTCTGTTTAATTTTTTCTTCAATATGTTGCGTTGTATCTCCTTAATTGAACTTTTCACAGACCTCAAGCTGTGATGGCCACTGGTCAGGTCTTATTCCATCGTTTCTATTGCAAGAAGTCATTTGCCAGATTTAACGTGAAGGTTCCTTTTTCCCCCTGTTAAAACTCCCCCATTTAAATAATTTAGCTGCATTCCACAATTTCATTAGCTTTACTCTTTTCTGACGTGGTACCAGACTTGGTTTGCACACAGAGGGTTGCTGCGAGTTGTGTATGGCTTGCTTCAAAACTTGAAGAAAGTCCTAGGAAAGCAAGGCAGGTCCTTATTGTTTTTCACAGGATGGAATGTAGAAGGGAAAACTTACCCATGGAGCATTTGGACACGTCTTCTAAGGTTGGATATCAATTTTAATCTTGCATTCTGGATCAGTGCTATTAAATTTAATATATTATATATAACTATTTTCCATTATCGGGTGGTTGTCTGAGGTTGGATGTTGACTTTAATCTGGCGTTTTGGATCAGTGCTATTAATTTTGTACTTTATTATGTAACTATTTTTTATTTTCAGGTGAAATCGTCGTTTTTCTTATATTCCTTACTATTATTGGGTTGTAGAAGTCTCCTTAACCTTCAACCAGAAGCGGGTGTAGGAATTGGATTAATTTCTTTTGTCTTGTTTTCTGCAGAAATATGTGGATCTTAAGGCAGATTTGATCAGAACTGAGAGGCACCTTTTGAAAGAAATGGGTTTCATTTGCCATGTTGAGCATCCTCATAAATTTATATCAAATTATCTTGCTACTCTTGGAACTCCCACAGAGCTGAGACAAGAAGCTTGGAATCTTGCAAATGATAGGTAAATTTTCGGAGCTAACTTTTAAGCCATCTATGTATATGTATGTATAGCTATGTTTGTCAGATAATTATAGTTCCTAGATCTCTATGAATAATCTTTTTGTTCCTTGGCTTTTAGCATGCATTATATAATTAATATGGAAAGGTTCACTAAATTTTAAACTCGCAGATCTTGGAAGTCTAAGAATTTGTTCAATTGTATCCACCACCCTCCTAGATTTCGGTTGAAAATCATATTAGCACTTAGCCCCTGTTTGATTCTCTTTTTTCAAAACCTCTTCTTCTACTTTTTATTTTTTTTTCCAACCACACATTCTAACAATAAAATATTATACACCTGAACCAAGAAAATTTCCATACTTTTCAGCCACATTCTCCAAAAAATCAAATTCTCTTGAAAATGTACATCAAACACGGGCTTAATTAGTCCAAGGGGATAATATGACTGCTACCACAGCCACCCAATGGCTCGATATGCTAAAGGCAAGTGTTTGCTTGTGGTGGTTAAAAATCTGTTCTTTTAGATTTTTTTGATAGATGTAGCAAATAAATATGAACTAAACAGTGGCGAGAAAAGATTGTGTAGTGGAGCCCAAACTTAACGGAACTAAGGAATAGTTCTTGTAGTGGAGCTGTCGAGTACTAGGTTTCACATATTTGTATGCAGAGTGAATATTCTTTATTTCCATTCAACATTTTCTTAGTAGCTTCTATTTCCATACTGATACTACAAAAAGCAGGATTATATAAATAATGTATATAACACGGTGGTTCCCAGTCCACCATCCATTTTTTTCAAAAACATGACTCAACAACTTCATGATAGAAAGGCAGTTCCATGTTAATTTCGACTGCTTGGTGGATGTAGTTCTCATTTTCATTATTCGAAACACTTCCATTTAATGTTCAACCAGATGAACTGAAAATCTGGGAGACCACACAATTTTTTGTTTAACAATGCATTAGGATCTTTAACATCTGTTTAGTTTAAGAAGCTGATGCAGCTTAGTTCCATCGAAATGAACATACATTAGCTTTAATATGGGTATTGTGCTTTCTTTTATCAATTTGAGATCTGCTATATTTGGTTTTGTATTTCTTTCTCATGCACTTGTGAACGCTGTTCTTGTTCCAAAAGTCATCAGTTTTATTGATCCTTTTATTTCTTGCTTATGAACAGCTTGCGCACGACTTTATGTGTTAGATTCAAGAGTGAAGTTGTGGCCTGTGGTGTTGTATATGCTGCCGCCCGAAGATTTCGAGTGCCACTGCCAGAGAATCCTCCATGGTGGAAAGCATTTGATGCTGATAAGGCTGGGATAGATGAAGTATGTAGAGTTCTGGCCCACCTATACACCCTTCCGAAGGCACAATATATACCTGTATGCAAGGAAGGGGGTTCATTTGCAACATCTAATCGGTCATGGGATTCACATCATCAGTCTGTTCCGAAGGTAAGTACCTATGTTTAACTAAATAAATTGTTTCGAGTTGATGTGTAACCACAATTTGTTATTTCTGTTTGCTTTATGGCTCTATTCTAATAGCCAACTGCCAACCAAGTTGCCAGGACAACACATTGAGTAGATGCTGGGGAAGAACTCATCATTTTACTTAATAATGTAATAAAAGAAATCTGGAATAATGGATTTGCTTCTGATGGGAATATATGGGTAAGTTTTAAGTCTTTTTGCCCTTTTTTTTTTCAGGATAGTTCCTTGACAGGACCAACCGCAAATGAAGATAGCACTACTGCAAAAGGGTCCTCTTCAGCTGCAAATCAGGAAATGGTCAAGGATGTACTAGTAAAAGCCGCTCACGACAAGCTGGAGGAGTCGAAGAAGAGTGATGATGACTCTAAAAACATGCCTACTGGTGGACAATCAAGAGAAGATCCCGAGTCCAAATTGCTGTCTGATCATAGAACGGAGACTGGTGGTGAAAGCAACAAGGGAAGGGACAAAGACAGGGACAAGGATAGGGAGAGGGAGAGAATGAGGGAGAAAGAGAGATCAAAGAGCAGAGACCACGACAGAGGTCGGGAATCTGATAGGGGACGGGAACGGGAGGATACTGAAAGGGACAGAGATAAAGACAAGGAAAGGGGTCATCGTTCGAGGGACAAACGAAAAGACTCTGGTCAGTTCATGGACTCTTTCATGCTATCACTCCTCGTGTGTTGTTCCTATAGATTACTTTTTTGTTCATACGGTACTGAGAATTGCTTTTTCTGACCATCTTGTTATGCAGGACGATTCGAGAAATCAAAACATCACTATTCTCGAGGTAAGTTCATAAATTATTCAATATTTATTTGTTAAGTTTTTATTCAAATTCAGTAATTTAATAAGCAAAATGTCGTGCTTATCAGATCGAGAACACCATACCTCGTCTTATTCTTCAAGGGAGAAGGATCGCCGCAAACATCATTCATATGCTTAAATTGAGTTGGAAGGTGCTACACTATTTTCTGATATGCTGCTCGACTTTATGTTACTTCCTTGCAATGACAAAAATTCTGGATCTGACAAAAAAGGACATTAGAAATTGCTTTCCTCTTATTGTTAAGGTACCATTCCCTCAACAGAGGAACCAATGTTGTTATGTAGTCTTATGAAATCAATGGTAGCGACTTTTGGTACCTGTAACGAGAAACCATCGTTCTTTTTCTACATTGTATGTATTTGTTGACTACCATTGAGGAAACGACGAGCTTTCTGGTTTTCCATTGAGATTAGGAGAATTGTGTCCAGCATGGCTTGTTCTTGCTCCTTAACAACATATGATAAGAATGTCATGCTTGCAGTTTTTTATTCTGCTGTTAATGCATATTCTTATACTTACTCTTTCCTCTTTATTTTCGAAGAAGGTGCGGTCCTTTGTGAGAATTAATTCTTCAATAAGTTAATGGTACACTACCCGCCAATCTTTTACCATTCCTTCATTTTTCAATTCCACGAGCACCGTTGCTAATTATATATCTCATTTTTGCTTCACAAGAATCCACTTTTCATTATTTCTCATCTTTTTCTTTCTTTTTTCTTTTATTTCTTTTATTTTGTTGTCATTGTGTTGTTATATAAATAAAATAAAATTTATTGTTTATAAAGTCTATGAATATTATCCTTCGCGTTGAGGGATATAAAAAACTAATTGGGACGTATTTGGTTAGATAAATTCAATTATTATTTTTTTCCCTAAATGCAAAGGATGATATTCTGAAATTTTATAAAAAAATGAATTTTATTTGTATAACAACATAATGACAAAATAATGGTAGTAATAATTTAAAAAGAGAAAAAGATGAGAAATCATGAAAAGTGGGTTCCTGTGGAATAAAAATGAGAAATAAAATTAGCAGCGTTGCACATGAAATTGAAAAATGAAGGAATGGTAAAAAGATTGGAGGGCAATGTATCATTAACTTAATGAAGAATTAATTTTTATTTGTTTTAATTTATGTCTCACTCGTCACATGTTGAAAATTATATGAATGTTGTACCGAGTGCTTAGTACACATGGTGTATCAGAAATTTTTTCGAGATCAAGGCATCGGGGTGCCTACTAAGGAAGAAATAAATTTACTCCCTTTTATATTTTAGAAACTGTAATTCCTTGTTTTTTCTTCAATCTTCACCAGTTTTTTGAGACATCAAGTTATTATAAATTTTTTTTGTTTTTTTAAATAAATAACATTTGTTTGTTCCTTATTTACTGCTTTTAGATAATTGGAGGATTATTTTTCCAACTAATTTTAAAATTCTTTCCTTAATACAATTCCCATTGGATTTGTATGTTCTTATCTACTATTCTGTTGCTAATTTTGTACCTTAATTAGATTTTTTTTCTAACTGTTTTTTTCACTTAAATTGTATTTAATTTATTACCCTTTTCTTATTATTTCCTCTCCTCACCCCTTTTGTATACTGACAGCAAACTAACAATATGTCTCTTGCTTTCTTCTAAGTTTTTCTTTTGTTCTTAATTACATTCTTTTATTTTTCTTCCAAATTTTTGTGTCTTGATCACATTCTTAAATTTTAAAGTCCCTATTGAAGGGTATCGAAGACAGAGTACCATTTACATTTTCGGCTTGTTTTGAGAGCTATATGCCCCCTCCAATGATGGGAATAGAGAACAAAAGTTTGACTAAATCCACCAAATTGTTTGTTTATCTTGATATCAGATTTTTCAAGTAAATAGAGAATTCTTGATTCAAGAAATTTATCGAGTGAAATAATGAAGAAGGCAGAGAATTCAAGAAAAGTAGATGAAGAAGGTGAGAATTTTTTTATGATGTTTTACTTAAAATTTATTCGTTATGGTTTTAAATTATAGGTCAAATTATATTTCCAAATGAGTTATTTGTACTAATCATATGAAAATTTGTCACAATTTTCAATCTAAACTCGATTTCTTAAAGATAATTATTCGATCTATTTGAATAGTGATAAAGTGTTTTAGTGTGAGTTCTTGGCATTATTATTGCATCGTTTCATTATCAATGTTATAGAATTTTTATCACCAGTTTTTCAAGATGAAAACACTTTATTTTTTTATAGAAGAAATAAACAGCTTTCGACTTTTCTTAAAGTTGTTCCTTGTTAATTATATTTTTACCGATTTTAAGATGACGTTGATTTCTGTAAAATCTCCTCACAAACTATTAGGATCAATTTTTACCTTTTTACATTCAATTTAAGATTTTATACTATTAAACTTGATACTCTCTCAATCCCACAAATATATGCTTGTATACTATTTTCGTTCGTCCCACAAAAATAGGTTACATACTATATTGAACATGTATTTAATTTTTCATTTCCTCATATATCCATAGTTAATGTACCTTTGTAGTTAATTCCAATATCAATTTAATGACATCTAGTTTGAATGAATTAATGAGTCTTTGAAATTAATATAAGGGTATATTTGAAAAAGTATAGATAAATTTATTATTTCAACTATATTAACTACTATTTTTTAATCGGTGTGAAAATGAGAATAGACCTATCTTTGTGGGACGGATGAAGTATTTGTCTTTTTTGAAAAAAAATTTCTCGTGCCAATCGTCTAGCATAGCAGGAGAACAGGTCATTTATTTGGTTGTTGAACTAATTCTTGATCACATTCTAATAGCATTCCTTTAAACATGGTCTTTATGGTTCTTAAGATAATATGAGCATGAAGTTGAATTGAAGAAGACATTCATCGATGATCCATCGTCCAATAATTACGAGGAAAAATGTTGCGGTACACTATTTATTTAACCTTTTGTGTATACCAACATATATTTGTCTTATTTTGTTCGGTTGATAGTGCATGGGACGTCATCACAAATGAGGATGTCTATGATTTTGCTAACATATCATCTATCTCTTTATTTGTCATGACGTCCCATACCCATTCCTGAAGAAATAAGGTACTCATTTTTTCTCATTTATGTGAATCTTGTAGATACGGAGCATTTGTTTATATTTAAATTTAAATTCTAGTAGGGCATATGTATATTGCATCATGATATAATGTAGATTTTCTTAAATATGGATTGAATTTTTTCATTCCTCAATTACTTATGTCTTATTTAAGCATGACGATGATCGAAAGTTTGACATCTAACGTTTTTCCTAGTGATACTAGTAGGCTATATAATAAAAAAATTACTATAGAATAATTAGTTTTTTATTTTGCATACCATATTCTTAATTTTTGGAGCTGATAATGAATAAATAATTTTGGTCTCGCATGATGGTAAATAAGAAATGGTATTAGAGGAGGCTTTGAGCTTTGTTGTGCAAAAAGGGTCGTAACACCAAAGTTCAAGAAAAAAACATGTCATGATAATAAGTGTTTGACAGAGGTGAATGAATCAGAGAAATATTAGAAATTTTTTGATGATTTTAACAACATTTCGTGGTGCACTGGTGGAGGAGACCTAAAAACATGTGATATATTTCACATATTAAATACAATCAACATCCAATTCTTGAGTGAAAATCCATCATTTGATTCCCAAAACTCAGATTTTTCATTCGTTTCTTGTTCTTCTTTCGGGTATTCATTGTTGCTTTATGTAATCCCGATTTGGAGGCTTGATAAATCTGCTAAAGGCATTTGCACTGTAGTCCGAAAGCAAATGTACTTTTAGGACAACGTTTAATTACGTGTTCAAGCATCTCTTATGACTTTATTTTCTGGCGTTTTCTTCGTTCTTTTAAAATTTGCAGCATGGTTTCTGATTCAAGATTAGATGTGTTCGATTCATGTTTCTTCTTTGGTACATGGTAATTTCGTCTCTAACTCTCGTGAGAAGATATTCCAACAATCCAAAAATACATTTTGGCTGGTGGATTCGAAATTAGTTTGAAAAAAAAAAAAACTCATCTATGCGACTTTTTCTGAGTTTGTTACAAGTTCTGGGCAGCGGATGGAAAGGAAAGAGTTTTTCAACAAGTCGAGATGGATCTTCTGCAAATCAATATGTAGGTGAAACATAATGTGAACAAGATTGCGTGATAGTCACCATCCTAAATCCATACTTTTATTAGAAAAATGTTTTGTGTTTTATGTTTGGTGATAATTCTGGAGAAAAGGAGGGAATTTACATGAAACTGCCGATACCAACATTTGGTCATTAGATGTTCATATATCATGAATATAAATCTTCGTTGCCTTCAAAGTATAGATACATGAAATATATTTTCGTTTAATAGTAGTGATTGTCTAATGAAAATATGTTAACTCTCATGTTTACTTGCATAAAGAATATCATTCGTGTTGAATTTTTGTCGACATTATGTGTATATGTGCTTTTTGTTATGGCCAACTACTTAATTCATAATGTCAATAGTTCTAAATTTGGTTTAATAAATGAGAATTAGTTGCAAAAGAGGTAATAAAGTAAATCATGTTTATTTAGAACTTAATTCGAGTCACATAATGATTATTTTGTCATTATTTTATTGCATGATACAAGTATGAATTATGTAAATTTCACTTGCTATGTGGGTATCTTCAAATTTAGTGGACATCTTTATATTTGTAAAGAGTTATCTATAACTATTGGTATTATTATTATTTTTTATTGTAATAGCAAATGCTTACAAAAATAATCGAGAAGTGGGTGTTGGAAATGCAATAGCTACTTACAATTTTTTTGACTGTGATAAAAACATGTTAAGTTTTATTTATCTAAATTCTAGAGGAATTATTCTTTCAAATGAGTGAAAGAAATCGATAAGAAGTATATATAAGATAATAGTATGATAGAATGAGTCTATCCATATCTAGAATTGATATTGATAAATATCAAGTAGTACTTATATCATATGTGAATTTCATTATTACTAATAGAGGGTAATAATATAGCATACTTCCAAGCCTCTATCTGGGATCGTTTATTTGGCCAAAAACCTAAGTTTTCTACAGTAAAAGGCAGTTCACAATTGTGGGCGCTAGAGAGAGAAATGTTGTGGGCCCAGCAAGAAGTCAAAGGATTGTATCAGAAATTGGAAAATAAATGATCCCAAACAAAGGCTAAATGATGTGAATGTGGAATGCCTTTGAACATTTCAATTCACAAGACAAAATTAAATTGAGAAGTTTAAAATTTTGGGGTTGTTGAACACAAAATCTGGTAGAACCTAGGATCAATACGTCTCAACTTCCCCCTCTTGAACACGTGGACCTCCTGCGCACTAGGACAAATAATCAGTACCAAAGGGGGTCGAGGTGACTCCCGTTTGCACTTCGATATTTAAGTTAGTACCCATTTCAAGTAAATATAATTTGAGTGCGGGAGATATAAGTGTGTAGAAGAGAGAAAAGGGAGTGAGATTTAATAAATAAAGTTATAGTATACAATTTCTAACCTTTTTCTTGGTGGCATAAGTGATCTATTTATAGTGAAGGTAATCGTTCTAGATGGTGACACGTGTTATGCTTTACATGTGTCAAGCTCCTAACCGTGGGAGAGGTAAACCAATTGTTTGTCCATAATCATTACCACCTACTATAAGGGAGTGACGGCCATCACATCCTTTCATAAAGAAGTCGTCACATCCAGCTACCACTTGCGTGAGGGCTGCGTTCCTACCACACTGTCCTGCCTTGTCGTTAGTCCGGGGTATTTTCCTCGGACAACGACAGACTGGACACATAGAATCTCGGACAAGTGGGCGCCTCAGCGACATGTACCTTATCCAATATAAGGTCCCACATATGGCTTATGGGTCCCGCGCGGTCCCTCACTCGATTGCGTGTCAAGCCTGTTTACACAGGGTCGTAACAGTAGTCCCTCAAATATGGTTGGTTCATTTATATGCGAATCATAATTGCTGAGGATGGCAGATGGATTTTCTTGAGGGACCCGCGTGCGAAGGTTCTTGTTTGAAGACGAGGCATCTATTTGAAACTCCGAAGCGAAGCTGCTATGCGGAGCCAGGTGAAGCAGTGTAATTAGAGTGTCCGTGTGGATGTGACATGCGGATTTTTGGGAACATGGAATAATTATTGCCTCTTGGGCCTCACATTTTTGCATCGTGCGTGAGTGGCATTTAAGAATACAGAAAGTTTTCCCCTTTTGAATTCCTATTATTTGGCACTCCATATTGCCAACTAACAAAATCGCTCATTAGTAAGGACGTGTAAGGCCCGGATCAACGCAAATTTCACTATCCAACGATTCAATACCGCAAAGTGCCTTCATAAAGCCCTCCCTATCTTCTGTTTCCTCTTTTCGCATTTTCAACACTCTTAGAAACTCCCTTTGTGATTTTCCGGCTTCTTTGTCGCAAGTTCTTCAACCCTTTGCCAGAAATTATTGCTCATTGTCATAGTGATTTAGTCGTTACCCCTTTTTCAAGGTATATATATACTTATATTTCAAAGTTTTAAGTCCTTTTTCAAGGTCAATAAACTTATATTTCAAAGTCTTAGGCCTTTTTCAAGGTGAATAAACTTATATTTCAAAGTTTAGGCCTTTTTCAAGGCCTTCAATGGCTTTTAACCACGTGATGTCGTGGTTAGAAGTATGATTTTCCACAGACGACGCCAAAATGTTGACCAAAAAATCTGGTAGGACCTTAGATCAACACGTCTCAGCTCCTCCCTCTTGAACATGTGGACCTCTTGCGCACTAGGACAAACAACCAGTAGGCAAAGGGGGCCGAAGTGGCTCCTATATGCACTCCGATGCTTAAGTCAGTACCTGTTTCAAGTAAATATAATTTGAGTGCGGGAGATATAAGTGTGTATAAGGGAGAAAAGGGAGAGAGATTTAATAAATGAAGTTATAGTATTCAATTTCTAACCTTTTTCCTGGTGGCATAAGTGATCTATTTATAGTGGAGGTAATCTTTCCAAATGGTGACACGTGTTATGCTTTACACATGTCAAGCACCTAACCGTGGGAGAGGTAAACCAATTGTTTGTCCATAATCATTACCGCTTACTATAGGGGAGTGGCAGTCACCACATCCTTTCATAAAGAAGTCGTCACATCCAGCTACCACTTGCGTGAGGACTGCGTTCCTGCCACACTGTCCTGCCTTGTCGCTAGTCCGAGATATTTTCCTCTGACAACAACAGACCGGACACATAGAAGCTCCGACAAGTGGGCGCCTTAGAGACATGGACCTTATCCAATATAAGGTCCCACATATGGCTTATGGGTCTCGCGCGGTCCCTCACTTGATGGCATGTCAAGCCCGTTTACACGGGGTCGTAACAGGGGTAATATTAAAACCAAATCCAAAATGATCTAATACTCTTGAAGGAGATAATAAAATCACTTCTTGAACAATTTTGTTCGAGATTAGGATACTTTTTCTTTCAATTGAGTGAAAGAATTGATCTTTCGTCGGGTGAAAGAATTCACAAATTCAAGTCTATTCTAGAAATGTGGGGGGTAACAAAATTTTCAAGTCCTAACAAAAACTTTAAATAAGTTTAAGGAATATTGTTTTGAAGTCTATAAAATACAAAAAATAAACTTCAAAACAAAATATTGTGATAATTTTGAAAAGTACTGTCAAATAATTGTAGTGTGGTCGCATTTCAACAATCGATAAATCATGACTTGACTTCTTCTGAAATAAATCATAAGATCATAATCGTGTAGGATGTGGGTGAAACTCTATTATAAAAATCCACCAATGATGGCAACCCTACTTGATTATACTAACAAGTATACCTTAGGTTTAACACTTTTCCAAACGTATACGGATGCTAATCATAGTAGGCTTGACATAAAGATTATGATTCAAACCAACAATAGTTCAAGCTACATGTTCGAAGTGTTCCAAATAAAGCATGAGATGTTGGAAGAAGATGCAAGACTCGTACACATGATTCAAGACAAGAGTCAAGTTCAAAATCAAGTTGGAACAAAGGTGTGTTAGAGTTACACCTTGCGATAACAAGGTACAAAAGTCCCACGATAGCAAAGAAGAAAAGTAAAAATCGAGAGCAAACTGGTTTAGGGGTAGGATACATTAAATTTTATACTTATCGAGGTTATAAAAGATAGATTATTTAAGTGCGACTCTACTTAATTGTGTATTTATTTTGTTCTTTTTAGGTAAAAACTTGAATTTGGAGGTGATGAGAGCAAAATATGAGAAAAGGATTTGTGATGCAATTACAAAAGGATCTTGTTGACGTCAAAAATTATCGTTGACACATGGCAATTTTCTTATCAACTTAGGTCAATATTTTTGGTTTATCTGAACAAACATTCAAAGATAAAGCAATGAAAGAAAAATTGTTATCTCTTGAAAATATTGTAACAGTATTTTTGCTCCAAATTTGGCATATATCACAATAATATAAACCGTTCTATTTATAGAGAGTATTTTAGGGTTTACTGTAGCTAAATGAATAAATAAAGGAGTTTTCACAATAATCTATACAAATAATGATGGTAACTTGTTTAAGTTTAAACCATATGGTGGTGGGCCCACTGTGACAAGATTCTCTATAATTCTGTATTGTAGGCGCCGTCTTGCAGGCATTTTATCTGAATTGTTTCGCCCTAAGTAATCAATCCACTTGCGTTGAGATAGCTACTTTCCACTCTCAATTGAGTTCCTTTAGGTCCACATTTACCGAGGGCAATATTTCACCAACGTTAGAAACATTCCCCGGGTGATAACTTACGGAGACCGCAGGTCAAAGAACGAAACCACCTCACTGAAGATCGCTTGTTCAAGGTTGAAGATCTAAGATGGACCAAGCTCATCTTATTTGAATCCTTATTTTATGGGCTAAGTCTATGTAGCCCAAAGATTCTGGATTGGACCATGACGAAATTTTCTCATAGCAACAGACCTAATTAAAATGAAAGTGGAAATCCAAGTACTAAATTGAAAAGGTCAAAAAGTCCGAGGACTCAAAGTGCAATTAAAAGGGGATCAAACAATAATTGAGAGAAAGAAAAAAATAAATAAAAAGGCACCCTTTACAATTGCATAGGTATATATCCTCGCACTTGCAAGACATAAAATTTCAAGTCTATGGGATCACAATAGTTATGCCTATGTGATTGGATAGGCATTCATGCTAGTCGTTATTCATCTTTTGAATTTCAATGGGACTCTTATTTTGACTTTAGTAGGGATTTTTACACGTTTTCACAATTTTTCTGCACTTATAAGTACGTATAATCTCTACACAACTGAGAGGAGATCAAGAGAAAATAGAGAGCCATATTATTTCAAAATTCGTAGAGTTTCGAAGCAAAAATCAAGAAGAGATCTAAGAACTCTTTGAAGATCAAGAAAATGATTTTCAGGAAATTGGAATTGAAGATTGAAGATTTACATACTTCATCAAAATTCTTAATTCTTAGTTTCTTACTCACTTCGTCTCGTAAAGATAGACTTGTTTATTTTTTCAAATAGATTAAAAAAATGTAATCAAGGTAGTTGAAAATACAAGTTTTTCTTACATTTTACTAATACATTCCTACTTTCAATAACTTAATAAATATGATTATTTTATATTTGTTGATAATAATGGATATTAAATAAGAGTATATTAAAAATCTTAAAAATATTTAGATTTTTAATAAGAAAAGTGACTTATTATTTGGGATGGATAAATAAAGAATACAAGCCTATCTTCACGGGATGTAGGGATTATATTCTTCGGGAGATGTATATATCATTATCTTTTTGTATTGATTCTTCAATCATGTTCCTTAGCTAGATTTATTGTTAGGACGAACGATTTAGCTATTTAATTTATACTCTTGCTTCGATTCATATTTTTGGATTTACTTTCTATATTAATTGTATTGGATTGAAAAAATTGATTTATTTTCATGAATTGTATAAACATGATTAATTTCATGACACATGTTGCATGTTGATTGAGAAATTGCATGTAGAACAACACTCAATATTGCCTTTCATGAATTGTTTGTTAATCAAGAAATTGTACATATGGTTGTCCTATGTGATAAGACATTTTTTTTTTTAATTATATTGTTGATTGAGAGATTAGAAAATAACATTGAAAGGTGGGTTAATTAACTAAACCTTCAGAAGGTATATAATTGATATTTTAAATTGGATACTTGGACTAACAACACAATATCAATTTCAAAATATGAATTAAACATGAGCAAGATTAAGTAGTGAAATTTAGAGTCCTAGCTTGATTACTTGCAATTAAAAATATCTTGTTCCCAATTAAGATGAAATAGCTAGGTCCTGCATTTGAGCTCACACATTTTATATATAACAGATACACGTAATGCTTTTGGAGTCCTAATACTGTTTTTTTAAAATTGCTATATGAAGTGATAATTGCACCATACACCCTTTTATCTCCATGCATAAACTAAAATATGCCCCCTTAAAAATCTCACTGAAATTTACATCATTTTCATTTTCTCACCCAATTTACGTCCTATGTATCATAAGTGTCCATGTGTGATATTAAGATTTTGTCTTTGATTATCATAAAAATTTGAAAGTATCATAATATAATACTTTAAAAGAATATAAATTTCAGTAAATCAGAAGTGTTATAAAATTCTTGGAAGTATCAAGATGTGATACTTCCTGAAGAATGTAAATTTCACTTATGCCATAAAAGTAAGGTATTTATATAATTTGATGAAAGAGGAAATTACACTTAAACAGGTTTTTTAAATTTCAACTTCATTAATCAGGGAAACAACTTATTTATTCACAAATTAGGCTGTAACTCATTTTTTAATAGCACATTTAAATTTAATAATAATAATAATAATAATATAACTTCTAATTATGGATAATTATCGGTCGTTAAGGAAGAGAGAGAATTTATCAAAATAAACTAAAATTTCTCAATTCATCCACGATTCTTTCTTTAAACGGGGTTGTTCATCCACCACTCCCTCTAGAGTCGTAACTGTGACTTCTACCTCCCCGTTCCATGAAGTAGACTAAATCATACTTACTTCGTCGACTCGTCACCGATAATCTCCCGTCCTAAAAGTGATTCTCTCACTGATATAGTCCAAAATCTATTTTCCTCCAATATAAGAATATGTGAATCAAGAAATTCTCTGTCCAAAGCAAAATCAATTTCAAAGAAGGTAATTCAAATTAAAGTTGGTTTTGTTGGTTATGAACCTATTTTATGGAATCATACTTGATGGGTAAGATGTATTTTGAATATATTCTATTTTTATGGCATGTTTTTGTGATTATTTTGTAATCTGATTTTAGATTAAATTATTCTTTCAATGGGAGTGTGTTTTGTAACCTGATTATTGTTGGTTTTGAAATGGGTAATATTCTTATTCTGCAAGATCCGTTTTTATCAGACTGTAACCTGTCATTTTTCCCAATTTTACTGAAGTGTTGATTTTTGAATTGATTTTGTATTGTGGCCTGATTTATAACATGATTGGAACCTAGTTAAATTTTGAATGTTAGATGGATGAGGAAAAAATTCAATATGGTGAATTGTGACTCAGGAAATATGACCTAGATTACATGTAATTGTAATATACTCATATACCTATGAAATTGAGTTCTGTTGATTGGTATGTGTTGAAATAATGAATATGTGACCTAGCTTTGTTGATGTGTAATGCTCTGAACCACAACCTTTATGTCCTTAAAAATCGAATGTGAACCCCCCAAATTTGTGACAATGATTTGAGGTGGTGTGAAGTGATTTAAGTTTCAGAAAATTGTGACATTATCATATATCTATGTGACCTCGAAATCATGTAAATCATGTTAATGTGACCTTATTTAATATTCTCATGCTTTTATATATTCATGTTTATCCATAACACAAAATCTTTGTCTTTACTTAGGCTTGATTGTAGTATTTTCATGATTAAATACGCCTAGTACTTGTTGCACCATGACATGAAGTATATGGCGATGGATTTTGATGCTACATGTGCAAAGATTGATATAGCTGTAACTCTTTACAAGCATCGACAGGTAAAAAAGAGCATGGCTTATAGTAGACAAAGGGTAGACAGTGTTGGGATCGACGAGGAGTGAATTTCTCTGCAATCAGTACTCAAAATATTGTATATTGCCCCCAATTTTGTTTAATATTCGAATTGAAAGTTGTACTGGAATTGACCTAATGTAGTGAAATACAATGTTTTTTTTTTATTTTATGTACAAACTCTTTGGTTTATGGAATTTTATCTGATTAGTTAGTGATGTGATCCTGACCACGAATACAAGCCCGCCCAAAGATCCGTTGATGATCAAAGGAGTACTGATGACTCGATTGCAAACGAAGAGGGCCAACAAAGCAATGGACAAGCTAGTACAAGAAACGGTGGACAAAACTATGTTCATGGCTGCAAAAGAAGCAAGTTCCATGTTGGAGACTAGTCGAGACGACGAGTGGATCAACCTCATTCAAGCCGTCGAACGAAGTTGTGAAGTTTTAGAATTATGGCCGTGACCCTATAATGCTTATGGCCGTAACTAGTCTACTGCTGAAAATTGAAATGCCGAAAAGTTTGACTTACGGCCGTAACTCAATATGTGTCACGGCCGTAATGTGGCCTCGGGTGAAAATAAGTTTTTCAGGAAAAAATGATTTACGACCGTAAATTAAGTCTCACGGCCGTAACTATCAATACGCGTGAACTCCTTAATTTTCTATTATTTTTATTTCTTTCCATATTTGAGCAATTTCCTTCCTAGTTGAATTAGGGTTCCTAAAGCCAGATTTGACCCTATTTAAAGGGATGTAATTTTCATTATTAGGGAGACTATTATTGATATTATTGTGAGGCAAATTTGCTTTCAAACTCTATTCTTCATTGAATACAATTCGAACTTGGGAGTTAATCTTGTTTGTTCAAATCTCGATGAGAATTAATATTGCTTGTGATCAAGAGGTCAATATATCTCTGTGATTCTATTGGTTGCTTGGTTCAATTGATTTTAATTGGATCCATAAATCGTGATTCTTTGGCGTTCTTAGGTCGATTCAATATTTTGTGGGTTGCGTAGCTACAATTGCTACGTGGTTCACATCAGTTAGTGATTTATATTTTAGCATAGAACCCTTTGCTACGTGGTTAGCATCAGTTATTTGATATTCAAATAAAATTTTGTTTGTTTCGTTATTCTAGTAGTTGAATTTTCGAAAAAAAAAACGAAAACTTCAACAGCAAAAGAAAAAAAAAATCAGTCAATTTTTTTATATTTGATTTCAAGAATTATCTTCTTGAATCAATCTTATTTCCCATAAAAAGTGTCAAGTCCTTTATAGAATCAAAATTCCATACTCTCAAGATCTTCGATTTTTCCAACAAGTTAGTAAATTCTCACTCATACTTGGTTTGAATCATTCGAGTTTAAACTTGTTTGAGTTCGGATTCGTTCTTTAAAGCAATTGAGGTGAAAGCCATTGAGTGGAAAAATGCCAGAGATGTGAGATCAATAGAGGGTGAAAGCCAAAATTGAGTGATACACGAGCGAAATACACGTAAGGCATATATTACTTAGTTTTAGGATGTCGGAAAATTCTACTACAGAAAAGAACGGCGATCAAGTCAACATTATGGAAGAGATGACACAACGCTTTGAGAAGATGCTTGGGGATATGTCGGGCAGAATTGGAAGGTTAGAGCGGCCTAGGGAAGCGCCCAATGTGCGGAGACAATTGGGGTGTGGTCATAGGATAGAGACGGAGGGAGAAGATGAATTTGATGGGTTTGATGATGGGGCACTCATAGATAGAGAGGTTAGGCATGAACGACGGTAGAGAGGTTGTTGGGGATCGACTGGATCGTGGCATGAATAATATCAAAACAACAATTCCTTCCTTTAAGGGCCGGAGTGATCCAGAACAATACTTAGAGTGGGAGAAAACGATTGAGTTGATATTCGATTGCTACAGCTATACGGAGGAGAAAAAGGTTAAGGTTGCAGTTCTTGAATTCACTGATTATACATTTACTTGGTGGGATCAATTAGCAACTTCTAGGAGGCGAAATTGTGAGAGGCCTATTAGTACATGGGGTGAATTAAAGGCTGTCATGAGGAAGAGATTTATCCCTAGTCATTACAATAGGGAACTTCATCAAAAATTACAAAGTCTTTATCAAGGTTCTAAGAGTGTCGAGGATTATCATAAGGAGATGGAGATGTTGATGCTTAGAGCCAATGTGGAAGAGGATGGGGAGGCCAATATGGCCCGTTTCTTGAATGGGATGAATAAAGAAATAGCAAATGTGGTTGAATTGCAATACTATGTGGAGCTATAAGATATGCTTCATATGACCATGAAAGTGGAGAAGCAATTGAAGAGAAAAGGGACAGCTAAGTATCAGTCGGGTTCTTCGGGTTCTAATCCATCTTGGAAGCCGAAGTGGGAAAATAAAGGAGCTGTGATTGTTTCGAAGGAGAAGATTTAGCTAACAAAGGGAAAGGAGGAGTCCGTTAACAAATTTCCACCCAAAGGGGCACCTTAGCCATCTAGGAGTAGAGATATCCAATGCTTCAAATGCTTGGGAAAAGGACATGTGGCTTCTCAATGCCCTAATAGACGTTTCATTACCATGCGAGCGGAAAGAGCTTGGGAAAGTGGCAGGGATGAAGAGGACTACAATGACATGCCCACTTTGGAGGAAGCTAGTGATAATGAGGAATTGTTATCCGGGGAGATTGGACCGTTATTAGTAGCGAGGCGAGCCCTTAGTGCTCAAGTCAACGTGGATGACGTGGAGCAACAGAGGGAGAACATATTTCATACACGGTGTCGTGTCCAAGACAAGGTATGTAGTATGATTATTGATGGTGGTAGTTGTACGAATGTTTCTAGCACCACACTAATTAAGAAATTAGGATTACCATTGTTGAAGCATCCATCACCTTATAGACTTCAGTGGTTAAATGATAGTGGTGAAATTAAGGTGAATAGGAGGGCGTTAGAGAATTTTTCGATTGGTAGCTATATGGATGAAGTAATGTGGTTCCTATGCAAGCCGGGCACATTTTGTTGGGTAGGCCTTGGTAATATGATAGGAAGGTGACACATGACGGGTATAAAAATAGATATAATTTTACCAAGGATGGGAGAAATATAACACTTACACCATTGACACCATCACAAGTTTATGCAGATCAAGTTAAATTGAAGAATGATGAAGAACAAAGGGTGAGGAAACTTGAGAAAAAGAGAGTTGAGGCCACGACCTCAGGAAAAAGAGAGGAAAAGAGGGTTGGAGCCACGACTCCAGAAAAAGGAGAGGCGATAGAAAAAAAGAGTGTTGGGGTACATACCTCAGAAAAAGGAGAGGGAGCGAAGAGTGCCAGAAAAGAAAAATCAAAAGTGAGTTTCTATGCAAAAAGTAGTGAAATCAAGAAGGCTTTCGTGGAAAATCGACCAATGGTCCTTTTGTTGTACAAGGAGTCATTCATTTCCCTTGAGGAAACTAACATATCCCTCCCTAGTTTGGCTATTTCTCTCTTGTAGGAATTTGACGATGTATTTTCGGAGGATATACCTAGTGGGTTACCACCCATTCGAGGTATTGAGCATCAGATTGATTTTGTACCTGGAGCAGTCATTCCAAACCAGCCGGCTGATAGAAGTAATCCCGAGGAGAAGAAGGAGCTTCAAAGGCAAGTGGAGGAATTGATGAGCAAGGGGTACATAAGGGAGAGCATGAGTCCACGTGCCGTACCCGTATTACTTGTGCCAAAGAAAGACAGGACTTGGAGAATGTGTGTTGATTGTAGAGCCATCAACAACATAACGGTAAAGTATCGTCATCCTACTCCTAGGTTAGATGATATGTTGGATGAATTGCATGGCTCTAGCATATTTAGTAAAATTGATCTTAAAAGTGGATATCACCAAATCCGTATGAGGGAAGGCGATGAGTGGAAAACTACTTTTAAAACTAAATATGGCTTGTATGAATGGTTAATTATGCCGTTTGGACTTATCAATGCACCTAGCACTTTTATGCGCATAATGAATCATGTTTTACGTACATTTATAGGTAAATTCGTTGTAGTTTACTTCGATGATATCTTGGTGTACAGTAAAATCTTAGAAGATCATGTAGAACATGTTAGGTGTGTGTGCTTGTGGTGTTGAGGAAATAACAACTTTTTGCTAATTTTAAAAAGTACAGTCTTTGCATGAAAAAAATTGTGTTTCTTGACTATGTGGTTAGTGCAAAGGGAATAGAAGTAGATGAGGAAAATGTCAAAGCTATTAAAGAATGGCCAACACCTAAAAGCATAACTGAGGTTAGAAGTTTTTATGGCTTGGCTAGTTTTATAGGCATTTTGTTAAGGATTTTAGCACAATTGCTGCACCACTCACAGAAATTGTCAAAAAAAGTGTAGGTTTTAAATGGGGTGTAGAACAGGAGCATGCATTTGAGACCTTCAAAAATATGTTGTGTAAAGCACCGATTTTATCACTCCCTAACTTTGACAAGGCTTTTGAGATTGTATGTGATGTCTCAGGGCTAGGTATTGGAGCTGTTTTAATGCAGGATCGAAGGCCAATAACCTATTTTAGTGAGAAGCTAAATGGGGCTTCTCTTAATTACCCCACATATGACAAGGAGTTCTACTCACTCGTGCGGTCTTTGGAGACATGGCAACATTACTTGTGGCCATGGGAGTTCGTGATTCACACTGATCATGAGTCCTTGAAGCATTTGAGGGGTCAAGATAAGCTGAGTAAGAGACATGCAAGGTGGGTAGAGTTCATCGAGACCTTTCCCTATGTCATCTAGTACAAACAATGTAAGGAAAATGTGGTGGTAGGTGCATTGTCTCGAAGGTATGTACTTTTAACTTCTTTGAATGCTAAATTGCTTGGGTTTGAATACATTAAGGACATGTATGCTAATGATCCGGACTTTTCTAGTATTTATGATTCATGTGGTAAGGGGGCAGTGGATAGATTCTTTAAACATGATGATTAATTATTCCTGGAAAATAAATTGTGTGTCCCTAGGTGTTCAATGAGAGAGTTACTTGTGAGAGAGGCCCATAGCGGAGGTTTAATGGGTCATTTTGGGGTTAAAAAGACCTTTGAAATCCTAAGTGAACATTTCTATTGGCCTAAGATGAAGATTGATGTGGTTCAGGTTTGTAGTAGATGCATTACTTGCAAGAAGGCAAAATCTAGGATTAAACCCCATGGATTATATATGCCTTTACCCGTCCCTAGTGAGCCTTGGGTCGATATCTCTATGGATTTTGTTTTGGGATTACCTATGTAGCGACCAAGAATTTTTCACGCGATTAAATAATTATTTTAAAATTTCGAAAACCGGGTCGCTGCGATCTCACCCATTTTAAGTTAACGTCACGACGCATTCGTCTAACCAAATCGAGAAATATCGAGTTGATTCGATTTTAAATTAAATTTCGAATTTCCAAAATTTTATTATTTTATTTATTTATTTATTTAAATTATTATTTTCAAAATCATTTTTAATCCCAAATTACGTCAAGTTCATTTTATCAGATTCATCCTTTCGACCCAGTTGAATTCACGTGTGAATTTTCCTCGAACTACGTGCATTACTTGCCTAGGTTTTTACAAGACCAACCCCCATCCATGACATCCATCCCATACTTCACCAACTCCATAATTCATCCTCACACTCCCTATACATCCTCCCTCAACACAATCAATTCACCATCAATAAATCACAGCCCCATTTCCACCATCACCACCACCACCACCTCAATCACAACCAGCCACCGACCAACCACTGCAACCAGCTAAGCTCCATTGCAGCCTCTTCCCAACATCACCAACACAACCACTTCGACCCACCATTTATCACCTACAGCACCGCCACTAGCCGCCACCGTCACCACCTCAATCACCACTGCTCAACCACATCCAACGCACCTCCTTCCCCATCAATCATCATCATCATCATCATCATTACCACTCACACAGCCACCACCTCCATTTTCGCACCCACTGCACAACCCATTTCCACCATCACCACCGGCATCAGCATCACCACCCAAAACCACAGCCCAGTCACCAAACCCGCACCAAATCCTTACCCAAATCAAACCATAAACCAAGAATAGACTACACTAGAATATTACCTCGACCTTGACCCATCTCTAGCCAGATTCTCGCCGGAACAAACTCCAATTTGCCCAACCGAGCCTTGATTTTCTGCCCAAAAACCCGCTTCAAATTCTGCCCATTTAGCTCTGTTCGCCCCTCCTCGTTGCCACCACTCGACGGCGACACCCCACCGAAAAAACGCCGGTGCTAGCTGGAACGGGCAGAGTTTCGCCCTCCGTCGCTCTCTCTTTCCGCTCCTTTGTCTGTAACCGAGAGAGAGAGAGAGAGAGAGAGAGAGAGAGAGAGAGAGAGAGAGAGAGAGAGAGAGAGAGAGAGAGAGAGAGAGAGAGAGAGAGAGAGAGAGAGAGAGAGAGAGAGAGAGAGAGAGAGAGAGAGATTTGGTTTTAAATTTACTTTTGTGAAATTTGCATCTTAGTCCCCATCTTTTGAAACCGTTCAATTCAGTCCCTGCCGATTTAATTCATTTGATTTTAAGCCCCAAATCTTGAAATGATCATTTCAGTCCCTTATGTTTTAAAATGATTATTTTAACACCTGAAGTTTTAAATTATTTAAGCTTTCAATAATAAACTTTCAAAATATTCATGTTAGTCCCTCAACTTTCAAATTATTCATTTTAATCCCTCAACTTTCAAATTAGTCATTTTAGTCCCTCAACTTTCAAAGTATTCATTTTAGTCCCTCAACTTTCAAATTATCAATTTCAGTCCCCAAATTGTAATTTATCATTTTAACTATAAATTTCAAAAGACTAATTCGACTTAATCTTCTAATTGGCTAGACGAAGCGTACGGAGAATTAAAGAATTGAAGTCGTTTCCTGCTCAACTGTGCACTCGTCAAGTTTAAGGTAGACTCGCCCCTATTAATTGATTTAAATTATGATTGCATGTGAATGCGTATGTTATGTGACTTATGTGAAAGTCATTTTTATGAAAAGAGAAAAGAATGTATTTCTTCGGAAATATTTATGTTGAGATGAGAATATATTTCTTATGAAATATTTATGTCGTTATGCTTGTCATAACTTACTTGCTTTATGCATGAGAAAGAAAGAAAGAAGAGAATATCTTGCAAGATAAATGATGATGTTATGCATAACTTATGTGCCGTATGTGCACGAGAAGAAAGAGCAACCCACACAATATTAATGGCACGATTCATTATTTCGAATTGTTTCATAAATGTTTTCAATTTTATCGACCATTACAGTATTTAATGTTGCCAAAAAATGAATTTCAGTTATTTCTTCCGCAAAAATATTATTTGAAAAGTTAAATCAGACGATGACGTGGTGAACCGGGTATTTAGAACTCGGGGCGCTACAGCTTGGTATCAGAGCCAGTCTGCGTTTCTGTAGACTGGCAAATTTTCAAAAGAGAAATTTCAAGAAACAGTTTTCATTATTTAATTATTATTGATGAAGATTGCCACCGCCATCACTCGTCCCACCAACTCCGAGGTAAAGAAGTTTATGATGTTTAACGTTATTTCAGTATTTCAGATATTTATTTTAATGATTTATGAGAAAGAATGAAGAGAAAGAGATTGTATCCGAATAAGAAAGAAAGAAAGAAATGAGTTTCGGAGTATAACTAGAAATTTCATCCGAATCAGAAAGAAAAGAAAAGAAAGAGAACGAGCGTTGAGCATAATGGGAATAATATGATTTAAGAATGATTTTATAATAATTTTTGTCCTTGAACTTAGAAATGATGAACCCTAGCTGGACTTTGCATAATTGATTTTAGACATGGCACCATTTACGAAGAGTCAATAGAAAGGATTAGACAATATTTTCGGAATATCTATCGTTTAGACTGACACCTCATGTAAAGATATGTGACCACATATCGACTATTGTGCCGCGTTATGAGGTCATGCATAGTGATTTTAGAGCAACTGTTGCGAGAATTCATTAGTCACTTGTTGTCAACATTTTCAGTAAATCGACGAGAAATAGCAAGCCAGTTTTATGAGATTGTGATGAGATGATGAAAGTGTAAGTAATATGATTTTATTGAGACTTTTATGAGAAGAATTATGAAATTTGAGATTTAAAGTTTTGATTCTAAATTATTGGGAATTAAGAATTGATATTGTGTTTGAGTAAGTGAATTATTCCTCTATTTTGAGAGAAATTTATAATGTTGTTTGGTGACGCGATCCCAGTCGGGGAATCTCGTCGAACACGCGGAATAACGATATTTAAAATCCTAGGAAAGATCTAAATCAGATCTGACACGAAAAATAACAAGAACACGAATGAATAGACGGAAATTAAAATAAGATTGACGATAGGACCTTGACCCAAGATTCACGACGCAAGAAATTGACGATACGGAATCGAGATCCAAGGTTTTCGAAACACCATAAGGACTTGTCAATTTCCTTGATAAGATTCTAATCGGACACGCCACAAATATTCTCGCGAATATTTGATAAGTACAACGCCACAAATATTTCACAATATTTGATAAGTCGGATTTGTTCTTGAAGAACACAAAAGGGACTCCTCAACCTTTCAATTGGAGAAAACTCTCTCAACTATATTAATCTCAAAATCAATCTTAACTGTTTTTACAATGAATTGAAAAGCGTATAAATAAGCAAAATAACCTAGCATCTAATTTACTCAAAATAGAATTCTAATTATGCTAAAATTCTAAAATAGGAAAATAACCTAAAATAATAAAAGGAAATAAAATAATTAAAAATCCGCAAAATCTGGCCCGCTCCTCATTTACGGCCGTGAAGAATACTTTTACGGCCGTAAAGCCTTCTCTGGTCCAAAATTGTTTTATGAGTTACGGTCTTGACGAATTTCTTACGGCCGTGAAGTTTCCCTTTTTTGAACGTTACGGCCGTAACTTCCAGGCTTACGGCCGTAAGCCTCCTTCTGCAGAAAATCTTCATTTTTCCTCGTTAATTGATTACGGCCGTGATTGTAAGATTTACGGCCGTGAATACATGGGTTACGGCCGTGAAGGTCATCCATTACGGCCGTAATGGAATTTCTGCATAAATAATTTCTTTTACTCGATTCGGCTCGATCCGTCCCTTTTCTCGGCTCGACCCCAACACGGAACTTGCTCCGTTTTCCACGTAGATCACTATCATATTGTCGATGAATCGAATTTACCCTTCGATGCCTGGTCCGGATCACATCATATTCCCTCTCTTGAAAAGGATTCGACCTCGAATCCATTTTTGGTCGGCTTTTCAAATTCCTCCTGCTTTCCTGGGCTCGGTGATCATTTTTATACCTCGTGCGATCCTTTAGACTTTTGGGCTGCTCATTTTTGCCAACAAGTTTCTTTCCTGTTTTAAGCTCATGGTTTGACTTCGGTACCTGTAAAACAGAATTTAAAGAACTGGGGAGGGGTTTGTTAGCGTGAGTAAGTGCAAATAGACTCAATTTTGAGGTAGACTCTGTTTTCTTTTGCTTTTTGCACTCAGTCTCTCCTTTTTCTGAGGTGTGAACCTCAACTCTCTTTTCTTTATTTTTCACTCCCTCTCCTTTTTCTGAGGTCGTGGCCTCAACTCTCTTTTCTTTAGTTTCCATTCCCTCTCCTTTTTCTGAGGTCGTGGCCTCAACTCTCTTATTTTTCCCCTCAAACTCACTTTTGACCTTCAATTGATCTTTCAGGGCTTCAGTTGGAGATAGTGGCATTAGTGTAAACTTTCCCCCTTTTACCAAGCTGTATCTATTCGTATACCCATCATGTAGCACAGCCCTTTTATGTTGCCAAGGTCTCCCCAACAGTATATGACTAATTTGCATTGGCACTACATCACAAATTACCTCATCTGAATACCCACCGACAGAAAATGTCACTAAAGCCTGTCTCTTCACCTTAACTTCCCCTGACTCAGTCAACCATTGTAATTTATAAGGTGTTGGATGTTTCGTTAAAGGTAAGCCTAATTTTTCCACCAACATTGTACTAACTACATTAGTACAACTTCCCCCGTCAATCACCAAGCTACAAACTTTTTCATTCACTAAGCATCGAGTGCGAAAAATATTATCCCTTTGCCCATCCACATTTTCCAAAACATTCGCCTTACGCTTAACGCTAAGAACATGCCTATCAATAATTGACTCATCCACCACAACACTTTTAGCCCCTTCATTATCACACCTAACCTTTTTACGTGGACAATCAAGTGCAATGTGACCCCGTTCCAAACATTTAAAGCACTTAATATTTTTATCCTTAAGAGGCTTGGAATCAGAATTATTTTTACCTTTAGTTGTCGTTTCCTCCCTCCTTTTGTGAACATGATCACTACTCTCCCACTTTGATCGATGTGACTTTGCTTCTTCCTTTCCCCTCAATGACCTGTCATCCACCCCATCTCCAAACCTAGCATGACATTCAGGCCTTCTAGCTTTAGAATCCGTCCTAGATTGCTCTTTTTGTAGTTGGGAAATAATTGCTTCCCTCCTATCCATCTTAGCCATTAACTTCTCGACTTGTTCCTGCATGACCTCCAAAAACTTTAGATTCTTTTTGTCACCTGATGAGGAAGATGATGAAGATTTCTCCTTGCGAGACATTGTTAGTTCTCAAAAGAATTAAAATATTCCTCACGTGTTTATACTCAATCGTGTATCACACTCAATCCCCTTCCAAGAACTTCAAGAAACAATTCGAGAACTCAATCAAGGGTAGGACACAATAAGACACGAGCAAGAACAAGAAAATTTAGACAAATTCGGAATATTCGGGGACAGATGGAATATTTTTTGGTTTTTTCTTTTTTATCTTCTGCCAGAAAATTGGACTACGAGTATGTCAGAAAAAACGGAACTGGATTCGGATGAAAAACGAACAAGAAAAACACTTTTGAATTTTTGGGACTGACTCTTATGGATCAAACTGGAAAAATATATGACTGACACGAAGAACGCGAAGAACAAGAAAATCAAGAAATTTCAAGAAACGCAAGAATCTGAAATAGATCCAAGCTCTGATACCAGATGACGCGATCCCAGTCGGGGAATCTCGTCGAACACGCGGAATAACGACAATTAAAACCTAGGAAAGATCTAAATCAGATCCGACACGAAAAATAAACAAGAATTAAATTACTGGAAAGATAAAATTGACGATAGGACCTTGACCCAAGATTCACGACGCAAGAAATTGACGATGCGGAATCGAGATCCAAGGTTTTAGAAACACCACAAGGACTTGTCAATTTCCTTGATAAGATTCTAATCGGACACGCCACAAATATTCTCGCGAATATTTGATAAGTACAACGCCAAAAATATTTCCACAATATTTGATAGGTCGGATTTGTTCTTGAAGAACACAAAAGGGACTCCTCAACCTTTCAATTGGAGAAAACTCTCTCAACTATATTAATCTCAAAATCAATCTTAACTGTTTTTACAATGAATTGAAAAGCGCATAAATAAGCAAAATAACCTAGCATCTAATTTACTCAAAATAGAATTCTAATTATGCTAAAATTCTAAAATAGGAAAATAACCTAAAATAATAAAAGGAAATAAAATAATTAAAAATCCAAAAAATCTGGCCCGCTCCTCATTTACGGCCGTGAAGAATACTTTTACGGCCGTAAAGCCTTCTCTGGTCCAAAATTGTTTTATGAGTTACGGCCGTGACGAATTTCTTACGGCCGTGAAGTTTCCCTTTTTTGAACGTTACGGCCGTAACTTCCAGGCTTACGGCCGTAAGCCTCCTTCTGCAGAAAATCTTCATCTTTCCTCGTTAATTGATTACGGCCGTGATTGTAAGATTTACGGCCGTGAATACATGGGTTACGGCCGTGAAGGTCATCCATTACGGCCGTAATGGAATTTTTGCATAAATAATTTCTTTTACTCGATTCGGCTCGATCCGTCCCTCTTCTCGGCTCGACCCCAACACGGAACTTGCTCCGTTTTGCATGTAGATCACTATCATATTGTCGATGGCTCGACTTTACCCTTCGATGCCTGGTCCGGATCACATCGTTTGGTCTTGCAACTAAGAAATTTTGGGATTTTGATTTGTATCATATATTTTATAAGTATGATAATGAGTTGGCATTTGAGCCAATTAATGTATTGAAGGAAGTGATATTGAGATATTGGAAACTATGATTAGAAATTGTTGTGTTGAGGAATTATGAATTGATTTCTGGGATATTTTGATGGAATTGAAGTTTGTTGGAATTGTTGTCAATAATTAAATCGTTGTGGTCAGACGTGGAGTATAACTACAAGTTGTTATTGTTGGTTATGAAGTATACCTACGGGTTGGATTAGTCCAAATTACAAGGGAGACCCTGCCCAAAATTTTATCATTTTGAGTTAAGAGCATGGTATGGTAAAGCAGCCCACTAAGGGAATTGAGGATTGACTTGCAAGTTCATTTACACCACGAGCAAGATTTAGTAAATGATAAAAAGGGATAATGACTCTTGAGACATCTTGGCTTATTCTAAGTATAATCATTTTTGGTAATTGGTATAGTTACATTGAAATGCTCTCCTTATTTCACAATTTCAAAAAACAAGATGATGTATACAACTACTGGGATATCAAGGTATACATGAAGTTATGTGATGAATTGATGCATACATTGGAAAATGTCAAGTTATATTTTGAGAGATAGTGATGACAAATATTATGGCAATATTGGGAAGGATCTTAATTATTCTTGGGAACGAATTGATTATTAGTTGGAAATGAGCACTCATATTGGAGAATATTATAAACTATGATGGTATGCGATAATACTGTTGATTTATTTTGGAAGTTTATTTGATAGATGATGTGTTAAATATTTGGTTATTTACCTGGAATATGATTATTTGGAATAGTCAGTTATCATGAATGTGAGATATTGAAAATATTTTATAGTGAGATGCCTTAAAGGAGTAACCATTTATTCGAAGTGAGAAATTGGGGGCATATGATTGAATGTTTGAGATTATGTGAGATAATGATGATTGTCATAAGGTCATTTGAATATAAAAGGTACAAGAGATAATTATAAGGAATACTGTGATTGCTCTTATGGTGAGAACTGAAGGTGACGATGTATTGAGATTATGAAATAAGTTGACTTTCCATGAATAAGTTATACTATGTTTGGTTCTAAGTGGATTTCAAAGAAAGATGAGTCTCAGTCATGGAAATGAATCAGGGTTTTCCTCGTAGTATGAATGATTCACTGATGTACATTAAGTTTTCATTATGATATTAGAAGATCACGAGAGAAATTGTTTGATGAAATTGATGAAAGAAATTTTTATCAGGTCCTAGATTTGTACAAGTATTGCAGAAGTAATGCATCTGATCGGAGGAAGGTTTACGATGAGATCATACCTTGAAATTTTGGAAATTTTTACTGATGGTATCTTAGTTCGAAAATAAGAAATGAAATTTATGTAATTGTCCTTGTGGATAGAATTTGTGGAAATGGGAATCAGACTTCACAGTGATGACTTATTATGGAGTAGTGTGCAGAAAGAGTGACATGTGGCAGAATCCAAGATTTATTGAGTTTGAGAGATTGATATATAATCTTAGTGGACAGACTGGCGTATAAGGTTCACGTGATAGATATGATGGTTATTATATTGTAATCTTAGAGAGATTGATATGATTATTTGAGGTCATATGATATGATCATAAGTGATATGTTACATGATTATTACAAGATATGGTGACTAGACGGTTAATGGATGTTATGGTTCTCCCTGAAGGATTGTGTGAATATATTGAGTCAATTGATCTCATTTTAAAGGTTTATTGCATTATAGTGAAATATTACCTACGATTGAGAATCTTCATTTTGAGTTATGAGATATATAGATTTATTTAAGTTTTGGTTATGCAGTTTCGATTACTTATTATCGGTTGTACTTTTGATGTGAGTAAAATTGTTTTGGGTACAAAAATGGAAAACCTAAGATGATCACTTGTGTGACTTTTACTTATAATGGAATTGTATCTTTGGGTTAAGTAAATTTGATGAGGAATCCTATATGGTTACCAGAAGTCTTATTCAATGGTGATAGACTTAATCAGAGTATTGTTCAAAGTATGACATGAATAGAAGTTTTGGGAGAATAGGCAAAGTTGAATCTTGAACTTCAGATTGGGAAGTTAGTGAGGTTTCTTAAGTTGAGAATATCATATCTGATTCTTATGATGATACTTTAAGTTAGTACCTTAGTCTTCAGCTGGAATGAGTATGTGATATCAAGTACTTGGTGCATGGTTCAAAAGTATGGACTAAAGGACTTAAGTTTGAATTTCTCAAATTTTGAAAAGGAAATGTCAATCGAGTTTAGAAATGATTGCGTATGTGAATCTTTCCTGAAAGATTCTGCCAAGTTTGGGTTTTGTACTCAATGTTTTGGAATTGATACCACGTTTTTATGTTTTGGATCATAAGGTTTTATTCTTGATCAATCTTCTTGGTTTCTAGTTTAAGCATTTGAATAATTGATATTTATATCGTGAATTCGATATCAGTATAGATCCTTGAAAGGTTTGTAATAGAAGGTCAATGAATGAGTTAATAAGTTGAATAATGTCGGATGATTGATTAGGTTCTACACAATAGCTATCAAGTGTCTTTTCGCATAGCTTCATATGAGGTACAGATATATGTTAGAGAGGTTGTCCGATTTCATGGATTGCTAGTGTCCATTTTTTAGATAGAGAGCCGAGAATTTTTCCCTTGAGATTTGGAAGAGTTTACTTGAGGCAATGGGTACTAAATTAAATTTTAGTACTACCTACCATCCCCTGACAGACGGGAAGTCCGAACGCACTATTCAGACGCTAGAAGATATGCTTAGAGCCTGTGTGCTAGACTTGAGTGGTAGTTGAGAGATTTATCTACCGTTGGTGGAACTTGCCTACAATAACGGTTTTCGGGCCAACATTGATATGCTACCATACGAAGCCCAGTATGGATGAAGATGTCGATCGCCAATCTTTTGGGATGAAGTTGGCGAGAGGAAATTATTGGGTTCAGAATTAATTGAGAGAAATAGGATATCGAGAAGATCAGATTACGGATTAAAGCTGCCCAAGACAGACAGAAAAGCTATGCCGATCAAAGAATAAAAGACTTAATGTTTGAGATTAGAGAGAAAGTGTTCTTGAAAGTAACTCCTATGAAGGGTACTTTTTGTTTCGGCAAGAAAGAGAAATTAAGGCCTCATTTCATCGGACCTTTTATGATACTAGAGAAAGGGGGGAATGTGGCTTATTGTTGGCTTTGCCACCAGAACTTGCAGCTGTTTACAATGATTTTTCATGTTTCTCTATTGAGAAAGTATGTTCATGATCTCATAGTCATGTGGTGAATTATCAGTCTCTTGCAGTTCAGAAAGATTTGACTTATGAAGAGGCACCATGTGCATAGTAGAGAAGAAAAGTTCATGTCTTAAGAAACAAAGAGATTCTTTAAGTCAAAGTCCAGTGAGCTAGATATAAAAGTGATGAAGCTACTTGGAAAAAAAAAAGGAAGATGAGATCCTAGCCAAGTATCCAGAATAATAGATCAAGTAAGTTTAATTTCGAGGACGAAATTATTTTAAGGGGTAAGGTTGTAGCGACCAAGAATTTTTCACGCGATTAAATAATTATTTTAAAATTTCGAAAACCGGGTCGCTAAGATCTCACCCATTTTAAGTTAACGTCACGACGCATTGGTCTAGCCAAATCGAGAAATATCGAGTTGATTCGATTTTAAATTAAATTCCGAATTTCCAAAATTTTATTATTTTATTTATTTATTTAAATTATTATTTTCAAAATCATTTTTAATCCCAAATTATGTAAAGTTCATTTTATCAGATGCATCCTTTCGACCAAGTTGAATTCGCGTGCGAATTTTCCTCGAACTACGTGCATTACTTGCCTAGGTTTTCACACCACCAACCCCCATCCATCACATCCATCCCATACTTCACCAACTCCATAATTCATCCTCACACTCCCTATACATCCTCCCTCAACACAATCAATTCACCATCAATAAATCACAGCCCCATTTCCACCTTCACCACCACCACCTCAATCACAACCAGCCACTGACCAACCACTGCAACCAGCTCAGCTCCATTGCAGCCTCTTCCCAACATCATCAACACAACCACTTCGACCCACCGTTTATCACCTGCAGCACCGCCACCAACCGCCACCGTCACCACCTCAATCACCACTGCTCAACCACACCCAACGCACCTCCTTCCCCATCAATCATCATCATCATCACCACCATCACCACTCACACAGCCACCACCTCCATTTTCGCACCCACCATCACCACCGGCATCAGCATCACCACCCAAAACCCACAGCCCAGTCACCAAATCCGCACCAAATCCTTACCCAAATCAAACCATAAACCAAGAATAGACTAGCCTAGAACATTACCTCGACCTTGACCCATCTCTAGCCAGATTCTCGCCGGAACAAACTCCAATTTTCCCAACCGAGCCTTGATTTTCTGCCCAAAAACCCGCTTCAAATTCTGCCAATTCAGCTCTGTTCGCCCCTCCTCGTTGCCACCACTCGACGGCGACACCCCGCCGGCAAAACGTCGGTGCTAGCTGGAACGGGCGGAGTTTCGCCCTCCGCCGCTCTCTCTTTCCGCTCCTTTGTCTGTAACCGATTGTGTGTGTGTGAGAGAGAGAGAGAGAGAGAGAGAGAGAGAGAGAGAGAGAGAGAGAGATTTGGTTTTAAATTTACTTTTGTGAAATTTGCATCTTAGTCCCCATCTTTTGAAATCGTTCAATTCAGTCCCTGCCGATTTAATTCATTTGATTTTAAGCCCCAAATCTTGAAATGATCATTTCAGTCCCTTATGTTTTAAAATGATTATTTTAACACCTGAAGTTTTAAATTATTTAAGCTTTCAATAATAAACTTTCAAAATATTCATGTTAGTCCCTCAACTTTCAAATTATTCATTTTAATCCCTCAACTTTCAAATTAGTCATTTTAGTCCCTCAACTTTCAAAGTATTCATTTTAGTCCCTCAACTTTCAAATTATCAATTTCAGTCCCCAAATTGTAATTTATCATTTTAACTATAAATTTCAAAAGACTAATTCGACTTAATCTTCTAATTGGCTAGACGAAGCGTACGGAGAATTAAAGAATTGAAGTCGTTTCCTGCTCAACTGTGCACTCGTCAAGTTTAAGGTAGACTCGCCCCTATTAATTGATTTAAATTATGATTGCATGTGAATGCGTATGTTATGTGACTTATGTGAAAGTCATTTTTATGAAAAGAGAAAAGAATGTATTTCTTCGGAAATATTTATGTTGAGATGAGAATATATTTCTTATGAAATATTTATGTCGTTATGCTTGTCATAACTTACTTGCTTTATGCATGAGAAAGAAAGAAAGAAGAGAATATCTTGCAAGATAAATGATGATGTTATGCATAACTTATGTGCTGTATGTGCACGAGAAGAAAGAGCAACCCACACCCTATGATTTTAAAGAGCCTATGATTTTCAAAGAGAAGCCACGTGCTTTAATGCAAAAGAAGAGCAACCCACACCCTATGATTTCTAAAGAGCCTGCATTTATGTGTTCAATTATATTGTAGATTAATTAATTGGCGATGAGTCTACTGAGTATTTCTATGAAATGCTCATGTCTATTTTAACAACATTTGCAGATCTCGGAGAGGGTGGCAAGTGATGGATGATTGTGGCAATAGACGTTAAATGGTTGAAAACCTTATTTTAATGATTTCCGTATTTCCAAACATTAGATAATTTTGAGAATTTCAGTTATTTGAGAAATTATGACATTGTAAATTGCTTTACAATATTAATGGCTCGATTTATTATTTCGAATTGTTTCATAAATGTTTTCAATTTTATCGACCATTACAATATTTAATGTTGCCAAAAAATGAATTTCAGTTATTTCTTCCGCAAAAATATTATTTGAAAAGTTAGATCAGACGATGACGTGGTGACCTGGGTATTTAGAACTCGGGGCGCTACAACCTAGGACTAAGAAGGGAAGAGATTCGATTTTTGTGGTAGTAGATCGCTTTAGTAAAATGATACATTTCATACCATGCCACAAAACTGATGATGCTACCAACATAGCTGATATTTTCTTTAGGGAAGTCGTGTGCTTACATGGGGTTCCTAAAAGTATCGTCTCGAATAGGGATGTTAAATTCCTTAATCATTCTTAGAGAGTCTTGTGGAACAAATTGGGAACAAAACTACTTTTCTCTGCAACTTGTCACCCACAGACCGATGGACAGATCGAGGTAGTAAATAAGACCATGATTCAATTGTTGCGCACCATAATCAATAAAAATCTGAAAAACTGGGAAGTGTGTTTACCATTTATTGAATTTGCATATAATAGGGCTATACATTCTACTACTTCTTGTTCACCATTTGAAATTGTTTATGGTTTTAATCCGCTAACACCATTGGATTTAATTCCTTTACCTGTGAATGAAAGTAGTAGTCTGGATGGAAACAAAAAGGCTGAGATGGTTAAATCACTCCACGACAAGGTGATGTTGGTAATTGAAAAGAAAAATGAACATTATGCATCGCATGCTAACAAAGGAAGAAAATGCGTCATCTTTGAACCAGGTGATTGAGTTTGGGTGCATTTGAGGAAGGAGCGATTTCCGGAACAACGCAAATCAAAGTTACAACTGTGAGGAGATGGTCCATTCCAAGTGACTGAAAGGATCAACAATAATGCCTATAAACTAGATCTTCGTGGTGAGTATAATGTTTCGGCTACATTTAATGTTTCTGATCTATCTTCGTTTGATGCAGGTACAGACTCGAGGTCGAATCCTTTCGAGGAGGGAGGGGATGATGTAATCCAGACCATGAATACAAGCCCGCGCAAAGATCCGTTGATGATCAAAGGAGGACCGATGACTCGATTGCAAAAGAAGAGGGCCAACGAAGCAATAGACAAGTTAGTATAAGAAACGGTGGACAAAACTATGTTCATGACTGCAAAAGAAGCAAGTTCCGTGTTGGAGACTAGTCGAGACGACGAGTGGATCAACCTCATTCAAGCCGTCGAAGGAAGTTGTGAAGTTTCAGAATTACGGCCGTAACCCTATAATGCTTACGGTCGTAACGAGTCCACTGCTGAAAATTGAAATTGCTAAAAGTTTGACTTACAGCTGTAACTCAACATGTGTTACGGCCGTAATGTGGCCTCGGGTGAAAATAAGATTTTCAGAAAAAAATGATTTAAGGCCGTAAATTAAGTCTCACGACCTAACTATTAAACAGTAAGATACTTACGGCCGTGAAGAAGGAAGTTACGGCCGTAACTATCAATACGCGTGAACTCCTTAATTTTCTATTATTTTTATTTCTTTCCATATTTGAGCAATTTCCTTCCTAGTTGAATTAGGGATCCTAAAGCTAGATTTGACCCTATTTAAAGGGATGTAATTTTCATTATTAGGGAGACTATTATTGATATTATTGTGAGGCAAATTTGCTTTCAAACTCTATTCTTCATTGAATACAATTCGAACTTGCGAGTTAATCTTATTTGTTCAAATCTCGGTGAGAATTAATATTGCTTGTGATCAAGAGGTCAATATATCTCTGTGATTGTATTGGTTGCTTGGTTCAATTGATTTTAATTGGATCCATAAATCGTGGTTCTTTGGCGTTCTTAGGTCGATTCAATATTTTGTGGGTTGCGTAACTACAATTGCTACGTGGTTCGCATCAGTTAGTGATTTATGTTTTAGCATAGAACCCTTTGCTTCGTACATATTATTCAGGTCACATATTCAAAAATCCAGGTCACATATTACAACATGTAACACCATTTAATGATTTATCATCTCTAATATATCATTGGTCCAGGTCATTCAGACAATAATTTTTATATGCACTTACTAGATTTTTTCCAATCATTTCAAATTGATAACTTGCAAAAAATTGATGCGTATGATATTGATATGAGGCAACATGGTACTAGATGTGAAATGATTTACTCACATCACAGTATTACTCACTTGTAACATAATCCAATCCAATTGACTAATTCACATCATATTTAAAATTAATTGAGGTCACATAACACTAAACTAGGTTACCTGATTAGTATTGCATATCACACATTAATACATCCACTTCCCATTGCATTGTGGTCCATATGTCAATTTCAGACGCAAGCAACATAATGCATTACACATCCTTTATAGTGTTGGTTTCATTTTCGACAGTGAAAGATCTAAATCAACATGTTAGTTTAATCCTTTTATCCAGGTGACATGTCGTAATTAGATGCACAATCTTAATTTGAGATCCGATGGAAAACAGATACATCATAATGTTCGAGGTTACATATACTCGAACAGACTACAAAATAAATATGCGCGCAGACTCATTTCAGTCGAATTAACTAGAAAATACAAATAATCAAGACACGTACAGATTTCGGTTAATAATCTTAAATTTATAGTGCAAACCATCTCCGCACAGATTCGTCTCACACTAACTTCTTCCGTTGACTACCAACGAAATAAAAATCTAAGAAACCGTCTTCATGTTCAGTGGTGGACTCTCAATTTCTAAGATCACGTATACATGACTAAACATAAAGGTTCAATAACTTGATGGTTAATATGGATTTTCTTGTTCTAGTGCTAAAAACTAACCAGCAAATGTGACCACAAACTTCCTGCACTTCTGCAATCCTGAGCAATTTATGTGACCTCGTTTATCTTCGATCTCGAGATTATGAGATGAATTAATCTATTTGTACATACCTCTTGTCCAAATTAGGTTACCAATGATGTGTTGGAAATTGTGTAGTTGTTGATTTGGGAGATGATGTGATGGATAAAATAATGGATATCTGTCAAGTGTGATATATGTAACTCAGTATGTACACTACTATGTACAAATAGCATAACTCTTATGAGACTCTGGAAACAAGGAATTAATTAGTGGTCTTCCTCATTTTCTTTTCATTAAATACATTATGAAGCTCATCAAACAATGGTTAATTGGAAAGACCCGTCTCTTATGGTAAAGTGGAGTAACTGATTGTTTGATTTCAGGGAAAATTCTTGGAACTGAAAGCGTGATTACAGGCCCATATTTTCCATGATTTATGTTACTGTGTGTGTGTGTGTGTGATTTAATTAGGACCTGATTAGTGAATGAATTATAATTATGAGTTGTGTAATTGTAATAGCCTCACATACATATTTTTCCCTAAATGAAATCAATTGCTTAATTTCTCATTTCATCAACTGATATGAAACTCTAATTGTAATTAAGCCTCTGTTTGGTAAATTGTTTATAAACAAGTTTACAAATAACATATTTTTTCAAATCATTTTTCGACCACATTTTATCTCGAAAACATTACATTATTTGTTAAAAAAAAAAAAAAAACTCTTACAAAACAGAGGCTAATATTATTTCTTTGTTTCCTTATTTTGGAAGTTTTTCCAATTAATATTCCCATTGTTTCCTTATTTGAATCCCATTGGATTCGCATGTTCTTATCTACAATTCTGTTGCTAATTTTGTTCTTTAACTGATCCTTTTTAACTGATTTGATTTGATAATTGATCCCTTTAAATACTGCCCACAAACTAACCACTTAAATCCATCACTCTCTTGCTTTGCTTTGTTTTATTTTTTTCTACTTTTTTCTCTTGTTCTTGAACTAAATATTGATCACATTCTTTTATCTTATTCTACATTCCACATTTTTTCTTGAACTAATTCTTGACTACATTCTTAAATTCTTAAAGTAAGGATACCATTTAGATTTTGCTTTATATATGCCCCCTCCTATGATGGTAACTGAGAGCATATGTGTGACTAAATCCACCAAATTGTTTGTTTATCTTGATGTTAGATTTTTCGAGAAAGTAAATAAGGAATTCTTGATTCAAGAAATATGTCGAGTAAAAAAATCAAGAAAGGAGGAGAATTCAAGAAACTAAAAAAATGTAGATGAAGGTGAGACTTTTGTGATGATGTGCTGCAAAACTGATGCTTGCGGTTGTATATCTGTACATATAACTAACAATTTTTTCATTAAATTTATTTGTTTTTGGTTTTAAATTATATGTCAAAAATATTTCCAAATGTGATATTTGTATCAATAATATGAAAATTTATCACAATTTTCAATCTAATCTCGATTTTTTTTAAAGATATTGTTCGAACTATTTGAATAGGGTGTGTTCTTAGGATTATTATTTCATCATTTACTGCTGTTTTGTTGTCAATGTCAGAGAATTTTCATCACCAGTTTTTCAATATATCAAGGTATTAAAACCTTTTTTTTCCCCCTCAAAAAAGAAAGAACAACTTTCCTTATAGATTTGTATTTTTACTGATTTTAAGATGCCATTGATTTAAAATCAATATATTTAATTAAACTTGATAATTGTCTTTTTGAAATATTAATTAATTAATCCCATTTACATGCATTTGAAGATTTATATATGACGTTACGTTCTTGAACTAATTCTTGATCATATTCTAATAGTATTCGTTAAACATGGTCTTTATGGTTTTGAAGATCGATGCACGAAGTTGAATGGAGGAAGACCTTTATCGATAATCCATCGTCCAACAATTACAAGGAAAAATGTGATAGTAGACTATTTATTTAGCTTTTTATAAGTGTATAGCATAGCAATATCCTCTACCAACATATAATTGTCTTATTTTTTTTTTTCAGTTGATAGTGGATGGGATGTCATCACAAATAAGGAGGTCTATGATTTTGCTCAGGGATACAGTCGTTTATCTCTTTATTTGTCATAACATCCCATATATACCAATTCCTGAAGAATAAGGGCCATTTTCTTTTGGTGGACAAACATAACTTATGTGAATTAGGTCTGGGCTAAAGAATTAGAACTAGCGGTTCAGTTCTTTCAAAATTTTGAACGGTTCTGGTTCTAAAAATCAAGACCCATTTGATTCCGGTTCTGGTTCGATCCTCGATTCAGAAACATAATCACAATCAAAATCAAGAACCAGAATCCATAGTACAAAACACGATTTTTTTTATTTTTTAAAAATATAAATTTAAAAAAAAATAAAAAAAAATCATCAATTCTTAATCTTAATGCATGTTATCCGATTCATTAGTTATTATCAATTACCCAACAACTATTGACTTATTCAATATTACAATAACTATACGTAAAACAAGTAATAAACAAAAAATCATAAATCAAAAATAATTTTTCTTTCACTGGTTCTGTCATTCAGCTTCAAGCCTTCATTTATTAGTTCTTCAAGAATCAACAAACAAAAAATCTTCAATCTTCATCTTACAATCAGTTGTTATCTTGTTTTCAAGGATTTGTTGAACTTATGCAACTTTCCCTGAAAAGGTGGAGAAATACGAGCAGAAATTGAAAAATATTTAGAAGGAGCATATACACGCGGATGAGGAGATATATTACAGTTGGTTCTTGGTTAGGTTCAGTTCCGTGGGAACCAGAACCATATGGAACCATGCCCACGCCTAAAGTGAATCACGTAGATCAAGAGAATATATATATATATATATAGTTATGATTTTAGGGTAAAAAGTACTCGTTTAAAATTGGAGAGAGAAAATGTGTGTGGTTAAAAAATAGTTTAAGAAATTGTGTAATTTATAAATTGAGATTCTGTTCGATAAAACCAATAAAAACTTGTGGGCTTTTGCAGAGAATGTCTGCAAAGCGATGTTGACTGTTTGAAACGCAGTTTGCAAAAAAAAAAAAAAAAAAAAAAAAAAAAAAAAAAAAAAAAAAGCTACAAATTGTAAATAGACACTTGGATGGCCTTACATATTGTACATGAATTGTCAAAATTGGATGTCAGCATGCATAATTCTTATCATCCACTCCATCAACTCAATTTCCCCTGTAAATTTGCATAGACATCACATCACAAACTACCTTATCAGAATATCCACCAAAAGAAAAAGTCACCAAAACTTGTTTAATCACCTTAATTTCCCCCGACTCAGTCAGCCACTGCAATTTATAAGGACTAAGATGTTTTAACTTAGGCAATCCCAATTTTCAACCAATATTGTACTAACTACATTAGTACAACTACCCCTATCAGTCATCATACTACACACCTTATCATTCAGATATTATCCCTCTGTTCATCCACATTACCCACAACATCCACATTACGTCTAATGCTAAGAGCATGCCTATTAACAAGTGACTCGCCTACTACAACATTTGTCAATTTACTACCATCACAAGCACTCCTTAATTTGGGCACTTTTTCAATTTTACCTCCAGATACAACTTTCTCTTCACACCAAACGTTTAAAACACTTAATATTTCTATCCTTAGGAGGCTTGGACTCAGAAGTATAATTACCTTTGGATGATGGTTCCTCTCTCCTTTTTGAAACGTGTTCTACACTCTCCTATTTTGATCGAGATGTAGGATAAGAGCGCGGAGATGACCATGCTCCTTCCTAGCATGACATTCACGCCTTTTATCCCTCCTAGCTCTAGAATCAGGAAGAGCTCGTTCCCTGAATCGTTTTTCTTCCATTGCACCCTCCCTATCCATCCTAGCCATTATCTTCTCAATTTGTTCCTGCATGACTTCCAACAGTTCTAAATTCTTGTTATCACTTGATGATGAGGATGATGAAGATTTTTCCCAACGAGACATGTTTAATAACAAAAAAAAGAAATAAAATTCCTAAAAAAATTTATCACTCGTGTATCACTCAAAATCCTCCTCTAATCACTTCAAGGACAACCGAGAACTTCAAGTAATGGTAGGTCAAGATAAGACACGAATAAGAACAAGAAAATTTGAAATCGAGAAAATTTTCGAAATATTTGGGGATCAATATGGAATTTTCTGACTTTTTTTTAATCTGCCAGAAAATTTGATTACAAGTATGGTAGAAAAATGGGAATTGGATTTGGACGAAAAACGAACAAGAAAAACACTTTTGAAATTTTTTGGACTGATATTTATGGATCAAAACTGCAAAAATTATGAATTACACGAAGAACACGAAGAACATGAAAAATCAAGAAAATACCAAGAACTGAATCTAGATCCAAGCTCTGATACCAGATGACGCGATCCCAATAGGGAATCTCGAAGAAAACGCGGAATAACGAATTGAAAATCGTAGGAAAGATCTAGACGCAGTGAAAACACAAGAAAAAATAAAATAAATTAACTGAAACAGATAAAATTGATGATAGGACCTTGACCTGATAATCACGACGCGAAGATTTGACAATGCGGATTGAAGATCCAAGGTTTTCGAAGCACCACAAGGACTTGTCAATTTCCTTGATAAGTTTCTGATGGGAACGCCACAAATATATCACAATATTTGCTAAGTTCAATTGGTTGTTCTTGAAGAACACAAAAGGTAATCCTCAACCTTTCTAAGAGAACACTCTCAATTTCATTCAATAATATCAAAATTGTTTTACAATAATGAAATTGTCAATAATATAATGAAAAATGACCTAGCTCTAACCCTAGCTGCATTAGGGGTTCAAAAAATGTAATTAATAATTAATGAAACGGAAACTAATTTAAAAATCTCAAAAATCTGCTTCTGTCACAAACACGAGATCGCTTGGGCATTGGTGTCGCGATCGCTGTCTGTCTTGATTTTACCTTCGGTATGAGAGATATAGGAAATGCTTCTTGGCCGATGAAGGTATTCTCAGTGCCTCTTTCCCTTGTGATCCCTATTAGGGGTCATAAATGTAGAAGAATAGCTTGTTGAGAGTGCTCCACTGGCCATTTCTTGTCTCTTGGCCAATGGAAGTCTTCTCAGCGCCCCTTCCATTTATGATCTCTAGTGGGAGTTCTTGGTGTGATTGAGCTTGCTGATTGTGTTTCTTTGGCCATTTGTCTGTTATGATTGCTTCCAAAATTTTCCTTTGCAATGATGCATTGAGGAAGGCAATGACACAAGCTTGCTGAAGACACTTTATAGGTTGTCTCCATATCTTTGCATCGAGATTTTTTTGGGTTTACTCCCTCTTTAATAGTTGATAGGAGAACAATAGTATTTTCGTTTTGTTTCCCCTGACTTGTAAGGACATTTGATAATAATAAATATTTTATATGAACGTATTTTGTTCTTATTTTTATTTCGAACATGATCGTTCACATTTGTCCTAATCATCATGGTGCGCGGCTAGCATCTTTATTTTATTTAAGCATATATAGTATTTCTTTATATTTTTTCGCTCTCCCATATGGAAGGAACATACTTCTTTAAATACTTGTCATTAATAGATCTTAGGTGTTTTGTGCTATCCAAACTTCCAAATGATAAGTTCCATTAGGAAACACGTTGTTTACTCTGTATGGTTCCTCCCAATTGGGTGACCACTTTCCCGTATTTTGGATCTTTACTATTTAGAGGGAGTACTATTTTCCACACTAAATCGCCAGACCAAATAATTTGGCTATAAGAAGGTACTCATCTTCAACCTCTATCTTCACCCCAACCTTGCCGCCGCTCACTCCCGCTCTCACTTCCATCCCCACCCCACCCAATTCCCAAATCCTAGCTATGAAATTGCAGCGTTAGTTTCCCATCCCAACTCCCACTGTCACCCACCCCACTATTTTCTTGCATATGCATCAGAGTAAATGGCTCGACATAGTAATTTTGGGGTATAATAATTTTGATAAGGCCGTCTTCCAATTTTTTTACCGAGATGCGAGAATTGCATTTACAAAGAACTATACCATTTCTCTAAACCAACATACAACCACTGCAAATCATACCTCATGTTCGTGATGAGCTAGATAGGCAAGAACCGGTCCCATTGATGAGACAAGTTCTCGCCATCGTGGTGGTAGTGGAGGGGGGTGGTGGTGTCGTATTGATGGTGGCCGGTGAGTGTTGAAGAAGAGTAGGGGACTTGGATGTAATTTACATAAAAATTGACTTGTTTTCAACATTTTGAGCATTTCCAAATTTTTACACTGAAAACGAAAAAAATTCTTTTGAGTTTTCTTTACAAATTTTTGGCATGTTTTTTATACACATTTTCAAAAATATGAAGGGGAGCAAGTTTTCAGCATTTTAGAAAACTGAAAAAGGCTTGAAAAAAGTAAAGATAATGGACCCTTAAATTTTGTGAAGAATGTGTTATTGAAAAGAAAAGCATGGTGCCATTAAAACTAGCATTCATAAATTCACATCTATTATTGAATATTTACATATTGATCTCTGGGCACCAGTACCTTTAAATACTCTTAGTGATTTAAGGTTCTATATGCTTATAGTATATAACTTATAATTCACATCTTTTCTTGAATATTTACATGTTGATATTTGGGACCAGCATCATTAAATACTCTTAGTGAGTTTAGGTTTTATACGCTTATAATATATAATTTACAGAAGTAATGTTGTCTAGTAAAAGATAACTGCCTTATTTATTTTGCGATGAATATGGGATGTTATGACAAATGAAGAGATTAATGACTTCCCGAGCAAAATCATAAACTTCCTCATTTGTCATGACATCCCATACAATATCAAACGTTCAAAATAAGACAATTAAAGTTTATATGATACAAACATCATTTATTTTATATGCTATGAACCTTGAAGTTAAATAAATAATCTACCGCATTTTTCTTCGCAAGACGATGGACCATCAAATAAGATCATCTTCTGACGACTTCCGACTCATTATCTTCAAAAACGTAAAGACCATGTCGAAAGATTGCTGTTAGAATGTGATCAAGAATTAGTTCAAGAACAAAAGAAAAGCGTAGAAGACAATAAAAGATTTCCATATTGACGAATTGACAAATATAGAAATAAATAATATTAATCATTTCAAGTTGATTTTCTAAACATCGTTCGTGTCAAATTAAATAAAAACGTATAAGATTCAAATTTCTCACGTTCTAAGAATTCCAGGGACCCATTATATTGAATATAAAACAAAGAATTAAAAGAGATTTCTTTTAATGTCTAAGGTAATTAATTCAATGAATTTGCGACTATTTAATTATAATGAATTTTGAGAGTTGGTGCTTCCGACTTCCTTAAGTTTATTCGAAGGAGCAATAACCTAAAAGGAGCAATAACTTAAATGATAAAATGCGTGTAAATGGAATTATTCTATATAACAAAATAATAATTAAACTAAAAAAGACACAACTATCAATTTTAATTATATACAATCTTATTTTTAAAAAAATCAAAGTAAAAAAAAAAAAAAAAAATATATATATATATATATATTCTAATTGTTAGTGAGGAGATTTTACAGAAATAAAGACGGGCATCTTAAAATAAGTAAAAAATAATATGAAAAATATTGTGAAAAGTCGATAATATGTTTATTTCATTTTAAATAAAAAAAATGTTCGTTATAAATTTCTAATAACTTGATATCTATAAAACTGCAATAATAGCCATGATGCAATAACAACCCCAGGCACACACGCTAAAATAATTTATCACTACTCAAATATTAAACTCGAGTTTAGATTGAAAATCACAAGTTAGAGACAATAATTGTGACAATATTTCTTATGATTGATACTTGATATTGTGATAAATATTATTCCGTTACATACTCATTTAGATTTTTAATTTCTTTTAATAACGTATCTTTAGTTTAAAATAATAAACAAAGTCTCACCTTCTTCAGACTCTACTTTTCTTCATTTTCTTGAATTCTCCGCCTTCTTGATTTTTTTTTTTTTTTTTTTACTATAATCAAGAATTCTCTTCTAATTACTTTCTTGAAAAATCTGAAATCAAGATGTTTGAACAATGGTACGTATGAATAAGATATTAGTGGATTTGGTCACAGCTTTTCTCTCAATTCCCATCATAGGAGGGGACATATAGATCTCAAAACAAAACAAGCCAAATGTAAATGGCACCCTTATTTTGATTCATCTTGTCTGTCTTCGATACCCTTCAATAGGGCGAGTTAAAAGTTTAAGAACGTGATCAAGAATTAGTTGAAGACAAAAAGAAAAACATGGAAGAATAAAAGAAAAACTTAGAAGTAAATAAAAGATAGCAAGAGAAAATATTGTTAGTTTGTGGGCAGTATATAAAGGGAGAGGAGAGGAAATAATAACAAAAAGGGATTAAATACGTGTTAAGTGAATAAGTCGGTTAGAATAAGAATCTAATTAAGGAAGAAAATTAGCAACAGAATTAGATAATTAGAACAGGCAAATTCAATGGGGATTCAAATAAGGAAACAATTGTAAAATTAAATGGGAAAATCATCCAAAATAGAGAAATAAAGAAATATATTAATTACAATTTGAGTTTCAAATCATGTCTTGATCACGTTTAATTTTACAATTGTTTCCGCATTTAATTGAATCCCCATTGGATTTACCGGTTCTAATTATCTAATTCTGTTGCTAATTTTCTACCTTAATTAGATTCTTTTTCTAACTGATTTATTCCCTCAACTCGTATTTAATCCCTTTTTGTTATTATACTTCCTCTCCTCCCCCTTTATATACTGCCCACAAACTAACAAATAACAATATTTTCTCGCTATCTTTTGTTTTCTTCAATGTTTTTCTTTCATTCTTCCAAATTTTTCTTTTTGTCTTCAACTAATTCTTGATCATGTTCTTAAACTTTTAACTCAACCTATTGAAGGGTATCGAAGACAGAAAAGATGAATCAAAATAAGGGTGCCATTTACATTTGGCTTGTTTTGAGATCTATATGTCCCCTCCTATGATGGGAAATGAGAGAAAAAGTGCGACCAAATCCACTAATATCTTACTCATACGTACTGTTGTTTCGTTCTTCTTGATTTCTGATTTTTCAAGAAAGTAATTAGAAGAGAATTCTATATTTACATTTGGCTTGTTTTGAGATCTATATGTCACCTCCTATGATTGATGGGAATTGAGAGAAAAAGTGCGATCAAATCCACTAATATCTTACTCATATGTACCGTTGTTTGTTCATCTTGATTTCAAAATCTTCAAGAAAGTAATTAGAAGAAAATTCTATATTTACATTTGGCTTGTTTTGAGATCTCTGTGTCCCCTCCTATGATGGGAATTGAGAGAAAAAGTGCGACCAAATCCACTAATATCTTATTCATACGTACCGTTGTTTGTTCATCTTGATTTCAGATTTTTCAAGAAAATAATTAGAAGAGAATTCTTGATTGTTGTAAAAAAATCAAGAAGGCGGAGAATTCAAGAAAATGAAGAAAAGTAGGGTCTGAAGAAGGTGAGAATTTGTTTATTATTTTAAACTTAAGATATGTCATTAAAAATAAATAAATAAATAAAAATCTAAATGAGTATGTAACGGAATAATATTTATCACAAATATTTGTTTCAATCATAAGAAATTTTTTCAAAATTATTGTCTCTAACTTGTGATTTTCAATCTAAAGTCGAGTTTAAAGATATTATATTGTTCGATTTATTTGAGTAGTAAAAAATTATTTTAGCGTGTGTGCCTCGGATTGTTATTGCATCATGGCTATTATTGCAGTTTTATAGATATCAAGTTATTAGAAATTTATAACGAACACTTTTTTTAAATGAAATTATTATGGACTTTTCACAATATTTTTCATATTATTTTTTACTTATTTTAAGATGCCCATCTTTATTTCTATAAAATCTCCTCGCTAGCAATTAGAATAATTTTTATTTTTTACTTTGATTTTTGTAATTTAAGATTGTATATAATTAAAATCTATATTTGTATTTTTTTGTAGTTTAATTATATTTTTGTTATATAAAATAATTCCATTTACATGCATTTGAACATTTAGGTTACTGCTCCTTCGAATAATTTTCTTAATACTTAAGGAAGTCGGAAGCATCAACTCTAAAAAATCATTATATTTTAAATAGTCGCAAATTCATTGAATTAATTACCGTAGATATTAAAAGAAATCCCTTTTAATTCTTTGTTTTCTATTCAATATAATGGGTCCTTGGAATTCTTAGAACGTAAGAAATTTGAATCTTATACGTTTTGATTTAATTTGAAGGATGTTTAGAAAATCAACTTGAAATGATTAATATTATTTATTTCTGTATTTTGTCAATTCGTCAACATGGAAATCTTTTATTATCTCCTTCGTTTTTCTTTTGTTCTTGAACTAATTCTTGATCACATTCTAATAGCAATCTTTCGAAATGGTCTTTACGTTTTAGAAGATAATGAGTCAGAAGACGTCAGAAGATGATCTTATATTTGATGGTCCATCGTCTTGCGAGGAAAAATGTGGTAGATTATTTATTTAACTTTTTGTTCATATCATATAAAATAAATGATGTTGTATCATATAAAGTATAGTTGTCTTATTTTGATTGTTTGATATTGTATGGGGTGTCATGACTAATGAGGAAGTTCATGATTTTGCTCTGAAAATCATTAATCTCTTCATTAGTCATGACATGCCATATTCATCGCAAAAGAAATAAGGCAATTATCTTTTATTGGACAACATTACTTTTGTAAATTATATACTATAATAAGTATATAGAACCTGAATTCGCTGTACGAGTATTTAATGATGTTGGTCCCACATATCAACATGTAAATATTCAAGAAAAGATGTGAATTTATTAGTTATATACTATAAGTTTATAAAACCCGGAATCACTAAGAGTATTTAAAGATTATGGTACTCAGAGATCAACATGTAAATGTTCAATAATAGAGGTAAATTTATGAATGCCGGTTTTAAAGGCACCATGCTTTGCTTTCCAATAACAAACTCTTCACAAAATTTTAGGGACGGGTCTGTTCTCTTTGTTGTTTTCAAGTCTTTTTTAATTTTCTAAAAAGCTGAAAACGTGTTCCCCTTCGTAGTCTTGAAAATATGTATAAGAACATGCCAAAGTTTTTAAAGAAAACTCAAAAGAATTTTTCGTTTTCATTGTAAAAACTTGAAAATGCTCGAAACGTTGAAAACATGTCAATTTTTATGTAAATTCCATCAAAGTCCCCTAGTATTCTTCAACACTCACTGGCCACCATCGATACGAAGCCACCATCCTCTCCAATCAATGAGACCAGTTCTCGCCTATCTAGTTCATCGCGAACAAGAGGTATGGTTTGCAGTGATTGTATGTTGGTTTAGAGGAATGGTATAGTTCTTTGTAAATGCAATTCTCGCATCTCGGTAAAAAAATTGGACGATGGCCTTATCTAAATTACTATGCTGAGCCATCTACTTTGATGCATATGCAAGAAAATAGTGGGGTGGGTGATTGTGGGAGTTGGGGTGGGTAGGTGACGCTGCAATTTCACAACTAGGGTTTGGGAATAGGGTGGGGGTGGGAGTGGGAGCGGGAGTGAGCGACAGCAAGGTTGGGGTGGGGATGGAGGTTAACGATGAGGACCTTCTTATACATATTTGAAAGTTTTGGACCTCTAGGGCAGTTTTTTCTATTTAGTATCGTATTTCTTAAAATAAAAAAACTAAATGATTTTCAAGTTCTTCCTTTTAGGAAATAATTCTTCACAATGACAAACCAAACATATTTTCAAAATTCTTAAAATAGACACACAAATCTCAAAATTAAGAATGAATTAAAAACTTAAAACTGAAAAACAAATAGAACACAACTTAAATTCAATTTTTATCATTTCCAAAACATCATGTTTTCATAAGTATCCACAACCCTTTATAGTTTATGAGGCTCAGCCTTTTATGTCAGATTAAATAGTTATTAGAATGTAAATTTACTGTAGCAAAGCTATTATCAACTCATGATTTAGCTTGCAGAGTGCCGATTTCATTGTTTTGAAAGTAGAAATTACGTATTTATTATTCAAAAGATTCTGGTGAGACTTTTATGGATTTTTATTGTAATATTTTTTTATCTAACAGCTCGTTTGATGTAGGATATTTTGGAAGAAATTTGAATTTTTGAAAGTATATGTGGTTAAAAGGAAGCTGAAATGTGTGAAAATTCTGGATCCCATAAAAACTTGTGGTTGGAAATGAATTTGAAGAAGGAAATGTACAAATTTTCTAGACCAAAAGGTGGCTAACTTCTGTAAAGAGATCAAATCCCAAAATATGATTATTTTCTAGCAAAAGTGAAAACACTAAACCTAGCTAAACTGAAAATTAATTTTAAATTACTTGTTAGACACTAGATAGGCGATAATCAGTAGTATATGTGATAACCATTTTTTTTTTTTAACTATTCTGACTAGTTCGTGCAAGTTAGATCAATGATCATGTCTGTTGTTACGATTACATAAATTAAATGATAGTAGCAAACTAGCACACTTGAAATAACGAGGTAAACCCCGAAGAAAAGAATTCATGAATCCCCATGCCACATGTCAAAAAATCTATTAATTAAATTGATCAAAATTATAGTAGGATCCATTTTGTAATTTCAAAAAAATTAACAAAAACAATCAAAAGAACTAAGAATACTCCCTAAATTTCTTCTCTGTTTGACTTGATGTTGAGTGGAATCAAACCCATGTTTTGACTTTATTGCCACTAGTGTTACACCGAGGTGAGGCACGATCATTTTTTACTCACATATATTGAATTTATATGTTAACATGTGAAATGAATATTTAATTAAAAATGAGAACACAAAGAAGGACAATTAATTACAAAAAATATACATTACAAAAAATGACTTTAATGTTTTTTAAAAACTTTTTTACGGTTCATATTTTTATCATTTAAGAAATTTCTTTAAATATTATAATTTGAATTGATTTAAAAATTAAAATGGAAAAGAAAAATTACATTTAAATAGAATTTATAATAAGTAAAAAAATAGATATATTCGTGATATACGCTTGAAATTTTATTAAAACGAAAAGGAAAAGAAAAATAGATTGATGAACACTCTTATTTCATCATCTTTCATTTTCTATTTTTAAATAAAAATATTTATGTGATATTTATATTGACAATTTTTTTTTTTTTACGAATTTTTTAAAAAAATGTAATTGATTTTAAAGAGGGAAAGACGAATCAAGAAATTTCGGGATCTGAAAAATGCAGCTATTTAAAAATCTGCATTCAGTTGGATTATTTTAAATCTGAATTTTGTCCAAAATGAATAGTAAATAGTGAATTAATAATACTAATTACCATTCTAGGAAATGTGTTTTAGATAGAAAAATGGGGACATAACTGTTTTTGAGAAGTGTTATCCCTTTTTTTATTACGTTTTTTTTCTTTCTTGTGAGCATATTTAGTCCTTGTTTGAGCCCTTATTATCTACAAAATGAGTTTTATAATAATGATTTTGTGGATAATGTATACTTAAGCACCTGTTTGAGACTCATTATTTCAAATAATGTAGTTTGTAATAGTAAATTTTGGTACAATGAGCTTTTAAAAAGTATAAATTCTTTTTAATTTATATGTAAACTATTTTATTAATAGAATGTTAGTTAAAAATGAGGTTTTGAATAAAGTGTACCAATATGGGTCAAATTTTTTTATTTAATTATTTTTTTTACACTAAGTTGCCACAATTGTAAAAGTTAGAACTTAGATAACTTACTACTAAAAAAAAATAAAAATTAAAAGCTTAAATGACCATTTACATAACTCATTTGCATAATTATTCAATTTTTAATAATTATTGACTTAATTAATCTATGCATCTCGATTCATAAAAGTGGTCGATTGTTTAACCGACAAGACGTAATACTTTATCATTTACCCTTAAGGAATTGATTTTTCAAGAATCATTTTTTCTCTCAATCACAAATTCTTTAAAAAAATTAATTTTTTTACAATTTTCATACTACTTTTTAAGTATACGTTCTAACAAATCACTTTTTCACAAAAATAATTCTCAAAAAATCAAAATCAAATTGTTAAATTCCGTATAAACCGGTCTACAACACGAAACCACCATCAATGATAGAATTTTAAAAAATTATAGATAGAAACTATCAAAAAATTCAAAACTTTTCAATATAACGCGACTCTTCATTTTCCACTTAGCAGTCAAAGTGTTATGCTAAAGAAAGAATTATTTTTATACGTTTTAAATAAATGTATTTAACCACACCCTATTTTGAAATATAATGAGCTTGCTAACATGCCTTTATTTTTATGTTGATAAAAAAATTAAACTAATTGTTAAAGTCAGTAATACGTATTTTACATATTTTTATTAATTAAATTTATAGTATTAAACATAAATAAATAAAAAAAATGAATATATAAATAAATAAAAATAATTAAACAAAATGAAATAAATAAATGAACAAAATGAGTAATATGGGTGTCAACTCGAATTGAAATTAATTATTTTTGACTAAATTAAATTTAATTAAGAAATTATAAATATCATTACTAAATAAAACAATTTTGAAATTGTGTGAACTTTGAAAAACTTGAAATGTACAAAATAAAACTTTTACATTTAATCTTTCATGTGATTTTAGTAAATGCATGTTTATAGTTGACTCTCACTCATGAGTTCATATTAAAGTTCTCGTTGAGATTTTCAATTTGATATCCATAGTGCATATTTTTTTATTTCAAAATAATAGTATAATTATCAAAATTATTCTGATTCGTTCAAATACTTCTACTTTAGAAAAGACGGTTTAGACGGAAAAAGTTCAAAAACCTATTTTTGGGAAGTGCTCCCCCTTTATATATATAGCTAGTATTTCATCCGTGCAATGAATGAAAGTTGTTATCCACAATATCGATTTCAATAAGTATTCATAAAATCTTAATGATTATACATAATCAACATATGAATAAATGTATAAAAAATAAATTTCTATTATAATAATTATTAGAATATAAAAAATAACATAACTAATTCAAATTATTAAAAACATCTTTAAATAATAAACGTCAATTTATATATTAAAATAATAAATGACTATTGATTTCAATAATTTTTATGAAGTATTATTAACTTCATCAAAAATGCAATTTAGTAGTTTTTTTAAAAAAAAATACTATATCATGTTTGATGTAATATTATGTGTACAAATATTGTTGCACGTGTAATGTATTAATATACTAGTATTACACCCATGATATGCACGGTTATTTGTTACTTACATATATCAAATTTATATTTTAACATATGAAATGAATATTAATTAAAAATGAGAAATGAATGAAGAAAATTTATTACAAAAAAAAGGGTTCAATTACGCGTACATTAATTCTTTTTTACTATTCGTATATTTACCGTTTCAGGAAATTTCTTTAATACTGTAATCTAAATTAATTTAAAGCTTACAATCTACAAATAAAATTACATTTACATCTTTTAATAAGTAAAAAAAATAAATATATTTGTGATATACGCTTAGAGATTTATTAAAACGAAAAAAGAAAAAGAAAAATAGATTTATTAACACTCTTATTTCATACACTTTTCATTTTTATTTTTTTAAAGAAATATTTATATGATATTGAAATTAAATTATTTTTATTTTTATTTTTACCAATTTTTTAAAAAATGTAATTGATTTTTAAGAGGCAAAGGGGGACCAAGAAATTTCGAGACTTGCAGAATGCACCTATATAAAAATATGCATTCAATTGGATTCTTTTAAATCTGAATTTTGTCCAAAATAAATAATAATAAATAGTAATTAATACCATTAATTACCATTTTAGGAAATATGTTTTAGGCGGAAAAATGGGCTAATACCTATTTTGGGAAGTGTTCTTCCTTTGTGTATTACAATTTTCTACTATGAACATATTTAGTCTTTATTTGAGCCCTCTTTATCTACAAATGAGTGTTGTAATAGTGATTTTTTGGAAAATTGGTATTTAAGCTCCTGTTTGAGACTCATTACTTCAAATAATGAAGTTTGTAATAGTAAATTTTGGTTGTTAAAAAATAGGATTTTTTTTTTTAAAACAAATTTATATGTAGATTATTTTAGTAGTAGAACGACTTACTATAAAAAAACTTCAATGACCATTTGAATAGCTCATTTGCATAACTATTCAATTTTAATGGTTATTAAAATAATTAATCTTTTTAAAATATAATTTCTATATTATAACAAATAATTTATCACTATCCGAACAGTATTTATAGAAATTGGTACTAACTATTGGCTATGCTTTAATACTAATCGTATTCCACGGATTTTTTTTTAAATTTTGCGAAGTGCAAGTATTCTGCTCCCCTCAGTTACCATAGACAAAACATAATTAATTAGCTTCAAATTACCAACCCCCCTTTGCTAACACAGCAATAAGCAATTATCAATTAAGAAAATAGGTCATTTGCATAATAATACCACAATTAGCAACCCCACAAACTGACAAGGAAAAATCTTCTACTCCCCCTTTTTGTAACAAGTAAAGCCAAGGAATACAGGAGGAGCATATAGTGAAACCAAACTGTAGTATGTTATTACAGTCATCTAAAGTGTTAGTGATCAAAAAGTCATCCATCGAAGAATTAGAGGGAAAAAAAAGGTAGAATCAGTTAACGATCAACCTCATTGCTCTTCTTTGCTTTCTTCTCAACAGATTCTGAAGCACCACCAGTCATTTTCCTCATTAAGAAAGAAGCAGATACAACAATATCAATTTCCTAAGCATGACTTGCACCCGTTGTTAGAAATGTTGTGATATGTCAATCCCTATTATTATGGGATTGTGTATATCTCGAATTTCATAAATATTTTTACATTATGTAGCCCATATTACGTATCATGGTTTAATTAGGTAAACTGTTGAATTAATAGAAACCTGATTTAATTAGAAGATTTTCCTATTAATACTACAACTTTGATGGACAGTTGAGATTACAAAGCTATAGGAGATTACTAAATTTGAACTCCATCATCAGGGTTCAACTAATGAAACACAACTAAAGGCTTAGGTTAAGAGAGAGAAGGCAAATTTCTAGTCAATACTTACTTCGTGATTGAATTAAATGCTGTGACAAGATCTCATACATTTCTACATTATTGCTATGGATTTTAGTATTTCTTATGATTCACAGTAATTAATTTTATGGTCAAGATCCTAAATCAAAATCATGTTTAAGTTTATATGATTCGCATCAAGATTCTAGTTTACATGTGGTATGAGAGACAGATTGAACTATAAAAATTAGTTCTATGTATGAATAAATCAAAGCTATCATCATGTTCCACAATTATAGAGATTGATTTATGTTTTCTTTGCATCATATAAATCTGTTGTAAAAAAATTTCGTATATTAGGGTTCTTAAATTTGTCTATTATATCTTGTATGTCGATCATGAAATCACGAGTGACTAACTCAGAATTCGACGAAATTTGGTATTTTGATTGGAAACGGTAAAATCTTTAAGATATATGGCTTTTCCATATTCTTTTTGGATTTTAGCCTTTTGAAGTTGTTTATACCTCCGAAATCACGTTTTACTGATTTCGAACATAATGTTCATACACATATATTGAGTTAAAAATTTATTTTACGATTCTGTGAATTGATTCGTGATCCTCATAATGAATATAATAATTCTGTAAAAAAAAGTGTTCGGGAAAATGTTATTATTCTGTCAATATTAATGATATATTGTATGCTTCTATTAAGTTGTGCATACGATTTGAACTGCAATAATATCACTGTTTGTTTATTTACTTGCGTTATGTGTTACCCACGGGGTTGATTTATTTTTGCAATTAAGCAAGTGTAGGATATCCACATATACCATACATGTTTAATTGTTAGTTTTGATAACTCATTTATGAATGAATCTTAGTCAAATATGTTTATTGTATTTATAACTCAAAGATTAAATGTAGTGAGCTTGTTTCTTTAATGCAGTTCCACATCCTGCTCAACTTAATACCTATATCAACTTCGTTCCCGAACTAGATGGAACTAACTACTCAGAGTGGAAGGAGCGTGTTGAGTTCAGTTTGAGGGTTCTTGTTATTGATTTGGCTCTTACTGTGGACAAACATGCTGATCTTACTGCTTCGTCCACAGAAGATGAAATTAAAGCCTTCAATGCTTGGAATCGAGCCAACAAACTGTGCTTGAAATTTATGTGCCTAACCACTGCTTCCAACATTAAATCTTCCATCAAAGAAATCAAGATAGCTAAGAAATACTTATCCACCATAACTAAATGCTTTTAAGATTGCTGATAAAGTAATTGCTGGAAAACTTATGATTGAACTCACCACAACCCATTTTGATGGCTCCAAAATTATGCAACATGTACTTGACATGACTAATCTGGCTACAAAATTAGGTAAATTAGGCATAACAGTGGCTGATTCCTGGTCCAATTTATCCTAAATTCATTGCCTCAACAGTATGGTCTTTTTCATATTCATTATAACATGATTAAGGATACGTGAAATGTGAATGAATTAACCAACAAGTTGGTTCAGGAAGAGGCTCGAGTTAAGTAGCAGGGTGATCATGTTGCTCAAGCAAATTACATGATTCACGATAGTGGGAAGAACAAATTCGAAAAGCAAACTGGGAAGGGCATTAAGAAGGACCCATCTAATGAATCAGATCGACTCGTAATGAAGAAAGCTAAGAAGGATGACAAGTGCCACTTTTGTAAAAAGGATGGACACATTCAAAATGATTGCTTGAAACGCAAGGCTTGGTTCGAAAAGAAGGGTAAGCCTTTAGCTTTTGTATATTTTGAATCAAATTTTGTTGAAGCACCTTCTAATAATTGGTGGATTGATTCTAGTTCTAATGTTTGTTTCAAACTCGATGAAGGGATTCCTCACAACCCAGACCACAAATCCAAATGAAGACTACCTTTACATGAGAAATAGAGTCAAAGCCCCAGTTCAAGCCATTGTCACATTTCGTTTAGTATTAGATTCTGGGTTCTTCTTAGATTTAGAGCAAACTCTTTATGTTCCTTCTGTTTCTCGTAATTTAATCTCCTTGTCGAAACTTGATAATCAATGTTTTTCCTTTAAAATAGGTTGTGGTTGTTTTATTTTATACAAGAACAATGATTCTGTTGGTTCTAAAATTTTGGTTAATGGCTTATATCAAATTAATCTTGATTCTTCCTTTTTTGAATCTCTTCTTGTTACCTTGCATCCGAATATTGGTTTGAAACATAATGTCACGAATGAAAGTTCTTCTTTCTTGTGACATTAAAGGCTACGTCATATATCCAGGGAAAGAGTTAATTTATAAGTAAAAATGAGATTTTTTCAAATCTTGATTTTACTGATTTTGATATTTGTGTGGATTGTATTAAGGGTAAACAAACCAAACATACCAAGAAAAAAGCTAGAAGAAGTAACAATCTGCTTGAAATAATAAATACAGACATTTGTGGACCTTTTGATGCTCCATTAATTAGTGGAGAAAAATATTTCATCACTTTTATTGACGAATTTTCACGTTATTTCTATATTTACCTTTTGCATGACAAATCTCAATCTGTAAATACTGTAGAAATTTACAATACTGAAGTTGAGAGACAATTAGGTAAAAAGGTGAAAATTATTAGATCTAATAGGGGTGGTAAATATTATGGAAAATATGATGAATCTCAGCAACATCCTGGTCCTTTGGCTAAACTCTTAGAAAAACTAGGAATTTGTGCTCAATACACAATGCCGGGTTCTCCTTGGTAAAATGGTGTAGCTAAAAGAGGCAATCGCATGCTTATGGAAATGGTTAGGAGTATGATTAGTAATGCTAATTTACCCATATCGTTGTGGATGCATGCCCTTAGGACCATTGTATATATCTTATATTGGGCTCCCAGCAAAGCTATTCCTAAGACACTTTTCGAAATGTGGAAATGATGGAAACCAAATTTAAGATATTTACATATATGGGGTTGCTCAGTGGAGGCATGTATTTATAATCCATAAGAAAAGAAACTGGATCCAAAAATCATTAATGGTAATTTTATTGGATATACCGAAAAATCAAAAGGGTATTGGTTTTACCGTCCTAATCATATTACGAGAATTGTAGAAACCGATAATGCTAAATTAATTGAAAATGGTGAAGTAGGTGGGAGTTATAAAATTAAAGAAGTGATTATTCGAGAAATTGGGGTACCAATTCCCTTATCTTGAATTTCAAATGACATACTTCTGCCTAATGTTGTTGTTGATCAACCAACAATGTAGAACAAAATGTTGATAACCTTGAACTCCATAATGAGACTGTCTCATTGAACCAAATGTAAATGCAGCACCAGAAGTAGCATGAAGGAGGTTCCAAAGACTAAGAAATCGGCTATTTCGGATGATTACGTGTTATAATGACAAGAATCTAAATATAACATAGGGATTAGGAAATATTCGATTACGTAACACAAGCCATTAAATGTGAAGAATCTAAAAAAAGGATCGATGTCATGTTTGAGGAGATGAAATCTATGGCTATTAATAAAGTTTGAGATTTGGTTGAATTACTAGAATGGCACAAGAAAGTTAGTTGTAAATCAATTTTTAAAACCAAATGTGACTCTTATGGTAATATTGAACGATATAAAGCCATAATTGTAGCCAAAGGTTTTAATTAGGAAGAAGGCATCAATTTCAATGAAACGTTCTCTCCACTTTCTAAAAAGGATTCATTACGAATCATTATGGCGTTAGTTGCTCATTTTGATTTAGATTTATATCAAATGGATGTGAAAATGACTTTTCTTTATGGGAGTTTAGAAGAATAAGTCTGCATGGCACAACTAGAAGGCTTTATTACAGATGGAAAGGAAAACATGGTTTGTTTGTTAAAGAAGTCAATATATGGACTAAAACAAGCTTTGCGACAATGGTATTTCAAGTTTCACAATATCATTAGTTCCTCTGGTTTACTGAAAATATTGTTGATCAATGTATATACCTTAAGATCAGTGGGAGTAAGTTTGCATTTTTGGTTCTACACGTTAATGACATATTAATTTCCAGTAGTGACGTTGGTTTATTTCTGGAAACTAAGGATTTTCTTTCCCAAAACTTTGAAATGAAAGATATGGAAGAGGCATCATACGTGATCGGAATATAAATATTTCGTGATAGATCACGTAGATTTTTGGGAATGTCTTAGAATGCCTATATCACAACAGTTTTGGAAAGATTTAATATAGCATCTTGCGATCCTAATGTTGTTCCAATTCAGAAGGGGGATAAGTTAGCCTAACTCAGTGTCCTCAAACTGAATTGGAACGTGAACAAATGAAAGTTTTTCCTTGTGTTTCTCTTGTAGGAAGTTTAATGTATGCACAGGTTTGCACCAGGCCATACATTAGCTTTGTAGTTGGTATGTTGGGCCGTTATCAAAGCAATCTAGGAATTGATCATTAGAAAGTTGCTAAGAAAGTGTTGAGACACGTACAAGGAACAAAGAAACATATGCTCACACTTTTAGCCATACAGATCACCTTGAGGTGATTGGTTACATAGATTCAGATTTTGGGGGTTGTGTGGATACTATAAAAAGCACTTTTGGCTTTGTGTTTGTATTAGCTGGAGGTGTTGCATCATGGAAGAGTGCGAAACAAACAATAATTGCTTCATCCACTATGGATGCTGAATTTGTAGCATGCTTTGAGGCAACAGTTCGAGGATTATGGTTGCAAAATTTCATTTTAGAGCTTAGAGTTGTGGATTCCATTGCTAGGCCGATGAAAAATTTATTGTGATAATGGCGCAACAGCATTCTTTTCAAAGAATGATAGGTGTTCAAAAGGAATAAAGCACATTCTGTTAAGGAAGAGATTCGGAATAAGCGAATGTCAATTGAGCACATTAACACAAGTGCAAATATAGAAGATCTAAAGGGTTGCCACCCAAGACATTTAAGTAGCATGCTGACACAATGGGTCTTGAGTGTAACGAATAGTTTCTTTTTTGTATATGGATTGCTTTGTGTTTATATTTTGACATTATTTTGAAATTTCATTATTAACAATTCTGAATTTTTTATACATTATGTAAATGGATAATAATACCACAAATAGTCTTTTAATTAAACTGCTGAATTAATAGAAACCGATTTAATTAGAAGTTTTTCCTATTAATACTACCACTTTGATGGACGGTTGAGATTAAAAGGCTATAGGAAATTTGGTCCCTCTCTCTAGCTATATATACTGAACTCGTTCCATCATTAGGGTTCAACTAATGAAACACAACTAAAGACTTAAGTTAAGAGAGAAGGCGAATTTCAGATCAATACTTACTTCGAGATTGAATTAAAAGTTGCGGCAGGATCTCATACATTTCTATATTATTGCTATGGATTCTGGTATGTTTTATGATTTACAGTAATTAATTTTATGGTCAAGATCCTAAATCAAAATCATGTTTAAGTTTATATGTTTCGTATCAAGATTCTAGTTTACACCCGTAATTTGATAGTTAGCACTTGATAAACCAAGTCCTGGTTATAAGAAACCATTGGTTCAGTATCTTCAGCATTGTATAGGTAGGCTAGCATCAAATATATGCTCTTCAAACTTATATGTACATGCCATCCAATAGGTTTTGATCCATGGATCACCCAAAACTAATTTCTTCTAATACATTATGGATGAATTTAAACTCTTATGAAAAATTTTGAGCAAAAAGAAAAATTTAGGCTACCTGATTTTTAGATACACGAAGTTGAGATTCAAGAATGTCGAGGAATTTTGTGTGGTCAATGGCCTGGAAGAGGTGATGGGGGACTTTTGCAATTGGCTTAGGAGTTGAATCCAAATATGAAAATTTATTAACACTATTTATTAACACCCATGTTAGAAATATCTCCAGGAAAACGATATGTGTGAATTGATAGAACCCCAAGATTTGCCAAAAAGTAGTGGGTTAAACAAGGATGAGACAACTTTTATTGTTTTGCTCTCCTTGGACCCTCATACACAATTTTGTGAGTACTCATCTTCACCAAATTTAGCCATGCTTTGGTTCTCAACTTGTGCAGAACGACTACCATTCATTCAAGAGATCAGACAAGTGAGTAAGAGAACTCGGGTTGTTCTACTCATAAAAATTGATTTTTCGAGACTAGATAATCTCGTTACAAGATTTTCTATTCTATGCATTTGACTTGGAATAAATAATTTGCACAAACAATAGTTTTTAGAAGATTACTCTTGTAGCGTGCTTTACAATAATTTTCATCAACTATTTATTGATTTCACCAAAGCTTCAAATCCTCAAGCTTTCCTCGATATTCTCCAATGGCAGCTATACAAATGTATCTAGGTTACACTAGGATTAGGATTTTCTTTATAAAGAGGAAACGCACACTACGCACTTTAGTGCATGTCTCTCCACTTTGCAAATTAGGGTAAGAAAAATAGTCTTTGGAGACTACTAATAATTTCTTTACACTTTAAAACCCTACCAAGTCTGGTACCATAACCCAGGCCCATTTTTGCACAACCCAATATAGGTAATAAGCCTGTATAAATCCATTATAGTGAAGCCACCGAGGGAACCTGATTGGACAAAATTAAACTAAGCTCCAATAAATTAATTATGATCTGGTCAACTATTTATCAATCAAAATAATTTATTTATCACATTATATTCCACTAAAAGAAAGAGACTGCACTCTTAATAAAATTGAAATTGTTGAAACGACAATCAATAACTTGACCCTCTGACTTATCAACTCGAATATTCAGTAAATGATCAAAATGCCCTTCTCTGAATGTTTATAAAGTGTAAACTCTCATCTTCTATCTAACAGTTTGATGTGATCACATCACATCACATCATAAAATTCAACATTCACTCTCAAATTTTTGAGTTCAGATTCAACTATCCACTAGAAGAACCAGTGAAATTATGATCATGCCTAAAAGGTGACGGATTTCATAATACTAATATATGTTCCTCGTTATTTCACTTTAATTTCCAAAGTACGAAGATATTGATCAGTAATTTGATCTCACTAATTGATACATCAACAAAATTTAAGTCAGTAATCAAAGTCCATTATCAGATTAGGATTAAGGTCTCATGTACGGTAGTCAGGTGAAATTAAATTTGTGTGGTCAATGTCACAAATTAATTTCACGTGGTCTCTTCTAATACGTTCCAAATGTAATCTCAATTTTATTACCAAAGTCATAGACAAACTTTAATAAAATTGAGATGATCTTATCAAAATAAATTTTTCATATTTATTTACTGATCGTGAACATTAATTTTAGATCGAATTTCAAATTGAATCTTTCTGTATTTAAAAATTTAAATACTCAATCTGTAATATCAAATCTACCTTGGACAAATGCAACTTCATATTAATACAATCATTTAATATTTTATTTTAAATGTCGTGAATTATACTCTACGAACATATATAATTCCAACATTCTCCCACTTGCCCTTAGAGTATACATGAAACATCGAATCATCCATCTTATCAACGTCATCATCACATTAATGATCATTTCTCAATCAAGATGGTAACTCCTTTTGATGAAGTTACGGTTGTACAACAAACAATCCAAGATTGCATTATACTCATCCAAATAACCACTTTATCTCCTATTTATATTCCAACCATGACGACTCTTGAGAGTCCTTGTCAAATTAGATATGAATCAGTTTTATCCCTTCAGATCACAACCTAAATTGATAAGTAAATATCTGCACGTTTTCCAAAAGAAGCTTGAGTATATGTTTTACCTCTATTCAATGATCTGATTCTGGATCAAACTAATAATCACCAACATTAACCTCAGCATAAGATATGACCTATCTAGTACAAAACAAGGCTTCCTATAACCAGAGCGTAAGTAACCTTCTCTATCTTACCATGAGTCTTGAGAGATAACTCATAAGATAGATAAAGTCCGCAAAGAAAGTTATTTCTTTCAGGACTTCAATATTTTAAATTTAGATAGTTCCTTATTATTACATAAAACTTGAGAATATTCTATTCTATTTTTCTTACACTACGAAAAATATGGATATCTAGAAAATAGACAGTCATTTACAAGTCCTTCATGTCTAATTTTTGATACCAACTACTACTTAATAAAAATAATTTTACATATTTGTAGATTGTCATTCACATATATACTCGCGAAAACTATATCGTCATTCTGTATACATGAGTATACTTAAGATATATCAAGATTTTGATCAAGAACATGTATCACAATAGTTCAATCAATTCTATATTTCATATCATGAACAAGTATCCAAATCCAAAGTTGGACACTTGTAAATCATGAACTTTACTTTCATTGTCTTTAGTATGAACCCCTCACGTTACACTTTGCAGATGATTTTCTCAAGATGCATTCAAGAAACAATGTCTTGACGTCCATCTGTTGTACCTCATTTTCACAATGAACGACAATGGATAAATGATACAGGTAAACTTTTGCATGACGATTGGCGAGAAGGGTTTCACAAACCTATAGCCATAAGCCTTGCATTGCAGTGAAGGCATCAACCTTCCCATCTACCCCTCTCTTATCATCTTAAAGACTCATCACACCCTATAGGTTTGCCCCTGTCCATTGCGATAACTTGGCAAGAACAATGATTTAACCACTTGCCTACTTCTTCTAGGACCAGTCACCATTGGTTCCGTAGGAAGTTCCAAATCATCAAGATTAATTCTATGCAGAAATATGGAATCAAGTTATTTGAACTACATTCTAACATCTTATCCAATAGAATTTTACTTGTGGAATTGTATTTTTATACTATATATCTTATCCTCTAAGAAAATTACATTTGTACTCAATTAATCCTTTCATGACCAGAGGACTATCGAGGAAATAATTTCTAGTTTCGTTGTATACCTCACAAATAATCAAACCTTCATTGTTGCCTCCAAATTTTTGGTCGTTTCTTTTAGCATGTGTGCCAAAAGTCCCCTAATCTGAATATGGCGTAGATTGGGCTTGCGACCTTGGTGCAACTCTAGGGATGTTTCAAAGAAAGACTCAGATGGTACTAGGTTATGAAGACATATCTAACTACCTACGGTGTACATTCTGAAATGAAACTAGTAATGAGGATACCTCATCATTGATTTGGTATTACCTTGTTCTCCTTTTTCGAGAAATGGTTCCTAAACTCATATGAGAGATAAAAAAAACCTTGATCAAATCAAAGTATCTCGATTCCCTTATTTACTTCTCTTGTTCTATCCAAACTTCTAGAATTTAATCAACATTTAGGATCAATGAGATATTAAATATAGAATCGAGATCTGGAGTGAGCATCATTAAAAGTGATGAACTACTCATACTCTCTCTTACCTTGAGTGTAAAAAGATCCACACATATTGAAGTGTATTAATTGTCAAACTCTTAAGTCCATTTAATGTATGAGGACTCTTGGTTATCCAATCCTCTAAACAAGATTCAGGAATGAGTATAAATTCCACCTCTAATCCTCTTGAGGCCCATCCCTTACTAGTCTTAGATAAGTGTGACCAAGTCTAAAATTTTAATCATTTTACCCTCTAAATGAGATTCAAAAACCCATATAGATTCCACTTCCAAAATTATTAGAGATCTATCTTTACCATCATTGAATCTTATTTAGATAAATATGATTATCTGAAGATCTTATCAAAGAGTTCATTAATATAAGGAATCATCTATCCCTTATCATTTGTGGTAATATTACACAAAGAAGCCATTTATAAGACTTTGAGATTGTTAAATATTTGTCTCACAATAATAAGAGCATTATTCAACTTAATTCCAACTGATAATTGGAGATTAAGTGCCAAATAATTCTGCTCAGATAAAAAAGAGGCAAAATAACAATCAAAATTGTTTCATAAATAAAAAAAACCAACTGTTCTTTCCATATTACCGTACCCGTGCTTATCCTTATAGTATATTATATCTCATTGAGTCATTTGGTCAACTAGGACCATATTTCAATAACTTGCAACAGTGATTAGTTACTCTAGAATCTATAATCAAGATAGACTCAATTACTAATCATAACACAATGAATAACGAATTTTAGGAAATACTACCTCATCATTAATCTTATCTTTGCTCAAAACCAAAAATGTTAGAGGGCCCACCATACCATCAGTTGCTTTAAAATAATCTCCACTCTATGAATAGCTTACGTTAAATATTTTAGAGACACATTCATCCTATTGAATTTAGTCCACACTGAACTGCGAGAGATTATCTTAAAATATTTCTCAAGCATTATGTCACCTGAATCAATATTTGAAGGTGGAACCTCCACCGGGTTAAAGTGACCAATCATGTTTTACCATATGGTCTCTTTCAAAAATGCTATTAGTTCATAAATAGAGATATATTATAATTTGATAGCATATTTTGTATAACTTCATAAATAGGATGTCCAAAATTATCATAAATACCCTTCCATCATGAAAATAAAATTGGTTATCGTATTTTGATATTTTTATTGCAAAGTACTTGATGTAAGAATCAAAACTTTGCAACAAACCATCTCATCAAAATAAAACCAATTTCATTGGAAGATTTATTATTACTATTGAATAAGAATCTTCTAACACGAACAAATGTTATAAGTGGAAAGAATTGTAAGAAGACATGCTGCAGTTTTCACCAATTAGTTGGTGATGTCTAAACGTATAACTAGTTGTGAAAAACACAACATCCAACTAAAACAAATGTATTAAACAAGAACTGCATATGTGATGAATACTTTCATATATGATGCATGAAGAGGAATTATGCACAAGTAGACCCAAAACTACTATAATACGACGACAACCTAAAACCCCAAAATCTTAAACACATTTCTCTATAGGAGAAATAAATGTGATTTATGGTTAGGTAAGGACCCTCCCACTAAAATTAAAATGTCTAGCATCTCATGCAATATTAATTTTATCGTCATTAAAAGTTGGCCATCGTTGACATCGTTTGGATATTCTATAGGAAGTCCTCATGATGTCCTTGATTTAAGTGTCTAACCCTACATTGATAATATTTCATGTATCAAATTAATTACGTTACCTTTAGGGTAATCATAATTAATTCACACTTAAAAAGTCATCACTTAATTGGGTCTAGTCTAGTAACTGAAACAGTGTTGCCCTCCTATAGGGAGACTAATTAGATTAGCATGAGGTATATACAAATATTTACTAATGACCTAATTGGGGAGGCCGTGGGTTCAAAAAATTTGCACCTTCACTCACTTATATTTTGAACTCTTGGGTTTTCATTAATAATTATCTAATCAATTTTAACTTTTAAAATCGATTTAATTGTTAATAAACAAATTTATTTTCTAATCTAACGCTTTAAAAATAAAATAAACTATTAAACAATGCATGACAGTATAGTACCTAGAGCGGTGTTTATGCAATTTACACGACATGCTATTTAATGACATTCATTCACCATTTAATTAAAACAATAAATAAATGTGATAATAAAATAAACAAGAACATAATTTACGGACAAACATAGACACAAAAGTTACAAATTAATTAAAGAATCCATTGAGCTATAAGTCGACCCAATTCTTCAATTCCCATTTGTAAGTGTCCAGTCCAAAATTGCAAATCTTTAGCCTAAATGTCAAATTCTAATATGTAGTGATCCAATTAAATATTCCACCCATTGTAAAACTGAGCTCACATTGCAATGCCCCAACCAAATAATTTAGTCCACATTACAATTAATTAAAATATGTTATAAATAATTTATATATATGTGAATGACATTACCATTATATCCCTATAAACTTTACATATTACGATTGTGCCATTGTCCACTCCTATAAATAGGAGCTATATTTCATTCTATATGTGATAAGTGCTTTATTAGCACGTATTTAATTCACTTATTACCTTATTTTGTTATTGGTTTGATCCCATTGAAGTATCGTTTAATGCATTTTCACTTATTGTGCTATGTAAGGTCAAAAAGAAGAAAAAAAGGAAACAGGACCAAAGAAATACAAAAAAAATCAAGAAGTGAGGTTCAAGGGCATATTCAAAGAGCTCCAAATCAATAAAGGCATGTGGGAAGAAGATTAAATGCAAAAATTATGGTCAAAGAAGGTTTGGGGTGAAGTTAGAAATCAAAAACCCGCAAGGATTGTGATCATGAATTTTAGTCATAGATTGAAACTCAATTTTTTCATAGAAGACTTTCGAATTTTGGAAGAGCTATTTCACAAATAATTGTATATATTTGAGTTTTCCTTCCAACGCAACTTGAATCACCACAATCGGACTTCGAAAGAGAAATTTTTGACCAACACATCGAACGCAGGCGCTTCTCGGCAGAAATGCACTTACGGCCGTAAATGGTAAAGTTACGGCCGTAACTTCCAAATTTCGAAAACTTTCAGTAGCTTACTTACGGCCGTAATAAGGAAAGTTACGGCCGTAACTTTCTCGCGAAGAAATTTCCTTATCTGATTCAAGGTCTATCTTTGGTATATCTTTGGGGTAAAGCTAGGGCACGATTTTGGGAGTATTAAAAGAGCAAAATCACCACAAAAAGGAGGCTGGACATTGAGGAAAATTGAGAGAAAAATATAGAGCATTCTTGGGAGATTTTCAAGCCCAAGAATATCAATAATGATGGAATTCATGAAGCAACTTAAAGAATCTACCACAACTATGCTAGGCTAAATTCCATATCTTGTTCAAAGGGGGGGAGTTGTGTTAACTTGATTATGTTATTTTCTTTTCCTACAAATTAGTAGCATGAATTTATTCCTTTATTTCAATTGTTGGATTATTATGTTTTGAATGTTCAATTGAGTTCAATTGATTAATAGTTTAATTTAGCCAATTGGATTATTGATCTTTGGATTCATGAATAAGCTATGTTTAGATTCTCGATCCGTAATTGTCATTGAATCTTTACTTTAGTGGCAAATAAATCTCGTGCAAGTTTAGTAATAATCCAACTTTGATTGATTAATTCGAGCTTGTGAAATTAACTATCCAATTCAATCTATTCTTCTAGATTTTCATACTAGTCGTGTATTAAATCCTAAGAGCTTGTTTAGGATTGTCCGTGGCTAGAATTGGTTCGAAGAACATGTTTTGAATCAATATACATAAGGAATAATTTAGATAATCAGAGCTTGTTGATTATTTATGATTGATAATTGAATAGGGATATAAACACGTTACAAGGAAAAGTATAACATTAATTAAGAGCACAACCGAACCCCATAACAAGATTTCTTCTTATATTATTTCTCTAGTCATATTTAATTGTTTATTTTTATGCATAGTTTTTATTCAAGCAATTTCAAAAAACAAGCCCCCCATTTCATTTTAATTGATCGAACAACTAAAATTAGTTTCCGTTCCTCGTGGGATCGGCCATTACTCTCACTACTACATTATTAATTAATATTTAGCGAATAAAGAATTATTTATTATTTTGGTGCATTGCGACACGCATCAAATTTTTGGCGCCGTTGCCGGGTAACGGTTAACCAATTTAGTGTTTAATCATTAGAATTTTATTTTTCTGCATTTATTTTACCTTTATTTCATTTTCACTTTATTTATATAATTTTTCAAAAAAAAAAAAAAAAAAAAAAAAAAAATCTTTCCTGTCTACATATTTGCTTATATGCGTAGAACTCGATCAACTAATTTTGAATTTTTTTGATTTTGACCCAGAAATTGAGAAAACTTTTCAACAGCAAAGAAGAGCAGCACATCCAATGGCAATAGATAACAATAATCCGACTCTAAAGCAACTAGCTACCCCGAATGTTGCTCAACAACCACTATGCATCACTTTTCCGGCAGTGGAAGATGGCAGAACTTTTGAGCTAAAATCCGGACTAATCCATCTTCTGCCAACTTTTAGAGGACATCCCGGTGAGGACCCATACAGACATCTGAAGGAGTTTCATGTCATTTGTGATAGCATGAGACCCACGGGTATTACTGAGGAACAAATCAAGATTAGAGCTTTTCCATTCTCGTTGAAGGATGCTGCTACTGATTGGTTGTATTGTCTACCATCCAGATCAGTAACCACCTGGAACGACACGAAGAGGCTATTCCTAGAAAAGTACTTTCCTGCATCAAGAGCTGGGACGATCAGAAAGGAAATATGCGGGGTTCGCCAAAATAGTGGAGAATCATTGTATGAGTATTGGGAACGCTTCAAGAAGCTCATTTCGAGCTGTCCCCATCATCAGATTAGCGAACAACTTTTGGTTCAATATTTTTATGAGGGTCTGGCACCGATGGATAGAAGCATGATAGATGCCGCAAGCGGAGGTGCACTGATGGACAAGACACCGGAACAAGCACGGGCTTTAATCTCCAATATGGCTGAGAACACTCAGCAGTTCAACTCCAACAGAGATATGCAAGTTCGACGTGTAAATGAGGTAAAAGGTTCCAATATTGAAACCCAATTATTTGAACTAACCAATCTGGTGAAACAACTTGCTATAGGAAGTTACAACAAGTCAAGACCTGTGGGATATGCGCAAATCTTGGGCATCCAACGGACGCGTGTCCGGAGTTGCAAGAGGGAAATGGTGAACAAGCAAATGCTGTAAAGGGTTTCCCATTTCAAAGACAGCAGTACAATCCATACTCCAATACCTATAACCCTAGATGGAGATATCACCCAAATCTGAGTTATGAAAATAACAAGCCCCCGGGCTTCACCTCCAACAAACCTCAAGGGCATTTCCAACAACAAGGAAATTTCCATTCACAGGGGCAGTATCAACAAAGGCCCCAGAACTAAGGTATCTCCCTTGAAGACTTGGTTAAAGCCTTGGCATCTAACACACTACAGTTTCAACAGGATGCAAAGTCTAGCATTCAAAATTTGGAGAACCAGATGAGCCAAATGGCCACCGCCATCAACAGGTTGGAAGCACAATCTGGAGGTAAACTACCATCTCAGCCTAAGGTAAATCCAAAGAATGTGAGTGCAATTACTCTCCGAGGTGGAAAAGAGCTTGAAGAACCGCAACTGAAACCTACTGCAATCAAAGAGAAGGAAGTTGAAGGAAGGGAAGTCGGGAAGAACGACAACACCTCAAAAAGCTCGCAGGTAAAAACAGATTCCATTTTAAATGTTAAATTGATTCCAGCTCCTTTTCCTAGCAGGCTAGCAAAGGCGAACAAGGAAAGCAAGGAGAAAGAAATCCTGGAGTTGTTTAGGAAAGTGGAAGTCAACATTCCACTGTTGGATGCAATCAAGCAAGTACCCCGATATGCAAAATTTTTGAAGGGGCTGTGCACCAACAAAGGGAAATTAAAGGGAAATGAAAAGGTGATGATGGGAGAAAATGCCTCTACATTATTTCAAAGGAAATTACCTCCGAAATGCAAGGACCCATGTATGTTCACCATACCTTGTCAAATAGGTGGTAAAGCAATAGAACATGCACTGATAGACTTAGGAACATCCATAAATGTGATGCCTAGGTCCACTTACACCGCACTAAAACTTTCCAAATTGACTGAAACGGGTGTTATTATTCAGCTAGTCGACCGTTCCAATGCTTATCCGAATGGGGTGGTTGAGGATGTGTTAGTGCAAGTAGGTGGGCTAGTGTTTCTGGCAGACTTTTATGTTTTAGATATGCATGATGATCATTCACCCAGTTCTACGCCTATATTGTTAGGTAGACCATTTTTAAAGACATCTAAGACTAAAATAGATGTCAGTAGTGGCACACTCACCATGGAATTTGATGGTGAAATGATTAAGTTCAATATTCATGATCCCGTGAACTACCTTGATGATACTAGCCATGTTCACTTGATTGATGTGCTTGATTCTCTAGTACAGGAAAATTCCAAACTTACTGGAAAGGACGGTCTACAAGACACTGTGGATATAATTGCCGATTTTCCAGGGCCATCACAACCAGGTAAAAACTTTTGTACCACCCTAACAGTTGCTGATGAGAAGTTTCCCCCTATTTTGCAGATCTTAATGAAGAATATGAAGAGAAAGTTGAGCTTTAGGAATCCACCTAATCCCATTTGAATGAGAAAGGACTCAGTCGAGCCAACGAATGTAAACAGCGGCGCTGCTCGGGAGGCAATCTGAGAAGGGAGTTTCTTTACCCCCTCAACCCTTTATTTTCGTATTTGCATTTTTTGGTTTATTTCATTTAGTCATTTCATTCTTATATATATATATATATATATATTAAAAAGTGGCCTTGTTACGGCCGTTAGGTACTCAAGTATGGCCGTAACGCAATTCCAGTAAATTTATTCAGAGGCCAGCTTACGGCAGTGAGACTTGACTTTACGGCCGTAGTGGATGCTTGCAATTTTTTTTTCAGATTAGGACTTACGGCCGCTAGTGAGATATTCACGGCCGTAAATCCAGAAATTTCAAATTTAAAAATTTCTTCTTCCCCCTTCTACTGTTTAGCTTTATTTTTCAATTAGGACATTGTTTTGTCTAAGTGTGGGGGGGGGGGAATTGATTGTAAGCTTAATGTCTTTATCTTCCTTCTGTAGTCGAAACGTTAAACTCATGTTGAGTCAGCATCCATTTTAATCTTGTTCTCTACTTTTGTTACCTATCTATGCTACTTAGGTCTTAAACCATACTTTAATAGGAAGCAGCCCCACTTATGATTATTTTTGAACCACCAACTTTCTAAATTGCATAATCGGATAAACAATGAGCACATAGAGATGAGTTTTCCAATAATTTCTGAATTAGTTTGAAAATGGGGACAAATTGAAAAATTTCTGCAACCTAACTAAGTCAAACCAAAATTGATATGATAAAACAACACCCCGAGTAACTCCATTCTAACATTGTCCACTAGATTTTCAGTTCGGAACCAAGACTGAGCAATGACCTATACTCATAATTGGATGGGAGGAACACACATAAACCATAATTTGTGAGCTTTTGAGCCTATGAGCTTCTTTTACTCTTTATATTAAGCTCTTATTTCCTTGATGTGTGTCCTGCATGGTTGATTTGTTCTTGGATTTGCTTTTCTGTACATGCCGTTGTAGCTTCTTGGCTCAAGTGCAAAATATAGTAAAGGCATTAGGTTAAACAAAATTTGACCTTCTAAAAGGGCCTACCATGATACATGTACCAATAGAAGCCCTTTTGAGCCTTAGTCTTTCCTTGAAATTTTGATGCCACTCTACAAGCCACGAATACCCTTTCTTTTGCATTGTCTCTGTTTTGAACCCATAGAGAAGGGATTCACAAGCTTTTGTTGATTAAGGATCGTGCTGTGGTCTAAGTCTAAGAAGTTCCAATGATTATCTTGTGTTGAGCGACGATTGTGTAATGGACTAAATTTAGGGGAATGTAATTCTATCTTGTGCCAATTGGTGACTGCGTAATGATTTGAATAAAAGAGAAAAACTTGCAGTCTACACTCGAAAAAAAAAAGAGAAAGAAAAAAGCAATGAAAATGAAGTTTAGTCAAGAAAATTAGTACTTGAGAAAGTCAAACACTCAACTTGTGAAAAAAAAATCAAGTATTAACTAAGTTGGGTAGTGAGAAACAATGAAGTTCATATTGAGAGTGAAGGAAGTAATGTCATTTTGAATTGACTTATCTTGCGAAATTCCTTCTCGGCTCAGCCTAAATATGTCATTTTATCCTACCTAACCCAAAGCCCCGTTACAACCAAATAAAGACCTTTACTTTGCACTTGTGTTATTGTTGGCTTCGGTTATGACATTTGAGCAGTTTGTGGTAATGATTCTCCATGCAGTGAGTTGAGTGAAAATTCTCACCCTTATACACTTTGTGAGAAGAGAGAAATATCTAGTGAGGGTGTTAATTCCCATTACAAATGCTTATGAGTGGTTTGAATTGCTTGGCCTATATTCTATGCTTTCGAGTTGGCCAAAAACAAAAACTAACACCCATGTAGTAAATCATTGATAGAGGTTAAGAGAGAACTCACGAGAGGTGGGAGGATACAAGCCACATTGGGAAATGAATTGGGCTTGGGGTATTGAATTTCATTTCTGTTTAGAGAATATTGGATGATGCATCTCTTGCACACACTAACACACTCCGGTTATGCAATTGAATTTTCATGCTAAAAGAGAAGTGGGTTCTGACCTTGACTTTCGGATTGTAGGTCTATCTTTTTGTTTGAGTTAAGTTTCTTTTCTTTCACATCATTATTCGAGGACGAACAATGGTTTAAGTGTGGGGAGATTTGATAAGTACTTTATTATCACGTATTTAATTCACTTATTACCTTATTTTGTTATTGGTTTGATCCTATTGAAGTATCGTTTAATGTATTTTCACTTATTGTGCTATGTAAGGTCAAAAAGAAGAAAAAAAAGGAAACAGGGACCGAAGAAATACAAAAAAATCAAGAAGTGAGGTTCAAGGACATATTCAAAGAGCTCCAAATCAATAACGGCATTTGGGAAGAAGATTAGATGCAAAAATTATGGTCAAAGAAGGTTTGGGGTGAAGTTAGAAATCAAAAACCCGCAAGGATTGTGATCATGAATTTTAGTCATAGATTGTCATAGAAGACTTTCGAATTTGGGAAGAGGTATTACCAAATAATTTTAGATATTTGAGTTTTCTTTCCAACGCAACTTGAATCACCACAATCGGACATCGGAAGAGAAAGTCATGACCAAAACATCGAACACAGGCGCTTCTCGGAAGAAATGCACTTACGACCGTAAATGGTAAATTTACGGCCGTAACTTCCAAATTTCGAAAATTTTCAGTAGCTCACTTATGGCCGTAATAAGGAAAGTTACGGCCGTAACTTTCTCGCGAAGAAATTTCCTTATTTGATTCAAGGTCTATCTTTGGTATATCTTTGGGGTAAAGTTAGGGCACGATTTTGAGAGTATTAAAAGAGCAAAATCACCACAAAAAGGAGGCTGAACATTGAGGAAAATTGAGAGAAAAATATAGAGCATTCTTGGGAGATTTTCAAGCGCAAGAATATCAATAACGATGGAATTCATGAAGCAATTTGAAGAATTTACCACAACTATGCTAGGCTAAATTCCATATCTTGTTCAAAGGGGAAGTTGTGTTAACTTGATTATGTTATTTTCTTTTCCTACAAATTAGTAGCGTGAATTTATTCTTTTATTTCAATTGTTGGATTATTATGTTTTGAATGTTCAATTGAGTTTAATTGATTAATAGTTTAATTTGGCCAATTGGATTATTGATCTTTGGATTCATGAATATGCTATGTTTAGATTCTTGATCCGTAATTGTCATTGAATCTTTACTTTAGTGGCAAATAAATCTCGTGCAGGTTTAGTAATAATTCAACTTTGATTGATTAATTCGAGCTTGTGAAATTAACTATCCAATTCAATCTATTCTTCTAGATTTTCATACTAGTCGTGTATTAAATCCTAAGAGCTTGTTTAGGATTGTCTGTGGCTAGAATTGGTTCGAAGAACATGTTTTGAATCAATATACATAAGGAATAATTTAGATAATCAGAGCTTGTTGATTATTTATGATTGATAATTGAATAGGGATATAAACACGTTACAAGGAAAAGTATAACATTAATTAAGGCACAACCGAACCGGATAACAAGATTTCTTCTTATATTATTTCTCTAGTCATATTTAATTGTTTATTTTTATGCATATTTTTTATTCAAGTAATTTCAAACAACAAATCCCCCCATTCCATTTTAATTGATCGAACAACTAAAATTAGTTTCTGTTCCTCGTGGGATCGACCCTTACTCTCACTACTACATTTGTAGCGTACCCGGTCCTCAAGGGCTGCCGGCCTTCTACTCATGGTCTTTCCACTCACCCCCTGGTCGTCCTGCTCCTTAAGGGCTGGCAGCCTCGTTTCCAGGAACTGGATTTTTGCCTTCCGCAGGATTCGAACCATGTACCTAGGGGTTTAGTACAATGATTCTTAGAATACTGCTACCCATTGGTTTAGTACAATGATTCTTAGAATACTGCTACCAAATGGGTAGCAGTATTCTAAGAATCATTGTACTAAACCCCTAGGTACATGGTTCGAATCCTGCGGAAGGCAAAAATCCAGTTCCTGGAAACGAGGCTGCCAGCCCTTGAGGAGCAGGACGACCAGGGGGTGAGTGGAAAGACCATGAGCAGTATTCTAAGAATCATTGTACTAAACCCCTAGGTACATGGTTCGAATCTTGCGGAAGGAAAAAATCCACTTCCTGGAAACGAGGCTGCCAGCCCTTGAGGAGCAGGACGACCAGGGGGTGAGTGGAAAGACCATGAGTAGAAGGCCGGCAGCCCTTGAGGACTAGGTACGCTACAAAAAAAAGCCGCTTTTTTTTGTAGCGTACCCGGTCCTCAAGGGCTACCGGCCTTCTACTCATGGTCTTTCCACTCACCCCCTGGTCGTCCTGCTCCTCAAGGGCTGGCAGCCTTCTAGGTACAAGGTTCGAATCCCTGGGGAGGCAAAAATCCACTTCCTGGAAACGAGGCTACCAGCCCTTGAGGAGCAGGACGACCAGGGGGGAGTGGAAAGACCATGAGTAGACGGCCGGCAGCCCTTGAGGACCAGGTACGCTACAACATTATTAATTAATATTTAGCGAGTAAGAAATTATTTATTATTTTGGTGCATTGCGATATGAATCAATATGATATACCAAAATGAGAATTCTTCTCTCATTTCTCTCTCTACTTCTCTATTATATTGTTCTTTTTTTTTTTGATAATTTTACAACACGTTATCAGAACGAGTCTCTAACCAATTGAGTAATATGATGGAAGTATGCTTTACAGTTGCATCTAAATGATGAGCCTCTATCAGAAACCTGATTATTATCAATCAATGTTTTCTTTTCCCAAATCAAACAATTTTGATTTTAGAAAATAATCCACATATTGTAGATCTGAAAACATCAAGAAAGATGAAAACTTTGCATGATTCAAAAGGTTCCATACGAGGAAAGAAACGTGGTCGCGATGTTGTGCAAAAAGAAAAGTTGGAAAAATTGGAAAATCCGAAACTTTCAAAGCCTATCTACGCAAAACTATACATCCAATCGACGATCGGAGAACAGATCTGAAACCACGGCGGCGAGACGATTCTTTGGCACCGGCGTGTGTCGACGGTGGCGAAAGGCGCGGCGGTGCATGAGGCGCGTGAAGACCACGCGCAGACATCATCTTGGCGCTTGAGGGCACGTGAGGGGTTTTTTCCCTTGTTGAATACGTTAAAGTATATCAATCGTGATTTGAGGAATTTGATTAATCATGATTATTGATCTAATGATAAGTGCTAATAGAATATATATTCTAAATCATTTAACACTACTATGTGATCAATATGATAAATTAAAAGATTTAAAAACAAGGTACAAGTAATATAATAGTTGCCATGTCGTGATGTATTGAGTATAAATCATTATCGTAACGGAATGGACTATTATGAATATCTTGATTGAATTTGGAGATATGACTTGCTCATTTATGAAATGTAATTATTTCATTATGTTGTTACCACCTATATGGTTGGTTTTATCAGCTTTAAATATACATATCACGTTACAACCTATATGGTTGGTTCTACAAGTTTCAAGCATATTACGTTACCACCTATATGGTTGGTTCTACAAGTTTCAAGCATATCACATTACCACCTATATGGTTGGTTCTACTGATTTTAAATATTTCTACTCATATAAATTTAATTTATTGTTGTTATTTGATATTTCAACAAATGGTACCAAAAGTTACCATTACCAAAAGATTGTTAGATTTTAATGAAAATATTTTATCAAATGGTACCAGAAGTTATCAATATCTGTATTGAAAGGGTAGATGAAAATAAATTATTCAACAAGAAAAATGTTGATGTATGATAAGATAATATCACATGATAGCACGGATATGACTAATGTGAAAATAATCTCATCAGTACTATACGATAAATATTATATGAATGAGATAAAAAGTTTTGATCAAAGTTCTTGCACAAGAAATTATGTACTCCAGAAGAAGTAAAAATTATCATCTAAACATACTGAAATGATATTATTATTGCTTCTGAAGAAGCATAAACGAGTCATACATGCAAAACACAAAAGGGGTAAACATTTATGGTCCTCAAAAGTAGAGGTGTGTATCAAGAGTAATAATACCCCGTACTCTACCACCCCTAATCTTTTTTTTTTGTGTGTCTCAAGAGTAAGAATACCCCATACTCCACCACTCCTAATCCTTTTGAGGTTCACAAGATTAAGTTCAAAATACTCATCAACATTAGAGGTGTGTCTTAAGAGTGAGAATACCCCATACTCTACCACCCACAATATTTTGAGATTCACAAGGATAAATTTACATTAACCGGACTCCATTTTCGCTTGGTACCCCTTCCTTGCGACCAATCTACCTTAACTCCTGCTGGATCTTGTATTGGAACATATGATTGTAACTTTTCCAGCAGTTCATCGATAGTGGGAGCAGAAATAAGGATCCTCCTAGAAAATGGAGAGATGAATCCCTGTTCCACAGCATAATCAAGAAATGTTAGTAAACCATCGAAGAAGTTGTTAACATTCAAAAGTCCAATAGGCTTAGTATGGAGACACAACTGAGCCCATGAGGTAATATTAAAGATTTCCTCTAAAGTACCAAAACCTTCAGGCCATCAGAATCATATAACATGCAAGTTATGCGTTCATGGATAGATAACGTCTGTACTTCATGCCCTCGTGTTTTGCCCGCGACATCAGCTAAATGAACGGGTATAATACCTATCACTCTTGCCTTTTCTGTTTGAGCGGATTGTGAAACACAACCCATCAATCCACTGCTGCCCCTCCATATACTAGATTGATACCTATCTCTCCCAACCTCTTCCCTAGAAGCACTGATGCTTCTAGATACTCAAAGCCTCTCCTGATTTTTGATCCACAAAATACACAGGTAGTTTTGATATGCCGAAGTTTTGATCCCTCCATCTTTTAAGAATAAAAGGAAGGAAAACTTACAAGAAATTATTATTTTGAGATGCTTTAAACTGCAAATTATCTGACGTTTTAAAGTTGAAAATAGTCACTATTTACTGCTCTTCTTTTGAAAAGTTACTATTTACTTTTGACTAAATGACACCACTTTTGATCTTATCTCTGACAGCATATATTTTTCTCCATAATGGATACTCTTTCGGTGATCTCTCAGTAACAATCTGTTAATACGTGAAAAATACAAAATACTTTGTTAAAATATATACACTATATTGATTTACCTTGTGTCAATGTTGAGTAGCCAAAACATCATTGTTTATAACAGCCTGGCAAACAGGATCTTTTGATATTATATTTTTGAGACTATAACGGTCTTTATCACTGATGAATTTAGCCCATAAAGATAGTAGCTCACACTACACATGCCCACAAGGGTGCGTCTCAAGAGTCAATCGGATATCATCCAATGACTCCTTACTCAGCCCACCCTTAATAAAATCTATTTTATCATCTCGATTTCTGGATGAATATCCTATTGATTTACAAACGGTATCACATGTCCATCGAGCACATTTGTAGCAACTATTTAATCTTTTTGCTCTTTGCTTCTTTGCAAAAGTATTCTTACCTAAGCCAGGCATGTGCTTAAAAAATGAATCTGGTAATTCACCAGCTAAACGAACTTTTGCTTCGATCAACCAACGTGTAGCGCCCCGAGTTCCGTATACCCGATTCACTACGTCATTTTCTGTCTAAATTTTTCGAATAATATTTTTGCGGAAGAAATAATTGAAATTCATTTTTGGCAACATTAAATAAACTGTAATGGCCGCTAAATTTGAAAACATTTATGAAACCATTTGAAATAGTAAATCGAACCATTAATATTGTAAAGAAATTGCCAATATCATAATTTCTCAAATAAATGAACTTCTCTAAATTATTCGATTGTTTGGAAAATACGGAAATCATTAACGTCAAACTTTCAACCGTTCAACGATTATTGCCACCATCATTCATCGCTCGCCACCGTCTCCGAAATCTGCAAAACTGTTAAAAAGTAGGGTGAGTATTTCATGGGGGAAATACTCAGTAGACTCATCGCAAATTAATTTAATTTATAAGATGATTAAACACATAAATCCCGGCTCTTTATAAAACGGGCATTGATAGAGCTTCTTTATAAAACTGCTCTTGATAAAACTCATATTGTGCATTACAGCACGGGACATATTTTGCAAATCATAGGCTCTTTGAAAATAGCTCTTTGAAAACAGCTCTTTGAAAACCATATACTTATAAAAACATTTTAATTATGCCAAGCATAATTTCTTTTGAAAGCATAACATAAGATAGGATCGAAATCCTCATAAACATAGGGAGACACAAGAATTTTACCGAACTTAGGTGATAAGAATTCTTATGCAGTAAAATCACAGTAAGTTTTCATCATAACATAGGATAGGATTGAAATCCTCATAAACATAAGAATTTTACCGAACTTCGGTGGCAAGAATTCTTATGTAGTAAAATCATAATAACAGTAAGATCATAATAACAGTAAGTATACCAAAACATAATTCATGAAATTCATAGGGATCATTTCCATCATAACATAAGATAGGATCGAAATCCTCATAAACATACGCGACAGGAATTTTACCGAACTTAGGTGGTAAATCCTCATAAACATATGGAAAGGCAGGAATTTTACCGAACTTAGGTGGTAAATCCTCATAAACTTATGGAGACACAGAATTCTACCGAACTTAGGTGGTAAGAATTCTTATGTGCATAGCAATGATCCAAAACATATAAAACATTATCGTAAAAACATAGGGTATACTTACTTTTCATAAAAACATAAGGTATATTTACCTTTCATAAAAACATACTTGTTTTTCTTAAAAATTGACTTTCACAAGTCACATGACATTCATATGAAATCATAATTTAAATCAATTAATAAGTGCGAGTCTACCTCAAATCCGACGAGTGCAAAGTTGAGCGGGAATGACTTCAATTTCTTTAAATTCTCCGTACGCTTCGTCTTAGCCAATAAGTCACTTTAGTCTATCGAATATATAGTTCAAAATGATAAATTATATTTTGAGGACTAAAATTGATGTTTTGAAAGTTGAGGGACTAAAATGAATCCTTTGAAAGTTGAGGGATTAAAATAGATACTTTTGAAACTTGGGCTTAAAAGTAAATCAACAGTGACTGAAATAATAGATTTTGAAAATGAAAGGGCTGATTAAAACTCATTTAAAACTTTGGGGCTGAAATGGATAACTTTAAAAAGAATTGAAAGGGCTGAATTAAGACATTTTAAAACATAGGGACTGAATTGAAAGGCTTTAAAACTTCAGGGACTGACGCGCAAATTTTGAAAGTTATTAAAATATATTATATCAAAACCTTTACTCTCTCTCTCATTCGTATCCATCAGAGGTAAAGAGAGAGAGACGAGAGAAACAGAGAAGGCGACGGCTGAAGAAACAAAAGCTGGCGATCGAGTAATACCGCCGGTGATTCGCCGGCGCTAGGTGAGGCGAAGGACGGTAAAGTGTGGGAGTTCTGATTTGAGGAAGTTTTGATGCGAGATAGGTTTGAATCAGAGATTTATCGAGGCTCAAAGTCGCGGTTTAAGGTAGCGATTTCCGGTTGTAAATCCGGTCAAAACAGTCGGCGGTCGAGGTAGGTAAGTATTTGGGATAACTTATTCTGGGTTTTCAGTTTTGATTTTGGGTTTGATTTGTGACTGAGGATGATGGTTTTGGGTGGTGATGATTCGGTGGTTGGGTGATGATGACTTGGTGGTTTTACAGTGATTACGTTGGTGATGAAGATGGTGAGTTGGATGGGCTGAGTTGGTTGCGTGGCGGTTTGGAGCTGCAACGAAAACTGGTTGCAGGGTGGTTTTGATGTATTGGTTGCGATGATTGGGTTGTTGGCGATGATGATGATGAACGGATGTTTGATCTTGAAGGTTGGTGTTCATTTGGTGATTTAGAGTTGAGTAGTGGTGGTCGGAGGTGGTGATGTCGTCTGATGATTGTAGCTAGGTACGGTGGTGGCTGGATTGAGGAGGTGGTGAATTAAATTTGAATGAGGCAGTGGTGGATGTTGAAAGAAATGGCATTGTGGTTGATTGATGAAGATGATGCAGGGTGTTTGATCTTGGCCGGGGTGGTGGTGATTTGGGTATTAAATTTGGCATTCATGAGGTTCTTGGTTTTGTGCAGTGAGCAAGAATGGCAGTGAAGGTGATGATACAGATTTCTTGGGTGATGGAGCTGCAGGTTGATGCCAATACGATGATGGTGGATCGACAGCTTTGGTGAATTGAGTGTTTAACAGAGTGATGGTGAGGGCTGTTCTTGATCAGGCTGGTTGGGGGGGTGGTTCTTGGTTGTGGATAATTGGGCTATGGTTGATCAGTGGCTGCTTTGGGGCGGAGGTATACTGCAGTGGTGTAGGGAGGAGGCTGAAATGGATCGAGATGTGAATTCTAGTGGTGGCTGAATTGTGGTGATGATATTGGGTTGTGCATATTGATAAAATGGAATTGGTTGTGGCTTGAATTAGATAAAGCTTGGTGGTTTGAATTGTGAAAATGGAACAATGGCAGTGATGGTATTGAAAATAATACGTGTGTGTGATGATGTTGATGGAGGAAAGCTGGAGAAAGTGACTTAAATTGAAGAAAGTATAGTGGAGAGTTAGGTATGAGATGGGGTGGAAAGTGGAGGGAATCGTTGAGTGGAATTGGTGATGATAATGATGATGCTTTGAGGTGTTCCAATTGTCCATGTGTGGAGATGCTTGTTGATTGTACACAATGAGATAGAAAGAATAATTAAGAAGGAAACAAAATGTGGGCAACGTGAGTTGTGATGGGGGATAAGAGAAATATATGTATTGATTAGGTATTATAGAATAGGATAGTGTAGAATTAGGTGGAATATGAAATGGACAATTGTGTAAGATTCTTTATAAAATGATGATGTTTTGGTGTAAAGAAGAAAACATGTGGGGAAAATTTGGTTTAGTTAAATAGAATTAATTTAACTAAAAATTTGACTAACTTTGATTTGAAATTGTATTTAAAACTGATATATTTTGGACTGAAAATAAATTTGAAAATTGAGATAAAAATTGAATTACGTATTTGGACTTGAAATAATTTTAATAAGGAAAATTGAGATATTTTAATAAATTTGGAATTCAAAATGATTTTGAAAATAATACTTTGAATAAATAATTAAAATAACAAAATTTTAGAAATTCGAATTTTAATTTAAAATCGAACAAATTCGATATTTCTTGACTTGGCTAGACGAATTCGTCGCGGCGTTAATTTCAAAACAATGAGTGAAATAGTAGCGACACAATTTCTAAATATTAAAATTAATTATAAAATTGCGTAAAAATTCTGGGTCGCTATACAACGAACATCTTCTAGTATACCTTGATCCATTAGCAGCATCAATCTTTCCATTCGAACTCGGTAAATCTTTTTCAAAACATTTATCGGAAGATTTGAGTAGTATTTACGAATATTTGATAATATAACATCCATTTTGATGGATCTAATCTTCTCCCAAATTGATCTATTTAAATGAGTTATTTAACACGTAAAAGAGCTTTGGCTCCGCGTATCATTGATTCAACCAAGAAAAAGGGAAAAGATTTGTAATCAAAAGAAGGGGACAAGGATCATTTTATTGAGATTTAGGTCTAATCATCTTTTTAGATATAATAAATCAAGGTATACTGATTTATAAACTCGAACAAGTAAATATTGTATTGAACCAGAAGTTCATAAGTAAAAGTGAAATTTATATAGTATGAACCAGAAGTTCATAAGTGAAGTATACATTGTATTGAACCAGAAGTTCAGTGATATTGTATTGAATCAAATATTCATACATAGAAATGAAATAAAACCGTATTGAACCAGAAGTTCTATAATAAACGGTTATATTATCAAAAGTTTCAAATTATTTTCTATGAGAATAACTTATTCAGAAATTGTTTATCATACAACAATATTCTATGTCAAATAGGGATTAATTCAAGAAGCTTTATGATTTGTAAAAGTGCGATATGTATACAATCCACCAAAGCGCACTTAGATAAATGATTGAAATTATATCCCTAAAAGGATGACATGTGTTGTGACATTTTAGCCTATTGATATAATATAAGATTTGTGAACATTATGAGGAAAACACGCCTGAAGCGTAATTATGCCTGAAGCATAATGATAATCGATTCCAAAAACAAATATCTTTTGAATAATTGAGATGATCCATTTGAGGCTAAATACTCATGGTGAGTAAAAGTGATATAATTAAATGATAAGAGATTTATGTACTTGATGATTGAAGAAGTCTTTATATGTCATATTGAGATGAAATGGAATCAATAAATAAATCGAATACATACACAACTCTCTTGTGAAAATGAGGTTGATGAAATTGTAATACTTTGAGCAAATATAAAATCCCAATGTAGGGATTATTGTTCAAGGACCTGAAGTCCAAATACTTAAATGTGCAAAGCCAGTAATTATTTGTACAAATGAAAAATATTACACAGTCGTAAAAGACGACTCGTTGGGCGCGAAATTTTTCATAGACCTGGCATGACATATGGTGGATAGACTATAGTTTAAATCACTAGTTTGAGCTCTTTGATATACCAATGAGTGAGATCAAAATGTATGATTCTCATCTCGGTACTTTGAGAGTATTCTTTGATGTACCAGTTGATCGCGGTACGTTGGGATTTCAAGTAAAATGATTGTAGATTATATGTCGAAATTGATATATATTTCAATGATTGATTATACAAATCAGAAATTGTGGTTTATGAGATGTAAGAACATAGATGCATAATCACTGAAAGATTCAATATACCCAGATTAGTATCACTATAGAATGATACAAATGACTCCGTGATATAATATGTTGAAATTGAAATTGAAGTATACTATTTATGACATCTGAGAAATTGATTATTCACTAGAAGTGAATTCCAAAATGAATATTTTATTATTCACCAGAAGTGAATATGAAAATGAATATGTTTAATTATTCACCAGAAGTGAATTCTAGATTTGATTATTCACCTGAAGTGAATTCTAAATTTGATTATTCACCAGAAGTGAATTCTAGATTTAATTATTCACCAGAAGTGAAAGATGCAATCGATAAATAAGTACAACATTGCTTAATATAGCATGTTATGACATCATAAATGAGCTATGAACGATTTATATAAAGCTCATCATAAATGATATGTTTTATGAAAAAATTCGAGATTGCATCAATATACTTGTGATATTCCATGAAAGGAATAAATACGTGTTGCACTCTTTTTCTCTTAACTGAGGATTTGTCCCCCAGGATTCTCCTACCAAGGTTTTAATGAGGCAACAGCTGAGGCGTATTAATGAGAATAATGTACTCTTTTCCCTTCGTTAAGGTTTTGTCCCACAGGGTTTTCCTAGCAAGGTTTTTGAGGCATTATCATAGCTAGCAACGAGCTATAATTCAGGAACACATTATTATACTGGAATGATATCAACAAATGAAGAAAATCATATACATTTTATAAAGAATGTTATAATATCAGCTATACAAGGAGATTTTTATAAATACATATTCCAGACGAAAGATGATATCAATATTCGAGAAGTTCATGAATCCTCGATTGCCCACTTCAGAGGGAGAATCATGCTGTACTCTTTTTCCTTCATTCAGGTTTTGTCCTACTAGGTTTTCCTGACAAGGTTTTAACGAGGCAGTGGCTGTACTCTTTTTCCTTGGTTCAAGATTTTATCCCACTGAATTTTATTGACAAGGTTTTAACGAGGCAATACTTCAGAACTTCAAGTTTCAGTACATGATTTGTCCTACTTATCATTGGATGTTATTTCGAACATTAGACTCAATGATTCACAACGGCCAACATCAGGGGGAGCTACTGTACTCTTTTTCCTTCGCTCAAGTTTTATCCCACTGGGTTTTCTTAACAAGGTTTTTACGAGGCAAGAAATTGCGTAATATGTCATTCAAGGGGGAGTGCTATAAATAATATATATATATATATATATATATATATATATATATATATATATATATATAAACACACACACATAACATTACCATTATATCCCTGTAAACTTTACATATTACGATTGTACAATTGTCCACTCCTATAAATAGGAGCTTGATATTTACGTTTATTTTATGCACTTATATCCTTGAATAAGCAATAATGTGATTCTATATAAGTATTATTAATGCATTTTATATTTTATATTGTATAGGATCATAAAAGAAGAAAAAAGGACCAAAATGCACTCAAAACTGAAGTTTGGGGACTTAGGCGCAAATAAAGTTACGGCCGTAAGGTAGCATAGTCACGGCCGTAAGAGTGTTAACCGTGTTAACAGAAATCACCAGAAACACGTTTACGGCCGTAAAGGAGAATTTACGGCCGTAACCTTCAAATGGTGAAAAATGAGCAGAAGCTATGTTACGGCCGTAAAGGAAAACTTACGACCGTAACTTCAAATTTTGAGAAATATGCAGAAACTCATTTACGACCGTAAAAGAAATGTTACGGTCGTAACTCTCCAATCAACAATTTTCATATTTTAATTTTTTCCATAATTTTAGGATTTCTTGAGCCCAAAGCTAGGGCACGAAATTAAGGCTATAAAAAGGGATTCTCATGACAGAAAAAAGTGTGAAATAATTATTAAAAGAGGAGCGGCTAGCTTGGAGCGTGGAAGAGAAATAAATCCGGAGAAGAAGATGAATGAGATGCAAAATTCTGGGCTTTTCACCATGACTATGCGCAGCAAAGCTTCCATACCTAGTTCGAAGGGGAAGTTGTATTTCATATCAATTTGTTTATTGCTTTTCCAAACTAATAACGTAGTTCTAAATTCTTTACTTTGATTTGTTGGATTCTTATGTGTTTTTAATTCAATCAATGCAATTCTTTACTTGATTAAGGCCTTATCATTTAATTTGTTGTATTGAGATTTGCTATTTTGAATGATTGGATCCGTAATTGTCTTGTTGTTCAAATCCTAGTAGCAAGTGAAAATTTGATAATTTTCATAGAGAATTCCAACTTAGGTTAATTGTTACGAGCTTGTGTGATTGATAATCTAATTCACCCTAATTCTTCTCAACCATTATATAGTTGTTGTCTTAAATCTAAATAGCTTGTTTTAGGTTATTCAATGGCTAATGTTTGATTAGAGAGCTTATTCTAATTAAATGCAACTAAGGGAGAATAGGAATAGTTAGAGCTTATTAACTATTTACGATTGATAAATCAAAGAAGAAATTGAACTCGCGTTACTTGAAAAGTGATAATATTGTGATAGAATACAACTGAACCTGAGAACTAGGACTTGTCAATATTTGATATTTATTCCAATAATTTTAATTGCTTTATTTTATTAGTTAAATTATTTACAAACAACTCAAAACAAAACCCCCCTTTACGATTCTAATTGACATGACACTAAGTTAGTTCCCGTTCCTTGTGGGATCGACCCTTGCTTCCATTGCTACATTCTTAGTAATAGTGAACAAGGAATTTATTTATTATTTTGGTGCATCACGACACGCATCAGAGCTATATTTAATTCTATATGATATACCAAAATGAGAATTCTTCTCTCATTTATGTCTCTACTTCTCTATTATATTATTCTTTTATTTTAATAGTTTTACAACAAAATAGACCAATTTTACAATTTCAAGACCATATTTAATTGGATTAATTAGGCTTAATCATACATTTAAATTTTAAATTTTTAAAATCGGGTAATTATAAACTATTTATCAAATCAGTTATTTATTTATTAAATCAAAACCAAAACCAAAATGTCTTAATCTTTTCCCTTGTCTTCCGTCTCTCTCTTCAACGGTCTCAGGCATCGTCTTTCATTTCTCTCTTACTTCTCTCTCTTGACACCAACCCATGGCATCCACTTCCTAGCACTTCTCCAGCGATGGATTAGATCTACAACTACAAGTAGATCAACTCCACAAGAGTCCCTGCTGTCATATCACAGTCACGCAAAGGCAATGGGAGATTGTGCGTAGCGGCACGATGGTGTGTAGGCGTGCAGGAATTTGATTGGATTGGCTGTGATTGTTACCGATGAATTAAATATTTTTATTCCTCAAGCTCAAGCGTATGATCCGGCAGTTGTCTCCTAACAACGACGGGGTTTCAATTGACCAAGGGATTGATTATTTGTTGATGATATTTGGTCTCCGACTGTCAGCAGACTTTTCCGAGGTTACAGATGAAGCATTTTTTTGTAATCATTATTCAACATTAATCTATATAAGTAGATATGTCACTTTTGAATATCTTGTGTCTTTTGATCTTTTGGACCCTTGTGCAAGATTTTCCACATTATTTATTCTTAAACTGGATTGAAATTTATGAGCTTATTATCAAATATGGATACGAGGCAGGTTTCAAGTGGTGGCTGGATATTAAACGGTCATCATTCAATAAATTATTAAACGATTTTTTGTTCATTTTACCTTCTTTTTCATAGAATTTTCTGTTGGGTAGATTTGTGAATAGTGACGTTAAAAATAAGTAGAATAAAAATTTATAAATTCAAGCTGAAATTTGGACAGAGTAACGGTAAGGAAAGTACAAAAAAAAAAAAAAAAAAAAGGACAAAGTCGATGCACGAGTTGGACTCTTTGTCCTTAAGTCAAATTTGTCCCGCAACGGTGCCTACGGATTTCGCCAATTGACTCCCAAGATACAACGACTTCACTTGTGTTTGTAGCACTCCAAAAACACAAGTACAACGAACCAAAATTAGGCTTATGTACTCCAAGGATGCAATGAATGAAAATCAAAACAAATGAAATGAATTTGATTTTGGAGAGAAGAGATGATGAGAGATGTTTTGCATATCAAAAAGTGAGGAATATGACACTCAAAGGGTCCTATTTATAGATCATGAAAGGGTGTGGACGAAATATGGGATAAAATGAAAATTATAGTATAATACCAATGAATGATATGTTATAGAACTACGGTCAAATATACGTAGATGGGATCGTCTAGTTATCTTTAATCTCCTGTATATTCTTGATTTCTAATTGTTTGATTCTTAAATCAATGACTTCTTAAATGATTGAGCAAAAGAATAATATTACTTTCAACACCCCCAAAATTCACATGAGAATCTGAGAAACAAGCGATTTAATTGAGTTTTAGTTGTTTGTTTTGCCTTTAATAGAATTTTTCTTTTTATCTATGTTAATGTGACTGAGCACAACATATTGAGGCGAGGAGAAACAGAAAATGGAAGAGTGCAGTTGTTATGTTTGTTCTTGACTAATGACTAGCTTGCAGCCTCACTGGAAGAAAATGTGAATCTATTGAAGGGACTGAAGGAGGGGAGTTTAATAAATTGCAGATGAACCGGAGAGAATGATAATTGTCCTCGAAGTAGTTGATTGTCATGATCTGTGAGCCGTAGTAAACTTTCGTCTAGGCGAGTGGCAAAAATTGGGAGATGCTAAGGCCACACAGTTTGCTTGAAAATTAACAAGCCTGTCACATGATGTTGCAAAGAGAGTGATTCAGCACTCAAAGTGTGGGTTAAGCAAGTGCGAGAGTACTCCACAAACTATAGTAATAATTAAGTTATAATTATAATTAATTGTATTAACTATAATTCATTACCGAATGTAATGAAGTTGCAATTGTAATTAATTATAATTTGTAACTAACTCAATTAATTTTAAAAGAAAAATGGAAGTTCAAGTGACTTGTAATATATTCACCTAAGTTACAATAATAATTAATTAGTTATAATTGTAATTAAATGCAAAATTAAAATTAAGTTGCAATTGTAATTAATTTCAAACGATAATTCATTACAGAATGTAATTAGGTTGCAATTGTAATTAAGTTACATTTGTAATTAATTACAATGTATTTTAAAAGAAAAATGAAATTTCAAGTGATTTGTATATATACAATTAAGTTACAATTGTAACTAATTATAAAATTGAAATTAAGTTCTAATTGTAACTCATTACAAAATATATTTAAGTTGCAATTGTAATTAGTTACAAATTATAATTCATTAAAGAATATTATTAAGTAGCAACTAGCAACTGTAATTAAGTTATAATTGTAATTAATTACAAATTTTAACTAATTCAATTAAATTTTAAAACAAAAATGAAAGTTAAGTAACTTATAATATACAATTAAGTTACAATGGTAATTAATTAGTTTCAACGGTAATTAGTTGCAAAATTGAAATTAAGTGACAATTGTAACTAATTCAATTATTTTTAGAAGAAAAATGAAACTCGAGTGACTTGGAATAAACAATTAAGTTATATCTATAATTAAGTTGCAATTGTAATTAATTACAATTTGTAACTAACTCAATTAATTTTAGCAATTAAATATTTCATGATTTACAAATTCATTATTTTCAGTCGTAATTAATCGTAAAAATGAAAAAAAGTTATAGTGGTAGTCAAGGGTGATGGGCGAAAGTAAAAACTGTATACATGTAATAAATACAGTCCAAATTATGTGTGACACTAACAAAACTAATATAGTTCATGCCTTCCTACTTATTTATATCAACATGGTCTAAACAATTTTTTGATGAAAAGCGCAAAAATCATATTTGCTTAAAAATAAAAATTTCTTTTTTCATACTAAAAAGCTCAAAATTTGTAAAAGCTAAACAAAGTCCTTTTAATTGTCAAACCACCCCATTAATAAACATCCACCTATCCCACCCCTAATCTTCAAATAATTACAAGCCTTTTTTTCGGGTGCTGCTTTTGTAATATAAATGATCATAATAATAATAATAATGACAAACACCCACCTCCCACCCCAAATCTTCAAAAAATTAAATGTGCAAGGGTCACAGGAATGCCATGGAGATAGTGTTCCTCGAATTCGAACTCTATGAGATTGCCAGTGGTAGAAGTAAATGATGTGAAATTGTTGGTTCTGAACGGTGTAACTAAACTCAAAGATCTTTTTGTAACCGCCCGTCTCGCACTCTAAACCCCCTACTCGATGGGTTCTTCGAGAGTATTCCAGACACAATCTTTGCCACCGATGTTTTCTCCGCCACGTTCAAGGCATATAATGTGGACAGATTAAAACTTAAATACCATTCCAGAAAGATCACATTCAAGAAAATAGGAGAAGTTTAGCGAAAATCTTCACAGCTTTATCGGCTGATCTGGTACGTAGAAGAGATTATTGAAGAGATTGTGGAGATATTTAGGTAGAAAATAGGAGAAATTTAGTGTACTTTGAAAATGCTGGGGATGAATTAGAGAGATTTTGATGCAGAGAGCAAGATGTTGAAGACATATATGATCGGTGAGGGCATAACTTTATTTTTTGAATTTTGCCTAATTTTGATAATATCTTTTGTATTGTTCAAATATCTTTTAAAATACACGATATTTAAAAACCCTACCAAGCCTGGTACCATAATCCACCTTGGCCCAAGATTATGTATCCATCTTCTCCCTCTGCATGTTTTATAGTAACCTAAGGTAATGCAACCGCCACCTTCGCACTTTTCCGTCGCCGAGAACTATCAAGGAAGAAACCGCCACTACGAAAGCCAACGTGTACTACCACCGCTACTACGAAAGCCAACATGTACTACCACCGCCACCGCTATCAAGGTGGCGTGAGCCACTGACAGCAGCAACGACAACACCATGTGTGCTATCGTTCGGGCCCCTGGAGTGCCACATCGCAAGTGCCGCAGCCATTGTGATCTAAGTAGGATCACGGTGCAATAGGCACTGACATCAACCACCAATCATAGTGGGTGCTGCCGTCCGCACGCAGCGACACTTGTGGTGCCGTCACCGCAGCGATCGAGGTGAGATGGCGGCACCCAAGGGTTCAGCCTTCAACCGCCAATCATAATAGCAGTAGCAACCACGCGTGCCGATGTTGTCATCCACTACTTTCCATGTTATAAAACTTGACTTCCAGAAATTGCAAGCATTCTATTTGTTGAAGATGGTGAAGTCAAGTCTAATTCTGAAATTGCAGCAGAAGTCCTTCAATCTGGAAACTGTAAATTTGGTCCTCTGGTTTTTACAATTACGACAAGAATTATACAAACCCTAATTCTTTTTCAAAAATCAAAATGAATGGGAAAAACATGGAGTCATAATCCACCCCTTTTGTTACAAGGTTCAATAACACAAACACAAGAATTTACCAAAAAAATTCTAAGGCCATAATTTTGTTTAATAAAAAATATCATTCATCCAACAACAAATAAATCACATACTCCTAACACCGTCCTTTACTAATACATGCATAAATAAAAATTATTTATTCCTAAATATAAGAAACAATATCAAAAACCTACGCTCTGATACCAATTGTTAGGAACCTGGGTTGTTCTACTTACAAAAATTGATTTCTTGTGACTAGATCATCCTGTTACAAGATTTTGTGTTCTGTGTATTTAAATTTAAATAAATAATTTGCATAAACAATAGTTTTTAGAAGATTATCCTTGTAGCGTGCTTTACAATAATCTTAATCAATTGCTTCTTGATTCTACCAAAGCTTCAAAACGTCTAGCTTTTCTTGGTGTTCTCCAATGGCAGCTATGCAGGTGTGTGGTTACCTTTCTCTAGATCTAGGTTACACTAGGATTAGAGTTTTCTTTATAAAGAGAAAATACACACTACATACTTTAGTGTGTGTCTCACCACTTTGCAAATTAGGGTAAGAAAAATAGTCTTTAGAGACTATTTATGATTTCTTTACACTCCAAAACCCTACCAAGCCTGGTACCATAATCCAGGCCCATTTTTGCACAGCCCAACACAGGTAATAAGCTTGTATAAACCTATTATAGTAAAGCCACCGAGGGAACTTGATCGGACCCAATTAAACTAAGCTCTAATAAATTAATTATGATCTGGTCAACTTTTGATCAATCAAAATAATTTATTAATCAAATTTTATTTTAGTAAAAGAATGAGATTGCACTATTAGTAAAATTGGAATTGCTGAAATAAAAATTAATATCTTTGTCCTCTGACTTATCGTTTTTACATGTTACCCCCGTCGATCAACTCGAATATTCAAAGCAAGCTAAAATGATCAAAATGCCCTTCTCTGAATGTTCATAAACTCTCAACCCTCATTTTCTATCTGAAAATTCGATGTGATCACATCACATCATAGAATTCAACATTCATTGTCGAATTACTAAACGATCAGATTCAACTGTCCACTACAAGAACCAGTAAGATTATGATCATGCCTAAAAGGTGATTGATTCCATAATACGAATATATGTTTCTCGTTAGTTCACTTTAATTTCCAAATTACCGAGATACTGATCAGCAAATTGATCTCACCTATTGATACCTCAAATGACTTCAAGTTAGTAATCGAAGTCCATTATACGATTAGGATTAAGGTCTCACGTATGATAGTCAAGTGAAATTAAATTTGTATGGTCAATGTCACATATAATTTCATGTGGTCCCGTCCAATATGTTCCAAACATACTCTCAATTATATCACTAAAGTTAAAGATAGACTTTAATAAAATCGAGACGATTTTATCAAAATAAATTGTCCATATTTATTTACTGACCGTGAACATTAATTTTCTAATTAGAAATAGAATCTTTTTATGTTTAACAACTTAAACACTTAATCTATAATATCAAATCGACCTTGTACAAACGCAACTTCATATTCATTTAATATTTAATTTAAATTTCGTGAATTATACTCTATGGGCATATATAATTGCAACATTACTCTACTCGCGTACATCTCCCATATGAAGCTATTACCTTCAATTTTTTTTGTATATTGACTAGGAATTCCCTAACAATTGTTTCACTATACTTTCCAAAAACGTAAGCAACTTTTCAAATTTATGAAAACCAGCAATATCATCTAATCATATTCTAACAAACTCCTAAATTCCAATCTTAGATTCCAAAAATAAACTTCCAGTTTGCAACAAAAGAGAGATAAAAGGTTTCATTTTGGTCAAATAATTAAGAAGCAGTTTTGGTGGGGGTTAAATGAATGATGCCTCTCAATAAAAGTATCAAACCTGAACAGTCTAGGGTCTGAAATTAAAGTTCCTAGAACTCTATAGTAACTACGGCTGGGGTAGAATGTCTGGAGTCACTATAGGTGTCTCAGAATCCTCTCCAACTTTTTGCTTGTCTTTTCTACCCTATTTGCCTTTTGTTTTGGTGAAGAAGTTTCTTCAGATGATTCTTCCTCATTGCACTTAGATACAAAAGCTTTAGACTCTAGTTTATTCAGAACCTCAACTGGATCAGGATTGGCTCGCTCATCAAGTGTTTGTTCAGGTTGCTCCTTAGTGTTATTAGATCCCTTAAACTGATCTATTTCTCTTTAGTACAATGAAGGTTTGAGTGAAAAAGATAAATTGCGTGAATCTGAAAATAACTCAATTCATTCAAATCCTCTGTACAGGCTACACCAATATATACCAGAGCTGGGAATATTCTAGAATATAGAACCTAGCTGGATCACCAATGTGGTAGTACGATTTTCTAACAGATTCTAACAGAAGAATAAATATATATACAGCTGATGAATGTAGATGAAGGTGTCACATGATGTACATGTGCATGGTTTAAGTGAAGTGCATTTTATAAAAACGTAATAATCAACACACAATTCTTCGACCAGTTATTTGGCTGCTTTCATTCTCCCCCTCAAACTGGTCGGAACTCTAGTTACTCCCAGTTTGCTGCGCAATTCTGTAAACCTTGAATGACCAACGCTTTTAGTCAAAAGATCTGCTATCTGATCTCCAGTAGGTATATATTTAACTTCCAACTTCTTTTCTAAAATCTTTTCTCTAAAAAAATGCACATATATCTCTACATGTTTGGTTTTGGAGTGGAATACCGGATTAGAGGCTAGAGCTTTAGCCCTGAGATTGTCACACCATATAACAGGTATTGAGGTTTCTTTAAAATTCAATTCTTTGAAAAAAGTTCGAATCCTTGAAATTTCAGCAGTACCCATAGCCAGAGATCGATATTCTGATTCGGCACTTGAACGAGCAACTACCTGTTGCTTCTTCAAACACCATGAAATAAGTGAATCTCCTAGGTAGATACAATAAGCTGCTATAGACTTTCTATCATCTGGACATGATGCCCAGTCAGCATCAGTGTACCCATTGATGTTCAGATGTTCACTCCTTTTTATCCATAAGCCAAAATCAAGTGTTTCTGATAAGTACCTAAATACACGCTTCAAGGCAAGCCAATGTTCTAAGGTAGGAGCCTGCATAAATTGGCTCAGTTTGTTGACAATATATGCCAAGTCAGGTCTGGTTAGAGCCAAGTACTGTAGGCTTCCTATAGCACTTCTATAAGTAGATGCATTCTTCAACAATTCTCCCCCTTCCTTGGATAAAGTTTTACCAACAACACTGGGAGTTGTACATCCTTTCAAGTTCCCCATACTGTATTTTCCCAGCAAGTTTTTGATGTATTTGGATTGGGAAAAATGAAGTCCAGCATCATGTCTGAACACCTCAATTCCCAGAAAATAGTGTAACTCACCAAGATCCTTAAGAGTAAACTGTGTATTCAGATTATTGATGAGTCTATGTATTCAGTCTCCGTTGTTTCCAGTTACCACAATGTTGTCTACATAGATGAGCACAAATATGATGTCAGTATTAGATTGAGTGAAGAACAGTGAAGCATCTGATTTAGTCTGCTTGAAGTTCCAGCCTATTAAGGTCCCTTCTAGCTTATCATACCAGGCTGTTGGAGCCTGTTTGAGTCTATAGATAGCTTTGTGAAGTCTGCAAACATGTGTTGGATGCTCTTGGTTGATAAACCCCTTAGGCTGAGCCATAAAAACATCTTCTTCAATTTCCCCATTTAGGAAGGCATTGTTTACATCAATCTGCCTAATGATCCAATCTTTAGCTATAGCCATAGTGAGAATTATCCTTAGGGTAGAAGACATAATCACTGGACTAAAAATACACCTCAGGAGTTTGATGGAAACCTTTCGCCACTAGCCTGGCTTTATATCTATGGACTGGACCATTTGAGTCTCTTTTCATCTTGAAAACCCATTTATTGCCAACGACATTCAGCTTTTCAGAGTAAGGGACCAGACTCCAAATATTATTTTTATGTAAGGCTTGAAATTCCTCATTCATAGCCTGTTTCCACTTTGGACTCATAATAGCTTCAGCTGCTGTTGTAGGTTCACCTTCGATCAAGCTTTCGGTGAGGTAAATTTTGGGTTTGAAGACTCCTACCTTACTTCTAGTAACCATTAGATGTTCAGTTATTCCTCTGTCTATTTGTTGTTCGACCTGATCAATGATTTCTATTTCCACCTCATTATTTCCACATCCCTGTGCATCAACTTCTGTACTTTCAAAATTTCCACAACCTGCTGTGCTATCGAAGTTTTGATCAAACAACTGTAGTTCTCCACCTGTATCAAACATCTGAGGTGATAATTGCTGATTTGAACTTACCTCCAAATTTTGCTGAGATTCTAGAGAAGACACTTTCCTTGCTTCCAGTTGGGAATCTTAAGGATGAGTCATATCATCTGAAGCATTCAGTGAGGATGTGAAAAGATTAGGTAAATATGAGTGATTAAAGTTTACAGGGGCTGAGTATGTGACTTTGTTTGTGAGGAAGTTATTTGAGAATGGAAATTCATTATCATTGAACACCACGTGTCTAGAAATATAGATTCCACCCATTGAATTTAGACATCTGAATCCTTTATGTGAATCACTATAACCAAGAAATACACATTTTTTAGAGTGAAATTGGAATTTATGACTTTGGTAAGGTCTCAAACAAGGGTAGCATGCACATCCAAATATTTTGAGTGAATTGTAGTCCACTTTTCTTCCAAACAGTTTAGTGTAAGGATTTGAGTTAGCTAAAACAGGGGTTGGACTACAGTTTATAAGATATGTTGATGTTTGAAAAGCATCCCACCAATATCTAAGTGGCATGTTTGCTTGATCTAGGAGGGTAAGTCCCCTTTCGGTAATGTGACGATGTTTCCTTTCTACTCTTGCATTTTGGACAGATGTATAAGGGCATGAATGCCTAAACTCTATCCCTGATCTGGATGTGAAGTTAGCAAAAGGTCTAAATTCTCCCCCCCTCCCCAATCTGATTGTAGTATCTTGATCTTTCTATCTAATCTATTTTCAACTAGTGTTTTGAATTTAATGAAGTGACCAAGAGCTTCTGATTTAGTTCTCATTGGATAGATCCATGAAAATCGGCTAAAATCATCCACAAAAGCAATATAATATTTGAATTGGGATGTTGAAGGTATTGGGGCAGAACCCCAAATGTCAGTGTAGACAATTTCAAGTGGATATTTAGCTTGAAAAGTGGATATGGTGAAGGGTAACTTATGAGATTTTCCCAACTGACATAGTTCACAGAAGTTTTTTTCATAGATTTATCATTAGGAATTTTATTACATTGCTTTAAAACTTGAGACATAACTTGAAACGAAGGATGGCCAAGCCTACAATGCCAAATATTAAAGAGTGAAGGAGACTGCTGACTGACTTCTGAACTTTCTTTAGATGACTCTGTGTGATAGGATTCAACTTTTGTGACTGAAGGTTGAAGGTGTTTGCTGACTTTTTGGTTTGAGTGATGTAGACTTGAAGCTTCCAGTTGATATAACCCATCATTAAGTCTCCCTTCCAGTAGCAAGTTCTTTGTGTCATTGTCCTTAACACAACAAAAATTTGGATGAAACTCCATATAAACTTGATTATCAGTAGTTAGTTTTGATACACTAACTAAATTTTTCTTCTTTTTGGGCACATGTAACACTTCCCTTAGCATCAGTGGTTTAGTGGGGGTAGGAATTATACTTCTACTGATATGAGAGACATTTAATGATGCATCATTTCCAGCTAATACTTTTCTTTTACCTTTGTATGTACTACCTGCAAGAATGTTGTTGTTGTTTGTGGTTGCAATGTGATCACTTGCACCAGTGTCTGCGTACCAGTTGGGACCAGCTATTGTGTTAGATGAAGCTATGTATACGTTTGCTTGAGGATGAGTGTGATGAGGTGGAGTACCATTGTATGATTCATCAAACCTGTAAAGACAAATGTTAGCCCTGTGACGAAACTTTCCACAAACTTGGCAAGTAGGTCCAGTGGCTCTGCCTCCTCTTGATCTACCTCCCCTTCTGCCACCTCCTCTATAGTAATTTCCTCCTTGTCCTCTATTGCTACTGTTTGGCTTATAAGCTCTATTGGGGTAATAGCTACCTCCAGTTCTTTGAGTAAAATTAGCAGAAACTTGACTGAGATTAATGTTACCAACATCATTCCTTACAGCTTCTATATGTTCCAATCTGCTTTCATAGAGCATTAGAGTAGCCTGAAGCTCTGCCCAGTTAATAGTCTCTTTGCTATTGATCTGGACCACTATAGGTGTCCATTCTTCATTCAGCCCTGCTAAAACTTGATTTACAAGATCTGCCAGTGGTATGCTTTTTCCTACAACTTCTAAATTTTCTGCCAAGTTCTTCATCTTTGACGGATACTGATCAACATTGAGATTTCCTTTCCTGGTTTTTTGTAGCTCAGTGGTTAGGAAGGTTATCCTCGATCTATTTTGGATTCCGTAGCTTTCAGTCACTCCTTCCCAAAGCTTGTTAGTTGTGTTAGCTCCCATTACTCTCATGGCACTCTCAGGCATCATGGTGGAATACAGCCAACCCATGAGGAGTTAATCTGTTGACAACCACTGATTGCAGGCTGGATTAAGAGTCGTCTCCACCTTTTCACCTGATTCTGTGATCACTTGCACAGTCACAGTTTGTGGAGGACAAAACCTTGGTACCCAGGAGATACCCTTCCAAATTGTGCCCTCGACTGATTGGAAGTATCATGTTCTTCCACAGCAAGTAGTTCTCCTTATCTAGTTTCACTAAGGGAGTCTGTGTGAGATTAACTCCAAAAGGTGAGATGAAGTTAGCTCTTGCAGTTGGTGAAATAGTTCCAGCAACAGATGAATTTTGGGAGGCTGAGGATTGGATGTGGGTTGCCATTTTTCAGGCTCTGATACCAAATGAAGGTTTGAATGAAAAAGATAAATTGCGTGAATCAGAAAATAATTCAATTCATTCAAATCCTCTGTACAAGCTACACCAATATATATAAGAGCTGGGAATATTCTAGAATATAGAAACCAGTTGGATCACCAATGTGGTAGTACTATTTTCTAACAGATTCTAACAGAAGAATAAATATATATACAACTGATGAATGTAGATGAAGGTGTCACGTGATGTACATGTGCATGGTTTAAGTGAAGTGCATTTTATAAAAACGTAATAATCAACACACAATTCTTCAACCAGTTATCCAGCTGCTTTCATTAGTACTAGTTCCTCAATCAACACCATTTTCCTTTAAACTGACCTCTTTGAATTCTCCAAATTTTACATTGCGACTTGCATAGGAGACTGGCTCATTCCTGTCAATAGTGTATTAAAGAACTGTGGCGATGGAGACTCATCTGATGACACGTACTCGTGTCTGTTCTAGGTTCTCTATGGTACAATTTTCCTGGATACTCCAACTTCATATCCCACTGCCCTTGATTTGAACCTGTTTCCGAAACTTCGACGTACTCCCCTTAGAAGTTTCTTCTCCCTTCTTCTTTCTTACACCACATTTTTTGTTTTTCCATTTAATGTTCTGCAATTAATATTTCTGGACAAAAGTAGTACAAAGTTAAACACAAAGAGCAGATTTTAGAGCTAGTGAGACAGAAGTAATGAGATAAAGTTCAAAACCTTAATCAAGTGAATTTAAAAGAGGGAAAAATTAACTTCCATAAATTGCAACCTAATAAGGTAACCAAAAACAGGAGACGCGCATAATGTAATTTTTCAAAAACTGATTTTGCTAAGTTATAAAATAACTACCCACTTTCCATTATTCAATTTTCTAATGTAACTTCCAAATAAATATCCGTGGCCCTTCAATACCTTCTAAATCCAATTCAGATTTTAATTCGAAAAGAAATTCATCTCAATTTTTCTTAGTCAATCGAGACTCAATTTTACTGTCATGTTTAGACTTTTTATTAGAGAAATCTGCGAAAAAGTCCAACACAAAATAGTCAAAAAGATTCTATAAAAATTAACATAGTATTTGGAAAAAACTACATTCTATAAATTCAACCAATCAGTCTAAAATTTTCAAATAATCATGAATCTATCCATCAATTTTTCCACATATAAAGATTCAATTAGTTAGTCAAGCTATGACGTAAGTGTATGATGGAAGATATCAGATTAGTCAATCATAATTCGTCCCCTAACCGAAGTTGAGACTCATTAAATGAAAAAATATGTAGGTGTATTTCAAATCAACCATCATATGACATTGTCCCTTTAAAACAAAATATGTGCGTGCCAGGCTAAATATAAGTATTTTTTTTTTTAATTTGTTTTTCATACTCACGTGTTGACATGTTTTTTTTAAACCTAAATGTAATCACATTCTTTTAAGCCCACAGATTTCACATAACCTTAGCCATCTTCTCATGACTTATTATTTATCAATGATGACTTTCACACACCTATGGTGAAAGCCCTTTCCTCTAATGAACTCTCCCACTATCACAACACCATATTGTAGTGCCGAGAGACATAGATACTAACCATAGGTCCAAAGCTAAATATTTGTCACTTTAAAGACGACAAATTAATCAGAAGTAAGGCATAATCAACTATAATGTGCTTATAAGATAATTAATCATAACATATCATGTGCATACCACACTAATTTTAAAATCTTATTTCAATTCACCAATCAAAAATTTACTTTAGGTGACATTTGCAAGAAAAAAATCCCCAAATTTTATTTTCATTTTCTATTTTTTTGAATTTTCAATAGTATATTGAAAATGCAAAAACATAAGCATGCATAATGAAAATGCAAAAAATAACCAAAAATAATATTTACTCAGAAAATAAACTTTTAATACATCATGCATATGCCCACGACTTTTCGTAAAATCGAACAGTATTCAAAGCCTTGGCAAACAAATCAGGCAACTAACTCTCAAAAAATTAATGCGTTCCAGAATGATCATCCTATCTTCAATCAATTCTATAATAAAATGGTTTATGATGTCTTTATGTTTGGTCCTATAGTGTTGCACATGATTTTTAGAGATATTAACAGCTCTAGTATTATCACAGAACATACTAGTAAAATCCTGATTTATACCATAATCACTAAGGATTTGCTTAATCTAGAGTAGCTGAGAACAACAAATATCAACAACAATATACTCAGCTTCTACTGTACATAAGGATATAGAGTTTAGTTTCTTACTCAACTAGACAATAAGATTGTCACCCATGTAGAAGCATCCTTCAGTGGTGCTTTTTCTATCATCCATGTTTCCTTCCCAGTCAGCAATTATGCATCTTGCAAGATGTAAATTAGAGACCTAATATACCATAAACCAAAACTAGATGCACTATTAGCGTATCAATGATTCACTTCACAACTGCCAAGTGAGATTCTTTTTGTTTGGATGCACTATTAGCATATCAATGATTCACTTCACAAATGGCAAGTGAGATTCTTTTTGTTTGGCTTGATATCATGCACAAACTTCAACACTAAAGGCTATTCCAGAATGACTTGCAGTCAGGTACAACAAACTTCATATCATGATCTAATACAAGCTGGAGTTGACTTTCTTCCCTGGTCATCTTTGGATATCTTCATTGACATGCCCATGAGAGTGCCAACTGACTTGGTATCCTCGAATTTGAACCTTTTCACAAAATTCTTCACGTGCTTGGCTTAGTGATAAAGATCACTTCTTCAACATGTTTGACCTGCATGTCCAATAAATAATTAAGTTTATCAACCAAAGTCATCTCAAATTCATTTTACAAAGAGTAATTTTTAGGTAGATCCAAACACAATATTGTTAACATATATTTGTGCAACTGTTATTCAAGTTTGAGAAGTTTGATGAATAATGTATTGTCGGTCGTTCTCTCTTATGTCATTGCTCTAGCGAAAACGTTGTAAGATGTTTATATTAGGCATCAGAAAATTGTTTCGGTGCATATAAGGAAATTTTAGTTTGAACACATGATCAAGAAGGTGAGGATCTACAAATCCCTTAGGTTACTCAACATAAGACTCTTCATTCAGAATCCCTTTCATGAAAGCATTTTTTACGTCCATCTATACAAGAGCTTGAGTCGCATTTGACATCCAATAGATAAAAGAAGTCTAATGGACTCGATTCTCTTCTTCAAGTGCTTCAGTAACATTTTAGGCTCAATCTGTAAAGTATACCACACAAGTATACCACACACTTTCTAGTTCAGTAGCCATCCGTCTTTTGGTGAACATTCTATTCCCACAATCAGAGAGCACATTATGTGTAGGAATTTCCTTTTGTATCCAGTTAGTTAGCTGTCATCTTGTTTGTTGTTTACTTTTTTCGCAGGCTAGTTAGAATGTCCAACACATACATCTTCCCTAGAACTAGATTTCGGTGGTTCTGTCTGATAGGAACTTCTAGTATCATCAGCACGATGTTCCTGATGGTCATGATTTTCATCAACTTATCCTCCTAAGTTTTGAATTTCAGGTTCTTGTGGATAAGAAGAAAAATCATCGGTATCATCAATTTTAATATTTATAGGCTCAATGATAGTTTGAGTTCGCATGTTGTAGATCCTGTAAGCTCGAACATTCTCAGTGGTGATAACGATCCGCAAGTGCACGGGTCGCGCAAGTAAAAAAGTGGACGTGAGTCCAAGTATCGATCCCACAGAGATTGTGTTAAATTGTATTTTAGATTACTACCTTAACCGGAACTAGAGATTTGTTTTGATTTGAGAATTTTGATTTTGAAAACTAAAATAAAGATTAAACTAAAAAATTGACAAATTTGATTTTAAACAAATGAAAATAAATGCGTTAGAATTATGAATCCATTTTGACTCTATCGTCCATATCTTAACCAATTATTTAAATACAATTCACGGGTTTTGAAAATCCATATTCCTAATGTTGTTAAAACTTCCTTTCGGACAAACAATAACGTATATTCCTACACACGACCCAACTATATTTCTATGTTGAATACGAATGTGCAAGAAAGCATTAAAAGAACTATGAATATTATAGCAGATAATACAAAACATAGGGGTATATTTCTATCCCCTATCGAACTTTGTGGCAATCGAAACAAGTCTAATGAAATCCTAATATTTTGAACTTAAGAAATCACAACCTAAAAGCATACAACTAGTGATCAAGTAATTGCATGATAGAAAAAGCATAATTCAATTGCTCAAAATCATGAATTGCATAAATTAAATAATAGATTAAAATATGGAGTCAAGAAATCAAAACTTCATCACAATTCCAACACAATTAACCTAGCCTAGAAACATAATAGAAAATAAATAACAAGAGATATGAAAAGATGTAATCCAATTCATCTCCTTGCAATTATATCTTCAATCTTGATCTTGGCGTGGTTTGGATCCCTCGACACTTAGACAGCGTTTTAGCATGAATTTAGAAAGTTGGGAACCCCCAATCTCGAGCCTTAGGTCTGGTATTTATAGATTTTCCCAAGAATTAGGTTAATTGAGAAGAAAACTGCTGAATTTCGCGCAAAAAGCCTAGCTGCGGCCCAGTCGGGACTACCGTGCGACCGCACGGTTCAAAAGTGCGCGATCGCAGCCTCGAAAAGCCAACCTTCAGTCGCTGATTTTTTTTGGCCGTGCGAACGCACGCTTTTTCAACCGTGCGGCCGCACGGTTATATCGGCAGCAACAATTTTCTTCTTTAAATTTCAGTCATTTGGTCCTCATCCTTTTATTGCACAGCATTTAGTATTTTGTTTATATCTTTCATTTTGCTTATCTGATTAAGGTGCTTCAAAGTCCGTTAGAAAGATAACGTAAAGGGATACAATTCTCCCGGAAATAAAATTTTCCCAATTCGAACGTTTATTGCCCCAAAATTAGGTTTCAAAGTCTGACTAAAAATCTGCCCGAAGACCTTGTTTGATTGAAATGAATTTATGGTAATATTCTTACCATATTTCATTCCTTTTTTTCCTTCTAATCGCATCCAATTGACAATTTCTTCCAATTTGGCTCTTTCTTTGACTTTTCTTCCAATTGACCCTTTTGATTTACTTCATCAACTCTTGGTTTTCACACTTTAGCTCTTTTATCGTCCAAATGACTTGTTTTTGTTTCATTTCCTTTGTTTTCTCGACTTTGGATTATTTCTGAAATACAAACAATATTAACTAAATAAATAGCAAATATTCTTAAACAAACAAATAAAATCCTACTTTTAGAATAGAAATAAGTTTATAAAATACACTTATCAAGTGGGATCAATTTTTTTTCAAGCATTCCCGATCATTCAATACATAGCACTTGTTCCCAAAATTATGAAAATACTTGAAACTTGATTTCCGGATCTCGTATGGATTCTTGTATTACATTTGATCAATGATAAGCGTATTTTATACACTTATTTGTATGTCTAAATTAGGATTAATTATTGTCGTTTGGGAACATTTGCTATTTAATTTATGTTTATTCGTTTACTTATCAGAAAATATCCCAAAAGATGAAGAATGATGAAATCAATGGAAAAAGGACACAATTGGATGTTAATTGGAGCTAAATTGGACAAGTGAGGAGTTTGTGACAACAACAGGGAAACATGCGTGGTGCCAAAGTGAAGAAATCAAAGGTTGGAGGAACGAATTGAAGGATATGAGAGCTTAAATGGTCAAACCAAGAAGAAGATAAAGTTTGGAGACTAAATTGCAACAATTGAAAGTTGAGGACTAAAGGTGCAATTAAAAGTCAGGGACTAAATTGTACATCCGAGAAAAGATGAAGTCAAGATCGCTGGTTACACACCAAGCGATCGCGAGATGGTTGAAAATTATAACCCGAGAGTTATAAGGTCTTCCACGCGATCACCAGAGGTTCTACTGCGCGATCGCGCGCTTGTCCGACTAGGCCGCAGATCAGATTTTTCTCGCGATTTTTAACAGGCTTTGGGCTTTTTGACCTAGGGTTTCTCCAAAACCTATATATACAACATAAGAGGCACGAGATCTAGACCTTTGCCTCTCCATAGAACGAGCCACAATAGAGAATCCAACATCAAATTCTTGGAGAATCAAGCATCGCAAAGGCGCGTGAATTGAAAACAATTGAAGAATTGATAATTGGTGCAATCTTTCCATTCTTTGTATTGTTTTTCAATGAACATTTATTTTTACTGTTTTTGTTATTTAAATATGATGTGTAACTAAATTTAACGTTGGGATGAACGATGTAGCCTAGTTAATTATTTTAATTCCAAATTCCTTTGTTTTAGTAATTCGTTGCATGTATTGATTTATTATTGTTCTTAATGCTTGAATTGCTTGATCACCAATTCATGATTTATTGAGTTATTTCCATAATCCGAGAGGTGAGTTAATAATTTAGAACGTGGTAATAAATTCGGTAATTGAACAAGAGATAGAGATATACTCGTGTTATTATTGCGGTCGTGTGTGCATTCTTGTGTGTTATGCATCTAGATAAGGAATATTCGGACCCTCTGTTGAATTATTTAGGTAGAATTGATTTAAACTCGAGAGGGGAATTTCAATTTAAATTAGTGAATTCGACCGAATGCATAGTTAGGAAATAAAACTTGAATTGGAGTTGATATAATTGACTAGGTGAAATCGGGATTCCCAACTACTTTACAATCGTATTTAAAAATAAAAGCAATTTCGCAATTTTATTTCTTTGGTTTAATTCTTTAGTCTTAAGTTAAAACATCAAATTATTTCGTCCGTTCAAATAAAGTGTAGAACTAACACATTTCGGTACTTAATAGCAGTCCTCGTGGGACGATAATCCGGACTCTTAGGTCCACTTTATTACTTCTCACGACCCGTGCACTTGCGGGGATATCTCGTATCGCGAGATATCAGGTGAACAAGTTTTTGGCGCCGTTGCCGGGGAATGTTTTTATATTAATATCGATACCAATTAGTTCTTGCTTTAGTTTGAATTTGTATGTGTAATTTTTTTATTTTTTTATTTTTTTTTAATTATTATTATTATTTTGAGTTTTTTTTTTAAGTTGTGAATTGTCTCATTCTCAGGTATTGAATGAATATTGAGATAGTTGGAGGCAACACAGCAAGATGGCAGCAAACAATAATCAATGGCTCTTTGATCGAACTGCAGTTCAGACGTATCTGATGTGTGATTTCTGTTGGGAAAATCATGTTGTATTCGATTGCCCTATTGCACCCAAGGATGCTATATGGAAGGCTGATTGTTGTGGGAATTATTATATGGTAGAGCAGGAGTGTCCACCAATAAATGCAGTTCAAGCTGAAACTGAATATTTTGACAATGAAGATTTGATAAATCAAGAATTGCAAAAACAACAAGATGAAATTAAAAAGTTGATGGAGCAGTGGACAGTAAACATGACAGAGAGTCAGCCATTGCCATTACCAGAAATTCAGGTGCAGAGATCAGAGGAGCCAGATAAATTGGTTGAAACAGTTGAAGAAAAAGAAGAAGAATTTGAAAGAGTAGATCAACCAGAAGAAAATAGCTGCCATGAACATATCTTTGTCCAATTGTCAACAATGCATAATCAGGACATCGAGCTCGAGGAGACTTCAATCAAAGAGGAAGAACAAGTGAAGAAAGAGGAGTTGATTACAGAAAAGCAGACACTTAAGGGTGCCGAAGTTGCAATGCAATCCTCCAAATTCAATGATTGGGCAAGAATTGATTTCATCATTTGTGATGAAGAAATAATTGAAGTCTACATTTTGAAAGTTGAATCGAGTGTAGATGTTAAAACTTATGACATGGGCAAGGCACAATTCTTGAGCTTAAATGTATCGTGGAGCAAATTCAATCGGCACAAACAAAAAAGGTCATCAAAAGCTTTATTTAGAGTTCCTTGAACAATCACGGTAAAAAGTCGGGCTTTAGACTATAAACGGAGCGCTTGTTGGGAGGCAACCCAACTTTTCTTCCCTTTTATTTACTACGCTTTCATTATTTATTATATTTTAGATATATGCATGGTAGGAAATGTGTTTGAGTGTTTAGCATGATACATGTTAGGACATTTTTGCATATTAGTCTATTGGTGCATATTTAGGTATGTTTTTGATTTTGCGTGTTTTCATTAGGCAAAACTTTTATCGTCATCCCAACTCACACGCACACTAGTTCGAATCATGTAGTTAATGTTTGGAATACCAGTGCATTAATCATGAAGTGATTAGGGGGATAAAAATGATTTTGAAAATCAAAAATAGGAAAAATTTTCATTACTGTCGTAAACTGCGCGATCGCGTGCCACTAGGCTATGGCGATCACGAGTTTGCATTTAAAAATCAACAGGTTTTAAAACCTTGAACCACGCGATCGCTGGCACTCCAGCCAGGCGATCGCGTGGCTATACTGGGACCAAATTCGGCAGTTTAAGTGTTTTTCCTCATTCTTTCAACTTTAAACATTACAAACTCGTTTTCTCTCCCCTAAACACCTCGTATTTGATCTTACATCTTGTGTGCATGTCATCAACACTTTGTTGCATCAATATCATTGCTTAAACGACTTCAAAATCCAATCGAAAGTATGATCTCTTCACTTAAATCAATTTTTAGTCAAAATTGTGAATGTCTCTTTAAGTTCTTCTACCTAAAAATTGTGAATTGTGAAGAATGGGCTTAGGTTAGTGGTTGGAGTTTGTGATTTGTGGTTTAGTAGACAAGAAATTTTGGGTTCATTCATGCCTCCAACCCTATGCATGTCCATTGATTTTTGGTAACGCCCATTAAGTGTTTGATGAAATGCCACAAAGATGTTCTTAGGCTAATTTTAGAAATTCATTCCGGCATTTATCTTCATGACATGTTCATCATTGATTGTGCGTATTTAGTTCTAGAATTAGTTCACTACATTGCATGAAAATCATGAAAACCAACATTGCATCAAGGCAGCCCCATTGCAAGGCCATTGCACCAGAAATTCAGTTCACGTCACCCACTTCTCCATAATTTTTTGTGACCCTATTGAACTCAAAATGACCTGAATTTTTAATATGTTGTAGACCATGCTGTGAACTTTAACATATCAAAAGATGGCTCGGGAAAATTTATGTTTTTCTAGGCGATGTCAAGGCTTGAATGTGTGTGGTCGACCAATGTTGAAAATTCAAAATTTTGCCATAACTTTAGTTTGGGGGTGTGGTACTGAACTTCCATTTCTTCTTATTGGTGTTTATGTATTCTAATGTTAATTATCTCTTATTTTCTAGGAAAACACCAATCAAAACACCCCAACCAAATTTCAACAACACAAACAAATGGTCGATTCATCCAATGCAATGCAACAGGGAGCTTCAAAGAAATACATCCTCTACACTTGGGAAGTTCTCGTTCTCTTTTCTTTGTCTTGTTTTACATTATTGAATCTTTTTGACAAACATTGAGGACAATGTTCATTTCAAGTTTGGGGGTGAAAATTCATTACATTCTTCATTCATTTTATATTCATTCGATTTTATTGGGAATAAAAAAAAAAATTGAAAACTTTGTTGACATGTTTATTGCCTAGGATATAGTATGAGTCAATTTGTGCTTAGGTTTGAAAATTGGACAATATGAAAGCATGAACTTATTTTTGAACTAGTTATGTTTTGCTAGATTCATATTTATTGCGCACATAGCCAGTGTTGGATAATTGCTTGTGTAAGGGATTTTGTTTAATACATGTGGGGTAAATTTATGCAATTTGAACTTAGGAATGACTTAAAATCCCTGAACTTAGATCATAAGTTATCCCACCTCTAAATTAGAACCAATCCTGCTCAAATGCAAGTTTGGGGGTAAAATTGTTGGAATTTGTGTGTATTGACGGGTTGGAGGTCTGTGGTTCTTGGTTTTTCACTTTAGTCATTGCAGTTTGGTCAACCATTTCCAGCATAAAAACAGAAAAATGCTGAAGGTCTTATTCTGCTCTTCAAATGCCTTTTTGACTCGAGTAAGTAAGTCCGAGGGGTCCTTCAAACCTGGTGCCCTAAAGCCAACTGGCTTGGGAGTCATCGACCTAAAGCTCGCTACATGAGTCAATTAGAAAGCAAGTACGGAGAGTGGACTTACACATAAGACATTATAACATCTTTAACTTTTCTGTTTAAGCCTTTATGACTCGGGCAAGTACGTCTGAGGGGTTCTCTGAACCTGGTACCCTAAAGCCGTCTGGTTTGGAAGTTGCCGATCTAAAAGCCCGCTACAGGGCTCATATAGAAAGCCCGTATGAAAAGTTCTGCACAAAGATGGTAAAAGACAGGGACAATTAAAAGAAAAAGTCGTCCATAAAAAAAAAAAATAATATTGCATGGTATAAGCTTGTTTGTGTACCTTTTCCCATGAACCACATTCATTTTCAGGCTTTTCAATGAGCTTGGGAATTCCACGAATTGAATCAATCTTAATAAGTCTTATCAAATCACCATAGTTCAAAGGCCCTAATTTGTTGGGCCACAATTTGTAGTATATCAGTCTTAGATGCACAAAAAGTGACACGAGAGTTAATAATGTAACAATTATGACTAAATCTAGTCTCGCGCATAACAAAACCACTATTCTGTTTTAATGTTTTGCATGAACTTCTTGAACATGATCATAAGATTATTTTAGGTCTGCAATAAATAGCACATTGGTAAGAAGAGGTAGTCCATCAACTATAATAGTCCATTCACTTTCAATTCCACTTGAGCTCCATCACCAAAGGTAACTAATCCACCTACATAACCTTTGAAGTTGGTCAACATAGAACGACTTCTTGTCATATTTATAGAACAATCACTAGCAAAATATCAAGAGTTAGGAGCAATTAGATTATATGCAATTTTGAATACAAGACAATTCATACCACTTTTTCTTATACAAACTTGTTTCGCTCTAGTATTCAATGTTTGTTGTTTGTTAAGCTCACCTACAAGGTTTTTGTATGATAGATAGTGAAGAAAATAATATCCATATTTACTACAGAAAGTACATATTAGGTAATGATGCACCTTACTTTTTAATGGGTAACTTGATACATGGAATGTCTACCTGAAATAATTTATACCTCAGAACCTCCCTGTAAGAGTGATACATGGAATGTCTACCTGAAATAATTTATACCTCAAATGTAGAGTCTATGATATCTACAATTGTTTCTACAATCTAAAATGTTATGTCTAAATTTAGATCAGTTCGACTACCATAATAGGTTTCTCTAACAAACACTAAAAGTTTGGACACCTTCTCTTTTCCTTTTCTTTTATATCCTAAAACCTCCTTAATATATGATGTTCTTCATAGCTTAGAACTTCACTTAGATGAGAGGCACCAACAGTCAGTTGTTATTTCTTTTCTTGGTGCTTTTTAATTCCTTCAGTAGCTCTTTGAACTGATAATTCTTTTCTTTCACAAGTTTTGTTAGAGTTTCTTTTTCAATGGTGCTTGCGGCATTTTCTTCTTTGATGAACTCTATCATTGCATGAAGAGTCATGTTCCTCTCTCGTTCTTTCTCAAAACTTTTATTTAGTATAATGAAGTTACTACAAACATGACTTAAACATTCTGGCTCTCTAACCTTTAAGTTTGAACCTGCAACATGACATACAATAGATCATAAATAGTATGTAGGTTTACTATAAATAGTACCTCATCCTCGACAATTTCATCCTCCTCATCCGAGTCAAATTATCCTCCATCTTCTTCACTCCAAGTGACGTTCATGGCTTTCTTCGTACGAGATTTTTCAGTATATTGGCACATTCAAATTCTATATGTCCATATCCTTACATTCATGACATTGAATGCGATTTTCAGTTCTTTTCTTGGATGTAGAAGAGAATTGTCTTGGATTATTAAACACTTTCATCTTTTGAGGTTGAAACTTTCTGCCTTTTTCTTTTTTATTGTTTTGGAGAAATTTCTTAAATTGTTTAGTGAGCATAGTCATGTGTTCATCGGGATCATCTTCCTCACCATCAACCTTTTCTTCATCTTTTTTCAACCTTGAAGGCAATTTCGGGACTTTTATCTTTCTTTCTTTTTTAAAAGTACAGTTCATATTTCATCAAGGATTCAGCCAATTCTTCAACCTTCATAGTTTCAATATCTTTGCTTTCTTCAATGACCATTATTTTGGAATGAAATCATTTAGACAAAGATCTAAGAATTTTTTTTTACGATTTTGCTCTCTGGATACTTCTTTCCTAAGGTATATGCTGAATTGGTGATGTCACTAAGTGTAGCATAGAAACCCTTGAATGGTTCATCTTCTCTCATCATCATTTGTTCGAATTCTAAGGCCAGTATTGGGAGCTTGGACAACTTAATAACAATAGTTCCTTCATGGAAAATCTAGACAATATTTCAAACATCGTTGGCAACGTTGCAATCAGAGATCAAATGAAACTGTTTAGGATCCAAAAAAAAAATGGCATTCAAAGTTTTAGAATTCCAACTAGGACTATTGTATTCAATAGTGACCCAATTTTCTGCCCTTTTTGCTCTTAATATCTCATTTTCAACTACTTGAGTTCTTTTTTTCCATAAACAATGGAATGCCAAGATTTTTAATCTAGGAATTGGATATAGACCCGTATCCTAATTTTCCAATATGAATAATTAGTTTCGTCTAGAACAAGGGTCTAAAAGGTGTTCCATCCATATTTGAGTTTCTCAAAAGATTGCACTTTTAAAAGTGCACATGCTCTGATACCAAGTGAAAATACGAAAACTATAAAAACTAAAAATTAATTTTAATTTACTTGTTAAAACATTGGATAGAAAGTAGTTAGTATAGGAGATAACCAACTTTTAATTATTAGTACTAGTTCTTGCAACTTAGATTAGTGTTTGTGATTGTTGTTAAACGACTATGAAAATTAAACGATAAACTATATGATTAGATACAACGTGGTAAACCCTGAAGGGAAAATTCCAAGGACTTAATGCCACGGATCACACAATCCACTAATTAAATTGATAAAAAAGGTATTATTTTTGTGATTTCGCAAAATTAATAGAAACAATGAAAAGGTTTAAGAACAGTTCTCGAGTTTGTTCTCCTTTTGAGTTTTTGATGAAGTGGTATCAAACCCTCCGGTCTTGACTTTATTGCCACTTACCTATTGTACTCAGCCTTGGATTAGGAGCCTCGCTCTTAATTTTATGCTAAGAAGCCCAATCAACTTAAGAATTGTACACTTAACGTATAGTTGTTTTGTATTATTCAATGACATAAAGAAAATATTAGTTTTGAGAGATTCCAATGAAGTGCCACGTTCTGCCTAACTGTAAGCAGTCAACTAGAGATTTTAACTGGGAGTAACATGTTGACGATGAGAAATGAACCCTCTACAGTAAGAATGTGAGAAAAATATGTTTTCAAAGCATTAATTCTATCCGTACATAATTACTCTGACTTATACATCATGCTCCTTACACATAAGGAATTATTTTCTTAACTAAAGATTTGCATTAAAACACGGTAAATAGAATTTTGGTAATAATTTAAATATTTGACTTCAATATTTCTACCTTTGAAAAAATAAATTGTGAATTAAGTAAGCCAATAAGCAAACATCGTAAAACTATTAAATAAATATTTTTACAATGAAAAGATTAAGTTTTCAAATCCCCTATATCTGTCAAATAATGTCATTTTCAATGTGATCTTATCCACCATTTATTTCAATAAATTTATTAAAACAATTTTTTGTGGAACATGTAAAAGATGCAACCAAAATCAAGAACTAATTCACTGGAATTCCTTCTGGATGCAATCCCAAGGACCACATATTGTATTTCAGAATCATAGTTCTATGCTATAACTACCGATCCATCAAAATATTTTCTTTCAAGTCAACAGCTTTCTTGAAGCAATCTTTTATGAACTGACCAATTTTTGCACAGTAATAACATTTTTTTAACTTTACGTTTAGACTTCCCTTTTTTCTTGTTCTTATCTTTGTTCTTTTCATTTTGACATTTCCCTTTATAATAAGAGTTTTAATTACTAAAATTACTACCCTTATTATTATTCAACTTTTCTTTCACATTCAGCCTTTCACCACTTTTAGTATCTTCCAAGTTTGATTGCAACTCGAGTTCTCTATTTCTTAAAGATGAAGTTATAATATCTATAGTGGGATCTTTTCTCCCATACTCTTAAGGAATTTGTCAATTTTCTATGCTTATCACCTAATGAGTATTAAAGAGCCGCAATTGGCTAATCATTTGATAACTTTTCAATACAATTAGCCAAATCTTGAATTAACTCAGTAAACTTATAGATATTTTCTTCTAAGTAGGAGGGAGTATGAAACCTAAATTATATAATTGTCTAATATGGCACTTATTAGGTATATTTTTAATCCCAAAAAAAAAAAAGTGGTGTCCCCCCCCCCCCCCCCCGCGACAAAGCTTTTGCTGAATTTGTTTCGTCAACCTTTCTGATAAAATTTTCAAATAGGTGAAAGAAGATCGAATTCCATCCAAACTCATTGATTTTTATACACTTATTTATATCCTAAAAGTAGGATTTTATCGGGTCGTTTGAGAATATTTGCTATTGATTTCGTTATTATTTGTTTTGATGAAGGACAATTGGTGTTAGAGTTTGAAGAGGAGATAGATAGAAAATTATCCAAGAAAACGGGGGTTTCGATCAAACGGCTATAACTTTTTGTATCGGTGTCAGAATCCTTATTATAATATGTCTATTTTAGGTAGCTCAACGAGGGAAGTAAAACCATGGCTTTTTTCTGACTACAATGGATTTTGGGGCATGCGGATTTTTGGGAACAAGGAATAATTATTGCCTCTTGGGCCTCACATTTTTTGCAGCGTGCGTGAGTGGCACTTAAGAATAAAAATAGTTTTCCCATTTTGAATTCCTATTATTTGGCGCTCCATATGGCCAACTAACAAAATCACTCATTAGTAAGGACACGTGTAAGGCCAAGATCAGCGAAAATTTCACTATCCAACGATTCAATCCAGCAAAGTGCCTTCATAAAGCCCTCCCTCCCTTCTATTTCTTCTTTTTGCATTTTCAACACACTCTTCCCTTTGTCATTTTTCGGCTTCTTTCTCGCAAGTTCTACAACCCTTTGCCAGAAATTATCTCTCATTGTCATAGTGATTTAGTCGTTACCCCTTTTTCAAGGTATATAAATTTATGTTTCAAAGTTTTAAGCCCTTTTCAGGGCGAATAAACTTATATTTCAAAGTCTTAGACCTTTTTCAAGGTGAATAAACTTATATTTCAAAGTCTTAAGCCTTTTTCAAGGTCTTCAACGGCTTTTAACCACGTGATGTTGTGGTTAGAAGTGTGGTTTCCCATAGACGATGACAAAACATTGACCACAAAATCTGGTAGGACCTTAGATCAACACGTCTAAGCTCCTCCCTCTTGAATACGTAGACCTTCTGCGAACTAGAACAAACAATCAGTAGGCAAAGGGGGTCGAGGTGGCTCCCGTTTGCACTCCGATGCTTAAGTCAGTACCCATTTCAAGTAAATATAATTTGAGTGGGGGAGATATAAGTGTGTAGAAGAGAGAAAAGGGAGTGATATTTAATAAATGAAGTTATAGTATTCAGTTTCTATCCTTTTTCCTGGTGGCATAAGTGATCTATTTATAGTGGAGGTAATCATTCTAGATGGTGAAACGTGTATGTGTCAAGCTCCTAACCGTGGGAGAGGTAAACCAATTTTTTGTCCATAATCATTACCGCCTACTATAGGGGAGTGGCGGCCATCACATCCTTTCATAAAGAAGCTGTCACATCCAACTACCACTTGCGTGAGGACTGCGTTCGTGCCACACTGTCCAGCCTTGCGCTAGTCCAGGGTATTTTCCTCGGACAACAATAGACCGGACACATAAAACCTTGGACAAGTGGGCACCTTGGCGACATGTACCTTATCCAATATAAGGTCCCACATATTGCTAATGGGTCCCCCGCGGCCCCTCACTTGATGGCATGTCAAGCCCGTTTACAAAAGGTCGTAACAGGGGTAATATTCAAATCAAATCGAAAAAAGATCTAATACTCTTGAAGGAGATGATAAAATCACTTCTTGAACAAATTCAAGTCTATTCCTGAAATGCGGGGGTAACAAAATTTTTAAGTCCTAACAAAAACTTTAAATAAGTTTAAGGAATATTGTTTTGAAGTCTATAAAGTACAAAAAATAGACTTCAAAACAAAATATTGTGATAATTTTGACAAGTACTGTCAAATAATTGTAGAGTGATCGCATTTTAACAATCGATAAATCATGACTTGACTTATTCTGAAATAAATCATAAGATCATAATCATGTAGGATGTGGGTGAAATTCTATTATAAAAATCCACCAATGATTGCAACCCTACCTGATTATACTAACAAGTATACCTTAGGTTTAACACTTTTCCAAACGTATACGGATGAGAATCATAGTAGGTTTGACATAAAGACTTATGATTCAAACCAACAAGAGTTCAAGCTACATGTTCGAAGTGCTCCAAATCAAGCATGACATGTTGGAAGAATATGCAAGACTCATACACATGATTGAAGACAAGAGTCAAGTTCAAAATCAAGTTGGACAAAGGTGTGTTAGAGTTACACCTTGCTATCACAAGGTACAAAAGTCCCACGATAGCAAAGAAGAAAACTAAAAACCGAGAGCAAACTGGTTTAGTGGTAGGATACATTAAATTTTATACTTACCGAGGTTATAAAAGATAGATTATTTAAATGCGACTCTACTTAATTGTGTATTTATTTTGTTCTTTTTAGGTAAAAAATTGAATTTGGAGGTGATGGGAGCAAAATATGAGAAAAGGACTAAAATTGTACAAAATTGTGTACTAGGGTCAATTGTAAATTTTATAAAAGATGAAGGATTTGTGATGCAATTAAAAAAGGACCTTGTTGAAGTCAAAATTTATCATTGACATATGGCAATTTTTTTTTATCAACTTAGGTCAATATTTTTGGTTTATCTGAACAAACATTCAAAGATAAAGCAATGAAAAAAAAAATTGTTATTTCTTGAAAATATTGTGACAGTGTTTTTGCTCCAAATTTGGCATATATCACAATAATATAAACCATTCTATTTATATAGTATTTTTTAGGGTTTACTGTAGCTAAATGAATAAATAAAGGAGTTTTCACAATAATCTATACAAATAATGATGGTAACTTGTTTAAGTTTAAACCATATGGTGGTGGGCCCACTGTGACAACATTCTTTGTAATTCTGTATTGTAGGCGCCGTGTTGTAGGCATTTTATCTGAATTGTGCCCCCCTAGGTAATCAATGCACTTGCGTTGAGATAGCTACTTTCCACTCTCAATTGAGTTCCTTTAGGTCTATATTTACCGAGGTCAATATTTTACCGACCTTAGAAATATTCCCCGAGTGATAACTTACGGAGACCGCAAGTCGAAGAACGGAACCACCTCACTGAAGATTGCTTGTTCAAGGTTGAAGATCTAAGATGGACCAAGCTCGTCTTATTTGAATCCTTCTTTTATGGTCTAAGTCTATGTAGCTCAAAGATTCCGGACTGGACCATGATGAAATTTTCTCATAGCAACAGACATAATTAAAATGAAAGTGGAAATCCAAGTACTAAATTGAAAAGGAAAGAAAGTCCAAGGACTCAAAGTGCAATTAAAAGGGGATAAAAAAATAATTGAGAGAAAAAAGAAAGAAAGAAAGTAAAATGGCACCCTTTGCAATTGCATAGGTATATATCCTCGCACTTGCAAGACAGAAAATTTCAAGTCTATGGGATCACAGCAGTTGTGCCTATGTGATTGCATATACATTCATGCTAGTCGTTATTCATCTTTTTGAATTTCAATGGGACTCTTATTTTGACTTTAGTAGGGATTTTTACACATTTTCACAGTTTTTCTACACTTATAAGTACGTATAATCTCTACAGAACTGAGAGGAGATCAAGAGAAAATAGAGAGCCATATTATTTCAAAATTCATAGAGTTTCAAAGCAAAATCAAGAAGAGATTCAAGAACTCTTTGAAGATCAAGAAAATGATTTTCAGGCAATTGGAATTGAAGATTCAAGATTTACATACTTCATCAAAATTCTTAATTCTTAGTTTCTTATTCACTTCGTCTCGTGAAGATAGACTTTTTTATTTTTTCAAATAGATTAAGAAAGTGTAATTAATGTAGTTGAAAATATAAATTTTTCATACATTTTACTAATACATTCCTACTTTCAATAACTTAATTAATATGATTATTTCATATTTGTTGATAATAGTGGATATTAAATAAGGGTATATTAAAAATCTTAAAAATATTTAGATTTTTAATAAGAAAAGTGACTTATAATTTGGGATGGATAAATAAAGAATACAAGCCTATCTTCACGGGATGGAGGGATTATATTCTTCGGGAGATGTATATATCATTATCTTTTTGTATTGATTCTTCAATCATGTTCCTTAGCTAGATTTATTGTTATGACGAACGATTTAGCTATTTAATTTATACTCTTGCTTCGATTCATATTTTTGGATTTACTTTCTATATTAATTGTATTGGATTGAAAAAATTGATTTATTTTCATGAATTTAAACATGATTAATTTCATGACACATGTTGCATGTTGATTGAGAAATTGCATGTAGAACAACACTCAATATTGCCTTTCATGAATTGTAAATTGCAATTAAACTCATATGGTTGCCCTATGTGATTAAACATATTTTTATTATTAAATCTTTAATTGAGAGATTAGAAAATAACATTGAATGGTGGGTTAATTAACTAAATCTTCAGAAGGCATAGAATTGATATTTTAAATTGGATACTTGGACTAACACAATATCAATTTCAAAATATGAATTAAACATGAGAAAGATTAAGTAGTGAAATTGAGAGTCTAGCTTGATTACTTGCAATTACAAATATCTTGTTTCCAATTAAGATGAAATAGCTAGGTCCTGCGTTTGAGCTCACACATTTTATATATAACAGATACACAACGTTGTTGGAGTTCTACTACTGTTTGTTAAAGTAGTTATATGAAGGGATAATTGCACAATACACCCTTTTATCTCCATGCATAAACTAAAATATGCCCCCTTAAAAATCTCACTGAAATTTACATCATTTTCCTTCTCACCTAATTTACTTCCTATGTATTATAAGTGTCCATGTGTGGTATTAAGATTTAGGCTCTGAGTATCATAAAAATTTGAAAGTATCATAATATAATACTTTAAAAGGACATAAATTTCAATAAATCAGAAGTGTCATAAAATTCTTGAAAGTATCAAAGTGTGATACTTCCTCAAGAACGTAAATTTCACTTACACCGTAAAAAGTAAGGTATTTATGTAATTTGCTATTAAATGAAAGAGGAAATTACACCTAAACAGGTTTTTTTAAATTTCAACTTCATTAATCAGGGAAAAAACTTATTTATTCACAAATCTGTAACTCATTTTTTAATAGCACATTTAGATTTAATAATAATAATATAACTTCTAATTATGGATAATTATCTGTTGTTAAGGAAGAGAGAGAATTTATCAAAATAAACTAAAATTTCTCAATTCATCCGCGATTCATTCTTCAAACGGGGTTGTTCATCCACCACTCTCTCTAGAGTCAGAATTGTGACTTCTACCTTCCCGTTCCATAAAGTAGACTACATCATACTTACTTCGTCAACTCGTCGCCGATAATCTCCCATCCTAAAAGTGATTCTCTCACCGATATAGTCCAAAATCTATTTTCCCCCAATACAAGAATATGTGAATCAAGAAATTCACTGTCCAAAGCAAAATCAATTTGAAAGAAGGTAATTCAAATTAAAGTTGGTTTTGTTGGTTATGAACCTATTTTATGGAATCATACTTGATGGGTAAGATGTATTTTGAATATATTCTATTTTTATGGCATGCTTTTGTGATTATTTTGTGGAAATCTAATTTTAGATTAAATTATTCTTTCAATGGGAATGTGCTTTGTAACCTGATTATTGTTGGTTTTGAAATGGGTACTATTCTTATTTTTCAAGATCCGTTTTTATCAAACTCCAACCTGTCATTTTTCCCAATTTTACTGAAGTGTTGATTTTTGAATTGATTTTGAATTGTGGCCTGATTTATAACATGATTGGAACTTGGTTAAAATTTGAATGTTAGATGGATGAGGAAAAAATTCAATATGGTGAACTATGACTTAGGAAATATGACCTAGATTACATGTAATTGTAACATACTCATATATCAATGAAATTGAGTTCTGTTGATTGGTACTGTGTTGAAATAATGAATATGTAACCTAGCTTTGTTGATGTGTAATGCTCTGAACCATAACCTTTATGTCCTTAAAAATCGAATGTAAACCCCCCAAATTTGTGACATTGATTTGAGGTGTTATGAAGTGATTCAAGTTTCAGAGACTTGTGATATTATAACATATCTATCTGACCTCGAAATCATGTAAATCATGTTAATGTGACCTTATTTAATATTCTCATACTTTTATATATTCATGTCTTATCCATAACACAAAATCTTTGTCTTTACTTTGGCTTGATTGTGGTATTTCATGATTAAATACGCCTAGTACTTGTTGAACCATTACATGAAGCATATGTCGATGGATTTTGATGCTACATGTGCAAAGATGGATATAACTGTAACTCTTTACAAGCATCAACAGGTTAAAAAGAGCATGGCTCATGGTAGACAAAGGGTAGACAGTGTTGGGATCGAAGAGGAGTGAATTTCTCTGCAATCAGTACTCAAAATATTGTATAGTGACCCCAATTTTGTTTAATATTCGAACTAAAAGTTGTACTGGAATTGACCTAATGTAGTGAAATAAATTACTTTTTTCATTTATGTACAAACTCGTTGGTTTCTGGAATTTTATCTGATTAGTTAGTGATTTATGTTTTAGCATAGAACCATTTGCTTCGTACATATTATTCAGGTCACTTGTTCACTAATCCAGGTCACATATTACAACATATAACATCATTTAATGATTTATCATCTCTAATATATCTTTGGTCCAGGTTATATTTCGTAGCAACTAGATCACAGGTTTTTCAATAACATGAATGATTTATCCAGGTTACAAGTGAAATAATACAGTCACCATATTAATGGACATGAAATGATTTATTCAAAGTACAGTCTATGCAATGTTAAAAACATTTCATTCTTTATATAACCTATTGAGTGTTCTTTATTAAGGATAATTTTTTTTTCTTTTATATAAAGCAAGATAGAACCATATGCCATGTTACATTTTCATGCATGTGACCTCATTCAAGTTACATTTTACATAAATATACCACTTTTTTCATTCATCTTAATCTACCACATTTTACATACCACAATTTTTTTAGTCGTGTTGAATTACCAAGATCACATCTCAAATTTCCCAAGTCACATGTCCAGTTATTAAGGTCACATGTTATAAAATGAAACTCACAGTTTCCACTCATGTTATTGGACCCAAATCACATGTCACACTACCTAGCTCACACGCTAATTTATTCATGTTAATATTTCAAGTCACTTATTTACACCTACGATCTAATTCAAATCTTATTTTTGTACCAATAGAGCCAAGTTTTTCCAATCCTTCGATATTGATATTCCAATGGTTTCTGGTCATTATTTGATATTGATAATATACATGTTTTTTTTTTTTTTTTTCAGTAAATCAATATCAATATTACACTTTTATATAAAAATGCCACAAGTTTTCTGGATTTTTATTGAGCCTAGGTATCATTTTTATGTTACCCATGTCACTTAATAACATCATTGACCGCCTTTATGAAATCGATCAAACAGTAATTGTTCAGGTCACTTTTAACCATACAAAGGTCAACATGTTATATGATCCAGATCACATTTAAATAATTTAGGTGACATGTTCAATGAATCAGGCCCCCATTTCACATCATTTAACTCATTCGGACAATAATTTTTATATGTACTTACTAGATTTTTTCCAATCATTTCGAATTGATAACCTGCAAAAAATTGATGCGTATGATATTGATACGAGGCAACATGTTACTAGATGTGGAATGATTTACTCACATCACAGTATCACTCACTTGTAACATAATCCAATTCAACTGACTAATTTACATCACATTTAAAATTAACTGAGGTCACATAACACTAAACTAGGTTACCTGATCAGTACTGCTTATCACACATTAATACATCCACTTCCCATTTCATTGTGGTCCATATGTCAATTTCAAACGCAAGCAACATAATGCATTGCACATCCTTTATAGTGTTGGGTCCATTTTAGATAGTGAAAGATCTGAACTAACGTTCAGTACTATTATCCAGGTCACATGTCGTAATTAGATGCACAATCTTAATTTGAGATCCAATGGCAAATAGATACATTATAGTGTTCGAGGTCATGTATACTCGAACAGACTACAAAATAAATATGCGTTGAGAATCATTTCAGTCAAATTAACTGGAAATTACAAATACTCAAGACACGTACAGATTTCGGTTAATAATCTTAAATTTATACTGCAAACCATCTCCGCACAGATTCGTCTCACACCGACTTCTTTAGTTGACTACCAACTAAATAAAAATCCAAGACATCGTCTTCATGTTCAGTGGTGGACTCTCAATTTGTAAGGTCACGTATACATGACTAAACATAAAGGTTCACTAACTTGATGGTTAATGTGGATTTTCTTGTTCCGGTGCTAAAAACTAACCAGCAAATGTGACCTCAAACTTCCTGCACTTCTGCGATCCTGAGCAATTTATGTGACCTCATTTATCTTCGATCTCGAGATTATGCGACGAATTAATCTATTTGTACATACCTCTTGCCCAAATTAGGTTACCAATGATGTGTTGGCAATTGTGTAGTTGTTGATTTGGGAGATAATGCGATGGATAAAATAATGGATATCCGCCAAGTGTGATATGTGTAACTCAGTATGTACACCACTATGTAAATCTTATGAGACTCCGGCAACAGGGAATTAATTAGTGATCTTCCTCCTTTTCTTTTCGTTAAATACGTTATGAAGCTCATCAAACAGTGGTTAATTGAAAAGACTCGTCTCTTATGGTAAAGTGGGGTAACTGATTGTTTGATTTTAGGGAAAATTCTTTGAACTGAAAGTATGATTACAGGCCCATATTTTCCATGATTGATGTTACTCTGTGTGTTTGCGCGCGCGCGCGTGTGTATTATTTAATTCGGACCTAATTAGTGAATGAATTATAGTTATGTCGTAATTATGAATTGTGTAATTGTAATAGCCTGACATACGTATTTTTCCCTAAATGATATCAATTGCTTAATTTCCCATTTCATCAACTGATATGAAATTCTAATTGTAATTAAGCCTCCATTTGGTAAATTGTTTATAAACAAATTTATAAATAACACATTTTTCCAAATCATTTTTCGATCACACATTTTATCTCGAAAACATTACATTCTTTGTTAAAAAAAAAAAAAAAAACTCTTTCAAAACAGAGGCAAATATTATTTCTTTGTTTCCTTATTTTGGAAGTTTTTCCCATTAATATTCCCATTGTTTCCTTATTTGAATCCCATTGGATTCACATGTTCTTATCTACAATTCTATTGCTAATTTTGTTCTTTAATTGATCCCTTTTAGCTGATTTGATAATTGATCCCTTTATATACTGCCCACAAACTAACAACTTAAATCCATCATTCTCTCTTTGTTTTATTTTCTTCTACTTTTTTCTCTTGTTCTTGAACTAAATATTGATCACATTCTTTTATCTTATTCTACATTCTACATTTTTTCTTGAACTAATTCTCGACTACATTCTTAAATTCTTAAAGTAAGGATACTATTTAGATTTTGCTTTGTCTTGTCTTGTTTTGTCTTGAACAACATATATATGCCCCCTCCTATGATGATAACTGAGAGCATATGTGTGACTAAATCCACCAAATTGTTTGTTTATCTTGATATTAGATTTTTTGAGAAAGTAAATAGGGAATTCTTGATTCAAGAAATATGTCGAGTAAAAAAATCAAGAAGGCAGAGGAGAATTCAAGAAACTAAACAAAAGTAGATGAAGGTGAGACTTTTGTGATGATGTGCTGCAAAATTGATGATTGCGGTTGTATGTACATATAACTCACAAAATTTTCATTAAATTTATTCGTTTTTGGTTTTAAATTATATGTCAAAAATATTTCCAAATGTGATATTTGTATCAATAGTATGAAAATTTATCACAATTTTCAATCTAATCTCAATATTGTTCGAAGTATTTGAATAGGATGTGTTCTTAGGATTATTATTCCATCATTTACTGCTGTATCGTTGTCAATGTCAGAGAATTTTCATCACCAGTTTTTCAATATATCAAGTTATTAAAACCTTTTTTTTTCCTCAAAAAAGAAAGAACTTTTCTCAGTGTTGTTCCTTATAGATTTGTATTTTTACTGATTTTAAGATGCCATTGACATTGATTTCTGTAAAATCAATATATATAAATTAAACTTGATAGTTGTCTTTTTGAAATATAAATTAATTAATCCCATTTACAAGCATTCGAAGATTTATATATGACGTTATGTTCTTGAACCAATTCTTGATCATATTCCTCTATCAACATATAATTGTCTTATTTTTTTTAGTTGATAGTGTATGGGATGTCATCACAAATGAGGAGGTCTATGATTTTGCTCAGGGATACAATCGTTTATCTCTTTATTTATCATGACATCCCATATATACCAATTCCTGAAGAAATAATAGCAATTTTCTTTTGGTGGACAAACATCACTTATGTGAATTAGGCCCGGGCAAAAGAATCGGAACCAGCGGTTCGGTTCTTTCAAATTTTTAAACGATTCTGGTTCTAAAAATCAAGAACCATTTAATTTCGGTTTTTGTTCAGTTCTTGGTTCAAAAACAGAATCAAAACCAAGAACCAGGATCCATAATACAAAACAATATTTTTTTATTTTTAAAAAATATAAATTTAAAAAAAAAAAAATCGTCAATTCTTAATCTTAATGCGTGTTATCCGATTCATTTGTCATTATCAATTACCCAACAACTATTGACTTATTTAACATTACAATAACTATAAGCAAAACAAGTAATAAACAAAAAAATCATGGATCAAAAATCATTTTTCTTTTACTGGTACTCTCATTCAGCTTCAAGCCTTCAGCTGTTAGTTATTCAAGAATCAACGAACAACAAATCTTCAATCTCCATCTTACAATCAGTTGTTATCTTGTTTTTAAGGATTTGTTGGACTTGACTTTCCCTGAAAAGGTGGAGAAATACGAGTAAAAATTGAAAAATATTTAGAAGGAGCACATGCACGTGGATGAGGAGATATGTTACGGTCAGTTCTTGATTCGGTTCGGTTCCGTAGGAACCAGAACCATATGGAACCATGTCCACGCCTAAAGTGAATCATGTAGATATATATATAAAATTCTAGTAGGGTAGTTTATAAACTGGTTTATTTATGATTTTGAGATAAAAGTACTTGTTTAAAATTGGAGAGAGAAAATGTGTGTAATTAAAAAAATAGTTTGAGAAATTATGTAATTTATAAACTGTGTCTGTGTTCGGTAAAACCAGCAAAAACTTGTGGGATTTTGCAGAGAATGTCTGCAAAGCGATGTTGACTGTTTGAAATGCAGTTTGAAAAAAAAAAAGCTACAAATTGTAAAAAGACATTTGGATGGCCTTACATATTGTACATGAATTGTCAAAATCGGATGTCAGCCTGCATAAATCTTATCATCCTCTCCATCAACTCAATTTCGCCTGTAGTCTGACCCATTCGATTTCCATGAAAATTGTTTATAAACTGAAAAAGATTTCATCCAAGCAGAGGCTTTATAAAGCAGTTTATTTTGGTTACAAATGAAGACATAATGTAGAATACAAAATTGAATTTCATCATTCCTTGAGTATATGCATATTTAAGTCCTTGTTTGCTCTCATTATAATTTAATTAATACATTTTTCTCTCTCTTTCTTTCATTCACACATTCTTCAATACATTTTTCCCTATCTTACTTTTAAATCACTAATTCTTCAAAAAAAAAAAAAAAAAATTATTCCAAAATTCATTTTCCAAAAAAAAAAAAAAAATCATTTTAACGGGGATCAAACAAGGACTAAGTATGAGTATGATCGAAAGTTTGTCATCTATCTATTTTCGACAATTATAAAATTCACGAACTTTTAGGTACACTAACTTTTATAGTTATTACTTTACACTAAGATTTGAGATATTATTTTTATTTTTAAAAACTCATTAGCGTACAATATAACTCCATATTGTAGTCGATCCCAAGCCTAAATAAAGTAGAAGGGCTTTGTAAATTTATAGTTTCTTATGCTTGTACAAGAAACATAAAATTTTATTCCTTTATTTTGCACTCTTCTTCTTCTTTCCCTCTAATCTACGTCTTTGTTCTAGACTTCTATCTCCCTTCCACACAACGACCTAAGAACAAGGTTTTTTTACTACATTATATTCCTTTATTCTGCAAATAGTTTTTAACCAACCAGCAATATACATCACCAGAATTTTTAGACCACACAATCATTAGCTCAATCCGATTTAACAAGAGTTGGAGATAAAGTTTCACGAATAGTTTCGAATACGTCAAATCAGATTTTCCAGACATCTAGCAATTGGGGTCTGAACGGAAATGCTGTAAATATGATATGGGGCTAAAACATAAAATTTTATTATTGTTACGATAAAAAGTTATTAAACATGGATAGTCTTTGAAGGAATGTATTGATTTGGGCTCATTGATGACTTGTATTGCATGTTGGACTCTAACGAACCAAGGACAATACTTATGGATAATTGCACTGTACACTATAAAAATAACACTAAATTGAAAAATATAGTGTAACTATAAAAACCTGAAAAATGTTATTTGCGATAAAAAATTGAAAAATACTGTTTCTGTTCAAAGTATCATAATAAACTCTTAATAAAGTTTCAGGTTATGATATTAAAAAATTGAAAGTGTTATAAATAACATATTATGATACTTTAAAAGTATCTTATTATTATAATTAAGTATCATACTAGATTTTTCTATCAATGAAAATGATTTCAATGAAAGTTTATCAAATTATGTTGCAATCACATCAAATAAAAAAAATAGAAATATAACATTTTATTACAAAATGTTATTGAATTTGAAACTAAAAAATAAAATAAAATAATCAAAATAGAAAGATAAAAAAAAAACTTTACTTAATTAATGCATTTTATTAGTAACAAAAAGTTGATCTCAACAAACTAATGATTCTTGTAATATGCATATTGAAAAACATACTCATTTAATTGACATATTAAGAAGTAAAACTTCAATCATTTTATTTATTTATTTTCAAAATATATTAATCCAATTCTTTCATTTCTAACGTAACACATTTATATAGAATATATTTATTTCAACTATTACTGAAATAAATATAATTTCTCAATAAAATATCTCAAAGATAAATTATAATTCTAATACTCATACTATAAATATTGATCGAATACAAACTCATTTTTAACTACACATTCTATTATTAAAAGATTTTCTATTTTTAACCACACATTTTCCTAAAAATAACTATTCAAAATATTATTTCTTCAAATAAACTTTTTTAAAATCAACATCAAACACGGACATTATATATAAAATTTACTCATAATTATTAAAATTTATTCTATTGCCATATAATTATTAAAATTTAAAAAACAACATAATCAATTTTCTGGAAAATGATAAACAATAGTAGATTTCAATAATTTTTATGCATTATTGTTAACTTCATGAAAAATGAAAATTTATACAATTTTCTACATTTATTCTTGTGTTTAACATATATTTTTTTTAGTTTTCAATAAAAAATTTAGCACAATAATTATAAATGTGTGGTAAATTAGCATCTGTTTGGCAAATCCAAAAAAAAACATGTTTTTTAAATAACACAATTCCCCAAATCATTTTTTAACAACACACACTTTCTTTCCATTTTTCAACCATACATCTTACCTCGAAAATATAAAACAATATTTTTAAACAAAAATATTTTTACAAACAGATCTGTTTGCGAAATTTTGTGATTTATAAAAATGTTTATAAATTATTTTTTGAAATTTACCGAGCACATGCTTATCTATATCAAAATTTTAAAATGAAAAAAAAAATAAAGGAGAAACGCGGCTGTCAACAGACAGCCACATTTTTTTATATGTGGCTGACAGACCAATTTTTTTGAATTTTTTTCCCCTTTGGGCGGGAAATCTTGGGGGAAAACTTTTTTAGCGCTCTTCTCCTTTTATATAGTAGTAGAAGATTATGATACTTTAGAAGTCTTAGATACTTATGCTGAAAAAGGTTTTTTTTAGTAAAAATAAAATAAAATATTGATGTTATATATATGTGTGTGTGTGTGTGTGTGTGTGTGTGTGTGTGAATGACATTACCATTATACCCCTGTAAATTTTATTATGATTGTGTCATTGTCCACCGCTATAAATAGGGGCTTATACTTACTCATTTGGGACACCTTAATGAAGAGAAAATTTCTCTCTTTTCTCTATCTCTCTATTTTTCTTATCGTGATTTTGGTAATTTTACAACACGTTATCAGTACGAGTCTCTAGCCAATTGAGTAATATGATGGAAGTATGCTCTACAGTTGCATCTAAATGATAAGCCTCTGTATCAAAAATCTGATTATTGTAAATCAACATTTTTCATTCCCAAATCAAACACTTTTGGTTTAGATTATAACCCACATATTGTAGATCTGAAAACTTCAAGAAAGATGAAAACTTTGCATGATTCAAAAAGTTCCAAAAGAGGAAAGAAACATTGTCTCGATGTTGTGCAATAAGAAATATTGGAAAAAGTGTATAATCCGAAACTTTCAAAGCCGATCTATGCAAAACGATACATCAAATCGACGATCAGAGACCAGATCTGAAATCGCGGCGGAGAGGTGATTCTCCGGCACCGGCGCGTGTCGACGGAGATAAAACAGTGCGGCGGCACGTGAGGCACGTGAAGCCCACGCGCAGACGTCGAATCGGCGCGTGATGGGGCGTGAGAAAGAATCCGACGACGGTTTCAAAAGGCAATTTGTTCATATTGACGTTTTTTATTTTTCTATGGTATTACTTTTCTGTTTGGTGTAGTTTTGGATATTTTCTGATTTTCGAATGTGGCGTCTTCGTAAAAATTATTTTTGAAGCAATTTCGGCGATATTTTGAACTTTGGACCAAAAGTAAGTTTGTTCTAAATCAAATTTCAAACCTATTGACGCTTTCGATTTACTCATATGATTTATTTATTAAAACATGGACGATTTTTCCCTTGATAATACGTTAAAATATATTAATCGTGATTTAACGAATTTGATTAATCATGGTTACTGATCTTATGATAAGTGCTAATAGATTATATATTCTCAATCATTTAACACTACTATGTGAACAATAAGATAAATTAAAAGATTTAAAACAAGGTACAAGTAATATAATAGTTACCATGTCTTGATGTATTAAGTTATTAAGTAAATATAACTCATTATCGTAACGGACTGGACTATTATGAATGCCTTGACTGGATTTGGAGATATGACTTGCTCATTTATAAAATGTAATTATTTCATTATGTTGTTACCACCTATATGGTTGGTTTTATCAGCTTTAAATATACATATTACGTTACCACATAAATGTTTGGTTCTACAAGTTTCACGTATATTACGTTACCACCTATAAGGTTGGTTCTATCTGTTTTATGCATATTACGTTACCACCTATACGGTTGGTTCTACTAGTTTTAAATATTTCTACTCATATAAATTTGATATATTGTTGTTATTTGATATTTCAACAAATGGTACCAGAAGTTACAATGTAGCGCCCCGAGTTCCGTATACCCGGTTCACTACGTCATTTTCTGTCTAAATTTTTCGAATAATATTTTTGCGGAAGAAATAATTGAAATTCATTTTTTTGCAACATTAAATAAACTGTAATGGCCGATAAAATTGAAAATATTTATGAAACCATTTGAAATAGTAAATCGAACCATTAATATTGTAAAGAAATTGCCAATATCATAATTTCTCAAATAAATGAACTTCTCTAAATTATTCGATTGTTTGGAAAATACGGAAATCATTAATGTCAAACTTTCAACAGTTTAACGATTATTGCCACCATCATTCATCGCTCGCCACCGTCTCCGAAATCTGCAAAACTGTTAAAAAGTAGGGTGAGTATTTCATGGGGGAAATACTCAGTAGACTCATCGCAAATTAATTTAATTTATAAGATGATTAAACACATAAATCCCGGCTCTTTATAAAACGGGCATTGATAGAGCTTCTTTATAAAACTGCTCTTGATAAAACTCATATTGTACATTACAGCACGGGACATATTTTTGCAAATCATAGGCTCTTTGAAAATAGCTCTTTGAAAACAGCTCTTTGAAAACCATATACTTATAAAAACATTTTAATTATGCCAAGCATAATTTCTTTTGAAAGCATAACATAAGATAGGATTGAAATCCTCATAAACATAGGGAGACACAAGAACTTTACCGAACTTAGGTGGCAAGAATTCTTATGCAGTAAAATCATAATAACAGTAAGTATACCAAAACATAATTCTTGAAATTCATAGGGATCATTTCCATCATAACATAAGATAGGATCGAAATCCTCATAAACATATGAGACAGGAATTTTACCGAACTTAGGTGGTAAATCCTCATAAACATATGGAAACATAGGAATTTTACCGAACTTCGTGGCAAATCCTCATAAACTTATGGAGACACAAGAATTTTACCGAACTTCGTGGCAAGAATTCTTATGTGCATAGCAATGATCCAAAACATATAAAACATTATCGTAAAAACATAGGGTATACTTACTTTTCATAAAAACATAAGGTATATTTACCTTTCATAAAGCATACTTAATTTTCTTGAAAATTTACTTTCACAAGTCACATGACATTTATATGAAATCATAATTTAAATCAATTAATAAGTGCGAGTCTACCTCAAATCCGACGAGTGCAAAGTTGAGCGGGAATGACTTCAATTTCTTTAAATTCTCCGTACGCTTCGTCTTAGCCAATAAGTCACTTTAATCTATCGAATATATAGCTCAAAATGATAAATTATAATTTGAGAACTAAAATTGATGTTTTGAAAGTTGAAGGACTAAAATGAATATCTTTGAAAAGTTGAGGGACTAAAATTGATACTTTGAAAGTTGAGGGATTAAAATGAATACTTTGAAAGTTGAGTCGGAAACTCAAAACAATAGGGTTGAAATAATATATTTTAAAATGAAAAGGCTGAAATGATATGTTTTAAAGCAGTAGGGCCGATTTGCAACTTTTTAAAACTTGGGGACTGAAATGATTAACGTTTCAAAAGAGGGGGACCAATGCTGCAAATTCTGAAAGTTATTAAATAAATCAGATTTATTCTCTCTCTATTTTTGTAAATCAAAGTATTAGAGAGAGACCGAGGGCGGAGACGGCGATTCAGACGAGGAACGAACGAGTGACACTGCCGGTGATTCGCCGGCGAAGTAGCCGGCGCAGGTTGCGTTAAGTGGTGGCCAAAGCAAGGGTTCTGATTTTAGGGCTTGGGTGCGAGAAACAAGGGCGAAATCGAAACAAAATCGAAGCTGGGGTTCGCGGTTTAGGTCGTGATTTTCCGGCGAAGAGGTGGTCTGAGGTGAGGTAAGTAACTGAGTTCACTTATTTCTTGTTTTGGGTTTTGATTTGTGAGGGGCAGTCGTTGGGTCGTTTGGTTCGTTTTGGGCAGTTTGTTGATGGTGATGAATGCTCAGCTGATTTGGTTTATGATTCTGGATGGATTTGATTGAATGCAGTGGTTCGGCTGGATGGATTGAATGCAGCGATTGATGCAAATTGGTTTCCAGATTGAGGTAGATGATTGGCGTTGAATTTGGAAAAACTGATTGAGGGTTGTAGTTAGGAATTGTGGTTTAGGTGGTTGCTGTGGTGATGATAATAGTGGCCGGTTTTGTAGTTGAGGCTGTACTGATGATGCTGGTTGGTGCAGTGTGGATCATTGGTGATTGGCTATGGTGTTGCAGTTGGAAATCATACTGTTGAATTGGCTGATTCAGGGGTGATGTGCAGAGAAATTTAGTTTGGCAGTCTGATGGTAATTTTGGTGATTGCAGGCGATGAGTGCAGAGGGTTTGATTTCTGAATTGTGCAGTGAATTGGTAGTGTCCCATGATGATGATGATTGTGAATTTTTCATTGCAGAAAAGGGAGGTTTGTATATATATAGGTTTAATATAATGGAGGTTCGTGGCTATGGATTGATGATGATGATAATGGAGCTGTAAAGGAATTTGTGGGGGGTGGCTATGGCTTTAGCTTTCGGCGTAAAAGAGAAGGGATGATGAGGCTAATGGTTTAATTAATGTTGGTGGATGATTAATGAGGTGGAACAAAATGATTATGAATTTGGTACAAAAGCAAAAGACAGAATAACAAAACGTGGGTTGCACTTGCTGGATATAGATTAGTGTGGGATAATTAACTAAAATTTTGACTAACTTCGATCAAGAAACGTATTTAAAACAGATATATTTTGGACTGAAAAATGATTTTGAAAATAATACTTTGAATAAATAATTAAAATAACATAATTTTAGAAATTCGGATTTTAATTTAAAATCGAACAAATTCGATATTTCTTGACTTGGCTAGACGAATCCGTCGCGGCGTTAACTTCAAAATAATGGGTGAAATAGTAGCGACACAATTTTCTAAATATTAAAATAATTATAAAATTGCGTAAAAATTCTGGGTCGCTATAATCTTACCCCCTTAAAATAATTTCGTCCTCGAAATTAAACTTACTTGATCTTATGATTTCTGAATACTTAATCAGAATCTCTTCTTCTTCTTCTCTTATGTAGCATCATTGCTACCATATTTAACCCACTGGACTTTGACTAAATGCATCACTTTGTTTTTCTCAAGAACATGGACTTTTCTATAGACATATGTGTCTACTCAAAAATTCTTCTGAATCGTATGTGACTGAAAGTTCACTATTCTTTGAATTCCATTATTATGAACCAAAACCAACATAACTTATTCATAGATGATCAACTTATTTCATAATCTCAATACATTATCACCTTCAATTATCATCATCATATCATTCCTTACAATTTCTATTGTACCTTTATATTCAAATAACCTTACGTCCATCATCATTATCTCACATAATCCCAAACATTAAATCATGTTTCTTTACTAATTTCTGTAATTCCATAAAAAAAATCTCTTCAAGTTTTCATAAATCTTTACTGATATATCAAACCATAATAATTTGTCATCTCTAAACTTCTTATCATCGAATATTCCCAAAATAATCAAAACAATTCCCAATCATATGTAAAAATTTCATCATATCTTGTAGTATTCATGTAACATGTCACTTATCATCGTATCATGTGACCTCAGATATTCGTATATATCTCTAAAATTTCAACAAATCTTTACTGACATATCATATCATAATAATTTTTCCTTTCTTCTTATCATCGAATATTCCAAAAAAATAATCAAAGAATTACCTGAATATTCTCTCTACGTAATATACCCAAACATATCAACATAATATCATCAACTTATCTTTCCAATATTTGTAACCCAAAGTTCAGTAAACAAATATCTTTCAAATAACTAAGATTATTTACTTAAATGTCACCACATTTCCTGCAAAGTATTTCTTTCACTTATACATACTTATGAATTCTGATTCAATACGGTCCTTATTTCTCTTTCACGTATTCCCGTATCATCTCACTATACCTTGATTATTATACCAAAAACATCAGTACCAAAATCCAATAAAATATTCCATATCTCCAATCTTATCATCAAATTTTCTTTTGTCGAGAAAAATAACAGCGCATTAACTCTTGTTCCCACTTTTCATTATACTTTAAATCATACATCAAGTACTCGGTATCAAATACTCATTCTAGCTGAGAGCTAAGATACTAACTTAAAACAGCATCACAAGGATCAGATATGTTATTCTCAAACTTAAGAAACTTCACTAATTTCCCAAATCTGAAATTCAAAATTAAAATTTTCTATTCTCCCAAACTTCAATTCATATCACACTTTATGAACAATACTCTGATTAATTTTTATCACCATTAAATAAGACTTCTGTAAATCATATAGGATTCCTCATCAAATTTGCTTAACCCAAAGATACAATCCCATAATTAAAAATCACACAACTGATCATCTCAGATTTTCCATTGTTGTAGCCAAAATATTTACTCACTTCAAAAGTACAACCAATAATAATTAATCGAAACTGCATCACTAAATCTTTAAATAAACCCATATATTATGACTAAAAATGAAAATTCTCAATCGTAGATAATATTTCACCATAATGCAATAAACCATCAAAATAAGATCATCGAACTCAATATTCACACGATTCTTCCCTGGATAACCATAACATCCCTTAACCGTCTAGTCGTCATATCTATCACGTACCTTATACGTCAATCTGATCACTAATATAATATATCAATTTCTTAGACTAAAAAAAAATCTTGGATTCTACCATGGTCCCTCTTCTGAACACCATTCCAAAATAAGTCATCACTGTAAAATCTTATTCCTATTTTCCTCAAAATTCATATCCTTATAATACTCTCCAATACAAGTGATCATTCCTTACAAATGATAAATCCATTCCCAAGATTAATTAAGATTCTTCCCAATAATGCCATTATACTTGTCTTCACTCGTCTTTCAAAATATAACTTATCATTTACTCAATCTTGCTTATGAACGCAATTCTAAACTCAATTCTCTTAGTGATTGCATACCATACTATGCTCTTATTTTCAAACGATAAAATTCTAGGCAGAGTCTCCCTTGTAATTTGAACTTATCCCAAACCATAAGCATACTTCATAACTCACAATAATAAATAACTCCACATTTGATCACAACGATCTAAAAATATTGAAAACGATTCCAACACTTCAATATCATCAAAAATATCCCATAATTCCATTCATAATTCCTCAACATAACAATTTCAAATCATATTTTTCAATATCACAATATCACTTCCTTCCATACCTTAATTAGCTCAAAAATTACTCATACTTATAAATATATGCCATAAATCATATTCCCAAAATTTATTCACAAATCCAAACTTCATAATAAATTTCTCTTCAACATAGAGGCATAATTCATTTACTCAACATAATATCCATTACTTAAATACTAAAAACTAAGAACCAAATCTTTAAATCTCTAACTTCATAATGCTTCTCATAAAAGTCTCAATAAAATCATATCACTTATAATCTTAACATCTTATCACAACTTCATAACTGGCTTGCTATTTCTCGTTTAATCTAAACGATAGATAATCTGAACATATAATCTAATCCTTTCCGTTGACTTCTCATAATTAGTGCCCTGTCTAAAATCAATTATGCAAAGTCCATCTAGGGTTCATCATTTCTAACTCGAGGAAAAAAATTATTTAAAATCATTCTTAAATCATATTATTCCCATTATGCTCAACACTCGTTTTCTTTCTGAAAAATTTCTCATAAATCATAAGTATCCGAAATACTCTTCATTCTTTCTCATAAATCAATAAAATGAGTATTCGAAATACTGAAATAACTTTAAACATCATAAACTTCTTTACCTCGGAGTTGGTGGAACGAATGATGGCAGTGGCAATCTTCATCCATAAAAATCTTATAATGGAAAATATTTCTTAAAATTTTTTTTTTTTGAAAATTTTACCAGTCTACAGAAACGCAGACTAGCTCTGATACCAACTTGTAGCGCCCCGAGTTCCGTATACCCGGTTCACTACGTCATTTTCTGTCTAAATTTTTCGAATAATATTTTTGCGGAAGAAATAATTGAAATTCATTTTTTTGCAACATTAAATAAACTGTAATGGCCGATAAAATTGAAAATATTTATGAAACCATTTGAAATAGTAAATCGAACCATTAATATTGTAAAGAAATTGCCAATATCATAATTTCTCAAATAAATGAACTTCTCTAAATTATTCGATTGTTTGGAAAATACGGAAATCATTAATGTCAAACTTTCAACAGTTTAACGATTATTGCCACCATCATTCATCGCTCGCCACCGTCTCCGAAATCTGCAAAACTGTTAAAAAGTAGGGTGAGTATTTCATGGGGGAAATACTCAGTAGACTCATCGCAAATTAATTTAATTTATAAGATGATTAAACACATAAATCCCGGCTCTTTATAAAACGGGCATTGATAGAGCTTCTTTATAAAACTGCTCTTGATAAAACTCATATTGTGCATTACAGCACGGGACATATTTTTGCAAATCATAGGCTCTTTGAAAATAGCTCTTTGAAAACAGCTCTTTGAAAACCATATACTTATAAAAACATTTTAATTATGCCAAGCATAATTTCTTTTGAAAGCATAACATAAGATAGGATTGAAATCCTCATAAACATAGGGAGACACAAGAACTTTACCGAACTTAGGTGGCAAGAATTCTTATGCAGTAAAATCATAATAACAGTAAGTATACCAAAACATAATTCTTGAAATTCATAGGGATCATTTCCATCATAACATAAGATAGGATCGAAATCCTCATAAACATATGAGACAGGAATTTTACCGAACTTAGGTGGTAAATCCTCATAAACATATGGAAACATAGGAATTTTACCGAACTTCGTGGCAAATCCTCATAAACTTATGGAGACACAAGAATTTTACCGAACTTCGTGGCAAGAATTCTTATGTGCATAGCAATGATCCAAAACATATAAAACATTATCGTAAAAACATAGGGTATACTTACTTTTCATAAAAACATAAGGTATATTTACCTTTCATAAAACATACTTAATTTTCTTGAAAATTTACTTTCACAAGTCACATGACATTTATATGAAATCATAATTTAAATCAATTAATAAGTGCGAGTCTACCTCAAATCCGACGAGTGCAAAGTTGAGCGGGAATGACTTCAATTTCTTTAAATTCTCCGTACGCTTCGTCTTAGCCAATAAGTCACTTTAGTCTATCGAATATATAGCTCAAAATGATAAATTATAATTTGAGAACTAAAATTGATGTTTTGAAAGTTGAAGGACTAAAATGAATATCTTTGAAAAGTTGAGGGACTAAAATTGATACTTTGAAAGTTGAGGGATTAAAATGAATACTTTGAAAGTTGAGTCGGAAACTCAAAACAATAGGGTTGAAATAATATATTTTAAAATGAAAAGGCTGAAATGATATGTTTTAAAGCAGTAGGGCCGATTTGCAACTTTTTAAAACTTGGGGACTGAAATGATTAACGTTTCAAAAGAGGGGGACCAATGCTGCAAATTCTGAAAGTTATTAAATAAATCAGATTTATTCTCTCTCTATTTTTGTAAATCAGAGCATTAGAGAGAGACCGAGGGCGGAGACGGCGATTCAGACGAGGAACGAACGAGTGACACTGCCGGTGATTCGCCGGCGAAGTAGCCGGCGCAGGTTGCGTTAAGTGGTGGCCAAAGCAAGGGTTCTGATTTTAGGGCTTGGGTGCGAGAAACAAGGGCGAAATCGAAACAAAATCGAAGCTGGGGTTCGCGGTTTAGGTCGTGATTTTCCGGCGAAGAGGTGGTCTGAGGTGAGGTAAGTAACTGAGTTCACTTATTTCTTGTTTTGGGTTTTGATTTGTGAGGGGCAGTCGTTGGGTCGTTTGGTTCGTTTTGGGCAGTTTGTTGATGGTGATGAATGCTCAGCTGATTTGGTTTATGATTCTGGATGGATTTGATTGAATGCAGTGGTTCGGCTGGATGGATTGAATGCAGCGATTGATGCAAATTGGTTTCCAGATTGAGGTAGATGATTGGCGTTGAATTTGGAAAAACTGATTGAGGGTTGTAGTTAGGAATTGTGGTTTAGGTGGTTGCTGTGGTGATGATAATAGTGGCCGGTTTTGTAGTTGAGGCTGTACTGATGATGCTGGTTGGTGCAGTGTGGATCATTGGTGATTGGCTATGGTGTTGCAGTTGGAAATCATACTGTTGAATTGGCTGATTCAGGGGTGATGTGCAGAGAAATTTAGTTTGGCAGTCTGATGGTAATTTTGGTGATTGCAGGCGATGAGTGCAGAGGGTTTGATTTCTGAATTGTGCAGTGAATTGGTAGTGTCCCATGATGATGATGATTGTGAATTTTTCATTGCAGAAAAGGGAGGTTTGTATATATATAGGTTTAATATAATGGAGGTTCGTGGCTATGGATTGATGATGATGATAATGGAGCTGTAAAGGAATTTGTGGGGGGTGGCTATGGCTTTAGCTTTCGGCGTAAAAGAGAAGGAATGATGAGGCTAATGGTTTAATTAATGTTGGTGGATATTAATGAGGTGGAACAAAATGATTATGAATTTGGTACAAAAGCAAAAGACAGAATAACAAAACGTGGGTTGCACTTGCTGGATATAGATTAGGATTAGTGTGGGATAATTAACTAAAATTTTGACTAACTTCGATCAAGAAACGTATTTAAAACAGATATATTTTGGACTGAAAAATGATTTTGAAAATAATACTTTGAATAAATAATTAAAATAACATAATTTTAGAAATTCGGATTTTAATTTAAAATCGAACAAATTCGATATTTCTTGACTTGGCTAGACGAATCCGTCGCGGCGTTAACTTCAAAATAATGGGTGAAATAGTAGCGACACAATTTTCTAAATATTAAAATAATTATAAAATTGCGTAAAAATTCTGGGTCGCTATATATCTTTCATGTCAAACTTTGAGTTTAACATATTCTTAGTGGCTTTGATAATCTTATCAGAACTGCCGACAATAAGCATGTCATCGACATACAGACACAATATGACATATCCATCATTAGTGTCCTTAACATATACACACTTTTCGCACTCATTGATTCTAAAACCACTAGAAAGCATAGCATTATCAAACTTCTCATGCCATTGCTTCGGTGCTTGCTTTAAACCATAAAGCGATTTAACCAGTCTACAGACCTTCCTTTCTTGACCTGGAGCCGAAAACCCCTCTGGTTGCTCCATGTAGATTTCTTCATTCAAATCTCCATTCAGGAAAGCTGTTTTTACATCCATCGATGTATTTCCAGATTTCGCAAGGCTGCAATAGCAATTATCATCCGGATAGAAATTATTCTCGACACAAGAGAATAAGTATCAAAGTAATCTAAGCCTTCTTTTTGCTTATAACCTTTGATTACTAGCCGAGCTTTATATTTATCAACGGATCCATCCGCTTTCATCTTCTTCTTGAAGATCCACTTGTAGGCCAAAGGCTTACAGCCCGGTGGAAGATCTACCAATTCCCAGGTATGATTCTGTAGGATAGAATCTATTTCACTTTTGATGGCTTCTTTCCACAGATGACCATCGGGAGAAGATATAGCTTCTTTATAGCTTTGAGGATCATTTTCCATCAAATATGTGAGAAAGTCAGGGCCAAAAGTCTTAGAAGTTTTGGTCATTTTACTCCGTCTAGGCTCATCCTCACCTTCTTCAACTGGGTCTTTACTGCTGCCAGAAGCAGAAGATTCCATAGTCCGTTTAATAGGAGTTAACTGTTTAGGAAATTTACAAGGAAATATATTCTCAAAGAATTGTGCATTCCTAGACTCCATGATCGTGTTCGGATCAATATCAGGTACATTCGAATAATGCACAAGAAACCTATATGCACTACTATTTTGTGCATAACCAATGAACACACAGTCAACTGTCTTAGGTCCAATCTTGACCTTCTTGGGAGGAGGCACTGCGACCTTCGCAAGACACCCCCACATTCGTAAGTATTTATACGAAGGTGTTCGACCTGTCTAAAGTTCATACGGAGTCTTATCCATATTCTTTCTTAACACTTTATTCAAAATGTAATTCTCAGAAAGAATAGCTTCTCCCCACATGTTCTGTGGTAATCCAGAACTAATCAACATAGCATTCATCATTTCTTTTAAAGTTCGATTCTTACGCTTAGCGATTCCGTTCTGCTAAGGTGAATAAGGTGCAGTGGTTTGGTGAATTATTCCATGTTTAGCACAAAATTCACCAAATGGTGATTCATATTCACCACTACGATCACTTCGCAGTACCTTTATTTTCTTGCTAAGTTGATTTTCAACTTCATTCTTGTAAAGAATGAATTTTTCGATAGCTTCGTCTTTGCTTTTAAGCAAGTACATATAACAGTATCTCGTGCTATCATCGAAAAAAGTAATAAAATACTTATTGCCGCCTCTTGTTTGGACAAATTTCAAGTCACACACATCACTGTGGACTAGTCCCAACGGCTCGGTACTTCTTTCAATACTATGAAACGAAGACCTTGTAAGCTTTGCCTCAACGCAGGTTTCACATTTGTGATTCGAATCAATTTGAAACATAGGCAAGTAGTTTAGCTTGCTTAGCCTACGAATTGTATTATAATTTACGTGACCTAATCTACCATACCACAGATTAGGAGACTCAAGCAAGTAAACAGAAGAAGTTTTCTCATTATTCATAACAGTTGGGGTTACAGCAATTACATTTAATTTAAATAGGCCATCAGTTATATAGCCATTCCCAACATAAACTCCTATCTTGGTAATCACTAGCTTGTCCGCCTCAATGACCATGCAGAAACCATTTTTTTCTCAGAAGAGACCCAGAAACCAGATTCTTGCGAATCTCTGGCACATACAGCACATTGGTCAGAGTAAGCTCTCTACCAGAGGTCATCTTCAGGATCACCTTGCCTTTACCCAGCACTTCAGATGTTGCGGAGTTTCCCATGAACAATTTTTCACCATTGTAACTGGTGTAAAAGTAGTGAACATGCTCCTATTGGAGCAGACATGGCAAGTGGCCCCAGTATCCAGCCACCACTCCTTTGGGTTAGATCCCACCAAGTTAACCTCACTAATCACCGGTGTAAGGTTTAGGTCAGACATGTCATCTGAGAGATGATCTCTCTCATTTCCAACCATATTAGCTTGAGGACGCTGCTTGTTATCCCTCCGAGGCTGGCAGCAGTCTGCTGATCGGTGCCCAACTTTATCACAATTGAAGCACTTTCCATTGAACTGGAACTTGGCCTTCTTTCCTACGCCACCAGTAGGCTTCAACTGAGACCCTTTCATGGCATGCTTTTTTATCATTTCGATTCCCATTACCCTGCTTGGCTTTAAAAGATTGACCTTTGTTGGTACCAGATTTCTGGCCGTGCTCCAGTACATTTGCCTTTTCAGAGTAAGAATTCTCCGATTTTCGTTCAGCCAATTTGTTATCCTCCTCAATCCGCAGCTTGATAATTAAATCTTCGAAAGACATCTCTTTCCGCTTATGCTGCAAATAGCTTTTGAAAGCCTTCCACTGAGGAGGCAGCTTGTGAATAGAAGTAGCTACTTGTAAGGATTCTGACATAGTCAAACCCTCAGCATGCATTTCCTGCAAAAGTACTTGATACTCTTGCACTTGGCTCACCACTGAACGAGAATCCACCATTTTGAAGTCCATGCACCGACTGGCTAAGAATTTCTTAGACCCAGCATCCTCGGTCTTGTACTTCTTCTCTAAGGACTCCCAAAGCTCCTTAGTAGATTTCTTTACCACATACACGTGATACAGAGAATTCTGTAGGCCATCCAGGACATAGTTGCGGCACAGAAAATCAGCACTTTTCCATGCATCCCAAGCAGCACGCCTATGTAAATCAGTGTCGTTTTCAGCCACAACAGGGGCATCCTCGGTGAGGAAACGTGCAAGGCCCAAAGTTGTAAGATAAAAAATCATCTTGTTCTGCCATGTCTTAAAATCAGTCCCCGCAAACTTGTCCGGTCGAATCACATGATTCACAGGAAATGGAGCCGGAAACGATGGTAAAGGTACCGAGGCCGCAGCCCTAGGTATGTCTAAATTAGGATTAATTATTGTCGTTTGGGAATATTTGCTATTTAATTTATGTTTATTTGTTTATCTTTCAGGAAATGTCCCAATTGAAGAAGAATGAAGAAATTAATGGAAAAATGACACGATTGGATGTTAATTGGAACTAAATTGGACAAGTGAGGAGTTTGTGACAACAACCGGGAAACATGCTTGGTGCCAAAGTGACTAAAATCAGAGGTTGGAGGACCTAATTGAATGAATTAAGAGCTTGAATGGTCAAATCGAGAAGAAGATAAAGTTTGGGGACTAAAGTGCAACAATTGAAAGTTGAGGACTGAAGGTGCAATTAAAAGTCAGGGACTAACTTGCACATCCGGAAGAATGATGAAGTCGCGATTGCTGGTCACACACCAAGCGATCTCGAGAAGACGCAAAATTGTAACCCGAGAGTTTTAATGAAGTCCACGCGATCGCTAGGGTTGATACCACGCGATCGCGTGCGTATCCGGCTGGGCCGACTGTGGGCTTTTTCTCTCGATTTTTATCGGACTTTTCTTGTTTTGACCTAGGTTTTCTCCAAAATCTATATATACAACATAAGAGGCACGAGATCCAGACATTTACCTCTCCATAGAACGAGCCACAACAGATATTTTAATTCAAATTCTTGGAGATTCAAGCATCGCAGAGGGGCGTGAATTGAAGATACTTGAAGAATTGATAATTGGTGCAATCTTTCAATTCTTCTTTGTTATTTTCAATGAACGTTATATTTTATTGTTTTTGTTTTACAATCATGATGTGTAACTAATTTTAACGTTGGGATGAACGATGTAGCCTAGTCATATTATTTTAATTCCATATTCCTTATTTTAACGCTTTGATGCATGTGTTGATTTATTATTGCGTTTAACGCGTGAATGAACTGGCCACTTATTCATGATTTTATGTGTTATTTCCATAATCCGAGAGGTGAGTTAATAACATAGATCTAGGTAATAAATCCGGTAATTGAACGAGAGATAGAGATATACTCTTGTAATTATTGCGGTCGTGTGTGAATTCTTGTGTGTAATGCATCTAGATAAGGAATATTCGGGCCCTCTGTAGAGATACAAGGTTGACTTATTTAGGTAGGATTGATTTAAACTCGAGAGAGGAATCTCAATTTGAATCAGTGAATTCGATCGATCACATATTTAGAAAATAAAATCTGGAATTGGAATTAATTTAATTGGCTAGGTGAAATCGTGAATCTCAACCACTTTACAATCATCTTTAAAAACAAAACAATTTCATAATTTAATTATTTAATTCATCTTCTTAGTTTTAATTTAAAACATCAAATTCATTTGTCTGTTCAAATAAAGTTTAGAACTAAAATATTTCGGTACTTAGTAAACAGTCCTCGTGGGACGATAATCCGGACTCCTAGGTCCACTTTATTACTTCTCACGACCCGTACACTTGCGGGGATATCTCGCATCGCGAGATATAAGTAAACAAGTTTTTGGCGCCGTTGCCGGGGACTGTTAATTAATATCGATACACATTAGTTCTTATTTTACTTTGAACATTATTTTGCTTATTTTTATTTTTTTTATTTTATTTTCAGTTTTTGTTTCTTTTTTTTTTATATATAAATTAATGTTAAGAAGAACTAAATCTTTTGAATTGCTTCCTTTTGATACAAAGACTGAACGCAGTTTTCGACAAAGGCGCAAACAACAGTTGGAAGCAGCTCAACACACAGATTTAGCAATGGCAGATAACCAAATTCAGCATAACCAGAACAATCTTCCAGCAGAAATTGTAGTTCAACAACAAAATCAACCGAACAACGGGAGGCGAGCATTAAGGGATTATATGATTCCTCCAGTGGGAAACATTGGAACTTGCATAGTGCCACCCGCTATACCTGCTAACAACTTTGAAATCAAGACTTCTTTGATCTCTCTGATCCAAAACTTTGCCGTCTTTCATGGGTTGCCGTCTGAAGATCCACATGCACACCTGCGAACTTTTCAAGAATTATGTGACATGCAACGAATGAATGGAGTTCCGGGTGACGTGGTAAAGCTGAAATTATTTTCCTTCTCATTGGCAGACAAGGCAAAGGCATGGTTTTACACGCTACCCCTCCACACAATTACAACTTGGGAAGTAATGAGTCAAAAATTTGTTGACAAGTTCTTTCCACCTGGCCGGATGTCAAAGCTAAGGCGTGAAATCCTTTCGTTCAACCAACAGCCAGGAGAGTCCATTTTCGAGGCTTGGGAGAGGTTCAATGAGCTGGTTCGTCAATGTCCTACCCATGGAATAGCTAATTGGATCCTCATACAAACTTTCTACAACGGGTTGACAAATGACAACAAGAAGCATGCAGATTCAGCTGCAGGTGGATCTGTGATGGATCTGACTTACGAAGAAGCCTCCGAAATATTCGAGAAAATGGCAGCAAATAGTTATCAGTGGTACTCCGATCGCACCGCACAGAAATCTGGTGGAATAGCTGCGGTAAATGAAATTACAGCTATTAATGCTAAATTGGATGCACTGACGAAGAAATTTGACAGCATGAATCAGCAGCCAGTGCTTGCAGCTCAGGCAACAATAGTCTGTGATTACTATTTTGAGAATCATGCACTATCAGAGTATCCTATGGCATATCAAGGTCAACCGGATAAAGAGCACGCAAATTTTGTTGGGAACAATCAGAGGCAGCAAGGAGGTATGTACTCACAGACATACAACCCTGAATGGAGGAAGCATCCAAACTTTTCATGGGCTAACAATCAAAACACCCAACGACCACCAGGGTTACAGCAGCAACAACAAGTTCAGAAGACTTCTAGTGAAGAATTGATACTGCAGCTGCTGCAAAGCCATCAAGCTGACACTAAAGAAATAAAAATTCAATTGGGACAGTTGGCAAACGCAAGTTCAGAAAGACAACAAGGTAAATTTCCCAGTAATACTGAAACAAACCCTCGTGAGCATGTTAATGCAATAACAACAAGGAGCGGGGTTCAGCTCTCTGAAGTGACTGAAGCAGAATATGAAAAGCATAGGAACAAAAAGGAAAATGTGGTGGAAGAGAAGAAAAGTGAAAAAGAACAGAGATCGACTCCTGAAGTTCATGAAAAAGTCGAAGAAGAAGTTCGAGTTCGACCACCAGTCAAAGCTTATGTGCCCCCAATTCCTTATCCACAACGATTGATAAAGCATAAGTTGGAGCAGCAGTTTGGAAAATTTTTGGAAATATTCAAGAAACTGCACATTAATATTCCTTTCGCTGAAGCATTGGCCCAAATGCCGCTCTACTTGAAATTTATGAAGGAGATGCTGTCAAACAAAAGAAAGTTGGTTGATTTTGAGACAGTAGCACTGAGTGAGGAGTGCAGCGCCATACTTCAAAAGAAGTTACCACAGAAACTAACAGATCCAGGGAGTTTCTCGATCCCTTGTACTATTGGTAAATTTAATTTTGATAATGTATTGTGTGATCTTGGTGCAAGTGTCAATTTAATGCCTTTGTCTGTATACAGGAAACTTGGTTTGGGGGAGCCTAAACCAACCAATATCACACTGAAACTGGCGAACAGATCAATCCAATATCCATATGGGATTGTTGAGAATATGATAGTAAAAGTAGACAAGTTTTTCTTCCCAGTCGACTTTGTGATTTTGGACATAGAAGAGGACGCCCAAATGCCCCTCATTCTTGGAAGGCCATTCCTAGCTACTGGAAGATGCTTAATCGACATTGAAATGGGAGAAATCATCTTTAGGGTCGAGAAGGAACAAGTCACGTTTAGCATCAAGCCAAGGCAAGATCTTGAAGGTCTAAATGAAAGCTGCTTCAAGGTGGAGGGGGTGGTCCAGAAACCAGAAGAAAAGACCAAGCAGGGTATTAATATTGAGGAGGAGCTAAGCACAAAATATGAGTTCGTAAAGGAAAAAGATGGATGGAGGGACAAAAAGGAAGAAAAACCGAACATCCCTCAACAATCGGCTAAAAGTGAGGTTTTGGAATTCAAGAAAGTGAGAAAACGAATGGAGATATGCAAGACATGGAATTGCAAGAAATGCAAAGCCTCAAGAGGATCATTCAAGCTTCCATGACAAAGAAATGCAAAAAGTCGAGCTTTAGACTTAAAACGGAGCGCTTGTTGGGAGGCAACCCAACCTTTCCTCCCTTTTATTACGCTTTCATAATTTATTTATTTGCTGAATTTTTAGATATATGCATGGTAGGAAATGTGTTTGAGTGTTTTGCATGTTTCATGTTTAGAACACTTGTACATAAGAGTCTATTATTGCATATTTAGGTATGTTTTTAATTTTTCATGTTTATATTAGGCTAGGTTTTTATCGTCATTCCAAACTCACACACACACTAGTTTGGATCATGAAGTTAATGTTTGAAAAATCATTGCATCGATCATGAAGTTGATTAGGGGGATAAAAATGATTTTGAATTTCAAAGATAGGAAAAAATTTCATTATTGCCGTGAACTACGCGATCGTGGGCCTATAGGCTCTAGCAATCGCGACAATGCATTAAAATATCAACAGATTATTTAACCGTGAACCACGCGATCGCTGGCACTCCAGCCAAGCGATCGCGTGGGTACTCTGGGATAATAATCGGCAGTTTTAAGTGTTGTGCTTCATGTTTTCATTTTCAAACATTAGACACTCGTTTTCTCTCCCCTAATCACCTCATGTTTGATCTTACATTTTGTGTGCTTGTCATCAACACCTTGTTGCATCATACTTATTGCTTTCATTACCTACAAAACTCAATCAAAGGTATGAAGTTTTCACTTTCCTTCAAGTTATTCAAAAGAGTGAAATTTTCTTTGAATTCATAAGTGCAACTTTATTGGAGAGTGGAGTATGGGCTTAAGTTAGTTGTTGGAGAATGTGATTTTTGCTTTAATAAGTAGAAATTTCTTGGTCAATCCATGTTTCCAAATTGATGCAAGTTCTTTAATTTTTGGAGTGCACATGTAGTGTTTGATGAAATGCCACAAAGACATTCTTGTGCTAATTTTAGAGATTCTTCCGAGCATTTATCTTCATGACATGGTATTCATTGAGTATGTGTGTTTAGTTCATGAATTAGTACACTACATGACATGAAATCCATTAAAACAATGTTTGCACCATGACAGCCCCATTGCAAGGCAATTGCAGGCCATTGCACACAGAAACTGTCTCACTTCACCTACTTCTCCACATTGTTGCATGACACTATTGACCTTCAAATGAGCTGAATTTTTAATATATTATTGATCATGCTGTGAACTTTAAAGTATCAAAAGATGGCTCGGGAAAATTTGTGTTTTTCTAGGCGACGTCAAGGCTTGAATGTGTGGTCGACCAATTTTGAAAATTCAAAATTTTGCTTTAACTTTAGTTTGGGGGTGTGCTACTGAACTTCCATTATTTCTTATTGATGTTTATGACTTTTAATATTACTTATCTCTTATTTGCAAGGTAAACATCAGGCAAGACACATCCGATCAAGTTGGGCAAGGCAAGAAATAGGGTCAGATTCATCCAATATCATTTCAAATTGAAGTATCAAGACTACAATGAGACATCTCCTCTACACTTGGGAAGTTCTCGTTCCCTGTCTTTTGTCAAGTTTTGCATTATTCTTACTTATTTATGTGGCAAAACATTGAGGACAATGTTCATTTCAAGTTTGGGGGTTGATCTCATTATTTCCATATTATTCCATATTATTACTTTTCATTCTATTTTATTGGGATTAAAAAAAAAAAAAAAAATTGAAAACTTTGTTGACATGTTTATTGCCTAGGATATAGTATGAATCAATTTGTGTTTAGGCTTGAAAATTGGACAACATGAAAGCATGAACTTATTTTTGAACTAGTTATGTTTTGCTAGATTCATACTTATTGCGCACATAGCCAGTGTTAGATAATTGCTTGTGTGAGAGATTTTGTTTAATACATGTGGGGCAGAGTTTATGCAATTTGAACTTAGGAATGACTCAAAAAGCCCTGAACTTAGATCGTTAGACATCCCACCCCTAAATTAGAACCAATCATGCTAAAAGGCAAGTTTGGGGGTAAAATGGTTGGAATTTGTGTGTATTGACGGGTTGGAGGTCTGTGGTTCTTGGTTTTTCACTTTAGTCATTGCAGTTTGGTCAACTGGTATAAACCATTTCCAGCATAAAAACAGAAAAATGCTGAAGGTCTTATTCCGCTCTTCAAATGCCTTTTTGACTCGAGTAAGTAAGTCCGAGGGGTCTTTCAAACCTGGTACCCTAAATCCGTCTGGTTTGGGAGTTGCCGATCTGAAAGCCCGCTACATGGGTCATATAGAAAGCCCGTATGAAAAGTTCTGCACAAAGATGGTAAAAGGCGGGGACAATTAAAAGAAAAAGTCGTCCATCATAAGAAAAAAAAGATATATATATATATATATATATATATATATATATATATATATATATTGCATGGTATAAGTGTTGTTGACTGAGCTGTGGTGGCTGAGGCTGTAGAATTGGGGACTGCTTTCTTTTGATTCGTTATGCATGCATATTTCTGATTCTGATTACCTTGTGTGGAAAAAGCAAAGAATATTTTTAGAACCCACATAGATAAAAACCAGAAAGTTGTGATCAGTCATGAGCGTTGAAAAGAATTTCATTAGAAATCATAGATTGACCACATGGGATTCGGGCTGGATTATGCATAATGAGCCACACAGTATGAGCACATCTTTTGCATAAGTATGCGTTTGACATTGGCTATTCACACACACACTTAAAAATCTGGCAGATATAACTAGAAATTACTTCGAATTGTTGTTCATGATGCTTGCTTAAAGCTTAAATTGGTTTGGACTTTGGAGGCATATGGTAAACATGTTGACTCAACAAAAATATTTGTTCTCTTACTTCTTTGATTTTTGTAGTTTAGTTTAAATTGTTCGAGGACAAACAATAATTCTAGTTTGGGGATATTTGATAAGTGTATTTTATACACTTATTTGTATGTCTAAATTAGGATTAATTATTGTCGTTTGGGAATATTTTCTATTTAATTTATGTTTATTTGTTTATCTTTCAGAAAATGTCCCAATTGAAGAAGAATGAAGAAATTAATGGAAAAATGACACGATTGGATGTTAATTGGAGCTAAATTGGACAAGTGAGGAGTTTGTGACAACAACCGGGAAACATGCTTGGTGCCAAAGTGACTAAAATCAGAGGTTGGAGGACCTAATTGAATGAATTAAGAGCTTGAATGGACAAACCGAGAAGAAGATAAAATTTGGGGACTAAAGTGCAACAATTGAAAGTTGAGGATTGAAGGTGCAATTAAAAGTCAGGGACTAACTTGCACATCCGGAAGAATGATGAAGTCGCGATCGCTGGTCACACACCAAGCGATCTCGAGAAGACGAAAAATTGTAACCCGAGAGTTTTAATGAAGTCCACGAGATCGCTAGGGTTGATACCACGGGATCGCGTGCGTATCCGGCTGGGCCGACTGTGGGCTTTTTCTCATGATTTTTATCGGACTTTTCTTGTTTTGACCTAGGTTTTCTCCAAAATCTATATATACAACATAAGAGGCACGAGATCCAGACCTTTGCCTCTCCATAGAACGAGCCACAACAGATATTTTAATTCAAATTCTTGGAGATTCAAGCATCGCAGAGGGGCGTGAATTGAAGATACTTGAAGAATTGATAATTGGTGCAATCTTTCCATTCTTCTTTGTTATTTTCAATGAACGTTATATTTTATTGTTTTTGTTTTACAATCATGATGTGTAACTAATTTTAACGTTGGGATGAACGATGTAGCCTAGTCATATTATTTTAATTCCATATTCCTTGTTTTAACGCTTTGATGCATGTGTTGATTTATTATTGCGTTTAATGCGTGAATGAACTGGCCACTTATTCATGATTTTATGTGTTATTTCCATAATCCGAGAGGTGAGTTAATAACATAGATCTAGGTAATAAATCCGGTAATTGAACGAGAGATAGAGATATACTCTTGTAATTATTGCGGTCGTGTGTGAATTCTTGTGTGTAATGCATCTAGATAAGGAATATTCGGGCCCTCTGTAGAGATACAAGGTTGACTTATTTAGGTAGGATTGATTTAAACTCGAGAGAGGAATCTCAATTTGAATCAGTGAATTCGATCGATCACATATTTAGAAAATAAAATCTGGAATTGGAATTAATTTAATTGGCTAGGTGAAATCGTGAATCTCAACCACTTTACAATCATCTTTTAAAACAAAACAATTTCATAATTTAATTATTTAATTCATCTTCTTAGTTTTAATTTAAAACATCAAATTCATTTGTGTGTTCAAATAAAATTTAGAACTAAAATATTTCGGTACTTAGTAAACAGTCCTCGTGGGACGATAATCCGGACTCCTAGGTCCACTTTATTACTTCTCAAGACCCGTATATAAGTGAACAGTGAGCATTTCATAGAAATGCTCAGTAGACTCAGCGCAAAATGAAATAAACTATATCATAAATAACACATATAATCATGCAATTTAAGCTCTAAGTTCTCATGCAATAAGCAAGTAAAGTCTCATGCGTATTCGCAAGTAATCTCATGCCCGAAGACAAGTGGTCTCATGTACGAAGGAAAGTAATATCATAAATAACATTATCACATGTAGAGCATTTACAATACGAATTTAATTAATATTGTACAGTTAAAAGAAAATGTTTTTGGAGTATGAACTTATCTTAAAAATATTACTTGTAATTAAAGTTTTATAAAGGAAATTAAATCTTGAGGGATGGATTAAAAGAATTAAAATTGTAGGGCTTGACCTAAAATGGTAAAGTATACAGACGACTAATTTGTGCAAATAATTGAGAATACAGATTGAATAGGCAAACTCAAAAGTTTCTAGCCAAATTAAATTTTAGCAGAAACCCTGGGTCATAATAAACTATTTTGAAACTTTGGGGTTGAAAATAAAACAATTTAAAATTGGAAGGACTAAAATAGTAGATTGTGAGAATTGGGGGCTAAAAGGTCAAATTTGAAAATCAATTTAAGGGACTCTCTCTCTCTCTCTCTCTCTCTCTCTCTCTCTCTCTCTCTCTCTCTCTCTCTCTCTCTCTCTCTCTCTCTCTCTCTCTCTCTCTCTCTCTCTCTCTCTCTCTCTCTCTCTCTCTTCGAAATAAAGTAGAAAAGAGAGAGGGGCTACCGGGGCGATTGGCCCATCTCTAATAAGCCAGCGGTCTTGTTTTCGAATCTTGGGGACGCGTCAGAAAGCCATAAGGTGTAAGATGGGCCTAAGCTCTCCCAAAGTCGACAATACGTAAGGTAATGATGTACAAAATAGACCATGAGCCACAAAGGACAAGATGGAGAAAGTCCGTGGTCGTAACTGCTTCAATAACCTTTATAATTGCAGTCATTCTTTTTCAATTATATGCAAAAAATTTATCCATCAATATATTAGAGACATGAAGAGAGGTGAAAGGTTGTAAGATATTCAAAAAATAAGGTGACACATGAATACAAATCTTAATTTTATAATAGTGTTTGTAGGTGTACATTGAATACAAGTCTATTAAAACACAAATCTAATGCACAAAGCTATCTCATTAATTATATATATAAAAAATACACAATTTATATATATATATATATATATATATATATATATATATATATAAAAGCAAGTAGATATGCATTTTCAGTTAGCAATTTAGAGTAGTGATATAGAATGTTAACAAATGATAGATGCTAAAGGATAAATTAGCGTTTCGAACTTCAACTGATGAAAGGAAGAGGTACACCTGACTTCATGGTATGTGTTGGATATTGGTTAATAAAATCGAGAATTGAAAATCGATTAAAATGACTTCGTGTCGACTTCGGCCAAATACTCAAAAGCTCGGCTCAATCCGTTTAGGCAAAGTTGTTTGCCACTTCGCCGCTTCGGGGCGCACAAACGGGGATCGACCTTCCCGGTCAGGTCGCGGGGGTCGTGGGGGCTCAGGGGCAACGCCCCCGAAAGAGAAATTTGATTTCTCTGTATGTATTGAAGGGTATATTTGACATTTCGAAAACCAATATCGGATGAATGAGAAATTACGGAAAAGGACAAAAATCAGGTCAAAAGTTTGACCGTGCGACCACACGTCAATTTTTAATCCCGGTTTTTTGACTAAAACCGTGCGACCGCACGGTTGTCCGGCCAAGTGACACCTTTTCATAAAGGTGCATTGTTTGTAAATGGTGCATGGTTTGGCCTCAAACCATTTCGTCCACACCCTTTGATGATCTATATATAGGACCCTTTGGGTGTCCTATTCCTCACTTTTGATATGCAAAAACACCTCTCTTCCTCACTTGTCTCCAAAATCAAAATCATTGCATTTGTTATTTTGATTTTCTTCATTTCATCTTTGGAGTACGTAAGCCTTATTTTGGTTCGTTGTACTTGTGTTTTGGAGTGCTACAAACACAAGTGTTGCCGTTGTATCTTGGGAGTCGATTGCCGTTATCCGTAGGCACCGTTGCGGGGCAAATTCGACTTAAGGACAAAGAGTTCAACTCTTGCCTCGGCTTTGTCCCTCTTTTCTTCTTCTTCTTATTTTGTATTTTCCTTGCCGTTACTCTATCCAAATTTCGGCACGGATTTACAAATACTTCATTCTACTTATTTGGCGTCACTATTCACAAATTCACCCAACAATCTTAAGTCGAATTTTATACAATTTGTGAAAGTGACATTCTTGTTTGGTTAAACTTGTTAAGTTTAACATCTTCTTCATTTCTATTTTGTTTTGGTTGATCTTCTGTTTTACGTAAACGGAAATGAATTCGGTTCTTAATACCGATACTACTTCGAATGAAACTTCGAACATGGGAACTTCTGAAGGAAGTGTTCCTACCGGTGTGATTCCTCCCGTTGTGTATACAACATCTACTAATGTGATTCCTCCGGTTGTGGGTGCCCCTACTATCGTACATTAAAACTCCGTTTCACATGGGGAAAAGCCGGAGAAATTTGTTGGGGTTGATTTCAAAAGGTGGCAACAGAAAATGTTGTTTTATCTCACAACCCTCAACTTGGCGAAATTCTTGAATGAAGATCCTCCCGCCATACAAGAAGGGGAAAACAATAGGGCATCGTTGATTGCTTTGGATGCTTGGAAACATTCGGATTTCTTATGTAAGAATTATATTCTTAATGGCTTGGACAACGCCTTATACGGTGTATATTGCTACAAGAAATCTGCAAAGGAACTATGGGAGACTTTGGAAAAGAAGTACAAGACCGAAGATGCCGGAACCAAGAAGTTCATTGTGGGAAAATTCTTGGACTACAAAATGGTAGATTCGAAAACCGTCATCAGTCAAGTACAAGAATTGCAAGTCATACTCCATGATATTCATGCGGAAAATATGTCCGTGAGCGAATCATTTCAAGTGGCTTCAATTATCGAGAAACTTCCACCCATGTGGAGGGACTTCAAAAACTATCTCAAGCACAAGCGCAAGGAGATGAATATTGAAGAACTTGTGGTCCGATTGAGGATTGAAGAAGACAACCGAAGTTCGTAAAAACGAGTTGGGAATGGCATACCACAAGCAAAGGCAAATGTGGTGGAATCTAGCAACAACAAAGGAAAGAAGAGAAAGCATTCCGTTGAATCTACAAAGAAGAGTGCAAAGAAGTTCAAGGGAAATTGCTACAATTGTGGAAAGGCTGGACATCGCTCGGTTGATTGTCGCAAACCGAAAAAGCAATCCCAAGCCAACATTGTCGAATCTGATGCCATATCAAATGGCATGTCCGATATGAATTTATCGGCGGTTGTTTCTGAATGCAACCTTGTTGGAAATTCCATGGAATGGTGGGTTGATACGGGTGCAACCCGTCACATTTGTGCTGATAGAGGAATGTTCACATCATACACTCCAACCGAGGGAGAAAAATTGTTTATGGGGAACTCCTCAACATCCAAAGTAGAAGGACAAGGCAAAGTGGTCTTGAAGATGACGTCGGGAAAAGAACTTAGCCTCAATAATGTCCTTCACGTACCGGATATTCGGAAGAACCTTGTGTCGGGTTCTTTATTAAGCAAGAATGGCTTTAAACTAGTCTTTGTATCGGATAAGTTTGTACTTACCAAAAATGATATGTATGTAGGCAAAGGCTATGTAAAAGATGGACTATTCAAAATGAATGTCCTAACTGTTGTACCAAATCCTACAATCAATAAAACGTCATCTTCAGTTTATATTCTTGAGTCATGTAATCTATGGCATCATAGATTAGGACATGCAAACTTTAATTCAATACGAAAGTTAATGAATTTAAGTTTACTTCCGAATATGCATTTCAATAATGGAAAATGTGAAACGTGTGTAGAGGCAAAAGCGACCAAAACACCATTTCATTCGGTTGAACGAAACACCACACCATTAGAACTAACTCACACGGATGTGTGTGATTTGAAGTTCGTACAAACAAGGGGTGGTAAAAAGTACTTCATCACTTTCATAGATGATTGTACAAGGTACTGTTATGTGTACTTGTTGAAAAGCAAAGATGAAGCTTTGGAAGTGTTTAAACACTACAAAAATGAAGTTGAAAATCAACTTGGAAAACGAATTAAAACGATTCGTAGTGATAGAGGTGGAGAATATGTTGCACCGTTTGAAGAATTCTGTGCAGAATCTGGAATAATTCATCAAACAACGGCACCATATTCACCACAATCTAATGGAATTGCTGAACGCAAAAATCGAACGTTAAAGGAAATGATAAATGCAATGTTGATAAGTTCGGGCTTACCTCAAAACTTGTAGGGGGAAGCCATACTTTCTGCAAATCATATCCTTAATAAAATACCACACAAAGATAAGGTTGAATCGCCTTACGAATTGTGGAAAGGTCGGAAACCTTCCTACAAATATCTCAAAGTGTGGGGTGCTTAGCGAAAGTACAAATACCCAAACCTAAACAAGTTAGGATTGGACCAAAGACAATTGATTGTGTCTTTATTGGATATGCTATCAATAGTAGTGATTATCGATTCTTGGTTCACAAATCCGAAGTACTTGATGTACACGTAGGTACAATTATTGAATCAAGAAATGCGGTCTTCTTTGAAGACATATTTCCGTGTAAAGAAAAGGAAATAAGTTCAAATAAAAGAACTTATGATAATATATATGGAAAGAATGATGATCTTCAAGTAAATGAAGAACCGAGACGTAGTAAAAGGCAACGAATTCCAAAGACATTCGGTCCAGAATTCGTAACCAATTTACTTGAAAATGATCCTAGGACATTTGATGAAGCAATGTCCTCTCCCGAAGATCCTTTTTGGAAAGAAGCTGTATGCAATGAAATTGAATCCATCATGAGTAACCATACTTGGAAATTGGTTGAACTCCCTCCGGGAAACAAAGCTTTAGGCTGTAAATGGATCTTCAAAAAGAAATTGAAGTCCGATGGATCAATTGATAAATACAAGGCTAGATTAGTAGCCAAAGGGTATAGACAAAAAGAAGGACTAGATTTCTTTGATACCTATTCACCCATTACAAGAATTACGTCTATACGTGTCTTGATTGCAATCGCAGCATTGCATAATCTTGAAATACATCAAATGGATGTCAAAATCGCGTTTCTAAATGGTGAATTAGAAGAAGAAATCTACATGGAACAACCTGAAGGGTTTGTTGCACCAGGAAATGAAAAGAAGGTGTGTAGACTTGTAAAATCATTGTATGGATTGAAACAAGCACCGAAGCAATGGCATGAAAAGTTTGATAAAACTATATTGTCAAATGGCTTCAAAATCAATGAATGTGACAAATGTGTCTACATTAAAAACACACCTAATGAATATGTAATCATATGCCTATATGTTGACGATATGCTAATTATGGGAAATAACTCCAAAGTCATTTCCTCGACGAAGAAAATGTTAACAAAACATTTTGACATGAAGGATATGGGAGTGGCGGATGTAATATTAGGGATTAAAATCTCTAAGACATCCGATGGTTTGTCATTGTCTCAATCACATTATGTTGAGACTATACTTAAGAAATTTAAGGCGTATGACGATAAACCGGTTAAGTCACCAGTTGACTTAGGTATTCACTTAGCCAAGAATACTGGTGAGCCCGTATCTCAATTGGAATATTCGCGTGTCATTGGTAGTTTAATGTATATTACCAACTGCACTAGACCGGATATAGCATACATAGTCAACAAGTTGAGTAGATTCACTAGTAATCCAAATGTTGTACATTGGAAGGCATTAAACTGAGTTCTTAGATATTTAAGACATACGGTTGAATATGGATTACACTACTCAAAATATCCTGCAGTGTTAGAAGGATATACTGATGCAAATTAGATATCTGACACTAAGGACTCAAAATCCACGAGTGGTTATGTATTTACCATTGGAGGTGGAGCCGTGTCCTGGAAATCGTCTAAGCAAACGTGTATTGCTCGATCCACGATGGAATCTGAGTTTATTGCGTTAGATAAAGCCGGTGAAGAAGCAGAATGGCTTCGTAATTTTCTTGAAGAAATTCCATGTTGGGAAAAGCTGGTTTCTGCGATTAATATACATTGCGATAATCAGTCGGAAATTGCAAGGACACAAAACAGTATGTATAATGGCAAGTCTCAACATATCCGTCGGAGACATAATACCATTAAACAGTTAATATCGAATGGTATAATCTCTATTAACTATGTGAAGTCAAAAGAAAATTTGGCTGATCCTTTGACGAAAGGACTTGCAAGAGATCAAGTATACCATCTTTCGAGGGGAATGGACATAAAGCCTATTGAATAGAATTACTATGACGGAAACCCAACCTTGTAGATTGAAGATCCCAAGATCTTGGTTCAATGGGACAACTAAGTCATATATGATTCGGAATAAAGCACTTATTCCCATTCCTAAAATTTAAAGTGCTATGTAAAATGTGTATAAGGATAAGTATATATATATACTTTTAATGATTGATAACCTTAAGATAGAAAGGTATGAGATCACCTATATAAGTGTGAAGTGGGGCCGCTTCTACGAGAATTCGAGGCTTAATTCTCTTAGAGCACTTATGAAACCAAGAGTAGTCCAGGGCCAAAATGGACTCAACCATGAGAACCGAATAGGTTAGACGAGTCATGGTGTTGGTACAGTTGTTTGGTTTTACACGAACGGCTGGATGGTTCAAGACATCGCGTTCACCAACTAGCCTAGTAAATCCGATTGTATTCAACTAAAGAAGGTTCCAGGCCACAAGCTACCTATCTTGATGCTATGACTTGTCGTGTGTACTCCATTTGTTAGAGTCTGCATTTCATTCGCATTGCATTCGCATTGTGTTGCGCATATCGAGGAATTTCCATTCATGTGGGGGATTGTTGGATATTGGTTAATAAAATCGAGAATTGAAAATCGATTAAAATGACTTCATGTCGACTTCGGCCAAATACTCAAAAGCTCGGCTCAATCCGTTTAGGCAAAGTTGTTTGCCACTTCGCCGCTTCGGGGCGCACAAACGGGGATCGACCTTCCCGGTCAGGTCGTGGGGGCTCAGGGGCAACGCCCCCGAAAGAGAAATTTGATTTCTATGTATGTATTGAAGGGTATATTTGACATTTCGAAAACCAATATCGGATGAATGAGAAATTACGGAAAAGGACAAAAATCAGGTCAAAAGTTTGACCGTGCGACCACACGTCAATTTTTAATCCCGATTTTTTGACTAAAACCGTGCGACCGCACGGTCTATAACCGTGCGGCCGCACGGTTGTCCGGCCAAGTGACACCTTTTCATAAAGGTGCATTGTTTGGAAATGGTGCATGGTTTGGCCTCAAACCATTTCGTCCACACCCTTTGATGATCTATATATAGGACCATTTGGGTGTCCTATTCCTCACTTTTGATATGCAAAAACACCTCTCTTCCTCACTTGTCTCCAAAATCAAAATCATTGCATTTGTTATTTTGATTTTCTTCATTTCATCTTTGGAGTACGTAAGCCTTATTTTGGTTCGTTGTACTTGTGTTTTGGAGTGCTACAAACACAAGTGTTGCCGTTGTATCTTGGGAGTCGATTGCCGTTATCCGTAGGCACCGTTGCGGGGCAAATTCGACTTAAGGACAAAGAGTTCAACTCTTGCCTCGGCTTTGTCCCTCTTTTCTTCTTCTTCTTCTTATTTTGTATTTTCCTTGCCGTTACTCTATCGAAATTTCGGCACGGATTTACAAATACTTCATTCTACTTATTTGGCGTCACTATTCACAAATTCACCCAACAGTATGTTGGGCATATCAATACACTCTCTTGAATTAGTAAAAAGTCCAGAAGCGTGTAAATGAAGCACATTTGGGTTTTCACTTTGGAAGGAGAGAATTCAAAAGGAAAGAATATGATTCCCAAAATGTGAACACACGTTTGGGTTCATAGTGTTTTTGCTTTACTTTGAGATGTTGATCTAAAAATCAACTTTTGAACCATACATAATTTTTCTATAGACAATATCTTGTTAAAAGATGATAAATTTATGTTACAAGTTATATTAAACTGCAATAAAATCTTAAATGATGATTAAGGCATGATGTAAGCGGTTTGGAAGTGATGATTAAGTAACGATATAAGAGGTCTAGAACTTCTATACGACGAACTTGAATTTTGTTGCTACTTTATACACATCATGTATGATAGACCTTCACTTCTAAGATTTTATCTCCTACACAAGAGGTCTGAGACTTCTATAATAAATCTATGAGCTATGGAACTTGAGGCATCCCTTGTATAGGTCCTTCATACACTATTTTCTTCAGTAAGAACCCTTATACACCATGTAGTAGAGAAATCTACAAATCAAGACCTATATAAATCTTATTTTTAACCCTACCTTTCCCCACTGGGACAATGTTGAAACCTACTTATGTAAATGCTAAAAAACTTTCCATCACTTTACAACATTTAAATGGCTAAACGGGATTGAGTAAAACTCTTGCTTATTAACTACTCCTGTAATGATGTAATAGCTACCCGAGAAAAGAATATGATTCGCTAAGTAAAGCAAAAACAGTTTTTTATACCACGTAAGCCTTTCATCCCCAAAACCCGAACAATTATCACTTGCTCTGCTGAGCCTAAGTGCTGGGTCTCGCAGGGTTGCGACAGAGAAAGAGGCGAAATGGGTACAGTCGGGAGTTGCGAATCAAAGTAAAATATGTAAACTTTTAGCAACATTCACCGAACATTGCAAAAGGTCACATGTTGAAAGTTTTAGTAACCTTCATATTATTCATCACCTATGCTCCATACCGTTATCATCCAGAATATGAATGAGTGATCTTCTATGTCCAGAAGATCAATTGTTTTCTTTTTTCCTGGACATCCACTGTTTGAACATTTTCTCATTTTGCTCTCTGTCTTGATTTTACCTTCGGTATGGGAGATATAGGAAATGTTTCCTGGCCAACGAAAGTCTTCTCAGTGCCTCTTTCCCTTGTGATCCTTATTAGGGGTCATAAATGTAGAAGAATGGCTTGTTGAGAGTGCTCCACTGGCCATTTCTTGTCTGTTGGCCAATGAAGGTCTCCTCAGCTTCCCTTCCATTTATGATCTCTAGTGGGAGTTCTTGGTGTGATTGAGTAGCTTAATGATTGTGTTTCTTTGGCCATTTGCCTATTATGATTGCTTCCAAAATTTGCCTTTGCAATGATGCATTGAGGAAGGCGATGGCGGAGGCTTGCTGAAGACACTTTATAGGGTGTCTCCATATCTTTTCATCGAGATTATTTTTGTTTACTCCCTCTATAATAGGTGATAGGAGAACAATAGTATTTTTTTATTTGTTTCCCCTGACTTGTAAGGACATTTAATAATAATAAAGATTTTATATGAACATATTTTGTTCTTATTTTTATTTCGAACGTGATCGTTCACGTTTGTCCTAATCATCATGGTGCACGCCTAGCATCTTTATTTTATTTAAGCATAGTACTTCTTTATATTTGTTCGCTCTCCCATACGGAAGGAACATATTTCTTTAAATACTTTCCATTAATAGATCTCACGTGTTTTGTGCTGTCCAAATCTTCCAAATGATAAGTTCCATTAGAAAACACGTTGTTTACTCTGTATGGCCCCTCCCAATTGGGTGACCACTTCCGCCGCTCAATCCCGCACCCCAACCATTCCGCCGCTCACTCCCGCTCACTTCCACACCCACGCCCACCCCCACCCCATTCCCAAACCCTAGCTATGAAATTGCAGCGTCACTTTCCCACCCCAACTCCCACCATCACCCACCCCACTATTTTCTTGCATATGCATCAAAGTAGATGGCTTGGCATAGTAATTTTGGGGCATAATAATTTTGATACGATCGTCTTCCAATTTTTTACCGAGATGCGAGAATTGCATTTACAAAGAACTATACCATTTCTCTAAACCAACATACAACCACTGCAAACCATACCTCATGTTCGTGACGAGCTAGATAGGCAAGAACGGATCCCATTGATGAGACAAGTTCTCGCCATCACGGTGGTAGTGGAGGGGTTGGTGGCGTCGTATCGATGGTGGCTGGTGAGTGTTGAAGAAGAGTAGAGGACTTGGATGTAATTAACATAAAAAATTGACTTGTTTTCAACATTTTGAGCATTTCCAAATTTTTACACTGAAAACGAAAAAATTCTTTTGAGTTTTCTTTACAAAATTTTGGCATGTTTTTTATACACATTTTCAAAAATACGAAGGGGAGCAATTTTTCAACATTTTAGAAAACTGAAAAGGCTTGAAAACAGCAAAGAGAATGGACCTTTAAATTTTGTGAAGAGTTTGTTATTGGAAAGCAAAGCATGGTGCCATTAAAACTAGCATTTATAAATTCACATCTATTATTGAATATTTACATGCTGATCTCTGGGCACCAACATCTTTAAATACTCTTAGTGATTTCAGGTTTTATATTCTTATAGTATATAACTTATAAATTCACATCTTTTCTTGAATATTTACATGTTGATCTTTGGGACCAACATCATTAAATACTCTTAGTGAGTTCAAGTTTTATACGCTTATAGTATATAATTTATAGAAATAATGTTGTCTAGTAAAAGATAACTGCCTTATTTCTTTTGTGATGAATATGGGATGTTATGACAAATGAAGAGATTAATGATTTCCCGAGCAAAATCATAAACTTCCTCATTTGTCATGACATCCCATACAATATCAAACAATCAAAATAAGACAATTATAGTTTATATGATACAAACACCATTTATTTTATATGCTATGAACAAAAAGTTAAATAAATAATCTACCACATTTTTCCTCACAAGACGATGGACCATCAAATAAGATCATCTTCTGACGACTTCCGACTCATTATCATCAAAAACGTAAAGACCATGTCGAAAAATTGCTGTTAGAATGTGATCAAGAATTAGTTCAAGAACAAAAGAAAAGCGTAGAAGACAATAAAAGATTTTCATATTGACCAATTGACAAATATAGAAATAAATAATATTAATCATTTGAAGTTGATTTTCTAAACATCCTGCGTGTCAAATTAAATAGAAACGTGTAAGATTCAAATTTCTCACGTTCTAAGAATTCCAGGGACCCATTATATTGAATAGAAAACAAAGAATTAAAAGAGATTTCTTTTAATGTCTAAGGTAATTAATTCAATGAATTTGCGACTATTTAAATATAATGACTTTTGAGAGGAGGTGCTTCCGACTTCCTTAAGTTTATTCGAAGGAGCAATATCCTAAATGATCAAATGCATATGTAAATGGAATTATTTTATATAACAAAAATATAATTAAACTACAAAAAATACAACTATCGATTTTAATTATATACAATCTTATTTTTAAAAAAATCAAAGTAAAAAAAATATATATATATTTATTCTAATTGTTAGTGAGGAGATTTTACAGAAATAAAGATGGGCATCATAAAATAAGTAAAAAATAAAATGAAAAATATTGTGAAAAGTCGATAATATGTTTATTTCATTTAAAAAAAAAAAAATTGTTCATTATGAATTTCTAATAACTTGATATCTATAAAACTGCAATAATAGCCATGATGCAATAATAATCCCAGGCGCACACGCTAAAATAATTTATCACTACTCAAATAAATCGAACAATATAATATCTTTAAACTCGAGTTTAGATTGAAAATCACAAGTTAGAGACAATAATTGTGACAATTTTTGTTTTATGATTGATACAAATATTGTGAGAAATATTATTCCGTTACATACTCATTTATATTTTTTTTCTTTTTTTTTTTTTTAATTACGATCTTTAGTTTAAAATAATAAACAAAGTTTAATTACCTATCTTTAGTTTAAAATAATAAACAGTCTCACCTTCTTCATAGCTTTTCTTCATTTTCTTGAATTCTCCGCCTTCTTGATTTTTTTTTTTTTTTTTTTTTTACTATAATCAAGAATTCTCTTCTAATTACTTTCTTGAAAAATTTGAAATCAAGATGAATGAACAATGATACATATGAATAAGATATTAGTGGATTTGGTGACACTTTTTCTCTCAATTCCCATCATATAGGTGGGGATATATAGATCTCAAAACAAAACAATTGCCAAATGTAAATGGCACCCTTATTTTGATTCATCTTTTCTGTCTTCGATACCCTTCAATAGGGCGAGTTAAAAGTTTAAGGACGTGATCAAGATTTAGTTGAAGACAAAAAGAAAAATTTGGAAGAATAAAGAAATACATAGAAGTAAACAAAAGATAGGAAGAGAAAATATTGTTAGTTCGTGGGCAGTATATAAAGAGAGAGGAGAGGAAATAATAACAAAAAGGGATTAAATACGAGTTAAGGGAATAAGTCGGTTAGAATAGGAATCTAATTAAGGTAGAAAATTAGCAACAGAATTAGATAATTAGAACAGGCAAACAAATAAGGAAACAATTGTAAAATTAAATGGGAAAATCATCCAAAATAGGGAAATAAAGAAATATATTAATTACAATTTGAGTTTCAAATCATGTCTTGATCACGTTTAACTTTACAATTGTTTCCGTATTTGATTGAATCCCCATTGGATTTGCCTGTTCTAAGAGCATCTCTAATGATTTATGAGTATTTTGATCTATGTGGCACTTATGTAGATAATTATCTCACATATATTGATAAAATAGATAGTGAATTTTAAAGTTTATTCCCAATGGTATTTGTCTACAATTTGTTATGTATACATTGTCTAGCAAATTATCTATATCTAGATATAGTATAAGATAATGTCTCTGTCACGTCGACGCCACATAAGCATGCAAACTAACAATTGGAGATTAAATTTTCATATCATTATTTATTTTTCCTATGTGGAAATCTATTTTTTCCCAATTAATATACCATTAAAGATGATCTAATTATCTAATTCTGTTGCTAATTTTCTACCTTAATTAGATTCTTATTCTAACCGACTTATTCCATTAACTCGTATTTAATCCCTTTTTGTTATTATTTCCTCTCCTCAGTCCTCTCCCTTTATATACTGCCCACAAACAAACAATATTTTCTCTTGCTATCTTTTGATTTCTTCAATGTTTTTCTTTAATTCTTCCAAATTTTTCTTTTTGTCTTCAACTAATTCTTGATCACGTTCTTAAACTTTTAACTCACCCTATTGAAGGGAATCGAAGACAGAAAAGATGAATCAAAATAAGGGTGCCATTTACATTTGGCTTGTTTTGAGATCTATATGTCCCCCCTCCTATGATGGGAATTGAGAGAAAAAGTGCGACCAAATCCACTAATATCTTACTCATACGTACCATTGTTCTTTCATCTTGATTTCAGATTTTTCAAGAAAGTAATTAGAAGAGAATTCTATATTTACATTTGGCTTGTTTTGGGATCTATATGTCCCCTCCTATGATGGGAATTGAGAGAAAAAGTGCGACCAAATCCACTAATATCTTACTCTCACGTTCGTTCATCTTGATTTCAGATTTTTCAAGAAAGCAATTAGAAGAGAATTCCATATTTACATTTGGCTTGTTTTGAGATCTATATGTCGTTGTCCCCTCCTATGATGGGAATTGAGAGAAAAAGTGCAACAAAACCCACTAATACCTTACTCATACGTACCATTGTTCGTTCATCTTGATTTCAGATTTTTCAAGAAAGTAATTAGAAGAGAATTCTTGATTGTAGTAAAAAAAATCAAGAAGGCGGAGAATTCAAGAAAATGAAAAAAAGTAGGATCTGAAGAATGTGAGACTTTGTTTATTATTTTAAACTAAAGATATGTCATTAAAAAAAAATATAAAAAACTAAATGAGTATGTAACGGAATAATATTTATCACAAATATTTGTATCAATCATAAGAAAAATTGTCACAATTATTGTCTCTAACTTGTGATTTCAATCTAAACTCGAGTTTAAAGATATTGTATTGTTCAATTTTTATTTGAATAGTGATAAATTATTTTTGCGTCTGCGCCTGGGATTGTTATTGCATCATGGCTATTATTGGAGTTTTATAGATATCAAGTTATTAGAAATTTATAACAAAAAATTTTTTTAATGAAAATTATTATTGACTTTTCACAATACTTTTCATATTATTTTTTAATTATTTTAAGATGTCCATTTTTGTTTCTGTAAAATCTCCTCGCTAACAGTTAGAATAATTTTTTTTTTTTTTTTTTTACTTTGATTTTTGTAATTTAAGATTGTATATAATTAAAATTGATAGTTGTATTTTTTGTAGTTTAATTATATTTTTGTTATATAAAATAATTCCATTTACATGCATTTGAACATTTAGGTTATTGCTCCTTCGAATAATTTTCTTAATACTTAAGCCTTAATAAAGTCGGAAGCACCAACTCTCAAAGGTCATTATATTTTAAATAGTCGCAAATTCATTGAATTAATTACCTTAGACATTAAAAGAAATCTCTTTTAATTCTTTGTTTTCCATTCAATATAATGGGTCCCTGGAATTCTTAGAACGTGAGAAATTTGAATCTTGTACGTTTTGATTTAATTTGACACGCAGGATGTTTAGAAAATCAACTTGAAATAATTAATATTATTTATTTCTATATTTTGTCAATTCGTCAATATGGAAATCTTTTATTGTCTTCTACGTTTTAGTTTCGTTCTTGAACTAATTCTTGATCACATTCTAATAGCAATCTTTCGACATGGTCTTTACGTTTTTGAAGATAATGAGTCGGAAGTCATCAGAAGAAAATCTTATTTGATGGTCCATCGTCTTGCGAGGAAAAATGTGGTAGATTATTTATTTAACTTTTTGTTCATAGCATATAAAATAAATGATGTTTGTATCATATAAAGTATAGTTGTCTTATTTTGACCGTTTGATATTGTATGGGATGTCATGACAAATGAAATAAGGCAGTTATCTTTTACTGGACAACATTACTTCTGTAAATTATATAATATAAGCATATAAAACTTGAACTCACTAAGAGTATTTAATGATGTTGGTCCCAAATATCAACATGTAAATATTCAAGAAAATATGTGAATTTATAAATTATATACTATAAGCATATAAAACTTGAAATCACTAAGAGTATTCAAAGATGCTGGTGCCCAGAGATAACGTGTAAATATATTCAATAATAGATGTGAATTTATGAATGCTAGTTTTAAAGGCTGGTGCTTTGCTTTCCAATAACACACTCTTCACAAAACTTAAGGGTCCGTTTGCTTTGTTGTTTTCAAGCCTTTTTCAGTTTTCTAAAAAGCTGAAAACTTGCTCCCCTTCGTATTTTTAAAAATGTGTATAAAAAACATGCCAAAAATTTGTAAAAAAAAAAAAAAACTCAACAGAATTTTTTCATTTTCAATGTAAAAAATTGAAAATGCTCAAAATGTTAAAAACAAGTCAATTTTTATGTAAATTACATCCAAGTCCCCTACTCTTCTTCAACACTCACTGGCCACCATCGATACGATGCCACTACCCCCTCCACCACCACGATGGCGAGAACTTGTCTCATCAATGAGACCAGTTCGTCACGAACATGAGGTATGGTCTGCAGTGGTGGTATTTTGGTTTAGAGAAATGGTATTGACACGACCCCATCTCGAATCACCCTATGTGGACCCGAGACGTGGCGTGCGCCGATGATGAATGCCAGCTAGATACTGGACCCACCACCGAGGCTACTGAAACTTTTCAAATTCTATAAAACTTCTCGTAATACCCCATGATTTTAAAAAAAAATTGACAGAGTTCCCTTTAAATATTGGATATAACCTCCCTGTAACAAATCAACAAATCCTCAAACCACCACATGTAAAATACTGGGAATCCATATCCCTTCCCATCAACATATCAAAAATCAAAAGAGCTTATGCCTGCCCATCTAGTTCTTACTACATATCATCCATTCCACTTACATTTGATACATCAACACATAATTCTAATCAACTAAGTACTTGACAAAACAATAACTCGAGAATGGACCGAGTTAAATATATATATACATGGATCCCAAAAGAATGATGAAGACTAGAAACATACAACTAAATGATCTTTGGCTCTTTGGCAGGCTTTCCAACTCCCTCTCAAAATTCAAAAGTATCCTGGTAGGGAAAAATGTTACAAAAATATGAGATTTTAACTCAGTGAGTGGAGTGTTTAAAAACTGGTCATACTTTTCTCGTTTATAATTCTTTATAAAATCATTATTTGTTTTGTAACTATAACTTTTGATTGACATAAGAAAAGATTTTACTTATCTGAAAAGCACATCTAGCTGAAATGAGAATTTATAAATACTGAAACCATGGCATAAATTGTGATAACTGTCTGATAATACTAAAAATTCGTTGAACTGTACTGAGAAGCTGAAATATTTTTCTATGAATAAATATATCATACTGTACTGAAAAGAATCACATCAAAGTGTACCCAATGAACAACTTTACTCAAGTACAGAGTACTCTCGATGTACAAGGCAAAGCCATTCAAATCTGATAAGCTGATAATCTGATAAACTGTGTCATATGCGCATAGACTGCCCCAAAGGCTAAAGCACCCTAGTACATGGCCCAAAGCCTATATGTGCACAAGAGTGGGTCCCAAAGACCTCTGATAATCTGATAATATGGTCATACACTGTGGAAACGAATTCACATCAGTGCAGAGCAGGTAATATCACCTGGGTACTTTCTGATGGTTTTTCACAATAATAATTTACATGTAACAAATTCTTTTATAGAATAATGTACTAAATTTATAATTTGATTAGCTTGAGATTTTAAAAGAAGAAGTCTATAATCATGCTTCTAAACTTGTATTTGCGAAAAGTAGTAATTTCTGTAACTTGTCTACTTAATTGAAAACATGAATCGTATGAAAAATTTATGTCATTAGATATTAAAAACTTAACTTTAAGGAAAAATAAGCTTCTCCACTCACAGAGATTGCGACTGAAACCTAGTTGGCTGATAGGCCTGGCCAATCTCCGTGTCGCCTCCTGAAAATTAAATTAAAACCTTGGATCAACTCCAATAATTACCAATATTTAACAAATGCCCAAAATGAAATAACATCTTATACAATAACCACAAATTTCATATGCCTCCAACATTACATCCAACCAACATTCTCTTATGTGAAATATAGCTTCATTATAACTAATATATCATTTATTTAACCAATACCTCAATGGAATGCTCATAGACACCAAAATCCCTTTCCAAGAAACTAGTAATGGACTAATTCTTCAACTTAATTACATGGGTAATTTAATCTCCAAATAAACATCACCAAATTAAGCATTTAAAAATGAAATAATTTAACATAGGCTCCAATAACTTAATCTTGCCCAAATCATGAATTTAATCCACTATTATAATAAACCCTAGCATGTAACCACAAAGTATTCAACCAAACTTGAATATTTAGCTCAATATCTTCAAATATTCTATAAATCCATCCAAAATCTAGCATTTAACTCAAAAATCAAAACCCTAAAATCAACACCATATCTCAAATAAATGGGTATTGCATTACCTCTCGAAAGTGAAAATGAAGTCTTGAATGTTGAATGAAATTCCCCCTTTTTCCTTCTCTTTTCTTCCTTCCTTTTTCTTTTTTTTTTTTTTTTTTATTTTCCTTTCATCCTCCGATTTTTCCCCTCTGCGTAACCCCTCTCTCTCTCTCTCGTAGTGTGTATGTGTTTTGGTTTGGTTGAATTTGTTTTGTCTACTAATGCCAAGACAATTTAAGTTTGGCTAGAATTTCATGTTGGGTCCTCCATTTATATATGCATATATACCCATTAATCCTTAACTATACATAATGATGAGTAAAACCTTCAACTTATCATAAAATTTAAATGATCCCCAAAAATTCCACTCATTAAAATTGGTCCCCACTTGGACTAAATTGGTCAAAAATAAATGTAGACTTGATAAAATAATTATTTGACTTGTAAAATTAAAGTGGGTTGTGATAGGTATAGTTCTTTGTAAATGCAATTCTCGGATCTCAGTAAAAAATTGGAAGATGAACTTATCAAAATTACTATGCCAAGCCATCTACTTTGATGCATATGAAAGAAAATAGTGGGGTGGGTGACACTGGGAGTTGGGGTGGGAAAGTGACGCTGCAATTTCACAGCTAGGGTTTGGGAATGGGGTGGGAATGGTAATGAGCGGCGGCAAGGTTGGGGTGGGATGGAGGTTGAAGATGAGGACTTTCTTATACATCTTTGAAAGTTTTGGACCTCTGGTGCAGTTTTTCTATTTAATATATTTCTCAAAAATAAAAACCAAACGGTTTTCACTTTCAAGCTCTTCTATGAAATAGTTTTTCAAATGAGGAATCAAACATATTTTCAAAATTCCTAAAATAGACACACAAATCTCAAAATTAAAATTGAATTCAAAATTTAAAACTAAAAAACAAACAGAACACAACTTAAATTCAATTTTTATCATTCCAAAACGTCATGTTTTCATAAGTATAACCATTATCGTTTATGAGGCTCAGCCTTTTATGCCAGATTAAAGAATTATTATAATGTAAAATTTATTGTAGCAGAGCTATTATCAACTAATGGTTTAGCCTGTAGAGTACAGATTTCATTGTTTTGAAAGTAGAAATTATGTATTTGTTATTCTAATAAATTCTGGTGAGACTTTAATGGATTCTTGTATCATATATATATATATATATATATATATATATATATATATATATATATATATATATATATATATTTTTTTTTTTTTTATCTAAGAGCTCGTTTGATGTAGGATATTCTAGAAGAAATTTTAATTTTTGGGAGAATGTATGGTTAAAAAGAGACTGGAATGTGTGAAAGTTGTGAATTCCATAAAAATTTATAGTTGAAAATGAATGTGAAGAAAAAACTGTACAAAATGTTCTAGACCAAATGGTGGCTAACTTCTCTAAAGAGATCAAATTCCAAAATATGATTATTTTTTAGCACAAGTGAAAACACTAAAGCTAGATAAAACTGAAAATTAATTTTAAATTACTTGTTAAGACACAGGATAGGCAATAATCAGTATATGTGATAACCATTTTTTTTTAACTATTTTGACTAGTTCGTTCAAGTTAGATCAGTGTTCATGACTGTTGTTAAATGATTACAGAAATTAAACAAAAGCAGCAAACTAACACACCAGAAATAACGAGGTAAACCCCGAAGAAAAGAATTTACGACTCCCCATGCCACAAGTCAAGTAATCCATTAATTAAATTGATCAACATTATAGTAGTATCCATTTTGTGATTTCACAAAATTAACAAAAACAATCAACAGAGCTAAGAATGCTCCCTAAATTTCTTCTCTTTTTTGACTTGTTGATGAAGTGGAATCAAACTCCGGTTTTGACTATATTGCCATTTTCCTATTGTACTTGGTCACAACCTCTTCTTGGATTAAGAATCTTCGCTCATAATTTCACACGAAGAAGCTTAATCAACTTATAGATTGTACATTAATGCATAGTTATTTTGTTTCTTCAATAAGTTGAAAACATTAAATTTGAAAGATTTCAAAGAAGTGCCACGTTCTACGTAGCTGTAAGCAGTCGACCGGAGATGTTAACTAGAAGTAACATGTTATTGATGGAAGTGAATCCTTTGCAGCAAGAACGTGAGAAAAATATGTTTTCAAAACATTATCATCCATCCATGCATAAATAATATTACTTATACATCAAGTTCATTACACGTAAGAAATTATTTTCATACCTAAAGATTTACATTAAATACACAAGTATAATTTTTTGTAATAATTCAAATATTTTCTAGACTTTTTAAGGTTAAAATAAGGAGAGGCAATATGTAAATAATCTTAGCTTATTATAACCAATTTAACTAATTTGAAAATATCTAGTATAGCAAGAGATCAAATTAACACGAGTTGTAATATAATACAAGAGAGCATTGATGTGAAAAATCGCAAGTGTACGATATCACTTCCACGTAATAAAGTGGATAAAGAGTCTTAGTTATCGTCCTACAGAGATTGTAACTGAGTACCGAAATGCGTTAATTCTTAACTCTATTTGAACAGTTAAAAGATGAGATTTTTATCTAAACTAGATTATCTAACTAAAAACAAATAAATAAAACGTAATTTTTTTTTTTTGGTAAAGTTGTGAATAAAAGGTTGGGATTTACGATTTCACATAGTCAATACTCTTAATTCCACTCTTCAAGTTTTAATCTTAATGATGTGGTCAATCGAGTTAACTTATGCATGTGAAACTACTATATCGAGTTTAAATTAACTCTATCTAATTAATCAACCGTGTTTCTAGACAACAGGTTATAATGATTAGGTACATTAAACACAAGAACTCAAAAATAAATCACGATAACGATAAACGTATTTCTATATCGTTCATTCAATAATCAAGTTTTATTCCTAGATCTGGTTCATTAGCTCACCTCTGGGATTATGAAAATTGATAAGTGTATTTTATATACTTATTTATCTATCAAAATTATGATATTATATCGTTTTTCGTGAATAAGTTCTACTTGATTATTATTATTTGTCATCATTTCAGGTTTTATCCCAAAATCAAGAAAAATGAGGAATTGAAGCAATTACTCAACAATTGGATGAAAAAACTAAATTTTGAATGCAATTGGCGATAAAATAAAGAACAAGGGAATCAATAGCTTAATTGCACAATTGAAGAGACTCAAGGACCAACTTGAATTGTTTGAAATAATTGGGGTCTTAAAGTAAAAGATTGCTAAATGCAATTAGGCTTATAAAAATCAATAAAATAAGAACTCTCTTGGGCCCAAATCAAAGTGGGCAGCAGCTTTGAGTTATTAAACACAAGAATTTAGGTTGGAAGAATGTGTGACACACTGCTGGGAGGAAATTAGGTTGCACTCGGGGAGCTTAGAGCATCCGCATTGAATGTGTTAAAGTAGATGTTAGTGACACAAGTTAGTAAGGGGTTGAATTAGTGTCTACATTGGATATGTTAAAATACAAGTTAAGAGAATCTTTTTAACTAGATGTTAACTTTCTTGTTAAACTTAGCAAACCTTTTAACTGATGACATGGCAATGTTAAATCGAAAATGTCCAATGGTGGACGTCTATTCCCAAAACCCCCACCCCATCCCATCCCATCCCATCCCCTATTTGTTCCTTTTTCTTTTTATTCTTTATTCTTAAATTTCTTAACATCGATAAAACAAAATAAATTTTTTTATTGATTTCATATTATATAATTTAATGAGATCTTCAAAATGAGTACCATATTAATATATTAATTTTTCTATTTTAAATATAAATATTTATTATATTCTTGAACTTAACTAGAAATTAACATATCCATTGTTGCAATAATGGATGTGTTAACTTTAACATGTACAAGTGTCATTTAACATCTATTTTTTGACTATGTGGCTAGCTAAAGTTAACACATCCAATGCGGATGCTCTTAGAGGATATATATACTTAGAGATGGCAATGCCCGCCCCACCCCCCACCCAATGAGTAGATTATCAAAATCGTACCTGCGCCCATTACCCGTTAAATCAAAACGGGGCGGGTCGGGGCTGGTATCAAAACGAGGCATCCCCGATCTGCCCCAACCATTTTTTTTTTAAACATAGTTTTCTTCAAATTTCTAACTTTTTTCCCCATTCAAAAAAAGTAAAAGTTAAAACAATCGAGTACTCAATTCATCACAAAATCAAAGATGCTATCATAATAATAAAATTCGACAATTTCAACAAAAAGATAGAGATATGAATTTGTGGTTGCTTGTGGTCACTTATGAATTCCTAGGTAATTTAATGCGTTTAGCTAAGGAGAACTCTGACCCGCTGTAGAGATATATGGTTGACTTAGTTAAATAAGCCTAATTTGAACTCGAGAGAGGTAAATTGATACAAGCATGAATTCGACCAAATACAATTTTAGAAAGCAATTTGAGATGAGAAATTAAGTTAGCACAATACTTCAAAATCGTTAGTCCCGATATTCATTTAATTGTTAGAAAATCCACCACTTTATTTCTTGCTTTGTTAGTTACTTTTAGTTTTAAATTTTTATTTTTATTTTTATTTAATTGAACTTTTTATTTCATTGATTTTCAATTCTTTGTCGTTTTAGGATTATTTGGAAATTTATTTTCTTAGTTAGTTTTTCTTAGTTTTAGGAATATTTTGAATAAAATTAAATCGATAACAAATAAATAGTTCTCGTGAGATCGACAATTCGAACTAAAAAATGTCCACTTTTACTACTTATTAACGATATCGTGCACTTGAGATTTCACACAAACAAAAACAAATCATGATATCAATGAATTAATGGTCAGTTAATTCATGCATTAATAAAAAAAATACATGTAATGTAATCATTACGTAAAACTTGAATTATGAAATTATAGGCGTAAAACTATGTCACATCACTAATCCCAACAAGAAGTTTAGTTGATCATAGTCGAAGAAATAAAAACACAATAAATAATGGAAATACAAATCATGAATTTATCAAATTAACATAATAAAAGAAATTCTTGCACCAAGAATTGCTTCCACAAATTGATATCTCAAAGACATCTGACTTGTCTCTAAAGAAATCTACCCAAGTATACCTGGGAAAGTCATCTACACATAAACAAGTATATATTTTCTACTGAGACTCTCAGTCTGAATAGGTCTCATCAAGTCCTTATATAAAAGTTCTAGTACATGAGATGTAGTAAGAAACTAAACTTGTTTTTGTATATTCCTAGTATGTTTACCTTTAAACATTAACCGCACACATTTTCGGGCTTTTCAATGAGCTTAGGAATTCCACAAATTGAATCAATCTTAGTAAGTCTTATCAAGTCATCATAGTTCAAGTGTTCTAATCATTTGTGCCACAATTTGTAGTATCAATCTTAGATGCACGAAAAGTAACATGATGGTTAATAATGTAACCATTATGACTAGATCTAGTCTCGCGCATAACAAAATCACTATTCTGTTCTAACACTTTGCATGAATCTCTTGTGAACATGATCATAAGATTATTATCACAATAATCAAATCAGCTTTTAGGTCTACAATAAACAGTACATTAGTAAGAAGAGGTAGTCCATCAACTATAATTGTCCATTCACTTTTAATTCTACTTTGAGATCCATCACCAAAGATAACTAATCCACCTACATAACTTTTGAAGTTGGTCAATATAGAACGACTTCTTTTCATATTTCTAGAACAGCCACTATCAAAATATCATGAGTTAGGAACAATTAAATTATACGAAAATTTTGAATACAAGACAATTCATATCAATTTTTTCTTATACAAACTTGTTTCGCTCTAGTATCCAGTGTTTGTTGTTTGTTAAGCTCACCTACAAGATTTTTGTATGATAGTTAGTGAAGAAAATAATGTTCATATTAACTACAGAAAGTACATATTATGTAATGTTGCACCTTACTTTTTTTATATGTAACTTGATACATGGGATGTCTACAAGAAACATTTTAAACAGCAGAACCTCCCTGTAAGAGTCCAATTTTATTTCAAATGTGGAGCCTATGATGTCTGTAATTGTGTCTAGTTTTACGTCTGTAATCTATAATGTTCTATCTGAATTTAGGTCAGTTCAACTATCAGAACAGGTTTCTCTAACAAACACCAAAGGTTTGGACACCTTCTCTTTTCCTTTTCTTTTATATCCTAAAACCTCCTTAATATTTGATGTTCTTCAAAACTTAGAACTTCACTTAGATGAGAGGCACTAAAGATCAGTTGTTATTTCTTTTCTAGTTTCAACTTTTGTTAGAGTTTCTTTTTCAATGGTGTCTGCTGAATTTGCTCCTTTGATGAACTCTATCATTGCATGGACAGTCATGTTCCTCTCTCATTCTTTCTCCAAACTTTTATTTAGTACATTGCAGTTACTGCAAACATGGCTTAAACATTCTAGCTCTCTAACCTTTGAGTTTGAACCTGCAGCATGACATACAACCGGTCATAAAGAGTATGGAAGTTTACTGTAAATAGTACCTCATCATCGACAATTCTGTCCTCCTTATCTGAGTTAGATTATCATTCATCTTCTTCAATCCAAGTGATGTTCATGGCTTTCTTCGTAAGAGGTTTTTCAGTGTATTGGCACATTCAAATTCTATATGTCCATAACCTTACATTCGTGACATTGAATGTGATTTTCAGTTCTTTTCTTGGATGTAGTAGAGAATTGTCTTGGATTATTGAACACTTTAATCTTTTGAGGTTGAAACCTTTTGCCTTTTCTTTTTGATTGTTTTTGAGAAATATCTTAAATTGTTTAGTGAGCATAGTCATGTGTTCATCGAGATCGTCTTCCTCACCATCAACTTTTTCTTCATATTTTTTCAACTTTGAAGGTAATTTCAGGTCCTTTTTCTTTCTTTCTTTTGGGATAATGCCGTTCATATTTCATCAAGGATCCAACCAATTCTTCAACCGTCATAGTTTCAATATCTTTGCTTTCTACAAGGACCATTATTTTGGAATGAAATCATTTAGACAAAGATCTAAGAATTTTCTTTACGGTTTTGCACTCTGGACACTTCTTTCCTAAGGTATATGTTGAATTGGTGATGTCACTAAAGCGTAGCATAGAAATCATTAAATAGTTCATCTTCTCTCATCATCATTTGTTCGAATTCTAAGATAAGTATCTAGAGCTTGGACAACTTAGTAACAATAGTTCCTTCATGGACAATCTAGACAATATTCCAAACATCCTTGGCAGCCTTGCAATTAGAGATCAAATGAAACTGATTACGATCCAAAAAAATGGCATTCAAAGCTTTGGAATTCCAACTAAAACTATTGTATTCAGTAGTGACCCACTTTTCTGCCTTTTTCGCTCTTACTATCTCATTTTCAACTACGTGAGTTCTCCCCCCCCCCCCCCATAAACAATGGAATGCCAAGATTTTTAATCTAGGAATTGGATATAGACCTACATCCTAATTTTCCAATATGAATAATTATTCTCATCTAGAACAAGTGTCTAAAAGGTGCTCCATCCATATCTGGGTTTCTCAAAAGATTACACCTTTAAAAGTACACCCATTTTGATACCAAGTGAAAATGCTAAACCTATAAAAGCTAAGAATTAATTTTCATATACTTGTTAAAACACTAGATAGAGAGTAATTAGTATAGGTGATAACTAATTTTTAATTATTAGTACTAGTTCTTGCAGCTTAGATTAGTGTTTGTGACCGCTATTAAATGACTACAAAAATTAAATGATAAAATATAAGACTAGATATAATGTGGTAAACCCCGAAGGGAAAATTCTTTTTGTGATTTCGCAAAATTCACAGAAACAATGAAAAGGTTTAAGAACACTCTACGAGTTTGTTCTCCTTTTAAGTTTTTGATGAAGTGATATCAAACCCTCCAGTCTTGAATTTATCGCCACTTACCTATTTTACTCAGGCTTGGATTAAGAGCCTCGCTCTTAATGTCACGCCAAGAAGCTCAATAAACTTATGGATTGTACACGAACGTATAGTTATTTTGTATTATTCAATGAGATAATTAAGAAAATATTAGTTTTGAAAGATTCCAATGAAGTGCCACATTGTGCCTAGCTGTAATTAGTCAATTGGAGATGTTAACTAGGAGTAACATATCGATGATGAGTAAATAATTTAAATATTTATTGTATTTGTTAAGGTTCAAACAAGGAAAGACAATAAGTAAAAAATCTTAACTTATTATAACTTATTTAACTAAATTGAAAATATCTAGGATGGCAGACAATATTGTGTCATATATGGAATGCAGTGTGAACTTCTATCTTCCAGATTTGGCAAATAACCTTACCATTCCAAGATCACCACAAAACTTACCATTCTCAGTTCTTACCATACACTATTAGTACATGTAACTCTTCTTAGACTTCAATATTTCGACTATTGAAAAAATAAATTGTGAATTAAGTAAGCCGATAAGAAAAAATGGTAAAAGTAATAAATAAATATTTTTACAATGAAAAAGGTTAAGTTTTTAAATCCCCTATATCTATCAAATTATGTAATTTTCCATGTGAACTTATTCACCATTTATGTTAATAAATTAACTAAAACAATTTTTTTATGGGACACGTAAAAGATGCAACCAAAATCAAGAACTTATTCACTGAAATTCCTTCTGGATGCAATCACAACGACCACATATTTTATTTCAGAACCATTGTTACAAGTTATAACTAACAATCCATCAAAATCTGATTTATCTTTCAAGTCAACAGCTTTCTTGAAGCAATCTTTTATGAATTGACCAATGTTTGCACAGTAATAACATTTCTTAACTTTACGCTTAGACTTCCCTTTTTCTTTTTCTTATCTTTGTTCTTTCCATTTTGAAATTTCCCTTTATAAGAGTTTTAATTACTAAAATTACTACCCTTATTATTCTTCATCTTTTCTTTCACATTTAGCCTTACACCACTTTTAGCATCTTCGAAGTTTGATAGCAACTCGAGTTCTCTGTTTCTTAAAGATGAAGTTATAATATCTATATTGTGGTCTTTTCTCCCATACTCTTAAGGAATTTTTTATGCTTATCACCTAATGAATATTAAAGACCCACAACCAGCTAATCATTTGATGACTTTTCATTACAATTAGCCAAATCTTAAATTAACTTAGTAAACTTATTGACATTTTCTTCTAAGCTGGAGGAAATGTGAAACCTAAATTATATAATTGTCTTAAGAGATGGCACTTATTAGGTATAAATTTAATAATAAATAAAAAAAAATGTTTTTTTTTTTCCGACAAAGCTTCTGCTGAAGTTGTTTCACCAACCTTTCTGATAACATTATCAAATAGGTGAAAGAAGATCGAATTCCAGCCAAACTCATCTAACTCAATTATTCAATAATCAATCACATATGCTTCTCAAGTACTATCTGAGACAGCAGCTCATCTTTGTTGTAATAGTAAAGCCCTCATTTTTTGACGTCAGAGACTGAAGTCTCCATTATCATTCCACAATTCTACCTAAAACATTTTTGTGGAACTCATGTTTACAGTTATAATAATACAGATAGATACATACATCATATAGAGTAAGTTAATATTTAGAAAAACGAAATAGTCACTGTTTTTGTAGAACTTTAAGTAAAGAATTTTGAAAAACAATTAAAATATAATTTCTACTTATCATAAAAGTTTTAAATAATCAATAAAACAGATGATCAAGAAATGTCAATATAACTAGACTTCCAATTATGATGGATTTAAGGATTTAAGGACCGAAGGCCCTTTAATCCAATGTTCCCTCATATTCCCATATTCTCACAAGAATTTATGGATGAAGTTCGGTTAGAAAGTTCAGCTTTTGTATGGTTGCCTCCGACATGACATTTTCACAACTACCAAAATCAATAACAAGCCTCTATTTAATTCCCTTTTTACCAAACCCCTTTATTTCTCATACTCATTTTCAACCACACATTTACATAATAAAATATTATATGCATAAATCAAAAAAAAAAAAATTCATACTTTTCAACCACACTTTCTCCAAAAAATAACTATTCAAAAACTATCTTCGCGTTAAAATGAAAATCAATAGGGGCTAAATCTGCACACTACCCCCCCCCCCCCACGCACGTGCCCGCCAAGAGGAGCCCCTCTACTCGGGCTAACAATCATAGAAACCACACCATGAGGGCCCCGTTCAACCCATTTTGAGGTGGGGTGAAATAGGATTGGGATGTGGGATGGTAAACTGACCTCCACCACATGTTGGACCAGAAGTACCTCCAACTACCCGTCGTTATAGTTAAGTTTCTGCCCGTAATGCTTCCTAATGTGTCTCTGAAACAGAAACAGGTGAAAACATGTTGAGGGTATCTTGCAAATTAAGCCGCAAACCCCCATTATAACTTTCCACCAGCTGATCCTCTGACTCGCCAAAATCATTACGTCCAATCAACTAGTAAAACTGGGTCATAATATATGTCACAGACCGATTGCTCTGTATAAGATTTTGAAGATGCTGGTTCAACATCTGAGTATAGTTGAACGACAGAAACGCTTGTTTCAAGTGTTTCTTCATCTTAACCCACAAATTGATCTTCGTCTTTCCATGTCATTCATGATTTTGTTTGACCTGTTGCCACCAAGCGACTACCCTACCAAGCATCCTGATAGCCACCAGCGCCACCGGCTTATCACCAAATACCTTCTTGTACACCAAAACTTCCTCTACAACACATAGCCAATCCAAGAACTCGACAATCTCGATTCCTCCATTAAATTCAGGGATCTCAACCTTAACTCCAAACTCCCACTAATGGAACACATCCTTCACATGCTCAAGATCCTCCTCCAACTGCTATGGGCGAGGATGACGCCTAGCTGAGACACGAGGTTGTGGACCTCGGACTCCACATAATTCTGACACCGTGTCTTTATCCAACTACTCATAAATCACATCACCTCCCCTGAATTGTCTGGTGATGAGGGAGAATCGAAGGGGTCCCGACTTTTACAAATTTGGCATCCCAAGTCACGAACTGACCAAATCATTGAGTCAGATTCTCAATCTGATTACGCAAATCTGTAATCTCTTCAGTTTGGCCACCATGAGCACCTCATCCTCTTCCATGCTCCATGCTCTGATACCATCAGATGTAGGTGCACCTTCAATAATAAGCACTCTTGAACTTATTGCAAACACAAGAAAGAACACATGAATTGTTATTTCTTATTCAAAGGAAATCAAAAAAGTCTAACAACAAGATTAATTGTCTTAAATACGAAAAATAATAAGACATACTGTGTCAGTAGTCCATTAATGGGCGGAGCTTATAAGCAAAATAACAAACATTAAAAATATTGGAATAAAACTTTAAAACACGGTTTTAACTTTTTAAATGATTTCAAATGACCTAAATTCATCATACGCTATCCATAGCTATAAGTCTTGTATGAATTATCGCGAGCTTTTCGAATTGGTATGATGGGCTTACTCTTCAGTTCTTTCTAAGCATATTGTATCTTATTGATACAATTCTTTTTACCTTAAATTCAGCATTTTTGGTAGACATGCTGATGATACGCATTTGGTTCGAATATCAACTGAATTCAGTCTTTTAAACATTTGATTTCGAATATCAACTTAATATACGTGTTCTTCATTCATTTAAGTAGAACAAATCAGTCTAGAAAATGTTTCTTGACTAAATTTGGAGACCGCATACTTAGTCACAATAATGGTCGACAAGACGAACACAGAATGACAAATGCAAGTTCTACACTGCTCATTGTTGGGTTTTATGACCCAAAATATTATGGAATAAAGAATTCTTGTTTGACAAGAAATTAAAGTGGTTTGATTAAGTTAAGAATATTTTTTTTGTATGTATAATACGAATTGAAAAAGGAATAAAATCTTATTGGTATTATTATACAAGGAAAATAATTAAGGAATCCTAATACAATTAGGAAAATAACCTAAATTGTAATTAGGTAAGTTTTTGACATATTTTATTATATATGGAGATTATTTGCAGTTGAAGAGAGTAGCCCAAAGATTGACGTGAGAGAGAGAAGACAAGCAAGAGAGAAAAAAAGGAGAAGGAAAAAAAAAGGCACGTGCCCGTTGATGAGTCATGTTTTGTTGTGTTGCCTTGGGTATCGTGGTGGAGTATACACGGGTAGAGAATGAAATTCGTCTACCATGGTTTTGATGGAAATGTTGTGGTAGAGTGTACACATGGGTAGAGAATGTGATTCGTCTACCATGATGTTGTTGGCACACGACAGAGAATTCAAAGAGACTGTTGGGGTGCATGGTGCATATTGCATGTTATGTTCAGTGTTCTCGAGATGGATTACACATGGGCAGTAATTGAGAATTGACTGTCGTGTTGAATTCATTGTCGATGGGATAAATTGTTGGCGTGATGAACTGGAAGGAAACGGTACGAGTGGAGGTACTGCGTGCGTTGTTCTTCTAGTTTTATTTTGGGTGGGGAGAAGTTTTGAGAATGAGAGAAAAATTGTATGATCGAGTTTCTTTCATTATCAATAAAAAGTGTTCTTCTCCCGTGATTGTCAGCGGTCAGCTGAACCACAATAAATTCTTATTCTTTTTCTCTTTATCTATTATTTTGGTTTATGTTGTTCCGCTGTGTGATATGTTTGGGAAATTTATTATTGTCCCAACAATTATTATCAGAGATGTGGGTGGGAAATTGATATTTTTCCCAACAGTGGTATCAGAGACGAGTTCAGACACTGGGCTATTGAAGAGGATATGTATCTGTTTGAGGCGGAGCTGACAAGCTGTGGTGATGGACTAACCCTGAGGGGGAGTTGTGATGGTGATCGAGTCATACAATGGGTTGTGGTGATCGAGTCACATCGACTAGTAATACTAAAGAGGAGTTCCAATGATCGAGTCATGCAGACGAGTCTTTTATTATCATTAAAGATTTTGAAGTGGCCAAGACAAGTGCTGAAACTAGTGATTAAAATGAATTGAAAATGGGAGTGAGAAGAAGTCAAATTGCAAAGTCAAGTTGAGGAGCTTTCTATTTTGATTCTGTCCACTGCAATTAATTGAAGATGTGATGGAGGATTTTGGGTCAAGGTGGAGATTGTTGGGTTTTATGACCCAAAATATTATGGAATAAAGAATTCTTGTTTGACAAGAAAATTAAAGTGGTTTGATTAGGTTAAGAATATTTTTTTTGTATGTATAATACGAATTGAAAAAGGAATAAAATATTATTGGTATTATTATACAAGGAAAATAATTAAGGAATCCTAATACAATTAGGAAATTAACCTAAATTGTAATTAGGTAAGTTTTTGACATGTTTTATTATATATGGAGATTATCTGCAGTTGAAGAGAGTAGCCCAAAGATTGACGTGAGAGAGCGAAGACAAGCAAGAGAGAAAAAAAAGGAGAAGGACAAAAAAGGCACGTGCCTTCGGGCACGTGCGTTGATGAGTCATGTTTTGTTGTGTTGCCTTGGGTATCGTGGTGGAGTATACACGGGTAGAGAATGAGATTCGTCTACCATGGTTTTGATGGAAATGTTGTGGTAGAGTGTACACATGGGTAGAGAATGTGATTCGTCTACCATGATGTTGTTGGCACACGACAGAGAGTTCAAAGAGACTGTTGGGGTGCATGGTGCATATTGCGTGTTATGTTCAGTGTTCTCGAGATGGATTACACATGGGCAGTAATTGAGAATTGACTGTCGTGGTGAATTCATTGTCGATGGGATAAATTGTTGGCGTGATGAACTGGAAGGAAAAGGTACGAGTGGAGGTACTGCGTGCGTTGTTCTTCTAGTTTTATTTTGGGTGGGGAGAAGTTGTGAGAATGAGAGAAAAATTGTATGATCGAGTTTCTTTCATTATCAATAAAAAGTGTTCTTCTCCCGTGGTTGTCAGCGGTCAGCTGAACCACAATAAATTCTTGTTCTTTTTCTCTTTATCTATTATTTTGATTTATATTGTTCCGCTGTGTGATATGTTTGGGAAATTGATTATTGTCTCAACAATTATTATTAGAGATGTGGGTGGGAAATTGATATTTTTCCCAACACTCATAGTTACTAACAAAATATTCTTTGACAAAACACAAATTTAAATAACATAGTTGCCGTTGTCCATAAATCAGGTATATATAGTAATGGATAGCAGAAATGGATATGTTGAACATAAAAGGGTAGGTGAATGATCAAACATGAAGTATATTTGAATTACTGTCAGACAGAAACTATCATGCTGTAGAGCATGATTTCGAAACAGCGCAAACACAAGCATGGTGCTACAGGAAAACGTGATATTAACTTCATCAAGTGGTCTAAAGCATCAGTCTAAATTTGAAATATATATTGAACTTCGTAGAAGACATAACGTACTGTATGACAGGGGCGGATGCACGTTTGGGCAAATTAGGACATTTGCCCCAGCAAAAATTCTGACTGTTTAAAAAAAAAATTAAAAAATTAAAAATTGTGTAGAGATGCGTGAGGATTACTTGACCTCAAGATGAAGGATGTTAATTAATTTATAAAGCTGTTAATTGAAAATTTCGTATAAAATGGATGTTTAGTTTTGGAGGATTATTACCTCCATTACAAAGAAGCTTAAGCTCCTGTATCGACGGCAGAGAAGGATTTTGGAAGAAGAAGGCTCAAAAGTCAAAAGTACTCCTTCTCTCTCTCTCTCCTAGCATTATATATATATATAAAAATAATATTTACACAATAGATCTTTCATCTATTAATTAAGATTATTAGTCATGAGCAATTTCACCTATTTTTTATACAATTATGGAAGTGACCCATTGAGTTTATCTTGAATAGTCTCGACCCTTAGTTTGATGTTGAATTTGATCAATAAACTTCTTTACTGTTGAACTTGAAGAACCCATTTTTTGATGTATCATTATTTATAATTATCCATATATTAGATTTGGTACTCAAAATTTTTTATTTCAATCATCTTGGTTAAAAAAAAAATCCGAGGCTCCACCCTCGAACCCCCGACCCCTTCCACCCATAATTTTTGCCCCAGCAATAGATAATTCCTGGCTCCATCCCTGACTGTATGATGCAGTATAAATGTTATTTATAAGGGAACTCCGTGATAGCCGAGCTCAATAATTACTGAGAGAAATAAACTCAAATGCGCTTGTTCATAAGAGAGCTCAATGTCATAATATTGCTCGTTCGCTCGTTTGTAATAAATTATAAGAAATATGGTCTCCGTGTATAATATTGTTTATTCTATAATTCTTTTAGCTCTATTCTATGCATCTGATTACGGGTTATGCAAATGGCAAAATATCATACTCTACCGAATTTATATTTTAGATCTTGGTGGTAAGAATGACAGAACAAAACAAATGATATTTATCCATTTTTAAATGATTCATCTAACGTATCGAATGCTCAACATTTCTTGATATGTTGAACAAATAATGACAGATATGTGATATGCACGATGTATATCTCGTCCACCTCACTACTAATACAGACATTCCAATAGAACCACTCAAGCTTCATAACATGAATCCTTCACCATTTTGTCCACTTCAAGGCTAGTTTCAAAAGACCAATGTGTATACAGAAACGTGAAAGGAACTAAAATAAGAAATTAGTTTAAAAACAATTCAAATTAAATTTAATAATGAATTAAATCTTTAAATCTTATTACATATGATACTCTTAGTCATTAAATCATATAAAACCTTATTACATATGAAGCATCATTATAAAATATCAAAATACAATGTGATGGTCTTGATCTCTCTTTGTGGTACCACCACATAACCTTCAATTTCACCTCTTGAACATATACTAAATGTTCAGATCTCCAGAGAGGCATGAACACGTAATGCAAATTTAAGAACTGTTGTACCGTTGGCATTTTACCTATTTGATGGCTTTGAAGATCGAGCGTTGGATTACTTGGATGTGCGTGATCATTCAAATTCAAAGTTTTCAAAGAAATGAGTATAGAATTTGCATACAGGTTCAGATTTTGGACCATAATATGTTTCCGAAATAGTCTCGACGAGCCGGATTGGAAAAGCTGCTTTGCAGCTATTGATAATGGATTTTGGGCTTTTGAAATCGTTTAGACAGCTATAAACGAGATTTTACGTATTTATTATGTCTATTTTTCGTCTTTTTCTTTTATTTCTCATTTTAGGGTTAGGATTTGACATTTAAGCGCCTTTGTTTTGTGTTTTCAGCAATTGTTTTTTATATTAAACCTATTAATTATTCTTGGAGTTTCTCAGGTTTATGCAATTCAATTCAGTATTCTCTTGAATCGACAATTTGAAATCTTTTTATCTTCATTCATATACGTTTTCGTCTGCATCACTATTCTAATTGTCATTTAGTTGCTTGCGGAAAACAAGAATTGGCAATTGCAGAGGCTATATTCAGGAATTGTCACGAGGAGCTGAAGCATCAATTTGAAAGTAAAATGGCATGCATTGCTTGGAGTTGATGACACATGCTCAAGCAGACAAAATGGCAAGGACTACGTACTGCTAACATGACAATATCTTATAAATATGAGAAAGTATCTTGTTATTGTATATTCAGTATATTATGTAATATTTTGAATTTTTCTATAAGTTGGATTTAATAATATCTTTTTACAAGTATAACTGAGTAGTAATTATCTTCTACTAATAAGCAACTAAATGAGAACAATTAAAGTTATGAGTTGATGTGAATGAGTTTTTATAGGCATTAAAGCGACATTCACAAATACTAAGTGGTCAAAACTCATTCGTCTTAGTACTCCTCCTGTAACATGGAACAATTAAAGTTATGAGTTTAGGATGCTATAGTTCTTTGGTCGTTTCAACCAATTAGAGTATCCATCCACCAATTCCTAATGACTAAAATTTTACGTGTCCTGACAAAAATATATTCCTCTTCTTGATTCCAACAAAAGTAATGCGAAGTTATTAATATTGGCAATGCAATGACTCATACTTGAGCAACCATCCATGAATTGCACTTGAGTCATAAGCTAATATTGATGAGTGAATGTCTATGAGAGAGATTAACAAGGAAACGAGAAACCGGAGATATAACTAATTTCTTCAACAATTTATCCGATCTCAAACATAAATCCCTGCCCAAGTGAGGTTGCAGCCCAAAATTAATTGGTAGTGGATGGAGTAGCTCACTTAAGTTATAGATAGTTTTTTTCTTTTTTCCACAACCAATGTGGAACATTGTTTGCACACCCAACAATCCTTCCTCAAACAAATCCTACGAGATACATTCAGCCCATATAGCTCTCTCAAGAGAAGTTCCGTCGCATCTTTTCATGTTCAGGGAGATCACCATTTAATGAGATAATCCATCATAATCACAGTACACTATGTTACCATAGGTCTACCATATCGTGATAGAAAGCACGGAAAATCTTCATCTTGGAGCTCATTATCTCGATTCATTAGCATTGTTCGAAGAGTCTCGCCCATCCACTCGATCGTACATCCACCAGAAAATCCTTCCGACTCTGATACCACTTGTTAGGACTATAAAGAACAATTTATCCAATCCCAAATTCAAAACCTCAGGCACAAATGAGGTTCTAACCCAAAACCAATTGTTAATGAATAAAGTAACCAACTTGAGTTATATGGTGATTTTTTCTTTCTTCCACGACTAATATAAGACATTGTTTACACACCCAACATATTAAACCAATAATACATTTTCTTTCTAAAAACGAAATCGTTCATGTATAGATTTTTTACAAAAGAGTCTGAATCTATCTTTACAACTCTCAGTTGGTAAGAGACCTTGAGACCTTAAGAGTGAAAGGCCAAGAATAAAAACAACATAATGCTCTTAGAAATTCCCTGTATTGCAAACTATGATATGATCTAGTTCATTATTTCCTATAACTCTTAATTAACATTGCATGAAACAGTACAGCTAAGAAATTTTCATGAATATCATGAAAACTACCAAGTACTCATGATAAAAATGTATCATCAAAGTAACTGACCAATGTCAATATGTTACATTTTCAATCAAAACTGTATTGCTCTAAGTTCATGTCTTGTCTTCGCCAGGGCAGGTGAGGAAGCTGCGCGAAAACCAGTATGGTAACATATTGGGAAAGAGCAACCCAATTTCTGCAATTTTTACCCCCCATGGAATCACAATCGTTAAGTGATATTGTTGTGGGGCCTTATTTCGAGCTAGCTTTCCGATTCATCAAGTCATGATAATATAGCAGTAAACACATGGGTTGACCTAGTATGCTGAAAAAGCACCAAAATATCATGTTGCCCACCTGGAGAGAGGGGAAAAAAAAAGTCTCGATTTTAGATAAGAATGTGCTCAAAACATAGGGGCGAAATATATGGATGAAGAGCAAGACTTTTTTGAATAAATACTCCAAGTTATAGTCTTTAAAAACCTATAGATAATTTCAGCGAAATTGTTTCTAACGAAATATAACTAATTCAATCATTTAAATGACAAATATATTCCCCCAACAAAAATGCATATATATACAACTTGAGAACTCGAAGTAGAAAAACAAACTGCTGAAATCGGAATGAAGAACTCAACCGGGGGGGGGGGGGGGGGTGTATGGATAGGAAAAACTTACTTACCATCGAATTTTGGAACTTCTTTTGCAAGTAATTTGTTATGATAACAAGAGGAACCTGTTGAATGGAGAAATCAGAATTCTTAAAAACATATTAAAATGCAAGTGAAAACTAACATTACCTGAAACATAATGCTAATGAATGCCCAAAACTTGAATATGTGGCAAGGGACAGCAATACACAACTGTAAACAAACAGAAGTTTATTTCATCTAAAACATGCTAAGCTTAGGCACTAATGTGAGAGCATAAATATAAACTTGAAAAAGGGACGTAAAGCGGAAAAAGACATCATACCTCATGAAAAATAGCAGATACAAGAAATGCAATCAATAGAGCACCTCTCTGCATAAGAAAAATGGCAAAGTAGATCAGTTAGATTGCCAAAAAAGTTGCATGGATTACAAATAGATGTCATTATAGGCAAGGTGGCCAAAGGATCATTTGGGCTGAAAGCTAACGACTGAGTACAGCTGTTGATTAGTGTAAAACTATCAAGGCATTAATATCGTGACTGGCCTTCTCAAGATTTACTCCAAATCCTTATTTCAAAAATACACACACTTTCAAACTAAAAGATCGTGAAGAGCAATCTCTTGGATCATAAAGTGACAATTACTTTTTTTTTTTTTTAATGACATTTGAATTGATAGATGTGGTCCCCTTTTCGTTCAGGTTGTTTAGGGATTTAATGACAAATGGATCTAATATCTTATGTCAGATTTATACCATAAAAATATAATGATCGGTCACTAGGTTCAAAACTATTTTATTATCCTGAAATCACACTAGAATCGATTACTCATGTAACTATAATTCAGTCATACAATCCAAAACCCTAATTATAATGTGTCAAAGTTATTACAATCATAAATAAAAGAAATAACAGCAGCAGCAGAACATTATCTAACTAACATACAGCTTAAGGTTTCAAAGAGAGTAAATTACCCTTGGTACCCCATTCCGTAAGCATGGGAAATACATATGTCGGACCATCCACTTGTGTACAGGCTGCAATCAGTGAACTTTCCAGTCAGTAATGGTCCAATTGAAAATGAAAGAATGACAAGTAAGAAAGAGTAAACAACTTTAAAAACTGTAGCCTGCTCGGAAAAGTTTTTATCTGACCAATGCTTATAAGAATGAGGACTAATTACTATCAATATAGCCTGCACAATACTACCCACTCAACCGACCCAGGTCTATCATGCTATTCCAAGAAATAATAATCGTCCCTTTTCCATTAAATTGTATTGCTAATACTTTTCAAGAGGAAGAAAGAGTGCTATTTAATCATCCTACCCTTTGATTTGCCCCACCATCTGTTCTGTCACACCGACCTTGCAATAAGCAGAAATTTGATGAATAATTGGAAACCTAATCCATTCTACTAGATACAGAATGGTGCAACTTGCAAGCAGTAATCAGTGTATATTCTTCAACCACATCTCAGAGCTTAGTTCCCAGAAACCCATTGAACACTTGAAATGCTCAAAAGGTTATCTTCAGATATGCATTTTTCAATCACTCGGTGGAAAAGATGTTGAAGAAAATAATTCAATAATCAGATCAAACGACAAGAGTCATTTTTATAAAATGTTAACGCTATATCTTACAAGCATTCAGAGATCACAAGCAGAATATATTCAATGAAGTAGCTTAATCAAGTCAAAACAGAGAATGAGAAATATTTCTGCATTATGTCAAAGTTAACACTTGCAAATTATGAATCTGTGAAAAATTTACACAACAGTAAGAATATGAAATGCAGCTTATATTTCATAATATAACAAAGAAAAACATAAAATTTGCAACCAATTATTTTCAGAAAAACCTCAGCAGATTAACTTACCATATTCCACATCCTCCAATACTGATGACAGCAGCAGTCAGAAAATCATATATAAAAATGAAAGAACAGCGTCACTAATCAGACACAATAATTGGCATGTAAAAAAGTGAGGAAAATATCTTCTCAATCCATGCAAGTCTACCTCCTCAACTGTTTTCGCATTCCACCAATCTTTGTAGAACTCACGATCACCAAAGCGGAGAAGTTCCGCAAGTATATTCAGCCTAAATCACAGCAGTGTGTGTAAGTAAGAAGAGTAATGTGATTGGCAGATAAAAAGTAACCTGAAATGGTTCTCTTTTCACAGAGAGGCTTCAAAATTCAGAATATACTTATCTAAGGGAAGAATAGAAAACCTTTATAAGAAATTTTGAGTGCATTGAGCATTTTAGCAACAGAAGGTGTTATATGAGCTACTTTCCTTATATTATATAGTAATTATGGTTATTGGGAAAAAAAAGGCACGCAGACCCAACCCCAGTTTCAAAAGACCTGTCTACTTAGGGTCGGGATCACGCTGCTTGACCTTGACATAGCAGTACCATTGCTAACTACAGCAGAACAAATCAATTTCAAACCTCCATTTGCACTTGTAATTTTAAAAATTGATCATGTAAGTAAATTATATAAATTGTTTTAGAGTAATGATATCAATAACTATCGAATGAATAAAAAAGGCTGTGAAGCAAAAAATTTCAGTTAAAGAATGATTCCTCTCTTAGCTATTAAACAGTCATCCAAAACGTTGGGGTACATATTTGTTTTCCATCTTTGCTTTTGGTTACATATTATAGCAACATAGTAATCTTGGCTTCTTGTTTTCTTTAAATAAACTTTCATCCGTGATTCTACCATTTCTTAGCTCTGAGCCTCTGGCAAATCATGGTATGTGATTTTCAAGACCAGTTTCATTTTATTTATTTATTTTGATAAAAACCCTTTGGTATGAATTGGCTATTTTTGCACCATTTGATGTTTACTTGACCAGTTTCACACTTTCACATTTTGGTTCAAGTTATATAATAAATATTGAAGTGCTTGCATTTAATTTTACTATGTAGTCTTGATTTCTTACACAAATATTTGTATTTTAATATTTAAACATTAATTATCTAATAACTTTCCCATCCTATTCTTTGCAAGAATAATCATGTCTAGTCACCATGTAGCGGTGTTCAGTACAACATAGCAACACGTGAATTATTGGACAACTTCATATCAACAAATATCATGGCATATTAATGAAAAATCTTGCAAAGCAAGAAAGGAAAAGAACCATATGCATATATATTGTTATAACAGTAAAGTGTTTCTAAAATTGAAATAGGTGTCAGGTGTTTGAAACAAAAACAAGCACGTTTCATTAGGCAAATCACAAAAAGGGAAATATTCCAACTTTGAGTAAGAAAGAACATACCAAACATGGAAAAAACAATAAAACATGCAGAGCCACACATATAAATTTGGAACTGAAAGCTTCAAGATTCTTTCTATTGCATACAACAGGTTTCCCTTCAAAGGATGTTGAGAATTTCGCACAATTGGGTTTATATACTGCACGATAGAATACGCTATATCAGTCGATTTCACATTCAAATAGAGAAAACCATTGTGGGAGTTGATTTCGTAAGAAAAAGGAGATCACCTGTTCTACGATAAATCCCATGAATCCCGTAAATATTACTAACTTAATGAGTTGACGTGCCACCCAACCCTTCCGAATGCACGCTGTACGGGGATAGCTTGGCTACAAATAACAATTCTTGGTGATAAGAGAAAACATTCAACGCAACATAATAAAGCAAGCGGAGCAGAATTAATGAGTTCAACTAAAATGCCTTCTACATCAATCACATGATCAAAAACAGACCAAAAATAGCAAGAAATGCTGGCACAAGGCTACTGTGAAGGATTTACTTCTCAATTCAGAGAATAATGTGCAATCCATTGTAAGAGTTGCAGTCTCACCAGTTCTAAGCAGTGCATATGAGAAAGGTCTGGTTCAGTCCCGTTCTTGATGGAACTGAACTGAAACAGTCAAACTTGTTTATTTCAAGAAAACAACCCAATTCTTTTTAAATTCAGTCCTTTTTCAGAGTTCAAAGTTTGTAAAATGCGGTGTGGTGCATTACAAATAAATTTACCAAACAATAAACATATCACATATTTGAAAAGCTTAAAAAATGCAAAATCATTCCAGTTTTGGGGAATTTTGACCATTCCTATAGCCCAGTGGTATCTAGTGTAAGATTGCGATGTCTAAATGAATCTTTCAAGCATTCATATTGCTTGATGGTATCACATATATTCAACTAAGGGTCCATATGTAACTCCGTGTATATTTGCAGAATTAGCACAACAGATAAAGAGCTTTCCATGAAGTATCCAGAGAAGCCATACATGTTCATGACTTTGAATAAAAATTTGATACTGATAATTAAAATTCTGATACCTGGTAACACAATGTGGGAGCAACCATGAAGTATACCAAACTCTTAAAGCTACCACCGTAAGAATCATCCTTGTTCCAATAACTAGATAATGCTTCACCCTGGTCTCAAAAGAGAGTTCTATATAAGAAACTACAATGATCTGAATTGCATTGATTAAAAAGGAAATGCATGAGAATAGTTATCCATCAATTAGTATGTGTGTGCACATTTATTAGAGATAAAAATGGACATGCATAAAACTGGTTGTAGTAATTAAAATATGAGTAACATAATTGCATATACATGTCATAATTCATTTTAATAAATAACAGCTGAAGTTACAGAACATGCCAAGTATCTCAACCAAAACAATGGAAATGGACAAATTTAGCTTCACATCTGCCTTCTCAATTCAATTGAACACAAAGCATAGTATTGACATCAGTAAAGATGAACAAAAAACCATCAAAGAAATATAGATTTACTACCAAATGCTCCTTTTTTCTTCCTTTGACCTATTCAGTCGAAAATAAAAAAGGAGCAAAAGTAAAATTATTATAATATTATCTTAAGAAAAGGACTATGGTTTTCTTGTTACCTTATCAAGTGATTTGGAAAGTGCCCTCATATCGTGACTTGCATGAGCATAAGATACCAACTTCAACCACACAACGCAAGCAAAGAGCATTAATGTGACACCAGATAGAACAGCAGAATCACAGCTGTGCATTCCCAAACCAGTGAGTATCATTTAGTAATTGGAACTACACATTGCTTAAAATAGATAGAATCTACCAATATTTTTTGTGATTTGCACAAGGATTCCTACCTATCATGAGTTTCCAATATTATCATCCCCACGTGAATCTTATTGCTACCAAACTACTACACTAAAGAGACCCACCAAGCAAACTAAAGGATTAAATTCTCTTCATTGTAAAGAGATGATGTTCTGTACACCTTTTTGTTAAAATTTGTGGATACCAATGACACATAGGAAGCTCTCAGTACCAAACTTCATAAATGTTAGGTTGCGTTGCATGATTTTCAAACCCATCTGCAGTTGTTTACAAATACCTTTTGGGTGTTCACTACTGAGGTAATCATCAAATCAAATTTAGTCATATGGATTACTATAAATAACTTCATAATATTAATAAGCCAAAAGAACAAAGTATAAATTTAGTGCTCCATCCAATCACACATTGTCGCTTGGTCCAATGCATTAAGTTGAAGAAATGACCTTTATGCTGGGTACCTCGACACTGCTTTTATATATTCCAAATATACTATCCACTTTTCGCCTTATGTTTGCGATGAGCAAATTATGTAGACACCATATATATTTGCAACATTTTATTGGTATATTTCAATTGCAAATTTGGAATCTAAATATAAAAATGTCTCCACTGTTGAGGGTAAAATTCTTCATCAAACAAAAATAAATAAATAAATAAATTGTGATGAACAGCTTACGAGATGCAGATAATGATTTAAAGAAGTCCAAGACAAACCTGAGAATAACCAAAACTGGATACAAGATAGCAGCTGTTGTTATAAAAATATGAAGAAAGACAGCAACCTGCAATTTTAAGTTGAATTTGAACTTATTCCCACAGAGCATTAAGTAACAACTGATCAACATTCACAGTTTTGGAAAAACCAAGTTGCATGACAAAGGGATGATTACTCAATAATGTGAACTGCCATGTATAAATACTATGCAGCATGAAACCCAAAAAATTAAAGAATCCACAAATATAAATAAATAAAATGATTCATCTATCTAAACAGAATAGATAAAAACTCAAAAGTCACAGACTCGGATAAAGAGAACAAAAAAGTTACACAAAATTCCTTTAACAGTAGAGAACTTAGCTAAATCAGATAGATTAAAAATCTTCAATTTTTCAAAATTCAACCAAGTATTTAGTTTGAAAATATCTAAGTTAATCAAAATCTACTCACATCACAAATTACAATCTTCCTTCTCAGCGAACCCGTAGCCTTACAAATTCGCAGCTGGTAGATTTGATGATAAAATTGGACAACTCAACTTTCATAACAATAGACTAACCTTCAATAAAACTCTTTATATGTAGAGAGATGAAAACGAAAAAATCTATATAAATAATAGAAAGAGCACAATATGGGAAGGTAACACTTGTCTTTCAGTTTGTCGACTGACATGTTTCTCAGTGTGATATAAATTTACTACAAGGTGTCTAATTTATATCAACATGAGGAACAGACTCCTAGCCAATTTAGAGTGATTTATGACAAGAAAATCTAGTTGACAAAATATAGGTATTTTTTTCACACTCGATATAATAGGATACGGAGAAATGAAGTTGTAACTCTTAACTTACACATTCAGATATATACTTGAGTAGCACCAACTTCTCAACAAGAAATGCAGCAAGCGGGAAACTTGGGAGACTCAGGCTACAAAATGGAACGAGAAGATGTATCATAACAAAAGACATCAATGATGATGATGATGATGATGATAATAATAATAATAATAATAATAATAATAATAATAATAATAATAATAATATAATGTTCAGCTTATATTACCAGCACATTAGAAGTGGCCAATCCTTCAGTGATGTTGAACTAAACCAAAAGCCTGAATTGATAAGCCAGCCATACTGCAACCACATAAAAGACTACCTCTTAGCTCAACTGCTTTTAACTAACAAAGATAATGGTACGCAGTAAACATCAACCGCTTCTAACGAACAAAAGTACATATATTATTAATGATGATTCGATTAACTATCCACATAAATCAAAAGGCACAAGGAAATTCCAAGAGACGCACCTTCATCAAATTTTCAATAATAAGTCTGCTATTTACAGCAACAAGCACCACTATACAGAGGTTGAAGAGGCCTGCATGGCTCTGCCACAAAGACACCAATCAACATTCTGAAGTTCCATGGTGACTTCATTCATGGAAATAGTTTAGTAAATAACTCTAAAAAGTTATAATTCCACACCAGTATATCTAGAACCAAGACCAAAATGAAATGAAATTGATATCACGGCATTAGATTGCATTACTTTACTTGGTTGTAAATTATGTGTCACTACCCTTTTACAATTAGATGAACGCCGTCAGTTTATTATAATGGTTTTTTATTTTTAGAAGTCAGAGCACGAGTATTGGCATATCTGTCTGTGATTAATATGTGTTTAGCCTCCGTTTGGTAAACTATATAGTTTATAAACAATATATTTCCACAAACCACTTTTTAACCACAAACATATTCCTAAATCACTTTTTAACAACATATTTTAACCTAAAAACAACACATTTTTTGTTTATAAATAAAAAACTTTTACCAAACAGAGACTAATTGACATTGACTCCAATACAAGGTCGTTGACTTTCAATGTGACATACATTCTTTTCTCAAGAATACATGGAGTCCATGAGCAGAGAGTTTCTTGATAATTACTCTCAACTTCCACAACTAGGAAAATCATAAAATCTATCAACTTTTTCAAACGAAATCAGATATATCGAGATGAACCTCATCATCTCTAAGATATAGAAGCCAATAGGAAAAGACAGTACATGCCTCCCTCAGCATAAAAGCAAAAAAGAGGAACTTCTCTTAAGGTAACTTTCTCAACCCTTTTACATTTCAGAACTTCTCGAGTATACAGAAAAAAAAAAATCACAAAACAACGCAAAGAAAGGTCAACTGTAATCAGATTCACTGAGATGAACCACGTCATCTCCAAGAAGCCAATAGGAAAAGTGCACAACTCCCACAGCAAAAAAGGCGAAATAGAGGAACTTCTCATAAGGTTACTCCTCTCTCACCCCTTTTACATTTCATGAGTTCTCAAGTACAACCCTGACCCCAAAAAATGACAAAACAAAACAAAACAAAACAAAGAAATGTCAAATCTTGTATGGGCGTACCATAAACATGACAAATGTGGGATCAAGGGGCATGTCCCAGTGGAAATGCTCTTGCCCCCACCCCCTCCTGGCAAGTCCAGGGTTCGATCCCACCTCCCACCCTTACAATCCCTCCCCTCCCCTACATTCCCTTTGTATATAAAAATATAAAAAATAAAAAAACACATGACAAATGCCAAATGAGAAAACTTTATAAACTACGAATTTTTCACATCTACAACCCTATAGAATTTTCTTTGTCCTATTATCTTCTGAATGAGAATTGGACATCAAATGAGTCAATGAACAATCAGGACCATGAGCAGGGGCGAATCTAGAAACTCAATTCAACACGAGCGAAATTGTTTCAGCACGAGCGGACGCTACAAGGTAAGGGGGAAAAAATTTCGAACCACAATTATAAGGTAAAAAAAAAAAAAATTTAGCGGATCCAGCACGAGCGGCCGTACGCCCTCGCGCATGGCTGGATCGGCCCCTGACCATGAGATAACTTCTGAAATAAGCACTCTCAATAACCCAGTGATGATCTTTCCGTTCTGAATCTTTAAACCAGATATCAACCTAATCCGTTAACAACAAACAAACTAATGAGCAACAGATGGATGTACTTTTATTTTCGACGTGGTGAATTTCAAATGATGGTTTAATATATAGCGCATTAGTATGTCACCACCAAAATAAGGACATGTACTTATCCGCACATGTTCAACCGAAAATAAATAAATAAATTATCAAATGTGCGTCCAAAATAACCTAAAAAGACCAACTGGCAAAATTTTGTTCATACCTGACCAGTCATCTGCAATAATAAGTCAAAGACTTGTTCATGAGCGACTTAAAATGACACCAGTAACTTAAACAACAAAAGATATGACAAATTTAAAGTTGGTGACAGAAAAATTGAAAACAAATCTCTATTTTTTCGATATCTTTTGGCTGAAAACAAATCTCTATTTTTTCGATATGTTTTGGCTAAACGAACTCATAAAAAGCTAGGACTTCAACAATAAATACTGAAGTTTTAATAAAGCAAATCAGAAATTTGTGTAGGTATGTAAGGATGGCCAATTATGTATATGTGCATGAAATTAGTAAGAAAAACAGAGCAAACCTGTTTGAAGATGGCGTCCGAGCAGAGAGGACTCTCTTTGATTCTCCGGTGAGCCGGTGCCGACGGACGGTAAGCGAATTTCTCTGCCGCCGACACCTCCACTCCTTGATTACTCTCTCCAGTACGAACCTGCTCCTTCTCCTCCTCGCCATTACTCAAACCTTCAGTACCCGATTCACTCGGCTCTTCCCGCACCGATTCCACCACTCCTCCACACTGATTTCTCATCTCATTAATGTTATTAACATCACTGTCACTATCAGTCACCGCCACTAAAGAGTTTGAATCTGATTCCAGTCGTGCCACGGCAGTAGATCTCCGCCGAACAGTACTCGCGGCGCGGCTGTGGTGGGTGTTCAACGACGTCGTTTCAACACTCTCCGGCAACTCCATGATCGTCATTTTACATATATATAACACCCTAGAAACAAATAAAAAGAAAACTCTAGAAAGCTTTAGAGCTTTACCAAAATCGGTTACCCTCAGAATGGTAGAGAAGATTGAGAAAAGTATATAGAAAGATGTAAAAAGGTAAGGTAGATTTTGGGGAAATTTCGATTAAAACTATTTTGGGATTAAAAGATTATAGGTTCAGGCGGTTTGCTTAATCTATTTGCTAGATATATTTATATATATTGTACACATAGAAACATATACATACATAAATACATTATCAGAGACAAAAAAGTCTGATTTGAACTTCAAGCACAGCCGCAGAATCTGAACTTCATGAACACAGCCGCTTGGAAGTTTCTGATTGTTTGTTCAGTGGAACGTAGCAAATCGGCAAATTCTAACACAGTGGCAAATATTATGTAATTCATTTTCTATTTATATCTGAAGCTTTAATACAAATTATTAATGTATTTAATTAATTGTATAATAATAATTCATTTTCAAGAGTGGCAATGGCGTGTTTGGAATGAGAATATCTTTTGTGACAGTCAACTCTTCAAGAATATAATATTGGAAGATAGTACATTTTATTGCTAAAATGAGAGCACCCAAGGTCCCAAACATGCCCATAGTATCTTTCAGTAGTGGAGACAAAAGGGCACAATCAAGATTCCAATTTCCAAGAACAGTCTTCACGTAAAAATCGTCTATAGATAAATTTATAAAATATTACATTCTTTATTTATAAAAAAATAAAAAATTTACCAAACGAGTTGATAATTTTCTAATTTATCTTCTTGGAAGGATGTATTCGTTAATTATGTTACAATTTGTCTTTACTCTTTATTTACCTCTTTTCTTGAACGTGTGTGACCCACACTTCCTACAATCTACATCCCAATTTTACTTGTCAAAGTATATATTGGAGATGATCTAAATAGTATTGAAGAGGGACCTCGTAAAATTATTTTGGGCTATTCACATAATTACACTACTTTTAGGGATCAAATTGAAATTTACTTGAATTTTATAAAAATTGAAAATTACTTATAATAAAATCATAAAAACTGAAAAATACTTCATAATCACGTGAAGTATCACAATCTGATACTTTTGATACTTCTCAAATATATTAGTATCACTGTATGATACCTATGATACTTTTCAATTTTTTTTTTTAGTAGCAATGAAGTCTTTTTCAAAATTTTTTATTTGGGTAGTAAAAATCAGTTTTATTATCTAAAGTAAGTAATTTATACAATTATCCCTTTTTTAATTTTCAATATTTTTTGCTATTTGGATCAAAGCCCAAACCACCTAATTCAATCCAATCCAATCTAACTGAAACTTTATTGAATTGGATTGGGTTTGAACTCATGTTTAGTTGGATTGAGTTTATTTTTTATCAATCCGATCATAGTAAATTATGTTCGGATTAGGCAAAAAATCGACTCAACACAATCCACGTCAACCCCTAATTGGCATATTTATCTTTTGTTTAATTTTGGACGCCAAATAGGGCACATTTGGGAATCAAACTCCATCATATTTCATTTTTCCGCAATTTCCACGCTCTATCCAATTTGCAACTATCTTTCTCCTAATTTTGCAGCTATCTATTTTGAGTTCGTAGTAATTCGTCTAGTGTTTAAACTATTATTTCACTCACCTAATTTTATAATCTCTACATCTAATTTTTCAACTGCATTATTATAGGCAATTTTAATGACTAGCTCATCATCGAAAACAATTTATTCAGCTTCTTGTATTTTATTTTATTTATTTATTTTTTAAAGACCTGACCAAAATGGCATGTTTATTACAGCATTTGGTAATTAAATAAGAATTAAAGTTATTCTTCCCAAATAAACAACGGAGATAGTATTTCTTTAGCCTTTAATTTTATATCTTACATTTTATCTTTATATATATATATATATAACATATAAAAAAGTAAGGTAGTTCCTAAAAATAATTTTTCTCCCATTTTTCTATTTCTACAAATAGTAAGGTCCCAGAGAATTAAATAGTGTGAATGCAAAGTGGATTAGTGTGAATACAAAGTGGATGATAAATACTAAATAATGGTTGATATTTTTTTAATCAATTTTAATTTTATTATTAACACTAATATTGAATGAATTCAATTAATATTTTTAGTTATCAGTATTAAAATTATCATTTACTTATTTTATTTATTTATTTTTTGTTCTTAATATTATAAATTCTATGTATAACCATCAATATAAAAATTGTGTTTTAATCAGTGTTCTAAAATGCGAAAAAATGCGTCGCATAGGCGCGCCTAGGCGCGATGCGTCCCCCAAACGCATCGCACAAGCCAATGCGCGAAAAAATGCCTTTTTCACTCAAAAAAATCGGTCCAAACAGGTAAAAAACCTATTTTAGACTGACTAAACCGTTAAAAAACCGGGCTAAATCGGTAAAAAAACCGATTTAGACTATAAAATCGGTAAAAAACGGTCCAAACCAGTTAAAAACCAGTTCAGACCGATAATAACCGATCTCAAAAAAAAACCTTATTTCTAAAATTAAATTAATTAACTGATATAAAATATACATGGCCAAGCCCCAAAAATAGGTTCCAGCCTTTAGAAGTACAAGGCAACGCATGCTGTGTATTTATAAGCATATTAACTTAACATTCAAGAGTTTCTAACCGATGTGGGATTGGTGCACCTTTCATTTACTTATCTTATTTTAATTTGCAGTTTGATATAAAAGCACAAGACGGTCACTAGTTCAACTGGAAAGTAGCGCCCCCAATTATCCTAATGACCCAGGTTCGAGTCCAAAGGTTGAGTTTTGCATTTTGTTTTGTTTTTTACTTATTTCATATTTGTGCTGCTTTTCTTTTTCCTTTGTCTTTTTTCCTTTTTTTTTTTTTAAAAAAAAGTCCCTCTATTTTGAAAATTATTTTTTCTTTACATTCACTTTTATTTATTCAAATCTCCAAATGTATAAAATAATCTAATTAGTAATTTTGAAATTTGATAATTTTTATATGAAAGAAATCTAATTTTTGTTAAAAAAATCTAATTAATGCCTTAAAATAATCAAAATATTATTAATAATACAAAACGCATTATGACGTCTATTCTTCGCATTGGTACGCCTAAACCTGTAATTCTTGATTCTCGACATCGTCGCATCGCAACGCATTACGCCTTTTAGAACATTGGTTTTAATTATTAATTGTCAAATCATTTGTTATCTTTAATATCAAAAATCATATTATCTGAAATATATATGTAGTTGAAAAAATGCACTGCTTATAAATAATTTATAGAAAAGATTATTGAACAAAGATTAATATTGAATAATTAATGCTTTGATTTCTTTTTAGTTAATAATATCAATAGAATGATTCATATTTTTAATCATTCTTAATTTTAATAAATTTTTAAAGATTATAGGGTATAAGATTATTTGTATAATTTTGTGATTTTCAACTTTAATCGGTTGTTGTATCATGATAATTACGAGATTTTCAAATTATTATTTTGACTATTTGGCTTTAAATTTTTGAGAATTGTTTTTGTGAAATAGTGATTTTTTAGAATGTATAGTTAAAAAGTAGTATGAAAAATTGTAAAATATAATTTTTTAAAGAATGTGTGATTGAAAATGAATGTTCTGAAAAATTGATTTTTGAAAAATCAATTCCATATGAGTAAGTGATAAAATATTATGTCTTGTAGATTAAACAACCGTGCCGTTTTTATGAATCGAGATGCATGCATAAACGATTTCTTAGTAAATAAAGTTAAATATATTTATGATATACATTCGTTAAAATTTAATCAAAACTAACATTTCATGTTGCTTAATTTGCTACATTTATTTAAATATATGATCACATCTGTTTAATTTGTAATATTAAAGTAAATATGAAATGAAATAGTTGTTTAATAAATTTAAATATCAAATATTGTAATAAGATAGTTAGTACCAATTCTAATAGTACTATTCGGATATTGATAAATTATTTGTGATAATCTAGAAATTATATTTCGAAAAAATTAATTACATTAATAATCATTAAAATTGATAGTTATGCAAATGGTCATTGAAATATATTTTTTTAAGTAGTAAGTTATTTAAGTTCCTAATAATTACAATTGTGTCAACTTAGTGTAAAAAAAATAATAATAAAAAATTAAAAAAAAAATTGCCCCTATAATTTTTACATATAAATTAAAAAAAAAAAAATCATACTTTTTAATAACTCATTGTACCAAAATTTATTGTTACAAACTATATTACTTGAAATAATGAGTCTCAAACAAGTGTTTAAGTATACATTCTCCACAAAATCATTATTATTAAACTCATTCATGTCTAAAATACATTTTTTCACAGATATATATATTTTTTCTACTTATTATAAATTCTATTTAAATATAATTTTTCTTTTCCATTTGAAGTTTTAAATCAATTCAAATTACAATATTTAATGAAATTCCTGGAACGATAAACATACGTATCGTAAAAGAAATTAAAAAATAATTAAAGTATGTGTAATGTACCTTTGTAACTAATTGTCTTCATTCATTTTCCATTTTTAATTAAATATTCATTTTATATGTTAAAATATAAATTTGATATATGTAGATAATCAATGATCATGCATCGCACGGGTGTAATACTAGTTGATAGTAATATGCAAGTATCTTTGTTAGCATTACATCTTGATTATTGTAATGACTCTTGTGAAAACAATTTGGAATTAATCACATTGTACATATGAACCCATGGTAAAGGCTAGCATGGTATGTCGAGCCAAGTTGAGCCCAAGTGCCCAACTATGAACGAACGAGCGATTTGACAAGATTCATTTAACAACTCAAGACGTAAGTCATGCCTTGCGATCTCTATCTCTACATATAAAATCATACAATCAATTGGTGGATTACAGCTAAAATGATATTTATTGATTCCAAAATTTCAAGATTTAGCCCAGTTTGGTATAGGAAAAAAAATTTAAATTATCTCTTCAAATTTATTTTCAATCACACATTTTTATGAAACTCATCACTTTACACATTTTTCATCATCTTTTCAACCAAATATTCAAGATTTTTCTAATTTTTCCTACATCAAATAGGCTCATAGAATTTGTTTAGCCCATTTTTAGAGTAACTTCGATACATTGTAAAGGCTATAATGAATAACAAAAATAATTGGGGTGTTCACAAAAATACCTTAATTTTAGGGATCAAACTGAAATTTACTCAAATTTTTTTCCTACATCAAATAGGCTCATAGAATTTGTTTAGCCCATTTTTAGAGTAACTTCAATACATTGTAAAGGCTATAATGAATAACAAAAATAATTGGGGTGTTCACAAAAATACCTTAATTTTAGGGATCAAACTAAAATTTACTCAAATTTTTTAAAATTTCGAAATTACTTATAATAAAATTTTAAAAATTGAAAAATACTTATGATACTTTTCAATTTTTTAAGTATCATAGTATGATACTTTTTAATTTTTAAGTATCAGATTATGATACTTTTACATTTTTTTTAGTATCAAGGCTTGAAACTTCACTTTTTTTATGATACTTTGTCTCAAACATAAAATCAAACATCATACATACAATTTTCCCCCATCCCATTCCTCCTCCTGTACAATCCACCAAGCACACACAGCAATTAGACAGGTTCATGAACATTTTGGTTAGAAAATTTTCAGTGGGATCCTTTGTCACTCGTCCTCTACCACTGATGCATCCGGCTCTTTCTCCTGAAGTCTGAACCCTACTCATCACCTCTTACTATTCGGACCAAAAATTTCTGTTTAGGCTTCGTAATTTCTTTATATAAATTGGAGTTCAGTGATAAAATTTTAGCCGAGAAACTAATTACATTTACGGGAGGATCCGACCGATTGCAGAGTTATGTTTGGTTGTGGTGGTATTGTGGTAAGTTGCGGTGCAGGTGGTTGATGGTGGTGGTTTGTTCATGGTGATGGTGGTGGTCGCTTGAGGCTTCGGTGGTTGACTGCATTGATTTGGGCTTGGAATCTGAGAATTATTGGGTGGTATCGACGCCAACTGTGGTGCCGACGATGATGGGGTTGAGTAGGGTGATGTTGCTCCGACGGTGGTGGTGGCGAGGTCGACTGGTGGTTGCCATGTCTCCTCCTGTGAAGATCTCTACAGGTGCCGCCATGGACGTTGCTTCAGTGTAGATGTTGGAAGAAGATGCAGCAAAGACGTATTTTTCTTTTTTCATTTTTGGTACAGTAAACATCAGTTTCATTCTCTTAAGATATAAATTGTGCAATTAACCCAATAAAAAAATTAAGTCCATAAATCAACTATTAACTCAAATCAATTATGTAAAATACAATAAGTTCAAATATAATAAATTGAATACTTGCTAATAAAACTAAAATATATTCAAAAAATATTTGAGTTTCATCCAAATTAAAAATTGATTTTAGATTCTTGAAATTTAAATGATCATATATTTTTAAAATTTTTATTGGGTTGAATTGGGTCGGATCGGATCGGGTTGAGTTTTTCACCCATCCCACAATCCAAACCAACCCAACCCAACCCCAACAAAAAATATTATGTAGAACCCGACACAAATCGATCGAATTGGATTGACTTGAACAGTTTGAAAGTTGAATGGATTAATGTTCACCCCCAACTTTGTATTATGGCTGTAAAAGCAACCATGCAGATTGCTCACCTGGCTCGCCTAGCTCGGCTCGCAAGAGGAATTTGCGGGTCACTTGACACATTTGTGGACGTGCTAGGTTGAATTGAATAGGATCGGATTTCATTAGAAATTGTCCTTTAAATGACAGATAGTAGCTAACTAGATATTAGTTGACTTTGAGATTTTAAACTCTGTTACAATGTAAAAGTTAATTTAGCCCGTCTTTGGGTAGCTTTGTTTATAATAAATACAATTTTTAATACTAATTTTTAGTTATACATATTTTTTTCTCTCTAATTTTTAATCACACGTATTATCTAAAAAATATAAATAATACTAATCATTATTATTTATAACAGTTGCCGAACAGGGCATAAAAATAAAAAATAAAAATTCAAATCACTATTAACCACATATATTTTTATTTTTACTTTTTTAATCAAATATTTTACTTCAAAAATATAAATAAACTAATGTATCATCAAATAAGATTTTAAAAGTCAAACGATTACCTATAGGTTGTTCGATGTGATCGCCAAGGGCGGAGATGGCAGAGCATGGTTGGCGTGTTAGGTTGGATATACACTCTATTCTTAAACGAAATCATTGCAATTTATAAATTTATTTATAATCAATACATTTTTTAAAGTTACTTTTAATCACACAAATTTTCTTACTCAACTTTTTAATCATACATCTTATCTCAAAAATTTAAAAAAAAAAAAAAACAATCTAAGCTCTTTTTGTTAAAAGTTTTTGTTTAAAAACATTTTTTTATGTTCTATAGGTAAAATGTGTAGTTGAAAAATGAAGAGAGAAAATATGTATGATTAAAAAGTAATTTGGAGAACTGTTTTGTAAAAAAACATGTTTAAAAAATATTTGCAAACAGAGGCTTAATAATGTGAATTTTTTTTGTTTTTGTGGCTTTTTTTATTTTTTTATAGATATGTGTTTTAAAAAAATTTTGAAAAGTCAAAAATTGTGAGTTTGATTAAGAATTGATGGTTGAGATTGAATTTGAAAAGTTAAAGTGAAAATTTTTCCGTTACCAAACGGGCTCATATATATATCATCTATATCTACATCTTCTACAATCTAGATATTAAAGGAGTGGATGGTGGAGAAACTTTTAAATACTTATTTTACCCTCATATATTTAGTTATATATCCGTTTATCCCTACCCCTTTATTTCATAACATTAAATAATTCGTTACATTTATTATATAGCAATTTGGAAATAAAATAATTTCATATTATTATATTTTCTCATTTATTTAACACTAAATTAATTTATTATATAATAATTTACAATGTTGTAATATGATGTCATATTATTATTCTCATATTAATATATTTTTCATTTATTTAATTTAATCTACATCTACAATATATCTACATAATAATAATAATAATAATAATAATAATAATAATAATAATAATAATAATAATAATAATAATAATGATAATAATAATAAAGTGTGGATGAGTGAAAAACTTTTGATTCCCCGTTTTAGCCTTAAATTATTATATTTTAGGTCAATATTACATTTAAATTTAATTTATTTTCATTAAATATTATTAATTTTATATTAATCTAAATACATTTAAATATTTTTATTTTTGTCAATAATACTCTTAAATTTTTATTAAAACCATTAATTAATTCATAAGAAAAAATTATTTTTTAAATTATATTCTATTTAAAAATAAGGGTTCGTTTGATAGTCGGGTTGGAATTTGGGTGGAAAAAAATGAATGTTAGGGAAGGGAATTGATTTTCGGAATTGAAAGTTCAATGTGTTTGATTGGTTTAGTTTTATAGGTGGAAAAAGTGAGAAATTTTTCAAGTTTTGTTGTTTAATTTACATTATTTTTCATGACAAATAAAGCAAAGTTTAGCTATTTTAATTATTAATTTTTTACTTTTTTAATACATTTGTACTTGATAATAATGTTAATTTCTGAAGAAAAAAAAGTTAATTAACAAAAACAAAAATGATCAAATGAGAAGTTTAATGTTTGACATGCAAAATTGGAAATCATTTATCACCAAAGTGTTAAGAATTGTCATTCCACCAAAACAAGGCAAAGTACAATAAGCATCACTAAAGTAGGAAATGATTTTTCAAGTAAAAGTTAATATATCAAACACCAATAACGGTGAAAAATGGTAAAAGACTTTCCAAGGTCCATGATAAAAGGACTTATAAAACACTACATAAATAAATAATTTTAAAACTTTTTTAAAACATCTTAAACATTTTTCCAGTGTGTGTGTGTTTCGAGAAAATCGATGAAGTTTTTCAATAAAATATTAATTTTTAAAAAATTGCAGATAATTTACAGTTTAATTTGTCTTTATAAATATATCTAAACTACTTTCGAAAACAATAGTAATACTTTAAAAACATTACGAGTGTCATTCATCATTTACACAAGACGTGCAAAGCACGTATTTACTATTAGTAGAATTAAAAGAGAGAATGTGTGAAAAATTGTTTGTTTTTATATTAATATTTTCAATATACCAAATATTTTGAATTTCAAACAAAGAATGTGATATTTTCGAGATAAAATATGTGGTTGAAAAGTAATTTAGAGAAATGTGTATGCTTAATGATTAGAAAAATGTGTTGTTTATAAATTTATTTATAAATAGTTTACTAAGTGGAGGCTTAGTACTTGTTTGGTGGAGGTAGTTTTGGATAATTTTGGAATTTCGTGAGTGTGTGGTTAAAAAATTATTGAAAAGTGTGAAAAGTAATAGGTGCCAAAGAAATGTGTATTTGAAAATAAATTTGAAAAAAAAGTTGGAAAAAAAAAAACACATGAAAGCAAACATGGACTTAGTTTCGAGATTTTAAAAATTTATTGATTATCACGTCATTTTTTATTTGTAAGGATGAAAATAGCTCGGACATAACTGACATGTTTAGTTGAATATCATTAATTAAGGATTTGTTTGACGATAAAATATGTGGTTAAAATGGTTTTAACAAATGTGTGTGAATAATTTAGGAAATTATGTTGTTTATAATTTGATTTATAAATGGTTTCAAGAAGATAGTGTAATGAGGAAGTTGGACACATTTTTCTTGTCCTATATAATATTTTACATGTACCAACCATACTAGTTATGAACCAATTTTAAATTTAAAAAAAATAAAATAAAATGACAACAACTTATGCTTTGTTTGCCTGCTATTATAATGAGTTTAAATTGATTATTTGGGCTTTTTAGAAAAATGTGTAATTAAAAATTGAATAAAAAATGTTTATGATTAAAAAGTGGTTTGAGAAATTATACAATTTAAATTTGTAACCAAAGACTTAATTTTAAAATTTCAACGTCTATTTGTTTCGCAATAGAGTTTTTTTTATCCACATGGATGGATATGGAAGGGCACGTCTTACATGATAGATTCATACAAATTAGATCTATTTATTTATATTTAAAAACTAAGTCCACATCAAAAATAACATGCACATAATTTTTCGCTCAAAATGATTTTCTAAATCTGAAAATCTATGCAATAAAAAAATAATGTAACAAATATTTTAACAATTATTGTAGTAAATGTGTCATTAATTGTATTAGAATCTGTATTATTTTATTAACGATGTCAAGATTTTAATTTATTTTAAGAGTAAATGGCACAAAAACTACCTTTTGACATTCATTGTAAAAAACTTCCCAACGTTCTTTTTTCGGCACAAAACATCCCAACGTTCTCATTTTTTGGCGCAAAACATCATTCTGTTAAATCAGATGGAAATCCACTGTGTTCTTCAGTCTAAACAGTCAACTATTAAAATTATGAGGGGTATTATCGTCCAATCACGCTATAAACCATTTTCCTTTTTTTCTCGCCAAAGTTGTTAACTGACAGTGCTAGTGAATCATTTCATTTCTTTACCGCAAAGGTTGGTGAATAACGTCCCAAACTTTGATTGTGTTTTGCGGTATACATCCCTACCCTTTACAAACGTTGACGTAAATCATCTCTACCTATTCAAAAAATTGGCGCGTGACAGTCTTGTTTTCTTCCTTTCTCCAACCTGTTATTAAAGAACACAATTTACAGCAAATTCACCATACACAACACTCTACATTCTCCAACACGGTATTTAACAAATTTAGACAACAAAAAACAACCATATATATAGTACCAAAATGACCATGTGAAGGACGAAATCCAAATATATTTAAGAATGAAGCTGAGCACCACTTGTGCATACAACAAAAAAAAGAATGGATGTTGTGATTTTCAGAATTAGAAACAAGAAAAATAATACAAAAGAAATGTCATAATTCTCTAGCTTCGTGCAGGCGGTAGGGCCTTCGTGCGACGGTAGGGCCCCTTTGCAACCCCTCCTATTGTGTCCCAGCTCGACACATTTTGTAATGTCGTGATCATACCCTTCTTCTCCCTGAACTAACTTGATCTTTGGGACTTTTTACGTACAAAGTGTTAATATGTAATATAGGTATCAAATTGAATATCTCAATGAGAAGTTTAATACAAGATAACAAGTGTGAACAAAATATTAACACTTTGTACGTAAAAAGTCTCAAAGATCAAATGTTTTATTTTATTTTTACTTTTCTACAAGATCTCATTCATTTTAAATTATATCATTAATGTTATATAATACTCAATATTCAAGAAACCTAAAATCGTTCGACCCGAAAAGGCAATTGATCAAGGGTCGGAAGGTCGGATCAGGTCGAACCTATTTTAATTAAAAAATTAATAATTATTTCAAATATCACAAAATTCTCAAATATACTCATTTGGAGATAAAATTAAATACATAAAAAAATGTAACAACAATATTCTTTAATTTCAAAATTATCAATTTAAAACAAATATAGATTTATGATTGTTAATTTTATTTATTATATTATATTTTACTTCAAAATATTTTAACATATAAAAACTAAAAAAATAACTTATTTTGAAGAAGAAAGTTCAACAAACAAACAAATAAATAATTCATAATTTTTTAAAGAGAAAAAAAATTAACAGAGAAAAAGAAAAATCTTATAAAGATCATGATTTGCTAATTTTTATTAGCTTTGTACATTTTGCATTTCTTATTTTGATTAATTTTTTCTTTTTTAAAGTTTTGAATTAGATAATATTTTGTATTAAAATATTATTGTATTGTATTTTTATTTGATATGATTATATAATTAACATATTTTCATAAATTTTGATCGAAATCACTATCACAAACATATTCAAGTTCATCATACGGGAAAAATACTAGTACTTAGAAAAATTGTCTATTGTAAAATATATATCCTGTATATCGAGTATATACTATATATTCATAGTTTATTAGTTCATTTTGAAATTGTAAAAATGGTTAAAAAATTCTTAACTTATAATTTTTTGAAAACGATTGATTATTTTTATGTCAATTTTCATCCACCAACCGAACCTTAGAAAGGTACTTTAACTAAGAAGAAACAAACAAAATTGTATGGTTAAACACTAAGAAAAGTGCTTGAGAAAGTGACGTTAGTGGACAATAAGCGTCTTTAGTTTAAGTCAAAATTAAACACGTGAACAATTACTTTTTGGATAAAAAGACAAGGATTTAAGCACAAAGTAACAAAACAAAATGTGAAACATAAACTTTTAAAAGATTACTTGTAGTGTCGTTGAAATCGAGCTATGTAACTATTTTATTTATGAAAATTATATATGTTTTGGTATTTTTAAAAGAAAAAACTTAACCCTTGTTTCAACGCATTATAATTAGTCACGGACGGACCTATAATTAGAACTTGAGATTTTAGTTTGTTAAAAATTTTGTGTTTAAAAACATTTTTTTATGTTTTCAATGTAAAATATGTGGTTGAAAAGTGGAGAGAAAAAATAAGTGAAGTTAAAAAGTGGTTTGAGAAATTGTATTGTTTAAAAATATTTTTTTTTTTATAATTTGTCAAACAGAGGTTAAATTATGTACTGTTTGTTTGGAGTGTATACTTTCAAATTAATATTTTGTACTATTGATATCTTTTGAAATTTACGTTTAGGGATGTCAACGAACCGAAAATCAAATCTTGAGCTCGGCTAGAGCTTTTAGGGGTCGAACTTTTTTCGACCCCAACCAAGCTAAAGCTCGTCCCCAAAAATAAGGCTCGACTCGAGCTTTGAGCTCGAACTTTTTCAAGCCGAGCCGAGTCTCGAAGTTTTAATTTTTTTTTTTTTTTTTATAACAAAAATCCATAAAATATTACTAAAATTGTATATATGTATCAAATTGAGCCGACATCGTAGTCGAAATTCATGGCTCAACCTCCCATTGATCTTTTTGAGCAGGCTTTTTTTAGCTCAAGTCAAGTCAAAGCCCGTCTCTCAAAAAAAAGTTCAGCTCGAGCTCCTAGCAGAGCTAAGCCCGAGCTTTTTCCTAACCGAGCCCAAGTAGCTCGAGGGACGAGCCGTTTTGCCATCCCTATTTACACTTGGGGATTGAATATATTTTTACAATTATTTATTTTGTTTGTTTGTATCAGTTATAGATAAATATTTTAAGCGTAAATCCACGTTTCCTTGTGTGATGATCAACATAATGAAAATAGAGATAGAGATAGAGAAGAAATGATTGAATTTGGTAAAGAAACGGATGAAGTTTTGATCTCTTCCTAAAAAAAGAAATTCGGGGGCAGAACCCCCGTAATGTCCACCGCAAAAACACAGAAGTATATTTCTGTGTCCCACCGTGATAAAATATCTGTGTCCACCACTGTAATTAGTGAACCCTTGCATTATTTTTCCATTATTATTTCTCATGCATATCAAACAAGAACTCAATAGTAATGATATACATTGCGAGGGTGAGTTAAAAATATATATCTATTGATTATTAGACTAACAGACATTTCGTATTTGCATTTTACACTGATATTTCAAACTATGACGCGAAATAAGTCGATATATTGTAGAAGCATTCAGTTGATAAAAGTTTTTTTTTGTTTATAAATAAAAAAATTTATTATGTTCGAGGTAAAATATGTGGTTAAAAAATGGTTTGAAAAAACTTATGTAATTAAAAAGTGATTTGAAAAAATATATTGTTTAGAAATATGTTTTTAAAGACTATCAGATAGATAAATACAGTTTGTGTACCGTTACCTGAAATAAGAAAGAGATTTGACTTAAGATGGCATGACATTAAAAATGTTTGAATAGAGCAAATGTGTCTGATTGAACTATGATAATTTGGTCCATCTTAGCATCTTAAAAATATCGTTTTAAAATCAGAATATTTAACCCTATTTAATTATATTGGAAATGATACGTTCCCCACAGTGAGGAACATAATCCATTCTCACAAGCCCCCATTGGTTGGTAGGCAGTGGGGCCCACCCCACCAACCAATCAAATTGCTTGTGAGAATGGATTATATTCCCAACTGTGGAGAACATATCATTCCTCTTGATTATATATAGTTGTGATTAAAGAGGATTGATCCAGTGTCCACAATGGGCACTAGATATGACACCCATCCGACACATGTCGGATGAGAATTGGTTATGAGTGGATGGGCCCACTGCCCACCCACCCATAGGGGGGGTGGTTGTGGGTTTTATAGCATACCCATTATGGGTTTTATATCAATTTCCTGTGATTAAAATCTAATTTTAATCTCAAGTAAAAGTTAACAATTAATTTCAATCACATGATTTATGAGACTTACAATTTTTCAACAACGCAATTCATCAACTTGTATTAAAATCTACTAAAATTTTAATTTTATAATATTTAAATCAAATACGTCCTTTGTAAAAATATCTTAGATTCTGTCACACAATAAAGTGCTGGCTGTTGAGCTAAATGATTTGAAGATACGGGAATTGGTACTTAGGTCTAACAGGCGTCGTCAATTGAATGACATTATTCACACACAAGGAAAAATCAAATCTAACTTGCTTAGCATATGATCAAACTTGTCTTCTTGTCCGATTCTGTGGCTGCTATGATATCAATCGCAATAGAAGAATTTCAGAAAAAGTTCAATAAAATGATCGGGCTCATAATGACGATGTTACCGAAAAATGGAGGTATTAAGCAGTTCATATTACTGGTAATTTTTATATATCCTTATCTGACATTTTAACCATGTTCAATTTTCTCTTCAATAAGGAACTGAAGCCACAACACATACTGGTCAATAAAAGCAAGGACGGTATGGACCATCTTTATGATATTTTGTATCCGGGCGGATTTCAAGCACCCTCATTTGATTTAAGCTTAGGATCCACACTCATGCAAACTTGCGCAAGCAGACTTAATTTTCCACACATGAAGACGTAGAACAAGATTTGGACAATGTAGTAGCATCGATTGATTCTATCAATCAACATGTTAAAATACGAATACAATTGTTTCACATATGTACACCACATCACATGTTGTAAAACAATACACTAATTTTATACGTTAATTTACAATTCACATTAGTTTCACACGTCAGATCTCCAAGTGAAATTCCATGTTTGTTGGCATTTAGGGCACATGAGTCATTCAGGTCACGTAACACGTTTATATCAAAATTATCTAACCATGTCAATGATGTATCACATGCAACCCAACTACTTCGACTGCAACAACGCCCGAACTACCTGTGAAGAGAGCAACCAAACTAGCTAAGACACTACAGTCTCCATTTGTTGCCAGTAAAGTAAAGAAAAACAAACCAAGCAAAGTAGCAATGTTGTAGTTTTTGAGATTTATAATCAGAACGCAAATGATGCAGATGTTCTAAAATTTAAGAATTGGTTTAACAGAGGATACAAACCAAATAACAAGTATGCATTAGTTTTTAAGTTTAGTGACACTGCTGATGTTATCCGTCCTCCATTTATATTTGGTCCAATTCCCGTTGGATCTAAAATATGGTGGCATGAACTTATAAACCTCGATTCCTCATCAACTAGCAAGGTTAGATTATCTTCAATAAAACCACAGTCGTACACATTTTTTTAATATCACAGGTCACAATTGGTCGTGTGCTGGAAATTATATCATGTACATGTTACCAATTAAGTTATAAATCATTTAAAAAATGTGACATCATATCATATTTCATATATCGATCTCTATGCTCAAGTCACACACTCACGCAGTATTCCTAATACCCAGCCATTTGAAGCTATGCATGACCTTTCAACTTGTATAAGTAGTACTGCCACAGCACATGGGCTTGTCTTTCTACTACATATGCCAATTAGCAATACGTGGGGAGCATGTCAAATAGAATTTTACAATGACTGACTCATTATTCCAAAGTCTCATTTAAAAAAATTGTACCGTAGCTTCTTGGGAAATCTATCCATGCTAATATCAAAGTCATATCTGGTTGACATTATGACCGGTGGACAATTGAACATGAACTGTCCTTCAAGTGATGTTGATTATGTGCTTTTGCCTGTTTTTCCTACCAATCATGCTACTAGATGTTGGATTAGCTCAACGTTCGTAGACATTCTTTACTCATACTTGATTCCAGCAGCAAGAAATATAGGGTCAACATGGTTTATGTTGAGATTCAACCTTTCATGAGATTTATCCGAGAACTGGTGAATATCATTGGCATTTGGGAGAGTGGTTCTGATCATCGTGATGATGTTTCATTGAAATTTCAGGCATTCATGGCAGAAGACATTACACAACAATAAAATGGATATTGGTGTGTAACGACTCGGAAAAATATCACGTCCTTAATTATCCATTATGATGTAAGAAGTTATTTTTAGAATTTATTTAATTGTTTTGGAATTTAAAGAAAGAAAAATGGAATTTTTAATTAAATGAAAAGTTATGAAAAACGTGTTTAAGTAACTCTCATCCCGGTACTTTTTCGATCCATCATTCCGACCTTCTTTTAATACATGTGATATATTTACGGACAAGTTCTCCGAATGAGCTTCAAGAATATTAAAACAGTTTTTAAGTTAGATTAACGAGCAGTTCTTAGGGAGTTTTTAAAGTTAGCACTTTACCAAAATGGTAAAGAAAAACTATTTTAAGTAGCCTATTTTGGCAGTCCATAACTTCCTCCTCGGTTATCCATTTTTTGCACCGTAAAATATAAATATAAGGAAAAGTACTTCGTGAGTAATTTGAAATGATATCAAGAACGCAAGATTTCGGCTTCATTTGATACCTCAAATCTTAGGTCCAACATGGCTCTCCAAACCAAAATTTTCAAAGCTTTCAAGCATGAGGTGGCATAAGACAATTCACACTTATCCTATCTAGGTTAGGTACCTCCAGCTCGCCTTTCACCTCCATCCTTTGGAGAGAAGAATTTATGTCATTCTTTACCTACAAAAAACATAAGAAGTCGGCTCATTTTCCTTAACTGCAAAGCAAGAATTCAAATCTTCTACAAACAAGAATTTCTCCTTCCCATGTGCCAAAAAATCCTATAAATACCCAAGACTTTGAAACATAAACCTCACAACTGAAATCAAAGCAGAAACGTTGAAAGATTTCCTCTCCACTTCCAAAATCCTAGGTAAGGAGATTCTTGTCAAAATCATGTTTAAATCCATTTCAATTCATCCCGAACTCAATTACAATAAAGCTATGCCATACCTGGTCTCCTTATCCTTCTAACTCAGTGCCTATGGGATTAGGTAGTTCCGGGATGTCTGACTCCGAGCTCGATCTATCCACATCATAGACCTTATGGCGCTTTGCCTTGTGTTTGATCCTTACGCCCTTCTTGGCGTCTCCGGACTCTCTTCCAAGGGCTGCTTCCTTTGAGTACCGGCCTCATACTCTCTCTCGCCTCTCTATCTTTCTACACAAATTCCCCAGTTGAATAGTCATTCCTTCACGCACCGCTCTCATTCGCGTCTAGCCTCGCGTACGTAGCCTTTTGGCGCGCTATGTGCTGCTATGCGTATGCTTGCTCGCTGCCGGTTCCAGTTTAGATAATTGTAGTCAAAAGGCGAGCATACAATTCAATCTCGTTCCAAAGACTACGTTCACGGGTTCCTCTTTCGAGTGTGGTTGGCTCTTCCAGGTCAAGTGCGTGTGACGGCTAAGGTTCTACAAGAGCTCGACTGAAAGGGGATAGGGTTTTATTGTCAAGCATTTTTTTTTTATCAAAGTCTCTTATCAAAATACTAGTGGACAATACATGCGTTGTAAGAAATGTTTCATGTTTGTTTTTATTCGCGTGGAATTGAAAATGAAGAAGCAGTTATTTGTGAGTACAACTTAATGTTAAGATTAGGAGACAATTTATGGTATCAATTCGATGTGATTCATTTGAATCTGAATGCCTATCTGAATATAGTTTAGAACAAACTATTGCAGTAAATAATCATACTATATATGAAAGAAGACCACATCTCAAAAACATGTTTTAAAAATTTTCCCGCATAAAATACATTTCCTAAAATAGAAGTATTTCAATGAATCGGAATACTTTCGATAATTACGCTATTATTTTGAAATCGAAAAATATGCAATAATCTCAACAAGAACTTTAATATAAACTCACAAGTGAGAGCCAACTGTAAACATGTCATCCCTAAAATCACAAATAAAATTAAACGTAAAAGTTTTATTTTGTATCTTTTATTTTTTTCCAATGTTCCACTATTTCAAAATTGTTTTATTTAAATCATACAATGATTTATAATTTATTAACTAAATCTAATTTGGTGGCGAGATTGTACGTGTCGATTTAGAAATTGATGTGATAGTTAAAGTGATAGAATTATGTCATGTATATATTATGTTAACCTCATTGTCAATGTTCAAGTACAAGTAGCATTATCCAATGATTAATTTCAATTCGAGTTGCTTTTCTTATCAAATTAAAAAAATAATAATATCCGAATAATTTTTGCAAATTCATATTTCAATCAATTTATTTGTCATTTTAAAATTAATTTTTTATTTACTCATTTTGTTCATTAATTTATATTTAATACTATAGATTTAAATAATCAAAATATGCAACATATATATTACGGACTTTAACTGGTAGCTTAACTAATTTTTACCAAAATAAAGGCATGTTAGGAAAATCTTTCTATTTCGAAATAGGATGTGGTTAAACAAGTTTATTAAAAACGTATAAAAAAATAGTTTTTTTTCCCCTGGTAACGTAGCCCTTTGCTATTAGGTGAAAAATAAAAAGTCACATTGTATTGGAAATTATTGAATATTATTGAATATTTTTAATATTTTGATAGTTTGTATGCATGATTTTTTTATTTTTTTAAATTCTTGTAATTAGTCGTGGTTTCACCTTGTTGACCGATTTATATGGAACTTAATTGTTTGATTTAATTTTTTTAGAATTGATTTTTTGAATAGTGATTTTTTTATGTGTTGTTTGTGAAACAATCGTGTTGCTTTTATAAATTGAGATGTATTGATGATTTATTAGTATATAAAATTAAATGTATTTGCAATATACATTAGTTAAAATTTAATTAAAACTAACATTACATATTGTTTAATTTGTTACACTCATGTAAATATACGACCACATGAATCTAATTTATAATGTTAAAGTAAATATGAAACGAAATATATATTTAATATATTTAAATATCAAATATTGTATTAAGATAGTTAGTACCAAATCTAATAATATTGTTCTGGTAGTGATACATTATTTGTTATAATCTAGAAATTATGTTTTGAAAAGATTAATTACGTTAATTGTTGACCACAAAATTCGGCTGGACCTTGAACCAGCACGTCTCAGCTCCTCCCTCTTGAACACATGAATCTCTTGCACACTGTGACAAACAATCAGTTTGCAAAGGGGGCCGAGATGGCTCCCTTTTACACTTCGATGCCAAAGTCAGTGCTCATTTCAAGCAAATATAAATTGGGTACGGGAAATATATGTGTGTAAAAGAGAGAAAGGGGAGTGAGAGTAAAATATTTAGTTAAGAGAGTGAAAATGCTAACCCCCTACAAAGTGGGAGGAGTGCTCTATTTATAGAGGAACTCGTTGTTTCGGATCGTGACACGTGACGTACTTTACACTTGTATTTACCCTAGCTTCTAAAAAGGAGATCTTGCCTTTTGATATTAATCATTACTATACGTTGTAGGGGATGGGCGCCGTCACTTCATGGTAAAGGTGGTGTCACATCTCTGACTCCATCCCTTGTCTCATCCCTCTTCTGTGTGTCCCTGTAAAGCACTTCGGCTAAGCATAAAGCACATCGGCCAGACACAAATCAGTTTGGCCAAAGAGGTTCGAGTGATATTCCACCTCGGCAATTGACCCAAGGTGATATTCTAAGCTTTAACCATGGGCTAGAGTCCACTAGGCCCTCATTGGGCCTTCGCTGGTGGTCCAATGTGCCGCATTTTGGGTACGATCTCAACACTAGTCCCTCAAATCCGATGTGATCATTCATGGGCGGATAGGATTTGTTGTATGTTCAAGGCACTAACTTTGTTTATCTGTTACATCCAATATATATATATTTATATTTTATTATTCTGTCCTCTATTGGCTGGGAATTATCGTATGACGCTGCAAGCTTAAAGCTCGGAATGACATTCCTTAGTGGGAGCTCGGATTTAAAGTAAAGCCGACCTTCTATTCCCGTTCTACTTTTCAAGTGAAAATTGGAATTACACCAACATGTCTTTTAGACGGTGCATTTAACATAAAGGGGGGCTACTAATAACGGTTCCCAAGGAGTAGGAAAGGAATGATAGGTGACATCTCTCCGCGCGTGGCGCCCACTATGGTAACTGAACAGTTTTCTCCCTTTGTTTGACAGTTGGCGCCTTGATTAATCCATCCCCCGAGGGACGTTGGTTACCCGTGTTAATTATGTAGCTCGCAAACCAAGGGTTTTGGTTTATTAAGTTCCCTATAAAGCCTTCTTCTCCTCATTGTTTCTCCTTTACCGTATCCTCAAATTTTTTTTTTTTTTTTGCAGTAGTATCTCCGCAAGAAGTTGCAGCGCCCCTTCTGTATTTTCAAGTTTTTGTTATCTCTTCAAGGGCTTTTTACGTAACAACTCATCCCTGTCGCTCTACACTCTTCATTGGCGCGTTCTTCGCTCCGAGTATACAATCTTGGACTTCCGTTTCTGAAGGTAAATTTCTTTTCCTTTGTAAGTGTAAAGAAAACCTTTTTACTTCTAATATTCAAGCGTGGGTTTGAAAATTTTGTTTTGCCTTTTGTTTATCTTTGGGTGAGTCTGGCTCTTTTTTAAGAATAAATGGAAGGAGTTGGGGGAATGGGTTCACAGGAAATGTTAGCAATGTTGATTCCTTTCAGAGGTTTCTGCCCAATATCTTTGTCGGTTTTTAGTTCCCGTTTCTCTAGGGAGCAGATTAAGGTGTAACGCCCCGAGTTCCGTATACCCGGTTCACTACATCATTTTCTGGTCTAAATTTTTCGAATAATATTTTTGCGGAAGAAATAATTGAAATTCATTTTTGGCAACATTAAATAAACTGTAATGACCGATAAAATTGAAAACATTTATGAAACCATTTGAAATAGTAAATCGAACCATTAATTTTGTAAAGAAATTGACAATGTCATAATTTCTCAAATAAATGAACTTCTCTAAATTATTCGATGTTTGGAAAATACGGAAATCATTAATGTCAAACTTTCAACCGTTTAACGATTATTGCCACCATCATTCATCGCTCGCCACCGTCTCCGAAATCTGCAAAACTGTTAAAAGTAGGGTGAGTATTTCATGGGGGAAATACTCAGTAGACTCATCGCAAATTAATTAATTTATAAGATGATTAAACACATAAATCCCGGCTCTTTATAAAACGGGCATTGATAGGGCTTCTTTATAAAACGGCTCTTGATAAAACTCATATTGTGCATTACAGCACGGGACATATTTTGAAAATCATAGGCTCTTTGAAAACAGCTCTTTGTGGCAAGAATTCTTATGCAGTAAAATCACAGTAAGTATACCAAGCATAATTTTTGAAATTCATAGGGATCATTTCCATCATAACATAAGATAGGATCGAAATCCTCATAAACATAGGTTAGGATTGAAATCCTCATAAACATATGTTAGGATGGAAATCCTCATAAACATATGGAGACACAAGAATTTTACCGAACTTAGGTGGCAAGAATTCTTATGTGTAGCGCTACTAAAACTCCGGTCCCCTTAACATAATCATAAACTTATCATATGGGACCCATAGCAATCTTGGTAGATTGATTTCATAGCAATGATCCAAAAAAACATTTTCGTGAAGCATAGGGTATACTTACTTTTCGTAAAAACATAAAGTATATTTTCTTTTCATAAAAACATACTTACTTTTCATAAAAAACATAAGGTATATTTACCTTTCATAAAAATATACTTACTTGTCATAAAAACATACTTACTTTTCATAAAAACATAAGGTATATTTACCTTTCATAAAAACATACTTACTTTTCATAAAAATTGACTTTCACAAGTCACATGACATTTATATGAAATCATAATTTAAATCAATTAATAAGTGCGAGTCTACCTCAAATCCGACGAGTGCAAAGTTGAGCGGGAATGACTTCAATTTCTTTAAATTCTCCGTACGCTTCGTCTTAGCCAATAAGTCACTTTAGTCTATCGAATATATAGTTCAAAATGATAAATTATAATTTGAGGACTAAAATTGATGTTTTGAAAGTTGAGGGACTAAAATGAATACTTTTGAAAGTTGAAGGACTAAAATAATAACTTTTGAAAGATGAGGGACCCAATTGGATATTTTGAAAGTTGAGGGACTAAAATGAATACTTTTAAAACTTGGGCTTAAAATCAAATTAATAAAATCAGCAAGGACTGAAATGATAAGTTTGAAACTAAAAGGGCTGGAAAAACTCATTTAAAACTTAAGGGCTGAAATTGATAAGTTTAAAAGCTGAAAGGACTGAAATAAAACCTTTTTAAAACATAGGGACTGATTTGAAATAACTTTAAAACTTCAGGGACCAAAGTGCAAATTCTCGAAATCAAAATATAAATATTAAAAATAACATTTCTCTCTTTCTATTTCGGATCAGAGAGGAGGACTCGAGAGAAAAGCGAGAGACGGAGGCGACAGAGAGAGGGAAATCCGGTTTCTAACCGGCGATTCGCCGGCGCTAGGTGAGGCGAAGGACGGGCAAAGTGTGGGAGTTCTGATTTGGGGTTCATATGCGAGGTTGGGTGCAAAACCGTGGTCAAAAGCGAAACTGGGTTCGCGATGATACTCCGGTCGGAGAAGTTGCGTCTAAGGTGAGTAGCTTGGGTAAATTATTCTTGGGTTTTGGTTTTGATTTGAGGTTGGTTTTGATTTGTTTGGGGTAAATGGTGGATTCTTGGAGTTTTCAGGCGACGGTTGTGGCTCTGGATGCAGGGAACGAAGGTGGTGAATTCGATTGAGGCAGTCTGTTGGTTTGAGGAAATCTGAAAATGGTGAATTGGCCATGGCTGTTGGGTGGTTGATTCATAGTGATGAAGGTGGAGCTTATGTAGTAGACTGGTGGTTTAATGGAGTACGAATGAAGAGACAATTGGTAGTGGAATTGATAATGAATTATAGAGGAACTGGTGGAGGTGAGTTGGAATGAGGTGATGATGCTGATGATACATAAGTTTCGTGGTTATGGTTTGGGGCTGCAACTGATAATTGTGGTAGCTGGATTGAGGATTGTTGGTTGACAGTGGTGACTGCATTGATGATGATAACAGTGGCCGGTTTGGAAATGGTTGAGTATTGAGGTTCAGTTGTTATTGGTTTGGTTGGCGATAGGGGTGGCTGCTGCTGTGATTGGGCTATGAGTTGGGTTGGCTGCAGTGAAGTGGTTCGGTTGTAAGGGATGGTTTTGATTCTATAATGGTTCTATGGCAATGGAGGCTTTGTGATAATGAAACCGTGGGTGAAGATATTGGAAATGATGTGGGGTTGGTGAAGATAATGATGGTGCTTAGTGTGATTCCACATGTGTGAAGATGCTGATAATGGTTTGTGATAGTGGGATTGATGATAATGGTGGTTAGTGGGAGTTAGTGGGGAATAGTGGAAAATAAAATCATTGAATGGAATAATCATAATTTGGTTTAATATGATATGGATTTGGTGTAAAGAGAAAAGAAAGGAGGAGAAAACGTGGGGATGAAATCAACTAAAAATTTAACTATCTTTGATCAAGAAACGCTTTTAAAACAGATATATTTTGGACTGAAAAATACATTTTGAAAATAATACTTTGAATAAATAATTAAAATAATATAATTTTAGAAATTCGGATTTTAATTTAAAATCGAACAAATTCGATATTTCTTGACTTTGCTAGACGAACACGTCGCGGCGTTAACTTTAAAAATAATGGGTGAAATAGTAGCGACACGATTTTCTAAATATTAAAATAATTATTTATTTGCGTAAAAATTCTGGGTCGCTACATAAGGTGAGGAATAGGAAAATCAGTGGTATAATTTATTTGAGTGATTCTGACAGTGAAGAAGAAAAAGACCAGAACTACATGGATCATCTATCATCTGAGGAGGAGGCTTCTCTGAGAGAGCTCTGAAGCAAGCGGGACAGGAATTTGGGAAGATGAGAGGCTGTGGGCTCTTCTTCTAGTCACCGGGACCTCAGATTACTTGTTAGGGCTCCATTGCCCCATTTAGGGCACATAGGGAAAAGCTGGGTCTTTCTGAGGAGGAAATAGCCCAACTTGAAGGTTGGGTAGACCTAGTGAATAAAGTATCAGGGTATCATATAGACCCTGATCCGAACCCAGAGTCGTGGGAAAGCAACGAGATCGCCACTGAAATTTGAGGGGTTGATTTGGCTGGAGCCTCGGCGAAATTCAGGATGCCAGAAGGGGTTCGATTAGTGCACCCTACACCTTCTTTCCGACCTTGCAGCCCTCCCCCAGGTCAAGTGGCCATATGTTATGATGCTCTATCCTGCGGGATGAGGCTACCCCTGCACCCCTTCTTCAGGGTACTGCTCAGGAGCTACAACCTATGCCCCTACCAACTGGCTCCCAACTTCTGGACGCAGGCCGTGCGTACTTGGCTAGTGTGGCAAGAGGTCAACCCTGACTATCCCATCTCACTACACATCATCCATACCTTGTATACTTTGAAGAAATCAGTTAGTAGGGAAAAAGACGTGAGGTCGGACGTCAAAGACTGGTATTACTTGTCTCCTAGGGGCTCATACCCTCCCGTTATTACTAGTCATCCTACTTCGATAAAGAACTGGAGGAACCAATGGTTCTGGTTTGCGGGGGAGTGGCAGAGCTCTCCTGTGGACCCTAGTCAAGAAATTACAGTTCCCCGAACTCTTTCCCCACCTAGTGAGTCTTGTATTTTCTTTAGTGTCCTTGAGTGTCATGCATCATTCGTTTTTTATTTTCTATTCACCTTTCTTTACTTGTTCCTAACATGCTATTGGTTTATGGTAGGGGATACTTTTGCATGCCTCCTCTCTGATGCGGACTTAGCGGCAGTAAGGCGCTTGTTTGCTTACAAGGGCACTTTTCAGGGTGTCATTCAACAAAATAAATTATTTTTTAAGCACGGCCTTATGCGAGCCATGAGTAAGTTTGTTTCCTTATTTCCTTCATAACTTATGCCACGTCCGTTCATAACTTCATTCCCCTTCTTTTCTCGCTAGGTTCCAAGGATTTTCCGAAGATTCCTTTGAAGGGTCTCATGGCCAAAAAGATCCCTCCTGCTCTTCGCCATGGCAGCGAAATCGAGAAGAGGCAGAAAGCAGTACTTGCTAATCTGCAAGTAGGGGTGGTAAAAGAGGTATCTGAGGCGTCCACGGCCCAACTTCATGGTCCTCTTCCCGCACTGCTGCCTCCACCCAGTTTGCTGTCGGTGGGTCCCCAACAGCCTAGCTTAGAAAAAAGGGTTGAACCTAAGAGGGTTGCTACATTGGGGAAAGGAAAAAGGTTGGACAGGGGCGGGTCCAAGAGGGAGAGGGAGTGTAAGAGCGTTTCTGTGCAATCTCCCTTGTTCGAGGATATTTATGAACATGTATCCGAGGAGGAGCCTGCCCCATTAAAGAGGCTTAAAAGGGGCAAGGAAAAGGAAAAAACCTCCGCACCTCCGCCACCAGAGATTTAGGATTTGGAGGACGAGCCATCTGTGTCTATCCCGGATTTGGATTACAAAGTGACACCTGAGGGGGTAGAAGAGCTCAAGCACATTAGAGCCAGTGTTCTCCCAGTGATGTTACCTTCAATCCTTCTTTGTTCAACTTCCCCAGTTCTCCTCCTGCCAGGGCTGCTTTAATCACTGATCAATTTTGGACAGAGGGCTTGTCTGCCTTCTCCTCTAGTGCCACTCCATCCCGGAAGCTGCTTGCTGCCAAGATTATGAATGCTAGGGCTCTGGCCCTTATTGACGAGGTGGAGTCTTCTGTGGTGGAGGAGGAGCAGCGGGACAAGAAGGACGCTGAGACTGCCCTTCTCCATGCGGACAATATGCTTAGAGAGATTAAGGATCTCAAGGAGCATCTGTCCATTGCTCGCAAGGCCTCCTCGGAAGATAGGGTGACATCCAAACGCCTTCAGGAGGACAATGAAAAGTTAAGGCACGACCTTCAGGCTTCCGAGGCAAACGTGGCAAACCTTTGTAAAAAATTGGACGATTCCAACTGGGCTCAGTCCATAACTTCTGAGGCCTGACAGAAGCCAATGTGGCCAAGGTTAAGCTAGAAGCTGAGGTGGCAGCAGCCTTTGAGAAATTGGGGAGAGAGGTGGAGGCTAGGAGGAAGGCAGAGGAGGACATTGCCTCTCTAAACGACATATGCAATTTAGGATCACGGAAGTTCTGGAGCAGACAGTTGCATCACGAGTGGAGAAAGCTTTAAGAGCCAAGGTGTCTGAGGAAATCCAGAATTTCAAAGACACTTTTGAAGAGACACTAGAATATGAGGCCACGCAGAGGGTCTTTAGGAACATTGGGGCCAGGATGGCTTGGGGGATGTGAAGGAATCCTTCCCATCCCTAGACCTATCTTCCATTGAAGCTCTGTACCTCGAGCCTCAAGATGATTCCCTCGATGATCCTGCAAATCCTTTGGATGCACCTGGCAAGCGTTCTTCAGAGAATGTCCTCCACAATGATCCTCTTTTGTATTTTCCTTGTTTTTTTTTTTTTTTTTTTTTTTTGTAAGTGCAATGGGGCATTATATTGTAAATGTAACAGCATTCAAATTGTAAATACTTTGATTTTATGAATGCAATGATTTATTTATATTTAGTTTAATGTCTTAGTTTGTACGACCTTATCTATTTAAGCGTGAACGCTTCTGTTTAAGCATGAACGCTTCCAAACACAAACGTCTTGTAAATGCATTTGTACGACCTTATCTGTTTAAGCATGAACGCTTCTATTTAAGTGTGAACCCATCCAGACACAAACGCTTTGTTAACGCATCGTATGAAGATATGTGTATAGTCCCTCAGATCTAAGTAGCTCAAGGCATTCATGTTTGCTGATTAGATCTGATTTTGACCAATTTTTGAACATTTTTGTCTTATACTCTGTAACACCTATGTTTATAAATTTGTATGAACTCCTATTGATGGTGTTAGCACTTTCAACCCATACGCAGTGGTCGCATTGTATGCTTATAAGAGTCCCTTGTTTTTAACAAATTTCATGCATGGCGTAGACGTATGGTCTTATAACCAAAATAATCTAGGAATTTGTGTTTATCCATTATGTTTGTCTAATCAGTACTTGGTATAATTCTCAACGTAACTCACTTAGGATTTTATAAAATTATATGGTAATGTTGTAACCACTGAAGAGGAATTTGATTTATTGAAAATAACGATGAAGGTGATCCATATTCCAAGGATTACATAAAGGTACCCCAGATAAGTCCTCGATCATGTACGTTCACCTCAGTAGAAGATAGACTCTCAGATCTAAGTGGTTTGAGGCATTCATGTTTATTAGTTAGATCTGATTTTGACAAACACTTGAACACGTTTGAATTATACTTTGTCACACCTGCGATCCTTCCTTCTTACAATTATTAGTTCGGACAAGTTCTTATTGATGGTGTCAACTCGTTCAACCAATACGTAGTGATCGTAGTGCAGGCTTATAGGAGTCCCTTGTTTTCGGAAAAGTTTAAGTATAATGGATTTGTACTCTCTCGTAAACAAAATAATTTAGGCATTTTTAACATCTGCCATGTTTACCGATTAGTAGTTGAAGCAATCCTAAACGTAACTCACTTCAAATTTCCATTTAAAATTTCATGGAGACATTGTAACCATCGAAGATGAATTTGATTTTATTGGAAATAGCTATGAAGGTGATCCGTGTTCTAGGGATTACACAAAGGTACCCCTGATAGGTCTTTGATCATGTACGTTCCAGGTACCACCTCGGCGGTGACTTTGTAAGGACCTTCCCAATTAGGACCTAAAGTCCCTACTCCTGGCTCTTGAGTAGAGGGAATGACCTTTTTAAAGACCAAATCCCCAATGTCGAAGTGCCGGGATTTTACCCTTTTATTGTAGTAGCGAGTAATTTTTCCCTGGTACTTGACCACTGCTATTTGAGAGTTATTTCGTTTTTCCAGGAGGAAATCCAAGTTCGTCCTTTGTGCTTCTTCGTTTCCCCCTTCGTCATAATGGATTTGGCGAAGAAAAGGCACCCTGATTTCAACTTGATATACTGCTTCGGATCCATACGCTAAGGAGAAAGGCGTTTCCCCGGTGGCAGTGTGCAAGGTAATTCTGATTCCCCATAGGGCTAATGGAAATTGATTTACCTTTGTTTCTTTAATTGATTCCAATTTCTTCTTCAAGTTGTTTCATAGATTTATCAACCAAGTATGTTTCGCCCTCATCTAATAGAATATTCACTCCTGGGTTAAAGGAGGACATCCACCTGGGAGTCCCATGTATTCATGCCTTATAGCCTCGTTTGTAAGTACTCAGTTTGTTAGTCCGGGGTGGATTCCATTGAGTGGAGAAATCCCTTATTTGTGGGAGTTTGCTAAGCTATTCATGTTTACTTGGAATTATGCTTGTTAGAAGCACCTAGCGAGGGCTTAGATCAATGATCTTATTCTTTTGTTAACTTGTAACGATGTTACTTTGGCACATCAGGTTCGGGCTAAATCACGTCGGCATATTACTTCGTCCATGTTTTATCCGGTGTGAATTCAGAAAAAACTTCTGAGGTCATGCCATTCTGGAGACGAGTGGGTAGGGATCCTATAGTCGTGTCATTTCGGAGACACTTAAGCCGAGGCTTAAGAATATAAGGTCTTTGAGACCGTGTGTCATAGAGACACTTAAGCCGAACTTAATAATATAGGGTCTCTGAGACCGTGTGTCGTGGAGACACTTAAGCTGAGCTCAATAATATAAGGTCTCTGAGACCGTGTGCCGTTGAGACACTTAAGCCGAGCTTAATAATATATTGTTGTTTGAGTCCTGCCATGTTGGCACAATAAAGATGGGCTGCTTCGAACCGTTCCGCTTCGGAAATAAGCAGAGCTTTTATTGTTTCATGAGTCTGCGTTGCCGCGACATTTAAATCAGACGTGACTACGGGGGTCTTTTGACACTGTGCTGCTGCGACATTTGTGAGACGTTCGCTCCTCTTTTAGGGGGAAATTTTTCATAGGTGTTCATTTTCAGGATCTCCCCCCCCCCTTTTTTTTAAGGTTCTCTTCTTCATGAGTCCCTTGTTCAGGGTTTCCCTTTTCAGGGTGTCAAATTGACTTAGTTCTTCTCTTGGAAGAAGTCCTTTGTAGGAGTCCTTTGGAAGGGGTCCATGGAAGACGTCCTTCGGAAGAGGTGCTTCGAAAGGGATCCATGGAATACGTCGTTCGGAAGAGGTGGTGCTTCGAAAGGGGTCCATGGAAGACGTCATTCAGAAGAGGAGGTACTTCGAAAGGGGTCCATGGAAGATGTCCTTCGGAAGAGGTGTTTCGGAAGGGGTCCATGGAAGACGTCCTTCGGAAGGGGTCCATGGAAGACATCCTTCGGAAGAGGAGGTACTTCGGAAGGGGGTCCATGGAAGATGTCATTCGGAAGAGGTATGAGCCATGTCGCTTAGGCAATAAGGAGGGCTTCTTGAGCCATGCCACTTAGGCAATATGGGGGCTTATGCCACTTAGGAAATGTGAGGGCTTCTTGAACCATGCCACTTAGGGCAATAAGATGGGCTTCTTGAGCCATGCCACTTAGGCAATGTGAGGGCTTCTTGAGCTATGCCACTTAGGGCAATAAGAGGAGCCATGCCACTTAGGAAATAAGAGGATCCATGCCACTTAGGCAATAAGAGGAGTCATGCCACTTAGGCAATGTGAGGGCTTCTTGAGCCATGCCACTTAGGCAATGTGAGGGCTTCTTGAGCCATGCCACTTAGGGCAATAAGAGGAGACATGCTACTTAGGCAATAAGAGGATCCATGCCACTTAGGTAGTAAGAGGAGCCATGCCACTTAGGGAAATAAGAAGGAGAGTCCCTCTTTCGGGGAGGCCTTTCTTCAAGGCATTTGTTACTAATCTTTCTCAAAATGTTTCCTTCCTTTTTCAAGGTTTTTTTTTTTGTAGTATTTCTCCTCTCTTTTTCAAGAGGTTCTTCACCTTTTTTTCAAGATTTTTTTGGTTCTTCACTCTTTTCCAAGAGGTTATCAGCCATTTTTCAAGGTTTTGTGTAGTATTTCTCCTCTCTTTTTCAAGAGGTTCTTCACCTTTTTTCAAGGTTTTGTGTTGTATTTCTCCTCTCTTTTTCAAGAGGCTCTTCACCTTTTTTTAAGGTTAACAAACTTTTATTTCAAAGTTCTTGCCTTTTTCAAGGTTAATAAACTTGTGTTTCAAAGTTCTTGCCTTTTTCAAGGGCAACAAACTTGTATTTCAAAGTTCTTATGGTCCTTTGCTCTTTTGCAAGAGGTCGCTCGACCCTTTTTCAAGGTTTCCTTTTGCGCGTGTACCTTTTAACCATGAGTTTTCGTGGTTATCAATATGACTTCCCACAGACGGCGCCAAAATGTTGACCACAAAATACGGCTAGACATTGGACCAACACGTCTCAGCTCCTCCCTCTTGAACACGTGGATCTCCTGCACACTGTGACAAACAATCAGTTTGCAAAGGGGGCCGATGTGGCTCCCTTTTGCACTCTGATGTCAAAGTCAGTGCTCATTTCAAACAAATATAAATTGGGTACGAGAAATATATGTGTGTAAAGAGAGAAAGGGGAGTGAGAATAAAATATTTAGTTAAGAGAGTGAAAATGCTAAACCCCTACAAAGCGGGAGGAGTGCTCTATTTATAGAGGAACTCGTTGTTTCGGATCATGAGACGTGGCGTACTTTACACTTGTATTTACCCTAACTTCTAAAAAGGAGATCTTGCCTTTTGATATTAATCATTACTATACTTTGTAGGGGATGGACGTCTGTCACTTCATGGTAAAGGTGGTGTCACATCTCTAACTCCATCCCTTGTCCCATCCCTCTTCTGTGTGTCACTGTAAAGCACTTCGGCTAAACATAAAGCACATCGGCCAAACACAAATCAGTTCGGCCAAAGAGGTTCGAGTGATATTCCACCTCGGAAGTTGACCCAGTGTGATATTCTAAGCTTTAACCATGGGCTAGAGTCCACTGGACCCTCATTGGGCATTCGTTAGTGGTCCAATGTGCCGCATTTTGGGTACTATCTCAACATTAATAATCATTGAAATTGAATAGTTATACAAATGAGTTATGCAAATAGTCATTGAAGTATTTATTTTATAGTAAGTCATTCTACTAATAAAATAATCTACATATAAATTCAAAAAAAAAAAAATCCTACCTTTTAACAACTCAATGTCCCAAAATTTTCTGTTACAAACTTCATTATTTGAAGTACTGAGTCTCAAATAGAGGCTTAAGTACACATTCTTCAAAAGAATCCAATTGAATTCATATTTTTAAATATGTGCATTTTCCAGGTCTCGAAGTTTCTTAGTCCGCCTTCGCCTATTGAAAATCAATTACATTTTCTTAAATTCGTAAAATAAAAATAAAAATAAAAAATAATTGTAAATGTCATATAAATATTTTTCTTCAAAATTAAAAAATGAAACAGTATGAAACAGTAGTGTTCATCAATCTATTTTTCTTTTTCTTTTTTCATTTTACTGAAACTCTGTGTGTATATCACGGATATATCTATTTTTTTACTTATTACAAATTCTATGTAAATGTAATTTTTGTTTTCCAATTTTAGGTTTTAAATCAATTTAGATTACAATATTTAAAGAAATTTTTTGAAACGGTAAACATAAAAACCGTAAAAAAAAAAAAATTAATGTATGTGTAAATGATTTTTTTTTTTTTAATTAATTGTCTTCATTCCTTTCTCATTTTAATAAATTATTCATTTCATATCTTAAAATATAAATTTGATATATGGCAAAGCTAGTTTAATGTTCTAAAGTTATGTTTAACCAATTTGAAAGAAGCTCCATACAAATAAATCCCCTATAAAATAAAGAAACTCGTGTCTTAAGTAATAACCAATTCAGGAAATAATTCATATAAATAGAGCCAGAATCAAATGGCGAGACTACATGAGACGGTTTATTGTTCCAAAGTAGTTTTTGACCAATTATGGAGAAGCTTCATTAAAAGGGAACCAAAACCAAAGTCAAATAAATGGAAATAGAATTCCCTTACAACATGTGATTAATTAGAAACAAATGCAAGGATTTTGAAGCCAACCAAAGATCATTTCAAGTAATTGATTTTTGAAATTATCCAATTCTAAGTAATTATAACAATATTACATTCAAACAAAATAGACCTATAAGTGTACATAATTTCATTATCAAATCCTATAATTTTTTAGAGAATACTCAATATGAATAAGCTCCCCTGGTTTGAGCTAAGAGTCCCCAAAACCGCAAAGGCCAAGAGTGGGCTAACATCTAGTGAATCAAGTATTGGAGGGACTATATGTTGGAAAATTCATGTCAAAGATAATTGTTTATCTATGACCCAAAATCATCATGTTGAATTATCAAGAATTAAATAACTGAAGAGGAAGCGTACCTTAATCAAATATGATTCACGATTAACGATTTTACGGTTGGATCTTCCAAATCAATACGTAGTCCTTATTTTCTCTTTGATGATGGGATGTCAAAAAGAATGAACAGTACGTCTGATTCAGGGACCATAACCGACTTTATATACTGAATTGTCGGTTAAACTAATTCGGCCCATCATGAATTAGGTAATGGTCTGTTATCTACACATGAAAGCTCATACATTAATTAGATGCATTAAAGTCCGATATATATAAAATCCTTATTAGATCACTTTAATTGGGCTTAACCAAATTTGATAACCTTTTGCTCAATACACAATAATTCACATATAAGCCCACACGATTGATTAAAATCCTTACAATCTCCCACTTGGGCTATATGTGTAACCTTACAATTGTGTATCAATCATAACCTTATGAGTACTCAGAATTTTGCTATCATTACTGAATGCATCCCCAAACAATCCGGTCCATCAATTATATCAACATAGGATCAAAGCGACTTTCACTACATTAATCGTAACTAAACCTATCAATGGTCACGTATATCGACATAACTGAATGACATGGATCAAGTATGGATGTGTAGCATGGAAATTACATGTAATGTGATATTTAACATGCCTATCTCCAACTGGTCCAACTTTAGTGAGATCATCCTCGAACGAGTTCAGAGATAATAAACCTGAAATCATACAGCTGTAAATAACTTTAACTTTAAAATGTATCCAAAAGGACAGTAAATGTGTCTAATGCAGCCAAAATACAAACTCCCACTGAAACCAAATATTCTTAAGAAATACAACACCCATATGAGTATTGTGCTCATGAAAGACCTTGGGTTGTAATACTTTAGTAAGCGGATCCGCAATTATGGAGTTTGTGTCAATGTGCTCTTATTGACACGTGTCCACTCTGAACTGTATCCTTCACAACCAGGAACTTATGTCAATGTATTTTGACTCAGTTGAGCTCCTGTTGTTATTGGAATATAAATCTGCTGAGTTATTGTCACAATATAACTTTAGTGGTCTTTCTATACCGTACAGAATATGCAGCCCAATGACAAAATTTCGCAACTATATTCCATAATTAGATGCCCCCAAAATTGCTACAAACTGTGCTGCCAAGTGAAAGAAGCTAAAGTATTTGTTAAGTACTCTTTCCAGAAATAGCTCCTCCAACTAGCAGATAAATGTAGCCTGATGTGGATCTTTTACTTTCTTGGCATCTAGCAAAAATCGAAATCATAATACCATATGATCTCCAACTGATCCGATTTCTGTATGTGAGCATGTAATCTTTTGTTCTCTTTAAATACCTTATAACCCATGTTTGGCTGCTTTCCAAATGATCCATCTCAGGGTTACTTAAATATCTCATTAGTATCCCAATAATATATGCAATATCCGAACGCATACAAATTTGAGCATACATCAGATTTTCTATAGCTTAACTATATGGGATCCTCTGCATTTCTTTAACTTCAAGATAAATTTTCGGGCATTAGTTGAGACTAAATTGTCTCCCTTAACGATATAAGGGTGTCCCCTGATTTACTGTCTTGTATGCCAAACCTCTTAAGTACTTTATCGCTATAGCCCTTTTGTGACAATTCAAGAATACCTCGAGAACAATCCTGGTGTATCTAAATTCCTAATACAAAAGAGACGTCACCAAGATTTTTAATCTCAAAATTCCTTGACAAAAAATCTCATGATTTTATGTGACATGCCTATATCATTAGTGGCAAGCAATATGTTGTCAACATACAAAACCAGGAAAATATACTTACTCCCACTGAACTTGTAATACACACAACCATCAATAGCATTAATCTCAAAACCAAATGAGATAATTGATTGATGAAATTTGTATTACCCTTAACGGGAAGCCGACTTGAGCACATAAATGGATTTCTTTAATTTGCAAACCGTCTCATCAATGTATCCATTGAGAAACGTCATCTCAACATCCATTTGATGTAACTCGAGGTCAAAATGAGCAACAACCTAACTTTCCTGAAAGAGCCTTTCATTGAAACCGAAGAGAAGGTCTCTTTATAATCAATGCCATCATTCTGTATAAAGCCCTTAGATACAAGACGAACTTTATATCTTTCCACATTACCTTTCGAATCCCCCTTGGTTTAAAAATCCATTTAAGAGCAATGGGTTTCGCACCTTCTGGTAATAGGACAAGATCCAAAACTTTATTGTCTTGCATATGCTTATACTCCTTATTTACGACATCAATCCACTTCTGAGAGTTAGAACCCTGCATGGCCTGATGGAATTGATTGGACCATCATTCCATTATTTTCCTTATGTTTTTGGAAAAATACTATTTAAATTATCCGGAATAGCATTTTTTCCATTTCTCTCGTGGATCTCCTTAATGGCTTTAGTTATTAAGGTTTTTGAGTTTGTACTTCTGAAATTTACCTTATTTTGGATGGGAGGTTCTTCAATATTGTCGAATTGAGGTTCCGGATATGCTTGTTGATCAATAACATGCATAAAAACTTGCACATTGTCAAAAGCAACAATAGTAGGAATCGAAATCGATCCTCCCTCAACTTCTTCCTTAAAGACAATATCTCTAACCTTATTTCTCCCCAAACTCAACATCCTCAAAAATGTGGCATTTCCCGTTTCAAAAGTTGACTTAAGTGTGGGATCATAAAATTAATAGCCCCTTAAATGCTCAGAATAACCAATAAAGTAGCTACTGACTGTTTTGGAGTCCAATTTCTTTATGTGGTTTCTTTTATTTTGGACCCTTAACAACTTTATTTTCTTTATTTGTTTTCTTGCCCTTATCTTTAGAGTTGTTTTCCAAATGAACACTTTCAATTTTTTCCTGCTTCAACTTTTCTTCCTCTTGCACACAAAATAGAATGAGGTCATTTAGAGTTCATTTCACCCTTTGATAGTTACAACTGACCTTAAATTGACTGAATTGTGCAAGAAGCTTGCACACTATGAAATGAGCTCATTGAGAGTCCATTTATACTTTGACAGTTATAACTAACCTTAAATTAACTATATTGTGCAGGAAGCAATATCAATACCAAATACACGAGCAAGTCATTAGACAAGTCGAGTTTTAGTTCCTTAAGTTTTGAAGCAGTGTGAGACATCTACATGATGTACTTCCTTATTTTTCCATTACCTTTATACTTTATTGAAATCAAGCTTTGCATAAGCGTACCTGTTTCAGCCTTGTCGTTTTTTGCAAAACTTTTCTTAATTTCGGCAAGGAATTCATTAGCATCATTTACCTCCTCAGATACTATGCCACTAATTCTGGAATTCCGCACTTAATGATCATGAGACTCGCGTAATTTAAGCAATCCCACTTCTCAAATTTCCTCATTTGATTAGATGAACTTTCATCCGTAAGAGGAGCAGGTTGCTCAATCCTTAGTACACGGTCTATATCCATGCAGCCAACGAAAAGTTAATGTTCTTGTTTTGATCCTTGAAGTTTGTTCCATAAATGCATGGATTAAATTTAAGCTTGTAGATATACTACTAGTAGAATTTGAAACCGAATAGAGAACACTTAAACAAAATAGCTCACATAAATACCTTATTATGCAAATCATACTTTCAAACAATGGTAGGGCCCATCACAAGATACCTAGCACAACATCAATATTTAGTCTTTGGACATAAATATTGACTTGTAAGTGGTACTCTTGGTATAGTAATCAAACACTGACAGTAAGACATTTCAACCAGTAAACCTTTCTTTGGACCGATTTATTGATCACACGTTAAACCAAATAACCGTCACCCATTTATCACCACAAGTTCATGTGAAATTCGAGCCAAATATTGACCTTTCTTTGGGCCGATCAATATCCGCATGAAATAACACACAAACACCTAATTTTTCCTTAGTGTAGTGATCAAACACTGGTAATAAGACATGTTAATCAATAAACCTTTCTTTGGAACGATTTATTAGTCACACGTTAAACCAAATAATTGCTACATATTTACCACCACAGGTGCATGTGAAATTCGAGCCAAACATTGACCTTCCTTTGGGCCGATCAACATCCGCAATGAACAACACACACACAAATACCTTCTAATATTCTAAATTAATTAATATCCACAAGAGAGGTTGCTTTGGCAACATGTTGCTTCAACTACTTACTTTCGAATATTATATCTCTCAAAAGATTCCGATGTCCAATATTTGAAACTGAAATCACTGATTTCATATATTTTGACTTTAGGATTTGAATTATAGAATTCAAAACTTTAGAATAAAGGAATCCTTAAGTTGAGAGAGTCAATTGCAATATTCTTAAACCTTAGGTGGCCAATTATGAAAAATTTTAAGCTTGAAGGACTTAAATTACAATTTTTCCAAAACTTTATTGGCCAATTTAGAGAAATTTCAAACTTTAGGTCCCAATTTGAAAGAAAATCAAACTTTAGAGGTCCAAAATAGTGAACTTGGAAACTTTAAGGACTTAATTGAAAAAATTTCAAAATTTAGGGACTAATTTAAAAATTCCCAAACTTTAAGGACAAATTTAGAAGATTTCTAAACTTTAGGGACTGAAAATAAAAAATTTCAAACTTTAGGGACCCAATTAGAGAATTTCAGAATTGTATGGATCAATTTTGAAAAATTTCAGACTTTAAGTACTGAATCGTGAAATTCTGAACTTTAAAGAACCAACTTAAATGATTTCATAACTTCAGGGGCTTTGGTCGTAAAAAAACATAATTGAAGGGCTTAAACTTTATTTCAAAATAAAGAGGGAGGACTGGAGGTGCAAGTAACTATAATTATCTAAAATTGCAAAATAAGTCCTTGGCGACTTCTAATTTCCGGGTGAAGTCATTGTCCCAAAATCGTGACAGCTAGGGTTTAAACCCTAGCCGCCGCCGCCGCTCTTAAGCCCTCAAAATGCGTCGCCATTGCGGCAACGTACACTGCCTGCAGCGCCATCTCCGGCGCTGCATTCCTTAATCATCCGAATGGATTCAACCACCACCAAAAAGCCACCCAACTCGATTTCATTCACACCCAAATCATACTCGAAAACCATACCCAACACCTAAAGAAACAAATCCCTGAATCTATATACATGCACAAATCGAATCTGGATATCATATATAGACAACTAAGAAGCATAATGTTGAATATACACGTCCAGGCAGTGAGTACAATCTGATTCCAGATACATTAATCCAAATCCCAATCCAATATCAATCTTCAACTACGAAGTTCTGATTTCGCATAAATACATACAAGATTCACACAATTTCAATGAAATCGAATCAATGAAATCCATGCCCAATTTCAACAGATTTCATATTTACATCATATACACTTTAATCTTCATCACCTAATTTAAATATATATACACGCAGGAACTTAATATATCTATGATTCCAATTTTTTTAGGAATCCAATATCACTTTCAACTGAAATTCTCGGCTTAATCATATTTTAATCCAAAGTTAATCCAAAGCGTACAATTAAACACAAATTTGATAATCAACACGATGATTGGCTCTGACACCACTTGTTGAAAAATTCATGTCACGGATAATTTTTTATCTATGACCCAAAATCATCATGCTGAATTATCAAGAATTAAATAACTGAAGCGAAAGTGTACCTTAATCAGATATGATTCACGATTAACGATTTTACGGTTGGATCTTCCAAATCAATACGTAGTCCTTATTTTCTCTCTGATGATGGGATGTCAAAAAGAATGAACAGTACGTCTGATTCTGGGACCATAACCGACTTTATATACTGAATTGTCAGTTAACCTAATTCGGTCCATCATGAATTAGGTAATGGTCTGGTATCTACACATGAAAGCTCATACATTAATTAGATGTATTAAAGCCCGATATATATAAAATCCTTATTAGATCACTTTAATTGGGCTTAACCAAATTTGATAGTCTTTTATTCAATACACAATAATTCACATATAAGCCCACACGATTGATTAAAATCCTTACAGTATAGTCCTAAAAAGATTCAAGCACGGATCGCATAAGTCCCTAATCGCAAAAAACGGTTGCCTGTTCCTAGGGAATATTAGACAATAAAATCATATTTCAATAAATTCAAATTAAATGAACCCAAAAAAGAAATAAATAAATTGGCATTTATATATAGTAGTGATAGTGATATGGTTTTGGATCAAAGCAATTAAAAAAATGATGTTTCAGATTCTAAAAGTATCAACACATGGAAAATTGGTGTCGACATCATGTTCATATGGGCTTAAAACAACAAAATCAGTTGGTGTCGACACCAAACAGACAACATGTCAACCAAACTTCATTCAGCCATAACTTTTTATTTATAACTCCGATTTGTAATCCGTAAAGTTCTTTGAACTCCATATTCAATGTTCTTTAAAATGATATATTTTACACTTCATACAAATATATATACAAGGATTTATATACTTATTTCTCCACCGACTCCGTGCTAAGAAAGGCTTCCATTCCAACAGAAAACTATTCTAAGAGCCTTTATGGATCTATTTATCTAATAAAATGTGAGACGGATACGCTATTTGAATTATTTAATTGATGCTGAATGTATTTACTTAGATTAGTTGAATAATAAGTGAGTAGGATGTGTTTATTTGAATTATTTGAATATGTTTACTGGAAGTATTTGATTATTGAAGTAAATTGAAAATGTTTATAAGAATTATATGAATTATTATACGTGAGTTGAATATGTTTATATGGAATGCGAATTGAATATGATTATTTGATTTAATTTTCTAATAAAATGAATATTCGACAAACCATTTACATGTTGCATAATGTGAAACATGTTTTGATGAAATGACATTTGGTTCATGTTTTGAAATGCGATGGCATTCTATGGGTGATGAATCATAAAAGAAAGTAATGCATAAAGAAATGTTTTCTGCATGAGGATTATAGATTTGAACTCTAGCTCCCTGGATCAATGTGTTGTTTTGGATATCGATGTTGATGATGTCGGGAGCACCTCGCGACTCCGAGGGTAGTGAGGAATGACAAGGTGATCTAATATCTCTATTGGAGTCGAACAGGCTGAAAGATGACTAGGATGTAGAAGCCTTAGAGGATGAAATTGTCCTGTGTAATCTGATTTGTTATGACTGATGTTGATGATGTCGAGAGCACCTCGCGACTTCGACGGTTGCGAGAAACGACATGGTGGTCTAATATCCCTATTGGAGTCGAACGTGGTGAAAGATGACAGATATATAGAAGCCTTAGAGGATGAAATAGTCCTATGCAATCTGACGTGTTATGACCATTTTATCGATATCCAGGTTATGGAATTGATAAGCGCTTTGGGGTAGAAGAGATAATTTATAATCAGGCCATGAAAACATGATTTCTGAAAAGAACATGCGTATGCATCTATTAGTCATCTAGCATTATTTTTGAAAAGAACATACATGAGCATCAACTACTCAACATACATTTGAACTTGTCTTGAGTATGTGAAGTTGACTTGTATATCCCAATGTGTAATAACACACGTGCACCATATTCTGCTCACTAGGCACGCTTGTGCTCACCCCACGACTATTAACTTTTCAGGTAGTTATTGATTTAAAAAGGATTTGTGTGGATCTTCAGATAGCTTGATAGAAAGTGTTGCGACGACCTGTGAGTTGTGGACACCACCTAATAAGAGATTTTATATTTGAACTGTCATACTTTTTTCTTTGAACTTGTTATTTTAAAGTCGATATATATTGTTTCAAAAATTTATATTTTTTATTTTTAAAGGAATTTGTTTAAGTAAAATTTATTTTGTAACTTAGTTATGTGACCATTTACATCACCGACTAAAAATATTCATGTGATTTTGGGATCATTACAAGAATGGTATCAGAGTATTATTCTTTAAAAAAAATCTTGAAAAATTCGGTGCGTTACAAGTGGTATCAGAGCTCTAGTCTTGAAAAAGTCTTGAAAATTTTGGAGAGTTTCATGGTGTGACCGTATTTAATTTCTTCGGAGTTCTTATATGACTGTTTAATAATGATACAAATTTCTATGGATTCACCCATGCATGATTATGGTATTTTCGTGATTAAATATGCCCAACACCTACTGCAACGCAACATGAAGTCCATGCCGATGACATTTAACACTTCCCGTGCAAGGATGGACAAAGCTACAACAGTTTTTAAGCATTAACGGCTAAAAAAAATAACATAAGTTAAATAGAAAGGAGAAAGCGTTGTGATCCAATGATAGGTAAAGTTCGTTGTAATTAATAATCAGTATTGTTGATATTGCCCATGTTTTTTATTTCTAAATATCATGTATAATGGATTGAAAATTAAGAATATATTTCTATTTTTAGGGATTCAGGTTGACCTTTACTTACATTATATGATGAGAATCATAATGGGCTTGAGGGAACATCGAATATTCAAGCCAAACAAAACTTCAAGTTGCATGGTCAAGGCCTCCAAGCCGAAAATTGCATGATGAAAGAAGATTCAAGGTTAGTACAAGTGATCAAGCTAAGATATGAGTCAAGAATCAAGTAGAGATGAAAGAGAATGAGAGGAAAATTTTTAGCCATGTGCTTTCCCTCAGTAAATTAGCTGTGATCGCCAAGTTGCAATTGTAAGAAGCGGAGAATAAAGCATTCAACCATGTGATCGCCACATTTAATGGCAAGTGATCGCTTGGTTAATCTGAAATAGGGTTTCTAGATTTTTTTGTTATTTTTTGTTTATAATTGTTTATTTATGTTTTAGGCCCATTAATGGTGGCTAGGTTATTTTAATTTCGTCCCTTACACCTATAAAAGGGATTCATTATTCACTGTAACTCATATTAAGACTTTGATGTTTAAATAATTATTGAGTGATTCAATACATTAAAAGTGAAGATTTCCTTTATTTCTTAGAACTTATCAATGAGTATAATTTGTTGTGGCATTCAAATTGAACTTATCAAAGGCGTAGAAAACATTTGTGCTTTCCCGTCCCTTACACCTATAAAAGGGATTCATTATTCACTATAACTCATATTAAGAATTTGATGTTTAAATAATTATTGAGTGATTCAATAAATTAAAGGTGAAGATTTCTTTTATTTCTTAGAACTTATCAATGAGTATAATTTGTTGTGGCATTCAAATTGAACTTATCAAAGGTGCAGACAACTTTTGTGCTTTCCCGCATGTTGGTTCTTTTTTTCGCATCTCAACGGTCTAAAATTTAGAATACCTTAGGTTCTTGTGTCATAAGGTCGGGGTCTTCACGTTACCGTCTAAACCAACTTGAATTTGGAACTTTTCAGGCATTCTTCCCAAAAGGATTCACATTATTCATTCTATAAAAATGGTGTCCCATGATGTGTATATGCCATGTATACATAGGTGACATATAATATGCATTGAATATTACAGGTCCCACTACATATGTCAGGTCACAACACTAAAAATACATGTCACATTCAAACATTTGATTGAATGAGGTCACGTGTTGCTGATCTCATTCAATTGTGCATTTGAAGATCACATATATATGAGTCGTCACCCTACTGTAAGATGTTGATACAACATGATACTTTGCATTAACATATTTTGTGGACAATATAACCAAATGATGAAATCTTTTCTAACAAGTGATAGATCTAGGTACATAAATGTTCATTATTTATTGCTGAGGTCACATGTTCGTACAAGCTTTTTACAATTTAGCCATGTATACTGGGCTCCTTAAGTTGATCAGTGTCATAGGACAAGCTTCATAAGCTATAGTCACATGAGCTAATCCATAATACACAATTTCAATTCAATATGCCAACACTTCAACAAAAAAAATGAATTTTTATTTCTAACAAATGTTGAATCTGATTCTATGTCACATTGACTGAAATTCAACTGTTTTAGCAAGCATTGAATATACTACTAAAATAAATAGTATGGTAAATTACCTAACTTTGGTCTAACAGTATAATCATTATTTCCTATTAATTGGTTTTAATGTTAGCTATGTTTTTGCTAATGGAAATCAAACTGGTGCCATGCGGCAATTATGACCATTGCCTCCACAATGTCCACATTTCACGATCGGTTTCCTTTCAGACAATAATATTTTCCTCTTTTCAACAAGTCTTCCCTAACTCCTCTTTTGATTACAATGTTTTGGACTTCGTTAGGAATTATCCATACATTTTGGATTTCCACGCGGTATCTTGGTATGCATCCGTGTATGCTTCACATGTGTAATAGTACGAACTAGGGGTGTTTTTCGACGGAACGGATCGCAAATGGGTGTTCCAAGTTTCGTTCCAAAAAATTTTGAAATCAAAATGTTGTTCCAAAATTTTCGGAATACACAAATTTCATTCCAAACCGAAATTCGAAAAATTTCGGAAATGTCCCTTATTTCTTATTTTATCAAGATTTATAATAATTTTTAAGTATATGAAAAAGATATTCAGGAAATTGAATGTTTGAAACTGGATGAGTTCAAAATTTCAATTAGTCAAAAACTATAATCAAAGTTAGAAACCACAAAAAATAACATAACATCTATAAATAGATTTAACATAAATTTTTCATCATGATCCAATAAAATAAAAATTAACAACGATAATTGTTGAAACCGGGCCCAAAGGAAGGCACGGTGATCCACCAGCAGGGGCCCAATAGAGGCCCAATGGACCTTGACCCACAGCTAAGGCCTCACGTTGGGACAATTGCCGAGGTGGTACGTCAAGGAAACCTCTCTAGCCGACCTGGTTAAACGCATAGCCGATGTGCTTTATGCTCATCCGGGGCGCTTTATAGCGTTGACCAGAAGAGAGATGGAGTAAGTGATGAGACGTTACCTTTACTAAGATGTGACAGGCGTCCATCCCCTACAAAACGTAGCAATGATTACAGTCAAAAAGCAAGGTTGTCACCTCCAAGAGCTAGGGTGAAGACAAGTGTAAAGTACGACACGTGTCATGATCCGATGCAACAAGTTCCTCTATAAATGGAGCACGATTGTCTCCAAAAAGGGGGTTAGCATTTTTTCTCACCCTTAACAATATATATATATCTCTCTCACTCTCCTTTTTCTTTCTTCTACAGATTTTATATCTCCCGCATCCAACATATATTTACCTAAAAGTGAGTACTGACTTAGGCATCGGAGTGCAAACGGGAGTCACCTCGACCCCCTTTTGCAAACTGATTGTTTGTCACAGTGCGCAGGAGATCCACGTGTTCAAGAGGGAGGAGCTGAGATGTGTTGGTCCAAGATCCATCCAGATTTTGTGGTCAACATTTCGGCGTCGTCTGTGGGAAACCATACTGCTAACCACGAAAACACATGGTAAAAAGCCACACATAGAAAGGTAGTCCTGAAAAAGGACGAAGAACCTCTCACGAAAGAACGGATAACTGCAAAGAGCTTTGAAAGATAAGCCGGTTGGCCTTGAAAAAGGCAAGAACTTTGAAAGATAAGCCGGTTGACCTTGAAAAAGGTAAGAGTTTTGAAAGATAAGCCGGTTGGCCTTGAAAAAGGCAAGAGCTTTGAAAAATAAGCTGGTTAACCTTGAAAAAGGTGTAGAGCTTTGAAACGCAAGTTTGTGAACCTTGAAAAAGGTAAGGAACTTTGAAACGCAAGTTCGTGGACCCTTGAAAAAGGCTTAAAACTTTGAAACACAAGTGTATTCACCTTGAAAATGGCATAACACTTCGAAATATAAGTTTAAACAACCTTGGAAAAAGCGTATAACTTTGAGATATAAGTTTAGCAACCTTGGAAAAGACGGGGATTTTCGAAACGAAAGTCCACTCATCCTTGAAAGACTAGATAAGATTAAGGAATTTCCCTAAACATGAACAAAAGTGATGGTGATGTTAACCCCCGTAGGGGAAGAAGTGGCCAACACAGCGAGGGCGAGGTTCCTCAAGGACTCCATGAAAACGCCAATGAGGAAGTGGCACAACCCAACCCACCTCCCCGACACCGAAATCGTCGCATGATGCGTGACATGACACGCATGGCGGCTCAAATGCTGGAGATGCAGAAGAAACAGATAGAACAGACTGCTGCAATGAATGCCTTTATGGCCAGAGGGTATGTTATGAACGAACCCGTGATGCCTCAGCAATACCCACAGCCACATTATTCACCATCTGAGACGGCCACTGCCTCGTATTATTATCAAGATCCACAGGCATATGCCGAGGTAGAATCTGAGCCCTCCTACAAGCGAGACCCGGAGCATGAAACACATGAAGAACAAAACCCACTCCCACCTAGACACAGGGAGGCTTCTCCCGCAAAATCCGGCAATGTCTTTATCCGAATAGGAGGGTTATTCAGGGGCCAACGACGGGGGCAAACGGACCCAGGTCGGCACAATGCCGCAGAGCCTAGAAATAGGCGGGAGCGACGTGCTGAAGAAGCCTTGTCTCATGGTCAAGTGTATAGGGACCAACATGGTACGGGAGCAGAAAGGTTGGCATCAGCACATGAGCCTAGGAATAGGCAGGAAAGAAGAGCCGAAGCAGTTCGGACAAGGTCTCGCAACGAGTTACCAACCCACGGAAGGCTAAACCACGGCCATGTTTTGCCACCACAAAGGCAAGAGTATGATCCGCTGCTCTACGACCAATACCATGGTCCAATGTATTCCGGTCACGATGAAAACAGTGAATTGCCCTCTTACGAGTTGGATGACGAAGAGGAAGTAAGTCTCTTCACAGAGGGCCTCCGTAGATTCCCCGTACCTCATGACTTTGAGATGCCAGAAATAGAAAAATACTCTGGCCGAGGTGATCCTGATGATCACCTGTTAAATTATCGCGCCAGCATGGAAATAGCCGAAGCCACCTCGGCATTGAAATGTAAAGCATTTGCTTTAACCCTTGAGGGAAGTACCATATGATGGTATAAATAACTCCCTCCTGGCAGCATTCACAGTTGGAGAGATATGAAGACGGCTTTTAAAAATGGCTTTGTTTCCTCCAGGCCTGGCCAGCTCCCGCTCCAACGCCTTCGGGATCTGAGGCAAGGAAGGGACGAGTCTCTGAAAAGTTACCTAGCTAGATTTACTGAAGAGATGCATATCTGCAAAAATATCACAGAAGCGGAGATGTTTTCCGCTTTAAAAGGAGGGCTAGATATGACCAGCATGTTCTGGAGGGAGTCCGGAGCAGGAAACCAAGGGATTAAAATACCCTGGTAGACCTGATGAAGGAAGAGATTGTATCGAAGGAAATGGCTAGGGCCAGAGATAATCATCCCCAAAGGAGATATAACCTTGGATATTCCAATGAAGCGGACCTCAAGAAAGGAGGAAACAAGGATAGGGTCGGCGGTAACCGAGGTGGCGCACCTCGTCCATTTCCAGGGATAGGATCTAGCTTTGCAGCAGAAATTACGGAAGCTATCCCTCACTTGCACTCTAACACCCCTTCTCAAAATCCTCCCACGGCTCAAGGGAGAGTGGAAAGCGGGGGAAGTGGAAAACAGTCCATGATTGGGGCTTACTGCGCCTATCACAGATATTACGGTCACGCAACGGAGGATTGCAGGGAAATCCACATATTAGCTGAACAAAAGGCACAGGGGAGAAGGGGAGGTGACTTTCCCCCCGACACAGGGAGAATTCAAAAATCTGGTGGTCAGAAGTTCAACCGAGCTGATAGGAGAGCTCCGTGGAAGAACTCAACTAAGGAAATAATTGACAATCGTCAAAGAGACAGGAATAAGGGCCAGGATACCGCCTCGGCGCATGCTAAAGATACACGGGAACCACCTATACCTGTGGCCGACCTCCCCATTCGTGAAATCGACACAATACTGGGAGGCCCCCACCAAGGTGGGAACACAAACAACTCCCAAAAGAGGTATATAAGAGAGGCCAAGCAGCCCGCCAACGTGAATTATCATATCCATTCACATCCTGTTGGGATGCCTCGGACGGAGCCAATCACATTCACCAAAGATGATGCCATTGGAGTACATTTCCCCCACAACGACGCATTGGTTATCAGGGTAGTGGTGGCTCAGAATGGGTTATCACGGATGATGGTTGATGATGGTGCCTCGGTAAATGTAATTTACAGGGTAACGTTCGATAAAATGGGGATTAGCACTCCCCTTATTCAGGTCCCAGATCCAATATATGGATTCACGGGAGACAGCATAACCTCCAGAGGGTCCATAACCCTAATAACTGAGGTGGGGCAAGCACCAACTATTTCCAGAATACCCATGAAATTTTTGGTTGTGGACAAAATCTCCTCCTATCATGGCTCAATTGGGAGACCAGGTCTCATTGACTTGGGGGCTGCAACACATACGAAATACATTTGCATGAAATTCCCCACGGAGCATGGCGTTGCAACTGTAAGGGGAAGCCAAACTGAGTCGCGGTCCTGTTACACGAACGCAATCCGAAAGTCTCAAGATCGAAGCTTGAACATGATTAGCGATGTAGCCATGGCCGAGGCTGTTCCAGACCCTGAAAGATTGGGTGGAGAGCTCTTTGAAAATAAGGACATCACGATGACACTAGAAGAATACTTGGAAGATCTAGACCCAAGAATTGTAGGAAACAATTGATCCACCTCGGCAGAAAGGCTGGAATGCTTCGGCATAGACCCACACGACCTAGTCAAGGAATTGCATATTGGGTTGGATTCACCAATTGAATGCAAAGATCAATTGAAGAATTTCTTACTTAAAAGTCTCAATGTATTCGCATGGAAGCATGGCGACATGGTTTAAACTACACAGTGCGATCCGCTTTGAATTCAAAGCCTCAAACAATGTTGCTGAGTATGAGGCGTTATTTGTTGGGCTAAGAATTGCAAAAGCTCTGAAGATCGGATCCATAGTGGCAAATAGTGATTCGCAGCTCGTTGTAAGTCAATTCAATGGGCAATTTTCTGCCAAAGAGACTTCTATGGTCGCTTACTTGAAGAAAGTAAGAGATTTGGCTGTGCACTTCGGAAAAATGGAGTTACAGCACATCCCCAGAGAAGAAAATTCCAACGCTGATGCTCTGTCCAAACTAGCAAGCAGCAGTAATTCAGAGCTACTTAATCTAATCCCAGTTGAGCCCATGTTGACTTCTTCTATTGAGCCAGGACTGGAGATTTTGACAGTAGAAGAAGAGGGATCCTGGATGAATCCCCTGATCGCATATTTTAAGCACCAAACAGTGCCAAACGAGCCAGAGGCAGCTCGGAAATTACAAAAATATGCTGCAAATTTCTTGCTCTTGGATGATCTACTTTATAAACGAATCTACACCTCCCCATTACTAAGATGTGTGGGGCCTGAAGAAGGTCGATATGTAATGAGAGAAATCCATGAGGGCATATGTGGCAACCATGCCGGGGCGTTATCGCTAGCTCGGAAAGCCCTCAAACAGGGATATTTTTGGCCTACTATGCGAAAGGATTCCCATGACTTCGTTCGCAAGTGCGATAAATGCCAAAGACATGCAACCATACCACATCAGCCACATCACAAGCTAACTGTGGTAACTAGCCCTTGGCCTTTTGCAAAATGGGGGTTGACATTATTGGGCCTATGCCTAGGGGTACTGGTAACAATTGCTTCGTGATAGTAGCAATTGATTACTTCACCAAGTGGGTCGAAGCGGAACCTTTGATGAGAATCACCGAGGCCAACACCACCAAGTTCATTTGGAAAAATATCATCTGCCGGTTTGGGGTACCGCACTCGCTGATTAGTGACAATGCGAAACAGTTCAAAAACAGAAGTGTCGATGAGTTATGCGACGATTTGGGAATTAGGAAACTATTCTCATCTCCACATCACCCACAGGCCAACGGAAAGGTCGAAGCTGTGAACAAAACCATAAAAAATACCTTGAAAAGGAAGTTGAAATTCAAAAAGGGCGCATGGGTAGATGAACTCCCACAAGTACTATGGGCACTTCGAACCACCTCCCACACTGCTACAGGTGAAACGCCTTTCTCATTAGCGTACGAGGCTGAGGCGGTACGCCCCGTTGAAATTGGGATCCCTTCGCTTCGTCAAATCCATTACGAAGAAGTTAGAAACGAGGAAGCACAAAGGGCCGGTTTAGATTTCCTCATGGAGAAGCGAAGTGATTCCCCGGGTGGTGATGGCCGGGTACCATAAAAAGATGGCTCGATACTACAACAAAAGAGTGAAGAGTCGACGCTTTAATATTGGGGACTTGGTTCTCAAAAAGGTCCTTCCTTCAACACAGGAACCAGGAGTAGGGACTTTAGGTCCTAACTGGGAAGGCCCTTACAAAGTATTCGCCGAGGTGGTGCCTGGAACATACATGGTTGAAGACCTGTCTGGAGTACCCCTATGTAATCCTTGGAATACGGACCACATTCGTCGTTATTTTCAATAAACTAAATTCCTCCTCAATGATTGCAACATTATCATATGGTTTCATAAAACTGTGGGTCAGCTGCGTTGAAAATTACGTTAAATTCTATATTAGACAAACGTAATGGATAAATGCAAGTTCCAAAATTACTTTGGTCATGACACCATACGCCCCGCTATGCATAAAATTGTTGAAAACAAGGGACTCTTATAAAGCCCACACGGCGATCACTGCGTAAGAATTGAGTGCGCTAGCACCGTAAAAGTGTTAGTACAACCGAAACTGTGTATGCATATCTTACAAAGTATGACTTAGATACGTTCAAATGTTTGTCAAAATTAGATCTCACTGGTAAGCATAAATGCCTCAAACCACTCAGATCTGAGGGACTATACTCATTAACCATGCAATACGTTCATACGACATTTGTGTTTAAAAGCATTCATAGTTAGCCAAATGTTTTCATATAAAATGGAACTCTTGATTAGGGTCAGATATAATCAGCAAACGTGGATGCATTAAGTTAGTTCGTACACACAGAATGCTCTCTTAAGTGTTAAACGTTTCCGCAAAATGGTTGATACTTTCAAACATACATTCAGACGAAGCATTTGCAAGACATGTGTACTAAGTACTGTGTAATCAAGCATAAAGGATAAACGTAAAAGTTCCTATATTGTATTGGTTGCAAAACCACATGCCTCCGCCAAGCGCGAACTTTGTTAAAAACGAAGGACCCCTGTGAGCTTACACTACGACCACTACGTACGGATTGAAAATGTTCACGCCATTAACAGAAGTTCATACAAAATTGTATATGTAGGTGTTACAGAGTATAAGGTAAAATTGCTCAAAAGTTGGTCAGAATCAGACCTAATTAGAAAACGTGGATACATTAACCTTGTTAGATCTGGGGGATTAGAGTACACATCTTATCATACAATTCAAGTGCATTTTACATCATCATACAAGACATTTACAACTACAAGGCATCCGCACTTGTAAACACTCATGCTTAAACAGTTTGAAACGTTGCTGCCAAAATACTGGACAAAATATAAATTAGTCATTTCATTCATAAAATTAAGGCATTTACAAACTGAAGGAATGATACATTTACAATGTCAGGTGCTGGGGCACTTAAAAAAAAAACAACAACAACAACAAAACAAAAACCTAACGGTAGGGCAAAGATAGGAGAGGATTATTGAGGGGGGGCATCTTTTGAAGAGCCCATGCCGGATGCATCCAGAGGATCCGCAGGAGCATCTTGAGTCTCGGGGTATAAGGCTTCGATCGAGGACAGGTCCAAAGTCAGAAAGGCTTCCTTCACGTCCCCCAAAGCCATCCTGGCCCCTAAGTTCCCAAAAACCCGCTGCATAGCCTCATACTCTGGGGTCTCTTCAAAAGTATCTTTGAAGTTTTGGACAGCCTCCGACACTCTGGTATTTAAAGAATTTTCCACTCGTGTCATGACAGTCTGGTCCAGGACCTCAGTGATCCTCGTTTGCATATGCTTCTCCAAAGAGACAAGGTCCTCCTCTGCCTTCCTCCTAGCTTCCACCTCTCTCTCCAATTTTTCGCTGGCTGCTACCACCTCGGCCTCTAGCTTAGAGTTGGTTGCGTTAGCTGCGGACAAAGCTTCAGAGGTGATTGACTGCGCTCGATTGGAATCATCTAGCCTTTTGTACAGAGCCGCCAGGTCTGATTCAGAGGACCGGAGATCATGCTTCAGTTTATCATTGTCCTCCTGGAGGCGCTTCAAATTAGCCCTCTCTTCTGAAGAAGATTTACGGGCTATGGACAGCTGGGCCTTGAGGTCATTGATCTCCTTGAGCATATTATCCGCATGGCGGAGAGCAGTCTCAACATCCCTCTTGTCCCGTTGAGCTACCTCCACGGAGGACTCTACCTCGTCAATGAGGGTCATATCTCTAGCGTTCATAGCCTTGGAAACAAGTAGCTTCCGAGACGGAGTGGAACTGGAGGAGAAGGCAGCCCAACCCTCTGTCCAAAACTGCTAAGTAATTAGGGCCGCCCTGGCTGGAGGGGAACTGGGGGAATCGAACAACGAAGGGCTGAAGGCGACATCTCTGGGGAGGATGCTAGTTTTGATATGATTGAGCTCTTCTGCTCCCTCAGGTGTCACTTCATAATTCAAGCCCGGAATGGACACGGATGGGTCGTCCTCCAAGTCTTCAGTTATTGCTGGCGGAGGTGCGGATGTGGACTCCTTGCCTTTACCCCTTCTGAGCCTCTTCAAGGGGGCAGGCTCCTCCTCCAGTGCCTGCTCAGATATGACCTCAGATAAGATAGGTGGCATTGAGGCGTCCCTAGTCTCTCTGCCCCTCTTGGATCCACCTCTATCCGACCTCTTCCCCTTCCCTTTGGCCATACCTCTCTCCGGGTCTACCTCCCCCTCAATGTTGGGCTGTTGAGGACCCACTGGCAGCAGAGTGGGCGGTGGCAGTAGAGCTGGAAGGGGGCCCTGAAGTTGGGAAGTAGACTTCTCAGATACTTCCTTCGCTACCCCAACTTGAAGGTTGGCCAGAACCGCTTTCTGCCTTCTTTCAATCTCGCTGCCGTGGCGCAGGGCAAGAGGGATCTTCTTAGCCATAAGACCCTTTAAAGAGATCTTTGGAAATTCCTTGGAACCTAAAAAAAATGATGATGAGGCTACGAGCATAAAAAGTGTAAGATAAAGCAGTAATAGGGAAACGAACGTACTCATGGCTCGCATAAGACCGTGTTTAACAAACAGTTTGTTTTGCTGAAGGACCCCTTGGAAACTACCCTTGTATGCAAACAAACGCCTCACGGCCTCTAGGTCTGCGTCGGGGAGAAGGCGAGAAAAAGTGTCCCCTGCCATAGACCAATAATATGTTAGGAAGCAGTCAAGAAAAGTGAATATAAATGAAAGAGCAAAAGACGAGTGACACTTAAAGACTCTAAAACAGGTACAAGACTCACTAGGTAGGGAAAGAGTTCGGGGAACTGTAATTTCTGGACTGGGATCCATGGGGGAGCTCTGCCACTCCCCGGAAACCCAGAACCACTGGTTCCTCCAGTTCTTTATTGAGGTCGGGTGACCGGTGATAACTGGAGGATATGACCCCCTGGGAGACAGGTAATACCAGTCCTTGAAGTCCGACCTCACATCTCTCTCCCTTCTAACTAATTTCTTCAAAGTGTAGAGGGTATGAATGATGTGCAGTGAGATGGGGTGGTCTGGATTAACCTCTTGCCACACCAGCCAAGTTCTCACGGACTGGGTCCAGAAGTTGGGGGCCAGCTGGTAGGGGCACAGGTTATAACTCCTGAGCAACGCCCTGAAGAAGGGGTGCAGAGGCAGCCTCATCCCGCAAGAAAGAGCGTCGTAGCATATGGCTGCTTGACCTTGAGGAGGGCTGCAAGGCCGGCAAGAAGATGTAGGGTGAACCAATTGAACCCCTTCTGGAATTCTGAATTTTTCCGAAGCCCCATCCAAGTCAACCCTTCGAATTTCAGTAGCAACCTCGCTGCTCTCCCATGACTCCGGGTGTGGATCGGGATCAACGTGATAGCCCGAGACCTTGTTAACCTGGTCAACCCAATCCTCTACTTGGGTGACCTCCTCTGCGGACAAACTCAATTCTTCCCTATGTGCCCTAAATGGGGCCCTAACGATTAAGCCAAGGTCCTGGTGACCAGAAGAAGATCCTGCCACCTCTTCTCTCCTCAGATCCCTGTCCCGTTTGCTCCGAAGCTCTGTCAAACATGCCTCCTCCTCGGATGACAGATGAGCCATGTAAGTCTGATGTTTATCTTCTTCGCTGTCAGAATCACTCAAATAGATTATGCCACTGTTTTTCCTATTTCTCCTCTTAATCTGCTCTCTAAAGAAGCGGGAACTAAAAACCGATAAAGAGATGGGGCAGAAACCTCTGACGGGAACCGCCATTGCTAGCATTTCCTCTGAACCCGTTCCCCCAACTCTTTCCATTTTTTCTTTTTTTGGTTTTAAAGGTGGGTCAGACTCAACAAAGGAAAAAACAAGGTGCAAAAATGAAATTTTCAAACCCGTAATGAGAAACTAAAAATGAAAAAGTCTCGCATATATAGAGACCAAGAAGTTTACCTTCAAATGACGAACGCTTGAAACGGTGCACTGGAAATGAAGAACCCTTGAAGAGAAGTTTCGAAACTCGCAGTAGAGAAGAAAACGGTGCAAACTTTCGCCAGAGAGTTGCTGCAAAGATTCTTAGAAAATGGCAAAGGGGAGATAACCAAATGAGGGAGGATTTATAGAGATCCCAATGATCTGGATTCCTCGATTTTTGTGAGCTGTATGATTAATGTGGTTAACCCATGTTTCTTGGAAAATGGGCTAATCAAAGCGCCAGCCGTCAAAAGGGAGGCACAAAACCCTTCAGCTGCCAAAGTGTCTCCCACGCGCGGTGACGTGTCCTCCTCCATACTCATCATTGTTCTTAGAAACAGACACCAGTAGCCCCTTTGTATTAAAATCGCCACTAAAGAAACGCGCTCGTAAGATCCTGTTCCTACTTAAGAGGGAAAATCCGAGGCAACAGGTCGGCTATAATATGGACCTGAACCTCACATAAGGAATGCCATTATTGCCCCTCTTAAAAGTTGCTGCGCTACGCAGTGGCTCCTAGTTAAAGGATGGAGAAGCGACTGCGGGATGTTGGGTGTAGCAGGCAACGGAACTAAGTCAAAAGTTACTGCTGCGAAATTATGTCAAATCCTACACGAACATAAATGATCCCTTCGGACTTGAGGGACTAGTGTTGAAACCGGGCCCAAAGGAGGCACAGTGATCCACCAGTAGGGGCCCAATAGAGGCCCAATAGACCTTGACCCACAGCTAAGGCCTCACGTTGGGACAATTGTCGAGGTGGTACGTCAAGGAAACCTCTCTAGCCGACCTGGTTAAACGCATGGCCGATGTGCTTTATGCTCAGCCGGGGCACTTTATGGCGTTGATCAGAAGAGAGACGGAGTCAGTGATGAGATGTTGCCTTTACTAAGATGTGACAGACGCCCATCCCCTACAAAACGTAGCAATGATTACAGTCAAAAAGCAAGGTTGTCACATCCAAGAGTTAGGGTGAAGACAAGTGTAAAGTACGCCACGTGTCATGATCCGATGCAACAGTTCCTCTATAAATGGAGCACGATTGTCTCCAAAAAGGGGGTTAGCATTTTTTCTCACCCTTAACAATATATATATATATATCTCTCTCTCCCTTTTCTCTCTTCTACACATTTTATATCTCCCTCACCCAACATATATTTACCTAAAAGTGAGTACTGACTTAGGCATCGGAGTGCAAACGGAAGTCACCTCGGCCCCCTTTTGCAAACTGATTGTTTGTCACAGTGCGCAGGAGATCCACGTGTTCAAGAGGGAGGAGCTGAGACGTGTTGGTCCAAGGTCCAGCTAGATTTTGTGGTCAACATTTTAATGCTACAATTCTTGCATTTTTTTCTTCCTATAACTTCATGTAGATTTAACATTTTTGCTTCAAAAATTATTTTTTTAATAAACAAACGATGTCACGCCTCAAAGTCCAACCCGATGATCACACAAATAATGAATAAGTAAAGCAAACTTTGTGATACCACTACTGATAACACATTTTAAATTTTTGATTTAATCCGAGCTTTTTTATTATATGTACCCGTTAATTATATATTAAATCTCATGTTAATAATATTTAAATATTAATAGTTGTTGAATAAATTATTTTCTTAAATTTTATATTATCAATTATAATATAAATACAAAAACTTTCGAAATTTATTCGGAAAAAAAAAAATCAGAATTTTCAGATCAGAATATTTTCGGAATACTTCGAAAAGATTTCAATCGAAATTTCGGAAGTTTTGGAATTTTGAAACTCGTTCTAATTCCAATCCGATTTTTTCGAAAAATTTCAGAATTCGAAAGTTTCGGATTTCGGATTAATTGGAATCGAATTTTCCAATCCAACTTGGTGCCCTAGTACGAACAATAGTCATATGGATCCCTCTTCATAATTGTAACAACTGCTAGCATGTGTAGACATGGTAATTGCTCAATCTAAAACATCCTACATATGCATGTACGTTGCTCTATATCAACAACGAAGGACGAGTTTTCACCACAAATTGAAAATTATTGTCGGACTTATGAAAATTTATATTTCATCAATATTTGGATTTCCTAATATTTGAACATAAGGTCACAAATTGAATGCTTACCCACAATTTTTGCATAACCAAGCTTGTATAGTTTGTCTCAAAGCTTACATTAAAGATACAATAAGATAGTTCTTGGCTTCCTTTGGCACCACATTCTAGTTCTTGACTTCCTTTGTCACTGCATTCACTTATTCAACTATATTAGGCATCATAGTGAAATATCTATTTGCAGTCATGTGATATCGTGACCACCTTTCATTACCAACTTCATTCTACAAAGAAAACAATGTAAAGCCTGTCAATCTAGCTAATTTGTGACCTCACATTGGATACAAGAATTGAATGCCTGAATTAATTTCTCATGTACTCCCCAATATCTTCATTAATTGATTCCAATTGAAGCATGTGGTATTTATGCTCTAATAACGTGTACGCACGAATGGCCAAATTGAATGATTAGGTTGTGTTGTGACCCGATTTACCAGAGTTGTTGGAAAGTACGATCAAATAGTTCTTCGATGAACTACGAGTTGGGGCAGAGTCTACTAATATTTAGTTGTATCTGAACCAATTCTATATGTCCATTCTTTTCTAGTATATTTTACTACTACTTTTTCTCATGAAAAGATCTTCAAGGATTTTCCTTCATTACCAGCTCTAGTGTTCTTTACTTATTTTAAGTATTGTTTGCTTTCGACGCGATTAATTAATTATTACTTATCTAAATTTAATTATTTGATAATTAAAATTTACTTAAAGAAGTACACATACTCACTCCCTCTAGGTGTTAATTGAATCAACATTGTATATTTCACCAACCAAAATAAAGGATTCATGGTATCATGGTGTATTTATAGATGATTCTTAGGTTCTCCAAAGACAAATTATCAAGTACATTGATTTTAAAAAAATAACATAACTTGCTTCCATGTAGAGTATCCGTTATTATATTTCAAATGTCTTGACCTAAACGTTATACATTGCTTGGAAGTACCTAACAAGGCCCACAACTATGATATCCCTACACTGGTCACTAATATCCCTAAAGAAGGTCAAGTAAATGAAGATCTTAATCAATAAGCATAGTAGTATAAATTCCAGAAAGAGGAAATTTTTAGTTACACTTGCTTGGAATCACTTTAAAAGACAAAAGACTAAAAGGGCATTGGAAGACTACATGCAATTATTGCAAGTATATTTGTGTCTAGATTGCGTTGCTAGACCTCTACACTAGAAAGCTATTGATACAAATCGAGACGCACAGAATTAAACACCGGAATGTTCCAAACCTAGGTTGTTACGGACAAAGAAATCTTGACCCGACAATCACGACACGGAATCGACGATGCGGATTGAAGAACCAAAACTTGCAAAACACCACAAGGATTTATCCAAATTTCTTGATAAGTTTCTGGCTTTGAACGCCACAAATATTCTCGGGAATATTTGATAAGTCCGGGATGAACGCCACAAAAAATCACTCTTTGATAAGTTCGAAAGAAAATATAGTAATCCACCTATAACTTTTATTGAATCCTCAATAAACTGTTTTAATCAAATCAAATCTAATTGTTACAATGAATGAAATTGATATAAATAAGCAAAACAAACCCGGGTCGCGAATGGGCTCAAAATAGAGTCATAATTAAACTAAAATAACTAAAACGTAAAAGGAAATAAAATAATCAAAATTCTGCAAAATCTTATCCCGTTGAGCAGTTACGGCCGTGAAGAGACACTTACGATCGTAAGTGTATTTTTGTTTAAAGATTACGGTCGTGACACTTAGACTTACGACCGTAAATCAGAAAAATCTTGGAATCTTGTGTTTTAGCCCAAGAGTGGATTGCGGTCGTGACATATGGCCCTTACGGCTGTAAATAGACTTCTGATCCTGAAAATTTGATCTTTTGACTCGGCTTGATCCGTTCTTCTTCCCGGCCCGACTTCTCCGTTGAGCTCCTATCCCAAATCACATCAGCTATAAAGGAAAAAATGAAAATTGTTTAACGACTCATCTATCAAGAGCCCTTATGCTTGCTTAAGAGTCTTTCTTCCTGTTCATTCAAGATGTTAGAAAGGTACTCTCAATCGGTGATTAGAAATCGAAGAACGGGAGGCTTTATAAGGAGGATGGCAATTAATTGTCTTAAAATTCAACAGGTTTAAGCTTTTGATGGAAGCGCTATGAAAATCTGTAATAAAATACGAGCCAAGAATATTTTATGCATGGCTAATGAAAGCAGTATAGGCTTCATCAATTTCCTCATCATTTTCCTACAATAAGATGCAACGAATGGTGTGAGCATCATAATATTAAGATTTTGTATTATAGCGTCCTTGATTTCATGAAATGCTTTCTTTGTATAACAACCTATTCAAAATCATTTATATTCCTTAGATGAAGCTTGTAGACTCATTAAGCTCTTCGATTTGACTCGTCCTTTCTATGCATTCTAGCTAGCAAGCACAGCAAAGCAGCATGAGTGCTTCGCGCTAGTGGAGCTAGTCGCCAAAAGCAAACTTTTAGGCCGGAATGGGGCCAAATGAGAGCCCCTGCACAGGCCACTAGTACAGACACACTCATTCGTGTCGGTTGTAGAAGACAAAAGGCGCTGGTTGTAGGCGGCACGTATGGTGGCAACACAAAAAGCAATGACTTTACGTGTCTATTGTAAAGGCATCGGTTGAAATGTTAAATACATTGGACGTTAGTTGTTGTTGAACAACTGATGCATAATGTTTAATTTAAAGGCGTCGGATTCAACCCGCAACTGACGCCTTTTTAATTTTTTTAATTTCTCCAATACCTATAAATATCACTACATTCTTCACATAGACATCACCAAATCTATTATCACTCAACATATATATAATCAACGAATGTGTAACAAAATTAAATAAATCAACAAATTGAATTCCAGATTAGTTTCATATTTACAATATTAGTAATTAGTTACAAATTTGTACATTTGAATATAAAAAATCAAAATTTACATACACTCTTGAACGAAGTATTTGGCCCATAAATTCCGAATCTCGTCGATTTCCTCCGTTGAGTAGTATTCTTGAAATTCCTTAAAACAATTAGAAAGAATTATTAATTATTTGTTAATAAAATATAAATCCATAATTAAACAATTCTTAGCATTCAATAACTTATACCTTATCTAAAGAAGTAAGTTGAGAATAGGTTGTGACTATCTCATACATGTTTCTCGTAACATAATAGTCACACTCTTCTCCTCTAGGTTGCTAAGGACATTGAGATTTGCACATTGAAAACTAATATTAGTAATCTAACTAAATATAATATGAAACTAATTCAGAAATTTGTAGTAACTTTTAAAATTTTAGTTTTAATACCAAAATTGTTTTCCAAGTTACATTGCCATTTGCCCTCTTACCTCCTAATGCCCAAACGTTCGAAAGACCCTAAAGTTTCAATGAGTATGAAGAAGTTATAAAAATAATAATAAAATTCAAAATTCCTATAGAAATTTTGGCAGTCTCTCCTATAAATGAACTTATCCAACCTGTAGAGAGACCCTATTATTGAAAATTATCCCAACTTGTCAATAATCATAACACAAATATATCAATTTCACATCAACCTCTTCACATTATTACATGAAACTAGACTAACTTATCCACCATACACTAAACAAAAAAGAATGAACAATGCAATCATTACTTACATATTCAATGACAAGTTGATTTCTATGTTATGCTTACATGACTGTGCTGAATCTATGAAGTACATCGTATTGGCTACACAACAAATCGCAAGCAACATCCAGTGATTCTTACGTATTATGAATGTGTAAATACACCTTTAAATATCAAATTATTCTAATTAAGTAAAAGAAAATAAACAAATAAATAAATAATAATGGTCTTACTCCTGAAAGTACGACGCTAAACTGAATTGCTTAGATCTCAGTGTCTTCATGATTTTAGCCATGTAACTCACAACACTATCTACATTTGTTCTTACTCTAATTGACGCAATCTGTGATAGACATATAAATCCAATTGACTCAACACCGATTTGCTCACACAACTCAGAGAGGAACCTAAAAATAATTAAACCAATGAATAAAAATAAAATGAAAATTTAAATGGAAATTATAAATTTGTGTTAATCGGTCTTATATTGTGAATACTTGCAAGATAGATATACTCAACCATCTCATTATAAGCAAGTCGGTGATATCGTCAACTGTAACATAAATACATTCATCGTTCGTATGATGAAACATAGTTGCGTCTAGAGGCAATTGGATGTAGACAGCAACAACAACAAACAATGTAAGGACTAGAGAGTGTAACAACTTTTAATCATCACCCAGACGTTGTAACGTTGTATCATCAACAAGCGAGGATCTTCGGGTAGATGACATATCAAAACTTTGGGGCTTTTTACATATTTCAAATTTTTTTGCCTATTTTTCCAATTCTTCCTGCAATTACAAAATTTTTATCATCATAACACGTCTAATATAAATTTAAAAGAAATTAATATTGAAAAAAGCTTTTATATAACTAAAAATTATTACCTCTCCTAAAATCACCAAATTTTTAGGCCATTGACAGAAGCTTCCAATAGCTTCCCCCCACCATGGTGTAGTATGGAGATGACACTGGAAAAAGGGATACTTCTGCACATTGTATAATATCATCATCAACCGACTCTTTAACATGGTCAATTAAGAGTTATTGATGGTGAATCACAGTCTCAGGTCCGGATGGAAAAATCATTCCTCTAGCTACTATTTGATGCTCACCATTACAACTTACGGCGAGAATACAATGGATCGGCTTCTATTGTTCAACGTGATTGAAAATCAATGTTAGCCCTTACAGTTGAAATATAATCAATAGTATTCAATGTTAGACTTTGATTACTATTGAATTGAATTGAGTGTTTTACTCTTAAATGTGAGGGTTCCCTTTTTCATTGTTCTTAGTTGAAATTTCAAGAACTTATCAAAGTTTTAATATTTGTGGCGTTCAAAATAGAACTTATTAAAGAATAAGGCAAACTTTGTGGCGTTCAAAAATCTTGGTTTTCGTTTTCACATTGTAACGGGTTTATGATTTCCATATCTTAGGTTTAGGTCAAGAACCTCTCGTCTATTATCTTCTGAATTTAGTTATTTCCAACGTTTTCAGTTTTCAATTCTGTGAGTTCGCCTTTTGAATATGCGGGTCTTGTTCACCCAACTTCGTCATTCAATATGAGTTTTGACTTTCACCCATCTTCATTAGTTTTGGGCTTTCTTTTATCACTCTTTGTTCTTTTGAGCCACTGAACTTATGCTTGAAGCCTTGTCCCATGTAACTTGATCTTTTCTTTGAATTTTTATCTTGGATCACATCAAATCCCTATGAATACAAAAAAATACATAATCAGATTTTATCCTTTCTCTCACTTAATGGATCTATTTGTTCTGACACGATATACTACAATATGAGACGATGGAATGCAATGGCATAGATGGTAGAGGGCTTCCCAAAATGATGATTCACTTGTTCCCCTTTCCATAGGACCTCATGGCATATAACCGAAATGAATCCGCTAGATAGCCACCCATTTCTCTCTTTTTACATCCTCATGGATAGACAAAACAAGGGAAGTTACAGGATGGGGAATGAAGGTTCGCGAAATAGACAGCAAGCAATAGCTTCTCAGCCCCTAACCTTATAAAAGAGCTAGGCGCCCCTTTTATTTAATAATAAGGTAATTGAAGTCAGCTACTCTACTATACTACACTACAAAAGGATGCACAATCTCAACATTCAGAGGGAGCTCAGTGATAGCAGCAACATAGGGCTAATCATTCTGAAGTTGAATTGAAAAGCATTAGAGGTAGCAAACCAAAATAAAATAAGGAAATGAACTTAAGGAAAGAAGGATGCCATATAGGAGGAATACAGCAGCTTATCGTCGCTCGAGTTGATCTCAAACAGTGTGTAACTGGGTAAATTCGGATTTTGTGAGTGAAGTGAAGTTCTCCTCGGGAATGAGCGTAATGAGCTTGAAAGAGGAATAGCTCATAGGCACATTCCATTCAAACTTTTCCATTCCATTCCTTGACTCTTCTTCTTTCACAGATATAGTTCTTGATGCTGCCTTTCTTTCTTTATTACATAAAGAATATGGTCTTCTTGATCCTACAATCATTCCATCCTTTGAAAGTTGATTATTAGGTTGAGTTTGAAGCCTAAGGCGCTTTTAAGCCTTTCTCTTTCATTTCTCGGGAAAGGAACTAGAACTCTAAAATCTTGTTATTAGCTTACTCTTATGCGTATGACATCTTCGTTTTTCTATTTGATATTTATCGAAGAACAAGCAAGATCTAGTTTTCCTTCCATACAAAAAGGAAATGGCATATAGAAAGAGAGAGTCGGAGTAATCGACCTTATATAATCCATTGGAAGTGAGAATTTTTCCACTATTTTTTAGTCGACGATACTCTGCATCAAGCTCTCGTTGACTCACAGATCGTTCCTCAGCGCGAAGACGATCCAGTTCCTCGACACTTCGGAATTTTTGTTCTATGGCTTCCAGCGCCCCTTGGACCCGACGCATCTCCTCCTCTACTACCATGTTATGGAGTTTGGCGAAAAAAATTGTTGTCTAAACCAGTTAATCCAATGTGGGTTGAGTCAACTCCACAACTAGGGCCTGATTTAGGTCTAGCCACGGTCTCAAAGGGCCAACACCATCGTCACTGCTTGCCACAAAAGAGGACAATAATTCACGGTGGATAGGACCAATCAGTCCGATTCGAAGGTAGCAGGCGACTCCGAGTTCCAAACCATATTTTAGAGGGTAGGGTAGGGTAGTAAATAGAAAATAAAGTCCAAGCCATTTCTGATGATGACCTCAGAAAGAATCAGAGCATCCTAGGAAGAATCGAAGATTAAATGTTTTCCTAACGATTGCTATTGAGATTTGGTGAAAGAAATTCATCAGAGGCTAAAAGATTTTTTAATGAAGACGTTGACTTGTTTTTTGGGACAAAAAGTAGTGTACAACCAATAATATTTTCCAGATGTTTATGGGATAAATTATCATCGGATGAGTGACTTGATTCTCCTTATGAGAAAAATAAAATTAGATATGATATAAAGGTAAAACAAATATTGGAGTGAAATTAATGGAGTTTTGACTGTAGCATCTTTGTTGGACCCAAGGCTTTAAGTCGAAGTCAGTTGAGTATATTACCTTCTTGTTTTTACAAATAGAGCTTCCTATGAGACTGCAAAAATTCATGGAGTTTGTGACGATTTGGTGAAACAGTACGAGACAACATGTTTTGAATATGTTTCTCAATCTTCTCCTCCTCCTCCTCCTCCTCCTCATACACTTATATTGTAATGTTGAAAATTTTGAGTGTGATTCTCAATCTTCTACTTCTTCTTATCATACAGTTATATTGTACTATTGGAAATGGACCGTTTTCCTAAGTTTTATGAATTTATTTCTAGTATCATATCATTAATTGTGTCAATAAGAAAACATAGCTAGATATTTTATTGGATGTGCCTCCATTACCTTGATTACAAGATTTTGACATGATGAAAAATAAATGAAACGAAATATCCTACCTAGCAAAAAGTTGCAACAGATGTTTTGGCCATCACAATATCCGGGGAATTCATTGGATTAACCATATAAAACATGTAATTTTTCAAAATGGCCACTTTTTGTAAATTGTTTATATTACCCTTCTTGAAGTTAATTATTTACTTTGCAAAGTATGTCCCTTAACTTAGTTAGATTGATTTATTCCAGTACCTTTTGTAATATTTATATTTTTTAACCTTTTAAGTTTTTCTAAAAACGTTCTATATTGTGATAATTTTTCAAGTGATTTGAGATGATCTTATTTAGTTATATATCCTAATATTATTCCTTCTGAGACTTCTTTTATATCTTTGTATTCATTTATAATTTTATAAAGTGTATTTATATTTTTAACTGTTTCGACTGAATCAAATTCTATTTTATGTAAGCAAGCGTAATCAATATCTTTGTATATATTTTTTAGTTTAGATTGTCCAATAAAATATATATTTTTAGATTTTTCAGCAATAGCTAATAAGAATGAGATTTCATTGTTCTCTAAATATAGTCTATGGTCATTACTATTAGAAGTTGATGCTTGTGAAGTATCCATAAATTATCTGGTTGATAAATTATTATACAAAATTTTTTGGTATAAGTCCATTCTTTAATCTAGTAAAATACAATAATCTATAATATATTGTTCGTATTTTTCTAAAAGTCTATTATATTCTTCAAAAGATATGTTTTCATTTTCCATTTGATTTTTAATATTTTCCATTTTATCTTTCAATTTTTCTAAAAGGCTATCTAGTCATTCGATTGTATATCCGACATTATGCTTAGACTGTATTTGTCATAATTTTATGTTCTAAATTTATTTTAAGTTGTAATATATCATATTAAATTATAATATATTGATCATGGTTTTCTAAAAGTATGTAATATTGTTCAGATGATTCATTCATATCTATTAATTGAGATATAATGTTATCCATTTTTTTCATTATTCTTTCTAACAAATTATCTAATCATTTAATAGTATAATTGATAATTGATAATATCTATGTCAGTCATGATATCTATGCTTGGTTCAAATGATATATTATATTTTGAAATATTTTTCTTTCTCTTTTCTAATTTATCAATTATATCTTGAATAACTTGTATCATTATAGATCTTATAGTACCTCTAGCAAAGTTTTCTATCAATTTTTCTTTAAAACTTTTTAATATCTCTTGTAATGCATATAGTTGCTCTTAATATCCTATTTTATCAATTTCATTCTCATATTCAATACATTTTTTACTTTTGATATTCTTTTTAACTTTATATGGACCTCTCTTAGATCTAGATTTTTTCAAGATATAATTTATTTCATCCATGATATTAAGATTTTCAAAAACTAGTAAAGAAAGACTCATCTCTTTCATCACTGTCATAATCTATTATAGGATCATAATCATAATCGCTACTAAATACATGCTCTAAATACAATTCATTATTTATTTCAATATTATCACTATCAAGCCAGAAGTAAATAATTGATTTTGTAATTTCTAATTCTAATAATATTTTTAATGTTGGAAAGATAACAGACAAACATGGCATATAAATATGATATAAATTTTTTACATCATTATTTGGTCTAGTAAATTGTTTATACATGAATAAATGTTCAATTATGTTATGATATTCATCCTTATAAGGACTGTTTTGATAATTAAACTTAATAATTCTGAATTCTATCATGTTAAAAGCTCTTTTTCCTCCTAATTCCGTAAAGATAGATATATTAAGAATACTAACATCTTTTCCTGTTATCAATACATTTGTATTTTCCTTCTATTGTTAATAACCTTCAGACTTATAGGTTTCTGCTCCACACCCTTCAATGGCCTCCTGCCTTCACGGGTTATTAGCTAAACCTGGATGTCTTCACTGTATAACTTTGATGGAAATTATTTTAGGACAGAGTGTAAGGATTTTTCTTAATAATATATCTTCTTTTTGAAAATTAGATTTAAAAGAAAAGAATTTAGAAACTCATCATATTTTTATAAATCAACTGGAATTTTATTGATAATATGAAGATTGATACAAGGTTGGTATGAGAAATTTTCAAAGACAGATTTTTTGGCTTTCTCACAAACTGAGTGCTCTAGTGATCTCTGCATTTTCCTAGCTTAAAGGCTTCTATTTATAATACTACATGAAATACAATTTCGTCATTGCTTACATCATGGGTTTAAATAATAAGACTCAATAATTTATATCATAGGGACTCATGTCCCCCCATTATCTTCACATGGCTACATTATAGGAACACCTATCCCTACATTATTTTCAGTCTTCACATGGCCCATACATAGTGCTGCCTTGTTTCATTAAAGCAGATTCCATCTTATCTTCATCTTTGTTGGCATTTTAAGAGTAGCTTCCATCTGTTCATCAATTCTGTTGGCATGTGGGGCAATTCCTGGCTATACACGATTCTTGTAGAGTTGTAAAGCTTCCATTGATCTGATGTCTATCAAACTTGTCAATGTATTCTTTTAAGATTGTTGATTTTTCCTTGCCTCCATTAGTGAGAAGAGTCCATTGTTCATATTGACATAAGCATTTGAATTTTTTCTCATACAAATTTTTTGCAATGTTATAGAGGACTTTTATCCCTAACACTCTGCGGGATCTGAACCATGATCTTGTAATATTTGGTACTGGCTTGGTATTTTTTCCAACTTCAATTTGGAAATTTCGAGCAATATATCCAATCGTGATAATATGCTCAGCAGGATAATATATCATTCCATCAATTTCAGGACTGGTTGAATAAAATTTTAAATATATAGATCTTCCTTGTGCAAATTTTAAATTTCTCCTTTTAATAGATCATCAAAATTTTCAATCTATTTTAAGTCTTTTCCTGGTTAGATAAGATCCAAAAATTCATAATCTACAGTCATTTTTGTCATAACGGGATCTCCTCCCTGAGTAACGATCAATCGTGGGTATACATGATTTCCAGATGAAATATAATAACAATCGCATTCTTGGAGTTCATAAATAACTTTGGCAGTAGTTTTATATTCGTCTTCTTTTGGTAAAAAAGAGAAATCATTTTCCTCTTCAGCAAGAATTTTAATTACCCTTATATGTTCGTCTTTTATATTAATTGTTACTTTTTGAGAACTTGTTTCATTTATGACAATCTTCTTTGGACTTGGACTTGGTTCATCTCTTTTTATCTTTGGTCCACCACCGCTTCCAGAAGATGTACCTATTTGTATTGTACGAGTTGATATATTTGGTAAAACCTATTTGGTATTTAACGACCCGATTAGTGATTCAATTTCACTAACTCTGTCGCTCAATTGTTTGGTATATTTGGTTTGAGAGACAGAAAGTTCCATCAATAATTTAACATTTTGTTGAAAGTATTCTGCCATCTGTTCAATTCCATCTTTTATATCTTCAGCTTCCTCTATGAAAAAGTTCATTCGCACTCTAGCATCCATCATTGACTCTTTAATATCATCCATCTACAAGTTCTATATTTCTACTTAGAAAATCTGCAAGATAATTATTGACACATTTAATAAAAAATTATATCAAAATTATAAAATGTCAAATAAGTTTGCCATCTATGGAGCCTCCTATATTGAGGTTCTTGTGGTAATTTATTTTTAACTAAGCCTGCAACTTGAGAATTATCAGTTTCAACAATGAATTTTTTGGATAATAAAAATAATGAAAACTTTTTTATTCCTCTGATAATTGCTAACAAATCTTTTTCATGTGTAGTATAATTTATTTCTGCTTGGTTAAATGTTCCACTAAAATATTTGTAAATTTCATTAAGATCTGTTTTTAATATTGCTACCCAATATTTATCTGAGGCATCGGTATTAACTATTAGATTATTTTTTTCATCTGATAATCTTAATTTTGATAAATTTTTACATTCTTCCTATAGTGATTTGACAATTTCTGTGTGTTCATCACTCCATCTTTTGGTATTTGTTTTTCTAAGTAAAAACTGAGTTTTATATCTCTTTTTTTGAGAGATTTTCAATAAATCCTTCTGCATAATTTAAACGTCCTAAAATTTTTTGTATTTATTCCTTTGATTCTAATTTATCTGAAAAACTTTCTATCTTTTTAGATATGTGGGTTTGTAATTTTATTCCTCTTTTATCTATTGATAATCCAAGGAAATCAATTTCTTATTTTTCTATTATAACTTTATTTTTTGAAAGAACAATTCCTTCTTTTTTGCATTCATTTATAAATTTTATCAAATGGTTTCTATGTTCCCCTCTATTATTAGAACATATCAATATATCATCAACATGGACAATTAAGAATTCATTAAATTTTCTAAATATGTTATTCATTCTTCTTTGATACATTTGTGGTGCATTTTTCAAACTAAATGGTATAACCATCCATTCATACTTACCTTGAGCTGTACTAAATGCTGTTTATTGAATAATATCTTCTCCCATTTTTACTTGTCAAAATCCTGATTTGCAATCAAATTTGGAATAGCATTGTTTTCCTTTTGCAAGGTTTATTAGTACTTCTTTATTTGGTAAAAAGTATCCATCAAATTTGGTATATTTGTTTAATTCTTTATAATTTATCACCATTCTAGCTTTTCCTCTTTTTTTTTTCAGAATGTTTCATTATCATGAAAGCTGGATTACTATGGGGACCACTACTAGGTCTGATTAATGTTTGGTTGATTAATTTTTGGTTGAGAAATTCTTTTATTTGAGTTTTAAATTCTTGTGTATCTTGTATGGTATACATCATTGGCATAACTCTTATAATAATATTTTTTGTTAATTCTATTTTAGCTTTTGGATGATGTGGTTTTCAAAATAATAATGGATTCTCTCCACAATTTTTTTCTAATTGATCAATGATTTTTTCCATGCTTGTTTGTATATTTGTTTTCAAGGTTTTTTGTTTTTTTATATATATATACATTTTTCTTTTATTTTTTATTTCATTTTGTATAATTGATTTTTTGTCCCATTTATTACCACCCTGTGTTGGCTGAACTCTGTAAGATCTAAATTCTCTTAGTATTTTTAGTAAATGTCCACAAGGTGTATGTAATATTATCATGTAATTATTTTGTTTATAATATTGAAATTGATGTATAAAGTCATTTCCCAGTAATATATCACATTCTAATTTTTTAAAATTATATATTTTATTTACAACTATTTGTTTACTTCCAAGTATTATATCAATTTTATCGGCACTATTAATTATTTGAGTACTTTCTCCTGTTACTCTCGTAATTTTTATCTTTCCATTAGTATTCCATGATTTTATTAAGAAACTTTTTAATATTGTTATATCACTTCCTGTTTCAATTAATGCACAGGTTGTTATATTTGTTTCAACAATGGTAACTTGTATATAAATAACTAATGGAAAACTTATTTGGTTATTCATTTATTCAGCTTTCTTATATAGTATAGTTTGACCATTATGGGTTATGTATAATCCTTCACGTTTTATACTATAATCTTACAATCCATTTAGGAAACTCATTCCTGACATTATATGAGGATTTACCATACTATTATCTATATGACATGGTACTAGGAGATTTATTCCTCCTATTTTTATTGGTACTTTAACTTCAAGTTCAGTAATTTGTAATTGTCCATCAAAAATTTATATATCTATACGGATCAATTCTATGAGATATTAATCCTTTATTCCTATTTGAAGCTATATGACATTCACTAGCTCTTGTATCAATTAATATATTTGATCATTTTACATGTTCTTTTCCATTTAAATATTCATTTTCTATTTTCATATTTCCAACATTACTATGTAGTTTTATTTCCTTAGTATTACTAGTTTTTCCTAATTATTTTCTATTGGGTAAACTTGTTGACCTTCTAATTAATCTGTCATCTTCAAATTTTATGTTCTTATTACGGTATTCTTCTTCCCTTAATTCTATAATTTCTGGCTTATTTTTTTGTTATAGTAAGTTCATAGTTTCTTGGGCATAAACTTATTTGTTTATCTGGTTCCATAGCTCTTCCAATATCTTTGCATTCTTTATGAATTTCAATATATGATTTTTTAGAATAAATATTTCCATAATTAGAATTAGTAAATGTGTATAATACTCTATATTCTATAGTCATAATTTTATCATCTGGTTCCATTATATCATCTTTATGTAATTTGAAATGTAGTCCTAAAACTTCATTAGAGTTTCTATCTTTCAATGATATACAATATTTTGGGTAACATGTAAATATTAGTTTCTTATATGCTAGATTTCCTTATACTGTTCCTAAATGACTGTCTTTTAAATTTATTATTCTTCCATCATGTAAACTTACAATAAAAGGAGAATCTAATCCTTCTCTAAACAAGGATTTAAACATTATTTGGATATATGCTAAATAAACATATTGGATCTTTTCACTTTATTGTTATTGATCCTTGTTAATAATTCTGCAACCGTATTTTTTGTTAAAAGATTTAATTTGTGTGTTCCTTGAGTAGTTCTAACAACTATTGCCTTTTCAATTTTATGATATTCATTTATTGCTACTCTTTCTTTTCTCCATATTCTGTCTAATACTAGTTGTCTACCCGTGCAATGAACGGAATATATAATTTTTAAATCATAATTTTGAAAATATCTTGATTCAATCATATCAAATAAAAAACATAATTTAAAAAAAAAATTCAATACAAAATGTTATTGAATTTGAAACTTTAAAAAAGACAAAAATATTCAAAATAAAAAATGCTACATGTACACTAAGTATACCGCGCCACTCAAAATTTGACACTCATTTAAATTTTTTATATAAATTTTATTTTTTGACTTTTATGTACATTTTCTCTGAAATTTTGCTCACCACATCACATGTTTCCCTTTTAATATGTTATAATTTTTTGTTAACTATATTTTTTTAATGTGTTGCTTACATATATTTTATTTGAAATCCAATATATTAATTAATATATTTTATTTTCCTTATTTTTTAAACATGCCAATTTTTGTCAAAATGATAAAGCCTCTGTTTCGTAATAATGTTTGGTTTATAAACTTATTTATTTATGATTTTGAATTAAACAGTAATGGCTGGAAATTGGAGAAAGAAAATATGTGCGGTTAAAAAGTTAATAGAAAATAATTAATTATTTTTGTAACACGAGTATTGAAGAACCTATTCATTTATTGACATATTAGGAAGTAAAATTTCAATAATTTTATTTTTATTTTGAAAATATATTAATTCAATTTTTTCATTTCTAACTTAACAAATTTATATAACATATATTTATTTATTTCAAAATATATTAATCCAAATTTTCATTTTCAATGTAACATATTTACATAGATATGATATGATATGATATGACATTTATTTTTGTTCAAATATATTAATCCAATTTTTTCATTTCCTAAATAACACATGTTATTGAATTTGAAACTTTTAAAAAAAACAAAACTAATTAAAATAAAAAATTCTGCATGTACACTCATTGTACCGTGCCACTCAAAATTTGGTACTTCATTAAATTTTTTATATAAAATTTCTTTTGACTTTTATTTACGTTTTTCTCTAAAAATCTGCCCACCTTATTATCTATTTTCCTTTTAATATATTATAATTTTTAATTAACTTTATTTTTTTAATATGTTGCTTACATATATTTTATTCAAAATCTAATATATTAATTACTGTATTTTATTTTTCCTTGTTTTTTAAACATATTATTTTTTTTCAAAATGATGAAATGATTAAGTTTTTTTACCAATTTATCATTGATAGCAAATAATGAATTATTTTTGTAATATACTTATTGAAGAACCTACTCATTTATTGACATATTAGGAAGTAAAACTTCAATGATTTTATTTATTTATTTTCAAAATATATTGATTCAAAATTTTAATTTCTATCTTAACAAATTTATATAGCATGTGTTTATTTATTTTCAAATATATTAATCCAAAATTTTCATTTTCAATGTAACACATTTACATAGATACAACATTTATACATGTTCAAATATATTAATACAACTTTTTCATTTCCTACGTAACACATTTATATAGATATCAGATTTATTTAAGTTCAAATATATTAATCCAATTTTTTCATTTCCTACATAACATTTCTACATAGATATCACATTATTTATGTTCAAATATATAAATCTAGTTTTTTCATTTTCAATGTAACACATTTACACATAATACATTTATTACAACTATTACTAAATATGTAATAAATAATAATTTTTCCTATAAAAATCTTTTATCTTTTCTTTATTTTTATTTATTTTTTATTTTTTTATTCTATATATAAAAGTAGAAGTGATATAAAAATAAAAGTAAGGAGAGAGAGTCATTAAATGGAATTTTCCCTCCAAAATGACTTTCACTCCTCACTTCTACTTTTATATATATAATAATAATAATAATAATAATAATAATAATAATAATAATAATAATAATAATAATAAAGATAAAGATAAAGATTTTCCATTTTCCTATTTTCAAATCTAAAGATAATTTTTGTATTTTCCTGAACTTAATGTTATCAAAAGTTACTTTTAATCAATAACTTTCTATTCCTTCATATTCTTGTATACTTTTTTTTCTATTTCTTTATTCTGATTCTGATTCATTACTTTCTGAATTTGTTTCACTTATATAGACTTCTTGATCATAGTATTTTTCAATGTCAGATATCTCACTTAGTTCACTTTCTATTTCTAAATATTCTTTTTGTAATATTTTAACTTTCTTTTTGTTACAATCAGGGTTTATATGTCACATTTCTCTACAATTCCAACATTTGCATTGACTTTTGTCTTTCTTATAAGTGTTATTTTTCTGTTATTTATTTGGATTATATATCTTCTTCTGTAATATCTTCTCTTAGGTTTTATATATTTTTTCCCAAAGTTTCTAAATTTTTTAAACTTTCTATTTTTATATTTTCTTTTATTATTTTTTCTTCTTTCAGGGTTACATCCTCATTGGGTAGATTTTTCCATATCTTCAAAACATATTATAGTTAGTTTTTCTGATTTCTTTAATAATTATCTTTGTTGACATATACATGCTAATCTTTCAAATAGAAATTTTATCCTTGATCCTAATGTTCTAGGTATTTCAGGATTATCTCTGATAAATTTTTCAAATTCTATTTTAAAGTATATTCCCCATGAACCGAGTAATTTGTTGTAATACATATCTCTGTATACTTCTTGATTTTCATTACTATAGAATTGGACATAATAGTATTCTTTGAATTCACAAGTGTATTATTTGATTTTACACATATCACATATTGTTAAATTTATTAATCTCATTCTTGCATTATCTTTTTCTATAATTGATTCTGTTTCAGCCTTACTTATCCAATTTTCTCCTAAAAATTCATTCGCAATATAATCTACTAACTTTTCTATCTGATTTTATTAGTTTTGTTTGTAAATTTCTTCTTATTAATGGTTTTGTATCACTGCTTATTCCTTCCCACCAATTTCTAAAATGTCCTTAAAAAGATGCTACTAAAAAATCCATCATTCTTTCAGTATTTTCCCATGTATCATTTTTATTGTACAAAAAGAACAATATCATTGAATCTTCCTCAGTTAATAAGGTTTTTTTAGTATATATTTTACAATCCAAATATAGTTTTATTCCTCTATGATTAATAAGTTTATCATAATTATTATTTGATTCAAATCTATCTTTATATGTATTCCCTTTAGGTGATTGTCTATCTCTGATTCTATCATAATATTGTTGGTGTGGTTTACTATATAAATGTGCATAACTTTCATCCGAATCTGGTAATTTTTGTTTGGAAATTCCTATTAGAGCTGAGCTAGGTGCTCCTCCGGTATTCATTAAAACTTGGTATTCATTAAAATTTTCTAGGCTTAATTGGTCAAAATTTTCTATAAGCAAATCTAATTCTTCATTCATTTTTATCTTGTTCTTGTTCAGTTTTTTCTTCATCTTTTAGTTTCCCTAAAGTTTTTTCTATGGATTTTTGTAATTCTAATTCTTCTTCTAGTATTTTTTGGTAATATGTTTTTTTCTAAATTCATCATCCATACTTCTTACTTCTGTTATAATTTTTTCTTGTTCAAAGTGTTTCTTTCATATTCTAAGTATTTCTTTTGCTATAAGTTTTTTTTTTTTTTTTTGTCTATTTTCTTATTTTTATTTTTATTATTTTCTTTGAATTCTCTAATCTCTAGTTTTAGTATATTTATATCATTTCTTATTTCTTTTAATTCATTTTTTACTTCTTGAACATCACTTATTAATGATTTTATTAATATCTTCAGATCTTCGATAAATTCACTTATTGACATTTTATACTCCTGGTTTAGTAGTTTGGATTTTTTGTACCTTGAATAATCTATCGTACATATCATTTATTTTCATTTCTAATTTTTTGGTTCTTTCTTCTATTGATATTACTCTTTCATTATCATTTTTCCTTATTTTCTCATTTAACTTATATATTTTTTCTATGATTATTTCAATTTTATCTTGATTAATTAATTTTCCTGACTTTCTTTAGAATTCTTTTAAAATCTCTTCATCTATATTTTTAACTTATCCTATCATATCTTTTAATTCTTTAAATTGTATTGTTAGTTTACTTTGAATATTTTGTAATTTTTCTTTGATATTCATATCTTATATATTTAACTATTGTAATTCTTCAATAGCCAATTTATCTTGTATGTTTATATGTTTATATGTTTGCCATAAAAATACACTTATCCAGTTTAATTGCATGTTAAGAAATTCATCAGATTCTCCCCATGAGCTTAATGATTTCTATTTTATAATTATCGGGTAGTATTAATGTATGCGTAATCATAAATCTTGGTGTATATATTATGTATTTATTTTTATTTTTTGTCATATAATATTTATCTTTTTTGTCTGCCATATGGTTCTGATACCAAACGGAGGGGTGCTACTATAAGAGAACAAAAATCAAATAAAATCATATAAACAAAATTAATTAAAAACATATAAATGTAAAGTTTAAAGTACTAGATTGTAACCTTTCTAAATTCTAATGAGCATAGTTGAAATATGATATGTAAGGACATTTTTGATAATATCTAATGTCTAAGGCTATTTTTATGATTTGATGAAATTTTTGGTTATTTTCATAAAATGCCAATTTTGCTTGGCCCTTATCATGGTATCCCACCACAATATCCATACGGTGTATAGCCTTTTAAAACCGAGCTTGAGGGTTAGACTGCAGGAAGATGAAATTTTATTCTTGTTGTAAACCCATGAACAGTAATTATAGTCATATTGCCACCATAATCTTTATTCAATACCAGATTCTTCTTTTTTCCATGAGAATTGGTCATGTAGACACGGTTAAATTATGACCTTGGTAAAAAATAAAAAAAAAAAAAAAATAAAAACTCTACTAATATCACTTTTTATCCTCACATTTTGTAGAACCTACACTTCTTATCCTCATATTTTTCCATGTTATCTTTTGAATTTAATATTTGCCAGTCAAATGAATTGGCATACAACCACACTAATATAGGATAAGTTCAAATCCGACCCTTACTAAGTTAAAATGTAAGCCCTCACCCTGCACTCTGGGAGGCATAACATGCGATTTACATCATTCACCAAGGCTCAGGGCAGGATAGGCGGGGGCCCTAAGGTTGGGGTTCAACCCTTTTTTTTTTAAGAAAGACATAATTTTAAATCTTGTTCATTATATATAATCTTTTAACAAAAGCCATTCAACTAGTATTAGCAAATAATGGATGTAAAATCTGATTAAATCTACTACTGCAATTGCAATAAACAAAACCAGATGGTAATTTATTTACAAATTTCTGAAGAAATCCAGGGTACACAAGCCGATATCTTATGCCATCAAGAGAATTTCACCACTGGAACCTGTGAATGTGAAAAAATACGGGGAAATTAAAAAAATTACTAGAAAAAGGGGAAAAATAGAAAAGAAACTGGATTTTCCAACATTACTTTGCTCAAAAACATCCAGTGCAAACTGCAGCAGAGAATTCATTTCTTCAGCCATCCCTGCGACCCTCTCTGCCTCTTTGACAGCTTCGGCCGCCACAAACGATTTGTTTTCTGCTTCTGCAATTTTATAGGCAGCTTCAATTGCTGCTTCTTCTACCGTATCACCCAGATACCCAATGCTCTGAGCCTGTCTAGGCCGCAAGTCTTTCTGTACCATGGTAGGGGCTTTTGTGTCAGCTATGGAATCTCGTTTGATCCTGTAGCAATTCTGAATCTACATTTTGAAATTGCATAAATTATGTGGGTTAGTTAGAATGTTGACATGATTTACGTATTTTGAGTCCATAATACAATGAGAAAAGAAATGTGTCAGAACTACCATAATCAAAACAATAATTTCAATGGTTATATAATCAGATTATGAGCAAAGAAATGCAAGAGACAAAAGGAGGGATAATATAACCATAACCACCGAACTCACCAACTTCAATCAAGAGATGAATTTTTGGAGAATGCTCTCAAAATCTTCAATAATTATTATTAATTTTTTTTTAAAAAAAATCAGAGCCTGATTGTTTAGGATTCACAACTAACCTTATTATCAAAAGGACTGTAAAATAACAAGAGTAATATATGGTGACTAAATATTTACCTAAAACTCAAAAATGAAATTGACTGGAAACCAGACTATGCCCTGTTTGGTATCATTTCAAATTTAGATTTTAATTCAAGTCAAAGTCAATAATCAATCTCAACTACATATTTCATGAGATTCACAACTTTTCAACCACACATCACATCAACTTTTATCAAAATTTACTAAAAATCTGATTTTAATCCCCATCAAATAGGGACTATAATAACAAAAATCTTGTTATGTCAAAGATATTGTTATTCTCTTTTTGGTATTCCCTCGTAACCTTAAATAATTTGAAACTTATTGAAGACTACTTCAGCCCTTGTTTGAGACCCATTATTTGGGAAAAATTATGGTTTGGAATAGTATTTTTAAGAGGACGTGTGGTTAAAAAATATTTCAAAAGTTAAAAATGGTAGGCTTGACTAAAATAGATGGTTGAAATTGAGTGTCAAATAAATTTGATTTTCAAATAATGAGGGCCAAACAAGGCCTCAATGAGAATGTTACTTCAAATTTACTAGAAACAATTCCATAATTTCGATAATTTTGAAATTAGTCTTGGAATCCAAGTATAAGTTTGAATCGACAGTCTCTAAGCCTTTTACTTCAACCTCTAGTATTATTTATAAGAGAGTTAGTGAGAAACGCGTGATGCTCTATGAACGGTATATTCGTATAATGTTATATATTCCTATGGATGTCGGACTCTGCTAGTATCCTCTTTGGACTTCGTCCCCTGTACCTCTCCAATATAGCTCTGAAGAGCTTCTTTTTTAATTCCCTTTATAGGAGCATAAAATTAAGACATTCCCAAAGAATGATATGGTTAAAAAAATAAATCACCTTTTCAAGTTTGTCTTGTTGCACAAGCCTTCTTAGTCTTGAACTCAATAGCTTTTTGAAATTGTGGGGCACCTCATGTCTTTGCTGCCAGCATGCACAAAGAGAATATTATTACTTTTCTTCAGCTCAAGCTTTGTAAGAAAATCTCAATACAACATTCAGCTCGAGATATGGTTAGGATATTGGATGATCAATTATCATAAATGCAGTTCACGAGTAAAAAATCTTGAATGCGCAAGTTAAATCTGAAGCATAGTCTAGGATCAATTTCAGAAACAGTTGAAGTGTTCAGAAGCAGAAATCAAGAGACATGAAAAGTATACAGCATTTTGATGTTCCAAATAAGTTTTTGTTATGAAGACCACCGATAGCGTTAGAAACAATTTATAAATACCATGCAAGTGTTGGCACGTCAGTATCACAAGTAGCAGGACCAATCACAGAAATGCAGAATCTTAAAATCATAGAAATGGACAAAGATGCAGATCTCAAATATAATAAATACAGAGAAACTTCATAGAGAATAGTTGTGACAGAGTCGATCTTGAGATCATAACCAATCGAAATAATACTGGTGCCGCAAAAATCTGGAAAGAGGAAGGAAGAGTTCATTGACATAATCATATGGATTAAATATTCAAATGGCTATTGAACTTTCCACAATGTTTTCCATTAATCATCAAAAGTTTTTTGGATGGTTACCGAACTTTTCAAATTGATATCCTATTGTCCATTAAACTTTAAAAGTTTTTTTTGACTATCAAACTAAACAATTCGTCATCCCATTGAATATTAAATTTTAAAAGTTTTTTGAATGGTCACCAAACTTATCAAATATTTAAGCATCCATCACTCCATAACTCATCATCGTTATAAAATTCGAAACAATCGCTAACGCGGCATGATGTGTTCCGGACCCTCGACAATCGGAGTCATAGCAGGCTTGACGGAAAAAGTTAAATATTCAAGCAAAATAAAAGTGCAATACAGTCAATCATGTCGGAATTAGATGCATAATATGTGTTTTTTGAGCAGAAATGAGCCACTAAGCAAAACCCATGGGCTAAAGCCCTTGAGCCGACTGATTTTATGGCCAAATTCCATCATTTGGGCCTTCAAAACAGCAAGTCAATTATGCAGACGGAAATTAGGGTTTTGCGTATTTTTAGGTTAAATTTTATTTTTAATTATTTGTTTGCCTATTTTAGAATTTTAGTCTAATTAGAATTCTATTTTGAGTCAATTAGCGGCTAGGTTATTTTACTTATTTATATTCCTTTCCATTCATTGTAATTCAGACTTGAGATTTGATTTGATTAAAAACAGTTTTATTGAGGATTCAATAAAAGTTATAGGTGGATTCCTATGTTTTCGAACTTATCAAGAATATTTCTTGTGGCGTTCAAATATCGAACTTATCAAATATTTGCTAGAATATTTGTGGCGTTCAAATCAGAGACTTATCAAGGAGATTGGACAAATCCTTGTGGCGTTTCGAAAGCCGTGGTTCTTTATTCCGCATCGTCGAGTCATCGCGTCGTGAATATCGGGTCATGATTCATCCGTCCAACCACAACCTGAGTTCGGAACTTTCCGGCGTTTCTTCCGCGCTTCGAATCTCATCATCTGGTATCAGTGCTGGACTCTGAATTCAGGTTTTTCTATCTAGTTTGATTTTTATGTTTATCATCGAGTCCCATAAAAATCATCCATATCTTGTTGAGTGTTTTGTTTTCAGTTTTTTTTTGCGTTCTTTTTGAGTTTGTTGAGTCTTTAATCCAAAAAATCGTTCCAACAAAATTCAAAAGTGTTTATTTTATTTAATTCTTATCCAAATCCTATGCTGTTTGTTTTGTCGTGTTCATTGTCAAATTTTCGGAATTATAAAAAAAAAAATTATTTATTTTATTTATTCCGAAAATTCATCCAAAAAAAAAAAAAAGAATTCATTCCAAAATTTAAGAACCACTTTCTTGAGTTTCTTTAAAATTCTTGATATTCATTTCCTTCCAAGTCAATAAAAGTCGTTCTTGATATTTGATGTCTAAATTCTCTTCATTCTTGAATTTTTTTTAACGTCACATAAGGAATGGATTATGATCCGGGCTGTTTATGTGGATCATAAGAGGTGCAGTTTGGCGATTGATGGAAAGTGCTTTACTAATTTCGTTAGTAGCACCGTGGTTGAAAAATTAGGATTGCCCCTAGAACCACACTATAAACCTTATAGGATGTCGTGGATGAAGGAGTTTGGGAATTTCAAAGTAACCAAACAAGTTCTAGTGCCTATCACCCAGGGAAGGTATAGTGAGGATGTATGGTGTGATGTAGTGCCATTAAAATCTTATCATATTTTATTGGGAAAACCTTGGAGGCGTAGGAGGGAGGCTGTTTATGATAAGAGTATGCACATATACAAATTCTTTAAGAAAGGGAAAATATGCGCACTATATGGGTTGACATTAGAGGAAGTACTAGAAGATTCACGGAGGGTAAAGAAAGAGAGTGAAAAGTGGTATAATAGGAGGCATCATGGAGATAAGGATATTGATAAGAAGGAGAGAGTTGAAATTAAAAACAAATAAACAAACTTCAAAATTTGATGAGGAATTGATTAGAAATGAAATTGTTGATGATAAGATGAATGAAATGAAAGTTGGTGTAGAAGTTCAACATTTGAACTTTGAATTGAAAAATCCACATTTGGATAGTGATGAGGTAGTGTGCGAACATGGTGATAAAAGTGTGGAGTTAGGAGATGTGGTTGAGTTTGAAGATGAAAAATTTGAGCAAGAAGTTGCAAAAGAGAAAAGAGGCGAAGAGAAGAGCCTCGTGGTTCAAGAAGTGGAGTTAGTGGTGGTTTTTCATGGATACAAGGATCCATACCTTGTACCTCATGAAACTAACATTCCCCTCCCCGTTCTATTTAATTCTTTCTTGCAGGTTAATGGTATGTGGAAATTTGGGCAACACCACCAATGTCCAAAGGTGTTTCAACTTCAAGTCATTCACGTGACCCCCGTTGCAGAATATTTTTGGTTGATCATGTGCAATGGCAGGAGAAATTTTCCGTTTGATCCAGGAGGTGAAGTGAAACAACAGGAACAAAGCTATGATTCGGGACGAATCATCCTAAAGAAGGAGGGTATGATGTGTTCCGGACCCTCGACAATCGGAGTCATAGAAGGCTTGACGGAAAAAGTTAAATATTCAAGCAAAATAAAAGTGCAATACAGTCAAACATGTCGGAATTAGATGCATAATATGTGTTTTTTGAGCAGAAATGAGCCACTAAGCAAAACCCGTGGGCTAAAGCCCTTGAGCCGACTGATTTTATGGCCAAATTCCATCATTTGGGCCTTCAAAACAGCAAGTCAATTATGCAGACGGAAATTAGGGTTTTTGTGTATTTTTAGGTTAAATTTTATTTTTTAATTATTTGTTTGCCTATTTTAGAATTTTAGTCTAATTAGAATTCTATTTTGAGTCAATTAGCGGCTAGGTTATTTTACTTATTTATATTCCTTTCCATTCATTGTAATTCAGACTTGAGATTTGATTTGATTAAAAACAGTTTTATTGAGGATTCAATAAAAGTTATAGGTGGATTCCTATGTTTTCGAACTTATCAAGAATATTTCTTGTGGCGTTCAAATATCGAACTTATCAAATATTTGCTAGAATATTTGTGGCGTTCAAATCAGAGACTTATCAAGGAGATTGGGCAAATCCTTGTGGCGTTTCGAAAGTCGTGGTTCTTTATTCCGCATCGTCGAGTCATCGCGTCGTGAATATCGGGTCATGATTCATCCGTCCAACCACAACCTGAGTTCGGAACTTTCCGGCGTTTCTTCCGCGCTTCGAATCTCATCACAGCAAATGAAAACGTTGATTGTCGTTAGTTAAAGATAAATCAGCCAAAAATATGCCTATTAAAAAATGTGATTAATGAAAAGGCAATTAAAAATAATACTAAATGAATATACAGATACACAAAAGAAAACAGGAAAAGGTCAAAGTTCGAAGCATTTTTCATGAGCAATTTTAATAGATGGAAGCATATTTTTAGCAAATTTGTCAACTAAAGACTAATATATCATGTCGTTTTTTTTTTTAATTGAGTTTATCAAATTTTCTAATCATAATGTCCAATGAGATAATGATTTTATAATTAGGCAATCAACTGAAATTTTCTTGAAGTTTAATAACCATTTGGATTTTTTACCTAATCATACTATTAGGGTCCGTTTGATTGCAATGATGGAATTTTAGTAGAAAGAAAACGAATTTCAGGGAATTAAATTCCTGAGAATTTATTTTCCTGAGAATTAAAAGTTTAATGTGTTTGATTGATTTAATTTTTTAGGTGGAAAAGTGGAGAATTTTTCAAGTTTTGTTGTTTGATTGACATTATTTTCAATAGTGCTATTTTAATCAAAAAAAAAAAAAAAAATTTTTTTAAATTTTCCATACATTTATTCTTAATAATAATAATAATCATCATCATAATTTCTTGAGTAAAAAAATGAGTTAATTAACAACAACAAAAAGGATCAAACGAGGTGAAAATTGTTTTCCACCTTAGGTGGAAAACCAATTCTCACCAAAATGCGAAGAAAATAAACTCAATGAAAAGTGGGAAAAGGAGGTCATGTGAGCTTTGGGTGGAAAATGTTTTGCCTAGAAAATTTTGGCTTACAAACATGTACAAAGGTGGAAAATGGCAACTAATTTTCCATTTTCCATGGAAAAGATGCTCTATCAAACAGAGACTAACGATATGTCGATTTGCTATCATTGAGCGTCCTTGCAAGGACAAGAGATCACAACCAACGGAAAGTCTAAATATCCTTCAAGAAGTGCAAAACTATATTTTAAAAGTCAAAAAGCTAAGCAATTTTTGGACACTTTATAAAAGTATTCATAGATTTAGTCAAAGTCAAATGTTAATTTCAACTATATACATTCATAATTACAACTCATTATTATCCGTGTATATTGTGAAACACACTACTATTCCTCTTATTTATAAACTATAAATGTACCAAACGGAGGCCAAGTCCATCATAAGTAAAAGTTGAGATGGTACAAAAAGAAATTTTCATCTGGCCAATTACATATGATTCGAAATGCATTAATACTAACGCGAGTGACCTTTTTCAGCTGATAAGATGAAAGTTACGCCACCAGAAATTAAAAACATCTCGAAGGCTCAAACACTATGGCTCTTAAATAAATTAGCTCTAAAACTAAACTATGACCTTCAATTAATACTCACAAAGTTAGAAATAGAATAAAGAAGGTCTAAATTTTATCAGACCTCAATGAAATTAGCAAGTGCACTGGAATCTGATCCATTTGGCTCTTTCAAAGTTGACAGTGCTTCATATATCATTGAATTGTACCTAAGAACAAAGTTGTGATGTCATAGATCCAAGAAATGAGTGATATAATAAATTATAAAGTAAAAGGTACTAGTAACTGAAGAAGATGTAGGCATATAGATGTTGGTAATAATTGCAAAAGAATCTAGGTTTAATTCTTCTCTTTCTTTCATGGGTTTAAAAAGAACTAAGCTTGAGCTCCGCCAAACCAAAAAAAAAAAAAAGAAAACTGAACAATCAAAACTTTGGTATACAAAATTTACTCCACTCCCTTCTCTTACAAAAACATGGTCCACCTAAAATGACTACTTTCACCCGAGTTAATTTAACCTACCACTCACAAAAATTCTAAAACCAAAAGTAGGACTAGGAAGAAATTTTATTTTTGACTGATCTCATACAAATTACGTAACTTCATGAATAAGATAATGACTTTATGCATCTAGTCAATTGATTTAATCGAATTTCAGTTCCTTAGTTCATTCTTATCAACATGCTATGAAGCCCTCGAGTGGAAAATGATGACCAAAGTAACAGAACTCAATATGTAAGTGGATAAGCAGAGTAAAAAATGCTTGAATCAGTCTGAAGCAGATTAGAGCTATAGTCGTTGACTGGAAGCAGAAAAATCTTCTCCATCTTTTAAAATTCAATTGCTTATGTTGAAATGAGGGAATAACAAATATGTGTGTGTGTGTGTGTGTGTGTGTGTGTGTGTGTGGCCCCTGTTTGAGACTCATTATTTCAAATAATATAGTTTGTAATAGTAAATTTTAGGATAATGTATGGTTAAAAAGAAGAGAATCTTTTTTGGGTTTGTGTATATTATTTTATTGATAGAATGTGGATGAAAATGAGGTTTTGAAAATGAGGTTTTGAATAATGGGTACAATACAGGGACATATTTTGCTCTTCTGTATTTTGAAAACAAAAATGACAAAATGGTCAGTGCCATTGTAGCTGATACTTTGTCACTTGCTACTGTTAGGAAACAATCCTCCATCACCTGACTCTGCAGCTGCACTCAGAAAGAACTTCCAAGGGCATGCTTTCACTGGCAATTGGCAGGCTCTAACCAAACCGCGTGTCCATGAATGAAAGTATGAAACTCTTAAGTTGCATTTCATGGTGTTATTTATATCAAGTTGACAATTCATTCTTATTGGAACTCAACCTTCAGTTGTGTAGCCAGAAGAAGGGGAATATAGGACTTGATGTGCCATAATTAACTATGGAAAAATGCAATAATAAATTTCTCCATGCCCCCACAACAATTTAGGCTGTGCAAATTCAAAACCTGTCTAAAACAAAATTTGATCATATGACTAATGGACAGATTAGCCAAGTAACATCAATTGTTCAGAAAATCTATTGAAGACTGTTCAAGAAATTTTGATAATAACCTATTTCTACATAATCAACTTAAGGGGTTACAAATTGTTTAATTATATAAGATACTTTCTGAAGCACTCACCATAAGGTGCTTATTGTCTTGCTCTCATTCTTCCAAATCCTTAATTTAGACAAACAACTATCTCATGGTGTAAATCCTATGTATTATAGAAACAATAATGCGTAAAAACTAGCAATGATTTACTAGTCTAAGTTACATTATTCTTTTCATTAATTTGTTCATAAATTTAGCAGCTCAATCACCAGAAGGTATTAGTTCTAATGCTAGAAAAAAAGGGCTGGCAATACTTCTGTAACTAATTTTTCCTTTTGTTATAGACTCATAGCTGGATTACTAGAGCAATATGACAGATATCATTCGTGCAAAAACGCATCACGAATCCCAGGTTATTCCAATTGTGACTCGCAACCTCAACCATACCACTGAAATACAAATAATTCATCTATAATGCTTAGAAAGAGCTATGTATTTCATTTAAGTGCCAGAAAATATCTGGTTGCAAATTGAAAGAAGTCCCTGTGCATAGAAGACAAACACTGGTATATAGTGAAAACAGAAAATGACTGAACAGACACAAGACTTTCCTCACTCTTAATCAAAATTCTACAAATGCATTACTGGAATCTATTTTTTTAGCATGAATTCAGCTACACTGAATTTCCATCTTTTACAAGGTTTAAAGTAAAACAGTTCGATTAGGTAGGCCAATTACAGAGAAAACCAACACTAAAAAGGAAAAAAAGGCTAGTTTTACTCATGGTTCATTTTTTCTTGGTTTTTCGCTTTCCGCTATTGCTTTTGATTTGACATTAGATGACACTTACTATTAAGAAATACAGAAAAAGACAGATCTACCTGATAAGATAATACGATAGAAAACAAATGATGTACAATATCTTAGTAGCAGTGGAAAAATAACTCACTTTGAAGCATTATTTCCTTCAGGTAAGGGCTTTGAAGAATCTAACATAATCACATCTATTGAAGCCTCCTGTGACAGTGGATTGGCAGAAGCAGGGGTCTGTACATTGAGCACGGGAGTAGCAGGAGATTCAGCACTGTTGACCTTTGCTTTAGGTGTCTTTGATTTTTCTCGTGAGCCTTGACCATTAGCAACACTCAAATTCCGCCATTTATCCTGCGAGAGCAAAACGATTACCACAAGAAAACTATATTAGTTTTTTGTATAAAACTGCATTTTTATCCGGCTGAAGCGTTAACATCATTTATTTGATAGTGGTGAAGTTTACAATATTCTTCGAATATTATTTTACTGCACGAATAAATAGCAGAAACAACACTTGCAAGCATTAATAAAACCAAATTGAAATTGGAGGAAAAATTGTACACAGACTCCCAGGAGGCAAATAGATGCGTGCAAAGAAAATATTATCTACACTTAAATTAGTTTTACTACCTAAAATATTTGATCAAATAAACTGTACAACAGAATCTAAAATGAAAATCGATTAAAAAAATGAATTTAATTCTTTTCCAAAATGAAGTACAATGACTATGACTATGACTATGACTATGGCTTCTGCCATTGAAGAAGTGAAATTCTTACTGTGGAAGCATTCTCCCAGAATTTCAACGAGGTCAAAGTGATGTCTTATTTACGACTGTCATTTAAGAAAATAAAAATTCTTATCGTAGAAGCATCCCCCAAGATTCAGAGAGGTGTATTCGACAATAATTACTATCTTAAAAGAAACTCGTATTCATCACCAGCAGCATCCCTAGATTCAAACTACTAATACCTGTGTACCTAAATTTATTTTAACCCCAATAAAAGCTAAAAAAAGATACACCAAAATCTCCTATAATTTTTATCCTCCTGAATCAATATCAAAATTTCCTCTAGTGTGGCGGTAGCGTAGAGCTCCTTATCTATACAAGTGATACGACGTGCCTTATATACACATCCGGCAGTAAAAATTCGTAAATACACACAAATGCATACGTATATTGATTCTATCTTCAAAGTGACCTTGAGATCAATGTTGGAGCGAGCAAAGAGAAGGTGATTGAACTCAGGGTCTCTCTGTATGTTCTTCCATTTTCCGGCACCGTGTTTCGCTACGCCGGCCCGGAGCGCTTCTTCTTCTTCGCAGGTCCACTTCTGCTTGGGGTTCCCCATGAATTTGCCGTTACTGTCTCCGCCGCTGCTTAAAATCTCATTCTTCACTCTGTTGGGGTTATATACACACACACACAAACATACCTTCATAGGAAACAATTTCACCATTGGTCCCCAACGTTCGAAAAGTACCAAGTTGAGCCATAGCAATTCATTATAACTGCAATTTTAGGAGGAAATACATGAAAAAACCCTTAAAAATTTATCAATTTTTGAAAATACCTTAATAATTTTATATCTTTTAAAAATAGCCTTAAACACTATAAACTACCACAAATATCCTTATATATCATATTTCAACTAAACCCATTAAAATTTTGAAAAGTTACAACCTAGTCCTTAAAATTTTATTAATTTTGTTTATGATTTTATTTGATTTTTGTTCGCTCATAGTAGCACCCCTCACTTGGTATCAGAGACATATGACAGATCTAAAAGATAAATATTATATGACTAAAAATAAAAATGAATATATAATATATACATCAAGTTCTATAATTATGCATACATTTATACTACCCGATAATTATAAAATAGAAATCTTAAACACTTTAAAAGATTTAGATAAAGATGTAAGAAGAGAAATATATGATCTAATAAATTTCGATATAATAAAAGAAGATTTTATCATAAACGAAATATTACATTTAATCCACAAAGATATACTAGAAGAGTTATATAAAGATTATAGAAATGGATTATCATAGAGCGGATCCTCAATTAATTAGATATCTAGACATAGAAATAAATGAAAAATTATATTTAATAGTAGAACAAAGAATAAATTTAATGGACCAAATAAGAGAAGAAAGAAATATAAAACGACAAGAAAAATTAAGATTAAAATTATTGGAGAAAAAGAGAGAATATTTTGATAAAATTTTAAAACAATTACCAAAAATTCAAACGATTTTAGAAGAGAAAGAAAAAACTAGAAAAGAAAAATATGATAAAACAAACACATTGGAAGATTATCTAAAATATTATAGAATATATCATAAAAAATCAATGATTGGATCAATAGAAGAATATTGTGAATATCAAATAATGAATTATAAAGAAACAAAATATGAAACAGAACTTATTCTAGAAATCGAACATATTAAAGGAAGAAATTAATGACAGAATTTCCAGAAATAAAATTTGAAAAACAAATAATAGAAAATATAAGGTGACGTTCTGTTTGTATTTTATTTTGTATTTTCATTTTCGAAAATGTTTTGTGTTTTGTATTTTCATTTTTGTTTTCAAATTTGCTGAAAACGCGTTTGGTTTGTCATTTCTGAAAACTGTTTTTGAAAATGAAAAGCTGGAAAACACGTGTTGTTTGAAATTTTGCAGAACACTATTTAAACTATTTTTAATTAATTTGCTTGCAGAATACTACTAACTCCAACTCAAATTTCCTTTCACAATACAATAAAAATATGGTTACATGCAACACACTAATGTGAGCATTAAGAGTCTATATTAACATAGCTTGGTCAGGTTCGGGACTTGAGAAAGTTCTACTTCTATTAAAATCCAGAAAATGCAAGTTCTTTCAAAACCACCAGAGTCCATTTATCATTGCATTTTTTGAAATATAACAACAAGAATTCTCATTTAATTTTTTTGTGTAATGTTGATATTGAATTCAATAAAACTTTATTTAAACTAAGTCCCAAGTTAGGATAATTCTAAAAAAAAAAAAAAATTCTTTATTTAGGCTTAGTTCAAGCTAGGATAATTCTAAAAAAAATAAAAAAAAAATAAAAAAAATAAAAAATTTATATTAAGTTTAGTTCTAAGTTAAGATAATTCTATAATAAAAAAATAAAAAAAATAAAAAAATCCCAAAACGCATTTTCCGCGTTTTGGACATTTTTTGTCGAAATACACACAAAAAGCTCAAAACGATGTTTCGGGCGTTTTCCGTTTTGTGTACAATTTTTTTTTTTTTTGTTTTCCAAATGCGTTTACGAAAATGGTAAAGAGAACGCGTTTTTAGCGTTTTCGAAAATAAAAACAGAAAACGACCTCAAAACAGCAAAGAGAACAGGGGTTAAGACTTCCAGTTGGATCTTATCAAATAAAAGGAGCAAATACAACTATGTTTCAACCATTAAGCTCATGGGGAGAATCTGATGGATTTCTTAACATTCAATTAAATTGGATAAGTGCATTTTTATGGCAAACATATAAAAACATAAATTTACAAGCTAAATTAGCTATCGAAGAATTACAACAATTAAATATACAGGTCATGAATATCAAAGAAAAATTACAAAATATTCAAAATAAACTAACAATACAATTTAAAGAATTAAAAGAAATGATAGGAGAAGTTAAAAATATAGATGAAGAAATCTTAAAAGAATTTCAAAGAAAATCAGGAGAATTAATTAATCAAGATAAAATTGGAATAATTATAGAAAAAATAGATAGGTTAAATGAAAAAATAAGAAAGAATGAAAACGAAAAAATCATATCAATAGAAGAAACAATCAAAAAGTTAGAAATAAAAATAGATGATATGTATGACAGACTATTTAAGGTACAAAAAACTCAAAAACCAAAAGTATAAAATGTCGATAAGTGAATATATTGAAGATCTAAAAATATTAATAAAAATATTAATAAGTGATGTACAAGAAGTAAAAAATGAATTAAAAGAAGTAAGAAATGATATAAATATACTAAAACTAGAGATTAAAGAATTCAAAGAAAATAATAAAAGCAAAGATAAGAAAATAGACAAAAAACTCATAGAAAAAGAAATACTTAGAATCGGAAAGAAGCATTTCGAACAAGAAAAAATTATAATAGAAGCAGGAAGTATGGATGGTGAATTTAGAAAAAACATATTACCAAAAATACTAGAGGAAGAATTAGAATTACAAAAATTTATAGAAAAAACTTTAGGAAAATTAAAAGCTGAAGAAAAATTTGAAGAAGAACAAGACAAAAATGACTTATAAAAAATTTTGACCAGTTAAGTATAGAAAATTTTAATGAATACCAAGTCTTAATGAATACTGGAGGAGCACCTAACCCTGCTCCAATAGGAACTTCCAAATAAGAATTACCAGATCCAGATGAAAGTTATGCACCCTTATATAGTAAACAACACCGACAATATTATGATAGAGTCAAAAATAGACAACCACCTAGAGGGAATAAATATAAAGATAGGTTTGAACCAAATGATAATTATGATAAACCTATTAATCATGGAGGAACAAAATTAGATTTAGATTATAACATAGATACTAAAAAAGCCTTATTAACTTCGGCAGATTCAATGATACTATTCTTTTTATACAATAAAGATGATACATGGGAAAATACTGATAGAATGATAAAATTTTTAGTAGCATCTTTTGAAAGACATGTTAGAAATTGGTGGGAAGGAATAAGCAGTGATACAAAAGCATCAATAAGAAGAAATGTACAGACAGAACTAATAAAATCAGATAGAAAAGGAATAAAATCAGATAGAAAAGGAATAGAAAAGATAGTAGATTATATTGCGGATGAATTTTTAGGAGAAAATTGGATAAGTAATTCTGAAGCAGAATCAATAAGAGAAAAAGATAATGCAAGAATAAGATTAATAAATTTAACAATATGTGATATGTGTAAAATCAAAGAATACACTTGTGAATTTAAAGAATATTATTATGTACAATTCTATAGTAATGAAAATCAAGAAGTATATAGAGATATGTATTACAATAAATTACCAGGTTCATGGGGAATATACTTTAAAATAGAATTTGAAAAATTTATTAGAGATAACCCAGGAACACCTAGAACATTAGGATAAAGGATAAAATTCATATTTGAAAGATTAGCATATATATGTCAACAAAGACAATTATTAAAGAAATCAGGAAAATTAACTAGAATATGTTGTGAAGATATGGAAAAATCTACCCAATGAGGATGTAACCCTGAAAGAATAAAAAATAATAAAAGAAAATATAAAAATAGAAAGTTTAAAAAATTCAGAAACTTCAGAAAAAGATATATAAAACCTAAGAGGAGATATTACAAAAGAAGATATAATCCAAATAAAAAACAGAAAAATAAAACTTATAAGAAAGATAAAAGCCAATGCAAATGTTGGAATTGTGGAGAAATAGGACATATAAGCTCTGATTGTAACAAAAAGAAAGTTAAAATATTACAAAATGAATATCTAGAAATAGAAAGTGAACTAAGTGAAATATCAGATATTGAAGAATACTATGATCAAGAAGTCTATATAAGTGAAACAGATTCGAAAGCAATGAATCAGAATCAGAATAAAGAAATAGAAGAAATAGAAACAAATAAGAACATAGATAAACAAGAATATGAAGGAATAGAAGGTTATGAATTAAAAGTAACTTTTGATAATAATAAGTTCAGAAAAATACAAAAATTATCTTTAGATTTGAAAATAGGAAGGTGGGAAATATTAGACAGAATATGGAAAAGAGAAAAAGTAATAATAAATGAATATCATAAAATTGAAAGGGAAATAGATGTTAGAACCACTCAAGGAACACACAAATTAAATTTTTTAACAAAAAATACAGTTACAGAATTATTAACAAAGATCAATAGAAAACAAAGTGAAAAGATTCAATATGTTTACTTAGCAGGTATCCAAATAATGTTTAAATCTCTGTTTAGAGAAGGATTAGATTCGCCTTTGACTGTAAGTTTACATGATGGAAGAATTATAAATTTAAAAGACAGTCATTTAGGAACAGTAGAAGGAAATCTAGCATATAAGAAACTAATATTTACATGTTACCTAAAATATTGTATATCATTAAAAGATAGAAATTTTAATGAAGTTTTAGGACTACATTTCAAATTACATAAAGATGATATAATGGAACCAGGAGATAAAACTATGACTATAGAATACAGGGCATTATACACATTTACTAATTCTAATTATGGAAACATTTATTCTAAAAAACCATATATTGAAATTCATAAAGAATGTAAAAATTTTGGTAAAGCTGTATAACCAGATAAACAAATAAGTTTAGTTCCAAGAAACTATGAACTTACTATAACAAAAAATAAACCGGAAATCATAGAATTACGAGAAGAAGAATACCCTAATAATAACATAACATTTGAAGATGACAGATTAATTAGGAGATCAGCAAGTTTACCTAATAGAAAACAATTAGGAGAAACTAGTAATACAAAATAAATAAAACTTAATAGAAATGCTGGAAATATGAAAATAGAAGGTGAATATTTTAATGGAATAGAACATATAAAAGGATCAAATATATTAATTGACACATGAGCTAGTGAATGTCATATAGCTTCAAATAGAAATAAAGGACTAATATCTCATAGAACTGATCCATATAGATATATAAATTTTGATGGACAAGTACATATGACTGAACTTGAAGTAAAAGTACCAATAAAAATAGGAGGAATAAATCTCCTTGTACCATGTCATATAGATAGTAGTATGGTAAATCCTCATGTATTATTAGGAATGAGCTTTCTAGATGGACTAGAAGATTATAGTATAAAACGTGAAGGATTATATATAACTCACAATGATCAAACTATACTATGCAGAAAATCTGAATAAATGAATAACCAAATAAGTTTTCCATTAGCCGTTTATATACAAGTTACAACTGTTGAAACAAATATAACAACCTGTGCATTAATTGACACGGGAAGTGATATAACAATATTCAAAAGTTTCTTAATAAAAGCATGTAATACTAATGGAAAGATAAAAATTACAGGAGTAACAGGAGAAAGTACTCATATAATTAATAGTGCTGATAAAATTGACATAATACTTGAAAGTAAGCAAATAGTTGTAAATAAAATGTATAATTATAACAAATTGGAATGTGATTTATTACTAGGAAATGACTTTATACAACAATTTCAATATTATAAACAAAATAATTACATGATAATGTTACAAACACCTTGTGCACATTTACTAAAAAAACCAAGAGAATTTCGACCTTACAAAGTTCAGCCAACACAGCGTGGTGATAAATGGGAGAAAAAACCAATTACACAAAATGAAATAAAAAATAAAAGAATAATGTATAAAAAAGTCTTAAAAACGAATATACAAACGAACATGGAAAAAATCATCGATCAACTAGAAAAAAATTGTGGAGAGAATCCATTACTATTTTGGAAACCACATCATCCAAAAGCTAAAATAAAATTAACAGAAAATGTTATTATAAGAGTTAGACCAATGATGTATACCATACAAGATACACAAGAGTTTAAAACTCATATAAAAGAATTACTTAACCAAAAATTAATCAGACATAGTAATGGACCCCATAGTAGTCCAGCTTTTATGGTCATGAAACATTCTGAACAAAAAAGAGGAAAAGCTAGAATGATGTTAAATTATAAAGAATTAAACAAATATACTAAATTTGATGGATACTTTTTACCAAATAAAGAGGTACTAATAAATCTTGCAAAAGGAAAGCAATATTATTCCAAATTTGATTGCAAATCAGGATTTTGGCAAGTAAAAATGGAAGAAGATAGTATTCAATATACAACATTTAGTACTCCCCAAGGTAAGTATGAATGGATGGTTATGCCATTTGATTTAAAAAATGCACCACAAATATATCAAAGAAGAATGAATAACATATTTAGAAAATTTAATGAATTCTTAATTGTTTATGTCGATGATATATTAATATGTTCTAATAATAGAGAATAACATAGAAACCATTTAATTAAATTTATAAATGAATGCAAAAAAGAAGGAATTGTTCTTTCAAAAAATAAAGTTATAATAGAAAAATAAGAAATTGATTTTCTTGGATTATCAATAGATAAAAGGGAGATAAAATTACAAACCCATATATCTAAGAAAATAGAAAGTTTTACAGACAAATTAGAATCAAAAGAACAAATACAAAAAATTTTAGGATGTTTAAATTATGCAGAAGGATTTTTTGAAAATCTATCAAAAAAGAGACATAAAATTCAAATTTTACTCAGGAAAACAAATACCAAAGAATGGAGTGATGAACACACATAAATTGTTAAATCACTAAAAGAAGAATGTAAAAATTTGCCAAAATTAAGATTACCAGATGAAAAAGATAATCTGATAGTTAATACTGATGCCTCGGATAAGTATTGGACAGCAATATTAAAAACAGATCTTAATGAAATTTGTAGATACTCAAGTGGAACGTTTAATCAAGCAGAAATAAATTATACTACTCATGAGAAAGAACTGTTAGCAATCATCAGAGGAATAAAGAAGTTTTCATTGTTTTTATTATCTAAGAAATTCATTGTTGAAACAGATAATTCTCAAGTTGTAGGTTTAGTAAAAAAATAAATTACTACCAGAACCTCAATATAGAAGGCTCCATAGATGGTAAGCCTATTTGGCATTTTATAATTTTGATATAGTTCATATTAAAGGTGTTAATAATTATCTTGCTGAATTTTTAAGCAGGAATATTGAATTTGCAGATGGATAATATCAAAAAATCCCTGATAGACGCCAAAAAGCGAATGAACTTCCTTATAGAGGAAGCTGAAGATATAAAGCTTGGAATTGAACAACTTGCAGAAACTCTCCAAGGAAGTTTCAAGCAATTGATGGAAATCTCAACATTTCATCACAATTATACTAAAGAATTGAGCGATAACATAATTGAGATTGAATCTCAGTTTGAATCGTTTATTACCAAACAGGCTGATACCAAACATGTTATATCAAAAATACAAACAAGTACATCTTCTAGAAGCAGTGGTGGACCAATAATTAAAAGAGATGAACCAAGTCCCAAAAAAGTTGTTATAAATGAAGCCAGTCCTCGAAAAATCACAATCAATGCCAAAGATGAACATACAAGGGTAGTCAAGATTCGTGCTGAAGAGGAAGATGATTCCCCTTTTTTTCCAAAATAAAACGAATATAAAACTACTGTTGAAGTTATATATGAACTTCAAGAATGTGATTGCTATTACATTTCATCTGGAGACCATGTATATCCACGATTGATCGTTACTCAGGGAGGAGATCCCGTCATGACAAAAATGCCAGCTGATTATGGATTCTTGGATCTTATCTATCCAAGAAAAGATTTGAAAGAAATCGAAAAATTTGATGATTTACTAAAAGGAGAAATTTCAAAGTTTGCTCAAGGAAGATCCATATATTTAAAATTTTATTCAATCAGTCCTGAAATTAATGGAAGGATATATTATCCTGCTGAGCATATTATCACGATTGGGTATGTTGCTCGAAATTTTCAAATTGAAATTGGAAAAATACCAATCCAGTACCAAACATTACAAGATCATGGTTTAGATCCCGAAGGGTGTTGGGAATTAAAGTTCTCTACAACATTACCAAAAACCTGTATGAGAAAAAATTCAAATGCATATGCCAGTACAATGGATGGACCCTACTCACTAATGGAGGAAAAGAAAAGTCAACAATCTTGCAAGAATACATCAATAAATTTGATACTCATCAAATCCATGGAAGCTTTGCCACTTTGTAAGAGGCGTGCATAGCCAGGAATTGCCCCATATGCCAAAGGAATTGATGGACAGGTGGAAGCCACTCATGGATCTGCTTTATATGCCAACAAGATTGATGGACAAGTGGAAGCTATTTAATAGATCTACTTTAATTCAACAATGTAGGGGCCATCTCAAGACCAAAAAATAGAAGGATAAGTGTCCCTATAATATAAGAGTCATGTGATGTAATAAATAATAGAGGGACAGGTGTGTCCTTAGGTGAAAAAAAGCTGTGAAATTGTTAGATCACTGATGTAAGCAGTGATGTAATTGTGTCCAATATAGTATTATAAATAGAAGCCTCCGGGCTAGTTGAAAGACAGAATTCTCTTGAGCACTCAGTTTGTGAGAAAGCCAAAAATCTTCTGTCTTTGAAAAATTCTCATACCAATCATTTGTCAATCTTCATATTATCAATAAAATCCCAATTTACTTATCATATTATGATGAGTTTCTAAATTCTTGTCTTCTAAATCCTATTTCCAAAAAGAAGATATATTATTAAGAAAACTCCCTACACTCTGTCTTAAAATATTTTTCATCTAAAGAGTTATACAGTGAAGGCATCCAGGTTTAGCTAATAACCCGTGAATAGAAGGAAAATACAAAGGTACTAAGAACATGAAAAGAGGTTAGTATTCTTAATATATCTATCTTTACGGAATTAGGAGGAAGAAGAGCTTTTAACATGACAAAATTCAGAATTGTTAAATTTAATTATCAAAATAGTCCTTATAATGATGAATATCATAACATAATTGAACCTTTATTCATGCATAAACAATTTACTAGACCAAATAATGAAATAAAAAAGTTATATCATGTCTATATGCCATGCTTGTTAGCTATCTTTCCAACATTAAAAAGAATATTAGAATTAGAAATTACAAAATCGATTATTTATTTTTGGCTAGATAGTGATAATACTGAAATAAATAATGAATTATATTTAGGATATGTGTTTAATAGTGATAATGATTATGATCCTGTAATAGATTATGACAGTGATGGAAGAGATGCATCTTTCTTTACCAGTTTTTGAAAATCTTAATATCATGAATAATAGTAATTATATCATGAAAAAACCTAGAACTAAAAGAGGTCCATATAAAGTTCAAAAGCATATCAAAAGTAAAAAAGACATTGAATATGAAAATGAAATTGATAAAATAGGATACCAAGAGCAACTCTACGCATCACAAGAGATATTAAAAAGTTTTAAAGAAAATTTAATAGAAAACTTTGCTAGAGGAACTGTAAGATCTATAATGATACATGATATTCAAGATATAATTGATAAATTAGAAAAGAGAAAGAAAAATATTTCAAAATATAATATACCATTTGAACCAAGTATAGATATCATGGCTGACATAGATATTATTAATTCTCAAACACTCATAGAATTTGAAAAATTACTTGAAACTTTATAAATTATTTATCTCTGTTTTTATAATGCCTGGATATACTATTGAAGGATTAGACAATTTGTTAGAAAAAATAATGGAAAAAATAGATAACATTATATCTCATTTAATAGATATGGATGAATCATCTGAACAATATTATATATTTTCAGAAAATCATGATCAATACATTATAGATTATTCTGACATATTAGAAATTAAAATAGATTTAGAAAATAAAATAATGACAAACACAGTCCAAACATAATGCCAGGATATACAATAGAAGGACTAGATAACCTTTTAGAAAAATTGAAAGATAAAATGGAAGATATTAAACATCAAATGAAAAATGAAAACATATCTTTTGAAGAATATAATAGACTCTTAGAAAAATACGAACAATATATTGCAGATTATTGTATTTTACTAGATCAAAGAATGGACTTATACCAGAGAATTTTGTATAATAATTTACCAATCCTATAATCTATGGATACTTCACAAGCATCAACTTCTAATAACTGTGATCATAAACTATATTTAGATAATAAAGAAATTTCATTTTTATTAGCAATTGCTGGAAAATCTAAAAATATACATTCTATTGGACAATCTAAATTAAAAGAAATATACGAAGATATTGACTATGCTATCTTAAATAGAATAGAATTTAATTCTGTTGAAACAGCAAAAAATATAAATACGGTTCATAAAATTATAGAAGAATACGAAGATATAGAAGATGAAGTTTCAAATGGAATATCATTAGGATATATAACAAAGAAAGAACATCCTAAATCTTTTGAGAAATTATCACAATATAGAATATTTTTAGAAGAACTTAAAAGATTAAAGAATATGAATATAATAAAAAGTATTGAATTAAATCAACCTGATTAATTCAGGGATATATCTTTCAAATAAAATAACTCAATTCATTAAGGGTAATAAAGATATTTTGCTAAAAAGGGGTATTTTGAAAAACTAAACCTTCAGACAAGCTATTTCAATAAATCTCCCCAATTTTAGGGGCTTTATTTAATTTAGACTTTATTGTAGTTTAAATAAAAGTTTAGGTATATTCGATGTGAACTTTTTTAATTTCACAAAAGTCTTCATATATTCAATATATACTTTAATTTAAAGTCATATACTATTATATTGCTTCTTCGTGGTGAAATCCGACCGTAGAGTCTATTTTTAGTCATTCATTGGTTGTTCTATAATTATTCTGAAATTCTCAAACTTTCGATTATAGAAAGAGAGTGAAACTTGTGTAAAATAGAGAGAATTGTTCTAAAATTCTCAAACTTTCGATTATGGAAATAGTGTGACAATTCGTGTAAATTGAAGAAATTTAGTGTATTTTATAGAGAAATGGCTTGAGAAAAGTGATGGGGATGCGATTATGGGGTGAAGATAGGCAAGAAAATATATGAACGTATATGATGTCTTTTCAATGTAAATAGCGAAAAAACTCCATACTATCGTGATTATTAGTTTCCTTAGAAATAGACATTAGTTTTAAATTGTATGGGTCATTTCAAAAACCTAATGTTGACTATTAACTGGTGGATCTTAAATTTCGATTGTTTGTTTTAGCATTAGATGAATCGAATTACTCATTTGTAATTAATGAGCTTCAATGATTAAAACTTGAGGTCCATCTTAATATCAACGACATTTGTAGGAGTAACTCAAGCCCTTCTATATCATATATTTATTTTATTTTATCTTTATTGAACAATGGATAATTCCCTTGGCATGTTCAATACAACTTACAAAATATGTCATCCATGAGTGATGTACTCAGTAACGATCCGAGTTCTAAATATCCGGAACGTCACTTCATTGTCTCGTACTAACTTTCAAAACGATAATTGAGCGAAAAATAACTGAAATATCAATTCGCGTATTTTTATAAAATTTGACTCAAATGTCAACAATTTTAGTATTGAAATAACTTGACAAAATAAACTTGAAATGAATAAGTTTAATTTCAAATAAAACTTTTCAAAAGTCTCAATAATAGCCACCATCGTACGCCTCATCGCCAACTCCATCATCTGCAAAATTGTTTTTGGAAAACGTTAGTATTTCATAGAAATACTCAGTAGACTCACGCACAATAATAATTTGATATTATAAATTCAAACATATAATTATGATATTCAAGTCTCAGGTGTCTAATGATCACCAGTATTCTCATGAACAAGTAAATAAATACAAGTTCAAGTCTCATGTATTTAAGCAAGTAAATTCTTGTAATATAGTCTCATGCTTAGAAAGCAGGTAATTCTCAATGTACATATTCATACGTGCTAAATTTATAATTCAAATAATCATTGATGCGCTGATACGAATCGTAGTAGGCTTGATGGAAAATTCAAATATTCAAGCCAAAACAAGAATTCAAGCAGGTTCGGAGGGCTTCAAAGATCAAACCAGGTCAAAATGGATCAGAACTGTATTTACGGCCGTAAGCTCCTTGTCACAGCCGTAAGTCATCCTCGGGTGAAAATTGAAGAATTCCTAGAATTTAACAGTTACGGCCGTAAGTATTATGCTCACAGTCGTAATACTTAAGAAGGAGTACAATTACGGCCGTAAGTGATGCTGTTACGGCCATAAGTTAGGCTGTTAGGGTTTTCGCAAATAATGCGAATTTTATTTCCTTTTTCGTATTTCAATTCCTTTTCCAATTTTAGTTATTTTAGGTTAGTTAGAACTCTATTTTGAGTCCATTAGCGACTAGGGTTTTATTTTGCTTATTTATATCCTATTTTCCATTCATTGTAAACAGACTTGAATTAAAGAAAATTGTATTGCGTGGTTTTCCCTCAAATATTGTTCTGGATTGAACACTTTCGAACTTATCAAATATTGTGAGATATTTGTGGGGTTCACCAAATCGAACTTATCAAGGATTTGGACATTCATTGTGGCGTTCACCACATTATGGTTCTTGTTTCAGCATCGCAACGGGTCTCGGGTTTAATATACCCCTGGTTCTTGCGTCGTGAGGCTCGGGTCGTAGTGTTATCGTCCGTTCCAACCCGAGTTCGAAACTTTCCCGGCATTAATTCTGCGTTTTCGTCGTGATTCCCCTCCCGGGATCACATCAGTTGGTATCAGAGCTGGACTCATGGATTCAGATTTTTCTATTCTATCAAGTTTGATTTTGTATTTTTATCATAGAGTCTACACAAAATCATCAATATCTTGTTGTTGAATCTTGTTTTCAAGTTTTCTTGTTCTTCGTGTCAGTCATAATTTTTCCAGTTTTGATCCATACAAAAATTCAAAAGTATTTATTTTATGCGATTCTTATCCAAATCCAAATCCTATTCCGTTTGTTTTGTTGCATTCGTGTCGAATTTTTGAATTTAAAATCAAACTTTGGAATAATCAAGTCTGATGAATTTGTTTGGAATAATCAAGTCTGATGAATTTGTGAAAAATAAGGTTTTGAGAAGTTTTAGGGATTAAATAGTGAAATTGGAAGAATCAAGGACTGGTTCTAGGGGTGGCAAATGGGCTGGACAGTTCGGGATTTCATGAGTTCGGCTCGGATTGGTTCATTAAAAGTTCGGTTCGACTCGGGAAAAAACGGACATGGGCTTGGACCGTACAAAGAATTTGGGTATTGGACAATTCGGGTTCGGCTCGTGAAGTTCGTGGACCAGTTCAACTGTAGCCAAACGGGCCGAAAATGGGCCGTCTCGCGAGCCGGCCCATTTCGGCTCATCCGTACAAGCCGAAGCTCGTGAGAGGCTGATTCTCACGAGCCGGCATAAGGTCTAAACGGTCCCTTGTGACCGTTTGGGCGTCAAACGGTCACAAGACCAAGACCGTTTGGCCTTATATATATAGATATAGATATATATTTTCTTTTACCTATAAATATATCCATTTTTTCTTGATTTGGATCACAAACCAATCCTAAGTCTCAAGTTTCAACTCTCAAATCTCAATTGCAATTTGCAAATCTTCTACTTCTAGTTTTATTGTAATTTGTAGTGCTATAATATTTCGTTTTCATATACAATATTGTGTCAAATTCCATATTTCATTTTCATCTCCAATTCCAAAATTCCAAATCCATTATTTCTAATGGTACACTCACAATCTCATGGTTATACTTCTATCCAATTTGTTGATGAATTTTCCACTCTCAACGATATTTCAATTCCCGACAATTTGACGGATTTGAAAAATGAGATCGAATATATAGATACTAGAACTCCTCTTAATTTGGATGACATTGTTGATGAAGATGTTGCTGCTACATATGGATCCAGCTCCACTAGCACGACAGCAGCCTCTAGCAGAAATCCAAAAGGGACGAAAAAATCAAACTGCTGGAATTTCTTCGATTTGATTCAAACAACGGCCAAAGACGCTGATGGGAATCTAGTATTTAAAGCACAATGTAAAACTTGTGGAGGACTTTTCTCTTGGAAGAAGCGTGGGGGCACAACACACCTCAACCGACACTGTAAAGCATGTCGAAAACTGGGCTATGGTTGAAGCAAACCAATCAACTCTACAGTTTGGTCAATCGAGTCTAACCAATTGAGTCTTCAACCAAGAACTAGCGCGTCGAGAAGGGATGGTCATGTTCGTATCGAGTGGTGAGTTCCCGCTTTCAATTGTAGAAAGTTCACAATTCACGGAATTCATTCAAAAGTATCTCTAACCCAGGTACAAACCCGTTTCTAGAAATACTTTACGAGCTGATTGCATAAATAAATATTTAGAGAAAACAAATTTTTATAGATGCTTTAAATAAATATAATGGTAACTTATCATTTACTTCGGACTTGTAGACTGACAATAATCATAGAGGTTACGTAGTTGTTACTTGTCATTACATTGACGATACTTGGTTAATGAACAAAAGAATTATGGCATTTAAAGTTATTGATTACCCACATAATGCAACAAATATTTTCAATGTACTACTTGCAATTCTTAGAGAATTTAACTGTGATAGTAAAGTTCGTAGTTTTACACTAGATAATGCTTCTGTTAATAAAGCGGTGATAGATAGATTAGCTAACCACATGAATCCTGAATTTGATGGAGTCTTGTTTCATGTTCGTTGTGTGTGTCACATTTTTAATTTAATAGTTCAAGATGGTCTTAAGCATATAGAAAACCAATTGAAAAAAATTAGGTGTGCTTGCAATTTCATTATAATAGCACATTCTAGAAAACAAACTTTTGATGCACATTGTGCAGAAAATGGTATGCCAGTACGATCATTTGTTACAGATATAGGACATAGATGGAACTCAACTTATTTAATGATTGAACATTGTCAAGGTTACGAGAATTTAATATGTGAATATTACAACGGTCGGAACTCATATGACCCAAGTTTTGATTTGGGGGCTGATGATTGGGAACTTGTTTTTCATGTTAAAACTTTTTTGAAACCCTTTTACGATGCTACAAATGAATTATCTGGTGTTTATTATCCCACTAGTCTTTTAGTGTTGAAGCATTTTTATTGCATTGCTAATAATTTTAACAAGTACAAAATATTTCCTATTTTTAAGCAAATAATTTCAGCAATGGAGACTAAGTTTAGAAAATATTGGGAAAATATACCCACTTTATTTCCATTAGCAACGATTATGGATCCTAGAATAAATTTAGAGGGAATTGAACATACCATAAATGCAATATCAAAAAAATTAACTTTTGGGACTCCCTTGACATGTACAAATTTAGAAAAATTCTTATGTTAAATGTACGAGTTCAATGCCGAAAAGTCAGGCAAAAATGTTAGAAGAACTGCTCCCACCAGTAATGTGATACAAAATGAAGACAGTGATTTACTTTCCTACCTTATGACTATGAAGGAAATTTCTAGGACACATGACAATGGTTCTAGTTCTTCTAGTACATATAAAAGTTCAAATGAAATTTCAAGCGAGTTAACTAGGTATTTTTCACACGACCTTCTTAGCATGTTAGACGGGGACGAGAGAAATAATTTTGACATTCTTAAGTGGTGGAGACTAAACCAACGTCAATACCCAGTTATTTCTATGATTGCACGAGATCTACTAGCACCTCCAGTATCAACTGTAGCATCGGAGGCTGCTTTTAGTGCAGGTGGAAGACAGTTATCTGAATATAGGTCAAGACTTAAAGAAGACATACTGGAGGCCTTAATGTACTTGAATGATTGACAGTTTGCGGAGAAAATGTTACAAAACAGGATAAGTGAAATTCTGGCAGAGGAATTCAGAGAACAATCGTATTGGTGAGTAAATTATTTTGTATTATTAATTATTATCCTTACAATTATGCTATAAATAATATATGTATTTTTATTTTTCTGTATTTTTAATTCTTTCTTTCAAATAAAAAAAATGTACACGTAACATTTTGTTCGTGTACAATTTTAACTCCGCCTACGAGAAATTAAATGTAGTCGGTCCCAAGCCCAGATTAAAGGAGAAGGGTTTATTTAAGTTTTTATATTTTCAATTATTCCAGTCGTTACCCATTTGAGTTTGAAAAAAAAACGAGCCGGCCCGTCCGGCTCGTACGGACGAGCCCACAAGCCGGACTTGGGCTGGCTTCGTGGGAAACGAGTTGGTTCGGCCCGACTCATTTCCACACGAGTCGGCCCGTTTTTTGGCTTGTGGGCTCGGACGAGCCATGGTCAAACGGATTGAGCCGGCCAGGCTCGACCCGTTTGACATCCTAAACTGGTTCATGCAAATAGCTGGAATTAAGGACTATTTTGATAAACTCAGAAAGTTCCTTGCCAAATTACATTTTAGCATAAACTTCCGAGTCAATATAATTTGATTTGAAAACTTGGGACTTAATTAAACTAACTAAAAACGAAAGGGTCTGGAATAAACATTATTAAAATTGCAGGGACAGAATTAAAAGACTTTGAAAACTGGGTACTTAAGGGATACATTTTATAATATCAAAAATTAAAATATCAGATCTTCTCCTCTCTCTCCCATTTCGAAATCAGGCAGAGAAGAGAGCGGGGTCACCCTGGCTTCCGTGCCACTTCCACCGGCGTTTCGCTGAAGGCGACGCCGCCATGGGCGACTGGGCAAGGGACAGTAACTGGGAGGTAAATAAGGAAGGATATGGGCCTAGATTCCGTGCAAAATGAGATGGAGATAGTTGGGTTTTCCCCTAGTAATCCGGCCAAAACGGACCCGAATCGAGGTAAATCTTGGGCTTTGTTAAATCTTTTGGTTGTTTTAGGCGTTGGATGATTGGGAATTTCGAAATGGGCAGGGACGGTTTTAGCATTGTGGCATCAGATTTTCATCTAGGGAAGGGAGGGCAATCCCTTGGTGGTTGGAGTGTGATTCTCGTCTTGAAAGTGGATGGGTTCAGCCTTGGTGGTCCTTGAATTGTTGATGGGTAGTGTGTGGTTTCTTGCAGTTGGAGACATGGAGGTTCGGGGCTCGAGTTGTAGTGGCGGTATCTTGATTTGTTGATGATGAGAGTTCGTTTTTGGGTTTCGGCATAGGCAGTGTGAATTTGGCAACAGCGTTTTGGTCGACGAATTAGTCCGGTGGTGGAGCCCGTGTTGTGTCTGTGGGTCTTGCAGTTTGAAACATTGAGGCTGGATGGGATGACTTCCGGTGAAAATGGAAGTAACTGCCGACTATGAAATTGTCGATTAAAGGAAGAAACTTACCCAATATGTTGTGTGCTCGTCAGGGAAGGGAATTGGTTGAAAAGAGATGAGTTTATATGCTGGTTTTTTTTAGAGTGAAGATCAATAACGTAAACTTTAATTTGCTGGAACGTTTTGGGAGTTTAAAATCTGAAATTGGCAGGGAGTTACACTTTGTATTTGGCTGAGAATTAAATTTTGGTATTGATTGAGGAATAATAATAATAATAATAATAATAATAATAATAATAATAATAATAATAATAATAATAATAATAATAAAATCAGAAATTTGATTAAAATAAAGACTTGAGTTTTAGACGAAATAATGATTTTGACAAATTTAAAATAAAAAATTGGGCTTAAAATCTGAAAATAACTAATAGAACTAGACGAGAGAGCTAATTTTGAAAATAGTGACCGTTTGAAGAGTCATAGCGATAGGTTCATTAAAATTAACTTTTAAATTTGAAAATTTCTTGATAACTATATACTCTAATATATAGTTATAACTTACCAATTTTAGAGTAGGTGCGCACAAGACTATTTTCCCAGCTAAGGTATTCCACATAGCATTCAAGAGAAGTAGAGCGTCTTTAAAAAAAAAGGTATATACAAATCTATTGTTCTTACTTGACTAGAATTCATTTTTAAAATTAATTTGTTTGAGATAATGTCTAAATTCCATCTTTAGGTAGAACTTTACTGAACAATTTTAAAAGGGAAAAGTACATAACTATACACTTAAAACTTTCACTTTTTAAACATAACAAACTTAAGATTTTTTTGTAAAAATCAGGTATTAATTAGTTAATATAATATTACAATAAATTATCATTTATATATTAAATTAAAATTTATATAATATTAAATAATCAAATCAAATCAATACCTAATTCACAACCACTATACCCCAACCCAACCCCCGCACTCACCCTCACCCCCACCACAGCAACCCACCCACCCCCCGCACCCACCCCACCCCACCCCACCCCAACCCAAAAAAATGATTATTTTCCTTCTACTTTTTCACACTCACCCCCACCCCCACCCCCGACACCACCTTACCCACCCCACCCACCCTCACCCACCCCAAATTTTTTTTTTTTTTTTTGAAATGTTTTTCCAGCCTTCCCCAACCCACCCCCACCTATCCTACCCACCCCACCTCACCCAAAATGATTTTTTTCTACTACATTTTCACAACTCGCTCAAACCCTACACTACCCTATCCTACCCTACACCGCCACCCACCCCAACCCTACCCACCCCACCCAAAATTAATTTTTTCTTCTAATTTTCTACCCCCAGCAACCTCGCCCCAGACCCTACCACACCCCACATCATCCAAAATGATTTTTTTCTACTACTTTTCCACAAATCGCCCGACCCTACCCCGCCACCCACCCCACCCGAAATTAATTTTTTTCTTCTAATTTTCAACACCCCCCTCCCAGACCCTACCTCGCCACCCACCCCCACCCTCGCCTACCTCACCCAAATATGATTATTCTTCTATATTTTCTCACCCCACCCAAAAATGATTTTTATTCTATTTTTTCACACTTCACCTCAACCACTCCATCCCATCCCACCGCACCCCACCCACCCACCCATCCTACTACATCCAAAAATAATTTTTCTTCTATTTTTTCACACCCCACCCCACCCCACCCAACCCAACCCCATCCTACCGCACTCCCGCCACCCACCATACCCCATCCAAAAATGATTTTTCTTCTATTTTTTCACATTTCACCCCAACCCCACCCTAACCTAACCCACCCCACCGACGCACCCACCCACCCAAAAAATAATATTTTTCTTTTACTTTTTCCAACCCCCAACCCGACCCGACCCCTCCCTACCCACCCACCCACCCCACTACAAAAAAATAATTTTTTTCTTCTACTTTTTCTCACCCCGACCCACCCCACCCTACCCCAACCCACCCCAAAATAATGATTTTTTTCTTCTACTTTTCCGACCCCACCTCACCACAAAAAATGACTTTTCTACTATTTCTAGCCCCACCCGACCTTTACCCCACCCACCCCAAAGTCACAGTCAGTCACGCAAGGTCACACGAGATCGCAATTAAGTCACACAAAGTCACACAGAGTCACAATTACAAATTTAAAATCACAGTTGGTCACACAAGGTCAAAGTTCGGTCACACAAAGTCGCAGTTAGGTCAAACGAGGTCACAGTTAGGTCCAATGAGGTCACATGTCGATCACATAAAGTCACACTTCGTTCTCACAAAGTCACAGTTCGGTCACACATAGTCATATTTGACATAATTGTAGGTCACATCAAGACCTCGTCCAATAGTCACACCAAGTCACAGTTGGTCATAATCATCCATAATTGATCACATATTATTTGTTTATTTGTCACAACTTAGAAGTTTCTTTATTACAATTAGTCAATATTTCTTGTCACAAGTCGCACAAAATCACAATTAATCAATATTTTGATCACAATTACCTAATAATTAGTTGAAAAATCACAATTAATCAATATTTAGTTGTAAATTTCACCCCACCCCACCCCACTCCACCCACAAAAGTCATTGTTTGATCACACGAGGTCACAGTTCGTCACACAAGATCACAATTCAGTCAAAATTACATATTTGTTAGCAAAACCCCACCCACCCCAACCCCAAAGTCATGATCGCACAAAATCACAGTTGGTCACACAAGGTCACGGTTCAGTCACACAAAAGTCACTGTTAGGTCACACGAGGTCACAGTTAGTCACATTTCGTTCCACAAAGTCACATTTCAATAACACGAGGTCACAATTCGTCCCACAAAGTCACTTTTCAATTACACGATGTCACATTTTGGTCACACGAGATCACATTTTGGTCGCACGAGGTCACACATAGTGATATTTGACACAACTACAGGTAACATAAAGTCATCGTCCAATTGTCACACAAAGTCAGAATTGATCACAATCTCTAATATATTTGTCACAACTTACTCGTTTCTTGATCACAGTTAGTCAATATTTTTTGTTACAATTACCTAATAATTAGTCACAATTTGTACTCGTCACAAATCACACTTTGTCCACATTTTGATCAAATTATCTAATAATTGATCACAATCACTATTCAAAGTCACATTTAGTCAATACTTGTTCACAATTACTCATAATTGGTCATGTGCACTACTCCAGCCACCAGCACCTTCCCAAGCCAAACCATTTCCTCCTCAACCACCATCACGACCACCACCAGCCCCAACACTCCCCATCATCACCACCACCACAAATCTACCATCAAATACCAAATAAACTACCACCACCACCACCACAACATTGATCACACAACCTAACCGCCACCTGAGCACCTCCGCTGCCAGACGTCGAGCTGTTGCTGAAAATTAAATAAAATGGACGAAGGTGCTTCCCAGTATCACAAATCCAAATCTGGTGTCAACTTTCTTAACGAATTAGTGCTCTGGCCGGAATCTAAAATTTAATCTTCGACAAATTATCTTCTCCGGCCAAATCTCAGCCAACAACACTCACCACAAGCCACAAACCACCTCTTACAACACCCCCACTGCAAGCCACAAACCACTGCCAGCACATACCACCGTAAACCACCACAAATCACCACTTGCACCACCCACCCACTCATAGCACATCCAAACCCAAACCACCTCCTGCACCACCCACACACCGCAAACCACCACAAATCACTGCTTGCACCACCCACCCATAGCACATCCAAACCCAAACCAGCTCCTGCACCACCCACCACACATGCTGGAGAAAGAAGCTGCAGCGGTGAGATCGCCGCTGCTACACCTCGAAGGAAGAAGTCTAGCCTCTATGCCACTGATATTCTGGGTGGATCGCCGGTAGCAGTTTAGGTGAGAGATGTCGCCGGTAGCAGATGAGAGATGGGAGAGAGTCAGAGGTGAGAGAGTCAGCTGGGATCTTACGGTACGGTGTGGGTGGGAAATAAGAGGTGAGAGAGAATTGAATTAGAGTTAAGTGGGAAGGTTGGGTTAAGTGATTTAATTGTTAAAATCAAAAGTTTTGTAATTTTTAATTATGTTTAATTAATTAAAAATATTGATAACACCTGAAAAGTAAAAATGTAATCAGCGCCCCAGGTTCTTTGAATTGTGACTTTGAAACGCGTGATTTTGTGTAATTTTCCAATTTTAAAATTATGATAGCCCATCATGATCCATGCCCAACTTTTTTTTTTTTTTGAACATTACATTAAGGGAGTGGAGTGGAGGGGAGGGGGATTGGAGGCTATGACCTGGTAAGGGAGCCCTCACCACTTGGGCTAGCCCTTGGCCTCATCCATGCCCAACCTATATGGATTGAGCTAGTGAGTTATGTGGATATTCATTTATTTGTGACCCACCAAAATATATTAAAAACCATAATTTTATAAAAGGGAAATTGAACAGTATATTTCCTTAAGAAACCAAATTTGATATTTACTAAACCAATTTGTTTTTATTTTTATTTTTTGAAAAATACTTGGACCGATTATAAGGCCTCTAGATGATACAATTAGGCCCATGCTTTCGAACCCAAAACAAAGCTGAAAGCAAGAAACAAAACATTACGCTTCAAAATCGGTTTCATGTAGAACGTAAAGCGATTAGGGTTTATTCATCTTCCATTTCATTCGGTAAATCTCTTTTGAAAATCCGTTTGTAAAAGTAAATTCTAGTCTCCATCTCCTATGAATACGGAATACCTAAAATGAAATTTACTCGTAATTCTAAAGTGGATTCGAAAAGTTCGATGTCATATTCTAGTAAACTGTCAACAATGTTACCGATGAAGAGGAAGAAGAAAGCTAAAGTAGGTGTTCAAGGTGTAAATGTGAAGAGGAAGAAGAATGTTTCATAGGCAAGTTTTGTTTAAATTATCCTTCACGTGTTTAAATTTTTTAGGGATTTTTCAAAATTGTTATGATATGAAACTTTCAAACTAGTTATTACTTTCTTCCTCGTAGTTTTACTTTGGTAATATGCTCAAAATTTATTTAATTGTTCGCTCACAATTGTAAATACTTTGAAAATGAATAAAATGTTTAATATACCATAGATGATCTTACATCATTATTATTTATGTTTTAAGTGCTTGTGCATTAAACAGGCATGTCAGTCTTTTAGAGAGAGGCCATAGGGGTGGGGTGGGGTGAGGTGGGAGAGAGGAATAGAATAAGAGTTTTTTGTTTGTCTTGTTGTGCTAACTGAATAAGATAGAAAGAGACTGTTTGTTTACATGATTCATTCTTCATTGATAATTTTGTTTGTTTGTTCAAATTTAAATTTGATGACAAATGATTTGTTGCATGCCAATGACAGAATTCGTCAGTGAAGCATAGGAAGAAGCGACAAAGAACTGCATCAAGCAAAAAGCAAAAGGGAAGACGTTTGGTTGGTGAGCAAGTAGAGGATGAGGTGGATGAGGATGTCAAAGATAATGATGAGTTAGAGGATAGAGCAGAAGTGTATGTTCCTAACGTCAGTATACTTAAGTTGATTATGATGTCGATTCTAACAAATTTAAGCTAGTAATGAACACATTACTTCTACTCTACAAGTATCATGATGAGATCCTAGTCGGGGAATCTCGTCGAACACGCGGAATAACGACAATTAAAACCTAGGAAAGATCTAAATCAGAACTGACACAAGACACACAACGAAAATAATGATAGAACGACGGTAAAACCTTGACCCGACAATCACGACGCAATTTATGGCGATGCGGATTGAAGAACCAAGATTGGTGAACGCCACAAGGACTTGTCAATTTCCTTGATAAGTTTCGAATTTGGAAACGCCACAAATATTCTTGCGAATATTTGATAAGTTTGCTGGAAGAACGCCACAAAGATCGGATCTTTGATAAGTTCAAGAAAAAGGGAATAAACTCAACCTCTCAATTTTGAAGAATCCTCTCAAAAATTTTATTAATCAAACTTAACTTAACTCAAAATGTTCTTTACAATGAATGGAAAAGAATATAAATAAGCAAAATAACCTAGTCGCTAATTTACTAAAAATGGAATTCTAATTTAACTAGAATACTAAAATAGGCAAACAATTAATTAAAAACGGAAAATAATTAAATATCCCCTAAAATCCGGAAAACCTCAATTACGGCCGTGATAAACACTTTTACGGCCGTAAAAGGTTTTCTGCTTAAGACTTACGGCCGTGACCATCTTTCTTACGGTCGTAAATATGGAATTCTTCAATTCTTCATCTGATCCCGAGGCAGAGTTACGGCCGTGATAATAACTTTTATAGCCGTAATTATAATAGTTACGGCCGTGACAGATCTTCGTTACGGCCGTAATGATCATTCTGCCCAAATAACTTCGATCACTCGTCTCAGCTTGTTCCTTTCGCCTTCTCGGCTCGACTCCAACATGAAACTTGCTCCGTTTTGCACGTAGATCGCTGTCATATTGCCGATGTCTCGACTTTGCCCTTCGATGCCTGGTCCGGATCATATTATACTCCCTCTCTTGAAAAGGATTCGACCTCGAATCCATTTTTGGTCGACTTTTCAAACTCCTCCTGCTTTTCTGAGCTCGATGATCATGTTTAAGCTCTGTGCGATCCCTTAGACTTTTGGGCTGCTCATTTTTGCCAATGAATTTCTAATCCAAACTTATCAAGGACTTGGACAATCCTTGTGGCGTTCAACAACCTTGGTTCTTGTTCCTCATTGTCAATCTTGCGTCATGAATATTGGGTCAAGGTCCTATCATCTACTCTTCATTTTTTTTAATTTGATTCTTTTTATTTTTGAATTTAGATATTTCCTAGTTGTTTTTCGTTGTTATTCCGCGTTCTTTGTCGCGTTTTCCAAAAGGGATCGCATCAGGTGGTATCAGAGCTTGGATCTAAATTGAGTTCTTGTTATTTCTTGATTTTTCTTGTTCATTGTGTTCTTCTTGTCTTCATAACTATTTTTTGTTTTGATCCATTTAAAATCCCACAAAAAATTCAAACGTGTTTATTTTAATCAATTCTTATCTGAATTCAGTTCCGTTTATTTTACCATACTCGTTGTCGAATTTCAAATTGAAAAAAAAATCTCAAATTCATTATTTCCACCTATATTCCGAGGATTTTCTAAAATTTCAAATTTTCTTGTTCTTATTCGTGTCTTCTCTTGTCCTACCATTACTTGAAGTTCTTGGATTGTTCTTTGTAGTACTTGAAAAGGGATCAAGAGTGATACACGTGCGAAAACAAACACATGAGGAAAATTCTTATTTGATTCTTATTTGGAAGAGATTTGGAAGTATGGGGATTGAATTGCAACAAACGCAAGTTGAAGGACTGGATGTGAAAATAAAAGATAGGGACTTACTTATACACTTATGAAAGATGAAAGTGCACTGAAACATTTTGTACTGCGTGGCCACCAGATGCAAGATGCGTGACAGCACGAATTCAGGCTCATACGCGATTTCTTGTGCCAAAAGCCTAGGTTTCTTCAACAGCCTATAAATACAACATCTCATGCATGAATTAGGGGACCATTGCACAGCCTATTCCACACACAATTTTTAGTTCATACAATCAATTCTTGGAAGGCAACAATCAAGGCAAAGGAAGATGATTGAAGATTATCAACGTAGAAGAATTTCTTGATGCAAGAGTTCCTTTTATCTTTGTTAATCAGATATGCTTAACATGTTTATATTAATTATTGTGCTTTTAATCATTTTGTGATGAGTAGCTAAATAATTATTTTGGATATTCGATGTAGCATAATTTTTATGCTATTAATTTCATGAATTGAGTTTTACATATAATTGCATGTGTTGATTTTATCTTTGTGTTTAATGAGTGAATGAATTGATCACTTGTTCACGATATCATGAGTGTTTTCATAATCCGAGAGGTGAGCTAACACTTAGATCTAGGGATAAAATCCAGTAATTCAACAACGATAGAGATATATGTTTGTTATTATAGCGATCGCTACATGAACTCTTGCATTCCATGCACCTAGTCATTACGACATCCAGTTTGTTTACACGATCGACTAATTAGGTAGAGTTGATTAAAACTTGAGAGGGAAATTTCATATGCATAAGTGAGTTCGGTCAAGCACATAGATAGGAGTAAAACTTGATTATTGGAATTAATAGTATTAACTTATGTGAAATCGAGTGTCCCGACATCTTTAAACATTACTTAAGAAAATCATAATTTGAATTCTTCATTTATTTTAGTTTGATAGTTTATTTAAAATCTTAAAAATCAAATCAAATCACTTTTTTTAGTTTCGGTTAAGGTAATTAGTCTAGAACGTAAGTTTACTCAATCCTTGTGAGATCGATATCCGGACTCTAAGTCCACTTTATTACTTGTGCGACTTGTACACTTGCGAAAATAAATCACAACAATTTACTTAGCCCTGATTTCATAGAGATTAAAATCAGATTTTTAATAGATTTTAATAAACGTTGATGAGATTTGTGGTTAAAAAGTTGTGAATTCCATAAAATATGTGGTTGAGATTGATCATTGACTTTAACTTATATTAAAATCTAGATTTTAAGTTGTACCAAATAGGGGCTTATTCTTATTCTCATTGATTTTAGATGGCATGATGATTCATTGGAAACAGGTCTTATTCTCGTTCTTTCCAAGAGTCTCATACATAATTTATAACATATAAGAATTATTTTGAGGGTGAGTGTTTTGTAAGTTATAGACATTCATTACACAAAGAATATACCTCATTAAAACCTTATTATGAAAAATCCTAATGAATGAAAAATAGTACAATATTCTTTTGAGTACGCTATAAAAGTTGTCTCATTAAAAACTTTGCTAGAAAAATTCAGTGGGACAAAACCCCAGCTATGGGGAAAAGAGCGTGCAGATAATATTAGCTCCCCCTCATGAGAACATTATAATTATATTGATATAGCATGACGTTATTATAATTATTAATCAATACATTCTTGAATTTGTTTGCCAATTATATATTAATGGCTCATATGACTAATGCTATTTGTTCTTCAAATATAAATTCAATTATTCTCTTGAATTTGAAGAACTATATTATATTTTCAATAATTTTGAAAATCTTGTATCGAGCCATTCTATAATCGATATTCATCAATGCAATTCTCAAACCTGAAAGTGATTTCTTCACTTCAGGTCAATAATTAACCATGAATTTGCATCTTGAAAATCAACTGCTAAGATTAAAATCTATAATCATTTCGCTCAAAATTTCAATGTACCGTCATCAATTAGTATATCAAAGAATACTTACAAAATACTGTGATGAGAATCAACAATTTTGATCTCACTCGATGGCAAATCAAAAAATTAGATTATAAATGCATCCACACATAGCATTTCATATTCAATTCAGGCCTACTTCTCGAAGATGGTGCAGCTACAATTCAGGGCTACTTCTCGAAGATGCAGGCAAATTGTCCTGGTTTCATCTGTAGTGTTAACTTAGATGAAGATTCAAGGTTGAGGAACGTATTTTGGATTGATAATAGGTGTCAGAAAGCATATAAGAAGTTTGGAGATGTTATCACATTTGATAACACATACCTCACCAACAAATATGATATGTTGTTTTCTCTATTCTTAGGCGTACATCACCAAGGGAAATCAACACTGCTTAGATGTGGCTTGGTATCGAGCGAGGATATGGAGAGCTTTGTTTGGCTATTCAAAAAATGGCTTGATTGAATGGAGGGACATGCACCATGAGGTATAATTACTTATCAGGATCGTAAAATGCAATTCACATTGTGTTTTTTTATGCAAAGCACGGATGTATTTTTAGGATTGGACCAAAGAAAATTGATTGTGTCTTTATTGGACATGCAATCAATAGTAGTGCATATCGATTTTTGGTTCATAAATCCAAAGTACTTGATATACATGTAGGTACAATTATTGAATCAAGAAATGCGGTCTTCTTTGAAGTCAATTTTCCATGTAACGAAAATGAAGTAAGTTCAAATAAATGAACTTATGTTAACATACATGGAGATGACGACAATCTTCAAGTAAATGAAGAACCGAGACGTAGTAAAAGGCAACGAATTCCAAAGACTTCATTCCAGACTTCGTAACCAATTTACTTGAAAATGATCCAAGGACATTTGAATGTCCTCTCCCAAAACTCCTTTTTGGAAATAAGTTGTACATAATGAAATTGAATCCATCATGAGTAACCATACTTAGGAATTGGTTGAAATCCCATCGGGAAACAAAGCTTTAGGCTGCAAATGGATCTTCAAAAAGAAATTGAAATTGGATGGATCAATTGTTAAATACAAGGCTAGATTAGTAGCTAAAGGGTATAGACAAAAGGAAGGATTTGATTTCTTTGATACTTATTCATCCATTACAAGAATTACGTCTATACGTGTCTTGATAGCAATCGTGGCATTGCATAATCTTGAAATACATCAAATGGATGTCAAAACCGTGTTTCTAAATGGTGAATTAGAAGAATAAATCAACATGGAACAACCTAAAGGGTTTGTTGCACTAGGAAATGAAAAGAAGGAGTGTAAACTAGTAAAATCATTGTATGAATTGAAACAATCACCTAAGCAATGACATGAAAAGTTTAATAAAACTATATTGTTATATGGCTTCAAAATCAATGAATGTGACAAGTGTGTCTACATTAAAACCACACCTAACGAATATGTAATCGTATGCCTATATGTTGACGATATGCTAATTATGGAAAATAACTTAAAAGTCATTTCCTCGACTAAGAAAATGTTAACAAAATATTTTGACATGAAGGATATGAGAGTGGCAGATGTAATATTAGGGATTAAAATCTCTAAGACATCCGATGGTATGTCATTATCTTAGTCACATTATGTTGAGACTATACTTAAGAAGTTTAAGGCATATGACGATAAATCGGTTAAGTCACCAGTTGACTTAGGTGTATACTTAGCCAAGAATACTTGTGAGCCCGTATCTCAATTGGAATATTCGCGTGTCATAGACAGTTTAATATATATTACCAACTGCACAAGACCGGATATAGCATACATAGTCAACAAGTTGAGTAGATTCACTAGTAATCCAAGTATTGAACATTGGAAGGCATTAAACCAAGTTCTTAGATACTTAAGACAAACGGTTGAATTTGGATTACACTACTCAAAATATCCTGTAGTATTAGAAGGATATACCGATGTAAATTGGATATCCGACACTAAGGATTCAAAATCCAAGAGTGATTATGTATTTACCATTGGAGGTGGAGCCGTATCCTGAAAATCTTCTAAGCAAACATATGTAACTCGATCCACAATGGAATCTGAGTTTATTACGTTAAAGTCGATGAAGAAGAAGAATGACTTCGTAATTTCCTTGAAGAAATTTCACGATGGGAAAACTCGGTTTCTGCAATTAACATACATCGCGATAATCAGTCGGTAATAGCAATGACATAAAATAGTATGTATAATGGTAAGTCTCAACATATCCATTGGAGACATAATACTATTAAGCAGTTAATATCAAATGGTATAATCTTTATTAACTATGTGAAGTCAAAAGAAAATTTGTCTGATCCTTTAACGAAAGGACTTGCAAGAGATCAAGTATACAATCTTTCTAGGGGAATGGGCTTAAAGCCTATTGAATAGAATTTATATGATGGAAACCCTACCTTTTGGATTGGAGATCCCAAGATCTTGGTTCAATAGGACAACTAAGTCATAAATGATTCAAAATAAAGCACTTATTCTCATTCCTAAAATTTGAAGTGCTATGTAAAATGTGTATAAGGATAAGTATAAATTTATAATTTTAATGATTTATAACCTTGAAATAGAAAGGTATGAGATCACCTATATAAGTGTGAAGTGGGGCCACTTTTATGAGAATTCGATGCTTAATTCTCTTATAGTACTTATGAAATCAAGAGCTGTCCAGGGCCAAAATGGACACAACCAGAGAACCAAATTGGTTAGATGAGTCATGATGTTGGTACAGTTATTTGGGTTTACATGAACGGCTGGATGGTTCAAGACATCGCGTTCACCAACTAGCTAGTAAATCCAATTGTACTCAATTAAAGAAGGTTCAAAGCCACAAGTTACCTATCTTGATGCTATGACTTGTCTCATGTACTCCATTTGTTAGAGTCTGCATTTCATTCGCATTGTGTTGCTCATATCGAAGAATTTCCATTAATGTGAGGGATTGTTGGATATTGGTTTAATAAATCAAGAAATTGGTTAAGTATTGAAAACTGACTAAAGTAACTTCGTTTCGAATTCGGCCAAATATTCAAACCCGACCAATCTGTTTAGACAAATTAGTTTGCCACTTCGGGGCGCAGAAATGGGGATCGAATTTTTAACCATGCGATTGCATGGTATAAAAACCATGCGATCACATGTCAATTTTTATTAAAAATTCAGTTTCACGTAAAGCCATGTGATCGCACTGCTTATAACCCTACGATCGTATGGTAGTCCGAAAAGTTGTGTCTTTTCGAAGTGAAACATAGTTTGGCTCCACACCACTTCGTCCACAACCCCATCATCTATAAATAGGACCCTTGGGATGTCCTATTCCTCACACCAATGATATGCTATCATAATATCATTCTTTCATCTTCATTAAATCAAAATTCTTGCATTTTGTAGCATACTTTTGATATTCATTTTTGGAGTACAAAAATCACATTTTGATTCGTTGTGTTTGTGTTTTGGAGTGCTACAAATACAAATGGAAGTCGTTGTATCTTGGGAGTTGATTGCCATAAATGGTAGGCACCGTCAAATTCGACTTAAGGACAAAGTGTTTAATACTTGTCTCGACTTTGTCTCTTTCTCTTCTCTTTTCTTTTTTTTCTTACCGTTATTCTGTCCAAATTTTGGCACAGACTCACATATAATTATATTATTTCTGTGGCGTCACTATACACAAAATATTCCTACAGGAATTAATGGAAAAAAACGATTCAAGGTTTTGAGATTTACCTAGTCGAGAATGCCCAAATTCTTGTGAAGTTTTATGTTGATTGAACAGTGGATGAATTTGTGGAAAAGATGGGTTGTAGTTTGATTTTAATAGGGACCGAGGAGTTGGAGTTGAAGTGGAATTCATCCTCAATCAGGTTTCTGATTTCAAATAGAATGGGTATAAGGGCCAAAACGTAGACTGAGTAATTTATATGATATCTGTCACCCATGTTTAAAAAATTTAGATAAATATCACCCTGAAAAAATAATATATATAAAATCTTAAAGTTCAAAATCAACAGAATCTAAGCAAGACCTTCACTTAACCATCCCAAAATTCTCTCAAGGTTGTTAATGCTGACTGAGCTCATTATCCATTTCGATAAATCAAACAAAATCATATTGGAAAAGGATTTTGCCATTGATTCAAATTCAAGTTTCAAATTGGGAAGGATTCAGTCATAAAATCGTAATTGTTGTGGTTGCAGATAGAAATAGGAAGCATCTGTATTATTTGGAATATGACAACTGAAATCAATGACTGTGGAATGACAACACGGAGATTAAAACACAAGCTGGTTCACTCTTTATTTAAGGTGTGTGGATGAAATCATCAAGTTACTATGTTACTGAATTGATCAACGCCCCTAGCAAAGGGTATGTTTTTGCTTCCAAGTCAGATATTGTCATCCAGAGTTGCAGGCTAATGCATTAGTTGTTATCATGCAATCAAAATTCACATTAGTTGGGACAGATTACATGTTCTGCCTTATGGAACTTTGAAGCATCAAGCACCTATTTGGTGGTATCACCACGTTTGAGTATACAAACATTCATATTTCTCAGTGTCAATCAGGTATGATTCGTGAAAAGCTAGATGACAGCAACAATCAACTGTGGATAGAGAAAATGAAATCATAATTTGCATCAGGCAAAATGTACTTCTTACTCATTTGGGAATTATTTTCCACAACCAGAAAAGTTATAGAATAAATCATAATGTCAATTACATGACTAACCGAAAGTTGAATGACAATACTAAATACATTATGAAATGTGGGATCACAAGTTCAAAATAAATATATTACAACAATGGATGTCAAGAACAGGGACACTTAGAATGCTACTAATGCTAGTCCGTCACCTCGACATCACGTTGTTCATTCACCTATTACACACAAGGCAAAGTAGTTAAAAATTGCAATTTCATCAGGGGTCATATTTCATATGCACTTGCATAAATCAGGTACATGTTCCAGTTGCAAACACCAGACCTCGTGTATGGAGATTCAATTATTATTATAGGTTGCGGAAAATCTGATGTTATGTGCTTCTATGTTTACGAAACTTCACTGAGACATCTGTTACTTTGATATGGTAATCAGGCCAAGTTAACCATCATGCAGAGATCGAACGTGATAAATTCAGCAAAACATGATTTAGTCAAAGCTCTGCCGTACAACAATAAAAAAAAATAACTTATATGAATTTGACGCAATGCAAAGCTCTGCCTTACAACAATTAAAAATATATATATATATGTATGTATTTTGAAGGAATAAGAATTACCATCTCGATCGCGGTAAACTTGAGAGAAGCAGACATCTCCAGCTCGAAGCATGTGATCCTAGTAGCAATAATATATTATTAAAGACCCGAAGTACCAAAGAAAAGCTATCCCTTTTAACACAATAAAGAGGATTGAGGACTTCTCTTACCTTCGAGTCTTTCCATGAAGTAGAAGAAGGCAGTCCAGTCACCAAAACGATAGTACAAAGTGCATAAATGAGAGGCAGATTAAAAATAAATTAGACTTCAATGGCAAATAGAAAAGACCATTACATAAATGAGAATCTTAAAAAATACTTGTCAAACTGAAAAAATTGCCAAAAAAATAAAAATAAAAATAAAATCAAACACCTAAAGAAAATTGCCTTGTTTATGTTATTCAGTGAATGACAGTCGAGAGCCAATTAAGGTCCTTTATTCTGAAAATTGTTATGTTTATATTCTAATCTCGTTTAAATTATCCACCCTCTCAAATACATTATAATATTTTTTAAATTTGTAATTAAAAATTAAGAAAAAACGTAAGTCAAATAAAATGAGAGACTAAAATAAATTATTAGCGTGAAATATTCTTCTTAAAAATGTTATCATATGGAAATGAGTTAATACCCCCAACTGCCACTATATTATTTGAAAGGTTCCTTAAGTACCACTAAACTTTAAATGGTCTCTGGAATGTCATTATACTATTAAACTATATCCCCACATGTCACTCTCTTTAACACCGTTAAATTACTTAACGAAAATTATGACTTGGCGCACAAATGGATAATTAATAAAAAAAATAGAATAACCATGTCAGGAAAATCATTGCTAATTCATTAAAATCCACATTTTCTAATTAATTAAATAAAATACCTCACAAAACACAAAACCAATTGTCCCAACATCACAAAAGGCGAAGCCATATGGACTTCCAAAATGACAAAGCATTTGCCTAATTCTCGGTTGAACATTAATTGACATGTACACATTAGTGTTAATTAGGTAAAGAAAATGGAGGTTTACCTGGTTTTTGTCCATGTTGCAGTGACATTGTATGGTCCACTTCAATAAAAAAATTTTTGGGGGGGGGGGGGGTTAATAGCACAAAATGTCCCTACCTTTGACATGTATTGTGCAAAACGTCCTAACGTTGTAATTTTTTACGCTAAACGTCCCAACCTTTACATTTTCTTGTTGGAGACATCCTTTATGTCAAAGTTAATCCCATTTCACCGTTAATTTGGAATTAAACAATAAACATTTAACACATGCAAGGGCATTTTCGTCAAAATCAAAAGCAGCTCATTCATATTTGAGTAATTGACACAAAACGTCCCTACGTTTGACACTCATTGTGGAAAAACGTCCCTACGTTCATCTATTTGGCGAATAACGTCTTTACCTTTAGATTTTCTTGATGATTAGTCCCCAAATTTTACTTTTCTTTCAATTTAGTCATTCCGTATTTGATTTAAAGATCATTGTCTTCAAACGTGTATAATTTTTGATCTACAACTTCGAATTGCACTCCATTTTTTGCGTTGAACTCCAAATTCAACCATCTTTCTTATGATGTATCATGTGTTCATTTATTAAACATTTTGTTTTGACTTTTGTATAGTAGATACTTATTTTGTTAGGGCATCATTGATTAATGTAAATTGATTTCTGTAAATTTTATTGAAACAGTGAAATTTTAATTTTAGTGTGTGTTCAGCGACCAGCGAAATTTATAAATTGGATTTATTTGACTTTCTTATTTTTTTAAGATAAAATGTTTGGTTAAAAATTGGAATGTTTAGCCTCTATTTGAGCCATATTATAATCTCAAATCATTTTTTGAACAACACACAATTTCTTTCTTCAATTTTTAAAAAAGTGATTTGAAGAGAGAAAATGTGCGTTGTTCAAAAAGTGATTTGAGATTATAATATGGCTTAAATAGAGGCTAAACATAACAATTTTTAACCAAACATTTTACCTTAAAAAAATAAAAAAGTCAAATAAATCCAATTTATAAATTCCGCTGACCGTCGAACACACACTAAAATTAAAATTTCACTGTTTCAATAAAATTTACAGAAATCAATTTACGTTAATCAATGACGTCCTAACAAAATAAATATCTACTAAATAAAAGTCAAAACGAAATGTTTAATAAATGGGCAAATGATACATTATAAGAAATATGGTTGAATATGGAGTTCAACGCAAAAACGGAGTGCAATTCGGAGTTGTAGATCAAAAGTTATACACGTTTGAAGACAATGATCTTTAAATCAAATACGGAATGACTAAATTGAAAGAAAAGTAAAATTTGAGGACTAATCATCAAGAAAATCTAAAGGTAGGGATGTTATTCGCCAAATAAATGAACGTATGGACGTTATTCTCCAAATAAATGAACGTATGGACGTATTTCCACAATGAGTGTCAAACGTAGGGACGTTTTGTGTCAATTACCCAAATATGAATGGGATGCTTTTGATTGTGACAAAAATACCCTTGCATGTGTTAAATGTTTACTGTTTAATTTCAAATTAACGGTGAAATGAGGTTAAATTTGACAAAAAAGATGTCTCCAACAAGAAAATGTAAGGGTTGAGACGTTTAGCGTCAAAAATCACAACGTTGGGACGTTTTGTACAATACATATCAAAGGTAAGGACGTTTTGTGCTATTAACCCAAATTTGGGATACATTATTTTGGGATAATGAAAAGAGCAAACATAATTAATTTAAAGGATAAAAAGGGGATCATTGACTTGGAAAAATTGAAGAAGAATGGAAATAGAGGAGAATGGACATGCTTTGGCTGCGTTTTGCCACTTTAGTAATGATTTTGATGACATGGTTATTCTATTTTTTTTTATTAATTATTCATGTGTGCGTCAAGTCATGACTTCCGTTAAGTAATTTAACGGTTTTAAAGAAAGTGGCATGTGGAAGTATAGTTTAATAGTATAATGACACTCTAGAGACCATTTAAAGTTCGATAGCACTTGAAGAACCTTTAATATAGTATAGTGACAGTTGGAAGTATTAACTCTATGGAAATAGAAGTTTTTGCTATTTATTTAAATGAGGACCACCTCATCTTTAAGTCTAGAAATTATAAAATATTTTAGCATATACTAGTATCACACTCGTGCATTGCACGGAAGAACAATATTAAATGATTTTACTGTAAATATCATTACAAAATAGGAAAAAAAGTTGAACACATAATTTGCTTTGATTAATGATACAGACCGTCAACGAATGATCAAAATAGAAATAAATTACATTTCTCATCAATTTTGAAAAATCTCTTTAAATAATACATTGTTTGTACAGTTTGTAATTGCTCACATTCATGTGATACACGAAAATTGCTGTAGACAAAACATATTTATACAATTACTCAAATTTAAATTAAATAATGCAATTTTTCAAATATATGTTGTATAGAATAAATAAAAAATTTTGTCCAAATATTTTTGACTACCTTGCATAGAAATAATAACCCTCAAAATATTATAATTTACATAAAATAAAGTAACTGTAACAAATTAAATATATGCGGTCCTATATATATAAATAAATTTAACAAAATAAGCAATATTGACGATGCGCATAAGCGAAAATCAACCTCAAGATTTGCGATGCACGAACGTAAAATTCAACTTAAGATATCATTTGCATGATTATAATTTTTAAATGCGATGCATTTAATTGAACATAATTAAATGCAAATTTAATTATATGTCAATAAAAAAAATTATTAATGAAAATATAAATAAAATATATATAATGAGTCTTTTTATCTATATATGTTAATAAAATTAAGAAATAAATGTTCATCAGTTTTTACGACATATAATTATTTTTTTAACATTTTAATAAAATTGTACCATGAACATATCGACTCCATTTTTGAAATTAACATTCAATAAATGGAATTTTATTTTTTAAAAAAACTTTTGAACCATAAAATTAGATTCATACAATAAATGTACAAAACTCAACTTACATATTCTCTTTAAGATCGACGCTTTTCTTTTCATATATTGTTCTTCATCATATGATTCTCAAAAAGAGGATAGACTTTTTTGAATAATTTGATTTTTTAAGCATTAATTATTAATTTCAAATGTTTTTCTGAAAAAATAATAATTAATTTTAATAAATATTTTTATATTAATTGATTCTTCTTTTTTCAGACTAACAATTTCTTTATTCATATTGTTACATTATTATTTTAATAAAAATTACTGATCGATCAATTGTTTAATAGAAATTATATGAACTAATTGTTAAAATTTGTAATATATTTTTGCATATTTTAGTTATTTAAATTTAAAATAAAAAATAGAAAAATGAACAGAATCAGTAAATAAATAAAAATAATGTGAAAATGATGAATGAATAAAGAAATCTTAAGTTTGTAAAACTAACCCAACTTAATTGGATTTGCCTTAAAAATTCGTATGATTATTATTTATTTTAATTTGATGAGAAAAAACAAGAACAGAACAAAGTCTTTGCCAAAAATAACACTCACACTTTCCCTCCAAAATGTACTTGCTAAATTTGGAAAGGTTTTGCCAAATTCACAAGAATTAAAAAATATAAATAAAAAATGATTACATTTTTGGAAAGTGTAATGATTGCTAATTTGAATTACAATTTTGAGCACTGCATAATTTTTTCCCAAATAAAAAAACGTTTTGAACAGTGTTAAATTATATAAAAAATTAATGGTAGTTAAATTTTTTTTTTTAAAAAAACAAAGAATGTGATGTTTTCGAGGTAAAAATTAGTGATTAAAAATTGGAGAGAAAAATACGCTTGATTAAAAAGTAGTTTAAAAGCGTGTTGTTTAAAAATATTTTGTCAAACATAGATACTTCGTTCCAATTCCAAAAAAAGGACAATTTAAATTTTTTTTTTTAACAAATTTATTTTTTTGGAAATATTTTGCCAAAAGCACAAGAATTAAAAAATAAATAAAAAATGATTGCATCTTGGAAAGTGTAATAATTGCAAATTTGAATTATACTTTTGAGCATTACATGCATTTGTTCCCAAATAAAAAAAAAAAACTTGTTTTGAACACTTTTAAATTATATAAAAAATAATGGTAGTTAAAATTTTTTGTTTAAAAACAAAGAATTTGATGTTTTCGAGGTAAAAATTAGGGATTAAAAAGTGGAAAGAAAACATATGTATGATTAAAAAGTAGTTTAAAAGCGTGTTGTTTAAAAATATTTTGTCAAACAGAGATGTTTCGTTTCAATTCCAAAAAAGGGCAATTTAAATTTTTTTTTTTAATAAATTTTTTTTTTGAAAGGTTTAGCCAAAAGCACAAGAATTCAAAAAAAAAAAGGATTGCATTTTGGAAAGTATAAAGATTTCAAATTTGAAATACAGTTTTGAACACTACATGCATTTGTTCAAAAAAAAAAAAAAAAAAAAACACTTTTTGAGCACTGTTAAATTATAAAAAAAAATAATGGTAGTTAATTTTTTTTGTTTAAAAACAAAGAATGCGATGTTTTTGAGGTAAAACTTAATGATTGAAAAGTAGAGAGAAAAAATATGTGTGATTAAAAAGTAGTTTAAAAGCGTGTTGTTTAAAAATATTTTGTTTAACAGAAATGTTTCATTCCAATTCCAAAAAAGAATAATTTAAAAAAAAATTCTACAAATTTTTTTAATATCACTATTAGTCTTATTATGTATCCTAACTTCATTTTTTTTTTTTTTTTTTTTTTTTGTGAAAAATTTCATCAAAAACATCATAAGTCTAATTTAAAAAATAAATAGATAATTCTCTATTGTTATAAAAAAGTATTCAAGATCCGTAATTTAGAATTTTTTTTTAAATTAATTAAAAAAGATATTCTACTTAATCATAGTGTAAGTAATTCGGTAAAGTAATTAAATTATTTCTAAATTTATAAAATTATATTATAAAATGTGTTGAAAAACTTTTAATAACCCAAAAATGTTTTAGTTAAAGAACGAAAAATATTTTAGTTTAAACAATTTAAGAACAATTTATAAATAATACAAATTTTAAAGATATTTTTAACCACACGTGATCAGTCACTGAAATAGTAAGAAACTTCGGTATATGTATAAGTGGTTCGTAAAGTAATAATTATAGCTTTTAATATGAAATTTTTTGAAAATGCATATTCAATTAGACTTAAAATTGTCGATTCAAGTAATTACATTAAATGGTCAAATTCGTGCATCGTTCAAGTAAAATCTAGTTTAAATCAAACCAAAAACTGTAATTTATGTCAATCAGTTGGCACGCAGCACGTACGTAAAAAAAATCTATGAGCAATATATTCAAAAAAGGTGGCCAATGAAATGGTTTTATGAGACCTTGACTTATGAGAAAATAAATTAATATTAATAAAATAGAAAAAAGTGCTTAAGATGAAGTAGCTATATATTCGAGAAAGGTAGCCAATGAAATATGTCCACGTGGCACCTTGGAGGAATGACCGTTGAACACCTCATTAAAAGCGTCTCTCCCCTATCCGCTCACGGTAATCAAAACGATCTTCCTTCCACAACCAGAAACACACTGAACCCAATTCTACTGTTCTCTTTAGCTACAGTTTTGCACGGTTTCTCACTCTGCATTCTCACTTCGAGACTAGGAAATGATCCCAAACTTCAGTTGCTGAACTAGCTCTCTCGAAGATAGTTAAATATATACGAAAAACAGCACATAATTACAAAATGGAGTGTATTGCAGGTCGAAACTTGGCAGCAATGGCGGTTTCAGTATGCCCAACAGTCAAGTTATCAAGAAGAAATAGAGAGAGAAGAAAAATGGGTTATTTTCCAATAGATACGTATGGTTCGTGTTTATCAAAGACTTCATTCAAAGTGAGGTGTGGAGGTACAAGAGCTGGAAGCGATAGTTGCGTGACTTTGCCTGTAAAAGAAGATTTTGCTGATGAAGAAGACTATATAAAGGCTGGTGGGTCTGAGCTTTTGTTTGTTCAAATGCAGCAAAATAAATACATGGATCAACAATCAAAGTTTTCTGATAAAGTAACTTTCTTCCCTTTTGTTGTTTCTTTAACATTTTTGTATCCTGGATTTTTATCCTTTTTCTTAAATTGTAGTTTCTCTGTTAAATATTTGGTTAATTAGTTCTTCCATAACGATCTAAAATTGTATCCACTGGAAAGACCAGGCCTCGTGTGTTTGTAAGCACTTTGGGCACTCTCCCCTTACAAGCCAGTTTTAACCCCCAAAATCATTTTATGTGGTAGCCATTTATTGACTAATGCATGTACTGAAATGAAGTTTATAGGGAGAATTTTGGGGAAAATATGAACTGGTGGCATTACTGAGTCATTCTTGGGACATTACTTAGCAAGGTTTAGATTCTTATTGGATAAGTTATATGTTTATAGACTATAACGAATGTAATCTATGAAGCAATGATGTTTTAAACTTTGTGAGGACGCTGCAAAGATTTCAGTTGATAATTTTGTATAGGAAATCTTGTTATAAAAAATGAGGGTATTGTCATTATAATAATGTGAGTTTTCACAATTTAGCACCATTGCGTGGCAAAGCCTTCATATAAGTCATCAAGAATATTTATAATTGTGATCCGAACTCTTGAAAGAGGTATTTTTATCACTGTACAGCTGTACTTTGGAGGCTTAAACTTATAATAAATAATATGAGATTGAAGTTGCAAGTACTGTACAATCCTGTCCAGATATCTGCTGAAACATGGGTTCTGACTGGGGAATCGTGGTTGGCCCAGTGGTTGTATGTCCGAGCGCGCCCTTACTTCCTGGCTATGGTCTAGGGTTCGATTACCCATCTCCCTCCCCTACTTCCCTATGTAATAAAAAATAAGAGTTCAAGTGAAAAAACATGGGCTCTGACTGCGGTTGGGCTGCAAGATTATGCCTGGTGCCAAGTTTTGATTTTCCATTTGTTTGTAATGTGCGATCTTACTATGTGGATCGAATGAATGAAGACATATTTGGATGTTCTTTTTTAGCTTCAGACTGTTTCTCTTTCCATTTGTTCTGTACACCCTGTTTTTCATCCCTGCAACCTGAGCTCTCTTTCTCTGGAATGATATCTAACCTTTTTCTTTCATCTTTGAATTCCATCATAGACTTAAGTAATAAATCGCGAACGCTTCTTCAAACCTTTAAGATAGATGTCCTGAATTAACATAATCTTCTCTAAAAATCTTTCATTTAAATCTAGCTTTCTTGCCTGACCTTTAGATGAATAAGCCACTACGTATGCCAACCTACTGGTTCCGCACAAACAATGTACCTTTGCATTGTGTAGATGACACTGTGGTCTTGACTACAACTTACCGCCTTGACTCTTGAGGGCATGATCTAGAAGCCCACGAAGGGTTGCACACTGTTAATTTTGGTATTTTCTATTTATATTTGAAAGATTCCTGAGCTATTGGTTTGGAAAATGCTCAAAGTGTATAATATTTGAAATAGAAAACCACCTAGTTCAATTTTGGTTTTAGCAACTGCACCTTAAACACTAGTCTGCGTGACTCTGACAATTAGTCAAATTTTCCTAGATCCATATTCAAACTTTAAGTTGGATGGAGCGTCTTTTATATAATATAATGCTTATTTGGAAAAGCTTAATTTTTAATGTAAATTGGTCAAACATACTTTTTATCTAAGAAGATTTCAAAGCTCCCGCAACATGCTACACATTTATTATCTATACATTTTTTAGGACTCACAACTTATAAGCACTACTAAAATCCAGCTTGAGATACAATGCATCATTACAAGATCTCCTGAATCTTTAACATTGTTGCGTATATTTTGAAAAATCACGTTAATTTAAAAAACAGAGAAACAATTAGCAAATAAAAAATCAATGAAATGAGAATAATCCCAAAACAGTCTATCAATAAAGGGAAAACATGCTTCAACTTCTTGTTGTTTTACTAGAAATCATAATAAGTAGTATCAAGTGAATATTACCTCCATATTGTAATGAAATTATTAATTCTACTGTTAATATTCATGGTAACATTTCGTAAACAACTTGACAATTCATCTTATTAACATGTCAATATTGTGATTCACTTGGTCTATATACATTCGTGGCCTAAAAATGAAACTATACAAAACTGCAGGCCTTTGCCTTTGTGAAACTGAAAAGGAATTCGAAGCCATAACCGAACACTTCCATCTGCTTTGGTTGTTGTGTGGTCAGTTTGGTCTGGTTTATAAATTTGGTGAATATTGAACCAACTTAAATCATACTAAAAGGAGATTGTCGTTGGGATAGCAGTCCTTTCGTGGTCTGAAATATAGTTTGCATAGTAGTATTTGAGTGTGGAACAGTACATAAATCTTATATATCTTAGTGTTAGTAATTCAGATCATGGGTGTGAATGATTAGTGAACAGTAGAATAACATGAAAATTTTCTAATAGAAAACAGTATCATGTTTAGGGGTGGACCCACCCAAAGCCGAGCGCAGGTGGATGCCTCACCTGAACTTTTGGATCCCAACAACTATGAATTTTATTTCTTTTGGATTTTCGAATATATATTTACTATTAAAGAATGAAACTTAAGATTATGACATTAATAAGAATGTAGCTTAAGTGGTAATGATTGACATTGTGGTCACTATGTACATTGGTTCGAATCTCAACTTGACCGCTATTAATTGAAATTTCTACTCTTTTTTTGAACTATTGATCCTGAACTTTAGAACTATGCACAGTTTGTCATTTTGCCATAATTCTAACAACTTTTATAGGAATGAGTTAATACATAATCTCACTTGAAAATAAGATAGCGTTTTACTATAGTGTTTGCTGCAATAGTTGAGGTAAATTTTTTTTTTTTTTTTTTTTTAATCAACCGTTCCAAAAAAAAAAAAAAAAAAGGGATTTTCACCCGTACTGGAAAAAACTTCTGGATCCCTGATTATGCTTGAGAATGAAACTTATCCATTTTTTCCTAGATATGACTGTTTTTGTGACATATAGGCATATAGCTATTGTCATGATCTTCATGAAATTTTCTCATTCGTGCAGTTACCCAGAATAGTGGGTGATGATATATTGGATTTGGTGGTTATTGGCTGCGGACCTGCTGGTCTTGCTCTTGCTGCTGAATCAGCTAAGCTAGGCTTGAATGTTGGACTTATTGGACCAGATCTTCCTTTCACAAATAATTATGGTGTGTGGGAAGATGAGTTCAAAGGTGCTAATCTTTATTTATTTTATGTTATCTCGTTGTTTCAATTGATATTGAATATATGGTAACTTGAAACTTGTACATTGCTTTCTTCATCTTCTTTTGATTTCTCATAATGCTCTAGAAGTAAGTGGAGAAAGGCATTTTACATGGTTGTGCATGCTATTTTCATTATTTCCTTCCAATAGACCAATACTACTTTTATTCTAATCAGTGCAATCTGGTGAGGTGGAACATTTTGAGATGCTGCTGCTTCTGGCTGATTTTATTTATCTTTCTAAGTGAATTAATTAGTGTAAGAGGTGAAACTCGTCGGTGAATTTATGTCCACGTGTAATGCAATAAGCTGGACTGTGATCCACCCCTTGGCCCTTTCTTCTTTAAGAATAAGAAAGAAAAGAAGCATGTCACCACTCACCAACTATGAAATGCTACAGACGAATGGAAACTAAGATCTCTATAACAGTAATGAATATTGATTGGATTAACATGTTAGTATGTGATAACATGAAGAATAACATGGAAATGTATCTATAATATCATGTACTATTCTTACATTCTACAACATGGTACACACCTACTTCGCTGAAGGGTCGACATTGTGTTTCCACTATTTAGTAGTTCATGCTGTATTTAGGTGTCCACGACTCAAATCACAATCCTTTTTCTAATATAACTCTGTTATAATATCCTGTCAATTGATTTTAGACAGCTTTGAGGTTTCGCCATCATTTTCTCACATGCAACTTCTGCCTCATCGCTTACAGTTATTTAATGCTGGATTTACCATGTACTCAAATGTTTGCTAACATCCTGCCATTAGAATTTGAGATGGTTATAATAATTAAAAATATATTTTTCATTGTTTTCCACTCTTTTATCAGTTGCCCCACACATCGTAACTGTATATATGATGGTTTTTCTTGAATTTACTTCTCTTTTATTTCAGATCTAGGCCTTGAACGTTGCATTGAACATGTCTGGCGGGATACCATAGTATATCTTGATGATGACGATCCTATTTTTGTTGGTCGTGCATATGGACGAGTTAGTCGCCATTTGCTCCATGAGGAGTTATTGAAGAGGTAACATTTTGTTAGTTCAAATCAGACACACTACTGTTCTACTGCATTTAATTTTTGTAGTACTTATTCCACTCTTCTACAATAACTTATTAATTTTCTTAGGTGTGTCGAGTCAGGTGTTTCATATCTTAGTGCAAAAGTGGAAAATATTGTTGAAGCCTCAGGTGGCCACAGACTTGTTGAGTGTGAAGGCAGTATTGTGATTCCTTGCAGGTATGTATGGCTGATAATAACCATTTTCCAGCAAGATAGAAGCTTCCTCCATGTTTTGAAGTGTCTAACTAAGATCTATAGGCTTGCCACTGTTGCATCTGGAGCAGCCTCAGGGAAACTCTTACAGTACGAGTTGGGGGGTCCACGGGTTTCTGTCCAGACAGCTTATGGCGTCGAGGTTGAGGTAGGAATGTAGTAGATTAACTACTTCATTAGTTCAAATTATGTCTCTCTAAGCTTGTAAGATAAAAAGAAAATTGGAACCTTATTAATATTTGTTTAATTGTAATAGTTTTGTTTATGATCTTTGGAGCTATAGCTATAAGGTTGACATTTTAACTGTTAGCATTGCTATTTTATGGTTGTTGATTTTTTTTTTTCATATTTTAGGTGGAAAACAATCCGTACGATCCGAATCTGATGGTTTTCATGGATTACAGAGACTACATTAAACGCGAAGTTCAAGGCCTAGAAGCACAATATCCAACATTTCTATACGCAATGCCTATGTCGTCAACAAGAGTTTTCTTTGAGGTTCAATTTGTTTAGTGCTTATTTTTCTGATGCACTCTTTATTATTCATTATGATGATTTTGTGAACTAAAATAATGCTTCTCCCAAGGAAACCTGTTTGGCATCAAAAGATGCCATGCCTTTTGGACTACTTAGGGATAAGCTTATGACAAGATTAGAGACGATGGGCGTCCGGATTATAAAAACTTATGAAGAGGTATTCGACTTGCATACTTTATTGTTTAATCACTAGCCTCTGTTTACTAAAAAAAAAAAAAATTGTTTATAAACAGAGAATGTGATGTTTCGATATAAAATATGTGGTTAAAAAGTGATTTGAGGAAATGTGTGGTTAAAAAGTGGTTCTGGGAATTGTGTTGTTTATAAACAAGTTTATCAAACGGAGGCTAAGAAGGAGACGTACTTATAAATAAAAACTATGTACAGGAATGGTCTTATATTCCGGTCGGTGGATCCTTGCCAAGTACAGAGCAAAAGAACCTTGCATTTGGTGCTGCTGCTAGCATGGTCCATCCAGCCACAGGTAATGAAAGCAGAATAATTGTCTCCCTTATGTTTTCTGTTGAATGAAATGATTTTATATACCTTGCATTTATCAGGTTATTCAGTTGTCAGATCATTGTCAGAGGCTCCAAAATATGCATCTGCCATTGCAAATATTTTGAAACAACATCATGACAAGAACATGTTTATCACTTCAGGAGTTACAGAGAATATCTCAATCCAAGGTACACATAAAATTGAATAATATCTCAACTTTAAGCTTGTCGAGGTTCGCCTGAAGTTGTGTTTAATTGTCTTACAAAGTTTAATGATCATTTTTTCCTGTTTAGCAGTTTGACTATGAACATATTCGACTAGGAATTTTGGATAATTTAGTTTTCGAAAATTCCACGTTGTCGTTCAAGATCGTTGTTGTCCTTAACATGCAAATTGTGAATATAATTTCAGCTTGGAATACCCTTTGGCCGCAAGAAAGGAAACGACAACGAGCTTTTTTCCTATTCGGATTAGCACTCATACTACAGATGGATATTGAGGGGATAAGAACATTCTTCCACACATTTTTCCGTTTACCAACTTGGTAGGTTGGTTTACTTCGTCCCCGTTTTCGAGTTTTGCAAGAATAATCCTTCCACAGTAATATGTATTGCTTAATTTGTAATACTTATTTTGCCAAACATGATTTTGGAAGTTACTCTTTTGATAAACTAACTTATTTTTCGTTTTACTTACACATGCGAATATGTTACTCTCACAGGATGTCACAAGGATTTCTTGGCTCGACTCTGTCGTCGGCAGACCTCGCATTATTTGCATTTTATATGTTTGTTATAGCTCCAAATGACCTGAGAAAAGACCTTATCAAACATCTGATATCTGATCCTACTGGTGCAACTATGGTAAGAACTTATCTTACAATATAGAAAACACTTTTTTTCCTACTGCTATAATTCCAAGTTAAAATGAGTAAAATGTTTAAACTCGCCTATGATCGTGTAAATAACTTTTGTATTTCTCAAGTATTCATATACATAATCTGAGTTTTTCTTCATCTCTGGTTTGAATGATGTAGTTTTCCACTGGAAACTATGAATGCTGACGTCTAATTATTGTCTAAAATTGTATTTTGATCTTAAAAGAGCATGAATTATAGATTACTGTAAGTGGGATAAGAGAATATATATATATATATATATATATATATATATATATATATATATATATATATCACAAATCATCACAAACACACATAAACATAGTAAATTTAGCAAACCAACTTGAGTAATTCTATGGAGACGATTTTAAGTGACATTATGGCATAACGTACATACATTGAGTGATGAAAATGTAAGTAGTGGGATAGCAATTTATACAATTCAATGTATGTTCGTCATATCACAATATCACTTAAAAATGTCTTCTTAAAATTATTCAATCAACTTAGAAAAGCACTAGCTCGATCACGAGCAGTAAAATTAATGTAACAAGAATAATAATTACACTCCCAAGACAAAAGATAAAATCATTATACCAAGAAGCAACACAGTGAAAAAGAATATATATATATATATATCACTGCACCGTTGCGAAGAAGCTAGCGGATTGGGTGGGGGAGAATGTCACGGTCCGATTTTTTCCCTACTCATTTGGCACGGCAAGGATCATATATTATTGGATATTTCGGATGGTGCACTAACATGGAGCAAAGAGTTAACTTTGGTTGTAAATGTAATGCAATAGTTCTAAAAATCCGAGCTTGGAATTGGCTGTGGTAAAATATAGGTAGAATTAGATAAGTTAAAATTTCGTGGCTTAAAAAAATTCAGATCAACTCAAGAGTAGCCCCTTTTTATTGAATACACTATATATTTTAAAGAGATTTTATTGACAACTGCATATCAAGAATCATAGATATTGTTATAAATAATGTATATATGTGAATGACATTACCATTATATCCCTGTAAACTTTACAATATTACGATTGTGCCATTGTCCACTCCTATAAATAGGAGCCTATACTTACCAATTTATTACACCAATTCTTGAAGAGAAATTCTCTCCTCTAAACTCTCTCCATTTCTCTCTCTATGTTGTTCTTATGATTTCGATGATTTTATAACACGTTATCAGCACGAGTCTCTAACCAATTGAGTAATAACGGGAGTATGCTCTACAGTTGCATCTAAATGATGAGCCTCTGTATCAGAAACCTGATTATTACTAACCAATGTTTCCTTTTCTCTCAAACTGAAAAAGAATGATTCTGGCCGATCCAGATATCCGATCGACGATCGGCCACCGCCATCAGAACGGGCTTGTCAAGGAGAAGACTCGCCTAAAATTTGGCGCAGAACCAACGGCTGAAACAAAAGATATCGACCGAAGAAGAAAATCTGAAAAACTGTGCAAAAACAGATATCTGACCGAAAATTGAAATCCTTATTCCGGACGATTCTGAACTCCGATCGACGATCGGCCAGCGGCATATCAACGGGTTTTTCTAGGAGAAGACTCGACTGAAATTTGGCGCAAATCCAACGGTTAAAACGGAAGTTATTGTCCGGAGAAGAAGATGCTGGCGGACTGAAAAATGATGATTCCGGCCAAACGGTTGATCTTTTGGAAAATCGGAGACCACCGGCATGTTCAGGACGCCGAGGCACATATTATGGTGATGGGTTAATTTTTCCGATCACCGGCGCGTGGCGGCCGGCGGCGGCGGCGCGTGGCGGATCCGGCGATGACGAAAGGCAGTTTGTCCGTTTTGATGAATTGGATTTTTCTATGATCTTATTTTTCTGTTTTGTGCAGTTTTTAAAATATTCCGGCGGTCGAACATGGCGGTTTTCTTAAAAACTGTTTTTGGAGCAATCCTGACGAGATTTTGAACTTCGGACCAAAAGTAAGTTTGTTCTAAATTAAATTTTAAACCTATTGACGGTTTCAATTTATTCATATGAGCAATATATTAAAATATGGACGATTTTGCCCTTAATAATACATACAAGTATAATAATCGTAAATTAACGATTAATATGTGATCAATTGAATTATATTATGCTGCCACCTACATGGTTGGTTTTACCACCTACATGGTTGGCTTTACCCGGTTTAATTATTTCATTATGTCGATTCCGCCTATATGGCCGGTTTAATTGTTTCATCTCGTTGATACCGTCTATATGGCTGGTTTAATTATTTCATCACGTTGACACCGCCTATATGGTCGGTATATCAATTGAATACATATAAACACCTCAGTTGTTGGTTAATTCTAACATATTAGAGGGTTGTTGTCAACATATATACTTGGTGGTATAACCCCAGTATCGTTATTGTTAATATATATATACAATATTATTGTTATTTGATACTTCATTAAATGATACCAGAAGTTATCAATACTAAAGTTAGAAAATATTTTATCAAATGATACCAGAAGTTATCATTACCAAAAGGTTGATAAATATTAATAAAATGTTTTATCCAATGGTACCAGAAGTTACCAATATCTGAATTTGAATGGGTGGATGAAAATTATTCAACAAGAGAATGTTGATATATGATAAGATAATATCACATGATAGCACGGATATAGCTAATGTGAAAATAATCTCATCAGTATTATGAGATGAATGTTAGATGATAAGTGCCTGGAAAAGTTCTTGCACGAGCACTTATATATTCCAGAAGAAGTACATATTTACTCCAGAAGAAGTAAAAATTATCATCTAAACATACTGAAATGATATTATTATTGCTCCTGAAGAAGCATAAACGAGACATACATGCAAAATGCAAAAGGGGAAAACATTTATGATCCTCAAAATTAGAGATGTGTTTCGGGAGTAGCCGTATCCTACCACCTCTGACCTTTTGAGGAAATAAAGAAAAAAGTGTGTTTCAAGAGTAAGAAATACTCCATACTCTACCACTTTAAATCTTTGAGGTACACAAGATTAATACATTGATAAAATCCTAGAAATTTATGGTGTGTCTCAAGAGTGAGAATACTCCGTACTCTACCACCACCTATTCTAGAGTTCACAAAGATAAATTTACATTAACCGGACTCCATTTTCGCTTGATTCCCCTTCCTTGCGACCAATCTATCTTTACTCCTGCTGGATCTTGTATTGGAATATATGATTGCAACTTATCCAGCAGTTCCTCGATAGTAGGAGCAGAAATAAGGATTCTCCTAGAAAATGGAGATATGAATCCCTGTTCCACAGCATAATCAAGAAATGTTAGCAAACCATCAAAGAAATTGTTTACATTTAAAAGCCCTATAGGCTTAGTATGGAGATCTAGTTGAGCCCATGAAGTAATATTAAAGATTTCTTCTAAAGTACCAAAACCTCCAGGCAGGGCTATGAAGGCATCAGAACCATATAACATGCAAGTTATGCGTTCATGGATAGATAAGGTTTGTACTTCATGCCCTCGTGTTTTGCCTGCAATATCAGCTAAAGGAGTAGGTATAACACCTATCACTCTTGCTTTCTCTACTAGAGCGGATTGTGAAACACAACCCATCAATCCACTGCTACCTCCTCCATACACGAGAGTGATACCTTTCTCTCCCAATTTCTTTCCTAAATCCACGGCTGCTTCTAGATACCCAAAACCTTTTCCCACTTTTGATCCACAAAATACACAGATAGTTTTGATCTGTCGAAATTTTGGTCCTTCCATTTTTGAAAGTAAAGAAGGAAAATGTTATTTTGGGATGCATGAACTATGAAAAATGTTTGGCTATTTAAAACCGAAAAACTTCACTATTTACTGGTCGTTTTTCGAAAAAGTGAAGATTTACTTTTGACAAAATCATCCTACTCACCTTTCGGCGATTTAATATTTTTAACCAGCCTTTATCAAAACTCGTGAAAGGAAACAGAAAAAATATTTTATATGTGCATATATATCAAATGATTTACCTTGTATTAATGCTGCATAGCCAAAGCATCATTGTTTATAACAGCATGGCAAACAGGATCTTTTGCTATTATATTTTTGAGACTATATCTCTCTTTATCGCTGATGAATTTAGCCCATAAAGATAGTAGCTCACGCTGCACATATCCACTAGGGTGCGTCTCAAGAGTCAATCGGATATCATCCAATGACTCCTTACTCAGTCCACCCTTAATGAAGTCTATCTTATCATCTCGATTTATGGATGAATATCCTATTGATTTACAACGGGTATCACATGTCCATCGAGCACATTTGTAGCAACTATTTAATCTTTTTGCTCTTCGCTTCTTTGCAAAAGTACTCTTACCTAAGCCAGGCTTGTGCTTAGAAAATGAATCTGGTAATTCACCAGCTAATCGAACTTTTGCTTCGATCAACCAGCGAACATCTTCTGGCATGCCATGATCCATCAGCAACCTCAATCTTTCGAGCCTAATTCGATAAATTTTTCTCAAATCATTTACTGGAAGATTGGAATAATATTTGCGAATATTTGAAAGTATGATATCCATTTTTGATGGATCTAGCCTTCTTCCCAAATCATCTATTTAAATGCATTATTCAACGCGTAAAAGAGCGGCGGCTCCGCGTGTCAGTGATATGGATTCCATCAAGAAATAATGGAATAAATTATTGAAAAGGTGATATAATATGCCATTACCTTTTTCGATATAAGGGAAGATTTGGCGACAAGATTGAGATTATGAGATATTTCCTTGGATATTGTACCTGATTTTTCGGTATACTAAAAGTAATAAAGGTATACTGATTTGAACTATATAGAATACTGATGAAATAAATGTTGTATTGAACCAGAAGTTCATACATATGTACAAGTGAAATATCTTATTGAACCAGAAGTTCATACGTACAAGTGAAATATGTATATAGTATGAACCAGAAGCTCATAAATGAAATATACATTGTATTGAACCAGAAGTTTAGCGATATTGTATTGAATCAAATATTCATACATAGAAATGAAATAAAACCGTATAGAACCAGAAGTTCTATAATAAACGGTTAGATTATCAAAAGTTCCAAATTATTTTCTATGAGAATAACTTATTCAGAAATTGTTTATCATACAACAATATTCTATGTCAAACAGGGAATAGCTCAAGAAGCTTTATTATTTGTAAAAGTGCGATATGCATACACTCCACCAAAGCGCACTGAGATATATGATTGAAATTACATCCTTAAAAGAATGACATGTGTTATGGCATTTTAGCCGATTGATAATATTTGAGAACATTATGGTGAAAACACGCCTGAAGCGTAATTATGCCTGAAGCATAATGACTATCGATTCCAAAAATAAATATCTCTTGAATGATTGAAATGATTCCTTTGAGGCTAAATACTCAAAGTAAGTAAAAGGGACATAGTCAAATGATGAGATATTCAGGTACCTGATGATAGAACATATAAAGAGATCTCTCCACGTTATATTGAGATGGAATCGATAAATAAGTCGACTGCATACCCTCTTATGAAATAAGATTGATGAAATCATAATTCTTTGGCCAAGTATGAAACCCTAATGTAGGGATTATTGTTCAAGGACCTGAAGTCCAAATGCTTAAATGTGTAAAGCCAGTAATTATATGTACAAATGAAAAATATTTCACAGTCGTAAAAGACGACTAGTTGCGCGCGAAATTTTTCATAGAACTGGCATGACATATGGTGGATAGACTATAGTCTAAATCACTAGCTTGAGCTCCTTGATATACCAATGAGTGAGATCAAAATGTATGATTCTCATCTCGGTACTTTGGGAGTATTCTTTGATGTACCAGTTGATCGCGGTACGTTGGGATTTCAAGTAAAATGATTGTAGATTATATGTCGAAATTGATATCTATTTCAATGATTGATTATGCTCCTGCAAAATTAGAAATTGCAGTTTATAAAGTGCAAGAACATACATGTATAAATCATTGAAAGATTCAATATGCCCAGATTAGTATCACTATAGAATGATACAAATGACTCCATGATATAATATGTTGAAAGTGAAATTGGAGTGTACTATTTATGACATCTGGGAAATTGATTATTCACTAGAAGTGAATACGAAAATGAATATTCACCAGAAGTGAATTTGAAATTGATTATTCACTAGAAGTGAATTTGAAAATGAATATTTAATTATTCACTAGAAGTGAAAGATGCAATCTATGAAAGTGAATTATAGATTTGATTATTCACCAGAAGTGAATTCTAAATTTGATTATTCACCAGAAGTGAAAAATACAATGAAAAGATTCGTGATTGCACCAATATACATGTAATATTCCATGAAAGGAATAAATACGCGTTGCACTCTTTTTCCCTTAGCTGAGGTTTTGTCCCACAGGGTTTTCATAGCAAGTTTTTTAATGAGGCAACAGTTGAGGCGTATTGATGAAAATTAATGAGAATAATGCACTCTTTTTCCCTTCGCTGAGGTTTTGTCCCACAGGGTTTTCCTAGCAAGGTTTTTGAGGCATCATCATAGCTATCAACAAGCTATAATTCAGCAACACATTGTTATACTGGAATGATATCAACAAATGAAGAAAATCATACACATCTTATGAAGAATGTTATGATATCGACTACACACAAGAAGATTTTCATATATATTCCAGAAGAAAGATGATATCATTATTCAAAAGGTTCATGAATACTTGATTGCACACTTCAGGGGGAGAATCATGCTGTCATGCTGTACTCTTTTTCCTTCGTCAAGGTTTTGTCCCACAGGGTTTTCCTAACAAGGTTTTAACGAGGCAGCGGCTGTACTCTTTTTCCTTCGTTCAGATTTTGTCCCATTGGGTTTTACTGACAAGGTTTTAACGAGGCAGCACTGAAGCACTGAAGAACCTCAAAGATTCAATACATGATTTGTTCTACTTGAACATTAAGACTCAACGATTGACGATGGCCAATATCAGGGGGAGCAACTGTACTCTTTTTCCTTCGCTCAAGTTTTATCCCATTGGGTTTTCTTAGCAAGGTTTTAACGAGGCAGACAATTGCGTAATATGTCATTCAAGGGGGAGTGTTATAAATAATGTATATATGTGAATGACATTACCATTATATCCCTGTAAACTTTACAATATTACGATTGTGCCATTGTCCACTCCTATAAATAGGAGCCTATACTTACCAATTTATTACACCAATTCTTGAAGAGAAATTCTCTCCTCTAAACTCTCTCCATTTCTCTCTCTATGTTGTTCTTATGATTTCGATGATTTTATAACAGATATAAACTGAATACCCTTCTTAGTTCCTGATCCAATATACCAGAGTCCACTCCACAAAGTTCTCTATTTTCCCTTCATTTTCAACTGTTGAAGGAAATAATTTTATTTATTTATTTATTTTTAAAATCCAAACAATTTACTTTCAACTAGTTTAGTTCTTATTCGGAAGTTTTATTGGGGTTTGAAACCAAACCTCTCCTCAGGAGGATGGATGAGGCAATTCAAGTGAGATCCAATGTATATTTAACTTTCGATTCGCTCGTGAGATCCAGACATTTTAGGGGGACCATTGCAGCTCCTCTCTTCTCAAAAATCCATACATCCCCGTGGATTTGTTTCTCCCCTAGCCGGAAAAAAACAACTCCTTGCCCCCAACGAACCCAAATCCTATCCTTCCCGTCTACCTGGTCCGCTTCGAGATCAATTCAATCAACGGTTAAATCCACTTAAGTACTCACTTCAGCTCCATGGTTAACAACGAGGCCCCTACAATGTTGTAAGATCATGTATGGGACTAACGCCTTGTGCCAAAACACACGATAGCTAATTGCGTTCATAAAAGAGAGATGAAACTGAACCTATATCCATGTAATGCACAACAGATGGATTAATTGTATCCTGATTTTTTTATTTAAAATAAATATATCATTGAACTAGAAACATTTTTAATAGGCAGCGTCAATATTCTACCATCCTATCTTCGTAGTACTAAATACATTATTATCAACGGTCAATTACGGTATTCAAACTTATTTATACAGAGATCTTTGGAGTGTCTTGACACCATTCAGGAACATTAAACTTGTGTAAATTCAAGTGCATTTGCATCAGGATCTCGTGTGAAAATTGCCGGTCTTCCAGAGCGACTAAGGGTGTAAGGAATGCCTGAAATTTGAAAATGGGGTAAAAATTCTGATTTATTTATGTAAAAACATCATAGTGGAGTGGAAATCCTATAGATGTACCAAGGCAATGAATTGTAAATCACCTTCTTTATCAAAAATTGCTTTCAGTATAGACACATCTCGAATTGCTATGCAAGTATGACGATCTCGACCACCATGTTCTGGTCTGCCAGTTAATGGGTCGGGATTTGGAAGCTCCATTAAGTGTATCATCTCAGACCCAACCCACAACCAAGCACCCCGGTAAGGCAGCTTATCATGTGGTCGTGCCTCGTTTATTTTAAGACCTGATTAACTAACAGTTATCATTTTCTTACTACTAAAAAAAGAATAATGTTCATCAGTTTTGTGGCAGAGAGAAAATTTACCGAGAATATTCTGGTAAAACTGCAATGACCTTTCAAGATTCTTGCATAAGATTCCCACATGGTGAACACTAACAATGCCAAAATCTGCAGAGACAGACGTTTTCTATAAAGTTTAGCATCACACAGTTTTTGATATTCAGCTCAAGTTTCTATGCCAAATTATGAGATTTCTAATTCAAACAAATGAATGATCTCATGAATAATCATCAAAGCAATAGCATAGAAACATATAGAGATGACTTACAGCTGGCTTCATCCAGTTTATTGAACTTCATGTCAACGCACCCCACACCAAGACGAAGAAAAATGCAAAAAAGAAATAAGTAATGCAAGCAAGATGCATTTATATATAAAATTCTTCCTTCGCTACTTGTTCATTCTCACTCTCTTCTATACATCAATGAGTAGAACATAGACTTGGAAAACTACTTATTTTGCTTTCTTCGGCTTTTTGTGAACGATACATAATCAAAATCACAAGTCTTATGGTGTTCACGGATAACCTTTTCCTTCTAAGCCTTGTTTTATGCTAAAATCATTAAATAAGTATTCATTAGGACTCAACTAACAAAAACACTTGTAGGTAGGTAACCATAAAGCGTATCACTTGGCAATTTATATAAATCTAGTACAAAATGGTATATGGAAAAGACAAAAAAGAAAGATTACCATTAGTTTCATCAGCTGCCTCAACATTCAAAGATTCTTTTGCAAGCACATCTGCTTTGAAGGATGTTTTAGATTTTATCAGCAGATAATGCCCATGACATCCGCTGGTTCTTCTAGCAAAAAGATACTCTCTGTTTGACAACGCTTTTACAGGGAGAGCTTTTGCATTTCCATCATTGAACTAAGAGGGGGAAAAAACTCAAGTAACTAGCAGGTTAACAAAGAGCTGCTAGAACTCGGTGATTTCAATGCCATTAAAACATATACATCGAGAAAGTTAAATGAATAAAAAATAGGTAGCAGCAGTAAGGCTGGTGAAATCATTATTGGACAAAACTTATCCAACTAGATACTTGCAAGTAATTTCACAACTTGGGGTGAAATTTTTGAGGTTTAGGCTCAGCCACTCACTACTTTTTAACGTAATATTTACTTCATTTACAAACGGTTTGCTGCTGTTAGGTTGTAATGGAAAACCACCTCCTGGCTATAACATAGTCCATAAAGAAAATTAGCAGACAGCAATCTAACAACTTCCCCTTTAATTCTCGGTGAAAAAATCTGTAATTCTGCCATTCAAAATCGAGTTTCTCATCCAATCCCTCTCAACTTCTATAAAGATTCAAAGAAGAGGGTAGAATTTTAAGATATATCAAGGGTTATAGCATTTGGTGAGCATAAACCATAAATATTTAATAGACAGCGATTATTCCTTTCTATGGATAAAGGATTTTTCACTTAATATATCTGTCTCTTCATGATGAGAAATGAAGAGACATGCCTCTTTAATAAAGGAGTGTTTGTTAAGTCACAAGAGGGACATTTTTGGCACTTAATTGCTTCCGTTGGGGGCCATATAACTGAGGAATTTAGCATTTCTTATCATAAGTAAAGATGTATCACCAGTTAAGTGGTAATCAATCCCCAGATTCATTTTCCAATAGAGCCTTGATGCACTTCAATGCATTGGACAATGAAGCAGGGGACCATTGCCACCCAATCGATGATGTATCTCTAATGATAAATAGCATTACTATTTGCCAAAAGGTGATGATGATGACCACTGGAGGCCTATGATCAAATCTTTTCCTTTGCTAAGTGGTAATTAATAATACTGTCATCTTATTTTTGTTATCATATACAGCTGAATCAATGTGCCTTTTATATGATTCCAATTTTACATAATATAAATGAAAAGAAAGAACCAAAAATCTACAAATACGAAATGATGCAACAAGTTATTTTTGAACCCGATCTAGTATCCTGGGCAATAGCTATAAAGTATTTATCTTGATTACTAGTATTATCTTTGACACATTAATATTTGAAAAAGATAAGCATTAGAACTGCATAAAAATTTCTGCCTCACAGATGTTAATTATGTCACCCCCCTAGTTGGGATTTAACCAAAATAATCTTGAATTGTGGCTATGTAGAAGCAATATCATAATTCTTAACGATGAAACTCAAGAGAGAACACATGCAGCTTCTGAAGCGCCAAAGCATCAATATGCTTAAAAATGTAGAATGGAATGCCACAATTTAAAGGCAAAGCACATGAGCCATCAGTATACATGAATAATACATTGCCTTAAAAAAAAAAAAAAAAAAAAAAAAAAAATTTCACTCACATGCTTTATGAGGAGAAATAAAATATCACAAATTAAAATGAAATTCTTAGCAAAAAGTTATACAATGATCGGAAATTATAATATAATTAAATATTTTCTACTCTACCAATTTCTTTTGATCCTTCAGACTTCAAGTATGTATCAACCAAAATTACATGATTATAAAGAACGTTAAATTTTTGTTTTTGTTTTTGTTTTTGTTTTCTACTTAGATTTTTTTCTCCGACATTGGTTCATACCACTTTATTAAGCAGATGAATAATTGATAAGTAACCAGTCTTTAGTCACTCTAATAATCAAAAGCTCCATTGAAAGAAACACGTATACAGTTAAATCATAATGAATAAATAAATTACAAAATACTAGTATCCCAAGCTTTTTATCAATTGATTTTACTTGTTTCAAACCTAAAATGATTTATCTTGTTAACACGATTATAATTCTTCAAGATGTAGAATATTGAGGAAATTGATAAAAAGGGTATCAATCAAAAGTCCAAGCTTTGATGTTCGAAATGAAAACTTCGAATTCCACGAAACCTAATCCCGGAATCAGTACAACGCCATAAACAACCGATAACTGGTAATTAAAAGGTCTAGCAAACATAAAATAACAAAAGAAATGTGATTTTTACCTTGTTGAATGGCAAGTTCAGAGCTGAGCTCAGTAGAGAAGCCATGGATGGAACTTAAATCCCTTTTTTGATTTATATTCTTGTTCTCTGGTTTTATATTTATCTATTTGGTTAATCAATGGCCCCAAAACACGTAACCTGAAGTTCGCGGCTGTGGATTTTTGGCGGAAGAACACCACAAATTGAAATTTGGGGGTAAATCTGAAAACATGGGTAAATATATGGGTGGTTTTTGTGAGATTGTCATTAACATCACCCATCTATTCATATATGTTAAAATAGACATCCAACTATTGAGAGACGTTTCATTCACGTCCCAATCTGTTCATAAAAGTCAATTTCATCCTCCGACTATTAGAAAGTGTCATTCACTTCTCCATCTATTAATACATGTCAATATTATCCTCCAACTACTCAGAGGTATCATTAACACCCCTTTTATTCATTAATGTAAAACTCATCCTCAAACTACTAGGAAATATCATCATCATCATCATCATCACCCATTATTCATAAATCCCAAATTAACCCTCCAACTATTAAGAAGTGTAACCATTATCCTCCAACTATTAGATACATCAATTACATACATCTTCAAACTATTGAATTTATGATTAATTGCCCACAACAATTCATTAATTTCAATTCATCGATCAACTATTGAGAAGTATTAATTTGATCCACTTACTATTCAATTACATCAATATTATCCTCCATCTCTTCTTAAGTAAAAAATGCCAAATCAATGTGAAATTATCATCCCCCATCTATTCATGAGGGTCAACTCATCCTCCAAATATTTTAAATTGTAATTATCATCCCCAACTACCGATGAATATTATTTTCATCCTCTAATATTGAGTAGTATCAATTTAATTATTTAGATGCGACAACTCGATCCTCTATTTATTCGGATCCATCAATTGTATCCTCAATCTATTCATAAATGTCAAATTTATCCTCAGTCTTATTCGAAGAATCATTAGCATCCCTATCTATTCATAAATGTAAAATTTATCCTCCAAATATTTAGTGCGACAATTCGATCCTTTAACTATTCAAATGCATCATTATATCCTCCATCTATTCATAAATGTCAAGTTCATCCTCAAACTATTTCAAAGTATCATTAGCATCCCACATCTATTCATAAATGTCAAATTCATCCAACAACCACTAAAAGGCATCAATTTCCTCCTCCAATTATTAAATTGCAAAAATTTAATCCTTTAACTATTCATATGCATCTGTTATGTCCTCCATCTATTAAAAATATTAATTCATCCTCCAACTATTTAGATTTGTCAATTTGATTGCCAAATCTTCAAGTACAACAATTAGGTCCCCATTTATTCTTGGTTATGAATTTCATCCTCCAAATATTAATATTATTATTATTATTAAAATTGCCCTCCAAATATATGGATACATTAATTGGATCACCTAACTGTTTAGATGCATCAATGTCATCCTCAGTCTATTCATGAATTCTGTTACGTTTTTAACCCTCAGAATCATCACACAGAAATCACAAAGTAAAGATCTAAACATAAAACCTCAGAAAACTTTATTAATCAACGGAAAATACAAGTATCGAAAATGGTATTACAGATCAAAGATAAACTTCTAAAAAATACTCAAAACTCGCACAAACTACCACAAAGATTACACACCAAACGTTGTAAATCAACCATGAAGAACAAGCACTGATTATTCACAAAGAATCAGTGGTTAAACCACAAAGTATCATATGAGATTATCTCTCTAAAAGACCGATGAAGAAGGCGTATCGCTAGAGAGAGAGAGAGAGTGGAAGGAAGTGGAATGTGACGCATTGCCTAGGGAGTCTGAACCCTTATCATCAAACAGACGGCTCAGATTGATCAAGATCGATCCAATGGTTGAAGATAAAAGGGCGGTGTTGAGCTGGGCCAAGAAATCAGAATCTTAATTATGGGCTCCAATATTTCAATTGGCTGGACTTCAATTTGGATTTCAGCAAATGGTTTCTTCAATTTAATTCAATAATTTGGGCTTTAAATATTGGGTGGCTGCTCCAGTCCAATTGTACCCACAAATTCTCATTTAATCCTCGTACTATTAAGAAGCACAATTTCATGCTCTAATCAATAAAAAGTCAATTTCATCCCCCAACTATTCATAAACATGTATTTCGTCATCCTACTTTAATTAATTTTTTACAACTATTCTAAGACATCAATATCATCCTCCAACTATTTGAATATGCCCATTACATCCCTAACTATTCAAATGCACCTATTTCATCTTTCATCTATTTTTAAAAGTTAATTTCATCATCAAAATATTTAAATGTATCAATTTGGTCTTCTAACTATTCAAAATCATCAATTTCTTCACCAAACTATTCTGAAAGCATCAATATCATCCTCCAACTATTCTGTAATGGCCAATTTCGTACTCCAATAACTAAGATGCATCAAATAGATTAAACTTTTTCAAAATCTTTTCAATATAAGCTTTTTGATTTAAAACAAGTTTTCCAGTTTCTTTATTCCTAAAAATATTCATTCCAAGAATTCTTCTAGCATTGCCTAAGTCTTTCATTTTAAATTCTGCACTAAGCTTTTGTTTAAGAGAAACAATTTCATTCAAATCAGATCTAGAAATTAACATATCATCTACATATAAAAGCAGATACATATAACTTGAATTCAGACACTTAAAATAAAAATATGGATCATATTGACTCTTAACAAATTTCAGACTTTGTATAAAAGTATAAAATCTTTTATACCACTGTCTGGGTGCCTGTTTAAGGCCATACAGAGATCTTTTAAGCAAACAGGCAATATTTCCAGGCTTTTCAAAACCTTTAGGTTGACTCATATATATAGTTTTATCAAGAGAACCATACAAGAAGGCAATTTTCACATCCATTTGTTCTAATTCAAGACTGTATTGAGCAACTGATGGAAACAGGATTCTGATAAAGGTATATTTAACAACAGGTGAAAATATTTCATTATAATCAATACCTTCCTTTTGAGAGAACCCTTTAGCTACAAGTCTAGCCTTATATCTAGGTTTTAACTCCTTTGAGTCACCTTCTTTTATTTTAAATATCCATTTACAATCTATCAGTTTTTGCCTATCAGGTACAAGAACAAGAACCCAAGTCTTATTTTTCAAAAGCGAGTTCATTTCATCCTGCATTGTTGCAAGACAAAATTTAGAATCCTTTGAAGAAATGGCTTCTTCATAAGATTTGGTTCTGTTTGTAAAGGTTCAGAATAAGTAAAGGCAGAAACAAAGTCAAAATCTTCAAACCTAAGAGGAGGTCTAATCTCTCTTCTAGTTCTATTCCTAGCAAGTTGATAAGTATCACGATTAGGTTCAGTTTCTGTTTCAGCTTCTGTTTCAGGAATGATTACAGTATTTGGAACAGAACTTGATGATTCAGGTTCAGGACAGTTATTACCAAAATGTAGGGGTTGCTCCACCTGAAACTGAGTATTAGAAAAATCATTATCATCATTCAAATGGTTTTCACTTAGCTCAAAAATGAGGAAATCCTTTTCACTAAGAGGAACTTCCAAATTTTCATCTTTACAGGGGAAATAATTTTCATTAAAGATAACAGACCTACTTATAATAACCTTGTAACCTCCATGTTCTTTTACCCATAATATATAACCCTTGACTCCCTCTCCATAGCCCAAAAAAACACATTTTAAAGACCTAGAGTCAAGTTTGATTTCAGTTTGGTGTGAGTAGGCTGCACAATAAAAAACTTTTAGTTTTGAAAAACCAGGAAGAGAATTATTCCAAATCTGATCAGGTAATTGAAAATCAATAGCACTGCAAGGAGAAATGTTGATTAGATATGAAACATTTTTCACTGCTACACCCTAAATTTTTTTTGGCAATTTTGAATCAAGTAAAAGGCACCTAGTTCTTCCCAAAAGTGTTCTATTCATCCTTTCAGTAACCCCCATTTTGCTGTGGACTGTAGGTAATAGTCCTATGTCTAAGGATACCTAGATTACTACAGAAGGAATCAAAGTCTTGGTTAAAAAATTCTAGGCCATTATCCGTCCTAATTACTTTGACCTTCATATCTTTCAAATTTTGAAATAAGGTAATCCAGTTTTTAAATACCCACACAATAGCATCTTTAGACTTTAGAAAATGAACCCAAATTTTCCTAGAATAGTCATCAACTATAAGCATGAAATATTTAAAGCCAGAAACAGAGTTGACTGGGGCAGGACCCCACAGATCAGCATGCAAATATTCAAGTACATTATTAGACTTGTGAATGTCTTTATCAAAATAATTTCTTTTCTGTTTTCCCAAAACACATTTTCACAGAAATCAAGTTTATGTAAAACATCTTTACCAAAAATACCTTTCTTTTCAAGTAATTTGAGACCTTTTTCACCTAAGTGTCCTAGTCTTTTATGCCACAAAATAGTTTTATCATTTTCAGAGACTGTATTGAAAGAATTGACAAAGAAAGGATATGATTTCAAACATAGATTCCATTTGTTTTGGAAGTACAACAAAGTAAATAATTACCTTTAAAAATACTAAGGTAACCTTTATATAGTCTAATATCATAAAGTTCAGAATCAAGTACACCACGTGAAATCAAATTTCTTTTCAGATTAGGCACATATTTAGTATGATTTAAAACAAGTATTTTGTTATTTTCAAGTTTCAACAAGACTTTACTTGTACCTTTAATATCACAAGTCAGATTGTTTCCTAGTTTTACTGAACCATAAGAATCATGACAGAAACTAGCAAACAAGTCCCTTTTAGGGCACATATGGAAAGTACAACCAGAATCAAAGTATCCAATCATCCTTGGTATCACTTTCAGTAATAACATAGACAACACCATTATTATCATGAGTTACAATCTCGATTTGATTAATGTTTCCTGTTTTATTTTGTTTCTTAAAACAATCTTTCACATGATGTCATGGTTTACAATAGTAATAGCATAGTCTAGGAGGTCTGACAATATTTTCTTGACCTACAAAATTATCTTGGCCTCTGAAATTATTTTGGTTTCTAAAATTGTCTTGACTTCTAAAATTGTTCTGGCCTCTAAAGGAATTATCCTTAAGCTTATAAAAGTTGTCTTTCTTTTGAAAGTTACCCCTAACTGGCTTTCTATTTGTGTTGTTCCAATTCCTGTTATTGTTAGGAGTATTCCAACTTTTGTTGAAATTGTTCACATGCTTATTATTCCTAAAGAATTCTTTTTCTTTAAAGTTTCTATTACATTATAGGCTTCTTTATGATTGTTCCTAAATTTCAGTTCCTTATTCTTAAGGGATGTGTGAACTATTTCAGTAGTTAATTTTTGACCACTATATTCTAAGGTATTTCTAAGATCCTTAAATTTATCACCAATTGCATTTAGAAAGCAGACTACTTTCTGTTCATCAGTCAATTTCTCATCACAATTTACTAAACTTTGAGTAATCCTATATTAAACCTATTCATATTATCATCAATATCTTTGGAGGGATCAAATTTAAAAGAAAAATATTGTTTCCAAAGAAAGCATTTATCAGGCAATGAGACAGTGTCACATACTTCCTCCAATTTATCCCAGAGTTCCATGGCAGTTTTGTCTTACCTATTTGTCTAATGACATCATCAGATAGGTGAAGAAAAATAGTACTCCAAACAGTTTCATCCATTTCAGTTTGCCTATCTCGAGCTAGATTAATAGGCCAAGATTGATCAAAAGCTTTAGTAAACTTCATTTGGAGTAATAATGCTTTCATTTTCTAGCTCCAGAGATTAAAATCTCATTTGCCATTCCAGACTTCAACATCTACTTTTATAATAGCCATTGAAGTAATAACAAAAAATATTTTCAGAAAGAGTTATTCAAGAATTTAAGCCTTATTTCTTCAAAAAAATTAGGCAGGTTAAAAATAGAGAAATATAATGCAAGCTCACAAAGTGTCTAAAGTAATCAAAGACTAACCACAAAGTCTAAAATTATAAAATGTCACACAATTTCAAGATTAAATCACGAAGTAGTATAGCAATCAAGGTGATCACGGTTCACTAAGAATAATCACACTAGTAAAAAATCACAAAGAATTAAGTACTGAAAATTGCTCTTCCAGTATATCCCTCAACCTACTATGGGTCAGCCCAAAACTCCCTCAGATTCTCGAATTTTCAAGAAATACTGGACAAAGGTGAGTGAAGGGGTCCAAGAATAGACTTCAAAACGGAGAGATTTTGGAGAGAAGAAATAATTTGAAAACAAATCACAGTAATGAAAGTTCAGTATTTAAAAATATCACCTTTCACAAGGATTAGGGTTATTGCAAATTTCCACGAGGCTTAAATTCCATAAAGTTCCAATACCACGAAGTCCAATAGTATCCACGAAGTTCAACCACCAAGAAATGTCAGATCCCATCTAAGAATTTTTTAGTATATTATAAAGAATATACTGAGCTCTTGAGATTGTTTAATTTTGACTCAGAAGTTAAAAGATCCAGATACAATAATAACCAAACCCTTATTTTGAAGACTAGGGTTCCAAGAAATTTCACAAAGTAAAAATACCACGAAGATTACTGTAAAGAATTTTGAAAATACTTCAGATTTGAAAATTTAACAAAATTTTTCAGAAATCAAAAGTGTTTTGGTATGGGTTTTTCAAAATATTCAAGAAATCATAAATTTCTCAAAGAGACTACAAAGAAACTGAAAACCCTAAATCGTTTTTGAATGAAACCACAAAGAATCTTCCAGAAACAACAGATCCACCCACAAAACTCAGGATCTATAAGACTTGAGTCGTAACACAGTGTATTCACTCGAAACCCTAAGTGGCTGTTCTCTTTATGTTTCGATTTTGGATTTTGAGTTTTGAATTTTGGATTTTGGTTGTTCGTTTTGGGATTGCTGAAAACATGTTCTCTTTGTGATTTTGGAAAACTGTTTTCAAAAATAGAAAACTGAAAAATGCGTTTACTTTGTTATTTTTTGATATATTTATTTTGTGATATTTTATTTTATATGTAAAAAATGGTTGATTTGTTGAATTACATTAATTTTAATGTTAATAAATTCATCATTAATATTGTTTCAGTTAAACAAAAATTTAACCCCATACCAACAAAATTTTAATATATATATATATATATATATATATATATATATATATATATAATGACAAAATAATATAAGAATTTCAAGTGAATGAAGTGTCTCACATTTACAAAATAATAATAATAAAAATTACAAAAAATTACAAAAAAAAAAAAAATACATCTTAACACGGATCTATATAATGACAAAATAATATAAGAACTTCAAGTGAAGGAAGTGTCTCACTACAGATCCACCCACAAAACTCAGGATCTATAAGACCTGAGTCGTAACACAGCGTATTCACTCGAAACCCTAAGGGGCTGTTCTCTTTATGTTTCGATTTTGGATTTTGAGTTTTGAATTTTGGATTTTGGTTGTGTTGACCCAAGAGTAAACTAACCAAGAGGGGGGTGAATTGGTTTATAAAACTTTTTCGATAATAATCTCAAACTAAAAAACCAATGGGTACAAATATGTGCACTTAGTGTTACAAGTAACTAATCTATCAATGTAGTGTGCTATATATGTGTAAACTTAATTGATAAGACAAGTATAGCACTTAGATATAATGTTGCATAATATAAATTGATAGAATAGAGTAAGTGCAATGTACGTAAGTAAAAAGGGATAAGAGAGTGCAAACACGATTTATGGAGGTTCAATCAACCAACGTGATCTACGTCCCCCGTTACCGAGCTCTCCGTCACGAGCAAGGCCAAATCCACTATTTTGGTAACTTACAACAAGGAGTACCAAATCCTTAGGCGACTTACAACAAGGAGCGCCTATCCTTTTACAATCGAGTTTTCACACGGCTCTCGAAACCAACAATCGAGTTTTGATAAGGCTCTCGAAAACCAACAATCGAGTTTTGACAAGGCTCTCGAAACCAATCAATATAATGAATTGAGTTTACAATTGAAATAACTCTCTTGACAAATGATATACTCAAATTAAGTACCGAGAGAGTTAGGCTAACACTTCAATAGATAGCAATGAATTAAGCTCGAGTGTTAGAGAAAAACTTTGATGCAAATGATAATGAAAAGTTTGATGCAATCAAACAAAGTTTTTCAAATAATCTCTTGTTAAAAATATTGAATCAAATTACGTACCAAGAGATGCCACACTTGAATAATTAACAATAAGTTAAGCTCAAAGTGTTTAGGTAATGGAACTTTGATGTATCAAATGATAATGAAAAATGTAGTACAAATAATCAAAGTTCCTCAATTGGAATTTCTCTCTTTTAAAAGATTAAAACAAGTTTAGAACAAAGAGAGACTTATACTTCAATTCCAATATAGTGTGAAGATGTTGAAGAAGTTTAAACAATGTAAAACTAAAAATCTTCACAAAACTTTCTTCCAAAAACTTTGATGAATTTGATAAAACAAAGTTTAGATCAATCAAAGTTTGATGAAAATAAAGGATGAATAAAAAACTAAGTAAGAACACTGAATTTTCACAAGAAAGTTTGTATAAAATCTTATCTAAGTTGTTGTATTTGAATGCAAATGAGATGGCTATTTATAGATCAAATTTTTGAGCTTCAGCCAGTTTCGGTCGATCGATTCCATACTTTCGGTCGACCGAAAGTTTAAATAAAATAGCCGTTGCATTAGCCGTTAAACTTTCGGTTGATCAGATTTTTCGGTCGACCAGACTTTCGGTCGATCAAGTATATTTCGGTCGACCGAAATATAAAAATTTGGAATTTTTATTTTAATATCAAAAAGTTTATTTTTCCAAAAACTATTTCATGATATGATTTGAAAAATCATTTTTATGCAATTGATGAATTGTCAAGTAAGTTTCTTGATGCATAAAAATCATTTTCGAGCTTGTTGAATTTCATCGCTAAAGATTGAGAGTGTTATACCTTTACATATGTTAAATCAACTCTAATCTTGTATGCTCGAATTCTTGACCTTCATGTCATGCTTTTCGACCTCAATTTTGATCTTTGAATATCTTCAATGATTTCATGATCTTCTTTGCGTCTCATGTGCTCGATCACATAATTTTGATTTATATCTTTAAGAGACGATTTGAACATTGAGTGCTTTGAATATTTATCATTACATGAAACACTTGAAGCACACTTGTTAGCAACACAATAAATTCTTGTTTGTTATGATCAAAACAATAAGGTCAAATTGACCATAGGTCAACAATTTCCCCCTTTTTGATTATGACAAACAAGATGATTTGTAATGATAAATATAATCAATTGAAGCATGTAATCAAAGTGTAGGGAAATGAGAATAATTGATAAGTTCAATTTTAGCATATATTCCCCCTATCTTATACAAACCAATGAGGTATAATCTATCATATAATATAATCCTTTTCATGCATATAGATTATCCAAATTCAAGCAAATCAAATCATCACCATATTTTCCCCCTTTTGGCATAAGCAAAAAGGTGGCATCTATTCCTTAATCATGAGCATAGGTGTGATAAGCATAATAATGGGGCAAAAAAAATATCTCGATTGTAATCGAATTCCCCCTTAGTGAAGCATTCCCCCTTAGAAAAGCATTCGTAGCATGAACAATTACCAAAAATCACAAAATTCAGTTTCACGAATTCCAGTATAATCTCATATCTCAAATCAAATCTTTCTGTAATAGTAAAAGTTACAGCGCATTAAAATCCCGTTCCCTCTTTTCATTTTTCTATTCCTTGCTTTCTTGCTGGACTCAACAGCATGTGGATCTACCCAGGTCCTATATACCTTGATTATTATTATACCGAAACATATCAGTACAAAATCCAAGTAAAATATTCGATATCGCAGATCAAATCTTCCTTTAACAGTAAAGTTACAGCGCATGAAATCTTGTTCCCTCTTTTCATTATTCTATTTCATATTGTCTTGCAGGAAACAGTATCATGAGGAACTACCCAGATCCTTTTCACCTTTAAAAAGATCGGTTGGGAAGAGGTTAAATTCATCAAAAAAAAATGGATAACATCCTTTCAAGCATTCGCAAGTATTATTCCAATCTTCCAATGAATGATCTTAGAAAAATTTATCAAATGAGGCTAGAAAGATTGAGGGTGCTAATGGCTCATGGCGTTCCAGAAGACGTGCGCTGGTTAATAGAAGCAAAAGTCCGATTAACTGGTGAATTACCATTGTCATTTCCTAAACATCTGTCTGGTTTGGGTAAAAGCACTTTTGCAAAGAAGCGAAGAGCAAAAAGGCTGAATGGTTGCTACAAATGTGCTCGTTGGAATTGTGATACTCGTTGCAAAACAGTCGGATATTCATCTAACAATCGAGATGATAAAATTGATTTCATAAAGGGTGGACTGAGTAGGGAGTGTTTGGATGATATTAGATTGACTCTTGAGACGCACCCAAGTGGATATGTGCAACGGGAACTTCTTTCCTTATATGCTCAATTTAACGAGGATAAAAAACGTTATAGTCTCAAGAATACAATTGCAAAAGATCCGGTTTGAGAACGGTTTTAAAAAAAATAAATCGCCGAAAGGTGACACCTCGATACGATAAAAATATTCAAAAGTAGGTTGATTTTGACAAAAGTAAATCTTTCCTTTTTCAAAGACGATCGTAAATAGTGTGGTTTTTCGGTTTTTAAATAGCCAGAGGTTTTCATAGTTCATGCATCCCAAAATCACAACTTCTCGTAAGTTATCCTTTCTTTTCTTTCAAAAAATGGAGGGATCAAAACTTAGACAAATCAAAACAATATGTGTATTTTGTGGATCACATGTGGGGAAAGGTTTTGGGTATCTTGAGACAGCAGTGGACCTTGGAAAGAAATTGGGGGAGAAAGGTATCAATCTTGTGTATGGAGGAGGTAGCAGTGGTCTGATGGGCCGTGTTTCCCAATCTGCTCTCACAGAGAAAGTAAGGGTGATTGGTGTTATTCCTGTCCCTTTAGCAGATATAGCAGGCAAAACACGAGGTCATGAAGTACAGACCTTATCTATCCATGAACGCATAACTTGTATGATATATGGATCTGATGCATTTATAGCCCTGCCCGGAGGTTTTGGCACCTTAGAAGAAATCTTTAATATTACCTCCTGGGCTCAACTAGATCTCCATACTAAGCCTATTGGGCTATTAAATGTTAACCATTTCTTTGATGGTTTGTTAACCTTTCTTGATCATGCAGTGGAACAGGGATTCATCTCTCCATTTTCCAGAAGGATCCTTATTTCTGCTCCAACTATTGATGAACTACTGGATAAGCTGCAGTCATATATCCCAATACAAGATCCAGCAGGTTTAAAGATAGATTGGTCGCAAGGAAGGGGAGTCAAGCGAAAAAGGAGTCCGGTTAATGTAAATTTGACTTTGTGAATCCTAAAAAAAGGTGGGGGTAGAGTACGGAGTAAACTCACTCTAGAGACACCCCTCTGATTTCCTAGGATATTCTTAATGTTTAGATCTTGTGTGTGTACCTCAAATGTGGTAGATTACGGAGTACTTTTACTCTCGAAACACACCTCTTTGAAGGTTTGTCTTTGTTTCCTCAAAAGATCAGAGGTGGTAGGATACGGCTACTCCGGAAACACATCTCTCATTGTGAGGACTTTCCATGTTTCTCTCTTTAGCATTTGCGTGTACCATGTATTTCCTTTCAAGTGTGACTCTTGTGTGTGCTCTTCATTGGGGGAAAAAATAATATCTATGTTTGACTATGAAGTAATTGTTATAATGAAATGAGTTAAAGGGTAATGCATTGCATATTTGTCGAAGTATCAAAACAATTTTGGTCAACAATCATATCACTCTCAAAGCAAGAAAAATAAGTGATCAAATAAATGTATTACAAGAGTTTAATGAAGAAAAGAAAATGATTTCAAGTCATTTAGGGATTGTGTATGAAAATTTGAAATTTAAAAAAATCCCTTATTTCAGCCACTTTCGGTCGACCGAAAGTATGAACCGGTCGACCGAAACTCTGCAGAGTAAAAATCAGGAAGCTGCAGACACTTTCGGCTGACTAATGGTCGACCGAAAGTCTGGTTTCGGTCGTACAGTTGGTCGACCGAAACATCTTTCGGTTGAGCATTTGTTCGACCGAAAAGACAGTTTCGGTCGTCCGACAAAGGTTCGGTCGACCGAAATCACTAAAAATTGAAATTTTTCATTTGATTTCGGTTAAAACATGTAACATACAATTATGCATAAACCACATATTAGCACCATGTTTCATATTCATACTCAACATATTTTGAATGTAAGAAATTTTTATGAAGAGCAAGATGCTTTAATCAAAGATGTTGATTTATAGAAATTTAAATCATTGATAATTTAAAGTCTATATAATGACAAAATAACATAAGAACTTCAAGTGAAGGAAGTGTCTCACTTTTACAAAATAAAATAAATCAATAAAAAAAAAAATCTTAAAATGGATCTATGTATAATGGCAAAATAACATAAGAATTTCAAGTGAATGAAGTGTCTCACTTTTACACAAAAAAAAAAAATAATAATAATAATAATCTTAACATAGATCTATATATAATGACAAAATAATATAAGAACTTTAAGTGAAGGAAGTGTCTCACTTTTACAAAAAAAATAAAAATAAAAATAATTTACAAAAAAATAAATAAATAAATAAAAAATCTTAACATGGATCTATATATAATGACAAAATAACATAAGAACTTCAAGTGAATGAAGTGTCTCATATTTTAAAAAATAATAATAATAAATAAATAAATTACAAAAAAAAAAAAAACATAAAATGGATCTATATATAATGGCAAAATAATATAAGAACTTCAAGTGAAAGAAGTGTCTCACATTGACCAAAAAAAAAAAAAAAAATCCAAAACGCCCGTTTTGGTCGTTTTGGACTTTTTAACACAAAATATCCAAAACGCTATAAACTCGTTTTGAGTTTCCTTTATATTTTTTTTTGGTATTTTGAAAAATGCATTTATGAAAATGGGCAAAGTGAACGCGTTTTTTATATTTCCAAAAATCGAAAACTCAAAACGGACTGAAAACAGCAAAGAGAACGGGGCCTAAAGCTCTGATACCACTGTTACGTTTTTAACCCTCAAAATCACCACACAGAAATCACAAAGTAAAGATCTAAACATAAAACCTCAGAAAACTTTATTAATCAACAGAAAAATACAAGTGTCAAAAATGATTTTACAGATCAAAGACAAACTTCTCAAAAATACTCAAAACTTGCACAAACTACCACAAAGATTACGGACCAAACGTTGTAAATTAATCACGAAGAACAAGCACTAATTATTCACAAAGAATCAGTGTTTAAACCACAAAGTATTAATGCGAGATATGAGATTATCTCTCTAAAAGAACCATGAAGAAGGCGAGCCAGAGAGAGGGAGATCAGAAAAAAAAAACTGGAAGGAAGTGGAATGTGATGCATTGCCTAGGGAGTCTGAACCCTTATCATCAAATAGATGGCTCAGATTGATCAAGATTGATCCAACGATTGAAGATAAAAGGGCGGTGTTGAGCTGGGCCAAGAAATCCGAGTCTTAATTATGGGCTCCAAAATTTCAACCGACTGGGCTTCAATTTGGACTTCAGCAAATTGTTTCTTCAATTTAATTCAATAATTTGGGCCTTAAGTATTGGGTTGGCTGCTCCGGTCCAATTGTACTCACAAACTCTCATTTAATCCTCGTTCTATTAAGAAGCACAATTCAACAATATTTTCACGCGTGACAATTTCCGGTCCAATTGTACTCACAAACTCTCATTTAATCCTCGTTCTATTAAGCAGCACAATTCAACAATATTTTCACGCGTGACAATTCGGTATCCAACTGTTGAGAAGCATCATTTTCATGCTCTAATCAATAAAAAGTCAATTTCATCCCCCAACTATTCATAAACATGTATTTCGTCATCCTACTTTAATTAATTTTGTACAACTATTCTAAGACATCAATATCATCCTCCAACTATTTGAATATGCCCATTACATCCCTAACTATTCAAATGCACCTATTTCATCCTTCATCTATTTTTAAAAGTTAATTTCATCATCAAAATATTTAAATGTATCAATTTGGTCTTCTAACTATTCAAAATCATCAATTTCTTCACCAAACTATTCTGAAAGCATCAATATCATCCTCCAACTATTCTCTTCTTTTTATTTAAGTCAATTGTAAATCAAATGCTTAGGCATTTTAATGTCACTGGAAAAACTCATAGAATTTCTCCATATTTTAGTACTTATTTTCATTTACTTATCCCACCAGTCACCCCTATTCAATTTCATCAATAAAAACTGAAGAAATGTGTAAACTAGTACTAACAACCATCGATCTATGTTGCTATTATTTTATTGACTTAGATTGTTTGAAAGATTTTTTAAGAACGTATGCTGCATTTGGTAATTTGTAGAAAAAACTTCAATAAAATGATAACAAATTATTCCAACAATGTTGATAGTTAATGTTTTAGGGCCCGTTTGGTAAGACTTTTAAAAAGTAAAAATCGATTTTAAACTTATTTGAATAATTTTTTTAAAAAATTTTGTTTGGCTAGATAGATTTTTAGTGTTTAATGTGTATATATTATAATGTATATTTTTATTATACCAAAATGATCGTGACTGTATATATTATACTGTACAAGAATCTCTTCTTCCACGCACTTTTTTTCATTAGGTTTTACTTTTTATTGACGTAAGTGAGTGGAGTGACTAATGGAATAGGGACATGAAAGAGTAATGTTTTTTTTATGATTATTATTTATTTTTTTAAGACTCTTTGACAGAAATAGTGGGACCCACAAGTTGAGTCTCAAAATGGTTTTTATAATTATTTATTAATTGCCATCTTCTTAGTTGAATAGTGAAAAAAATAAAATTATTTCTATAATTCTTTTAGAGATTAAACATATTATTAATTCATTCTTCTAAAACTTCGAATACATTTCCACCCCAATAATGGAAAATTGAAACCCTTTCATATCCCATAGTCCATTCTTTTGCTCCATTCCATTAATCAAACTTGTATTATATATGGTTCCACTATTATAAAATTTTTAGATAAACGAAGATTAGATTAGATGTGATGTGATGTGATGTGATGTAATGTGAAAATCAAACGAAACTAAAAGTTGTGGTGATTAGAAAGGAGGATTAAATACTGTGAGGTGGCATGATACAGTAGAAAGTTGGAGGATATGTGGAAGCAGAAACATCAGTTGAAGAAGGCCATCTTCTTATCGGTGGAGTTGTCAACGCCATTAGCAAAGATTTGTAAGACTTTTTTGTTTGCATCACCATTCTCTTTCCTGTATTTTTCCTCTCTTTTCCTTTTGTTATGAAATTTGATCTATTATTAATTGGATACTTTAGAACCATATAGTTTCTTGCATATTTCTTATATTTGTGTCGAATTGAATTGGGGATGCAATGTGTACTCCATTGAAATGAATAATTAAGCATTCTTAAAAAAAGTTAATTTTAATTTTGATATATCAGTTTCATAGAAGAATAAAATTTTAACAAGAGCGAGTGAATGGTTTACCTTCTCAGTGATGGAGAAAAATATAAAGTTTAGAGCAATTTAAAAGAAGGTTGACATATCGTTGGTACTTATATTCTTTCTTCTAATTTTAAGTTTTTCAAGAATCTTTATAAATTATATCATTTCCTTCTTTCATTTTTTTTAGTTGGAATGTCATTATTTTAATTATTTACTAAATACCAATTTTGTTTCCTACTCTTACAAGATATTTTTTCTCCACTTCATCGTTTGTTATGCATAAGATTTTATTTCTGATTTGATTTATAATTTTAGTGATTTTTTACAGAACTATGGTGAAGGAGTTGGTTTTGATTTTAGTCGAGCAAAATTTACTTTGGCATGATACATATATTAATAACTTGATTTGTTCAGAATGGTTCGAGATTGACTTGTTTGAATTGTCCAATCTCACTCCATAGTTGAGCTTATTTGGAAAGAGGAAAGAATTTGATGAGAAATTTCTGAGTCATCCCCTCCCTAGTGGTAATAGTTGTAGCTTGCATAGATTGAAGCTATCCACTTTTTTTTTTTATCCCGCAAAAAGAAGGCAAATAACAGCAACCTGATAGTGTCTTTAGCAACACCATTTATCTTTACTGTATCCCAAATCTCCTAGAAGGTAGCAAGATGAGTGTTTGGATCTTCTAGTAGAGATCCTCCAAACTAATTCTACTGCACCATGCTGATTAAAGCTGTTTTTAGCTCCAAGTTATTTGCAGCAATAACTTGACGTGCAATACCATGGTAATTATCATTCACCACATGTTGGACACAATCTCAAATAGCTTGTTGTTGTTGATTGTCGTTTGCTGGCATTGCTTCCATCTCTCTTCTTCTTATAGCCCTTAATCTCCGAAAGCTTCTCTTGATCTCATGATTAAAGGGCAATAATTCAAAGCTCCTCGATCTTCGTATAAACAACTGCAACTCCAACAATTATTATCAAAATTAAAATTAAATAAATGTAAATTAATAAAGGTTAACAAGTAAAAATATGAGTGAAAATAAAATTAAATCAATCCACCACAACGACGTCAAAAACTTTTATGTGTTTTTATAATTGCAAGTGCACAATATCAAATTTTGTAATATAGTGAAAAATTAGGATGTCGAACCCACATTAATTGATAATAAATTTTCTACCAAGTATTATAAGTATACTAACATTTCTTTTATCTGAACAATCAATTATAAGAATAAATTAATTAAGTAAATCTTAAAGTGAGGAATTGGCTAATCAACGAAATATGCATAATTTGAAGATTTCAAATAATATATGAAGAGTCTAGGGTTTTGATTCACCTTAGTATCAACTATGTCTTTTATATCTTCATTAATCTCCAATTGGTTTCATTCCAGTCTATAAGAAAATAACCCTAATGTATTTCTACTCCATCTCTCGAGTGCTGAGTAAAAATCAATCCTAAAATCCGATTTCAATATCTTTATTTCAACCCAAGATTTCCATATTTTATTAAGTTATATGGTTCTTTTGTGAAATAACTTCAAATGATTTATATTTTCTCTTGAAACCTATAAAATCCTAGGTTATGTTATTCTAGATCACATCTAAGGTTTCCTCTCTCGAGTGCTGAAACTTAGATTACTAATCATTCAATTAATGGCCAGTTAATTGAAAGCATTAAAATCAACGACATAAATAAATTTGGAATAAAATTTTAAAGAATTTGAAAAACTAAAAACATAGTATCAACATGAGATTGCATTAACTCCCTAGAAAATAAACTTAGTTCACGATGATAAATAAATAACAAGTTCAAAATTATAAGCATGAAGGAGAAGATGAAAAAATAGTTTTTAGAGTGATTTGATCTACCTTTTGGTCTTGATTCTCTCTTCAATTCTTCCTTCCCTTCATTAGTCATCGTTGAAAAATCATCTCTTAGATCTTCTCTAACCCCTTTTGTGCCTCTTTCCTTGGTTGTTTGAGTCTTAGATGAATAGGGCCTTGAAGACGTACAATTCAGACTTAAAACAGTGGCGCAGCGCCTAGTGGAGCATAGGCACTGCTGGAGACAAACAAATGGGGTCTAGGCGCTCTAGTTTCTAATAATTTTTGATAATGGGTAGCTCCTGGCTGGCGCCATGCGTTCTGTTGACTGAATTTCAAATTTTTCCTTTTGCTCCAATCTCATCAAAACCCATGTTTTAACCCAAAATAAAAAAAAAAATACAAAATTAAATAAAAAAAACTTAGAAAGACTCAAATTATTTACATTTGATTGTCCGAATAAGTGTAAAATTATACTTATGCTTCTTGAATTTTTCATGCCGCTTATGACAACATTCTGTCAACAAATTGGAAAGAAATTCTTAAATGGGTTAAGCGCTACTTTAGTGATGAGATTAAAATTTTTACTATTGAAAATTGTGGATATATGATAAATATTCGATTTTTATTTTATTTTCTTATTATTATTATTTTATTTTATCATTTTCTCAATATTTTCTTTAGTGATTTATTCCATCTCCTTAATAATACTTTGATTGAATATGTCTTTTTTTCTATGTTTTTTTTTTTTTTTTTAACAAAATAAGTATGAATAAGTAAACTTGTAATGAGTGTATGCTTATTTACTTTTACAAGCTTAAGATTTTTAATTCTTAAGACATTTGTAATATCTTTTTATAGTTTTTATAGGCATTTGGTAAATTCGCCTCTATTTGACAAATTTGTTAGAAACATGTTTTTAACAATACAATTCTTTAAATCAATTTTTAACCACATACAATTTCTATCTCCACTTTTCAATCATATATTTTATCTCGAAAACATAAAAAACATGTTTTTAAACAAAAAACTTTTAACAAACGAAGCGTTATATGTCAAATAACTTATTTTTTCGTTTTTTGTTTTGAAAAAAATACTGAAAACACAAAGTATAATTATTTTGTCGTATCATACAACGTGCAAAGCACGTTTAGAAAACTAGTTTCAACCAAAAATTTCTATGTCCCACTCGGATTGGAATTTTCATACTTGAGGTCAATGACACATAGAAGGTAATTAGTCCTTGTTTGATTTTTATTTTTAAAAATCTTTTTTTTTTCTAACATGTTTTCAAAACATTCTACATTAAAATAATTTTAAATATAGGTTCATAATTTTTTTCCCTATTTTTAATCACATATTTTCTAAAAAAAATTACTTTTTAAAAAATAATATCAAGCAAGGGCCTAAAGTGTTTTTGGAAATAAAAAAAGTAATTTCTCCTTGCAACAAAAACTTCGAAAAAATTCGGGACTATACTCTTTGTGTTTCAATTGAGTTTTGAATTCATTTCCAGTTTGTATTTTGAGTGTCTATTTTTTCAGTTTTTAAAAATGTGTTCATTTTTTCATTTTAAAGAATTATTTCTCAAGAAAAGAAAACTCAAAAACATGTTTGCTTTTTGAATTTTGAGATATACAACATTAAATATAAAAAATTAATCTGGGGGTCCAAAACATATACAAGAGGGTCCTCATCTTCAACCTCCCCACCCCACTCCGACGCGTCCCCAACCCATAAATGCTGGCAAGACCATATGTGTTGTATAGCGGCGAACAACCCCACCCACCCACACTGCCCCAAATCAAGTTGTCCCCCCACTCACACTGCCCCTAACCCAAATGTGTGCGAATCGAAAACTTCTAGTTCATGCATAGGCGAACCAGAGTTTTCCTATGAGACCAGAAGATAAAGAAGGTTGGGATGAAGAAGTCCAGGAGATAATAAGAGTTCTTTGATTTGCTTGCATCACGCAGGCGAAACAGAGTCGTCAATTTGGGAACAAGATGGTCTCATTAGCGAGAGCATCTGTGGCAGCGAAGGTGGCGAGGTGGTGGTGGTGAGAGTCAAGGAAGAAGATGAAGATTTTAGGGAAGGGGGTTTGGAGGTAATTTATTTAAATTAGACTTGTTTTCATCAATTTCAATTTTTTTACACTAAAAACATCGAAAACACTCAAAACCGCGTTTTCATTACAATTTTCTCCTTTTTTCTTGAAAAGGCATTTTCGAAAATAGAAAGTGAACAAGTTTTCCATGTTTTGAAAAATTGAAAATAGAAAAGGCATAAAAATAGCAAAGTGAACAAAGCCTTCATTTCCTTATTTTATTGCAATTTTGAAAATTGAGTTTCCTCTATACTTCTCATGATCCCTGTTTGGTTAAGAAAATAGGTAAGATTAGAGGTGTCAATTCAGGTGGTATGGGTCGAGTTGACCAGCCTATGTATTAGCTAGGTAATGAACCCACATAATACAAGTCCACATGTCACTGGTTTAGGGTCGATCTGGTTCGGTCTATAAAATTGAACTGAAGCCTAGTCCACCCTCTGGAACATCAGAGTCGAGTCCCATGTGGGTCGGGTCCTACCCAGTTTGGTCAATCTAAATAAAGAAATAGAGTTAGTTCGTTCGAAATGTTTATAGTCAGGCCAGTTGTAATGTATTACAAAAATAGCAAAAACAATTATCAAATCAGGTATATTACAAAATCAGGTCAATTGTAATTTTTTTACTAGATTAGCTTTACAATTGTAATAACTTTTTCTACATGTTATTACACTATGTAATCTTTTCAAGATTGTAAAATACACTGTGTAATTGTCGTTATGCAGTGTGTTACATGGGTGTGATTTTTAAATTGTAATTTATTACATTAGTTTATAAAATGTAATTTATTACAAGAGTCTTTGTGTAACGCCCCGAATTCCGTGGAGCTCGGGACGCCACGTCATCCTTTAAATCTGATTTTATTGCGAAAATAATTAAAAATTTCACACATCATATTTATTATTTGAAACATTTGAAACAACATTTTTTGCGGAAGAAAAAAAAGCATCACATCCATTGTTTAAAAGTTGAAGCGGAAACTAAATTTTAATTAATTTGATTAAAACAATTCATAAAAATTAAATCTTAAGTTTTAAAGTAAAGTAACGATAAATAATTAAATTGACGACATTTATGAAACTTGACTTAAAAGAAAAATTAACATTATTTTTGATTTGCCACCGCTGTCATTTCATTCGCCGTCAACTCCGTCATCTTCAAAATTTGTTTTGAAAAATGTGAGTATTTTATAGAAATACTCAATAAACTCGCGCACAATAATCATTTTACATTATAAATTAAAACACATAGTCATGATATTCAAGTTTCAGGTGTCTAACGATCACCAGTATTCTCATGAACATACAAGTTCAAGTCTCATGCATTTAAGCAAGTAAATTCTCGTAACATAGTCTTATGCTTAGAAAAGCAAGTAATTCTCATGAACACAATCATACATGCTAACTTATAATCAAAATAATTATTGATGCGCACTTTGAAAAAACGTAAATTTGTAGATTAGAGTTTACCTTAATTCCTCGAGTATTGAGCAAACGGGAAAATACTTCTAATTCTCTCGCGCCTCGTCTAGCCCTAAAATAAATAATTTCTATTAGAAACTTGAAATTAAAGTTTTGTGAATAAAAATAAATTCGAGGGTTGAATTAAAATATTTTAAATTAAAGAGGACTCGAATAACTTAATTTAAAAATATAGTGGCTGAAATAAGAAATTTTAAAACTGAAGGGACTGTTTTAAACTATTTTAAAACTTGAGGGACTAAAATGGATAACTTGTAAAACTTGGGCTTAAAATCAAATGAATTTAACCTATAGGGACTGAAATAAAATGGGTTTGATACTTAGGGGGCTAAAATAATAACTTTTGAAATTGGGGACTAAATTGTAAGTATTAAAAATCGAATTTATATTATCATCTCTCTCTCTCTCTCTCTCTCTCTCTCTCTCTCTCTCTCTCTCTCTCTCTCTCTCTCTCTCTCACATTTCGGTATCAGAGAAGAAGAGAGGGAGAGGGGTTGCGATGGAGCCCTTCTCTGGTTCACACCGTCGGATGCGAAGCCGGCGAGAGTGTCGCCGACACATGACGGAGACGGGGATTACATGAGTGGGCAAAAAGGTAGATTTTGGAACTCTGTTTGGGTGGTTTGATGTGCGAAACCGAGGCTTGGATTTGGGATTTTCGGTGACAAATCCGGTTGGAATGGGTCAAGGGTGGAGGTAAGTTTCTGGACTTCTTCTATGTCTTGGTTTTGAGTTTGATTTTGGCTGATTGATGGGTATTTGGTGTTGAGCAGTAGGCGGCGGCGGTTTGTGGTATTGTGAAGATTGATTTTTGGTATTGAGTAGTAGATTGGCAGTGGTGGTTTCTTGGAGATGGTGGTTAGACTGTGGCGTTGTGGCAATTTGGAGTTGGTGCGATGGTGGTGCTCAAGCCTTGGCGGTTGTTGATTTGGGGTAGTAGTAGTGGACGGTTGAGGTGAGGTAAGTATATGGGTATTCTGGTTTTTGGGTTTCTTTGATGATTTGAGGAGTTGAGGTTGTGGGTTGGAGGTTACGGATTCAGCAGTGATGGTGGGTTGGTGTGGTTTGAGTTGAGGACGGTTGTGGGTAACACTGCAGTGGTGGTGGCTGCTCAAAAGCGAGGATGGTGGTGGCCCTGTGGTGATTCGAATTGTGCAGGTTGTGGAGTTGGACAGTGGAGGGCGGTCATTGTGGTTGCAGTGTGAGGCACGATGGGGGAGTTTGGTGAATTGACAGTGTCGTGTGTGAAATCCGAAGTTTGCAGATTGTATATAAGTTGTGGTTGGGTGTCTCGGTCCGTTATGGAGGCTTAGTTGAGGTTCTGCAGATTTGGGTTGCCGAAAATGTCTGTGTCGTGAAAGTGAGGTTATGGAAGTGAGGTGATGGAGAAATTATATAATTTTGGTTGTGTATCAATTCTTGGTAAATTGTGGCATATTCCAATGAGATTGAGGTTGATTGGTGACTATAATTATGGGATTGTGGGAAGAAGAAATGGATTGAAGAGTGATCGGCTTTGGCAAGTAGGGGAATGATTTTAGGATTGAAAATGGAAGATACACATTGAGTTGAATTCAAAATTTTGGCAAAAGCTTGATTGGTGTTTGAGTGAGTGAGGATTTGGGAGGAGAAAATTGGGGAAAATGTGTGGAAATTGGAGGGGAGTTATTGTGGCATATTATGGTAATTTGGGTTTATGGCATAATGGTTAATTGAGAGGGATTTGGGATTCATTCAAATTGGATGAGTGGGATTAAGGAGTGATGATGGGGAAGGGGGGAAAAATATGCAGAACATGCAAAAATGGAAGTTGGGGATTTAAAACATTTTGGACTTAAATAATTTGAATCCAAATAAATTGAAAGTTGGACTTTCAAAAATAAAATAATGGACTTGGGACATCATTTAATAAAATTTGGAATTTGACTAATATTTAATTCAAAATAAATTTAATTTCACTTAAAATAGCTAGACAAAAATGTGTTTAAAAATAAATTGGCAAAAGTCGTAGCGACACATCTTTTAAACAATATTTATTCAAAATTAGTCACGAAAATTCTTGGTGCTACACTTTGACAGTATGATACTTAACAACTTTACAGCTTATTATCAACTCAGACTATTCACATTCTGTTATATCACAGATTCAAAACCATATGTAAGAATTTGAATTTAAGTGCTTTCTGAATTCATATATGTTCATTCTCATTCTTAACTAAAGGTCTTTCGTAATTTTATTGGCAATGGCTCTAAGAGGGTTATGGCTGCAAACAACGATTCTTAGTCCGAGTTTTTGACGTCGTAAATTTTGTTTCTCTAAGTCATTTCACATTCCTGTGGTCCGTCAATATTATTTTTTTCTGAAAATCTGGTTGTAACTTGTAATGGTCTGATCAACATATTTCCTTTTGTTGTAGAATACATCGGTAAGCTCTGATGTTAAACTTCTTGTTGTCCTTGGTGATAGTATGGAACGTTTGATTGCCGATACACAATCTGGGGAGGTTAGAAGAACTTAGGCTGCGTTCTATTTGTGTTTCAGTTTCCTGTTTTCATTTTCGAAAATGTTTTCTGTTTTCCATTTTCTGTGACTTTTTTCGAAATTGCTGAAAACGCGTTTGGTTTGTTATTTCTGAAAACTGTTTTCGAAAATGAAAAGCTGGAAAACGCGTTCTGTTTAAAATTTTGAAGAAAATTATTTCATATTGTTTGTGAATATAAATGAAGTAAAGATATCATATTTTGAGTTACACAATAAAAATAAATGAAATAACCCCTATCACACAATTTGGTTATACCAAAAAAGTTCAAAAATTCATGTTGCCCTTCTAAAGTAATCGTTCCACATTTGAGTAGTAATTTTCTCTTCTAAAGTAATCGTTCCATTTAATACTTTATATAGATACATCCTTCTAGTAAGCACTCATAACGTTTAAAATTTAAGTTTCAATAAAATTTGCAAAAATCAATTTACGTTAATTAATTATGCCCTTACAAAATAAGTGTCTACAATACAAAAGTAAAAAAGAAATGTTTAATAATTAAGCACATGATACATCATCAGAAAGATGGTTGAATTTGGAGTTTTACGCAAAAAACAGAGTGCAATTCGGAGTTGTACATCAAAAGTTATACATGTTTGAAGACAATGACCTATAAAGCAAATACGAAAATGACTAAATTGAAAGAAAAGTAAAATTTGTGAACTAATGTGCAACAAAATCTGAAGTTGAGGGACCTAAGTTGCAAATAAATTAGGATATTTTCGAAAGAAATTTCAAAATTTGAGGATTAAAATGACAAGTTTTGAAAATCAGGGACCAATAATGTAATTAAAAATGATAAATTTTGACAAATTTCAAATTTTTTTGATTATTTTAATTTTTTTTTTTTTTAAAGTGGAAAACGCGGAAAACGCGCGTTTTCCGCGTTTTCCACTTACAAGGCAAAAATTTCGGAAAACGCGGAAAACGTGATTTTCACGTTTTTCATTTCCTTTACAAATTTTGAAAACGTTTTCGAAAATGTTTTCCGAAAACGGCGCAAGAGAACGCGTTTTCCGCGTTTTCGGAAATGGAAAACGGAAAACGGCTGGAAAACGCCAAAGAGAACGCAGCCTTAAAGATTTACTTCATTTGCTTAACCCCATGTTTTTGACGTAGTCTGGTGCAAACTCAATTTACTTGGTGCATGTTCTTGGCAACTTAAAGGGGCATCTCGACTATTCATTTTCCTCTATTGGCACCCCCAACGAGGAGATTTATTAATTAATTTTAATATACTCGATTTACATTGTGGGGCACAAGATTTCTTGTAAAAAAATTAATTATTTTATGTAGCATAGCGGAAGTCAATTTAGAGTCGAGTTTATAATATAAAATCTTGTTTTTCAAACTTCTGATGCTGCATGTATCGATACATGCAGATCAATTTACAACTCTTATTACTTGATTTCCAATCTTATAATCGATTTACTTATTTTATAGCATAAAGCATTGGAAATCAGATGTACATGGTAAAGGGAATATGAGTCGATTGTTTTCTGACGTAAAAATTATTACTATATGTGTTGGTTGTATAAAAAATCGACGCATATTGTGCAACAAAAAAAAAAAAAAATAGAATATGCGTTGGTTGTAAAGTACAACCGACGCATATTCTATTATTTTTTTTAATGCAAAAATCATGTTTATTATTTTATATTCGATCTCATCGTTAGATATAACTATCAACAACCAACAAATAATCAAAAAAATGCATAATAAATTTATATAAGTCAATTTACATTTACATTAATAATAGTTATTACAAATGTTCACATATATATTAACACAAAAAAATGAAAATTTAAATACAAGATTCATAAAAGTATTTAGCTCATAATGTTATAAAATACATCACAGATAATTGTTTATCTACGATCCAAAATCATCATGCCGAATTATCAAGAATTAAATAACTGAAGCGGAAGCCTACCTTAATCAAATATGATTCACGATGATCGATTTGCAGGTTGGATCTTCTAAATCAATACGTAGTCCTTATTTTCTCTCTGATGATGAGATGTTAGACAGAATGAACAATACATATGATTCAGGGACCATAACCGTATTTATATATTGAATTGCCTGTTAACCTAATTCGGCCCATCATGAATTAGGTAATGACCACTACAAGAATTTTACATTCCGCATACAAATTAAATTTGTAGGGAAAGACTTTTCGAAACAAAAAAAATTTGTAGCGACATTTGTAACGCAAACATCGTGGGGAGAGGTATTAGAAGACAAAGATCAAAATTTCGTGGGCTAAAGTCTCTCCCTACAAATCCTTTGGAGACAAATAAAATTTGTGGCCGAAGTGATTCCCTACAAAATTATTCGTCTACTAAAATGATACATTTCCCTACAAAACTATTTTGTGTCAAAAAATATTTGTAGGCTTAATCCTACATTTCCCTACCAAAAAAGATTTGTGGGGTAGACAAATTTTGTGGGGAAAACATATTTATCCCAACAATAATTTAATTTGTAGGGAGAAATTAAATGCTTTTAAATTTTTTATATAATTTATGTTATAATTATTGAAAATAAAACAAAAATGCAAAAAAAAAAAATAATAATAATAATAATTAAACTAATTAAACATTTAATTAATGTCAATCAATATTCGAACCTGAAATAACAATGCACCAAAATGTAAATAAAAATCATCTAATATAGCTAGCAAACATTCTTTCTAACTTTTTCAATCCAATATTTAAAAAAAAAAAAAAATCATTCATCATTACAAATTAGTTGTGTTACTCATCGTCACCGAAGTAATCCTCCTCATCCAAGTCGTTCTCTTCGTCCCCAATATCATCATTTTCCTCATTAATATCATCATCTACTGATAATGGAGTAAATGGAGGTAGAACAAAGTCAGGAACATGACTACAAAGTTGTTGCATAGAATTGTACCAAGTTTGCAGTGTAGAATTAAATTGATTCCCAACAACCTTCAATTTCTTTTGCATTTTTTGCTCTGTCTCAATTCGAGCAGCATCAGCTGCCTTTCGAGTAGCACGTTCTTCTTCCAACTCCTTCTCCATACGACCCACATTGGAAGAACTCCCAATATCTGGAAGACGGCCATCGCCAAATCCACGAATTTGACGTCCGGGCTTCACATCTAGAACGGACGCATAATTTTAAGTCCGACATCTGGATCATCAACAGGGATCTGCTCTAAAGGAATATCCTCTGGAAGTTGTTGCTCCTTTGCCCTCTCTGTAAGATATTCACCAGCTTTAGCAAGCATCTCATCCTACAAAAAATCAACACAATCTATGAAACATTATATAAACAATAAGTTGAGAAAGGTAAGTTGCACATTAAAATTTGGGAAAAAATTCATATATATTGAAAGAAAATTTCAGAATTTTCACATGTTCAAAACTAGCATAATGAAATTAAACAAAAATTGCAATGTAGGACTTTCTTACATGTTGAGCCTTAGCTGCACTATCATTCCAACACTCGTTCTTTCCCGCATAAGCGAACTCAAATGCATCTACTTCTGGGAATTTTGAACCGTCCTAATATTGAAAAAAGGACATTTGCAATACATCAAACTAATTAAGTATATGTTATACTATAATGTTCATTACCTCTGTCATCTCCTCCACTATGTATGAGAGAGGACGCGAACCGGTGCGATGATTGTACCTCTTCTTTGATCGATTTTCTATATTTGCTAATGATGCCTTCTGTTACGGGAGAATATACATATTACATAAAAAAATTAAGAGTAAATGCAATGAAAAGAGACTACAAAATACCTTGAACTTCTCGGAGTTGAAATGATTACACAGTTCTACCCATTGATCTACACTTCTATCAAGCATCTCCAAAGGAGGGTTGGCCAAGGCATCCTCATGTGTCTTGCGCAACTTATAGTATGTACTCAACTCAGCCTTGAACTCCCTATATCTCCCATTGTATAGTCTACTAACATAATTTTCCAATCTCGAGTCTTTCAAATCTATCTCAAAGTTCGTCTATCATTGACATAATTAAAATGAAACAAAATGACAAAAAGAAAAAATGACTAATGTGAATTTGAATGATTCACATATATATAAGTTTCACTTAGCTATTGATTTCACACAATTACCAAAAAAAAATTAAAAACTAAACAAAAGTCAATAATCACATAACATATATCCAACATATATGATTACCGTGATTTCATCCATAAGATCCTTCTTCCCACTTGGAGGAATGGCCCGCCAATATCCTGTATTCATCGGGCAATGTGATCGAATGATGGCTCCAATATCATGAACTAACAAACTATGAATTTTAGAACATGTTGCCCGTCTGCTCAATGGGTTGTATAAAACTCGAATATTTTCTCGAGTCGTACGCACTATACGAGAAGTTTTAATTTGTTTGCATGCCCCTCGAGTAGGAGTATCATCAGGAGTCTGTGGAAAGTGTCCTGCACCTGCACATTCAATGACAATAATATTAATTCCTCAAACACATATATGATACTTCATTTGATACAAAAATTAACTATTAAAAAAATAAGCATCCTACCTCCAACCCCTTCTATTTCATCATCCAATGTCCCTTCAGTTTCTGTCAAAATCAATAATAATGTGGTTCAGTGGGTACGCTAATCATTACGCATATATTTGCACATAAACCTCATTAACAATGTCTCAAATGCCGTCAACAAAAACCTCATTAACAGAACCAATAGAAAAATAATAATCCGGCTCGTAACCAAAATTTGACCATATCAACATATACATTGCTTATTATAGATCAGGGAAAAAAAATTAAAAAATTGCATAGTACCCGGGCCTTTTTTACCACCTAGATGACGACGAATAGCACTTATAGGACGAGAATCTGGCTCATCAGGAATATTCCTAGAGGTATCATTTTCTGCACTTGAATTAGGAAGAGTCTGCGTAGGTGTCCTAGTGTGTGCAGCAGTAAACATAGCCTTGATCGACGGATCATAGCAAGTGGAAATAGTTTCAGTGGTTGATCGAGTCCCAATTTTGCGGTTGGATGGTAGAGAAGTGCTGAAGGATTGAGATGACTGAAACATAGGAGGTACTAATCTATTGGTTTGCAATGATTGTCGCAACGAAAGAGGAGGTACAAATCTATTAGTGGATGTGGCAGATCTCGTCGTTTGAGGGACCGAAGGCACATCCGTGTTAATCATTCGAGACATCTTCGGGGTTGAAGGTACATGTGAGCTATTAGGGCGTTTCTTGTGAGAAATTAGATGCATCTGCACAAAACCCAAAGTAATAATCAAATTATATATCAAGTCATAAGTCTAAAGAAATTTCAGCAGCATCTCCCCTATAAATTGGACTTAGCCAACCTGTAGAGAAATATCACAACTATTTTAAAGCATAAAACCACAACTCATTCAACATTCAACCATAAACAAGTCATTCTAATCAATCCTCAGCTCCACAACAATATAAATTTAAATTGATAAATCCCAACTTATTAAGAGAGAGAAAAGATAACTATTAATGAAAACACCTCGACTTATTCAACATTCAACCATAACCAAGCCATTCTAACCAATTCTCAACTCTACAACAATAAAAATTTAAATCAATAAATCCCAACTAATTAAAATAGAGAAAAAATAACTGTTAATGAAATTACCACTACTTAAAACTAAATTAGATTATAATCAAATTATAAACCAAGTAATAATTAGATTACAAACATCAGTAAATGTATTCATCATATAGTAAATATTTAGGAAAAATATTAGACACACACACACACACACACACACACACAGCACAAAAATAACTTAATGGTCTTACAAGTCTAAATCACTGTCTTCCAGATTATGCTCATTGATTTTCTCCACAAAATCATCATCATCATCTTCTTCATCGCCTTCATTATCTGTGTCCCCATCATTTCCTCTATGAAAGATATGATTGATGTTTTTTGGATCAATCAAAACAAGAGGAACGTCATCTGAATGAATAGTTGCTTCAATGAGATCATAATTCCGAGCTTCAACCACATTCAATACACTAGAAGAAGAATTCTCTTGATATGCCATAACATTACTCTCATCATTTTCATTGTGAATCTCCTTCTGTGGTATATCGTATATGTTTCGGTGATTCATTTTTTGAACTACTTTCCAACCACCCCCCGCTTTGAGGTCATTTACATAAAACACTTGTTTTACCATTGTTTCGAGAATGTAAGGATCACTATCGTACCACCGAGTACTAGAGTTCACCGAAATTAAGTGGTAGTCACATTTAATAGATCCCTTCCTATGTGGATTTGTATTAAACCAATGACACTTGAATAAAACAACTCTATAGCGTTGTCTATACAACAGTTCAACCACACTTATCAACTTTCCATAGAAGTCTACATTATCAGTATCATGATTTCCAGGTACAAAGACACCACTATTTTGTGTGGTCAACTTATCATCTCGTTCCGCAACCAGAAACTTTACTCCGTTCACATTACAACCTTGATATGTTTCAACTCGAAGAGGACCTCTTGCTAACTCAAATAGCTCATCATTATACAAAGGTTATTTTGCCTCCTCTAAACCTCTCACCTAATTATACATAAATAATAAAGAAAAATTAAATATTGAATTAATAAGATGAATGAAAAACTTATGAACTCGTTACATCCAGAAAATGACTCACGCGTTCTTGAAACCATTTAGGAAAAGATTTTCTGTGTCTATTTTGTACATTCACAATACTTTCGCGCTTTATCATTTCCTCATGCTCCCTATAAAACAAGTGAAAGCATATGAGTATATAGTACATGTACACAAGACATGCATATGTAGCTACTTGAACTAAAGCAGCATAGTGTACTTACATTAAAAAAGGGAGAACTTCGTCACAGTTGTTTAATATAAACCATTGAGCAACCTCCAAGTCAGCATTCATGAACGGAATATTTGAAGTACTCATATACGGTCGCGCAACTTGAGAAAAAACAGAGAGTTTCTCTTGTCCAGTGCCACCATCAAAGTTTCTTTTTGTTCGATTGAAAGGAGTCCCCACATTTTGAAGGTACATGGCACAAAAATTGAGAGATTCATGTGCAACATACGCCTCTGCAATGGATCCCTCTGGCCGAGCACGATTTCGAACATACTTCTTATATGTGCCCAACATTCTACATATAAATAAATGCTATGATATATGTTGCTTATTTGAGTAAGTTTGACTAGGAAAGTAAAATTCAAGAAGATTAATAAAATTGTACCTTTCTATTGGGTACATCCATCGGTAATTCACAGGCCCTGCAAGTTTTGCCTCTTCGGGTAAATGCACCATTAAATGAATCATGGATACAAAGAAAGCCGGTGGAAAAATTTGTTCGAACTTGCACAGTATGTACACAATATCATCCTCTAACCTCTCAATATCTTTCATACGTAAGCTTTTTGCGCATAATTGTTGAAAGAATCTAGATAATTGAAAAATCGGCTCAACCACTTCCTTCGGTAGATATTTTCGAATACCTACTGGAAGTAGTCACTGGAACAATACATGGTGATCATGGCTCTTCAATCCAGTAATTTTTCTGGTTTCAACAGACACGTTCCTTGAAATATTAGCAGCATAGCCATCTGGATATTTAATAGATTTTAAAAATTGAAGGAATTCTTTCTTTAAGTTTGGCTTCATTGTGGAAAATGGATGACTCTTAACCCACTTTTCCCCATTCCATGCTAACCACAAAGATTTTTTTTTATCCCAAGTGCTTCCAGATCTTGGCGAGCCTTGACTGTATCCTTAGATTTTCCCTCTATACCCATTATTGTCCCAATAATAATATCACAAACGTTCTTCTTAATGTGCATTACATCTAGATTATGCCTACTTTTTAACTTTGACCAATACTCTAACTCAAAGAAAATACTCTTTTTCGTCCAATTTCGTTCTTCAGGTGTCCTCTTCCTTTTTTTGCTTAAGTTATTAGGATGTTTACCAATCTGACCAAAGTTTATATCCTGTACTTGAGACAAAATTTCATCACCAGATAATTGTCTAGGCTTGGCACGGAACTCAGTTTTTCCATCAAAGGACTCTGTGATTGTGCGCCACACGTGATCACATGGTAGCCATCTACGATGTCCCATATAACATACCTTGTCACTAAACCATTCGGATGTTCCATCGTCATTACATCCCGGACATGCATTATAACCCTTAGTACTCCATCCAGGTAAATTCCCATAAGCAGGCAAATCATTAATTGTCCACATCACTGTAGCACGCAAGTTAAATGTTGAATTAGTCCCTTTATCATATGTATGCACACCAATTTCCCATAACTCTTTTAGCTCATCAATTAGTGGGCGCAAATAAACATCAATATCCTTACCAGGTTCATGTTTCCCGGGAATTAACAAAGTTAACATGGTGAATTATTTCTTCATGCACATCCATTGGGGTAAATTATAAGGAACGACCACCACTGGCCACATACTATATGGTTTGTTCATATCACTAAATGGATTAAAACCATCAGTTGTAAGGCCCAATCTTACATTTCGTGGATCTGCTGCAAAAGCAGGATATATCTTATCAAACTCCTTCCATGCAATTGTGTCTGCTGGATGCCTTCTTTCACCATCATCAACTCGCTCATCCTTGTGCCACTTCATGTGATTAGCTGTATGCATTGACATGTATAGCCCCTGCAATCGCGGCTTCAGTGGAAAATAACGCAACACTTTTTGAGGAATCTTCTGCTTATTTGCAGAACTACTTTGATACCTCGGCTCATTACAAATAGGGCAATTCTCTAACCCTTCATTTTCTTTGTAAAATAGAGCACAATCATATTTACAAGCATGGATTTTTTCATAACCTAATTCGAGATCTTTCAAAATCTTATGAGCATGTCGATGAGTAGGAGGCAACTGATTTCCTCTTGGAAGCATCCTATTTAAGAGGCCGATAAGCTCATCGAAGCATTTGTTGGTCATCAGATTTTTCACTTTCAACTGCATCAACTCTACAATCTCAATTAGTACAGAGAAATCTTCACAACCAGGATATAGTTCTTTTTGTGCTTCCTTCAATAACCGTTCATATTTATCTATCTCTTTCCTATGCATGTTCGAAGTCTCATTATCTCCTAATGTATCATCATTAAGGAACTCATCTTCTTCTTCTGAAACACTTTGCTCATAATGGTGCGAGGCAAATGGATATGCATCTTTGATGATCTCCATTACTTGATCATTATCACAGTCAACATCATCAGTCGAATTAGCAACAAAAGACAAGTTAGCATTGCAAGAACTTGATACGTTTCCCAACCGTTCACCATGGCGTGTCCATTTAGTATAGTTGTATGACATTCCATGCATGATCAAGTGTTGTCGAATTTCATCGACTGGCCTCCAAGAGCAGTTGTTGCACTTTTGGCACGGGCACTCGGAATGACCTCGGTGATTGACATGGTTCATTGCAACTCTAATAAACCTCTCAATTCCCGATAAATATTTAGCACTAGTTCTACCAGGATTACGTATCCAATTTCTATCCATAGTATAGTTTAGCCTTAAAATCGATATATAAAACATATGAGTGACATAAATATGAAATAAAGATTAATCTATGAAATTTATAGAAGTAGTAAGTTACATTATGTTCGGTAAATAAATATTTGTAGTTTATAACTCGGGTACACACAAACCCATGTGTACCCATGTAAAAAACTTTTCACCAAAAAAAATGTAAAAGACTTTTCACCAAAAAACATAGGTACACAGTATCCATCTAATCAACCACCAAGAAAATACCAAAATATCCCCCACCCTATTTGAACAGCAAGACAAAAGCAAGAGCATTTGTGGGGGAAAAACACGTGGCATTCATTCCATTCATGTATACATGACCGAAATTGACAAATTCTAACACTTGAACAAATTTGAAAAAATTGTCTGGTGATGGTTTTGTGCATTGGTTTGGGAGAATATATTTATGAAAGACATCTTTTTATATTCGAACAAATGCTTAGTTATAAATCTTCTAAGTGTATGATATTATTTACATAAATCTTCTCATTAATTATGAAATTTTTACACAAGGTTCAAACTTCTCAATTTATGATATTATTTACATAAAACAAAATAAGCTAAACTAAGTAACTAGTTATAAATCCGCCTACTCATAGGCACATCGAAGCACTCACAAAAGTAAAACTTGTTAATAACAAGGTGAAACATTTGTGTAGAGATTACTATCATCGTAAATCGAAGGTATATTACGTGAATATACAAACTTACCTCGTTTTAATTTGAATTGAAGGAAGCTCTCAAGTCCAAAACTCGTTTCACTGCTACATAACCAGAAAAAGGATCAGCCACCAATAATCATCTTGAAGGATAGCAAGAGATTCATTTGAAAATTCAATATAAAATCCTCATGTTATCTAAGGCTGAGGCAATTTTCTACTTAGAGGGAACCAAAGATGAATACACTCCAATGAAAGAGTTATTGCTTTCAAACCTAAAAAATTTAAGATTGTTTTAATCATTTTGTGAATGAATTATTAATTTGATATTTAAATTTAGAATCAATAATTTTAATCAAGTTATTTTATACAGTTAATTGTTAAATAACAAGTTGTCCATTTTCTATTTCGACTCGACTATAGAAAATTCATGTGCTTGGCAAAACCTGATAATTGAACAAAACAAGATCTTAACTGGACTACAATTTTAGAGATATACAGACTAACTTTCTGTTAATCAATTTTCTCAATCGGGCCGTGTAATAAAACTGAAGGCCCAGTGCTAAATTGCTAGGTGCAGATTAAGTTATGAGAAAATTAGTTCATTCACTCTCTTAAGCTTCATGTTATAGAATTATAACCCCCAATTGACACTTTATTCAATTTTACCTTCCTAAAAAAAACAAATATGAAATATACCACATATTTTTAAAATCTATATAGAGACGTTATCTACAATCTTCAACAGAATTTCTGGGAATCCAGTTTCTTCACGTAACGCTCCCTGGAATTAATGGAGAAATGGAACAAATTAAGATTCAAAATTAATGTAACATCCTGATTTCCCCATTTCAAGTGAATCAAGGTTTCGATTTTACCCTGATACCCCATCCTGTAACCTAAAACTGATAAATGCAACCTCAAATTTAATTATTTGGAAATTGGAACCATCAATAATATATATTGTCAAAATGGATAATTTCATACCAGACATCATAGTTTTTAATGTTCTGTCAACTCAATTGGTTTGCCTACATTTATGCGTGCTTGAGTTTATTTGTTATGTCCATCAATTAAGTTGTTAACTCTTGGATAGTTCTGATGTGAGAATACTCGCAATAGCAGCATTTTATAGGTTGAGGGGTTGCAACATTTTTTTTTCAAGAGATACCATTCAGCATGGATTAGAAACTAATACCCCATCCTTTAACCTGAAGCTGATAAATGCAACCTCGATGAGCACTGCGTAGTAATAACAGCACAAAATATAATGCATCCGTGCGATGCATACTTACAGCATTATGGATATCTGTGCATGATGTGGATAGAATATGTCATGGATATCACAATCAAAAGAAATTTATGCTGGTAAAGGAAATGAAATGACCATCTGGGACTGGGAACAATGTGATATATTAATCTGTGTGCAAAAATGAAGTTGGCAAGATCGAAATTCAAGACCATCAAGGTATCAGACATTTTATCCACACATTCGGTGAAGTTTTCTACCAAAAAAAAGAAAACAACACTCGCCTAACGATCTGAAATCAGTCCTGAAACTCACGTATATCAAATTAATTGATTTCCTTAATCTCCAGGCATGCCTAACGAACTGAAAATCAGTCCTGAAACTCATGTATGTCAAATTAATTGATTTCCTTAATCTCTAGGCATGCCTAACGATCTGAAATCAGTCCTGAAACTCATGTATGTCAAATTAATTGATTTCCTTAATCTCCAGGCATGATTTATAAAAAACCCATCTCAAAAAATTCAACTAATTTGGCCAATAAATGATAACCCATCACATTTTTGATCTCTTACCTAGTTTAATCTCAAGAATCTCAAAAAATTTGGCCAACAAATTATATGTTTCTGCAACAAAAACAACCAAATTTTTCGTTCAAGTAGGCAAAGATACCTGATTGACGCCGAGCAAACTGATTGAAAGCCGAATTCGATCTCTTCCCGACACAATAATCTTGGGATGGTGGTTGTTCTTCGCAGATCTTCCGTAGTGCTGAGGGTCGGGACTTCTCTTCGGTGATGAATGATGGTTATTAGACTTTTGGAATAGGGAGGCGTAATTGTAATGAGTTTCTTTTGTGGGTGATTTGTTTTAGGGTTAATTTGATATGAGGAGGGAAAAGTAACAAGCTTTTAGTGGGAAAATTTTTAGTTTTTATGTTTTCTTTTTTTGTCTAAAAAGTTTGATTAAATTTTGATTTTTTTTAATTATTTTTTTGTCAAAATAAATTTTATAGGGAGATTAAAAAAAATTGTTGATTTTTCATTAATTATTAGCCTACCAATGAATCGTTAGTATACGAATTGATCAAATTTTTTGTCACCAAAAGATATATTTTGTCCAACAAATTTGTTATCAGGAAAAATTCACGTGTTTGTCCATTTTTAGCACGAATTATCTCAATTTGAAAATTTTAGAGCCAAATCATATTCCTATGAAAATTAGATTTCGTGATAAAAAATAAAACTCAGCCGACAAATATAATTTTGTGGGCGGAGAATTTGTAGTTTAAGCATAAATTTTTTGGAGCTAAATTCTTATCCATACAAAATATCATTTTGTAGGAAAAAGTAATTTTCGCATACAAATTTCATTTGTATGTGGAAAATTTGTAGTTTAAACATAGATATTTTTAGAGCCAACTTCTTATCACTACAAAAATTCATTGAGGGAAAAAGTGCACTCCGCATACAAATTTCATTTTGTATGTGGAAATTTTGTAGTATAAGCCTAATTTTCTTGTAGTGGGCCTGATATCTACGCATAAAAGCCCATACATTAATTAGATGCATTAAAACCCGATATATATAAAATCCTTATTAGATCACTTTAAATGGGCTTAACCAAATTTGATAGCCTTTTATTCAATACACAATAATTCACATATAAGCCCAAACGATTGATTAAAATCCTTACAATCTCCCACTTGGGCTATATGTGTAACCTTACAATTGTGTATCAATCATAACCTTATGAGTACTCAGAATTTTGCTATCATTACTGAATGCGATCCAAACAATCCGGTCCATCAATTATATCTACATAGGATCAAAGCGGCTTTCGCTACATTAATCGTAACTAAACCTATCAATGGTCACGTATATCGACATAACTGAATGATATGGATCAAGTATGGATGTGTAGCATGGAAATTACAAGTAATGTGATCTTCAACATGCCTATTTCCAACTGGTCCAACTTTAGTGAGATCATCCTCAAACGAGTTCAGAGATAATAAACCTGAAACCATACAGCTGTAAATAACTTTAACTTTAAACCGTATCCAAAATGACAGTAAATGTGTCTAATGCACCCAAAATACAAACTCCCACTGAAATCAAATATCCTTAAGCAATACAACACCTATATGAGTATTGTGCTCATGAAAGACCTTGGGTTGTAATACTTTAGTAAGTGGATCCGCAATTATGGAGTTTGTCCAAATGTGCTCTTATTGACACGTGTCCACTCTGAACTTTATCCTTCACAACCAGGAAGTTATGTCAATGTATTTTGACTTAGTTGAGCTCCTGTTGTTACTGGAATATAAATCTGCTGAGTTATCGTCACAATATAACTTTAGTGGTCTTTCTATATCGTACATAATATGCAGTCCAGTGACAAAATTTCGCAGCTATATTCCATAATTAGATACCCCCAAAATTGCTACAAACTGTGCTGCCAAGTGAAAGAAGCTAAAGTGTTTGTTAAGCACTCCTTCCGGAAATAGCTCCTCCAACTAGCAGATAGATGTAGCCTGATATGGATCTTCTACTGTTTTGGCAACTAGCAAAAACGGAATCATAATACCATATGATCTTCAACTGATCCGATTTTCTGTATGTGAGCATGTAATCTTTTGTTCTCTTTAAATACCTTATAATCCATGTTTGGCTGCTTTCCAAATGATCCATCCCAGGGTTACTTAAATATCTCATTAGTATCCCAATAATGTATGCAATATCCGAATGCATACAAATTTGAGCATACATCAGATTTTCTATAGCTTAACTAGATGGGATCCTTTGCATTTCTTTAACTTCAAGATAACTTTTCGGGCATTAGTTGAGACTAATTTGTCTCCCTTAGCAATAGAGGGTGTTTCCTGATTTACTGTCTTGCATATTAAATTTCTTAAGTACTTTATCGATATAGCCCTTTTGTGACAATCCAAGAATACCCCGAGAACAATCCTGGTGTATCTGAATCCCAAATACAAAAGAGATGTCACCAAGATTTTTAATCTAAAAATTCCTTGACAAAAAATCTCATAATTTTATGTGACATGCCTATATCATTGGTGGCAAGCAATAATCAATATACAAAATCAGGAAAATACACTTACTCCCACTGAACTTGTAATACACACAACCATCAACAACATTAATCTCAAGACCAAATGAGATAATTACTTGATGAAATTTGTATTACCCTTAACGAGAAGCTGGCTTGAGCACATAAATGGATTTCTTTAATTTGCAAACAGTCTCATCAATGTCTCCATTGAGAAACGTCGTCTTAACATCCATTTGATGTAACTCGAGGTCAGAATGTGCAACAACCTGACTTTCCTGAAAGAGTCTTTCGTAGAAACCAAAGGGAAAGTCTCTTTATAATCAATGCCATCATTCTATGTAAAGCATTTAGATAAAAGACGAACTTTATATCTTTCCACATTACCTTTCGAATCCCCCTTGGTTTAAAAATCCATTTAAGACTAATGAGTTTTACACCTTCTGGTAATGGGACAAGATCCCAAACTTTATTGTCTTGCATATGCTTATACTCCTTATTTACGACATCAATCCACTTCTGAGAGTTAGAACCCTGCATGGCCTGATGGAATTGATTGGACCATCTTCCACCATTTCATTATTTCCTTATGTTCTTGGAGAAATACTATTTAATTATCCGGAATAGCATTTTTCCCTTTCTCTCGTGGATCTCCTTAATGACTTTAGTTATTGAGGTTGTTGAGTTTGTACTTCTGAAATTTACCTTATTTTGGATGGGAGGTTCATCAACATTGTCTAGTTGAGGTTCCGGATATGCTTCTTGATCAATGACATGCATAAAAAACTTGCACATTGTCAAAAGCAACAATAGGAATCGAAACTGATCCTTCCTCAACTTCTTCCTTAAAGACAATATCTCTAACCTTATTTCTCCCCCAAACTCAACATCCTCAAAAAATGTTGCATTTCCCGTTTCAAAAGTTGACTTAAGTGTGGGATCATAAAATTAATAGCCCCTTAAACGCTCAGAATAACCAATAAAGTAGCTGCTGACTGTTTTGGAGTCCAATTTCTTTATGTGGCCTATAAGACCTAACCTTAGCTGGACATCCCCAAATGTGAAAATGGTTTAGACTAAGCTTTGTGCCTGTCAAAAGCTCATAAAGTATTTTAGCAGCAGCTTTAGTTGGTACTATGTACAATCTTTCTTTAATTATCCAGATTTCTGGCAAAAGAAACAACTCTCAATGTCTTTATGTGGTTTCTTTTGTTCTGAATCTTTTAGCAACTTTATTTTCTTTATTTGTTTTCTTACCCTTATCTTTAGAGGTGTTTTCCAAGTGAACACTTTCAGTTCTGTCCTGCTTCAACTTTTCTTTCTCTTGCACACAAAATAGAATGAGCTCATTTAGAGTTTATTTCGCCCTTTAACAGTTATAACTTACCTTAAATTGACTGAATTGTGTAAGAAGCTTACACACTTTGAAATAAGCTCATTGAGAGTCTATTTCTCCCTTTGACAGTTATAACCAACCTTAAATTAACTGAATTGTGCAGGAAGCGATGTCAATACCAAATGCACTAATAAGTCATCAGACAAGTCGAGTTTTAGTGCCTTAAGTTTTGAAGCAGTGTGACACATCTACATGATGTACTCCCTTATTTTCCCATTGCCTTTATACTTTATTGAAATCAAGCTTTGCATAAGCGTGCTTGTTTTAGCCTTATCGTTTTTCGCAAAACGTTTCTTAATTTCGGCAAGGAATTCATTGAAATCATTTACCTCCTCGGATACTATACCACTAAAGGCTTCGAAAATGCCGCGCTTAATGATCATTAGACTCATGCGACATGTGCAATCTTACTTCTCAAAGTTCCTCCTTTGATTATATGAACTTTCATCCGTCAGAGGAGCATGTTGCTCAATCCTTAGTGCACAGTCTATATCTATGCAGTCAAGAAATATATAAATGTTCTCATTCAATCCTTGAAGTTGTTCCATAAATACAGGGATTAAATTTGAGCTTGTAGATATACTACTAGCAGAATTCGAAACCGAATAGAGAACACTTAAATAAAATAGCTCACATAAATACCTTATTATGCAAATCATACTTTCAAATAATGGTGGAGCCCATCACAAGATACCTAGCACAACATCAATAGTTAGTCTTTGGACAGAAATATTGACTTGTAAGTGGTACTCTTGGTGTAGTGATCAAACACTGACAATAAGACATGTCAACCAATAAACCTTTCTTTGGACCGATTTATTGATCACACGTTAAACCAAATAATCGTCACCTGTTTATCACCACAAGTTCATGTGAAATTCGAGCCAAATACTGACCTTCCTTTAGGCCGATCAATATCCGCATGAAATAACACACAAACACCTAATTTTCCCTTAGTGTAGTGATCAAACACTGGATATAAGACATGTTAACCAATAAACCTTTCTTTGGACCGATTTGTTGATCACACGTTAAACCAAATAATTGTCACGTATTCATCACTACAGGTGCATGTGAAAGTCGAGCCAAATATTGACCTTCCTTTGGGCCGATCAATATCTGCAATGAATATAACACACACACAAATACCTTCTAATATTCAAAGTTAATTAATATCCACAAGAGAGGTTGCTTTGGAAACATGTTGCTTCAACTAACTTACTTTCGAATATTATATTTCTCAAAAGAATTTGATGTACCAAGATTTGAAACTGAAATCACTGATTTGCATATATTTTAACTTTAGGATTTGAATAATAGAATTCAAATCTTTAGAATAAAGCAATCCTTAAATGGAGAGAGTCAATTGCAATATTCTTAAACCTTAGGTGGCCAATTATGTAAAACTTTAAGCTTGAAGGACTTAAATTATAATTTTTTCCATAACCTAATTGGCCAATTAAGAGAATTCCAAACTTTAAGGACATAAATTTAAAAAAAATTCAAACTTTAAGGACCAATTTTGAAAATTTCCAAACTTTAGTGACTGAATTAGAAAATTTTCAAACTTCAGGGGCTCAAATATTATACCCTTAACCTTAAAGGTCCCAATTTTGAAAATTTTCAGACTTTAGGGACTGGATTAGAAAATCTTCAAACTTCAGGGGTTGAATCATAAAATTCCATAACTTGAGAGGTCTTGACTTAAATAAATTATAACTTTAGGGGCTCAGTTTATAAATTTAGGAACTAGAAGGGCCAACTTAAATTAATTTGTAACTTTAGGATTAAACATTTAATCCATAACAAACAAGAGGACCGGAGGAGCAATTTACATAACTTCCTAAAAATTGCAAAAGAAGTCCTTGGAGACTTCTAATTTTCAGCCCAAGTCCCTCCCCCCCAAAAAAAAAAAAAAACTGATTCGCAACAGTTAGGGTTGAAAACCCTAGCTCGCGCCGCTCTCAAGCCCTCAAAACGCGACGCCAGCCACCACCGCCTGCACGCCATCACCTGCGCTACAGCCCAGACCACATCGTCGCTGCGCGCGACGCTGTAAACCACTGCCTGCGACGCCGCTAAATCCGTCGCTCGCAATGCACATCGCTGGCCGTGGCAGCGGCTCCTCCAACCCCAAAACAACGGAATCCGACTTAATCAAACATCATCCAAAATCGACCAAACTCGAACCCTTACAGATTTCAAAACACCATATTCAACAGCAAAATCCATACCCTGACCTCGAAAAATATATACATACACAAAGAAATTCCAAATCTGAATTCGAAAGGTATATACATACAGTCACAGACTCTATATGTTCAATTTTGAAACATGATTGCGCATATACATACATGCTGTACACTTAAATCCGATTTCCAAAATAAAAATTTCACCAAATCGAAATCCAATGTTCGAACTGATCAGATTTTGTATGCTAAAAAAAAAACTGAATCATACTTTATTTCGAAAATTCATTTCAACAGAATAGATTCAAACCCAAATCACACTATTGAACACAGATCTAAAATACATACTACAGCTGGCATTTTCTATACATATTCATAATTGAATCAGATTAATAATTTTCGGGAATCCATTAAAACTTTGAATTTTCGATCCAAATCATACGATTAAAAATTAGATCTGATAATCCAACTTGATGATTGGCTTTGATACCACTTGTTATAAAATACATCACAGATAATTGTTTATCTACGATCCAAAATCATCATGCCGAATTATCAAGAATTAAATAACTGAAGCGGAAGCGTACCTTAATCAAATATGATTCACGATGATCGATTTGTCGGTTGGATCTTCTAAATCAATACGTAGTCCTTATTTTCTCTATGATGATTGGATGTCAGACATAATGAACAATACATATGATTCAGGGACCATAACCGTTTTTATATAATGAATTGCCTGTTAACCTAATTCGGCCTATCATGAATTGGGTAATGACCTGGTATCTACACATAAAAGCTCATACATTAATTAGATGCATTAAAGCCCGATATATATAAAATCCTTATTAGATCACTTTAAATGGACTTAACCAAATTTGATAGCCTTTTATTCAATACACAATAATTCACATATAAGCCCACACGATTGATTAAAATCCTTACACATAAATTTTTAATCTCGTCCATCTCCTCCATTGAGTAAGAATCTTAATAAAATGCCTACAAGCAGTTAAGATAAATTATTAGTTATTTCTTAATAACTAATAAATCTGTTATTAAATAATTCGTAGTTTTCAATATTTATAATACCTTATCTAAAGAATTCAATTGAAAATATTGGGTGACTATCTCATACATGTTTCTCATAACATAATAGCCAGATTTAAAACCTCTCGGTTGTTGAGAGCACTGAAATTTTCACATTAAAACTATTAGTAATATTATTAGTATGTGTATATATATATATATATATATATATATATATATATATATATATATATATATATATATATATATATCAATGTTGTAAAACCCGGACCGGACCGGCCGGTCGAACCGGTAAACCCGGGACCCGGTCCAAAGTCCGGGTCATTAACTGCCTAAAACCGGATTTCACAAACCCGGTAGTCACCCGGATGACCCGGCCGGTTTTGGATTAAACTGCCGACCCGGTATCGATTTTCCCGGGTTTGGAGGTTCAACCTTGAACATCTTTCTAATATATATATATATATTTTTTTTAAAATAAACTCACCAAATATATTATAACTTAAAGGGCTACTGCGAAGCTGCCCCAAAACTAAGTAAAGGAAAAATAAGCAGCAAGATTTATAGTATAGTTGAACCGCATAAACATTGTTGCTTTCCGATGTGGGATTAGAGTTCTCCACTTTTTAATTTTGAGTTTCATTTTATTTGTTAGGCAGAGATCTCAAGTTGATGGCTAGGCTAAATGGCAATGGATTCCCTTGTGTAATGCAAGTCACGGGTTCGAGTCAGCGCTGTGTAATGTTTGGCCATTTTTCTGTTTTATCATTATATATTCTTTTTTTGTAGTGTCTTTTTGTTTTGTTTTGTTTTTTGTTTTTTGTTTTTTGTTTTTAACAATCTATTTTATGGGTTATTAAATTACTTTTAGTATTTAAATAAATATGGCATAATAAATATAATTATCAACACCAATCTATAGTTTCTTTGAATTAGTAATTGTAATATTAAAAAATATTATTGTTATAATGTTTTATATCTTGTATATATTTAATTTTTATGTAAAAAAAAAATCTAATTTTATATAAAAGAAATTATTTAGTGTCTTATAAATAATTAAAATGATATTAAGAATCTAAAATTAAAGGTATATTATTTACTCCCAACTCCATTTGTTTGATTTTTCATTTTTTCGATAATTTTATTTAATATACCGGGTCAACCCCGAGTCGACCCCGGGTCGACCCACTGACCCTTGACCCTTTCCATTTCCCGGGTCGATCTCCGGACCGGTTTTTAAAACATTGATATATATATATATATATAGAGAGAGAGAGAGAGAGAGAGAGAGAGAGAGAGAGAGAGAGAGAGAGAGAGTGAGTACTAATTATTCAGGAATTTGTAATAACTTTTAAATTGACATACCGCAATTTGTTTCCAATTTACATTGCCTATACCCCTCTTTTTATCATATATCCAAAATATTTTAAAAGCCCTAAAATTTCAATAAATATGAATGATTATAACATTTATATAGAAATTTTGGCAGAATCTCTCATATAAATTGAACATAACCAACCTGTAGAGAGACCCTGGAATTAAAAATATTTTAACTTATCAATAATCATATCACAAACAGATCAATTTCACCTCAAAGTGGATAACAATTATTCTATGAAAACTATCAAAATATATCCACCACATACTAAACAAAAAAATGATCAAATAAATATATAAATACTTACGTATTCAATGCTGGTCGGATTTGTATTTTACGCTTATTTGACCCTGTTGAATCCAAGAAGTACACAGTATTGGATTGAGAAAAAATCACAAGCAACATCCAATGATTCCTACGTATTATGAATGTATAAATACAACTTTAAATTCCAAATGATTCAAACTAAGTAAGAAAGAATGAATATTAATAGTCTTACTTTTGAAAGTACGGTGCGAGAATGTATTGCTTGAATTACAAGGTCTGTATGGTTTCAGCCATATACGTAATGACGGTGTCAAAATTATTTTTCACCTAAATTGATGCAATTTGTGTTAAGTAGTCTTACGTCGTGTGTATTTGCAGGATAGATATATTCAACCACTCCATTTTAAGCAGATTGGTGATGTCGTCGATTGTAACGTAAATATCTGTGCCATCCGTATGATGAAAGACATTTGCGTCTAAAGCCACAGTGAAAAAGTCAATACAAACAGGTGTCTGAATGACCGCATTGTGCAACCTTTTGCAATCATCACCCAGGCGTGTATTGTTGCATCGTCAATAAGCAGAGATCGTCGGGTAGATGACATTTCAGAACATATGGCATTTTTTTGTTTATTGACTTTTTTTGCCCTTTTCGGTGACTCTTCCTGCATTTAGAAAATTATTATCATCATAACTCATCTCATATAAATATCAAAGTAAACAATTTTGAAAGAAACTTTTATATAACTAAAAATTACTACCTCTCCTAACATAACCAGATGTTGAGGCCATTGATTGAAGCTTCCAATAGCTTCCCTGTAGCGACCGAGAATTTTCCATGACTTATTTAAATAAATAATTATTTTAAAAATGTGTCGCTACGACTTTGTCCATTTATTTTTAAAACGTGATAGTCTAGCCAACGAAGTAAATTTTTATTTTAAATTTATCTTAGTCAAATTCCAGTTAAATTAAAGTGAATCATTTTCAGTATTTATTCTTAAGTCCAGATTTCAAATTTTAATAGATTATCCAAATTATTTGATTTTATGTCCAAGTCCACTATTTATTTTAAAATTCAATTTTCAATTTATGGAATTCAAATTATTTTAAATCCAAAATATTTTATCTCCAATTTAAATTCATTCTCAAATTTTTATTTATTTTTAAAATCCCCAATTCACATTCATTTTAATCCCAAAATTTCCTCCCCAACTTCCATTTTCATATTCAGCACATTTCTTTTCCCTTCCCCATGATCGCTCTTCAATCCATCTTAATCAACTTCAATCCCATAATTACATTTACACAATTTTTCCTTTCCCATCATCATCACCCCACATTCTCAGCAATTTCCCCCAATCAACCCAAAAATCCTTCCCCAATTACCATTGATTACCATTTTCCTACAGACAAGCTATGCATATTATAACTCCATTATATCACCTCCAAACCCAACCATAATAAGCTGCCACATGTTTAAATCTCTATCGCCTGCATCAATTCAACCACAACCTACTGCCCATTTCAGAACCACCACCGCGTCGGAATCGCCACTTCCTCACCCAAACAACCACAAAATCCAAGAGTGAACCCATAGCCGACTGTAATTACCAAACCACCACCACACCACCGTGCAGACTACTTAGATCGCCACCACACCACGCCAATCGCTACTGCCTTATGTTCAAAACTCATAACCATCTCCACCACCCAATCAATCGGCCATAACCCATGTATAAAATGCCCAAATTAGAACCTAAAACTAAGAATCAAAGTAACCCATAAACTTACCTCCGACCGCCGGCGATTTAGACCGGATTTTTCAACGGAAAATCACATCTTTGAGCCTCGGTGTACCTTCGTTTTTCACACCAAGAATACTCCTCTTTTCTTCACCGCACCACTCCTACAGAAGCCATGTGTTGGCGGCGCTATTGCCGTCTGAACCGTCGGAGGCGCCGAACCGGAGATGAGCCACCGCCCGTCGCCTTCTCTCTCTCTCTCTCTCTCTCTGTGCTCCTGTGTCTGAATGAGGGAGAGGATATAGATTTTATTAAGTTTGATTTTAAGAAATAGGCCATTTAGTCCCCAAGTTTTAAAATCTTTCATTTTAGTCCCTATTATCTTTTAAGATGTTTTAAAGTTCACCCATTTGTTTTAAAGACTGTTAAAGTTCAGCCCCCTTATTTTAAATTCGTGATTTCAGTCCCCAAGATTTCTGAAAATTCTATTTTAGTCCAACTCTTTCCAAATCAATTATTCTAGATTTTCAATTTAATCTCCAAGTTTTAAAAGTTATTTATTTAGGTCCCTGTTAATTTAAAAGTAATTATTTCAACCCCTATTTTTAAATTAAGTTATTTTAGTCCTTTGGTTTTAAAATATCTATCTTTAGTCCCGAGTTTCAAAATATATTATTTTAACCTCTATTGAGTTTAAAAATGTTTCTAGTCAGCCCTACACTTTTAAAATAAATTAGTTAGTCCCTAAATATTTTTAAAACATATGAGCTAGCCCAATAGCTTTCAAAATCATTTATTTTGGCCCCAACTCTTTACAAATCCCAACTATGTTTGATTTTAATTTTAATCCCTAAACTCTTATTTCTTCTTTTAAAAATCTTTCAATTGAAACGTTTGATTTCCAAATACCACTTTAAGGTTTATTTATTATTGGCTAGACGAGGCGGTTGGACATTTAGAAGAACAATGTGAACTTTCTTGCTCAACTTTCAGACTCGTGATTTGAGGTAGACTCGCCCCCACTAATTAGTTTAAATTATAATTGCATGTCTTATGTGAAATTACGTGATTTACATGCTTCGATGCATGAGGCGAGAAAAGAATATCTCTTATGAGATAAGATGGGAATTGATGATGTTATGCATAACTTATGTGCCTTAAGTGCACGAGACGAGACTACCCACACCCTATGATTTTAACAGTCTTGATTTTGAAAATATAAGAGCCCAAGAATATGATGACGATGTCACTGTATGATTGCATAGTTACGTGTTCAATTATTATGTAAATTAATTATTGGCGATGAGTCTACTGAGTATTTTTCGAAATACTCATTCCGTCATGTTAACAATTTTCGCAGATTTTGGAGATGGCGGCGAATGAAATGGCAGCGGTGGAAAAATTAAATAAATGATGATGTTGTTAGACAATTTTATGAATGTTACTCGTTAAATTATTTATTGTTAATTTCATTTAAAATAATTGAGACCTAAGTTTTATGAATTGTTCTATATTTCAATTAATCAAGTTTCCACTGATGTTCCAAATAATGAATGTGAAGTTTTAAATTAAATTTATTTTCCGCAATAAAGTAAATTTAAAGGACGAAGTGGCGTCCCGGGCTTCGCGGAATTCGGGGCGTTACATTCCCTCATCGTGGTGTGATATTGAGTTGACACTGGTAGAGGATATGCTTCCGCACCACGTACAACATCAATAACCATCACTTTAACATGAGCGGTCAAGAGTGGTTGATGTTGCACCACAGTTTCAGGTCCAGATGGGAACATTGTCCCTCTCACTACTATATGAAGCTCGTTATCACAACTTATGGATAGACGGCAAGGTATCAGTTTCTATTGTTCAACATGATTGAAAATCATCCTTAGACCGTACAATTGAACTCAGTTTAAAATAATATTCTACGCATTCAAATAATTTAATTCACATTTGATACCTAAAGTCCATCATATGGATTTGAATCAACAAAGTGGCAACTCCTGCGAGCTGGTGGTGGGGGAGTCGTAGTTATGTCCACATCGACATCAACATTTAAGCCAATGCGCCGAAGGATAGAATCATATTTTTGCTGCATATTGTCGAACTTATTTTTCCACTCTGACATGACTCGATCGGTCTCCCTCGTGATCATATCTTTAACAGCATCTACTGACAACTGTCGGGCTTGCCATGTACATCTGTGATCGTGACATAAACACCATACCCTGATGTGATCCGGACCCTCGACAATCGGAGTCATAGCAGGCTTGACGGGAAAATATAAATATTCAAGCCAAAACAAGAATTCAACAGGTTCGACGAGCTTTGAAGATCAAACAGTGTCGAAAAGAACCGTAAAATTAAGCAGCTGACCTTTTACGGCCGTAAAAGTTGGAATCACGGCCGTAACGCAACTATCGCAATTTTTGGCAGAACATGACTTACGGCCGTAACAAATTCTTCACGGCCGTAACTTCGGTATCAACTTTGGACCAGAGAAGGGCTTACGGCCGTAAGCCTGGTATTTACGGCCGTGACGTATTAACGGATCAGATTTTTCCCAGATTTTCGTATATTTTATTTCCTTTTCCTATTTTAGCTTTTTTAGGTTAGTTAGAATTCTATTTTGAGTAAATTAGCGATTAGGGTTTTATTTTGCTTATTTATACGCCTTTTTGATTCATTGTAAATTAAGACTTTGATGATTAAATAAAACAGAGATTGAATGTTTTTCAATTGTTTAATGTGTGGATTCACATTACAAACCCAAACTTATCAAGATTGATTATCTTGTGGCGTTAATCCCGAATTTATCAAATATTCGCGAGAATATTTGTGACGTTCAAATCAGAGACTTATCAAGGAGATTGGGCAAATCCTTGTGGTGTTTCGAAAGTAGTGGTTCTTTATTCCGCATCGTCGAGCCATCGCGTCGTGAATATCGGGTCATGATTCATCCGTCCAACCACAACCTGAGTTCGGAACTTTCCGGCGTTTCTTCCGCGTTTCGAATCTCATCATTTGGTATCAGAGATGGACTCTGAATTCAGGTTTTTCTATCCAGTTTGATTTTTATGTTTATCATCGAGTCCCATAAAAATCATCCATATCTTGTTGTTGAGTCTTTCTTTTCTTGATTTTCTTGTTCTTCGTGCCAGTAAATTTTTTCTTTTTTTGATCCATATAAAAATCCAACAAAATTCAAAAGTGTTTGTTTTGCTTAATTCTTATCCGAATTAAGTTCCGTTTGTTTTCTTGTGTTCGTTGTCGAATTTTCGGATTTATAAAAAATATATATATATATATATATATATTTTATTATTTTATTTATTCCGAAAATTCATCCTAAAATTCAAAAAAAAAAAAAAAAGAGTCCATTCAAGAACCACTTTCTTGAATTTCTTGATCCTTTGTTTTCATTATTCTTTTTCTGTGTCCTTCCACATAAATTTTACAATGTCCAATTCCTATGAAAACGCCAAAGACCGTATGTGGAGATTTTTGAATGAAGCTTTGGTTAGGTTGGATAAATTAGATGAAAGGGAAGGGAAATCTAAAAAGGGGCGATCTCAAGCAAATCGTAGTGATGAAAGTCATTATAGGTGTGATCCTAAACCTAGGGATGGAGTTGGGGTTAAGAGAGGAGCTGAGATTGATCCAAAAGCAATTTTGAAATTTCAAAAAGAAATTTATGAGGAAAGATTGAGGTGTGAACGGGAGGTAGAAAGAAAATATTTGGCTAAATTACAAAGGAAGGAGGAGAAACGAAAGGCGGTAATTAAATGGTTAGAAGAGAGTGAAAATCATGTTGAGCCTCGGGATATGAAAGTTGAAAAGAAGGAGGGAGGCTTGAGGTATGAATTAGTTGAAGAGACCCCGAACTTTGTGGTGGAGTTGAAAACGTGGAGTTATGTGAACAAACTCCAAAATATGATGAGGAATTAGAAGTTGGGGTAGAAATTCAAATTTTGAGCTTTGAATTGGTAGATCCACATTTGAATACCGTTGGGGGAGTGCATGAAATTAGTGATAAAAATCTGGAGGTAGAAGATGTGGTCGAATTTGAAAGTAAAAATTTTGAAAATGTTGTTGAAAATGCAAAGGAAGAACGAGGTGAAGAGAAAGGCCTCGTGGTTCTTAAAAATGAAGTGGAGATGGTGGTTTATCATGAATACAAGGATCCATACCTTGTACCTCAAGAAGCTAACATGTCCCTCCCCATTCTATTTAATTCTTTCTTGCAGATTTCTTACATTTGATAGCTTGAGTCACACCAATCATGGAAATTCAAGCTCGAGCTTCAATCCATTCATGTAACCCAAGTTGCAAAATACTATTGGTCATCCCATTGGCATGGAAGCAATAATTTTCCGTTTGATCCAGGGGGAGCAGTTGCATTCATGAACAAAGCTATGATTCGGGACGAATCATCCTAAAGAAGGAGGATATGATGTGATCCGGACCCTCGACAATCGGAGTCATAGTAGGCTTGACGGGAAAATATAAATATTCAAGCCAAAACAAGAATTCAACAGGTTCGACGAGCTTTGAAGATCAAACAGTGTCGAAAAGAACCGTAAAATTAAGCAGCTGACCTTTTACGGCCGTAAAAGTTGGAATCACGGCCGTAACGCAACTATCGCAATTTTTGGCAGAACATGACTTACGGCCGTAACAAATTCTTCACGGCCGTAACTTCGGTATCAACTTTGGACCAGAGAAGGGCTTACGGCCGTAAGCCTGGTATTTACGGCCGTGACGTATTAACGGATCAGATTTTTCCCAGATTTTCGTATATTTTATTTCCTTTTCCTATTTTAGCTATTTTAGGTTAGTTAGAATTCTATTTTGAGTAAATTAGCGATTAGGGTTTTATTTTGCTTATTTATACGCCTTTTTGATTCATTGTAAATTAAGACTTTGATGATTAAATAAAATAGAGATTGAATGTTTTTCAATTGTTTAATGTGTGAATTCACATTACAAACCCAAACTTATCAAGATTGATTATCTTGTGGCGTTAATCCCGAATTTATCAAATATTCGCGAGAATATTTGTGGCGTTCAAATCAGAGACTTATCAAGGAGATTGGGCAAATCCTTGTGGTGTTTCAAAAGTAGTGGTTCTTTATTCCGCATCGTCGAGCCATCGCGTCGTGAATATCGGGTCATGATTCATCCGTCCAACCACAACCTGAGTTCGAAACTTTTCGGCGTTTCTTCCGCGCTTCGAATCTCATCATACCCCCTCACCCGTCCAAGATGCTCCTCCTTCCCAAGGACTTCAGATAAGAAATCACGGTGTCTATTTGGGACAAATATCCCTTGAGTGGCTTCCTCTTTTTCAATCTGTTCCAAAAGAAAAAAAGTGATAATTTAATATAAGTATACTTCAGTAAATTTTAATTCACTATATGAAAAAATAGGAGGCTATACTTACAATTTTTTCATACACCTCCCTCATTTTCTCGTTGGGGATCTAATATGTTCCATCGTCTTTCTTCTTAGACCTTGCTCTAACTCAATCTAAACTGCGAAAATTTCGACAGAATCTCTCCTATAAATTGGACTTAGCCAACCTGTAGGGGCAATCAAAATTTCACAATAACACCAAAACATTCAATCTCAACATATCCAAAACTCAAACACAACTTTAGTCAAATTTCAACATCATCAACTACTTCAAAATTAATCCAACAACAATTCTCAACTCATCAACATCAAAGGTCTATAATCAATTGTATATTTTAAAAAAAAATAACATTCTAAAATTTCATTAAAACTCCAACAATTCAAAAATTGCAATAAATCCATCTACTAACTTAAAATCAACAATCTAAAATCAACATTTGAACTAAACTAATAAAAAGTCATTTAAACACACACACACACACACACACACATGTGTGTATATATATATTAAACACATAAATATATATATATATATACATAAGTATACATATAAATATAAATATATATAAACATAAATTTAACATAACATATATATACACACACATTTATTTATATTATATGTTATTTACATATATACACATAAAGATATATGTATACACACACACACACACACACACACACACACACACACATACATTACACACACACATTTATACATATTTCTCATAACATATATAAACATAAAAATATAGCAATGTATATCTATATAACCTTAAAACCAAGGGAGGCGGCGGCGGCATGGCGTAAATGAGAGAGAGGAGGAGGCGGCGTGGTGAAAATGAGAGAGAGGCGACTGCGCAGCGAGGGTTGGGGAGGGTTTGAGTGAAAGAAAGAGTGAAGAGAGGCGGGTTTGAGTGAAAGAGAGAGTGAAGAGAGAAAGTGACAGAAAAGATAGAAAAAGAGAAGAGATCTGGATAAAATTTTAAACAATAGGAACCAACGCATATTGTTATAACAACTATATGCGTCGGTTCTTAACACAAGAACCGACGCATAAAATTTGACGCATATACTTAATTTTATGCGTTGGTTTTGAATACAAAATCGACTCTTTTTGTCAATGCACACTATATGCGTCGGTTTCGGGTAGGAAACGACGCATATTCTCATCACATATTTACAAAAATGCCACCGCCATTTTGATAAACGTCAATTTTCCAAAAAAGAGATGTAAAATACTTATTTGTTTGGTCTAATTTGTACTAGATTGGTTTGCAATTTTAAAGTGTATTACATTTTTTTTTTCTATTGAACCATTCACTTTAAAATATTAGGGATAAATTAAATAAAGATCTCATGATTTTATACAAAGATATGCAAGCCAAAATATTTTCACTACATGTATCGATACTTATGTATCGAGTATCGATACATATAAAACTGATATTAACTTGGACATTTAGAGATAAATACTGCATATTCCTGAAACTTGATTTTTAATTATTTGGCGTAATTTATATATCAAATCAAAAACTAGGATTTAACCAACCTTTTCTGCATGTCTCGATACATGTAAATCAATCATTATTTCCTGCATTTTTAAAATTGGTACCAAACTTTGTTAAACATAACTATATCATATGTATCAATACATACATTGAAAACAGTTTATAAAAAACACATAATTTACATAGTTTCTTATTTTTCACATAACTTATACGGGATTTTATATCATTCAAAATTAATCCCATATTTCTATTCAAACATACTTATATATTAGTAAAAGTATTAGTATCAGTATCAGTATCAGTATGTAAGAGTTCAAAAGTGTGAATGTCAAAATATTCCGTTTTGACCTTAGTGTACTTGTAGCAGTAGAGGGTCGGATACTCAGGCGAGTAGCTCCAAGTCTCCGTCTCAGTGATATACATGTATTTCTACTCATCTTTTGAAAGTTTCCACCTGGTCAATGTTGCTTTAAAAATACTGCATTTGAGCATCTGCAAATTTTGAAACATGGATACAAAGTATTAAGCAAATAAAAAAATTTCCTTTTTAAAATATGATTTTGTGAGGGGCCCGTATTACAAGTCAAGTGTTATCCCGAGCATGCAATATTTCAAACAGGATTTAAAATCCTGATACAAGCATGTTATTAGACATATATTTCAAGCAGGGAGAATTCCTCGTTGTTCAAGCATAACCATAATATGGCACATACATCAACATAAGCGTCATGAGACGTAATAATAAGCGGAATAACATAATAATTGTAATAATGCAACAGAATCTTTTAACAAGACACAAACAAGTGATAAAACATCAAGATAATTGCACGAAGTAGCATTTAAGACCAATTACAAAATGCAGTGTTACTTACCCTGTTTGAGACTTGAAAACACGAAAGAAATCAAAGATCAAACTTCAATTTTTTTCTAAAAAATGGTTAAAGTATCGATACATGTTCAGATACTTGTTCTTCATGTTTTGATACATGATGAATTGTTTCTGCAACTGATCTTTGATTTTTTAAAATCACATAATTTATTTTTGTTTAACACTCCAAGATCATTGCAGAACATCATAGAACATGTTAGGACTCTAACATGATCTTAACATATATCATTTCAAGCTAAAAATCAAATTTCACAAACTACCTTTGAAACTTGAAGGTTAGAGTTTTGATCTTTGGTTCTACGTTTTTACAGAAATGCATGAGTGATTTGAGGTGTATGTAAGGTTTAGGAGTGATCCTACTACTTATACACGAATTCCAGCCAAGAAATCTGATAATCTCCATTAAAAGAAAATCTTTTTTAGCCTAATCATTACCATAATCCTAGGTTGATGAGTAAGAGAAGTTAGAAGCAGGTGGTGTAACCTTGCATGGTCTTGCCCTCTTCATGTCCGACAGGTGGCACCACTTAATTGGTTGAATAAGATCAACCAAATCACAACTCAAAAACATGTAAACCCTAACTGGGGTTTTCACATGCGTTGATACATGTTCTATATGTATCGATATATGAATTAGGGTTTCTAAAATAGTTAATTTCTTGAAAATTGGGAAAAATAGTGGATCGTTACATACATAATTTAAAAGTAAATATATGATTGTGTGTAATCGCCCCCCAAAAATATTATTTTTTAAATTTAAAAACATGTTTTTATTTATTTATTTGGTTAATTTACTAAATACAAAATAAACAACAATAGAGAAATTTTGAAATTTGAACATTATCTGTTAAGTGAGAGAGATGATATTCAAGTTAAAATAATTGTAATATATCTTGTATTTTATAGAGAAAAATATAAATATATAATTGAAAATTATTTATTGAATAAATTGTAAAGATACAATGCCCAACAAAAATAACACAATGAAAAAAAAAAACTTGTTTATACAAATTATGGATAATTTATAATTTTCTTTCTCCCTATAAGATTTCTTACTTGATCTAATATCCTTGTATGAATTGCATAAATTTTCTTAGTACAAAATGAAATAAAATAGGCAAGTAACTTGAATGCATAAATAGTGCATTCATATACAATAAAAAATACCCAAAAGTTAAAACATAAAGTTTTGACTTGCATATTGTTTTTAACAGCTAATTGTTCATTATCTAATTTTCTTATTCTATTTAGGTGAAATAAGATCTGGACATATTTGATTACTAAAACTCGAGCTTACAGTTGATTAATTCCCAAAAGTTGAAAGTTTTATAATTCTCAATCCGTGAAATGAAATAAAGCGGGTAATAGACATCCACATATTTAATTTATCAACTTCTCGAATATAACTATAAGAATTGATACTAATTATCTTAATGCAATAATTGATATTTAAATATATTAATCAAATATTTCATTTCATTACATGTAAAAAAGCAAATACATTACGACCAAAATTTACGAAACATTTTTAAAAAAAAAAGTACTCAAACTTAAATAAAATGATATAGTTTTTTAAACTTACACATGACAAACTTATATGCAGGCTTATATTTAAATGAATGTAACAAATAAGCAATATGAAATATAAATTTTAATTAAATTTTATTGAATATATACTGCAAATACAATTAACTTTATATACTATATATATATATATAAATGATGGCTTAATTCATAAGACATAAGATTTCATCACTTATTCATATAAAATTGATTCTTCAAAAATAATTTTTTTTCAATGTTCATTCTCAATCACACATTATTTAAAAACTCATTCTTCATAATTCCACATACTATTTTTTAACTACACATTCTAAGAAAAAAATCACTTTCAACTTTTATTTTTAACCACTCAATTGATTGATTTGACAATTATTTTATTTTTATGCCACTTTTCTTCATTTTCAACCGTACATTTAAAATTATTTTTATATATAGTCTCTATAAAACATACTCTTATTCAATGATTTCTAATGTAACGTGACATTTTATTTTTCACCAATAGTCAAAAGGTCATGTTACCAAAAAAGAAAGACCAGTTTTGTGCATCTTAAATAAACGTGCTCACCATATTTTATTTTTAAATAGAATGAGTTTGCTAACATCTTATATTTTTATTTTTTATAAGATTCAATGAATTAATTGTTAAAGTCTGTAGTATATATTTTAGAAATTAACGTTATTTTGAATTTATTATAAAATTAAAAATAGATAAATGAACTAAATGAGTTAGACTCAGTTTGGTAAAAGTTTGTTTATAAACAGTGATATGTGAACATTTCGTTAGTCCATTTTCTTTAAAAGTAAAAAATGGTGAGAGAAAATTTTTTACCAATCGAAATTGTTGACTTAAAAAAATGGTCGAATGAGATGTTGCCATGTGACTGTTTATAAACAAAATTTATTAACAATCTTTTACCAAACAAAGACTAAACTAATAAAATTAATTCCAAAATGACCAATGAGTTTATTGAAACATAAAGTTTTAGAATTTAATTGAATTTACTTAGAAAGATCATATATTTATTATTTCTTTTAGTTTGATAAGAAAAATATTCAAAATTAATCATTTATATCAAATTGAACTTAGGTAAGAAATAATAGGTATCATTTCAGGACTCAAATGAGATAAACTAAAAAGATTAGACATTGAAAAAAGTAAAATGTATAAGTAAAACTTTTATCATTAGTATTTGAGTCAATTTTACAACTGATATGTATAGAGTTTGCTTTCATTTGTTAACTCGTATTAAACTTCTAATTGAGATCTTGAATTTGACACTCATATTACACACTCATATTACATATTTTTCGATTTCAAAATATTATAATAATTATTAAAAGAATAAAAATAATATACAATTTGATTTTTTTTTAATAAATGTTTTATTTTTCACACCTCCATAAATTATTTATTAAATGTCATATGTAAATTAATTTTGCATTAATTGAATTTTCCTAATTCAGTTATTAAAATAAGTTGATAAATTACAAAATATTCTAAAATGACTGGCAAAAATAGGTGAAAAATTGTGTGTGAATTTATGTGACGACGACGACAACAACAACAATAATAATAATAATAATAATAATCTATACATATATGTAATAATAAGATAATCGTTACCATTTTACGCACATAGTTTCCCTTCCAAATTAACTTTCTAAATTGGGGTATACATATACACATATATAATAATATGATAACCTTCACCATTTTAAGCACATAGTTTCCCTCCTAAATTAACTTTCTAAATCAAGAAACTTTTTTGTCAAAAACAAGCAAGAAAAAGTGCATTAAATGTTTTGAGTACTATGCAATCATTTATTTTCAATTAAAAAAATATTGTTATTACTTAATATATATATATATTAAAAAGACGCATGATACACTGGAGGATTGGTGAGAAAATCGACAACTTTTCAACAAAAATCACAAATAAAAATAAATCAAATTTAATATAAAAAATTTAATTAAGTGCCAAATTATGGATTCGTTTGGTAATACTGTACTGATTTATAAACTGGTTTATTTATGATTTTGAGATAAAATGTGTGGTTGAAAAGTGGAGAGAAAGAATTTGAATGGTTTGAAAGTGGTTTGGGAAACCGGTTTATAAACCGTTTACCAAACGATCACTTAAGACACATGATACACTGGGGGATTTTTTTTTTTTTTTTTTTTGCCCTTTTTAAAATTTCAAATTCTATAATATTTTGTGATAAAATGTTATTTGTAATATATTTTTTATTTAATATAATTATATAATCAACATATTTTAATAAAATTTAAATCATTATCAGGTTAAAATCACGTGCATCGCACTATAGAAAATACTAGTAATAATAATAATAATAAGATAAAGATTTTAAGCTCATCCAAATGTCCATATTCACTCTTCATTAATGGGCGAAACTTCTATAACACATTCTCGAACACGCCTTTAAGGAATATATTCTCAAATCAAAACTCCGTACGATCAAAAAAATTAAAATAAAAAAAATAATCTCAAAACTCCAACCGCGTAAATTAAAACAATCCAAGAAACTCCCTCCTCAGTCGCCGCTTTCGGAAACTACACCTGAATCTTCCTACAACGAGTCCGCGTTTTACACGCCTTCGTCTTCTTGCAACCACCCCACCACTTTGCTAAATCGTTTGCAATGCATATATGTATATATCACTCTTAATCCCATTATTTCCCTATTCATTGATTGACTCCATTAAAACAAAACTCTTCTGTGTTCACATTCCCGTTCAGACATCTTTTTTCACAAACATTTTCACACTGTTATTTCATGGCAATTTCTTCTTTCCCATTATTCCAAGAAGATTGCTCGTCAAACTTCTTTTCTTTAATTCAAGACTTGAACCCCAATAGTGTTTCATTCACCAATACTACTAATAAGCTCCCAGTGTTTGACGAGTTTTGTAATAAATTGGGGAGTGAATCGGCATCCGTGCAGGATTTGCTAAGCGAACTGTTGGGAATTGATTGTCAACTAGAAGTCCAGAAACCAAAGCAGAAAGTACAACCCGTACAATATATACAACAAGATTCTATCTGGGAGTCGAGAAATAAGCGAAGGAGTCACGAAATGGATGAGGGTGAAAATTACTTGAGTTTCGTTCCGAATCAATATGCTCTTATGGGTTCGAGTTCTGGGCAATCATCTTTTGTTAAGAGGAGTCGGTCAGAGAGTCATGATGTGATGACAACCTCTGATGAGTCCAGTGGCATGGCAGGTGGCGGCTCGCAGCGTAGATTATGGGTGAAAGACCGATCTAAAGCGTGGTGGGAGCAAGTCAACAGCCCGGATTTCCCAGAAGAGGACTTTAAGAAGGCTTTTCGAATGAGCAGAGCAACATTTCATATGATTTGCGAGGAGCTCGAGTCAGTGGTGACGAAAAAGGACACAACGCTGCGGTTGGCAATCCCGGTTCGCCAGCGTGTGGCTGTTTGTATATGGAGATTGGCCACTGGTGAGGCTCTTCGTGAAGTTTCGAAGCGTTTTGGACTGGGAATTTCTACCTGCCACAAGTTAATCATCGAGGTTTGTTCTGCAATAAAGGGTGTCCTAATGTCAAAACTCTTGCAGTGGCCTGACGAGACTAGAATGGAGGAGATTAAAACGGAGTTTGAATTTGCTTCCGGGATACCAAATGTGGGCGGCGCAATGTACACGACGCATGTTCCGATCATCGCTCCAAAGGTTAACGTGTCCGCTTATTTCAACAAGAGGCATACCGAGAGGAATCAGAAGACTTCTTACTCGATTACAGTTCAAGGCGTAGTTGATCCGAGGGGAGTTTTTACAGACATTTGTATCGGTTGGCCTGGTTCAATGACGGACGATCAGGTGCTGGAAAAGTCTGTACTTTTCCGAAGGGCGACTCAAGGTTCGTTGAAGGATGTTTGGGTTGTTGGGAACTCGGTTTATCCTTTAATGGATTGGGTTTTGGTTCCATATACTCACAAGAATCTAACCTGGACACAACATGCCTTGAATGAGAAAATTGACGAGGTTCAAAATGTTGCCAAGGAAGCTTTCATGCGATTGAAAGCGAGGTGGAGTTGTCTGCAGAAGAGAACAGAGATGAAGCTTCAAGATCTTCCGGTAGTTCTTGGGGCGTGCTGTGTTTTGCATAACATATGCGAGATGAGAAACGAGGGATTGAATGAAGATATGAGGTTTGATCTGTTTGATGATGAAATTATCCCTGAGAACAATGTGAGGTCGGTTAATGCTTGGCACGCGAGAGATCAGATTGCTCACAAGCTCTTGCACCAAAATCTTGCAGGCAGGAATGTCCTGTGATGACAGAGTTCTGAAGTTAGTCTTTTTAGTGATTCAATTCTTTCATGGCTTGTTCTAGTCATGGGATAAAATAATTTGATCCAAGTAATTCTTTGATTTATTGTAGACAATCGTTTGCCTTTTAATGAATAGATGAACAGCTTGTGATCTGTTTTGCACGTTCCATTTTCTCATATTACTGGAAATTTGTGATCGTTGATTGTTTTCTGACACTGTTTGATTTATAAAATAGTCTACTTACAATTTTGAGGTAAAAAGTAGCAACTGAAAATTGGAGAGACAAAACATGTGTAGTTAAAAAATAATTTGAAAAATTATAAATCAGTTTATTTTGTTTAGCAAACGGATGTGTTCAATTTGAATGGGTTCAAAAGAAGTTGTATTTATATGATTTCAATTTGAAAGCTATAAATGTGCTGAAATTTGATATGTGGCACTCAATTTGTTTGGATTTCCTTAAACTTTCCGTACAAAGTTCTGTTGGACATCTAATTTTCTTGCTCTGGGTGCTGATTATCCTTTAGACCTTTGTGGTTTGAAGTGTAAACACTTGCTTTTGTTCAATTGCTTGAGTCAAAACTTATATTCATGGTACTTACAATATTATTTATTTATATATTATAATGCCAGAAATTTTTGTCTGGCTTCAAACTTATGTGGTTGTTCAATAGCTTGACTTTTCTACGAATATTTTTATTGCGTGAATCATCAGATGAATGAGTAATTCTATTCATATTAAGTGGCTCTCGATAGTCATCCTACAGAATATCTTATGTGTAGTTACTATGAAAATTTAGTTGATTATTTTTATTTTAATGGTTAAAACATCCACATATGGCGAATATCGATAATAACTCATTTTAAATAGCATTGTCGGGTTGAATTTTGCTAAATTTATTCCCTTTGCTTTCATTAGATAACGATTTCAACCGCAATCAAAGGATTGACTCTTCAAAGAATGGGTTCTATTTTATTTCTGAAATTGAATAGGTGATGGCTATTCAAGAAAGAGTTATCTTGCTGAGGACTATTTTGATTGACTAATCATATTAAACTCACTTGTCAAAGGGTTTCTCGATTGCACAATCTTCGACTTTTCATGATGGCAACGTTGAGTTTCTGTCGACGGAAATATTTTCTTTGTGTTAGAGATATTATGTGTGAAAAGAAATATATTTTGGATTAGGGTCATTTTGAAATATTTTGTGTATAGTGACGTCAAAGACATAAAATAATTTATATGAAATTCATACTGACAAATGGACGGAGTAACGACAATGAAACAAGAAGAAGAAAAGAAAATAGAATAAAGGTGTCTACGGTTGATGGAAATTGACTCCCAAAATACAACGACCCCCACTTGTGTTTGTTGCACTCCAAAACACAAGCACAACGAACCAGAATTATGACTTTTGTACTCCAAAGAAATGAAAATGAAAGAAAATCAAACAATATGCAATAAATGCAAGAATTTTTTTATTAAGAGGAGTAGAGAATGATATTGTGATGACATATCATTGGTGTGTAGAATACAACATCCCAATGGTTCTATTTATACAGAATGAAGGGTTTTAGATGAAGTGGTGTGAAACCAAATCATTCAACCCTTCCAAATGACACATCTGTTCGGACAACCGTGCGACTGCACGGCTTTTCCCATGCAATCGCATTACATCGGCAATTATTTTCCTAAACATATCCCATTCATGACAGTCTTGCAATGGTTGATGTGTGACTTTCACTCCCTCCTCACTGTTAGGATCGTTTGGTTCCATCTGTTGGTAATCGGGCCTCATTGTTGTCACAAATCCTGGATCAAGATTGTCGACATTGAGCAATTAAGAAGTTATGAACAGCCACTGTTGCGAGAACAATCTTTTTTTGTGCTTCGAATTCATACTCGGGCATCCTCTGTAAGATGAGAAACCGTTTCTTGAGCATGCGGAAGCTGCGCTCAACTACATTCCTACACGATGAGTGCATGTAATTAAATCTTTCCTCACGTGTCCTTGGGATTTAGGCTTGCGATGAAGAGGCCCTATGGAATTCTTGGACGTGATATCTTTCATTATGTCCCCTATACAGGCCAAGGAAACCCCTTCTATGTGCAAATCCTAAATCAACAAGGTAATACTTATTCCCAAATGGTAACGAAAATCTACTACGTGGATTTTCAATTGTAAAGTTCAGCATTCTACTTTCTTGTGTGGAGCCTTCCCAACTGGCAGCCGCGAAAATGAAACACGTGTTGAAATCCAAAATCGCCAATAAGTTTTGAGTTAATGTTCCTTTCCTGTTATGGTAGCGTTCAACTTTGTCTTGTGGGGGCACCGCTGAGATGTGGGTACCATTCATTGTGCCAACGCAATCTTGCAACGCGTAAAGAATCCGTAATTTTGAACGCTTGAGAATATGTTGCGGTGACATTGTATGTTCACAAAAAACTAACGCGTGAATTAGTTGGAGTATATAGATAATGGATTTGAGGACTTGAATGGAATTTAACAATTTCATTTCTTTAAATCAATAAATTAGATGCACTGTAACAACAATACGTAGCCTTTGCATGGTAACAATAAAATAACTTTATTTTTCAATACACACGTTCGCTACTTTATTTCCTAAAATTGAATAGCTATTTGGATGGACAATAATTGTTTCCAAACAAGTTCATGTAATAATGGAGTAAAAAAGAAAAAAAGAAAAAAAAAATTTAAACAAAGAGCAACCAACGTTATTTCAACGTCCATTGAGCCTCCTAATTCACTTCATCCTAGGCTTTTATATCTTTTGCTTACGCTTGAGCTTATCATTCCAATGACAGACTGCATACATTTATTAACATACGAACATTCTGCTATTATTCAAAACAAATAGTGACTATGCTTATCAAACAAGCTGGAAAATAACCCAAAAAAATGTGGCAGATTTTAACGCACTGGACTGGCCACAGTTCGAACCAAATAAGTGCACAATTTCTATAATCACTTCCATGAAACGGTCAAAAGTCAAGCACCCTCAACATTGAACTCATCCTGGGAAACCTATAAGTTGAGGAACATACATTCACAACTTAAACATTGACAATGAAATTGTTTCCATGCAATCAAAAATGACAATGAAATTGTTTCCATACAATCAAAAATCACAATTGAGAACCACCATAACATCATCAACAACATCATCAACAAGATTTAGAATTCTGGGTTGGAGATGACTTTGTTTGATAGTGCAAAATTACACTATTTTAGTGCAAATTTACTCCAAAATGAAGTAAATAGGTTGGAGATGCTCTAAGACGGATAGCATGAAGCTTGAATTAGACATAATGGGCAAGGCAATTCTATTAGTGAATTCTTACTATAAAGATTATGGACACTCACATTTGCCCCATAATCCAATCTTACCAACTTATATTTTTGTAGTTCACCGAATAAATCACCTCTCAAATTGTTGAGGAATCCATTGGTAGGCTAGAGAAATCTAATGTAGCAAATTGAAATATCTAAAGGAAAACAAAATAAAAGTGATCTCAAGAGAGCAACTTAGATCATGAAAACAAGGTTGTGAGAGTACAAGCATCAATGGCACCCTAGTTCCGAAACCAAGTAACGGAAAGTATCATGAGCTTATGTTCTGACCTAAGTAAGCGAGTAATACGGAACACATGAAACCCTATGGATAACAATAAAGCCCCTGTTCGGTATAGATTAAAATCATGTTATTAGTAGATTTTGATAAAAGTTAATGATATATATGGTTGAACAACTGTGAATCCTTATAAATGTGTGGTTGAAATTAAGGGTAAATATATTGACACCACACTTTTTGTTATCCACGCCATATTTTAATTGCAATGAAGATCCCTAATTTTTCCTTATTTTTACATTTACCACGCCAAGTTTTTTTTTTTTTTTTTTATAATTTTTTTATCAACTTTTTATTAATTTTCACATATTGTCTTTAGAGACGATTTTCGTTCAACATATTTGTTACGAGTGCTAAAAATACTTATTTATCTCTCATACTTTTAAATAATCAACATAAATCTCATTATATATAAAAGATTCAAAATCTCAATTGACACTATTCATTCAATTTCAATTAAACACTATTCATCCAATTAAAATCAAACTCTATTCACTATTTATCAAATTGCAATTAAACACTATTCATCCAATTAAATTTAAATACTATTCATCTAATTTAGATACTATTTATGATTCATCGAATTTAGACACTATTCATCCAATTAAACACTATGCGAGCAATAATTGGATGTACTATTCATCTAGTTAAATACTATGCGGGCAAAATGTTCCGATTTTCCATCAATTTAGGTACAATTCATCCAATTAAACTCTATGCGGGCAAATTACCCGAATTTTTCATCAATTTAGGCATTATTCATTCAATAAATTTAGGTATTATTCATCAAATTAAACACTATGCGGGCAAATTATCTGAATATTTCATCAATTTAGGTATTATTCATCCAATTAAATTTAGGCACTATTCATCCAATTAAAAAATATGCGGACAACGATTGGATTTAATGCACTATTCGATCACCTGTTCAAAGATTACCTTGGACATTTTTATGGAGACATTCTCATGTTCCTATTTTTATCGTTTTGTGTTACTTATTTTTTTCGTTAAGTTAATTATGAGAGTTCAAATAAAGTCGTAATAGCAATATCTTAATATTGATGTGAAGTTTTCGCACAATACTTTGTTACATTATTTTCGAATTATTAAACTGTGGCAAAAATTGTAGTCATTTAAAATGATCCATTAGGATTGTATTTCGTCTTTCATTAATTTTTTCTTTCGTTTTCCTTTTTGGTTTGTCCTAAATTATATGTTACTTTCCTTATTGAGATTACATTAATGTCTTGATTTTTTAATATACTCCTATTTAATATGCATTGTTATTAACACTTATTTACTACTTATTATTTAATGTAGGGGTATATTAGGTAAAATGTAAGCAAATTTATAGTTCCAACATATAATAATTATGTTTTCTTAATCCTTGTAAAAATAAAAATAAGTCTATCTTTATGGGATAAGTGGAGTATCAAACAAGAAATCATTTTCGAAACTTCTCTTATAGGAAAATACTGTCAATATGCGTGCAAAGCACGCACCAAAACTAGTAAGTAATAAAAAAATTAAACAAAATATTTACACATCTCTTCAGTACAAATTAGCAGAATATTTGAAAAGAAATCGTGATTAGAAATAAAATATGTTAATTAATTGAATGTTATGAATAATAATGCAATTAAAAAAAATTGAGCACACAAAAACAAAAGTAAAAAAACACTGAAGATCTTTCTTACAATTAAAATGTGGTGTAGATATAAAAAAAATATGGTATTGATATAATTACCATAAAATTAATTGTTGACTATTAAAATCAAATTTTAATCAAAATCAATCAGGGATTAAAAGTCTACTTTGCAAGACTAAATACTTTTGAGATTAAGAAATTGTAACATTTAAAATAACTGCAGCCGAAATAGCTACATATATTGTCGAAATAGCAAATATCTGATTATTTTTAAGAGTTCCATATCTTCAAACTTATGCACATTATCATCTGTCCTGAGAATATGTACTAATACTAAAGTAAAAACTTGAAAGCAAAATGTAAGAAACTGAAAAACAGTTACAATTTCATAACTGTAAGAGCCTCAATGGAGTCTTCCTGTTTTGCTCAAATACTTCTTAAGCATATCCATGACAGACCCAAACTCTGCCTTCACTTGAACCGGTGGATTCGCATACTTGCAAGCCATATCTTTGATCTCCCTAGAATGATAATCGATCTTCGACTGCGTAAACTTCAATCCATGAGCTGTACTTACAACTACCGTCTTATCCGTCGCACCAATGATCCCACCATTCCGAAGCTTAATCAACGCCATCAATGCAACCCCGGTATGCGGACATATAAACATCCCTGTCGAATCTGCCAACGCCATGGCGTCCATCAATTCCTCCTCCGTTGCCTCCTCCACGATCCCATTCGAATTCTTGAGAGCATAAACAGCCCTATCAATTGAAATAGGATCACCAATCTGTATAGCAGAAGCAAATGTTGCACTAGCCTTCAATGGCCTAAAATCCTTCCACCCTGATTTGTAATATAAATACAATGGATTCGCATTCGAAGCTTGAGCGCAAACAAGCCTAGGAATCCTATCAACTAAACCCAATTCTTGGCACATTTTGAATCCCTTGTAAAATGCATAGATATTTCCCAGATTTCCTCCGGGAACTATAACCCAATCGGGTACTTTCCAGTCAAATTGCTGCAAAATCTCAATTGCAGCAGTTTTTTGTCCCTCGAGTCTTAAACTGTTCAATGAATTAGCCAAGTATATAGGCAATTCAGCTGTAACTTCACGTATTAATTTCATACATCCATCGAAATCTGTGTCAATGCTAAGTACAAATGCACCATTTGCAATAGGCTGCACCAGTTGAGCCATGGAAATTTTGTTCGCCGGTAGAAAAACAATGGACGGGATATTGGCCGCTGCGCAATATGCTGAAAGCGCGGCCGAGGTGTCGCCTGTGGAGGCGCAGCCTACGCCAACTAATGGAATATTCATCTTCCGCAACCTGTTAACTTGGCTAACCAAAACCGTCATGCCCAAATCCTTGAAACTACCAGTATGGCTAATGCCACAGTTTTTAACCCACAAATCGTTCATTTGAAGAAATTTTTTCCCAAATCTTTCAGCCCAGAAAAGATTTGAATTACCTTCAAATGCACTGACAATATCATCGTTATCAATTTCTGGCAAAACCCATTCTTTCTTGGACCATACGCCGGAGCCATAAGGCCATTTTGTGGTGCCAATTCTGGAGTCAAAAAGGGTCTTCCAGTATTCTCCGTCGAACTGTTTCAAGGCTTCCATGTCATGCTGTACGTCCAAGAGTCCTCCGGCGTGGCTGCGGTACACGATTTCGTCGAGGGAGTAGGATTCCGTGGTGGGGTTGTCAGTGGAGATGGAGTTGAAGGGGACGTACTTGGCGGAGAAGTTAATGGATGAAGGCGGAGGAGGAGATATGGTGTTGACAGTGGAGGGTGTGGCGTTGCATTTTATGACAAGTTTTGGTATGTGGTGATGAACGGCGGATGTTGAATGGGAATTCATGAGGAGAGAGGAGGAAAGGAAAGAATGGAAGAGTTGAGAGGAAGCCATTATTAGTGGTTGTTTTGGTAACGGTGAAGGTAGTGAAGATGGCGGTTGCGGTGGAGTTGGAGGTGGAGGTGCGTTTTTGTGTTCGTAATTGGAATTTTTTTTGGTATTTATTTATTGAGGCTTATCTGTTACAGACAATAAAATTGTGCAAGGAAAATGACAAATAAAACGTGCATCATTACAATACTGTGTTCCGCGGCTGTTTAAACAGGAAAGAGAATTTTTTTTTGTTGTTTTCGAGGTAAAATATGTGATTAAAAATTGGAGAGAAAAAATATGTGTGGTTAAAAAATAATTTGAAAAATTGTATAGTTTAATTTATAGTATAAACTTTAATTTAATTAAGCCTCCGAACACACTGTGAAATATGTATACAATATTCACTCTCCTGTTATTTATAAGTTTGAATTAATCGATGAGAGTCAAAATGTATAAAGAATTTAAACTTCATCGTTTCTATTCGATCTGTACCCCTATTGGTGCTTGCTCCAAATTTAGTCTGAATCCTTTTTCTTTTTCAACAATTGGGATAAACAGTTTTTTATTTATTTTTCTTAATATTATTTCTAATCCTACAAATTATTTATATATTCATTATCTATTTAATTAGTTTTAATTTTATTTTAAATTAGTAGTTAAAGATTTGAAAGTACCTAATAAAATGTCATTATTGTGAACGTAAAAAATTAAATTATTAAATTATTCATCTCAAACAACTACATTGAATGCTTGTCTTCAAAAATAAATAAAGGCATGTCTTCGAAAGCATACACCACAATCTTTCAATTACAACTATTCAAACAAACGTTGTTGTTACTAACATTAATTGTAACATTATCATACGCGAAAACCAAAAATAAAAATAAAAATAACAATAATAAAAATAATAATAATTAAAATACTAAAAAAATAACAAAATAAATAATAATAATAATAATAATAATAATAATAATAATAATAATAATAATAATAATAATAATAATAATAATAATAATAACACGACAACAAAAATAACAACAATAATTGGTTAATTAAATAGATAAAATGAGGTTTATGAAAAAAAAAATGACATTTTCATAAATAAATAAATGACATTTTGGTAATAAAATTTTATCCCAAATTTGGGATAAATGAATACTGCTATCCCAAATTTGTGAATTATTCCAAAATTGAGATAGAGATTGGGGTATGGTTAGAAAGAAAAAAAACTAAATTTGGGAGACTAAATTTGTGATTTTTATCCCAAATTTAGCCCACCCTTGGATATGGTTTAAGCACAAGTTGATTCGTCCTCTATAAAAATACAATTTTATTTTATATATATATATTCACATATTCATGAATATGTGAATTTTATTAATTTTATTATTATTATTTAGTATTGCTTCACACAAAGATGATCCTCACAAATTAAAACATAAGGCTGAGTTCTCTTTGTGTTTCAGTTTCCTGTTTTCATTTTCGAAAATATTTTCTGTTTTCCATTTTCTGTGACTTTTTTCGAAATTGCTGAAAACGCGTTTGGTTTGTTATTTCTGAAAACTGTTTTCGAAAATGAAAAGCTAGAAAACGCGTTCTGTTTAAAATTTTGAAGAAAATTATTTCATATTGTTTGTGAATATAAATGAAATAAAGATATCATATTTTGAGTTACACAACAAAAATAAATGAAATAACCCCTATCACACAATTTGGTTATACCAAAAAAGTTCAAAAATTCATGTTGCTTTTCAAAAGTAATCGTTCCACATTTGAGTAGTAATTTTCCCTTCTAAAGTAATCGTTCCATTTAATACTTTATATAGATACATCCTTCTAGTAAGCACTCATAACGTTTAAAATTTAAGTTTCAATAAAATTTGCAAAAATCAATTTACGTTAATTAATTATGTCTTTACAAAATAAGTGTCTACAATACAAAAGTAAAAAAGAAAGGTTTAATAATTAAGCACATGATACATCATCAGAAAGATGGTTGAATTTGGAGTTCTACGCAAAAAGCAGAGTACAATTCGGAGTTGTACATCAAAAGTTATACATGTTTGAAGACAATGACCTATAAAGCAAATACGAAAAGGACTAAATTGAAAGAAAAGTAAAATTTGTGAACTAATGTGCAACAAAATCTGAAGTTGAGGGACCTAAGTTGCAAATAAATTAGGATATTTTCGAAAGAAATTTCAAAATTTGAGGATTAAAATGACAAGTTTTGAAAATCAGGGACCAATAATGTAATTAAAAATGATAAATTTTGACAAATTTCAAATTTTTTTGATTATTTTATTATTATTATTTTTTTTAAATGGAAAACGCGCGTTTTCCACTTACAAGGCAAAAATTTCGGAAAACGCGGAAAACGTGATTTTCACGTTTTCCATTTCCTTTACAAATTTTGAAAACCTTTTCCGAAAACGGCTCAAGAGAACGCGTTTTTCGCGTTTTCGGAAATGGAAAACGGAAAACGACTGGAAAACGTCAAAGAGAACGCAACCTAAGTCACTCACGCATAACATTAGGTGTCCATTTGGAAATGTGGAAAGAAGACGAATTTCAGGGAATTGAATTCCTGGAAATTAGAAGTTTAATGTATTTGATTGGTTTAATTTTCGAGATGAAAAAGTATAAAATTTTATAAGTTTTGTTGTTTGATTGACATTATTTTTCATGAAAAATAAAACAAAATTTCAATTTTTCTTCATACATTTGTATTTGATAATAATAATAATATTAAATTTTAGAAAAAAAATAAGTCAACTAACAATAAAAAAGGACCAAATGAGGCGAATATGGTTTTTCACTCCTACCTACGTGCCAAGAAACCAATTCATCAAAATCAAGGAAAATTATGGATTCCTAGAAAAGTTGGAAAACGAATTTCATAGAAAATTTAGACAATCAAAAAATACAAAAGTTGGAAAGTGAAAACAATTTTCATGGAAAATTTGTGATTTCAAACAAGGTGAATACAAACGAGGAGGGGATTGTAATTTAGAAAGTAAACATAAAATACATAGTTTGTTTTCAGAAGATTCAAGTCAAAGTCTTATTATAGATCTAATTATAAATTTTTCAAAAATTTAGAATCAGATAATAAAAGATTTACTAAAATTTTAGAAACAGTTTTAGATCATCTTAAAACAAAAAATACCAAGTTAAAAAATATTAAAGAAAGCCTCTTACATTAAAGATCAAAATTGTGTTATTTTAGAAAACATATCAAAATCAGACAAAGTACCCATTAAGATAGATTTTTCAGAATTAACAAAAAAATTTGATCTTAATAAACCTAAAAAGATAGAACTTGAAATAAAAAAGATAATTATAAAAATAGAAGAATTTGTTAAAGAATTAAAAATGTTTAATTCTTAGTTAATGAACGAAAACTATTTAATAGACAGAAATTATCTAGAAGCATTAGAATTTTGAAAGACTCTTCACAAACAAGCACAAGGAATAAAAAGCCTTGATTCACAAAAAATCTCAGAATCAACTTTAATTAAGCAAAATAATTTGATAATTACATTACTAGTCTCATTATGTAAAAAAATCGATACTTTAGACAAAGCAAAATTACCAATTTCTTCATTACACTGAAAGTGATTTAAAACTCATAACAGGAAAATTAGGAAATTTAAATCTAGAAAAAACCGGTAAAGAAAAAGTAACTAGAAGATTACCTAGAGAATTAAAATTCCCAAGATGAGTTTGTCAACACCTTTTTTTAGGAAGGTCTAGAACAATCAGTGAACAAACATCTAGACCTAGTACATCAGGAATAAATAGAAATTTGTTGAATAAAATTTTAAGAAGAACAGAGCAACATGATCAAAGTATTGAAGAAATTCTTGATCCCTAGGAAGATTATGTAAGATTTCAAACACATGATTTAAGAATCCTTAATCCAGATGTGTTATATAATAGAGGAATATTTGAATCAAAAACCCAGTTTTTTAGACATAAAAGACAGGTTTCAGTTCAGTGCATAGGTAACCAGGTTAAAAAATTAAATTAAATTTCAGAAAATTCTAAGAGAGAATTAAAAAAGAGAAATTATAAATTTATTCATTTAGGATTAATAGTCATAGGAATAAAAGGAATGACAAGAAAAAATGTAGGATGTAAAACCTTAATAACTGTTTATGATGAAAGATTCAACAACATAGATAAAAGTCAAATAGCCAGCATGGAAGTAGACATGAATAATAATAATGGTATAATATACTGTAATCCAGATTTTTTAATAACTATTAAAGATTTTTCAAACAAAATAAAAATGTGAATTCAAACTAAAGGATACGAAGATGCTGAAAGTGGAGAAAACTTATTAATTTATATAGGGTTTTTAGGAAGATGTATGGTTAAACCAAGCGAATATTCAGCAGAACAATTAGCAGAATTAGAATGGAACATGGATAAGTTTTTAGAAGAACAAGAAAAAACTATTGCACCAAGAGAATCCATAACTTATAAAGATAGCTATGGTAGGACTAGCTTAAGATTTATAGATTATAAACAAGTCCAAAAATAACATGAAGAAGAAGAACCATACCAAGACAATATGGAAGAAGAAGAACTATATCAAGAAAATATCCTTATAGAATTAATAAGAGAAGATTGTGATAAAATTATTTTTCCAAAAGAATTAGGAATAATCCTCAATAAAGAAGAATTATTAGAATTAGAAGATCAAATGTACCTTAAAAAGCAATTGAAAGAAAAGGAATACTTATATTATGATTTAGAATAAAACATTAAGATAGGAATAATTGAAGAAGAATTAGATGATAATAAATTACAAATTACAGTTATGCAAAAGACCTTATGGAAGACACAAATACATATAGAACTTTCGATGAAACCCCTTTTGATAAGACTACAAAACATGAGACACTTATTTATAGAGAAGGTTTCCCCCCTAGAGCACCTTATACTACATATAATGAACCCCCACAAAATAAAAGATATATAGCTAAAGGAAGTGAGAGACCCTTAGAAAATAAAATAGAGTTTCAAGCAGCTTCAAAAGCCCATATTTTAAATATAACAGCACATAATCCACAGATATGGACAAATGTTATAGATGAATGGAAAAACACAATCATAGGACATTACATTAGGAACTTCCAAGAAATGGAACCCTTAGACATGTATAGGTACTTAGAAACATTTTTAGGAGAAAGTACTAAAGTAATGTGGGAAGCATATAAATCAGAAAAGAAAGAAGAATTCCATCAGCTTGTAGCCTTAGGAAGTAATCCATATAATTTTGTTAATAAGATACAGATTTTAATTACTGGAGCAACAGAAGAACTTAGGATAAACACAAGACATTTGGGATACGCTAGGCCAACCCAGTGGAAAATTTGATTATTTAGTAAGGTATTCAAAATAACCAGATTCCAGCTCAGCTAAGAAGAATCCAGTCAAAACATTAGTCAAGACAAAGGGAAAGAAATTTTACAAAATACCCAAGATCCAGAAGATCATGTCATCTCCATTAATAAATTGCTTTCTCAAATTCAAGAATTTCAAAAATTAACAAGAGTTTGTAAAGGTACTTCTAGGAGAAAAAAGAAATTTATAGTTAAGAAAAAGAAAGACAAAAAAATTAAAGAAAAATTGGATGAAGCAATCAACAAAGCTTTTGGTAGAGTTTTTGCAAGAAATAAATTAATTAAAGAAAAGGAGATCCAAGAATGCCCACAGAAAGAAAATTTGTCAGAGCCAGAAATTCTAGTCAAGGAAATAGCGATGATTTTGAAGAACATGAAAGAGACGTTCCTTTATTGCAGAACACAATTTGAATACATAATTTTACAAAAGATGCAGTCGACGCAGAGAGATAAAGAACTTTTAAAAAGAAGATATAGATAGGACAAAAGAAGGACCAAGACTTTTTGACCAGAAGTTTCTTGATGAAACGCTTGTAAAAAAGGCCGACGGCTGTAAAAGGAGATGTGACATAAAAAGACTCATGACGACCTCTTTGGATAGTCTTTACTTTTTCAGATTCGATTAGAGATATTTTAGGAACTTTGCTCCCTAGAATTTCTCTATTTAAGGAAGAAGTTTTCATACTTTTAAAGTAAGAGTTTACAACCTTTGTGCTCCTTGCTCTGAATTCTGAAAAACTTCCTTATACAGAAAAATTTTCAATCCAAAACCATTGTATAGTTAAGTAGGAACCTGTGAATACTCTTAAGGTACTCTTCTTTTCCAAGTTTTATTTAAATCTTTAGGGGACTTCTCGAAAGGGAAATCCTTAGTTGTATTTTTCAAAAAATAATTAACCTAAAGAGATTGCTACCAGTAAGGTAAAGCAATAAAAAAAAAGGTTAAAGTTTAGGTATATTATCGAGCGAATAATGCGTGTTCGTGTTATGCGTTTGGAAGCTTGCAAAATGGATTGCGGAAATGGACTCAGCAAAACTTTCTCATCAAACTGTACAAAATGTGCTAGTTGGACCACCGTCGAAGCCGCGCCGGCCCACTGCCACTGCCGCCGAATTTTCTGACGGGAAAAACAAAGAAATTGCTGCAGGAGCTCCTCGACCTCACGAACCAGAATCCGGTATTCGTTTGTCGATCGGACTTGTGGTTTGGCCGGAATTTAAGATTGAAGTTTCGGTTAAGATTTTTCTTCCCGGTCAAAATCGTCATCGCCGGCCGCCGGATTCTACCCAAACTCCAGTCGAGACTTCTCCTTGAAGATTCGGATCTAATGGTTGTACTTGATTTCCAGTTGGCTGGCCGGAATGGAGCTTTGAAAAATGGGACAGAATCTTCTTCGGTCGGCACTTCCAGCCCCTACCTTCGGTCATAGTCTAGTCGGTGATGTCTTCGCTCTTTCCAGTCAGATTTATTTCCAGTTCCAAGAAACCGCCGACTGCAATTTCTTGCACCGTCAACCACCGCCATCACCGTCAGATTTTCCAATCAAGATTCACGAGATTTTTGAGATTCTTCTTCTTGCTTTGGAATGTCGGTAAAATGCTTTTTCTGCCACTAGTTTTTTGCAACCAGTCAATTTTTGGGATGTGATCCGGCCGGTTTCTTCCACTTTTGTGAGTTTTCTTCCACATTCTTTCCCAATTTCTTGATTTTTATTTCAGTCCGTTCCTTCTTCCAGCCAATCCTCTTACTTCCGCAAAGTTTTTGCACTTTCCCTTTGCGGAAAGTTTTTTCACTTCCCAAACTTTCTCAAAGTGGCAAGTTCCTTTTGATTTTTGATTTTGGCCAACTGCTATACTTTCCCCAAATGGAAACCTTTTTATCCCGCCAGATTATTGCACCGTCGACCACCATTGCCGAGTTTTTCAGAGTTTCTGTGGAATATAGTGGTGGTCCACTTAATCCACATGGCACCCTATGATTGGGACTTCACTTACCCATGGGATTTGAATTTTGAATAAGAGGGGGAAACCTTTCTTGTTTAAAGAGACTTGGCACATTCTTGGGTGGAGAGGTAGAAGTGGGAGAGGTCCAATATCTCCAGCGAAATCTTGCTACCTCCGGCGAGCCTAGATCCGGTTGCCATTTCTCGAGGACGACGGTGCCATGTTCCGGTGTGTTTAAGTGGTCATAAACTGAGCTCAAACAAGGAACAAGAACAAGGCTGCTGGGATCGTTCTTGCTGGACATTCTTCTTGTGCTGGGTCTTCTTCTTCAATATGTGAAAAGGAGCTTGGGAGCTCAACAAATGGTATCAGAGCTATAGTGAAGTAGCTGGGCTAAAGAAAGCAAGAGGAGAAGCACAGACCGCTGGAAGCAAGGAGGAGAGAAAGAAAAAAAAATCACTGACCCGTTTCAAAAACCCGACCTCCGGCCAACCAATCGGAGCAAGACCAACACCAAAAGAACCGCCTCATCGTGGAGAACACTCGACCAGAAGGTGGAGCAATTCCGGTGGCTGAGACGGCGGCAAACGGCGAAAGAAGGTTGTGAAAACCGGACTGAAAAATGAGGATTCCGGCCGATCCAGAGATCTGATCGACGATCGGCCACCACCATTAGAACGGGCTCTTCGAGGAGAAGACTCGCCTGAAATTTGAGGGCAATCCGACGGTTGAAACAGAAGTTATTCGCCGAAGAAGAAGATGTTGGTAAACTGAAAAACAGCGATTCCGGCCGGTAGGGAGCTCCAATCGCGAAACGGTCACCACCATTGGGTTCGTGACGACGAGGAGCATCTTTCTGTGTTTTTTGAGAATTTTCCGGCAGGGGCGGTAGAACTCCGGCGCGGTGGTCCGGCGGCGGTCCGGCGAGGCATTTTTCGACAGAATCTTCAGCTCGACCTGCTCGTTCCATTTCCGAAGTCCATTTTGCAAAATCAACTCTTGATTATACGGACATTGAAAAGTCCGCTCGGTTTGCATTGGCTATCCCTTATTTTCATTACGTATTTCATATTCTAGAGGCTATTGTGAGGTGGCTACATAGTGTTGGGGGTTACCTTGCCGGTAACCATTGCTTGTTGGTAGAACTCACATAGGATTGGAATTTGACTACGTGCTTAATTTCTTGAAATTGTCGTGTATTACTTGTTATTATATTATTTGTGTGATCATCTTGAAGAGTAATTTTGGTGAAATTGGTTTGATCTTGCATTTGAGTGTGGGTAATTGCTTTGTGTTAACTTGTTTGAATTTTTTCATTATTTGCATTATGGGTTCTCGTGTTGAATTGTCACAATTTAACGGTAAGGGAGATTATTCCATTTGGAAGCAAAAAATGAAGGCTATTTTAATTCAACAAAGAGTTTCTAAAGCACTTGAGGACCCTAGTACTTATTCAAAAGCATTGTTAGATAAACCTGATGAAATTGCTGAGATGAATGAAATTGCACATAGTTGTATAATATTGCATTTATCTGATGATATAGTGGGACAAGTTGAAAAGCATACGACTGCTAAAGATTTGTGGGAAGCACTTGACAAACTTTTTTTGACAAAATCTTTAACGAAGAAGATTCACTTAATTCAAAAACTTTTCAACTATAAATTGGATCAAAGAAAGGATCTTGAATTTAATTTGAGTGAGTTTAACAGTCTTGTCAAGTGTTTGACCCACAATGGAAAGAAATTTGATGATGAATATCTCGCTGCTATTATGCTAAATGCCATGCCTGAATCTTATAGAGATGTTAGGAATGCTATCACATATGCTAGGGACACTGTGACCTTAGATATTGTAGTTGAGGCTTTAAGGGCTAGGGAGCTCGAGATGAAGAGGGAGTCAAGGGGTAGCAGCTCGAGGGAAGAGAGTTTGTTTAGTGGTTTTAGAGGGAGAAATGAGTCGAGAGAGTCGAGAGAAAACCACTTCCAAACGAAGAAGGGTAGAGGAAACTCGAAGGGTAGGTCCAAGTCTCGGGATAAGAGTGTTAAGAAATGCTACTATTGTGGTAAAATTGGACATTTCAAAAGAGACTGTGATGACTTTAAGAAGAAACATAGACCTCAGCAGAGTGATGACCAGAACCTAGTTGCTGTAGGTGATGCTTTTGATAGTCTTCATATGATGACTGTGACATGTGATAATGATAATGTTGACAATACCCTTCATAGACCACAAGTAATGAATGTGTCTGAAATTGATTTTGACAGTGAGTGGGTTTTAGACTCGGGTGCCACTGTCCATATGAGTCCTGTTAAATCTTGGTTTTATAACTATAGAGAAGTTAAGCCCAGGAAAGTGTACTTGGGGGACAACTATACACAGACTGTGGAAGGAGTTGGTGATATTGCTATTAGGATGCATGATGGCATGATCAGATCTCTTCTGAATGTCAGGTATGTCCCGGGCCTTGCGAGGAACCTCATTTCCTTGGGCATTTTGGAAGATGAGGGTTATGAGTACAGATCTCATTTCGGTACTATGAAAGTGAGTAAAGGCTCTCTAGTTGTTATGAAAGGTCCCAAGAGGAATGGATTGTATATCCTTGAAGGTAAAGCCTTAAAGGCCTACGAGTCTGCATTATCTACAACTTATGAAGATAGATCAGATCTTTGGCATAAAAGGATGGGACACATAGGAAACAAGGGGTTGAAGTGTCTTAGTGATCAGAGTTTACTAGGAAAGGATAGTGTTATACCTTTAAGCTTTTGTGAGACGTGTGTTCTAGGAAAGTCACACAAGGTTAGCTTTGGGATAGGTGAACACAACACTAACAGACCCTTAGACTACATTCATGCTGATTTGTGGGGACCAGAAAAACATCCTACAAATGGAGGTAGTAGATTTTTCCTATCTATTGTTGATGACTACTCGAGGAAAGTTTGGGTGTATCCCCTTAAATCCAAATCTGACACTTTTGGTAAGTTCAAGTCCTGGATTGCCTTGGTTGAGAAACAAATGGGGAAAAGTGTAAGAACTCTTAGGACGGACAATGGTCTAGAGTTTTGCAACTTTGAGTTCGATACCTTTTGCAAGGATAGAGGTATCAGAAGGCATAGGACTGTAAGATCTACCCCCCAGCAGAATGGGGTAGCTGAGAGGATGAATCAGACTTTAATGAATAAAGTTAGATGCATGCTGATTAGTTCGGGGTTAGCTAAAGGCTTTTGGGGTGAAGCTGTTTGTACCACTGCCTATTTGATAAATAGGTCACCTTCTAGTACTGTTGACTTTAAGACTCCCCAAGAATTGTGGACTGGGAAACCTCCAGATTTGTCACACCTTAGAGTATTTGGTTGTGCGGCCTATGCACATCAGGTTGAGGGTAAGTTAGACCCTAGGGCTACTAAGTGTGTCATGTTAGGTTATCCCGAGGGAGTGAAAGGTTACAGGTTATGGGTTTTAGATGGTAAGGGCATGAAAGTTATCAACAGTCGAGATGTGAAGTTCAATGAACTCGATATGCCTTGTCTTAAGACCATAAATAGACAAACTGAGAAGGGGGAATCTTGTACTGAGAAGAAGATTGACTTTGAGGTGAAGAGATTATGTGAAGATAATCCAGAGGGTAGTGAAACCCAACCTCAAGTAGAAGCGGAACAAGAAGTTATGGTAGAGCAACCTGAACTTGAAATTCCTGAAATTCCTGAAACGGAAGTCCCTGATCAAGAAACATCTGCAGGTACTAATTTGGAAAACTACCAATTAGTGAGAGATAGGGAGAGGAGACAAGTTAGACCAAATATGAAGTACGTCTCTTCTAATTTGATTGATTATGTCTTAGTTTCAGGTGAAGCCTTAGATTCAGTTGAACCTGCTTCATTTGAGGAAGCGATCAATTGTGAAAAGTCTGAAAATTGGAAAAAAGCTATGAAGGAGGAAATCCAGTCTCTGAAACAAAATGAGACTTGGAAGTTGGTTGAAAAACCAAGGAATCAGAAGGTAGTCCATTGTAAATGGATCTACAAGTTGAAAGAAGGAGTAGAAGCTAATGACCCTTTAAGATATAAAGCTAGATTGGTAGCTAAAGGATTTACTCAAAGAGAAGGGATAGACTATAATGAGGTGTTTTCACCTGTTATTAAGTATAAAACTATCAGGTTAGTCTTAGCCTTAGTTGTCCAATATGATTGGGAATTAGAGCAACTAGATGTTAAGACTGCTTTTCTTCATGGGGAATTGGATGAGGTGATTTACATGGCTCAACCTCAAGGGTTTAAGGTGAAGGGTAAGTCGGAACTTGTGTGCTTGCTTAGAAAGTCCTTGTATGACCTTAAGCAGAGTCCTAGGCAATGGTATAAGAAATTTGATGCTTATATGTTTAAAATTGGTTTTAAAAGGAGTGAATATGATGCATGTTTGTATTATAATAACTGTAAGATAGGCTGTGAAGTTTATTTGTTGTTATATGTGGATGACATGTTGCTTGCTAGTTCTAGTAAAGCTGAAATTGTTAAAATGAAAAACCTTTTAAAATCGGAATTTGACATGAAAGACTTGGGAGAGGCAAGAAAGATTCTTGGCATGGTTATTAAAAGGAATATGGCTGATAATAGACTGACTATTAATCAAGAGTCTTATTTAGACAAGGTGATAACCAAATTTGGCATGAAACTTGCTAAGTCTGTCAATATACCATTAGCTGCACACATAAATTTATCATCTGCACAATGTCCTAAAAATGAAGATGAAAAGCAAGAAATGAGTAATGTTCCCTATGCTAATGCCATTGGTTCTGTGATGTATTCTATGATTACCACCAGACCAGACCTTGCATATGCAGTTAGTTTATTGAGTAGGTTTATGTCTAACCCAGGTAAACCTCATTGGGCTGCATTAAAATGGCTATTAAGATATCTAGCGGGAACTCTTAAAAGGGGGTTAGTGTTTGAAAGGAGAAGTGATAAGCTTGAGCTTAAGGGATATGTAGATTCTGACTTTGCAGGTGATAAAGATCAGAGGAAATCTACCACTTCTTATTTTTTCTGTTTGGGTGATAATTGTATCACATGGAAATCACAGTTGCAATCTATTGTTACACTCTCCAGCACTGAAGCTGAATATGTTGCACTCACTGAAGTGGTAAAAGAATGCATGTGGTTAAAAGGATTATTGTGTGAATTGAACTTCTTAAATGAAACTGCTATGATATTTACTGATAGTCAAAGTGCTTTAATGTTATGTAAAAATCCTGTTTATCATGAAAGGTCTAAGCACATTGAGGTAAAGTATCATTTCATTAGGGAGAAGTTAGCTTCAGGTGAGTTTACATTGCTTAAAATTGCAACTGATGATAATCCTGCAGATGTCGGGACAAAGGTACTTGCGGCAGGTAAATTCAACAAGTGTTTATCAATTCTTGCTATTGATAATGGTTAGTTGTTTTGCAGGTACTTGGCTGGAGTGAGCGATGATGATTTATTAGACCACACACACATGGATAGTACTTGTAACCGGAGAAATTGGTAATGGATTAAGGTGGCCCAAGGTGAAGATTTGTGGAATATAGTGGTGGTCCACTTAATCCACATGGCACACTATGATTGGGACTTCACTTACCCATGGGATTTGAATTTTGAATAACAGGGGGAAACCTTTCTTGTTTAAAGAGACTTGGCACATTCTTGGGTGGAGAGGTAGAAGTGGGAGAGGTCCAATATCTCCAGCGAAATCTTGCTACCTCCGGCGAGCCTAGATCCGGTTGCCATTTCTCGAGGACGACGGTGCCATGTTCCGGTGTGTTTAAGTGGTCATAAACTGAGCTCAAACAAGGAACAAGAACAAGGCTGCTGGGATCGTTCTTGCTGGACATTCTTCTTGTGCTGGGTCTTCTTCTTCAATCTGTGAAAAGGAGCTTGGGAGCTCAACAGTTTCAATTTTGTGCGGTGACTGCTCCCTTTTTTTTCTTGCGGTTTTTTCCTTTTTCTTGATTTCCCCCTTTGATTTCTTTTTCCAATCACAAAATTCAAAAAGCCTTGATACTCGCACAAGGCTTTGATACCAGTTGTTCCGAATTTCACGTCCCAATTTTGTGATAATCGCATATAACATAAAGAAATCAATCAAGAAATATGCAACAAGAACAAAGAATATAATCTTGATGACCCAGTTCAGTACCAATCGCACCTACATATGGGGGGCTCCAGATCAAGCTCGTTCCACTAGCCAAATCCAATGAGAGTTCTTTACAAGTTTCCCGTACACAAACCGTGCGCCAATTCCTTCTCAAGGAATTACCAAATCACAACCTCTATTCTCTATAATATCACCGCACCATAATACTACATAATCGCACTTCCAATTAGCCTATAGAAGGACTCAATTATGCTACAAAGTATTTTTCTACATGATGCAAGAAACTCGGGTGGATTTCACAAGAGAGGAGAGGGAGAGGGCAAATGTATCTCATTATGCCAAATGATCCCAAGTAAAGAATATATTAATTGCCAACTTAATCCTAACCATAGGATCTTGATCAATGGTCCACAATAAAAGCATAATAACAATAATTGCACCTTTAAGTCCTCTAACTTTAAGTTGGTTGTCAATTAGGCCCTCCAAGTATGGAAGCTTCCAATTTGGGGATTACATATCAATACTTAGGTGGCGTTCTATTTGTATTTTATTTTGTATTTTCATTTTCGAAAATGTTTTGTATTTTGTGTTTTCATTTTTGTTTTCAAATTTGCTGAAAACGCGTTTGGTTTGTCATTTCTGAAAACTGTTTTTGAAAATGAAAAGCTGGAAAGCACGTTCTGTTTGAAATTTTGCAGAACACTATTTAAACTATTTTTAATTAATTTGCTTGCTGAATACTACTAACTTCAACTCAAATTTCCTTTCACAATACACTAAAAATATGGTTACATACAATACACTAATGTGAGCATTAAGAGTTTATATTACTACAGCTTGGTCAGGTTCGGGACTTGAGAAAGCTCTACTTCTATTAAAATCCAGAAAATGCAAGTTCTTTCAAAACCATCAGAGTCCATTTATCATTGCATTTTTTGAATTATAACAACAAGAATTCTCATTTAATTTTTTTTTTTTGTAATGTTGATATTGAATTCAATAAAACTTTATTTAAACTAAGTTCCAAGTTAGGATAATTCTAAAAAAAAAAAAAAAAATCTTTATTTAGGCTTAGTTCCAAGTTAGGATAATTCTAAAAAAAATAATAAAAAAATAAAAAAAATAAAAACTTTATATTAAGCTTAGTTCTAAGTTAAGATAATTCTTAAAAAAAAAAAAAAAAAAAAAAATTCACAAAACGCGTTTTCCGCGTTTTGGACATTTTTTGTCGAAATACACACAAAACGCCCAAAACGATGTTTCGGGCGTTTTTCGTTTTGTGTATAATTTTTTTTTTGTTTTCCAAAATGCGTTTTCGAAAATGGTAAAGAGAACGCGTTTCTAGCGTTTTCGAAAATAAAAACAGAAAACGACCTCAAAACAGCAAAGAGAACATGGGCTTAGTGTGTCAAATACATCGAAAAGTTGTTGATCTCATAAAATATACAGTTAAAATTAAATATTGACTTTAAATTTGAAATGTAGAAGAAAGAGAGCCACCAGCATTTAGAGGTGGCAATGGGCTGAGCCGAGCCGGCTCGGCCCATGGCTCGGATTGCTCGGCTCGTCAAACGGACGAGCCGAGCAACGAGCTCGTGTCAGGCTCAGCTCGTTTGACCAGGAGCTCGGCTCGGCCCACGAGCCGCGAGCTCGGCTCGTTGAGCTCTTTTTTTATTTTTATTTTTTTATTTATATATATTAAAGTAAAGGGTGTGGACGTGTTGTTGTAATTTTAAATTGTTATTATTTTATTTTTTATTAACTTTTTGGAAACGTAACATTGTAACAAACGTTTAAATTTTTTTTTTTTTTTTGTTTCAACAAGCTGACAAGCCGCTCGGCTCATTGAGCTCGTTGGCACGAGCTCGTGCTCGGCTCGTGGTTTAACGATGTTGCTTGGCTCGCCCACGAGCTCGTTCATTTGACGAGTCGAGCCAACGAGCGGCTCGACCTGTTTGCCACCTCTACCTGCATTTCACCATTGCACCATCATCAAGACATGATCACATTCCACCTCGTTCTCTTTCTTGTTGGTTTTAATTTATTGAGACTCATCATTCTATCTTAAAAATTAAATTTTGGTTAAGTAACCCTAGCCCTTATTTATTAGTTAGTGTTTTTTTATCTCAAAAGGACGTTGAGTTTTACTCTGAACAAACTTGCATTCTAACGAAGACAACACATTCTTTTTTCCATAAATTGACATGACAATGGAAAATTTAGCTTAACCTTTTAGAGAGTTTCTTTACTTCAATTTTTTTTATTCACACTTAACTTGATACTGAGTGATTTTTCAATCAGTACAACTGTTGTTGGGTTGGTCTGATTTTGTGTAGAAATTTCCTCATTTGATTTTAACTTGTATGTTGACTTCGGATTGTTTACGCATTTTTCTTGTCATAGATGATGTGATTGGAGTACACGTTTGCCCTACAAGAACGTTGAAAGCAGATGTCGAGGTTCAAATCTTTTATGTATTTAATTTTTTTTTCCTGGAATTTGTGATCTACTAAATACTCTAGGAGGGACGAGGAAAGTTTGTGAATAATAAGATCTGCTCTAAGTATTAGCTAAGAAATGCCAATTGGGTGGTTGAATAAATGTTTAGTCTAAGCTTTTGTGAAAATGATAATTTAGGTTGTTAAAAAGAAGTTGTAACTCATTAACCGTGATTGAAGTGATTTGAGGTTCTTTAAAAAATCGTATAGGTAAGAGTTAGATGTGTGAGAAGAAATAAGCAAAGAATTTACCAGGTATAATATCTCAATCAAATGATATGGTTGTGACTTTATATAGTTTGGCATGTGAAATTTTCTGTCTTTGATGATATGGGAGCTATAGTCCCAAATGTAAAGGTTGTTTGTGGTAGACATGTCAAGAAAATCATCCTTCCTGAGATCATAGCAAATATTAATTATTTTAGGTACTATAGTCCCAAATGTAAAGGTTGGTTGTGGAATATATTAGGAGATGTTATGTCTTGTAAATTGAAATTATCACTTTTGCTATCGTGTTTTGTTGATCCTGAATCAATTATTTTAGGAATCTTTTCCCAAGAATAAACCGTTGGGCCACCGAAAAAGTTGGTTGTTGGGTTAAAGAGAAAGAGGGTGAAGGATTTTGTTGGTTTCTGATTGGTTTATAAATATGGGCAATAGCTCTGACCACTCATTCTTGAAAGTTTGAGACTGTGGCCACTCCGGAGATGGCTGGACGATGTTCATCACCTCTATCCTAAAAAAGCACGATTGTTTTCTGAGAAGTCCAAGTTTTTCAAAATATTTGGTGTGAAGCTTTTAGCATGTCACTCCGGTATTTGTTGGCTCATTTTTGTAGTCACACTAACTTTGTTACTCTTTCTTCTCCCTTGTATGTCTTCATCTGCTATTAAGATGCCTGAAGGTGCAATACAGGTCAAAGAATTGTTTGGAGACAGTTCACTGTTCTCAGCCAAAGGAGTTCTCGCTTGCAAATTATAGAAAACCCCAAAACAAAAAGATCTACTCCTTACTCAAGTTCCCAGTGAAGACCAAGCAAGATTTCATTGATTCCGCCTTATTTTTATTTCTATTTTCTTAATTCGTTTTTCCATTTATATGTCTCAGATACAACTGGCTCCTCTATTGTACACCCATAGGGCAAAACATGACCTCATCTAACATGTCTATATGCATTTGAACTTTATCTACTTTGGATGATTTGTTCATATTTTTCTTCTTAAAATTATTGCAGTTTGATTAAATTGTTAGCATGATTCTTATTCATTCTCCTCATTCCACCTCAAATAAAACTCATGCACATGTAATATAATTTTTTAGTACATTTAACCGGAAGAAGAAAATTTGTATTTGTAGAGGATAAACTCTGGCATTGCTCTGCTCTGTTGGTTTCGTAATAAAACTTGTAATGAGTTTCAACCTTTCAAGTTTATTTTCAAAAGTCCAAGTTTTAATTATATTAAGTCCAAATTTTAAATGTTTTAATATAATCCAACTTCTCTAGCCCAAATGTTTCTACCAATCATTCAAGCCCATTTAAAAACCCAATAAGTCAATTCTTGACCCAACTAAATCAACTACTTCTTTTCCAAGTCTTTCCTTACACTACAAATACTCACTTCCATAAATCAAGATTTACCCTAATCTACCATGTTTAACTCAAAAACAATGCATAAAATCTTTCCCTCTATAGTAGACCAACAGTTCCATAATATGTATCATATTCCTCAAATCAAAGATTTAACCTAAACTACCATTTTTAACACCTAAATCAACTATTAAGTAATCCCTCACCTCATTGCCCATGACACGCACCACAGACCAAACATTTCGAGACTCAGGTATGCATTTTCCCAACTACAAACAACACACAAAAGCTGCCAATTTCAATAACCACCATCACTGCCGACGACCAAGTTCAAAATCAGCCCACAACGCCACAACCGAACCACTGCCCATTTCTATCATCTGAACCACAATAGACCCCAACCACCAAACACGCTAAACCGCCAGTGCCAACTCCAAGTTTGCATCACCGACCACCACCTCCATCACCAAAGATTAAGCCACAGCTAATCATAATCACCACAGTACCACCATTTGGAATCATCATCATCATCAGCACCTCGACCGACCACTGCCACTGCCACTGCCACTACCCAAACCAACAACTACCGCTGCCACTACACTAAGCCAGCTACGGTCCCAACTCAAATCCTTAACCATATCAAACCCAAAACCAAGATACCTACTAACCTTCGACCGCCACTTCGCCGGAGCTATTTCCGGAATCGCGACACCAACAGCCCAATCCCAAGCCTCGATTTTGCCCTCTGTTTTTACATCAAATTCGCCCAAAAACCATCCCTTTTTCTCACAAACCACACCACCTCACTGTCGCCTCGCCCAGCGGTGCCTCGCTGGCATGGTATCGGAGGGAGGAGCGGAACGCCACTTCCCGTCGCTCTCATCCTCTCTCTTTTCATATTGAAGAGAGAGAGAGAGAGAGAGAGAGAGAGAGAGAGAGAGAGAGAGAGAGAGAGAGAGAGGGTGATGGTGATGGTGATATATGAATATGTATATATATATTTTAATTTTTATAAATTATATTTTAGTCCCCAAATTTTAAAAGTTATCTATTTTAGTCCCTGCTAGTTTAAAAGCAATTATTTCAGCCCTTTTATTTAATTTCATTATTTAATCCCCAAAGTTCGAACAGGTGATCATTTCAGTCCCTCAAGTCTTAAAATCATTTAATTCAGTCCTAAGTTTTAAAGGTTATTAATTAAGCCCTACAATTTTTATAAATGGTTTATTTCAACCCATTTCATTTTAATTTCATTATCTAAGTTCAAAATTTCCAATTGAGTCTATTTTTACCCAAAGTTTCTGCTGAAATCTAATTTGGTCAGAAACTTTTTGAGTTGGTCAATTCAGTTCCTAATTTCAATTAATTTCACAAATTAGTCCTCAAGTCTTCAATTGAGTATAATATGACCCTGAGTTTTGAATAAAATATAATTTGGTCAGGAACTTTTTGGGGTTTATCTATGTAGTCCCTAATTTCAATTATTTGCACAAAGTCCCAAATCTTTACACTTTACCAGTTTAGACCGAGCTCTACACTTTTAAATTCTTTCTATTCAATCCTCAAATTTACTTTTATTTACAAAACTTTAATTTCAAGTTTCTAATAGAAATTATTTATTTTAGGGCTAAACGGGGCGCAGGATTTTCAATAAAGCTAGAATCATTTTCAGATTCAGAAATATCTTAAAGTATGTTCATTACTTCAAAAAAATAAAAATAAAAACTCTTTCATTCTAATTATGCAAATATTAAGTAAACCTGTATTGTAAATTTATGCATGTGATTACACAATTTATGAGAATTAATTGCCTTCGGGCCCAGATTCACATGTCTTCGGGCATGGACCAATTGCCTTCGGGCCCAGATCCACATGTCTTCGGGCATGAAAATTTATGACTTATGAGATCCACTTGCTTATTGCATGAGAATGAGAATTTATGAATTAAGTTGCATGATTATGTATATTATTTGTTGTACAGTTTATTTAATTTGCGCTGAACCTACTGAGTATTTCTTTCAAAATGGTCACCCCTATTTTTAAACTTACAAATTGCAAATTTCGGAGATGGTGGCGAATGAAAGGGCAGCGGTGGCAAATAATAATGAAGTTATATTTTTAAAGCCACGATTCATGAATATTGTCAATTTATTTATTTGTCCTTATTTTAAATATGAGATTTAAAGTTATGAACATCGTGAATTTAATTATTTGTTGTTACTTTCTTGAGAGTTAAGATTTTAACGCCTTTATGAATTTATCAACTTTTATTTATTTACTGTTGAAATTTTTTTTTATAAATAAATATGATGTTTAGAATTCAATTATTTTTCGCAATAAAAATTAGATTTAAAGGAGAAGTGGCGTCCCGGGTTCACGAAATTCGGGGCGTTACAACTGTGGTCTAATGGTAGTAGGAATTTAAGAATCTTTATACTTAACCTCTATGTACAAGGTTCGATCTCTGCGGAAGGCAAAAATTCACTTCCTGAAAATGAGGCTGTCAGCCCTTGAGGACCAGGACGATCAGGGTGGAGTGGAAAGACCATGAGTACGACACGGAGAAGGCCCCAGCGAGGAAGCTAGGTCGTTACAAAAAAATGCGCCTTTTTTTGTACCACATGGTGTAATGGTAGTAGAGATTTAAGAATCTTTGTACTTAACCCCTAGGTACAAGGTTCGATCATGCGGAAGGCAAAAATCAACTTCTTGGAAACGAGACTAATAGCCCTTGAGGACCAGGACGACCAGGGGGGAGTGGAAAGACCATGAGTACGACACGGAGATGACCCCAACGAGGGAGCTGGTCGTTACAATTTCCCTCAACAAATTTTTAAGCATGCACATTTTTTCAAAATGCTTTTCAACTATATATTTTACTTTAAAAATAACAAATTATTTGTCTATAAACAAATAACTTTTACCAAATTGAGTTATTTGATTTTTAACTTATTATGTCACTATGATCCATACAATATGTGGTATGTGATTGTGCCATTGCATGATTATTGTTTTCTATGTGATTGTGACCTGAAAACTATGTGGAATATGACTGAGATTTGTTTAATTATAATTCATAAGTCGTTTGTTTATAAAGTGTTGACATCAAAAATTGGTACATACGCGTGTCATTCTCTTAGTTAACTTAAAGGAAAAATATAGGAAGCAAGGAAAGTCGAACAGGCTGTAAGTTAGGACTTGCGATTCGACCTCAATTTTTTTTTTCTCTTTTATATATGCGGAGAAATTTGAAAGAATACAAGTAATTTGGGAAATTTTTTCTCTTCTTATGTGAGGGAAAAATTGAATCACTATCTTTTATTTACAATATTTGGCTCTATTTATAGGCAAAAATATAATAATTTCACCATCAAGTGGCTAAGACCTAGTCAAATAAAATGATGACTCTTTATCAACTTGATATACTTTAGAAGCTTCAAGTTGCGTTAGTGGGGCCTCCCTAAGTTGGAAGTGACCTAGTGACATTTTGTTCATAACTATGAGGCAAGTTCCATGTATCTATTTGATGATTGATGATCTTTTGGACTTGTGAAAGATATAAGATATTTAATCAATTTGATCAAGTGAATCCACTTGACACTTTGATACTTAGTTGAATGAATATTCTATCTCTTGAGGTAGGTGGAGAGCAGGATCTAATACTGAAGCGTGCTCTGAGTTCAAATTTTACCAACGTGATGGACTGACTTCGAATATCCCAGAACCTAAGATTAGATTTTTCCAACATCTTAATTTAGAATTCTTAAGTCTTCCAAGGCATTTCTGGATCTTCGTAGCTCTTAGGTTCTCGAGGTCCACAGTCTTCCAGGCTGAGGCCTTCTAGGTTCGAGGTCTTCCAAGTCAAAGTCCTTCAAAGGCCGAGATCTTCCATGGTCAAGGTCATCTAGGTCTGAACTCTTTAAACGCAGAGCTCTTCCAAGTAATGATGGCAAAAAAAGCAGACCCACTGGTCGATGGGCGGTTTGGGAAGGGATTGGGCTACCTGAGCGAGTTGCGGGGAAGGTTTTGGTTGCCCCAAATTATTATTGATATAGAAAAAAATACATGAAAAAAATTATTTAATGGGGCAGTAAATGGGGCGACAGAGTTGACCCATCCAGACCTGAAATTCGAGGGACAAGTTTGAGATTAAATTCTTTTCACAAGGCGTGGGTACTGACCAGAACTCGCCCTATTTCCGTCACTAATTCCAGGGCTGAGCTCTTCCCAAGTGTTGATGTCGGACTTTCGAAAACCTAAATTCGGAGGTGAGGTCCCAACTTGATAACATTCTCCATAATGACGTTTTAGTTATTCTCTTACTGGAACATACGAACTCTTCCATTTATCAACTATAGATAAATACCGAGAGTTTATGCCCCCAAGATCATAGATGAGCTGAATTATGAGGAAGGAGCGAAGGAAGAAGGACTTTGTCCCTCAAGACTCAAAGTGTTCAAGATAGGAGCATAGTAGATGCTAGGGCTCAGAGTAACGACATTTTCTTCTTTTAAGGAACTCCTGAAATGTATTTCCTTTTTTGCACATATTTTTATTAATGAAATCTCTTAATTTTTTTCATAGATCTAGGGTTTTTGAGTTTTTTTTAAAATTTTTTTTTTTGGGGTTTTTCGTTTGGTATCTGAAAGTTAGGGCTTTCTTTTCCTGAAATCTGCATTGATTGTATATGAAATTAGGATTTTTTTTTGTTCTATTTCTTTGTTCAAATCTGTTATTCATTTGTTGTTCCATAATTTATATGGAATCTGATTGCAGATTGTTTGGCCGTTTTTTATTTCCTTTTTTTTTTTTTTTTGAAATTTCAGTTGCTTGTCTCATTTCATCCTTTTTTTGTTTCCTTAAATCTGCTACTCACTTCTTGTGGAACAAATTTGATGAAATCTTCTTCAATGTCCTCGGCTCAAAAATTCCCCATTTTTAAGAATTTTGTCTTGCTCATCTCATGTTGTCTCTTTTTATCTGTTACAAGTTGCATTAGTTTTTGGAATCTGCTTGACCATATCTTATGTTGTCTCCTTTTTGAAAATTTTTAAGGCACCCAAAAACCATGGAGAAATTGTAGAACGAGGTGTGAGGAATAGCCGAAAGCAAACTAGATATATCAGAAGATGATTTAGAGAAACTTCCCTTCTTAAAGGCAGTGCGGAAAGAGAGCCTAAGGCTACATCCTCCTCTTCCTTTGCTGCTCACGAATCTACTCAAGATAGTTCGATATGGGGCTATGATATTGCACTTGGAACCCGGGTAATCATCAATTCTTGGGCAATTGGAAGAGATCCATTGTTGTCGCATAATCCTAATGATTTTCAGAAGATTTCATATTTTGTTAATAGTGTTAGCATTTGTATATTGTTTATTTTAGGGACAAGTAGAAGGTAATCTTATTTTAGTTAGACGGAAAAGACAATTTTGACTATAAAATAGAGCATGCTATTTTCTCTAATGTATTTTCTTTCCCGATTCTTGTTCAAGTATAAGTTACCTTGAATTTTGGTAAAAAAAAATAAAATAAAATAAAAAATAAAAAATAAAAAAATAAAAAAATATTGCCAGTAAATTTTATATATTATTAGTTAATAAAATATAATTTCATATTAATCAATAAAATATAATATTTCAATATAAGTTATGAAAAATGATATATTTTCAACATGTTTCATATTTTATTAATTAATAAAATATAATTTCATATTAATCAATAAAATATAATATTTTAATACAAGTTATGATTCAACATATTTCAAATTTTATTAATTAATAAAATATAATTTTTTTATTAATCAATACAATATAATATTTTAAAACGAATTATGGAATATAACATATTTTCAATAGATTTCATAATAGGATATTATATATTAGGGAAGACATGTTTATAGTTGACTCTCACTTATAAGTTCGTATTAAAGTTTTCGTTGAGATTTTCAATTTGACACCCATGTTGCGTATTTTTCGATTTTAATATAATAGTATAATTATAAAAAATATTCCAATTCATTGAAATACTTTCATCGTAGGAAAGACAGTTTAAGCTGGAAAAGTTTCAAAACTTATTTTTGGAAAGTGCATTCCCTTTATATATTACTAGTAACTAGTAATCACATCTGTGCGATTTACGAAAGATATAATTGATAATTATTTATTGATTGAGTTGTAAAAATACAATGTCCAACAAAAATAACACAATAAAGAACAAAAAAACTACTAGTATATACAAATGTTTGATAATTTATAATTTCCTTTTCTCCCTATTTGATTTCTTACTTAATCTAATATCCTGTATGAATAGAATAAACTTTCTTAGCACAAAATGAAATAAAAGAAGCAAGTAACTTGGATGCATAAATTGTGCATTTTATATATATATTGAAAAATACCAAAAAAGTAAACATAAAGTTGTGATTTCCATATTTCTTTTAATAGCTAATTGTTCATTATCTAGTGTTTTTAATCTATTTATGCGAAGTAAGATCTGAACACGTGACATATTCTATAATTTACAGTTTTGATTGGATGTCCGAAGTCGGCCTTACGGTTAATTGATTTCTAAGAATTGAAATGTTTATAATTTTCAAATCATAAAATGAAATAAAGATGTTAATAGACATTTACGGAATTAATTAATCGACTTCCCGAATAGTTCTATAAGAATTAATAATAGTTATCTTAATCCGGCAATTGATATTTAAATATATTAAACAAATATTTCATAATGAGGGTTAACGCATAAGACATAAGACTTTATTACTTTTTCATATAGAATTGATTATTCAAAAGTAATTTTTTTCAATGCTTATTCTTAATCACACATTCTTTAAAAATCAATTTTTGACAATTGCACATACTATTTTTTAATCACATATTGTAAAAATAAAATCACTTTTCACCTTTCATTTTCAACCTCTCGATTGATTTGACAATTATTTTATTTTTTATATCACTTTTCATCACTTCAAACGCACATTTAAAACTATTTTAATATATAAGCTCCATCAAACATACTCTTATTCAATGATTTTCAATGCAAAGTGACTTTTTATTTTTCATCTAGTAGTCGAGGAGTCATGACACCCAAAAAGATTTTTTGTGCGTGTTAAATAAATATGTTGACTGTATTCTATTTTTAAATATAATGAGTTTGCTAACACCTTTTATTTTTATTTTTGATTGATTTCAATGAACTAATTGTTAAAGTCTGTAATATATATTTTACAAATTGAACTAATGAATTTATCGGAACCTAAAATTGTAGAATTTAAAAGGATAATTGAATTTAATTATAAAGATTGGATATATATTATTTCTTTGAGTTTAATAAAAAAATTCGAAATTAATTATTTATGTCAAATTGAATTTAGTTAAGAAATGATAGATATCATTTTAGGACTTAAATGAGATAAATTAAAAATATTGGATATTGAAAAAATAAAAAACTATAATTAAAACTCTTACCTTTAGTAATTGAGACGATTTTACAAATGATATGTTTATAATTTGCTTTCATTTGTTAGTTTGTATTAAACTTCTCGTTGAGATCTTGAATTTGACACCGTATTGCATATTTTTCGACTTCAAAATAATGCAATAATTATCAAAAGAATATAAATAATGTAAAATTTTACTTTTTATAGATTTTATCCCACAAATCCATTAACTGAGCTCTCCTAATTTAGTTATTAACAACTACGACCAAACGAGACGTAAAGTGTTTTCCATCCAAGGTAAAAAAATATTTTAACAACTAATCCCAAAAGAAAATATTTTACTTATTTTCAAGGCAAATCACGAAAATGGAGATAATATAGAAAATATTTTCTATGGAAAAAAAAGGCAATCGAACACATCAAAAGTAGTGATGGAATGGGGGCGGATCGGGGTGATCCAAATTCGCTCCACGTGAATCAGGTTGGATCGAGTGCAATTTTATTCACTCCCAAATAAGACAAAGGAGGAGGACACACATTATTCAAAATTTTAGTTTGGGTTTTTCAAGTCATAAATCCATTTTTTTAGGGACTATTTTTTAAAAATTTTGCATCAGTTTTTCTTTATTATTATTATTTTCGAACTTTTTAAAAATGTTTGAAGTAGTTTAGGCTCTGTTCGACGGCTACTATAATCAATTTAAATTGATTTGGGCTTTCTTGATAAAATGTGTGATTAAAAGTTGGAGAGAAAAAATATATGTGGTTAAAAAGTGGTTTGGACAATTTTACATTATAGTAAAAAAAAATTAAGCCTCCTTCATTATAAATAGGTATTTAAACTGTAAAATTTCCAAAATTACTTTTTAATTACACATATTTTCTCTCTCCAATTTTTAACCAAATATTTTACCTAAAAAACCCAAATAATCAAATTAACCCACTCGATGTTCTGGAAATTTTCACTCCTAGAATCACGTCCGCTTTATCCATATTTTTCATATCAAAATTGTTGGCGAGCATTTTCTATGTTTTGCTAATGACTTCCATATTAGTCCCTAATATGAGCATGTCATCTACATAAAGGCAACCAATACGTATGCTTCTCCGAATTTCTTCGAATATACACATTTATCACATTCATTTATGATAAATCCATTCCTAATCATGACACTATAAAATTTTTCATGTCATTGTTTAGGAGCTTGCTTCAATCCATATAAGAACTTGATCAGTTTACATACTTTATGTTCTTGTCCTTTCATTATGAAGCCTTCTGGTTGCTCCATATAAACTCCCTTTTTTAATTCACCATTTAAGAATGCAGTCTTGACATCCATTTGATATATGTGCAAGTTATGCAAGGCTGCTATTGCAATTGAAACTTGGATAGATGTAATCCTTGTTACTGGTGAATAAGTGTCAAAGAAATCAATTCCTTCTTTCTGATGATATCCTTTTGCAAAAAGACGAGCCTTATATTTGTCTATTGAACCATCGGGTTTCAACTTTTTTTAAAAAATCCATTTGCAACCAATTGGTTTAATTCTATTAGGAAGATTAACCATTTGCCAAGTATTATTACTCATAATGGATTCGATCTCGCTATTTAAAACTTCTTTCCAGAAAGATGATTCTGGGCAAGACATAGCCTCTTTAAATGTTTGAGGCTCGTTTTCAATCATAAATGAAATAAAGTCTGGCCCAAACGATTTAGTAATTTTTGCTCGTTTACTCTTTCTTGGTTCAGACTCTTTATTTTCTTTAAACGCACTTTCATGTGTTCTCTTTTGAATATTCTCGAGAATATCTCTTTTACAGGGGAACGCATTTTCAAAGAATTCGACATCTCTAGATTCAATGATTGTATTAACGTGAATGACACTTATGTCAGATTTATGCACAAGAAATCTATAAGCACCACTATTTATTGCATATCTGATAAAGATGTAATTAATAGTTTTCGGGCCTAATTTGATTTTCTTAGGAGGTGGAATCGCTGCAAATCCAACTTTTGCCTAGCACCCTCACATTTTTAAGTATTTGTATGAAGGCATTCTACATTTCCATAATTCATAAGGTATTGAACCAGTTTTCTTATGAGCAACCCTATTTAGAATAAAGTTAGCAGTTAGAACCGCTTTCCCACACAAGTTTTGTCGTAACCCAGAACTGATAAGCATTGCATTAACCATATCTTTTAAAGTTCTATTTTTCCTCTCAGCAACTCCATTTTGCTGCAGAGTGTATGGAGCGATTTTTTCGTGAATAATCCTAAACTCAGAACAAAATTCATCAAAAAGTGATGACTCATATCCACCGCCTCTATCGGATCTCAATACCTTGATTGTCTTACAAAGTTGATTTTCAACTTCATTTTTGTAAGTGACAAATGCATTTAAAAATATCTGTTGTGATCATCAATAAACGTGATAAAATATTTTTTACCACTTCGAGATTGAATAAATTTTAAATTACAAATATCGCTATGTATCAAACCTAATGGATCCCTACTCCTTCTAATTAAATTAAAAGGTTTTTAGCGTATTTTTCTTCAACACAAATTTCACATTTATGTTTGTCTTCCGATTCAAGTTTAGGTATAGGTCCTAAACCTACTAGTTTTCGCAAGGAAGTGAGATTAACATGTCCTAGTCTACTATACCATAAAATAGAAGAATCAATTTTATTAATAACTTGTGGGTACAAATATTTGGACTTTTTGTCCACAACAGCAACATTGGCCTTAAACAGGCCATCTAGTAAATAACTCTTCCCAACATGCATACCCCACTTAGTAAGTACAAACTTATCATACACAAGTACCATTTTAAAGCCTTTCTTACTAAGTATAGACCGGGAAATTAAATTTTTCCTTATGTCTAGAACATGCCCCACTTCATTTAGCGTCAATTCTTTACCAGATGTGAATTTCAGAATCACTTTTCCAATTCATTGCAGAATTGCCCATGTAAAGATGTTCTTTATGTTCCAATTTCTTGTATTCCATGAACAGTCCTTTGTCTGTACAAATATGACGAGTGGCTCCAATGTCGACCCACCAATCCTTAGCATTTGATACTAAGTTAACTTCAGAAACAACTGCAGAAAGGTTCATATCGGCAACATTCGTAGAAATGCTATCTACTTCAGTCATATCGGCTTGGGGTAGTTCTTCTTCTGATTATCTTTTCTTTTTCGACAATCCTTCGCAAGATGCCCTGACTTTTTATAGTTAAAGCAATTTCCTTTAAACCGTTTTGCATCGTTGCTTATCCCTTTGTTCTTAGACGAGTTTGGATGCTTCCTTTTCATTTTTTAGACCCAAAGTCTTCCACTATGTTAGCTTTTGCTTCCATGTTACGCACAGAACTTTTCTTTTCTGCAACCCTATTGTATTCTTCAATACAAATTCGAACAATCATATCCTCCATTGACATCTCTTTGCACTTGTGCTTGAGATAATTTTTTGAAATCTTTCCACAATGGAGGTGGCTTTTCGATCATGGCTGCAATTTAAAAAGATTCACACAACTTCATGCCCTCCGCTTCAATATCATGCAGAATAACTTGTATCTCTTGAACTTGACTCATTATCGTCTTTGTGTCAACCATCTTGAACTCCAAAAATTTATCGATGATAAACTTCTTTGTCTCGGCATCTTCTGTTTTATATTTTTTGTCAAGAGAATCCCATAACTCCTTAGCCGTCTTTTAGGAACAACACACATTATACAATGTGTTGTCCAAACCGTTGAGAATGTAGTTGCAGCATAAGAAGTCTGCATGTTTCCTTGCTTCAATGGCCAACTGCATGTTTTTGACAGTAGCATTCTCCTCGATTTGTGCAGGACATTCTTCACGCAAGAACTTGACCAGATTCAACGTTGTCAGATAAAACAACATCTTTTGTTGCCAACGTTTGAAATCTGTACCATTGAATTTTTTCGATTTTTCATATTGAGATGCTGGCGGCATGACAAATTGATTGGACCTCGAACTATGTCCAATTGCATTATTTGATACAGAATTCTTTCAATTAACATCAATAGTATTTCTCGTTACATTTTTCATATTTCTGTAAAACACAATTACAGAAATCCAAGATTAATACACTAAATCACGTAATTAAATTACGTAATAGAAATAGTGTATGAAATATGTCTTAAGATTGTTGTCAAAAGTGACGGGAATAATAATAAAAATAAAATAAAAAATGAAAACAAAAATGTAGAAGGGAGATGAAGGGAGGTATGCCGAAGCAAATCTCCTCAAGACAAATTTCGCCCCTAACAAAGGTGTCAATAAGACCAAAGGACATCTAACTCCCAAGATATAACGCTTCTTCCAAAGTTGGTACTGCACTATACCCACTTTGTCGGTCAAACCAAAGTCCGACTTATATTCTTCTAGGACGGAATGAAAATCGAGCTTTTTAGAGAATTCCATAAATTATTTTCACAGGATTTTGTTAAAAATAGAATTTCGAGAGAGAGAAAAGGAGAATATAAAAATCAAAATATGATTTGGTGTGAAGAAATTGAAAAATGAGATGTCATATTTATAGAATTTGAAGTATCTTTTGGAAAGGGTGTGTGTCTTTTTTGAATGGGTTCACAAATTGATCTAAATTATCTTGAGACGTTGGATCAAGATCTGACGATCCAGATTAATTCCTAGATTGAATGCATCCATTCACCATCTCATGCACCTACTCACCTTTCCATGCAGACGTCATGCAAAATCGATGCCTCGTCACCATTCACGCGTGTGCCAACTCACCGAGCCTCCCAATTCCATGTCACTGAGCCATGATTTCAATTACGAAAACTTTAAGGTTCCTCAATGCTCCTCGCGACGATGCGTACATGCAAAGTATGCTTCTAAAGCGCCAAATGCGAACTTTGCGACATGCGTGGGCCAGTACCAAGATCGAGGTCGGGGTCTCTGGCCCGAGCACGGGTGGTGCTATGCACCATCTTGAGGTCGCTAGCCATGTAAGGCACTAGTGACTAGCCAGATGCTAATCATGATGTAGGTAGACTATTAGTTGTATCAAATTACAACTTTGAATAATATCCCAGTACATAAACAAGTTATTTTTCTTGTAAACTTTCTATGTGGGATACAAGTTACCATATATAAGACACTTAAAGTGGATTTTTAGAATATTGAGCATTTTATCGGATACTTTTCCAATTCATCCAATTAATTAATTATATAGTCCATGTTATTAAATATACAACATTTAATAACCCAATTAATTTTCCATTAATTCAATTAATTCCAACATTATGTAGGTCACATTTTTATGTTAGCCTTAGGACCCGTTAGACAGCTGTCAAATCAAGGAATTTAAATATGTGTTCGGTTGGAAATTAATTTGTAATCATTACAAAAATTTAAATTACACAATTTCTCATACCACTTTTTAACCATCCAATTTTTAACCCTTCATCTTACCTAGAAAACATAAATAAATCAATAAATAATTTTCATTCCTTGATTTGACACAAAACATTCCATATTAAATTTAAAAGAACACACCTTAAATTATAAGGTCAGTTCGGTTGCTACAAAAATAGAATTGACATTATAATGTTGATTTATTTGGATTTTCTAGATAAGATGTGTGGTTAAAAATTGGAGAGAAAAAATGTGTATAGTTAAAAAAAAAAAAAAGGTTTGAGAAATTGTGTAAATTAATTTGGGGCAATCATTGTATTTTAATTTGAATGCTGAACGAAGCATATGTGATTTATTTAAATTTTCTAGGTAAGATGTATAGTTAAAAATTGAAGAGAGAAAATATGTGTAGTTATATATAGTATGAAAAATTGTACCAATTATAATTTGAGTTTTAAATTTCTAACAAGTACAACTTTTTGCTGATTTATTTTTCATGGCACAAGTTACCTGACCATTTCTTTTTTGTTAAGATGGTTTTAGCTAGACTACAATAAACTTTAAATGAGTAGAACATAAGAATCTTTCCACAATGGAAAATAATATCTCGATATAATGAAATAAAAAATTAAACACCTAAATCATCAAAAAGAAAGTTTAAAGTTTAAACACGTGAATCATCAAAAAGAAGGTTTTTATCATTATTTTTAAAGTTTTCATTTTATTTAAAATGTTGGATTGATTCTTAAATGCCTCTCTTAAGTTAAAAGTATTGGGATTATTGGTTTAAAATCAAACAAGTCCTTAAAAAATGCTATCTTGTTTAGAAATGCTATATTGTTTAGTATAAATTTAAATGACATTTCAGAAATTACTTAAAGTAACATATGCAAAAATAAATAAATGACTTACAATTATAAAATCGATTGGGAACTATTTTTTGTTTTGTTGTTCTGTTAATGAAGTGCCCCGCCCCAAGTACCTTTATTAGACTTGAAGAGAGACATACGCCGACGATAGATTTTAAATATAAATTCAAAACCTATCATCAAAGCTCGTAAAATCTAAAATTTTCTGAAATAATTTGACAATATTGCCTTTAATAATTAACACATATATTATTACCCTATTTTTCAAAAATAATTTCAAATCACAATTTTCAACATAGAAGTAGTTCCACACACGGTTTAATATCGATGAAATTAGTTTACAAAATACATTCCCTATATTCGTATAAAACAACACGTGGAAGAGCTCAACTATATTTACATGACATATGAAATAATTACAACCCATAAAATCTACAAAGTTTTCAAAAGACAAAAGTGTTCAAAATTAACATCATGTGATCATGTCCACCTTTTCTTTTCTAAAACTTGATGTCACAGGCTAAGCGTACCAAAAGTCGCTCAACTTCAGTTGTCACCTGAAAGAAATTTATATGGGAAAAATAGGTGAGCTAATAAACTCAGTGAGTATCCCAATTTCCTTTGAATTGGAGCACACATGCTCGTAACATATCTTCCAGTGTTTGGATAGTCCTCTCTGACTGACCATCTGTTTGAGGATGAAAAGCTGTACTAAAATGTAGTTTAGTACCCAGAGCTTTTTGTAAACTTGGCCAAAATTTAGAAGTAAAGCGCGAATCTCGATCTGAAACTATCGATACTGGTGCTCCATATGAACCCACTATCTCATCAACATACAGCTTTGCTATTTTCTCTAGAGAATCAGTGGCTTTTATAGGTAAAAATCTTGTAGTCTTTGTCAATCTGTCCACAATAACCCAAATACCATTATGACCATTTTGAGTGCGAGGAAGCCCAAAGAGAAAATCCATAGTAATATGTTCCCATTTCCATTCTGGAATGGGTAACGTCTATAGAAGTCCCGCTGCTTTCTGACGTTTAGGCTTCACTTGTTGACAGATAAGACATTTAGATACATACACAGCTATCTCTTTCTTCATTCCTGGCCACCAGTAATATTCTCTCAATGTTCGATACATCTTGGTACCTCCAGGATGCATAGCATAAGCTGAGCTATGAGTTCCTCTAGAATTTCTTTCTTCAATTCGGGATCATTAGAAACACATAATCTTTTTCCCTTCATTAGGGCTCCATCGTCTCTAATACTATAATCTGTGTGCATTCCCTCTGTAACTTCTTTCATCAATCTACTGAGAACTGAATCCTGAGCTTGCTTCATTCGTATCTTATCAATTAAAATGGGTCTTACCTGAAAATTCGCAAGTAATGCTCCGGAGCTTGTCACTACTAACTGAGCCTGTAATATTCTTAATTCTCCAATCAATGCAGAACATACTGCATGGGATTGTCTTGCAGAACTAGAGGCCTTTCTGCTAAGCGCATCTGCAACTGTATTAGCCTTTCCTGAGTGATAATTTATCGTACAATCATAATCCTTTATCAGTTCTAGCCATCTCCTTTGCCTCAAGTTCAACTCCTTCTGATCAAAAATATACTTTAAACTCTTGTGATCTGTATAAATGTGGCACTTTTCTCCATACAAATAATGTCTCCAGATTTTTAAAGCAAGGACAATTGCCGCTAGCTCTAAGTCATGTGTTGGATAATTTATTTCATGCTTCTTTAACTGACGGGAAGCATATGCTATCACCTTTCCATTTTGCATCAATACACACCCTAGACCTTGTTGTGAAGCATCACTGTATATTACATATTCTTCTCCTGGAATTGGAAGTGCAAGTATTGGAGCTGAAGTTAATCTTTGTTTCAATTCTTGGAAGCTCCTTTCACATTCATCTGTCCATTGAAATCTTTCATTCTTTCTTGTCAAACTGGTAAGAGGTAAGTCAATTTTAGAAAATCCTTCTACAAAACGACGATAGTAACCTGCAAGCCCAAGGAAACTTCTTACTTCTGTCACATTTGTAGGTTTCTCCCATTTAGTGATTCCTCAATCTTCTGGGGATCAATATAAATGCCTGTTGCTGATATTACGTGGCCCAGAAATACAACTTTTTTCAACCAAAATTCACACTTACTAAATTTAGCATATAACTTCTTCTCGCGTAAGGTTTGCAAAACCATCCTGAGGTGTGTAGCATGCTCCTCTTTACTTTGAGAATACACTAGAATATCATCAATAAATACTATCACAAACTTATCCAAATATGGACAAAACACCCGATTCATCAAATCCATAAAAGCAGCTGGAGCATTCGTCAACCCAAAAGGCATCACCAGAAACTCATAGTGACCGTATCGAGTTCTAAAAGCAGTTTTCGATATGTCAGCATCCTTAATCTTCAGTTGGTGATATCCGGATCTCAAATCAATTTTTGAAAATATCGCTGCACCTCTAAGCTGATCAAACAATTCATCAATCCGGGGCAAGGGGTATTTATTCCGAATCGTCAATTTATTGAGTTGCCGATAATCTATACATAACCGCAGGGTGCCATCTTTCTTTTTCACAAATAAAACCAGTGCTCCCCATGGCGATGAACTCTGCCTTATGAACCCCTTATCGATCAGTTCTTGTAATTGAGTCTTTAACTCCTTGAGCTCTGTTGGAGACATTCGGTATGGTTGCTGCGCAATAGGAGTTGTTCTCGGGGTAACATCTATAGTGAATTCAATTTCCCGATCATGGGGTAAACCTGGGAGATCATCTGGAAATTCTTGCACTATGGGTGTATCCTCCAGTTTCAGCTTGCTCACACTTCTGTCAAGTACATTTGCTAAATACACTTCACAACCCTTTCGAAGTAATTTCCTAGCTTTAATAGCTGAAATCACGCAAGAAGGAATAACCTGACGTTGGCCTACAAATACAGCCACTGGGTGATCCGGCCGCTTGAACATCACTTCTTTTCGAAAACAATCAATTGAGGCATGATTTTTCGCTAAGAAGTCCATACCCAAAATGACATCAAAATCATGAAGTAATATTGGAATTAAATTAGCCCTTAACTCCTAATCACAAATTTTAATACTACATTCTTGATAAATTCTATCAGTTAGAAATGACTCCCCAACTGGGGTGGTTATCACTAGACAATTTCCCAATGGTTCGGGATTACGATTCACGTATATAGAAAATGCGTTTGAAATGAAAGAATATGTAGCTCCAGGATCAAATAAAACACGAGCATCTTTATCAAAGATAGATAGTATACCTGTAACTACATCAGGAGACTCCTCAGCTGCCTGTTGTGTCAAGGAAAATATTTTACCCTGAGACTTGGGTCGTCCTGGCTGTCCCCGTGTCTGAGATCCTGCATTACTGCCTACGGTTGTTTGCATCCCCTTTACTGCACTAGTACCTTCCACTTTCTTCGTAGGGTTTTGACTAACTCTGGTATTACAAAGATTTTGCTGAGGTACAGATCTGGATGACATTCCACTCTCTTGTGTCAATAGTGGACAATCCCTTTTGATATGGCCCACTTGTCCACACTGGTAACACACTTTACTTCCCTTTAAGCATTCTCCCGTTTGAAATTTTCCACACTGTAGGCACTGAAAACGATTCACACTGCCAGATCCTTCTTTTTGCCCAGGGAAGGATGCATCTGGTAAGAAGATCTGGGGCTGGGACTGCTGCATTGTGTTTCGTCTAATCTGGGACTGTCGACTATCTTGCATTTTCTGTCTAAAATTTCCTGCCGCAGGGGGGCCTGGGTAAGATCTCTTACCCCCTTTTTGAAATCTACCCCGTGCCTCCGACCCTGTCTGACCATTGCTACTCTTAAATTGTGATTGTTCCTGTCTCTTCCATTTATCTGTTATGCTTCCTTCCACCCTCATAGCTGCCTCAACCAACTTCCCAAAATTTTTCCATTCAGATACAGTTACAGCAGTTCTAATTTCTTCTCTCAATCCCCTTTCAAATCTCTTACATTTGATAACTTCATCTCGAACAAGAACCTCAGCATATTTAGATAATTCAATAAATTTCTTCTGGTATTCTGTTACTGTCATCGACCGTTGCACCAAATTCAAAAACTCATTCTGTCGAGCATCCCTATACGAGAAGGGGTAATACGTCTCATAGAAAGCATCTTTAAAAGTCTTCCAGGTAACACTAGAACGATTATGATATCTAAGTAACACCGTCTGCCACCAGTCATAGGCCCCTTCCTCTAGCAAAAATGTAGCAAGACGTAATTTCACACCATCAGGACATCCCATAACATCAAATATCCTTTCAAGCCTCAAAATCCATGTCTCTGCAGCTGTTGGATCAGCTGTACCTATAAAATTCTTCGCTCCTAATTTCATAGCTCTCTTGATGCTAAATTCCTTTCTAGTTTCGTGACTAGGAGGCTCATTAGGCTACTGAACTGACACCTCTACTCTCTCAGTCTCTCCTACGTTACTTCCTTCGGGTATAACTGGAATTTGAGGCAACTCTGCTGGTAGACTGGGAGCTCGCCCCTTTCGTGGTGGCATGATCACCTATGATGTAATTAAGATAAAAGAAATTTTAAAATATAGAAAACAATGCTTAAGAAAACTCAAAACAGGGCTCTGATACCACATTGACATGCCCCGCCCCAAGTACCTTTATTAGACTTGAAGAGAGACATGCGCCGACGATAGATTTTAAATATAAATTCAAAACCTATCATCAAGGCTCGTAAAATCTAAAATTTTCTGCAATAATTTGACAATATTGCCTTTAATAATTAACACATTTATTACCCTGTTTTTCAAAAATAATTTCAAATCACAATTTTCAACATAGAAGTAGTTCCACTCACAGTTTAATATCGATGAAATTAGTTTACAAAACACATTCCCTATATTCGTATAAAACAACACGTGGAGGAGCTCAACTATATTTACATGACGTATGAAATAATTACAACCCATAAAATCTACAAAGTTTTCAAAAGACAAAAGTGTTCAAAATTAACATCATGTGATCATGTCCACCTTTTCTTTTCTAAAACTTGATGTCACAGGCTAAGCGTACCAGAAGCCGCTCAACTTCAGTTGTCACCTGAAAGAAATTTATATGGGAAAAATAGGTGAGCTAATAAACTTAGTGAGTGAAAAACTCAATAACAAACCATTTTTCCCAAATTTTGTTTCCGTAAAAAAAAAAAAAAACATCATCATATAACAACAATACAAAATTCACCAAAGTTCTCATATCATAAACTTATAGATTGTATTTCATTATATCAAACCACATGCACGCAATGTGTTAACTTGAGCCACTGGTAACCCGTGGCCCCTTCGCCAATGTGGCATAATTAAACAACTTGAGCCCTAAGCCCCTTCTCCCGTAGGACGCATATTTAAACAGCTTGAGCCCTAGGCTCCTTCTCCCATAGGAGGCATTTACTTATCAACATCGAGTATCACTTAGCAAAATTTTGCATTAAAATCATAATTAACAATTCACACTTCACATCATTTTTCATAACTTTCACATTATCTTAAAATCATGAAATGTCATTCATATCATATAAAACTTTTCAAAGATAAGTCATAACATTTATGAATACCACAGAAAACATCATAAATAATTTCTTTTCTAAAGAGTAAGAAAGAGAGTTTTCCACTCACGATTAAATATTTTAGTTTGGTTTGTATGCTTTTCCAATCTCCTCAATTTCACCTGTAATACACAATGTAAACCAACTTACATTCCAATCTTTCCAAGAATTTTCTACCCTTTTCTATACCTTACTTATATTATGTATTTCCCAATTCCACAAGTAATTATGATTTTCTTACATTGGTAATCATCATAAATCCTATAATTCATGCAATTGGTGATGGTTCTATAATTTGTAGACCAAACATTATCTTTGTAAAAAAAATTCAGCATACCCCATTTTTCTACATTTTGGAATTCAAGCCAATTTCATCAAAAATTCCATTTCTTCCTTCACATATATCATTTCCCCATTCACATACCAATTTCATGAGATTCAACATTATAAGAAATAAGTTCATAATTCACCTTCATACTTCTTAGCCCACTTGATATGGAAACTAACATAATTTCATCATATTTGCTAAATTCTAATTTATAGAAAATTTCTATACCAAAAGAAACATATGAACAAGATTATGATTCATTCTTCAATTCCATCCCAAAATTTCATAAACCCTAGGTTTTCAAATCCCTTCCAAGTTGTAAGAAAATCAAAGAATTCAAAGAAGAAAAATATTTCTTATCTTGTTGAGATGTCTCCTCTTTCCCTTCCTTTTATTTTCTTAAATTTTTTGCAAAATTTTTCCTTTCTTTCTTCTCAAAATTTCAGCTCTCATTCTCTTTTCTAAGCTCTCTCTTTCTTTTATTTTTTTAAGCGGTGGTTTATGATAAGAATAAGGATTAAAAGAGTGGTTAAGGGAATGAAAATATCTATCAAAATTTATCTTTTTCTCTCTATCAAGATAGACAGAAAAGCTATGCAGATAAACGTCGGAGGGACCTCGAATTCCAGATTGGAGAGAGGGTGTTTCTACATTTATCACCTTGGAAGGGAGTGCTTAGATTTTGGAAGAAGGGAAAACTTAGCCCAAGGTATATTGGTCCATATGAGATTAGTGAACGAGTTGGCCCGGTTGCTTATCGACTGAGATTACCTTCCGAGTTATCGAGAATTCATGATGTATTTCATGTTTCGATGCTTCATAAGTATATTTCTGATCATTCTCACATTTTGGAACCACAACCAATAGAGATAACAAAAGATTTAACTTATGAGGAGCAGCCCATTAAGATAATAGATCGGAAAAAACAAGTACTGCGTAATAAAACCATTCCATTGGTTAAAGTTCTCTGGAGGAATCACGCTGTTGAAGAGGCAACATGCGAAAGCGAAGAGCAGATGAAACAAAGATATCCTCAACTCTTTTGACTCCTAATGTGTAAATTCCGAGGACGAAATTTTTTAAAGGGGGTAAGTATTGTAATACCCTGATTCACGTATTTTTTTTTTAAAAGGTTACTAAGTTTAGAATTATTTTCTTGTGTCTTTAATTATATGTTGTAGAATTTTTTTTATTATAGTATATAAAAATGGAATTGGTGAAGGTAAAGACCAAAAATTATGGAAGTTCCGGACTTGTCATTTTTTTTCCGGTATTACATAAAATTGCGTAAAAGTTTCAGGGATTAGATTGAACGGGAGCCTAAGGTTGAGGACCAACTTGTAGATGGATGGAATTAAAAAAAAGAAAAAGAAATGGAGCAACTCTATGTCGGTTTAGTGAGAGAGAGAAAGATAAATTTTGATAGATATTTTCATTCCCTTAACCACTCTTTTAATCCTTATTCTTATCATAAACCACCGCTTAAAAAAATAAAAGAAAGAGAGAGCTTAGAAAAGAGAATGAGAGCTGAAATTTTGAGAAGAAAGAAAGGAAAAATTTTGCAAAAAATTTAAGAAAATAAAAGGAAGGGAAAGAGGAGACATCTCAACAAGGTAAGAAATATTTTTCTTCTTTGAATTCTTTGATTTTCTTACAAGTTGGAAGGGATTTGAAAACCTAGGGTTTATGAAATTTTGGGATGGAATTGAAGAATGAATCATAATCTTGTTCATATGTTTCTTTTGGTATAGAAATTTCATAGAAATTAGAATTTAGCAAATATGATGAAATTATGTTAGTTTCCATATCAAGTGGGTTAAGAAGTATGAAGGTGAATTATGAACTTATTTCTTATAATGTTGAATCTCATGAAATTGGTATGTGAATGGGGAAATGATATATGTGAAGGAAGAAATGGAATTTTTGATGAAATTGGCTTGAATTCCAAAATGTAGAAAAAGGGGGTATACTGATTTTTTTTACAAAGATAATGTTTGGTCTACAAATTATAGAACCATCACCAATTGCATGAATTATAGGATTTATGATGATTACCAATGTAAGGAAACCATAATTACTTGTGGAATTGGGAAATACATAATATAAGTAAGGTATAGAAAAGGGTAGAAAATTCTTGGAAAGATTGGAATGTAAGTTGGTTTACATTGTGTATTACAGGTGAAATTGAGGAGATTGGAAAAGCATATCAACCAAACTAAAATATTGAACCGTGAGTGGAAAACTCTCTTTCTTACTCTTTAGAAAAGAAATTATTTATGATGTTTTCTATGATATTCATAAATGTTATGACTTATCTTTGAAAAGTTTTATATGATATGAATGACATTTCATGATTTTGAGATAATATGAAAGTTATGAAAAATGATGTGAAGTGTGAATTGTTAATTATGATTTTAATGCAAAATTTTGCTAAGTGATACTCGATGTTGATAAGTAAATGCCTCCTACGGGAGAAGGGATCTAGGGCTCAAGCTGTTTAAATATGCCTCCTACGGGAGAAGGGGCCTAGGGCTCAAGCTGTTTAAATATGCCTTTTACGGGAGAAGGGGCTTAGGGCTCAAGTTGTTTAATTATGCCGCCTTGGTGAAGGGGCCACAGGTTACCAGTGGCTCAAGCTGACACATTGCGTGCATGTGGTTTGATATAATGAAATACAATCGATAAGTTTATGATATGAGAACTTTGGTGAATTTTGTATTGTTGTTATATGATGATGGAATTTTTATTTTATTTTTTTATTTATTATTTATTTATTTATTTATTTTTTTACGGAAACAAATTTTGGGAAAAATGGTTTGTTATTGGGTTTTTCACTCACTGAGTTTATTAGCTCACCTACTTTTCCCATATAAATTTCTTTCAGGTGACAACTGAAGTTGAGCGACTTCTGGTACGCTTAGCCCGTGACATCAAGTTTTAGAAAAGAAAAGGTGGACATGATCACATGATGTTAATTTTGAACTCTTTTGTCTTTTGAAAACTTTGTAGATTTTATGGGTTGTAATTATTTCATATGTCATGTAAATATGGCTGAGCTCCTCCACGTGTTGTTTTATACGAATATAGGGAATGTGTTTTGTAAACTAATTTCATCGATATTAAACCGTGGGTGGAACTACTTCTATGTTGAAAGTTGTGATTTGAAATTATTTTTGAAAAACGGGATAATATATGTGTTAATTATTAAAAGAAATATTGTCAAATTATTTCAGAAAATTTTAGATTTTACGAGCCTTGATGATAGGTTTTGAATTTATATTTAAAATCTATCGTCGGCGCATGTCTCTATTCAAGTCTAATAAAGGTACTTGGGGTGGGGCATGTCAGTTAATATTTAAAAACGTTTTTATTTTGAATTGGGTCTTGGTTTCTTTAATTCAAAGGGTCTAGCTTTGGTCAGAATATGAATCAGAATTTTTCTTGTTAAAATTACAGGAATGCCTACTTTTAAATATCAAAATTCAAATATAAGATCAAACTTAAATAACTTCAAATTTCAAGTTGTAAATAAAATTTCAAAAATTAATTAATAAATTAAAATAACCAAAAATTAAATTAAATATCAAATTTCACACCACACCCAAACCCTAAATTATTTTCTATCCAATATTACATTCTTTGAGACTCTCACCATCTCAACAGAGACCCAACTTCCCTCCCACAGTCATACAAAAGCCAACAGGAATCCGACCCTGGTTCTAGAGTCACCGGAAAGGCCACTGTTGGCAGTCGTGATTTCAAGGTAAACATGAAGCTAGAGGTGGCGACGATTTTGAAGGTTGCAGCTACGAGATCGGGCCGCTGCTTCTAGATCGGGTGGTACTACTGCTTCGACTCGAAGTGATGGAGAGTCAGAGGCCGTGATGGTGGTGAGGGAGGGAGTGGAATTTTGATATTGATATTTGGAGATGGGGCAGAGAGTTTTCTGGTGGTGATGGAGGCTGTGATGAGTGTGATGGTGGCACCGTGGTGCTTAGCTTCTGAACTTGCGGTGTGGCAATGACGGGTGATGCCTGCTTTTTTTTTTTTTTTTTTTTGAGGTTGAGGTTGATGTGGCAGAGGCAGCCACAATTTTTAGGCGGTACCGTCGCAGTGAGGTGGTGTTGAGATGGTTGTAGTTTTTGTGAGATAAAACGTTTTATTAGGACTTAATATTTTGATAAATATGACTTAAAAAAGTTGAGACCTAATTATTGATAAATTGTGAGTAGAAATAAAATAATTGTGACCTAATATAATTCGATAACTGTGACTTGAAAGATTCATAATCTAATAATTTGATAAGTTGTGATTTAGAAACAAGTATGAATCGATTAATTTAGAACTTGTGACCTGCTAATTTGATAACTTGTGACTTTGAAACGTAATTTTTTTTTTTTTTTTTTTATTGTGACATGGAATCAGTTCAATTTGTGACCTATTATTTTATAATTTGTGACTTTAAAATCAATTTCTAATCTAAAAGAATTGTTTTGTGACCTAAATCACATAGTGTTGTGACTTCAATATATATAATTAATAAAATATTTTTAATTAATTAATTTTAACTAAAATCTGAGTTGTGAAAATATACAAGTTTTATCTCAATTTTGAAATTTGCATTTATAATTACCTTATTTTTGTATTTTTCCCATTTTTCTTTAAGGCCCTGTTCCGCGGCCGGTTTTACAAAATTTAAATTATTTAGTTGATTTATTTATATTTTCTAGGTAAGATATTGAGTTAAAAATTAGAGAGATAATGTGTGATTAAAATGTGGTTTGAAAAATTGTGTTAATTAAATTTTTTTTTTTTTCCAATTTAATTCAAGCCGCCAAACAAGGCCTAAAACTATTTTTTGGCTGCAAAGACTCTCTCACCTTCAAAACTGAAACAGAAACTTGCATTTTTCACCAAAATTGATCTTCATTTTCTTGCCTTGATTGTGCATAATTTGTTTGATTACTTTTGGGACTTTTTACAAGGAGAGATAATGCTCGTCGAGAGGAGCAAAGTAGTGTTTTCGATTTTTCCAATCGGAGGTTGAAAGCCTACATAATTTCTAGTTGAAGTATCGGTCGAAATCTCGATTTTGTTATGTTCGTGATGATTTGAATCAAATGTTAATTGAGGTATATTGATCCTACAAAAAGTTTTACACGACAACCACCAACTGATTCTTCTTCTTTTGTTGTAAACAGCTCCTTCAGTTTGAAACGACCTACAATTTTGGAATCTTAACATAATAAACTGAAAACACCAGATTTCCATTCCTACAACATTTGCTAATTTTCGGCCAGATTTCATTTAATCATTTTTGTTTCATAGTCACTGATCCGAATACCGATTTTCACAAACAAATTTTTGATTTCCGATATGTATGTATGTATGTCAGCAAAGAAATTATACGAATAATGGCCACTACATAAAACAATAAAAGGTTTATTTACCTCTGGAAGATGCATTGATTTCAATTCTTTAGAATAAAGATAATCTGTAACGATTTTACCAAAGTATTGTGTCGAACAAGTTCATTGCACGTTCATTATGAAAAATATATGGATTTATACATCATAAACTTGTTACCTAAAAATATTTTTAAGGTAAATTGTTACGGTCCAATATTCATTGTGTAAAAGCTTTACTTGTACTTCTCTTGCAACATCACCAGCACCAGCAATTTGACTTCAGAAATAAAAATGGAATTGAAATTTGTTTAATTAATAGTTCCTGGTGTAATTTGAGTTAAAATAAAAAATAAAAAAATCCCGATACTCCTGAAGTACCGTGATCATCAACTAAGATATTACTAATAAATGGCAAATCAATCCATTAAATGAATAACAAATTTAATTCAAATATTGAGACGCATAATAAGAGGGTGGGAGTGAGGATTGCTGGTATGGAAGTGAGATTATTATAGTTCTGTTATTAGAATCAGACTTGGGCTCGTTTTCAGCGGCGGAAAATTAAATGGGAAGAAGACAAAAAAAATTATCTAGAAAATACAAATAAATCAACAAAATAATTTACATTCCATTTATATCCTACGGAACAGTGCCTGTTGGACGCATGCAGAGTACAATACCTTCCCGTCAACGAAGTCACAAAAAACTTTTCGTCATTGCAAAATTGAAAAGAGAGGGAAAAGATGTTGAATCTAAAAGTATTATTACACGCAGCTGATCACCTTGCCTCAAAATCTGATAGAGCTACAAGTTATACAATATGAAGATACTCGTAGATAGATCCAATAATCCATCCCTATTTTTTTGAATAAACAGCAATTCAATTCAAATACTTCAATATCTGTATGGCAAGAAAAAGGGTACGTTTTTAAAGAACTAGAAAAGACTGGCAGCAGTGACATTGCTATTTTTTATGATAACAAGACTAGAATACCAGGTAAATCCTTGAGCAACTAAAAAGGCTAAAGCAAAATTTTGTTGGCAATTTTTAGTAGTTATTAATTATATTATAACTAAAAAACCTGGGAGAATATTTTCAGCAACATTTTCAAAGTATATACAGTTACAGAATTTTTTCATGAGTTTGTTGCATTGAGTTACTAAAAACAATAAACACCTTCGGTGAACATGGAAGAACAAGGGGTTGTTTGGTGTTGAGAGTTATTCAGATAAATTTTGAGCTTTTTGGAGAATGTGCTTAAAAAGTTGTTAAAAAGTGTGAAACGTAATGTGTATCGAAAAACTGTGAGGTTGAAAATGGATTTGAGGGAAAAAAATCTACAAAATCCACTTGGATAAACAAGGTCTAAAAGATGCGGGCTTGAAAGAAGAGTAGGGAATACAAGGAAATCCAAAAGTTACCAGGCCGATTAGAGTCACCATCCTTCTTCTATGGAACAGCTTTTTCCAAGAACTCCATAATCGTGCTCCAATATCGATCACCACCAGACAACCATGTATCCATATGCATGCCATCAGGGAATTCCACAAATGAACATTGCTGATTGCGTGCAGCTGCTTTAGCAAATAACATCTGCATGTGGGACGGTGGAACCATTTCATCTTGCAGTCCAGAGAGGAAAAGAATTGGTTGTTTGATCTGCAATTCAAAACATCAGCAAAAGGTTAATCCAATTGCTTTTAGCTTAAAAGACTAAAAGCATGTTTGCCTATGCTTAAAATCCGTACATGCAGACAACAAAAAGCCAGTCTTTTAGCGGCTTTAAGCACGGTTAAACATGCTTTTGATCAATGATGCCAAAAGCCTGTCAGCAGAAATAAGTACAATATTTATCTGAACAGACTACTTTTAACCAGTTTTCATTTAGTAATCGTGCCTCTTGAACCTAGGAACCACATTTTATCCAAAACTTGCATTACGTGAAAGTCGATTGTGAATGCAGAAGAGTGCATGAAACAAAGGGTTGCACCCAAATAAATTATGGCAACTACGCAACAAAAATAAATCACTCCACCAGATGCATCTGCATGTATCTTCTTATGAAACTTTAACTATTAATACTAATTGCATCACGTCAAAAATACCATAAAAAGGGCTCATCATATGCTCGGCCTCTATGTATTGTTAGCTACCAAACCTTTAAGATTTAATTGAGGAAGACAAGCATTTACAGTACATAGCCTGAGGGTGATATCATAGCAGTCAAAAGATAGTAAAACTTCTAGCATATGTACAAAATGAAATGTCAGACGTGCTTAAAGCATACCCTCTAAGAAGTATATGCATAAAAATAGCATAGATACATAATCAGAGTTCAATCACTAGTAATCTCACCTCACCAATGACATCAATGGTGTTCCATGGAGAACGAACCAGAAAATTCAGAACTCCCGGACCCTTTGAGCCACTCTTCCTAATAAACAACTTGAGAAAGGGTAATAGCACCCCAGCCATATCAAGAATAGAAGTAAAAGTGTTCTCGAGTATTATTGCAGTCACCTGCAATAAAGATACACCAAGGTTAGTGCAAGTCAAAGATTGGCATACCTCATATTTAAACTAAGAATTAGATTGAACCAAATTACAAAGAGAGGACTTCTAGAGAGATGTACAGAAAAATAAAATCTTGAATGAAAGGTGCAAAAGGATGAACAGGGCATGGGTACAAATAATCCATACACAAAACAAACAACAAAGAGCAGTACAATAATATTATTCAGCTGGAACAGGAAGATGCAGTACATAGAATGCACCAGGTGACAATTATCAAAACAGTTAATAGCATAAAATGTACCAAGAGAATAACCAGATCCTGCTTGTCAAAGTGGCATTATTATCCACAACCTAGGAAATGGGAAAACAACTGACCATATGTTTCAAATAGATTATAATTATTTTTAAAAAAAAAAGAGTTTGCAGGCTTGCTTAGAACAAAAAACAAAAATAGTGGCATACAAGTACAAATTAATAAAACAAAGCATTTGCTGATAAAGAATTTCGAATATACAAACTGCTACGATTCCTTACATTTTTCCAATCAATATACAACTTAAATACTAAATCAATTTCTTGGGCATAAAATTAAGCAACTTTCTGATTCATCATCCATGTTTTGCAAGCTTGTTATTGCTTTTCAATTCATGTTCCCAGTCTTCCAGCTACTAAGATAAATAGAAATAAGACCCAAAAAAATTAAAGGGAAAACATATCATAGATACAAGGAAACAATTCAAATCCATTTATAGCATCTGTCAAGCAGTTTACCAGCCTTACATTAAAGCTCTAATAAATTCAACCAGTAATTTTGATGTGAATGATTTGTATATTTGACCTTTAACACCTGACCACCCCCACCCCCACCCCCAAAAAAAAAAGATAGAAAGAAAATGGAACACTTGAACAAGGATAGAACAGGTATCAGAATATTAAAATAGATGCCATCATCCTAGACACCAACCCACCAATATCCTTTACATAAAGAGTCTGTTCACTTCAAGGACCCCCAATCCCCACCCTCACTTTCTCTGCTTTTTCTCTGCCCAAGCAAGAGATGAATCGCTCCCAATCTGCACTAACTTTGAAGTTACTCATGGAAATTATCAGGAAGATGCAACATGTGAACAAGGCAACTAAATCAACAAAAAAGGAACTTCCGTAAAAGCAAACCCTGGAGTCATTACCTTGTCAGGATTGTTTTTGGTAAGCACAGCTCCAACAGCTCCCCCAAGTGACCTTCCAAAGACAACTATTGACGTGTCAATATCTTTCCTCTGAACCAAATGATCCAGAGCAGCCTGCTTAAATGGAAGTTGCCACTATTACAAAATAATTGTGTTTAATTTACCCTCCTTACCCCATATAAACTACCCGCCCCAGCCCCCAAAAAATACAAAGGGAAAGACAGTAGTGATAGCACCCATTGGAAGAAGTTGAAATGCTATGTTAAGTGAAACACCGTGGCCAGAAACAAACCTGAGCATCCTGTGTAATACCATGTTGTGAAGGGAATCCATCACTTTCTCCATAACTGAGTACCACAAAATCAGCAAAATAGATGTTCACTTAGATAAATAGTCACCTAGTTAACAACACAATCAGATAAAACCATCCACAAAACAAAACTACAATAACTTACCCTCTGTATGAAAGCATGAAAACATTACATTGTAGTTGCTGCAACATTATACGAACCATTTCAAGACGATGGGCAATGTCTGCATTTAACTAGTCAAGGCCTCAAACAAAAATACCTGGAGAGCAAAATTCTGTAACCAATCTGCAGAGGTAAGAAATGGAACAAAAAAAAGATTTCCAGTCTTCTGAAAACAAAAGGATACTTCCTGCATTTTCCTGGAAAAAGAGAACGGTAGGACCTGCAAACCCAATGACGGCAGGTCTTAACTCTTAAGTGTAGTGAAGCCCATTAAACTGGTAGCAATTATTTCATGCAAACCACATTTTAAAGAAGAACAAGAAACAGCCAAAAAAAAAATATATATAGACTCGAATTTAGTTTTCATTTTCCTCTATGTATGTGCTACTAAGTTTTTTCCTTAGAAGCTTCACTTATGCCACCTCATGTGCCAAAGTCAAAGGGTTGTTCTTCCTTCTCCGATCCCTCTTTTTCTACATAGGCGGCGGCGGATTACCAGAGAAGAGGGTTCCAAACCCTTACAATGCTTAATCGTCCTTTTCTGAAGCTGTTTTGACTGCCGTATATTTTCTGAATCTAATGCCTTCCTTTGTCATTTCTGTTTTACTATCGTGTTCATTGAACTATTCTTTCTATACTTCCTTTTCGTGGTTGAATTGCATGTCAGTGGTGTCTATTTCCCATTCATTATTTCACTAATCATCAATGGCATAATACTACAGAAAATTTACGTTCTTATTATGGACCTTCACTCTTGAACTACTTACTTTACCAAATACACGAACTTTTTGTAAGAAATAGGTCACCACCACCAAGTGACAACAACAATAAACCAACCTCAAGAGAATTACTTCTGTAGGTCTCACATTTTTCTCACGCTGCAATAGTACAAAGTTTTAGTCCTACTCTTTTGAATCACACTTATCTTGCCACTACAAAAGAAAAGATTTGAAAAAACGAAAGTCGAAGAATGAAACCCACTCATCCCATTTACTAGTCCTCCCAAGTATTCCCTACTGAACAAATTCCAGCTCAAATCATCTCACATATCAAGCTAAGCTGAAGTCTAATCGGGTATTGGAGTTGGAATCAGAAGAAAATCCCTTTAGATTCAAAATCATTTCTCTTGGATTCCACTCCCACACCAGCAATCATATTTTCCATCATAGTCAATAAGCCAAGTACCATCTCCACAAAATCACCCATCCAAATCAAACCAAACTACAACTTAACCTTTAATGCAAAACCCTAAAATTCAATTATCAATCAAACACCTTAAACACAAATCCAACGTGTATAACACAGTTAAATCCATATTTACTACCTCGACAGTCGGGGAATAGCTTGATAAACCAGGCATGGAGACGGATGCCGTCGGAGGATCTGAGCCACACATCCTCATAGAGGAGGCGGAATCGAGCAGGGGTGACGGGATAAGACTTGGTTAAACCTGGCAACACTGGCACGTACACCAACTTCTCCTGGAACGCCACCAGCAAAGCCATCCCCGCCACCACCATTCCACTCACCCCATACAGCAACATGCTGGCGTACGACACCATCCCCCTTGGTCACCTGTTCCAAATCACTTTCTCTCTGTATACAAACGCGTATGTATAGCCCGTAAGAGATTTGAATTTATATTTATAGTGCCAAAAAGGAATCACTTTCGTTTGTCACGTTTAACCACAATATTTTGAGTTAATTTACCTCATGAATTATCAATTTCTAGACATAATTATGTTGATTAATTTTAAAGATGATATAATGAGTAAAGAAATGAATGTTTATCAAGTGTATTGTAGGTAAGTCAGTTCATAAGTTAATCTGACTGAAACGTAGCATGGTTGTTGTTTAACTAGCCATCAAATTTTATGGACAATGCTACACTTCTAGCAGAACTTATCGCGAGAATGATCCTCTACTCACATGAGATGAGCCCGCAATTCAAATTTTATATGCTTTCACGGTTTAGCCACCGAACTTTAATATGTTTTTAAGTGGTCACTGAACTTTGAATCATCTCACCCCGTTGGTCACCGAACTTTATATACTGTTACGGTTTAACCCTTAACTTCAATATCCTTCAAAGCGACCATTGAACTTTGTATGTTGTTACGGATTACTTACCTGTAGCGATCGAAAAATTTTCAAATTTAAAAGTTAGTTTTAACGAACTTATCACTATGACTCTCCAATATTAACTGTCATTATTTTCAAAATTAGTGATCTTGTCTAACCCTATTAGTTGTTTAAGACTTCAAGAAAAAAATTGAAATTTATAATTTTAAGTCTAATTTGCGATTTCAAAATTTGTCCAAAATTATTATCAATTTTTTTTAAATTCAAATCTTTATTTTAATTCAATATTAAATTTTCTGATGATCATGATGATGAGTATTATTATTATTATTATTATTATTATTATTATTATTACTACTACTACTAAATTTCTCAAATCAATACCAAAGATTAGGGTCCGTTCTCTTTATGTTTCGATTTTGAATTTTGGATTTTGTTTTGAATTTCCTGTTTTAGGATTGCTGAAAACATATTCTCTTTGTGATTTTGGAAAACTGTTTTTCAAAACATAAAACAGGAAAATGCGTTTGCTTTGAAATTTTGAGAATCATTATTTTGTGATAATTTATACTTAAAAAAACGATTGATTTATTGAATTGCAATAATTTTTTATTTCAATATATTAATTGTATATTCAACTAATATTTTATTACTCTAACAATATTTCATCTCCTACCTTTTAATAAAAAAAAAGAAAAAAAGAAAAAGAAAAAAGAGGGTAATGTAAACTATTTAATACATATTAGTTCATGTGTTTTAACTAAGACTTGGCACCAAGATATAAAAGTTGTATTCGCCAGCAAATTTATTCATTTGTTATAGAAATAAACACGCATTAATGACAAGGATTAAATTAAAACTTCTATTTCATTTCTTTCCTTTCCTCAATACATGTTCTACATTATATTTTTCACATTTTCACAATTTTCATAAGCTAAAAAAAGAAAGAAAAAATGTGAACAAGGCTAAATATATGAGAGTTGCAACCTTGATTTATACATTGCTCTATTCATAAAGTTACAACAAGAAATAGAAACTGCAAATAATTCTTGTCCATGACAGAAACATTTTCCAAATGAAATTCAAAGTGAACTTATGATTGCATTCTTAATCTACAAAAATCAGTATTTCAATTTCGCCCAATTACCTGCCTTGTAAAGAGCTTCATCATACAAGCGATCACCAACATTTGGGAGATTGATAACATCTGGCATGAGAATAAACTCTTTAATATCATCTAGCCAATCAATCTTAGCATATGCATAAATGAGCTCATTGTCCACCTTAAGTTCCTTTGCTTTATGCCTAATCATCAGAAGATACTTTACCAAGTCATGATAAACATTTCCTTCCTCAGCAGCATCGATAACTTCAAGCATCAAATATTTCCTTCCTCAGTAGCATGATAAACATTTTCTTCCCAGTCTTTGAAGTGGTCTACAAATTGATTATCAAAAAGAATCTCGAGAGCTTGCTCCCTTGTGACTTCAATGCCCTCATAAGGGATCTTGGTAGTTGACCTTGAATTGATTATTATCAAAAAACATCTCGAGAGCTTGCTCCCTTGTGACTTCAATGCCCTCATAAGGGATATTTAACACAATTTTGTCATGAAACTAATCAACAAAGAAACCATTTGGCATAGGCTAATCATTTATGAAATAGCTTCTTGATTTAGGATAAAAGAAACTTAAAATCTGACATCAGATTTTATATACACATAAAGGCTCTTATAAAAATAATCACACAAAATCAAATGCATGTGAAAAAATTTGATGAACATCACGTTCGTATATACACTGCCTATATACAAACAACAAATGAAAGTCCACAAACTGATCAAGAAACAGAAATGTTCATTCAAATTCAACTAAACCAACAAACTCATGGACAGATTAATCAAGAATTAGAAATTAAAACAAATTAATGCCATTTCAAAATCTAATTAGGAGCAACTAATGCATAGTATGTAAATTAAAACAAATTAATGCCATCAAAATTGTTGATCAATATATCAAATTATTAGTAAATGATAAAATGAATCAAAACCAGCAAGAAATAACCCATTCAAATTATATATTATATATGTGTATATATATATATAGCCGGCCACTGATATATCCCTACTATATATAGCAGTGGAGCAGTGGTAGCCGGCCATATATATATATATATATATATATATATATATATATATATATATATATATATATATATGTGTGTGTGTGTGTGTGTGTGTGTGTGTGTGTGGATCGAGATCCAAATATGCTAAAAATTCAAAAAAATCCACAAGAAATCGGCAGATCTATGAGGAACAACGAGCAAAAAATTTCAACTGTATATACAAGAAAAGTGAGAGAAATAGAGATAACCTTAGACGTCGGTAATGAAGTCGTCGGCAATGGGGTTGTGGGTCTTTGACAGCGGCGTCGTCGATCGTCGGAAGCAGAGTCGTCGACAACGGAGACGGTGGGAGACAAAGGCAGGCGTACAAGGAAGGAGAAGGAAAGGCCCAGACGACTTTTGTTTTTGTAATTTTTTATTTTTTGAAAAAACGAATTTCTGAAAATGGACAAAGTGAACGCGTTTTCGATATTTTCAAAAATCCAAAACTTAAAACGGGCTGAAAAAAGTAAAGAGAACGGGCCTTAATTTCTCAGCCATTAGCATGTGTAACTCCCGTCATTATAGATCTTTACGCTCCAAAACGTCCTAGCAATCAAAGTTTACGTTACTGTGCTTCAACTCTCAAACCAGCATATAACTTCACTCCTTTCATCCACTTCTTCCCTCACGCACACAGCAATCTTTGGAAAGAATTCATCCCTTTCAACCTCCATAAATAAGTTTCGGATTATCATCAACAGCTCCAAATCGGATTCCACTGTCAGCTTCCAACCAATTTAATCTTCAACCACAACAAACTGGGGGCCAAAGCCACCATCCAACCCGTCGACTTCTACCAATCATCGAGCCAAATTCAATCCAAATTCATCAATCCAAGCACCTCAAACCCGACCACTCCAAATCAAGCTTCACACACTATCGAAGCCACACAACCACCATCCACCAAGACACTGGTTCACGACCAACTTCAAAATCTACCAACATTATCGACTGAAATGTAGATTGCCAAATCCACGCAATTCACACTACCTATGACAAAAACCAAAACCGCACCATTCAACCACCATAGCCCGAAACACCAACGCCACTGTCCTGCGAAGAAATTCACCCAAAAGCAAACCCAAAAACAAGAAATAAGTTAGCCCAAATACGTACCTCGAACCCCAATTCGTTCAACTGAAGTCTCGCTGGAAATCACCCAAACTCGAGCCTCGAATTTCACACTACAAAACCACTCGAATCTGCTCGACCCTTTACCCTTTTCGCCGCCCTTCACTGACCTACACACCGCCGTGGGACGGAGGCACTACCACCAGCAATGCGCTGGCGTAAAGGAGCCGGCAGCCGTGGGTGGGGATAGGCCGGTAGCCCCCATCCATCTCTTCTCTCTCTCTCTCGGTTGCGAAAGTGAGAGAGAGGAAAGGGGGTTTTTTTTTGGGGAATTTAGTTGAAATATAATCTCCCCTAAAACATTTGTTGGTTTGACCTTTGACCAAAAGTAAAAAAATAATGTAACTAGAAAAATATATTAAAATGTTAAAAGACATTTTTATCCATAATATGTCAACTTAAAATTTTCATTTTTTTTCCCGAAAATCTGAGTTTGAGAGGTATTGAACCCTGCACCTATTGTTAAAAAGCTTAAGAACCAAACCACTTGACCCAACAATATTTTGTATAACAAATATCTCTAACACATATATATTGTATTCTAAAAAAATTCTTTCCTATATAAATCTAAGGTTCAAGGAATTGAACCCGGTACTTTTAGTTAAAAAATTTAAAGATCAAACCACTTGAGCCAATAATATTTTTTGTAATAAATTATATCTAACAAATAAATATGTATTAAAAATATTATAAAGTCAACAAAAACACTGAACTAAAAACACTTTGGGGAAGAAATTATATCTAATAAACATATAAGACTTTTTAAAAATATTTTAATTTAAAATAGTAATGAATTGAACCTTTAATATTTAATAAAAAAATATTAGAACCAACATTTTTTTGTAATAAGTTATATTTAATAAACATGTAATATTTTCTAAAAGTATTTTGGAAAAAAAAATTGAAGTTAGACGTTTTATTTTATTTTATAATACCAAATAATTATTTTATAGACTTATTAAATGAAAATTTATTTTGTTTAACATAAATTGAATAGTTAATGCGCATATATTATTTGTTAATTATGACAACTTAGGGTGACTCCAAATGCTTATCAAGATGATTCATTCTGTTCACATGACAAAGAAATGCAAATAGATTTGTTTTCTTTTAACTAGAGAACTGTTACACTATATAATATTTTCGAAACCACGAGTTTAATGTCGTTCAAATAAAAAAACTTGGTAAGTAGGTTGAATTTGTTATTGTGTACACATAACGAATTCAATGTCGCTGCAGTTGAGAAGACAATAATACTTTAGGTCTGTTCATAACGAGGTCTAAATCGTTACTTTATACGCGTAACGAATTTCATGTTGTTCCAGTACAAAAAAAGCATAGTAACAAGGTTGATAAATTTGTGTGGTTAAAAACTAATTTGAGAAAATGTGTTATTTATTGCTATAGATAGTTTTTGTCACTATAGGTACCTTGTAACGAAACTCATAACGACAAGAGAACTCTTTCGAGGTCTAAATCGTTACTTTGCACACGTAACGAGTTCAATGTCGTTATGGTTACTGCTTCGAATATATTCATAACGAGGTAGAAGTCATTACTTTATACACATAACAAGGTTTATGTTGTTAAGAAATATTTACAATAATGCCCTCGTTGTCCATAAAATTGAACTGTCAACAAACTCGCACAAATTTTGTCATAGCGATATTTAAGTCGTTGTAATGACTTCAAAATGGTGATCATTTGGTAAATCATTCCAATGTAATAATAACAATTTTGAGATTGGTGGAGTTGAAAATAAACTAAAACGATATAGATGTGGTTTCATTTGGTATATAACGAGTTAAATATTGTATGAATTCAGTCTCTGAAAATAATATAACGACATTCATATAGTTTCTGTAAAAACTTAACGACATCGAGATTGTTTTAGTTGAAATGTTGACTAAAATTTAACTACGTCGAGAAAATGTGTTATTTATTGCTATATATGAGTTTTGTCGCTATAAGTACCTTGTAATAGAACTCATAACGATAGGAGAACCATTTCGAGGTTTAAGTCATTACTTTGTTCACATAACGAATTTAAAATCATTATAGTAAAAAAAAAGAGTAGTAACGAGCTTGAAGTCGTTACTGTGTACACATAACGATTTTCATGTCGTTATAGTTACTGCTTCAGATCTATTTATAACGAGGTAGAAGTCGTTACTTTGTACACAAAACGAGGTTTATGTCGTTACAACATATTTACAATAATGCCCTCGTCGTTCATAAATCCAAACAATCAACAAACTCGCACAAATTTTGTCGTAACGATGTTTAAGTCGTTGTAACGATTTCAAAATCGTGGTCATTTGATAAATCGTTCCAATGTAATAATAACGATTTTGAGATCGTTGGAGTTGAAAATAAAACTATAACGATAAATATGTCGTTTCATTTGACATATAACGAGTTACATATCGTTCTGATTCAGCATCAGAAAATAACATAACGACAACTATGTCGTTTCTGTACAAATTGAACGACATTAAGATCGTTCTAGTTTAAATTTTAACTAACACGATATTGACATCGTTTCTTTGCACATGCAACGATATTAAAATCGTTTTGTCAAAAATCGACAAACCATCATAATGTCTTCCATATCGTTCTAGTGTTAAATTAACGAACTGCATCTCGTTCCAATGTAAATTATAACTATAACGGCTTAGATATCGTTTCTTCATGTGGAACACGACTTGTGTATCGTTATGGATGAAATCGATGATTCGATCGTTCTTTACCATCCGAAATACTTCCAACAGGCGTAATCTAACAAAAATGGGTCGTAGAAAGTGATTCAAACACTTTGTAAATCGACATGATTAGAAAGATATGATCATTTCTCTCAAGTGTAGAAGTTCCAAGGTAATAGATAACTAAAGGAACTTCATCTCATATTGATTCTATCTTTCTAATCATGTCGATTTACGAAGTGTTTGAATCACATTTTATGACCCATTTTTGTTAGATTACGTCTATTGGAGGCACTTCGGACAGCAAAGAATGATCGGCTCGACGATTTGAGCCATAACGATATACATGTCGTGTTGCGATTGAAGAAACGATACAGACGACGTTATAGTAATAATTTACACTGAAACGATATAGAGTTCGCCAAACTTACAAAAGAACGACATTTAACTCGTTATGATATTTATTCGACTATGAACATAACGATTCCAATATCGTTTTGTTATTGAAAATACGACATTGACATCGTTTTGGTAATATAGTACACTGGAACGAGCTTAATGTCGTCAAAATTGTAAACAAACGACATAATTATCGTTATGTGACTTTCTGAGCCTGAAACATAACGATCTCGAACTCATTCTACTGAAACAGTAACGACCTCCACATCGTTTTAGGCTATTTTTCACACAAACGAGCTCAATGTTGTTACAATTACAATGAAACGATCTTCCAAATTATAACGGATTTGAAGTCGTTACAACGACTTAAACACAGTTTTTGAAAAGTTAGTGCGACTTTGTTGACTGGTGGGAATGTTGGACGACGATGGCATATCCGTAAATATATGTAACGACATTTATGTCCTTATTTTTATGAAGTAACGATTTCAATGTCGTTATGAACAACAGTAAAGCAGTAAGGTATTTTCAACTGTAACGACATTAATATCGTTACGAACGACTTTGAAGCAACAACTATAACGAAATTTAAGTCGTTACATGTACACAGTAACGAGTTCAACCTCATTATGGACAGATATAAAGCAGTAAGGTCTTTTCAAAAGAAACGATGTTGAACACGTTATGTTTACGAAGTAACGATTTATATCTCGTTACTACCTTTTTTAGATGGGAACGATGTTAAAATCGATATGTGTGCAAAGTAACGATTTCAACCTCGTTATAGTTTAAAATCAAATGAACAACAACCTCCTGAAAACCAATCATTCTCATTCCAACAAAAATTGATAAATCCTAAACACTTCCACATCAAAAATGCAATGTTTATTGTCTGCACAACTAACAAAAAATTCAACCTCCAACTACACAAGCATAATTTCTAATACAAATCAAGTATCCTCACTCCAGATAAACAACTACTCAAAAAGATTCATAATTAGACAAACAAAATCCAGATTTATCAATGTACACTAAGGCTCAAAGTTTCATGCCAATAACTCTGCAGTCAATTCCTTCCTCCACATTGGGACACATTTCGAGCGATTGCATTCACGTCCATATTCCCTTAGAGAAATTCAATGTACTTCAAGTTCTAATCAACTGGAACGATGTTGGGTGAATCAATATGGATGACAATGACAGATTCATGATAACGACATCAATATGCCCAAAACGACTTTGAACTCGTTACGCGCGCAGATTAACAGCATAAAGGCAAAATTACACCCAACAGACATTGATTCAGATATTACTTGAAGAAAATTGTTCAGAATTGTTCAAATTCATCCTTATCTTCCCTTCTTCACCAAATGCCCAATATCAATGTTACAAAATGGATTTTCAACCTTCAAAGAGATTAACACTCAATGGATTTTCAACCTATTTTGAAGAAGAAGAAAGAGTAGGAAGAAGAAAGGAGAGCAGGTACCCATTTTGGAGGAAGATTTTCGTTGGGGAGAGGAAGAAGACCCATTTTGGAGGAAAATTTTCATTGAGGAGAGGAAGAAGACGACAATGAAATCAAAGCTAGGTTTTGTTTGGCAATTGTCATGGGCATATTTGTAATTCTATATATCATTTTCTATATTTTTTTTAGAATGAGGTTATTGGACTAAAAATTATTGTTGTGGGTCTTCATAAATAAATGTTTTTGTTGACTGGGTCATTTAAATGAAGGAGCCTTTTTTTTTTATTTTAAATTTTGATTTTTGAAATTTGCATTTTAAGTCCCCAGCTGTTTAAAGAAATTATTTTAGTCCCCATCATTTTAGAGTCTTTTAATTCAGTCCCTGAAATGTTTAATATGCTTTAAGTTCAGCCTAATTTTAATTGTCTATTTCAGTCCCTCAAGTTTAAAAAATCTTATCTCAGCCTTCCTATTTTTTAAAATCTCTAAATCAGTCCCACAATTTTATTAATTACTCAAATCAGTCTCAAGGTTTATTTTTTACGTGTTACAACCCCTATTTCTTACAATTACACTATTTAGTCCCTAAAGCCTTTCTAAAACCTTATTTTACACAAATTTTATTAATTACTCAAATCAGTCTCAAGGTTTATTTTTTACGTGTTACAACCCCTATTTCTTACAATTACACTATTTAGTCCCTAAAGCCTTTCTAAAACCTTATTTTACACAAATTCACTTTCCAAGACTTGATTATTCAAAAAGTCTGATTTTAATTATTTATTTTATAGGGCTAGACGAGTTGCTAGAACACTAGATAGTTTAGTTCCTGTTTGCTCAAAACTTGAGAAATAAGGTAGACTCTTATTTACATTTTTTTTTTCAAAAGTGTACATCAATGATTATTTGGATTATAATTTAGTATGTATAATTGTGTTCATGAGAATTACTTGCTTTTCAAGCATGAGACTATGTTACGAGAATTTACTTGCTTAAATGCATGAGACTTGAACTTGTATTTATTTACTTATTCATGAGACTAGTGGTGATCGTTAAACATCTGAGACTTGAATATCATGACTATGTGTTTTAATTTATAATATCAAATTATTATTGTGCGCGAGTTTACTGAGTGTTTCTATGAAATACTCACGTTTCCAAAAACAATTTTGCAGATGATGGAGTTGGTGATGAGGCGTACGATGGTGACTATTAATGAGTCTTTAAAAAAAACGTTTTATTTGAAATTGTGAACTTATTTATTTTTGTCAAGTTATTTCCACATTTGAATTGTTTATTTGAGTCAATTTTATAAAATTATGTGAAATGAGATTTCAGTTATTTTCGCTCAATTATCATTTTGAAAGTTAGTTTGAGACGATGAAGTTATGTCCCGGGTATTTAGAACTCGGGACGTTACAGATAGTATCAGAGCGGGTCTATGTTTCTGTAGACTTTCAAATTTTCGAAAGAGATTTTCGAAATTATTTTTTAGCAATGAAAAATTTGCCGCCGCCATCGCCACTTCGCTGACTCTGTGGTAAATAAAGTATATTTAGACATGATGAATATTTTTGGACACATGAGATTACTTTTTGAGAATTTAGAGAAGAAATAATTTGTATCCAATTAGAAAATTAGTTGAGCATAATTTGAAATAATTAAAGCTTTTATTTTACATCCTCGTAATTTAACTAAGAGAGATTAAAGAACTTATCTCCAATTGGACTTTGCATAATTGATTTTAGGACAATACATCAAGTTCAAAGAACGTATCTAATTACGCAGAGATTGCTGCGAGGGACTATGACCACTTTAAACCTAGGCCTGAATGGAATATCAACCAAGTAAGTTACTTACGTAATCGAGCAATACAACATGGCTACGTGACCAACGAATTCCAGTCGATCAATCATTTGATCTCATCCTTTCCGAATGTTACACGAGACGTGGCTCGCTTGATTTACATGGACGTGAATACCTCTGTTAATGTAGATCTCGACCACGACTCTTTCTGTGAGAGATTTGTAGCGTATTGACCTATGTACCACAAGGACATTTTGGGGTTCTCTTCAGATGAGGCTCCAACACCTGAGCCTGAACGTGGGTAGGGAGCTGAGTTGGTGCTCGAGAGCGATCCCCAAGAGAACCCAGAAGAAGAACTGGAAGAAGAAGAACCTGAGGAGGAACCAAGGGAACATGCTGAGGAAGCACTAGGGGAAATCTCGGATGCCGAGTCGTGTGTTACCCAGTTGATTACTAAAGTTGGAAGTAGAATAGGCTTTACTTATTTTGAGCTATGTAGCATTTCACGCCCTCCTATTTTTGTATCATCACTCGAAGGACTTCTAAGTTATTAATAAAGATATTATTTTAATAAATATATTTTTTTTTAAGTTGAGTACATTATCATGATGTTTGGTTACAAATTTCTTTTTAAAACAGAAAAATCGAGAAGTTAAAAGAAAACTTAATATTTTGATCTGCTTTTAAAGGAAATGTCGAGGTTAGGAAACAGAAATGTAGCTGATCAAGCCACTCCAGAACTGGGCTCCACGCCCTAGTCCACTGATATCAAGGATTTGCTCCAGGTGGTCAGGGTTTGAGGTAGGCCCCAGCAGTTTCCACAGTACCAATCATCGAGCAATTCAGAAGGTACTGTCAGCCCACTTTTGATGGCGGAAATGGATCGCTAGATGTTGAGGAATGGTTACAAACAATCGGGAAAATATTTAGGAACATATCTTGTCCTGAGGATAGGAAGATTTTATGTGCTGAGTTCATGTTGGTGGGAAGTGCCAGCTTTTGGTAGGAGCCTGCATCGCGTACCAGAATAGAAGACGAACAAGAGGCTTTAACTTGGGAAGAATTTAAGGTCGAGATCAAAGACATGTTCTTCCCATAAGCCCTCTGAGATCATAAGGAGACAGAGTTCCTGCGCTTAACTCAAGGAGAGATGGACATAACGGATTATGAGAGAAAGTTCGAGGAGCTATCACGGTATGCTCCACATTTGGTGAAGACCAAGGCTAACAAGGCTCGTCGATTTGAGAGAGGCTTATGCTCGGAGATTAGACATTGTTAGTTCGCATGAGCTGCCTACCTATCGAGAGGTTGTATGGAAAGCTTAGGTCGTGGCTTATGCCAGTGTAAAGTATGGAGGACAGGGTTTCGAGAACGAGCAGGGTAAAATGAAATGACAGAACCACAACCAAGATCAGAATGCGAACGGAAGCAACGCGCTAACAAGAAACCCATCAATAAGACTAATGGAGGACAGAAGACAAATTTTACTCCATTATGTCCTAAGTGTCAGAAGCCCCATCGCGGGGAGTGCCTATGGGGTAAAGGTGTTTGCTACAAATGCGAGAAGCCTGGTTACATGGAAAAGGATTGTCCTTCGAGTCAGTTGGGAACAATGAGCAGGCTGGGCAAATTGATTAGGCAAAGAAAGGAAAGACCAGGGTATTCTCTATGACCCATGAGGACACCAATCGAGATTATGATGTGAGTGTAGGTATTCTATCAGCATCCCTATAAATTTCATAACAAACATTGATACAACATGTTATCTGAAGCATGCCTAGCTAGTTCGGAACTATTAATATTTTCGAGATTAGTATGCCATCCAGAGAGACGATCGATATTGATATGATAGCTAGAGCAATACTGATAGATTTCGATGGTTTAGTCTTGGGAGTAGAATTACACGTAATTGAGATTATTGATTTCGATGTTAAGCAAAAGTCCATGTCCTTAGAAATCGAAAAGTTCCTTTAGTCAAAATCTAATGGGATAGACATAGTAAAGTTGAGGTCACCAGGAAAAAGGAACAAAATATTCTTGCCAAATACCCAGACCTCTCAAGAAAAAATGAGTTAAATTTCGAGGACGAAATCATTTTAAGTGGGGAAGGTTGTAGCGATCGAGAAAATTTTCGATTTAAAAGTTAGTTTTAACGAACTTGTCGCTACGACTCTCCAATATTAACGGTCACTATTTTCAAAATTAACGCTCTCGTTTAGCCCTATTAGTTATTTAAGATTTTAAGAAAGAAATTGAAATTCATAATTTTAAGCCCAATTTGCGATTTCAAAATATGTCCAAAATCATTATCTAATTTTTTAGACCCAAATCTTTATTTTAATTCAATATTCATTTTTTTGATTATTATTATTATTATTATTATTAATATTATTATTATTATTATTATTATTATTAAATTTCCCAAATCAATACCAAATATTAATTTCTTAGCCATTAACATGTGTAACTCCAGTCATTACAGATCTTTACGCTCCAAAACGTCCCAGCAATCAAAGTTTACGTAACTGTGCTTCAACTCTCAAACTAGCATATAACTTCACTTTTTTCATCCACTTCTTCCCTCACGCACACATCAATCTTTGGTAAGAATTCATCCATTTCAACCTACATACACAAGTTTCGGATTATCATCAACAGCTCCGAATTGGATTCCACTGCCAGCTTCCAACAAATTTAATCTTCAACCACAACAAACTGGGTGCCAAAGCCACCATCCAACCCGTCGACTTCTACCAATCATCAAGCTAAATTCAATCCAAATTCATCAATCATCAATCCAAGCACCTCGAATCCGACCACTCCAAATCAAGCTTCACACAATATCGAAGCCACACAAACCACGGTCCACCAAGACACTGATTCATGACCAACTTCAAAATCCATCAACATTATCGACCAAAACGCAGATTGCCAAATCCACGCAATTCACACTACCTATGCCGAAAACCAAAACTTCACCATTCAACCACCATAGCCCGAAACACCAACGCCACTGCCCTTCGAAGAAATTCACCCAAAAGCAAACCCAAAATAAAGAAATAAGTTAGCCCAAACACGTACCTTGAACCCAATTCGTTCAACTGGATTCTCGCTTGAAATCGCCCAAACTCGAGCCTCGAATTTCGCACCACAAAACCACTCGAATCTGCCCAACCCTTTACCCTTTTCGTTGCCCTTCACTGACACACACGCCGTCGTGGGACGACGACACTACCACCCGCAGTGCACCAGCGTAAAGGAGCCGACATCTGTGCGTTGGTATGGGCACCACCTCTCTCTCTCTCGGTTGCGAAAGTGAGAGAGGAAAGGGAATTTTTTTTTTTTTTTAAATTTTGATTTTTGAAATTTTCCTCTGAAGTCACCAGCTATTTAAAGTAATTATTTTAGTCCCCATTATTGTAAAGTCTTTTAATTCAGTCCCTGAAATGTTTAATATGTTTTAAGTTCAGCCTAATTTTAATTGTCTATTTTAGTCCCTCCGGTTTAAAAACATCTTATCTCAACCCCGCTATTTCTGAAAATCTCTAAATCATTCCCAAAATTTAATTAATTACTCAAATCAATCTCATGGTTTATTATTTACGTGTATCAGCCCCTAATTTCTTACAATTACACTATTTAGTCCCTTAAAGCCTTTTTAAAATCTTATTTTACAAAAATTCACTTTCCAAGACTTGATTATTCAAAAAGTCTAATTTTAATTATTTATTTTATAGGGCTAGACGAGGTGCGAAAACACTAGAAAGTTTAATTCCCGTTTGCTCAAAACTTGAGAAATAAGGTAGACTCTTATATACAAATTTTCATTTCAAAAGTGCGCATCAATGATTATTTGGATTATATTTAGTATGTATGATTGTGTTCATGAGAATTACTCGCTTTTCAAGTATGAGACTATGTTACGAGAATTTATTTGCTTAAATGCATGAGATTTGAACTTGTATTTATTTACTTGTTCATGAGACTACTGGTGATCGTTAAACACATGAAACTTGAATATCATGATTATGTGTTTTAATTTATAATATCAAATTATTATTGTGCACGAGTCTACTGAGTATTTTTATGAAATACTCATGTTTTCCAAAAATAATTTTGCAGATGATGGAGTTGGCGACGAGGTGTATGATGGAGGCTATTAACGAGTCTTTTAAAAAAACATTTTATTTGAAATTGTGAATTTATTTATTTTTGTCAAGTTATTTCCACATTTGAATTGTTGACTATTTGATTCAATTTTATAAAATTATGTGAAATGAGATTTCAGTTATTTCCGCTCAATTATCATTTTGAAAGTTGTGTTTTAATTTGTAATATCAAATTATACTCATGTTTTCTAAGTTTTTTTTTTTTTTTTTTGCAGATGATGAAGTTGGCGACGAGGTGTACAATGGTGGCTATTAACGAGTCTTTAAATAAAAGCATTTTATTTGAAATTGTGAACTTATTTATTTTTGTCAAGTTCCTAGTACCATTTCGAAGTACTCATGATATATTGTTGCGTTCTATTTACCATACAAGAAATGGTTAACTGAGGAGGAAGTTATGACTTACAAAATTAAGCCACTTAAAACTTATTTTTCAAAAATTTCGATAAAGTGTTAACTTTAAGAATTCACCGGTAACTATCCATTAATCAAACTAAAAAACGGATTAGATATTCTCAAACTACGTCTCAAGAACTTATTCATGCATATATTACATTAATTCAAACGAGGTCGGAAATAATCAAACGAGTTTCTTGAATAGAAGCGTTTACACACGTTTTTCATAACTTTTCATTTTATTAATATTTTCTTTTTCCCCATTTTAAAAATTATGACGTCTCTAATTATCTTTTATGACGTAATAAATTATTTTTAGAATTTATTTAATGGTTATGGAAATTTTAACGTCTCTAATTGGCCATTATGACGTAATAAATTATTTTTAGGATTTATTTAATGATTATGGAAATTTTGAGGAAAAACAAAAATATGAATAAAATGAAAAACATGATATTTTTTTATTTTTTTTACTAAAAAAAAAAAAAAAAAAAAACTTTTAACAAATGACTCAACTTTTCAACAACATATTTTATCTCGAAAACATCTCATTCTTTATTTATATACATAAAAAAACTTCTACCAGGCGTTTATAAAAACTTCTAATAAACGAGTCTATTTTTCAAACACATATTTTAACTAAGGTCAAAAACATCTCATTCACCGGAAAAAAAAATGCCATATAAACAAAAGGGGTTTCAAAAATGTATTGTTTAATCAATTATCACTTTGCTACTAGTAACTTGCTCTCCTCTCCAGTAAAATCAACTAATGGTCACTGAACTTTGATCGGGATACCACTTAGGCTGTTTTCGGTTAAATTTATAATTTCAAATTATAATTGGCAAAAATCTTTAAAGTACTTTTTAATCACATACAATTTCTCTCTTCAATTTTAACCACGATCTTACCTAGAAAATCTAAATAATACACATTGTAAATCAAATTTCATTTATTTCAGTCGTCAAACGGAGCCTTAACCACAAAATTCTGGAAGGTAAAAAGTTCACCCAACTTTTCACGAAATTATCAATCCATAACTCAATATTTAACAGTCTACAAATCTTGATGGAACATCCTACGTGGCTATAAATTTAAGATGTGGCATGTGATGACGTTAATTCTCGTACAATCATCAAATTACACCAGGCAAACATGTCCTTATTTGAGCCATTGTAAGTGATGCAATTTAATGTGACAACGTTAATTCTTATCTAGTCATCAAATTTCAACTGTGGCATATAATGTAATTCGATGACTGGACGAAAATTAACACTGTCATATTCCGGCAGAATTTTTCTAGCCACATATGATGTTCTGTCAAGAATTGAAGGACTGTAAAACGTTGAGTAATAGATGGGTAATTTCGTGAAAAAATTTTGTGGGGGTTCAGAAACTTTTCAAAATTTGTTGGTTAAATAGTAATGAGATCAAATTTTAGTGGTCACTAGTTAATTTTACCACTCATTTCTCACCAAAATTCAAAAAAGTTACTTAAGACTTTACCATATGTTAATACTTGCTCACTGAAATTTAAAAGATTACATGACCCAAATTTGAGCAAAGATGGATAATTTTATTTAAATTGGGTTAGCAACGGATAACTTTAAATTTCGATGAGCAAGCAACTTATAACAAATTTCGGTGGACGAGTAATATTTTAAAATTTGATTAGGAAATTGTAACTTATAGTAAGGTCATTGACCATTTGATTATTAAATGAATTCAAAGGAGATGGCTCTGAAATTGTGCTAGTTCAAATCCAGTCTTTTCATAATTTTCCGCGTTGAATGAGTTTCTGAATTAAACGACCAAGTTAAGAACAAAATTAATAGGGTTTAAATATTACTCGGTTGGATGGGGCTAATCTAATGGGAAAAAAAATACATAATTACAAACCTAAAATTATCACTTTTTAAAGTTAACAGACTTAAATTTCTTTTTAAAAATCAAGTGTTAATAATAATAAATAAAAATAATATATTTATAAAATTAATTATCTATTATATTTGTAATATAATGTTATCCAAATACCACCCACACTTAATATTTTCCATCCCCACCATTGCATCCCACCCCAAAGTCACAATTCGATCACATATACAAATTTAATTACAAATTTAACTTCCCACCCCACCTACCCCATCACGCAAAGTCACAACTGATCATAGAAAGTCACATTTCAGTCACAATTATAAATTTAATTGCAAATTTCACTTCAACCAACTCTGACCCCACCAACCCACCCTCCCTACCCCACTCAATCACACAAAGTCACAATTTCAGTCATTTATACAAATTTAATTGCAAATTTAACCCCACCCCCACTGTCACCCCACCATGCAAAGTTGCATTTGGTTACACAAATAGGGATGACAATAATACCACGAACTCGAACTCGAAACATGTTGGGTACCCGACACAAATGAGCATAAATTTCCATACCCAATGAGTTTGTGGATAGGGTATGTGTGTAGATTTAGAAACTCGACATGAGTATGAGTAAGGTAAGGTAGACTATGAGTATTGTAGAAAAACCTATACCCGACCTATATACCCATTAATTTTTTTTTAAAAAAAATTATTGTACTTAAATTTTAACAATATATAATTTTGGATAAGTAAACTCTTTGATATTTGCTTATTTTTGGACAATTTAAATCTACTTATACTTCATTGTTATACTTTTATTTCATTTTTATATTTCTATGTTGCTTAGAGATTGTTGATTAGTATTTTACATGTGAAGGTCATGAAAAATTACAATTAGATATTTATATTATTGTTGAACAAATATTATATATATATATATATATCCAAAAAAATAAAAATAAAAAAATTTATTAAAACTAAAATACATAATGGGTTTTAAATGAGTATAAAAGAATATCCGCACCCTACCCGTACCTGACCCGCCACGCCACTCTTAAGTGGGTCTATGGGTAGCGTATATGCATTATAAATTTCTAATGGGTAGGATATGAGTTTGCCAAACCCTACTTATACCCTACCCATTGCCATCTCTACACACAAAGTCACCATTACGAATTTATCACAAATTCCATCCTGCCCCCACCCCACCCCATCCAACCCCACTTGTAAAGTTATAGTTGATCACACAAAGTCACATATCTTTCACAATTACAAATTTAATAGCAAAATACACCTCATGATGAAAATTATAGCGGACTTGGCGAGACAAATTAATTATCAAAGCCAAGAAAATTCTGAACAAATGAGTAGATTCAAGGCTAAACAAATGAGTAAGACAAAAGAGTAGCCAAGAATAAAGTTTTGGATTCAATTAAAGTGATAAAAATAAAGTTCGAATTTGAGGTTCACTATTTCTTGAATAAATGTAGCCTTTTTGTTTTAGTTTCCAAATCACTTTAAATCGCCTCAATCGAACATCGGAATCAAAAGTCATGACAAAAATACAGAAGGTGGCAGGATTAGTCATTTTCTGTCGATCGAAAGTCTGCGAGATTTTTTTTTCTTAGGAACCCTCAGTCATTTTCGGTCAACCATTTTGATCAACCGAAAGTCGTTTCGATCAACCAACTTCAAGTGTAATTTTCATTTTTTTTTATTTTCCATTTTTTTTGTATTATAAATACTTAACTTGTCTCAAACCCTAGTAACTTATAATATGTGAACATTGAAGCCTCTTTGGAGAGTATTTATCTGTAAGGCAAAAATATTCATCTTAATCTTGTTTCTCTTTTGAAAAATTATGCTCAACTTTATATGGTTTTTATGAATCTTGTGTTGTTGGAAGAAATATATGAACTTGTTTATTTATCTTCATTGGGTTAATGTTTATTCTTTATAATTTTGGTTAGATTAAATTTGAGTTTAGGTTTATTTTACTATTTTAGTTATCTTGGGTTGATTTTAAATTGTTGTGGAAATTTTTTGTCCAAGTACCAAAGGAGTTCGCATTACCTCGACCCCGACCCCACCCACCCACCCACCCACTCCCACAAAATCACAGTTGGTCACACAAAATCACAATTTAGTCACAATTACAAATTTAGTGGCAAAATTTAATCCACACCACTCGTAAAGTCACAATGAGTCATACAGGGTCATAATTGCTCATAATCTCTAATATAATTGATCACAATAATCCATAATAGGCCGATGTTAATTAATATTTTTGTCACAATTGCTTAATAATTGGTCACAATCATCCATAATTGATCACATATTATTTATTTATTGGTCACAACTTACTCATTTTTTTGATCGCGGTCAGTCAATATTTTTTATCACAATTACCTGATAATTGGTCACATTTCATCCTTATCACAAGTCACATTTAGTATACATGTTGGTTAGTTACTATGACCTAATAGTTGGTCACAATTAATTATAATTGGAAACAATTACTATTCAAGTCACCCCAACCCCAACTCCATCACCTTCCACCATCCAGCTGCCGCCATCACCTTCACCATCACTTCAACCACTTCACCACTACTACATTCACTAGCACAACCTCACCAGCACAACCACAACCACAACCACAACCACAACCACACTACAATCACACAAAAATCGTCGCACACAGCCACCAACCACCAATTTAGAACCATTACTATGACCAACACAATCTGAAAGAAGCGGGCGAATAGGCTCCGACTGCGGGTAGGCTACCAAAGGACTCCGACTGCGTGAAGGCTACCAAAACTACCACCGCACATATTTGCAAACTAGTAACCACCACAAACGGCGACTAAAATTGGTGCGGATAGGTCACCACACACTACCATAAGCACACATTTTCAATCCACCAACCACAAAAAATCGTCAAAAAAATGAAAGCATGCGGCCTTCGACCGCTACTGCCTTCGATCGCCATTGCTTCATCGTAGCGACAGAAGCAGAGAAACAGAAACCCTTCTGCTTCGACAGCATCGCGATTGCCTCTGCCACTCCTAAAAGGCGACGATCTCGTCGCTATACGTCACCGGTGGTCTGGGTGGGTAGAGAGAAAGAGAAGTCGCCGGTTGATTGGAGAGAGAGAGAGAGAGAGAGAGAGAGAGAGAGAGAGAGAGAGAGAGAGAGAGAGAGAGGTGGTAGGTGTGGGCGTATCTTGGTTCTGGTCAGCTTGGGCATTGGTTGCACAGCTTGGTACGCCTTTTCGCCAGGCAACTCAATTCATCACCCCCTCTTGAGCTGCTTGTTAAAACCTATTTGACACGCATGAACCTTTTTTCAACATGGAATATTCTGCACCAGGGTATAGTAAGGCAGCTTTTGTTGAAAGAAACGACGATTCTGCATCGGCAGTGTCAGCCTTTTTGAAAGAGCATCCTTTTGCGGAGATAACAATCCCTGCTAGTGGCACTGTCAGCCTTTTTGAAAGAGCATCCTTTTGCGGAGATAACAATCCCTGCTAGTGGCACTGTGCTTAAGGTAATTGGTTTAGGTTTGAAGTTTGTTAGAGAGAGAGAGAGAGAGCCCGACAATAAAAAGTTGACTGATGAGTAGGTTAGTTTGATTTTTAAGAATAGATTATTTATTTTTAATTTTAATTGAAAAATTAACACCTGATTTTTAAAAAAATAAAATTCACCATCGTGTTTTTAAAAGTGAAACTTAAAATCTAGGGTTCCATGTAATTTTCCATAATCTAATTCCTACTTGAAATTCGTAGGGTTGATTGCATGGATTATGTGGAAATGTGTGTGTGTGTGTGTGTTATTTAAATTTCAATTTTGGGTGTTTGATTGGAAGAATTTTTTATGAAAATTATTTTTCAAATTTTAAATAAGTTCAAAATAGTCTTATTTTTCATGATTTCATGGAATTCAAATCTTTGACTCGGAGACGATAAAATATTGTCCATGGAAAATTTTTCTTTTCCATCTTTCCAATAAAAAAATGATGCTAAGTCAATAGTTTTAACTTTTAACCGATCAAATGTATATTATAAATAGTGATATGGACGTGAGTTCAAATATTGTTTCTGTTTTGTAACACTGTTTGATTTATAAATTGATTTATTTATAATTTTGAGGTAAAAAGTAGTTGTTGAAAATTAGATAGAGAAAATGTGTGTGGTTAAAAAGAAGTTTGAAAAATTGTATAATTTATAAATTGATTTATAAAGAAAAAAAAGTAAGATATAGAAATGGAGGTTACTAAAAATCAATGCTATTCAGTTTAGATTCTTATTAAATCTAACTTGAACAAAACGATGCTATGACTAATCTAATTATCCAACTTGTAAACTAACTATGAAGCGTTTTTGAAACTAAACTCTTTATTTGAATTTACGGATCAATGTTCTTATTTAATTTAATAATATCTTTCAAGTAAAATTAAATATATTCTCACGTACAATTCATCATTATATCTATATATATGAATGAAATAAAACACATGAATATTTATATGCCTTAAATCATAAAAAAAAACTCACGAAATCAAGAAAAAATATAAAGATATATTATTATCAGAGGAGGCCTTATAGTTGTGCGAGAGGTCGCACAATACCTCAACATTATAGGGGCACCAATTTTTATTTTTTAATTTTTTATAGGATGCCCTCATTTGTTTTTCATTAAAGTTTTCTTATTTTTCTATAATACTCAATCTCAACCTTCTATTAATAGTCAAGTTCACAATATTTGACTTTTTAACAAAATTTTAACTATTCATTGTTTTAAAAATTACTATTTATTTCAAAAAAACTCATTTTAACTAGAATTAAATAGACACTTAAAGAAAAATTGAATATAATGTATTTTTTTTTTTTTATAAATCATCATTTTAAATTGTTGCACAGTACACCCAAAATTACAGAGCATGCCAGATTATTATATCATATCAGATTGTACAATGATTGTTACCATGTGCTATAATTCATATTACATCTTTTGAATGGAAAAAAAAAAATAAAAAAATAAATTGATTGATCAAGTAAATAAAAAGGAATTAAAATCCCTTCAATCACTCAAAATCAAAAAAAATATTACAGTCAAAATTTTGAAAAATGGTAAACATCATATAGACTTCATCTTATCATAGGGATTATATTGATAATACATCACCTGGAAATGAGTAGTGAAAAAAAAGAAATGTAATCTTGAATTTTTGAATATCTTCAAGTTATTGATCATTCTTGATGTATGTATATATTTCAATGTTTAGAAAATTGGACCGGACCGATCGGTTCGACTGGAAAAAGTGGGAACCTGACGGAAAAAGGGTCATTAAAAAATCGATTTTCAACTGGTTCAATCGGGAAAATTGGGAATCTGCCGGTTTTTAAAATCCGATTTTCATTTTTTTTTTGTTTTTTCTCTAATTGTTTTAAGCTACTTTTGTGTATAATTTTATTTTCTAAATGAGTAAATATTAATTTATTTGTAAAACAATTTGTTTTTTAAAAAAAAATTGTAATTTTTGAAATAATTTTTTGTGTTTTAATTGAAACCAGTTCGATCCCGATTCGACCTGATCGAATAATTTGATCCTTGACCCATTGTCTTTTTCGGTTCGAATCGATTTTCAATTTTCTAAACACTTATATATTTCAAGGGAAAGTTGCAGTGGGGCTTTGAAAACCTTTCAAATTTTTGCAGATTATCACATCAAACATCTTCTTTTGATCCCACACTCCCAAATCTTTTATTTTAATTGTAGTTGGAGGACAATGATATAATCCTTCCATTAAATCCGTTACTGGACCAACAAATTAGCCTCCTTTTAGGTAAAGTAATTATAAAGTAATTTATAATTTACACAATTTCTCAAATTATTTTTTAACCACACATATTTTCTCTCTTCTCAATTTTTAATCACACATCTTACCTCTAAAAATCAAATAAATTGATTTATAATCACTACAAAAGATCCGAAAAGAGGCTTAGACTTTGACCCAAATTTACAAATTAATTGAAGGCTAAAATGGTCAATTTATATTTTCTATAATCAAAACTCAAAGAAATTAAAATAATTAAATAAAAACCAAGAAAAAGAAGAAAAAGAAAAATGATTGTTCATATTCTACCCCGCCTCGAACTAAGGGTGAACTAGAGTTCGATTTGGACAGTTTTGACATATTTTCAAAGCAAACTACTTCAAGCGGTTTGACCTTTTTCTAAATCAAATCAAATCAAATCGCACCAAACAATTTCATTTGACAAACCAAAACAAATCAAACAATTTTTCGTAGTTTGGTTCGATTTTAATTCGTGATTTTAAATCAAATCGCACCAAACAATTTCATTTGACAAACCAAAACAAATCAAACAATTTTTACTTATTGACATAATATAATATATTTTAGATGTTAAATTTATTCATATTTTTAATAGATAAAAATAAAAATAAGTTAATATATAAGCTAATACGAGAATTAATAATATTAGATGTTAAATCCATTCGTATTTGTTTCTAATTTCAAATAAAAACACGATGCCAAAAAATAAAAAATTGTAATTGTATTGTATTGTATTTGTTCCCTAACTTCTTTTTGAACAAACTTGATAAGCCGCCATCACCAAAATTCTTAGAAAAATTACTAGTCCTAAAGACATCATAGCTAGTTATTCTTTTTTGCTTTTGTCTGAAATCATACATGGATACTTTTTGCATAAATGTGTGATATGATTTCATAAAGTACTAGTCTTGCAATTTTTAGTATGATGCATATATAATTTTTCACAGTAATTACATTTTACCTTGGTGCTCTTCTTACTAGCATTGGCTTTGTTGTCCGGATTTCGGGTTTCAACAAGGAAGAAATTTTGAAAAATAAAATTAAATAATTAAATGATATTGATTGCTAAGAAATTTAATCATGTGATATTCAAATTCTTACCCTAATTTGAACATTCTAATATCGATAGAAAAATCTCCCATGACTCTCCAAAATAAAATTAAATACAGGAAGAAATTGGAAGTACATGTATCGCTTCTGTTGATTGTTCTAAGAATCTAATGGACATTAGTGGAGCGGAACTTGAAAATTGGAAGGAAGTAAGAAAGACGAATGAAAACAGAAAATGACTGATTGAATTAGGAAGTTGGAATGTAGGGTTCAATTTTGAATCTCAATTAAATAGCCTTTAAGGGTTGGAGTCGGTGGTTTAAGAATGGTGTAGATTAGTGGTTAATGGACTTTTAAGGTTGGAGTATGTGGTTTAAGGGTGCTCTGAGTTATATGTTAATAGGATTTTGTGGTTGGACATTGGATGAAAACTTTAATTCATTAGATAAATTTGATTTTTATTATTATTTTTTTTTTGCGAAAAAAATAAATTTAAATGAATAAAAATTATTATTTTTAATTAAAAATTTAGCAATTTGGTTTGGTTTAAATGATTTTTAAAAATTGAAACCTAAACCAAACAGTTTTAAAACGATTTGGTTCAGTTTGGTTTGAAAATATTAACGGATTCACGTGAAATCGAACCAACGGTTTCGATTCGATTTACGATAATTTTTTGTGCAACCATACCATACCCTACCCTAACCTAAACATCCCACCCCACCCCCTCCCCCACCCTATCCCAAAATCAAAATCCAGAAAATCTAGATGCTGCAGCCCATCACTGTGCCGTCCATTGTTGCTACCATATACCGCCACCACTCCCAACCATGATGCTTTTACACATTTCAAATATTTTTGTCCTCTTATATATCCAACTCCATTGTCTTTCCCCTTCATTTCTATTAATTACAATATTTTCCTATTCCAAATCTTCATATGAATAAAAAAATCCAAACTTCACATAAACTTTGATTTTTATTACAAATGGAGCCAGAGAGTAAAGCCAGGGACAGAAAAAGTGAAAGAAGTTATTTTGTTAATTTGTGAAAATGAAGTACATGTGCTTACATGTAAACCGCGTGATCACTAGCTAACCAATCAATCATAAAATTAATTACAAGTTTAACAACCAGATAACTAACTAATACAAGATACTAACTAACTTGGTTAACTAACTACAATTAAAGATTTAGGCTAACCATAGTTAATGTGCATATTTTGAGACTTCCCTTCAAGATGGAGCATATATGTTTATTAAAAGTTCATATTGCTAAATAAATCTCTGAACTGTGAAGGATGCAAGACTTTTGTTATAACATTTTGATGTAAGGATTTTAATCAATCGTGTGGGCTTATATGTGAATTATTGTGTATTGAATAAAATACTATCAAATTTGGTTAAGCCCATTTAAAGTGATCTAATAAGGATTTTATATATTTCAGGCTTTAATGCATCTAATTAATGTATGGGCTTTTATGTGTAGATATCAGGTCATTACCTAATTCATGATGGGCCGAATTAGGTTAACGGCAATTCAGTATATAAAGTCGGTTATGATCCCTGAATCGTACGTACTATTCATTCTTTTTGACATCCCATCATCAGAGAGAAAATAAGGATTACGTATTAATTTGGAAGATCCAACCGTAAAATCGTTAATCGTGAATTATGTTTGATTAAGGTACGCTTCCACTTCAGTTATTTAATTCTTGATAATTCAGCATGATGATTTTTGAATCATAGATAAACAATTATCTGTGATAAATTTTCTAACGTTTGAATCTCTCTCTCTCTCTCTCTCTCTCTCTCTCTCTCTCTCTCTCTCTCTCTCTCCCTAATCTGATTTCTGCTTGACACATGCAAAAGTTTTTAATTTCCTAGCTTGAATTTTTCTCTAACAAAATGGTAATCAATTTCTATGTGTTTCGTTCTCTCATGAAATACATGATTTGCAGCTATATGGAGGGCAACCTTATTCTCACAATACATGATTGCTGGTTTCTGGTGTTCAACTCCAAATTCAGCAAGTTAACAACAAAGTTGTCTCACCTGTTGCATTAGCCATACATCTGTACTCTGACTCAGCGGATGATCTTGATACTGTGGCATGTTTCTTTGACTTCCATGAAATTAACGAGTCCTCCAAAAACATAAAATAGCCTGATATTGACTTCTAGTATCTGCATATTTTTCTCACTCTGCATTTGCAAATACTTTCAGTTGGATTTCAGTTGATTTGAAAGGAAAATAAAGCCCCTATCTCGGGGTTAATTTGATATATTGAAGGACCCTATGTTAAGTGTCTTCCTTGGCTTTGCTAAGAGGTAGCCCACTCTGTTCACTAAATAGGTTAAATATGGTCTGGTGATAATAAGATATAACAACTTCTCTATCAGTCTTCTGTAAGTGGTTACATCCTCTATTAACTCTCCTCCTTATGAAAGTTTCAGATTAACCTCCATAGGAGAACTTGCAGGTCTATCTTAAGAACCTTGTATCATTCAATAACTAAAGTGCATAAACTCTTTAAAAGACTAATATCCCTTTGGATGAATTTCAAGCTCGAGGAGAAAGCTGTAGTGGTCCTAGGTCTTTTAGTTTAAACCTTGAATTCATGGACTTTTTCAAGACATCAACTGTTACCTCATCATTTTTAGCCACAATAATGTCATCCAAATATACAAGTAATACTATGAAAGCCTAACCTTTGACTTTGATGAAGAGAGAGTGATCAGTAGCTGACTGTTGGAAACCTTCTCTTATTAGTACTCTAGTAAACTTTGTATTGCATTCCACTGTCTGTTTGAGGTCATTTTTTTTATTATTTTTAACAAATTGGATGGTTGGGGTTTGCATACTCCCCATAGGAGCATATCCTACACATCCTCATATAAATCACTATGCAAAAAGACATTATTTACATCTTATTGGTGCAATGACCAATTTTTAATAGATGTTAAAGCCAATAGTAGCTTGACAGTTACTAACTTAGCTATAGGTATAAAAGTGTCTAGGTAATCTGTAAAGACCACAAACTTTCTCCTATCTTGCCCTCTGTGGCTCAGGGAGTATTTAGTGCATCATTAGCTTACGTCCACTTTGGGATAGTGTAAGCTCATCTTATCCCTTATGGCTTTCTGACGCACCCCTAGGATTTGAATACATGATCTCCCCTTAAGAGAGATTTAAGTTGAATCGTGGTACCAATTGGACAACTTGTCCAATTGGTACTAGGATTGAACTTAGGTTTTTCATAAGGCAAAGGCATTAGTTCAAATCTTGGGGACTCGTCAGAAAGTCATGAGGGGTAAGATGGGCTTAGACTCTCCCAAAGTGGAGAGTAAGTAAACTAATGGTGCACATAATAGGCCTTGAGCCACAGAGGGTAAGATGAGAGAAAGTCCGTGATCGTAAAAATAAATGCGTGTTTTTTGTAACGACCATTGAATTTCTCTCATCTTACTCCTTTTGGTTCGAGGACTATTCTATGTGCCATTAATTTACGTACTGTCCACTTTGAGAGAGCCTAAATCCATCTTATCCCCCATGACTTTCTGACCTGCCACCAAGATACAAACAGATGAACTCTCTTTAAAAAAAGACTTAAATTGAATCCTAGTATCAATTTGACATCTTTGTAAAGACCACAGACTTTCTCCCATCTTGCCCTCTGTGGCTTAGGACTTTTTCATGTGCCATTAGCTTACGTACTATCCATTTTAAGAGAGCCTAAGCCCATCTTACCCTTCATGGCTTTCAGATGCGTCCTTAGGATTCGAATACATTACCTCCCTTTAAGAGAGACTTAAGTTGAATCCTACAATTGGACAACTTTTTTTTTTATAATAACCACATAATTTCTCCCATCTCGCCTTTTATGGCTTAGAGACTATTGTACAATTAGCTTACGTACAGTCTATTTTGGTAATTTGACCCAATAACTTTCTCCCAGTCCTTTGGGATTTCCATCCCACCTTCAAGACATAATTTGTGAAATCGCTTTTTTGCTGACTTTCGACATAAACGTTGTAGTACCCATTGAAATAACAATCCCGAGCTATCGAACTATGATATCAAGGTCAACAAATCAAGCACAAATCAAAGAGAGAGTTCTTAACTTCTTAGAAGAAGCTTGATAAGATGAATCACACAAAATAGATGCTTACCAACATGTAATGTCCAAAAATTCAATATTTGCGTCAAGAAGTGGGACTTCCGAACGAGAGACCTTAACTTACGAAGAACGGAAGCGGTTAACCGTCAGTTGGGTAAACTGGGCCCTACCTAGGAAAATCCATTTGAAGTAGTTAAGAGAGTCAGCAATGGCTCATATAGTCTAGGAAGATATGAGCCAAATCATCGGGCTCGAAGTTCTGGCCACATAATTATTCGCGAACTTGAAATTTCTCATATCACCGGTAATCTGGTGGTCCTTCCACCTATTTTTTTGATGGGTGATTCTATGTTGAGTATGCCTGGTCCTTTATCCTTTCTACGAGCACCATGCTCTTTGCACGACCCTATCTCATCCTCTTTGGCCCTATAATCATCTCCCCGGGGTGATGGGGGGGGGGGGGGAATCCTATGGATTTGACCTCTATGGGCTCATCTAGATTCTCCACAATCATAAGGTTGTTCATGAAAACTCTCCTCATCGTAACTTATAAATTAAAAGCTAGTGCTAGAAAGAGGTCATGGTGAATGTAGAAGTTACTCGGTTCTCTACCTTCTTAAAATTTTCTAAGTAAAAAGAATGGGAAGTTGGAGACCACCCATATAGAGAGGATTTTGATGGAAAATGAGGGTAGATTGACACGTATCACACATCTGAGTAATCGACCATTTACACTCCCAACTATTTAATGCACATGCCTTTTTTACTCCTAAGTCATTGATGTGTTCCGGACCCTCGACAATCGGAGTCATAGCAGGCTTGACGGAAAAAAGTTAAATATTCAAGCCAAATAAAAGTGCAATCCAGTCAACCATGTCAGAATTAGATGCATAATATGTGTTTTTCGAGTAGAAATGGGCCACTAAGCAAAACTCATGGGCTAAAGCCCTTGAGCCGACTGATTTTATGGCCAAATTCCATCATTTGGGGCTTCAAAACAGCAAGTCAATTATACAGACGGAAATTAGGGTTTTTGCGTATTTTTATGTTAAATTTTGTTTTTAATTATTTGTTTGCATATTTTAGAATTTTAGTCTAATTAGAATTCTATTTTGAGTCAATTAGCGACTAGGTTATTTTACTTATTTATATTCATTTTCATTCATTGTAATTCAGACTTGAGATTTGATTTTGATATAAACAGTTTATTGAGTGATTCAATAAAATTATAGGTGGATTCCTATGTTTTTTTCGAACTTATCAAGAATATTTCTTGTGGCGTTCAAATATCGAACTTATCAAATATTTGCTAGAATATTTGTGGCGTTCAAATCAGAGACTCATCAAGGAGATTGGGCAAATCCTTGTGGCGTTTCGAAAGTCGTGGTTCTTTATCCCGCATCTTCGAGCCATCGCGTCATGAATATCGGGTCATGATTCATCTGTTCAACCACAACCTGAGTTCGGAACTTTCCGACGTTTCTTCCGCGCTTCGAACCTCATCAGTCATGAGGTCCAAACCCAATCTGTAACGCACAAGGTCCAATGATCGAGATAAACCCGCTCTTTGTTTTTGGGCAAAACATTTTAATTCAAAAACATTTCATATATTGGTCTTGGCCTCTAAAGGCCACGTAGACACTTTTCATATCTGATCGAACTTTCTACATACGGAAGGGCCAACCTTTTCTTCAGTGTGTTTTTGGCATGTTTAGTAAATATGAAATACGACAAGGGTAGGACCTGGTGTTAAGGACCGCAGCTACTACTTAGCCCCTTGACCTATTCGCAGCTGCAGTTTGCCCAACTTTGGCAGTACTTTGTAAATATTTTTTAATTATTGTAATTCCCTTTTAATTGTAAAAAGTTTATTATGATTCTTCATCTTTTTAATGTCTACTCCTGTTACTAGGGTTTTTTCTCCGAAGTCTATTATATGGAGTGATAGAATTTAAAACTTTCAATCTTTTGGTGTCCATTGATAAGTGCTTTATTAACATTTATTTTATGCACTTATAACCTTGGACTAGCAATAATTTGATTCTATCTAAGTATTATTAATGCATTTTATATTTCATGCTGCATAGGATCACAAAGGAAGAGAAAAGAAGGAAAAAGGACCAAAATGCGCTTAAAATTGAAGATTGAGGACCTTGGGTGCAAATAAGTTACGCCATAATACATATATTCACGGCCGTAAACGTTTTCATATCATTGTGCAAAAATTAGCAGAACCTGTCTTACGTCCGTAAACTAAAAGTTACGGTCGTAACTTCAAAACGTGGAAAAAGTATTGAAAGAGGAGCGGCTTGCTTGAAGATTGGAAGAAGAATTAAGCAACTCGAGAAGGTGAATCAAGAAAGAAAATTCCAGAATTCTTCATGGCTTTAAGCGGCTAAGTTCTCCACCTAGTTCAAATGGGACGTTGTATTTTAATTCCTTTGTTAATCATTTTTCCAAACTCGTAACGTAGTTCTAAATTCTTTACTTTGATTTGTTGGATTCTTATGCGTTTTTTAATTCAATCAATGCAATTCTTTATTTGATTAAGGCATTGTCATTTAATTTGTTGTATTGAGATTTGCTATTTTAAATGATTGGATCCGTAATAGTCTTTTTGTTCAAATCATAGTAGCAAGTGAAAATTTGATATTTCCATAGAGAATTCCAACTTAGGTTAATCTTCACGAGCTTGTGTGATTGATAATCTAATTCACCCTAATTCTTCTCAACCATTATATAGTTGTTGTCTTAAATTTAAAGAGCTTGTTTTAGGTTATTCAACGGCTAATGTTTGATTAGAGAGCTTATTCTAATTAAATGCAACTAAGGGAGAATAGGAATAGTTAGAGCTTACTAACTATTTACGGGTGATAAATCAAAGAAGAAATTGAACTCGCGTTGCTTGGAAAGTGATAACATTGTGATGAAATACAACTGAGCACGAGAACTAGGATTTGTCAATAATTGATTTATATTCTATCTAATTTACGTTTTTCTTTTATTTTCAAGTTATTTACAATATTTGAACTCAAAAACCCCCAATCTATTCTGATTGACACAACACTAAATTAGTTCCCGTTCCTTGTGGGATCGATTCTTACTTCCGCTATTACAATTAAATTTGATAATTTGCAAGTAAGATATTTAATTAAATTTTGGTGCATAACGACGCGCATCAAATTTTTGGCGCCGTTGCCGGGGAACGGTTAACCAATTTAGTGATTAATCAATTAGAATTTTATTTTTCTGCATTTATTTTATTTATATTTTATTTTCACTTTATTTATATAATTTTTCAAAAAAAAAAAAAAAAAAAAATTTTGTGCTCCTTTGCTTATATGCTTAAAACTCGGTCAACTAATTGTGAAATTTTTGATCTTGACCCATAAATTGAGAGGACTTTTCGACAGCAAAGGAGAGCAGCGCGACAAATGGCAGCTAACAACAGAACTCTTAAACAACTGGCTACCCCCGATGTGGCTCAGCAGCCCTTGTGCATTACGTTTCCAACGGTGGAAGAAGGAAAAACTTTCGAGCTTAAATTTGGGCTCATCCACTTATTACCAACTTTTCGAGGGAACCCCGGCGAAGATCCGTATAGGCACCTAATGGAGTTCCATGTGGTTTGCGACAGTATGAGGCCCACAGGCATTACCGATGAGCAAATAAAAATGAGAGCCTTCCCATTCTCATTGAAGGATGTCGCCACCGACTGGCTCTATTGTCTACCATCGGGAACAGTTACTACTTGGAACGACATGAAAAGAATCTTCTTGGAAAAATACTTCCCTGCATCGAGAGCTGGTACCATCAGAAAAGAGATATGTGGGGTGCGCCAGAACAACAACGAAACATTAATGAGTATTGGGAGCGTTTCAAAAAGCTTATCTCCAGCTGCCCCCATCATCAGATTAGTGAGCAACTCTTGGTGCAGTACTTCTATGAAGGTCTAGCGCCAATGGACAGAAGTATGATAGACGCCGCAAGCGGAGGTGTGCTAATGGACAAGACACCAGAGCAAGCACGAGCTTTAATCTCCAACATGGCTGAGAACACTCAGCAATTCAACTCAAGTAGGGATTCCCAAGTCCGCCGAGTAAACGAGGTAAGTAGTTCCAATATTGAAGGTCAATTATATGAACTAACGAATCTCGTTAAGCAACTTGCTGTAGGGAATTCAAAAAAAGCCAAAGCATGCGGAATCTGTTCGAACTTTAGACATTCAACGGATACCTGTCCGGTATTGCAAGAAGAAAACAATGAACATGTAAATGCTGCTGGAGGCTTCCCTTTCCAAAGGCAGCAGTACAACCCATATTCAAACACGTACAACCCCGGGTGGAGAGATCACCCCAACCTGAGCTACAGAAATAACAAACCCCTAGGTTTTACTTCAAACAAGCCACAAGGACAATTCCAGCAGCAAAGGACTTTCCAACCATAGGGGCAATATCAACAAAAACCTCAAAATTTAGGTATGTCTCTCGAAGATATGGTAAAGATTTTGGCAACTAACACGATGCAATTCCAACAGGATACCAAATCAAGTATTCAAAACTTGGAAAATCAAATGAGCCAAATGGCCACTGCCATAAATAGATTGGAGGCACAATCTGGAGGGAAGCTACCATCGCAGCCTGAGGTGAATCCCAAAAAACGTGAGTGCCATAATTCTCCGGAGTGGAAAGGAAGTTGAGGGTCCGCAATTGGAACCGGCTGCACCTGAAATGGAGGAAGATGAAAAGGAAGGAGTCGGGAAGTGAAACGACACTTCGTAAAACCCTCAGGTAAAAACTGACTCCCATTTAAATGTTAAACTAACACCTCCACCTTTTCCTAGCAGGTTAGCAAAGACAAACAAAGAGAGCAAGGAAAAGGAGATGTTGGAAATGTTTAGAAAGGTTGAAATCAATATCCCGCTATTGAAGGCCATCAAGCAAGTTCCCTAGTATGCAAATTTTTTAAAGGATTTATGCACTAGCAAACGGAAACTGGTGGGAAACGAGAAGGTAAGAATGGGGGAAATCGTTTCAGCCTTATTTCAAAGGAAATTGTCTCCTAAGGGTAAGGATCCCGGTATGTTCACTGTGCCATGTCAAATAGGTAACACCAAGGTAAATCATGCACTAATAGACTTAGGAGCATCCATTAACGTAATGCCTAGATCCACTTACATTGCGTTAAATCTTACCACAATGACTAAAATAGATGTTATCATCCAACTAGCCGACCGTTCCAATGCATATCCAGACGAGGTAGTTGAGGACGTTTTAGTGCAAGTAGGGGGTTGGTGTTTCCGGTGAACTTTTACGTACTAGATATGAATGATGATCACTCCCCTAATTCTACCCCTATATTGTTAGGACGATCATTTTTATGGACCTCCCAAACCATAATTGATGTAAGAAAATGGGTGTTGACCATGGAATTTAATGGAGGAGGTATTGCAATTTAATATCTACGATGCAATGAAACATCCAAATGATGTGTGTGCTGCTTACTCTATTAATGTCATTACTCCTGCAGTGCAGAAAATTTTTGAATTAAATTGCAGGGACGAGTTAGAAACAGCTATCGTGGAGCCGCTAAGGCAAGATGATGACAACGATGTGGGTATAAGCAAGGAATTACAGGATGGAATTACTGCACTTAATTCACTGGGATCCGCACCACGCAGGTATGCCGTCAAAACAATTCAACTGACAGACTATCCTAACAAATTGCTCCCCTCTATTTTGCAAGCCCTAGTGGTGGAAATGAAATCTCTACCCGCCCATCTGAAATATGTATTTCTTGGTGATGAAGAATCACTTCCCGTAATTGTTTCATCCAACCTCACCAAGCTGGAAGAAGACAAACTGGTTCGGGTCCTTCGGGAGCACAAGGAGGCGATTGGTTGGACCATCGCGGATATCAAGGGAATCAGCCCGTCAATATGCATGCATCAAATATTGCTTGAGGAAGGAGCTCAACCATAGAAACAAGCCCAGCGGAGGCTAAATCCAGCAATGATGGACGTGGTGAAGAAAGAAATTTTAAAGCTGTTAGGAGCAAGAATGATTTACCCAATTTCAGACAGCAAGTGGATCAGCCCAGTCCAAGTGGTGCCAAAGAAATCCGGAGTAACGGTGGTAGAAAACAAAGATGGAGAACTTGTACCAACTAGGGTCCAAACTTGATTCAGGTATGCATCGACTACAGGAAGGTAAACGCTGACACTCAAAATGATCATTTTTCCCTTCCCTTCATGGATCAAATGTTAGAAAAACTAGCTGGTCATTCCCATTATTGTTTTTTAGATGATTTCTCAGGATATTTTCAAATTGCTATAACTCCAGAAGATCAAGAGAAAACCACGTTTACTTGTCCATTTGGCACGTTTGCATATAGATGTATGCCCTTCGGCTTGTGTAATGCTCCTGCAACATTCCAACGTTGTATGATGAGCATTTTTTCTGAATACATAGGACAAATTATAGAGGTGTTCATGGATGATTTTAGTGTGTGGGGTGATTCATTTGATGCATGCTTGGAAAATTTATCATTAATTTTGAAATGATGCATTGACACTAACTTAGTCCGAAATTGGGAGAAATGCCATTTTATGGTAAATAAGGGAATTGTGTTAGGTCATGTAGTGTCGAAAAAGGGAATAGAAGTTGATAAGGCTAAGGTGGACCTCATATCTGCATTACCTTACCCCGCCAATGTGCGTGATATACGATCTTTTCTCGGGCATGCAGGTTTCTATCGCAGGTTTATCAAGGACTTTTCCAAAATTGCATCACCACTGTGCAATTTGTTGCAAAATGATGTCCCATTCAAATTCACCGAGCTGTGCAAAAAGGCCTTTGACCAGGATCTTCCATTCGAAATAATGTGTGATGCCAATGACTATGCAGTGGGAGCAGTCCTAGGGCAACGGGTTGGGAGAGCGGTCCATGTGATTTACTATGCCTCCCGAATCCTGAATCAGGCCCAAGCTAACTATACCACCACTGAAAAGGAACTTCTATCTGTGGTATTTTCTTTAGAAAAATTTCGTCCTTATTTATTGGGTTCTAAAGTGATTATTTTTACAGATCATGCAGCATTACGACACTTATTTGTAAAGAAGGATGCAAAGTCAAGAATCATCCGCTGGATACTTTTATTACAAGAATTTGACTTGGAGTCAAAGATAAGGCGGGGTCCGAAAATGTAGTTTCCGACCATCTTAGCCAGGCAGTGAAGCCCGAAGACGACCTACCTCTGCGTGAAACCTTCCCAGATGAGGGTTTATTTGCTATCAAAGCAAATCCCCCATGGTATGCTGATTTGGTAAATTACATGACTTCTAAACTAATTCCTACTGGTTTTTCGCAGGCACAAAAGCATAAGATGAGAAGTGACACTAAATATTACATTTGGGATAACCCGTACCTGTGGAAAAGGTGCCCCGACCAAATCATTAGAAGGTGCGTGCCCTTACCTTTTGCCATTCATACGCATGCGGTGACCATTTTTGGTCTAGAAGGACGGCACAAAAAGTATTGGAAAGCGGGTTCTTTTGGCCGACCCTTTTCAAGGATGCTTACATTTTCTGTAAGTCTTGCGATAATTGCCAAAGAACAGGTAACTTATCCCAATGAGATCAAATGCCTCATAACCCCATAATTGTATGTGAGGTTTTTGACGTTTGGGGCATTGATTTCATGGGACCCTTTCCCTCATCGTTCGGTTGTAATTACATTCTTTTAGCTGTCGATTATGTTTCAAAATGGGTAGAGGAAAAGGCCACCCGTACTAATGACGCTAAGGTTGTTGCAGATTTTGTAAAAGCTAACATTTTTAGCAGGTTTGGAATACCCCGAGCTATGATCAGTGACAGAGGGACGCACTTTTGCAACCGAACCATTGAAGCCTTGTTAAGGAAATATGGAGTGATGCACCGAGTATCCACCACGTATCACCCCCAAACTAGCGGGCAAGCAGAAATCTCCAACAGGGAAGTGAAGTCCATTCTGGAGAAAACAGTTCGACCAGACCGGAAGGATTGGAGCATTCGACTCGATGATGCTTTATGGGCCTATCGAACTGCTTACAAGACGCCAATTGGTATGTCTCCATACCGATTGGTATTTGGAAAGCCATGCCACCTACCGGTAGAACTTGAGCATAAAGCTTATTGGGCCATCAAGCAATGTAATATGGATTGGGGAGCAGTAGGAGACCATAGAAAGCTTCAATTACAGGAATTGGACGAAATACGGAATGAGGCCTACGAGAATGCAATGATCTACAAAGATCGAACTAAAGCATTCCATGATCAACGCATTTCTCAAAAGAGCTTTTGTGAAGTCCAGAAAGTGCTATTGTTTCAATCTCGACTCAAATTACACCCAGGTAGCAACTTCGTTTTCGTTGGGTTGGTCCTTTTGTTGTTACTAATGTATCTCCGCATGGTGCAGTCAACATTAGGAGCTTGAGAACGGATAAACAGTTCAAGGTTAATGGGCACCGTCACAAGCCGTATTATGAGGGATTCCAAACTGAAAACTTGGAGGTGATTGCATTGGAAAACACCAACAAGGGGCAGTAATCCCGCGCGTACTTAGTCGAGCCAACGACTGTAAACAGCGGCGCTGCTCGAGAGGCAACCCGAGAAGGGAGTTTCTTTACCCCCTCAACCCTTTATTTTCATATTTGCATTTTTGGTTTATTTCATTTAGTTATTTCATTCTTAATAAAAAAAAAAGAAGATTTTCAGAGGCAGTCTTACGACCGTAAGACATAACTTTACGGCCGTAATTAACTTTTAAATATTTATTCAGAAACCTCCTTACGGCCGTATGTCTCTAGTTTATGGCCGTAATTAACTTTTTTTCAAAATTTATTCAGAGGCCAGTTTACGGCTGTAAGACACATCTTTACGGCCATAAACCCTGCAGTTTCGATTTTTTAAATATCACTCTTCTCGCATAAACATCTCACTCTTCCCTTCATCTCAGCCATTAACCCACGCCTCTCTCACGCAAAATCTTCCATTCCACACTCGTATTTTCGAGGATTCTCATTTATATCACCCATCACACCCATTTCCTCTTCACAAGGATTTAAGGTATGCATTCTTCAATGTGTCTTCTTCTTTTTGGCATGGGTAACATCTCTACATACATGGGTATCTCGATTTTTGCCTTTCCAATGATTGAATATGCATTATTGAGGTTGTGTTTGTGATTTGGGGAACTTGGATTTTACTTATTTTGTAACAGTGGCATCATTACTTAGTTCGCACTCTAGGTGTTCGATAAAATGTCTAGGCAAGTTTGGGGTGTTTGTTTCCTTAAAACTTTGACTCAAATCTCCCTATTATGCTAGTATAAGTGTATTGTTGTCATGATAGGAGTTCAATTGTGGGGAAAGTATGGTGTTTGATCTTGATGAATTCATGGGGTACATTGCATATTCCTCATTGTTTGATATATATTTTAATGGTTAATTAGGTTATGGGTTCCAATTTTTGACTCCACATTAGCCTAAATTGTGACTCTACATCTTTGTTTTGGTTTGTCATAATGGTTAGTGTCACATGGATTTCACGGACATCGCTTGACCTTTGCATTTGAAGTGTGCCATCTAAAGAACACATGTTAGGATTCTTGTGCTTGTGCCATTATCCCTTGCCTGATATGGGGGCTTATACGATTAATTATACACTTCCTCCCACGACTTATTTCCTCCCATAACTTGCTTGTGTGTACGTTATGCCTTTCATGTCAGCATTGATTTTCGAGTTTGGGCATTAACCATCATGCACTACTTACTTGCACACATTTTCTTTTAAATTACTATCCCGCTCAACTAATTCATTCATTTTTTTCTACAGGATTTTCTATGGCTCCACCGACAAAGAAAGGGAAGCAAGTGGCAGGGGAATCCTCATCTGAGCCCCGCCGGAGAAGAGTCAGTCTAAGCTGTGCATTAAGGAATGACTATTCCTACTAGAGGACTTTCATGAATGGCGGAGTGCTGACACAGTCATTGCTCCTCGACAGTTTTGGGCCCGCTTCGTCGAATTCGTCTAGGTGAAATTCACGAGCGATAGGCCTTTTGGGAATCCCCCGCTATTATACAAATTCTACACTCAATTCAACAAAGAAATTGGTGACGAGGGATCACTTGATTATCACCACACCAGGGTAGCAGGGAAAAGAATCAAGTTTGATAAGGAGGTGGTGGAACACTACTTGGGGATAAATAGCACTGGTGCCGTCCCTATGACATCAAATTCAGGTGTTTTCTTTCCGGACCAGGAAGTACTCCGTTGGGCTTTGAAGCCAGAACTCCATGACTCCCTTAATGTCATTCATCCGCACTACAAGAATCAGGATTTACAGAGGGATGCCGGTACCTGCATCAGTGGGGGTCGGGGAGTCTATTTCCATCCACTAGCCTCACTACGGTGTCTATTCGCTACCTCCGAGTCTACTATGCCATCACCAGGGGGATCAAATTTTACTTGGGACGGCACATATATGACACTATCTCCACCTATGCCAGCTTGATGCCACAGAAGCTGGGCATGCCTTTCCCATGTTTGATTACCGCCTTATGCCGGGCTCAACGAGTTCCCGCTGCAGTGAGTGACGACACTTTGGGGCATGGGAATCACCTCACGAAGGCGAGTTTGGAAAACACTCACAGGCAGATCATTGCCAAGCGGGGTCGCGGGGATGGTGATTCAGGGGAGTCCGATGATGATCAAGGCGCCGAGGAGCCTGCAGCAGGGGAAGAGACACAACAGCCCCCTGCTCCTACCCCTTTTGAGCTGCAGATGCTGGAAATGATGCAAGCCTTCCAAACTCAGCTGAATGCCATGCAAGAAGATCAACAACTTATGCTGGAAGAGCAGAGAGCCCTTCGGGAGGAGATTCGACGGTTGCAGAGGCCCCGAGACGATCAACCGCCACATTAGACCGAGGGAGTTTCTTTTCTTTTCCCCCTTTTATTGTTTTGCTTTTCAATGAGGACATTGTATTGTCTAAGTGTGTGGGGGGGGGGATTGAATTGATTATAAGCTTAATGTTTTTATTTTCTTTCTGTAATCGAATCGTTAAAATTTATTTTGAGTCATGACATCCTTTTTAGTTTTGTTCTCCACTTTTGTCACCTATCTATGCCACTTAGGGCGTAAACTATACTTTGATAGGAAGCAGCCCTACTTTTGGTTCATTTTTTTTGAAAATATCATTGCATAATCGGATATAAATTGAGCACATAGAGATTATTCCGTCCAGAAAAGCACTGATAGGTTGAAGATGAAAAGAAGAATTGTCAAATGTCTACAAATCTAACCAACCCAAATAGGAATAGACACATACCCCGTCATATATAACCCTAAGTGTCCCAATTCCAACAGAAATTATTATACTTTTGTGAGTAGTCATGGTTTGAATACTTTTAACCACTATCCTCGACCAATGGATTTAGATTTGGAATGAAGATCAAGCAATGACCTATAACTCATAATTGGATAGGAGAAACACAAGAAAACCATAATTTGTGAGCTTTTGAGCCTAAGAGCTGTTTTTAATACTTATGAGCTCGTAATTCTTTGATGTGTGTCCTGCATGGTTGTGTTATGCTTGGATGTGCTTTCCTGTGCAAACTATGTAGCTTCTTAACTTAAGTGTAAATTATAGCAAAGACAATAGGTTAAGCCAAACTTGACTTGCTAAAATAGCCTACCTTACTACATGGACCAATAGAAGCCCTTTGAGCCTTAGCATTTCTTTGAATTTTTTTTATGCCACGCTACAAGCCATGAATACCCTTTCTTTCGCATTGTCTCTGTTTTGAACCCATAGAGAAGGGATTCTCAAGCTTTTGTTGATTGAGGATTGTGCTATGGTCTAAGTCTAAGAAGTTGAAATGGTTATCTTGTGTTGGGCGATGGTTGTGTAATGGACTGAATTTAGGGGATTGTAATTCTATCTTGTGTCACTTGGTGACTGCGTAATGATCTGAATAACAGAGAAAAAGTTGCAGTCTATATGAAAAAAAAGAGGGAAGAGAGAAAAAAGAAAAGAAAAGACGAGATTCAAGTGTGAATAAAGTTGGGTAGTGGGATACAATAAAGTTCATATTAAGAGTGAAGGAAGTAATTTTGAATTGACTTAGCTTGAAAAATTCCTTCTCGACTCAGCCTAAATATATCCTTTTACCCTACCTGACCTGAAGCCCCGTTACAACCAATTAAAGACCTTTGCTTTGCACTTGTGTTATTGTTGGCTCCGGTTATGACATTTAGGCAGTCCGTGGTATGGACTTGTCCATGCAGTGAACTGAGCGAAAATTCTAACCCTTATACACCTTGTGCGAAGAGAGAAATATCTTGTGTGGGTGTTAACCCCATTACATTTACTTATGAGTGGCTTGAATTGCTTGGTCTAAGGTTTGTGCTATGAATGTGGTTTGGGGATACTGTGCTAACTGAATTCACATCATGAATAACTCGGTTTACGCAACTGAGTTCTTTCGGAATTGGGCGAAACTATTTTCTTTGTAGTCAATCACAATTGATTGGGAGGTGAGTGCACACGAGAGGTGAAAGGAAATAAACCATAACGAGCCATGATTGAGATGGGAAATAGAGGGCGTTGCATCTCTAGCACATACTAACACAATCCGATCATGCAATGGAACATTTTTGCTAAAGAAAAGTGGGTTGCAACCTCAAGTGTCTAAATTGTAATATGTTGTTTGAGTCCTATTCTTTTCTCAGCAAATCTTTGTTCGAGGGCGAACAATGGTTTAAGTATGGGGGGATTTGATAAGTGCTTTATTAACATTTATTTTATGCACTTATAACCTTGGACTAGCAATAATTTGATTCTATATAAGTATTATTAATGCATTTTATGTTTCATGCTGCATAGGATCACAAAGGAAGAGAAAAGAAGGAAAAAGGACCAAAATGCGCTTAAAATTGAAGATTGAGGACCTTGGGTGCAAATAAGTTACGACCGTAATACATATATTCACGACCATAAACGTTTTCATATCATTGTGCAAAAATTAACAGAACCTGTCTTACGGCCGTAAACTAAAAGTTACGGCCGTAACTTCAAAACGTGGAAAAAAGTATTGAAAGAGGAGCGGCTTGCTTGAAGATTGGAAGAAGAATTAAACAACTCGAGAAGGTGAATCAAGAAAGAAAATTTCAGAATTCTTCATGGCTTTAGGCGGCTAAGTTCTCCACCTAGTTCAAAGGGGACGTTGTATTTTAATTCCTTTGTTCATCATTTTTCCAAACTAGTAACGTAGTTCTAAATTCTTTACTTTAATTTTTTGGATTCTTATGCGTTTTTTAATACAATCAATGCAATTCTTTATTTGATTAAGGCCTTGTCATTTAATTTATTGTATTGAAATTTGCTATTTTGAATGATTGGATCCGTAATAGTCTTTTTGTTCAAATCATAGTAGCAAGTGAAAATTTGATATGTCCATAGAGAATTCCAACTTAGGTTAATCGTCACGAGCTTGTGTGATTGATAATCTAATTCACCCTAATTCTTCTCAACCATTATATAGTTGTTGTCTTATGATAAGTGTATTTTATACACTTATTTGTACGTCTAAATTAGAATAAATTATTTTCGTTTTAGAATATATGCTCCTTAATTTGTGTTTAATCGTTTACTTTTTAGAAAATGTCTCAATCGAAGAAGAATGAAGCAATTAATGGAAAAATGACACAATTGGATGTTAATTAGGGCTAAACTGGACAAGTGAGGAGTTTGTAACGTCAACCGGGAAGGTTCATGGTGCTCAAGTGAACAAATCAGAGGTTGAAGGACCCAAGTGAAGGAATTGAGAGCTTAAATGAGCAAATCGAGAAGAAGATAAAGTTTGGGGACTAAATTGCAACAATTGGAAGTTGAGAATTGAAGGTGCAATTAAAAGTCAAGGACCAACTTGCACAGTCGGAAAAAGATGGAAAATTGCATTGCAACGTCCTTCCTCGTGATCGCGGGATTTCTACCACGTGATCGCGAGGTGCCTCGAATTTTTCAACAGAGAGTTTTACCTATGCCTATGCGATTGCGAGGTTTTATACTACGTGATCTCTTGGCTTTCCGGCTGGGCCAAATGTGGGCTTTTTCTCGCAATTTTCAACAGCATTCTCGTTTTTTGACCTAGGTTTTCTCCAAAACCTATAAATACAACTCATTAGGCATGAAAATAAGACCTTTGCCTCTCCAAAGAACGACCACAATCGAGAAATCAACATCAAATTCTTGGGGAATCAAGCATCGCAAAGGGGCGTGAATTGAAGATAATTGAAGAATCAAAACTTGGTGCAAGATTTCCATTCTTTATATTATTTTTAATGAACGTTAATTTTTATTGTTATTGTTCTTTATTGATGATGTGTAACTAAATTCTATGTTGGGATGAACGATGTAGCCTAGTTATATTATTTTAATTCCAAATTCCGTTATTTTAATGTTTAGTTGCATGTATTGATTTATTATTATTTTTAATGCTTGAATTGCTTGATCACCAGTTCATGATATATTGAATTATTTCCATAATCCGAGATGTGAGTTAATAATTTAGAACATGGTAATAAATCCGATAATTGAACAAGAGATAGAGATATACTCTTGTTATTATTGCGGTCGTGTGTGAATTCTTGTATTTATTGCATCTAGATAAGGAATATTCAGACCCGCTGTAGAGATACATGGTTGACTTATGTAGGTAGAATTGATTTAAACTCGAGAGAGGAATTTCAATATAAATTAGTGAATTCGACCTAGTACATAATTAGGAAATAAAACATGGAATTGGAGTTAATTTAATTGGCTAGGTGAAATCGTAAATCCCAACTATTTTACAATCGTTTTTAAAAACAAAACAAATTTCGCAATTTAACTCTTTAATTGATTTTTTTTGTTTTAGATTTCAAACATCAAATTATTTTGTTCATTCAAATAAGGTTTAGAACTAACACATTTCGGTAATTAATAGCAGTCTCCGTGGGACGATAATCCGGACTCTTAGGTCCACTTTATTACTTCTCACGACCCGTGCACTTGCGGGGATATCTCGCATCGCGAGATGTTAGTGAACATCTTAAATCTAAAGAGCTTGTTTTAGGTTATTCAATGGCTAATGTTTGATTAGAGAGCTTATTCTAATTAAATGCAACTAAGGGAGAATAGGAATAGTTAGAGCTTACTAACTATTTACGGGTGATAAATCAAAGAAGAAATTGAACTCGCGTTGCTTGGAAAGTGATAACATTGTGATGAAATACAACTGAACCTGAGAACTAGGATTTGTCAATAATTGATTTATATTCTATTTAATTTACGTTTTTCTTTTATTTTCAAGTTATTTACAATATTTGAACTCAAAACCCCCCCCATCTATTCTGATTGACACATCACTAAATTAGTTCCCGTTCCTTGTGGGATCGACTCTTACTTCCACTATTACAATTAAATTTGATAATTGGCAAGTAAGATATTTATTTAAATTTTGGTGCATAACGACGCGCATCATCCATCCCCTACACCAACATTTGTAATTTACTTCTTTCGCCAATCAATGTAATTTATTGTTTTTTGCAGTAAATGAACAATCAAATTTCAATGCATTCAAATTCTCTCTTGTAAACTTTTCTTCAATTTGTAATCAAATCTTCTTTCGTTTCGGAACAAGTGAGAAAAGACGGAAGGTAGTCTAGTGGCGCAGACCACTGTCGCACCGTGCCCCTTTCTGTGCTAAGAAGAAAGGTGCCCCATGAAAATTGGTATCAGAGCCTTGGCTCACTTCCCTCAATAAGAAAGCAATGGATCAGAAAGCTTTGGATCCGAATGTATCACAAACCACCGATGTTGCTAATGCTCAAGGAAAAGGTTGAAATGGAGGCATCGTATATTTGGGGTAAACACATCCAACTTGATGAAAGCCGAGAGGCTTGCACAACAATGACTGAAGCTTTTGCAATCATTCTTGGTTTGTAGGAAGAGATGGAAACATTGAGAGTTCAGACATAAATTCTCCAACGTGCTGTGGGTAATGGGAAAACTCCCCCACAAGAAGAGTATGCACTTAGGATCAGAATCTGGGAACCTTGCACCTATGGAGGGGCAAGTGATGCAAAGGAAGTTGGCAACTTCCTGTTTGACATGGAACAATAATTTCTTGCTCCGAGCATTAGAGATGAAGCAAGAAAGGTGACAACTGCTAGCATGTATCTGAGTAGAGATGCAAAATTGTGGTGGCGGACCAAATATGTTGATATTCAGACCAACAGGGTCAGGATAGATTATTGGGACCTTCTGAAAGAAGCAATTCAAACTCAGTTTTTCCCAGAGAATGTGGAATATGAAGCCCGTCGGGCATTGCGGGAATTAAAACATACGGGCTCGTCAGGGAGTACGTGAAAGCCTTTTCTGGGCATATGCTTAGTATTCGAGACACGTCAGAAAAGGACATGCTTTTCACCTTCATGGAAGGCTTGAAACAGTGGACATGTACGGAACTCCAGAGGCAGAAGGTTATAAATTTGAGTACAGCAATGGGAGCTATCCGAATGCTTAATGAATTATCAGATTGAAACCAAGAAGGATCGACCAACCCCGAGTAATCAATCTAAAGGTGGAGGAAATAAACAATTCAGAGTTAGCTGGAGCTCAAATGGAGGAGAACGGTACTCCAACCAAAGAGGAGGTGGATATCAAGGTTCTCGTCAGAACAACTCTCATGGTTATCATCAAGGTGGCCATCAAAGCAACTATCAGGGTAGTAACCAAAGCAATTGGAATAAAGGAAAGATAGCAGAGGGTAGATCTGATACTGCTCTTAAAATTGTATGCTTTCTATGTGAAGGGCCTCATCGAGTGTCTGATTGTTCCAAAAAGAATGGTAAACACCTATTGTCAACTAGTAAGTGGAGTATCAACTTCGAAGCAAGTTTCCCCGCCTGTCAGTAATAATGGCGTGACTGATTCTGAAGAGGACGAGGAGGTGGTCATGCATTTTCACATCGTAATATAATATCACATCGAACGACTGAAAAAGAGAAAGTTCATATGAATGAGGCAAAACTGGAAGAACCAAAACCTTGCATTTGTCGAGCTAAAAGGTTAATGTACATTGATGTGAAGATCAATGGGAATCCCATCACGACCATGGTGGATACTGGAGCAACCCATAACTACCTTGCAAGTACTGAAGTAGGGCTACTTGGGTTGGTTCTAGAGAAAGGTAATGGGAAAGTAAAGGCCATCAACTCTGCTGCTAAGCTAATTGCCGGGGTAGCCAAATTAGTGTTAATCAAGTCCGTTCCTTTTGATGGAAGGACTAATTTTTCTGTTGTTCAGGTGGACGATTTCAAACTTTTTTTTGGGATTGAAATTTCTTCGGGATACGAAGATAGCAGTGTTCCCACACTCTGATTCCTTAATGATGATGGGTACTAAGTTGTGTGTTATATCTACATTGGCGGGAAAAGTTGGCGAGAGCATCTAGGCCATGCAATTCAGTAAGGGCATCAAGAGAAATGAACCCTCATTTTTGTGCACTCTTCGTCTAGAAGAGATCAAAAAGCTTTAGATACTATTCCAAAACCTGTTTGAAAGCTTATACAGGAATTTGAGGATAAAATGCTAAAGGAGTTACCAAAAAGATTGCCTCCTAGGAGGGCAATTGATCACGAAATTGAACTTATTCCAGGGTCTAAGCTACCTGCTAGGGCACCCTACTGGATATCTCAACCTGAGCTGGAAGAGCGTAGGAAGCAACTTGGAGAAATGTTGGAAAGTGAATCGTGCCTGCGAAATCACCATATGGAGCTCCCATGTTATTTTAGAAAAAAGACTGATGGCTCTCTCAGAAAGTGTTGTGATTATCGTGCCCTGAACAAGATCACTGTGAAAAATAGTGGCAGATTAATTTGACTGACTAAGCAAAGAAAAATACTATATGAAAATAGATCTTCAATCTGAATACTGGAAAGTTTGGATCAAGGAGGGAGATGAAGCAAAGACGACTGTGGTAACCAGATATGGAGCTTTCGAATTTAAAGTCATGCCTTTTGGCAAATGCTCCTACTACTTTTTGCATGATGATGAATCAGGTGCTTGATGGATTTTTGGATGATTTCGTGGTCGTGTACTTGGACGACATTGTAATCTATAGCGAGACATTAGAGGAACATGTGCAACATGTTAGAAGAGTCCTTAGTCGACTTCGAGAGAATGAACTTTATGCTAAGCCATCCAAATGCTCATTCGCCCAAACTTCTATTAGCGTCTTGGGTCACATCATTGAGCAAGGAAAGGTTCGCATAGATTCGAAGAAAGTGGCAGCAATCAAGGATTGACAACTACCAAAGAACGTACATGATGTACGCTCATTTCTTGGGTTCTGCAATTTTTATCGAAGATTCATGAAGGGATACTCAGAAATTGCACTACCTCTGACTGAACTAACAAAGAAGGAAAAAGTTTGGGATTGGTCTGCACAATGCCAAACGGCTTTCAAGAAATTGAAGAAGTCTATTTTGACAAACTCGGTATTAGCCTTACCGGATGTGATGAACCCATTTGAAGTTTAGACCGATGCTTCAGATCTTGCTCTTGGTGGAGTCCTCATATAGGAAGGACATTTAGTTGCTTTTGAAAGTCGAAAGCTCAATAATGTAGAGCGTCGTTATTTGGCACACGAAAAAGTGTTGTTGGCGGTTGTACATTGCCTCAGAGTATGTCGTCACTATCTACTTGGGTCTCCATTTATTGTGAAAATCGATAATATTGCGGTTAGCCACTTCATGTCCTAACCGAAACTTTCGAGCAAACAAGCTCGCTGGCAAGAACTTCTTTTAGAGTTCAACTTCATGTTGGAGTATTGTCCCAGATCTAGCAACCATGTCGCAGATGCTCTCAGTCATCGTGCTGACTTAGCTTTTCATTTGTGCAATGACCTCTCTTTCAGGGAGCAGAGTTACCGCAGGTATCAGGGATCGAATAAGGTCACTTCTTGAGAAGGACTCAGCTACACAGTATTTGGTTGACCTAATCAAGCAGGGCAAGACTCGTCAGTTCTGGATAGATAGGGATTTATTAAAGGCAAAAGGTGACTGCCTGTATGTTTTGAAGGGAAGAATTTTTAGGAAATCTTTAATAACAGAATGCCACGACACACTTTGGGCCAAACATCCAGGAGTCGAACGCACTTGTGCACTATTACAACGTGCATTCTATTGGCCGAAAATGCGGGACGACATTGCAACTTATGTGAAAACTTGTCTTATTTGTCAACAAGATAAGGCAGATCATCAGAAAAAGGCAGGCTTGCTTGAATCTCTTTCCATCCCATCCAGGCCATTTGAAAGTGTATCGATAGATTATATAATTGGATTTCCAAAAGTCGCATATTTTGACACCATTATCGTGGTGGTTGACCATTTATCAAAATATGCAATTTTCATCATAACGCCTAAGTATGTTTGCACCGAAGAAACAACTCATCTCCTCTTCAAGTATATTGTCAAATACGGGGGGCCAACTGTAATGGGTATAAACCCAAGTGTTAATGGATATCTTATGGGCCTACAATGATAAAAATAAATAAAAATCATTGGACTAGAAATCGAAGTCCAATAATCCAATAATAAGATGCCATAGTTAAGAACAATTGGAATCCCACTAATTGGACCACAAATAAGGGAAAATGAATATATAAATGTTAATTCTTGATTGGCCCCATGAATCCTACAAAATTGGGCTAGACTTTAGGAAAGATTGGTAGTAATAAAGTAATTGCCTAGTAATCCAATCTGTAACTAAGGAAAGAAAGAGGAGTACTTGCTAAAATCAAGAGAGTTAACGTACAGGGAAAGTCATTACATAAAAGGGAGAAATCTGACCTCAACCTCAAGACACAAAAAATTAAAAGAAAAAAAGAGAATACATCAATAGTTTGGCGCCCAGCTTGGGGCACGAAAATAAGAAAAATGGTGACAATTCGGAGAGCGCAAGAGGAAGGTCCATCGAAAACTAGTGTCCCACAACAAACAAATCAAGGAACAGTGCAAGAAAATGTGCAGCAACCTGGAGTACAAAACCCCAACGGGGCAACTTTGCAGCAAGAAGCTCGAACAACGAATTACACGGCCGAACAAATAAACGAGTTAATCAAAACAGTAGTCGCTGCAGCGCTGTCCACAAGAGGTATACAAGATCAACGAAAGGAAACAGACGGGCCAGCAATTTCGGCACAAAACCCCACTCAGGCGAACTTGAGGTTACCGGAAGAAAGCGGTGAAACAGAACCAGGTGAGCAGGAAGAAAGCCGCCAACCAACTGACAACAAAACCTGGAATAATACCTACCTTGGGGATGACCGAGAACGGAAGAAATGGGCTAATTCGTTTACGAGAGAAATACTGGATGAACCTCTCCAAAAAAATTTCAAGTTTCCAAACCTACCAGAGTATGATGGGGTATCTGACCCTAAGGAGCATCTGGAACGTTTTGAGAGCATGATGTTACTATATGGCTTCAATGACGCCATAACATGCCGAGTGTTCCTGACTACCCTAAAAGGCAGTGCTCAGACTTGGTTCTCTCAACTTCCTATCGACTCCATCTCCTATTTCGAAAGTTTCTCCGATTGTTTCCTCAAGGATTTTGCCAGTGGCAAGAGTTATAGAAAGACCAGTGGACAATTGATGACGGTCAGACAGCAACATGGTGAATCCCACAGACATTAAATCCAACGATTCAACAAAGAAGCGTTAGATGTCCCTAACCTCGATGTAGAGTTGTCTGCGCAATCCTAACTAATGGGCTGAGACAAGGGCGTTTCTTCATATCATTGACTAAGAGCCCACCGACCGACATTACGGAACTGCTGGCAAGGGCAGAGAAATACATCAATGTTGAGGAAGCACAAAAAGCAAAAGAGGAAACAGAAAAAGGCACTAAGAGGAAGGATCCAAAAGAATCCCCCAAGGAAGATCCAAAGAAGCAAAAACAACGAGAACCGAGCAGAGACTTTCGAGGAAAATATCAGCACTACACGCCCATCAATGTCTCTCGACAGGAAGCAATCATGTCGATCTCGAATAAAGGAGTAGTTTCATGGCCAAAACCGTTAAAAATAGTCGAACGGGGCCCGATGAGCTGCGCCTACTGCTGGTTTCACAAAGGACCAGGACACCGAACAGAAGACTTCTACCAGTTGAAAGATGAGGTTGAACGCCTAATAAGATTTGGATATCTTGGACAATTCATAAAAAGAGAAAGATTCGAAGAAGAAAGACAGCAACGCGCTGCACCTCCAGAGCAAAGGCCGCCTGAGCATAACCAATTACAAAAACTCAACCCCCCACCAGGGGGAGTAATCACCGTCCTCACCGGGGGGCATTCTTGTGGAGATAGTAGGTCGGCTTGGAAAGCTTACCAACGAGATGTTCGGAGAAGAACCTCAGTATGGGACCGCATTGGAAGTCCAGAGGTTATGCAGATCAGCGGTTATCAGGACGAACCGATCTCATTCACTGACATAGACTTGGAAGGAATCCACTTCCCACATAACGATGTGATCTTTATATCTATGATGGTAGCAAATTTTCAGGTCAGGAGAACCCTAGTCGACACTGGAAGCTCTGCAGATGTGTTGTTTTACCCAGCTTATGAGAAGATGGGACTCGACCCGAGATACTTGAAGAAGGTGAGCAGCCCCTCGTTGTATTTGGAGGAGGAGTGATTAGAGCAGAAGGGGTCGTGGAGTTATTGGTGTCCTTAGGCGAGGAACCACGGAGAAAAATGAAAATGGAGAATTTCCTAGTAGTTTGAGCCCCATCCCCATACAATGCTATTCTTGGAAGACCGACGTTGAACCAGTTCCAAGCGATCTCCTCCACACTCCACTTGAAGGTCAAATTCCCAACAGGACAGGGGATAGGGGAAGTCAGGGGAGATTAGGCCATGGCGAGAACATGTTTTGTAAAGGATATACAGAATGGTTTGGCATCTGAAGGTGAACCTATGCAACAAAGAAACTCGGAGAAGAGAGACAGAGAGGCCCGATTCACAGCGGGACAAGATGAAGTTTTGAAAGTGTTATTCTTAGACTCAAAAGATGAAACCAAAACCACCAGAATTGGAGGAGCCTTGGGTGAAGAGTTGGAACAGAAATTAACCGCATTCCTAGTCGAGAACAAGGGGATATTCGCATGGAAACCATCAGACATGCCTGGTATCGACCCCAGTCTGGTATCCCACCATTTGCGAGCAGAACCAGGAGTGAGACCAAAGAAGCAGAAGAAAAGGTATATGGGAGCGGACAAATCAAGGATTGCAGAGCAAGAAGTCGATAAACTGTTGGAAGCTGGATACATTCGCAAAGTTATGTACCCAGAATGGCTTGCAAATATTGTACTCGTTCCAAAAGCTAATGGCTCTTGGAGAATGTACGTCGACTTCACGGATTTAAATAAGGCGTGTCCGAAAGACCCATTTCCCCTCCGGAGAATCGACTTGCTGGTGGACTCGACATCGGGATGTGAATGGCTCTCCTTTATGGAAGCTTTTGCGGGATATAATCAGATTCGAATAGCCGAAGAAGATGAGGAGAAAACTAGTTTCGTAACTGATAGTGGCATTTATTGCTACCGTGTAACGCCATTCGGATTGAAGAACGCGGGGTCAACTTATCAGAGGCTAGTAAACCAGATGTTCAAGGGAATGATTGGGCAGAACATGGAAGTGTACGTTGATGATATGCTAGTCAAAACTGGCAAGGGAGGCTGTCACGTACGAGATCTGCAACAGGCAATCGATGTAATGAAAAAATTTGGAATGAAACTCAACCCTGCAAAATGCACTTTTGGTGTGCGATCTGGAAAATTCCTCGGGTACATGGTATCCGAACGCGGTATAGAGATCAACTCGGAAAAAATAAAAGCAATTCAAGAAATGGCAGCCCCACGCAACATTCAGGAGATCCAGAGACTCACGGGAAGAATGGCAGCACTTAGCCGTTTCCTATCACGCGCAGTGGACAAAGGTATGCCTTTCTTCAAAATCCTTCGTAAATCAAAGAATTTTGATTGGACAGATGGATGCCAGATAGCTTTTGAGCAATTAAAGGATCACTTGTCGTCAGCACCAATGTTGGTAAAACCTGACGATGGAGACCATTTACATCTTTACCTAGCAGTATCAGATGAAGCAGTAAGTTCAGTGCTAGTGAAAGATGATGGAAAGTTGCAAAAACCTGTTTATTATGTAAGTAAGATGTTGCACGGGGCTGAAATTAGGTACACTGGAACGGAGAAAATATCACTCGCCCTAGTCATAACGGCCCGAAAGCTAAGGCCCTACTTCCAATCGCACCAGGTGACAGTTCTAACTGACTAACCTTTGCAACAGACATTAGCTAAACCAGATGCTTCAGGAAGGATGCTTAAGTCGTCCATCGAACTGAGTGAGTATGGCCTTATCTACAAACTACGGCCCGCCATCAAAAGGCAAGTGCTCGCAGATTTTGTGGTGGAATGCACACATGCAGAAGGAAAACCAAAGAGTGACAGTGAGCAAGAATGGATGATTCATGTTGATGGATCGTCATCATCTCAGGGAGCGGGCGTGGGCTTCGTTTTAAAAGACCCGACGGGACACGTGCACAACTTTGCACTCAACTTTGAATTTCAGGCATCCAACAATGAAGCGGAATTACGAAGCACTCTTGATGGGGATCAAATTGGCAGCCCAAGCAGGCGCTCGGAAAATAGTGGCGTATAGCGACTCGCAGTTGGTTGTGAAGCAAGTGAAGGGGGAGTATGAGGCACGAGAAATTATGATGCGGAAATACTTACAAAAAGTACAGGAAGAGTGTGCGAAGCTCACGTCATTTGCTGTCGTGCAAATCCCACGAGAGGAGAACTTTGAAGCTGATGCTTTGGCTAAATTGGGAAATTCGGCATTACCCTGCAACAGTAATACTATATTCCTACAACAGCTCCAGCAATGAAGTATTGATGAAAATTTCCTGATTGCAAACCAATAGGAGGATGAAAGCTAGAAAGCCGATATAGCAAACTATTTGGCAGGAAAATACACACCAAGTACGAAAGACGAAATGCGGTTCATGGCAAGGAGGAGTGCGAGGTATACTCTAATTGGTAACGAACTTTACAGGCGCTCATTCACACAACCACTCCTTCGATGCCTGAATAAGTGTGAGGCAGAGTACATTTTGAGTGAGATCCACGAAGGCATTTGTGGTGGACACATTGGGGGAAGAGCTTTGGCCGCTAAAGTACTAAGGCAAGGATACTACTGGCCAACAATGGAATCAGATGCGGATGATGTAACGCCCCGAGTTCCGAGGAGCGCGGGAACGTCACTTTTCTAAATTCTTGAATAAACTTTGTTGCGGAAAATGACTAAATATTAAATATCGCATTTATTGAATAAAAGTTTAGCGATAATTCAAATGGAATAAGTAAATTCGTACAAATTTATAAAAATGACAGTTCTTGATAAAATGAAATAATTATTTCAAAGTTTATGACTTTTTAGAAAAAAGTATCAATTTGTAATTTGCCGTCATTGCCCATCACTCGCCACCGTCTTCGAAATCTGTAAAAAAATGTTAAAATAACGGGTTGAGCATTTCAAAATGAAATACTCAGTAGACTCATCGCCAGTAATTAATCTACAAGATAATTGAACACGTAATCATGCAAATAATGTAGTGACATTCTTTTCTTATTCATAGGCATCACATAGTGAACGCAAATGAACACATTCTTTTCTTTTCTTGGCTAGCAGATAAATTATGCCCAGCATAACATAAATTATTTATCTCAAAAGAGATATTCTTTTCTCATGCAATTAAGCATAAAATCACACAAATCCACATAACACATGCAATTATAATATAAATCAATTAGTGGGGGCGAGTCTACCTTAAATCCGACGAGTGCAAAGTTGAGCGGGAAACGACTTAAATCCTTTAAATCTCCGTACGCCTCGTCTAGCCAATAAGCTACATTAGTCTTTTAAAATTTATAGTTTAAAAATGATAAATTACAATTTGAGGACTGAGGTTGATGATTTAAAAATTGAGGGACTAAAATGAATACTTTGAAAGTTGAGGGATTAAAATGAATACTTTGAAAGTTGAGGGACTAAAATGAATATTTTCAAAAGTTGAGTTGAAACTCAAAACGAATATCAAACAATAGGGCTGAAATAATAGATTTTTAAAACTATAGTGACCGTTTTAGATTATTTTAAAACTTGGGGACTGAAATGAATACCTTGTAAAACTTGGGCTTAAAATCGAATGAATTTAACGTACAGGGACTGAAATAAAAATGGGTTTAATACTTAGGGGGCTAAAATAATAACTTTTGAAACTTAAAGTAAGATTTAAAACATTTAAAGCTGTAGGGACTGAAATAAAAGATTCTGAAATATAAGGGCTGAAAGGTAAAACAAAAACATATTAATATATACATATCCCTCATATCTCTCTCTATCGTTAGAGAGATAGAGAGATCGGAGGACGAGAAGGGGCGACGCCCCTTCTCTCGTCCAGCCGCTGCCGGGCACGAAACGCCGTCGTTCGACCGGCGGTGGGACCGCCATCATATGGCGGTGACTGGTCGGTAAATGGTGACGGTTTGGAGCGGATTTAATGCTTGATCTTGTGCAAAAACTGAAGTTTGGAGTTGGGAATTTTCTGGCAATATGTGCGGTCGAAAGTGATCGAGGGTTGAGGTAAGTCTATTCTTTGAATTTGGGTTTTTGATTTGGGACTGGCGTTGGTGGGGATGTTGTGGCTGCGATGGTGGTTTGGCCGTGTGCGATGGTGATGAAGCTGGGTGTTTGATTTGGAGGTCAAAAACGGGGAGAAACGAAATGGGCAGCGGAGTTGGGTTGATGGTGTTGGGGGCGGTTGAATGTGTTGTTGTGATGAATATGGTTGGTGGTTGTTGGTGATGGCTGCAGTGTTTGGCGGTGAATGTGGTGAATATGGTTGGTGGCTTTGGTAATGACAGTGTAATGCTTGTAGTGGTGGTGTGGCTTGGTGGATTAAAGGCTGTGGTGGTGATGATGATAATAGGTTGTGCAGGTCGATGGTGGTTGGCAATTGGTTTGATTTCTTGGTTGCAAAGTAATGGCTGAGTGTGGTGGATTGTGGTGATTGAGGTCTGGGCGGCTTGACAGTGGTGATGCAGCTTGGTGGTGTGTGCGTTGATGGTGCCAGTGGTGATGGTGGTTTTGGTAGTAATTGCGGTTTAGGTGGTTTTGATGGTGTATTGTCCGTGGGTGGTGATGCTGCAGGTTCGGTGAATGAAGGTGGATTTCCTGTGCGATGGTGGGAGTTTGGGTGAAGAGGGAAGGGGAAGATATACATTGGCTTGGATTCAAAATTGGCAATTGCTTGATTTGTGATTGAGGGCTGAAGGGGAGGTTAATTTGGTGCAGATGGTGTGTGAGGGGGAAAGGAATTTGGCTGATGAATTGATGGTTATAGACTCAACTTTGGTAAGTTATGGCAGATTGTGGGAATTAGTTACTTAATTGAGCCAAGAAAATTGTGTAAATTGATTTTTGATTGGGGTAACAATATCAGAATATAAACTTTTGAATTTAGGGATATTGAGATTTTAAAATAAATAAAAATTTGAGAATGAATTAAATTGGAGCTCAAATATTTAAAGTTTGGACTAAAATTTATCGTTAAAGCTACATTTGGAAATTTCTTAAAATTGAAATTGGACTTTAAAGATAAATAATGTAAATAAGATACTTTCATAAAAATTGAATTTGAACTAGGATAAATTTAAATAATTTAAATTTTAACTTAAATTGGTCAGACGAAATTGTGTTTAAAATAAATAGGTAAAGTCGTAGCGACACGTTTTAAATAATATTTAAATAAGTCACAGAAAATTCTCGGTCGCTACAGATGACACCGTGAGAAGATGTAGGGCCTGTCAAATCCACGGAAATGTCCTCCATCAGCCCGATGCACCTTTACAACCCATAGCAGGGCCATGTCCATTCGATCAATGGGGAATCGACATTTTGGGACCTTTTCCACCGGCTCCGTGTCAAAAAAAGTTCTTGATTGTGTCCATTGACTATTTCACTAAGTGGGTGGAAGCGGAAGCAGTTGCAAAAAATCTGAACAGGAAGTGAAAAAATTCCTCTGGAAAAATGTTGTCAGCCGGTTTGGAATACCTCGAGTACTGATATCTGATAATGGAAGGCAATTCTAAGGATCCAGACTTAGGAAATGGTGCGAGGAATTCAAAATCAAGCAGTTTTTTACCTCGGTCATCCATCCACAGTCAAATGGGCAAGCGGAAGCAGCAAATAAGAACATACTCAGAGCCTTGAGGAGCAAAATCGATGGTTCAAAAGGGAAATGGCCTGATGAAATCCCAGGAATTCTGTGGTCGTACCGCACTACAACCAGAATAGAAACAGGGGAGACACCATTCTCATTGACTTATGGTAGCGAAGCTATAGTCCCAATGGAAATAGGGATTCCAAGTTTAAGGATTCAACTACATGATCATGAGGCGAATGAAGAAATGTCCAAAGAGAACCTGGACCTATTGGAAGAGAAAAAGGACCAGGCGGAACTAAAAGCTGTGGAGTATTGAAGAAAAATGATGAACTATTACAACTAGAGGGTACAACCTCGAACCTTCCAAGGTGGAGAACTTGTGCTAAGGAGGGCCGACGCAGCAGGGCACTCAGTAGGAAAATTGGATGCGCGATGGGAAGGACCATATAAAATCTCAAAGGTTGTGAAGCCTAGCACTTATGAACTTGAAGATCTTCAAAGCAAGAAGCTCGGCCGACCGTGGAACGTCCAGAATCTAAAAAAATATTACCATTAATAAAAATCTTTTCTTTTCCAATGCTACCTTAATAATGTAGAGACGGGTTCTAATAAAGTCCGAGTTAATGTTTCCCTTGATTGATTATCCTATGAAAGACACGAGCATATAAGCGCACAAAAAGGCTGACCACAATCAACGAATGGGTCACTACGGCCAACAAACGCGCAAAAAGGCCGACCACAGTCAACGACTGGGTCACTGCGGCCAACAAACGCGCAAAAAGGTGGACCACAGTCAATGACTGGGTCACTGCGGCCAACAAACGTGCAAAAAGGCCGACCACAGTCAACAACTAGGTCACTGCGGCCAACAAACGCGCAAAAAGGCCGACCACAGTAAACGACTGGGTCACTACGGCCAACAAACGCGCAAAAAGGCCGACCATAGTCAACGAATGGGTCACTGCGGCCAACAAACGCGCAAAACCGCCGACCACAGTCAACGACTGGGTCAATATGGCCATAAAAAGCACTTAGGCGACCAACCACGATACACAACCGAGTCACTAAGGTTTTCAAAACGCACGAAAATTTTGAACTTGCTAGGTCAACATTTTCATTAAGCGTGCAGTACAACATTGACAATCTAAAGTACGTGGCCGCAAAATGATAACAAAAGATGTGTCAGCCATCAACAAAAATAAAAATACATTAAGGAGAAACGCCCTTAATACGCTACACAAAGGCGCAAAGAGCCATTTCGGATAACTACTATCATTGTAATTTAGAATATATGCCGCAAAAACTAAGTGAAGGATCACCAAATATTGTTAATCCTCCATGTTATCATCGTCAAACTTTTCTGCTTCAGTGCCTAGCTGTTCACCGTCAAATTCTTCGACACGTAAAAAACTCCAATCTCCCTGCTTCTTTTTCGAAAGTTGTTTCTTGCAGGCCTCAAAGCCATTTGTGTACTGAGAAGATGACGCCTCAACTATCCCCTCAAAGTAATCAGGAGATGTCTTGTACGCTTTGATAACATCATCCACTAGGGACCGAAACTCGTCTGTATCATGATAAGAAGCCAGGGCTTTAGAAATCTCTGCCTGCGTCTCAAGCTCTATGGTAGCAACCTAAGAATGAAGGTCGGACACCTGCAGTTCCAACCCCTTTTCCCTTAATTTGGAATACTCCAACTTTCTCAGCAACTTCTGAACTCGCTCATCACTATTCATCAAATTATTGGTCTGACGAGCTAGGGTGTCATGTATCAAGTTGGCACCCAAGACCACCTACCAAAAAAAAATATACGTATAACGTCCCCCAGCTCGCCGCCGAGCTGGGGGTATCGCGCCCAGCTCTCACCCGAGCTGGGTGCATTACATTAAAAATATATATATATATATATATATATATATATATATATATACTCATACAATAAATAAATACAAAAGAAAAAGGGGAAGAAAACTTACCAAGTAGTGAGAGAATTTTTGCAAGTGATGTGGAGAAATGGGAGAGGGAAGCGAGGCCTTAAGAAATATTTATAGAGGTATCCCATGTTTTTCATGCATACGTGATTTCATCTGTACTGTGTAAAATTCATCTGTACAGTTAAAAATCACTCATGCTTGAAAAGGGGGCAACTGTAATGGGTATAAACCCAAGTGTTAATGGATCTCTTTTGGGCCTACAATGATAAAAAAAAAAATCATTGGACTAGAAATCGAAGTCCAATAATCCAATAATAAGATGCCATAGTTAAGAACAATTGGAATCCCACTAATTGGACCACAAATAAGGGAAAATGAATATATAAATGTTAATTCTTAATTGGCCCCATGAATCCTGCAAAATTGGACTAGACTTTAGGTGTAACGCCCCGAGTTCCGAGGAGCGCGGGAGCGTCACTTTTCTAAATTCTTGAATAAACTTTATTGCGGAAAATGAATTAAATATTAAATAGTACATTTATTGGATATAAGTTTAACGATAATTCAGATTAAATAAAGAAATTCTTACAAACTTATAAAAAAATGAAAATTCTTGATAAAATGAAATGTTTATTTCGAAATCTACGACTTTCAAAAAAATAATATCCAAATTATATTCTTCGCCATTGCCCATCACTCGTCTCCGTCACCGAAATCTGCAAATTTGTTAAAACAACGGGGTGAGCATTTCAAAAATGAAATACTCAGTAGACTCAACTCCAATAATTAATCTATAAGATAATTTGACAAGTAATCATGCAAATAATGTAGTGATGTTCTTTTCTTATCCATAAGCATCATAAAATGAGTGCAAATGAACACATTCTTTTCTTGGCATCATGCTAGCAGATAAGTTATGACATGCATAACATAAATTCTCAAATTTATCTCAAACGAGATATTCTTTTCTTTTCTCATGCAATTAAGCATACAAAATCACACAAATCCACATAATCACGTGCAATTATAAAATAAATCAATTAGTGGGGGCGAGTCTACCTTTAACGTTACAAATTCTCAAAGATTTTGGAGCGGGAAGTACGTCAATCTCTTAATTCTCCAAATGATTCGTCTAGCCAAGAAAATTAAATTAAATTAGTATCTTGAAATTTACAGTTTTGAAATAAAACTAAAGTTTGGGATTTAAAATAAATAGTTTTAAAAACTTGGGACTAAAATGGAGTTTTTTTTTTCGAAAATTAAAGGACTCATTTAAAATGCTGCTTAAAATAATCAGGGACTGAAATAAATTTTTTTGGAACTTAGGGCTGAACTCTAGCTACTTAAAATATTTTAGGGACTGAAACAATTTAAAACGACAAATTAAGGACCTAGAAGCAATTTTTTTTTAAAAAAACAAAGTTATATAAAAATATATATATACATAACACACACTCTCTCTTCTCTATCTAATACCGACAGAGAGAAGAGAGACGGAGAGTGAGGGGAGGGTGGACGCCCTCCTCTCCGATCGATCGCCGGTGCAGAGAAACGACAGTGGGGAACCTGGGTGAGCAAGAAAAATGGAGTTTTTGGGTGCGATTTTTGAGGAAAATCGAGGCTCCGCCCGTGTGTTCTCCGGCGAAAATTTACGACTGAGGTATGTAATAGGCTTCTGAGGTTGTGGGTTTGTATATTTGTGCCTTTAATTTGAGTTTTAGGGAGTTAGGGGAGACGGCTGTGGTGGCGGTCGAGGTGTGGATTGCGGATGCTGGGAAAATTGATATTTGGTTTTTGATTTGGGTTGCTATTTGGCTGGTTCTATGGTTTCATGGTGGTAGTACCGCAGGCTAAGTGCTGCGGCTTGTTAGCGTTTGGCGGTGGTGGTAGTTGCAGGCAGATTGGTGGTTGGGTTGTGACCTTGATTTGGAAGTGGTGGAATGGGTTTGCGGAGAATTAACGGAGATGCAGAGGCAATGGCGGTTGGCTGAACGACGTACGTGAATTTTAAGTAACGGGTTAAATTATAGCGACGCGGTTCTTAGTAAATAAAATACTTATTTTAAAAATAAATTCCGAAATTTCACGGTCGCTACAACCTTACCCCCTTAAAATAATTTCGTCCTCGAAATTTATGACTTACTTGGTCCAAAATATCTGGATACTTGGCCATAATTTCTTCTTCTTTTTCCCATGTAGCCTCATCGCTACTTTGTCTACCCCACTGGACTTTAACTAGAGAAATTTCTTTATTTCTTAGGACATGGACTTTTCTATCAATGATGCATATGGGTGCCTCTTCATAATGTAGATTCTTCTGAATTGGGATTGACTGAAAGTTCACCACATGACTGGGATCGTGAACATATTTTCTCAACAAAGAGATGTGAAAAACATTTTGTATAGCTGAGAGTTCGGGTGGCAATGCTAAACGATAAGCCACGTTACCTACTTTCTCCAATATTTCAAAAGGTCCGATAAACTGAGGCCTTAATTTCCCTTTCTTGCCAAAATGAATAGTACCCTTCATAGGAGAGATTTTCAAAAACACTTTCTCTCCAATCACGAACTCCAAGTCTTTTCTCCTCTGATCGGCATAGCTTTTCTGTCTGTCTTGGGCAGCTTTAATTCGCAATCTGATTTTCTCGATAGCCTCTACAGTCTTTTCAATTAACTCGGGACCCAATAACTTCCTCTCACCAACCTCATCCCAATATACCGGCGATCGACATTTTCGCCCATACAGTGCTTCATACGGTGCCATACCAATGGTAGCCTGAAAACTGTTGTTGTAAGCAAACTCCACCAATGGAAAGTGAGCTTCCCAATTGCCGCTTAGGTCCAGAACACAGGCTCTAAGCATATCCTCTAAAGTCTGAATGGTGCGCTCAGATTACCCGTCTGTCTGCGGGTGGTAAGCGGTACTAAAATTTAATTTAGTCCCCATAGCCGTGTGTAAGCTCTTCCAAAATCTCGAAGTAAATCTCGGATCCCTATCTGAGACAATATACGCTGGAATCCCGTGAAGTCGAACGATCTCCCTTATATAAATCTGGGCCAAGTGATCTATACTGAGAGTCATCCGCACTGGAAGAAAATAGGCTGACTTTGTAAGTCGGTCTACAATAACCCAGATTGCGTCATGTCCCCTCACTGTTCTTGGTAAGCCTGTTACGAAATCCATGGAAATTTTCTCCCATTTCCATTCCGGAATGTCTAATGGATTTAGCAGTCCTGGCGGTCTTTGATGTTCAGCATTGACCTGCTGGCAGGTCATGCATCGTGAGACGAACTTGGCAATACACCCTTTCATATTCCTCCACCAGAATGTGGTACGCAAATCTCGGTACATCTTTGTTCCTCCTGGGTGAGCTGCATATGGAGCTGAGTGGGCTTCCCTCAATATTTCATTCCTGATCTGATCATCTTTCGGTACACACAGGCGACCCTTGAATAATAGTGCCTTGTCAATTCCGATTTCAAAATCTGCTCTCTTGCCAGTTCCAACTTCGGCTTTGATCTTCTCCAAAAACTTATCACTTTCTTGAGCCATCACGATTCTGCTTCTCAAATCTGGTTTAACTGTCAAATTTGCCAATCTGCTAGAACTTTGGATTCCTGGGTTTCTTACTTCAATTCTCAAGTTCTGAAAATCCCGAATCAACCGTTCTTGTACTGTTCCCAAAACTGATAATTGACCCACATCCTTTCTGCTTAGTGCATCTGCAACCTTATTAGCCTTGCCCGGGTGGTAAAGAATGGTACAATCATAATCCTTCACCAGTTCCAGCCATCGACGCTGTCTCATGTTCAATTCCTTCCGAGTGAAGAAATACTTGAGGCTTTTATGGTCGGTGTAAATCTTGCATTTACTCCCATATAGGTAATGCCGCCAAATCTTAAGAGCGTGTACAACGGCGGCCAGTTCTAGATCATACATCTGATAGTTTTTCTCGTATGGCTTCAACCGTCTCGAAGCATAGGCAATCACTTTACCTTTTTGCATCAACACACATCCCAAACCATGTTTCGAGGCATCGCTGTATATCACAAAACCCTCAGATCCATCCGGCACTGCTAACACTGGTGCTGAAACCAGTCTTTTCTTCAATTCCTGGAAGCTTCGTTCACACTGCTATGTCCACTGGAATTTTACACCCTTTCGTGTCAACTGAGTCATGGGACCCGCTATCTTAGAGATACCCTCTATAAATCGCCGGTAATATCCAGCTAGTCCCAAAAAGCTTCTTACATCACCGACATTCACTGGCGTAGTCCAATTACTCACTGTCTCCACTTTTGACGGATCAACTTCGATGCCATTGACTGTAACAATATGACCCAGAAAGCCTATCTTCTCAAGCCAAAATTCACATTTCTTAAATTTGGCGTATAACTTTTCTGCCCGTAGTGTCTCCAACACGATTCTCAGATGTTCTGCATGCTGCTGTGAATCATTAGAATAGACTAGAATATCATCAATGAAGACAATAACGAACTTATCCAAGTACTGATGGAAAACCCGGTTCATCAAGTCCATAAATACTGCAGGTACGTTCGTAAGACCGAATGGCATCACCATGAACTCATAATGTCCATATCGAGTCCTAAACGCTGTCTTTGGTATATCCGCAGACTTGATCTTCAATTGATGGTAACCGGACCTTAAGTCCATCTTTGAAAATACCGCAGCTCCTTTCAGTTGATCGAACAAATCTTCGATTCTGGGCAGGGGGTACTTGTTCTTTATCGTCAACTTGTTCAATTCCCGATAATCAATGCACATTCTCATACTGCCATCCTTCTTCTTTACAAATAGCACAGGTGCTCCCCACGGAGACACACTTGGCCTAATAAAGCCCTTCTCTAGCAGTTCTTCCAGTTGGACTTTCAATTCTTGTAATTCTTTTGGTGCCATACGATACGGGGCTTTCGAAACAGGGGCAGCTCCCGGCACTAAGTCAATAGTAAATTCCACTTGCCTATCAGGCGGAGTACCAAATAGGTCTTCTGGAAATACATCTTGAAAGTCACACACAACTGGCACTGACTCCAATTTGATTTCCTCGACAGACTTTCCTTGGAGGTTAACCAAATAACTCTGACAGTTTCCCTTAGCAATCAGCTTTTTGGCTTGCATAGCCGAGATAAGGCGAGGGAGTGCTTTAACCTTTGAACCATAAAATCTGAACACCTCATCCCCATTCTTCCGAAATACTACTTCTTTCTCATGGCACATGATCGCGGCACTGTTAGAACTTAGCCAATCCATTCCTAGGATAATGTCGAAGTCCTTCATCGAAATAATATTCAGGTCTGCCTCAAGCACTGTCCCATCAAAATCTATTCGTACAGCCTTGACTATCCTACTAGTATTAAGAATTTCTCCTGACGGTAAGCTTACTTCAAGCACACTACCAGTTATTCCACCCACTAAATTCAATCTAGTTAAGCATGAGTCGGAAATAAATGAATGTGTAGTACCCGAATCTACTAGGACGTATACGGGAATACCAGAAACAGATAAAATGCCTGTTATCGTCATTCATATTATTAATTCGAGCTATGCATGATACATGAAATTAAGTAATTCAAGTATATGAATGTTGAAATAATGGTATACCTGCAATCACGTCGGAGTCCTCAACGGCCTCCATGGCGAATACCCTAGCCTTCCCTTTCCTGTTCTGGTCAATGTTCTTCTTCTGGTCCGAGCCTTGTGCAGGTGCTGCGTTACAATCTCGAGCAAAGTGGACCGGTTGGCCACATCGGTAACAAACCACTTTGTTGCCAAAGAGGCATTCTCATTTATGTGTCTTCTGGCACTTCGGACATGGTGGAAGGAAACTGATCACCTGACCTCTGCTAGGTCCTGTATTCTGTCTCTTATTGAAATTCTGGTTCCTGTTCTGATGATGACCATGCCATTTCCGTTTACCTTGCTGCCCTTGATTGTTCCGATTGCCTTGAGTGCCAATATTTGCACCAGCAAAAGCCACAGCCTGAGCTTTCTTCACAACTTCTCGGTAAGTGGGCAGTTCATGCGAGCCAACAATCTGCCTGATATCCGAACGCAGACCTCTCTCAAATCGGCGTGCCTTCTTAACTTTGGTTTCCACTAGATGTGGAGCATACCGTGACAGTTCCTCGAACTTCCGTTCATAGTCAGTGATGTCCATCTCACCCTGAACTAGTTGTAAAAATTTGGTCTCCTTGTGGTCTCTGAGGGCTTGTGGGAAGAACTTGTCTTTGATCTCTTCCTTAAACTCTTCCCAGGTCAACGCTGCCTGCTCCTCTTCGGTCCTAGTCCGTGATGCGGACTCCCACCAAAAGCCGGCCCTACTGATCAACATAAATTCTGCACAAGTAACCTTCTTGTCCTCAGGGCAAGAGATATGCTTGAAAATCCTCTCGATCCCCTGTAACCACTCCTCTACGGCCAATGGATTGTCCCCGCCATCAAAAGTGGACGGACGATACCTCCTGAATTGTTCGATAACTGGCACTGAGGAACCTGTTGGGGCCTGCCTCAAATCCTGAACTGCCTGCAGTAGATCCCTAATGATATTGGCCTGGTTTGGGGGATCCTGCCTTGGAGCAGTCTGACCTTGGTTGGTCTGATTCGGTGCATCTTAAGCGCCGAGACATTTTCCTTTATCACGTAAGACAAATAGATTTATTATTTCTTGATAGGAAAATACAGACAACCAATCATCTCATACATTCAATCTTAATAACAACGTGAAACATAGCTCGTGAAATAAATGAATCTCTTTATTAATAAATAAAATTCCTCAATGAGGATACATTATTATTTCAGGAATGAGAAAAACTGTTGAAAAGGAAAAATGCCAAAACACCTATCACTAGTCCTATCCCACTAAATATGACTATTGATAGGGGTAGTCCCAGGCGTGCCAGGTGTATAATCTGGGGCACCGGGTGAGGCACTTGGTGAACCTGGGGAGTAGTCTGGTGATTCTGAAACATAACCTTGTAACCCAGGCGTATAATCATAGGTCCCTGACTGAGCATCAGATATTTCATCTGGCTCCTCCTCGTCATCCGATATTACTATCACTTCTGGTGTGAATGCTGGCGCTGGTGCAGGGACTCGGAAACGATCCCATCGCATTACAAATTCGTCGCAGACAGTCTGGAAGCTCATGTCTTCTCCCAGACGTCTCTTTGCATCATCATAAAATGCGAACGCCTTAGTCTTCTTATTTTTTGGGAATGACAATATAAGTTGGAGGATGAACTGAGCGTCGGTCATCCTAAATCCGCTAGCCATGAAGTGATGGCGCATGTCGCAGAAGCTAAGAATGTGGTCTGAAATCCATCTAGATGGTGCCATGTCTAAAATCGAATTATGCAAAGTCCAGTTAGGGTTTCATTATTTATTTAATTCTAAGGACGAAATATTTTATAAAAAATGTCTTAAATCGTACTAATTCCCATTATGCTCCAAAACTCGTTTCTTTCTTTCTTTCTCATTTTTCGGATACTAGTTTTTCTAATTCTTTCTCGTCTTCTCTTTTCTTTTCTTTTCTCGTCAAATTCTCAAAACATTTATTCTCAAGTATCCGAAATAAATCAATAAAGTAAACATACTAAACTTCGTTACCTTCGGAGTCGGCGGAAAATGATGACAATGGCAAAAGTCGTCAAAACATTATTTTCTATTATTTTTAGAAAAAATTATTTTCTTGTTTAAAAAAATTTTTTTTTGCAAGTCCACAGAAACGTTGACCCGCTCTGATACCACGCTGTAACGCCCCGAGTTCCGAGGAGCGCGGGAGCGTCACTTTTCTAAATTCTTGAATAAACTTTATTGCGGAAAATGAATTAAATATTAAATAGTTCATTTATTGGATATAAGTTTAGCGATAATTCAGATTAAATAAAGAAATTCTTACAAACTTATAAAAAAATGAAAATTCTTGATAAAATGAAATGTTTATTTCGAAATCTACGACTTTCAAAAAAATAATATCCAAATTATATTCTTCGCCATTGCCCATCACTCGCCTCCGTCACCGAAATCTGCAAATTTGTTAAAACAACGGGGTGAGCATTTCAAAAATGAAATACTCAGTAGACTCAACTCCAATAATTAATTTATAAGATAATTTGACAAGTAATCATGCAAATAATGTAGTGATGTTCTTTTCTTATCTATAAGCATCATAAAATGAGTGCAAATGAACACATTCTTTTCTTGGCATCATGCTAGCAGATAAGTTATGACATGCATAACATAAATTCTCAAATTTATCTCATACGAGATATTCTTTTCTTTTCTCATGCAATTAAGCATACAAAATCACACAAATCCACATAATCACGTGCAATTATAAAATAAATCAATTAGTGGGGGCGAGTCTACCTTTAACGTTACGAATTCTGAAAAATTTTGGAGCGGGAAGTACGTCAATCTCTTAATTCTCCAAATGATTCGTCTAGCCACGAAAATTAAATTAAATTAGTATCTTGAAATTTACAGTTTTGAAATAAAACTAAAGTTTGGGATTTAAAATAAATAGTTTTAAAAACTTGGGACTAAAATGGAGTTTTTTTTTTTCGAAAATTAAAGGACTCATTTAAAATGCTGCTTAAAACAATCAGGGACTGAAATAAATGTTTTTGGAACTTAGGGCTGAACTCTAGCTACTTAAAATATTTTAGGGACTGAAACAATTTAAAACGACAAATTAAGGACCTAGAAGCAAATTTAAAAAAAAAACAAAGTTATATAAAAATATATATATACATAACACACTCTGTAGCGACCAAGAATTTTTACGCGATTAATAATTATTTTAATGGAAAATCGTGTCGCTACTATTTCACCCATTTTTATTAAGTTAACGCCACGACGTATTCGTATAGCCAAGTCAAGAAATAATCGAGATCGTTCGATTTTAAATTAAATTCCGAATTTCTAAAAATATCTCCATTCTCTTGATTTAAAGTATATTAAGTCCAAGTACTTAATTCAATGTTATCCCAATATTTATTTATACAAAAATTATTTTTATTATTGAAATTAAGAAAATATATGCAAGCATGAGAGGTTCCATTATATATAATAATTATGAGAATCTTAATTTAATAAATATGGAAAAGTATATGAATGAATTATATACTCCATTATATGTAATCATGAAGAGCATAATATTTGTATAAATATGGAAAAGTATATGAATGAATTATATACTCCATTATATGTAATCATGAAGAGCATAATATTTGTATAAATATGGAAAAGTATATGAATGAATTATAGACTCCATTATATGTAATCACGAAGAGCATAATATTTGTATAAATATGGAAAAGTATATGAATGGTTGATAAGATTCCATTATATGTAATCATGAAGAGCATAATATTTGTATAAATATGGAAAAGTATATGAATGGTTGATAAGACTCCATTATATGTAATCATGAAGAGCATAATATTTGTATAAATATGGAAAAGTATATGAATGGTGCTTTACTTTAAGAAAAGGATGTGTTAAAATTAATAGAATTGAATGATTATGTTTACAATATGCCAACTTTATACATCTATTTAAACTCATCTCTTTTACACACAACTCTACACATATACACTTATTTCCAATCTCTTGACAAAATCCACAAGTAAGAGAAATTCAAGGTGGTCAAGAAAGTTTTGGTCCATTTACTACTACACTTCATTTTAATCTTTTAAAAGGTAAGTATATATTATGTTTTTATGAAAAGTAAGTATGTTTTTATGAAAGGTAAATACACCTTATGTTTTTATGAAAAGTAAGTATGTTTTTATGACAAGTAAGTATATCTTATGTTTTTATGAAAAGTAAGTATGTTTTTATGAAAGGTAAATACACCTTATGTTTTTATGAAAAGTAAGTATGTTTTTATGACAAGTAAGTATATCTTATGTTTTTATGAAAAGTAAGTATGTTTTTATGAAAGGTAAATACACCTTATGTTTTTATGAAAAGTAAGTATGTTTTTATGACAAGTAAATATATCTTATGTTTTTATGAAAATGTTTGGATCATTGCTATGAAATCAATCTCACAAGATTGTTATGGGTTCCATATGATATGTTTATGATTATGCTAAGGGGACCGGAGTTTAGTAGCGCTACACATAAGAATTCTTGCCATTTAAGTTCGGTAAAATTCTTGTGTCTCCCTATGTTTATGAGTATTTCGATCCTATCCTATGTTATGATGAAAATGATCCATATGCTTTCAAAAGAAAATTTATGCTTGGTATACTTACTGAGATTTTATAAATCTCACTCCACGATATTTACCATTTTCAGATAATTGAAGGTTCGAGGCGGTCAACATGGAAGTGGCAAAAGTGGTTAAGATTGATGAGATAATTATGTTGAACTTTATGTAAGAAAATTATGTTCTATTTTTATTCATAAATAAAATTATGGGATTCTAATTATTCTTTTGAATAATTTTACATTTCTATTTAAGTCTCGATAATATGATATGAGTCACTTTTAGTGGCACTCGAATGGTCGAGAATTCGGGTCGTCACAGTTGGTATCAGAGACAAGAGTTTTAAAAACGATTCTGTAGATTTTTGAAATTTTATTTCTTTAAAAAAAAAAAAAAAAAAAAAAAAAAAAAAAAAAACTATTCACGTGAACAGTAAAACGACGTGCTATTCATGATGAACAGTGAACGAAATCACTATTCAATTAAAAAAAAAAAATTTGAATTTTCACATGTCAAGTATGGTTATGATTTTGAAAAGTATGATGAAATTTGATGTGCGAATTTCAAGGACAAAATTCATTTTAAGCAAGGGAGTTTGTAATGTTCTGAAAATTTTATGGAATATAATTAGTTAGTGATATGATGTTTATATTGATGTCTTTGATAAATTTCTAGAAGTTCGGGGACTAAAGGAAAATAAGATTTGACGATAAAATTTTATTTGGGTTAATTAGGCCCAATCTTATGTAAAGATGCGAAATGATTAATAATAATTTTTTTTTTAAAATATTTTAACTCATCACTCTACTATGTCACTCTCCACGTATTGACTCCTCGAACCAGGTATGTTATATGCTTTGCAAGTCATTTACGATTTTATTAAGACATGTTAAGTATGAAATATTCATATGTTATGAATCTTTAAGTGAAATATACATGTTGAGTATGATATGAATTGATAGAAGCCTAAATTTTAATTTATTCATTTTAATGTAGAATCATGAGACATAGAGGATATTGATATGAATTTTGGTTCATATTAAGCTTAGTAAGATTGACTCAATTAGAAATTAAGTTGGGTTGTAACTTTGGCCCAAAATATATGGAATAATATATTAAACAAACAAAATTGATAATGAATTGTACAATAATTTATCCCTTTATCACTACCTTTGTGTAAAAATAAGGGAAAAACTGTGGATGGTTATTAGTACTTCCTCTTCAAGTTTCAATTTTCGGTTCAATAATTTATCCCTTTATCACTACCTTTGCTTAAAAGCAAGGAAAAACTGTGGATGATTATTGGTACCACTCTTCAAGTTTCAATTTTCGGTTCAATAATTTATCCCTTTATCACTACCTTTGCTTAAAAGCAAGGAAAAACTGTGGATGATTATTGGTACCACTCTTCAAGTTTCAATTTTGAAAAAAAAAAAATAAAAATAAAAAAAAAATATGATTTACGAATGATTTTCAAAATAATCTTTGTCGTCAAGTTTAGAAATGATGAGCCCTAAATGGACTTTGCATAATTGATTTTAGACATGGCACTAAGTATGAGAAGTCAACAGAAAGGACTAGATAATATTTTCGAATTATTCATCGTTTAGATTAAACGAGAAATAGAAAGTCAGTTTTATGAAGTTATGATGAGATGTTGAGATTATAAGTGATATGATTTTATTGAGATTTTTATGAGAAGAATTATGAAGTTGGAGATTTAAAGTTTAGGCTCTTAATTATTGAGAAATAAGGACTTGATATGGTGATATTAGAAATTATGATTTGAAATTTCTATGTTGAGGAATTATGAATTGATTTTCTGGAATATTTATGATGATATTGAAGTTTGATGAAATTGTGATCAAATGTACAATTAGTTATTATTGTGAGTTATGAAGTATGCTTACGATTTGGATAAGTCCAAATTTCAAAGGAAAACTCTGCCTAGAATTTTATCGTTTGGAGTTAAGAGCATAGTATGGTATGCAATCACTAAGAGAATTGAAGTTAGACATACAAGTTCATTTACATCACAAACGAGATTTAGTAGATGATAACAGAGATATTATTATTTTCTCATAAGGAGAACACACAAGAGTCACCCTAGAAAGGAAATACATGAAAACACGCAAAAGCAAAAGAAAGCAACATGGGAAATTCCTCAAATTGAGAGGTGTGTTTCGAGAGTAAGAATACTCCGTAATCTACCACCTGGAACCTTTGAGGTACACACAAGATTTAAACATTAAGGAAATCCTAGGAAATTAGAGGGGTGTCTCGAGAGTAAGAATACTCCGTACTCTACCCCCACCTATTCTAAGATTCATAAAGTTAAGTTTACATTAACCGGACTCCATTTTCGCTTGATTCCCCTTCCTTGCGACCAATCTATCTTAACCCCTGCTGGATCTTGTATTGAGATATATGACTGCAGCTTATCCAGTAGTTCATCAATAGTAGGAGCAGAAATAAGGAGCCTTCTGGAAAATGGAGAGATGAATCCCTGTTCCACAGCATAATCAAGAAAGGTTAACAAGCCATCAAAGAAATTGTTAACATTCAGAAGCCCAATAGGCTTAGTATGGAGATCTAGTTGAGCCCACGAGGTAATGTTAAAGATTTCTTCTAAGGTACCAAAACCTCCGGGCAGGGCTATAAAGGCATCAGAACCATATAGCATACAAGTTATGCGTTCATGGATGGATAAGGTTTGAACTTCATGCCCTCGTGTTTTTCCTGCAACATCTACCAAAGGGACAGGTATGACACCGATTACTTTTGATTTCTCTGCAAGAGCAGATTGGGAAACACAACCCATTAGACCACTGCTACCACCCCCATACACAAGAGTGATACCTTTTTCCCCCAGTTTCTTTCCAAGATCTACGGCCGCTTCTAGATAACTGAAGCCTTTCCCCACTTTTGATCCACAAAATACACAAATAGTTTTGATCTGTCGAAGTTTTGGTGCTTCCATCTTTGATAGTATAGAAGAGAAAACTTACGAAGAAGATGTGATTTTGGGATGCCTGAACTATGAAATATGTTTGGCTATTTAAAGCCGGAAAAACTTACTGTTTTTCATTGATTCTGAAAAAGTAAAGATTTACTTTTGACAAAATCGGCCAACTTTTGACTGTTTTACCAAAGATATCACCTTTCGGTGATTTATTTCCAGCTTTATCAAACCTCGAGAAAGGAAAATATATTTATTTCCAGCTTTATCAAAACTCGAGAAAGGAAAATATATTTTATTTCCAAAACGCGTGAAAGAAAACAGCAAAATATTTTAAATGTGTATCAAGAGATTTACCTTATATCATTGATGAACTGCCAGAAGCCTCATTTTGTAAAACAGACTGGCAAACAGGATCTTTTGCTATTATATTTTGGAGACTATAACGATTTTTGTCCCCGTTAAACTGAGCGTATAAGGAGAAAAGTTCACGTTGCACATAACCACTTGGGTGCGTCTCAAGAGTCAGTCGAATATCATCCAAAGACTCCTTACTCAGTCCACCCTTTATGAATTTGATTTTATCATCCCGATTAGTAGAAGAATATCCTACTGTTTTGCAACGAGTATCACAGTTCCAACGAGCACATTTGTAGCAACCATTCAGCCTTTTTGCTCTTCGTTTCTTTGCGAAGGTGCTTTTGCCTAAACCAGGCATGTGCTTTGGAAATGTCATAGGTAATTCACCAGATAGTCGAACCTTTGCTTCGATCAACCAGCGAACATCTTCTGAAACACCATGAGCCATCAGCAACCTCAATCTTTCGAGTCTTATTCGATAAATTTTCCTCAGATCATTCATTGGAAGACTGGAATAATACTTGCGAATGTTTGTAAGAATGATATCCATGTTTTGATGGATCTAACCTCTTCCCAGCATGAACTATTTAAAAGCATTAAGGATCGGAGGAAATCCGCGTGATATTGATTCCAGCAAGAAAGCGCGGAATAGAATAATGGAAAAGAGGGAACAAGAGTTATGCGCCGTTTACTTTCTTGATAAAAGGAAGATTTGATGATGACGGGATTTGAGATATGGAATATTTTCTTGGATTTTGGGTACTGATATTTTGATATAATAATCAAGGTATAGAAATAATACGGGGATACGTGAAAGTGAAATAAGGACTGTATTGAATCAGGATTAATAAGTTTGTGCAAGTGAAAGGAATACCTTACGGGAAATGTTATGATATTTGAGTTAAGAATTTTAATTATTTGGGAGATATTTGTTTATTGAATTTTGCAGAAATTTTGGGTTACAAATATTGGAAAGATAAACTGATGATTATGTTGATATGTGAATAACATGTTTGGGTATATTACATAGAGAATATTCAGGTAATCGTTTTAATTATTTTGGGATATTTGGTGATAAGAAGAAATGACAAATTATTATGGTATGATATGTTAGTAAAGATTTATTGAAATTTTAGAGATATTAATACGAATATTTGAGGTTACATGATACGATGATAAGTGACAGGTTACATGAGTACTACAAGATATGATGAAATATCACATACGATTGGGAATTTTCATTTTGATTCAGAAGAATTTATGAGTAGACATATGTCTATTATTGATAGAAAAGTTCATGTCTTAAGAAAACAAATTGATGCATTTAGTCAAAGTCCAGTGGGTTAAATATGGTTGGGTTAAATATGGTAGCGATGATGCTACATAAGAAGAAGAAGAAGAGATTCTGATTAAGTGTTCAGAAATCATAAGATCAAGTAAGTTTAATTTCGAGGACGAAATTATTTTAAGGGGGTAAGTTTGTAGCGACCAAGAATTTTTACGCGATTAATAATTATTTTAATAGAAAATCGTGTCGCTACTATTTCACCCATTTTTATTAAGTTAACGCCACGACGTATTCGTATAGCCAAGTCAAGAAATAATCGAGATCGTTCGATTTTAAATTAAATTCCGAATTTCTAAAAATATCTCCATTCTCTTGATTTAAAGTATATTAAGTCCAAGTACTTAATTCAATGTTATCCCAATATTTATTTATACAAAAATTATTTTTATTATTGAAATTAAGAAAATATATGCAAGCATGAGAGGTTCCATTATATATAATAATTATGAGAATCTTAATTTAATAAATATGGAAAAGTATATGAATGAATTATATACTCCATTATATGTAATCATGAAGAGCATAATATTTGTATAAATATGGAAAAGTATATGAATGAATTATATACTCCATTATATGTAATCATGAAGAGCATAATATTTGTATAAATATGGAAAAGTATATGAATGAATTATAGACTCCATTATATGTAATCACGAAGAGCATAATATTTGTATAAATATGGAAAAGTATATGAATGGTTGATAAGATTCCATTATATGTAATCATGAAGAGCATAATATTTGTATAAATATGGAAAAGTATATGAATGGTTGATAAGACTCCATTATATGTAATCATGAAGAGCATAATATTTGTATAAATATGGAAAAGTATATGAATGGTGCTTTACTTTAAGAAAAGGATGTGTTAAAATTAATAGAATTGAATGATTATGTTTACAATATGCCAACTTTATACATCTATTTAAACCCATCTCTTTTACACACAACTCTACACATATACACTTATTTCCAATCTCTTGACAAAATCCACAAGTAAGAGAAATTCAAGGTGGTCAAGAAAGTTTTGGTCCATTTACTACTACACTTCATTTTAATCTTTTAAAAGGTAAGTATATATTATGTTTTTATGAAAAGTAAGTATGTTTTTATGAAAGGTAAATACACCTTATGTTTTTATGAAAAGTAAGTATGTTTTTATGACAAGTAAGTATATCTTATGTTTTTATGAAAAGTAAGTATGTTTTTATGAAAGGTAAATACACCTTATGTTTTTATGAAAAGTAAGTATGTTTTTATGACAAGTAAGTATATCTTATGTTTTTATGAAAAGTAAGTATGTTTTTATGAAAGGTAAATACACCTTATGTTTTTATGAAAAGTAAGTATGTTTTTATGACAAGTAAATATATCTTATGTTTTTATGAAAATGTTTGGATCATTGCTATGAAATCAATCTCACAAGATTGTTATGGGTTCCATATGATATGTTTATGATTATGCTAAGGGGACCGGAGTTTAGTAGCGCTACACATAAGAATTCTTGCCATTTAAGTTCGGTAAAATTCTTGTGTCTCCCTATGTTTATGAGTATTTCGATCCTATCCTATGTTATGATGAAAATGATCCATATGCTTTCAAAAGAAAATTTATGCTTGGTATACTTACTGAGATTTTATAAATCTCACTCCACGATATTTACCATTTTCAGATAATTGAAGGTTCGAGGCGGTCAACATGGAAGTGGCAAAAGTGGTTAAGATTGATGAGATAATTATGTTGAACTTTATGTAAGAAAATTATGTTCTATTTTTATTCATAAATAAAATTATGGGATTCTAATTATTCTTTTGAATAATTTTACATTTCTATTTAAGTCTCGATAATATGATATGAGTCACTTTTAGTGGCACTCGAATGGTCGAGAATTCGGGTCGTCACACACTCTCTCTCTTCTCTATCTAATACCGACAAAGAGAAGAGAGACGGAGAGTGAGGGGAGGGTGGATGCCCTCCTCTCCGATCGATCGCCGGCTGCAATGCCGGCGATAATACCGCCGGTGCAGAGAAACGACAGTGGGGAACCCGGGTGAGCAAGAAAAATGGAGTTTTTGGCTGGTTTTTGGGTGCGATTTTTGAGGAAAATCGAGGCTCCGCTCGTGTGTTCTCCGGTGAAAATTTATGACTGAGGTATGTAATAGGCTTCTGAGGTTGTGGGTTTGTATATTTGTGCCTTTAATTTAAGTTTTAGGGAGTTAGGGGAGACGGCTGTGGTGGCGGTCGAGGTGTGGATTGCGGATGCTGGGAAAATTGATATTTGGTTTTTGATTTTGGTTGCTATTTGGCTGGTTCTGTGGTTTCGTGGTGGTAGTACCGCAGGCTAAGTGCTGCGGCTTGTTAGCGTTTGGCGGTGGTGGTAGTTGCAGGCAGATTGGTGGTTGGGTTGTGACCTTGATTTGGAAGTGGTGGAATGGGTTTGCGGAGAATTAACGGAGATGCAGAGGCAATGGTGTGAAGTGTGATTGTGTGGTAATTTTGGAGGTTGGGTGGTGATGCTGATTTCGTGTCATCAGATTATGAATTTCAGATTGATCTTGCTGGAGGTAGAAATTACCTGTTCTGGGAATGCTGAATTCGTGAGTATCAGAATAATGGTGATCGGGAATATAATGGTTGGATAGGTAGTGATGGAGTTGGATTACAATTACATAACCTCGTCAGATAAACATGGGTTAAGAAATTGATGAGGTTGAATTTGGGTAAATCACAAAATTTTCAGGATAATTATGAACTCGAACTGATAATTTGGATAATTTAGAATTTAAAAAGAGAATAAGCTAGAATTTAAAATTTGGATAAACATTGGATTTTAAAAAAATAGATTTTGAATTTATTGGACGAAAAAAATCAAGTTGGACTGAAATTTTTTATTTTCGACTCAAAATTTATAACTTGGCTAAACGACGTACGTGAATTTTAAGTAACGGGTTAAATTATAGCGACGCGGTTCTTAGTAAATAAAATACTTATTTTAAAAATAAATTCCGAAATTTCACGGTCGCTACATTAGGAAAGATTGGTAGTAATAAAGTAATTGCCTAGTAATCCGATCTGTAACTAAGGAAAGAAAGAGGAGTACTGGCTAAAATCAAGAGAGTTAACGTATAGGGAAAGTCATTACATAAAAGGGAGAAATCTGACCTCAACCTCAAGACACGAAAAAATAAAAGAAAAAAAGAGAATATATCAACACCGCCTAAAGACATTGTTAGTAATTGAGATCCTCGATTTACCGGCATATTTTGAATCGAATTGGATGCTGCCCAGGTATGTTTCAATGCCCAAAAGAGTTCTTCTACCAATAAGAGTCCTTTTGAGATTGTTACGGGCCATCAATCGTTACTCCCTCATTCTATATATCTGAACTCCAGTACCAAGTCTCCTCAAGCAAGGAACTTCTCTCAAGAATAGAAATGAAATATTGAAATTGCTCGAAGCTATCTTGAGAAAGCTCAGAAACGATACAAGAAGTCTACTGATCTGAAGCGTCATTTTGTTGAAATCAATGTAGGAGCTTTGGTGATGGTTAAACTTCCTGACAGAAATTGTTACAAGCTCACCAGAGAGAGAGACTGAAGGTTGGTTCCAAAATACATAGGGACATTACCTATCGTGAAGAGAATTTGAAAAGTTTCTTACAGAGTAGAATTCCCCTCTTGGTGGAAAATTCACAATGCTCTCCATGTATGTGTTCTTAAGCCATACTTTGTAGACAAAGAGGATACATCCAGAAATGACGAAGTGACCTATGTTTGAATTGAAGAAAATTGGAAGAGGGTTGTTAAAGCTATTCTTGATCACCGAGTTACCCGAGCTTCCAGAAAGGATCTTCGAGAGTATTTGGTCAAATGGAGCGGATGCAGCAGTGATGGGATACTTAGAAAGAGAAAAAGACCTTGGAGCCTTCAAGCCTCTTATTGAAGAATATCATGAACTGATGGTGTCGAAGACGTCGCCAAAATAGATGGGGGAGAATGTCAAGGACTGCAGCTATTATTTAGTCCCTTGACCCACTCCCAGCCGCAGTTTGCCCAACTTTAGCCGCACTTTGTAAATATTTTTGTAATTAATATAATTCCCTTTTAATTGTAAAAAATTTATTATGATTCTTCAGTTTTTTAATGTCTACTCCTGTCACTGAGGTTTTTTCTTTGAAGTCTATTATAGGGGGGTAATAGAATTTAAAACTTTCAAGCTTTTGTTGTCCACTCCCTATACCAATATTTGTAATTCACTGCTTTCATCAATCAATTTAATTTATTGCTTTCAAGCCTCTTATTGAAGAATATCATGAACTGATGGCACCGAGGACGTCGCCAAAACAAATGCGGGAGAATGTCAAGGACTGCAGCTATTACTTAGCCTCTTGACTCTCTTGTAGCCACAGTTTGCCCAATTTTGGCTAGGGATGGAAACAAGGCCGGGCGAGGTCAGCTCGGCGTGCCCCATGCCCCACCTCGTCTCGGATAATTTGCCCTGCATCCACCCCATGCCCTGCTTAAAGGTGGGGCGGGTCAAAGCGGGGCAAGGCGTAGGGCGGGGCAGGTCGACAAATCGCTCCATTTAGTAAACTATTCTTATTAGTGGGATGATGCGAGTTTCATAAAACTAATCTATTTTGAATCAAAACCAAATAACAAGCTTCACATAGACACAAAAGGGTCCCTACTTAATGGTAAAATTAGTTGTTGCCATTATACACTGAATCAATAAAATTGCTTGAAGAAAGTAATTAGTCATCTACATTGCAGTTTTTCTTGCTTTAACTAACAATATTGGATTTGAGAGATATATAGTAAACTACACTATACTAAAGAAGACTGAATTATTTTCTTTACGATATTGACTTATTTTTTTTGATCTTTCTTGTTTGCCTTATGCTTCCATAATTCATTTCTATGTTCAAAGTCATTCCACCGAATGAACAATTTTGTCTTACCATTCACTAAAAATGGAGGAAATGCAGAATAAAATAAAGATTGAGAATAAAAATAGTGAATGATTCGTTAATTTTCACACGGCATTGATTTATTAATTAGTCAAGTATACCTTTTTTTTTAAATGGAGAACATGGTGGGGTGGGGCGAAATAGGGCGAGGCAGGGAAAAATAATCACTGCCCCATTTAGATCGGGGCAGAGCTTTTTTGCCTCGTATCCGTGCCCACGGACCCTTTTATGTGGGGGCGGTTTTGCCATCTCTGACTTTGGTCGCACTTTGAAAATATTTTTGTAATTTTTGTAATTTCCTTTTAATTGTAAAAAAATTATTATGATTTTTCAGCTTTTTAATGTCTACTTCAGTCACTGAGGTTTTTTCTTCGAAAACTATTGTAGGGGGTAATAGAATTTAGAATTTTCAAACTTTTGGTGTCCACCCCCTGTACAATAATTGCTGCTTTCATCAATCAATGTAATTTACTATGTTCTACAATTAAATTTCAATGCATTCAAATTCTCTCTTAGTTTTATTCAATTTGTAATCAAATTTTCTTTCGTCTCGGAACAAGCGAGAAAAGGCGGAAGGTAGTCTAACGAAGCAGACTACTGCTGCACGGTGCCCCTTTCTGTACTAAGAAGAAAGATGCCCTGTGAAACTTGGCCTATGTCAGTGTTGGATCATTAAGTCACGTAGGGCTCAATTTCTATTAGGGTTATCTTGAAGAAGAAAACCCCCACTAGCAGAAGAATTCTCCTTGATAGAAAGATAATTCCCACAAAGGACTATACATACATACATACATATATACATACATACAATGTATATATTTTTTTTCCCCTAGAACAAGGAGACTAAAATTAACCCCTATAAATAGGGATACCTCACAATGTTGTTGACTTGGACATTAAAATAATATTAAAATATATTTAAAAAATATAAAAAATACAAAACTCGGGTCAAAATAGGGTCCGGGTCGATCGGGTTTCTTGTATCGACCAGATCGTTGATCGAGTTTGACTGAACATGGTTTTAGGTGTCATCGGTCCGATATTTTGGCTCTAGTGGCAATTTTTCTTGTTGACCCATATTTTCACACTTATATTACCCTTTTATTACGTATTCATATACCTGATTGGCAATGAGAACATTTCTCGAAGCCTTTTTTGTAGATATTGGAAGACATTGATCAAGTTTACAACATCAAAACATACATCTTCATTAGAATTCAGTTTCGTATTTTTTGTAGCAACACAAAGAAACAAAATTGTAAAATGAAGTAAAAGTTTAGAATAGAGTTTGCAATTTAGCTCCGTTGATAAGATAAAACCAAATTATCAAATGAGAAAGGTAAACCATAACCTATCTTTGATACATATTTAAAGCTTATTTTTCTCGAAGCTTACCTTCAATCACATATTCTTTCAATAAAATATTTTAAACGTAGATTTGTAATTTTTTTTCTATTTTTTAACCAAACTTTTTTATAAAAATATTATTTTTACAAAATTTGTTCTTAAAAATCTATATCATAAATAAATGTCCTAAAGTGCTTCGCAAGATCTTCCCAAGTCTGTTTGACTAAAAGACTTGTATTTTATGAAAAACCTTTAGGTAAAGTTGCTCCTTTGGGAAAAAGAGGAAAAAATCTAGCTAGATTCTCCATATCCGTTTTTATCCTGTGACTATTTAGGATGAACTTTTCCCTATGGGTTAAGTTACAAACATAAGAAATAAACTATTTGGCAAAATTAAACGCCTAAATTGCACCGCAAATACAAAATTGTAACCCACCATTAGAATTAGAAGAAACATAAAAATTTCCCATATCCCACAACCAATAATGATGCATTTTCCCTCTCCTTCCGCGTAAAGACGAAAAGATGAAAAAAAATCCATAAAACATTCTAGGGTAAAAAAGAATAGCCTTAAAAGCTAAGAAAACGAGCACCACCTTAACCATCGAAAGGCTTAGGTGCGAAAGGCTTAGGTGCGAATAAGTCGGGGCATAAACCTTGAAAAATGATTCTTGAGTCATGAGTTTCAAGGTGCTTAATGAACAAGTGAACATCATAACACACTCACGCGGATGGGTGTTGATTGGAAATCGGTGTGGGCCCCCATTTACACAAGGTGGGTGGTGTTTTGATGGGTGTGAACCCACAAGTGGGTATGTTAATATGCCCACTCGTGAGCATAATAACATTTCTAGCTTAATGAAAGCCTTTTAAGTAGCACACATTGGGTTTGGAGTAGAAAATCATATATTAATGAACCTGTGACATTCAAAATCAGATTCAAGAAACAGACATGAACATGTATATTCAAGAAAACAGATCACCAAACCTTAATCTGGAACCTGGCAAACATATCTTACATTTAGGTCCATCCTACATAAATTAATCTACTAGTCGAGTATTTTTAGCACAAAACCTCTAAAACTGAAATGACAGAGCCAAGGATGAATTGCCAGGCTGCTGAGAGCCTTGCATGTTATGACTTCTCACCGGACAATGGAAGCATAATGCATATTTCCGTAGGACACGAGGCCACTGCTGCCTTGCATGGAAACGGCCACATTGGGCTGGATACTCGAAAACTTGCTGCCCGGCTGTGAGAAAACAACATCACCATTGCCGATCCTTGTACTTTCAATCGGAGTTCCATTCTTGTTAGCTTCACCATGAAGTGACGCTCCCGTACCCTGGGAGCTGGACGAATGAGTTGAGTCGGGGTGTTGAGGCTTCTTTGTGCTAAGAAAGCGTCCACCAGAACCTCTAACTCTGCTTAGTGCGTGAAGATGTCGAGACTCATGCAGATATGGCTGCATAAACTACTAAAAGAATGAGAAGTTAAACATTCAAATTCGCACCATGACAAGGAAGCCACTACTTACTTTCCTATTTTTAATGAGTTTGTTTTGTGCTTCGAGCTTCGCACGTGTCTGTCTCCTTCTGAGTATTCCATGATACTGTTTAGCATTGACATATATGGGACCATCCTCTGAAATATCAACAGGAAGTGGCACCCGAGTAGAGGCTGCCCCCATAAATTGGGGCTGAATCTGATCAAGAATTTCGAAAATAATGAAATATAAGCAGAACATCAATTGAAATCAAAACAAGATTTCCTGCTTTAATGTAAATGTTTGGAAAGAACATAAGTGCAAGAAAATGAAAATGAAAATTGCAAGGCCAAAAACTCAACAAACTTCAAGTTAAACAAGAAAACAATTAGTAATTTAATACCGTGCCATTCAATGATGATTTCTAAAAATAAAACGAAACAGCAAATAATAACAATAAAAATTTCCACAAATTTATGATATAATGCATTTACCACAGCATGAGGTCCATAGGTAGTGTATAACCCGCTGAGGTAGGGATCAGAGTACGCATAAGGAACCTGCATCAGCAGAAAGTTACCTTCACTCGTGATTGTTACCGGCCTTTTTTTTTATTTTTATTTATAAAGGAAAAAAAAAAAAATTCATGTGGAAGCAGCAACTTGCCATTGATTGACTAATTTCGGCTTGTGAAGTGCCGATGAAAGAATCTCGACTGCCCAGAAATAAAGTCGGTACCACTTCTTGCCCATGTTTTCCATAGCTTTGATCATGCACTAAAACCGATTGAAAGGGAAGCAGTAAGTTCTAAAACGAGCAAGTCTCTTAATTTGACATTAAAGTAAGTGTAACTTTCAAAACAAGCAACTTTCTTTAGTTAAAAGTAAGAAAAAAATAACAACAAAACATATTTCACATTTGAAACTAAAGTAACTTTTACCTTTTTACAAGCTCAACCAAACATGTCAGTAGGTAGCAAGAGTGAAAAATAGTGAAGATTGTTTGTAACTAACAAATGAAATATAAAAAAGAAAATTTGAAGCAAGTCAATACCACCAGAGTCCGGCGAAGCACGTTGATCCTGAGAACTTGTCTTTCCCATGGTAGCCACTTTGTGATAAGAGCCAGTTGATCGAGTCGAGGACAAGTGTTGTCCTTGGAGTTGAAAACTTAAACGATGAGAAGGATATTCTACTTTGGAACAGAGATTTTTGGGTGATATCTCAGAGAACTTCTCGTGCAATTTCTGCCAAGATGAGCAATTTATAATGCAATTATTGCAAGTATTAAACAGAAAGAAAACTGTTCAACAATAGTCTTGGATAAGTTCTGTGTGTACAGCCATTACTTAGTGAAGTAGCCAAATCCCGAGGCATAACTCATAAGCTTTGAACGCAACGAGAAACAATTTTCAGTTCACATTAGGCATTAGCTACTTGAGAAAAAGATAACATGAATACATTTGGTTGCATTGATCATTTTTAAGATAGAGTTTATATAGGGGAGTGTAAACTGGCATTTATGAATCAATTCGAGGAATGACAAGAATAGAATGTTACATGAAATCGAATTTCCCGAGGCACAAATTACACAAAATAGTGAAACATTATTACCAATTTAACCCGTGTCTAACATTCTCCAGATGAAAACAGAAAAAAGGTCGTCATAGAAAAACTTAGAACAAAACTCCCTTTCGTTTCCTAATAATGAAGTTGCTGATTGAGCAATCATCCCTCCTAAAGAAAAGGGGAAGGGAATAGAAAAGCCAAAACTGAGCAAACAAAATGTACTACTATGTTGTAGAATGTAGATTACTCCAAATAAAATAAAATCATTGGCTATGGCATTTTCACGCTTCAATATCCAAGCCAACATTTATCAGATGAAAATTGACATTTCTGAGCACCTCGCAACTTGTACTAACTAGAAGTCCAATTATCCAGTCATCATAAAAAAAAAAAAAAAAAAAAAAAAAAAAAAAGCCATTGCAACAAAGGATTCGAGTGTATACAATCAAAAATCCACAGGACCACAGGATATCATCTCTATGATATAAACTATCAATCTACTCGAGCAAACCAAAAGCAATGTCTAAACAATGAACTATTACATTTCAAGTATCTGGAAGTCACCAAAGCAAAAATCGAATAAAGCAGCAAAAAAAATCCCGAACACCAAAACGGGCAGAAACCACTCAAATTTAGCTTAATAGATTATTAAACACAACACAATTGATTCAATTAAGAAGCTGGTGAATTTTCTGTTTAATATGCGACCTTACAATTAATGAAGTAATCACCTAACAAGAACTGATTACCTACTCAAATAGATCATCTTTGGCTTAGAATGGGGTTAACTTCAAAAAGTCTAAAGAGAAAATGAAATCTCGACAGCCAAACAAAACTGTACAAAGGGTTCATGGATACCAAAAATTTCTATCCATCTTGCCCGAAACAAAAAAATCCTACACAAGAAAACTAAAGAGTTAGCTTTAAATTAATGCCTAGTAAATAAAAAATAAAATTACCTCAATACACATAATTCTTTCTTCCCCATTGAGGATGTAAAAGAGGAACTTCGTAGTATTCAAAGCAAAAGAAAGAAAAATACGCAGAAAATCACAAATTAAAAGCACAGTCCAATCTAAATGCAAGCGTTGTCTCCCAACACTATAAGGAACAAGGCATTTTGCCTCTGTGAGACTAGGCGGCGGGATTTGAGGCATAAATTATAATCCTCGAACAACAGTGAGCTGTACATCATCATGTTCAAACTCCACATGCTTTCGAGAATCTTCAATTAAAATTAAATTTATTGAATTAAGTAAGAGAATCAAAACCCATAATCCCATATCCTAAGATTTAATTTACCATAGAAAAAAAAAATGAAAAAAACAAATTTATATCTGAAAAGTTACTCAAAAGTTCGTCCCCAGTATACAGAATTACCAGTAGCATACCATACGAACCTCAAACCCCACATGCAATCAAGAATCCAAAGCTAGATGCATATAATGAACAAATTCCGCAAACCAAAAATATGGATAGAAATTATACAACACAGGCCTACAAATTCATGTGTATGTAAGTATCTCTCTGTGTATATTGTATAGCTAGTTAAGGAAATGAGAGAGGGACCTTTGGGATCTGCTGCCAAGAATTGGAGAAACAAAGAACCCAACTGTAGGGATGAAACTGGGCATGTCCCCTCCCTTGACACTCCCCTTAAAACTAGTCAAGTCTCTCTCTAAAAAGAAGTCTTTGCTACTTCTAAAATTGAATAATTTTAATTTTACATTTTTAATTGATATTTTTATGTGATATTCAAATATATATTAAATGATGTAAATAACTATTTCATCATTTATTTTTTCATCACTTAATATGTGTGCACCATATTAAAATATTACTTAAAAATATCAATTAAAAGCGTCTCACTAAAATTAACCTCTAAAATTTTCAAAACTAAACAAAAGTTTTAATCCCTATTTGATATTAATTAAAATCTAGATCTTAATTTACCTCAAAGTTAATAATCAATCCAAATAATTTATTTCATGTGTCTTACAATTTTAAAATTATATATCTCATCAAATTTTATCAAAATCTTTTAACAATATAATTTTAACTTTCACCAAATATGAGTAAAAGACACTACCACCAACCTCAGCATCATTAATTGCATCATATATGTATTTACGTACACGTGTAAGTATATATTTTGTCATGTAGCACTTCAAAATCTCCTTCCTATTCCATGCCAAAAAATAAAAAGTAAAAAAAATCTCCTTCCTATCCCAAGTGGGACCCACAAGAAGCTCATTCAATGCAATGGGTAGTGTGCAAGAGGAGTGAGTGAACATTTTTTATTTTTTTTATTGAAAACCATCCTACTTGAGCCAGAATTGGACCGATAGACGTAGTCATATATGGTTGAAATTAAAATTATATTTTTAATAAATTTTAATAAAAATTGATGAAAAATGTAATTGAAAAATTGTGAATTACATATTTATATATGATTGAAATTATTTGTTAAATTTAATTTAAATTAAAATATGAATTAAAATTTATACCAAATTGAAGCATATTTTATTATGTAGCGCTCCGCTTCCTCAAAAATACTCGGTATGATCCAAGATGGGACCAAACAAGCTTATTTTGTTCAGTAGCACTTGACTTTTCCTTTCAATCCAAGTGGGACTCACAAGAAGCTCCATCCCACGCCTAGTGGGGCTTGGTGGGGTAGAGTTTTGACATTTTCTGCCACTGCAGTGTTTGAGTGTAGAAGTTATGCTTAGCCGCCGTTTCACTATGCAAAGTACTGATTTGTTGAAAAATCTGTGTTTAAAAAAATATTGAAAGTTTGGATTAAGCCTATGTTAGGTAAAAATCATTTATATATAAACGATCACATGACACAATATCATTGATCAATTTTTATAAAAAAAATCAATATTTTTAACTGGTCAAAGATTTACCCCTACAATTTTTAACTTTAAAAAAAATAAAATAAAAAAAATGGACCAACAAAATATTTACACGTCGTTATCTATAAATAATTATTTATACACGATTTTCCAAACAGAGGGTAAAAGATTGATTTTAAAAAAAAGATCAAGATGCAACATTTATAAATATGTGATAGTCAATGTCTTTTTACTATATATTCAATTGTTATAATTAATAAATTATATATAATTTTACTCACCAAACCCATAAGCAATGTAGGAAAAATATTAAAATTTTACTATATATATTAATTTTTATTTTTTTGTACAACCCATAAAGAAACACAAGAAAATCAAGACGCTCCACTACTATTTTTCTTCACAAAATTCTCTAGCCAACATGACTCAACAAAAGAGAAAAATACATGTATTTATAGAAATGTGCTTCGAATATTTCTCCTAAATTTACTTCATGGTCAACAATTCAATTCGACTTGGAGAAATTCTTTCATTGGTCAAGTAGGTAATCCAACTAGTACATGCCACCTCTAACAATTTGCCTCTAGTTTAGTTCCACTAGGACACGCAATCAATTGTCAATGTCATAATTGTTTCTCCATTAGAACTTCAATCCTATTCAGTATAAGCAAAAGGCTACGTACGCGAGGCTAGACGCGAATGACAACGGTGCATTAAGGAATGTCTATTCAACCGGAGAATTTGGGTAGAAAGACCCAACAAAAGGAGATTTCCAGCATTCTTTTACTTTTTCAAGGAACTTATCATATTTGCACCTCATAAACAGAAATCTAAATATCTGGATCTGCTTTGAGATGTTTGGCAACATAGAAGCATAAGATTATGATCACATGTATCTCTACTAAGGATGACAGGGAAGAATCCTGTAAATTTAGTTATCCATTGAGAATTAGCAAGGAGCCTATAAAGTAAAATGACTTCTCAGCTGTATTAACTTCATCCACTCTACAAGCCAACAACATTTCATTAAAGTCCTCCATGGATCTAGGATTATGAGGATTAGTCTGAAGTTGCTCCTTATCTTCAAGCAGAGTACGTTCAATCTCGTTCTTCCAGAAGACCCAAATCTTTCCATTTGATTAGAATAAAATTCATGAATTTTAGAACTATCAACAATAGGCTCAGCAATTCTAGTAACATCAATCTGATGTATATGTATAAGCATTTTCAACCTCTTGAGAGAGTTTGTAATCCCTCTTAGCTTCCAAATAATGACATTCTAAGCTTCATGGGGGGGGGGGGGTTTATGAATGAGATGACAGGCTTTGAAGCTTTAATATTTTCCTCTTTTAGTCTGCAATTATCTTCTTTCTCCTTGCCTTCATGCCCTACTATCATCAATTCTGGGAGTGGAATTGCTTCTCTTCATTGAAGAAGTGGATCCAGCTATCCTATGTTCCTCTTCACTAGCCAACCTTGTTACTCCTAAACCACAAATATGTGATCAATAGGGATAGAAATATCATTTTGTTCTTTAGGATTGATTTGAATTTCCTCATTCACCCTTAACAAATCAGATTCTTCATCATTGGAATCCTTTAGACAATCAAAATAACCACTGTTAGAGTCTTCTTTGGCTAAACTCTCCTGCATTTCATCTTTATCAGTCCCCTTCATACTTGTGTCCCTATTTTTGATTTGGAATTTTCTCCATGATTTAGTTGCCTGATTTTTTATTTTTTTTCCCAGAAAGAGTTATCGACCTCTGGCCTAAGTGGTTGCAAAAAGTGCAGTATTTGGGTAACTCCTCATATACAATTGGTTGCCAAATAACAAATTGGTCATTAGCAATTCTTATCTTCCAAGTTTAGGTTTCTTAACATCAATTTCTTCACAAAATTTGGCAAGATTAGTTCTTGATCTTGTAGCAGTAGATTCATCCAATTTCAGAGGGGTTCCTATTGCAGATGCTATTGAAAACAAAATGGCTTTATCATAAAAAATCACAGTCAGTCTGTGCAGTGCAATCCAGATTTGGACTATGCAGATGGATCAAAGTAACAAGTGTATTTCAATGTTCTGATAGGACAGCCTTTGATGTACCAAATACCTTTTTGAAATAAAAGAACACAATCCACAAAATAGTATGCACGAGGGATCCAAATAAGCCTCCAAGATACAATGGAATTGAAGTTTTGTTTGATGAAGAACGCGCAATATCCGACAACAAACCTGAACACAAAGATGATAATAAATACACAAGAGAATCTAGTATTCAAATCTGCAGTAATTAAATACTAGAAGTTTTTATGCAAGAGAACATATGAACTTTTATGCAAGAATATAAAGCAAGTAGAGAAGGGAGGAGGAAATTCAAGTGTATTGAATCATCCAACATTGAACCTTTTATATAGAGCATTAAGAAGTGTATTGTCAATAGATACAACCTTTACAAGTGATACAATTCTTCATCTTTTCATGAAAAGCTATGTATAATACAAAAGGTACAAGAAAAATCAATTTGAAATTCTGCCCAACAGTCATTTTAGACAACCAAGCGATCGTTTGGTTATACATCAAGCGATCGCTTGCTTTAAAGTTTCCTGAATATTTAGTAAAGATGTGTTACATATGATCGCTTGGTTTTAAACCCATGCGCTCACTTGGGCAAATTTTCGACACTGAAATTTTCATTCCATCTTTCTTCTTTTCAACCACCATTGCATGCTATGATTCATTTAAAAAATTCCTCCAACACAGTCTCGCCTAACCCCACCTTTGCCTTGTGGATTATGCAAGATCAATTGCTATTGAACGCAATCATTAGCTCATTATCTCCCAACATAATCCCCTTTGTTGCTTCATCTGAATCTGCAAAGGAAGCATGGACAACACTAGCAAATACTTATGCCAAACCCTCACGCAGCGAGCCAACTTGCTGGGATTCAAAAAGGGACGAACTTTATTACCGAGTATCTACAACTAATTAAAGGCATGGCCAATGAGTTAGCACTGATGGACACGCATATTCACACAGAAGACCCAGCAATAAAAATTCTGGATGGGTTGCCAAATGATTACAACCCTATAGCCGCAGCAGTCAGGGCAAGAGACTCTCCTATCTATTTTGATGAGCTTAATGGGAAGCTTATCAACTTTGAATCTCATCTCTCTCATGAAGCAACAAAGACATCCACACCCACTAGTGCCTACGACACATCCAAACCTCCATCCAACAATTTTCGGCCAAACAAGAAATCTAATAATCATTAGAATCAGTCCAATAATTCCACATCACATCAGGCGACCTACTTCCAGCAAAAATCAACAAACCAGCATCCTTCAAACTCCAATTATATGCCTCAGCCTTATCGAGGTACATGCTAACTATGTTCTCAACAAGGGAATTCAGCCAATCACTGCCCTTATTACTCTTATATACCTACAGGAGATGGTTCTTCTCATCCATCGAGATCTCTTGTGCCTCCTCAATTTTGGTCAGGAACCCATACTGCAATTCACTCATCATAATCATCATCATCACCCTCTTGGATCATTGATTCGGGCGTGACTCATCATGTTACTTCAGATTTTGAAAATCTTTCCATGAACTCAAGCTATGGCAACTCTGATGGCATTCAAATAGGAGATAGGTGGCTCTTCCTATTACTCACTCAGGTTCGGCACTTTTACATACCCCAACTCATAAACTTCATCTTGATGATGTTCTTTGTGTACCATCAATGTCTAAAAACTTATTATCCATTTCCAAACTTTGTAACTCTAACCAAGTATCTGTTGAATTCTTCCCATCCTCTTATCATGCGAAGGATATTAGCACGGGGGCACCAATCTTGGACTGCCAGAGTAGGAATAGGATTTATGAATTCCTAGCACCCTCAGCTCACAAATTGCCCTTATTAGCCTTTGCTGCTATAAAGGCCTCCTCCCTAGTATGGCATCACCGCCTTGGTCATTCGTCATCTTCTATTTTTCAGTTTTTAGTCTAGTTTGTTAGTTTACCTGTGTCTCAAGAACAATTCTCCTACTATAATTCGTGTCTTTGTCAAAAATAGCACAAATTACCAGAAATACTTTTTTTTGATGTTTGGTCATCTCCTTTACCTTCTCGTGATAATAACAAATATTATGTTGTTTTTATTGATCACTACTCCAAGTATGTATGGCTATATCCACTCAAAATAAATAAATAAAATCCGATATGCTCTCTATCTTTACAACCTTTAAACTGCTCATTGAAAAGAAATTTCACAAACAGATACAAACTCTATACACAGAAAATGGGGGAGAATATATTGGTTTAGCCCCTTCTCTCTCGACATGGAATCTCACACTTAATATCACCACCTCATACTCCTCAACATAATGGTTTTACCGAAAGTTGACATCGTCATATTGTTGAAATTGGACTTGCTCTTCTTCACCATTCGTCTGTACCCGTTAAGTTATGGGATAATGCTTTTTGTATAGCCACATATTTAATTAATAGGTTACCTACTCGGCTACTCCAGGTCTACACATGAAATCCCCTTTTGAAGTTTTGTTTCACTCGACTCCTAGCTATGCTAAACTTTGCACCTTTGGTTGCCTATGCTACCCCTGGTTGAGACCCTACTCCTCTCATAAGATTGAGTCTTGTTCTCGGCCTCGTGTGTTTTTAGCCTACTCAACTACTCAAAATGCATACCTGTGTCTAGATAAAACCTCCTGGCGTGTCTATGTGTCTCGACACGTCCAATTCGTCGAAACTATTTTTCGTTTTGGTTAACCAACTGCACATGACCCTACTTCCCAACTCCATTATGACTTCCATAGCTCTCCAACTCCATCTCATGTTTCCATACAGCCACCATCTATCTCCACTGTGCTGGACTCTCATGGTGCTTCTTCTATCACTGCTCGGCCAAATGAGGTGCCCCTCGCTGCTGGATCCTCACCAACCTTGCATGTTGCATGCTCCTCTTCACTGCTCTCGCAATACCAAACTCTTCCTCATAGCCCTCGGCTACACAACTTCTCCCCGCATGTATCCCAGCCTCTGCTTCCAGCTCTATCTCCCAGCTCGCTACTACAAACATCTTGACTTAATCCCTGGCTTCACCTCCCATCCAGCATCCCTATAACACCCATGCCAAGAACCACATCTCTAAGCCTAATCCCAAATATGGTCTCTCCACTATTCTTCCTCACAACCCACACTTTGAATCGACATCTATTACCCAGGCTCTTAAACTACCTCATTGGCGTCGTGCTATGGAAATTGATTACCAAGCTCTCCTATATAATAATACTTGGACCCTTGTGCCTCGTCAATCTTCCCAGAATTTGGTTGGCTGTAAATGGGTGTTTCGTGTCAAAAGAAAATTTAACGGTTCTATTGATCGATACAAGGCTCGTCTCGTGGCCAAAAGTTTTCATCAGAGGCCTGGTCATGATTATTCTAAGACTTTCAGCCCAGTTGTTAAGCCTGTCACTATCAGACTTGTTCTTAGTCTTGTTGTCATGTACAAGTGGCCTCTCCGTTAGCTTGATATTAACAATGCATTCCTTCGGGGCACTCTTATTGATGAAGTCTACATGGTTCAGCCTCTTGGATTTCTTGATTCTACTCATCCTGATCATGTTTACAAACTCCGCAAGGCAATTTATTGTCTTAAACAAGTGCCTCGTGCCTGGTATCTTGAATTGTGCCACTTTCTCCTTGCTCATGGGTTTGTGAATTGAACTATGGATATGAGTCTATTTATCTCCAAATCTCAGCTTGGCATAATTTATTTGTTAGTGTATGTTGATGATCTAATTATAACTGGCTCCTCTTCTACGCTTATTTAAAAGTGCATCAAGGACCTCTTAGCTGAGTTCTCCCTCAAGGATCTTGGTCACTTCTCTTTCTTTCTCGGCATTGAGGTTGTCCCAACATCTACTGGGGACAAATTTTACGCAGTGGATTCTAGATTTGTTCACAGACGTGGTTTCCTCGGTCCATACAGGGGACCAAATGCGCAGTATCATATCCAAGAATTTCACAGAGCGTCGACCTCACAGGAAGGACAACCAAGGAATCATGAAGAACTCTTCGACTACGTGCATTTGTCATGTAGAAATGTAGTGGAGCGATGTTTTGGAGTGTTGAAGAAAAGATTTATAATACTTCAACATATGCCTAAATATGAATATCAGACACAGATATCCATTATGTTGAAAACGATCACTGTTCACAACTTCATTCAAAAGATCTGTTGACGCCACCAGCCTCTGGGGTACTTACGGTTCGGCCAACACACGGATTGTCCACCGCATGGTGTGGATTTGTTCCACGTGAGGTGGACGCGTCCCCAGGGGGTTTCGAACCTTGGACATTTGGAATATATGAATTCCAAAGGCCTCCCTGGTAACCACAAAGGTCCAAGGTTCGAAACCCCCTAGGGACGCGTCCATCTCGCGTGGAACAAATCCACACCATGCGGTGGACAATCCGTGTGTTGACTGAGCCGTAAGTACCCCAGAGGCTGGTGGTGTCAACATAAAAATGCACGTTTTTTATGTTGACGCCACCAGCCTCTGGGGTACTTACGGCTCGGTCAACACACGGATTGTCCACCGCATGGTGTGGATTTGTTCCACGCGAGATGGACGCGTCCCCAGGGGGTTTCGAACCTTGGACCTTTGGAATATATGAATTCCAAAGGCCTCCCTGGTAAAAAAGAGCCAACCCGTTCACACAAGAAATCCTAGATGAACCCCTTCCGAGAAGTTTCAAGTTGCCTAGTCTGCCGGAGTATGATGGAGCGTCTGACCCCAAAGAACACCTTGAACGCTTCGACAGTATGATGTTACTTTACGGCTTCCCCGACGCCATAACCAGTCTAGTATTCCTAACTACTCTGAAAGGGAGTGCACAAACTTGGTTCTCTCAGTTACCCCCCAAGTCCATCTCTGGTTTTGAAAGCTTCTCCGATTGTTTCCTTAAAAATTTTGCTAGCAGCAAGAGGTATCGAAAAACAAGTGGACAATTAATGACAGTAAAACAAAAAAAGGGCGAGTCTCTCAGAAACTACATACAGCGCTACAACAAGGAAGCGTTGGAAGTCCCTAACCTTGATCCCAAGCTATCTGCAGCGATCCTGACAAATGGGTTGAGACAAGGGCGGTTTTTCATATCATTAACAAAGACTCCGCCGGTTGACATCACAGAGTTATTAGCCAGGGCTAAAAAATATATCAATGTCGAAGAAGCACAAAAGGCGAAAGAAGAAATTGAAAATCAGGCTAAGAGGAAGGATGTGAAAGAGCCAACCGGAGAAGATCGGAAGAAACAGAAAGTCCGGGATTCAAATAGAGATTTTCGAGGCAAATATCAGAATTACACGCCCATCAACGCTTCATTACAAGAAGCTGTCATGTCGGTATCACACAAGGGCGTAGTCACATGGCCAAAACCAATAAGGGATGATGGGCGTCGCCCTGTCAACGATGCATATTGCTGGTTTCATAAGGGTCCAGGACATCGAACAGAGGATTGCTACCAAATGAAAGACGAAGTTGAGCGCTTGATCAGATCGGGATATTTGGGAAAATTCATCATGAAGGAAAGAGATATGGAGGATAGAGGGCAACACGCCCCTCCCGAGCGGAGATCACTTGACCGCAATGAACTTCAGAAAAACAATCCACAAGGAGGAGTTATTGCTGTCCTCTCAGGAGGACCTTCCTGCGAAGATAGTAGATCAGTAAGGAAGGCTTACCAACGAGACGTTCGCCAGAGGATTTCTGTATGGGACCGTATCGGTAACCCGGAAGTAATGCAAATAAGTGGCCAACAAGAGCAGTCAGTCACTTTCAACGACGAGGACCTCATGGGAGTTAATTTCCCGCACAAAGATGCAATTGTTATATCAATGATGATAGCAAATTATGAGGTAAGGCGAACTTTAGTTGACACAGGCAGTTCTACGGATGTATTATTCTATCCAGCTTACAAAAAAATGGGATTGGATCCTAGACACCTGAGGACAGTGAGCACCCCTCTTGTCGGTTTCGGAGGAGGAATAGTCAGGGCCGAAGGAGTTATAGATTTGCTGGTATCTTTGGGAGAAGAACCACGAAGAAAAACAAAGATGGCAAGCTTCGTGGTAGTCAGAACTCCATCTCCGTACAATGCCATACTTGGAAGGCCAACGTTAAATCAATTCCAAGCCATCTCTTCTACCCTCCATTTGAAAGTAAAGTTCCCAACACCTCAAGGAGTAGGGGAGGTCAGGGGAGATCAAGCTGTAGCACGAACATGCTTCGTGACGGATATACAAAAAATGTTAGCATCGGAGAAGGAGCCTACACCCCAGGGGAACTCTGAAAGGAGAGACAAGGAGGCACGATTTACAGTAGCGTCGGATGAAGTGTTAAAAGTTCTGGCCTTAGAAAAAAATGATGAGACCAAAAGTACAAGAATTGGTGGCCACCTCGGTACAGAGATGGAACAGAAATTGAGCGCTTTCTTGATTGAGAACCGGGAAATTTTTGCATGGAAACCTACAGACATACCGGGCATCGATCCCTCCATCGCCTGCCACCATCTACAAGCGGATCCAGAGATAAGACCGAAGAAGCAGAAAAAAAGGTTCATGGGGGCAGAAAAATCAAAAATTGCAGAGCAAGAAGTGGACAAACTCTTAGAGGCTGGGTACATTTGCGAAGTCAAGTACCCAGAGTGGTTAGCAAACATTGTACTGGTACCGAAAGCTAACGGTTCATGGAGGATGTGTGTTGACTTCACCGACTTGAACAAGGCTTTCCCAAAGGATCCGTTTCCGCTCCCTAGAATCGACCTACTTGTGGACTCGACATCAAGATGTGAATGGTTGAGTTTTATGGACGCTTTTGCAGGGTATAATCAAATCCGAATGGCTCCAGAAGACGAAGAGAAAACTAGCTTCGTAACTGATAGCAGAATCTATTGCTATCGCCTAATGCCGTTTGGATTGAAAAACGCGGGAGCCACTTACCAGAGGTTGGTGAACCAAATGTTCAAGGGGTTAATAGGGAAGAGCATGGAAGTATATGTCGACGATATGTTGGTAAAAACTCATAAAGGGGGGTGCCACATACATGATCTACAGCAAGCTATTGAAGTCATGAAAACATTTGGGATGAAGCTTAACCCTGCCAAATGCACCTTTGGAGTACGCTCTGGAAAATTCCTAGGATATATGGTATCCGAACGAGGTATAGAAATCAACCCAGACAAGATAAGGGCTATACAAGAGATGACAGCCCCTCGCAACATACAAGAGATCCAGAGGCTCACTGGAAGAATAGCAGCACTCAACCGATTTCTATCCCGTGCAGCCGAAAAAGGTATGCCTTTTTTTAAAATCTTGCGAAAGTCAAAAAATTTTGAATGGACAAGTGAATGCAGTGAAGCTCTTGAGAAACTTAAATACCATTTATCATCACCTCCCTTGCTAACAAAACCAAATGAAGGGGACCATTTGTACATCTATTTAGCAGTGTCAGAAGAAGCAGTTAGTTCAGTGCTGGTGAAAGAAGAAGGGAAGGCACAGAAACCCATATACTACGTGAGCAAAATGTTACATGGAGCTGAAGTAAGATACACCACAACAGAGAAGGTAGCATTGGCCCTTATCACAACGGCCAGAAAACTTCGTCCATACTTGCAATCGCACCAAGTGACAGTCCTAACCGACCAACCTCTACTGCAAACATTGGCTAAACCGGATGTTTCAGGAAGGATGCTCAAATGGTCAATTGAATTGGGAGACTATGGGTTGGACTATAAACCGCGACCAGCTATAAAAGGACAGGCACTTGCAGATTTTATAGTGGAATGCACGCACGGGGAAAATCAACCGGAACAACCTATTGAGCCAGAGTGGACAATACATGTTGATGGATCATCATCACTACAGGGGGCGGGAGCAGGTCTGTTCTGAAAGATCCAACAGGATATATCCACAACTTTGCCCTTAGCTTCCAATTTTCAGCGTCCAACAATGAAGCTGAGTATGAAGCACTACTGGTCAGAATCAGAATGGCGGTTCAGGTAGGAGCCCGAAAGATCATTGCATATAGTGACTCCCAGTTAGTGGTGAAGCAGGTCAATGGAGAAGACGAAGCGCGCGATAACATGATGCGATTATATTTGCAGAAAGTAAAAGAAGAGTGTTCCAGACTCATATCATTCACTATTGTGCAAATCCCTCGAGAGGAGAATTTTGAAGCTGATGCTTTATCGGAATTAGGAAACTCCGCTCAATTACAGGATGGTGCCACCGTAGTTCTGCAGCAGCTCCGAAGTAGAAGTGTAGAAGAAACCCTGGTGGTGGCAAGTCAACAAGAAGAGAAATGTTGGAAGAATGATATAATTGACTACTTAACAGGAAACTATGTAGCAACTACAAAAGAAGAGATGAGAGTGATAGCAAAGAAAAGTGCCAGGTACACCATGATTCAAGATGAACTTTACAGGCGCTCATTCACCCAACCTCTGCTGAAGTGCTTAAGCCCAAATGAAGCGGATTACATTTTGAGAGAAGTACATTAAGGCATTTGTGGTGGACACGTAGGAGGAAGGACTCTTGCTGCAAAAATACTGAGGCAGGGGTATTACTGGCCAACTATGAAGTTAGACGCAGAAGAGATAGTGAGAAAATGCAAATCTTGTCAATTTCATGGAAACATTCATCACCAACCCGCAGCTCCTCTCCAACCGATTGCAAGTCCTTGCCCCTTTGATCAATGGGGAATAGATATCCTAGGGCCATTCCCGCCTGCCCCAGGACAGCGCACATTCCTGATAGTAGCCATCGATTATTTTACCAAATGGGTGGAGGCAGAAGCAGTAACTAAGATCTCTGAGCATGAGGTAAAGAAATTCCTGTGGAAAAACATTGTCAGTCGTTTTGGGATACCGAGGGCATTGATATCAGAAAACGGGCGACAATTTCAAGGATCTGGACTTAAAAGGTGGTGTGAAGAGTTCCAAATCAAACAATTCTTTACCTCTGTTAGTCACCCTCAATCAAACGGACAGGCCGAAGCAGCGAACAAGAACATACTCCGCGCATTAAAGAGAGGAGTTGAAGGCTCGAAAGGAAGATGGCCAGATGAGCTTCCGGGGATTTTGTGGGCATACCGCACCACACCAAGGACAGCCACGGGGGAAACACCTTTTTCCCTAACCTATGGAAGTGAAGCGGTTGTTCCAATGGAGATAGGAGTCCCAAGCTTGAGGGTACAATATTACGACCCAACAATGAATGAAGAGATGGCTGAGGAAAACCTAGATTTGCTGGAAGAAAAAAGAACGAAGCCGAGCTAAGAGCAGCAGCATACCGTCAGCAAATGGTGAGGTATTACGATCGAAAGGTCCAACCAAGAGCCTTTCAAAGTGGGGAGCTGGTACTGAGAAGAGCTGATGCAATAGGACACGCGATTGGGAAACTGGATGCGAAGTGGGAAGGACCCTACAAAGTGCTAAGGATGGTCAAACATGGTACCTATGAACTCGAGGACCTAAGTGGCAAAAAGCTGGCCTGGCCGTGGAATATCCAAAATTTAAAGAAGTATTATCAGTAGTTTTCATTTTGAATGCTTTATTTTCCGGAGGCAATAAATATGGATTCTCTATATCACACCCAAGGGGCTGAACTTAGCAAAACAACTAGCTCAACACGCTTGACAAAAGCACGTAAACGGCCGACCACAATAAATAACTGGGTCAAACGGCCACTCAAAAATTCAAAAAAGACGGACCACAGTAAATAACTGGGTCAAACGATCACTCAAAAATTCAAAACGGCCGACCACAGTAAATAACTGGGTCAAACGGCCACTCAAAAATTCAAAACGGCTGACCACAGTAAATAACTGGGTCAAACGGCCACTCAAAAATTCAAAAACAGCCGACCACAGTAAATAACTGGGTCAAACGGCCACTCAAAAATTCAAAACGGCCGACCTCAGTAAATAACTGGGTCAAACGGCAACTCAAAAATTCAAAACGGCCGACCTCAGTAAATAACTGGGTCGAACGGCCACTCAAAAATTCAAACGGCCAACCACAGTAAATTACTCGGTCACATAGGCCACTCAAGAATGTAAACGACCAAGTACGGTAAAATATTGGATCACTACTGCCATTCAAAAATGCAAGATTACTGGGTCATTATATCCGTCCAGCATTAAACGATCCCAAATTAAGTACAATCACCAAAACACAAAGGATCGAAAATGTTAGATTAATACTGCCATTTAAAATGCGATATAGTTAAAATCCGAGTCATTCGATGCTAAAAGATACCTAAGATACTGATTTCATACGCCTATAATTCATGGCCGCAATCCGACAAAAAGGCGAGCCAAGTCCCTGGTACGCCCCAAATGGGGGCAACAATACCTTCGAGAGACAACTATAAGTAAAATCTTGAACTTTAGGATACATGCCGCAAAAGACAAAATGAAAACTACAATTCAACCGAGGCCGGGTCAATCCTCCATATTTCCACCATCAGACCTTTCCTCTTCCGCGCCGACTGGCTCACCGTCAAATTCTTCAACACGCAAGAAATCCCAATCTCCCTCTCTTTTCTTCGAAAGCTGCCTCTTACAAGCTTCGAAACCGTTAGTATATTGAGCGGACGACGCCTCAACTATCCCCTCAAAATAATCAGGGGATGTCTTGTACACCTTAACAGCATCATCCACGAAGGACTGGAACTCACCCGACTCACGGTATGAAGATAAAGCACGAGACACCTCAGCTTGCATTTCCAGTTCATGCGTGGCAGCCTGAGAATGGAGCTCAGACACCTCCTGCTCCAACCTTTTCTCCCTCGACTTAGTATCCTCCAACTTCTTCAGCAGCTTCTGAACCCGCTCGTCGCTATTCATCAAACTATTCGTTTGGCGGGCTAAGGTATCGTGCATCAAGTTAGCGCCCAAAACCACCTAAAATGAACGAATAAACTGTAAATAAATAAATAAGACATCAGCGGAGAAGATTCATGCACGCATCATACCTTGGATAAGTCGTGGTAAAAGGTTGAAACCATGTTCTCGGATGCCCAGTCCCTTACAATCTCCATGTCCTTGTCCAAAGAGAGGCCTTGAAGGAGCGCCATTGCAGTAGCAGGGCTCTCCAAATCAGAGTCGGTAGAATGCACAGTCCAATTAGGTATGAACTTCCCATGAAAATGCTGAGTGCCCTGGGGTAAATCAGAACTCCCGCCGACCTTAGTAGGAGCAGTGATGCTTTGGTAAATTGGGGGTAAACCAGACTTGTCAATAACCGAAGATGAAGACTTGGATTTTTGACGGGAGTTGCGCGACCCATCGTCGACTGCACGACTAGAGGAAGAACCGAAATTTCCACTTACAATCCTCCTCTTCATAGCCTTCGTTAATTGTGCCTGATCCATGAGGGCAACTGCAAAAGCCACGAAGAATAAAGAATGGACGTTAGCCAAAAGAGAGGTGCAATGGTAAGTGACACAAATCAAAAAATACCAAACATCAAACTAAAAATACCCAGAGTTAAGCTAGGATCTATCCTATCGGGAGAACTCATTCCCGCTAAAGACAATGTGGCCTCAGTAACTACTTCTGAATACTTGAACAACTGAAGACTTAGGAAGTCCGTGAAGTGCTCTATACGGGGATCAGTGAACCTAAAAGACTTGAACTTTGCTACATTTTCACTCCAATCCTCCAAGAACGGCCAATTCACGGCTTTGACAAAGAAGAATTCGGGTTTCCAATCATGATGTGTGCTAGGAAACTTCGTTAAGAACTGCCTACCTGGTCTAGCTGAAAAATAGTAAAAACCCACGGCGTTTTTCTTAATGAAAACTAAACGGTGGACAATCTGTGTGTTGGCCGAGCCGTAAGTAGCCATGAGCCTGGTGGCTTCAACATATAAACGCGCATTTTTTATGTTGACGCCACTAGCCTCTGGGGTACTTACGGCTCGGCCAACACACGGATTGTCCACTTAGCTTAGTGGTTACCAGGGAGGCCTTTGGAATTCATATATTCCAAAGGTCCAAGGTTCGAAACCCCCTGGGGACGCGTCCACCTCGCGTGGAACAAATCCACACCATGCGGTGGACAATCCGTGTGTTGGCCAAGCCGTAAGTATCCCAGAGGCTGGTGGCGTCAACATCTAGGATAGCTAGTGAGCTGAATATAGAGAAAGGAAAGTTAGAAGTCCAAATTAGGAACCTGTTGAGTGATCTTGAGCATAACAAGGTGCAATTCCTTGCATTTTCTAGTAGTTCTGACAAGTTAGACAATATTCTAGGAATGAGCAAGCCTGCTGGTAGTAGGGATGGTCTAGGCTTTAACAAAAATACTGCTAGTACTTCTAAGACCTTGTTTATGCCTGGTAATGACAAGCCTAAATATGTGCCTAACCATAAATGTAGGACCCTTTGATCTAGGAATATACATCAGCATTCCTAAAACAGTGGTCCTAGGTTTGTACCTATATGCTTTAATTGCGACGAGTTAGGTCATATATGCCCTAGATGTCATCATTTCCTGAACAGACAGATAAACATGTGGTCTAATAGGAATAATAATCAAGATTCTGTTAGTCATGTTAGATTTCTTGATGATCAAGTTATTAGGTTTACCAAATTTGTGACACAAATGTCAGGTAGGTTATATCCTGCTAAGGAACGGATGAAAAATGGTGATCATGGAAATTTGATCATCGATCAAAATGTCCTTAAAGGTAAGAACCTAGTCATACCTAACTAACAAGGTATTGTTTGATTGATGCATGCATTCTATTTGCTTTTCTGCTTTCTAGATAGTTATTTCTTGCATTCCCACTTTTATTTTGTTTAGTTTAGCACATGCATATTTAAAATTTTTTTTTTCTTTTTTTTGAAGAATTCATATTGTTATACAAAAATCATGAAAAAAAAAATTGAAATCTGAAAAGCACAAAAAACATTAAAAATTGAAAAAGTGGTTTTTGGCTCTGTTTTGAGATAGCACTTTGGATTTGCTAGAGAGTTCATCTATTTGTTTTATTTGATTATTTTCTACAACATGAAATTCAACTTAAGTAAACTAGTGTATTGTGACCATGTTTATGTTTGTTTGATGAACTGTAGCATAATTCTCATTGCTTGTTTAGGCTATTGTGGAGTACTTAGTATAGGTGTCTTTGTTAACTTATTTTAAGTTATATTAATTGGGATTTTCTATTTTCCTACATGTTTTTAATTTAATAAATTTAGTTTATTACTAAATATTTTTATTTAGTAATTTATTAAGTTTGATTAAATTACTTAAACATTTCTTGGACGTAAATTGTCTTTATCTCCTATATATTGTGATAATATTTGTTTCTTATCTTCTATGATAATGATCAAGAAATATTGTGATAATATTATGGAGATAATGTTTGTTGGTTATCTTATATGATAAGTATTGTGATAATGGTAGAAGTCTATCACTTATCTTTTGTGATAAGAATTGTAATAATATTTTACTTGGCTTGAAATTATATCTTTATCACTTATAAGTATTTTGATTAGATTTTAAGTCTTGTTAAAATATTCTGATTGGCCGAGTATATTTGATCACAATCTCGAAAATATGTTGGTAATATTCTTGATAATATGTTGTGATTATTCTTGATACGCAAGCTTATCCAAGATATGGTAAGTATCTTCTTGATATGGTCAAGAATATTTCATTCTTATCTTTGCATATGGTAAGATGTGTTGGACGAAAATCTATGTAGGGAAATTCTTGATAAGGGCCGAAAATATGAAGTCCATATTTATGTTAATCACGTGATTGATTAACTTATGGTAAGATTTTACATGATTTATCTATATCTTGGTTATGGTAAGATTTAGTTAAGAATATTTATCTTACCTTTTATTAATTATCTCTACCTTGTCTTGCAGGTTTTAGAGATCTTGTGCAATAAGGAAACTTGGGAACCAAGTAAACCTAATTGCACTATAAAGAGAAGAAATATGGGACGTGTTTTACGTGACGTGAAAATCCAAAAAATCTTGTGGAGCTCTACAAAAATACACGTCCACCTTAAAAATATTGAAGTTAATTTTCGTGTGTGCACAAATACAAAAAGCTTCAATTGTGTTGTGACTTCAATACTCCGGGAGGAGGATTTAATCACTTAGAGAAGGAAAGTATTTCAGCGTGAAGATCAAACGGGAGGTTTGGATCGTGTTCGAACGGGAGTTCGAGGTTGATGAAAAGGTGTTGCAGATTCAAAGAAAACTACTGAAGAGTGGTGGGATGCCATCTCGTATTACATGCCACAGAAGGATCAGGGAGTGATCTATTTCTTGGATGTTTGATAAAGACTATGCGTAGATTTATCCTGTAGTTTAGATTGATCTGTATAAACTCTTTCCTTATATAGTTATTTGTTTTTGTTCGCAGGATGCGAACCGTGAGTTTTCCCTGTTAGGGTTTTTCCCACGTTAAGCTCAAATTATTGTGTTCTTGTTCATTTATAATTCCGCACAATTCATTCTGATTGTTTACGTTTTACTATCCAGATGAATCTGCCTAAGCAAGATTCATCTGGTTCTGCGCTAAATAGAACTTAACAATTTACTGTTAACTGGTTACTGTCTAGACTAGTCTGTTTATAAAATTTAGACAACCTCAAATTCTCAGTCTTCATATACCATCTACACTGCACACACTATGATTTTGTAATTGGGACTTAACCGCGTGTGTGAGATTTGGAATAACAGTCACTTGTTGGTAAGATGACTTTGAACATGGATTAGCCAATTTTAGTAGACCTATGCTCCATTTAATCCCATTGTAATAAAATTGCTCAATATCTTAATGTTCTTTGTCGGATCCTATTTGACTTGAGCGATTAAGCATGTGGGGTACTTCATCACTTGTTGCCTATGATCAACCGACTTAGGTTAATCGGCTTAAAGCTCGCCATATGAGTTATCTTTGTCATTTAATGAGGATAACTTGTACTTGAGATGAAAAATAATGAGTGTTTAATTTTTTTTTTTTAAATTCTGATTAAAGTATATGCTTATAGTAAGGGGAGTTTGAAATATACTTGCAAATGGTTTCATTTTTAATGTCCTATTTTGCATTATTATGGTTTGACTTTCATAAGTATGAAAATAAGTTTATTAGCAATTATGTTTAGCATGTTCTTTCATTTATAGTTCCATTTGCTAAGGATTGGTGTCACATTACACACGAGTCACTTATAATATTTATTCCATTTTAACTTTAGTATGTGGGAAGAGCTTACTTTCATTGACTATACTTATGCATGCTATCAACTGCATTTTTATGTATGTTCCATATTATTGCTCTACTGGATTTGAAAAAATTACCCTTCGTCATTTGTGACAAAAAAGGGGGAGAAAAATGATATATGGAAAACAAAACATGTTGCATGAATTATATATTGTTGGGATCGTTATGTATGTTCCATATTATTGCTCTACTGGATTTGAAAAAATTGTACCCTTCGTCATTTGTGACAAAAAAGGGGGAGAAAAATGATATATGGAAAACAAAACATGTTGCATGAATTATATATTGTTGGGATCGTTGGGGAGAGACATAGATATTGTATCCTGCAGCAAACTTAGAAAACAAAACAAGTTGCATGAATTCTATGTTTGGGGTCATTGGGGAGACATAGATATTGTATCCTACTGCATGAAAAATTCTAAGTTTGCAGTAAGGGAGCATTATTTATGTTTGCACTACATTGCATTCCATAGTTCATAGCTACTTGAGTTTTGATGTTTTGTAATATAAATGTTTGTTTGGTGTTTAGATTAGCGTCTATGTCATGTCTCAAACTAGAATGCTTGATTGATATTTCTTACCTTGATTATTGGTTTTGATTATATTATGCCCTTGTCTGATAAACATAGTTTTTGAAAAAAAGTTGGGTTTTGGAAATCTAATGGTTAAAAAATGGTTTGAAAAGTAAAAAATTGTGGGCATGACTTTTTTGGATGGTTGAGATTCATTACTGTAGAAAAAAGTAGTATTTTTTATGAGATTGTAGTGGAATCAAACAAGGGCTATGGTTGTATCACGTGCTTTTACACTGGATATTTTAGTTTCTTTGATTTCAAGAAACAAAGAATCCAAGAAACAAGACATGGCTTGGCTTAGTTAGTTTTGTTTTTTTTTTTGGTACCTTGACTTATTGTGTTATTTTGTCACAGAATGCCAAAGGGGAAGTTTGTTAGGAATTTTGTAATTGGTAATTCTGTGAACAAAACAATGCAATAAATCAAGGTACTAAAAACAAAAACAAAAACAAAAACAAAACTAACTAAGCCAAGCCAATTCTTGTTTCTTGCATTCCCTGTATCCTGAAATCAAAGACACTAAAATACTCAGTGTAAACGCACGTGACATAGGAACAATCATAAGATAATCAAAACCAATAATCAAGGCACACAATATCAATCAATCATGATAGTTTAAGACATGACAAATTCTAATCTAAACACCAAACAAACATTTATATCACAAAACATCAAAACTCAAACAACTATGCACTATGGAATGCAAAGTAGTGCAAACATAAATAATGTTCCCCCTTACTGTAAACTTAGAAATTTTCATGTAGTAGGATACAAACATTTGTGATATAAATGTTTGTTTGGTGTTTAGATTAGCATTTATGCTATGTCTCAAACTATCATCCTTGATTGATATTTTGTGCCTTGATTATTGGTTTTGATTATATTATGGTTGTTCCTGTATCACGTGATTTTACACTGGGTATTTAATTGTCTTTGATTTCAGGACAGGGAATGTAAGAACTAAGAAACAAGATTTGAGTTGGTTTAGTTAGATTTGTTTGTGTTTTTAGTACCTTGACTTATTGCGTTGTTTTGTCATGGAATGCCAAAGGGGGAGTTTGTTAGGAATTTTGTAATTGGCAATTCTGTGAACAAAGGACTAAATTGAACATTTGTAAAAGTTAAGGACTTAGGTGCAATTTTGTATAGTTGATAAGATATGTTCGGGTTAAGTTGAAAAGATAAGGCTGAAATTCGGAAGCTACAGATCACGCTCACCTCATGCTTGACTCCCGCTCGAGCACCTTTAATAAAATTGGCATACGCTCGAACTACTTAGAGAAAAAGTGATCGCTCGAATCCTGCTCAAATTTCGTTCGAGCGGTCGACGACCAAAACATGCCCAAAGTCTAGTTTTAACCTATTTTTCATAGACCATATCATTCCCCTATATATACCATGCCTATACACGAAATTCAGTAAAGTTGTTGTCTATTTATCAGAGCCATAATAAATACAAATATCCAATCTTTTGATCCTATGATTTTTGATCGAAGAACAAAATTCACCATTGTTTGAATCCATTAGTGTCTTGTGATCCAACAAATTGAGTTAGGAAAACATTACTTGTTCCTAATCTAAAACACATGTGTTCTTATAACCTTAAGTAATAATTCTTCAACTGTAACTTCAGAGGTTCTGGAGGTTGAGGAAGGTTGGATTACAAGCGTATGAAGTTTAACAAGAACGAAGAGTTTTTGGGGGATTCACTTGGAAGAGACAACAAGATATGGAAGCTACTAGAGGTATCTGTATCTTGGATTAGTAGGGGTAGATTTACGAGGTCTAGCAGGGGTAGATGGATAAATCTAACCGTAATTAGTAATTGTCTATAATGGAGGTAACTAGTTTGGTCCTGGAGTTTTTTAACTTTGGGCTTCTCCATCATCATATTGTTGTGTTTATTGCATAATATTATTTATCTCAAGGTAATTCAACTTGCGATAAATTGACTTTTTTGAATAACCATCTAGCAAAAATCAAAGTGATGCGTTCATTATTAATTGTGTTAATTCCGCACATAAGGTTGAACTTTGGGGGTGTCCTGGAACTTTCAACATGCATTATATTTTGTCATTCACGTTGAGATTGGATATGATGGTTATGGATGATAATTCCTATCATAGTGTACCATTCTATAAATATATATATATATATATAGTGTTGGATAGATATGGTACTTGGGACGCCTAATGGTCATTAAGGGTCATAAATGGTAGAGTATTGGGGGTCCAACATTAGTATGCAAGTGGTATTAGGATATCCCTTTGAGGCCTTGGGATTGTGGATAGGCATGTTGAGTGCCGTATACAAAGATCATGCCTTATTTGGATATATTATTTGCAAGTACCGTATCCGGAGTCTCGCTGGACAATCACGGATACCTTTATAAATTCTCGAGTCTTGGTAGGCGATGATGAACTTATAAACATTAAGTTGCGCTCTTGTTGTGCCCATGTTTATTAGATCTCTTATGGAACATTATAGTAGGAATGTGGGTCATATTTGCTTGGAATCCGTTAAGCACCATATATTTACTGAATATTATTGTTCTTATCATGATTTATATTGTAAATGTTGCTAAGCGAGGAAGAAATAACCCATACTAGATGGGATGTCTGATTTTTTCCGGACCTTACTTTGGTACGTGTCTCATATGTTCAGGAGTATTACACTAGATTTTATACCCCTTTTGATGAGAAAAATAAAATAGAAAATTAGAAGATTTTGAAGAATATAAAGACTTTACTTTAATTATCACTAATGTGTATGACGTTGTGACATCTCATTTTGACCACACCATCAGTGTGGAATAAGTTATGTATGTTTAAAATAAAATAGTGTTTATATATAGTTGCATGTATAGTATGCTATGATGTCCTTCCCTAACACATGTAGACCATCGCCTTTGCCCTAAATTTTTGTAATAGTGATGGGTAACTTTCTGAAGAATAATGGGAAATATTTTTTTATCCTATATAGGGTTGTGATATTGCTAAACAAGTGTCAGAGTTTTGCACTATAAAATAGATTTCAATAATATAATATAAATGAAGGTAGTTCTTTTAACTTTCAACATTTTTATTTATCATTATAATTTAGATTACACGCACATTTTAAATATTCAATATCAGAATTTCACTTATAATGATATTAATAACATAGAAAATATTTTTATTTTGTATAAGATTTAAGGACATCATGCCTTACATTGGTAGTGGTTGTAAAGTACCTTCTAGTCATTCATGATCGGTCTTCACTTGTTGACAAGTGAGATATTTAGCTACAAATTTCATAATCTCTTGTTTCATGTCTTGCCACCAGTACACGGGTTTGATCTTGTGATACAACTTAATTGCACTAGGGTATACCGAATAAGGAGTACAATGAGCTGCATGCAGGATTTCATCTTGTAATCTTTGCATTGCTGGTATATATATCCTTTATATGTTAAGATTCCTTGAGGAGATGTGTTGTACTCTCTTGACTTTCCTTTCACTAAATTCTTATGGATTTTATCGACAAAATAAGTCGGTTTCTTATCCTTCTTTTATTCTATTTGTAAAAGTGGGCTGTCTTGCTAAAGCAATTAATATAGTGTCTCCTTTAATTCATTGGGTCTCTTTAGAATAGAAGTTTTTCTACATAGTGTGTCGGCTAAGACATTTAGTTTCTCGGGATGCTAACTGATAGTACAATCATAGTCATTTATCAGTTCCAACCAACCACGTTGTCGCATATTCAAATCCTTTAACGTGAAGAAATTCTTCAAGTTCTTATTATCAATAAAGATTTCACACTTTTCACTACATAGATAGTGGTACTAAATCTTTAAAGCAAAGACAATGGCCATTAATTCTAAGTTACGTGTAGGATAATTCTATTCATATAGTTTTAATTGTCAAGATACATAGGCAATTACCTTTCTATTTAGCATCCAGACACATTCTAATCCATTTTAGATGCATCACTAAGACAGTGAATCCGTCACTTCCGCGAGGTATGTTAAAACAAGAGCAGTTGTGAGGCACGATTGATAAGGTAAATCGTAGTTCGAAATGCAAAGGACCAGTATGGGGGTGGGAAGGGAGGCTTGATGAAGCAGAGTAAGGCCTGTTTTAACAATGTGCCTGTATCTGGATTCAGCAAAACCATTATTTTCTGGGGTGTATGGAGGAGTTATTTAGTGTTGTATACTAGTTGAATTAAAGAGAGTTCGAAGAGATTGAAATTCACCACCACCATCAGAGTAGACACCATCAAAGTAGACAATTTTTATTTTTGCATCAAATTGATTTTCAACTTGCATTTTAAAGACAGGAAATATAGAGGAAACATCAAATTTGAAATGCAATGGGAAGAACAATATAAATTTAGAAAAATGATCCACAAAGATAACATGATAACAAAAACCATTCAAAGAGGTACTGGACTAGGTCCCCATACATCAGTAAAGATTTCTTCTAAAAGTTTTTTGACTCTTAAGACTTGAAACATGAAACGGGAGCTTGTGGCTCTTAAGTGGTGTGACCTTTCCTCCGCACTATTGGCAAGCAATCAAAGACTCATCACGAGAGTTAGATCGAGGAATTTGATTGTATGATGGTTGTGGAGTTGGGAGAATACCTGTTGTGGGATTGAAGTTAAGTTGAGGTGGCGGCGGTTATTGTGGTGAGAAGGTTGGCGCTGATGGTTAGGTGAATGAGTGTTGGTGTAGTGTATGGAGGGATTTAGAGAGACCGTGGGATAATCAGTGTCTTTAAGGAAGATTTCATGGTCTTTGAGTTTTCCTTATAGTTCTTCAAAGGTAATTGGGGAATCACGAGTTCTAAGAGATTGAATTACCTCCTTGTATACAACACCCAATCCTCTAGTGCAATAAATGAGAAGATCATCGTCAGATAGTGGAGCTCTGAGAGAAGAAACCTCATTAGATGGTGTTTTAATTTGGAGAAGAAATTCAGATATTGGTTGAGTTCCTTTGTGGAGATTTGGTAAGTTTATCCTTCAGATGGATTATGTATGACTGTAATCGTTTAGCAACGATACGAACAAATCTTGTCCACGCCTCATGTGAAGTGGAGATAGTGGCAATAAGTGGAATAACACTTTCAATGAGAGAGGTAATGATGGAATGAAGAATTAATTGATCTTGGTGCTTCAATGCAGTATAGGACGGGTTTGGAGTAGTAGTATCGTTGATGGTTATAGTCTCCGGTGATGGAGGCAAAGTACCATCAAGGAATTGTAGAAGATTGAGGCCATTAAATAAGGAAGTAAATTGCAGCTTCCAAGAGAAATAATTGGTTTGTGTGAGTTACAGAGTAAGATGCATAGAGGCATTGATTTGAATGGGAGGGGGTGTGATAGAAAGAGATGTATCAACAACTATTTGGTCACTGGATACAACATGACCATCGGGGTTAATAGGAGAGGGATAAGAATTTTCAGTGTTTGTAGACATTAGTAGTGAAAGTAGAGAAGAGGCTATTTGAAGAAGAGATTAATGGTGGTCAAAAAATTGAGGAGGCCACTGGACAGAGGTAAGTTTAGAAGATATTAGATGTTTGCTGGGAATTGGTGTTGGTCGAGAAGTGGGTTATTAGAAACAGGAAGATAATTTGTGTTTGGAAGAAATATGAACCAGGAAGAAGAAATCTGGACAGGATATTCAAAGTTAGAGAGGGACGGCTAAAGGAGAAGAGAAGGAAATTAGTTTTGCTCGTGAGAGTCTTGACTGTGCTCTGATACCTTGATGAACATAAGTTTGAACAATGTTTTTCATATTTTATAAGAATTACAATGGTATGTATATATACAAGCAGTGTACCTAAACTAGAAGACCACAAACAATAAAATTCAATCTATACAATAGAAGATAAAGTTTTATCTATATGATGGAGATCCTGGATGATTCATCTTCATCCTTATCACGATCACAACAACTGAATCATCTTCGTCCTTATCAAGATAATGGCAATATGAGAAGATTGCAACATTAGTTATTCTGATTTATCTTCATCCTTATAATTAAGTTCTTGAAAATTCTTCTCATATTCCTTCGTCCATTTAAATGGGATATTCTTGCAACTAAACCTTGTAAGAGGAGTAGCAAGTTTGGAAGAATCTTGAACAAATTGACGTTAGTACCCGACTAATCCTAAGAAACTTCTTATTTCTATAGGCATAATCGAATGAGATAAATTTAATACTGACTTAGAAAATTTGTTACACACACACACACACACACACACACATACATATATTATTTTCATATAGTATTTGGAGGACAATTCAGAGATGATTATCAAGGTCATTTTGAGACTTTAAATATATAATAACTTTGAATATATAATTATTACGTCGATAAATACTTGAAAAAATTATCTAAATGTTATTTGAACACTCGGTTAATTAGATCCATAAACACAATTGGTGCATTTTTCAATCCAAATGGCATTACTAAGAATTTGAAATGTCCATAGAGAGTACTAAAGGAAGACTTCTGAATGTCTTCTTCTAGAATTCGCAACTCAATATATCCAGAACGACGATCAATTTCTGAAAAGACTACTGAGCCTTGGAGTTGGTATAACAAATAATCGATTCATAGAAGAGGATATTTATTTTTGATTGTGAATTTATTTAACTCATAATAATCATTTCAAAGTCACACTAATCCATCATTCCTCTTTACGAATAATACTGGTTTATCCCATGTGGATGTACTAGGTCGAATAATTTCTCAACTTAAGAGGTTATTTATAAGTACAATTTTGTACTTATTTTTACCATCAAAAGTGAATAAATTTGAGTTCTTTTGATTTTGCATTTATCTAAATGTAGCATATAATAATTCACTGGAAATTTACTTAAATTTAGAGTTCAACACAACAAATGGAGAACAATTTGAAGTTGTAGATTAAAAGTTATGTACATTTGAAATTCGACCGATGTAGTTGAAAAATCATTTACGGGTAGATTGTGGGTTGTAAACCTGCAACCAACCTGTAGTTTGGTGATGTGTTAAATTCTAATGACTTCTTGTTTTTCTTCAATTATATGCAACTAATTCAATTGTTGGGACGAACGATGAAAACTAATTAGATTATTTAATTTCAATTCTCAAGTTTTGTGATTTAATTTTATGTATTGAATTTATTTCTTTTCTTAATGCATGAATTACTTTATCACCAATTCATTAAATTGTGGGCTGTAACGGGTCGAAAGGTGAGTTAAATATCTAGACCACATAACAAATTCTGACAATTTAATAAAAGTGTAGAGATATTAACACTATTTATTTTGCATGTGTTATGTGGTTCTTTTGTGAATTGTTATTAAACATTAAATGCTATTTATTTTGTATGGATACGATAATTTGTAAATTACTTTTTCTGTTTGTACAAATTATAATTTTAATAAATCAATGAGAAAATATAGGTTTTATAAATAAATATTCAATAATTTTAAAAAAATATATAAATTGCATACAACAACATTTAAAAAACGTTGCAAAAAGATCTATGGTAAAATTCAGAAAACGTTGTAAAAGGGTCTATGACAACACTAAAAAATGTTGCAAAATGTTTAAGGTAAAACTTTAAAAATGCTACAAAAGGTTTATGGTAATACTTAAAAAATGCTGCAAAAGGTTTACGACAACACTTAAAAAATGTTGCAAAAAGTTTTTGCTCTACGGCAACATTGTGATTTGCAACACTCAAAAAACATTGCAAAAGCCTTTTGACAACTTTTTTTAACATTACAAAAGACAGTTTTTGTTGTAGTGTTGTGATCATTTTATGAATTCTTCTATTTAAATGAATAATGAATACATTTAGTTAGAGCTTATTCTTATTGAATATAGAGATATATGGTTGAAATAATTAGATAAAATTAATTTAAACTTGATAGAGGAAAATTAGTTATAATTTTGAATTCAATCAAATACTACTTTAGGAAGAAAACATGATGGAATAATATATATGATAACTAGGGTCACATCGTGACTTTCAACAACTTTGCTTTATAAGAAAAAGCTAAATCTTGATTATCACTCATATATTTTTAATTTCCTCTTTAAATCTTCATTTTAATTTAGTAAATTAAACACCAAAAATTCCACTTTTTATTATTTGTTTTAGGATTGGGTAATTTGAACTGATAGTTGGATAATACAGTCTTTGTAGGACGATAATTCATACTCTTTCAGTCCATTTTACTACTTGTTTGACTATTGTGTAGTTACAATATTTTTACAAGTCTTTGGCATCATTGCTAAAATCACACTGTTCCTTTTTGTGTTTTTATTATCTTGTGTAATTATTATACACATTGAGGAGAACGAGATTCTTTAGTTAAGGGGTGTGAGCAGTGTGAGCAAAGATCTGAGTAACTTGTTTATTTTTCTTTTATTGTTAGCTATATGGTTAATATGCTAAGTTAGAATATATATATATAAAATCCAAAAAGATTTTTTTCATACTATTTGCATGTTTTTATGTTAGGTTAGATAGCCTTGTTGGAAAAAAAACGTAACTTATTTTAAATTGTGTGATTTATAAATTGTAGACAGTGATGATATGCATTTAGTGATTTGAATCATGCTAGATTTTTATTTGAGCACATAGTTAACTTGATTATTGAGCAGATATATGCACATGAATAGAAAGAATAAGTTTCTAGTATGGAAGTGAGGTTAAAGACCGAACAGAAAAAAAACTAATTTATCACTTGATCTACCAGATAGATAGTTTGGGAGAGTAGAACTGATAATAATAATTATTAGGAATGTGCTGAATCCATGTGTGCAAAATCATGTGTGGAGTGATCTTGACTAATAGGTGGAAGCTTGCTAATGACAAAATGCTATAGATCTAAGCCCCATTATTTAATTTGCATAAAGTAGAAACTTGCATGAATCTTTTACCTCTCTTTGTAGTATTTTTGACTCAAGTGATTAAGTCTGTAGAGGTGTCACAAAACTTGGTAATCTATAGTCATCCGACTTGGGTGTTATTGGCCTAAAGCTCGCTACATGGGTCATCTAGTAAGATTAAGAGAGAGAAGTAACTCACATAGATTTGAGAGAGAGAGAGAGAGAGAGAGAGAGAGAGAGAGAGAGAGAGAGAGAGAGAGAGAGAGAGAGAGAGAGAGAGAGAGAGCATTATTAGGACATTGTATATATCTTATACCATTCTTCGTAGCCTACTTGACTAGAGTTTTAAGCCCGTAAGGGGTATCTTAAAATGGTGCCCTATGATCATCTGACTTAGAAGTCATCGACCTAAAGCTCGATATAAGGATCATCTAGAAATTAAACTTAAGAGAAAGAGGCATTGGAGGAAAAAAGGATGATTATTTGATATATTGCATAAAGGGAATTGAGATAACTAGTGGGTTTGAATTGTCTTGTGGATATTTGAAGGTTTAGGTACTCAAGTAAAGGAGAATCACCGCATAGTACCTAGGTAGTTGCTTTATTGGTTCGACCCACTCGTACTTGAGCAGGAGAGGTAATAGTAATTTAAGAAGCAACCTTAGAAAACCCCGTGTTAGAGAGAAAATAACATTTTCGGAGGGGGAAGTGCATCTCATAAGAAGAAAAGCGAAATATAAACACTAAGCGTCAAACGTACGCACGAGCGTGTGTGTTTGTTTGTGTTTAGTCAACTAAATAATTGGAATGCACTTAATAGGTGATTGCGTCAAGTATGGACTGAGTCAAGACTTGTATGGCATTTTTTGGAAACTAATCATAGATTATTAGTAGTTTTGAATCCAGAAGCAAATATGACATGTTATTTAACATGTTTGATTCTTCAAGTCTCTTAGTTCATTCTTTGTATTTTATTTGCATGATTGAGAATATTGTTTTAAGTTTTCATTACTTAATAGTGTGTTTTTTGGTTATGTTTGCTTAAAACTTGAATTTGGAAGAGATTCAAGCAAAATGAGAAAGAAATAAGTACGTGGAGAAATCAGCGTACAGATTTAAATACAGATTTCTCCATGAAACCTATAATATGTCATTGGAAATACAATTGAATGTAGAGTTCAACACAACAAACGGAGAGCAAAATTCGGAATTTTAGATCAAAGTTATGAACGTTTGGAATTCGACCGATAAGGCTGGAAATCAACCACAGGTTGTAAAGCGCGACCAACCCGTGGTGCTATTGTTTTTTGATGTATATCCCGGGTAGACTGTGGGTTGCAGCATGTGTCCCGTTTCGAGTCTTTTTCTATTTTTTTAGTTTCTTGTAATTTTAGCCCCTGTTTGGTATTCATAATTAAAAAACTTTTTTTTTTCTACAATACTCAATTTTGACCACATTTTAATATTAAAATATTCTACACATAAACCTACATATGTTCTTTCATTTTCAACCACACAATATCACATCAATTACTACTTAAAACAAAATTTTCCCCCAAAATAATATACATCAAACACTCTTATTTTCGAGTTTAACTTGGTTGTGATTCTTATGTGAGGTGGAATATTATATAAAGATTTAATCTGAACTAGAAGGGGGGGGGGGGGGATCTAATATTATATAATATCATACACATTAAAAGGAGAGAAATTGAATAACACAATCAAGAAAGCTTAAGCTTGAGATTTTCAACACCTGGAGATTGGATCTTGGTGCAAGAAATTCTTCTCCTTCTAAATTTAATTCCAAAACTAATGATGTATTCAATCCTAATGTTTTTTTTTTTCCTTCAATTATGTGTAACTAATTCAGTCTCGTTGAGAGGAACGATGAAAGCCTAGTTGGATGATTTAATTTCAATTCTCAAGTTTTGTTTTTTAATTTTATGTATTACATTTATTTCTTTTCTTAATGCATGAATTACTCAATCACAAATCCATCAATTTGTGGGTTGTAACGAGTCAAGATGTGAGTTACAAATCTAAAATTTTTGGCAACTTAACAAAAAAGTAGAGATACATGATTGTGGTTGTTGTGATCTTTACATGAATTCTTCTATTTGAATGCATTTAATTAGGGTTTATTCTGACGCCACCTAATTAGGTAGATTTAATTTAAAACCAAGAGATTAAAATTAGAAAATTGTGAATTCAATCAAATAATACTTTAGGAAGAAAACTTGGGATGAAAAATTGAATAAAATAATAACTAGGGTTAAATCGAGACTTTATAAGAAAAAGCTAAATATTGATTCTCACTCACATATTTGCAAATTCTTTCTTTCTTTCTTTCATTTCTTATTTTAATTTTTAGTTGATTAAACAAAATAACAAAACTTTTTTTACTACTAGTTTTAGGATTTGTTATTGAATTGATAGTTGCATAATATAGTCTTCGTGTGATGATAATTCAGACTCTTTTAGTCCACTTTACTACTTATTTGCCTATTGTACACTTGCAATATTTTCCAAATAATCTTTTGGCATGGCATCGTTGCCAGAGACAACTCTTTATGTGCTATTAACTTACATTAATCTTTTCGTTGTCTTTATACTTTAGTTCTCATATTTTATTTTTATAGAAAATGGTGTTCTTTGTATGCTTTGGTCGCAAGTGGAAGATCTCTAGCCTCTAGATTACGAGATTGAACACACTTTTAGATAAAGTTACAAGAAACACAATAAATAAATAAATAAATGAAAAATAAAAATAAAATCTGCAACAAAGACTTATGGTTAAAGACCATGCCGACATAGATGTGGAATAAGAAGTTTCCACAACAGCTGCTTTTGTTTGTCAATTAGCCGGTGTACACATTTAGCCACCCGACAAAGACGAAGACGACGATGAGGGAAATCTTCCAACGACAATTTTTTATACCAGTGTAGCTCTTAATCGCTCCAGCATTGTTTATCCACCATTTAGGTGGAATTAGTTCCAACTCCAAGCTATTTAGCAACAATGTGTGGTTCTTTGGAGAAGCATATGAAGACCCAAATTCTCATGTTGCTAGATTTCAAAGGATGTGCCATAATATTTATTTTGACGGAGTGAATGAAGATACTATCAAACCGCGACTATTTCTTTATACCTTAAGGATATTGCGTTGTGGTGGCTCAATTTTGAACCTAAATATGGCATTCCTACTTGGAAGGACTTCACTAGAACATTCTGCAGCCAAGATGAAGATATAAATCTCTATCTTCCATCATATTGATGGGAAAAACTTTCATGCAGCTTGTGAGGGAACACAGGCATACAGGTGCATTTCTTCAATTTATAATATAGCTAATAATAAAAGAAAAAAATAAACAAGCTACTCGAATTTTGCACAGACCTCCAAACTTAAGAATCACATTGTCTTCAAAATGTCAAAAAACTACACAAGATAATAATAATAAAAAAAGGAACAGTGTACTCCCATGGGGTATGGTTTGAGATTGAGTAGAACCCAATTCATGTCCAAATGATAGATATAATAACAACCTCCATTTTTTGTTTCTAGACTTGACCTTTTTCTTTAGAAGTGCAATATCAATATTAGTGATTGAAAACAAGGTTTATATATTATAATGAATTAACACGATAAAAACTTTTAGCCTCCTAACTTTTAGAAAAACAACCTAACAGAGTGTACCTTTACGTAAAAATCCTAAACTAGGAAAATAACTTTTTCATTTTGTTTCAAGGATTGAAATCTAGGTGTATCCTTAAGAATGTCTATCACGATGATAGATTTAGTCAAAAAAAAAATGCTAAGAATTGGGAAACGTGTCCTAATATCTAATACAAGCTCTAATGCAAACTATATGTACCGTACATACGACTTTTATCAAATACGGCTTTCCGCAGAATTCTATATGTATCTTTGAGATCGAATCCTTCCGTCCCAGAGCCATATCAATTTTTTTAGAATTTTAGAAAAAAGATTGTTTTCTTGAACAACTTTTTTTTTTAAGTCTAATTTTAGATGGAATGCAATTATTTTCTATCTTATACGAATCATATCTTTTTTCACAAACTGAACTGAATCGAGTTCAAATGACACGCATCTGGACCTAAATCCATTTTTTATCAGGTAAGATGAGAACATGGATCAAAACAAAAGAGTTTGAATTCCAAAAAGTTGGGTGGGCTTTTCATCATATGTTCATTCCCTTTGATATTTAGGGAAGATAGTTACTTGGAAAAAATTCTAAAGAAAAAGATTAAAGTTTATAATTTTGGTTGCAACTCTTTAGTTCTTGATTTATAGTATGTAGCTCTACTTTTTGTGGCTTTCGTCATGGTGGCCTAAAACAAGCTGTTAATGATTGGAATTGCTTATAATTGTCGGCTTTGCATGTGACCTTCTTCTTCCACTTTTATGATTATGAGATTATTGAGTTGACCTTCCTTTGGCTTCTCCTCGTACTTCAAAATTTTACCCCTATTTTATACAACTTCTTCCGACTTGAAGCAACTTTTAGGTTGATAGTATTGATTCATTTGTGAGTAATACTGAATGTCAATTGTTTGTCTTCTACCCTTAAGCCTTCCTATCCATTTTTCACATCAACCAGAGCTCATCTCGTGATAAGAAGGGTGACCAAGTATAAGAGGCATTCTATTGTCATCTTCAATGTACAACTCACAAAGGCTACTGGAAAGATAAATTTTTCTACTCTGATTAAAACATTTTAAATGATTCTATATGGATATTTTATCGATCGGTCAACAAAATGCGTTGTGATTGCTGTGTGTTTGAGTTCTCCAATATCCAAGTTTTTTGTTGACAAAAAAATGTATGAAATAAAACTTGCTCCTAGATCACATAAACTCTATCAAAATCTATGTTACCAATAGTGCAAGGGATAGAGAAACTCCATGCATCTTTTAGTTTTGGTGGAATCTATTTTGTAAAATTGCACTACACTCTTCTGTCAAGGATACAATCTCAAATCCCCTAAGATTCTTCTTTTAGATGTCATCTCTTTCATGAACATGAGGTAAAGGGGCATTTTAGAAAGAGCCTCTGTAAATGGTATGTTAATGTGCAGTTTCAAGGAATTTACCAAACTGCTTGTCTAGCATGTGCTTCTTCAAATGTTAAGGAAAGGTAATTAGTGGCACATAAGCTTTGACAGTAGTTGGAGATGTTTCTTCTGATTTATCAGCCTTATCTTGAGATATAGATGTTGATATAGCTTCATTCACAACATCTTATTCAATAACTACTACCTGCTTTTCATTCTTTTCAAGCTTTTTCTTTCTTTTCAGCTTTTTATCTTCAAAGTGCATAAGGAAAAGGAATTGGAGGTACATATATTTTTGGTAGGACATGTTCTTTAGTAGGAATGTATGGCCAATCATCAGTAGCTACCTTAGTAAATGGAGCGTAGACTTTTTTGGTGTCAATAGTAGTTATAGCATTAATTTGCTCCCTTGGATTTGTCGTTGAATTGCTAGGTATTGTTCGTGGTGCTCTCTTTGATAATTGTCCAGCTATCTTTCCGATCTTCATTTCTAGCTTTAGTATTGATATTTGTTGATTCTGATAATTCATTTCAATTTTCTCAAATATCTTGTCCGTTCTTTGCATTTACTTTTAAAACATCTTGTCCAACTTTGTCTCTTTTTCTGCCGTGGATTGTTGGTGTTGTTCTGATTGTCTAACAATGTAAAATCTGGATGTTGCCTCCAACCTAGATTATAATTTTGAAAATATGGATTGTATTTTTGTTGGTTATTATTTTTAACAAAGTTGACTTGTTCTTGAGTAGTAGCCAACAACATACAATTTTCAGTTGGATGATTACACCATAGTTTTTGCATAATGGATGGAGATGTATGGCATGAACCCCTTTTGTCTCTACCTTAACCAAAAGCTCAACCTTTTTAGTCAGAGCAGCAATTTGAGCATTTATATATAGTAGCAAGAGCACCTATCTTATATACCCTAGGAGCTTACTTCTGAACTACTCGATTAGTTGGGAACATGGTGTGTGTATTTATACGTATAGTGTATGTTTGTGGGTGTAATGTGCGTGTGCATGCGTGTGTGTGTGTGTGGGGGGGGGGGGTTGGGGGGTGTAATGTATTTATGTGTACATTATTTGTTATCTAATCTTTATGTTTATGTCATGTATATACTTATATAGTGTAGTAATATTTTTATATATATGTTGTATATTTATTATGTATATAATTAAATTTATTTGCTAATTGGTTTAGAATGAACTTTTTATTAGTTTAGTTTAAATTTTAATTTTAGATTGTTGATTTTGAGTTCGTGGATGATTATATTGCAATTTTTGAATTGTTGTAGTTTTAATGAAATTTTAGAATGTTATTATTATTATTTTTTTTTATAGAATATACAATTGATTATAGACATTTGATATTGAGGAGTTGGGAATTGATGTTGGATTAATTTTGGAGTAGTTAATAATATTGGAGTTTGACTGGAGTTGTGGTTGAGTTTTGGATATGTTGAGGTTGAATGATTTGATTTTGTTGTGACATTTTGATTTCCTCTACAGGTTGGTTAAGTCTAATTTATAGGGGAGATTCTACCAAAATTTTCGTAGGATTTTATAAATAAAAAATGAAAATTTTAATTTTAGGTGATTTCATTTGTTTTAATATATTGTGAATATCTTGATTTATAGGTCATTAGATATGGATTGAAGTTGGATGTATGAGAGACATAATACACTAGAATATGTGAAAGAAGTTGAAGAATTTATAAAATGTGCTGAGGAAAACAAAATAAAAGAAGGGGAAGAAATGATTTTATGTCCCTGTTGTGATTGTAAGAATTTGAGAAAGTTTTGTAACTCTGAGCAAGTGAAGAGCCTTTTGATTTGTCATGGGTTTAAGGAGGATTATACATGGTGAATATGGCAAGGTGAGAGTATACTTTCGAGGACTAGCACCGGTGACAATGAGGGCTTGAGCAATAATGATGAGATTAATGTGGAGAATGATGAGAATAATGATTGGATAGATGAAATGATGCGTGACATACAACGAGATTTCATTGAACAGCCTCATATATTTGATAACCTATCCAATGATTCTAAAAAACCTTTGTTTTCTGGTTGTAATAAATTCACAAATTTTCTTGCTATGTTCAAATTGTATAACTTGAAAGCAAAGAATAGGTGGAGTGACAGGAGTTTCACGATATTATTGGAACTTTTATAAAAAATGCTTCCGGAGGATAATGAGCTTCCTAGTTCAATTTATGAGGCAAAGAAAATGTTGTGCCCAATGGGTATGGAGATCGAGAGGATACATGCATGTCCAAATGATTGTGTATTGTATCGGAATGAGTATAAGGACTTGCATCTATGTCCAAAGTGTGGGGCATCGAGGTATAATCAAAAGCACGACAATGATAATTAGGAGGAGAAGAAAGGCTCTCCGGAAAAGTTGTTATGCTACTTACCCGTAATACTAAGATTTAAACGCTTGTTTGCTAATGCAAAGGATGTTAAGAACATGCGATGACACACTGAAGGGAAGAAAGAAGATGGAAAACTAAGACACTCAGCCGATTCTCCTCAATGGAGGAGATTTAATAGGATGTTTCATGAATTTGGTGGCGAAGATAGGAATCTTAGGCTTGGACTATGCACAGATGAGATGAATCCGCATGGTAAAATGAGTAGTCGACATAGCACTTGGCCGGTTCTTTTGGTAATTTATAATATTCGCCCCTGGTTATGTATATATCATGTTGTTGTTACTAATATCAGGGCCTAAACAACCGAAAAATGACATAGATGTTTACCTTGCACCATTAATTGAAGATTTAAGGCTATTTTGAAATGAATGTGTATCGGTGTTTGATGCACATAACCAAATGAATTTCACCTTACGTGCTATGATATTTTACACCATAAATGATTTTCCTGCTTATGGTAACTTGTTGGATTATACTAACAAATGAGCTAAATCATGTCCCATTTGTGAGGAAGACACGGTTGATCATTGGTCAAAAAATTGTAAGCAAAATGTGTTTATGAGTCATCGAATTTTTCTCCATGTTCACTACCCTTATCGAAAGAAGAAAAAGGCTTTCAATGGAAAAATTGAGACCCATGGAAGGAAACCCCTAAGTAAAAATCTAATGGTAGTGGATTTCTAAGAATCTTTGTACTTAACCTCTAGGTACAAGACTCGAAACCCATGGAAGGAAAAAATCCACTTCCTGGAAACGAGGCTGGCAGCTCTTGAGGACCAGGACGACCAGGGGGGAGTGGAAAGACCATGGAAGGCAAAAATCTAATGGTAGTGGGTTTATAAATATCTTTGTACTTAACCCCTAGGTACAAGGTTCGAAACCAATGAAAGGAAAAAATCCACTTCCTGGAAACGATGCTGGTAGCCCTTGAGGACCAGGACGACCAGGGGGGAGTGGAAAGACTACGAGTACGACACGGAGAAGGCCCCCAACGAGGGAGCCAGGTAGTTACAAAAAAGGAGCCTTTTTTGTAGTGTACCTGGTCCTCAAGGGCTGCCGACCATCTACTCATGGTCTTTCCACTCCCCCCTGGTCATCCTGCTCCTTAAGGGCTGGCAGTCTCATTTCCAGGAAGTGAATTTTTGCCTCCCCAGGGATTCGAACCTTGTACCTACGAGTTAAGTACAAACTTCATGGAATCCCTGGTACCATTAGACCAACGTGGTCTAATGGCAGTGGGTTTCTAAGAATCTTTGTACTTAACCCTTAGGTACAAGGTTCGAAACCTATGGAAGGCAAAAATCCACTTCCTGGAAATGAGGCGGCAGCCTTTGAGGACCAAGGCAACCAGGGGGGAGTGGAAAGACCATGAGTAAGACATGGAGAAGGCCCCAGCGAGGGAGCTAGGTCGTTACAAAAAGGCACCTTTTTTGTGACAACCCGGCTCCGTCGCTGGGGCCTTCTTCGAGTTGTACTCATGGTCTTTCCACTCCCCCCTGGTCGTCCTGGTGCTCAAGGGTTGCTAGCCTCATTTCTAGGAAGTGAATTTTTGCCTTCCGCAAGATTCGAACCAGGTAACAGGATTCTAAGAATCATTGTACTTAACCCCCAGGTACATGGTTCGAATCCTGCAGAAGGCAAAAATCCACTTCCTGGAAACGAGGCTGGCAGTCCTTGAGGACCAGGACGATCAGGGTGAGTGGAAAGACCATGAGTACAACTCGGAGAAGGCCCCAATGAGGGAGCCGAGTCGTTACAGATTACCTAGATGGTGTTGAGACTATTGGTATTCCTAAAAAGAATCACAAGGGAAGATTCGAAGGTAAATGTACAATTGGATGCAAAACAATCTTGCCCAGTGTTGAATTGTCAGACAAAACACAACTCCATATCTTGCAACACCTAACTGAGTTTCATACATATTTAGACCAGTACATGTCCATTTTAAGGCAACACAATCCTTCAAAAGGTGAAAGGTGGGTAACTAATCAACATAATTGCTCATTTACAAAATGATTCAAAGATCTAGAGATGAAAGAGTTGTCAAAAACGCCAAATACCATTTCTGAAACGATAAAATGATTAGGGTATGGTCCTAGGGCACTTTTGAGGTCTTATGAAGCATGTGACATTAATGGGTATAAATTTTACACAAAAAGTCAAGATTGTAAGAGTACGATGCAAAATAGTAGCATGACACAAGTAGCATTATCAAGAGAATTTTTCGGAACCAAAGATACCAGACCAATAGATATTGCAATGTCTTATTATGGTGTAATTGAAGATATTTGGGAACTTGATTATAAGGATTTCAAGTTTCTTCTCTTCCAATGTAAATGAGTTGATAACCGACGGGGTGTTCGGGTGGATGAATTAGGTTTCGCTTTGGTGGATTTTGGTCGAATGAGCTATCTTGATGAGCCATTTGTTGGAATTATATATGCCCATAGAGTATAATTCATGACATTTAAAATAAAATATTAATTTATTGTATTAATATGAAGTTGCATTTGTCCACGGGTCGATTTGATATTACAAATTGAGTGTTTCAGTTGCTAAACACAGAAAGATTCAATTTATGATTCGATCTAAAATTAATGTTCACGATCAGTAAATAAATATGGAATATTTATTTTGATAAGATCGTCTCGATTTTATTAAAGTCTATCTTTGACTTTGGTAATAAAACTGAGAGTACGTTTGGAACGTATTGGACGGGACCACGTGAAATTAATTTGTGACATTGACCATACAAACTTAATTTCACTTGATTATCGTACGTGGGACCTTAATCCTAATCGGATAATGGACTTCGATTACTAACTTGAAGCTCTTTGAGGTATCAATGGGTGAGATCAAATTGCTGATCAATATCTCGGTACTTTGGGAATTAAAGTGAACTAACGAGGAACATATATTCGTATTATGGAATCCGTCACCTTTTAGGTATGATCATAATCTCACTGGTTCTTCTAGTGGACAGTTGAATCTGAGCTCAGTAATTCGACAGTGACTGTTGAATTCTATGATGTGATGGGATCACATCGAACTGTCAGATAGAAGATGAGAGTTGAGAATTTATGAATATTCGAAGAAGGGCATTTTGGTCATTTTAACTTGCTCCGAATATACGAGTTGATCGAAGGGGGTAACATGTAAGAACGATAAGTCAGATGATATAATTATTGATTAATTTTTTCAGTAATTTCAATTTTACTAAGAGTGCAGTCTCGTTCTTTTAGTGGAATAGAACGTGATTAATAAATTAATTTTGACTGATCAAGAGTTGATCGGGTCATAATTAATTTATTGGAGCTTAGTTTAATTGGGTCCGATCAGGTTCCCTCGATGGCTTCACTATAATGAGTTTATACAGGCTTATTACCTGTATCGGGTTGTGCAGAAATGGGCCTGGGTTATGGTACTAGGCCTGGTAGGGTTTTGGAGTGTAAAGAGGTTACAAATAGTCTCCCAAGACTATTTTTCTTAACCTAATTGGAAAAGTGGCGAGACACACCAAAGTGTGTAGTGTGTGTTTTCTCCTTACAAAGAAACTCTAATCCTAGTTTAACCTTGGTCTTGAGAAAGGTGGTCCACACACCTGCACAGCTGTCATTGGAGAACACCGAGGAAAGCTTGAGGGTTTGAAGCTTTGGTGAAATCAAGAAGCAGCGAAAAAAGATTATTGTAAAGTACGCTACAAGGGTAATATCTCTTTCTTTTTGTGTGCACAAAATTATTTATTCTAAGTTGAATACATAGAACAGAAAATCCTGTAACGGGATGATCTGTTACAAGAAATCAATATTTGTGAGTAGAACAACCTGGGTTCCCAACAATTGGTATCAGAGCATCAGGTTTTTGATACTGTTTCATGTATTTAGGGTTAAATAATTTTGTTATGCATGTGTTAGTTGAGCGGTGTTAGGATTATGTGATTTATTTGTTATTGGATGAATGATATTCCTGTTTGAATAAATTTATGGCCATAGAATTTTTGTTTTAAATTCTTGTATTTGTATTATCAAGTCTTGTAACAAAAGGGGTGGATTACGATTCCATGTTTTCCCTTTTGATTTTTTATTTTTGCAATAGAATTAGGGTTTGTATTATTTCTATTGTAATTGTAAAATCAGAGGATCAGATCTGTAGTTTTAAAATTGAAGGACTTTATGTTGCAAAATGCAAAGGACCTGATCCGCGATTTTTAAAGAAAGGACTAGTGATGCAATTTTAGTTAAGGGGCTTAACTTCACCATCTTCAACAAACAGAGGACCTTGCTTGCAATTTCTGGAAAGTAAACGATTTTGACATGCAGATCGGTGGATGGAAGCCGCAGCACGCGTGGTTGCTGCTGTTGTGATTGGCGACTGAAGGCTGCACCTTTCGGTGCCGCCATCTCGCCCCGATCGTAGCGGAAGCAGCACCACAACTTCCTGCTGCGCGCGGACGGTAGCACCTGTGGGTGCCGCCGCTGTGATTGGTGATTGATGGCGACGCCTATGGTGTTACGATTTTGCTTAGATTGCAACGGCAACGGAGGTGCTGTGTCTAGCAGAAAAATGGTGACACATTGGTGTTGCCGCCTTCGTTCAACGCAATGTGGTGGCATTTTGTACACCATTGTTGCGTCGTGATGATGGTGGGGATGGTACCCGATCGTTTCCTGCCTAGTTCATTGCGCGAGTGGTTGTGGCAGTTCCATCTTAGGCGATAGCAACGGAGGTGGTTAGCGGCTTGTTGCTGTCACGCTGTGTATATCTTCATACAAAGAGAAAGAAGATGGGTTATTCACTTTGGGTTGGATCCATGAAGTTATCAGTTGGGCCATATATCAAATGATTTGCTGATTGGGTCATTTGAATTAAATTGAAGTTGGGCAAGATATATGTGAAATTAAATATTGTCCTGAAATTGTAAAATTGGTCTATTTTAATTAATTGCAATGTGGGCTAAATCGTTTAGCTGGGCCAACGTAATGTTGACTAGATTTTACAATGGGCTGGAATAATTAATTGGATCACTGCATTTGGAATTTGGCATTTGGGCTGAAGATTGTAGCTTTGCAGATTGGACCAGTTTGGTAATGGACTGAGAAATATTATTTGAAGAGTTCAAGTAATGGGCTGGACACTTGCAAATAGAAATTGAAGAATTGAGCCAGCTTGTGGCTCAATAGACTCTTTATTAATTTGTAATTGTGTGTCTAGGTTTGGGCCATAAATTATGTTCTTATATATTTTATTATCGCATTTATTTATTGCTTTAATTAAATTGTGAATGAATGTCATTAAATAACATGTCATGTAGATCGCATATACACCGCTCTAGGTACTATACTGTCATGCATTGTTTTATATTTTATTTTATTTTCTAAATGTTAGATTAGAAAATAAATATATTTATTAATAATTAAATTGATTTTAAGAGTTAAAATTGATTGGGTAATTATTAATTAAAATCCAAGAGTTCAAAATATTAAGTGAGCGATGGTGCAATTTTTTAACCCACGACCTCCCCTATTAGCCCATTAGTAAAAAAAAAAAAAAAAAAAAAAAAAAAAAAAAATTGTGTATGCTTCGTACTAATCTAATTAGTCTTCCTATAGGAGGGCTGCACTGTTTTTGGTTACTGGATTGGGCCCAATTAGGTGATAATCTTTTTAAGTTTGAATTAATCATGATTACCCTATAGGTGACATAATTAATTTGGTACTTGAAATATTATCAATATAGGGGCTAGACACTTAAATCAATGACATCGTGGGGACTTCCTATAGAATATCCAAACGATGTCAATGATGGCCAAATTTTAACGACTATAAATTAAATATTGCATGAGATGCTAGATATATTTATTTAGTGGGAGGGTCCTAGCCTAGCCATAAATCACATTTATTTCTCCTATAGAGAAATGTGTTTAAGATTTTGGGGTTTTAGGTTGTCGTCATATTATAGTAGTTTTGGATCTACTTATGGATAATTTTTCTTCATGCATCATATATGAAAGTATTCATCATTTATGCAACTCGTGTTTAATACATTTATTTTATTTGAATGTCGTATTTCCACAACTAGTTACATGTTTAGACATCACCAACTAATTTGTGAAAACTGTAACATGTCTCGTTATAATTCTTTTCACTTATGACATTTGTTCGCGCTAGAAAATCCTTATTCAAAAATAATTATAAATCTTCCAATGAAAATGGTTTTATTTTGATGAGATGGTTTATTGCATAGTTTTGATTCTCACGTCAAGTACTTCGCAATAAAGACATCAAAATAGGATACCATATTTATTTTCTCGATGGAAGGGTATTTATGATAATTTGAACATTTTAATTATGAAGTTATACAAAATATGCTATCAAGCTATAATATATCTCTACTTATGAACTGATCACGATTTTACAAGAGACCATTTGGTAAAACATGATTGGTCACTTTAACGTGGTGGAGGTTCCACTTGCAAACATTGATTCATGTGACATAATGCTTGAGAAATCTTTTAAAATAATCTCTTGCGGTTCAGTGTGGACTATATTCACCAGGATGAACGTGTCCCTGAAAGGTTCAATGTAAGCTATTCATAGAGAAGAGATTATTTTAAAGCAACGGATGGTATGGTAGGCCTCTAACCTTTTTGCTTTTGAGCAAAGATAGGATTAATGGGGAGGTAGCCTTCCCTAGAAACTCTATAATGGAGTAAGACTCTATTCATTGTGTTATGGTTAGTAATTGAGTCTATCTTGATTATAGATTCTAGAATAACTAATCACTATTGCAAGTTGTTGCAATATGGTCCTAGGTAACCAAATGACACAATGAGATAGAGTATACTATAAGGATAAGCACAGGTACGATAATATGGAAAGAGCGTTGGACTTTTATGTTTACGAAACAATTTGATTGTTATTTTGTCTCTTTATTATTTGAGCGGAATTATTTAGCACTTAATCTCCAGTTATTAGTTGGAATTAAGTTAAATAATGCTCTTATTATTGCGAGACAAATGATTAGCAATATCAAGGCCTTGTAAATGGTTCTAAGTGTAATATTACTACAAATGATAAGGGATAGATGATTCCTTGTATTAATGAACTCTTTGATAAGATCTTAAGATAATCATATTTATCTAAATAAGATTGAAAGACTAGTAAAGATAGCCTCTAAGTATTTTGGAGGTGGAATCTATGTGGGCTTTTGAATTGTATTTAGAGGGTAAAATGATTAAGATCTTAGGCTTGGTTACACTTATCCAAAACTCGATTCTAATACTAGTAAGGGATGGACCTCAAAAGGATCTGAGGTGGAATCCATACTTTTTTTCTTCTGAATCTTGTTTAGAGGATTAGATAACCAAGAGTCCTTATACATTAAATGGACTTAAGAGTTTGGGGATTAATACACTTCGATATGTATGGATTCTTTTGTGATCAAGATACGAGAGAGTACGAGTAATTCATCACTTTTATTGATGATCACTCCAGATCTTGATTATATACTTAATATCTCATTAATTCGAAATGTTGAAGAAATTCTAGAATTTTGGATAGAAGTTGAGAAGTAATTAAGATAATCGAAATACTTCGATTTGATCGAGATTTGTGTATCTATCATATGAGTTTAGGAACCATTTATCGGAAAAGGAGAACAAGATAATACCAAATCAATGAAGAGTTATCCTCATTACTAGTTTCATTTGGGAATGTACACTGGAGATAGTCAGGTTCCTTCATAGCCTAGTACCATTAATTCATTTCCTGAAATACCCCTAGAGTTGTGGCATGGGTGCAAGCATAGTCTATACCTGTAACGCCCCGAATTCCGAGGAGCGCGGGAACGTCACTTTTCTAAATTCTTGAATAAACTTTGTCGCGGAAAATGACTAAATATTAATTATCGCATTTATTGAATAAAAGTTTAGCGATAATTCAATAATTCAGATGGAATAAGTAAATTCGTACAAATTTATAAGAATTGAAAATTCTTGATAAAATGAAATAATTATTTCAAAGTTCACGACTTTTAAAAAAATATCCATTTGTAATTTGCCGTCATTGCCCATCACTCGCCACCGTCTCCAAAATCTGCAAAATTGTTTAAAATAACGAGTTGAGCATTTCAAAATGAAATACTCAGTAGACTCATCGCCAATAATTAATCTACAAGATAATTGGACAAGAAATTATGCAAATAATGTAGTGACATTCTTTTCTTATTCATAGGCATCACATAGTGAACGCAAATGAACACATTCTTTTCTTTTCTTGGCTAGCAGATACGTTATGCCCAGCATAACATAAATTCTTTATCTCAAAAGAGATATTCTTTTCTCATGCAATTAAGCATAAAATCACACAAATCCACATAACACATGCAATTATAATATAAATCAATTAGTGGGGGTGAGTCTACCTTAACGAGTGTGGTTGAGCGGGAATGACTTCAATCTTTCAAATCTCCGTACGCTTCGTCTAGCCAATTATAATAATAAGTTAAATTAATCTTATTGAAATTTAGAGTTTAAAAATGATAATTTACACTTTGGGGACTGAAATTGATGATTTAAAAGTTGAGGGACTAAAATGAATACTTTTCAAACTTGAGGGACAAAAATGTAAATTTTCGAAAGTCGAGTTGAAACTCAAAACGAATATTAAACTGTAGGGCTAAAAAAATATATTTTAAAAATGAAGGGCTGATTAAAATCATTTAAAAACTTAAGGGACTGAATTAATTATTTTAAAACTAACAGGACTGATTTGAAACATTTTAAAACTTGGGGACTAAGGTACAAATTTTACAAAATAAATTTTAAAAACCAACTCTCTCTCTCTTCCACATTCGGTCCAACAGAGAAACGAGGAGAGAGATAAAGAGGTGGTTACGAGGAGATGGGAGAGCGACGGTTTAAGGCTTCGCGCAAGGTGGTGTCCAGCCGGCGGTATTTCCGGCGAAATCGCCGGCGCAGGGTGCGGCGAGTGGCGGGCAAAGGATGGGAGTTCTGATTTGGGGTTCATATACGAGGCTGGGTGCAAAAACTGAGGTAAAATCGCGGCTTAAGGTGGGGCGATAGCTCCGGCGAAGTGGTGGTCGAAGTAAGAAATAAACTTATGGATTCATGGGTTTTTCTTTGGGTTTGATTTGAGTTTTGTTTTTGAATTTGGGGTTCGTTTGGATATTAAACGAAAATGGGCAGTGTGCGGGTGCGAGGTTCGTTTGTGGTGATTGCGAAGGTGGCGCTGTGGTAGTTCTAACTGTGGTTGCATCTGGTTGGTGAGGATGATGCAGGGGTCGTGGCATAGCTGATGATTGGCTAACTGGTGGTATTGTGGTTTAGCTGTTGGAATTTGTAGGTGGCTCGGTGGTGGTTGATGATGGTGTTTATGGTGGAATGCAGTGGTGAGGTTGGCCGGCTTGGCAGTAAACTGGTGGTATTGACATTGATGATAATGGTTTGATTTGTCCTTGGTTGCAGATTGATTTGTTGGAACTTTGTTTGGTGATGGTGGTTGCAGGATATCAGAATTTGTCGTTTTGGTGATGAATATATACTTGGTGAATTGGTAGCTGTTGGTGGACTGAAAGCAGTGTTTTCATGGATTCAAAATTTGGTTCTTGGGTCAGCTTTGACAGTGTTGATGGTGGTTGGCCGTATTGTGGTGGATTAGGAAGGAGGCAGTGAAGTTGGATGTTACCAATGGGGTAGTTGTTGGTTTATGAATGAAGTTCAAGCAGAGGATGTGTGGGGATGGTGATGTTCTTGGTCAGGCTGATTGGGTGAAAATGATATAGTGGAGGCTATGGCTTTCGGCGATAAAGGTGCAGGTGCTGAGGATGATGAAATGATGGAGTGGTGAAATGGTGGATTGAATTGGATTGATGGAGATGGTGTAGGTTGGTTGTAGTCTCGGTTGGGTGATGTTGATGATATAGGTGATGGGAATTTGGTGAGATTGTGTTAGGTGGAAGTGTGAGGATGAAAGTGATGGAGTATGGGTTGGAAATGAGGTGGAGTTGATGATGATAATGATGGTGTTTCTATGTTAAAGATGTTTTGGTGATGGTATAGTGAGGTGGAAAAAGTAATAAAGAAGGAAATGAGCAAATGTGGGGGACGTTAGTTGTGATGGGGAAGAAGAGAAATATATGTATTGATTAGGTATAATAGAATAGGATAGTGGACAATTAGGTGGAAATATGAAATGGAAACTGGTGTAAAATTCTTTTAAGATGGAAAAGTCTGATTGGGATGATTGCAGGCATTAGTCATTGTTATTAGGGAAAAAGAGGGAGAGAAATCACGAGCGTGAAAATGGAATGGGAGGTGAAATTATTGGAAATGTGGGGGAAATGGATCCTTACCAATTGGGATTGTGCTAAAAACTATATTTGGGAATTAAAGGAATTTAAATTGGACAAAGATCAAAATATCGGAATAAATTAATTTGGACTTTAAAATCGTTAAAATTTGAATTGAGATTTAAAAATCGTGACATTGGAATATTTTAAAATAAAATTCGGAAATTTAATTACGATGGAAATTAATTTAATTTCATTTATAATTTGGCTAGATGACAACTCTTTTAAATTAAATTGGAAAAGTCGTAACGACGCGCATTTAAAGTTTTAAAACATTTTATTTAAAAAGAAATGAAAATTCCCGGTCTCTACAACCCTACCACCTTAAAATAATTTCGTCCTCGAAATTGAAGACTTTCTTGATTCAAAATATTTGGATTCTTTTTCTCAGGTAGTTTCATCAGTACCATGTCTACCCCATTGAACTTTAAAATAAAGAATGAAACTGGGACAAGTTTAAAGTCGAAATTTGGACTTAAAGATTTAAACGAATTTAAATTTCTTTTCTTAGAACCTTAAAATAATTAATATGACTAGACGAGAGCGCTGGTTTTGAATTATAATCGTTGAGGTTGGAGAATCGTAGCGACAAGTTTGGTAAAACAAGTCTTTTAAGTTTGAAAATTTCTCGGTCGCTACAATACCACATTCAGATTTGGGGACTTTTGGCACACAAGCCGAAAGGAAGGATTGTCAAGATGGAGGGAACAATGAAGATTTGATTATAAGGTATGCAACGAAACTAGAAATTATTTCTTCTATAGTCCTCTGGTCAAGAAAGTATTTGTTCAGTACAAATGTAAATTTCTTAGAGGATAAGGCATATAGAAGAATACAAATCCACAAGTAAAATTCTATTGGATAAGATGTTAGAACGTGGTTCAAACAACTTGATTCCAGGTTTTCGCATAGAATTAATCTTGATGATTTGGGACTTCCTACGAAACCGATGGTTGCTGATCCTAGTGGGAGAAATAGGCAAGTGGTTCAACCACTATTTTTTCCTGGTGAACCCAATGGATAGGGAAAAACCAAAGGTTGTAGTCGAAGTTGTTCTCACTGTTCTGCCTCTTCTTTATATTCATAAAGAGGTAGTGGAGAGTGTAGCGACCAAGAATTTTTACGCGATTAATAATTATTTTAAAATCGTGTCGCTACTATTTCACCCATTTTTATTAAGTAACGCCGTGACGTATTCGTATAGCCAAGTCAAGAAATAATCGAGATCGTTCGATTTTAAATTAAAATCCGAATTTCTAAAAATATCTCCATTCTCTTGATTTAAAGTATATTAAGTCCAAGTACTTAATTCAATGTTATCCCAACATTTATTTATACAAAAATTATTTTTATTATTGAAATTAAGAAAATATATGCAAGCATGAGAGGTTCCATTATATATAATAATTATGAGAATCTTAATTTAATAATATGGAAAAGTATATGAATGAATTATATACTCCATTATATATAATCATGAAGAGCATAATATTTGTATAAATATGGAAAAGTATATGAATGATTGATAAGACTCCATTATATGTAATCATGAAGAGCATAATATTTGTATAAATATGGAAAAGTATATGAATGATTTATATACTCCATTATATATAATCATGAAGAGCATAATAATTGTATAAATATGGAAAAGTATATGAATGATTTATAGACTCCATTATATATATAGCGACCCAGAATTTTTATGCAATTAATAATTATTTTAATATTTAGAAAATTGTGTCGCTATTGTTTTGAAATTAATGCCGCGACGGATTCGTCTAGCCAAGTCAAGAAATATCGAATTTGTTCGATTTTAAATTAAAATCCGAATTTCTAAAATTATGATTTTAATTATTTATTCAAAGTATTATTTTCAAAATCATTTTTGAATTCCAAATTTATTAAAATATCCCAATGATCCTTATTCAAATTTATTTTCAGTCCAAAACATATCTGTTTCAAATAATATTTGATTGAAGTTAATCAAATTTTAGTTAATTATTCTAAACTAATCTTATTTAATCTAAAGCTAATCACATTCACGTTTTTTTTCTTCACCTTTACAACTAATATTCCCCAAACATCATCATCCTCATATTCCCCAAACATCATCATCCTCAGCACCATTTATCTTTAGCCGAAAGCTACCTTCACCTTCATTGCTGGACCACCAATTCCACCACTCTCCATTATCAGCACAACACAAAATTATTCATAATACCTCTCTGCAGAATTCTTGGTAAGCATCACCTATATAATAACCACAGCCCTGCCTCCATCATCAGTCGCCACTGTTTCATCAATCTGTTTCATCAATGTCAAAACCACCACTATCCATTTCCACCTTCTTCAATATCAAACCAACGCAGCCACCTCCACAGATGGCCAAAATCAAGTCTGCAGCAATTGCCTTCAGCACTCATCATCAGCAGTTCACAGCCGATCCAGTTCCACTGCCAAGTACCATCTCCAACTCACCTCCGATCTGTTAAAAAGCCACCACCACAGCAATGTTAATCACAACACTGGACTCCATCATCATCTCCTGCCACCACCACCAATTCCAGCCCAAACCATAGCCAAGATCAATTATCAACACCACTGCAATAACCATCATCATTACCACAGCAACCACCTAAACCACAATCCCAACTGCAACACCATAGCCAATTCAACAGTATGATTTCCAACTGCATAAGCTCCACCTTCATCACCATGAATCAACCATTTCAACATCACCCCACTGCAATATACAAACCATTTTATCCCCACCTCAATCGCCACTGTCGAAACCAATTCTCTGCAACCAAAATCCTAACTATCAGCATCGCCTCACCATAATCAATTCACAGCCAATTCATAAAACCACAGTTCAACCGTCACCACCCCTGCAGCACCACCAATTATCATCCATTTTCATCATCACCGGAATTTAACCCAACCAGAGTCATCACCCATCGTCGAACATCAGACCACCACCAACGCAGCCTGCACCCCAGATCAGTTGCAGAAACCAAATCATCATCACTTTCCACAATCAACTTCAGTTCGAATCCAAATCCTCACCCAAAACTCAAAATCAAAACCCAAACTAAGAAATAGAAGAAACCCAGAACCTTACCTAATCTCGAACCCTCTATAGTCTGATTACAGCAGATTGTATCGTCGGATTCTCGCAGCCAAATCGCGATCTTCTTGCACCAAATCGCGCATCTAAACCCCTCAAGCTTGAACCCACCTTGACCGCTACTCCAGCCTCCTTGCGACCATCGAACCACCGGCAGTCTTGACTGATTTTGGTCGATCGCACCTCCGTCGCCTCTCTCACTTTTCTCTCCCTCTGGCTGATACGAATGAGAGAGAGAGAATAAAATCTGATTTAATAATTTTTCAGAATTTGTACTTAAAGTCCCCAAGTTTTGAAATGTTTCAAATCAGTCCCTATGGTTTTAAAACAATCCAATTCAGTCCCTTTTAGTTTCAAAAGGTTTTATTTCAGTCCTTTCAGCTTTTAAACTTATCAATTTCAGCCCTTAAGTTTTAAATGAGTTTTAATCAGCCCCTATTGTTTTGAGTTTCCGACTCAACTTTCAAAATATCTATTTTAGTCCCTCAACTTTCAAAATATTCATTTTAAATCCCAACTTTTGAAAATATTCATTTTAGTCCCTCAACTATCAAAAGTATTCATTTTAATCCCTCAACTTTCAAAGTATCTATTTTAGTCCCTGAACTTTTAAAAGTATTCATTTTAGTCCCTCAACTTTCAAAACATCAATTTTAGTCCTCAAATTATAATTTATCATTTTGAGCTATATATTCGATAGACTAAAGTGACTTATTGGCTAAGACGAAGCGTACGGAGAATTTAAAGAAATTGAAGTCATTCCCGCTCAACTTTGCACTCGTCGGATTTGAGGTAGACTCGCACTTATTAATTGATTTAAATTATGATTTCATATAAATGTCATGTGACTTGTGAAAGTCAATTTTCAAGAAAATTAAGTATGTTTTATGAAAGGTAAATATACCTTATGTTTTTATGAAAAGTAAGTATACCCTATGTTTTTACGATAATGTTTTATATGTTTTGGATCATTGCTACGCATAAGAATTCTTACCACCTAAGTTCGGTAAAATTCTTGTGTCTCCATAAGTTTATGAGGATTTACCACCTAAGTTCGGTAAAATTCCTGTCTTTCCATATGTTTATGAGGATTTACCACCTAAGTTCGGTAAAATTCCTGTCGCGTATGTTTATGAGGATTTAGATCCTATCTTATGTTATGATGGAAATGATCCCTATGAATTTCATGAATTATGTTTTGGTATACTTACTGTTATTATGATTTTACTACATAAGAATTCTTGCCACCTAAGTTCGGTAAAATTCTTATATTTATGAGGATTTCGATCTTATCCTATGTTATTATGATCTTACTGTTATTATGGTTTTACTGCATAAGAATTCTTGCCACCTAAGTTCGGTAAAGTTCTTGTGTCTATTTATGTTTATGAGGATTTCAATCCTATCTTATGTTATGCTTTCAAAAGAAATTATGCTTGGCATAATTAAAATGTTTTTATAAGTATATGGTTTTCAAAGAGCTGTTTTCAAAGAGCTATTTTCAAAGAGCCTATGATTTGTAAAATATGTCCCGTGCTGTAATGCACAATATGAGTTTTATCAAGAGCAGTTTTATAAAGAAGCTCTATCAATGCCCGTTTTATAAAGAGCCGGGATTTGTGTGTTTAATCATCTTATAAATTAAATTAATTTGCGATGAGTCTACTGAGTATTTCCCCCATGAAATACTCACCCTACTTTTTAACAGTTTTGCAGATTTCGGAGACGGTGGCGAGCGATGAATGATGTTGGCAATAATCGTTGAACGGTTGAAAGTTTGACGTTAATGATTTCCGTATTTTCCAAACAATCGAATAATTTAGAGAAGTTCATTTATTTGAGAAATTATGATATTGGCAATTTCTTTACAATATTAATGGTTCGATTTACTATTTCAAATGGTTTCATAAATGTTTTCAATTTTAGCGGCCATTACAGTTTATTTAATGTTGCCAAAAATGAATTTCAATTATTTCTTCCGCAAAAAAATATTATTCGAAAAATTTAGACAGAAAATGACGTAGTGAATCGGGTATACGGAACTCGGGGCGCTACAAGTTGGTATCAGAGCTAGTCTGCGTTTCTGTAGACTGGTAAAATTTTCAAAAAGAATTTTCAAGAAATATTTTTCATTATAAGATTTTTATTGATGAAGATTGCCACTGCCATCATTTCGCTCCACCAACTCCGAGGTAAAGAAGTTTATAATGTTTAAAGTTATTTCAGTATTTCGAATACTCATTTTATTGATTTATGAGAAAGAATGAAGAGTATTTCGGATACTTATGATTTATGAGAAATAAGAATGTATTTCTTCGAAAATAATGATGTTGTTATGCTTTGTCATAACTTATATGCTTTAATGTATGATTATGAGAAATTTTTTTTAAGAAAGAAAACGAGTGTTGAGCATAATGGGAACAATATGATTTTATTGAAAATTAAGTAATGGATATTATGTTGAGTAAATGAATTATGCCTCTATGTTGAAGAGAAATTTATTATGAAGTTTGGCTTTGTGAATAAATTTTGGGAATATGATTTATGGCATATATTTATAATTATGAGTAGTCTTTTGAGCCAATTAAGGTATGGAAGGAAGTGATATTGTGATATTGAAAAATATGATTTGAAATTGTTATGTTGAGGAATTATGAATTGAATTATGAGATATTTTTGATGATATTGAAGTGTTGGAATCATTTTCAATATTTTTAGATCGTTGTGATCAAATGTGGAGTTATTTATTATTGTGAGTTATGAAGTATGCTTATGGTTTGGGATAAGTCCAAATTACAAGGGAGACTCTGTCCAGAATTTTATCGTTTGGAAATAAGAGCATAATATGGTATGCAATCACTAAGAGAATTGAGTTTAGAATTGCAAGTTCATAAGCAAGATTGAGTAAAATATAAGTTATATTTTGAAAGACGAGTGAAGACAAGTATAATGGCATTATTGGGAAGAATCTTAATTATTCTTGGGAATGGATTTATCACTTGTAAGGAATGATCACTTGTATTGGAGAGTATTATAAGGATATGAATTTTGAGGAAAATAGGGATAAGATCTTACAGTGATGACTTTTTGGAATGGTGTTCAGAAGAGGGATCACGGTAGAATCCAAGATTTTTTTTAGTCTGAGAAATTGATATATAATATTAGTGATCAGATTGACGTATAAGGTACGTGATAGATATGACGACTAGACGGTTAAAGAATGTTATGGTTATCCAGGGAAGAATCGTGTGAATATTGAGTTCGATGATCTTATTTTGATGGTTTATTGCATTATGGTGAAATATTATCTACGATTGAGAATTGTCATTTTTAGTCATAATATATGGGTTTATTTAAAGATTTAGTGATGCAGTTTCGATTAATTATTATTGGTTGTACTTTTGAAGTGAGTAAATATTTTGGCTACAATAATGGAAAATCTGAGATGACCAGTTGTGTGATTTTAAATTATGGGATTGTATCTTTGGGTTAAGCAAATTTGATGAGGAATCCTATATGATTTACAGAAGTCTTATTTAATGGTGATAAAATTAATCAGAGTATTGTTCATAAAGTGTGATATGAATTGAAGTTTGGGAAAATAGAAAATTTGATGATAAGATTGGAGATATGGAATATTTTACTGGATTTTGGTACTGATATTTTTGGTATAATAATCAAGGTATAGTGAGATGATACGGGAATACGTGAAAGAGAAATAAGGACCATATTGAATCAGAATTCATAAGTATGTATAAGTGAAAGAAATACTTTGCATGAAATGTGGTGACATTTAAGTAAAGAATCTTAGTTATTTGGAAAAATTATTATGATATGATATGTCAGTAAAGATTTGTTGAAATTTTAGAGATATATACGAATATCTGAGGTCACATGATACGATGATAAGTGACATGTTACATGAATACTACAAGATATGATGAAATTTTTACATTCGATTGGGAATTGTTTTGATTATTTTGGGAATATTCGATGATAAGAAGTTTAGAGATGACAAATTATTATGGTTTGATATATCAGTAAAGATTTATGGAAATTTGAAGAGATTTTTTTTTATGGAATTACAGAAATTAGTAAAGAGACATGATGTTGTTTGGGATTATGTGAGATAATGATGATGGACGTAAGGTTAGTTGAATATAAAGGTACAATAGAAAATTGTAAGGAATGATATGATGATGATAATTGAAGGTGATAATGTATTGAGATTATGAAATAAGTAGATCATCTATGAATAAGTTATGTTGTTTTTGGTTCATAATAATGGAATTCAAAGAATAGTGAACTTTCAGTCACTTACGATTCAGAAGAATTTTTGAGTAGACACATATTGTCTATAGAAAAAGTCCATGTTCTTGAGAAAACAAAGTGATGCATTTAGTCAAAGTCCAGTGGGTTAATCATGGTTGGGTTAAATATGGTAGCGATGATGCTACATAAGAGAAGAAGAAGAAGAGATTCTGATTAAGTATTCAGAAATCATAAGATCAAGTAAGTTTAATTTCGAGGACGAAATTATTTTAAGGGGGTAAGATTATAGCGACCCAGAATTTTTATGCAATTAATAATTATTTTAATATTTAGAAAATTGTGTCGCTATTGTTTTGAAATTAATGCCGCGACGGATTCGTCTAGCCAAGTCAAGAAATATCGAATTTGTTCGATTTTAAATTAAAATCCGAATTTCTAAAATTATGATTTTAATTATTTATTCAAAGTATTATTTTCAAAATCATTTTTGAATTCCAAATTTATTAAAATATCCCAATGATCCTTATTCAAATTTATTTTCAGTCCAAAACATATCTGTTTCAAATAATATTTGATTGAAGTTAATCAAATTTTAGTTAATTATTCTAAACTAATCTTATTTAATCTAAAGCTAATCACATTCACGTTTTTTTTTCTTCACCTTTACAACTAATATTCCCCAAACATCATCATCCTCATATTCCCCAAACATCATCATCCTCAGCACCATTTATCTTTAGCCGAAAGCTACCTTCACCTTCATTGCTGGACCACCAATTCCACCACTCTCCATTATCAGCACAACACAAAATTATTCATAATACCTCTCTGCAGAATTCTTGGTAAGCATCACCTATATAATAACCACAGCCCTGCCTCCATCATCAGTCGCCACTGTTTCATCAATCTGTTTCATCAATGTCAAAACCACCACTATCCATTTCCACCTTCTTCAATATCAAACCAACGCAGCCACCTCCACAGATGGCCAAAATCAAGTCTGCAGCAATTGCCTTCAGCACTCATCATCAGCAGTTCACAGCCGATCCAGTTCCATTGCCAAGTACCATCTCCAACTCACCTCCGATCTGTTAAAAAGCCACCACCACAGCAATGTTAATCACAACACTGGACTCCATCATCATCTCCTGCCACCACCACCAATTCCAGCCCAAACCATAGCCAAGATCAATTATCAACACCACTGCAATAACCATCATCATTACCACAGCAACCACCTAAACCACAATCCCAACTGCAACACCATAGCCAATTCAACAGTATGATTTCCAACTGCATAAGCTCCACCTTCATCACCATGAATCAACCATTTCAACATCACCCCACTGCAATATACAAACCATTTTATCCCCACCTCAATCGCCACTGTCGAAACCAATTCTCTGCAACCAAAATCCTAACGATCAGCATCGCCTCACCATAATCAATTCACAGCCAATTCATAAAACCACAGTTCAACCGTCACCACCCCTGCAGCACCACCAATTATCATCCATTTTCATCATCACCGGAATTTAACCCAACCAGAGTCATCACCCATCGTCGAACATCAGACCACCACCAACGCAGCCTGCACCCCAGATCAGTTGCAGAAACCAAATCATCATCACTTTCCACAATCAACTTCAGTTCGAATCCAAATCCTCACCCAAAACTCAAAATCAAAACCCAAACTAAGAAATAGAAGAAACCCAGAACCTTACCTAATCTCGAACCCTCTATAGTCTGATTACAGCAGATTGTATCGTCGGATTCTCGCAGCCAAATCGCGATCTTCTTGCACCAAATCGCGCATCTAAACCCCTCAAGCTTGAACCCACCTTGACCGCTACTCCAGCCTCCTTGCGACCATCGAACCACCGGCAGTCTTGACTGATTTTGGTCGATCGCACCTCCGTCGCCTCTCTCACTTTTCTCTCCCTCTGGCTGATACGAATGAGAGAGAGAGAATAAAATCTGATTTAATAATTTTTCAGAATTTGTACTTAAAGTCCCCAAGTTTTGAAATGTTTCAAATCAGTCCCTATGGTTTTAAAACAATCCAATTCAGTCCCTTTTAGTTTCAAAAGGTTTTATTTCAGTCCTTTCAGCTTTTAAACTTATCAATTTCAGCCCTTAAGTTTTAAATGAGTTTTAATCAGCCCCTATTGTTTTGAGTTTCCGACTCAACTTTCAAAATATCTATTTTAGTCCCTCAACTTTCAAAATATTCATTTTAAATCCCAACTTTTGAAAATATTCATTTTAGTCCCTCAACTATCAAAAGTATTCATTTTAATCCCTCAACTTTCAAAGTATCTATTTTAGTCCCTGAACTTTTAAAAGTATTCATTTTAGTCCCTCAACTTTCAAAACATCAATTTTAGTCCTCAAATTATAATTTATCATTTTGAGCTATATATTCGATAGACTAAAGTGACTTATTGGCTAAGACGAAGCGTACGGAGAATTTAAAGAAATTGAAGTCATTCCCGCTCAACTTTGCACTCGTCGGATTTGAGGTAGACTCGCACTTATTAATTGATTTAAATTATGATTTCATATAAATGTCATGTGACTTGTGAAAGTCAATTTTCAAGAAAATTAAGTATGTTTTATGAAAGGTAAATATACCTTATGTTTTTATGAAAAGTAAGTATACCCTATGTTTTTACGATAATGTTTTATATGTTTTGGATCATTGCTACGCATAAGAATTCTTACCACCTAAGTTCGGTAAAATTCTTGTGTCTCCATAAGTTTATGAGGATTTACCACCTAAGTTCGGTAAAATTCCTGTCTTTCCATATGTTTATGAGGATTTACCACCTAAGTTCGGTAAAACTCCTGTCGCGTATGTTTATGAGGATTTAGATCCTATCTTATGTTATGATGGAAATGATCCCTATGAATTTCATGAATTATGTTTTGGTATACTTACTGTTATTATGATTTTACTACATAAGAATTCTTGCCACCTAAGTTCGGTAAAATTCTTATATTTATGAGGATTTCGATCTTATCCTATGTTATTATGATCTTACTGTTATTATGGTTTTACTGCATAAGAATTCTTGCCACCTAAGTTCGGTAAAGTTCTTGTGTCTATTTATGTTTATGAGGATTTCAATCCTATCTTATGTTATGCTTTCAAAAGAAATTATGCTTGGCATAATTAAAATGTTTTTATAAGTATATGGTTTTCAAAGAGCTGTTTTCAAAGAGCTATTTTCAAAGAGCCTATGATTTGTAAAATATGTCCCGTGCTGTAATGCACAATATGAGTTTTATCAAGAGCAGTTTTATAAAGAAGCTCTATCAATGCCCGTTTTATAAAGAGCCGGGATTTGTGTGTTTAATCATCTTATAAATTAAATTAATTTGCGATGAGTCTACTGAGTATTTCCCCCATGAAATACTCACCCTACTTTTTAACAGTTTTGCAGATTTCGGAGACGGTGGCGAGCGATGAATGATGTTGGCAATAATCGTTGAACGGTTGAAAGTTTGACGTTAATGATTTCCGTATTTTCCAAACAATCGAATAATTTAGAGAAGTTCATTTATTTGAGAAATTATGATATTGGCAATTTCTTTACAATATTAATGGTTCGATTTACTATTTCAAATGGTTTCATAAATGTTTTCAATTTTAGCGGCCATTACAGTTTATTTAATGTTGCCAAAAATGAATTTCAATTATTTCTTCCGCAAAAAAATATTATTCGAAAAATTTAGACAGAAAATGACGTAGTGAATCGGGTATACGGAACTCGGGGCGCTACAAGTTGGTATCAGAGCTAGTCTGCGTTTCTGTAGACTGGTAAAATTTTCAAAAAGAATTTTCAAGAAATATTTTTCATTATAAGATTTTTATTGATGAAGATTGCCACTGCCATCATTTCGCTCCACCAACTCCGAGGTAAAGAAGTTTATAATGTTTAAAGTTATTTCAGTATTTCGAATACTCATTTTATTGATTTATGAGAAAGAATGAAGAGTATTTCGGATACTTATGATTTATGAGAAATAAGAATGTATTTCTTCGAAAATAATGATGTTGTTATGCTTTGTCATAACTTATATGCTTTAATGTATGATTATGAGAAATTTTTTTTAAGAAAGAAAACGAGTGTTGAGCATAATGGGAACAATATGATTTTATTGAAAATTAAGTAATGGATATTATGTTGAGTAAATGAATTATGCCTCTATGTTGAAGAGAAATTTATTATGAAGTTTGGCTTTGTGAATAAATTTTGGGAATATGATTTATGGCATATATTTATAATTATGAGTAGTCTTTTGAGCCAATTAAGGTATGGAAGGAAGTGATATTGTGATATTGAAAAATATGATTTGAAATTGTTATGTTGAGGAATTATGAATTGAATTATGAGATATTTTTGATGATATTGAAGTGTTGGAATCATTTTCAATATTTTTAGATCGTTGTGATCAAATGTGGAGTTATTTATTATTGTGAGTTATGAAGTATGCTTATGGTTTGGGATAAGTCCAAATTACAAGGGAGACTCTGTCCAGAATTTTATCGTTTGGAAATAAGAGCATAATATGGTATGCAATCACTAAGAGAATTGAGTTTAGAATTGCAAGTTCATAAGCAAGATTGAGTAAAATATAAGTTATATTTTGAAAGACGAGTGAAGACAAGTATAATGGCATTATTGGGAAGAATCTTAATTATTCTTGGGAATGGATTTATCACTTGTAAGGAATGATCACTTGTATTGGAGAGTATTATAAGGATATGAATTTTGAGGAAAATAGGGATAAGATCTTACAGTGATGACTTTTTGGAATGGTGTTCAGAAGAGGGATCACGGTAGAATCCAAGATTTTTTTTAGTCTGAGAAATTGATATATAATATTAGTGATCAGATTGACGTATAAGGTACGTGATAGATATGACGACTAGACGGTTAAAGAATGTTATGGTTATCCAGGGAAGAATCGTGTGAATATTGAGTTCGATGATCTTATTTTGATGGTTTATTGCATTATGGTGAAATATTATCTACGATTGAGAATTGTCATTTTTAGTCATAATATATGGGTTTATTTAAAGATTTAGTGATGCAGTTTCGATTAATTATTATTGGTTGTACTTTTGAAGTGAGTAAATATTTTGGCTACAATAATGGAAAATCTGAGATGACCAGTTGTGTGATTTTAAATTATGGGATTGTATCTTTGGGTTAAGCAAATTTGATGAGGAATCCTATATGATTTACAGAAGTCTTATTTAATGGTGATAAAATTAATCAGAGTATTGTTCATAAAGTGTGATATGAATTGAAGTTTGGGAAAATAGAAAATTTGATGATAAGATTGGAGATATGGAATATTTTACTGGATTTTGGTACTGATATTTTTGGTATAATAATCAAGGTATAGTGAGATGATACGGGAATACGTGAAAGAGAAATAAGGACCATATTGAATCAGAATTCATAAGTATGTATAAGTGAAAGAAATACTTTGCATGAAATGTGGTGACATTTAAGTAAAGAATCTTAGTTATTTGGAAAAATTATTATGATATGATATGTCAGTAAAGATTTGTTGAAATTTTAGAGATATATACGAATATCTGAGGTCACATGATACGATGATAAGTGACATGTTACATGAATACTACAAGATATGATGAAATTTTTACATTCGATTGGGAATTGTTTTGATTATTTTGGGAATATTCGATGATAAGAAGTTTAGAGATGACAAATTATTATGGTTTGATATATCAGTAAAGATTTATGGAAATTTGAAGAGATTTTTTTTTATGGAATTACAGAAATTAGTAAAGAGACATGATGTTGTTTGGGATTATGTGAGATAATGATGATGGACGTAAGGTTAGTTGAATATAAAGGTACAATAGAAAATTGTAAGGAATGATATGATGATGATAATTGAAGGTGATAATGTATTGAGATTATGAAATAAGTAGATCATCTATGAATAAGTTATGTTGTTTTTGGTTCATAATAATGGAATTCAAAGAATAGTGAACTTTCAGTCACTTACGATTCAGAAGAATTTTTGAGTAGACACATATTGTCTATAGAAAAAGTCCATGTTCTTGAGAAAACAAAGTGATGCATTTAGTCAAAGTCCAGTGGGTTAATCATGGTTGGGTTAAATATGGTAGCGATGATGCTACATAAGAGAAGAAGAAGAAGAGATTCTGATTAAGTATTCAGAAATCATAAGATCAAGTAAGTTTAATTTCGAGGACGAAATTATTTTAAGGGGGTAAGATTATAGCGACCCAGAATTTTTATGCAATTAATAATTATTTTAATATTTAGAAAATTGTGTCGCTATTGTTTTGAAATTAATGCCGCGACGGATTCGTCTAGCCAAGTCAAGAAATATCGAATTTGTTCGATTTTAAATTAAAATCCGAATTTCTAAAATTATGATTTTAATTATTTATTCAAAGTATTATTTTCAAAATCATTTTTGAATTCCAAATTTATTAAAATATCCCAATGATCCTTATTCAAATTTATTTTCAGTCCAAAACATATCTGTTTCAAATAATATTTGATTGAAGTTAATCAAATTTTAGTTAATTATTCTAAACTAATCTTATTTAATCTAAAGCTAATCACATTCACGTTTTTTTTCTTCACCTTTACAACTAATATTCCCCAAACATCATCATCCTCATATTCCCCAAACATCATCATCCTCAGCACCATTTATCTTTAGCCGAAAGCTACCTTCACCTTCATTGCTGGACCACCAATTCCACCACTCTCCATTATCAGCACAACACAAAATTATTCATAATACCTCTCTGCAGAATTCTTGGTAAGCATCACCTATATAATAACCACAGCCCTGCCTCCATCATCAGTCGCCACTGTTTCATCAATCTGTTTCATCAATGTCAAAACCACCACTATCCATTTCCACCTTCTTCAATATCAAACCAACGCAGCCACCTCCACAGATGGCCAAAATCAAGTCTGCAGCAATTGCCTTCAGCACTCATCATCAGCAGTTCACAGCCGATCCAGTTCCACTGCCAAGTACCATCTCCAACTCACCTCCGATCTGTTAAAAAGCCACCACCACAGCAATGTTAATCACAACACTGGACTCCATCATCATCTCCTGCCACCACCACCAATTCCAGCCCAAACCATAGCCTAGATCCATTATCAACACCACTGCAATAACCATCATCATTACCACAGCAACCACCTAAACCACAATCCCAACTGCAACACCATAGCCAATTCAACAGTATGATTTCCAACTGCATAAGCTCCACCTTCATCACCATGAATCAACCATTTCAACATCACCCCACTGCAATATACAAACCATTTTATCCCCACCTCAATCGCCACTGTCGAAACCAATTCTCTGCAACCAAAATCCTAACTATCAGCATCGCCTCACCATAATCAATTCACAGCCAATTCATAAAACCACAGTTCAACCGTCACCACCCCTGCAGCACCACCAATTATCATCCATTTTCATCATCACCGGAATTTAACCCAACCAGAGTCATCACCCATCGTCGAACATCAGACCACCACCAACGCAGCCTGCACCCCAGATCAGTTGCAGAAACCAAATCATCATCACTTTCCACAATCAACTTCAGTTCGAATCCAAATCCTCACCCAAAACTCAAAATCAAAACCCAAACTAAGAAATAGAAGAAACCCAGAACCTTACCTAATCTCGAACCCTCTATAGTCTGATTTCAGCAGATTGTATCGTCGGATTCTCGCAGCCAAATCGCGATCTTCTTGCACCAAATCGCGCATCTAAACCCCTCAAGCTTGAACCCACCTTGACCGCTACTCCAGCCTCCTTGCGACCATCGAACCACCGGCAGTCTTGACTGATTTTGGTCGATCGCACCTCCGTCGCCTCTCTCACTTTTCTCTCCCTCTGGCTGATACGAATGAGAGAGAGAGAATAAAATCTGATTTAATAATTTTTCAGAATTTGTACTTAAAGTCCCCAAGTTTTGAAATGTTTCAAATCAGTCCCTATGGTTTTAAAACAATCCAATTCAGTCCCTTTTAGTTTCAAAAGGTTTTATTTCAGTCCTTTCAGCTTTTAAACTTATCAATTTCAGCCCTTAAGTTTTAAATGAGTTTTAATCAGCCCCTATTGTTTTGAGTTTCCGACTCAACTTTCAAAATATCTATTTTAGTCCCTCAACTTTCAAAATATTCATTTTAAATCCCAACTTTTGAAAATATTCATTTTAGTCCCTCAACTATCAAAAGTATTCATTTTAATCCCTCAACTTTCAAAGTATCTATTTTAGTCCCTGAACTTTTAAAAGTATTCATTTTAGTCCCTCAACTTTCAAAACATCAATTTTAGTCCTCAAATTATAATTTATCATTTTGAGCTATATATTCGATAGACTAAAGTGACTTATTGGCTAAGACGAAGCGTACGGAGAATTTAAAGAAATTGAAGTCATTCCCGCTCAACTTTGCACTCGTCGGATTTGAGGTAGACTCGCACTTATTAATTGATTTAAATTATGATTTCATATAAATGTCATGTGACTTGTGAAAGTCAATTTTCAAGAAAATTAAGTATGTTTTATGAAAGGTAAATATACCTTATGTTTTTATGAAAAGTAAGTATACCCTATGTTTTTACGATAATGTTTTATATGTTTTGGATCATTGCTACGCATAAGAATTCTTACCACCTAAGTTCGGTAAAATTCTTGTGTCTCCATAAGTTTATGAGGATTTACCACCTAAGTTCGGTAAAATTCCTGTCTTTCCATATGTTTATGAGGATTTACCACCTAAGTTCGGTAAAACTCCTGTCGCGTATGTTTATGAGGATTTAGATCCTATCTTATGTTATGATGGAAATGATCCCTATGAATTTCATGAATTATGTTTTGGTATACTTACTGTTATTATGATTTTACTACATAAGAATTCTTGCCACCTAAGTTCGGTAAAATTCTTATATTTATGAGGATTTCGATCTTATCCTATGTTATTATGATCTTACTGTTATTATGGTTTTACTGCATAAGAATTCTTGCCACCTAAGTTCGGTAAAGTTCTTGTGTCTATTTATGTTTATGAGGATTTCAATCCTATCTTATGTTATGCTTTCAAAAGAAATTATGCTTGGCATAATTAAAATGTTTTTATAAGTATATGGTTTTCAAAGAGCTGTTTTCAAAGAGCTATTTTCAAAGAGCCTATGATTTGTAAAATATGTCCCGTGCTGTAATGCACAATATGAGTTTTATCAAGAGCAGTTTTATAAAGAAGCTCTATCAATGCCCGTTTTATAAAGAGCCGGGATTTGTGTGTTTAATCATCTTATAAATTAAATTAATTTGCGATGAGTCTACTGAGTATTTCCCCCATGAAATACTCACCCTACTTTTTAACAGTTTTGCAGATTTCGGAGACGGTGGCGAGCGATGAATGATGTTGGCAATAATCGTTGAACGGTTGAAAGTTTGACGTTAATGATTTCCGTATTTTCCAAACAATCGAATAATTTAGAGAAGTTCATTTATTTGAGAAATTATGATATTGGCAATTTCTTTACAATATTAATGGTTCGATTTACTATTTCAAATGGTTTCATAAATGTTTTCAATTTTAGCGGCCATTACAGTTTATTTAATGTTGCCAAAAATGAATTTCAATTATTTCTTCCGCAAAAAAATATTATTCGAAAAATTTAGACAGAAAATGACGTAGTGAATCGGGTATACGGAACTCGGGGCGCTACAATATATAATCATGAAGAGCATATTATTTGTATAAATATGGAAATGTATATGAATGATTGATAAGACTCCATTATATGTAATCATGAAGAGCATAATATTTGTATAAATATGGAAAAGTATATGAATGATTTATATACTCCATTATATATAATCATGAAGAGCATAATAATTGTATAAATATGGAAAAGTATATGAATGATTGATAGACTCCATTATATATAATCATGAAGAGCATATTATTTGTATAAATATGGAAAAGTATATGAATGGTGCTTTACTTTAAGAAAATGATGTGTTAAAATTAATAGAATTGAATGATTATGTTTACAATATGCCAACTTTATACATCTATTTAAACCCATCTCTTTTACACACAACTCTACACATATACACTTATTTCCAATCTCTTGACAAAATCCACAAGTAAGAGAAATTCAAGGTGGTCAAGAAAGTTTTGGTCCATTTACTACTACACTTCATTTTAATCTTTTAAAAGGTAAGTATATCTTATGTTTTTATGAAAAGTAAGTATGTTTTTATGAAAGGTAAATATACCTTATGTTTTTATGAAAAGTAAGTATGTTTTTATGAAAGGTATTACTTTATGTTTTTATGAAAAGTAAGTATGTTTTTATGAAAGGTAAATACACCTTATGTTTTTAAGAAAAGTAAGTATGTTTTTATGAAAAGTAAAATACATTATGTTTTTAAGAAAAGTAAGTATGTTTTTATGAAAAGTAAATATACCTTATGTTTTTACGAAAATGTTTGGATCATTGCTATGAAATCAATCTCACAAGATTGCTATGGGTCCCATATGATATGTTTATGATTATGCTAAGGGGACCGGAGTTTAGTAGCGCTACACATAAGAATTCTTGTCATCTAAGTTCGGTAAAACTCTTGTGTCTCTCTATGTTTATGAGGATTTCGATCCTATCCTATGTTATGATGAAAATGATCCATATGCTTTCAAAAGAAAATTATGCTTGGTATACTTACTGGGATTTTATAAATCTCACTCCACGATATTTACCATTTTCAGATAATTGAAGGTTCGAGGCGGTCAACATGGAAGTGGCAAAAGTGGTTAAGATTGATGAGATAATTATGTTGAACTTTATGTAAGAAAATTATGTTCTATTTTTATTCACAAATTAAATTATGGGATTCTAATTATTCTTTTGAATAATTTTACATTACTATTTAAGTCTCGATAATATGATATGAGTCACTTTTAGTGGCACTCGAATGGTCGAGAATTCGGGTCGTCACAGTTGGTATCAGAGAAAGTTATACTTTTCTGTAGACTCCTTAAATCATTTCAAAATATTTCTACAAGAAATTGCAATTTAATCTATTTTTAATTTCAGTTAAAGTAATTAATTTTCTTCATATTTTACATCTCTTGGAAAAAAAATGTTTATGCATGTACAGTAAAGCAGTAGGTTACTGTTCGGTGAACAGTAACCGGGACACTGTTCACATGAACAGTACTCGTGACGGTCACTGTTCATCATTTAAAAAAAAAAATTGTGTTCGGTGAACAGTGCGTTTACTATTCAAAAAAAAAAAAAAAAAAAAATTTAACTATTGATTTTGTCGTGATGGAGAAATATGAATGGATATACTTTTAAGTCTCTTATCACTTTAGACCTAACTTTATGTATTTGAAAAATTTTCTTAGTTGTCTAAATTATTATTTAAGTAAATCATTAGCAAATTGTTATTATGAATCAGATTTTGGTCTAATCATTTATGCAAATTTTATTTTGAATAACCAAATTATTTTATTTGGTATTATATTAAATTGGGCTCAATCATGTATGAAAATTTTAATTGGGCTAAGTAAATTACTACATGTATTGATAGTGTATCAATTGGGCCAAATCTTATGTAAAGATTCAAAAATGGTTAATGAATTTTTTCTAAGAAATAGACCATTATTTAATTATGAAAATTTTGACTCATCAATCCGCTACGCCACCTTCCACGTTTTGACTCCTCGAACCAGGTATGTTATGTATAATAGCAATTACATGGCATTTATGATTATATTGAAGCATGTTAAGTATGAAATATTCATATGTTATGAATCTTTATGTGTTACACATAATATACATGTCAAGTATGATATAAATTGATAGAAGACTCAATTTTTTTATTCTTTTCAATGTAGAATCATGAGACAGAGAGGATATTTATATGAATTTTGGTGCATATTAAGCTTAGTAAGATTGACTCAATTAGAAATTAAGTTGGGTTGTTAATTTTGCCCAAAATATATGGAATAATATATTAAACAAACAAAATTAATAATGAATTCGTACAATAATTTATCCCTTTATCACTACCTTTGTGTAAAAACAAGGGAAAAACTGTGGATGGTTATTAGTACTTCCTCTTCAAGTTTCAATTTTCGGTTCAATAATTTATCCCTTTATCACTACCTTTGCTTAAAAGTAAGGAAAAACTGTGGATGATTATTGGTACCACTCTTCAAGTTTCAATTCTAAAAAAAAAAAAATTCGGAAAGAAAAGAAAGAAAGAGAACGGGTGTTGAGCATAATGGGAATAATATGACTTGAGAAATAGCGAGCCAATTTTATGAAGTTTTATGAGATGTTAAGATTATAAGTGATGTGGTTTTAATGAGACTTTTATGAGAAGCATTATGAAGTTAGAGATTTAAAGATTTGGTTATTGGGAATTAAGTAATGGATATTATGTTGAGTAAGTGAATTATGCCTCTATATTGAAGAGAAATTTATTATGAACTTTGGCCTTGTGATTAAATTTTGGGAATATGATTTATGACTTATAAATATAAGTATGAGTAATCTTTTGAGCCAATTAAGGTATGGAAGGAAGTGATATTGTGATATTGAAAAATATGATTTGAAATTGTTATGTTGAGGAATTATGAATTGAATTATGGGATATTTTTTGATGATATTGAAGTGTTGGAATCGTTTTCAATATTTTTAGATCGTTGTGATCAAATGTGGAGTTATTTATTATTGTGAGTTATGAAGTATGCTTATGGTTTGGGATAAGTCCAAATTACAAGGGAGACTCTGTCCAGAATTTTATCATTTGGAATTAAGAGCATGATATGATAAGCATCCACTAAAGGAATTAAGGTTAGACATGCAAGTTCATTTACATCACAAACGAGATTTAGTAGATGATAGCAGAGATTTTATTATTTTCTCATAAGGAGAACACACAAAGAGTCACACTGGAAAAGAAATACATGAAACACGCAAAAGCAAAAGAAAGCAACATGGGAAATTCCTCAAATTGAGAGATGTGTTTCCGGAGTAGCCGTATCCTACCACCTCTGACCTTTTGAGGAAATAAAGAAACCTTCAAAGAGGTGTGTTTCGAGAGTAAGAATACTCCGTAATCTACCACCTGGAACCTTTGAGGTACACACAAGATTTAAACATTTAGGAAATCCTAGGAAATTAGAGGGGTGTCTCGAGAGTAAGAATACTCCGTACTCTACCCCCACCTATTCTAAGATTCATAAAGTTAAGTTTACATTAACCAGACTCCATTTTCGCTTGATTCCCCTTCCTTGCGACCAATCTATCTTAACCCCTGCTGGATCTTGTATTGAGATATATGACTGCAGCTTATCCAGTAGTTCATCAATAGTAGGAGCAGAAATAAGGAGCCTTCTGGAAAATGGAGAGATGAATCCCTGTTCCACAGCATAATCAAGAAAGGTTAACAAACCATCAAAGAAATTGTTAACATTCAGAAGCCCAATAGGCTTAGTATGGAGATCTAGTTGAGCCCACGAGGTAATGTTAAAGATTTCTTCTAAGGTACCAAAACCTCCGGGCAGGGCTATAAAGGCATCAGAACCATATAGCATACAAGTTATGCGTTCATGGATGGATAAGGTTTGAACTTCATGCCCTCGTGTTTTGCCTGCAACATCTACCAAAGGGACAGGTATGACACCGATTACTTTTGATTTCTCTGCAAGAGCAGATTGGGAAACACAACCCATTAGACCACTGCTACCACCCCCATACACAAGAGTGATACCTTTTTCCCCCAGTTTCTTTCCAAGATCTACGGCTGCTTCTAGATAACTGAAGCCTTTCCCCACTTTTGATCCACAAAATACACAAATAGTTTTGATCTGTCGAAGTTTTGGTGCTTCCATCTTTGATAGTATAGAAGAGAAAACTTACGAAGAAGATGTGATTTTGGGATGCCTGAACTATGAAATATGTTTGGCTATTTAAAGTCGGAAAAATTTACTGTTTTTGATTGATTATGAAAAAGTAAAGATTTACTTTTGACAAAATCGGCCAACTTTTGACTGTTTTACCAAAGATATCACCTTTCGGTGATTTATTTCCAGCTTTATCAAAACTCGAGAAAGGAAAATATATTTTATTTCCAAAACGCGTGAAAGAAAACAGCAAAATATTTTAAATGTGTATCAAGAGATTTACCTTATATCATTGTTGAACTGCCAGAAGCCTCATTTTGTAAAACAGACTGGCAAACAGGATCTTTTGCTATTATATTTTGGAGACTACAACGATTTTTGTCCTCGTTAAACTGAGCGTATAAGGAGAGAAGTTCACGTTGCACATAACCACTTGGGTGCGTCTCAAGAGTCAGTCGAATATCATCCAAAGACTCCTTACTCAGTCCACCCTTTATGAATTTGATTTTATCATCCCGATTAGTAGAAGAATATCCTACTGTTTTGCAACGAGTATCACAGTTCCAACGAGCACATTTGTAGCAACCATTCAGCCTTTTTGCTCTTCGTTTCTTTGCGAAGGTGCTTTTGCCTAAACCAGGCATGTGCTTTGGAAATGTCATAGGTAATTCACCAGATAGTCGAACCTTTGCTTCGATCAACCAGCGAACATCTTCTGAAACACCATGAGCCATCAGCAACCTCAATCTTTCGAGTCTTATTCGATAAATTTTCCTCAGATCATTCATTGGAAGACTGGAATAATACTTGCGAATGTTTGTAAGAATGATATCCATGTTTTTGATGGATCTAACCTCTTCCCAGCATGAACTATTTAAAAGCATTAAGGATCGGAGGGAATCCGCGTGATATTGATTCCAGCAAGAAAGCGCGGAATAGAATAATGGAAAAGAGGGAACAAGAGTTTATGCGCCGTTTACTTTCTTGATAAAAGGAAGATTTGATGATGACGGGATTTGAGATATGGAATATTTTCTTGGATTTTTGGGTACTGATATTTTGATATAATAATCAAGGTATAGAAATAATACGGGGATACGTGAAAGTGAAATAATGACTGTATTGAATCAGGATTAATAAGTTTGTGCAAGTGAAAGGAATACCTTACGGGAAATGTTATGATATTTGAGTTAAGAATTTTAATTATTTGGGAGATATTTGTTTATTGAATTTTGCAGAAATTTTGGGTTACAAATATTGGAAAGATAAACTGATGATTATGTTGATATGTGAATAACATGTTTGGGTATATTACATAGAGAATATTCAGGTAATCGTTTTAATTATTTTGGGATATTTGGTGATAAGAAGAAATGACAAATTATTATGGTATGATATGTTAGTAAAGATTTATTGAAATTTTAGAGATATTAATACGAATATTTGAGGTTACATGATACGATGATAAGTGACAGGTTACATGAGTACTACAAGATATGATGAAATATCACATACGATTGGAAATTTTCATTTTGAGTTAGAATTTATGAGTAGACACATATGTCTATTATTGATAAGAAAAATACATGTTCTTAAGAAAACAAAGAGATGCATTTAGTAAAAGTCCAGTGGGTTAGATATTATAATGATGAGATTACTAAGAGAAAGAAGAGAACAGATTCTGATTAAGTGTTCAGAAATCATAAGATCAAGTAAGTTTAATTTCGAGGACGAAATTATTTTAAGGGGGTAAGTTTGTAGCAACCAAGAATTTTTACGCGATTAATAATTATTTTAAAATCGTGTCGCTACTATTTCACCCATTTTTATTAAGTAACGCCGTGACGTATTCGTATAGCCAAGTCAAGAAATAATCGAGATCGTTCGATTTTAAATTAAATTCCGAATTTCTAAAAATATCTCCATTCTCTTGATTTAAAGTATATTAAGTCCAAGTACTTAATTCAATGTTATCCCAATATTTATTTATACAAAAATTATTTTTATTATTGAAATTAAGAAAATATATGCAAGCATGAGAGGTTCCATTATATATAATAATTATGAGAATCTTAATTTAATAATATGGAAAAGTATATGAATGAATTATATACTCCATTATATATAATCATGAAGAGCATAATATTTGTATAAATATGGAAAAGTATATGAATGATTGATAAGACTCCATTATATGTAATCATGAAGAGCATAATATTTGTATAAATATGGAAAAGTATATGAATGATTTATATACTCCATTATATATAATCATGAAGAGCATAATAATTGTATAAATATGGAAAAGTATATGAATGATTGATAGACTCCATTATATATAATCATGAAGAGCATATTATTTGTATAAATATGGAAAAGTATATGAATGATTGATAAGACTCCATTATATGTAATCATGAAGAGCATAATATTTGTATAAATATGAAAAAGTATATGAATGATTTATATACTCCATTATATATAATCATGAAGAGCATAATAATTGTATAAATATGGAAAAGTATATGAATGATTGATAGACTCCATTATATATAATCATGAAGAGCATATTATTTGTATAAATATGGAAAAGTATATGAATGGTGCTTTACTTTAAGAAAATGATGTGTTAAAATTAATAGAATTGAATGATTATGTTTACAATATGCCAACTTTATACATCTATTTAAACCCATCTCTTTTACACACAACTCTACACATATACACTTATTTCCAATCTCTTGACAAAATCCACAAGTAAGAGAAATTCAAGGTGGTCAAGAAAGTTTTGGTCCATTTACTACTACACTTCATTTTAATCTTTTAAAAGGTAAGTATATCTTATGTTTTTATGAAAAGTAAGTATGTTTTTATGAAAGGTAAATATACCTTATGTTTTTATGAAAAGTAAGTATGTTTTTATGAAAGGTATTACTTTATGTTTTTATGAAAAGTAAGTATGTTTTTATGAAAGGTAAATACACCTTATGTTTTTAAGAAAAGTAAGTATGTTTTTATGAAAAGTAAAATACATTATGTTTTTAAGAAAAGTAAGTATGTTTTTATGAAAAGTAAATATACCTTATGTTTTTACGAAAATGTTTGGATCATTGCTATGAAATCAATCTCACAAGATTTCTATGGGTCCCATATGATATGTTTATGATTATGCTAAGGGGACCGGAGTTTAGTAGCGCTACACATAAGAATTCTTGTCATCTAAGTTCGGTAAAACTCTTGTGTCTCTCTATGTTTATGAGGATTTCGATCCTATCCTATGTTATGATGAAAATGATCCATATGCTTTCGAAAGAAAATTATGCTTGGTATACTTACTGGGATTTTATAAATCTCACTCCACGATATTTACCATTTTCAGATAATTGAAGGTTCGAGGCGGTCAACATGGAAGTGGAAAAAGTGGTTAAGATTGATGAGATAATTATGTTGAACTTTATGTAAGAAAATTATGTTCTATTTTTATTCACAAATTAAATTATGGGATTCTAATTATTCTTTTGAATAATTTTACATTACTATTTAAGTCTCGATAATATGATATGAGTCACTTTTAGTGGCACTCGAATGGTCGAGAATTCGGGTCGTCACAGAGAGGTTGATCCCAATTAGGGATATAACCAAGTAGTGGGAGAAGAGGAGAATGGTAGATGAGAAGGTTGATGCCTTCAGTGCAAGGCTTATGGCTGTGGGTTTGTGAAACCCTTCTCGCCAATTGCCATGCGAAAGCTTGCTTGGATCTTTTATCCATTGTCATTCATTGTGAAAATGAGGTACGACAGATGGATGTCAAGAAGTTGTTTCTTGAATGCATCTTGAGGAAATCATTTACAAAGTTTAACCTGATGAGTTCATACTAGAGACCATGAAAGTAAAGTTCATGACTTACAAGTTTCCAACTTTGGATTTGGGTATTTGTTCAAGATATGGAACATAGAATTTGATCGAACGATTGTGATACATGTTCTTGATCAAAATCTTGATATATCTTAAGTATACTCGTGTATACAGAAAGATGAGACAGTTTTCATGACTATTTATTTGAATGAAACTCTACTTATGTGTGAGAGTATCTTCATTAAATAGTAGTTGGCTCCATCAATTAGACTTGAAGGCCTTGTAGATGACTGTCTATTTTTTTCTAGACATCCGTACTTTTCGGAGTGGGAGAAAAATGAAATAGAATAGTCTCAAGTTTCATGTAGTAATAAGATACTATATATATTTGCAATATTGAATTCTTGAAAGGAATAATGTTATTTGTGGACTTTATCTATCTTATGAGTATTCTCCTAAGACTCATGGTAAGATAGAGAAGGTTCCTTATGCTCCGGCTATAGGAAGCCTTACTTTGCACTAGATAGGTCATATCTTATGCTGGAGATATTGTTGGTGATTATTAGTTTGATCCAGGATCAGATCATTGAATAGAGGTAAAGCATATACTGAATCGTTTTCGAAAAATGAGTAAATATTTGCTTATCTATTCAGTTTGTGATCTGATGATTAAAACTAATTAAGATCTGATTTGACTAGGACTCTTGAGAGTCGTCAAAATTGGAATATAACTGGGAGATAATGTGGTTAATTGGTTGGGTATAACACAATCTTGGATTGTTTGTTATACAACCGTGACTCACATCGAAATGCGTCATCATCTTGGTTGAGAACATAATCATTAATGTAATGATGATGTTGACAAGATGGATGATTTGATTTTCATGTATACTCTAAGGGCAAGTGGGAGATTGTTGGAATTATATATGCCCATAGAGTATAATTCATGACATTTAAAATAAAATATTAATTGATTGTATTAATATGAAGTTGCATTTGTCCACGGGTCGATTTGATATTACAAATTGAGTGTTTCAGTTGCTAAACACAGAAAGATTCAATTTGTGATTCGATCTAAAGTTAATGTTCACGATCAGTAAATAAATATGGACAATTTATTTTGATAAGATCGTCTCGATTTTATTAAAGTCTATCTTTGACTTTGGTAATAAAATTGAGAGTACGTTTGGAACGTATTAGACGGGACCACGTGAAATTAATTTGTGACATTGACCATACAAATTTAATTTCACTTGATTATCGTACGTGGGACCTTAATCCTAATCGGATAATGGACTTCGATTACTAACTTGAAGCTCTTTGAGGTATCAATGGGTGAGATCAAATTGCTGATCAATATCTCGGTACTTTGGGAATTAAAGTGAACTAACGAGGAACATATATTCGTATTATGGAATCCGTCACCTTTTAGGTATGATCATAATCTCACTGGTTCTTCTAGTGGACAGTTGAATCTGAGCTCAGTAATTCGACAGTGACTGTTGAATTCTATGATGTGATGGGATCACATCGAACTGTCAGATAGAAGATGAGAGTTGAGAATTTATGAATATTCGGAGAAGGGCATTTTGGTCATTTTAACTTGCTCCGAATATTCGAGTTGATCGACGGGGGTAACATGTAAGAACGATAAGTCAGATGATATAATTATTGATTAATTGTTTCAGTAATTTCAATTTTACTAAGAGTGCAATCTCGTTCTTTTAGTGGAATAAAACGTGATTAATAAATTAATTTTGACTGATCAAGAGTTGATCGGGTCATAATTAATTTATTGGAGCTTAGTTTAATTGGGTCCGATCAGGTTCCCTCGGTGGCTTCACTATAATGGGTTTATACAGGCTTATTACTTGTATTGGGTTGTGCAGAAATGGGCCTGGGTTATGGTACTAGGCCTGGTAGGGTTTTGGAGTGTAAAGAGGTTACAAATAGTCTCCAAAGACTATTTTTCTTAACCTAATTGGAAAAGTGGCGAGACACACTAAAGTGTGTAGTGTGTGTTTCCTCTTTACAAAGAAACTCTAATCCTAGTTTAACCTTGGTCTTGAGAAAGGTGGTCCACACACCTGCACAGCTGCCATTGGAGAACACCGAGGAAAGCTTGAGGGTTTGAAGCTTTGGTGAAATCAAGAAGCAGCGAAAAAAGATTATTGTAAAGCACGCTACAAGGGTAATATCTCTTTCTTTTTGTGTCCACAAAATTATTTATTCTAAGTTGAATACATAGAACAGAAAATCCTGTAACGGGATGATCTATCACAAGAAATCAATTTTTGTAAGTAGAACAACCTGGGTTCCCAACACCATTCATACTTGCATCACAACTGAAATAGGTATTTTATGTTCCTGATCCTTCCGATACTAAGTGGTCAGTTGTCCTTCAACTTAAGCGACGTATTGTTGTCATTGGTGATGTGGTGGATGAAGAAGACTATGACCACTTTGATGAAACCCCTCCATCATCTATTTGGTATACAAAGGGTGCAACTTTAGAGGAAGAAAACCTTGAAACGAATTACATGTGTTGGGATCATGAAGAAGGATTGTGGATTGACCATTGTTCATGATATTAGTTGTGTAAGGTCATTTACATTCTTATAACTTTGTAGTATTGTTTATATATATATATACTCTATTGTAATATTGTGGATTTTAATATTGTTTATATTGGTAACACTAATTAATATGCTACATATTTTTTTCTGTTGTCATACATGTAGGTATGTTGAATAGTAACCTTCAAAGTCATGGCTAGTTCTTCAAGTTCATCTGATCATGATCAGCCCATTAGCCAAAAGAAAAACACTAGAGGGCCAACAACTTGCAAAAAGATGAAGAAGAAGGTGCAAGAAGTGAAAGTCATTGAATTTGATGAGTGCAATAGACCGATCGAACCATATAAGAAGAACTTCAAGTCTTATCATGGGTCTTTGGTCCATATTCAAGTTGATATAAATAGTAGTGACTTGCACCAAGTTGATCAAGGCCTTAAGAACATGATTTGGGAAGATATTAAGGTATCTCTCTCTCTCTCTCTCACACACACACATAGTTAATTAGTAATTAATCTTTTTGAAATAGCAATGCATATTATTGTTGTATTTTAGAGGAAGTTCAACATACTCGATGACAACATGAAAAAAACTATTTTGAGAGTTACTAGTTCGCGTTGGAAAGACTTCAAAACAAGGTTGGTGCATGAATTCATCAACAAGGAGCACCCAAGATACACATCACCTACTCAGCTCTACGATTTCTTGATGAAGGAACAATGGAAAATATTCAAAAAAGAACGTGAGATTGAGTTTTCAAGGCCTGTATAATGTAACAATTCTTATTCATTTTTTATACTGAGTTGAAAGACTTAAAGTTTGTGGTTTTTCTTTTTTTTTTTTTATAAGGAAAAAAGTCGGAAGACTAGGGAAAGGCAACTGCAGAATGAGCATCCACAATTTTTAGGCCAAGCTGGTTATGTTGGGATGAGGCCAGAGTGGCTTCAAACAGACCCACTGTCTTTTGCATCTTCTTGTGGGTCAATTAGCTCATCCATGTTAAGCCAAGATCGCAGTTTAGATTGGGTTAGAACAAGATCCAAGAAGAAAGACGATGGAACCTATTACATCCCCAACGAGAAAACGAGAGAGGTGTATGAAAAAATTGTTAGTATGACCTCCCATTTTTTCAAGTTGTGATGACGAGCTTCATACAGTAGCTAGAGGGACGATGTTTCCATCTGGACCTGAAACTGTGGTACACCATCAACCACTCTTGACTGATCATGTTAACGTGACAGTTGATGATGTTGTACGTGGTGCAAAAGCATATCCTATTCCAGGGCCATCTCAATATCATACCACAGTGGGAGAAGCTATTGGAAGCTTCAATCAATGGCCTCAACATCTGGTTATGTTAGGAGAGGTAATAATTTCTAATTATATAAAAGTTTCTTTCAAAATTGTTTACTTTGATATTTATATGAGAAGAGTTATGATGACAACAATTTTCTAAATGCATGAAGAGTCACTGAAAAAGGCAAAAAAAGTCAATAAACAAAAAAAGGGCCAAAGTTCTGAAATGTCATCTACTCGACGATCTTCGCTTGGTGACGATGAAACGTTATAATGTTTGGGTGATGATTGCAAAAGGTTGCACAATGCGGTCATTCAGACACCTGTTGGTATTGACTTTTTCACTATGCCTTTAGATGCAAATGTGTTTCATCACATGAACAACACATATATTTACGTTACAATCGACGACATCGCCGACTTGCTTAAAATGGAGTGGTTGAATATATCTATCCTGCAAATACACACGATGTAAGACTGCTTAACACAAATTTATAAATTCCATTTATATTTTCATCATTTGTTTATTTAATGGTTTAATTATTTTTAGGTACCTACATGAGTTGTGTGAGAAATTCGGTGTCAAGTCGGTTGGATTTATGTGTCCGTAAGAAATTGCGTCAATTAAGGTGAAAAATAATTTTGACAGCGTCATTACCTATATGGCTAAAACCATGCGGAGCTTGCAATATAAGCAATATATTCTCACACCTACTTTCAAGAGTAAGATTATTAATATTCATATTTCTTACTTAGTTTGAATCATTTGGCATTTAAAGTTGTATTTATATGTTCATAATATGTAGGAATCATTGGATGTTGCTTGTGATTTTTTCTCAATCTAATACTGTGTACTTTTTGGATTCAGCGGGGTCAAATAAGCGTAAAATACAAATCAGACCAGCATTGAATACATAAGTATTTATATATTTCCTTGATCATGTTTTTTATGTAGTATGTGGTGGATAAGTTTTGATAGTTTCCATATAGAATAATTATTATCGAGTTTGAGGTGAAATTGATGTGTTTGTGTTGTGATTATTGATAAGTTAAGATAGTTTTTAATGTCAAGGTCTCTCTACATGTTAGTTATATTCAATTTATAGGGAAAATTCTGCCAAAATTTCTGTATAAATGTTTATCATTCATATTTATTGAAATTTTAGGGCTCTTAAAACATTCTGGATATATGGTGGTAAGAGCAGTATAGGCAATATAAATTGGAAACAAATTGCGATATGTCAATTTAAAAGTTATTACAAACTCCAGAATACTTAGTTCTCTCTCTCCACACACACACACACACACACACACACACACACACACACTAATAATATTACTAATAGTTTTAATGTGAAAACTTCAGTGTCCTTAGCAATCCGGATGCTCTAAATATGGCTATTATATTATGAGAAACATGTATGAGATAGTCACACAATATTTTCAATTGACTTCTTTAGATAAGGTATTATAATTATTGAATACTACGAATTGTTTAATAATAAATTTATTAGTTATTAAGAAATAACTAATAATTTATCTTAAGTGTTTGTAGGCATTTTATCAAGATTCTTACTCAATGGAGGAGATGGACGAGATTAGAAATTTATGGGATAAATACTTCTATGAATCTTGTATGTAAATTTTCATTTTTTATGTTAATATATATATGAATATTTGTAATAACTATCATTAATATTAATGTAAATTGACTTATATAATTTTATCATGCATTAGTGTTGATTATTTGTTGGTTGTTGATAGTTACATTTGACGATAAGATCAAATATAAAATAAGAAATAGGATTAAAAAATTAGAATATGTGTCGGTTGTAGTGTACAACCGACGCATATTCTATTTTTTTTTTCACTATATGCGTCGGTTTGTTATACAACCGACGCATATTCCCTTTACCTTATACGTACGTTTGTGCCAAATGCATCACTTCCAAAACCGACATGTATTGTCGTTTACAACCGACACCAACGACTGAAAATGTACTTGTGTATCGTCCCACGAAGACAATATTATTCGAGTATATGTTTAAATTAATCAATCCTAAAACTAATAATAAAAAATATTTTTTTTTGTGTTTGGTCTAATGAAAATTAAAATGAACAACTAAAGAAACAACTTGCAAATATGTGAGTGAGAATCAAGATTTAAGTTTTCTTATAAAGCGAAAGTTTTGGAACTACATGATATAACCTTATAAGTTACCATATTCAATTCCCCATCCCAATCTTCTTCTTAAAGTAGTATTTAATCGAATTTATAATTGTATCTAATTTCCCCCTTGAGTTTACATTAGTTCTACCTAATTATATCAACCACATATCTCTATGTTAGGTCAAAATAAGACCTAATTAAATGCATTCAAATATAGGAATTAATTCTTGTAATGATCACAACCAAAACTATGTATCTCAACCTTTGTTAAATTACCAAAATTTATTACATGGTCTAGATTTGTAACCAACCTATCAACTAATTATAACAAAAAATCAATGAATTAGTGATCAAATAATTCATACATTAAGAAAAAAATAAATTCAATACATAAAATTAAAGCACAAAACTAGAAAATTTAATTTATCACACATAATTGGAGAAAAATAAGAAATCATTAGAACTGAATACGTAACCAGGTTTTAGAATTAAATTGAGAGGGAGAAGAAGTTCTTGCACTAAGAACTAATCTCCTAGTCTTGAAAATCTCAAATCCTAGCTTTCTAATTGTGTTATTGAATTTCTCTCTTTTGACGTTTATGATATGATATGATAATAGATTGCCCTACTTGAAATCTTGAAAAACCTTAAGGTTGCTTGATGCTTTCTTGTAAATCTCTATCTATTTGGTGGTGTAATATGGTGGTAATTGACCCCTCATCTTGTGTAAGGATTTAAGGCTCAGAATCAAACCACAAAGAACAAGAAAAAGTGTTAACCACAAAGAATCAAAACACTTTATTCAGAAACCATAAAAATTACGGAAACAAATCCAAAACCCAGAAATATACATAAAACTTCCAGAAATCAAAGAACTCGTACAAAGAACCACAGAGATCAACTGAGTTGCAGAAAATTCTGCCAAAACTCATAAAAATGTATACTGATTATCAGAAAATCAGTATCAACCACTATCACTAAGAATATACAAACAATATCTAAGAATTTCTGGAAGAAGTATGAAGAAATATGAAAGATCGGATGAGGCGATGAAAAATCGCCTACACAGAGAGAGAGAGAGAGAGTACTAGGGTTTGAGTGAAAAGGAAGCGTCTGGATCAGAATGGATGCAGTCAGAACGTCTCCTTTCCTTTTCATTACAAATGGATGACTCAGATTCATCAGAACATATCAATGGCTGAGATGAGTCCAAACCAGGTTATAAAGGTCCGGCTGAAGTGTAATGGTCCGGCTGAAGTGTAATGTATCCGGACTTGGGCCTCAAATTAAAATTGTGTAACATGGGCTCTAAAGTTGGACTGAATATTGGGCTCAATACCGGTCCATTTCCTTAATCAGATCAATTTCCCAACAATCTCCACCTCAATTGAGCTGGATTCCAGTATCTGAAAACGTAGTAAATAAGTATCAAGATTCAACCAAATTTAAAAAACTCAATGCATCTTTAAACTTATTAATAGGAATGATCTTAGTTCCTGCATCTGCAGGATTAACCTGAGTTGGAATTTTAACAAGTTTCACAATGCCTTTATCAATAATGTCTCTAATGAAATGGAATTTAACATCAATATGTTTTGACCTATTGTGAAAAACAGGATTTTTACACAGATGTAATGCACTCATGCTATCAGTACATATTTCAACTTCAGAGTCAGTAATGCAACCAATTTCAGATAATAAACCCTTTAACCATAGGAATTCCTTAACAACATCTGTAGCAGCTATATATTCTGCCTCAGTTGATGATGAGGCAACCAATTTTTGTAGCTGGGATTTCCAGCTAATACAGGAATAATTTAAAGTAAAGAAATAAGAGGATGTTGATTTCCTGTTATCAACATTTCCAGCAAAATCTGAATCAACAAAACCTTTAAGTTTAAAATCATTTTTGGTTTTAGAAAACACTAGACTAAGTCTAGCAGAACCTTTCAAATATTTCAAAAGACATTTCATAGCTTCCTAGTGCAATTCACCTGGATTGCTCATAAATCTGCTTAAAACACTTACTGCAAATGCAATATCAGGTCTGGTACAAACCATTAAATACATGACAGATCCAACTGCATTAGAATATGGCACATTTTTCATTCTAAGTAATTCATCATCAGACTTAGGACAATGCTCAACAGATAATTTAAAATGTGCAGGCAAAGGCAAAGACACAGATTTGGATTCAGATAAACAAAATTGTTTAAAACCTTTTCTATGTAATGTTTCTGGTTTAAAAACAGTTTCCCAGATTGTCTATTCCTAAAAATATCCATTCCAAGTATTCTTTTAGCATTTCCTATATCTTTCATTTCAAATTCAGAATGCAGTTTATCTTTAAGAATATTTATATCATGCATACTAGGTCCAGCAATAAGCATGTCATCCACATATAAAAGCAAGTAAATGAAATCAGTTTTACCAAGTTTAAAATAAAAACAGGAATCATATTTACTTTTCTGAAAATTTAGGCTTTGGATATAGGAATCAAATCTCTTATATCACTGCCTAGGAGCTTGTTTTAAGCCATACAAAGATTTTTTCAACAAACAAACTAAATCAGAATTTCATCCTTTTTCAAAACCTTTAGGTTGATGCATATAAATTGTTTCATCTAAAGAACCATAAAGGAAAGCAGTTTTCACATCCATTTGCTCAAGTTCTAAATCAAATTGTGCAACCAAAGCAAATAGAATTTTGATAGAGGTGTATTTAACAACAGGTGAAAATATTTCATTAAAATCAATTCCTTCTTTTTGAGAAAAACCCTTGGCTACAAGTCTAGCCTTGTACTTAGGTTTCATGCCCTTAGATTCACTTTCTTTCAGTTTAAAAATCCATTTACAGTCAATTATCCTTTTATTTACAGGTCTATTGACTAAAATCCAAGTACCATTTTTCAAAAGTGACTCCATTTCATCTTGCATAGCTGCAAGCCAAAGTTTGGAATCCTTAGAAGACACAGCTTCTTCAAAAGATTGTGGTTCAAACAAAATAGGATCAAAATATGTGAATGCAGACACAAAATCAGGATCCTCAAACCTAGGAGGAGGTCTAATCTCTCTTCTAGGTCTATCCCTAGCTAATTGATAATTTTCTAAGTTAGTTTCAGCTTCAGGGATATCAACAGGTTGTGGTTCTATGTCTGCAGGTTCATGTTCAGGTTCAGTAATGACATTTGGAGACTGTGGGGGTTGTTCCACCTGAAACTGAGTACTGGGCAGGCCATTTTCATCACCTAAATGGTCTGTACTCAGCTCATAAGCGATAAAGTCTTTTTCTTTAACAGGATCAATCAATTTTTCATTTTTGCAAGGAAAATAATTTTCATTAAAGACCACAGACCTACTCAAAATGACCATGTAACCTCCCTGTTCCCTGACCCATAACCTATAGCCCTTGACTCCTTCTCCATACCCAAGAAAAACACATTTTAAAGACCTGGAGTCAAGTTTAGTTTCAGAATGGTGTGAGTAGGCAGCACAACCAAAAACTTTTAATTTTGAAAAATTAGGAAGATAATTATTTCAGATTTGATCTGGAATCTTAAAATCAATAGCACTACAGGGAGAAAGATTTATCAAATAAGATGCAGTTTTGACTGCTTCACCCCAAATTTTTTTTGGCAAATTGGAATCAAGTAAAAGACACCTAGTTCTTTCAAGAAGTGTTCTATTCATCCTTTCAGTAACCCCATTTTGCTGTGGACTGTAGGCAACAGTCCTATACCTAAGAATACTTAAGGTGCTACAAAAAGAATCAAACTCTTGGTTACAAAATTCTAAACCATTATCAGTTCTAATAGTTTTGACTCTTTTTCCTATCAAATTTTGAACTAATGTAATCTAGTTTTTGAAAACAAACACAGTGGCATCCTTAGTTTTTAACAAGTGCACCCAGATTTTCCTAGAAAAGTCATCCACTATAAGAAGAAAATATCTGAAACCTGAAACTGAACCCACAGGAGCAGGACCCCACAAATCAGCATGCACATATTCAAGCACATCAGAAGATTTATGAATACTTTTACCAAATGAACTCTTCTTTTGTTTACCTAACACACATTTTTTACAGAAGTCAAGTTTATGCAACACATCATTACCAAATACACCTTTGGTTTCAAGTAACTTAAGTCCTTTTTGACCTATGTGTCCTAATCTTTTATACCATAACTCATTTTTATTCAAGTCAGACATAGCATTAAAAGACTTAGCATAAACAGGCAAGGCATTCAGCATATAGATCCCATTTATTTTAGGAGTACTCATAATCAGGCATTTATTTTTGAAAATACTCAAAAAACCATTTTGCATTCTAATCTCAAAAGATTCAGAATCTAGAACACCAAGATAAATTAAGTTCCTTTTCAAATCAGGAACATATCTAGTTTTATTTAAAGTAAGAGTTTTGTTATTATCAAGTTGTAACTAAACCTTTCCAATACCTTTCACATCACATGAAATATTATTGCCAAGTTTCATAGAACCAAAGCAATTATCACTGAAATTAACAAACATATCATTTTCAGGACACATGTGAAAGGTGCATCCAGAATCTAAAATCCATTCATTCTTATTATCTGACTCAGTAGTGACATAAACCACCCCATTATTATTATTATCTTACACTGCAGCCTCAGTCTGATTACTGATTCCCTGTTCATTTTTCCTTTTAAAACAATATTTAATATGATGTCCAGGTTGGCCACAATAAAAGCAAATTCTAGGTGGTTTATCTATATTTGCAGTACCAGCATTATTATCCTATGTTCTAAAATTGTTCTGGTTTCTGAAATTATTATAATTTTTAGCATTATTATCTTGATTTCTGAAACCAGACTGACTTCTAAAGTTACTGTCTCTAGGCCTATTGAAATTGCCCTTATCTTGAAAATTTCCCTTTACAAGCTTGTTATTCCAATCCCTATTGTTGTTAGAATTATTCCAATTTTTATTGAAATTAGTTCCAGCTTTATTCAGCCTAGGAGAGTTCTTCTTCCTAGAGGTACCTACCACATTATAGGCTTCCTTAGGATTATTTTTAAACTCTAACTCTTTATTCTTAAGGGATGTGTGAACAATCTCAGTGGTCAACTTCTGTCCCCCATACTCTAAAGCATTCCTCAAATCTTTAAACTTATCCCCCGTAGCATTCAATAAACAAACAACTTTTTGTTCATCAGTAAGTTTTTCATCACAGTTTAATAAACTTTGTGTGATCTTAGTAAACCTACTTATGTTCTCTTCTATATCCTTAGATGGATCAAATTTAAAAGAGAAATATTATTTCCAGAGAAAACACTTATCAAGCAAGGACACAATATCATAAAGTTCTTCCAACCTATCCCACAATTCCATTGTAGTTTTAGTCTTGCCTACTTGTCTAATGACATTATCAGATAAGTGTAAAAATAAAGTGCTCCAAGCAGTTTCATCCATTTCAAGTTGTTTGTCCTGTGGGGTATCAAGGGGCCAGGATTTATCAATAGCCTTAGCACATTTCATTTGAAGTAGTAAAGCTCGCATTTTTTGGCTCCAGAGGTTGAAATCCCCTTTGTCATTCCATATTTCAACATCTACCTTGACAGTAGCCATTGAAATAATGACCAAGATTTTGAAAATATTTCAAGTTATGGAGCTTTAGTAGTTCAAAGAACAAGTAATCAGGCAGAAGACAATAATGCAGGTCACAATCACAAAGTAAGACAATAACACAAAGTCAAGAATTTGTATTCAAGAATGTTCACTAATGTTCAGAACACAGTATTCAGTAAACAAAGTAATCAAGGTGATCACAATTCAACAATTCAATTACTCAATCAAGAAATTACACAAAACAGTATACAAATAAAAGCTGTCCTTCCAGTATATCCCTCAACCTATACTGGATATTCCCACACTCCCTCAGATTCCCGGATTCTCAATGAAATCCTGGACAAAGGTAAGCTAGGGGTCCAAGTTATAGGCTTCAACGGAGAGATTTGGGAGAGAACAGGAAATTTGAAGAAATCAAATTTACAGCATAAGACTGCAGTAATTGAATAATATCACCTGATTGCAGATTTTTATTAAGCTATTGCAGCTTCCACAAGGAATCAGAATCCCAGAAGTCCAGGGCCACAAAGTATCAATATCAATTATCCACCACAAAGAATTAATCCACAAAGAAATATCACCAGTATCCACCACGAAGGATCAATCACCAAGAACAATGTAGGATCTATATGTGACCAGAATATTTTATAGAAAATATTCTGTGTCTCAAGATCCTCAGTAATGTGGACTCAGAAATAAGATCCAGATACACAAAATTTCAGAAACCCTAAATTTAAAATAGGTTTCAGTAAGAATAGAATCCACGAAGTTTTAAAAGATTTTATATAAAAATCTTTAAAAGAAATTTTGAATCTGAAAGATTTTAAACAAAATTTTCAGAAATCAAAAGTGATATACTGTTAGGGTTTGTAAAAAACGACTTAAGAAAATAAAAAATTTCTTAAAAGTTTAAACGGTTCAGAAACCCTAAAATCATTTGAAGAAGTAAGATCCGTTTCCAGAAAACCCTATATCCAAAAAATAAATTTCTGGATCTACCAGATCTGAGTCAAATCCACCGGGTTTTTCAAAGAACCCTAAGGCTCTGATACCACTGTAAGGATTTAAGACTCAGAATCAAATCACAAAGAACAAGAACAAGTATTAACCACAAATAATCAAAACACTTTATTCAGAAACCATAAAAATTACAGAAACAAATCCAAAACCCAGAAATATACATAAAACTTCCAGAAATCAAAGAACTCGTACAAAGAACCACAAAGATCAACTGAGTTGCAGAAAATTCTACCAAAACTCATAAAAATGTATACTGATTATCAGAAAATCAGTATCAACCACTATCACTAAGAATATACAAACAATATCTAAGAATTTCTGGAAGAAGTATGAAGAAATATGAAAGATCGGATGAGGCGATGAAAAATCGCCTACACAGAGAGAGAGTATTAGGGTTTGAGTGAAAAGGAAGCGTCTGGATCAGAATGGATGCAGTCAGAACGTCTCCTTTCCTTTTGATTACAAATGGACGGCTCAGATTCATCAGATCAATGGCTGAGATGAGTCCGGACCAGGTTATAAAGGTCCGACTGAAGTGTAATGGTCCGACTGAAGTGTAATTGTAGCGCCCCGAGTTCCGTATACCCGATTCACTACGTCATTTTCTGTCTAAATTTTTCGAATAATATTTTTGCGGAAGAAATAATTGAAATTCATTTTTGGCAACATTAAATAAACTGTAATGGCCGCTAAAATTGAAAACATTTATGAAACCATTTGAAATAGTAAATCGAACCATTAATATTGTAAAGAAATTGCCAATATCATAATTTCTCAAATAAATGAACTTCTCTAAATTATTCGATTGTTTGGAAAATACGGAAATCATTAACGTCAAACTTTCAACCGTTCAACGATTATTGCCACCATCATTCATCGCTCGCCACCGTCTCCGCAATCTGCAAAACTGTTAAAAAGTAGGGTGAGTATTTCATGGGGGAAATACTCAGTAGACTCATCGCGAATTAATTTAATTTATAAGATGATTAAACACATAAATCCCGGCTCTTTATAAAACGGGCATTGATAGAGCTTCTTTATAAAATTGCTCTTGATAAAACTCATATTGTGCATTACAGCACGGGACATATTTTGCAAATCATAGGCTCTTTGAAAACAGCTCTTTGAAAACCATATACTTATAAAAACATTTTAATTATGCCAAGCATAATTTCTTTTGAAAGCATAACATAAGATAGGATTGAAATCCTCATAAACATAAATAGACACAAGAACTTTACCGAACTTAGGTGGCAAGAATTCTTATGCAGTAAAATCATAATAACAGTAAGTTTTCATCATAACATAGGATAAGATCGAAATCCTCATAAATATAAGAATTTTACCGAACTTAGGTGGTAAGAATTCTTATGTAGTAAGTATACCAAGCATAATTTTCTGAAATTCATAGGGATCAATTGCATCATAACATAAGATAGGATCGAAATCCTCATAAACATATGCGACAGGAATTTTACCGAACTTAGGTGGTAAATCCTCATAAACATATGGAAAGATAGGAATTTTACCGAACTTCGTGGCAAATCCTCATAAACATAGGAGACACAAGAATGTTACCGAACTTAGGTGGCAAGAATTCTTATGTGTAGCGCTACTAAAACTCCGGTCCCCTTAACATATCATAACTTATCATATGGGACCCAAAACAATCTTGGTAGATTGATTTCATAGCAATGATCCAAAAAAACATTTTCGTGAAGCATAGGGTATACTTACTTTTCGTAAAAACATAAAGTATATTTTCTTTTCATAAAAACATACTTACTTTTCATAACAACATAAGGTATATTTACCTTTCATAAAAACATACTTGTTTTTCTTAAAAATTGACTTTCACAAGTCACATGACATTCATATGAAATCATAATTTAAATCAATTAATAAGTGCGAGTCTACCTCAAATCCGACGAGTGCAAAGTTGAGCGGGAATGACTTCTTTAAATTCTCCGTACGCTTCGTCTTAGCCAATAAGTCACTTTAGTATATCGAATATATAGTTCAAAATGATAAATTATAATTTGAGGACTAAAATTGATGTTTTGAAAGTTGAGGGACTAAAATGAATACTTTTGAAAGTTCAGGGACTAAAATAGATACTTTGAAAGTTGAGGGACTAAAATGTAAATCTTTTTAAAACTTGGGCTTAAAAGTAAATCAGCAGGGACTGAAATAATAGATTTTAAAAATGAAGGGCTGATTAAGACTCATTTAAAACTTAAGGGCTGAAATTAAAAAGATTTAAAGCTGAAAGGACTGAATTGAAACAAATTAAAACTTCAGGACTAAAGTTGCAAATTTCCGAAAGTTTATAATATTTAAAATAATCAGATTCTCATTTCTCTCTCTCACTTTACTGTCTCTCGAAATCGAACCAGAGAGAAGAAAGTTGCGATCCACGTCGCTGGCGGCAATTTGCCGGTGAAATGCCCTGGTCGAGCGGCGGCGGTCAGAGTATGGTGCGAGTGTGAGGAAAATAGAGATGTTTTGGGTGGTTGGACGTGCAAAACCGAGGCAAATAACGAGGTTGTTGTTTGGTGATTGCCCGACGATACTCCATTCAAAATAGGTTAGTGACTGAGGTGTGTATCTGGGTTTCACTTAATTCTTGTTTTGGTTTTGATTTGGGTTCGATTTGAGCTGGTTGGAGGTGGCTGATTCGAAAATGGGTGATGAGTTGGTGGTGGTTGAAATGGTGAAGAAGGTAGCGATGGCATTGGGTGTTGACTCGTGGCTGCAAGCGGCGGCTGTAGTGTTTGGCAGCTAGTTGATGGTCGGCGAACTGGTGGTGAAAGGGCCGTAAATGGTTCGACAGTGGTGATGTTCATGATTTTGGCGTTGGCAGTGTTGTGGTTGAAAAATTGAGATGGCTATGGTGTATGAAATTTGATTTCTTGTGGTGCAGTGTTAAATTGGATGATGGAGATTCTGCAGTGAGGTTTGGATTGTGATTTCAGACAGTTGGCAGTGAATTTCCGGTGGTGATAAATTCTTAGTAGTGAATTGGTGATGGAGGTGATGATCACGCAGAGAGTTGAGATTTGCAGGCGTGCTGGGAATTGAAAATGACAAAGAAGGCTGGTGGTTAGACTGATGATTCCAAACATGAAGGTGGGATGAAGGTATCTTTAAAGGAGAAAAGAAAGGAAAAGAAGAAGATTAATGGAGAATAAAAATCATTATGTTTAGTAGACACATGGGGTAGGATTGAATTGTGATAGCTTTGATTAATTGGTAGTGGTGTTCTTTGTTAGGTATAATAATAATAATGATGATAGTTTGTATGTGCAGGACGGAAGAATGCAAATTGAGTTTGATGTGGGTGAAGATATTGATTATTCAAATGATGGTGATATAGTGGATTGAAAGTGTGATAGGTGGAGTTGGTGAGGATGTGATGAGCATGATGAAGAACATATAAAATTAGAGGAAGAGATGTAGATAGTTAGGTATTAAGAAAAGTGGGAAAACATGGGGAATAATTAGTTGGTTTGTTGATGATGATGTTTTTGGACTGAAAATACATTTGAGAATAAATAGATTTTGAGATAAAATCGAATTACGTATTTGGACTTGAAATAATTTGAATAAGGAAAATTGAGATATTTTAATAAATTTGGAATTCAAAATGATTTTGAAAATAATACTTTGAATAAATAATTAAAATAACATAATTTTAGAAATTCGAATTTTAATTTAAAATCGAACAAATTCGATATTTCTTGACTTGGCTAGACGAATCCGTCGCGGCGTTAATTTCAAAACAATGAGTGAAATAGTAGCGACACAATTTTCTAAATATTAAAATAATTATAAAATTGCGTAAAAATTCTGGGTCGCTATAATCTTACCCCCTTAAAATAATTTCGTCCTCGAAATTAAACTTACTTGATCTTATGATTTCTGAATACTTAATCAGAATCTCTTCTTCTTCTTCTCTTATGTAGCATCATTGCTACCATATTTAACCCAACCATATTTAACCAACTGGACTCTGACTAAATGCATCACTTTGTTTTCTCAAGAGCATGGACTTTTTCTATAGACATATGTGTCTACTCAAAAATTCTTCTGAATCAAAATGAAATTTCCCAATCGTATGTGATATTTCACCATATCTTGTAGTATTCATGTAACTTGTCACTTATCATCGTATCATGTGACCTCAAATATTCGTATATATCTCTAAAATTTCAACAAATCTTTACTGATATATCATATCATAAAAAAATTTCCTTTCTTCTTATCATCGAATATTTCCAAAATAATCAAAGAATTACCTGAATATTCTCTCTACGTAATATACCCAATAACATATCAACATAATATCATCAACTTATCTTTCCAATATTTGTAACCCAAAATTCAGTAAACAAATATCTCCAAAAACTAAGATTCTATACTTAAATGTCACCATATTTCCTGCAAAGTATTTCTTTCACTTGTATATACGTATGAATTCTGATTCAATACGGTACTCATTTTACTTTCCACGTATCATCACATTATACCAAGATTATCATTATTATAACAAAATATCAGTACCCATAATCCAAGAAAAATATTCCAAATCTCAAATCCCATCATCAAATCTTTCTTTTATCAAGAAAGTGAACGGCGCATTACTTCTTGTCTCCTCTTTTCATTAAAATAATCCTGCGCTTTCTTGCTGGTCACAACATCACGCGGATTCACTCAGATCCTTTACGCTTTTAAATAGTTCATGCTGGGAAGAGGTTAGATTCATCAAACAATGGATATCATCCTTTCTAACATTCGCAAGTATTATTCCAATCTTCCTATGAATGATCTGAGAAAGATCTATAGAATAAGACTCGAAAGGTTGAGGTTGCTGATGACTCATGGTATTCCAGAAGATGTTCGCTGGTTGATCGAAGCAAAGGTTCGACTATCTGGTGAATTACCATCAACATTTCCAAAGCACATGCCTGGTTTAGGCAAAAGCACGTTTGCAAAGAAACGAAGAGCAAAAAGATTGGGTGGTTGCTACAAATGTGCTCGATGGAACTGTAATACTCGTTGCAAATCAGTAGGATATTCTTCTACTAATCGGGATGATAAAATCGAATTCATAAAGGGTGGACTGAGTAAGGAGTCTTTGGATGATATTCGACTGACTCTTGAGACGCACCCAAGTGGTTATGTGCAACGTGAACTTCTCTCCTTATACGCTCAGTTTAACGAGGACAAAAATCGTTATAGTCTCCAAAATATAATAGCAAAAGATCCTGTTTGCCAGTCTGTTTTACAAAATGAGGCTTCTGGCAGTTCAGCAATGATATAAGGTAAATCTTTTTAAAATATTTTGCTGTTTTCTTTCACGCGTTTTGGAAATAAAAAAAAAAAATATTTTCCTTTCTCGAGTTTTTGATAAAGCTGGAAATAAATATATTTTCCTTTTCTCGAGGTTTGATAAAGCTGGAAATAAATATATTTTCCTTTTCTCGAGGTTTGATAAAGCTGGAAATAAATATATTTAATCGCCGAAAGGTGACAGCCTCGATACGATAAAAATATTCAAAAGTGGGCTGATTTTGTCAAAAGTAAATCTTTACTTTTTCAGAATCAATCAAAAACAGTAAATTTTTCCGGCTTTAAATAGTCAAACATATTTCATAGTTCAGGCATCCCAAAATCACATCTTCTTCGTAAGTTTTCCTTTCTTTACTATCAAAGATGGAAGCACCAAAACTTCGACAGATCAAAACTATTTGTGTATTTTGTGGATCAAAAGTGGGGAAAGGCTTCGGTTATCTAGAAGCGGCTGTAGATCTTGGAAAGAAACTGGGGGAAAAAGGTATCACTCTTGTATATGGGGGTGGTAGCAGTGGTCTAATGGGTTGTGTTTCCCAATCTGCTCTTGCAGAGAAATCAAAAGTAATCGGTGTCATACCTGTCCCTTTGGTAGATGTTGCAGGCAAAACACGAGGGCATGAAGTTCAAACCTTATCCATCCATGAACGCATAACTTGTATGCTATATGGTTCTGATGCCTTTATAGCCCTGCCCGGAGGTTTTGGTACCTTAGAAGAAATCTTTAACATTACCTCGTGGGCTCAACTAGATCTCCATACTAAGCCTATTGGGCTTCTGAATGTTAACAATTTCTTTGATGGTTTGTTAACCTTTCTTGATTATGCTGTGGAACAGGGATTCATCTCTCCATTTTCCAGAAGGCTTCTTATTTCTGCTCCTACTATTGATGAACTACTGGATAAGCTGCAGTCATATATCTCAATACAAGATCCAGCAGGGGTTAAGATAGATTGGTCGCAAGGAAGGGGAATCAAGCGAAAATGGAGTCCGGTTAATGTAAATTTAACTCTGTGAATCTTAGAATAGGTGGGGGTAGAGTACGGAGTATTCTCACTCTCGAGACACCCCTCCATTTACTAGGATTTCCTTAATGTTTAAATCTTGTGTGTATCTCAAAAGTTCCAGGTGGTAGATTACGGAGTATTCTTACTCTCGAAACACACCTCTTTGAAGGTTTCTTTATTTCCTCAAAAGATCAGAGGTGGTAGGATACGGCTACTCCGGAAACACATCTCTCATTTTGAGGATTATCCCATGCTTCTCTCGTTTGCTTTTGTGTGTTTCATGTATTTCCTTTCCAGTGTGACTCTTGTGTGTTCTCCTTATGAGAAAATAATAAAATCTCTGCTATCATCTACTAAATCTCGTTTGTGATGTAAATGAACTTGCATGTCTAACCTTAATTCCTTTAGTAGATGCTTATCATATCATGCTCTTAATTCCAAACGATAAAAATTCTAGGCAGAGTTTCCCTTGTAATTTGGACTTATCCAAACCATAAGCATACTTCATAACTCACAATAATAAATAACTCCACATTTAATCACAACGATAAAAAAATATTGAAAACGATTCCAATACTTCAATATCATCAAAATATCTCATAATTCAATTCATAATTCCTCAACATAACAATTTCAAATCATATTTTTCAATATCACAATATCACTTCCTTCCATACCTTAATTGGCTCAAAAGACTTCTCATAATTATAAATATATACCATAAATCATATTCCCTTATGCTCAACACTCGTTTTCTTTCTTAAAAAAAATTTCTCATAATCATACATTAAAGCATATAAGTTATGACAAAGCATAACAACATCATTATTTTCGAAAGATACATTCTTATTTCTCATAAATCATAAGTATCCGAAATACTCTTCATTCTTTCTCATAATTCAATAAAATGAGTATTCGAAATACTGAAATAACTTTAAACATCATAAACTTCTTTACCTCGGAGTTGGTGGAACGAATGATGGCAGTGGCAATCTTCATCAATAAAATTTTATAATGGAAAATATTTCTTGAAAATTCTTTTTGAAAATTTTTCCAGTCTACAGAAACGCAGACTAGCTCTGATACCAACTTGTAGCGCCCCGAGTTCCGTATACCCGATTCACTACGTCATTTTCTGTCTAAATTTTTCGAATAATATTTTTGCGGAAGAAATAATTGAAATTCATTTTTGGCAACATTAAATAAACTGTAATGGCCGCTAAAATTGAAAACATTTATGAAACCATTTGAAATAGTAAATCGAACCATTAATATTGTAAAGAAATTGCCAATATCATAATTTCTCAAATAAATGAACTTCTCTAAATTATTCGATTGTTTGGAAAATACGGAAATCATTAACGTCAAACTTTCAACCGTTCAACGATTATTGCCACCATCATTCATCGCTCGCCACCGTCTCCGCAATCTGCAAAACTGTTAAAAAGTAGGGTGAGTATTTCATGGGGGAAATACTCAGTAGACTCATCGCGAATTAATTTAATTTATAAGATGATTAAACACATAAATCCCGGCTCTTTATAAAACGGGCATTGATAGAGCTTCTTTATAAAACTGCTCTTGATAAAACTCATATTGTGCATTACAGCACGGGACATATTTTGCAAATCATAGGCTCTTTGAAAACAGCTCTTTGAAAACCATATACTTATAAAAACATTTTAATTATGCCAAGCATAATTTCTTTTGAAAGCATAACATAAGATAGGATTGAAATCCTCATAAACATAAATAGACACAAGAACTTTACCGAACTTAGGTGGCAAGAATTCTTATGCAGTAAAATCATAATAACAGTAAGTTTTCATCATAACATAGGATAAGATCGAAATCCTCATAAATATAAGAATTTTACCGAACTTAGGTGGTAAGAATTCTTATGTAGTAAGTATACCAAGCATAATTTTCTGAAATTCATAGGGATCAATTGCATCATAACATAAGATAGGATCGAAATCCTCATAAACATATGCGACAGGAATTTTACCGAACTTAGGTGGTAAATCCTCATAAACATATGGAAAGATAGAAATTTTACCGAACTTCGTGGCAAATCCTCATAAACATAGGAGACACAAGAATGTTACCGAACTTAGGTGGCAAGAATTCTTATGTGTAGCGCTACTAAAACTCCGGTCCCCTTAACATATCATAACTTATCATATGGGACCCAAAACAATCTTGGTAGATTGATTTCATAGCAATGATCCAAAAAAACATTTTCGTGAAGCATAGGGTATACTTACTTTTCGTAAAAACATAAAGTATATTTTCTTTTCATAAAAACATACTTACTTTTCATAACAACATAAGGTATATTTACCTTTCATAAAAACATACTTGTTTTTCTTAAAAATTGACTTTCACAAGTCACATGACATTCATATGAAATCATAATTTAAATCAATTAATAAGTGCGAGTCTACCTCAAATCCGACGAGTGCAAAGTTGAGCGGGAATGACTTCTTTAAATTCTCCGTACGCTTCGTCTTAGCCAATAAGTCACTTTAGTATATCGAATATATAGTTCAAAATGATAAATTATAATTTGAGGACTAAAATTGATGTTTTGAAAGTTGAGGGACTAAAATGAATACTTTTGAAAGTTCAGGGACTAAAATAGATACTTTGAAAGTTGAGGGACTAAAATGTAAATCTTTTTAAAACTTGGGCTTAAAAGTAAATCAGCAGGGACTGAAATAATAGATTTTAAAAATGAAGGGCTGATTAAGACTCATTTAAAACTTAAGGGCTGAAATTAAAAAGATTTAAAGCTGAAAGGACTGAATTGAAACAAATTAAAACTTCAGGACTAAAGTTGCAAATTTCCGAAAGTTTATAATATTTAAAATAATCAGATTCTCATTTCTCTCTCTCACTTTACTGTCTCTCGAAATCGAACCAGAGAGAAGAAAGTTGCGATCCACGTCGCTGGCGGCAATTTGCCGGTGAAATGCCCTGGTCGAGCGGCGGCGGTCAGAGTATGGTGCGAGTGTGAGGAAAATAGAGATGTTTTGGGTGGTTGGACGTGCAAAACCGAGGCAAATAACGAGGTTGTTGTTTGGTGATTGCCCGACGATACTCCATTCAAAATAGGTTAGTGACTGAGGTGTGTATCTGGGTTTCACTTAATTCTTGTTTTGGTTTTGATTTGGGTTCGATTTGAGCTGGTTGGAGGTGGCTGATTCGAAAATGGGTGATGAGTTGGTGGTGGTTGAAATGGTGAAGAAGGTAGCGATGGCATTGGGTGTTGACTCGTGGCTGCAAGCGGCGGCTGTAGTGTTTGGCAGCTAGTTGATGGTCGGCGAACTGGTGGTGAAAGGGCCGTAAATGGTTCGACAGTGGTGATGTTCATGATTTTGGCGTTGGCAGTGTTGTGGTTGAAAAATTGAGATGGCTATGGTGTATGAAATTTGATTTCTTGTGGTGCAGTGTTAAATTGGATGATGGAGATTCTGCAGTGAGGTTTGGATTGTGATTTCAGACAGTTGGCAGTGAATTTCCGGTGGTGATAAATTCTTAGTAGTGAATTGGTGATGGAGGTGATGATCATGCAGAGAGTTGAGATTTGCAGGCGTGCTGGGAATTGAAAATGACAAAGAAGGCTGGTGGTTAGACTGATGATTCCAAACATGAAGGTGGGATGAAGGTATCTTTAAAGGAGAAAAGAAAGGAAAAGAAGAAGATTAATGGAGAATAAAAATCATTATGTTTAGTAGACACATGGGGTAGGATTGAATTGTGATAGCTTTGATTAATTGGTAGTGGTGTTCTTTGTTAGGTATAATAATAATAATGATGATAGTTTGTATGTGCAGGACGGAAGAATGCAAATTGAGTTTGATGTGGGTGAAGATATTGATTATTCAAATGATGGTGATATAGTGGATTGAAAGTGTGATAGGTGGAGTTGGTGAGGATGTGATGAGCATGATGAAGAACATATAAAATTAGAGGAAGAGATGTAGATAGTTAGGTATTAAGAAAAGTGGGAAAACATGGGGAATAATTAGTTGGTTTGTTGATGATGATGTTTTTGGACTGAAAATACATTTGAGAATAAATAGATTTTGAGATAAAATCGAATTACGTATTTGGACTTGAAATAATTTGAATAAGGAAAATTGAGATATTTTAATAAATTTGGAATTCAAAATGATTTTGAAAATAATACTTTGAATAAATAATTAAAATAACATAATTTTAGAAATTCGAATTTTAATTTAAAATCGAACAAATTCGATATTTCTTGACTTGGCTAGACGAATCCGTCGCGGCGTTAATTTCAAAACAATGAGTGAAATAGTAGCGACACAATTTTCTAAATATTAAAATAATTATAAAATTGCGTAAAAATTCTGGGTCGCTATAGTAATGTATCTGGACTTGGGCCTCAGATTAAAATTGTGTAACATGGGCTCTAAAGTTGGACTGAATATTGGGTTCAATACCGGTTCATTTCCTTAATCAGATCAATTGCCCAACATCTTGTCAAGGTTAAGTCTTTATATAATAGTGCACCTTATATATCCAAGTTAAACTAAAAAAAAAAAAAACTAAAAGAAAATTAAAAAAAGACTTGGTATAGAAAGCAAGTGGACTGACTACGGTCTACCCGAATTGATTTTCGAGCTACGTCGGTCGAATTTCAAACCTACGTCACTTTTGATCTATAACTCTGAATTATGCTCCACTTGTTGCATTAAACTATACATTCAATTAAAGTTTTAATAAATATTATAGGATCCATGGAGATACGTGTACTAAAATTCGTGTACTGATTTCTTCATTTAACTTTATCGTTTCCGTCCAACTTCTTTCGAATTTGAGTTTCAACAAAAAATAATTAAATACACACATAATTATGAAAAAGGCAAATTAAAAGAACTCATTTTTATGGTCAAAATAAGTAAAAAATAGTACTTATCAATCATCTGACTGAAGGTCGAGTACCTGAGATTACTTCAATACCAAACTTGATTTCTTGATCAGGTGATAATCCCGAAAGTTCATCAGGATATACTTCCTGAAGTTCTAGAACAACGGGTAATGAAGAAATGGTTATCTGATGTGGGTTTACCCAAAATCCTGAATGTCCCTAGTTTATAAGCTTAATGGCCTAGGTAGTTGTGATGACTATGTTTGAGGTTTTCTCCGGTTGTGAAAAGAAAACAAATTCTTCGTTTAGGAAATTTTAAGGTTCTCTTAATCACGACTCCATGATTGGATCAACAATGCATACCAAGAATTATATCAAAATCATAGACGTCAAACAAAATGAAGTCCACAAAGAAGTGAACATTTCTAATACATATAGCCACATTATGAATATAACATTTAGCACGTTGAGCAAGTTCAGATGGAATGATAATATCAAGGTCGAATGGTAAATAAATCAATTTCACTCTTACATCTTGTATAAAGCTCAAATATATAAAGAAGTAAGTAGCTACAGAATCAAACAACATTTATGCTGGTTTAGTTTTAAAATAAGTTGTACCTACAAAGATGTTAGCGTCATCGAGCATGCTGAGATGCACCATTGGGAATAACTGTCCGATTGGAGCATTTGGTTTTTGCGGGGGCATTTTCTTTATTAATAGGGCAATCTCTGAACCGATGTCCTTCTTTGCGACACCTATAGAAAAGTCCTTGCCTTGTATAACGAGCACTACAAGAAAAGAGAGTTACTGTCTTTCATTCCGTCGCAAAAAGGTGTGACCAATGGAAATCTTGGCTTCACCGATTGAAAAATTCATCTCTGTTAGTGGGACAATAAATGCGTCATAGTAGACTTTCTGTTAAAGACTTATAGGGACGACATAAGATCAAATATTTATTGAGATGACAAATGATCGTCTCAATGGCCTACACTTATAGGGATGACATATGTTGTCTCTATAGATTAAATATTTATTGAAACGACATATGATCATCTCAATAGATCAGTTGGAACGATTATCCCGACGAAGTTGGAAGACGAAAATCAGGGTTATAGAGACGACATTGTTGTCTCTTTAAATCATGAATCTATTGGGACAATTTTTTTCATCTCTGTTTACTTGTTAGTACGTACGGGCTTATTGGGATGATCAATATAGACGACAAAAGTCGTCCCTTTTACTTTGTAGCAACGATTTTTCAATATATAGGGACGACAAAAGTTGTCCCTAAAACCCTTGTTTCTTATAGTGAAGGTCTAATATGGAATTACAGGTTCGACAAAAATCATCTTTAGACACACTATCTTTACGAGGTCTTTTATTTGAAGATCTAATCGATTGGTATTCCTTGTCAGGTGGTTATTTCTATTGTTCCACAATCCGTTTTGGATCCAATTTTTGGTTAGAAGAAATACCAAAACTAAAAGCTCAGATTGAGTTTCGAGGATTCCAGGTTGAGAAAAGACCCAACTTTGTGGAATTTACTCAGACTCAAACCTCGTTCTTTGTTGACATGCGTGGAATGTTCTACTTTTATCTAGCGGGGTTTGCAACTTTTGCCCTTCAGGGCTTTATGTATTGTCAAATGTGTAAGCTTTTTATGACTTTTCCGTCCTCATGTTGAATTTCCATTCTACCAACACAATCATTCAAATGCAATAATAAACAATTCAATATACCCCCCCCCCCCCCCCCAAAAAAAAAGCACAAACTTACTTTCTAAACTAGTTGACTCAACGAGATTTATATATATGTGAAGTTTGCAGAACAAAATTTTATAATGATGGATCTGATCCCACACTTGTGATGACCCCAATTTAAATTAATTAGTTGAAAAATGGAATAAAATTAAAAAACTTTTCCACTGAAAACCTTTGGTATCGAATTGTTGACGTCAAAGCGCCTGAGACTGCGTTTGATCTCAAGAGTTTTGGTGTCCACACCATTCAACATCTAGGGCTTAGGTGTGACACATAATAGTCTAGAACATGATTTTTGAATATTTAATGACATTTTGAACTCATGGCTTCAGTAACATAAAGTTTGGTTGAGACGCGTAGAGTCTTGACTTTACGCGTTGGTTGTAAAATGATGCCTAAAGTCAACTTTAGGCGTCGATTGTTGGTCAACAAACAACTCCTAAAAAAAATTAATTATTTCTTCCCCCACCAGTAAACTATGCAACTATAACACCAAAATAGACAATTCTTAACATGAACAGATAATAGCACTAGTCCAAAACAAACAGATAAGAGCACTAGTCCAAAATAATTTACTGCAAGCTAGATCAAATTGAGTATATAATGATATCCAACAAAGGAACTATCCATTTGCCAAGTTGAGAAGAGATGTGTAATGGCTATTCACATACTTCCTTAAATTTCTAGAAATTAAGCAAGTGAAATGAAAACTTCATTTATTGATTATGGTAAGTAACAAGTCTCGTGTTGGATAAATACTATATGAAGCAACCACAAAATATAGATGTCATTATAGTTAAAGCTACTAGTGCTTAATTTCCAAAGTGACTGATATACTTCCATAATTACTGACCCTTCAACAAAATGAATACATTATAGATGCACCAACTCTTCCTATGTTTCCATAGTTGATCCCAATTCCAGTTTTAGAACTCTTGAACAAGCTTAACAACAAGTTTTCAACCCCTAATTCTCAATCCCAAGTAGAATCAATCGAAAGAAGGAAGAATGAAAAAATATATTATACTTAAAAACGAACCAATAAAATAAAACATAGGATACCATTGGGAATAAGCTCTAGAATGGAGCATAAATTTCTTGTCCATTGAAAGACCCAACCAGATTGAGGATGTCCGGGTAAGAGAGCCAAAATAATTGGCTTGCAGCACCTTGTCCTTTGTAGCCTATAAATTGCTCTGCTAATTTTCAATAACCCATACGTCAAATTTTTGCCATATATTCTCATTATTCAAAGGGTAAATCCTTGTTTAAATCCTAATTAATTTCTAAATATTAATTTCCCAAATCCTAGATTATCATATCATATTATAAAAACACCACAATTAAAGTTTTATGCGATTTACTCAAATCTAGAAAACTGACTCGCGATTTGCAATGACACCACCAGTAAGTGTTGAGCCATTGTTACCTCCCCATCCGACAAGCATAACCCTACATAAAATCAAAACAACATCACAATGAAGACAAAAATCAAATAATACATGAAGATATCTAAAGGGAGTGAGGGTTTGACACTGTGGCTTTATCATAACGCCATGATTTCTCTTGCAACTCTTTCGAAGTAGGTGGCGGTGTGTGATGTGAGTCGAGAGAGATAGAGGCCGGAAGAGAGTGAAATGAAGAGCTAGAGCGTTCAGGTTAGTAAAACTAAAATAACTGTAGTAAAACTAAAATAACTTTAGGCGTCAGTTCAACAAGAACCGACGTTTAAAATTTAACATCCCATTTTCAAGTAGGCAATACAACCGACACGTATTTTTGGAATATATTTACAAAAATGTCACTGTCCTTTTATACGCGTCAGTTTTAATAAAAATCGACGTGTATTCCCTTTTTTTTTTTGAGCAAATTTGTACTAGTGACAAAAGGTATTCCAAAATATCATCATTTTCATTTACAACATTACTATTACAACTACTACTATTACATTACCACCATTCTTCAGAAAAGTTTTCGGATTGCAAAAATTCCATAGTCTCGGCATCGTGGAAGTCAACATAGAAGTGAGACCAGATGAACCACTTCAAAGCTGTAAAATAGCGGTACGTTTGCCAGATCTGTATCTCAGCCACATATATATGTATAAAATCTCTTGTTGGCCTACTTTATCCATTCCCGAAAGATTACCTTGAACATGTCAAAGTACAACATTTACATTTGTAAAACATGAAAATATGAATAATAATTCAATGAGTAATCAATACGCCTATGCACTTTTTAAAACAATGATTCAGGACCCAAAATCGATTGTCTCCACTACCTCAAGCGCTTAATAAGTCTACAAACAAAATATCAATAAGGTGGCTGCATATAATAAGACATCATCCATTCACTTTTTACCTTAATCAACGAAATTAGGGTTAATCAAACAAATGTCGATCGTCGCAGGGCTTGAAATCCAGAGGTTGCTCCCACTATATAATATCGATATCTATAATGTAATGATTATCATAGCGGGCTATAGTTCGAATCTATAATCCCAATGTATAAAACTTTCTTTGTGACTCACAATCATACGAGTAATCTCGTATCAAAATCACATCAACACATTATGCTACATATAAATGTGTATCGAATAGTATGTGGATAGGATATTAGAAACCTGAAAATCACAAGAAAGCAAAATATGGAGATTAAAACCTAAAAATGGTAAACTGTCTACAAAGCTGTCTATATGGGCATTAATAGTGTCGACACCAAGTCATCTTCTTCCAGTGATTTTTCAGAAACTAAATTTGGTTTTACTTGCTTTCTTTGAACCATACTCGTTCCTTTTCATTTTCATAAGAACACGCTTATTGATTAAAAGAGCTATTATAATGAATTAAAATAAGAATTCATCATAAGTCCCATACCTAGGGTTTTGAGGAAGAAGTTTTTTTTATTTTTTTTCTCTGCTGGAATTTTAGTGTGGAATTTTTAGTTAAAATCATTTGCTGTTCATAATATGGACTTTTATTCACAAAGTTCGGATTAAAACTGAGTTTAATTGAGGTGGAAATGTATAAGACATAATGTTTGCCAGCTCAATACATGCAAGCATGAGGTGTCATGGCCGAAATGCTAAGTTGTCTAAGATATGGAGATGGTTCATTGGAACTGGAGGAAGGTATGTGACAAGCTAAGTTTCATAATTTCCAGCTTTGTGGTCCCTAGTTTAAGTGAATTTTAGAGGTATCAAATGAGGTTGAATCGTTGAGTTCTTGGTATTCCAAAGTACTCAGACCTAGTTTCACATGCAATTTACAACACGAGAAATGGCCAACCAAGGTGAATGTTATTACTCGTCAAAGTAAGGCACTGAAGTTTTTGAGACTTTCGATGAAATGGTCATCTTAAAAAATCTTCCCAAGAATATCCGTCGGTCGAACATAAAAACGAAATTCATATTCTCAAAGTTCGTTTCGAGAACTATTCCATACATATATAAAATGTTTCCAACGGAGGTCAAAAGTGCTTAAACGAGTGTAAATACATTTTTCGTAACTTTTCATTTTCTTAATATTTTTATATTTCCTATTATTTCCAATAAAATTCAATAAAAATATTAAAAAAACTTATTACGTAACAATAATCAAATATGGAAGTCATAATCTATCGAGGCATTACATGAAACTTTAGTGAAATCACCAGATTATGGCCACTCTTGGGTTAAACTTAACACAAATGGAGCTCTTAAAAAAAACCTTCAAGTTGCTGGAGGGGGAGTGATTAGAGATAACCAAGGAAAATTTTTATGGGGATTTCATGAATTTTATGGCAGGTGTTCTTGTAAAATGTGGTATTAATTTGTAATCTTAGAAAAATAAATAAAGATACATGAATGGGAGAAAATGTATCTAGGAAAATGCATAATGCAAATTCACAAACTATTTAGGTGTCCACTTATCTTCTAGTGTCTCTAGAGTTATCCATGTGGTCCCATAAATAGAGGTCATTCTTGTACTCTCAAGGAATGTGAAAAAAGAAGCAAAAAATTATAAAGTGTGCCGTGGCACCTCAAAAACTATCAATAAAAATTCAAGTTTTTTTCTCCAACACTTTGTTTCTGCACTAACAAATTTGGTATCAGAACCAAAAACTTGTGCTTGCATTTTTTTTCATTGTGGGATAATAATCATTTGTATACAACAATTTTTTACATAGCTTCAATTCAAAAGGCTTTGCTATTTACATATTCTTCTAGTAAAGTCCCAATCTTCGAAGGCGAGCATTATGAATATTGGAGCATCCAAATGCAAACTTTCTTCATCTCTTTGGATCTTTTGGATGTCATTGATTATGAGGATGAAGAACCGTCCGAAGAAGATGAAGATTATGAAATATTGCAAAAAGAATTTAAAAGAAAATATGCAATGGCGCTCCGCTATATATATTCAACAAGGAGTTGGGAAATCCATCTTTCCTCGTATCTTTGATATTAAGAAGGCCAAATGCTTTGAAAATATTGAAGCAATAATTTCAAGGAACGGAGAACACGATTGCATTGAAACTTCAATCCTTGTGGAGAGACTTTGACAATCTCCAAATGGAAGAATGAGAATCGGTTCGTGATCTCTCTTCACAAGTCGCCAAGATCGTAAATCAAATCGAAAGCTATGGAGACACAATTCAAGATAAAATAGTCGTGGAGAAAATGTTAAGATGCCTTCCTCCAAAGTTTGACCATGTTGCAACCGAAATTGAAGAATCGAAAGACTTGTCCAAAATGACCGTTTATGAGTGAACCGGGTCACTTCTTTCCCATGAGCAAAGGATCAATCGTTCGAGTAATCAATCAACTACCGAACAAGCTTTCCAATCAAAGCAAACATCGAAAGGAGGATCGAGCAACTATGGAGAACACAAAGGAGGCTCAAATCAAGCGAAACAAAAAGATAGCTAGTGGAAGAAAAGCGACAAGCAAAGCAAATGGAAAGGCAAGCAAACACAGAATTCCAGTGGTAACAATCCAACTTGCATAATTTGCAAAACCACGAATCATGAATCAAAGGAGTGCTAGATGCAAAAGGTGCAAGATTCCCAATCATTCCCAATGGGATTGTTGGTTTCAAAATAAGGAGAAGATACAAAGAAAAAGTGCAGCAAATTTTTCTCAAGAGAATGAAAGAGAAAGTGCAGCAAATCTGGATAGAGATTGTAGTAATAACATGATGGAGAATCGCAACATCTTTGTGGACCTTAATCCAAATATCATTTCACAAGTGGTTCTTGGCAATGGAACGTGTAGAAATGCGGCGGGAAAAGGCACCATTGCAATCCAAATTGAAGGAGATAACGAGAAAATCATCATTGATTTTCTCTATGTTCCTAATCTTTCTCATAATCTCCTAAGTGTTGGACAACTTATTCAAAGGGAGTTCTCTGTCCATTTTTTTGATGACGGAAAATGCAAATTTTTGGACAAAATGAAAAATATTTGTGTGGCAAATATTGAAATGAAGAACAAGACATTTCTTCTTATGATGCCACTAAATGAGAATTGTCCACTCAATGCAAGAGATGAAGATTTGGCGTATTTGTGGCATTTGCGATATGGACATCTTCATGAAAGAAGCCTTCATTTACTTCAAGTGAAAAACATGGTGACGTGACTTCCTCACATCCAACTCACAAACAAAATGTGCGAATGATGCATCTATGGAAAATTTCACAAGTTGCCATTTCCAAAAACTTCATGGAGAACAAAAACACCACTTGAGCTTGTGCACTCAGATATTTGCAGACCAATGAAAACTCCCACTTTTGGAAATAAGAGATATTTCATTCTCTTCGTTGATGATTTTACGAGGATGATATGTGTTTTCTTCGTCAATAAAAAATCTAAGATGTATTCCACATTTCTTCAATTTAAAGCTCAAGCAGAAAGGCAAAGTGGTTTTTTGATAAAAACTATAAGGACCGATCGTGGAGGTGAATATCTCTACAACCCCTTTATGGAATATTGTAGATAAAATGGCATCAAAAGACAACTAATTGTGAGTCGAACTCCGCAACAAAATGGTGTGGCCGAAGGAAAAAATCGCACAATTGTTGAAATGGCAAGAAACACGCTAAAGGGCGAAGGACTTCCAAATTTGTATTGGGCAGAAGCTATAAATATGGCAGTGTACATTCTCAATCAATCTCCAACAAAGGCTATTCGAAATAAAATTCCATAAGAAGCTTGGAATAAAAAGAAGCCGATGGTTGATCACTTCAAAGTATTTGGTATCATTGCTTATGCTCTTATCCCTTCTCAAAATCAGGAGATATTTGAGGAGAAAGGACAAAATCTTGTCTTTGCTGGCTATAGTGATGAATCCAAAGGCTATCGGTTGTCAGATCCAACTACAAACAAAATTATAGTTTAAGGAGACGTCGTCTTTGATGAAGTTGCATCTTGGGATTGGAAAGGGAAGGAAGAACAGACACCATACCATTTTGATGATCCATTAACATCTCAAGCAAGTCCATCACAAGTTGGAAATTTAGAGCCAAATCCAACCCCCACTCCAAGAAGTGAGGAAGAATCTGTTCCGGGAAGCCCTCCAAGAAAGACACGTTCACTACAAGACATCTATGATTCATGTGAACTTGGATTGTTCTCTAGTGAACCTCAATCATTTGAAGAAGTCCCAAAGGATGCGTGTTGGATAAAATCCATGAATGAAGAAATGTCCACAATTGAGAAAAAAAAACTTGGAAGCTTGTTGCCTTGCAAGAAGGGAAGAAAATCATTGGACTCAAGTGGGTCTATAAAATAAAATACAATGAAGATGGATTGATCCAAAAGCACAAAGTACGGCTTATTGCAAAAGGGTATTCTCAACAGCCCGGAATTGATTACACCAAAACGTATGCTCCGGTTGCAAGAATGGAGACAATTTGTACTGTTTTGGCGCTGGAGCTCAATTAGAGGTATGTGTTTATCAACTTGATGTAAAATTGGAATTCATAAATGGTGAAATTCAAGAAGAAGTTTACGTCCAGAAACCCGAAGGATTTGAAACCAAAGGATAAGAAGAAAAAGTCTATCGTTTATGCAAGATACTTTATGGTTTAAAGCAAGCGCCGCGAGCATGGAATTGTAAAATCAATAGCTATTTCATCCAAAATGGGTTCAATCGAAGCACAAGTGAATCATCTCTATATGTCAAGAATCTTGGAAGAGACTTTTTTGTAGTATGTCTTTATGTGGATGATCTTATCTACTTTGGTACAAATAAAAGCATGGTAGAAGAATTCAAGAAAAAGATGATGAAAGACTTTGAGATGAGTGACTTGGGTCAAATGAAATATTTTCTCGGCATCCAAGTCAAACAAAGTCCGGGAAGAATCTTTCTATCTTAAGAGAAGTATATTGACGATCTTCTAGAAAAATTCAACATGAGCTAGTGTAAGTCAGTCTCTACTCCAATGGGGTCAAATGAAAAATTCCATGTCAATGATGATGCTGAAAAAGTAGACGCTACACTCTACCGAAAGTTAATTGGTTCACTCGTCTACCTCAACACAAGGCCTGATATCACTCAATCTGTAAGTTTACTTTCCAGGTTTATGAATGAACTAAGCAAGAATCACTTCGCAGCAGCAAAGAATTTTGAGATACCTTAAGGTACAAAAAAATCAAGGCATTGAGTTCAAAAAGGAAAATGACTTCAAACTTGTTGGCTACACTAACAGTGATTGGGCAGGGTCCATTGTTGACCGCAAAAGAACACCGGGCTACATCTTTTGTCTTGGAACAAATATTATTTTAGGGAGTACAAGGAAACAAAATTCTGTAGCATTATCGTCTGCAGAAGAAGAATACATTGTAGCTACGAATGCCGCTAGTGAAGTAGTTTGGCTCAGAAGAATTCTAAAAGGCTTGATGTTTGCTCAACAAGAGCCGATAACAATACATTGCTCATATGTCAGCAATTTCTATGACAAAAAATCCGGTCTTTCATTCCAGATCAAAGCATATTGAACTACGTCATCACTTCATTCTAGATTTGGTAAGTCGAGAAGAAATTTGCGTGAAATTCATTAACACAAATGATCAACTAGCAGACATTTTGACAAAGGTAGTCACATTTGACAAGTTTCGACAAAACCGGGAGAAAAAGCTCAAGATTACAAATTAAGAGGGGGGTGTTAAATGTGGTATTAATTTGTAATCTTAGAAAAATAAATAAAGATACATGAATGGGAGAAAATGTATCTAGGACAATATATAATGCAAATTCATGAACTATTAGGTATCCACTTGTCTTCTAGTGTCTCTAGAGTTATCCATGTGGTCCTATAAATAGAGGAAATTCTTGTACTCTCAAGGAATGTGAAAAAAGAAGCAAAAAATTATAGAGTGTGCCGTAGCAACTCAAAAACTATCAATAAAAATTCAAGTTTTTTTCTTCAACACTTCGTTTCCGCACTAACAGTTCTGTCTGGAAGCTAGGGAAGGGCGGTGAAAAGGGACTTAAAATTTGTAATGAGAAAGGATTCTAAAAGGTGTGGGGGCAGGTTGGTTCTAGAGCCGCTTTTCTTATGCTCTAGCACATCTGCTGGCACTTGAGATATTCAATACGTTGTGGAAAGCAATTTGTAAAGGGAAAAAAAGATGGAAGTTTATTTTACGCTGTCTGGAGAGAAGGTAACAAGCTGGTGGATGATTGGTTGGCTACAATGGGACATAAAGATAGAAGCTTCAAAACTTTTAACGAAGAAGAACTCCAAGGTTTGTATTATACAAAATGAGGATCCCTACTATTCGTATCGTTAAAAGATTAGTTGGCTAATTGTATAGGTTCATTGATTTTCTTGTAATGGAGTAGTACTCCCTTTTCAAGCATATGTTTTTTGAGGTTCCATAGATTGTAATTTAAGAGTACGACTCATGTGTCCCTTCCCACCTTGTGACTTTTTTGGTTTTCAATAATAATAATAATAATAATAATAATAATAATAATCATATCTCAGGCTTGAATTTTGAAGCTGAAGTAAAATAAAAATAATATATATATATATATATATATATATCTTTTATGTAAAATGCGACAAAAATCTTCACTCTTTACGTTAAAGGAGGATTGAAAAATAAAATTCAATATCAATGAAGGTCGCAAATCATTCTTTTTTTTTTTTTTTTCTTTCCAATATGTAAGAATATATTGAGATCTCCCATCAAACATTGAATTCAGCCAGGATGACTATCATCCCAAAATTAAATAACTCCAATATACATTCAAGACCAGCTTTGAGCACTACAATGATTTGCAGCAATGTACAAATTGTATGACAAACTAATAACAACGTACAAACTTCTAAATCATCCACGCTTCTTTCTTTTAACCTCTGGCCTTTCCTTTAAGGCTAAGGTAGCTTACACAGTATTGCCCTCCCAACTGTCCATGCTAGGATGGACGCTCTCCATCACTATTGCACACATGCGCAAGTTTTGCAATCACCTCAACCAATGATCGTTCATGCTCCTTGAGCATTTTCTTAGCCTTCTCAAGTTCATCAGGATGACTTGCATCAAGCACCTCCTCCACCTTCTTTATCAATTTGACTGTGTCAAGTATTTCAACTTTTCCCTCATCCTCCTCCATAATGCTATATTGTGATGGCTGGATTTCTGTTGCATATTGGTTCCCTGAGGGACCTCTCCCTCTTCCAGTGCCTTGTCCACCTGCCTCACCCAATCGAGATATTACAGGATCATCACCCACCCAGCTGATATCCTCTGGAGGAATCTCTTTGAGATGCACCCACTCCAAGGTTTCATTTGGTGTATTGCTATCATAAATTAAGGAATAGCCCGTCTACAGGATTGTACTCAGTTATATGACAGCCTCGTAGAAGTTACCATCTTCAGGCCACCTCATCATCACCCTCCTACCAATTAACGGATCATGTGTACTTGGCACACCAGAAGAACCAAGGTTGTTAATCTGATATTTCATGGGCTTCGAGGTCAGCAATTGTTGGCCAGAATTAGGAATTCTTCTGCTGCCACCCATTACTAAAGCAGGTCCCCATTTCCCAGCTGAAGACAATGGCTGTGTGGTAGCAGGCTAAGGGTGTAATAACTGAGATGGCATCCCGAACGGATTTACTGATTGGGATGTCTTCTGCTTCTTGCGAGATGCTGAAACTGTGGGACTGGGGAGTTGATAGTTAACATGCTGAGGGACGTTGAAGGCTGCATTGCTGTGGGATTATTGGCTTAGAACCAAACAAACAAGCCCTTAGAAATACTATCTTGTTTAACATAAACTTGTGTGGCATTTCGAGGATTACATAAAGTAATCGGGGGCAAAAATAAAAAAAAAGGCTTACGACCGTTAAAACCAATTGGGAAATAATTTTTAGTAGTTGCATAAATTTGTTAAAATGTTTTTACAAGTTAATTTTGGACTTGGGTATTTTTGCAAAATGTGGTCAAGTTCTATAAAATGGTGCAACAAGTTTTAAAAGAGGGTGGTTCATTTTTCTCTAGAAAAGAGTTTTTTCTAGTTTTCTCACAAAAGATAGAACTTGGGGTTTTTCTTCAAAAGAGTCAAGAAAAAGTTTATCTTCTTGATTGGGTTGAGAGTGCATGTGGTTTTGATTTTTCCAATGGTATGGTCGTGAGCCTACATTTCGGTATCGAATTCATTGATTTTGGAATTCTTGGAGAATTATTCTTGGTGTTCTTGATTTAAAATCAAGGTGAAGATCCTACAGTGGTATCAGAGCTAGTAGGCAGAAGAAACAAGAAGAAATCAAGCTGAAAATCTGTGGAAAAAGCACCGACCGAAAAAAAAAGGAAGGAAGTTCTCTGCCATATTTTCAAAGTCCGATCTCCGGTCGATACAATCGGCGATCCAAGACCACCGCAAGAACCGCGGCATCGAGGAGAACACTCGACCGGACTTTGGGCAGAAACAGGTGGCTGGCAGCGGCGATTTGGCTGGAAATAGAAAAGAGCAACTGGATCTTTAAAATGAAATTCCCGCTGGTAGGGAGCTCCAATCAACGAACGGTTTGCGCCATTGGACTCGTGACGGAGAGGAGAATCTTGTAGTGTGTCGGGCAAAATTTTTCGGCGACGGTGGCGGTTTCCGACGAAGCTCCCGCGACAGTTTTTGACAGAATGTTCTAAAGGACCTGCAGAGTCCATATTCGAAGTCCGTTTCACGAAATTCAATTTGGCTATTGGTTGAGGTTTGCAAATGGTTTTTTGCATGATTCTTTAGTTTGATTTTTTGAAATTGAACCGTGCATTGAAGGCTCCTATTGTAGTTGTACGAGCATTTAGGATAATTTCTGAGCTCGGGGTTTTGTTAACAAACCGGGGAAGGGCTAGAAGTTGGGGATTCCTTGAGGTTCGGGTTTGACAAGATTAGGTTTTAATCTTGGGTGTATTGAATTTTACAAGATTAGGTATTAATCTTGGGTTTGATAGGAGGTCTTCTTGCTGAGTTGACGTGAGAATTATATTCACGGGGATATTTTGACAAGATTAGGTGTTAATCTTGGGGGTATGCAAGGTTATAAGATTAGGTGTTAATCTTGGGTAAATTCTGCATTGTATACCGGTTTTGTTGCTGTGGTTATTTTTTACTTGCTGGAATTTTCAAGGGGGAGTGATAAGTATCATTCGGTGAGCAACGGTGTTTTTGAACAATGGTTTCACGAATGGGATCTAGGGTCGAGCTGGAGAAGTTCGATGGTAAAGGGGATTTCTCCCTTTGTAAAAAGAAAATGAAAGCAGTATTGGTGCAACAAAGGGTTGCAAAGGCATTGGAGGAACAATCCGAATGGCCGGAGGCATTATTAGCCAAAGATGATGAAGTAGCTGAAATTCAAGAAGTGGCATATAGCACTCTGATTCTTCATCTCTCAGATAACGTTCTGAGACAGGTAAACGATTCTAAAACTGCTTCAGAAATCTGGAATAAGCTAGATGAAATTTATGTTGCTAAAACTGTTCCTAATAAAATTTTTCTCTTAGAAAGATTTTTTGGTTTCAAAATGGACCCCTCCAAAGATCTTGAAACAAATTTAAATGCATTTTCTACAATGACTTTAGATTTAACGAACAGTGGACAGAAAATCGAAGATGATCAATTAGCTATAATTTTGGCAAATTCTCTTCCAGAATCTTTCAAAGAACTTAAAAATGTTATTAAATATGGAAGGGATACCATCACTCTTGCAAATGTCACTGCTTCGATTAGGTCTAAAGCATTAGAAATCAATTTGGAGGAGAAAGCTGTCCATAATGAAACGGCTTATTTTGTTAAAGGTAAATTTGGTAAGAAAGAGTCAAATGCTATGAACTTTAACAAGAATAAGGGTAAGAGTAAGGAACAGTGGAAGGGCAAGGGTAGTGGTAGAGATGGAGATAAGTGCTTTCATTGTGGTAAAACGGGACACTTTAAGAAAGATTGCTACGAGTGGCTAAGGAAGAAAGAGGGGCTGCGGGATGTAGCTGAAAGTAATACTGCTTTTGGGGCTTTTGGGAATGATGATGATCAATTGAGAGTGTTAAATGTGACATTAGGTGAGCGGAATCAAGAGTGGATACTTGACTCAGGGTGTTCCTATCATATGACCTCCCATAAGGCTTGGTTTAAGACCTATTGTGACGACCCGAATTCTCGACCATTCGAGTGCCACAAAAAGTGACTCATATCATATTATCGAGACTTAAATAGTAATGTAAAATTATTCAAAAGAATAATTAGAATCCCATAATTTTATTTGTGAATAAAAATAGAACATAATTTTCTTACATAAAGTTCAACATAATTATCTCATCAATCTTAACCACTTTTGCCACTTCCATGTTGACCGCCTCGAACCTTCAATTATCTGAAAATGGTAAATATCGTGGAGTGAGATTTATAAAATCCCAGTAAGTATACCAAGCATAAATTTTCTTTTGAATGCATATGGATCATTTTCATCATAACATAGGATAGGATTGAAATATTCATAAACATAGGGAGACACAAGAATTTTACCGAACTTAAATGGCAAGAATTCTTATGTGTAGCGCTACTAAACTCCGGTCCCCTTAGCATAATCATAAACATATCATATGGAACCCATAACAATCTTGTGAGATTGATTTCATAGCAATGATCCAAACATTTTCATAAAAACATAAGATATACTTACTTGTCATAAAAACATACTTACTTTTCATAAAAACATAAGTTATACTTACTTGTCATAAAAACATACTTACTTTTCATAAAAACATAAGGTGTATTTACCTTTCATAAAAACATACTTACTTTTCATAAAAACATAAGATATACTTACTTGTCATAAAAACATACTTACTTTTCATAAAAACATAAGGTGTATTTACCTTTCATAAAAACATACTTACTTTTCATAAAAACATAAGATATACTTACTTGTCATAAAAACATACTTACTTTTCATAAAAACATAAGGTATACTTACTTGTCATAAAAACATACTTACTTTTCATAAAAACATAAGGTGTATTTACCTTTCATAAAAACATACTTACTTTTCATAAAAACATAAGATATACTTACTTGTCATAAAAACATACTTACTTTTCATAAAAACATAAGGTGTATTTACCTTTCATAAAAACATACTTACTTTTCATAAAAACATAAGATATACTTACTTGTCATAAAAACATACTTACTTTTCATAAAAACATAAGGTGTATTTACCTTTCATAAAAACATACTTACTTTTCATAAAAACATAAGGTGTATTTACCTTTCATAAAAACATACTTACTTTTCATAAAAACATAAGATATACTTACTTGTCATAAAAACATACTTACTTTTCATAAAAACATAAGGTGTATTTACCTTTCATAAAAACATACTTACTTTTCATAAAAACATAAGATATACTTACTTGTCATAAAAACATACTTACTTTTCATAAAAACATAAGGTGTATTTACCTTTCATAAAAACATACTTACTTTTCATAAAAACATAAGATATACTTACTTGTCATAAAAACATACTTACTTTTCATAAAAACATAAGGTGTATTTACCTTTCATAAAAACATACTTACTTTTCATAAAAACATAAGATATACTTACCTTTTAAAAGATTAAAATGAAGTGTAGTAGTAAATGGACCAAAACTTTCTTGACCACCTTGAATTTCTCTTACTTGTGGATTTTGTCAAGAGATTGGAAATAAGTGTATATGTGTAGAGTTGTGTGTAAAAGAGATGGGTTTAAATAGATGTATAAAGTTGGCATATTGTAAACATAATCATTCAATTCTATTAATTTTAACACATCATTTTCTTAAAGTAAAGCACCATTCATATACTTTTCCATATTTATACAAATAATATGCTCTTCATGATTATATATAATGGAGTATATAAATCATTCATATACTTTTCCATATGTATACAAATATTATGCTCTTCATGATTACATATAATGGAGTCTTATCAATCATTCATATACTTTTCCATATTTATACAAATATTATGCTCTTCATGATTATATATAATGGAGTATATAATTCATTCATATACTTTTCCATATTTATACAAATATTATGCTCTTCATGATTACATATAATGGAGTCTTATCAATCATTCATATACTTTTCCATATTTATACAAATATTATGCTCTTCATGATTATATATAATGAAGTATATAATTCATTCATATACTTTTCCATATTTATACAAATATTATGCTCTTCATGATTACATATAATGGAATCTATCAACCATTTATATACTTTTCCATATTTATTAAATTAAGATTCTCATAATTATTATATATAATGGAACCTCTCATGCTTGCATATATTTTCTTAATTTAAATAATAAAAGTAATTTTTGTACAAATAAATATTGGGATAACATTGAATTAAGTACTTAGACTTAATATACTTTAAATCAAGAGAATGGAGATATTTTTAGAAATTCGGAATTTAATTTAAAATTGAACGATCTCGATTATTTCTTGACTTGGCTATACGAATACGTCGTGGCGTTAACTTAATAAAAATGGGTGAAATAGTAGCGACATGATTTTCTATTAAAATAATTATTAATCGCGTAAAAATTCTTGGTCGCTACAAACTTACCCCCTTAAAATAATTTCGTCCTCGAAATTAATCTTACTTGATCTTATGATTTCTGAACACTTAATGAGAATCTCTTCTTCTTCTTCTTATGTAGCATCATCGCTACCATATTTAACCCAACCATATTTAACCCACTGGACTTTGACTAAATGCATCAATTTATTTTCTTAAGACATGGACTTTTCTATCAATAATAGACATATGTCTACTCATAAATTCTTCTGAATCAAAATGAAAATTCCCAATCGTATGTGATATTTCATCATATCTTGTAGTATTCATGTAACTTGTCATTTATCATCGTATCATGTGACCTCAAATATTCGTATTAATATCTCTAAAATTTCAATAAATCTTTACTAACATATCATACCATAATAATTTGTCATTTCTTCTTATCACCAAATATCCCAAAATAATTAAAACGATTACCTGAATATTCTCTATGTAATATACCCAAACATGTTATTCACATATCAACATAATCATCAGTTTATCTTTCCAATATTTGTAACCCAAAATTTCTGCAAAATTCAATAAACAAATATCTCCCAAATAATTAAAATTCTTAACTCAAATATCATAACATTTCCCGTAAGGTATTCCTTTCACTTGCACAAACTTATTAATCCTGATTCAATACAGTCCTTATTTCACTTTCACGTATCCCCGTATTATTTCTATACCTTGATTATTATATCAAAATATCAGTACCCAAAATCCAAGAAAATATTCCATATCTCAAATCCCGTCATCATCAAATCTTCCTTTTATCAAGAAAGTAAACGGCGTATAAACTCTTGTTCCCTCTTTTCCATTATTCTATTCCGCGCTTTCTTGCTGGAATCAATATCACGCGGATTCCCTCCGATCCTTAATGCTTTTAAATAGTTCATGCTGGGAAGAGGTTAGATCCATCAAAAACATGGATATCATTCTTACAAACATTCGCAAGTATTATTCCAGTCTTCCAATGAATGATCTGAGGAAAATTTATCGAATAAGACTCGAAAGATTGAGGTTGCTGATGGCTCATGGTGTTTCAGAAGATGTTCGCTGGTTGATCGAAGCAAAGGTTCGACTATCTGGTGAATTACCTATGACATTTCCAAAGCACATGCCTGGTTTAGGCAAAAGCACCTTCGCAAAGAAACGAAGAGCAAAAAGGCTGAATGGTTGCTACAAATGTGCTCGTTGGAACTGTGATACTCGTTGCAAAACAGTAGGATATTCTTCTACTAATCGGGATGATAAAATCAAATTCATAAAGGGTGGACTGAGTAAGGAGTCTTTGGATGATATTCGACTGACTCTTGAGACGCACCCAAGTGGTTATGTGCAACGTGAACTTCTCTCCTTATACGCTCAATTTAACGAGGACAAAAATCGTTATAGTCTCCAAAATATAATAGCAAAAGATCCTGTTTGCCAGTCTGTTTTACAAAATGAGGCTTCTGGCAGTTCAACAATGATATAAGGTAAATCTCTTGATACACATTTAAAATATTTTGCTGTTTTCTTTCACGCGTTTTGGAAATAATATATATTTTCCTTTCTCGAGTTTTGATAAAGCTGGAAATAAATCACCGAAAGGTGATATCTTTGGTAAAACAGTCAAAAGTTGGCCGATTTTGACAAAAGTAAATCTTTACTTTTTCATAATCAATCAAAAACAGTAAATTTTTTCGGCTTTAAATAGCCAAACATATTTCATAGTTCAGGCATCCCAAAATCACATCTTCTTCGTAAGTTTTCTCTTCTATACTATCAAAGATGGAAGCACCAAAACTTCGACAGATCAAAACTATTTGTGTATTTTGTGGATCAAAAGTGGGGAAAGGCTTCAGTTATCTAGAAGCGGCCGTAGATCTTGGAAAGAAACTGGGGGAAAAAGGTATCACTCTTGTGTATGGGGGTGGTAGCAGTGGTCTAATGGGTTGTGTTTCCCAATCTGCTCTTGCAGAGAAATCAAAAGTAATCGGTGTCATACCTGTCCCTTTGGTAGATGTTGCAGGCAAAACACGAGGGCATGAAGTTCAAACATTATCCATCCATGAACGCATAACTTGTATGCTATATGGTTCTGATGCCTTTATAGCCCTGCCCGGAGGTTTTGGTACCTTAGAAGAAATCTTTAACATTACCTCGTGGGCTCAACTAGATCTCCATACTAAGCCTATTGGGCTTCTGAATGTTAACAATTTCTTTGATGGCTTGTTAACCTTTCTTGATTATGCTGTGGAACAGGGATTCATCTCTCCATTTTCCAGAAGGCTCCTTATTTCTGCTCCTACTATTGATGAACTACTGGATAAGCTGCAGTCATATATCTCAATACAAGATCCAGCAGGGGTTAAGATAGATTGGTCGCAAGGAAGGGGAATCAAACGAAAATGGAGTCCGGTTAATGTAAACTTAACTTTATGAATCTTAGAATAGGTGGGGGTAGAGTACGGAGTATTCTTACTCTCGAGACACCCCTCTAATTTCCTAGGATTTCCTTAATGTTTAAATCTTGTGTGTACCTCAAAGGTTCCAGGTGGTAGATTACGGAGTATTCTTACTCTCGAAACACACCTCTTTGAAGGTTTCTTTTTTTCCTCAAAAGGTCAGAGGTGGTAGGATACGGCTACTCCGGAAACACATCTCTCAATTTGAGGAATTTCCCATGTTGCTTTCTTTTGATTTTGCGTGTTTCATGTATTTCTTTCCAATGTGACTCTTGTGTGTTCTCCTTACGAGAAAATAATAAATATCTCTGTTATCATCTACTAAATCTCGTTTGTGATGTAAATGAATTTGCATGTCTAACCTCAATTCTCTTAGTGATTGCATACCATACTATGCTCTTAATTTCAAACGATAAAATTCTAAGCAGAGTTTCCTTTGAAATTTGGACTTATTCAAACCGTAAGCATACTTCATAACTCACAATAATAAATAATTCCACATTTGATCACAACGATCTAAAAATTGACCACAATTTCATCAAACTTCAATATCATAAAAAAATATTCCAGAAAATCAATTCATAATTCCTCAACATAGAAATTTCAAATCATAGTCGTCAATATCACAATATCACTTCCTTCAATACCTTAATTGGCTCAAAAGATTACTCATACTTATATTTATAAGTCATAAATCATATTCCCAAAATTTAATCACAAGGCCAAAGTTCATAATAAATTTCTCTTCAATATAGAGGCATAATTCACTTACTCAACATAATATCCATTACTTAATTCCCAATAACCAAATCTTTAAATCTCTAACTTCATAATGCTTCTCATAAAAGTCTCATTAAAATCATATCACTTATAATCTTAACATCTCATAAAAATTCATAAAATTGGCTCGCTATTTCTCATTAAATCTAAATGATAGATAATCTGAACATATTTCTAATCATTTCTGTTGACTTCTCATACTTAATGCCATGTCTAAAATCAATTATGCAAAGTCCATTTAAGGTTTATCATTTCTAAACTCGAGGACAACAATTATTTTGAAAATCATTCTTAAGTCATATTATTCCCATTATGCTCAACACCCGTTCTCTTTCTTTCTTTTCTTTCTGAATTTATTTTTTTTTTTTTTTTTTTCAGAATTGAAACTTGAAGAGTGGTACCAATAATCATCCACAGTTTTTCCTTGCTTTTAAGCAAAGGTAGTGATAAAGGGATAAATTATTGAACCGAAAATTGAAACTTGAAGAGGAAGTACTAATAACCATCCACAGTTTTTCCCTTGTTTTTACACAAAGGTAGTGATAAAGGGATAAATTATTGTACGAATTCATTATCAATTTTGTTTGTTTAATATATTATTCCATATATTTTGGGCAAAAGTTACAACCCAACTTAATTTCTAATTGAGTCAATCTTACTAAGCTTAATATGCACCAAAATTCATATAAATATCCTCTCTGTCTCATGATTCTACATTGAAAAGAATAAAAAAATTGAGTCTTCTATCAATTTATATCATACTTGACATGTATATTATGTGTAACACATAAAGATTCATAACATATGAAGATTTCATACTTAACATGTCTTAATAAAATCGTAAATGACTTGCAAAGCATATAACATACCTGGTTCGAGGAGTCAATACGTGGAGAGTGACATAGTAGAGTGATGAGTTAAAATATTTCATATAATCTTATTTTCCTTTAATCAACAATAATTTAATGTGGTTGTATCCAAATCAACATTTTCTTGAATCATAATTCCTAATTAATCACAGTCTTCAAAACAAATCCAATATCGATATAGTAATTATCTCCCCATCAATAATTAATAACTTAACCCAAATAAAATTTATCGTCAAATCTTATTTTTCCTTTAGTCCCCGAACTTCTAGAAATTTATCAAAGACATCAATATAAACATCATATCACTAACTAATTATATTCCATAAAATTTTCAGGACATTACAAACTCCCTTGCTTAAAATGAATTTTGTCCTTGAAATTCGCACATCAAATTTCATCATGCTTTTCAAAATCATAACCATACTTGACATGTGAAAATTCAACTTTTTTTTTATAATGAATAGTGATTTCGTTCACTGTTCATCATGAATAGCACGTCGTTTTACTGTTCACGTGAATAGTGATTTTTTTTTTTTTTTTTTAAAGAAATAAAATTTCAAAAATCTATAGAATCGTTTTTAAAACTCTTTGCTCTGATACCAACTGCGACGACCCGAATTCTCGACCATTCGAGTGCCACAAAAAGTGACTCATATCATATTATCGAGACTTAAATAGTAATGTAAAATTATTCAAAAGAATAATTAGAATCCCATAATTTTATTTGTGAATAAAAATAGAACATAATTTTCTTACATAAAGTTCAACATAATTATCTCATCAATCTTAACCACTTTTGCCACTTCCATGTTGACCGCCTCGAACCTTCAATTATCTGAAAATGGTAAATATCGTGGAGTGAGATTTATAAAATCCCAGTAAGTATACCAAGCATAAATTTTCTTTTGAATGCATATGGATCATTTTCATCATAACATAGGATAGGATTGAAATATTCATAAACATAGGGAGACACAAGAATTTTACCGAACTTAAATGGCAAGAATTCTTATGTGTAGCGCTACTAAACTCCGGTCCCCTTAGCATAATCATAAACATATCATATGGAACCCATAACAATCTTGTGAGATTGATTTCATAGCAATGATCCAAACATTTTCATAAAAACATAAGATATACTTACTTGTCATAAAAACATACTTACTTTTCATAAAAACATAAGGTATACTTACTTGTCATAAAAACATACTTACTTTTCATAAAAACATAAGGTGTATTTACCTTTCATAAAAACATACTTACTTTTCATAAAAACATAAGATATACTTACTTGTCATAAAAACATACTTACTTTTCATAAAAACATAAGGTGTATTTACCTTTCATAAAAACATACTTACTTTTCATAAAAACATAAGATATACTTACTTGTCATAAAAACATACTTACTTTTCATAAAAACATAAGGTATACTTACTTGTCATAAAAACATACTTACTTTTCATAAAAACATAAGGTGTATTTACCTTTCATAAAAACATACTTACTTTTCATAAAAACATAAGATATACTTACTTGTCATAAAAACATACTTACTTTTCATAAAAACATAAGGTGTATTTACCTTTCATAAAAACATACTTACTTTTCATAAAAACATAAGATATACTTACTTGTCATAAAAACATACTTACTTTTCATAAAAACATAAGGTGTATTTACCTTTCATAAAAACATACTTACTTTTCATAAAAACATAAGGTGTATTTACCTTTCATAAAAACATACTTACTTTTCATAAAAACATAAGATATACTTACTTGTCATAAAAACATACTTACTTTTCATAAAAACATAAGGTGTATTTACCTTTCATAAAAACATACTTACTTTTCATAAAAACATAAGATATACTTACTTGTCATAAAAACATACTTACTTTTCATAAAAACATAAGGTGTATTTACCTTTCATAAAAACATACTTACTTTTCATAAAAACATAAGATATACTTACCTTTTAAAAGATTAAAATGAAGTGTAGTAGTAAATGGACCAAAACTTTCTTGACCACCTTGAATTTCTCTTACTTGTGGATTTTGTCAAGAGATTGGAAATAAGTGTATATGTGTAGAGTTGTGTGTAAAAGAGATGGGTTTAAATAGATGTATAAAGTTGGCATATTGTAAACATAATCATTCAATTCTATTAATTTTAACACATCATTTTCTTAAAGTAAAGCACCATTCATATACTTTTCCATATTTATACAAATAATATGCTCTTCATGATTATATATAATGGAGTATATAAATCATTCATATACTTTTCCATATTTATACAAATATTATGCTCTTCATGATTACATATAATGGAGTCTTATCAATCATTCATATACTTTTCCATATTTATACAAATATTATGCTCTTCATGATTATATATAATGGAGTATATAATTCATTCATATACTTTTCCATATTTATACAAATATTATGCTCTTCATGATTACATATAATGGAGTCTTATCAATCATTCATATACTTTTCCATATTTATACAAATATTATGCTCTTCATGATTATATATAATGAAGTATATAATTCATTCATATACTTTTCCATATTTATACAAATATTATGCTCTTCATGATTACATATAATGGAATCTATCAACCATTTATATACTTTTCCATATTTATTAAATTAAGATTCTCATAATTATTATATATAATGGAACCTCTCATGCTTGCATATATTTTCTTAATTTAAATAATAAAAGTAATTTTTGTACAAATAAATATTGGGATAACATTGAATTAAGTACTTAGACTTAATATACTTTAAATCAAGAGAATGGAGATATTTTTAGAAATTCGGAATTTAATTTAAAATCGAACGATCTCGATTATTTCTTGACTTGGCTATACGAATACGTCGTGGCGTTAACTTAATAAAAATGGGTGAAATAGTAGCGACATGATTTTCTATTAAAATAATTATTAATCGCGTAAAAATTCTTGGTCGCTACACCTATAGAGAGATAGATGGGGAGAATGTGTATTTAGGGAATGGTGAGTCTTGTACTGTGATGGGAATAGGTGAAGTTGTGGTCAAGATGTATAATGGTGTGGTTAGAGTTCTAACTGGGGTGAGGCACATACCTACTTTATCCAAAAATCTTATTTCTTTGAGCACATTGCATATGTCTGGTTTTCATTATGAAACGAAGAATGATAATATGTTAGTATGTAAAGGCAATGACATTGTGATTAAAGGAATATTAAGAAATAGACTTTATTATATGCTTGGCACAACGGTAATTCAAGATCATTCATGCTCACACATAATTCAAAAGGATGACACTCAATTGAGGAACAAAATGATAGCCCATGAAGGAAATAAATTTCCTTGTATTTCTGTTGCTACTAACAATGTTGCAGGTTTAGATCCAAATTCACTTGAAAGTGAGTTTTTGGAGGGTAAGGAGTTTGGAATAAACTCTAGTGACCAAGGAACAAGTGGTCAAAGGTGTGGAGTTCAAAATCAGCTACAAAATAGTGATTTTGAATCTGTTGTTGAGGAAGTTCAGCAAGAAAATGATGAAGTTGTTGAAAATGATGGAGTTCAACAAGAAGCTACTCAAGAAAGCTTGTATGACTATCTTTTAGTCATGGATGGTGAAAGGAGGCAGGTAAACTGTAATCCTAGTTTTTATTCCATTAGTCTAAAAGAGTGTTCTCTTTTGACAGGTATTAAGGAATCTACAAGTTGTGGAGAAGCTAGGAAGATTCAAAGTGCAATGTAAGTGAAGATGTTTTCTCCTAAACCATCAAATCAAAAGGCTTGGAAGGATGAAAGTTTCCAAGTGAAATTTCGGAATAGGTGAAGGTAAATTTAGATTAGGTGGAGGTTTGGTTTAAGCCAAGGTGAAGGAATGTGGGATTATTGGCTTAGAACCAAACAAACAAGCCCTTAGAAATGCTATCTTGTTTAACATAAACTTGTGTGACATTTCGAGGATTACTTAAAGTAATCGGGGGCAAAAATAAAAAAAGGGCTTACGACCGTTAAAACCAATTGGGAAATAATTTTTAGTAGTTGCATAAATTTGTTAAAATGTTTTTACAAGTTAATTTTGGACTTGGGTATTTTTGCAAAATGTGGTCAAGTTCTATAAAAGGGTGCAACAAGTTTTAAAAGAGGGTGGTTCATTTTTCTCTAGAAAAGAGTTTTTTCTAGTTTTCTCACAAAAGATAGAACTTGGGGTTTTTCTTCAAAAGAGTCAAGAAAAAGTTTATCTTCTTGATTGGGTTGAGAGTGCATGTGGTTTTGATTTTTCCAATGGTATGGTCGTGAGCCTACATTTCGGTATCGAATTCATTGATTTTGGAATTCTTGGAGAATTATTCTTGGTGTTCTTGATTTAAAATCAAGGTGAAGATCCTACAATTGCGGATCCCACCAGCTTCTCGCCACTCCCTGATTCTACAAATGAGATCTTCTCCATTGACCTTGGTAAGTAGATCTCTGTGCTCGTCATCAGAGACCCTTAGCTCCTTCCTTAGTTCTGTAATTAGACCCTCCTTCTCCCATGTAAGGGCATCAGACTGTGCTTTGAAAGCTCGTAGGACTGCAGCATATGCTATTTGCTCCAGGTTATGGATTTCAGACTCCATATAACTCTGCATTCTTTGATATGGAGCTGAGCCTACAAAAGATCTTCCATTTACTTCTACACGACCTCCCACTGGAACTCTAGTATATTGTGGCTGTAGATGATCATCATCAGTGCCACTGCTATCCTTAACTCCAAACTCCATAAACAGAAAATTCTATCTCGAAGTCGTATGCACTTGTACAGCTATATACAGAATTATGTACGACCCATATAGTGCTTTTCAGACATTTCTATGCATGAATGCAACGGTGAGAGATTGTTGGAAAGGATGGAGATTTGGGAAAGAGAAGGAGGCAAATCATTCTTTCTTGTCATTCAATATCTACAAGAATTATGAACCCCATAAAAACTCATGTCATTTAAAATCCTCGAAATGTGACCTGTTATTGATAAAGTGTCACAATATTGTATTGACTTTTTCTTCAAGCATGTATATTATAACAGAAACAAATTCCCAGCATGTAATAAACCTAACGACACTACAACAAAAATAACTTTTTGCAACACTCAAAAAATGTTGCCAAAAGGTTTTTGCAACGTTTGGCAAGTGTTGCAAATCGCAGTGTTGTTGTAGAGAAAAAACTTTTTTGCAACGTTTTTTGAACGTTGCAAAAGATTGAAATAAACGTTGCAATAGACCTTTTGCAACGTTTTTTAAGTGTTGCGGTAGACCCTTTTGCAACGTTTTTTAACTGTTTCCGTAGACCCTTTTTGCAACATTTTTTTAGTGTTGCCGTAAACCCCTTTTGAAACGTTTTTAAAGTGTTGCAAAAATATTTAACCCAACCTTTTGCAACATTTATTGAGTGTTTCCGTAAACCCTTTTGCAACAGTTTTTGAACGTTGCTATATATATATATATATATATATTTTTTTTAAATATTATTGAACAAATTTTTTATAAAACCCAAATGTTTGTAATTACTTCATTAAAATGGTACTTTAAATAAAAAAACAAAATTAAATACATTATGAATTTTCAAATCCATACAAAATAAAGTCTTGATAATGTCTAATAAATTCACAATACAGAATAACAAATCTACGAAAGAAAATGTTGATAATGTTTAACAATTTCGCAAAAGAACATCATCATTTGACAAAAGAAATATTTTACTACGGGAATATCAACTTGATCCCGCAATATAACCGCACCTTTAGATCGCAAAATTCGGTCCATCTTCAAAGTTACACCTATAACAAATTTGAACAAAGTTATAAGTGAATGTCACGCTTTACTTAATAAATGGTAGAAAAAATAAGAAATAGAGTTAAAAGCAAAATACATTTATATCTTTCAAATGTGATTTCATAGAAATTGATATGACTTGTCCTAAATCAATCTACTAGAACTGAGAGACGTGAAGTGCATCGATGACAAGCATGATAAATGGTCAAGCAATACTAGACCAGAGACGTGAAGTGAATCGATGACAGATGTCAGCTAGATGCTAAATCTACCACCAAGGAAAATGAGCTTTCACCCAAAGTGTAAAACCTAAACTTAGACATGTTAACTTCTCTTTCCTTCCCTTCTATTGTAAAAATTTTTATAGAAATTTTGACAGAACCCCCCCTATAAATTGGACTTAGTCAACCTGTAAAAAAAATCATAACCAACATAATAATTTAAAAATCAAACCAACACCTCAAACAACTTCCAACATCAATCCCTAACTCCTCAACATCACAAATTCAACAATAAACTCTATCTAAACCCAAATCAAATTTAAAACTAATTAATAATAGCTAACAAAAATCTTGAATTCAAATTAAACTTGTTTTCAAATAGACTTATATGAAGTTAGTCATAAATAAGAAACTACTGCAAACAAGATTCATAAAAAACTATCGCATAGGATCTTTCCTTCCAATTGACCTGAGAAGCAAAAAATAAAGCAATACCTCTAACTTGTCCTCCTTAGCCCTGAGGAGGTGAAGACGCTTAATCTCTAAATTAATTGAAGACTCTACGGAAAAGTCTCAAATAGGTCATGTTTTCACCTTTTAAACTCAATTTATATGATAAGGAAGGTGCACCTAAAGTGATGAAGATCAAAGAGTCAAATCAGTTTAATTGAAATTACCACTAGTACAAAAAGGCATAAAAAAATGAGGAACATACGTCGGTTTTTCAAAAAATCGACGCGTAAAATAGGACGGTGGCATTTTCGTAATTAAAATTTAGGAACAGACGTCGGTTTCTATTTTAAACCGACGCGCAAAGTCGGAGAGGCCGACTTAGCGCGTCGGTTTAAGGAAAAACTGACGCGAGAAACGCCGGTTTCTCGCGTCGGTTCACCTTGAACCAACGCGAGAAACCGGCGTTTCTCGCGTCGGTTTTTCCTTAAACCGACGCCTATTCTTATAAATTTTTTCTCCCGGTAATTTCATACACACTCTCGGGCCTCTTTCTCTCTTTCAGTACACTTCTCTCTATACTCTAATGCATCTCTCTCTCTCTCTCTCTCTCTCTCTCTCTCTCTCTCTCTATTTCTCTCTACTCTCACGCCTCTCCCTCTCTTGTGAACGTCGCCGCCTCCACCGCCCGGTACTCTTCTACCGCCGCCACCTCCTACATTGTAAGACCCGATTCTCATTTTTGTTTATAAGTATGTATATGTATTTGTGTATATATTTATGTGTATATATATGTGTCTGCGTGTATATATATATTTGTGTGTGTGTGTGTGTGTGTGTATATATATGACTGTGTATATATTTGTGTGTGTATATATATATAGCTATGTATATAATTAGCCTCTGTGTAGCCTCTGTGTATGTGTATATCTATATATATAATATATATATATATAAATATGATAATTACATGTTAATATGTATAAATGTGTTAATTAAATTTTAATATATATAAATTTGGGTGTTAAATTTATATTGTTGATTTTAATTTAGTAGATAGATAAATTTTAATATTTTAATTATTGGAGTTGAAATTATGAGATATTAAGTCATGAAATCTTAGCTTCACTTTTTAGGAATTGAGAATGGATTTCGAATTAAACTTGGAGTAGTTGATGATGTTGAAGTTTGATTTGAGTTGTATTAGATTTTTGAATATGTCGAGGATGAACATTTTGGTTTATTGTGATATGTTGATTATTCCTATAGGTTGGTTAAGTCCAATTTTTAGGGGAGGTTGTGTCAAAAGTTTTGTAAATAAAAAATGAGAATTATAGTTTAAAGTGATTTTCACTATTACAGAATTGACCATACTAAATAAATATTTACTCAAAACTAATAAAAAATTTTAATTATATCTTCACATATAGATCATTGATATGGATCGGGGTTGGATGTATGGCAGACGTAATAGACATGAATATGTAAAAGGTGTTGAAGAGTTTATGAAATGTGCGGATGAAAACAAGAGAAAGAAAGGTGAAACAATGATTTTGTGTCCTTGTTACGATTGTAAGAATTTGAGAAAGTTTCGTAGTTTTGATCAAGTGAAGAGTCATTTGATTCGTCGTGGGTTTAAAGAAGGTTATACACGATGGATATGGCATGGTGAGAGTATGCTTCCCAGGACGAGCACTGGTGACGATGTTGGTGATCAGCAGCAGAATCATTCAAGCAATATTTGTGAGAATGATTTGGAAAATGACGAGAATGATATGATAAACGAAATTATGCGTGATATACAAGGGGAATACATTGAAAAACCTCATGTATTAGATAACTTGTTCAACGAGTTTGAGAAGCCTTTGTTTTCTGGTTGTAATAAATTCACTAAATTGTCTGATGTACTAAAATTGTATAACTTGAAAGCAAGCAATAGGTGGAGTGATAAAAGTTTCACGGCATTATTGGGACTGTTACGAGAGATGCTTTCGGAAGATAACGAACTTCCTAGTTCAATTTACGAGGCAAAGAAATTGTTTTGCCCGATGGGTATGGAGATTGAGAGGATACATGCATGTCCAAATGATTGTATACTGTATCGAAATGATTACAAGGACTTGCGTCTATGTCCAAAGTGTGGGGCATCACGATATAAACGGAAGAACGTGAATGATAATTGTGGTGATAAGAAAAGCCCTCCGGCAAAGGTGTTATGGTATTTACCTGTAATACCAAGATTTAAACGTTTGTTTGCCAATGCAAAGGATGCAAAGAACTTGCGGTGGCATGCCGCCGGGAGAAAAGAAGATTAAAAAATAAGACACGTGGCTGATTCTCCTCAATGTATATGTCAATTATATATATATATTTGGTGACGCGCATGTTCAGGTTATTGCAGACCACGTCCTGGTCACTGCAGGCCACGACCTGTAGTGGCCTGGGTCATTGCAAATTACGTCCAGGTGACTGCAGGTCACGACGTGTAGTGGCCTGGGTCATTGCAGGCCACTGCAGGTCACGACATGCAGTGGCCTGGGTCATTGTAGGCCACGTCCAGGTCACTGCAGGCCACGACGTGCAATGACCTGGGTCATTGCAGGTCACTGCAGGTCACGACGTGCAGTGACCTGGGTCATTGCAGGCCACTGCAGGTCACGACATGCAGTGGCCTGGGTCATTGCAGGCTACGTCCAGGTCACTGCAGGCCATGACCTGCAGTGGCCTGGGTCATTGCAGGTCACAGCAGACCACGACTTGCAGTGGCCTCGATCAATGCAGGTCACGTCCAGGTCACTACAGGTCATATAATATATATTAAAAAAAAAAAAAAGTTTAGGCGTCGGTTCTAAAGGTAAAATCGACGCCTAAAAAAAAAAAAAAAAACTTTGGGCGTCGGTTTGTATAAAACCGACACCCAAAGCTGTTTTGGGCGTCGGTTTTATACATAAACCAACGCCCAAAGTTTTTTTTTTTTTTTTTTTGACTTTAGGCGTCGGTTTTAAACTAGAACCGACGCCCAAAACTGACTTTGGGCATCGGTTGTAAACCGACGCCTAAAGTTGAGACTTTACGCGTCTGTGTCATATGTGTCGCCGCTACAACCGACGCGTATTTCGTTTTCCAACCGACGCGAATTCCTATTTCTGTACTGGTGTACAGAACTTTCCTTTTCAACTACCCATGTATATTCAAGTTCTTAACTTTACCGTAATAAACCAATTTTTGAATCTAAGGTCTACTTACAAATACAATGAAGCTTCCCAATCATTTTGCAATTTTAACATGACGATTAATAAAACAACAATATAAACTGCCTTGATGGTGAAAAAAAAAGGCAAAATAATATACAATATTAGAAAGCCAGAATTATAAATTTATAATCAATTAATCTAACAACATGAATATAATCAATTACTTTTGTCCTATACCAAGAGCCTATTTTGTCCTGGAACTTTTGGCCGCATTTTTATGAGACTCAGGCTCACTACTTTCACATTTTCCAACCTATTTTCAACAACACGTTCTCCCAAAATTTCAATTTTCCTCCATAATATCCTAAATCGAACGGGCATAAATTTAGAGAAGTTTGGTGTAAGTGGGTTGAATAAACTTCATCATTGGGTCAAAATCTCATGTTTGTTAGAGATCACAACTTCCTCAACAAAAAATAAAATAAAATAAAATAAAGGAGGTAAACAGGCAATGATAAAATTTTTACTTTTGTCCTATACCAATTTAGAGAAGTTTGGTGTTAGTGGGTTGAATAAACTTCATCCTAAAATGAATCTTATGGCACATTTCTCTTTGCAGCAAGGGAAAGGAAATAACAAAAGGTATAAGATCGGGCTAACATACGAACAACGTGCCTTCAAGGCTATGAGTACTAGGCGTGACACACAGTGCAAGGAAGTATGTGACCAACACCTTGTGCATCTGCACCATATAACATAAGACATATTCAAGAAAAAAGAGCAACCCGATCGTGTACCAAATGATGCAACGTGAACAGACCTCTTTTTACCTTTCAGAGGAATAAACCAACCAATGCTCAGATTTTAATGTTTGTTTGCAATGCCATATGTATTTATTCGCCCCTATTTGGTTCTAATTAAAATTTAATTTGAATCTCAGGTCAAAATCAACAATTAATTTTAACCGCATATTTTATGGGACCTACAACTTTTCGACCACACGTCACATCAACATTTATCAAAATTTACTAAAAATCTGATTTTAATATATACCAAACAGGGGTTCATATTGCTAAATGTCCAAAATGCATTACCTTTAAATAAAATCTAGAGAACAATAGAAAAGAAAAGAAAAGCAACTCACCTCTCGTACGACCTCACGATCAGAGGAAAAAAGTTTAGGGAATAGCCACGGAACAGATGCTCCAATAGATCCCAATATGAGTCCACTTAATGCATCAATGATGACCAGGGACTTCAGTAATGTCCTAGCCTTTTATTCACATCAAATTGTTCAGAAAAATAGATCAATGTCTGAAAAGGCAAGGTAAGCAAATATCTGACCACTATATTTGAAAGTTTCTATGAAACGCACTTCTAGAAATTTTATGAACCAGATATGAATGTTCCTGTCACTTGTTATAATAATTACAGAAGTAATGTGACTATTAAATTTATGAATGGAAAAGGTGTAACATAACTTGTTAAACAGTTTACTAACAAAGTATTTGCAGATTGTAAGTAAACAGAAAATATACAGTAAGCAGTAAACAAAATGTTCTTGAGCAGTAAACAAAATGAACGCTGGAGCCGGGGCCTGTGTTCAACACAGTGTCCTTAAAGCAATATTCGCCCTCTCACCGGAGTAACTCGAGCGCTTGCTTCCCAGGATACAGCGGCTGGAACTGCAGCTGTGCAGGCGAACGAAAAATGTGCTTGAACAGAATCACCAAGACTGGAAGAAGGAATGCAGGAAGCTGGACAGACAAATCCAGAGAGATTTTCGTGGTTGTTGTGTTGTCTGGACTGAAGAAATTGTTGCTGTATATATAGGCAGGGAGGAGCCTTTGCATTTAGTACTGCATTTGAATTCTGTATTTACTCCAGACGTTTTGGAGTTACAACTGCATTTGAATTCTGCACTTACTCCTGCATTTGAATTCCAGGCGTTTTTGGAGTTACAAGTTAAATGGAAATCAGTTTGGAGTTATGTTTTAAATGAAAAATTCAAAACAGAATTCCAAAACGTGGCTTGTACTTTGTGGCCAATTTTTGACTCGTTCGGTCCGACATTCGTGTACGCAGGTCGCGCCCGCACACAAGTTCAAGGCTCGAAGGCCAAGTCGGTCCAAGATTTGCACCCCCCCCTGCGGGCGCGTAGGCCATGGAGGAGTCTCTATGCAACAAATGATTACACCTTACAAATTGTTAACCATATATAAATTGGTCCACAAACTCATTTCTATCCTATGTGGGATAACTATTTAAGCATTCCCAACATTTCCACATTTTTCCACTTTCCAATGTGGGATGGAACTATTATTTATAGCCTCCACTTATTCCCACTTTTCCATTTCTAACCAATGTGGGATTGTAATCCCTTTTAAGACTCCTCTTCAAATCCCAATTTTCAATCAATGTGGGATCAATTTCACATTTACTCAAGTGAAAATCAATTGCCAAATATATTTTCCAACAATCCCCCACATGAATGTAAATTGATAGAGACACGGAATATTTGGTGATAAAGTTCCACAGTTGAAACCTGCATAGGATAGGTAGGGGTTTCCTTTGAACCTTCCCTTGTGAAAATACATTTACTTTACTAGCTGATCAGTAGACGCGATGTCTTTGAACTGTTCTGCCTTCTGTGTAAACGATGATGTACTTCACACAGGATTCTTCCTAACACATTTTAGTTCTCATGGGTATGTTCGTTTGTGGCCATGAACATATGCCTGGTTCAGTGAGAGTTGTTAAGAATTAGCCTCATAATTCCCTTCGAAGCGGCCCCACTTCTCTCTCACATAGGTGATTTCTTAATCAAGAGTAACCCGCATTACTCCGCTCGGATTTCCGACGCATAAGAATCATTAAAAGCTTATTGCTTATCCTCTCCTTACGGGCATCACTGTTATTACAGGAATGGACAGGAGATAACCCCCACAGTGATCCTATTAAGTATTTGTAATTAGGTTTTCTCATTGAACCTAGATCTTGGGATCTCCAGTCAGCTAGGTTGAGTTTCCATTACAATAACTTATTCTTTTAGAGGCTTAAGTCCCATTCCTCTCGATGACTTTGCAACTAACTCTCTATTTAACCCTTTGGTTAGCGGATCCGCAATGTTATCTTTTGACTTTACATAGTCAATCGAGATAACTCCAGTTGAGAGTAACTGTCTTATGGTATTATGTCTACGACGTATGTGTCTAGACTTACCATTGTACATGTTGCTTTGTGCCCTTCCAATCGCAGATTGACTATCACAATGTATGCAAATTGCTGGCACAGGTTTTGACCATCTTGGAATATCCTCTAAGAAATTGCGTAGCCATTCAGCCTCTTCACCACATTTATCTAGAGCTATAAACTCAGATTCCATGGTAGATCTCGCAATAACTGTTTGTTTAGAGGATTTCCATGATATAGCTGCACCTCCTAGTGTGAACACGAATCCACTAGTAGACTTTGAGTCTTTTATATCAGATATCCAATTAGCATCACTATATCCTTCAATGACTGCCGGATATCTGGTATAGTGCAATCCATAATTACGAGTATATCTCAAGTATCTTAGTACTCTTACTATTCCTTTCCAATGGTCAGACCCTGGATTACTAGTATATCTACTCAGCTTGCTAACTGCGTAAGCTATATCTGGTCTTGTACAACTCATTAGGTACATAAGACTTCCGATTATTCTAGAGTACTCTACTTGAAAAATACCATCGCCTCTATTTTTCGATAGATGTTGACTTGTATCTATTGGTGTTCTTGCTACGCCAGTATCATCATTATAGAATTTTTCCAAAATCTTGTCCACATAATGTGACTGACTTAGAACAAGTCCATCTGATGTTCTTGAAATTTTAACTCCAAGAATCACATCAGCTAAACCCATATCCTTCATGTCGAATCTTGAATTCAACATGCTTTTAGTAGATTTAATCATCTTATCGTTGCTGCCAACGATGAGCATGTCGTCAACATAAAGGCATAAAATGACATAACCATTTTTTGTGTCTTTGATGTAAACGCATTTGTCACATTCATTGATTTTAAATCCACTTTCCATCATTGCTTTGTCAAATTTTTCATGCCATTGTTTTGGTGCTTGTTTCAAGCCGTATAATGACTTTACCAATTTACACACCTTGTTTTCTTGTCCTGGTGCAGAAAACCCCTCAGGTTGTTCCATGTAGATTTCTTCTTCTAAATCTCCATTTAGAAAAGCAGTTTTGACATCCATTTGATGTACTTCGAGATTGTATAAAGATGCAATCGCTAATATTAATCGAATGGAAGTTATTCTCGTTACCGGAGAATAAGTGTCAAAGTAGTCAAGGCCTTCTCGTTGCCGATATCCTTTAATTACAAGTCTTGCCTTGTACTTATCAATAGTTCCATCTGCTTTCATTTTCCTTTTGAAAATCCATTTGTAGCCTAGTGGTTTGCTTCCCGGGGGAAGATCAACCAGTTCCCATGTATGGTTTTGCAGAATGGAATCTATTTCACTTTTAATTGCCTCTTTCCATTGAGGTCCTTCTGAAGAGTTTACAGCTTCTTTGAAGCTTTGAGGTTCAGTTTCTAGCATATAGGTCAGAAAATCAGGACCGTAAGATTTTTCTGTCCTTTCACGTTTGCTACGTCTTGGTTCAACCTCTTGATCCTGACTATTTTCAATCATGGTCTCATGCGTTCGTTTAGAAGAACTTGGTTCTTCTTTGGACTTGTATGGAAATACGTGTTCAAAGAACGATGCATTTCTCGATTCCATTATCGTGTTTTTGTGTATATCAGAAATTTTAGAATCAAACACAAGAAACCGATAAGCACTACTATTATGTGCATATCCAATAAATATGCAATCAATAGTTTTTGGTCCTATTTTCACCTTCTTTGGTGTAGGTACAACCACTTTGGCAAGACACCCCCACACTCGTAAATATTTGTAGGAAGGCTTTCTTCCTTTCAATAACTCGTAGGGACTCTTATCTTCTTTCTTTCGGGGCACCTTATTTAAAAGGTAATTAGCTGATAACACAGCTTCTCCCCACATGTTTTGAGGTAACCCAGAACTCAACAACATTGCATTCATCATTTCTTTCAATGTTCTATTTTTTCGTTCAGCAACACCATTTTGTTGAGGTGAATAAGGTGCTGTTGTTTCATGTTTAATTCCGTGTTGTGCACAGAATTCAGCAAATGGTGATTCATATTCACCACCTCTATCACTTCTCAACACTTTGATCTTCTTGTTGAGTTGATTTTCAATTTCATTTTTATAGAGAACAAATTTCTCTATCGCTTCATCTTTACTTTTAAGCAAATACACAAAACAATATTTTGTGCTATCGTCAATAAAAGTAATAAAATATTTGTTGCCTCCCCTTGTTTGTACAGATTTTAAATCACATACATCGGTGTGAATTAAATCAAGCGGTTTAGTTTTTCTTTCAACGGATTGAAATGATGACCTTGTCAATTTTGCCTCAACACAAGTTTCACACTTATGTTTATTATCAATTTGGAATGTAGGTATGCAATTCAAGTTAATTAGTCTACGCAAAGTGTCGTAATTAACATGTCCTAGTCTACCATGCCACAAATTGGAAGACTCAAGCAAGTAAACGGAAGAGTTATTCATTTTATTAATTTTTGGCTTAATAGCCATTACATTAAGCTTAAAAAGCCCATCACTAACATAACCCTTTCCTACAAACATTCCAGACTTAGACAAAATAACCTTGTCTGATTCAAACACCATGCGGAAGCCATGTTTGTTCAACAGCGAGCCGGATACCAAATTCTTGCGAATCTCCGGCACATAGAGCACGTTGTTTAGAGTCAGCTCTTTCCCAGACGTCATCTTTAGAACCACCTTTCCATGGCCCTTGATTTCAGAAGTCGCTGAATTTCCCATGTACAGCTTCTCCCCATCCGCTGCTTCAAAACCACTAAACAACTCCTTGTCGGAGCAAACATGTCGGGTGGCACCGGTATCTATCCACCATTCTCTCGGATTTGAACCCACCAGGTTCACTTCAGAAATGACAGCTGCAAGGTTGATGTCAGATGGATCTTCAACCATGTTTGCTTCTTTCTTCTTCTTCGGCAAACGGCACTCCGTTGACTTGTGACCAATTTTGTCACAATTGAAGCATTTTCCTTGAAACTTCTTTTTAGAAATTCCGCCCTTGGGCCCCAACTTGAGCCCTTTGCTACTAGATGGCCCAGACTTGGTTTTGTTAGGTTTGGAGCTTTGCCCATGCTCCACAACATTTGCTTTAGCCACAACCGGATTAATCCCTCTTTCAGAACTTTTGTTGTCTTCTTCTATTCGAAGTCTAACAATTAGTTCCTCAACATTCATTTCCTTTCGCTTATGCTTTAGGTAGTTTTTAAAATCCTTCCATGCAGGTGGTAGTTTTTCAATTATACAAGCCACTTGGAAGGACTCGCTCACAACCATTCCCTCGGAATGAATTTCATGCAATATCACTTGAAGTTCTTGTACTTGACTGATTACAGGTTTGGAGTCCACCATTTTGTATTCCAAAAAGCGACCAACAAGAAACTTCTTGGCCCCAGCATCCTCGGTTTTATACTTTTTGTCTAAAGATTCCCATAATTCCTTAGCCGTTTTTATTGTGCAGTATACATTATATAGTGAATCAGCCAAACTATTCATCACATAATTCCGGCACAGGAAATCCGAGTGCTTCCAAGCATCAACTGCACTAACTGCTTGAATGTCTCCTTCACCCTCTTGGAGCACTGGAGCATTTTCAGTCAAGAACCTCGCAAGATTCAAAGTGGTCAGGTAGAATAACATCTTTTGCTGCCACCTTTTGAAATTCAGCCCATTGAATTTCTCCGGTTTTTCCCCATGGTTAACTGGAACAGTCACAGTTGTAGCTGCAGTTTGAGCCACGGTTTGTGTCAAAGCATGACTTGGCAATTTAGCCACAGGTTGAGTCACAACAGGACTTGGCATAGCCACAGTCGAACTTGGCGTAACCACAACAGAACTTGGCGTAACCACAACAGAACTTGGCATAGCCACAGTCGAACTTGGCGTAGCCACAGCCTGAGCCACCGTCTGATTTTCAGCAGTAGCCACATCCATGTTGATAGGTGTATTTTCCATTTCTGAAACACAATCAGAATATTAGTATCAAATTATATAAATCAATTAGCCTTAAGAAATCTGCTTTTGAAAACGTTTCTGTAAACTGTTTAACAAAAAAAATATTGCTTTAAGTTTGTAACATAACTTGTTAAACAGTTTACTAACAAAGTATTTGCAGATTGTAAGTAAACAGAAAATATACAGTAAGCAGTAAACAAAATGTTCTTGAGCAGTAAACAAAATGAACGCTGGAGCCGGGGCCTGTGTTCAACACAGTGTCCTTAAAGCAATATTCGCCCTCTCACCGGAGTAACTCGAGCGCTTGCTTCCCAGGATACAGCGGCTGGAACTGCAGCTGTGCAGGCGAACGAAAAATGTGCTTGAACAGAATCACCAAGACTGGAAGAAGGAATGCAGGAAGCTGGACAGACAAATCCAGAGAGATTTTCGTGGTTGTTGTGTTGTCTGGACTGAAGAAATTGTTGCTGTATATATAGGCAGGGAGGAGCCTTTGCATTTAGTACTGCATTTGAATTCTGTATTTACTCCAGACGTTTTGGAGTTACAACTGCATTTGAATTCTGCACTTACTCCTGCATTTGAATTCCAGGCGTTTTTGGAGTTACAAGTTAAATGGAAATCAGTTTGGAGTTATGTTTTAAATGAAAAATTCAAAACAGAATTCCAAAACGTGGCTTGTACTTTGTGGCCAATTTTTGACTCGTTCGGTCCGACATTCGTGTACGCAGGTCGCGCCCGCACACAAGTTCAAGGCTCGAAGGCCAAGTCGGTCCAAGATTTGCACCCCCCCCTGCGGGCGCGTAGGCCATGGAGGAGTCTCTATGCAACAAATGATTACACCTTACAAATTGTTAACCATATATAAATTGGTCCACAAACTCATTTCTATCCTATGTGGGATAACTATTTAAGCATTCCCAACATTTCCACATTTTTCCACTTTCCAATGTGGGATGGAACTATTATTTATAGCCTCCACTTATTCCCACTTTTCCATTTCTAACCAATGTGGGATTGTAATCCCTTTTAAGACTCCTCTTCAAATCCCAATTTTCAATCAATGTGGGATCAATTTCACATTTACTCAAGTGAAAATCAATTGCCAAATATATTTTCCAACAAAAGGCACAACCTTTGCTAAACTCCGATTAGATCCATATATCAGTTCAGGCATAAATGACTGAACTGTTTGAGAAAGAGGCTCACCCCATACAGAACACATGCTATACAATTGTATCATGACCTAAAGAACAGGGCAGTTAGCGGCAATTTCAATGAGTTTTCTGGAAAGGAAACCACGCACAGAGGAAGAAGATTATAAATATGGAAAAACCTAACCTGAGGCAGCAGATCTGAGGAGGAGGTAGTTCCCGGAGGTGGCTGTTCACTGTGGCCGCGAACTGGTCGGCGTGCTGAGCGGCGTGGTCAGCGAAGTGAACACTGGACAGAGGAAGGGAACTCGATTTTTGGATTTGAGAGAGAGAGGGAATCGATTTTGGTAAAAATGGGGGTGGGTTTTAGGTTTTAACATGTTGCCTATTTGCAATTTAGGCTGTGTTTGATACAGTCTTATTTTCCAGGAAAACGTCAAATCATGGAAAATATTTTTCAGCTTTTGTATTTGTTGGGTGTTTGGTTTGCAAAATTTGCCTTGAAAAATATTTTCTTAAGTACAACCATTTAAAGCACAACTAACTCATTTGCCTTGAAAATATTTTCTTACCTATTTGTTGAGAAAATATTTTCCAACTAAGGTGGAAAATCCTTTTGCGTCACGTTTGATCATTTTTATTATTGTTAATTGACTTATTTTTTTTCCAGAAATTAACATTATTATTATCAAGTACAAATGAGTGAAAAATTTAATTTTTTTTTTTTTTTATTAAAATAGTTAAATTTTGATTATTTGCCATGGAAAATAATATCAATCAAACAACAAAATTAGGAAAATCTCCCACTTTTTCACCTGGAAAATTAATCTAATCAAACACTTCCAATTATCATTTTCCAGGAAAATAATTTCCAGCCAAATCAATTCCTAGAAAATATTTTCCTACCATCTATTTTCCATCTTTTCTATCAAACACACCCTTAGTAATCCATCTTTAAATAATATTAAATTAGCCCCCGACCCTTTTTTGCAACGTTTAAAAAACGTTGCAATTGCTTATCAATTGCGAGGTTTTTAAACGTTGCAATTGCTCAATAGATAAGCAATTGTACAATTTTATTTTTAGATTAGGAAAAAAAATGTGGTATATTTGAAAAAAAAAAAGTTTCGCAAGACCTTTCGCAACGTTTGTTAAATGTTGCTAAAGGTCACCTTTGGCAACGTTTGACAAACGTTGCGAAATGTCTCACTTTTCACAACATTTAACAAACGTTGCAAAAGGTCTTACTTTTCGCAACGTTTAATAAAAAAAGGTCTTACTTTTCTCAACGTTTAATAAATGTTGCGAAAAGGGGGTCAATCGCAACATTTTTCTAAAAAACGTTGCAAAAGGTATTTTATTACTATCTATGGAAACATTCACTTACTAAAATGTTGCTAAAAGACCCTTTTAGCAACATTTATCAACAAATGTTGCCTTTTAAATGTTGCAAATAACTATTTTTGTTGTAGTGCGAGTGGACACTTGAATCAAATATTAAGTCACATGACCCAAATGAATAATGTTTTCTTACTCTACAAATTTCTCTCTCAATATTTTCTCCTGTTAATTTGTTTCAAGTTCTGTGAAGGTTTCCCTGCATCGATCATTTATATGCCTCGCTGATCAATCTCGCAAAAAGTATATGAAGGATTCAAATAAAGGTTTCATAAGACAAACTTTTGTTGCTTTTGTTATGGAGTTTATTCATTCAATTATATCTGAAGTCACTATAGAAAATCTGTTACTTTTCTGTACATCCTTGATCACTTGTCATAACATATCTGTACCTTGATATAGAAGATTAAATATTAATCCATGCAAGAAAAAGAAGATTAAAGTATACGTAAACAACAAAAGTGACCTTTTAAGGCGTGCATATAAGACATGTCGTAATTATGAAATTTTTATGGGGTACATAACATGCATGCCGTAAGAAGGCCATTAAGATTTATTATTCACGGCGTGCATAAATGCACACTGTAAAAGGTGGTATTTACGGCGTGCATTACATAGCATGACGTAAGAAGATTTAGTCTTTATGGCATGCCTAATTTCACGCTGTAAGAACTGTTAATAAAAGCCTTTAATGGCATTCAATTATGTGCGCCGTAAACCCTCATTTTAGAATTACTTAATACTCAGAATGTCCAAAATTTTTAGTGTACAACATAGCGCGGTTTTTTCTTCCTTCTTGGCTAGCTGTCTCCCTTGGTTTAAACCTATTCGCGAAGATGGAGCATCCAAGCCTTGGATCTGCACAACGAGCTGGAGATTGTGTTGAACGGGCAATGCACATCCCTACTTGTAACATAGTGTAATCTCTTAACCGGACTGATTTAGATAAAGTTTATCCATACCTTTATTTGATTATTAATCTTGCAAGACGTATATCTTTGTTCTCAATTTGATTAGGGAAAGAGGGAGAGCGACCGATGGAGCAGCTGCTCTCCGTGGAAATGCAGTCTGAAGTTTAGCAAGAAATGAGCAATGTTCCAGGTCACTCCTAATCCCTGCTTATATTTTTTTTTCCCCCAATTTAAATGTTCCTGGATGCGCCTCACAAATTTCTTTTCTCTGATTATAAACCTGTGAATATTTAGAACTCTATGCTTTTCGTTATTGATGAGAATAAAATGAATCTTCATGTCAAGAAATGGGGTGCAGCACAATATATATTTAAAATGTGAAAACTGGATTTATTTTCGCTTATTAATTCAAATTTATATCCATTCTCGATTTAATCTTGGAATGGCTCCATTTACGAGTGATTTTACATGTAAGCTCTTTTTTTTTTTTTTTGGAACTTGACTGTAAAAAAGAAGCCCTTTAAAAATAATTCCCTCATCTTTTTACCTAACATATTAATGCCAATATTATGTGTAGATTGCATCTAAACTTCAGCACAGTTGATCTGCTTAATACTCCCAACTCCTCCATTACCTTGGATTAAGTGAATGCTTTCAATAGCTTGTGGCATCAGCTTTGGTATTAATTTGTGAGTCAACAATGGAGGCCTTAAAGATTCTTGATGGAGGGAGTGGGGAACTGTGCTCTTCTGTGAATGTGATGATAGCCATATCTGTTAAATATTGAGAAGACATGATTTTATATAAGTTGGTGGAGATCTTTTGCCTTTTGGTGATAAATCAGAATGAGAAGAAGCACTACTATTTAAAGATTAAAGCTGGGATATATTCTTTATTCCTCAATCTGTTTGTTTCAAGCACTGCAAATGGCAATAGATTCAGATAACTGTCGAGTTTGCCTACTTTATTTGAGCAGGATAAACAGAAGTTGCATACGTTAAGCTTATATGACGTTGATACTTTCCTAGAGTTTGTAAAATTGGTATAAGATAAAGCATTTTTTTCCATCACCAGAGCTAGAGGAAACAAATTCTTTTTCCTGGTCTTCTGCTTTTGTATTAGAATTTTCTTCCTGGTCTATAAGGGTTAAACAAGGAGTCTAATCTGGATGAAATAAAAGGTGCCAACTTTATCATTACTTTCTACACATCGCACTTCTTTTCTCACAACTTCTTAGCTTTTTATGAATCTTCTCGTTAAATTAACATCAGTATCAGTAGTGTGCACTACAAAAAAAAATGCCTTTTGCAACATGCAAACGGAAACATTCGTTAATTGAATGTTGCTAAAAGTAGTCTACCGCAACATTCATTGGTTGCATGTTGCTATTGATCCATTTATTTGATCTTTAGCAACATTCAGCAAGTGAATGTTGCTAATAATAGCCTTTTGCAACGTTCATTGCGAGTTACAAAAAGACTAGTCTTTTGCAACGTTCATTGTACCCTTTGGCAACGTTCATTGCGCATTGCAAAAAGATTTATCTTTTGCAACGCGCAATGAACGTTACCAAAGGGTACCCTTTTGCAACGTTGGCTTGAACGTTGCAAAATTCAAGCGAACGTAGCAGAAGGGTACCCTTTGGCAACACCCTTTTGTAACGTTCGTTGCGCGTTGCGAAAGGGTACCCTTTTGCAACGCGCAATGAATATTGCCAAATGGCTTAATTGGGACAAAATTTCATAGTACCTAAAATTGGAGGACTAAATTACAAATTCCTAAAGTTATAACCTACCTTAAGATCTCTCTGCCTCTCACTCCCGGCCTCCGGCCCCCAACCTCTTCTCCCCTCCCTACTTCTCTCCTTTCCTTCTAGCTATTGCCACCCAACGTCGTCGCCACCCAACAACGCCGACCACCAACAACGCCACCGCCAAACACCGGTAAGCCCTTTCCTCCCCTCTGCCTCCTTCCCCTACGAACCACACACACACAAAGTCGAACACGCACACACCCGAGAACACCAGTCGTACACTCGCACGCTGTTTTACACACACACACACACACACATAATATCTTGTATATTATGTTTGTATATTTCAGAGTTTGATTTAGTTTGTAATTCGAATTTTTAATTGTTAATTTCAATTTTTTGTGCAATTTAAATATATATTATTTGTATGTATAGTTGATGTATGTGTAAAAATATTTCAGAATTTTTAACCTTTGAAAATTAATTTTCGAAATTTTCGAAATTTTGATTTATGAACTTAGTTAACTGTTTGGGTTTAATTTTGGGTTGAAATTTGATTAAAATTCGAATTGGGTAATTTTGTAAGATATGTTAATCTAAAAATTTTGTTAGTTTGAATTTTACCTTTGGATGGTCTTAATATGGCTGCAGTTGTGGCTCAGGGTCCTGCTCGTGCTCAGAATATGCCTCAGGTAGGTTCAGTTTCCATATTTTGGGAGATAGTATTGAAAGTAGTTGTGCTAATGGTTGTTTTTTGTTTTCTTGTAGTAGTCTGCTGAAACTCAGAGACTCGAAGACCGAACTGGCTATAAAACAATCTAGGTAATTGATTCCAGTAACACCGTCAATCTTTATACTGGTTATTCTTTGTTTTTTCCCATTTATCACTATTGTATCTTGTTGGCTTTCGTAACAATCTAATAATAAATATGGCTGCAAATGACCATCAGAAAACCAAAGGATCTGCCAAAACAGAAGTGGGAGAGATCGATACCAGTGCTCCATTTCAATCTGTTAAAGATGCCGTCAGTTTATTTGGTGAGGTGCTTTTTTTCAGGAGAAAAACCTGCTATTACGAAGCCAAAATCACATTCTCCAGAAGTATGTAGCATTCCTGTTTACTTCCTTCCCTTTATTGACCATGATAAATTTTCATTTAAATAACTGTACCTTGGAACATGTAGTGTCAACTTGCAATTTTTTGGACATAGGATGCAACATATCTTTGCAGTTTCATAGGCAGAAATATGAATGTAGTGACTATTTTTTTACTCACAATTTATTCCACTTTCAAAAGAGGTAGGGCATGTTTGGTACTTGATGTGATCCGGACCCTCGACAATCAGAGTCATAGCAGGCTTGACGGGAAAATTTAAATATTCAAGCCAAAACAAGAATTCAGCAGGTTCGACGAGCTTTGAAGATCAAATCGGGTCGAAAAGAACCTAAAATCACGGCCGTGGATGGATTGGTCACGACCGTAACTTTTGAAGATCACGGCCATAAATGAAGGATCACAGCCGTAACATGCTCTCTGTCTAATTCATAAACCGGATAAAAGGATTTACGGCCGTAACAAAAATATTCACGGCCGTAACATAATTCAATTACACAATTCACGGCCGTAAATGAAGACCCTCACGGTCGTAAGACAGCTCCTGGACATGCGCCGCTGATGGAATTTAAATATTTTTCATTATTTTATTTCCTTATCAGTTTTAGCTATTTTAGGTTAGTTAGAATTCTTTTTTGAGTAAATTAGCGATTAGGGTTTTATTTTGCTTATTTATACGCCTTTTTGATTCATTGTAAATTAAGACTTTGATGATTGAATAAAAATAGATTGAATGTTTTTCAATTGTTTAATGTGTGGATTCACATTACAAACCCAAACTTATCAAGATTGATTATCTTGTGGCGTTCATCCAGAACTTATCAAATATTCGCGAGAGTATTTGTGGCGTTGAAAATCAGAGACTTATCAAGGAGATTGGGCAAATCCTTGTGGCGTTTCGAAAGTCGTGGTTCTTTATTCCGCATCGTCGAGCCATCGCGTCGTGAATATCGGGTCATGATTCATCCGTCCAACCACAACCTGAGTTCGGAACTTTCCGGCGTTTCTTCCGCGCTTCGAATCTCATCATCTGGTATCAGAGCTGGACTCTGAATTCAGGTTTTTCTATCCAGTTTGATTTTTATGTCTATCATCGAGTCCCATAAAAATCATCCATATCTTGTTGTTGAGTCTTTCTTTTCTTGATTTTCTTGTTCTTCGTTCCAGTAAATGTTTTCTTTGTTTGATCCATATAAAAATCCAACAAAATTCAAAAGTGTTTGTTTTGCTTAATTCTTATCCGAATTAAGTTCCGTTTGTTTTGTCGTGTTCGTTGTTAAATTTTCGGATTTATAAAAAAAAAAAAAGAAAAATATTTTTTTTATTATTTTATTTATTCCGAAAACTCATCCTAAAATTCAAAAAAAAAAAAGAGAGTCCATTCAAGAACCACTTTCTTGAATTTCTTGATCCTTTGTTTTCATTATTCTTTTTCTGTGTCCTTCCACAAAAAAAATTTCACAATGTCCAATTCCCATGAAAACGCCAAAGATCGTATATGGAGATTTTTGAATGAAGCTTTGGTTAGGTTGGATAAATTAGATGAAAGGGAAGGGAAATTGAAAAAGGGGCGATCTCAAGCAAATCGTAGTGATTACAGGCGTGATCCTAAACTAGGGATGGAATCGGGGTTAAGAGAGGAGCTGAGATTGATCCAAAAGCAATTTTGAAAATTCAAAAAGAAATTTATGAGGAAAGATTGAGGTGTGAACGGGAGGCAGAAAGAAAATATTTTGCTAAATTGCGAAAAAAGGAGGAGAAACGAAAGGCGGTAATTAGATGGTTAGAAGAGAGTGAAAATCATGTTGAGCCTCGGGATATGAAAGTTGAAAAGAAGGAGGGAGGCTTGAGACATGATTTAGTTGAAGAGACCCTGAACTTTGTGGTAGGAGTTGAAAACATGGAGTTAGGTGAACAAACTCCAAAATATGATGAGGAATTAGAAGTTGGAGTAGAAGTTCAAATTTTGAGCTTTGAATTGGAAGATCCACATTTTGGTAGTGATGAGATAGTACATGAACATGGTGATTCAAATGTGGAAGTCGGAGATGTGGTTGAGTTTGAAGATAAAAAAATCGAACAAGAAATTGCAAAGGAGGAAAGAGGCGAAGAGAAGAGCCTCGTGGTTCAAGAAGTGGAGTTGGTGGTGGTTTGTCATGAATACAAGGATCCATACCTTGTACCTCATGAAGCTAACATGTCCCTCCCCATTTTGTTTAAATCTTTTTTGCAGGTTAATTATGACTGGAAGCTTCAACCATACTACGAATGACAAAGGAAGTTCAAGCTCCATCTCTTCCGTGTTAGCAAATCAAAGGATTCCAGTTTATTGAACTCATGACATGGAAGCAGAAATTTTCCGTTTGATCCAGGAGGTGAAGTGGAACACCAGGAACAAAGCTATGATTCGGGACGAATCATCCTAAAGAAGGAGGGTATGATGTGATCCGGACCCTCAACAATCGGAGTCATAGCAGGCTTGACGGGAAAATTTAAATATTCAAGCCAAAACAAGAATTCAACAGGTTCGACGAGCTTTGAAGATCAAATCGGGTCGAAAAGAACCGAAAATCACGGCCGTAAATGAAGGATCACGGCCGTAACATGCTCTCTGTCTAATTCATAAACCGGATAAAAGGATTTACGGCCGTAACAAAAATATTCACGGCCGTAACATAATTCAATTACACAATTCACGGCCGTAAATGAAGACCCTCACGGCCGTAAGACAGCTCCTGGACATGCGCCGCTGATGGAATTTAAATATTTTTCATTATTTTATTTCCTTATCAGTTTTAGCTATTTTAGGTTAGTTAGAATTCTATTTTGAGTAAATTAGCGATTAGGGTTTTATTTTGCTTATTTATACGCCTTTTTGATTCATTGTAAATTAAGACTTTGATGATTGAATAAAAATAGATTGAATGTTTTTCAATTGTTTAATGTGTGGATTCACATTACAAACCCAAACTTATCAAGATTGATTATCTTGTGGCGTTCATCCAGAACTTATCAAATATTCGCGAGAGTATTTGTGGCGTTGAAAATCAGAGACTTATCAAGGAGATTGGGCAAATCCTTGTGGCGTTTCGAAAGTCGTGATTCTTTATTCCGCATCGTCGAGCCATCGCGTCGTGAATATCGGGTCATGATTCATCCGTCCAACCACAACCTGAGTTCGGAACTTTCCGGCGTTTCTTCCGCACTTCGAATCTCATCATCTGGTATCAGAGCTGGACTCTGAATTCAGGTTTTTCTATCCAGTTTGATTTTTATGTCTATCATCGAGTCCCATAAAAATCATCCATATCTTGTTGTTGAGTCTTTCTTTTCTTGATTTTCTTGTTATTCGTTCCAGTAAATGTTTTCTTTGTTTGATCCATATAAAAATCCAACAAAATTCAAAAGTGTTTGTTTTGCTTAATTCTTATCCGAATTAAGTTCCGTTTGTTTTGTCGTGTTCGTTGTTAAATTTTCGGATTTATAAAAAAAAAAAAAAAAATTATTATTTTATTTATTCCGAAAACTCATCCTAAAATTCAAAAAAAAAAAAAAAAAAAAAAAAAGTCCATTCAAGAACCACTTTCTTGAATTTCTTGATCCTTTGTTTTCATTATTCTTTTTCTGTGTCCTTCCACAAAAAAAATTTCACAATGTCCAATTCCCATGAAAACGCCAAAGATCGTATATGGAGATTTTTGAATGAAACTTTTGTTAGGTTGGATAAATTAGATGAAAGGGAAGGGAAATTGAAAAAGGGGCGATCTCAAGCAAATCGTAGTGATTACAGGCGTGATCCTAAACTAGGGATGGAATCGGGGTTAAGAGAGGAGCTGAGATTGATCCAAAAGCAATTTTGAAAATTCAAAAAGAAATTTATGAGGAAAGATTGAGGTGTGAACGGGAGGCAGAAAGAAAATATTTTGCTAAATTGCGAAAAAAGGAGGAGAAACGAAAGGCGGTAATTAGATGGTTAGAAGAGAGTGAAAATCATGTTGAGCCTCGGGATATGAAAGTTGAAAAGAAGGAGGGAGGCTTGAGATATGATTTAGTTGAAGAGACCCTGAACTTTGTGGTAGGAGTTGAAAACATGGAGTTAGGTGAACAAACTCCAAAATATGATGAGGAATTAGAAGTTGGAGTAGAAGTTCAAATTTTGAGCTTTGAATTGGAAGATCCACATTTTGGTAGTGATGAGATAGTACATGAACATGGTGATTCAAATGTGGAAGTCGGAGATGTGGTTGAGTTTGAAGATAAAAAAATCGAACAAGAAATTGCAAAGGAGGAAAGAGGCGAAGAGAAGAGCCTCGTGGTTCAAGAAGTGGAGTTGGTGGTGGTTTGTCATGAATACAAGGATCCATACCTTGTACCTCATGAAGCTAACATGTCCCTCCCCATTTTGTTTAAATCTTTTTTGCAGGTTAATTATGACTGGAAGCTTCAACCATACTACGAATGACAAAGGAAGTTCAAGCTCCATCTCTTCCGTGTTATCAAATCAAAGGATTCCAGTTTATTGAACTCATGACATGGAAGCAGAAATTTTCCGTTTGATCCAGGAGGTGAAGTGGAACACCAGGAACAAAGCTATGATTCGGGACGAATCATCCTAAAGAAGGAGGGTATGATGTGATCCGGACCCTCAACAATCGGAGTCATAGCAGGCTTGACGGGAAAATTTAAATATTCAAGCCAAAACAAGAATTCAACAGGTTCGACGAGCTTTGAAGATCAAATCGGGTCGAAAAGAACCGAAAATCACGGCCGTAAATGAAGGATCACGGCCGTAACATGCTCTCTGTCTAATTCATAAACCGGATAAAAGGATTTACGGCCGTAACAAAAATATTCACGGCCGTAACATAATTCAATTACACAATTCACGGCCGTAAATGAAGACCCTCACGGCCGTAAGACAGCTCCTGGACATGCGCCGCTGATGGAATTTAAATATTTTTCATTATTTTATTTCCTTATCAGTTTTAGCTATTTTAGGTTAGTTAGAATTCTATTTTGAGTAAATTAGCGATTAGGGTTTTATTTTGCTTATTTATACGCCTTTTTGATTCATTGTAAATTAAGACTTTGATGATTGAATAAAAATAGATTGAATGTTTTTCAATTGTTTAATGTGTGGATTCACATTACAAACCCAAACTTATCAAGATTGATTATCTTGTGGCGTTCATCCAGAACTTATCAAATATTCGCGAGAGTATTTGTGGCGTTGAAAATCAGAGACTTATCAAGGAGATTGGGCAAATCCTTGTGGCGTTTCGAAAGTCGTGATTCTTTATTCCGCATCGTCGAGCCATCGCGTCGTGAATATCGGGTCATGATTCATCCGTCCAACCACAACCTGAGTTCGGAACTTTCCGGCGTTTCTTCCGCACTTCGAATCTCATCATCTGGTATCAGAGCTGGACTCTGAATTCAGGTTTTTCTATCCAGTTTGATTTTTATGTCTATCATCGAGTCCCATAAAAATCATCCATATCTTGTTGTTGAGTCTTTCTTTTCTTGATTTTCTTGTTATTCGTTCCAGTAAATGTTTTCTTTGTTTGATCCATATAAAAATCCAACAAAATTCAAAAGTGTTTGTTTTGCTTAATTCTTATCCGAATTAAGTTCCGTTTGTTTTGTCGTGTTCGTTGTTAAATTTTCGGATTTATAAAAAAAAAAAAAAAAATTATTATTTTATTTATTCCGAAAACTCATCCTAAAATTCAAAAAAAAAAAAAAAAAAAAAAAAAAGTCCATTCAAGAACCACTTTCTTGAATTTCTTGATCCTTTGTTTTCATTATTCTTTTTCTGTGTCCTTCCACAAAAAAAATTTCACAATGTCCAATTCCCATGAAAACGCCAAAGATCGTATATGGAGATTTTTGAATGAAACTTTTGTTAGGTTGGATAAATTAGATGAAAGGGAAGGGAAATTGAAAAAGGGGCGATCTCAAGCAAATCGTAGTGATTACAGGCGTGATCCTAAACTAGGGATGGAATCGGGGTTAAGAGAGGAGCTGAGATTGATCCAAAAGCAATTTTGAAAATTCAAAAAGAAATTTATGAGGAAAGATTGAGGTGTGAACGGGAGGCAGAAAGAAAATATTTTGCTAAATTGCGAAAAAAGGAGGAGAAACGAAAGGCGGTAATTAGATGGTTAGAAGAGAGTGAAAATCATGTTGAGCCTCGGGATATGAAAGTTGAAAAGAAGGAGGGAGGCTTGAGATATGATTTAGTTGAAGAGACCCTGAACTTTGTGGTAGGAGTTGAAAACATGGAGTTAGGTGAACAAACTCCAAAATATGATGAGGAATTAGAAGTTGGAGTAGAAGTTCAAATTTTGAGCTTTGAATTGGAAGATCCACATTTTGGTAGTGATGAGATAGTACATGAACATGGTGATTCAAATGTGGAAGTCGGAGATGTGGTTGAGTTTGAAGATAAAAAAATCGAACAAGAAATTGCAAAGGAGGAAAGAGGCGAAGAGAAGAGCCTCGTGGTTCAAGAAGTGGAGTTGGTGGTGGTTTGTCATGAATACAAGGATCCATACCTTGTACCTCATGAAGCTAACATGTCCCTCCCCATTTTGTTTAAATCTTTTTTGCAGGTTAATTATGACTGGAAGCTTCAACCATACTACGAATGACAAAGGAAGTTCAAGCTCCATCTCTTCCGTGTTATCAAATCAAAGGATTCCAGTTTATTGAACTCATGACATGGAAGCAGAAATTTTCCGTTTGATCCAGGAGGTGAAGTGGAACACCAGGAACAAAGCTATGATTCGGGACGAATCATCCTAAAGAAGGAGGGTATGATGTGATCCGGACCCTCAACAATCGGAGTCATAGCAGGCTTGACGGGAAAATTTAAATATTCAAGCCAAAACAAGAATTCAACAGGTTCGACGAGCTTTGAAGATCAAATCGGGTCGAAAAGAACCGAAAATCACGGCCGTAAATGAAGGATCACGGCCGTAACATGCTCTCTGTCTAATTCATAAACCGGATAAAAGGATTTACGGCCGTAACAAAAATATTCACGGCCGTAACATAATTCAATTACACAATTCACGGCCGTAAATGAAGACCCTCACGGCCGTAAGACAGCTCCTGGACATGCGCCGCTGATGGAATTTAAATATTTTTCATTATTTTATTTCCTTATCAGTTTTAGCTATTTTAGGTTAGTTAGAATTCTATTTTGAGTAAATTAGCGATTAGGGTTTTATTTTGCTTATTTATACGCCTTTTTGATTCATTGTAAATTAAGACTTTGATGATTGAATAAAAATAGATTGAATGTTTTTCAATTGTTTAATGTGTGGATTCACATTACAAACCCAAACTTATCAAGATTGATTATCTTGTGGCGTTCATCCAGAACTTATCAAATATTCGCGAGAGTATTTGTGGCGTTGAAAATCAGAGACTTATCAAGGAGATTGGGCAAATCCTTGTGGCGTTTCGAAAGTCGTGCTTCTTTATTCCGCATCGTCGAGCCATCGCGTCGTGAATATCGGGTCATGATTCATCCGTCCAACCACAACCTGAGTTCGGAACTTTCCGGCGTTTCTTCCGCACTTCGAATCTCATCATCTGGTATCAGAGCTGGACTCTGAATTCAGGTTTTTCTATCCAGTTTGATTTTTATGTCTATCATCGAGTCCCATAAAAATCATCCATATCTTGTTGTTGAGTCTTTCTTTTCTTGATTTTCTTGTTATTCGTTCCAGTAAATGTTTTCTTTGTTTGATCCATATAAAAATCCAACAAAATTCAAAAGTGTTTGTTTTGCTTAATTCTTATCCGAATTAAGTTCCGTTTGTTTTGTCGTGTTCGTTGTTAAATTTTCGGATTTATAAAAAAAAAAAAAAAAAATTATTATTTTATTTATTCCGAAAACTCATCCTAAAATTCAAAAAAAAAAAAAAAAAAAAAAAAAGTCCATTCAAGAACCACTTTCTTGAATTTCTTGATCCTTTGTTTTCATTATTCTTTTTCTGTGTCCTTCCACAAAAAAAATTTCACAATGTCCAATTCCCATGAAAACGCCAAAGATCGTATATGGAGATTTTTGAATGAAACTTTTGTTAGGTTGGATAAATTAGATGAAAGGGAAGGGAAATTGAAAAAGGGGCGATCTCAAGCAAATCGTAGTGATTACAGGCGTGATCCTAAACTAGGGATGGAATCGGGGTTAAGAGAGGAGCTGAGATTGATCCAAAAGCAATTTTGAAAATTCAAAAAGAAATTTATGAGGAAAGATTGAGGTGTGAACGGGAGGCAGAAAGAAAATATTTTGCTAAATTGCGAAAAAAGGAGGAGAAACGAAAGGCGGTAATTAGATGGTTAGAAGAGAGTGAAAATCATGTTGAGCCTCGGGATATGAAAGTTGAAAAGTAGGAGGGAGGCTTGAGACATGATTTAGTTGAAGAGACCCTGAACTTTGTGGTAGGAGTTGAAAACATGGAGTTAGGTGAACAAACTCCAAAATATGATGAGGAATTAGAAGTTGGAGTAGAAGTTCAAATTTTGAGCTTTGAATTGGAAGATCCACATTTTGGTAGTGATGAGATAGTACATGAACATGGTGATTCAAATGTGGAAGTCGGAGATGTGGTTGAGTTTGAAGATAAAAAAATCGAACAAGAAATTGCAAAGGAGGAAAGAGGCGAAGAGAAGAGCCTCGTGGTTCAAGAAGTGGAGTTGGTGGTGGTTTGTCATGAATACAAGGATCCATACCTTGTACCTCATGAAGCTAACATGTCCCTCCCCATTTTGTTTAAATCTTTTTTGCAGGTTAATTATGACTGGAAGCTTCAACCATACTACGAATGACAAAGGAAGTTCAAGCTCCATCTCTTCCGTGTTAGCAAATCAAAGGATTCCAATTTATTGAACTCATGACATGGAAGCAGAAATTTTCCGTTTGATCCAGGAGGTGAAGTGGAACACCAGGAACAAAGCTATGATTCGGGACGAATCATCCTAAAGAAGGAGGGTATGATGTGATCCGGACCCTCAACAATCGGAGTCATAGCAGGCTTGACGGGAAAATTTAAATATTCAAGCCAAAACAAGAATTCAATAGGTTCGACGAGCTTTGAAGATCAAATCGGGTCGAAAAGAACCAAAGATCATGGCCGTAAATGAAGGATCACGGCCGTAACATGCTCTCTGTCTAATTCATAAACCGGTTAAAAGGATTTACGGCCGTAACAAAAATATTCACGGCCGTAACATAATTCAATTACACAATTCACGGCCGTAAATGAAGACCCTCACGGCCGTAAGACAGCTCCTGGACATGCGCCGCTGATGGAATTTAAATATTTTTCATTATTTTATTTCCTTATCAGTTTTAGCTATTTTAGGTTAGTTAGAATTCTATTTTGAGTAAATTAGCGATTAGGGTTTTATTTTGCTTATTTATACGCCTTTTTGATTCATTGTAAATTAAGACTTTGATGATTGAATAAAAATAGATTGAATGTTTTTCAATTGTTTAATGTGTGGATTCACATTACAAACCCAAACTTATCAAGATTGATTATCTTGTGGCGTTCATCCAGAACTTATCAAATATTCGCGAGAGTATTTGTGGCGTTGAAAATCAGAGACTTATCAAGGAGATTGGGCAAATCCTTGTGGCGTTTCGAAAGTCGTGATTCTTTATTCCGCATCGTCGAGCCATCGCGTCGTGAATATCGGGTCATGATTCATCCGTCCAACCACAACCTGAGTTCGGAACTTTCCGGCGTTTCTTCCGCACTTCGAATCTCATCATCTGGTATCAGAGCTGGACTCTGAATTCAGGTTTTTCTATCCAGTTTGATTTTTATGTCTATCATCGAGTCCCATAAAAATCATCCATATCTTGTTGTTGAGTCTTTCTTTTCTTGATTTTTTTGTTATTCGTTCCAGTAAATGTTTTCTTTGTTTGATCCATATAAAAATCCAACAAAATTCAAAAGTGTTTGTTTTGCTTAATTCTTATCCGAATTAAGTTCCGTTTGTTTTGTCGTGTTCGTTGTTAAATTTTCGGATTTATAAAAAAAAAAAAAAAAAATTATTATTTTATTTATTCCGAAAACTCATCCTAAAATTCAAAAAAAAAAAAAAAAAAAAAAAAAAGTCCATTCAAGAACCACTTTCTTGAATTTCTTGATCCTTTGTTTTCATTATTCTTTTTCTGTGTCCTTCCACAAAAAAAATTTCACAATGTCCAATTCCCATGAAAACGCCAAAGATCGTATATGGAGATTTTTGAATGAAACTTTTGTTAGGTTGGATAAATTAGATGAAAGGGAAGGGAAATTGAAAAAGGGGCGATCTCAAGCAAATCGTAGTGATTACAGGCGTGATCCTAAACTAGGGATGGAATCGGGGTTAAGAGAGGAGCTGAGATTGATCCAAAAGCAATTTTGAAAATTCAAAAAGAAATTTATGAGGAAAGATTGAGGTGTGAACGGGAGGCAGAAAGAAAATATTTTGCTAAATTGCGAAAAAAGGAGGAGAAACGAAAGGCGGTAATTAGATGGTTAGAAGAGAGTGAAAATCATGTTGAGCCTCGGGATATGAAAGTTGAAAAGAAGGAGGGAGGCTTGAGACATGATTTAGTTGAAGAGACCCTGAACTTTGTGGTAGGAGTTGAAAACATGGAGTTAGGTGAACAAACTCCAAAATATGATGAGGAATTAGAAGTTGGAGTAGAAGTTCAAATTTTGAGCTTTGAATTGGAAGATCCACATTTTGGTAGTGATGAGATAGTACATGAACATGGTGATTCAAATGTGGAAGTCGGAGATGTGGTTGAGTTTGAAGATAAAAAAATCGAACAAGAAATTGCAAAGGAGGAAAGAGGCGAAGAGAAGAGCCTCGTGGTTCAAGAAGTGGAGTTGGTGGTGGTTTGTCATGAATACAAGGATCCATACCTTGTACCTCATGAAGCTAACATGTCCCTCCCCATTTTGTTTAAATCTTTTTTGCAGGTTAATTATGACTGGAAGCTTCAACCATACTACGAATGACAAAGGAAGTTCAAGCTCCATCTCTTCCGTGTTAGCAAATCAAAGGATTCCAATTTATTGAACTCATGACATGGAAGCAGAAATTTTCCGTTTGATCCAGGAGGTGAAGTGGAACACCAGGAACAAAGCTATGATTCGGGACGAATCATCCTAAAGAAGGAGGGTATGATGTGATCCGGACCCTCAACAATCGGAGTCATAGCAGGCTTGACGGGAAAATTTAAATATTCAAGCCAAAACAAGAATTCAATAGGTTCGACGAGCTTTGAAGATCAAATCGGGTCGAAAAGAACCAAAGATCATGGCCGTAAATGAAGGATCACGGCCGTAACATGCTCTCTGTCTAATTCATAAACCGGTTAAAAGGATTTACGGCCGTAACAAAAATATTCACGGCCGTAACATAATTCAATTACACAATTCACGGCCGTAAATGAAGACCCTCACGGCCGTAAGACAGCTCCTGGACATGCGCCGCTGATGGAATTTAAATATTTTTCATTATTTTATTTCCTTATCAGTTTTAGCTATATTAGGTTAGTTAGAATTCTATTTTGAGTAAATTAGCGATTAGGGTTTTATTTTGCTTATTTATACGCCTTTTTGATTCATTGTGAATTAAGACTTTGATGATTGAATAAAAATAGATTGAATGTTTTTCAATTGTTTAATGTGTGGATTCACATTACAAACCCAAACTTATCAAGATTGATTATCTTGTGGCGTTCATCCAGAACTTATCAAATATTCGCGAGAGTATTTGTGGCGTTGAAAATCAGAGACTTATCAAGGAGATTGGGCAAATCCTTGTGGCGTTTCGAAAGTCGTGGTTCTTTATTCCGCATCGTCGAGCCATCGCGTCGTGAATATCGGGTCATGATTCATCCGTCCAACCACAACCTGAGTTCGGAACTTTCCGGCGTTTCTTCCGCACTTCGAATCTCATCAGTACTCGGTGTTGGAAAATATTTGGACTTTATAATAGATGATTATTTAGTTTCTTTTTCTGCAATACTATTCAATAGTGTCCATTTCACCTTATCAAACGTGCCAGGGATGTTTTAGGCAAAGTATTTTAGTTTTCTGTTAGATAAGCTTACTCTCGAATATTCAGTATTGATTGTGCACTGTTATTCTATTAAGTACATATACATTTTGTCTTGTGGGTTCTAGAGAAATCCCATGTACAATATATCAACTCTTTGGGTTCTTTTGATAATTATTTCTGTAAATATATCAACTCTTTGTTGATCATATGTCATTGTGGCTAAGTTTTTAGCTATGAAGTATGATTCGCAGTCAAACTATGCAACCTATGTTTTTCCTTTACATTTCCCCAGGTAATGATTGTATGCTGCTGTTAGCTCCAAGTGTTTGCTTATAACAAATGATGAGATGAGAGACCACTTGTTCCAACTTCTGGCCTATAGTTTTTTCCCACGATGGAAAGAAAAGCATCAGGTATCATTAATTTGTTTATATTTAAGCATTTATATTAAAAAGTGATGAGCCATAATAGAGTTATTAAAAGAGTTTCCTATCTTGCTGATAGCCTCCTTAAACTTGAGAAAAAATCTATTGAAGAACAAGAAGTCTGAGAGATTGGTTAACTGGGAGAAACCACCAGATCAGTGGGTGAAACTTAATATTGATGGGGAGGTGAAAACTGATAATCAAGCGGCTGGAGGAGGTATTATTCGGAATTCACAGGGTAAAGCTCTTTGGGGATTCTATTAATACCGGCATTGATCTATGTATTGTAAAAGGCTTCAACAGGATCTGGATCGAAGTTGATTCTCAGACAGCTATCAGGTATTGTGTTGATAAAGAGAATGGCCCTTGGTCTGTTCAATATCTAGTGGAAAGCATCTTCCTTAAACTTCAGAGGTTGGAACACAAATTTACACATGTATGGAGAGAGGCTAACAAAGTTGCAGCCTGGTTAGCGAACACAGGTTATAAAGAGAACGGTTACAGAATTTTGAAGCCAGCAGAATTTGATAATAAAATGAGAGAACTCCTCAGATTGGATGGATCAGGTTGTCGTGTTTTGTCAGAGTAGATTGCATTCGAGGGAGTTGGTAATGATAGACTGGGTTTCTATGGATAGCCTGCTGGTAAGGATGTTCATTGGCAACTGGTAGAATGGTGAGGCTATGTTTGCTCTAGGATTTTGATCAGATTCTCACATGACAGGAGGCTTGGTCATCTTTGGTTGATTTTCTTTGATTTGTTTGTTTGTTTCATTGTTAGGGAGTTTATTTCTCCTGTTTTTCAGCTTTTCTTGCTTGCATTCATGTTTGGCTTTGTGGAATCGTTTACATCACTCTAGTTGTTTCTCCTTTCATATTTGTAAATAGGCACCCCTTTGGGAGGTTTGACTCTATGTTCCCCTCCTTTTAGGTGTAATTTTGATTTTGTTCAATAAAAGGGTAGGGGCATCCTAACCCCCCCCCCATAGGAGTTGTGATGGAGGCATAAAAACCACACCAAAACTCTGATGGGATTTTATCAAAAAAATAAAAAATAAAAAAATAAAAAAAAAATAAAAAATTAAAAAGTGATGGCCATTTTAACTTTGTTGCTGCACTTTGTGATGGGAATCTTAGTAGAGATAGTATTTAATTTACTTTCCAAACTAGACACTTATTTTAAGAAATGTGATTAGGGTTTGATTTAATAAATTTTCTAGTATATTCCTACTTCATTTAGGACTAATTTAAATCCTATATTCTTGAGACATCATACTCTTTTTTTTTTTTTTCCTAGAATGAGTTTTGTTCGTTTAACTTGGCCAATTTTAATCTAATAGCAGTGTAATTGAGTGAAATAAATGCAACAATTTTGATCTTTTTTTAATAAAATCATAATGCACTAAAACTCTCAAACAGATAAAATCTATTTTAAATACTCATAATTTTATTGAAAATAATCAATTATATATTATGGATTTGTACGTGTTATAATTTTTTTTTATCTTATTTTATTAGATTTGAACCGCTTTTCAAATCTATATTCCCCAAAGAATTATTTTTAAGGCTTTTTAATAAAATCCTAGGATGGAAAACCTTAAATGTGTAGCTAATAGTTTCAACATTTTGTTAAGAATTTTGTAAATTTTATATGGTTTGCTTATGGGGATATGCCAACTATCTTATATATATTTTGACTTGATAATAAAATAGGAATTTGGTTTTAGTTACTTTAATTTTGTATTTTTATTTTCACTTGATTTGGTTGTGTTGATTGGTATTGATTATGGATTATTGTTGTTGTGGAGTTGGGGATGAATTTTTGATTGGTTGGATTGTATGTTGAATGAGTTGTTAGTTTGATTATTGTTGTTGTGGAGTTGGGGATGAATGAGTTGTTAGTTTGATTGTAATTTGGTGTAGTAGTGGAATCCCTGCTGCGATGGCATATCAAAAAGAATATAGGTCACACTGTCCCCAAAAGGGTCTCCTTGGGCATATGAATTGCCATTGCAAATATATGAAGTAACACTGCTATTTGGTTCACTTGTAACTTTGTATCTTAGCCCCAGCACAAGGCCAATCACAAGTGGGATAACTTTCAAATTGAATTTTGGAACAAGATTCATCATCTTAGCTTTATATTTATTGGGTTGTACTTTGAAATTTGATGGATTTAGTTCTTAATTGATTGGTTTATATAGGGAGTGGATTTATTGGTTTCTTCACATTTTTGGACAGTGCCGATGGCCATTGTTGGTTTCTCGATTATCCTTTTTTTTTTTTTTTTTTGCATATACTGTAAATTTCCAATGCGACTGAGACTGACCAATTTAATTAAGGGTGAAAAACGACCAAGCCGGCATGGACTGTGCAATGTACTATGGCTTTCTTATACAATTTTGGTGAAAATTACAATGTAGATAAACCTCCTTTGCTATAAGAAATTAAGGCAAATTATAAAGTGTCCATTTCACGGTCGACCGATAAAGTTGTATTTTAAAAATGGGTTAGTTTTTGGCATTCTAGCCTTCATTCGGCTTTCAGGGTCTATATGAAATGAAAGAGGTTTTAGTAATTCTTGATCATGAATATCTAGATGCTTGTTCGGAGTTCAAGAATAATTGCTTGTCATTCATACATAGTATTTAAAGTTTTATAATAGAAAATGATAATTCTAATATTTCGTATGATTTATTTCTACATTTTTGCATTTAGTGCAGTTAGAGTTCTGATAATTAGACTTTCATAATGTCTTTACAGGTAAAAGTGATTTTTGTAGTCCTCTCACAAAAATGGTTTGTCGCATGCACAGTTCAAACTAGACTTTAGAAGTTAGGGAAGTACTCATCGTCTAGGATGATTCGTGTCGAAAATTGGTGATAGTAGTTCTTTTTTGTATGACTGATGGTCTGCTAGAGATATTGTTGCAATGTAGAGATAATAAATGTCAAAATTTAAATGTGCAATCAAATAGATAAAAAACAATTGTTGTAGATTTTTTTTTATTGCCGTAGAACAAAGTACTGTAATTTTTGTTTTGTATAAAAATATACGTGATCTAATTTTCTTTTAAGTGCTTGCATTTTATTTTGAGTAGTTGATTTAATTATAGTACACGTAGTTCATATTTTACATACTATTATATGTTCATTTGCAAAAATAAAAATAAAATGTAAAAGATAAACAGCAACGCGCAATGACTGTTGCCATAAATATCAACTGCAACACGCGATGAGTGTTGCCAAAAGTATCAACAGCAATGCGCCGTGAATGTTGCCAAAAGTATCAACCGCAACACACAAAGAATGTTGCTAAAAGTATCTACCACAACATGCAAAGAACGTTGCTACGGTAAAAGGTGTTAAACGTTGCAAAAAATATCAACCGCAACGCGCAATGAACGCTACCAAAGGTGTACTGCAACTCACAGTGAATGTTACCAAAGGTCTACTACAACGCGCAATTCAACTTTTTGCAACATGCAATGAACGTTGTAGTATCCTTTCCCTCTACAGCAACACTACGATTTGCAACATGCGCACGACCACTGCAAAAGGTCTTTTGCACCATTTTTGCACATTTCCGTAGGCTATTTTTGTTGTAGTGGTGCTACAATTTGTCGAGACCAGCAAAGCAAAATACAATTTTGTACTCTATATGGTAGTGATGCCTTCATTTTCCGTTCTTTAGTTCTCTTGGACTTCGATTCAAAGCACTTAATTTTCATTTTTCTAATTCACAATCTGGTTAAAAGCTACTATTTTTTTGAGGGTATTTAGATAGATATGCACATTCAGTTCAGTGTTGGTGTGTAAATAACATACCAGTCTGTTAACATCTCAGAATGATATGAAATCTGCATAATTATATTTACAAATTTATGTTTTATGGAGATAGTAAATTCCCCATTTTTTTTTAATCAGAAGCATCTACTTCAAGTCGCCTATTCTGCCCAAGCTATTCCATGGATGTCTGCTTCTCGGTCTTCGTCTTGCAAGAGTCTTGTCACGTCTAGTTTCAAGAACTCTTCGACATGGAAAGAATTTAACAATGATCTGTTGGATGATTATGGAGGAATGGCTTCTGGAAGCCATTCATTGACACTAGGAAGGCTATATGCTTGGGAAAAGCAATTTTACGAAGAGGTCAAGGTAAATAACTTCTACCAAAATTCCCTGCAACTTCTTTAGGATACAAACATTTCTAAATATTATTTGTCATATGACGTTTGTATGGTTATAATGTTGTCTTATACCCTTTTTATAAATTATTCATTCAATTTCTTATGTGAAATGAAAATTAAAGAACAAAAGCAACCTCTTTCTTTCTACAAGTTAAGCGTATTGTTGGAATATTTTGTATATAGTGACGCCAAAGAAATATATGAAATCGGTGCCAAAAAATGGACGGAATAACGACACGGAAAATAAGAAGAAAGAAGAAAGGGACAAAGTCGAGGCAAGTGTTGAACCATTTGTCCTTAAGTCGAATTTGCCCCGCAAAGGTGCCAAGGTTTATGGAAATCGACTCCCAAGATACAACTACTTCAATTTGTGTTTGTAGCACTCCAAAATACAAGCACAACGAACCAGAATTTCGGCTTATGTACTCCAAAATGAAATGAACAAGAAAAATCAAAATAATCCAATAAATATGCAAGAATTTGATTTAGGAGGAGAGGAGATAATGATAATGTTATTGTATATCATTGGCGTATTTTTGGGACATCCCAATGGTTCTTTTTATAGAGCATGAAAGGTTGTGGACGAAGTGGTGGGAGCCAAACCAGGCAACCCTTCCAAACATTGCAACTTTCCAAAAAGACACATATTTTCCAGACAACTGTGCGACAGGACGCTTATAAGGCGTGCGACCGCACGGCTTTATGCGTTTTGACGTGTGATCGCACAGTATTAAAACCGTGTGATTGCATGGGCAAAATTTTGACCATATTATTGTCCTTTTCCATAATTTCTCATTCATCCGATATTGGTTTCGAAATACCAAATTTACCTAAACGGATTGAGCCAAGTTTGAGTATTTGGCCGAAATCGACACGAAGTCACTTTAGTCAGTTTTCAATACTTAACTAATATCTGACACGTAATTCTTTTGTTGTTTGGAAACTACACTGATGTTTTTTCAAGTACGAATAATTCTAACATCCTTTGTTATCCAATATTGTGCACTTTTAGCTTTTCTGATATGAATGTATGTACACATTTTCCCCCACTAATTTTAGATTCAGAATATACAGTTTAGCATCAGATTATACTTTTTTCCCTTTTGATAAGCATGACGGATTATGCAGGATGTCGATAACAAGACATTTTTTGTTTCAATAAGACAGAACAGAAAAAAGAGACAGTGACTGGTGGTGAAGCTAGGCGTAATTCGAGGAATGGCTAGAGCCTAGAGAAGATGTGACCTTAAGGTTGACGAAACAGGGCAATTGATTTCATGAACATGCTCATCCTAAGTGCTTTAAACTTTATTTCTTTTCTCAAGGACTATCTTTGAATATCCTTAACTCACCAAGATCCTTAGCACTGTAGGTCAAAGATACACTCTTTTGTAACATTTTAATTTAATCTTTTTGAAGTAATTGTCTATACTTTAGACATATTTCTATCTAAATTTTTTAGTAGGCTAATATATGGAGTTGATTTGAATTTTGGTATATTGTAATGAATCTTACTCAACTTTTTTTGTATATCGAAATTATGTTTACTAATTAGTCACTACAACAAAAGTGACCTGTTATGGCGTGCAAATTAGGCATGCCATAAAATTAAATTTTTTATGGCGTGCAAAAATTGCAAGCCGTAAAAACAGGTAATTTACTGCGCGCATAAGTGCACACCGTAAAAAATAACCAGTAACGGCACGCATAGGTGCACGCCGTAAACAAGTCACAGGGAACTAAGTATTTACGGTGTGCATTTTTGCACGCCGTAAAAATACTAGTTTATTACCGGGATTTTCTAACATTTCGCGTGGAAAAATATTAGGCGCGATTCCCCCATCTTCTCATCTCTCTCACTCCCTCACCCTCGGCTCCCTCTGGGCATCTCTCCCTCTCTCGTCTCTCCTCCAACCGCCAGCCAACGTTGCCTCCACCACCAGCCCCACCCGCACGGTAATCTCCCCCTTCCCTTCTGCAATAAACACACACGCAACTGCGCACATAGTCACACACACACACACACACACAGACACATTTTTCAGATTTAGAATTCTAAGAATTTAGGTTGTTGAGTTATATTTGAGATTTTCAGATTTTGGAAATTTAAGAATTTAGTTAGCTTAAATTGAATTTTTAGTTTAATTTTTTGATTATAATTGTTAATTTCAGATTTTGAATAGTTAGGGTTTTAATTGAATACTTTTGAAGTGAGAAGGCATTATTTGACACTTTCACCTTTCTCATGATGGCCCTGATGAGGATTTACAAGGAAGTTCTATATAATTTTCTGTCACATTTTCTTTTTCGGCAATGGATGACCAGGAATGCTTTGTGGATGTGCTCATTTTCTTGCTGATGAATTTTTGAATTGAAGTAAAAGACAATGAGAATAAACTTTTCAAATAGGCAGAATAAGCTATAATAGTGAGTAAGTGAGAGCACACTATGTCAGAATAGAGGCGGCCTACTCACGTTGGTTAAAAGAAACCCTACATGAAACTAATGGTGGTTTAGTAACATATCATGGGTCTTGTTCGAGGCGGGTTCACCAAAACCTATTATTTGACTGAACTGGCTCAAATTTTAAACATCGAAAGCCACTCACCATCCCAAGAACCTGCTTTTGATGCCCTTCTCCTATTTTAGACTTAATGAAATTATGTCACGTGAAGACTGAGGGTGTTTTAAGTGGAAAGAATGCAATTTTCTCTGGAGTTTATTTTCCCCGTAATGCAGAAATTTGCCTTAATAGACTACTACACTCATACATTGACAGCTGGATAAATATACTTCTTGCATTTTTATTTTTTAATTTCAGTCTGAATACCTATATTAACTGGCTGCTTCTAATGCATGCATTTGTTGGTTTGATGTAGCTTGATACATCATCTTTTATGTAAATCCTCTGCACATGGGATGTGCATAATTTGTATGCTTTCTCACTCAATTTTTCTGTGTTATGAACCGGATTTGTCAAAGTTGATAATTTCCTCCACCTGTTGAGTTACTTTGTGCTTTTGTCTACTTAGTACTTTTGTCTCTAGTTACATGCTCTTGGAATAATTGTGTAGTTTATCTAATGTACAGAGTTAGGGTGGCAAATGAGCTAGGAGCAGGAAATGGTGTTGGTTCGCAATCTTATGATTATCAAGTTGTTTCTAAGTTGGTTTGCAAGTATCCACACTAAACTTGTTGGGGTCTTTCTGCTTTGAGATAAAGTGAACCCTTTTTAGAACTTTTTGAAATTCAAAAACTATTGATGCAGTAGTCTCTTCAGTTAAAAATTGTTAGTACCGACCTACCATTTCCCTTTCAGCGTAAAATTCTATCATCAAGAAAAATATTAATTTCACGGCGTGCATCACCGAACGCCGTGACTTCGTATCATTGCACACAATTATGCACGTCATAAAATTTTATGGCGTGACTTTTTACGACGTGCGGATACATGCCGTAAAAGACTAACTTTGTTGTAGTGAGTACTGCCTCTGTCCCAATTATATAGGCTACCTTTCCTTTTTCTCTCATCCCAATTATATAAGCTTGTTTCTTTATTGGGAGACATTTATTTTGTTTGTTTACTATTGTACCCTTATTCATTACTTCTAATAATAATAGTTTTGATACTTAAATAAGGGTATGTAAGTTAGAATTTTCTTTACAAAAATTACATTTTCAATAACATTAAATATGTTTTCTTAACCCGTATGAAAAATCAAACCAGCTTATATAATTGGGATGGAGGGAGTATAATTTTGCTGTACAATTATTATAAGTTTTCTGGAATTATACAATTTACAGCTTTTTTTTAAAAAATAAATTATAATTTATGGTGTGCAAAGATGCATGGCATAGATACTCTCGATCCTTTACAGCGTGCATCAGAAATATTTATGGCATGACCTTTTACGGCGTGCAGTTTTACTGCATGCAATACCTGTTGTAAAAGATGAACTTTATTATAGTGATGAATATTATTGCCTATCTGAAAAAAAATAGTTTTCGACATACCAGATTTTATCGAGTCCATTTATGGATTTTATCAAGGTGTTTCATGTGGAACTCAAAATAATTCTTCGTGTATGCTCTTACAGCTCTATTGATATGTTATTCAATGTTCTTTCCATTTCTTTAACCAATTGTTGAAACAAAAACCATGCATTGCATTCTTATACACATTGTGAAAGGTATTTTTTATGCTGTCGTGTCCATATGATTATACACAACCATTCTAGTTCACCTAAACTTCATTTAATATAAGTAGTGTTAAAACCAGTGCGATGCACTGCAATTTATTACTCACATATATAAAATTTATAAGTTAACATATGAAATTAATATTTAATTAAAAATGAGAAACGAAAGAAGATAATTAATTACAAAAACGATACAATTACACATGCTGTACAGTTTGTATGTTTACCATTCAAGGAAATTTCTTTAAATATTAATATTTAAATTCATTTAAATCTTAAAATAGGAAAACAAAATTACTTTTATATAGAATTTGTAATAAGTAAAAAAATAGATATTTAAATTTAGAGTTTGTATGTTTACCATTCAAGGAAATTTCTTTAAATATTAATATTTAAATTCATTTAAATCTTAAAATAGGAAAACAAAATTACATTTATATAGAATTTGTAATAAGTAAAAAAATAGATATCTATGTTATACGATTAGAATTTTATCAACGTGAAAAGGAAAAGAAAAATATATTGATGAACGCTCCAATTTTATCCTCTTTAATTTATATTTTTAAAGAATTTTTTTGTACTCAATTGAATTTTTTTAAATCTGAATTTTGTCTATATGAATAATAAATAGTTAATTAATAATACTTACAAGTTTAGTAAATACATTTTATATATGCGCGGAAATATGCCAATACCAATTTTTGGAAAGTGATGTCCCTTTATGTATCACGTTTTTCTCTCATAAACATATTTAGTCCTTTTTTGAGCCCTCATTATCTACAAAATGAGTTTTGTAATGGTAATTTTTTTGTAGAATGAGTTGCTAAAGGTAGTATTTTTTTTATTTTTTTTTGGGAATTTATATGTAGATTATTACATTAATATAATGTTGGTTGAAAATGAGTAAGAAAATAAGGTTTTGAGTAAAGGGTACCTAATATGGACTAATATTTATTTATTTATTTACTTTTACCAAGTGATCACAATTGTAATAGCTAGAAACTTGAATTACTTACCATTAAAAAAAAAAAAAAAATCCTTCAATGACCATTTGCATAAGTGTTCAATTTCCAAGCTCATTTGACATGAAAAAAAAGATGGTGTTTAGATCAATCTATCCTCAATTCTTGTTATATTTTTGTCTCATTCAACGGTCTGACTCTTAGCAAGCGTGGCATAGATTTTTGTTAAAGAGTATTGATTTGTTTAAAAATTTTCGATCCTTTTTTAATAGTTATATTCAACATTCTTCAAAGATAGGTAATCATTAAGTGATTGGTTCTTAATTTCTTTGTTTCACCATTATTATCATTTTCCCTGTGCGCCATGTCAATGCAAAAGTGATGCTATATTAATAAGTAGTAGGTGAAATTTGGGATTTGATGCTAGTACTTAAACATGATGTAGCTAACTACTAATTATCACAAATAATTTTTTTATTCATACGCTATTATGTAGCCAAGTATGCTATAAACGTGCGTCATACTAGTATTTAAATAAATGACCCAAGATAGCAAGATTACAATGACAATGAAAACGTTAAAAACTTTTTTTGTGATAAGAACTAACTTATAAGACTCATGCATTGTTTGGAAAATAAATACATGGGACCCATGTCTTGTAAGCGAAATAAGGCAGGGTCCCATCCTTGTATATTTTGCATAGTAGGCGTTAGTTCCAAACATGTGGATTATTATGACAAAAAAGAAAAAAGATTGAAACAAGTCGTTGAATGTTTGGCTAAACTTAAACATTTTGCATAAAAGTAAATAAATGAAATTCAAAATAATAATTACTTATCCAAATTTGCTTAAAAATAAAATATTATTTAGAAGTAACTTAACTACTTTAAGCTTAGCCAAAAATGCTCTTAATGGTTTTCACTTTTCATTAATTTTCAATAACTGTTTGACCAAAATGTAATGAATTTGTGAAATCTACACCATCAACACATAATCTTATTACATCCATATAATTAAATCATTCTTATCTCTCAAATCTCGATTAAACAGATAAGATAAATATTGCCGGTATCCATTTGTATATTTGTTCTCATTCGTTTTCTTTTTCTTTTTCTTTGTTTTTTTTTTTTGGAAATACCCCAGCTTGAAAATCCAAGCCTGGGGTATGATTTTTATTGACTTGAATAAGAACTTAAATAAAGCGAGCAGAGTAAATTTAATGAATGCTCATCAAACTTTATCCAATATTGCTATTTGCTCACTCAACTTGAGAATATTACCCATTGCTCATCCAACTTTCTTTAACCATTTCCCATCCATCACCCATCTCATTTCCTTCCATTTATCATAACGGAGAAACCCAGCTGGTGGAAGGAAATCTGACATGTCAATTAACCAGTGTTAAAATTGCCAGTTGGGAACAAAAATCGCACAGAACACATCCCACTCTCTTCTAAGCTTAAAATTATTGTCTGATACACGACTTTCACCATCTCCCAAATTGAAGCAGCCCATGAACCCTAAATTCATCCCCAAAATTGTAGCCCCAAATAACCCAATTTCATTGCACAAATCGTAGCTGAAGGAGCAATACTGTGAATAATTTCGAAAGGTTGAGTCGCGAATTAGTGGTGGCTGGTTGGGACATAGCCAAAGGTACTGGCTGTAGTTCAAAACAGCAATTTGTGCAGATGCTCGGCTCGAGTCTGGGTAGTTTTAAGTTCAAAACAGCAATTTGTTTGTTTTTGCTTGCTAGTTCATGAAAACATCCTACAAATTAATTAGATGATTACAAAACATTTGGTTAACATCAAAAAATGAGACAACAAAACATAAAAATAGCCTGTTCATCAAAATCAACTCTGTAATTTTCACAACTCCAAGTAGCATCTTTAATAATGGCATAACTTTCTACAAAAATGGATCACTTCATTCCACTAAATGGATTGGACTACAACCCCATCAAAACTTCACAACACAGCATAACTTAACATCCATTTTTTCACACAAAAGCAAAAAAATGGACAGGACAGGACTGGACTGGACTACTGTGTTGCTGCATTTTCCAAAATACAAAAGCCATAAAATGGGGACAATGCTGGACTACTCAGTTGCTGCATTTTCCAATATACAAAAGCAAAAAAATGTACTGGACTATACTACTGAGTGTATGCATCTCTTATATTGTGTTTGTGCGATTTTTGTTCCCAGCTGGCAATTTTAACTCCGGTTAATTGACATGTCAGATTTTTGTCCGCCAACTGGGCTCTCTTTTCAGATAAATGGATGGAAATGAGATGGGTGATGGATGAGAAATGGTTGAAGAAAGTTGGATGAGCAACGGGTAATATTCTCAAGTTGGGTGAGCAAGTAGTAATATTGGGTAAAGTTCAATGAGCATTCATTAAATTTACTCAAAGCGAGCACTACAAGAAAAAGGGCCTTTTGCAATATGTAAATGGCAACATTCGTTAATTGCATGTTGCTAAAAGGGTCTACCGCAGCATTCAGTGGTTGCATATTGCCATTGGTTGATTTATTTGACATTTGACAACTTTCACTTGGTGAATGTTGCTAATGTTAGCCTTTTGTAACATTCATTGCGTGTTGCAAAAAAGCTCTGCTTTTGCAACATTCTTTGTGCGTTGCAAAAAAATTTGTCTTTGACAACGTTCACTGCACATTGCGAAAGGGTACGTTCAGACGAACGTTGCCAAAGGGTACAGTACAGGGCGTTGCGAAATGGGTACCCTTTTGCAACGGGCAGTGAATGTTGCCAAAGGGTACCCCTTTCGCAATGCGCGACCACCCTCACACCTTCACGGTAAGAACCCCCAAAATAAAAAGGGTTAATAGCACAAAACGTCCCAACGTTTGACATGTATTGTGTAAAACGTCCCAACATTTTGATTTTTGACGCTAAACATCCCAACCTTTACAATTTTTGGTAGAAGACATCCTTTCTGTCAATTTTAACCCCATTTCACCGTTAACTTCAAATTGAACAGTAAATTTCAAGGGCATTTTCGTCCAAAAAAAAAGCAGCCCATTCATAGTTGGATAATTGGCACAAAACGCCCTACGTTTGACACTTATTGTGGAAAAACGTCCCTACGTTTATTTTTTTGGCGAATAACGTCCCTACCTTTAAATTTTCTTGTTCATTAGTCTCCAAATTTTACTTTTCTTTCAATTTAGTCATTCCGTATTTTATTTAAAGGTAATTGTCTTCAAAAGTGTAAAACTTTTGATCTACAACTCCGAATTGCACTCCGTTTTTTGCATTGAACTCCAAATTCAACCATCTTTCTTATGATGTATCATGTGCTCATTTATTAAACATTTCGTTTTGACTTTTGTATAGTAGATACTTATTTTGTTAGGGCATAATTGATTGACGTAAATTGATTTCTGTAAATTTTATTGAAACAGTGAAATTTTAATTTTAGTGTGTGTTCGGCGGCCAGCGGAATTTATAAATTGGATTTATTTGAATTTGTAATCTTTTTAAGGTAAAATATTTGGTTAAAAATTGGTATGTTTAGCCCTGTTTGAACCATGTTATAATCTCTAATAACTTTTTGAACAACACACAATCTCTCTCTTCAAATCACTTTCTATGTAAATACCGTATGTATGCACCTGATATGTATAAATTCAGATTTATGGGTTAATTTCAGATTTTAAGTTTTGTTTAATTTTCGAATTTAACCATGAATTTAAGATTTAATGATGTTTGTGTGTGAGTATTGATGTATATGAATGTGTATATTATTATGTATGTATAGATGTGTGTAAATATATAAATTTTGGATTTTTATGTGGGCATAGGTATATACTCAGATTTTGGTTATGATGAAAATAAAATTTCTGAGACTGGGGACACATGTAAATTTTGATTAATTGATGTGCTATAATATTTAAATTTGAGGTGTGAATGTAGGTATATATGATCATGAATATGTATATGACTATTTAAACAAACATGTGTGATTTTTGGAATTTTGGGATAATGGTATAGGAGAGTAAACTTTAACCTTTTAGGAACAAGTTAGTTTAAATTGAATTTATGTCCAACGTTATAAACTTTTAGTCCAAGATCAGTTTTGAATAAGTAATGCCTGGCTTTGATTTGTGAAATTGATAAGATTTCAAATTTGTCCTTGAACTTAATGTGTTACTTCGAATATGATATTATATGTGGTGTTAAATGTATTTGTTATATTGTGAGTCACATGAAAGTCTCAACCTCATTTTGAGTGTTAAATGCAGTTCTCACTAAAAAGACATATTTGGTTAATGAATGGAAATTAATTAGGAGAACGGTACATTGACGGCACGGGCAACCAAGACTTCCACCTGCATATTAGACAAAGTAACTACTGAGAACTACAGGTAAGTAAACTTCCCCTATTTTCATTGAAGTTAAATGTTTAAGGTGTAATTAATGGGCTTAAATTATATTCTTGAAATTTATTTACTTGTGGTGCCTTCTATGAACTTTATACATGTATGTGGTTTTAAGTGAAGGTTTAAGCATACATGTTATCATGTCGTTACATCGTCCAGCATGCATTTTCATTGAGTTGGGGAAGTCAAACGATTTTAAATGAAGAATGTGGTAAGTTTAAGTTTTCTCAAAATGCATGTATCCCAAGTTTTAATAATAAATTGATGTACTTCTATGCCATGAAAGGTGTGAGTAGGAAATGGGGCGCGGGAGACTGGCATACCCGAATTAAATTGATGTAGCAGTGGTAAATATTAAACCGCTTTGCGGTGACGATTGCTTAACCGATTGGCGGTGGAAAATATTAAACAGCTTTGCGGTGACGATTGCTAAACCGCTTGGCGGTGGAAAATATTAAACCGCTTTGCGGTAACGATTGCTAAACCGGCTGACAGTGGCATATATTAAACCGCTTTGCGGTGACGATTGCTAAACCGCTTGGCGGTGGCAAATATTAAACCGCTTTGCGGTGACGATTGCTAAACCGGTTGACGGTGGCAAATATTAAACCGCTCTGCGGTGACGATTGCTAAACCGGTTGATGGTGGCAAATATTAAACCGCTATGCGGTGGAAAAAATGATAATCTAGTCCTAAATAAGGGATATTGCTAGAAGATACACTAATTGAGTTCACGATAGAAATGAAGTTAAAGTTTTTGGAAACTTTTAAATGAAAGTCTTGAAATGAAGTGAAAGTCTTGAAACGAAAGTCTTGAAATGAAGTGAAAGTCTTGAAATGAAGTGAAAGTTGTGTGACTTTTACTTATAATGGGATTGTATCTTTGGGTTAAGTAAACTTGATGAGAAATTCTATATGAATCACAAAAGTTTTATTCAATGGTGATAGGTCAATGACTTATTTATAAAATACTTGGTTAGAGTATTGTTGTTATGATGATTTTGAAAGCATGAATTCTTAAATTAGTACCTTAGCTTTAGTTCTAAGATGAGTGTATGATGCTGAATACTTGATTACAATATGTAAGTATGGGTTACAGGATTTAAGTTGATCCTCCGATTTTAAAAGAAATGTCAGCATGTTCAGAAAAGATTTCGTTTGTAAATCTTTCCAAAAAGATCCTGTCAAAGTTTTAGTATTTCTACTGTATATTTTGGTATGGACGTCAAGTTTCAATAATTTTGGATTATAAAGTCTTCTTTTGGTCAACCTTCTTGATTTTTGTTTTAAGAATGTGATCAATCAATATATATATATATATATATATATATATATATATATATATATATACCTTAATATATATATATATATTAAGGTTTAGACGTTAGAATAGATCGTATGAAAGGCTGGAAATGGAAAGTTAGTGAATGGATTCATAAGTGGGATAATGTCGGTTGATGGTCTCCTACAACAATAGCTATCAAACTTCGATCCGTATTGAGTACTACACGATAGGAAATGTAGATTGCCAGTTCATTGGGATGAAGTAGGAGAAGAAGATTATTGGGTCCAAAAATAGTACAGCAAACAACTGAAGTTGTTGAAAGGAATCGTCAGTGGATGATAACGACACGGAGTAGACAAAAGGGTTATACGGACAAAAGAAGGAAATCTTTGGAATTCTTGAAAAAAAAAAAAAGTGGGTGACCTAGCTTATCGGGTTGCATTGTCACCAGCACTATCGGGTGTGCACAATGTTTTTCATGCATCAATTTTGAGGAAGTATATTTCGAATTTCCTCCCATAGCCTCAGTTATGAGTCATTAGATCTTTGTGAGGATCTGACTTATGAGGAGTCACTCGTGAAGATCCTAATGAAAGTAAATAAGGAACTTAGAAGAAAGAAGAGTACGTTAGTTAAGGTCCTTTGGAGGAATCATGCAGTAGAAGAGGCTACTTGGAAACGCGAGGACGAAATGCGTGCCAAGTATCCACAACTTTTTGGTAAGTTTTAATTTCGAGGACGAAATTTCTTTTACTGGGTAAGGAATTGTAATACCACTTTTCGTTGTGCGTGCTTTCTTGAATACCACCTAATTTTTATGATGAATAATTTATTTGACAATTATTATTGATGATAAGTTGAATTATTTTGCAGTGGAAGGACTTGGACGCCGTCTCGATCAATGTACCAACTAGAAAGTCATTAAATTTTTACATACAATTTTATGCTTAATTGTTTATTCGAATTGTTACTTACCAAATTTCTATTTTTATCAAATTGTAATTTGCCTAGATTGCATTATTTCATAATAGGGCACTTTGTTAAACTTGTGAAGGATTTACACTTAAATTACCCATTTTGAGAGTAGAGGGACCAAGTTGCAAAGTGTCAAAACTTAAACCTATACCTAATTTTAATACCCGTACAACTCGGTCTCTCTCTCTCTCTCTCTCTCTTCGCAAGAAAACTCACGCCTGCTCTCTCTCTCTACCGCTCTTCTCTCTCGGTCTCTGCTAGCTCCCTCGTCTCTCGGCCTCGCTCTTTTCCCCCCGACAACTACCGCCGACCGCCGTCTCCCACCGGTTTGGATTTTTATGTGGGCATAGGTATATACTCAGAATTTGGTTATGATGAAAATAAAATTTGTGAGACTGGGGACACATGTAAATTTTGATTAATTGATGTGCTATAATATTTAAATTTGAGGTGTGAATGTAGGTATATATGATCATGAATATGTATATGACTATTTAAACAAACATGTGTGATTTTTGGAATTTTGGGATAATGGTATAGGAGAGTAAACTTTAACCTTTTAGGAATAGGTCAGTTTAAATTGAATTTATGTCCAACGTTATAAATTTTTAGTCCAAGATCAGTTTTGAATAAGTAATGCCTGGCTTTGATTTGTGAAATTGATAAGATTTCAAATTTGTCCTTGAACTTAATGTGTTACTTCGAATATGATATTATATGTGGTGTTAAATGTATTTGTTATATTGTGAGTCACATGAAAGTCTCAACCACATTTTGAGTGTAAAATGGAGTTCTCACTAAAAAGACATATTTGGTTAATGAATGGAAATTAATTAGGAGAACGGTACATTGACGGCGCGGGCAACCAAGACTTCCACTTGCATATTCGATAAAGTAACTACTGAGAACTACAGGTAAGTAAACTTCCCCTATTTTCATTGAAGTTAAATGTTTAAGGTGTAATTAATGGGCTTAAATTATATTCTTGAAATTTATTTACTTGTGGTGCCTTCTATGAACTTTATACATGTATGTGGTTTTAAGTGAAGGTTTAAGCATACATGTTATCATGTCGTTACATCGTCCAGCATGCATTTTCATTGAGTTGGGGAAGTCAAACGATTTTAAATGAAGAATGTGGTAAGTTTAAGTTTTCTCAAAATGCATGTATCCCAAGTTTTAATAATAAATTGATGTACTTCTATGCCATGAAAGGTGTGAGTAGGAAATGGGGCGCGGGAGACTGGCGTACCCGAATTAAATTGATGTAGCAGTGGTAAATATTAAACCGCTTTGCGGTGACGATTGCTTAACCGATTGGCGGTGGAAAATATTAAACCGCTTTGCGGTGACGATTGCTAAACCTGTTGACGGTGGCAAATATTAAACCGCTCTGCGGTGACGATTGCTAAACCGGTTGACGGTGGCAAATATTAAACCGCTATGCGGTGGAAAAAATGATAATCTGGTCCTAAATAAAGGATATTGCCCACTGCATTGTAATTGACTAGAAGATACACTAATTGAGTTCACGATAGAAATGAAGTTAAAGTTTTTGGAAACTTTTAAATGAAAGTCTTGAAATGAAGTGAAAGTCTTGAAACGAAAGTCTTGAAATGAAGTGAAAGTCTTGAAATGAAGTGAAAGTCTTGAAATGAAGTGAAAGTTTTGAAATGAAATGAAAGATTTGAAATGAAAGTGTTGAAATGAAGTTAAAGTTTTTAGAAATGTTTAAGTGAAAGTTTGGAAGGTATGAATGTCTTGAAAAGTAAAGTAAATGAGGGTAATTACTTTGAATGGTTTAAGGAATTTCATGTCATGAGCATGCATCACGTGCATAAATTTTACTTACTGAGCTTTAGCTCACCCAAATCCCTCCCCAACATTTCAGGTGATGAAAGTTAGGTGACCCGAGGAGAGCACACGGAAGCTGACTCAGGCTATCCCCGCTTCAACCCTTTTAAAATAAAGTTAAATTAGAATTTATTTCAATTTCTCATTATTTATTCTTTAATTCACGTATTATTGAGGTTAAATTTCCTCTTATTTCATTTGCTAAAGTTTATTTACTTGGAATTGTATTGTTGAGGAGTTTGGGACTTATTGTAATGGTTTGGATGATGTTTGGGATTGAATGAGTTGCGATGTATATTTTAAAAATGGTTTTGATGTCCCTCTACAGGTTGGCTATGTCCAATTTACAGAGGAGACTCTGTCGAAATTTTTGTAAAATTTTTATAATTGTAAATGAAAAGTTTAAATGTTTTAAACGAGTATTTCCGCATATAATGTGAATGGAAGTTAACACGCCTAGGTTTTAGATTTTAAACTTGGGGTGTTACAAGCACACTCCATAGAATTGCAGAATCCAGCTATAGCACGACCGTTATTATCCAGAATGATGCCCCCTCCAGCCGCTTAGCCTGGGTTACCTTTAGAACAACCATCCACATTAAGTTTCATCCATTCCAGTTGAGGCTTGATCTACCGAATTACAGACTGGCGATTAGCCTGAGGCACGGATAGGGAGACATTAAAAGTTGAAGACAAAGAAAAATCACTCTTCCAATATTCATATCTAAAGCTTCCCCCTTGATGAATGAGATAAAGGAGATTACGAATCTGGCATTTGCTTTTTCCTGAAGACATGGGGGATTCATAAAATTTTGCATCATTACGAGCTACCCAAATAAACCAAAAGATAAAAAGATGGATAATCACCCGAACATGGCCAAAAGAAACGTGTTTACCCGAAAATCGCCATGTTTGGAACCGCATATGGATGGAATCTGCCAAATGAGTTTGGACACTAAAAATATCTCCAAAAAAGCTCCACACACGGTGAGACATTGCACAAGAAATAAACAAATGGTGGATGGATTCTAAATTGCCACAAGCTACACGCTTAGATGCTAAAGAAATCCCCAGACGAGCTTGAAGAACCTCGTCAACACCAAACCAATATACATAGTGTACCACACTACAAATGGTTGATTTAGTACTATAAAAACTAAATTTCGCACTCACTTCGAGTGCAACCATACAGCCCTTTTCGCGAACATAGTATTAAATGTTTAATTAAAATAAACAAAAAACATTTAGTTTTCTTTCCCAGCTAGGCTTCATGGGAAAATCATCCGGGCCGAGGTTTTGGCTAAAATGTGATATTTTATTTCATTGTTATATTAAAATTTTTTTTTATTTTTTATTTTTTATCACACTGTTTTAGTTTATTTGTTTTGTCTGGAACAGGTAAAGTGCACATTAAAGTTTTAGAGGTTTTTCAAGGGAGACTTGATATTGAAATAACATTTCTGCAAGAAGAAACTTATGTTAAAAATGGTGAGACTTCTGCAATTTCATTTTGTATATATTTATTTCAATGGATAACTTGGATTACAAATTTAGGATTTATTAAATAATCAAATGTGTATAATTTGATCTAATACTCATAAAAAATTTGAGATGTGTGTGCCTTCCGTCGGAATATTGCATTGGAGTTTCAATATGATTTCCTAATTTTTTTCACACGTTGGGTCTATAGCATAACAATGTAGATAATGATAAATTGTATTAAGTGCATTTTCTATTTTCCTATGGGTTTGTAATTTGGTAAATTTAATTTATTTACTATTTTTTTTTGTTTAGTAGTTTATTAAGTTTAATTAAATTACTAGTAGTTTACTTGTACTTGAGTTTGTATTTGTGTCCTATTCTTATGATATTGATTTATTACCTGGAGATAAATTATAAACGTGCTATACTAACTCTTATTATTTATGATAAATGTTTATGTGTGAGATAATATTTTAGCTTAGCCAATATTCTTGTTGGACGAAAATTCTAGGATGTATTTTTCTTAGAGTCCTATTTCTAACACTTTGATGGTAAGTGATTAAATTTAGGTAACATTTTTTTTTTATTATATCATTATCTTACCTTATCTCCATTAATTTGTGATTATCTTTGATATTGCAGGAAATAGAGATCTTCCACAGCTTCTTCATTTGTGACTTCTCCATTTGCATGATCATTTTAAAGACTTAGAGCTTATTCATTCATGCAAAAACCAATCTTCAAAAGAAAAATCTAAAAGGTTCTCCAAGAAGAGTCTCAATCACTAAAGTAAGAAAAGATCTTCAGGAAACAAAGATCAAAGGGAGGTTTGGATCAAGATTGAATAGGAGTTCGAATTTGCTAAAGTATTATGCACTGTCAAGGGAAGCTATTGAAGAGTAATGAGACGCCAACTCACATTACATACCATCGAAGAATTAGGGAGTGATTCATTTAATTCCATGGGTGTTTAATAAATTTATGCGTAAATTTATCCTATAGTTCCATTGAACTGTGTAACATCTTTTGCTTATTATTGATTAATTTTTGTCCGCAGGGTGCGGGCACGTGGTTTTCCCTGAAAGAGTTTTTCCTACGTTATTATGTTCATTTGCTTCACGTATTTTAGTTTATACTTTACTGTTCAGAACATATTCAGTTTCATTTAATTAATAGCAAAATTAGACAACTACAAACTTTCAGATAATGTGTCATTTACTTTTCAATTGTAAAAATCGAATTTATGTCATTGATTGTCTGTAAATATCATATCCCGAGGGAATTTGGATGATCCATTAAGACTAGCTTTGCACAATGCTTTTAACTGGGAGCCTGTTCGCTACGTGAACACGGTGTTAATTGATCTAGGTAAGAATGTAAATGAGATTTTGACAATAGCTATAAAAAAGAAAACATGTATGATCAATCATGTTCCATACATGCATACACATGACGAAAGAATTTGAAAAAATTTAGTTTACGATGCTTTCTTAGGCTTCGATCTTATTCATTGACTGTTTGTTATATTATATTGTTGGCTCCACCATAATGACAATACCCTTGTGTACATTTATATGTGCTGGGGAATAATTCATTTTTGACCTTTCACAAATTTGTCCACATGTTGTTTTGTGTCAGACATTCCTTCGTCATGGGGTAAAGTTTTATAAAGTATAGTTATTGGGATATAAAATTGGGAACAGAGCTACCCTTTACCATGAGGGCATTGTTCTACTCCGAATCCAATTATTTTAAAATGATTGCATTAACTTATAGGGTTGAACATGTTGGGATGTAGAGGTTGCATTGCATATCAAATACCTTACTTTCCGTACTTGATTTTTCAGAATATTGACTACTGATCAGTACTCATAAAAAAGGAGCTTCTAAATTCAATGTATTTCTATCTTGTTTGACACATGTCTACCCCTTCCAACAAAATCCTTAATTCTTCTTTTTACATTCTGATATTACCTGCCCCTTCCCACTCCATAACTCCGTAACCCCAGCCCCACTTCCACCTCGCGTCTATTGCAGAGGTGGGGAACGGGAAGGTGATGAAAGGGGAGGTAATAATGGTGGAGATGATTGTTTGGAGGGCTGGGGATGGCGCTTGGGGAGGAAGTGGGCTTGTGAACATATGAAGGCCTGTGAAATTTCTTAACTTGCGACATATGAAGGGTGAAATGTCGCTGCAATAAAATTTGGACATTTGCGATGACAACATGTTGCCACAATAAATTACGGAAATAGGGACGACTCTGTCATCGCAATATAGTTTTACTTGTATTTGTTAGTTACCCAAATAGCTATGACAGTTGTCACAGCAATATGCTAAAATAGATATTTTCTTTTTTTTAAAATAATTTTATTTTACATAATGAAAGTTTTTTTTTTTTTTAAATTTTTAACGGAAATATCAGCTCGAAAATACTAGCCTAAGATATATGTTTTATTGCTTGGGGAAATAAAGACAAGTACATGGAGGGGACATATGAGCCTTACCTCCAAATTTAGATGGAACATTGCACTAAATCAATCTAAGCATGAAGGAGTTCAACTCCAAAAATTACAAAATGCAGTTTAGTATCTTGTATATCTTGTTCTTGAAAAATTTGGAAGCTGGCCGAATCAATACCATTATTAGCAAACCAATATGCCGCTTTATTCCCTCCCCCCCTCCCACCAAATGTGAGACAATTCTGCAAATTATTACATAATGAAAGCTGTAATATTAATTACAATCAAAATATTTTGTTATTATATCATATGTAATAATTAAAAATTATAACATACAAATAAAAAGACAATGTACATAACTCAATTACAATTTCGAATACACAATTTTCAATATTAATTGCCAAAAAAAAAAAAAAGAATTAATTACTAAGGATATCCTGATTCCTCGTAGTCCTGATCCTCTGATATGTCGGGCAGTGGTAGCATTGGTAATAGCTAGACTCATGGCAATGCCATCTCAGTAGACACATAAGCTGCGCCATATAACCATCCATTTGCTGGTAATAGGCATCCGCATGAGCTCACAGTCAAACTTCATGCTCGGAAGATTGATCTGTCTGTGTGTGCATGATTATGTAGTAGAAGATAGAGAGGAGGAACCACACCCTTCATTTTCCATCAAACTTTGTGGACTGGACCCTTCTCTAACTGAGCACCTATTTAACAAAAGTATGCTCATATACTATTGCACTGATGGAATTCGCCTGCTGTGTCCGCTTCTCCCTCTTGTAGGTCAAATTTTCTAGAAATTTGTGTTTTAAGTAATTTGTACCGAATATTATGACATAAATAACGTGTATTAAACATGTAATTAAATCAAGTAGCACGTACTTACGTAATTGCGCTGGCCTTCCAAGAATGTATAACTGATGGAAACTGTCAAATCATGGGGCCACTCTATAAAAATATCAAACGGGCTAATGTTTCCTGCCATTTCAGTCAAGTCCTATTGCGATGACAAGTGTCATCTTTAAAGGTTGGCGGGAAATTTCCCATCTCCGACATCAACGTATAACAATCAACTATGTTGCTCGGACTCGGGGTACAGGTACCTATCTAAGTCTCAGATATTTTATTTTTCTTTTTCAAAACTTGGGATACGGGGACATGGCTAAAAAGACGCAAATTTTTTATAAAATGCCTGAATACATCTTATAAACTTCAAATTACTTTACAAATTTATGTGTGAGTAATAATAGATGCTTTTCTTGGAGATATGAGGATTATTTTTTATTTAAATGACATAAAATATCATCTTTTGGTTAAAAGGATCCGAGAAGGATGTCATACCCATGTCCCATACCCGAGTATTCATACTTGAGTGTTCGACACGGGTACTTCTTCAAAAGTGAAGAGTCCGAGCAACATAGGCGACGAAACCTTTTTCATGTCTATAGGCATAGCTTTATAGAAATGACTCTATATTTAAAGAGAGGATTGTTTATTGTTGCCGTAGTATAAAGAGGACATGCAGTTGCCGTCTGAGTAAATCCAATCTATAGCAACGACATTTGTCACCTCAAATTGTCAACCATGCTGCCGCTATTTCTTGTAGCGTAAACTTTAGCTTCATCATCATAGAATCCAAATCTTCGAAAAACATGTCTCTACAACCGAAACAATAGAGATAAAACTCCTTGATATTTATTATGCATACTGATTTACTTTTATGTCAATCTTAACTTGGAAAAAGTGAGCCGAGTTTCTTATATGATTCATCTTTACCTAGATAGCATTGTTAACCTTTTTATATTTCAATAATTCCACAACAAAGTCCATAGCTATATTTCCATTTTAGTAAGTCCAACAATTTGAGTATTTCTGGTGCTCTCTGATGTTGTGATCTTTCTGAAAGTTCATACATTTCTTCAAGAAGGGTCTTATTTATTTATTATTTTTCTGAATTCCTCCACCTAAGTATATGTCAAAGGTGTCAATACATTTTCATAATGCGCGGATGTGTGGTGTACAGGTGGGAATTTGCCTCGTCAAGGATTTCTCTCCTTAGTTCCTAATCTTTAAGAACACACGATCTGCATTTGTGCACCAATGTCTTTTCCATCGAAAACTCAAAGACCTTAATTTTAGTTCTTATAATTTCATAAAAAGTTTCTTCCTGCTTAGCTTCTCTGATGCTATCTTGGAGAGTGGATTGAATTGTTAGATTTCGATAAAAGCTGACGTGAGTTGGTGGCATACCAATTTCTCTAGTCTTATATTCTCAAATTCCTTCACTACCTATGGTGGGTTAAAGTTGTCAATTATGAAGATATTTTCCTGCCGAGAGTGTCGACTACCATTTTAGCTTTACCAGGGTGATAATGAATAGTGAAATCACAGTCATTAATTAATTCTAACCACCTTCCCATCTATATATGTTTGTGTCCTTTGGTGTAAAAAATATTTGAGCCTCCTATGACTGTTATAAATCTCACATCAATATATAGTGGAGCGATATGTTTAAGGTGTCAACTATCACTGCAATCTCCAAGTCATTCGTCAGGTCAAAATATTTATACAACTTCAGTTTTCTCGAAGCCTAGGTAACCTTTCAATATTGAAATAACATTTATCCCATATCGTGCTTGGATGCATCATTGTTTATTACAAACCCTTCCGAATCTACTGGTGTCGTTGCAGAAGCCAATCTTCGTATAGTTCAAAAAATCATGTCACGTCTCCAACCAGAAAAACTTTACTCCCTTCCTAGTTAACTAAGTGATTGGTCCAGCTACATTAGTATCTTCAATTAATCCATTTCATAATAGCTTTAACATTTTCCAGGTCTAATACAATTCCTTGTACAGTAACCACGTGACCTTAATTGGAAGTAATACAGTCTAGCCAAAATTCACATTCTTTAGAATTTGGCAAATATATTTTCCATTCGGATGATACAGTTCTTAACTGCTTTCTGTGCTCTTTTCATTAAAGAAAATCAGAACCAGTCTATTTGTAGATGAATAACTCAATTTATTAAGTCCATGACTACTATTGGCCATTGGGACATTGCTTAACCTGAATGGCATAACTATGAATTCATAATGCCCATAATGAGTTATGATTCTTATAAATGCCATTTTAGGATATTCTTGTCCTTCACCTAGAGTTGATCATAACCCGATTTCAAATCAGCCTTTTAAAAATAATCTTACACCTCTATATATCTATATTGATCAAATAGGTCATCTTTCCTCGAGTACCATGAATTTGTTTTCCGTCGGAAATTTCCGACGGTTTTATACTTTCCGTTGGAAAACTCCGTCGGAAAGTTTGATTCCGTCAGAAATTACCGACGGAAAACTTTTTTCCGTCGGAAATTTCCTACGGAAAGTTTAATTCCGACGGAATTAAAATTTCCGTCGGAAATATACGGCGGAATTAAACTTTCCGTCGGAAATATACGATTGAAATTACTTTCTGGCGGAAATGTCGCTGATTTCTTTTCTCCTTATCACAAACCAACTTCGCCAGCGCCATTCTATTCTGTCTCTAAATATCTTCTTCTTCTTCTCCAATTTGCACTACGCTACTTGAATTATTTTAGTAAAATTTGCAAATATAGTCATTTATATTTGAGGGACATTTTTGAAATTGAAGGTAGTTCAATTTCTATTAAGGTATGTAACACATTTTTTTTCCTCTTAAAATTAGCTCTTACATTTGTTAATGGATTATGAATTATTACCTAAAATTAAAACAAAATAATATGTTGTCCAAATAGTGAGCTTCAAAAGTCATACATGTTAAATTATATATATTAAATTTATTATCTGTGTATTATATTGTTGGTATACATATTTTGTTTTTGTAATCAGTATATATACTTGTTTACATTAATAATATTAATATATTAATTTATTATTATAAATGAATAAATGTATACTACATTAGGGATAATATACTACATATGTACATATTAGATTAGTGTGTTGATTTTCTGTTGTTACATTGTCCATTTTTATTAGTAAATTGTTATGTATTTTAGGTAGCTCTAATACATAAGCTAATTGTCCTTTCAGAAAAAAATTAGTAAATGCATATGCTAATTAATTGTTATTGTTCATTATTATTAGTAATTTTTTCACTTGTATTAGTAAAATGTTATGTATTTTGTATAGAAAGAGATATTTTAAGATTGAAAATGCTAAATGAAATTAATTGTTTACATATTATTTTTTATATTAGTATGAGAAATAAGTATCAAAAGTAATTTAATGAAGTGATCTTTTCATTGTTAAATATAATCAACTTTGTATATCGTTTGACATTGTCCAGTATGGAAGCTGATCGTAGTTGGATGTATGAACGCTTAGTTAACGGGTTTCTTTCTGAAAGATTTATTGATGGGGTTGAAAGATTCATTGAATATGCATTTTCCCAACCAGATATTGGCAACACCATGAAGTGTCCATGCAGTAGATGTGGCAACACGAGATTATTTAACCAGGATGATATAAAAATTCATTTTTACAAATATGGATTTATTGGTGGGTATACTACATGGGCTGAACACGGTGAACATGTTAATGCCCGTTCTTCAAATTATGGTGAATCCTCAACAGCACAGGGAATAGGGGAATATAACCTCCATGCCATGGTGATGGATGCAATGGGCCCTGAGATGTACAATGTGTCTTCCAATATTGGCAATAGTGGGCATGAGGGACATATACCTAATTCGAAGGCTGCAAACTTTTTTACACTTTTACAAGAAGCAGATAAACCTTTATGGCCGGGTTGTGTGAAGCATACTAAATTATCTGCAATGTCACAACTTTTGAACTACAAATCTGAATATAACATGCCCGCAGCATGTTATGATCGTCTAATGTCCATCGTGACGAACATGTTACCGAAAAATAACCTGCTAGAAAGTACTTTTTACAAGACAAAGAAGATGCTATCGAGTCTTGGCCTTGGTGTCGTCAAAATTGATGCATGTATCAATGATTGCATGTTGTATTAAAAAGAAACTGAGAACTTGGTTTAGTGCACGAACTGCAATAGCCCGTGGTATAAAGATGTAATCTCACGATCTGGGCGCCGGGTCGCTCATAAAGTTTTTCGGTATCTGTCGGGTTATACTAACAAAGGACCTAAAGCATGTCCCATTTGTGAAGAAGACATGATTGATATTTGGTTGAAAAACTGCAAGAAAAATGTCTTCATGTTTAATAAAATTGTAAGTATATCATGATTATTTTTTCATAATTTAAATTCAAATTTACTTAAATATATACTTATATTTATGTTTCATTTTTCTATTAATAGGTTGAAAAAGCTGAGCAGTCCACGCAGGGGACATTTGTGGCAAGTAGACAGGACGATATTTTAAGTGAAGTCCTTGGTAAGCCGGATCACCCTGGTAGGGTGAGGGGGTATGGCGTCTATGTGACCACGAGGGATGTTTACGGCAAGCCTGATGATTACATTAGACGTTCCTGTGGGATCTTCTCAGTAGACGATATTAAGGAGATGATTAGGTCAGAGATGGAGGATAGTATTGCCGAGCGGGTCAGGCATCAGACCATGTCGGAGATGCAGAGTAAATTCGATACTATGCAGAGGGACTACCATAGTATGCAGACTAAATACGATGCTATCCTCCAGCGCCTGGGCTTAAATGTTGAGGTCGAGGTGGACGTAACTCCACAGCCCCGACCACCAACTCGCAGCAGTTGCCACTCCGTGGATCCAGATCCATTTCATGGACTTCAGGTATTTAATGTTATGTTATTTAGAATTTTTTAACATTATTTATGTTATTTCAACTGGAAGTTGCTAACATATATGTTCAATGATGTTATACAATAGAAGCCGTCTCCTTGTCGTCTCGCCATTAGTCTTAATGGTGAGAAACAAATAGTAGCGAGCGGGATGGTTTATCCAGCCGAACCCGACACGGTGGTGCATCATCAACCTCTTTGGCCTGATAATGCTAAGGTGTCCATTGACCACATTGTAGATGGTGCAGAAGTGTTTTGTATTCCAGTGCCATCTCAATACCACACCACAGTGGGGGAAGTTATTGGAAGCTTCTTGCAATGGCCCAAGGAGTTGGTGATTTTTGGAGAGGTACAAACATTTAGTTATATAAAAGATTCTGTCAATATTAATTTCTTTTAAATTTGTATAACAACTGAAGATGATAAAAATTGTCTTGTTGAAGGAAGAGGCACCACAACAGGCAAAAAAATTTAACGAAGGAAAAACACCCCAGAGTTTCGAAATGTCATCCACTCAGCGACCTGCGATTGTTGACGATGAGACGTTGCAACGTCTGGGTGATGATTGTAAAATGTTACACACTCTGGTCATTCAATTTCCTGTTGGTGATGACTTCTACCAGGTACCCGTTGATGCCGCCGTATTCAACTTTGCATTCGATGATGGTTTTATGTTACAGTCAGAGACATCACCGACTTGCTTACGATGCAATGGTTGGATACATCAATCTTACAAGTGTTTTCATTGTAAGACTTCTGATCAAAAAGAAAAACTTCAATTTAAATCATTATTTTATTTCTATTTATTGGCATTATTATTTTTTAGGTACCTCCATGAGCTGTGTCAGGAATACGGTATTGAATCGATTGGATTCATGTCTCCGACACACATTGCATCGATTTCAGTAAGAACAAATGCAAATGGTGTTATAAATTACTTGGCCAGTACCATGAAGGCAATGAAAACTAAGAAATTCATTCTAGCACCGTATTTTCAGGAGTAAGACCATTGATATTCTCTAATTTTTAACCTAATTTGAATGATATGATATTTAAAGTTGTATTTAAACGTTCATAATACGTAGGAATCACTGGATGTTGCTCGTTATTTCTCCTGAGAAGAATACGGTGTACTTCTTAGATTCAGCTGCTGCATCTAAGCGTGACTTGGATATCAAGCCGATATTGAACACGTAAGTTAGGAAACTTTTAATGAAATAATTGTGGAGTTGTGGTGAAATTGATTGTGGAGTTGTGATTGTTGAGAAGTTGATAGTTTTGAATAGCAGGGTCCCCTACAAGTTGGATAAGTTCAATTTATAGGGGAGACTCTGCCAAAATTTTTGTAGAAAATTTGAGTCATAATTTTTTTGTAGCTTGTTGATATAATTTATTGAAATTTTAGGGCTTTCAAAACGTATTGGACAGTTGGAGGTATGAGGACAAAATCCAATACAACGTGGAAAAACGTAAAAGTATGAAAAGACGGATTTAATCTTTATTAAAAATCTTTGAATTATTTCTATATTTTATTTAGTTTGATTACTAATATTGTTATTTTTCAATGTGAATATTTCAGTGTCCTCAACAACCCGGAGGGTCTGAGTGTGGCTACTACGTTATGAGAAATATGTATGAGATATTCACAGAACACTTTCAACTTACTTCGTTAGAAAAGGTATAAGTCATTGAAAATGAGAATTTTAATAATGACTTTATATTTTATGAAAAAATAACTAATAATTCATTTTGATTGTTTGTAGGCATTTAAAGAATATTATTCAACGGAGGAAGTAATCGAGATTCAAAACTTATGGGCAAAATACTTCGTTCATAGGTTTGTGTAAATCGAAGCTTAATCAAAACTTGCACTGACATATATATTTAATTTGTATCATAAATTAACAATTTGTAAGTATAATTGTTGTTAATTTAATTTTATTACGTATAAGTCGATTATATATATATATTTGGTGACACGCATGTTCAGGTTATTGCAGACCACGTCCTGATCACTGCAGGCCACGACCTGCAGTGGCCTGGGTCATTGCAAGTTACGTCCAGGTGACTGCAGGCCACGACGTGTAGTGGCCTGGGTCATTGCAGGCCACTGCAGGTCACGACATGCAGTGGCCTGGGTCATTGTAGGCTACGTCCAGGTCACTGCAGGCCACGACGTGCAATGACCTGGGTCATTGCAGGTCACTGCAGGTCACGACATGCAATGACCTGGGTCATTGCAGGCCACTGCAGGTCACGACATGCAGTGGCCTGGGTCATTGCAGGCTACGTCCAGGTCACTGCAGGCCATGACCTGCAGTGGCCTGGGTCATTGCAGGTCACAGCAGACCACGACTTGCAGTGGCCTCGATCAATGCAGGTCACGTCCAGGTCACTGCAGGTCATATAATATATATTAAAAAAAAAAAAAAAAAAAAACTTTGGGCGTCGGTTTGTATAAAACCGACGCCCAAAACAGTTTTGGGCGTCGGTTTTATACATAAACCAACGCCCAAAGTTTTTTTTTTTTTTTTTTTGACTTTAGGCGTCGGTTTTAAACTAGAACCGACGCCCAAAACTGACTTTGGGCATCGGTTGTAAACCGACGCCTAAAGTTGAGACTTTACGCGTCTGTGTCATATGTGTCGCCGCTACAACCGACGCGTATTCCGTTTTCCAACCGACGCGAATTCCTATTTCTGTACTGGTGTACAGAACTTTCCTTTTCAACTACCCATGTATATTCAAGTTCTTAACTTTACCTTAATAAACCAATTTTTGAATCTAAGGTCTACTTACAAATACAATGAAGCTTCCCAATCATTTTGCAATTTTAACATGACGATTAATAAAACAACAATATAAACTGCCTCGATGGTGAAAAAAAAAGGCAAAATAATATACAATATTAGAAAGCCAGAATTATAAATTTATAATCAATTAATCTAACAACATGAATATAATCAATTACTTTTGTCCTATACCAAGAGCCTATTTTGTCCTGGAACTTTTGGCCGCATTTTTATGAGACTCAGGCTCACTACTTTCACATTTTCCAACCTATTTTCAACAACACGTTCTCCCAAAATTTCAATTTTCCTCCATAATATCCTAAATCGAACGGGCATAAATTTAGAGAAGTTTGGTGTAAGTGGGTTGAATAAACTTCATCATTGGGTCAAAATCTCATGTTTGTTAGAGATCACAACTTCCTCAACAAAAAATAAAATAAAATAAAATAAAGGAGGTAAACAGGCAATGATAAAATTTTTACTTTTGTCCTATACCAATTTAGAGAAGTTTGGTGTTAGTGGGTTGAATAAACTTCATCCTAAAATGAATCTTATGGCACATTTCTCTTTGCAGCAAGGGAAAGGAAATAACAAAAGGTATAAGATCGGGCTAACATACGAACAACGTGCCTTCAAGGCTATGAGTACTAGGCGTGACACACAGTGCAAGGAAGTATGTGACCAACACCTTGTGCATCTGCACCATATAACATAAGACATATTCAAGAAAAAAGAGCAACCCGATCGTGTACCAAATGATGCAACGTGAACAGACCTCTTTTTACCTTTCAGAGGAATAAACCAACCAATGCTCAGATTTTAATGTTTGTTTGCAATGCCATATGTATTTATTCGCCCCAATTTGGTTCTAATTAAAATTTAATTTGAATCTCAGGTCAAAATCAACAATTAATTTTAACCGCATATTTTATGGGACCTACAACTTTTCGACCACACGTCACATCAACATTTATCAAAATTTTACTAAAAATCTGATTTTAATATATACCAAACAGGGGTTCATATTGCTAAATGTCCAAAATGCATTACCTTTAAATAAAATCTAGAGAACAAACGAAAAGAAAAGAAAAGCAACTCACCTCTCGTACGACCTCACGATCAGAGGAAAAAAGTTTAGGGAATAGCCACGGAACAGATGCTCCAATAGATCCCAATATGAGTCCACTTAATGCATCAATGATGACCAGGGACTTCAGTAATGTCCTAGCCTTTTATTCACATCAAATTGTTCAGAAAAATAGATCTATGTCTGAAAAGGCAAGGTAAGCAAATATCTGACCACTATATTTGAAAGTTTCTATGAAACGCACTTCTAGAAATTTTATGAACCAGATATGAATGTTCCTGTCACTTGTTATAATAATTACAGAAGTAATGTGACTATTAAATTTATGAATGGAAAAGGCACAACCTTTGCTAAACTCCGATTAGATCCATATATCAGTTCAGGCATAAATGACTGAACTGTTTGAGAAAGAGGCTCACCCCATACAGAACACATGCTATACAATTGTATCATGACCTAAAGAACAGGGCAGTTAGCGGAAATTTCAATGAGTTTTCTGGAAAGGAAACCACGCACAGAGGAAGAAGATTATAAATATGGAAAAACCTAACCTGAGGCAGCAGATCTGAGGAGGAGGTAGTTCCCGGAGGTGGCTGTTCACTGTGGCCGCGAACTGGTCGGCGTGGTCAGCGAAGTGAACACTGGACAGAGGAAGGGAACTCGATTTTTGGATTTGAGAGAGAGAGGGAATCGATTTTGGTAAAATTGGGGGTGGATTTTAGGTTTTAACATGTTGCCTATTTGCAATTTAGGCTGTGTTTGATACAGTCTTATTTTCCAGGAAAACGTCAAATCATGGAAAATATTTTCCAGCTTTTGTATTTGTTGGGTGTTTGGTTTGCAAAATTTGCCTTGAAAAATATTTTCTTAGGTACAACCATTTAAAGCACAACTAACTCATTTGCCTTGAAAATATTTTCCAGCTAAGGTGGAAAATCCTTTTGCGTCACGTTTGATCATTTTTATTATTGTTAATTGACTTATTTTTTTCCAGAAATTAACATTATTATTATCAAGTACAAATGAGTGAAAAATTTAAATTTTTTTTTTTTTTTTATTAAAATAGTTAAATTTTGATTATTTGCCATGGAAAATAATATCAATCAAACAACAAAATTAGGAAAATCTCCCACTTTTTTACCTGGAAAATTAATCTAATCAAACACTTCCAATTATCATTTTCCAGGAAAATAATTTCCAGCCAAATTAATTCCTAGAAAATATTTTCCTACCATCTATTTTCCATCTTTTCTATCAAACACACCCTTAGTAATCCATCTTTAAATAATATTAAATTACCCCCCGACCCTTTTTTGCAACGTTTAAAAAACGTTGCAATTGCTCAATAATCTATTGAGCAATTGCAACGTTTAAAAAACGTTGCAATTGCTTATCAATTGCAAGGTTTTTAAACGTTGCAATTGCTCAATAGATAAGCAATTGTACAATTTTATTTTTAGATTAGGAAAAAAAATGTGGTATATTTGAAAAAAAAAAAGTTTCGCAAGACATTTCGCAACGTTTGTTAAATGTTGCTAAAGGTCACCTTTGGCAACGTTTGACAAACGTTGCGAAATGTCTCACTTTTCACAACATTTAACAAACGTTGCAAAAGGTCTTACTTTTCTCAACGTTTAATAAATGTTGCGAAAAGGGGGTCAATCGCAACATTTTTCTAAAAAACGTTGCAAAAGGTATTTTATTACTATCTATGGAAACATTCACTTACTAAAATGTTGCTAAAAGACCCTTTTAGCAACATTTATCAACAAATGTTGCCTTTTAAATGTTGCAAATAACTATTTTTGTTGTAGTGCGAGTGGACACTTGAATCAAATATTAAGTCACATGACCCAAATGAATAATGTTTTCTTACTCTACAAATTTCTCTCTCAATATTTTCTCCTGTTAATTTGTTGCAAGTTCTGTGAAGGTTTCCCTGCATCGATCATTTATATGCCTCGCTGATCAATCTCGCAAAAAGTATATGAAGGATTCAAATAAAGGTTTCATAAGACAAACTTTTGTTGCTTTTGTTATGGAGTTTATTCATTCAATTATATCTGAAGTCACTATAGAAAATCTGTTACTTTTCTGTACATCCTTGATCACTTGTCATAACATATCTGTACCTTGATATAGAAGATTAAATATTAATCCATGCAAGAAAAAGAAGATTAAAGTATACGTAAACAACAAAAGTGACCTTTTAAGGCGTGCATATAAGACATGTCGTAATTATGAAATTTTTATGGGGTACATAACATGCATGCCGTAAGAAGGCCATTAAGATTTATTATTCACGGCGTGCATAAATGCACACTGTAAAAGGTGGTATTTACGGCGTGCATTACATAGCATGACGTAAGAAGATTTAGTCTTTATGGCATGCCTAATTTCACGCTGTAAGAACTGTTAATAAAAGCCTTTAATGGCATTCAATTATGTGCGCCGTAAACCCTCATTTTAGAATTACTTAATACTCAGAATGTCCAAAATTTTTAGTGTACAACATAGCGCGGTTTTTTCTTCCTTCTTGGCTAGCTGTCTCCCTTGGTTTAAACCTATTCGCGAAGATGGAGCATCCAAGCCTTGGATCTGCACAACGAGCTGGAGATTGTGTTGAACGGGCAATGCACATCCCTACTTGTAACATAGTGTAATCTCTTAACCGGACTGATTTAGATAAAGTTTATCCATACCTTTATTTGATTATTAATCTTGCAAGACGTATATCTTTGTTCTCAATTTGATTAGGGAAAGAGGGAGAGCGACCGATGGAGCAGCTGCTCTCCGTGGAAATGCAGTCTGAAGTTTAGCAAGAAATGAGCAATGTTCCAGGTCACTCCTAATCCCTGCTTATATTTTTTTTTCCCCCAATTTAAATGTTCCTGGATGCGCCTCACAAATTTCTTTTCTCTGATTATAAACCTGTGAATATTTAGAACTCTATGCTTTTCGTTATTGATGAGAATAAAATGAATCTTCATGTCAAGAAATGGGGTGCAGCACAATATATATTTAAAATGTGAAAACTGGATTTATTTTCGCTTATTAATTCAAATTTATATCCATTCTCGATTTAATCTTGGAATGGCTCCATTTACGAGTGATTTTACATGTAAGCTCTTTTTTTTTTTTTTTGGAACTTGACTGTAAAAAAGAAGCCCTTTAAAAATAATTCCCTCATCTTTTTACCTAACATATTAATGCCAATATTATGTGTAGATTGCATCTAAACTTCAGCACAGTTGATCTGCTTAATACTCCCAACTCCTCCATTACCTTGGATTAAGTGAATGCTTTCAATAGCTTGTGGCATCAGCTTTGGTATTAATTTGTGAGTCAACAATGGAGGCCTTAAAGATTCTTGATGGAGGGAGTGGGGAACTGTGCTCTTCTGTGAATGTGATGATAGCCATATCTGTTAAATATTGAGAAGACATGATTTTATATAAGTTGGTGGAGATCTTTTGCCTTTTGGTGATAAATCAGAATGAGAAGAAGCACTACTATTTAAAGATTAAAGCTGGGATATATTCTTTATTCCTCAATCTGTTTGTTTCAAGCACTGCAAATGGCAATAGATTCAGATAACTGTCGAGTTTGCCTACTTTATTTGAGCAGGATAAACAGAAGTTGCATACGTTAAGCTTATATGACGTTGATACTTTCCTAGAGTTTGTAAAATTGGTATAAGATAAAGCATTTTTTTCCATCACCAGAGCTAGAGGAAACAAATTCTTTTTCCTGGTCTTCTGCTTTTGTATTAGAATTTTCTTCCTGGTCTATAAGGGTTAAACAAGGAGTCTAATCTGGATGAAATAAAAGGTGCCAACTTTATCATTACTTTCTACACATCGCACTTCTTTTCTCACAACTTCTTAGCTTTTTATGAATCTTCTCGTTAAATTAACATCAGTATCAGTAGTGTGCACTACAAAAAAAAATGCCTTTTGCAACATGCAAACGGAAACATTCGTTAATTGAATGTTGCTAAAAGTAGTCTACCGCAACATTCATTGGTTGCATGTTGCTATTGATCCATTTATTTGATCTTTAGCAACATTCAGCAAGTGAATGTTGCTAATAATAGCCTTTTGCAACGTTCATTGCGAGTTACAAAAAGACTAGTCTTTTGCAACGTTCATTGTACCCTTTGGCAACGTTCATTGCGCATTGCAAAAAGATTTATCTTTTGCAACGCGCAATGAACGTTACCAAAGGGTACCCTTTTGCAACGTTGGCTTGAACGTTGCAAAATTCAAGCGAACGTAGCAGAAGGGTACCCTTTGGCAACACCCTTTTGTAACGTTCGTTGCGCGTTGCGAAAGGGTACCCTTTTGCAACGCGCAATGAATATTGCCAAATGGCTTAATTGGGACAAAATTTCATAGTACCTAAAATTGGAGGACTAAATTACAAATTCCTAAAGTTATAACCTACCTTAAGATCTCTCTGCCTCTCACTCCCGGCCTCCGGCCCCCAACCTCTTCTCCCCTCCCTACTTCTCTCCTTTCCTTCTAGCTATTGCCACCCAACGTCGTCGCCACCCAACAACGCCGACCACCAACAACGCCACCGCCAAACACCGGTAAGCCCTTTCCTCCCCTCTGCCTCCTTCCCCTACGAACCACACACACACAAAGTCGAACACGCACACACCCGAGAACACCAGTCGTACACTCGCACGCTGTTTTACACACACACACACACACACATAATATCTTGTATATTATGTTTGTATATTTCAGAGTTTGATTTAGTTTGTAATTCGAATTTTTAATTGTTAATTTCAATTTTTTGTGCAATTTAAATATATATTATTTGTATGTATAGTTGATGTATGTGTAAAAATATTTCAGAATTTTTAACCTTTGAAAATTAATTTTCGAAATTTTCGAAATTTTGATTTATGAACTTAGTTAACTGTTTGGGTTTAATTTTGGGTTGAAATTTGATTAAAATTCGAATTGGGTAATTTTGTAAGATATGTTAATCTAAAAATTTTGTTAGTTTGAATTTTACCTTTGGATGGTCTTAATATGGCTGCAGTTGTGGCTCAGGGTCCTGCTCGTGCTCAGAATATGCCTCAGGTAGGTTCAGTTTCCATATTTTGGGAGATAGTATTGAAAGTAGTTGTGCTAATGGTTGTTTTTTGTTTTCTTGTAGTAGTCTGCTGAAACTCAGAGACTCGAAGACCGAACTGGCTATAAAACAATCTAGGTAATTGATTCCAGTAACACCGTCAATCTTTATACTGGTTATTCTTTGTTTTTTCCCATTTATCACTATTGTATCTTGTTGGCTTTCGTAACAATCTAATAATAAATATGGCTGCAAATGACCATCAGAAAACCAAAGGATCTGCCAAAACAGAAGTGGGAGAGATCGATACCAGTGCTCCATTTCAATCTGTTAAAGATGCCGTCAGTTTATTTGGTGAGGTGCTTTTTTTCAGGAGAAAAACCTGCTATTACGAAGCCAAAATCACATTCTCCAGAAGTATGTAGCATTCCTGTTTACTTCCTTCCCTTTATTGACCATGATAAATTTTCATTTAAATAACTGTACCTTGGAACATGTAGTGTCAACTTGCAATTTTTTGGACATAGGATGCAACATATCTTTGCAGTTTCATAGGCAGAAATATGAATGTAGTGACTATTTTTTTACTCACAATTTATTCCACTTTCAAAAGAGGTAGGGCATGTTTGGTACTTGATGTGATCCGGACCCTCGACAATCAAAGTCATAGCAGGCTTGACGGGAAAATTTAAATATTCAAGCCAAAACAAGAATTCAGCAGGTTCGACGAGCTTTGAAGATCAAATCGGGTCGAAAAGAACCGAAAATCACGGCCGTGGATGGATTGGTCACGACCGTAACTTTTGAAGATCACGGCCATAAATGAAGGATAACGGCCGTAACATGCTCTCTGTCTAATTCATAAACCGGATAAAAGGATTTACGGCCGTAACAAAAATATTCACGGCCGTAACATAATTCAATTACACAATTCACGGCCGTAAATGAAGACCCTCACGGCCGTAAGACAGCTCCTGGACATGCGCCGCTGATGGAATTTAAATATTTTTCATTATTTTATTTCCTTATCAGTTTTAGCTATTTTAGGTTAGTTAGAATTCTATTTTGAGTAAATTAGCGATTAGGGTTTTATTTTGCTTATTTATACGCCTTTTTGATTCATTGTAAATTAAGACTTTGATGATTGAATAAAAATAGATTGAATGTTTTTCAATTGTTTAATGTGTGGATTCACATTACAAACCCAAACTTATCAAGATTGATTATCTTGTGGCGTTCATCCAGAACTTATCAAATATTCGCGAGAGTATTTGTGGCGTTGAAAATCAGAGACTTATCAAGGAGATTGGGCAAATCCTTGTGGCGTTTCGAAAGTCGTGGTTCTTTATTCCGCATCGTCGAGCCATCGCGTCGTGAATATCGGGTCATGATTCATCCGTCCAACCACAACCTGAGTTCGGAACTTTTCGGCGTTTCTTCCGCGCTTCGAATCTCATCATCTGGTATCAGAGCTGGACTCTGAATTCAGGTTTTTCTATCCAGTTTGATTTTTATGTCTATCATCGAGTCCCATAAAAATCATCCATATCTTGTTGTTGAGTCTTTCTTTTCTTGATTTTCTTGTTCTTCGTTCCAGTAAATGTTTTCTTTGTTTGATCCATATAAAAATCCAACAAAATTCAAAAGTGTTTGTTTTGCTTAATTCTTATCCGAATTAAGTTCCGTTTGTTTTGTCGTGTTCGTTGTTAAATTTTCGAATTTATAAAAAAAAAAAAAAGAAAAATATTTTTTTTATTATTTTATTTATTCCGAAAACTCATCCTAAAATTCAAAAAAAAAAAAAAGAGAGTCCATTCAAGAACCACTTTCTTGAATTTCTTGATCCTTTGTTTTCATTATTCTTTTTCTGTGTCCTTCCACAAAAAAAATTTCACAATGTCCAATTCCCATGAAAACGCCAAAGATCGTATATGGAGATTTTTGAATGAAGCTTTAGTTAGGTTGGATAAATTAGATGAAAGGGAAGGGAAATTGAAAAAGGGGCGATCTCAAGCAAATCGTAGTGATTATAGGCGTGATCCTAAACCTAGGGATGGAATCTGGGTTAAGAGAGGAGCTGAGATTGATCCAAAAGCAATTTTGAAAATTCAAAAAGAAATTTATGAGGAAAGATTGAGGTGTGAACGGGAGGCAGAAAGAAAATATTTTGCTAAATTGCGAAAAAAGGAGGAGAAACGAAAGGCGGTAATTAGATGGTTAGAAGAGAGTGAAAATCATGTTGAGCCTCGGGATATGAAAGTTGAAAAGAAGGAGGGAGGCTTGAGACATGATTTAGTTGAAGAGACCCTGAACTTTGTGGTAGGAGTTGAAAATATGGAGTTAGGTGAACAAACTCCAAAATATTATGAGGAATTAGAAGTTGGAGTAGAAGTTCAAATTTTGAGCTTTGAATTGGAAGATCCACATTTTGGTAGTGATGAGATAGTACATGAACATGGTGATTCAAATGTGGAGGTCGGAGATGTGGTTGAGTTTGAAGATAAAAAAATCGAACAAGAAATTGCAAAGGAGGAAAGAGGCGAAGAGAAGAGCCTCGTGGTTCAAGAAGTGGAGTTGGTGGTGGTTTGTCATGAATACAAGGATCCATACCTTGTACCTCATGAAGCTAACATGTCCCTCCCCATTTTGTTTAAATCTTTTTTGCAGGTTAATTATGACTGGAAGCTTCAACCATACTACGAATGGCAAAGGAAGTTCAAGATCCATCTCTTCCGTGTTAGCAAATCAAAGGATTCCAGACCCTCGACAATCGGAGTCATAGCAGGCTTGACGGGAAAATTTAAATATTCAAGCCAAAACAAGAATTCAACAGGTTCGACGAGCTTTGAAGATCAAATCGGGTCGAAAAGAACCGAAAATCACGGCCGTAAATGAAGGATCACGGCCGTAACATGCTCTCTGTCTAATTCATAAACCGGATAAAAGGATTTACGGCCGTAACAAAAATATTCACGGCCGTAACATAATTCAATTACACAATTCACGGCCGTAAATGAAGACCCTCACGGCCGTAAGACAGCTCCTGGACATGCGCCGCTGATGGAATTTAAATATTTTTCATTATTTTATTTCCTTATCAGTTTTAGCTATTTTAGGTTAGTTAGAATTCTATTTTGAGTAAATTAGCGATTAGGGTTTTATTTTGCTTATTTATACGCCTTTTTGATTCATTGTAAATTAAGACTTTGATGATTGAATAAAAATAGATTGAATGTTTTTCAATTGTTTAATGTGTGGATTCACATTACAAACCCAAACTTATCAAGATTGATTATCTTGTGGCGTTCATCCAGAACTTATCAAATAGAAAGTCATTAAATTTTTACATACAATTTTATGCTTAATTGTTTATTCGAATTGTTACTTACCAAATTTCTATTTTTATCAAATTGTAATTTGCCTAGATTGCATTATTTCATAATAGGGCACTTTGTTAAACTTGTGAAGGATTTACACTTAAATTACCCATTTTGAGAGTAGAGGGACCAAGTTGCAAAGTGTCAAAACTTAAACCTATACCTAATTTTAATACCCGTACAACTCGGTCTCTCTCTCTCTCTCTCTCTCTTCGCAAGAAAACTCACGCCTGCTCTCTCTCTCTACCGCTCTTCTCTCTCGGTCTCTGCTAGCTCCCTCGTCTCTCGGCCTCGCTCTTTTCCCCCCGACAACTACCGCCGACCGCCGTCTCCCACCGGTTTGGATTTTTATGTGGGCATAGGTATATACTCAGAATTTGGTTATGATGAAAATAAAATTTGTGAGACTGGGGACACATGTAAATTTTGATTAATTGATGTGCTATAATATTTAAATTTGAGGTGTGAATGTAGGTATATATGATCATGAATATGTATATGACTATTTAAACAAACATGTGTGATTTTTGGAATTTTGGGATAATGGTATAGGAGAGTAAACTTTAACCTTTTAGGAATAGGTCAGTTTAAATTGAATTTATGTCCAACGTTATAAATTTTTAGTCCAAGATCAGTTTTGAATAAGTAATGCCTGGCTTTGATTTGTGAAATTGATAAGATTTCAAATTTGTCCTTGAACTTAATGTGTTACTTCGAATATGATATTATATGTGGTGTTAAATGTATTTGTTATATTGTGAGTCACATGAAAGTCTCAACCACATTTTGAGTGTAAAATGGAGTTCTCACTAAAAAGACATATTTGGTTAATGAATGGAAATTAATTAGGAGAACGGTACATTGACGGCGCGGGCAACCAAGACTTCCACTTGCATATTCGATAAAGTAACTACTGAGAACTACAGGTAAGTAAACTTCCCCTATTTTCATTGAAGTTAAATGTTTAAGGTGTAATTAATGGGCTTAAATTATATTCTTGAAATTTATTTACTTGTGGTGCCTTCTATGAACTTTATACATGTATGTGGTTTTAAGTGAAGGTTTAAGCATACATGTTATCATGTCGTTACATCGTCCAGCATGCATTTTCATTGAGTTGGGGAAGTCAAACGATTTTAAATGAAGAATGTGGTAAGTTTAAGTTTTCTCAAAATGCATGTATCCCAAGTTTTAATAATAAATTGATGTACTTCTATGCCATGAAAGGTGTGAGTAGGAAATGGGGCGCGGGAGACTGGCGTACCCGAATTAAATTGATGTAGCAGTGGTAAATATTAAACCGCTTTGCGGTGACGATTGCTTAACCGATTGGCGGTGGAAAATATTAAACCGCTTTGCGGTGACGATTGCTAAACCTGTTGACGGTGGCAAATATTAAACCGCTCTGCGGTGACGATTGCTAAACCGGTTGACGGTGGCAAATATTAAACCGCTATGCGGTGGAAAAAATGATAATCTGGTCCTAAATAAAGGATATTGCCCACTGCATTGTAATTGACTAGAAGATACACTAATTGAGTTCACGATAGAAATGAAGTTAAAGTTTTTGGAAACTTTTAAATGAAAGTCTTGAAATGAAGTGAAAGTCTTGAAACGAAAGTCTTGAAATGAAGTGAAAGTCTTGAAATGAAGTGAAAGTCTTGAAATGAAGTGAAAGTTTTGAAATGAAATGAAAGATTTGAAATGAAAGTGTTGAAATGAAGTTAAAGTTTTTAGAAATGTTTAAGTGAAAGTTTGGAAGGTATGAATGTCTTGAAAAGTAAAGTAAATGAGGGTAATTACTTTGAATGGTTTAAGGAATTTCATGTCATGAGCATGCATCACGTGCATAAATTTTACTTACTGAGCTTTAGCTCACCCAAATCCCTCCCCAACATTTCAGGTGATGAAAGTTAGGTGACCCGAGGAGAGCACACGGAAGCTGACTCAGGCTATCCCCGCTTCAACCCTTTTAAAATAAAGTTAAATTAGAATTTATTTCAATTTCTCATTATTTATTCTTTAATTCACGTATTATTGAGGTTAAATTTCCTCTTATTTCATTTGCTAAAGTTTATTTACTTGGAATTGTATTGTTGAGGAGTTTGGGACTTATTGTAATGGTTTGGATGATGTTTGGGATTGAATGAGTTGCGATGTATATTTTAAAAATGGTTTTGATGTCCCTCTACAGGTTGGCTATGTCCAATTTACAGAGGAGACTCTGTCGAAATTTTTGTAAAATTTTTATAATTGTAAATGAAAAGTTTAAATGTTTTAAACGAGTATTTCCGCATATAATGTGAATGGAAGTTAACACGCCTAGGTTTTAGATTTTAAACTTGGGGTGTTACAAGCACACTCCATAGAATTGCAGAATCCAGCTATAGCACGACCGTTATTATCCAGAATGATGCCCCCTCCAGCCGCTTAGCCTGGGTTACCTTTAGAACAACCATCCACATTAAGTTTCATCCATTCCAGTTGAGGCTTGATCTACCGAATTACAGACTGGCGATTAGCCTGAGGCACGGATAGGGAGACATTAAAAGTTGAAGACAAAGAAAAATCACTCTTCCAATATTCATATCTAAAGCTTCCCCCTTGATGAATGAGATAAAGGAGATTACGAATCTGGCATTTGCTTTTTCCTGAAGACATGGGGGATTCATAAAATTTTGCATCATTACGAGCTACCCAAATAAACCAAAAGATAAAAAGATGGATAATCACCCGAACATGGCCAAAAGAAACGTGTTTACCCGAAAATCGCCATGTTTGGAACCGCATATGGATGGAATCTGCCAAATGAGTTTGGACACTAAAAATATCTCCAAAAAAGCTCCACACACGGTGAGACATTGCACAAGAAATAAACAAATGGTGGATGGATTCTAAATTGCCACAAGCTACACGCTTAGATGCTAAAGAAATCCCCAGACGAGCTTGAAGAACCTCGTCAACACCAAACCAATATACATAGTGTACCACACTACAAATGGTTGATTTAGTACTATAAAAACTAAATTTCGCACTCACTTCGAGTGCAACCATACAGCCCTTTTCGCGAACATAGTATTAAATGTTTAATTAAAATAAACAAAAAACATTTAGTTTTCTTTCCCAGCTAGGCTTCATGGGAAAATCATCCGGGCCGAGGTTTTGGCTAAAATGTGATATTTTATTTCATTGTTATATTAAACTTTTTTTTTATTTTTTATTTTTTATCACACTGTTTTAGTTTATTTGTTTTGTCTGGAACAGGTAAAGTGCACATTAAAGTTTTAGAGGTTTTTCAAGGGAGACTTGATATTGAAATAACATTTCTGCAAGAAGAAACTTATGTTAAAAATGGTGAGACTTCTGCAATTTCATTTTGTATATATTTATTTCAATGGATAACTTGGATTACAAATTTAGGATTTATTAAATAATCAAATGTGTATAATTTGATCTAATACTCATAAAAAATTTGAGATGTGTGTGCCTTCCGTCGGAATATTGCATTGGAGTTTCAATATGATTTCCTAATTTTTTTCACACGTTGGGTCTATAGCATAACAATGTAGATAATGATAAATTGTATTAAGTGCATTTTCTATTTTCCTATGGGTTTGTAATTTGGTAAATTTAATTTATTTACTATTTTTTTTTGTTTAGTAGTTTATTAAGTTTAATTAAATTACTAGTAGTTTACTTGTACTTGAGTTTGTATTTGTGTCCTATTCTTATGATATTGATTTATTACCTGGAGATAAATTATAAACGTGCTATACTAACTCTTATTATTTATGATAAATGTTTATGTGTGAGATAATATTTTAGCTTAGCCAATATTCTTGTTGGACGAAAATTCTAGGATGTATTTTTCTTAGAGTCCTATTTCTAACACTTTGATGGTAAGTGATTAAATTTAGGTAACATTTTTTTTTTATTATATCATTATCTTACCTTATCTCCATTAATTTGTGATTATCTTTGATATTGCAGGAAATAGAGATCTTCCACAGCTTCTTCATTTGTGACTTCTCCATTTGCATGATCATTTTAAAGACTTAGAGCTTATTCATTCATGCAAAAACCAATCTTCAAAAGAAAAATCTAAAAGGTTCTCCAAGAAGAGTCTCAATCACTAAAGTAAGAAAAGATCTTCAGGAAACAAAGATCAAAGGGAGGTTTGGATCAAGATTGAATAGGAGTTCGAATTTGCTAAAGTATTATGCACTGTCAAGGGAAGCTATTGAAGAGTAATGAGACGCCAACTCACATTACATACCATCGAAGAATTAGGGAGTGATTCATTTAATTCCATGGGTGTTTAATAAATTTATGCGTAAATTTATCCTATAGTTCCATTGAACTGTGTAACATCTTTTGCTTATTATTGATTAATTTTTGTCCGCAGGGTGCGGGCACGTGGTTTTCCCTGAAAGAGTTTTTCCTACGTTATTATGTTCATTTGCTTCACGTATTTTAGTTTATACTTTACTGTTCAGAACATATTCAGTTTCATTTAATTAATAGCAAAATTAGACAACTACAAACTTTCAGATAATGTGTCATTTACTTTTCAATTGTAAAAATCGAATTTATGTCATTGATTGTCTGTAAATATCATATCCCGAGGGAATTTGGATGATCCATTAAGACTAGCTTTGCACAATGCTTTTAACTGGGAGCCTGTTCGCTACGTGAACACGGTGTTAATTGATCTAGGTAAGAATGTAAATGAGATTTTGACAATAGCTATAAAAAAGAAAACATGTATGATCAATCATGTTCCATACATGCATACACATGACGAAAGAATTTGAAAAAATTTAGTTTACGATGCTTTCTTAGGCTTCGATCTTATTCATTGACTGTTTGTTATATTATATTGTTGGCTCCACCATAATGACAATACCCTTGTGTACATTTATATGTGCTGGGGAATAATTCATTTTTGACCTTTCACAAATTTGTCCACATGTTGTTTTGTGTCAGACATTCCTTCGTCATGGGGTAAAGTTTTATAAAGTATAGTTATTGGGATATAAAATTGGGAACAGAGCTACCCTTTACCATGAGGGCATTGTTCTACTCCGAATCCAATTATTTTAAAATGATTGCATTAACTTATAGGGTTGAACATGTTGGGATGTAGAGGTTGCATTGCATATCAAATACCTTACTTTCCGTACTTGATTTTTCAGAATATTGACTACTGATCAGTACTCATAAAAAAGGAGCTTCTAAATTCAATGTATTTCTATCTTGTTTGACACATGTCTACCCCTTCCAACAAAATCCTTAATTCTTCTTTTTACATTCTGATATTACCTGCCCCTTCCCACTCCATAACTCCGTAACCCCAGCCCCACTTCCACCTCGCGTCTATTGCAGAGGTGGGGAACGGGAAGGTGATGAAAGGGGAGGTAATAATGGTGGAGATGATTGTTTGGAGGGCTGGGGATGGCGCTTGGGGAGGAAGTGGGCTTGTGAACATATGAAGGCCTGTGAAATTTCTTAACTTGCGACATATGAAGGGTGAAATGTCGCTGCAATAAAATTTGGACATTTGCGATGACAACATGTTGCCACAATAAATTACGGAAATAGGGACGACTCTGTCATCGCAATATAGTTTTACTTGTATTTGTTAGTTACCCAAATAGCTATGACAGTTGTCACAGCAATATGCTAAAATAGATATTTTCTTTTTTTTAAAATAATTTTATTTTACATAATGAAAGTTTTTTTTTTTTTTAAATTTTTAACGGAAATATCAGCTCGAAAATACTAGCCTAAGATATATGTTTTATTGCTTGGGGAAATAAAGACAAGTACATGGAGGGGACATATGAGCCTTACCTCCAAATTTAGATGGAACATTGCACTAAATCAATCTAAGCATGAAGGAGTTCAACTCCAAAAATTACAAAATGCAGTTTAGTATCTTGTATATCTTGTTCTTGAAAAATTTGGAAGCTGGCCGAATCAATACCATTATTAGCAAACCAATATGCCGCTTTATTCCCTCCCCCCCTCCCACCAAATGTGAGACAATTCTGCAAATTATTACATAATGAAAGCTGTAATATTAATTACAATCAAAATATTTTGTTATTATATCATATGTAATAATTAAAAATTATAACATACAAATAAAAAGACAATGTACATAACTCAATTACAATTTCGAATACACAATTTTCAATATTAATTGCCAAAAAAAAAAAAAAGAATTAATTACTAAGGATATCCTGATTCCTCGTAGTCCTGATCCTCTGATATGTCGGGCAGTGGTAGCATTGGTAATAGCTAGACTCATGGCAATGCCATCTCAGTAGACACATAAGCTGCGCCATATAACCATCCATTTGCTGGTAATAGGCATCCGCATGAGCTCACAGTCAAACTTCATGCTCGGAAGATTGATCTGTCTGTGTGTGCATGATTATGTAGTAGAAGATAGAGAGGAGGAACCACACCCTTCATTTTCCATCAAACTTTGTGGACTGGACCCTTCTCTAACTGAGCACCTATTTAACAAAAGTATGCTCATATACTATTGCACTGATGGAATTCGCCTGCTGTGTCCGCTTCTCCCTCTTGTAGGTCAAATTTTCTAGAAATTTGTGTTTTAAGTAATTTGTACCGAATATTATGACATAAATAACGTGTATTAAACATGTAATTAAATCAAGTAGCACGTACTTACGTAATTGCGCTGGCCTTCCAAGAATGTATAACTGATGGAAACTGTCAAATCATGGGGCCACTCTATAAAAATATCAAACGGGCTAATGTTTCCTGCCATTTCAGTCAAGTCCTATTGCGATGACAAGTGTCATCTTTAAAGGTTGGCGGGAAATTTCCCATCTCCGACATCAACGTATAACAATCAACTATGTTGCTCGGACTCGGGGTACAGGTACCTATCTAAGTCTCAGATATTTTATTTTTCTTTTTCAAAACTTGGGATACGGGGACATGGCTAAAAAGACGCAAATTTTTTATAAAATGCCTGAATACATCTTATAAACTTCAAATTACTTTACAAATTTATGTGTGAGTAATAATAGATGCTTTTCTTGGAGATATGAGGATTATTTTTTATTTAAATGACATAAAATATCATCTTTTGGTTAAAAGGATCCGAGAAGGATGTCATACCCATGTCCCATACCCGAGTATTCATACTTGAGTGTTCGACACGGGTACTTCTTCAAAAGTGAAGAGTCCGAGCAACATAGGCGACGAAACCTTTTTCATGTCTATAGGCATAGCTTTATAGAAATGACTCTATATTTAAAGAGAGGATTGTTTATTGTTGCCGTAGTATAAAGAGGACATGCAGTTGCCGTCTGAGTAAATCCAATCTATAGCAACGACATTTGTCACCTCAAATTGTCAACCATGCTGCCGCTATTTCTTGTAGCGTAAACTTTAGCTTCATCATCATAGAATCCAAATCTTCGAAAAACATGTCTCTACAACCGAAACAATAGAGATAAAACTCCTTGATATTTATTATGCATACTGATTTACTTTTATGTCAATCTTAACTTGGAAAAAGTGAGCCGAGTTTCTTATATGATTCATCTTTACCTAGATAGCATTGTTAACCTTTTTATATTTCAATAATTCCACAACAAAGTCCATAGCTATATTTCCATTTTAGTAAGTCCAACAATTTGAGTATTTCTGGTGCTCTCTGATGTTGTGATCTTTCTGAAAGTTCATACATTTCTTCAAGAAGGGTCTTATTTATTTATTATTTTTCTGAATTCCTCCACCTAAGTATATGTCAAAGGTGTCAATACATTTTCATAATGCGCGGATGTGTGGTGTACAGGTGGGAATTTGCCTCGTCAAGGATTTCTCTCCTTAGTTCCTAATCTTTAAGAACACACGATCTGCATTTGTGCACCAATGTCTTTTCCATCGAAAACTCAAAGACCTTAATTTTAGTTCTTATAATTTCATAAAAAGTTTCTTCCTGCTTAGCTTCTCTGATGCTATCTTGGAGAGTGGATTGAATTGTTAGATTTCGATAAAAGCTGACGTGAGTTGGTGGCATACCAATTTCTCTAGTCTTATATTCTCAAATTCCTTCACTACCTATGGTGGGTTAAAGTTGTCAATTATGAAGATATTTTCCTGCCGAGAGTGTCGACTACCATTTTAGCTTTACCAGGGTGATAATGAATAGTGAAATCACAGTCATTAATTAATTCTAACCACCTTCCCATCTATATATGTTTGTGTCCTTTGGTGTAAAAAATATTTGAGCCTCCTATGACTGTTATAAATCTCACATCAATATATAGTGGAGCGATATGTTTAAGGTGTCAACTATCACTGCAATCTCCAAGTCATTCGTCAGGTCAAAATATTTATACAACTTCAGTTTTCTCGAAGCCTAGGTAACCTTTCAATATTGAAATAACATTTATCCCATATCGTGCTTGGATGCATCATTGTTTATTACAAACCCTTCCGAATCTACTGGTGTCGTTGCAGAAGCCAATCTTCGTATAGTTCAAAAAATCATGTCACGTCTCCAACCAGAAAAACTTTACTCCCTTCCTAGTTAACTAAGTGATTGGTCCAGCTACATTAGTATCTTCAATTAATCCATTTCATAATAGCTTTAACATTTTCCAGGTCTAATACAATTCCTTGTACAGTAACCACGTGACCTTAATTGGAAGTAATACAGTCTAGCCAAAATTCACATTCTTTAGAATTTGGCAAATATATTTTCCATTCGGATGATACAGTTCTTAACTGCTTTCTGTGCTCTTTTCATTAAAGAAAATCAGAACCAGTCTATTTGTAGATGAATAACTCAATTTATTAAGTCCATGACTACTATTGGCCATTGGGACATTGCTTAACCTGAATGGCATAACTATGAATTCATAATGCCCATAATGAGTTATGATTCTTATAAATGCCATTTTAGGATATTCTTGTCCTTCACCTAGAGTTGATCATAACCCGATTTCAAATCAGCCTTTTAAAAATAATCTTACACCTCTATATATCTATATTGATCAAATAGGTCATCTTTCCTCGAGTACCATGAATTTGTTTTCCGTCGGAAATTTCCGACGGTTTTATACTTTCCGTTGGAAAACTCCGTCGGAAAGTTTGATTCCGTCAGAAATTACCGACGGAAAACTTTTTTCCGTCGGAAATTTCCTACGGAAAGTTTAATTCCGACGGAATTAAAATTTCCGTCGGAAATATACGGCGGAATTAAACTTTCCGTCGGAAATATACGATTGAAATTACTTTCTGGCGGAAATGTCGCTGATTTCTTTTCTCCTTATCACAAACCAACTTCGCCAGCGCCATTCTATTCTGTCTCTAAATATCTTCTTCTTCTTCTCCAATTTGCACTACGCTACTTGAATTATTTTAGTAAAATTTGCAAATATAGTCATTTATATTTGAGGGACATTTTTGAAATTGAAGGTAGTTCAATTTCTATTAAGGTATGTAACACATTTTTTTTCCTCTTAAAATTAGCTCTTACATTTGTTAATGGATTATGAATTATTACCTAAAATTAAAACAAAATAATATGTTGTCCAAATAGTGAGCTTCAAAAGTCATACATGTTAAATTATATATATTAAATTTATTATCTGTGTATTATATTGTTGGTATACATATTTTGTTTTTGTAATCAGTATATATACTTGTTTACATTAATAATATTAATATATTAATTTATTATTATAAATGAATAAATGTATACTACATTAGGGATAATATACTACATATGTACATATTAGATTAGTGTGTTGATTTTCTGTTGTTACATTGTCCATTTTTATTAGTAAATTGTTATGTATTTTAGGTAGCTCTAATACATAAGCTAATTGTCCTTTCAGAAAAAAATTAGTAAATGCATATGCTAATTAATTGTTATTGTTCATTATTATTAGTAATTTTTTCACTTGTATTAGTAAAATGTTATGTATTTTGTATAGAAAGAGATATTTTAAGATTGAAAATGCTAAATGAAATTAATTGTTTACATATTATTTTTTATATTAGTATGAGAAATAAGTATCAAAAGTAATTTAATGAAGTGATCTTTTCATTGTTAAATATAATCAACTTTGTATATCGTTTGACATTGTCCAGTATGGAAGCTGATCGTAGTTGGATGTATGAACGCTTAGTTAACGGGTTTCTTTCTGAAAGATTTATTGATGGGGTTGAAAGATTCATTGAATATGCATTTTCCCAACCAGATATTGGCAACACCATGAAGTGTCCATGCAGTAGATGTGGCAACACGAGATTATTTAACCAGGATGATATAAAAATTCATTTTTACAAATATGGATTTATTGGTGGGTATACTACATGGGCTGAACACGGTGAACATGTTAATGCCCGTTCTTCAAATTATGGTGAATCCTCAACAGCACAGGGAATAGGGGAATATAACCTCCATGCCATGGTGATGGATGCAATGGGCCCTGAGATGTACAATGTGTCTTCCAATATTGGCAATAGTGGGCATGAGGGACATATACCTAATTCGAAGGCTGCAAACTTTTTTACACTTTTACAAGAAGCAGATAAACCTTTATGGCCGGGTTGTGTGAAGCATACTAAATTATCTGCAATGTCACAACTTTTGAACTACAAATCTGAATATAACATGCCCGCAGCATGTTATGATCGTCTAATGTCCATCGTGACGAACATGTTACCGAAAAATAACCTGCTAGAAAGTACTTTTTACAAGACAAAGAAGATGCTATCGAGTCTTGGCCTTGGTGTCGTCAAAATTGATGCATGTATCAATGATTGCATGTTGTATTAAAAAGAAACTGAGAACTTGGTTTAGTGCACGAACTGCAATAGCCCGTGGTATAAAGATGTAATCTCACGATCTGGGCGCCGGGTCGCTCATAAAGTTTTTCGGTATCTGTCGGGTTATACTAACAAAGGACCTAAAGCATGTCCCATTTGTGAAGAAGACATGATTGATATTTGGTTGAAAAACTGCAAGAAAAATGTCTTCATGTTTAATAAAATTGTAAGTATATCATGATTATTTTTTCATAATTTAAATTCAAATTTACTTAAATATATACTTATATTTATGTTTCATTTTTCTATTAATAGGTTGAAAAAGCTGAGCAGTCCACGCAGGGGACATTTGTGGCAAGTAGACAGGACGATATTTTAAGTGAAGTCCTTGGTAAGCCGGATCACCCTGGTAGGGTGAGGGGGTATGGCGTCTATGTGACCACGAGGGATGTTTACGGCAAGCCTGATGATTACATTAGACGTTCCTGTGGGATCTTCTCAGTAGACGATATTAAGGAGATGATTAGGTCAGAGATGGAGGATAGTATTGCCGAGCGGGTCAGGCATCAGACCATGTCGGAGATGCAGAGTAAATTCGATACTATGCAGAGGGACTACCATAGTATGCAGACTAAATACGATGCTATCCTCCAGCGCCTGGGCTTAAATGTTGAGGTCGAGGTGGACGTAACTCCACAGCCCCGACCACCAACTCGCAGCAGTTGCCACTCCGTGGATCCAGATCCATTTCATGGACTTCAGGTATTTAATGTTATGTTATTTAGAATTTTTTAACATTATTTATGTTATTTCAACTGGAAGTTGCTAACATATATGTTCAATGATGTTATACAATAGAAGCCGTCTCCTTGTCGTCTCGCCATTAGTCTTAATGGTGAGAAACAAATAGTAGCGAGCGGGATGGTTTATCCAGCCGAACCCGACACGGTGGTGCATCATCAACCTCTTTGGCCTGATAATGCTAAGGTGTCCATTGACCACATTGTAGATGGTGCAGAAGTGTTTTGTATTCCAGTGCCATCTCAATACCACACCACAGTGGGGGAAGTTATTGGAAGCTTCTTGCAATGGCCCAAGGAGTTGGTGATTTTTGGAGAGGTACAAACATTTAGTTATATAAAAGATTCTGTCAATATTAATTTCTTTTAAATTTGTATAACAACTGAAGATGATAAAAATTGTCTTGTTGAAGGAAGAGGCACCACAACAGGCAAAAAAATTTAACGAAGGAAAAACACCCTAGAGTTTCGAAATGTCATCCACTCAGCGACCTGCGATTGTTGACGATGAGACGTTGCAACGTCTGGGTGATGATTGTAAAATGTTACACACTCTGGTCATTCAATTTCCTGTTGGTGATGACTTCTACCAGGTACCCGTTGATGCCGCCGTATTCAACTTTGCATTCGATGATGGTTTTATGTTACAGTCAGAGACATCACCGACTTGCTTACGATGCAATGGTTGGATACATCAATCTTACAAGTGTTTTCATTGTAAGACTTCTGATCAAAAAGAAAAACTTCAATTTAAATCATTATTTTATTTCTATTTATTGGCATTATTATTTTTTAGGTACCTCCATGAGCTGTGTCAGGAATACGGTATTGAATCGATTGGATTCATGTCTCCGACACACATTGCATCGATTTCAGTAAGAACAAATGCAAATGGTGTTATAAATTACTTGGCCAGTACCATGAAGGCAATGAAAACTAAGAAATTCATTCTAGCACCGTATTTTCAGGAGTAAGACCATTGATATTCTCTAATTTTTAACCTAATTTGAATGATATGATATTTAAAGTTGTATTTAAACGTTCATAATACGTAGGAATCACTGGATGTTGCTCGTTATTTCTCCTGAGAAGAATACGGTGTACTTCTTAGATTCAGCTGCTGCATCTAAGCGTGACTTGGATATCAAGCCGATATTGAACACGTAAGTTAGGAAACTTTTAATGAAATAATTGTGGAGTTGTGGTGAAATTGATTGTGGAGTTGTGATTGTTGAGAAGTTGATAGTTTTGAATAGCAGGGTCCCCCTACAAGTTGGATAAGTTCAATTTATAGGGGAGACTCTGCCAAAATTTTTGTAGAAAATTTGAGTCATAATTTTTTTGTAGCTTGTTGATATAATTTATTGAAATTTTAGGGCTTTCAAAACGTATTGGACAGTTGGAGGTATGAGGACAAAATCCAATACAACGTGGAAAAACGTAAAAGTATGAAAAGACGGATTTAATCTTTATTAAAAATCTTTGAATTATTTCTATATTTTATTTAGTTTGATTACTAATATTGTTATTTTTCAATGTGAATATTTCAGTGTCCTCAACAACCCGGAGGGTCTGAGTGTGGCTACTACGTTATGAGAAATATGTATGAGATATTCACAGAACACTTTCAACTTACTTCGTTAGAAAAGGTATAAGTCATTGAAAATGAGAATTTTAATAATGACTTTATATTTTATGAAAAAATAACTAATAATTCATTTTGATTGTTTGTAGGCATTTAAAGAATATTATTCAACGGAGGAAGTAATCGAGATTCAAAACTTATGGGCAAAATACTTCGTTCATAGGTTTGTGTAAATCGAAGCTTAATCAAAACTTGCACTGACATATATATTTAATTTGTATCATAAATTAACAATTTGTAAGTATAATTGTTGTTAATTTAATTTTATTACGTATAAGTCGATTATATATATATATTTGGTGACACGCATGTTCAGGTTATTGCAGACCACGTCCTGATCACTGCAGGCCACGACCTGCAGTGGCCTGGGTCATTGCAAGTTACGTCCAGGTGACTGCAGGCCACGACGTGTAGTGGCCTGGGTCATTGCAGGCCACTGCAGGTCACGACATGCAGTGGCCTGGGTCATTGTAGGCTACGTCCAGGTCACTGCAGGCCACGACGTGCAATGACCTGGGTCATTGCAGGTCACTGCAGGTCACGACATGCAATGACCTGGGTCATTGCAGGCCACTGCAGGTCACGACATGCAGTGGCCTGGGTCATTGCAGGCTACGTCCAGGTCACTGCAGGCCATGACCTGCAGTGGCCTGGGTCATTGCAGGTCACAGCAGACCACGACTTGCAGTGGCCTCGATCAATGCAGGTCACGTCCAGGTCACTGCAGGTCATATAATATATATTAAAAAAAAAAAAAAAAAAAAACTTTGGGCGTCGGTTTGTATAAAACCGACGCCCAAAACAGTTTTGGGCGTCGGTTTTATACATAAACCAACGCCCAAAGTTTTTTTTTTTTTTTTTTTGACTTTAGGCGTCGGTTTTAAACTAGAACCGACGCCCAAAACTGACTTTGGGCATCGGTTGTAAACCGACGCCTAAAGTTGAGACTTTACGCGTCTGTGTCATATGTGTCGCCGCTACAACCGACGCGTATTCCGTTTTCCAACCGACGCGAATTCCTATTTCTGTACTGGTGTACAGAACTTTCCTTTTCAACTACCCATGTATATTCAAGTTCTTAACTTTACCTTAATAAACCAATTTTTGAATCTAAGGTCTACTTACAAATACAATGAAGCTTCCCAATCATTTTGCAATTTTAACATGACGATTAATAAAACAACAATATAAACTGCCTCGATGGTGAAAAAAAAAGGCAAAATAATATACAATATTAGAAAGCCAGAATTATAAATTTATAATCAATTAATCTAACAACATGAATATAATCAATTACTTTTGTCCTATACCAAGAGCCTATTTTGTCCTGGAACTTTTGGCCGCATTTTTATGAGACTCAGGCTCACTACTTTCACATTTTCCAACCTATTTTCAACAACACGTTCTCCCAAAATTTCAATTTTCCTCCATAATATCCTAAATCGAACGGGCATAAATTTAGAGAAGTTTGGTGTAAGTGGGTTGAATAAACTTCATCATTGGGTCAAAATCTCATGTTTGTTAGAGATCACAACTTCCTCAACAAAAAATAAAATAAAATAAAATAAAGGAGGTAAACAGGCAATGATAAAATTTTTACTTTTGTCCTATACCAATTTAGAGAAGTTTGGTGTTAGTGGGTTGAATAAACTTCATCCTAAAATGAATCTTATGGCACATTTCTCTTTGCAGCAAGGGAAAGGAAATAACAAAAGGTATAAGATCGGGCTAACATACGAACAACGTGCCTTCAAGGCTATGAGTACTAGGCGTGACACACAGTGCAAGGAAGTATGTGACCAACACCTTGTGCATCTGCACCATATAACATAAGACATATTCAAGAAAAAAGAGCAACCCGATCGTGTACCAAATGATGCAACGTGAACAGACCTCTTTTTACCTTTCAGAGGAATAAACCAACCAATGCTCAGATTTTAATGTTTGTTTGCAATGCCATATGTATTTATTCGCCCCAATTTGGTTCTAATTAAAATTTAATTTGAATCTCAGGTCAAAATCAACAATTAATTTTAACCGCATATTTTATGGGACCTACAACTTTTCGACCACACGTCACATCAACATTTATCAAAATTTTACTAAAAATCTGATTTTAATATATACCAAACAGGGGTTCATATTGCTAAATGTCCAAAATGCATTACCTTTAAATAAAATCTAGAGAACAAACGAAAAGAAAAGAAAAGCAACTCACCTCTCGTACGACCTCACGATCAGAGGAAAAAAGTTTAGGGAATAGCCACGGAACAGATGCTCCAATAGATCCCAATATGAGTCCACTTAATGCATCAATGATGACCAGGGACTTCAGTAATGTCCTAGCCTTTTATTCACATCAAATTGTTCAGAAAAATAGATCTATGTCTGAAAAGGCAAGGTAAGCAAATATCTGACCACTATATTTGAAAGTTTCTATGAAACGCACTTCTAGAAATTTTATGAACCAGATATGAATGTTCCTGTCACTTGTTATAATAATTACAGAAGTAATGTGACTATTAAATTTATGAATGGAAAAGGCACAACCTTTGCTAAACTCCGATTAGATCCATATATCAGTTCAGGCATAAATGACTGAACTGTTTGAGAAAGAGGCTCACCCCATACAGAACACATGCTATACAATTGTATCATGACCTAAAGAACAGGGCAGTTAGCGGAAATTTCAATGAGTTTTCTGGAAAGGAAACCACGCACAGAGGAAGAAGATTATAAATATGGAAAAACCTAACCTGAGGCAGCAGATCTGAGGAGGAGGTAGTTCCCGGAGGTGGCTGTTCACTGTGGCCGCGAACTGGTCGGCGTGGTCAGCGAAGTGAACACTGGACAGAGGAAGGGAACTCGATTTTTGGATTTGAGAGAGAGAGGGAATCGATTTTGGTAAAATTGGGGGTGGATTTTAGGTTTTAACATGTTGCCTATTTGCAATTTAGGCTGTGTTTGATACAGTCTTATTTTCCAGGAAAACGTCAAATCATGGAAAATATTTTCCAGCTTTTGTATTTGTTGGGTGTTTGGTTTGCAAAATTTGCCTTGAAAAATATTTTCTTAGGTACAACCATTTAAAGCACAACTAACTCATTTGCCTTGAAAATATTTTCCAGCTAAGGTGGAAAATCCTTTTGCGTCACGTTTGATCATTTTTATTATTGTTAATTGACTTATTTTTTTCCAGAAATTAACATTATTATTATCAAGTACAAATGAGTGAAAAATTTAAATTTTTTTTTTTTTTTTATTAAAATAGTTAAATTTTGATTATTTGCCATGGAAAATAATATCAATCAAACAACAAAATTAGGAAAATCTCCCACTTTTTTACCTGGAAAATTAATCTAATCAAACACTTCCAATTATCATTTTCCAGGAAAATAATTTCCAGCCAAATTAATTCCTAGAAAATATTTTCCTACCATCTATTTTCCATCTTTTCTATCAAACACACCCTTAGTAATCCATCTTTAAATAATATTAAATTACCCCCCGACCCTTTTTTGCAACGTTTAAAAAACGTTGCAATTGCTCAATAATCTATTGAGCAATTGCAACGTTTAAAAAACGTTGCAATTGCTTATCAATTGCAAGGTTTTTAAACGTTGCAATTGCTCAATAGATAAGCAATTGTACAATTTTATTTTTAGATTAGGAAAAAAAATGTGGTATATTTGAAAAAAAAAAAGTTTCGCAAGACATTTCGCAACGTTTGTTAAATGTTGCTAAAGGTCACCTTTGGCAACGTTTGACAAACGTTGCGAAATGTCTCACTTTTCACAACATTTAACAAACGTTGCAAAAGGTCTTACTTTTCTCAACGTTTAATAAATGTTGCGAAAAGGGGGTCAATCGCAACATTTTTCTAAAAAACGTTGCAAAAGGTATTTTATTACTATCTATGGAAACATTCACTTACTAAAATGTTGCTAAAAGACCCTTTTAGCAACATTTATCAACAAATGTTGCCTTTTAAATGTTGCAAATAACTATTTTTGTTGTAGTGCGAGTGGACACTTGAATCAAATATTAAGTCACATGACCCAAATGAATAATGTTTTCTTACTCTACAAATTTCTCTCTCAATATTTTCTCCTGTTAATTTGTTGCAAGTTCTGTGAAGGTTTCCCTGCATCGATCATTTATATGCCTCGCTGATCAATCTCGCAAAAAGTATATGAAGGATTCAAATAAAGGTTTCATAAGACAAACTTTTGTTGCTTTTGTTATGGAGTTTATTCATTCAATTATATCTGAAGTCACTATAGAAAATCTGTTACTTTTCTGTACATCCTTGATCACTTGTCATAACATATCTGTACCTTGATATAGAAGATTAAATATTAATCCATGCAAGAAAAAGAAGATTAAAGTATACGTAAACAACAAAAGTGACCTTTTAAGGCGTGCATATAAGACATGTCGTAATTATGAAATTTTTATGGGGTACATAACATGCATGCCGTAAGAAGGCCATTAAGATTTATTATTCACGGCGTGCATAAATGCACACTGTAAAAGGTGGTATTTACGGCGTGCATTACATAGCATGACGTAAGAAGATTTAGTCTTTATGGCATGCCTAATTTCACGCTGTAAGAACTGTTAATAAAAGCCTTTAATGGCATTCAATTATGTGCGCCGTAAACCCTCATTTTAGAATTACTTAATACTCAGAATGTCCAAAATTTTTAGTGTACAACATAGCGCGGTTTTTTCTTCCTTCTTGGCTAGCTGTCTCCCTTGGTTTAAACCTATTCGCGAAGATGGAGCATCCAAGCCTTGGATCTGCACAACGAGCTGGAGATTGTGTTGAACGGGCAATGCACATCCCTACTTGTAACATAGTGTAATCTCTTAACCGGACTGATTTAGATAAAGTTTATCCATACCTTTATTTGATTATTAATCTTGCAAGACGTATATCTTTGTTCTCAATTTGATTAGGGAAAGAGGGAGAGCGACCGATGGAGCAGCTGCTCTCCGTGGAAATGCAGTCTGAAGTTTAGCAAGAAATGAGCAATGTTCCAGGTCACTCCTAATCCCTGCTTATATTTTTTTTTCCCCCAATTTAAATGTTCCTGGATGCGCCTCACAAATTTCTTTTCTCTGATTATAAACCTGTGAATATTTAGAACTCTATGCTTTTCGTTATTGATGAGAATAAAATGAATCTTCATGTCAAGAAATGGGGTGCAGCACAATATATATTTAAAATGTGAAAACTGGATTTATTTTCGCTTATTAATTCAAATTTATATCCATTCTCGATTTAATCTTGGAATGGCTCCATTTACGAGTGATTTTACATGTAAGCTCTTTTTTTTTTTTTTTGGAACTTGACTGTAAAAAAGAAGCCCTTTAAAAATAATTCCCTCATCTTTTTACCTAACATATTAATGCCAATATTATGTGTAGATTGCATCTAAACTTCAGCACAGTTGATCTGCTTAATACTCCCAACTCCTCCATTACCTTGGATTAAGTGAATGCTTTCAATAGCTTGTGGCATCAGCTTTGGTATTAATTTGTGAGTCAACAATGGAGGCCTTAAAGATTCTTGATGGAGGGAGTGGGGAACTGTGCTCTTCTGTGAATGTGATGATAGCCATATCTGTTAAATATTGAGAAGACATGATTTTATATAAGTTGGTGGAGATCTTTTGCCTTTTGGTGATAAATCAGAATGAGAAGAAGCACTACTATTTAAAGATTAAAGCTGGGATATATTCTTTATTCCTCAATCTGTTTGTTTCAAGCACTGCAAATGGCAATAGATTCAGATAACTGTCGAGTTTGCCTACTTTATTTGAGCAGGATAAACAGAAGTTGCATACGTTAAGCTTATATGACGTTGATACTTTCCTAGAGTTTGTAAAATTGGTATAAGATAAAGCATTTTTTTCCATCACCAGAGCTAGAGGAAACAAATTCTTTTTCCTGGTCTTCTGCTTTTGTATTAGAATTTTCTTCCTGGTCTATAAGGGTTAAACAAGGAGTCTAATCTGGATGAAATAAAAGGTGCCAACTTTATCATTACTTTCTACACATCGCACTTCTTTTCTCACAACTTCTTAGCTTTTTATGAATCTTCTCGTTAAATTAACATCAGTATCAGTAGTGTGCACTACAAAAAAAAATGCCTTTTGCAACATGCAAACGGAAACATTCGTTAATTGAATGTTGCTAAAAGTAGTCTACCGCAACATTCATTGGTTGCATGTTGCTATTGATCCATTTATTTGATCTTTAGCAACATTCAGCAAGTGAATGTTGCTAATAATAGCCTTTTGCAACGTTCATTGCGAGTTACAAAAAGACTAGTCTTTTGCAACGTTCATTGTACCCTTTGGCAACGTTCATTGCGCATTGCAAAAAGATTTATCTTTTGCAACGCGCAATGAACGTTACCAAAGGGTACCCTTTTGCAACGTTGGCTTGAACGTTGCAAAATTCAAGCGAACGTAGCAGAAGGGTACCCTTTGGCAACACCCTTTTGTAACGTTCGTTGCGCGTTGCGAAAGGGTACCCTTTTGCAACGCGCAATGAATATTGCCAAATGGCTTAATTGGGACAAAATTTCATAGTACCTAAAATTGGAGGACTAAATTACAAATTCCTAAAGTTATAACCTACCTTAAGATCTCTCTGCCTCTCACTCCCGGCCTCCGGCCCCCAACCTCTTCTCCCCTCCCTACTTCTCTCCTTTCCTTCTAGCTATTGCCACCCAACGTCGTCGCCACCCAACAACGCCGACCACCAACAACGCCACCGCCAAACACCGGTAAGCCCTTTCCTCCCCTCTGCCTCCTTCCCCTACGAACCACACACACACAAAGTCGAACACGCACACACCCGAGAACACCAGTCGTACACTCGCACGCTGTTTTACACACACACACACACACACATAATATCTTGTATATTATGTTTGTATATTTCAGAGTTTGATTTAGTTTGTAATTCGAATTTTTAATTGTTAATTTCAATTTTTTGTGCAATTTAAATATATATTATTTGTATGTATAGTTGATGTATGTGTAAAAATATTTCAGAATTTTTAACCTTTGAAAATTAATTTTCGAAATTTTCGAAATTTTGATTTATGAACTTAGTTAACTGTTTGGGTTTAATTTTGGGTTGAAATTTGATTAAAATTCGAATTGGGTAATTTTGTAAGATATGTTAATCTAAAAATTTTGTTAGTTTGAATTTTACCTTTGGATGGTCTTAATATGGCTGCAGTTGTGGCTCAGGGTCCTGCTCGTGCTCAGAATATGCCTCAGGTAGGTTCAGTTTCCATATTTTGGGAGATAGTATTGAAAGTAGTTGTGCTAATGGTTGTTTTTTGTTTTCTTGTAGTAGTCTGCTGAAACTCAGAGACTCGAAGACCGAACTGGCTATAAAACAATCTAGGTAATTGATTCCAGTAACACCGTCAATCTTTATACTGGTTATTCTTTGTTTTTTCCCATTTATCACTATTGTATCTTGTTGGCTTTCGTAACAATCTAATAATAAATATGGCTGCAAATGACCATCAGAAAACCAAAGGATCTGCCAAAACAGAAGTGGGAGAGATCGATACCAGTGCTCCATTTCAATCTGTTAAAGATGCCGTCAGTTTATTTGGTGAGGTGCTTTTTTTCAGGAGAAAAACCTGCTATTACGAAGCCAAAATCACATTCTCCAGAAGTATGTAGCATTCCTGTTTACTTCCTTCCCTTTATTGACCATGATAAATTTTCATTTAAATAACTGTACCTTGGAACATGTAGTGTCAACTTGCAATTTTTTGGACATAGGATGCAACATATCTTTGCAGTTTCATAGGCAGAAATATGAATGTAGTGACTATTTTTTTACTCACAATTTATTCCACTTTCAAAAGAGGTAGGGCATGTTTGGTACTTGATGTGATCCGGACCCTCGACAATCAAAGTCATAGCAGGCTTGACGGGAAAATTTAAATATTCAAGCCAAAACAAGAATTCAGCAGGTTCGACGAGCTTTGAAGATCAAATCGGGTCGAAAAGAACCGAAAATCACGGCCGTGGATGGATTGGTCACGACCGTAACTTTTGAAGATCACGGCCATAAATGAAGGATAACGGCCGTAACATGCTCTCTGTCTAATTCATAAACCGGATAAAAGGATTTACGGCCGTAACAAAAATATTCACGGCCGTAACATAATTCAATTACACAATTCACGGCCGTAAATGAAGACCCTCACGGCCGTAAGACAGCTCCTGGACATGCGCCGCTGATGGAATTTAAATATTTTTCATTATTTTATTTCCTTATCAGTTTTAGCTTTTTTAGGTTAGTTAGAATTCTATTTTGAGTAAATTAGCGATTAGGGTTTTATTTTGCTTATTTATACGCCTTTTTGATTCATTGTAAATTAAGACTTTGATGATTGAATAAAAATAGATTGAATGTTTTTCAATTGTTTAATGTGTGGATTCACATTACAAACCCAAACTTATCAAGATTGATTATCTTGTGGCGTTCATCCAGAACTTATCAAATATTCGCGAGAGTATTTGTGGCGTTGAAAATCAGAGACTTATCAAGGAGATTGGGCAAATCCTTGTGGCGTTTCGAAAGTCGTGGTTCTTTATTCCGCATCGTCGAGCCATCGCGTCGTGAATATCGGGTCATGATTCATCCGTCCAACCACAACCTGAGTTCGGAACTTTTCGGCGTTTCTTCCGCGCTTCGAATCTCATCATCTGGTATCAGAGCTGGACTCTGAATTCAGGTTTTTCTATCCAGTTTGATTTTTATGTCTATCATCGAGTCCCATAAAAATCATCCATATCTTGTTGTTGAGTCTTTCTTTTCTTGATTTTCTTGTTCTTCGTTCCAGTAAATGTTTTCTTTGTTTGATCCATATAAAAATCCAACAAAATTCAAAAGTGTTTGTTTTGCTTAATTCTTATCCGAATTAAGTTCCGTTTGTTTTGTCGTGTTCGTTGTTAAATTTTCGAATTTATAAAAAAAAAAAAAAGAAAAATATTTTTTTTATTATTTTATTTATTCCGAAAACTCATCCTAAAATTCAAAAAAAAAAAAAAGAGAGTCCATTCAAGAACCACTTTCTTGAATTTCTTGATCCTTTGTTTTCATTATTCTTTTTCTGTGTCCTTCCACAAAAAAAATTTCACAATGTCCAATTCCCATGAAAACGCCAAAGATCGTATATGGAGATTTTTGAATGAAGCTTTAGTTAGGTTGGATAAATTAGATGAAAGGGAAGGGAAATTGAAAAAGGGGCGATCTCAAGCAAATCGTAGTGATTATAGGCGTGATCCTAAACCTAGGGATGGAATCTGGGTTAAGAGAGGAGCTGAGATTGATCCAAAAGCAATTTTGAAAATTCAAAAAGAAATTTATGAGGAAAGATTGAGGTGTGAACGGGAGGCAGAAAGAAAATATTTTGCTAAATTGCGAAAAAAGGAGGAGAAACGAAAGGCGGTAATTAGATGGTTAGAAGAGAGTGAAAATCATGTTGAGCCTCGGGATATGAAAGTTGAAAAGAAGGAGGGAGGCTTGAGACATGATTTAGTTGAAGAGACCCTGAACTTTGTGGTAGGAGTTGAAAATATGGAGTTAGGTGAACAAACTCCAAAATATTATGAGGAATTAGAAGTTGGAGTAGAAGTTCAAATTTTGAGCTTTGAATTGGAAGATCCACATTTTGGTAGTGATGAGATAGTACATGAACATGGTGATTCAAATGTGGAGGTCGGAGATGTGGTTGAGTTTGAAGATAAAAAAATCGAACAAGAAATTGCAAAGGAGGAAAGAGGCGAAGAGAAGAGCCTCGTGGTTCAAGAAGTGGAGTTGGTGGTGGTTTGTCATGAATACAAGGATCCATACCTTGTACCTCATGAAGCTAACATGTCCCTCCCCATTTTGTTTAAATCTTTTTTGCAGGTTAATTATGACTGGAAGCTTCAACCATACTACGAATGGCAAAGGAAGTTCAAGATCCATCTCTTCCGTGTTAGCAAATCAAAGGATTCCAGACCCTCGACAATCGGAGTCATAGCAGGCTTGACGGGAAAATTTAAATATTCAAGCCAAAACAAGAATTCAACAGGTTCGACGAGCTTTGAAGATCAAATCGGGTCGAAAAGAACCGAAAATCACGGCCGTAAATGAAGGATCACGGCCGTAACATGCTCTCTGTCTAATTCATAAACCGGATAAAAGGATTTACGGCCGTAACAAAAATATTCACGGCCGTAACATAATTCAATTACACAATTCACGGCCGTAAATGAAGACCCTCACGGCCGTAAGACAGCTCCTGGACATGCGCCGCTGATGGAATTTAAATATTTTTCATTATTTTATTTCCTTATCAGTTTTAGCTATTTTAGGTTAGTTAGAATTCTATTTTGAGTAAATTAGCGATTAGGGTTTTATTTTGCTTATTTATACGCCTTTTTGATTCATTGTAAATTAAGACTTTGATGATTGAATAAAAATAGATTGAATGTTTTTCAATTGTTTAATGTGTGGATTCACATTACAAACCCAAACTTATCAAGATTGATTATCTTGTGGCGTTCATCCAGAACTTATCAAATATTCGCGAGAGTATTTGTGGCGTTGAAAATCAGAGACTTATCAAGGAGATTGGGCAAATCCTTGTGGCGTTTCGAAAGTCGTGGTTCTTTATTCGGCATCTTCGAGCCATCGCATCGTGAATATCGGGTCATGATTCATCCGTCCAACCACAACCTGAGTTCGGAACTTTCCGGCGTTTCTTCCGCACTTCGAATCTCATCAGTACTCGGTGTTGGAAAATATTTGGACTTTATAATAGATGATTATTTAGTTTCTTTTTCTGCAATACTATTCAATAGTGTCCATTTCACCTTATCAAACGTGCCAGGGATGTTTTAGGCAAAGTATTTTAGTTTTCTGTTAGATAAGCTTACTCTCGAATATTCAGTATTGATTGTGCACTGTTATTCTATTAAGTACATATACATTTTGTCTTGTGGGTTCTAGAGAAATCCCATGTACAATATATCAACTCTTTGGGTTCTTTTGATAATTATTTCTGTAAATATATCAACTCTTTGTTGATCATATGTCATTGTGGCTAAGTTTTTAGCTATGAAGTATGATTCGCAGTCAAACTATGCAACCTATGTTTTTCCTTTACATTTCCCCAGGTAATGATTGTATGCTGCTGTTAGCTCCAAGTGTTTGCTGATAACAAATGATGAGATGAGAGACCACTTGTTCCAACTTCTGGCCTATAGTTTTTTCCCACGATGGAAAGAAAAGCATCAGGTATCATTAATTTGTTTATATTTAAGCATTTATATTAAAAAGTGATGAGCCATAATAGAGTTATTAAAAGAGTTTCCTATCTTGCTGATAGCCTCCTTAAACTTGAGAAAAAATCTATTGAAGAACAAGAAGTCTGAGAGATTGGTTAACTGGGAGAAACCACCAGATCAGTGGGTGAAACTTAATATTGATGGGGAGGTGAAAACTGATAATCAAGCGGCTGGAGGAGGTATTATTCGGAATTCACAGGGTAAAGCTCTTTGGGGATTCTATGACTTTTACGGCAACTGCTCTACTGTCTAAGCTGAATTAAAAGCTATTAATACCGGCATTGATCTATGTATTGTAAAAGGCTTCAACAGGATCTGGATCAAAGTTGATTCTCAGACAGCTATCAGGTATTGTGTTGATAAAGAGAATGGCCCTTGGTCTGTTCAATATCTAGTGGAAAGCATCTTCCTTAAACTTCAGAGGTTGGAACACAAATTTACACATGTATGGAGAGAGGCTAACAAAGTTGCAGCCTGGTTAGCGAACACAGGTTATAAAGAGAACGGTTACAGAATTTTGAAGCCAGCAGAATTTGATAATAAAATGAGAGAACTCCTCAGATTGGATGGATCAGGTTGTCGTGTTTTGTCAGAGTAGATTGCATTCGAGGGAGTTGGTAATGATAAACTGGGTTTCTATGGATAGCCTGCTGGTAAGGATGTTCATTGGCAACTGGTAGAATGGTGAGGCTATGTTTGCTCTGGGATTTTGATCAGATTCTCACATGACAGGAGGCTTGGTCATCTTTGGTTGATTTTCTTTGATTTGTTTGTTTGTTTCATTGTTAGGGAGTTTATTTCTCCTGTTTTTCAGCTTTTCTTGCTTGCATTCATGTTTGGCTTTGTGGAATCGTTTACATCACTCTAGTTGTTTCTCCTTTCATATTTGTAAATAGGCACCCCTTTGGGAGGTTTGACTCTATGTTCCCCTCCTTTTAGGTGTAATTTTGATTTTGTTCAATAAAAGGGTAGGGGCATCCTAACCCCCCCATAGGAGTTGCGATGGAGGCATAAAAACCACACCAAAACTCTGATGGGATTTTATCAAAAAAATAAAAAATAAAAAAATAAAAAAAAATTAAAAATTAAAAAGTGATGGCCATTTTAACTTTGTTGCTGCACTTTGTGATGGGAATCTTAGTAGAGATAGTATTTAATTTACTTTCCAAACTAGACACTTATTTTAAGAAATGTGATTAGGGTTTGATTTAATAAATTTTCTAGTATATTCCTACTTCATTTAGGACTAATTTAAATCCTATATTCTTGAGACATCATACTCTTTTTTTTTTTTCCTAGAACGAGTTTTGTTCGTTTAACTTGGCCAATTTGAATCTAATACCAGTGTAATTGAGTGAAATAAACGCAACAATTTTGATCTTTTTTAATAAAATCATAATGCACTAAAACTCTCAAACAGATAAAATCTATTTTAAATACTCATAATTTTATTGAAAATAATCAATTATATATTATGGATTTGTACGTGTTATAATTTTTTTTATCTTATTTTATTAGATTTGAACCGCTTTTCAAATCTATATTCCCCAAAGAATTATTTTTAAGGCTTTTTAATAAAATCCTAGGATGGAAAACCTTAAATGTGTAGCTAATAGTTTCAACATTTTGTTAAGAATTTTGTAAATTTTATATGGTTTGCTTATGGGGATATGCCAACTATCTTATATATATTTTGACTTGATAATAAAATAGGAATTTGGTTTTAGTTACTTTAATTTTGTATTTTTATTTTCACTTGATTTGGTTGTGTTGATGTGTTGATTGGTATTGATTATGGATTATTGTTGTTGTGGAGTTGGGGATGAATTTTTGATTGGTTGGATTGTATGTTGAATGAGTTGTTAGTTTGATTATTGTTGTTGTGGAGTTGGGGATGAATGAGTTGTTAGTTTGATTGTAATTTGGTGTAGTATTGGAATCCCTGCTGCAATGGCATATCAAAAAGAATATAGGTCACACTGTCCCCAAAAGGGTCTCCTTGGGCATATGAATTGCCATTGCAAATATATGAAGTAACACTGCTATTTGGTTCACTTGTAACTTTGTATCTTAGCCCCAGCACAAGGCCAATCACAAGTGGGATAACTTTCAAATTGAATTTTGGAACAAGATTCATCATCTTAGCTTTATATTTATTGGGTTGTACTTTGAAATTTGATGGATTTAGTTCTTAATTGATTGGTTTATATAGGGAGTGGATTTATTGGTTTCTTCACATTTTTGGACAGTGCCGACGGCCATTGTTGGTTTCTCGATTATCCTTTTTTTTTTTTTTTTTTGCATATACTGTAAATTTCCAATGCGACTGAGACTGACCAATTTAATTAAGGGTGAAAAACGACCAAGCCGGCATGGACTGTGCAATGTACTATGGCTTTCTTATACAATTTTGGTGAAAATTACAATGTAGATAAACCTCCTTTGCTATAAGAAATTAAGGCAAATTATAAAGTGTCCATTTCACGGTCGACCGATAAAGTTGTATTTTAAAAATGGGTTAGTTTTTGGCATTCTAGCCTTCATTCGGCTTTCAGGGTCTATATGAAATGAAAGAGGTTTTAGTACTTCTTGATCATGAATATCTAGATGCTTGTTCGGAGTTCAAGAATAATTGCTTGTCATTCATACATAGTATTTAAAGTTGTATAATAGAAAATGATAATTCTAATATTTCGTATGATTTATTTCTACATTTTTGCATTTAGTGCAGTTAGAGTTGTGATAATTAGACTTTCATAATGTCTTTGCAGGTAAAAGTGATTTTTGTAGTCCTCTCACAAAAATGGTTTGTCGCATGGACAGTTCAAACTAGACTTCAGAAGTTAGGGAAGTACTCATCGTCTAGGATGATTCGTGTCGAAAATTGGTGATAGTAGTTCTTTTTTGTATGACTGATGGTCTGCTAGAGATATTGTTGCAATGTAGAGATAATAAATGTCAAAATTTAAATGTGCAATCAAATAGATAAAAAACAATTGTTGTATATTTTTTTTTATTGCAGTAGAACAAAGTACTGTAATTTTTGTTTTGTATAAAAATATACGTGATCTAATTTTCTTTTAAGTGCTTGCATTTTATTTTGAGTAGTTGATTTAATTATAGTACACGTAGTTCATATTTTACATATTATTATATGTTCATTTGCAAAAATAAAAATAAAATGTAAAAGATAAACAGCAACGCGCAATGACTGTTGCCATAAATATCAACTGCAACACGCGATGAGTGTTGCCAAAAGTATCAACAGCAACGCGCCGTGAATGTTGCCAAAAGTATCAACCGCAACACACAAAGAATGTTGCTAAAAGTATCTACCACAACATGCAAAGAACGTTGCTACGGTAAAAGGTGTTAAACGTTGCAAAAAATATCAACCACAACGCGCAATGAACGCTGCCAAAGGTGTACTGCAACTCACAGTGAATGTTACCAAAGGTCTACTACAACGTGCAATTCAACTTTTTGCAACATGCAATGAACGTTGTAGTATCCTTTCCCTCTATAGCAACACTACGATTTGCAACATGCGCACGACCACTGCAAAAGGTCTTTTGCACCATTTTTGCGCGTTGCCGTAGGCTATTTTTGTTGTAGTGGTGCTACAATTTGTCGAGACCAGCAAAGCAACATACAATTTTGTACTCTATATGGTAGTGATGCCTTCATTTTCCGTTCTTTAGTTCTCTTGGACTTCGATTCAAAGCACTTAATTTTCATTTTTCTAATTCACAATCTGGTTAAAAGCTACTATTTTTTTGAGGGTATTTAGATAGATATGCACATTCAGTTCAGTGTTGGTGTGTAAATAACATACCAGTCTGTTAACATCTCAGAATGATATGAAATCTGCATAATTACATTTACAAATTTATGTTTTATGGAGATAGTAAATTCCCCATTTTTTTTTAATCAGAAGCATCTACTTCAAGTCGCCTATTCTGCCCAAGCTATTCCATGGATGTCTGCTTCTCGGTCTTCGTCTTGCAAGAGTCTTGTCACGTCTAGTTCCAAGAACTCTTCGACATGGAAAGAATTTAACAATGATCTGTTGGATGATTATGGAGGAATGGCTTCTGGAAGCCATTCATTGACACTAGGAAGGCTATATGCTTGGGAAAAGCAATTTTACGAAGAGGTCAAGGTAAATAACTTCTACCAAAATTCCCTGCAACTTCTTTAGGATACAAACATTTCTAAATATTATTTGTCATATGATGTTTGTATGGTTATAATGTTGTCTTATACCCTTTTTATAAATTATTCATTCAATTTCTTATGTGAAATGAAAATTAAAGAACAAAAGCAACCTCTTTCTTTCTACAAGTTAAGCGTATTGTTGGAATATTTTGTATATAGTGACGCCAAAGAAATATATGAAATCCGTGCCAAAAAATGGACGGAATAACGACACGGAAAATAAGAAGAAAGAAGAAAGGGACAAAGTCGAGGCAAGTGTTGAACCATTTGTCCTTAAGTCGAATTTGCCCCGCAAAGGTGCCAAGGTTTATGGAAATCGACTCCCAAGATACAACTACTTCAACTTGTGTTTGTAGCACTCAAAAATACAAGCACAACGAACCAGAATTTCGGCTTATGTACTCCAAAATGAAATGAACAAGAAAAATCAAAATAATCCAATAACTATGCAAGAATTTGATTTAGGAGGAGAGGAGATAATGATAATGTTATTGTATATCATTGGCGTATTTTTGGGACATCCCAATGGTTCTTTTTATAGAGCATGAAAGGTTGTGGACGAAGTGGTGGGAGCCAAACCAGGCAACCCTTCCAAACATTGCAACTTTCCAAAAAGACACATATTTTCCAGACAACTGTGCGACACGATGCTTATAAGGCGTGCGACCGCACGGCTTTATGCGTTTTGACGTGTGATCGCACAGTATTAAAACTGTGTGATCGCATGGGCAAAATTTTGACCATATTATTGTCCTTTTCCATAATTTCTCATTCATCCGATATTGGTTTCGAAATACCAAATTTACCTAAACGGATTGAGCCAAGTTTGAGTATTTGGCCGAAATCGACACGAAGTCACTTTAGTCAGTTTTCAATACTTAACTAATATCTGACACGTAATTCTTTTGTTGTTTGGAAACTACACTGATGTTTTTTCAAGTACGAATAATTCTAACATCCTTTGTTATCCAATATTGTGCACTTTTAGCTTTTCTGATATGAATGTATGTACACATTTTCCCCCACTAATTTTAGATTCAGAATATACAGTTTAGCATCAGATTATACTTTTTTCCCTTTTGATAAGCATGACGGATTATGCAGGATGTGGATAACAAGACATTTTTTGTTTCAATAAGACAGAACAGAAAAAAGAGACAGTGACTGGTGGTGAAGCTAGGCGTAATTCGAGGAATGGCTAGAGCCTAGAGAAGATGTGACCTTAAGGTTGACGAAACAGGGCAATTGATTTCATGAACATGCTCATCCTAAGTGCTTTAAACTTTATTTCTTTTCTCAAGGACTATCTTTGAATATCCTTAACTCACCAAGATCCTTAGCACTGTAGGTCAAAGATACACTCTTTTGTAACATTTTAATTTAATCTTTTTGAAGTAATTGTCTATACTTTTGACATATTTCTATCTAAATTTTTTAGTAGGCTAATATATGGAGTTGATTTGAATTTTGGTATATTGTAATGAATCTTACTCAACATTTTTTGTATATCGAAATTATGTTTACTAATTAGTCACTACAACAAAAGTGACCTTTTACGGCGTGCAAATTAGGCATGCCATAAAATTAAATTTTTTATGACGTGCAAAAATTGCAAGCCGTAAAAACAGGTAATTTACGACGCGCATAAGTGCACACCGTAAAAAATCACCAGTAACGGCACGCATAGGTGCACGCCGTAAACAAGTCACAGGGAACTAAGTATTTACGGTGTGCATTTTTGCACGCCGTAAAAATACTAGTTTATTACCGGGATTTTCTAACATTTCGCGTGGAAAAATATTAGGCGCGATTCCCCCATCTTCTCATCTCTCTCACTCCCTCACCCTCGGCTCCCTCTGGGCATCTCTCCCTCTCTCGTCTCTCCTCCAACCGCCAGCCAACGTTGCCTCCACCACCAGCCCCACCCGCACGGTAATCTCCCCCTTCCCTTCTGCAATAAACACACACGCAACTGCGCACATAGTCACACACACACACACACACACACATTTTTCAGATTTTAGAATTCTAAGAATTTAGGTTGTTGAGTTATATTTGAGATTTTCAGATTTTGGAAATTTAAGAATTTAGTTAGCTTAAATTGAATTTTTAGTTTAATTTTTTGATTATAATTGTTAATTTCAGATTTTGAATAGTTAGGGTTTTAATTGAATACTTTTGAAGTGAGAAGGCATTATTTGACACTTTCACCTTTCTCATGATGGCCCTGATGAGGATTTACAAGGAAGTTCTATATAATTTTCTGTCACATTTTCTTTTTCGGCAATGGATGACCAGGAATGCTTTGTGGATGTGCTCATTTTCTTGCTGATGAATTTTTGAATTGAAGTAAAAGACGATGAGAATAAACTTTTCAAATAGGCAGAATAAGCTATAATAGTGAGTAAGTGAGAGCACACTATGTCAGAATAGAGGCGGCCTACTCACGTTGGTTAAAAGAAACCCTACATGAAACTAATGGTGGTTTAGTAACATATCATGGGTCTTGTTCGAGGCGGGTTCACCAAAACCTATTATTTGACTGAACTAGCTCAAATTTTAAACATCGAAAGCCACTCACCATCCCAAGAACCTGCTTTTGATGCCCTTCTCCTATTTTAGACTTAATGAAATTATGTCACGTGAAGACTGAGGGTGTTTTAAGTGGAAAGAATGCAATTTTCTCTGGAGTTTATTTTCCCCGTAATGCAGAAATTTGCCTTAATAGACTACTACACTCATACATTGACAGCTGGATAAATATACTTCTTGCATTTTTATTTTTTAATTTCAGTCTGAATACCTATATTAACTGGCTGCTTCTAATGCATGCATTTGTTGGTTTGATGTAGCTTGATACATCATCTTTTATGTAAATCCTCTGCACATGGGATGTGCATAATTTGTATGCTTTCTCACTCAATTTTTCTGTGTTATGAACCGGATTTGTCAAAGTTGATAATTTCCTCCACCTGTTGAGTTACTTTGTGCTTTTGTCTACTTAGTACTTTTGTCTCTAGTTACATGCTCTTGGAATAATTGTGTAGTTTATCTAATGTACAGAGTTAGGGTGGCAAATGAGCTAGGAGCAGGAAATGGTGTTGGTTCGCAATCTTATGATTATCAAGTTGTTTCTAAGTTGGTTTGCAAGTATCCACACTAAACTTGTTGGGGTCTTTCTGCTTTGAGATAAAGTGAACCCTTTTTAGAACTTTTTGAAATTCAAAAACTATTGATGCAGTTAAAAATTGTTAGTACTGACCTACCATTTCCCTTTCAGCGTAGAATTCTATCATCAAGAAAAATATTAATTTCACGGCGTGCATCACCGAACGCCGTGACTTCGTATCATTGCACACAATTATGCACGTCATAAAATTTTATGGCGTGACTTTTTACGACGTGCGGATACATGCCGTAAAAGACTAACTTTGTTGTAGTGAGTACTGCCTCTGTCGCAATTATATAGGCTACCTTTCCTTTTTCTCTCATCCCAATTATATAAGCTTGTTTCTTTATTGGGAGACATTTATTTTGTTTGTTTACTATTGTACCCTTATTCATTACTTCTAATAATAATAGTTTTGATACTTAAATAAGGGTATGTAAGTTGAGAATTTTCTTTACAAAAATTACATTTTCAATAACATTAAATATGTTTTCTTAATCTGTATGAAAAATCAAACCAGCTTATATAATTGGGATGGAGGGAGTATAATTTTGCTGTACAATTATTATAAGTTTTCTGGAATTATACAATTTACAGCTTTTTTTAAAAAAATAAATTATAATTTATGGTGTGCAAAGATGCATGGCATAGATACTCTCGATCCTTTACAGCGTGCATCAGAAATATTTATGGCATGACCTTTTACGGCGTGCAGTTTTACTGCATGCAATACCTGTTGTAAAAGATGAACTTTGTTATAGTGATGAATATTATTGCCTATCTGAAAAAAAATAGTTTTCGACATACCAGATTTTATCGAGTCCATTTATGGATTTTATCAAGGTGTTTCATGTGGAACTCAAAATAATTCTTCGTGTATGCTCTTACAGCTCTATTGATATGTTATTCAATGTTCTTTCCATTTCTTTAACCAATTGTTGAAACAAAAACCATGCATTGCATTCTTATACACATTGTGAAAGGTATTTTTTATGCTGTCGTGTCCATATGATTATACACAACCATTCTAGTTCACCTAAACTTCATTTAATATAAGTAGTGTTAAAACCAGTGCGATGCACTGCAATTTATTACTCACATATATAAAATTTATAAGTTAACATATGAAATTAATATTTAATTAAAAATGAGAAACGAAAGAAGATAATTAATTACAAAAACGATACAATTACACATGCTGTACAGTTTGTATGTTTACCATTCAAGGAAATTTCTTTAAATATTAATATTTAAATTCATTTAAATCTTAAAATAGGAAAACAAAATTACTTTTATATAGAATTTGTAATAAGTAAAAAAATAGATATTTAAATTTAGAGTTTGTATGTTTACCATTCAAGGAAATTTCTTTAAATATTAATATTTAAATTCATTTAAATCTTAAAATAGGAAAACAAAATTACATTTATATAGAATTTGTAATAAGTAAAAAAATAGATATCTATGTTATACGATTAGAATTTTATCAACGTGAAAAGGAAAAGAAAAATATATTGATGAACGCTCCAATTTTATCCTCTTTAATTTATATTTTTAAAGAATTTTTTTGTACTCAATTGAATTTTTTTAAATCTGAATTTTGTCTATATGAATAATAAATAGTTAATTAATAATACTTACAAGTTTAGTAAATACATTTTAAATATGCGCGGAAATATGCCAATACCTATTTTTGGAAAGTGATGTCCCTTTATGTATCACGTTTTTCTCTCATAAACATATTTAGTCCTTTTTTGAGCCCTCATTATCTACAAAATGAGTTTTGTAATGGTAATTTTTTTGTAGAATGAGTTGCTAAAAGTAGTATTTTTTTTATTTTTTTTTGGGAATTTATATGTAGATTATTACATTAATATAATGTTGGTTGAAAATGAGTAAGAAAATAAGGTTTTGAGTAAAGGGTACCTAATATGGACTAATATTTATTTATTTATTTATTTTTACCAAGTGATCACAATTGTAATAGCTAGAAACTTGAATTACTTACCATTAAAAAAAAAAAAAAAAAATCTTTCAATGACCATTTGCATAAGTGTTCAATTTCCAAGCTCATTTGACATGAAAAAAAAGATGGTGTTTAGATCAATCTATCCTCAATTCTTGGTATATTTTTGTCTCATTCAATGGTCTGACTCTTAGCAAGCGTGGCATAGATTTTTGTTAAAGAGTATTGATTTGTTTAAAAATTTTCGATCCTTTTTTAATAGTTATATTCAACATTCTTCAAAGATAGGTAATCATTAAGTGATTGGTTCTTAATTTCTTTGTTTCACCATTATTATCATTTTCCCTGTGCGCCATGTCAATGCAAAAGTGATGCTATATTAATAAGTAGTAGGTGAAATTTGGGATTTGATGCTAGTACTTAAACATGATGTAGCTAACTACTAATTATCACAAATAATTTTTTTATTCATACGCTATTATGTAGCCAAGTATGCTATAAACGTGCGTCATACTAGTATTTAAATAAATGACCCAAGATAGCAAGATTACAATGACAATGAAAACGTTAAAAACTTTTTTTGTGATAAGAACTAACTTATAAGACTCATGCATTGTTTGGAAAATAAATACATGGGACCCATGTCTTGTAAGCGAAATAAGGCAGGGTCCCATCCTTGTATATTTTGCATAGTAGGCGTTAGTTCCATTATATTTTAATTTGAGTCACAAATATAGACTAAGACCCATGTTCAAATTGTTCAATTATTTTTCAAACATGTGGATTATTATGACAAAAAAGAAAAAAGATTGAAACAAGTCGTTGAATGTTTGGCTAAACTTAAACATTTTGCATAAAAGTAAATAAATGAAATTCAAAATAATAATTACTTATCCAAATTTGCTTAAAAATAAAATATTATTTAGAAGTAACTTAACTACTTTAAGCTTAGCCAAAAATGCTCTTAATGGTTTTCACTTTTCATTAATTTTCAATAACTGTTTGACCAAAATGTAATGAATTTGTGAAATCTACACCATCAACACATAATCTTATTACATCCATATAATTAAATCATTCTTATCTCTCAAATCTCGATTAAACAGATAAGATAAATATTGCCGGTATCCATTTGTATATTTGTTCTCATTCGTTTTCTTTTTCTTTTTCTTTGTTTTTTTTTTTTTTTTTGGAAATACCCCAGCTTGAAAATCCAAGCCTGGGGTATGATTTTTATTGACTTGAATAAGAACTTAAATAAAGCGAGCAGAGTAAATTTAATGAATGCTCATCAAACTTTATCCAATATTGCTATTTGCTCACTCAACTTGAGAATATTACCCATTGCTCATCCAACTTTCTTTAACCATTTCCCATCCATCACCCATCTCATTTCCTTCCATTTATCATAACGGAGAAACCCAGCTGGCGGAAGGAAATCTGACATGTCAATTAACCAGTGTTAAAATTGCCAGTTGGGAACAAAAATCGCACAGAACACATCCCACTCTCTTCTAAGCTTAAAATTATTGTCTGATACACGACTTTCACCATCTCCTAAATTGAAGCAGCCCATGAACCCTAAATTCATCCCCAAAATCGTAGCCCCAAATAACCCAATTTCATTGCACAAATCGTAGCTGAAGGAGCAATACTGTGAATAATTTCGAAAGGTTGAGTCTCGAATTAGTGGTGGCTGGTTGGGACATAGCCAAAGGTACTGGCTGTAGTTCAAAACAGCAATTTGTGCAGATGCTCGGCTCGAGTCTGGGTAGTTTTAAGTTCAAAACAGCAATTTGTTTGTTTTTGCTTGCTAGTTCATGAAAACATCCTACAAATTAATTAGATGATTACAAAACATTTGGTTAACATCAAAAAATGAGACAACAAAACATAAAAATAGCCTGTTCATCAAAATCAACTCTGTAATTTTCACAACTCCAAGTAGCATCTTTAATAATGGCATAACTTTCTACAAAAATGGATCACTTCATTCCACTAAATGGATTGGACTACAACCCCATCAAAACTTCACAACACAGCATAACTTAACATCCATTTTTTCACACAAAAGCAAAAAAATGGACAGGACTGGACTGGACTGGACTACTGTGTTGCTGCATTTTCCAAAATACAAAAGCCATAAAATGGGGACAATGCTGGACTACTCAGTTGCTGCATTTTCCAATATACAAAAGCAAAAAAATGTACTGGACTATACTACTGAGTCTATGCATTTCTTCTATCATTTTCTTCATTCTCCATCTCTTATAAGTCTTCGACCATGGTTTGAAGCGGTGTAATTGCAGGTGTCGGCATGCTAAGTGAAGAACCAGCTGTCTCATCTTGTACATTAGTTGTCAAAACTATACCAGGTGTTGGCATGAATTGGAACTCAGTTAGTGGAGTTGGTGGTCGAATTTCAAAAAAGCTATAAAAAACAGTAAGAAACACCAAATTTACCTCCAGGGGGTCCTTCATCGTCTGCTTCCAATGACGCTTCTTCCACAATTAAGTTATCTTCCATTTCTAGGTCACCTGTTTGAAAATTGTCACTGTATTGCTCCTCTAATGTTCACGGTTTTGGCTGATTTCGGGGAAGATTTTAGGGTTCTTCATGGGTTGATAGATCGCTGCTTCAATTTGGATGGTGAAAGTCGCATATTAGAAGGTATAATTTTAAGCGATTCCACCAGTTGGGTTGTGTTTGTGCGATTTTTGTTCCCAGCTGGCAATTTTAACTCCGGTTAATTGACATGTCAGATTTTTGTCCGCCAACTGGGCTCTCTTTTCAGATAAATGGATGGAAATGAGATGGGTGATGGATGAGAAATGGTTGAAGAAAGTTGGATGAGCAACGGGTAATATTCTCAAGTTGGGTGAGCAAGTAGTAATATTGGGTAAAGTTCAATGAGCATTCATTAAATTTACTCAAAGCGAGCAATACAAGAAAAAGGGCCTTTTGCAATATGTAAATGGCAACATTCGTTAATTGCATGTTGCTAAAAGGGTCTACCGCAGCATTCAGTGGTTGCATATTACCATTGGTTGATTTATTTGACATTTGACAACTTTCACTTGGTGAATGTTGCTAATGTTAGCCTTTTGTAACATTCATTGCGTGTTGCAAAAAAGCTCTGCTTTTGCAACATTCTTTGTGCGTTGCAAAAAAATTTGTCTTTGACAACGTTCACTGCACATTACGAAAGGGTACGTTCAGACGAACGTTGCCAAAGGATACAATACTGGGCGTTGCGAAATGGGTACCCTTTTGCAACGGGCAGTGAATGTTGCCAAAGGGTACCCCTTTCGCAATGCGCGACCACCCTCACACCCTCACGGTAAGAACCCCCAAAATAAAAAGGGTTAATAGCACAAAACGTCCCAACGTTTGACATGTATTGTGTAAAACGTCCCAACGTTTTGATTTTTGACGCTAAACATCCCAACCTTTACAATTTTTGGTAGAAGACATCCTTTCTGTCAATTTTAACCCCATTTCACTAAATTTCAAGGGCATTTTCGTCCAAAAAAAAGAAGCCCATTCATAGTTGGGTAATTGGCACAAAACGTCCCTACGTTTGACACTTATTGTGGAAAAACGTCCCTACGTTTATTTTTTTGGCGAATAACGTCCCTACCTTTAAATTTTCTTGTTCATTAGTCCCCAAATTTTACTTTTCTTTCAATTTAGTCATTCCGTATTTTATTTATAGGTAATTGTCTTCAAAAGTGTAAAACTTTTGATCTACAACTCCGAATTGCACTCCGTTTTTTGCGTTGAACTCCAAATTCAACCATCTTTCTTATGATGTATCATGTGCTCATTTATTAAACATTTCGTTTTGAATTTTGTATAGTAGATACTTATTTTGTTAGGGCATAATTGATTGACGTAAATTGATTTCCGTAAATTTTATTGAAACAGTGAAATTTTAATTTTAGTGTGTGTTCGGCGGCCAGCGGAATTTATGAATTGGATTTATTTGACTTTGTAATCTTTTTAAGGTAAAATATTTGGTTAAAAATTGGTATGTTTAGCCCCTGTTTGAGCAATGTTATAATCTCTAATAACTTTCTGAACAACACACAATCTCTCTCTTCAAATCACTTTCTATGTAAATACCGTATGTATGCACCTGATATGTATAAATTCAGATTTATGGGTTAATTTCAGATTTTAAGTTTTGTTTAATTTTCGAATTTAACCATGAATTTAAGATTTAATGATGTTTGTGTGTGAGTATTGATGTATATGAATGTGTATATTATTATGTATGTATAGATGTGTGTAAATATATAAATTTTGGATTTTTATGTGGGCATAGGTATATACTCAGATTTTGGTTATGATGAAAATAAAATTTCTGAGACTGGGGACACATGTAAATTTTGATTAATTGATGTGCTATAATATTTAAATTTGAGGTGTGAATGTAGGTATATATGATCATGAATATGTATATGACTATTTAAACAAACATGTGTGATTTTTGGAATTTTGGGATAATGGTATAGGAGAGTAAACTTTAACCTTTTAGGAACAAGTTAGTTTAAATTGAATTTATGTCCAACGTTATAAATTTTTAGTCCAAGATCAGTTTTGAATAAGTAATGCCTGGCTTTGATTTGTGAAATTGATAAGATTTCAAATTTGTCCTTGAACTTAATGTGTTACTTCGAATATGATATTATATGTGGTGTTAAATGTATTTGTTATATTGTGAGTCACATGAAAGTCTCAACCTCATTTTGAGTGTTAAATGCAGTTCTCACTAAAAAGACATATTTGGTTAATGAATGGAAATTAATTAGGAGAACGGTACATTGACGGCGCGAGCAACCAAGACTTCCACTTGCATATTAGACAAAGTAACTACTGAGAACTACAAGTAAGTAAACTTCCCCTATTTTCATTGAAGTTAAATGTTTAAGGTGTAATTAATGGGCTTAAATTATATTCTTGAAATTTATTTACTTGTGGTGCCTTCTATGAACTTTATACATGTATGTGGTTTTAAGTGAAGGTTTAAGCATACATGTTATCATGTCGTTACATCCTCCAGCATGCATTTTCATTGAGTTGGGGAAGTCAAACGATTTTAAATGAAGAATGTGGTAAGTTTAAGTTTTCTCAAAATGCATGTATCCCAAGTTTTAATAATAAATTGATGTACTTCTATGCCATGAAAGGTGTGAGTAGGAAATGGGGCGCGGGAGACTGGCGTACCCGAATTAAATTGATGTAGCAGTGGTAAATATTAAACCGCTTTGCGGTGACGATTGCTTAACCGATTGGCGGTGGAAAATATTAAACCGCTTTGCGGTGACGATTGCTAAACCGCTTGGCGATGGCAAATATTAAACCGCTTTGCGGTGACGATTGCTAAACCGGCTGACAGTGGCAAATATTAAACCGTTTTGCGGTCACGATTGCTAAACCGGTTGACGGTGGCAAATATTAAACCGCTCTGCGGTGACGATTGCTAAACCGGTTGATGGTGGCAAATATTAAACCGCTATGCGTGGAAAAAATGATAATCTGGTCCTAAATAAGGGATATTGCCCACTGCATTGTAATTGGCTAGAAGATACACTAATTGAGTTCACGATAGAAATGAAGTTAAAGTTTTTGGAAACTTTTAAATGAAAGTCTTGAAATGAAGTGAAAGTCTTGAAATGAAATGAAAGTCTTGAAATGAAGTGAAAGTCTTGAAATGAAGTGAAAGTCTTGAAATGAAATGAAAGATTTGAAATGAAAGTCTTGAAATGAAGTTAAAGTTTTTAGAAATGTTTAAGTGAATGTTTGGAAGGTATGAATGTCTTGAAAAGTAAAGTAAATGAGGGTAATTACTTTGAATGGTTTAAGGAATTTCATGTCATGAGCATGCATCACGTGCATAAAGTTTACTTACTGAGCTTTAGCTCACCCCAATCCCTCCCCAACATTTCAGGTGATGAAAGTTAGGTGACCCGAGGAGAGCACACGGAAGCTGACTCAGGCTATCCCCGCTTCAACCCTTTTAAAATAAAGTTAAATTAGAATTTATTTCAATTTCTCATTATTTATTCTTTAATTCACGTATTATTGAGGTTAAATTTCCTCTTATTGGAATTAAATTTCCACTTCAACATATTGGAATTATATTGTTGAGGAGTTTGGGACTTATTGTAATGGTTTGGATGATGTTTGGGATTGAATGAGTTGCGATGTGTATTTTCAAAATGGTTTTGATGTCCCTCTACAGGTTGGCTATGTCCAATTTATAGAGGAGACTCTGTCGAAATTTTTGTAAAATTTTTATAATAGTAAATGAAAAGTTTAAATGTTTTAAACGATTATTTCGCATATAATGTGAATGGAAGTTAACACGCCTATTTTTTAGATTTTATACTTGGGATGTTACATTTTTGGTATCAGAGCTAAGAGTTTTAAAAGCGATTCTGTAGACTTTTAAAAAATTATTTGAAATGGTTCGGGAACTGAGTCACGCCTCAAGTGCTACTTCCTCGATCATCTGGTAAGATAATTTTTGTTTAAATTATGCAATGTTATGTGATGTTCCAATTATCGCAATTTCTTGCATGTTAATGAGTAATGTCGTAAAGTGAAATGTTAAGAATGTAGTTTGTGAATATAATGAGTATATCTTCGTTATGTAAATGAGGAAGTGAGAAAGTAATGGTTATTAAAAAAAAATTTGGGTGCCGTGTATTAGATCTTTTTGTGAAATAAGAAATGGATATGAATGGTATATCGGCACGAGAGTATACAATGTCCAAACGAGAAGTTGAGAAGTCATCGAACTTAGTATTAAGCACTTATCGTGTTTGATAACGGGACTACCAGTTCATTTGATAGTCCCACAATTATAGGAAAATTGATTTAACCATCTCAGTAGTTGGAGACCAAGTTTATATTGTCAACGCCATTTGAAAAATTGTTGAACTAAAGTTATGTGTTGAGAAATTTCCCAATCATGATGAATGGGAAGGAGTAGATGATGGATTTCATAACACTGAATATCCACAAACTTGATGTCATGTTAGGAATGGAATGATTATTACGGTATAAGGTTTCAATCACTGGCTACATTAAGGTGGTATTTAAACCTTCAAATGAAACCCTTTTCGCTTTGTTGAAGTAAAGGTGAAACTTTCTATTTCGATATTATCAGTGGTGAAGGCTCGTCAATTGATGAATAAGAGTTATTAAGCCTACCTGGTTGCAATAATTGAAGTGTTTAAGGTGAATACTTCTCTTGAACAAATTTCTGTTATTTGAGAATGACTAAAGATGTTCTCAGAAGATCTTTGTGATTTACCGCCTAAAAGAGAAATTGAATTCGTCATCGATTAAGTGCGTAACTCTAGTATCCAAGGTATAATATCGGATGGCTTCTTCGTAACTTAAAAGAGCTCAAAGTGCAACTATAGAATCTCATGGACAAAGGTTTTGTTCGACCTAGCTTTTTGCCATGGGGTGCTCAGGAGCTATACATGAAGAAGAAAGATGGTTTTATAAGACTTTGCATAATTGATTTTAGACATGGCAAAACCAGTTTTATGAAGTTGTGATGAGATGTTGAGATTATGAGTGATATGATTTTATTGAGACTTCTATGAGAAAAATTATGAAATTTGAGATTTAAAGATTCGATTCTTAATTATTAGGAATTAAGGAATGGATATTGTGTTTGAGTAAGTGAATTATTCCTCTATTTTGAGAGAAATTTATAATGTTGTTTGATCTTGTAACTAAGGAATTTTGGGATTATGATTTGTGTCATATATTTATAAGTATGACTAATGGGTGGTCATTTGAGCCAATTAATGTATTGAAGGAAGTGAGATATTGATATTGGAAACTATGATTTGAAATTGTTATGTTGAGGAATTAAGAATTGATTTTCTGGGATATCAAGGTATACATGAAGTTATGTGATGACTTGATGCGTATATTGGGAAATGTCCAGTCATATTTTGAAAAGATGAGTGAAGACAATGTTATGGAATTATTGGAAAGAATTTTAATTATTTTTAGGAACTTATTGATTATTAGTGAGAAATGATCACTTATATTGGAGAATATTATAAATTATGATGGTAACTGATGATACTGTTGATTTATTTTGAAAGTTGATAGGTAGATGATGTGTTAAAGATTTGGTTATTTACATGCAATATGATTATTTGGGAAAGTCAGTTATCATTATTGGGAGATATTTAAAGTATTTTATAGTGAGATGCCTTAAAAGAGTAACCATTTATTCGAATGAGAATTTGGGACATATGATTGAAGGTTTGGGATTATGTGAGATAATGATGATTGTCATAAGGTCATTTGAATATAAAAGGTACAAGAGATAATTATAAGGAATAATGCGATTGCTCTTATGGTGAGAACTGAAGGTGACGATGTATTGAGATTATGAAATAAGTTGATTTTCCATGAATAAGTTATGCTATATTTGGTTTTAAGTGGAATTCGAAGAAAGATGAATCTCAGTCATGGAAAATAAATCAGGTTTCATCGTAATTTGAATGATTCACTGATGTACGTTAAGTTTTCATTGATAATACTAAAATATCATATGAGAGATTGTTGGATGAAATTGATGAAAGGAACTTTATCAGGTCCTAGATTTGTACAAGTACTGCAGAAGTAATGCATCTGATCGGAGAAAAGTTTATGATAGTACATACCATGAAATTGTGGAGATTATTATTGATGGTACCTTGATTCAAAAATAAGAAATGAAATTTTTAGGCAATTGTCCTTGTGGATAGGATTTGTGGAAAATGAGAATAAGACTTCACAATGATTATTTATTATGGAGTAGTGTGTAGAAAGAGTGACAATGGCAGAATCCAAGATTTATTGAATTTGAGAGATTGATATAAAATCTTAGTGAGTATATTGACGTAAAAGGTTCGTGTGAAGGATATGATGATTATTATGTTTTAATCTTAGAGAGATTGATATGATTATTTGAGGTCAGTTGTGTGACTTTTACTTATAATGGGATTGTATCTTTGGGTTAAGTAAACTTGATGAGAAATTCTATATGAATCACAAAAGTTTTATTCAATGGTGATAGGTCAATGACTTATTTATAAAATACTTGGTTAGAGTATTGTTGTTATGATGATTTTGAAAGCATGAATTCTTAAATTAGTACCTTGGCTTTAGTTCTAAGATGAGTGTATGATGCTGAATACTTGATTACAATATGTAAGTATGGGTTACAGGATTTAAGTAGATCCTTCGATTTTAAAAGAAATGTCAGCATGTTCAGAAAAGATTTCGTTTGTAAATCTTTCCAAAAAGATTCTGTCAAAGTTTTAGTATTTCTACTGTATATTTTGGTATGGACGTCAAGTTTCAATAATTTTGGATTATAAAGTCTTCTTTTGGTCAACCTTCTTGATTTTTGTTTTAAGAATGTGATCAATCAATATATATATATATATATACCTTAATATATATATATATATATATATATATATTAAGGTTTAGACGTTAGAATAGATCGTATGAAAGGCTGGAAATGGAAAGTTAGTGAATGGATTCATAAGTGGGATAATGTCGGTTGATGGCCTCCTACAACAATAGCTATCAAACTTCGATCCGTATTGAGTACTACACGATAGGAAATGTAGATTGCCAGTTCATTGGGATGAAGTAGGAGAAGAAGATTATTTGGTCCAGAAATAGTACAGCAAACAACTGAAGTTGTTGAAAGGAATCGTCAGTGGATGATAACGACACGGAGTAGACAAAAGGGTTATACGGACAAAAGAAGGAAATATTTGGAATTCTTGAAAAAAAAAAAAAGTGGGTGACCTAGCTTATCGGGTTGCATTGTCACCAGCACTATCGGGTGTGCACAATGTTTTTCATGCATCAATTTTGAGGAAGTATATTTCGAATTTCCTCCCATAGCCTCAGTTATGAGTCATTAGATCTTTGTGAGGATCTGACTTATGAGGAGTCACTTGTGAAGATCCTAATGAAAGTAAATAAGGAACTTAGAAGAAAGAAGAGTACGTTAGTTAAGGTCCTTTGGAGGAATCATGCAGTAGAAGAGGCTACTTGGAAACGCGAGGACGAAATGTGTGCCAAGTATCCACAACTTTTTGGTAAGTTTTAATTTCGAGGACGAAATTTCTTTTACTGGGTAAGGAATTGTAATACCACTTTTCGTTGTGCGTGCTTTCTTGAATACCACCTAATTTTTATGATGAATAATTTATTTGACAATTATTATTGATGATAAGTTGAATTATTTTGCAGTGGAAGGACTTGGACGCCGTCTCGATCAATGTACCAACTAGAAAGTCATTGAATTTTTACATACAATTTTATGCTTAATTGTTTATTCGAATTGTTACTTACCAAATTTCTATTTTTATCAAATTGTAATTTGCCTAGATTGCATTATTTCATAATAGGGCACTTTGTTAAACTTGTGAAGGATTTACACTTAAATTACCCATTTTGAGAGTAGAGGGACCAAGTTGCAAAGTGTCAAAACTTAAACCTATACCTAATTTTAATACCCGCACAACTCGGTCTCTCTCTCTCTCTCTTCGCAAGAAAACTCACGCCTGCTCTCTCTCTCTCTCTCTACCGCTCTTCTCTCTCGGTCTCTGCTAGCTCCCTCGTCTCTCGGCCTCGCTCTTTTCCCCCCGACAACTACCGCCGTCTCCCACCGGTAGTAAGACCTCCCCCTTTTTCCGTTTACTCCTCACGAAACACACACACACACCCAAAAACCGCGCACACACACACACGGTTCACACATTTTCACGTAACACACATACATAATTCGATATACACATGTATATATATATATATATATATATATATATATATATATATATTCTATGTAAATACCGTATGTATGCACCTTATATGTATAAATTCAGATTTATGGGTTAATTTCAGATTTTAAGTTTTGTTTAATTTTCGAATTTAACCATGAATTTAAGATTTAATGATGTTTGTGTGTGAGTATTGATGTATATGAATGTGTATATTATTATGTATGTATAGATGTGTGTAAATATATAAATTTTGGATTTTTATGTGGGCATAGGTATATACTCAGATTTTGGTTATGATGAAAATAAAATTTCTGAGATTGGGGACACATGTAAATTTTGATTAATTGATGTGCTATAATATTTAAATTTGAGGTGTGAATGTAGGTATATATGATCATGAATATGTATATGACTATTTAAACAAATATGTGTGATTTTTGGAATTTTGGGATAATGGTATAGGAGAGTAAACTTTAACCTTTTAGGAACAAGTTAGTTTAAATTGAATTTATGTCCAACGTTATAAATTTTTAGTCCAAGATCAGTTTTAAATAAGTAATGCCTGGCTTTGATTTGTGAAATTGATAAGATTTCAAATTTGTCCTTGAACTTAATGTGTTACTTCGAATATGATATTATATGTGGTGTTAAACGTATTTGTTATATTGTGAGTCACATGAAAGTCTCAACCTCATTTTGAGTGTTAAATGCAGTTCTCACTAAAAAGACATATTTGGTTAACGAATGGAAATTAATTAGGAGAACGGTACATTGACGGCGCGGGCAACCAAGACTTCCATTTGCATATTCGACAAAGTAACTACTGAGAACTACAGGTAAGTAAACTTCCCCTATTTTCATTGAAGTTAAATGTTTAAGGTGTAATTAATGGGCTTAAATTATATTCTTGAAATTTATTTACTTGTGGTGCCTTCTATGAACTTTATACATGTATGTGGTTTTAAGTGAAGGTTTAAGCATACATGTTATCATGTCGTTACATCGTCCAGCATGCATTTTCATTGAGTTGGGGAAGTCAAACGATTTTAAATGAAGAATGTGGTAAGTTTATGTTTTCTCAAAATGCATGTATCCCAAATTTTAATAATAAATTGATGTACTTCAATGCCATGAAAGGTGTGAGTAGGAAATGGTGCGCGGGAGACTGGCGTACCCGAATTAAATTGATGTAGCAGTGGTAAATATTAAACCGCTTTGCGGTGACGATTGCTTAACCGCTTGGCGGTGGCAAATATTAAACCGCTTTGCGGTGACGATTGCTAAACCGGCTGACGGTGGCAAATATTAAACCGCTTTGCGGTAACGATTGCTAAACCGCTTGGCGGTGGTAAATATTTAACCGCTTTGCGGTGACGATTGCTAAACCGATTGACGGTGGCAAATATTAAACCGCTCTGCGGTGACGATTGCTAAACCGGTTGACGGTGGCAAATATTAAACCGCTATGCGGTGGAAAAAATGATAATCTGGTCCTAAATAAGGGATATTGCCCACTGCATTGTAATTGACTAGAAGATACACTAATTGAGTTCACGATAGAAATGAAGTTAAAGTTTTTGGAAACTTTTAAATGAAAGTCTTGAAATGAAGTGAAAGTCTTGAAACGAAAGTCTTGAAATGAAGTGAAAGTCTTGAAATGAAAGTCTTGAAATGAAGTGAAAGTCTTTAAATGAAAGTCTTGAAATGAAGTGAAAGTTTTGAAATGAAATGAAAGATTTGAAATGAAAGTTTGGAAATGAAGTTAAAGTTTTTAGAAATGTTTAAGTGAAAGTTTGGAAGGTATGAATGTCTTGAAAAGTAAAGTAAATGAGGGTAATTACTTTGAATGGTTTAAGGAATTTCATGTCATGAGCATGCATCACGTGAATACGTGAATAAAGTTTACTTACTGAGCTTTAGCTCACCCCAATCCCTCTCAACATTTCAGATGATGAAAGTTAGGTGACCCGAGGAGAACACACGGCAGCTAACTCAGGCTATCCCCGCTTCAACCCTTTTAAAATAAAGTTAAATTAGAATTTATTTCAATTTCTCATTATTTATTCTTTAATTCACGTATTATTGAGGTTAAATTTCCTCTTATTTCATTTGCTAAAGTTTATTTACTTGGAATTATATTGTTGAGGAGTTTGGGACTTATTGTAATGGTTTGGATGATGTTTGGGATTGAATGAGTTGCGATGTGTATTTTAAAAATGGTTTTGATGTCCCTCTACAGGTTGGCTATGTCCAATTTACAGAGGAGACTCTGTCGAAATTTTTGTAAAATTTTTATAATTGTAAATGAAAAGTTTAAATGTTTTAAACGATTATTTCTGCATATAATGTGAATGGAAGTTAACACGCCTAGGTTTTAGATTTTAAACTTGGGGTGTTACAAGCACACTCCATAGAATTGCAGAATCCAGCTATAGCACGACCGTTATTATCCAGAATGATGCCCCCTCCAGCCGCTTAGCCTGGGTTACCTTTAGAACAACCATGTACATTAAGTTTCATCCATTCCAGTTGAGGCTTGATCCACCGAATTACAGACTGGTGATTAGCCTGAGGCACGGATAGGGAGACATTAAAAGTTGAAGACAAAGAAAAATCACTCTTCCAATATTCATATCTAAAGCTTCCCCCTTGATGAATGAGATAAAGGAGATTACGAATCTGGCATTTGCTTTTTCCTGAAGACATGGGGGATTCATAAAATTTTGCATCATTACGAGCTACCCAAATAAACCAAAAGATAAAAAGATGGATAATCACCCGAACATGGCCAAAAGAAACGTGTTTACCCGAAAATCGCCATGTTTGGAACCGCATATGGATGGAATCTGCCAAATGAGTTTGGACACTAAAAATATCTCCAAAAAAGCTCCACACACGGTGAGACATTGCACAAGAAATAAACAAATGGTGGATGGATTCTAAATTGCCACAAGCTACACGCTTAGATGCTAAAGAAATCCCCAGACGAGCTTGAAGAACCTCGTCAACACCAAACCAATATACATAGTGTACCACACTACAAATGGTTGATTTAGTACTATAAAAACTAAATTTCGCACTCACTTCGAGTGCAACCATACAGCCCTTTTCGCGAACATAGTATTAAATGTTTAATTAAACTAAACAAAAAACATTTAGTTTTCTTTCCCAGCTAGGCTTCATGGGAAAATCATCCGGGCCGAGGTTTTGGCTAAAATGTGATATTTTATTTCATTGTTATATTAAACTTTTTTTTTATTTTGTTTTATTTTTTATCACACTGTTTTAGTTTATTTGTTTTGTCTGGAACAGGTAAAGTGCACATTAAAGTTTTAGAGGTTTTTCAAGGGAGACTTGATATTGAAATAACATTTCTGCAAGAAGAAACTTATGTTAAAAATGTTGAGACTTCTGCAATTTCATTTTGTATATATTTATTTCAATGGATAACTTGGATTACAAATTTAGGATTTATTAAATAATCAAATGTGTATAATTTGATCTAATACTCATAAAAAATTTGAGATGTGTGTGCCTTCCGTCGGAATATTGCATTGGAGTTTCAATATGATTTCCTAATTTTTTTCACACGTTGGGTCTATAGCATAACAATGTAGATAATGATAAATTGTATTAAGTGCATTTTCTATTTTCCTATGGGTTTGTAATTTGGTAAATTTAATTTAATTACTAATTTTTTTTGTTTAGTAGTTTATTAAGTTTAATTAAATTACTAGTAGTTTACTTGTACTTGAGTTTGTATTTGTGTCCTATTCTTATGATATTGATTTATTACGTGGAGATAAATTATAAACGTGCTATACTAACTCTTATTATTTATGATAAATGTTTATGTGTGAGATAATGTTTTAGCTTAGCCAATATTCTTGTTGGACGAAAATTCTAGGATGTATTTTTCTTAGAGTCCTATTTCTAACACTTTGATGGTAAGTGATTAAATTTAGGTAACATTTTTTTTATTATATCATTATCTTACCTTATCTCCATTAATTTGTGATTATCTTTGATATTGCAGGAAATAGAGATCTTCCACAGCTTCTTCATTTGTGACTTCTCCATTTGCATGATCATTTTAAAGACTTAGAGCTTATTCATTCATGCAAAAACCAATCTTCAAAAGAAAAATCTAAAAGGTTCTCCAAGAGGAGTCTCAATCACTAAAGTAAGAAAAGATCTTCAGGAAACAAAGATCAAAGGGAGGTTTGGATCAAGATTGAATAGGAGTTCGAATTTGCTAAAGTATTATGCACTGTCAAGGGAAGCTATTGAAGAGTAATGAGACGCCAACTCACATTACATACCATCGAAGAATTAGGGAGTGATTCATTTAATTCCATGGGTGTTTAATAAATTTATGCGTAAATTTATCCTATAGTTCCATTGAACTGTGTAACATCTTTTGCTTATTATTGATTAATTTTTGTCCGCAGGGTGCGGGCACGTGGTTTTCCCTGAAAGAGTTTTTCCTACGTTATTATGTTCATTTGCTTCACGTATTTTAGTTTATACTTTACTGTTCAGAACATATTCAGTTTCATTTAATTAATAGCAAAATTAGACAACTACAAACTTTCAGATAATGTGTCATTTACTTTTCAATTGTAAAAATCGAATTTATGTCATTGATTGTCTGTAAATATCATATCCCGAGGGAATTTGGATGATCCATTAAGACTAGCTTTGCACAATGCTTTTAACTGGGAGCCTGTTCGCTACGTGAACACGGTGTTAATTGATCTAGGTAAGAATGTAAATGAGATTTTGACAATAGCTATAAAAAAGAAAACATGTATGATCAATCATGTTCCATACATGCATACACATGACGAAAGAATTTGAAAAAATTTAGTTTACGATGCTTTCTTAGGCTTCGATCTTATTCATTGACTGTTTGTTATATTATATTGTTGGCTCCACCATAATGACAATACCCTTGTGTACATTTATATGTGCTGGGGAATAATTCATTTTTGACCTTTCACAAATTTGTCCACATGTTGTTTTGTGTCAGACATTCCTTCGTCATGGGGTAAAGTTTTATAAAGTATAGTTATTGGGATATAAAATTGGGAACAGAGCTACCCTTTACCATGAGGGCATTGTTCTACTCCGAATCCAATTATTTTAAAATGATTGCATTAACTTATAGGGTTGAACATGTTGGGATGTAGAGGTTGCATTGCATATCAAATACCTTACTTTCCGTACTTGATTTTTCAGAATATTGACTACTGATCAGTACTCATAAAAAAGGAGCTTCTAAATTCAATGTATTTCTATCTTGTTTGACACATGTCTACCCCTTCCAACAAAATCCTTAATTCTTCTTTTTACATTCTGATATTACCTGCCCCTTCCCACTCCATAACTCCTTTAACCCCAGCCCCACTTCCACCTCGCGTCTTTTGCAGAGGTGGGGAACGGGAAGGTGATGGAAGGGGAGGTAATAATGGTGGAGATGATTGTTTGGAGGGCTGGGGATGGTGCTTGGGGAGGAAGTGGGCTTGTGAACATATGAAGGCCTGTGAAATTTCTTAACTTGCGACATATGAAGGGTGAAATGTCGCTGCAATAAAATTTGGACATTTGCGATGACAACATGTTGCCACAATAAATTACGGAAATAGGGACGACTCTGTCATCGCAATATAGTTTTACTTGTATTTGTTAGTTACCCAAATAGCTATGACAGTTGTCACAGAAATATGCTAAAATAGATATTTTTTTTTAAAAAATAATTTTATTTTACATAATGAAAGTTTTTTTTTTTTTTTTAAATTTTTAACGGAAATATCAGCTCGAAAATACTAGCCTAAGATATATGTTTTATTGCTTGGGGAAATAAAGACAAGTACATGGAGGGGACATATGAGCCTTACCTCCAAATTTAGATGGAACATTGCACTAAATCAATCTAAGCATGAAGGAGTTCAACTCCACAAATTACAAAATGCAGTTTAGTATCTTGTATATCTTGTTCTTGAAAAATTTGGAAGCTGGCCGAATCAATACCATTATTAGCAAACCAATATGCCGCTTTATTCCCTCCCCCCCTCCCACCAAATGTGAGACAGTTCTGCAACTTATTACATAATGAAAGCTGTAATATTAATTACAATCAAAATATTTTGTTATTATATCATATGTAATAATTAAAAATTATAACATACAAATAAAAAGACAATGTACATAACTCAATTACAATTTCGAATACACAATTTTCAATATTAATTGCCAAAAAAAAAAAAAAAAAAGAATTAATTACTAAGGATATCCTGATTCCTCGTAGTCCTGATCCTCTGATATGTCGGGCAGTGGTAGCATTGGTAATAGCTAGACTCATGGCAATGCCATCTCAGTAGACACATAAGCTGCGCCATATAACCATCCATTTGCTGGTAATAGGCATCTCACAGTCAAACTTCATGCTCGGAAGATTGATCTGTCTGTGTGTGCATGATTATGTAGTAGAAGATAGAGAGGAGGAACCACACCCTTCATTTTCCATCAAACTTTGTGGACTGGACCCTTCTCTAACTGAGCACCTATTTAACAAAAGTATGCTCATATACTATTGCACTGATGGAATTCGCCTGCTGTGTCCGCTTCTCCCTCTTGTAGGTCAAATTTTCTAGAAATTTGTGTTTTAAGTAATTTGTACCGAATATTATGACATAAATAACGTGTATTAAACATGTAATTAAATCAAGTAGCACGTACTTACGTAATTGCGCTGGCCTTCCAAGAATGTATAACTGATGGAAACTGTCAAATCATGGGGCCACTCTATAAAAATATCAAACGGGCTAATGTTTCCTGCCATTTCAGTCAAGTCCTATTGCGATGACAAGTGTCATCTTTAAAGGTTGGCGGGAAATTTCCCATCTCCGAAGTCAACGTATAACAATCAACTATGTTGCTCGGACTCGGGGTACGGGTACCTATCTAAGTGTCAGATTTTTTTTTTCTTTTTCAAAACTTGGGATACAGGGACATGGCTAAAAAGACGCAAATTTTTTATAAAATGCCTGAATACATCTTATAAACTTCAAATTACTTTACAAATTTATGTGTGAGTAATAATAGATGCTTTTCTTGGAGATATGAGGATTATTTTTGATTTAAATGACATAAAATATAATCTTTTGGTTAAAAGGATCCGAGAAGGATCTCATACCCATGTCCCATACCCGAGTATCCATACCTGAGTGTTCGACACGGGTACTTCTTCAAAAGTGAAGAGTCCGAGAAACATAGGCGACGAAACCTTTTTCATGTCTATAGGCATAGCTTTATAGATATGACTCTATATTTAAAGAGAGGATTGTTTATTGTTGCCGTAGTATAAAGAGGACATGCAGTTGCCGTCTGAGTAAATCCAATCTATAGCAACGACATTTGTCACCTCAAATTGTCAACCATGCTGCCGCTATTTCTTGTAGCGTAAACTTTAGCTTCATCATCATAGAATCCAAATCTTCGAAAAACATGTCTCTACAACCGAAACAATAGAGATAAAACTCGATATTTATTATGCATACTGATTTACTTTTATGTCAATCTTAACTTGGAAAAAGTGAGCCGAGTTTCTTATATGATTCATCTTTACCTAGATAGCATTGTTAACCTTTTTATATTTCAATAATTCCACAACAAAGTCCATAGCTATATTTCCATTTTAGTAAGTCCAACAATTTGAGTATTTCTGGTGCTCTCTGATGTTGTGATCATTCTGAAAGTTCATACATTTCTTCAAGAAGGGTCTTATTTATTTATTTATTTATTATTTTTATGAATTCCTCCGCCTAAGTATATGTCAAAGGTGTCAATACATTTTCATAATGCGCGGATGTGTGGTGTACAGGTAGGAATTTGCCTCGTCAAGGATTTCTCTCCTTAGTGTGAATGTGCTAGATAGTTTGCTCGATAATCCCAAACTTTGGGTTTGATCTCTATATATAGGTAGAATTACAACAATACAAGGAAATAAATCAATCTATACAATATATGGATATATGGAATCAACCTCTGATTCTATGCTAATCTATACATGGTAAGAATAATATTCTAATACCCCCCCTCAAATTTATGCTGGTGAGTCCACAAGCATCAATTTACTGACGAGAAAGTTATGACGAAGACGAGAGAGAGATTTGGTGAAGATATCAGCAGTTTGTTGATCAGTAGAGACATGGGGAAGAGTGATAACTTTAGAATCATAGGCATCTCTAATGTAATGACAATCCACCTCAATATGTTTGGTGCGCTCATAGTACACAGGATTGGCAGCAATCTGAATAGCACTAGTGTTATCTCCATGAAGAGGCGTAGGATTCAACTGGGGAAACCCAAGTTCAGTAAGAAGACCACGTAACCACACAATTTCAGAACATGCAGCAGACATAGCCCGGTATTCTGCCTCGGTAGAGGACTTAGAAACACTGTCTTGTTTCTTACACTTCCAAGAAATAAGAGCATCTCCAAGAAAAATACACCACCCAGTAGTAGAGCGACGAGAATCGGGACAACCAGCCCAGTCAGCATCACTATACGCAGTAAGCCAAAGAGGAGTCCCCTTAGGAAAGATCAACCCGCGATGAGGAGTCCTAATGAGGTAGCGAATAATGCGGCGGACAGCGGTCATGTGAAGATGACGAGGAGCGTCCATAAATTTGCTGACAGTATGAACAGTGAAGGAAATGTCCGGACGCGTGATGGTGAGATAAATAAGACTTCCTACCAACTTTCGATACAAGGTAGGATCTCGAATAATATCCCCTTCATCCTTGCGATATTTAACATTCATTTCTAACGGGTATCAACAGAAGAAGCATCAGATAGAGCGGCCAACTGAATCAAATCCTGAGCATACTTACGTTGATTCAAGAAGATACCATGAGGTGTAGTCCGAACCTCCAAACCGAGAAAGTAAGTGAGATGACCAAGATCCTTCATATGAAAAATTGAGTGAAGGTGTTCTTGAAGCTTCTGAATAAGGACGAGATCAGACCCCGAGATAATAATATCATCAACATATACCAACAAAAAAACTATACCAGCTGAGTTTCTGTGAAAGAAGAGAGATGCATCGTACTGACTCTGAATGAATGAGAATGCCAAGAGGCTGCTGCGAAACTTGTCAAACCATGCCCGAGGAGCCTATTTGAGACCATATAAAGAACGTTTTAATTTACACACAGAGTCAGCAGAGGGAAGGGCCATACCAGAGGGAAGCTTCATATAAATATCTTCTTTCAGATCTCCATGTAAGAATGCGTTTTTTACATCCATCTGATGTAAGGGCCAAGACTGAGAAGCGGCAATTGACAATAAGAGACGAACGGTGGTCAACTTAGCAACGGGAGCAAATGTCTCATCATAGTCAATCCCATATTCCTGACGATTTCCTAAGGCCACCAATCGAGCCTTATAGCGCTCAAGAGAACCATCAGAATGAAGTTTGACCGAGTACACCCATTTACTTCCGATGGGTTTTACATTTGAGGGGCATGGAACAACATCCCATGTCTGATTTGTTGTAAGTGCCTCAAGTTCAGCATTCATCACATTTTTCCAACACTCTTGTTCCATAGCCTGTTTATAGGAAGAAGGGATCGAAATAGAGTCAAGGGTAGCTGACAAAGAGCTATGGGAAGAAGTAACAAACCTATCTGGAGGGCGAGTGATACGAGAACTACGGCGCAATATGGGCGGGGAAGGAGTAGCAACTGCGACAGGATCTGATGTCTCCGGAGAAGGATTGTGAAGACCTGGCAGGACTGACGTCTGAAGAGGAGGCTCAGAAGGAACATGCCGACGGGTGTAAACTAGACCAGGTTTGTATCGGGAAGATTCTGCAGTAAAGTCAGGCAACACAGAAAACATAGGAGAGAGAGTAGTAGGCTCTGAAGTAAAGAAAAATTGTTTTTCAAAGAAAATAACGTTACGAGAGATCCGGAGGCGCTGTGCATTAGAATCATAACAAATATATCCTTTTTGAGTTACAGCATATCCTAAAAAAGCACACTTGACAGATTGTGGGGTAAGTTTTGTCCTTTCATGAGGTGGCAGATGAACAAAACAAACACACCCAAAAGGACGGAGATGAGAATATGTGGGATGATGACCAAACAATTTATAAAATGGAGAAACATTACCAAGAACTGGAGTTGGCAATCTATTTATTAGATGAACAGCTGTAGATAGAGCTTCACACCAAAAACGAGAAGGAACGAAAGACTCAATTAAAAGAGTTCTAACCATGTCAAGAAGATGGCGATTTTTTCGTTCAGCCACCCCATTTTGTTGTGGGGTAGAGGGACATGATCGTTGTGAAATAATTCCCTTGGTTTGTAAAAAGGATTGGAATGCAGTAGACATATATTTGCCACCTGAATCAGAGCGTAAGATCTTAATGGAGGACGAGAATTGAGTGTTAATGAGAGCAAGAAATGTCTGAAAAACTGTAAACACTTCACTTTTTGCACGGAGAAAGTAAACCCAAGTGAATCTACTATGGTCATCGATAAAGGTAACAAAGTATTTATAATGAGCATGCGAAATAACAGGTGCCAGACCCCATACATCACTATGAACAATATCAAAAAGATGCAAAGCATGTGAACCATGAGAAGGAAACGATAATACTTTACTCTTAGCAAGTTTACATGAAGTACATTCAAGAGAATTAGATGAAAACGAAGTCGAACTTTTATTACCAAGGAAACCAGAATTCAACAATAGTTGTAACACATGAGAATTGGGATGTCCCAATTTCTTATGCCAAGCAAGAACATCAAAAGTAGCAGAATTACAAACTAGAGGAAAAGATAAAATAGGCTTTGGTAAAACAGAAATGCGAAAGAGACGCCCGTCCTTAGGCCCATTCACTATCGTCCGTCCTGACACCTGATCCTGCACAAGACAACCAGAAGAAGAAAAAGAGACAGTACAATTGTTATCAACAAGTTGACCAACTGAGATAAGATTGGAAGATAATTGAGGCAAGACTAGCACATTTGGCAAGTTTGGTGAAATATCACCTACGGCTGTGATAGGAAGGGTGTTACCATTAGCAGTGTGTATTTGAAGAAAGCCAGTATACGGTCTAACTTTACTAAGTAATCTAGGATTATGAGTCATATGGTTAGAAGCACTTGAGTCTAACAACCAAGGAGAAGAAGTAGATTTTTTATTACCTGAGAGTCCCAAGGCTGATAAAGCAGAGATGATCATTTGTTGGATCATTTCAGGAGAGATTGAGGCAAGGCAGGGGAAGAACTGGAAGAGGTTGGAACTTGAGGGGTAACAATGTGTTGAGCTGAACTAGAAGCCGAAGCAACATAACCTTTTTCATGTTTGCGTGGAGGACGAGTAGGACACTCTTTGAGAATGTGTCCAAGCTTCTTACAATAATTGCAAACTTTTCTGGGACAATGTGAAGCTATATGACCGAAACCCTTACAGCTGTAACACTGCACACTAGACATATCACGAGTTTTAGATTTTCCTTGAGCAGCATAAGCAACAGAAACTGGAGCAGTCTGACTTTGTAGATGTTCCAGCGATGTACGAGTGATAAGTCGTTGTTCCTCCATCAGAAACTCACCCAAACAACCATCCAAACTGGGAAGAGGGTCTCGGTGCATGAGGCTAGATCGAATAGATTCAAATTCAGGTTGCAATTTCATGAGAAATTGATCTCTTTTAGTTACGTCATGCACAGCTTGGACAGCCTCCAAACCTGTAGCTGGAACAGAAGTATACACAATATCTGTATACTCAGTCCAAAGATTAGAAAAGCCAGAATAGTACTCTTCAATAGTGCGAGAATCCTGAGAGAATGTGGCCAATTCAAACTCCAATTGAAGTCGCCTAGCATTATTATTTTGAGTATAGATTTTCTTCAAATAGTCCCACATAGTACGAGCTGTTTTATATGGCCTGAGATTAAGAATAATCTGAGCATCAACAGACCCAAGAATCCAAGCCATAAGCCGGGAATCTTTGGTTTTCCAAGCAAGATATTTTTCAGTTTCCCTCTCGGGATCGGGAGATGGAATAGTTCCATCAATATGTCCCCACAAGTCGCCTTTACCTTCAATTAATAATTGAAAATGAAATGCCCATGACGAATAGTTTTTTCCATTAAAGCGAACACAAATTGAAGTATTTTGCTCACTTGACATGATAAAGTCGAGAAATACGAAATCAAGATCACCAATTGCAGATTTCCCACACAAATTTACACGGCCAAGAGCAAGTGGGGGACAAGCGGAGCTGTACTCTACGATTGAGCCGCCTTAAGTCGATCAGATTTTAAGCTGGTCAACAAAAATTAAGCAAACGGCTCCTTTGTCGACCAGCGAAACCACGGCCAGGAGCGAGGCAGACGGCTCCTTTGTCAACCAGCGAAACCACGGCCAGGAGCGAGGCAGACGAACTCAAACTGGAACTGGAAGAAAGCAGATGGAGCGAGAACTTCACAAAAAAATCTGAGGCACACGACTGAGAGGCGCAGCAACGAACCAAGGCAAAGCACTGCTGAAGAGATCGCGCTGAAGAGGGGCGCGATCGTGACCTAGACCAAGAAAGACAAAGAGCAGCGTCGATCGTGACCTACCCAGGAGCAATCGATGAAGTCCAGAACTGGGTGTGCCGCTAGGGAAGAAGCCCTAGCCGATGCCAACAAAAACCGTCTAGCAACTCGTAGAGAACGGGTATGGCTCTGATACCACGTGAATGTGCTAGATAGTTTGCTCGATAATCCCAAACTTTGGGTTTGATCTCTATATATAGGTAGAATTACAACAATACAAGGAAATAAATCAATCTATACAATATATGGATATATGGAATCAATCTCTGATTCTATGCTAATCTATACATGGTAAGAATAATATTCTAATACTTAGTTCCTAATCTTTAAGAACACACGATCTGCATTTGTGCACCAATGTATTTTCCATCGAAAACTCAAAGACCTTAATTTTAGTTCTTATAATTTCATAAAAACTTTCTTCCTGCTTAGCTTCTCTGATGCTATCTTGGAGAGTGGATTGAATTGTTAGATTTCGATAAAAGCTGACGTGAGTTGGTGGGATACCAATTTCTCTAGTCTTAAATTCTCAAATTCCTTCACTACCTATGGTGGGTTAAAGTTGTCAATTATGAAGATATTTTCCTGCCGAGAGCGTCGACTACCATTTTAGCTTTACCAGGGTGATAATGAATAGTGAAATCACAGTTATTAATTAATTCTAACCACCTTCCCATCTATGTTTGTGTCCTTTGGTGTAAAAAATATTTGAGCCTCCTATGACTGTTGTAAATCTCACATCAATATATAGTGGAGCGATATGTTTAAGGCGTCAACTATCACTGCAATCTCCAAGTCATTCGTCGGGTCAAAATATTTATACAACTTCAGTTTTCTCGAAGCCTAGGTAACCTTTCAATATTGAAATAACATTTATCCCATATCGTGCTTGGATGCATCATTGTTTATTACAAACCCTTCCGAATCTACTGGTGTCGTTGCAGAAGCCAATCTTCGTATAGTTCAAAAAATCATGTCACGTCTCCAACCAGAAAAACTTTACTCCCTTCCTAGTTAACTAAGTGATTGGTCCAGCTACATTAGTATCTTCAATTAATCCATTTCATAATAGCTTTGACATTTTCCAGGTCTAATACAATTCCTTGTACAGTAACCACGTGACCTTAATTGGAAGTAATACAGTCTAGCTAAAATTCACATTCTTTAGAATTTGATAAATATATTTTCCATTCGGATGATACGGTTATTAACTGCTTTCTGTGCTCTTTTCATTAAAGAAAATCAGAACCAGTCTATGTGTAGATGAATAACTCAATTTATTAAGTCCATGACTACTATTGGCCATTGGGACATTGCTTAACCTGAATGGCATAACTATGAATTCATAATGCCCATAATGAGTTATGATTCTTATAAATGCCATTTTAGGATATTCTTGTCCTTCACCTAGAGTTGATCATAACCCGATTTCAAATCAGCCTTTTAAAAATAATCTTACACCTCTATATATCTATATTGATCAAATAGGTCATCTTTCCTTGAGTACCATGAATTTGTTTTCCTTTTTTTTTCCCCCTGAATTACCTTTTTATTTTTATATATTTTTTAATCATCTAACTAAAATTAAGAAAGTACTCATTTGACATCTGTAAAACTGGACGTGCAATTTCCAATTTAACGGAAGTTTGGATGACAACTATTCAAAAATCCTTTGGCCAGTTTTCAAAGTTTTTGGAAGATTTTACCAAAATTTAAAGGCCGTAGACTGTTGCACTTTGAAATTTTGAATATGTATGGGACTCACTGCCATTTTTCCAAAAATAAAGAAGAGTAAAGGAATATGTAAAACAGAACCAAAGTCCAAATATAAGATTGAGAATTTCGGAAATTATCAAGATTGTTTAATATGATAATATTTTTTGAAACAATAATTATTCAATTATAATAATTTTTAGCTACTAGATTATCATAAATATTAAAAACTAAGATTTGTTGCCGTCATTACCATTTATATCCAAAATGTATTTAGAAATTTAATTTCACACAATTTCATCGGTAACTACCATTTTAGTTTTTTGTCCATTTCAACCTTTTTCTTTTACCAATAATAAGCGCATCTCAAATATATTTTGTATGTTAAATTGGGTATGATCGGATAACAAATAACTCGTATACTCTTATATATATGTTAAACATATCAATAAACACTTGATTTTTAATATATATATATAATAACAAATCATAAATTGGTCAATAACAGAAAATATGTATGCATTTTTTGAGCCAGTATATGAAAAATACCAATTCTTATTTGGAAATCTAGATGTTAGCCACATTATTGTTTATTTTGAGTCACCAATATAGAGTAGCTAGGACCCATGATAATTGTCCAATTATTTTTCAAACATGTGCATTATGAACAAAAAGAAGAAAAAATGGAAACAAGTTGGTGAATGTTTGGCTAAAATTAAACATTTTACATAAAAGTAAATAAAATGAGATTCGAAATAATAATTACTTATCCAAATTTGCTTATAGATAAAATTTTATTTTGAAGTAACTTTACATACTTTAAGCTTAGCCAAAAATTCTCTTAATGGTTATCACTTTTCATTAATTTTCAATAACTGTTTGACCAAAATGTAATGAATTTGTAGAATCTACACGATTAACACAATCTTATTACATCCAAGTAATTAAATCATTGTCAATATTGCTCAAATCTCGATTAGACAGATAGGATCCTTTTGTACATTTGTTCTCATTAAGCAAGCAATATGCAACAGGACAGTCCTTTTCGCGAAACATAATATTAAATATTTTATTAAAATAATCAGAGAAAAGTTTTGCGTTTTTCTTTCCCAGCTAGGCTTTGTGGGAAAATCATCAGGGCAGAGGTAACTTTTTTGGCTAAAAATTGATTTTTTCTTTCCTTGTTAGATTAACAATTTTTATTTATTTATTTTTTTCCATCACTCTGTTTTAGTTTATTTGTTTTGGCTGGAACAGATAAAGAGGTTTTTCAAGGGGGACTTGATATTTAAAATAACATTTCTGGGGCAGAAACTAATGTTAAAAATGGTAAGTCTTAGCCATTTCATTTTGTATATATTTATGTGTATTTCAATGGATAACTTGGATTGTAAATTTAAGATTTATTAATTATTCTAATGTCTATAATTTGATCTAAGACTTATTAAAAAATTTTGAGATATATGTGCCTTCCTTTGGAATTTTGTATTGGACTTTCAATATGATTTCCAATTTTTTTTTACATGTTGGATCAATAGCATATATGACAATGTGAAACATATGTCCTTTTCTTTTCAATTGTAAGAATAGAAATTTAGGTCAATGATTGTTTGTAAATATCATATCCTGAGGAATTTGAATGATCCGTTAAGACTAGCTTTGCGAAATGCTTTTAAAAGGTAGCCTGTTTGCCACGTGGACACGGTGTTAATTGATCTTGGTAAGAACATAAATGAGATTGTGACAATAGGGATAGAAAGAAAACATGTATGATCAATATGACGAAAGAATTTGAAAATATGCAATTCTCGCCTAATATTAGTTCACGTGGAGGAACTATTTTTAATAGCTTATGCCCCATTTAATTATTTCTCATACCTTGTGTACATTTATCAAATGTGTCGGGTAATAATTCCATTTTTGACCTTTCAAAAAACTTGTCCACGTGTTGTTTCGTGTCGGAGATTGCTTATTCATAGTTTTATAACATATAGTTTTGGGACATATAAACTTGGGAACAGAGCTGCTTTACCATTAGGGCATTGTTCTAATCCAAATCCAATTATTTTAAAATGATTACATTAACTTATTATAGGGTATAACATGTTGTGATATAGAGTTTCCATTGCATATCAAATACCTTACTTTCCTTACTTTGATGTTTTAGAATATTGGTTACTCTGTACTCATAAAAAAGGAGCTTCTAAATTCAAAGTATTTCTATCTTGTTTGTCATAATTCTACCCCTTCCAAGAAAAAATCTTCCTTTTACACTCTGACATTACCTTCCTCTTCCCATCCATAACTCCGTAATCCCAGCCCCACTTCCACCTCGCCTCTATTGCAGAGGTGGGAATGGCGGCGATGATTTTTTTGGAGGAGGGCACGGGGTGGCGCATGGAGAGGAGGTGGGCTTGTTAACCTATGAAAGGTGAAATTGACGATTGACGAAGCATAATTTTTTGTATTATTTAAATTCTAGTTTGACAGAATAACACAGAATTCTGGATGCATTTTGAAGGTAAATAGTAAAATAATTTTAGAACTCTTCTTTTCGGAAATACCTCCATTTATATTAATTAATAGATACTAAAGAAATACTTCTGTTTCCATATGATTAATCTGCATTAATGTCGCTTTTTTTCTGTAAGCAAGGGAGAGTTCTATCACATTGTATATATTTCGACTTTCTTGTACTATAAATTCAGCTTAAAAACACCAAAGTATTGTACGTACGTGCCCTTTTCAAAATATAGGCTCGGAATTACTGGAAGAATAATATATGCCGAAAGTACAACTTGCTTCCTTATTCAAATATCAACAACTTATCGAATACCCACAACACACTTTCCATTTCCATAGTCCCTTATCTTTCTTGATATCCACGATAATCCTTTATGATAATTGTTAGCAACTGAACTAGTTCTTCCCCACACTCTCCTCCAAACCTTAGACCCCAAGAACTAGTAAGGTAAATGTTGGAAAATAAAATCACAGGATAACCATAAAACTTGTAAGAAAGTAGAAGAATACCACGATTTGTTTCGCCCAAAGGCCTAGATGTTCGGCAAAGCCTACGTCCCCTGTTTAAGCATCCACAAATTGAGGTTTTGCTCTAAATCCACTAGATAACAAATTTCCAAAGTACAAATGATACCAGACCTTTATAGATTCAAAGATCCGCCCTCAGATCCAACCTCTCTAAGTTTTCTCTCAACAGATCACACCTAGTAACCCAAAATATTTACCGTTCATCACATAACAACCAAAACCATATATAGCTCAAAACATCACCAAGAAAATTTTGGAACGAAGAAGAAGAAGATCCAGAAGATCTTCAAAGAGAAAAACAAAAAATAAGAGAGAGAAATGAAGCATCTGGTCCAAAAGAATGAGGCGCCCCAATGCTTAAAGCCAAATTGGATAAAGTCCTGCGTCCAAAGGTCACCAACACTTTGTTAGGCTTCATCTCAACCGTCCAATTCAAGAAAGCAGAACTCGTACTTTCAAAATGCGAGATTGCACATGAAGTAAATGAGCAGCCGGGTTGTAGAAAACAGCAATTGGGTCACCAAAATTGTTGGGCTTGCATCATTGGGCCATAAAGTTAAAGTTTAATCACCAATCCAGTACTTACAATCTCCACCTTGATTGTACTTTAACTGGCTTCTAGTGGACTTAAAACAAAAACTCAAACTAGTTTCATTTGCTCTTGGTACCTACAACCATTATAGAATTTAGCCACTAACAATATTTAAAAGATTCAAACAATCTTTAAACTTATATAAAGGCAGGATTTTTTTCCCATGTCAGCAAGATTACATTTTGTGGATACCTTAACGATTTTCATGATTTCCTTATCTAACACATCTCTAATAAAGTGATATTTCACATCCGTATGCTTAGTTCTATTATGAGAAACATGATTCTTAAATGAATTGTAGACTGACTATCAGAACATAAAATGACTTCATTTTCATCAAAACCAATTTCATTTAATAAGCCTTTAAGCTACATACCTTCTTTCATAAAAAACAAAAAAGCCACATACCTTCTTTCATAGCATCTGTAGCTGCAATATATTTAGCTCTTATTGAAGACAAAGCTACTATTTTCTGCAATTGGGATTTCCATCTAATGCGGGCATCATCATTAATAGTAAAAGCATAAGCAAAAGTAGACTTTTTCTATTATAACAATTCCCAGCAAAATCTGAATCTACATATCATTTTAATCTAATTCCAATTTTAGACTTACTGAACATAAGACCCAGATTAGAAGTACCTTTCAAATATCTTAAAAGCCATTTCATAGCTTCCCAGTGACATTTACTAGGATTACTCATATATCTACTTAACACACTAATAGAGTAAGCTAAATCAGGTCTAGTGTAGACCATAATATACATGATAGATCCAACAACATTATCATAAGGGACTTTACTCATTCCAGCTAACTCTTCTTCAGTTTTAGGTGATTGGTTCGGAGACTGTTTAAAATGATTGACTAATGGTAAACTACCAGATTTAGGTTCATACATAGAAAATCTTTTCAACACTTTCAAGTTATAGGATTCTGGTACAGAAATAGTTTATTTTCTATTCTATCCCTTTTTATTTCCATTCCTAAAATCCTCCTAGCAGGGCCTAAATCTTTCATTTCAAAGTCATCACTTAGTTTCTGTTTTATGTGATTAATTTCAGCAATTTTACAGTCTGCAAGTAACATGTCATCAACATAAAGTAATAGCTAACAGGAATTTGTACCATTACTACCTTTATAATAGAAACAAGGAACATATTCACTTTTTTTTGAAATCAAAACCTTTTATAAAAGAATCAAATCTTTTATACCAATGCGTGGGGGCTTGTTTCAAACCATATAAAGATTTATGTAAAAGACACACCAAGTTTTCTTTTACGTTTTGTTCAAAACTTTAGGTTGAACCATACAATCTTTTATTCCATGTTTCCATTTAGAAGAGCAGTTTTAACGTCTAATTATTCTAACTCATCAAAATCGTATTGAACCACTAAGGAATTTTGATAGATGTGTATTTGACAATACGTGAGAAAATTTCATTATAATCCACCCCTTTACTTTGAGTAAAATTCTTAGCAACAAGTCTAGCCTTAAACTTGATACTATCATTACCAGTTTCACCTTCATTTATTTTGTAAATTCATTTACAATCAATCACCTTTTGATCTTTGGGAGGTTTCACAAGAGAGCATGTTTTATTGTTTATTAAGGAATTCATTTCTTCCTTTATGGAAGCTAACAAAAGATTTGAATCTTTACTGTTATAGCTTCCTCATAGGAGCTAGATTCAGATTCTAAGAAGTTTTGCACATTTAAAGCAGAAGCAAAATCAGCTTCTGCAAATCTGATGGGAGGCCTTATATCCCTCCTGACCGTATCCCTGGCAACCTGGTAATCCACCAAGGTATTATTAGCTTCCAAATTAAGCCTCCTTAATAGTAGTTCTAGGTTCAGTAACATGATCACGAGGTTGCTCCACCTCAATGTGATCATTATTATCAGAACTAGGATTTCGAATATCTGGTTCAATCAACAAAGTATCCGTACTTTGATTTTGTTTAGGCTCAGGTTGATCATTTTTATTCAAACTGGGCATGTCATTTTCATTGAATATAACATTCTTGCTTCTTACTTGGAGTAATCAACTGGGTGATCATTCTAGATATGGTCAGGGTAGTCATGATTTAGGGATTTGGTAGGATATTTGTTAATGAGGTAAGATGCAGTTATAACTGTTTCTCCCCAAAACAATTTTTGAATGCTAGAAATGATTAACATGCATCTTACCTTTTCTAATAAAGTCATATTCATTCTTTCTGCAAGGCAATTCTGTTGAGGGGTATATAGGTAACTGTCCGACGTCTGAGGATAACATTTCTTTGCCAAAAAATAAAAATAAAAATCAAACACCTCATTGTAATATTCAAGTCCATTATCAGTTCTAAGAATTTTAATATTCTCCCTGACTTGATTTTCAATGAGGGTTTTCCAATCCTTAAACTATTGACATGTTTCAGATTTATTTCTTAAAAGTAGAACCCAGTTTTTCCTTGAAAATCATTAACAATTAACAATTAACAAGAAAAATCTGAAACCAGAATAAGTGTTTAAAGGGCTGGTCCCCAAAGGCCAGCATGAAAATAGTCAAGTATAGATAGTAGTTAAAGATTTTTTTGTTTGTTTTCCAAAAATGCATCGTTCACAAAAAGATTACTTTTCAATCTTATCATCCCTAACAATCCCTGTTTTTCAAAATATGTAGGTTTTTGTGACTAATGTGACCTAACCTTTTATGCCATAACTCAAAATTGAACATTTTGAAAAATTGTTGCAGATATAGGACTTCCCACCAAGGGATTTGTAGATAGAGAATAAATTACATTAATTTTGGGGACAGAGATAATTTTGGTAAAACTATTTTGAATGGAAAGATTAGGTTCCTTTTTAATTCAAGAATATACCTTATTTTCTCAAAGGTCAGAGCCTTATCATTTTCTAGTTTTAAGAAAGTCTTACCAATCCCTCTGATCCTACAGGAAACATTATTTAACTTCCCCCCTTTAACTTCAACTAATTCAATGAAGTATTCCTTGTTGGGTGACATGTGAAATGTACACTCAGAATGAAGGATCCAATCTTCCCTTTCAAGTCATATAGACTTGCCCATTTGAGGCTGCAGCTTCTTCAGAAGCTATAGCAGCTCCACCTTCAACCTCTTGCATATTTTTAAGTTCTTCTTTCCTCTTATAACAATCTTCTATGAAGTGTCCAATTTTCCCATAAAAATAACACTTCCTCACCTTATCTTTGTCTCGATTTAGATGTTTATTTTTACCCTTAGTAAATCTTTCAACAGTTTCTCATCATCCCTCATTCTAACATCTTCAAACGTAGTGGTCAACATTTGTAATTTAGAGTTTATAACGGCCTGAGTTCCCTCACGTGTGGTCCGGAAGATATCACAAACCTCAGCTACCTCACACACGGACACTCCTAAATTCCTCATGAGAAATAGCCATGAACAAGGCATGTACGTCTTTGCTATTCCAGTTGCATTCATCCCTCTCGTTCCTAGTCCAATTGACTATGAGTGTAGGGGTGATTACGCCAGTTGCAGTAGTAGATGATTCTGATCATCCATTTATAACACTCCTCCAAACTTGCTCATTTATGGACTTTTAAATATGATCTCATCCTAACTTTCCATTAGCTATAACTACTGCAATCAAAATATGACACGACGGATAACGAACTAATCATCTAGATAAAAATTAAGGCCAGGATTTGAAATTAAGCTCTAATACCAATTGAAGGTTCTGGATTAACCAGATAGTTCGACTTTACGTGCGGAATAGTTACTATTAAAACGAATGCTTCACTTTTTATAGTTTCTAGATGATTAAACATACAAGTTCAATTATCCTATGTTTGAATGCCACAGTCCAATATCATAAAGTAGTAAATAACACAAGATATGATGACGAAGAAACCTAATATGGGAAAAACTTCGGGACTAAGTCAGTTACTTCAACTATAAGCAATTTTAGTTAGATTTATGTAGCTTCCCTTACTAGACAATGCAAATCTACCCCTCATAACCCAACATAGAGCTACCTCCAGCAGCTTCCATATCCTGATGCTTCTTTTGTATACCCCAAGAACTCCACATCATGGTTAACTTCCCGCGCTTGTAGTCAAACCTTCTTCAACCTTAAGCAGCTTTGAAGTTTCACAATTGTAGAAGTAATCCTTATGGCAAAGGATGCCAAGTTTTTGGTTAGGAACAATTGATATTTTCCTAATACGGGTTGTCGGATCACAAGACACGAATGAATTCACATTTGAAGCACTTTGATGTTCTTGGATCTTCAATGACACATGAAATCGAGAGAGGTTTATGACGATTTTAATCCTCTGAAATAATGACAACAACCCTAAAATAATTCATGCATAAGCTTCTGTTTAAATAGTTGAGAGAATGGGCCAAGAATTCTTCCTTAAAAACACATGTAGGGTTCCATTCTGTCGTTTCCTGCTCGAGCACCACTCGAGCGAGAATCGAGCATCATGTGCTCGATAGAAGGACCGCTTGAGCATTAAGCGAGCAGGTACATTCTGTCTTCAAATTGCTTTAGGTATGCTCGAGCCTAACATGAGCAGGATTCGAGTTTAGGCCAAGGCGCTCGAGTAGCAAGCGTTCCCTTTGTCAAGCAAGCAACTGGGATCCTTTAATAAATCAATCCTCATCTCAACCATCTTTTTCGAAGTACCCAAGTGTAAATTCTTTTTTATCATGTACTTCAATGATAGGCATGGCCCCAAGAATAAGAAACATAAGACAACTTATAAACAACTATTTTCTAGGTTTTTGAGTCAAATATTAACTGTATTCGAAATGCTCGAAATAGAGAGAGAGAATGGATGGGAAAGTTTAGAAGTGAAAATTTTGGCAGAGATAGGAAATGTCGAAACTGAGATCTGGATCTGGTTTTAGCAAAAAATTCTGATAGGAAAAGTAGGATGTCAGAAGTTTTTGGATAGAAAATTAGGACTTCAGATTTTTTGCAACGGATTTTGTGGGCCGTCGGATTATTTCGACAGAACTTTATGTCCGTTGAAAATTTTCCAACGGGCATTAATTGCCATAGAGATCTTCAATTTTCCTGGTTGTTGTTAAACACGTGCGTAGAGATTGTTAAAGTTTATTGCTTTGTACTGATGGAATTTTTTTTATTAAGTATTCAAGAATATGAGCTCCCTAAGTTTCACGGAATGAAATGTGTAACAAACAAAATATATGAATTAGATAGCGATAAGTAATCAAAAGGCTTTTTTAAGATTCCTTCTCCATTGTTAGAACTTAGAAGAGATTGCAACATTGAAATGAATTTTGTAGGATGATGACCTGCGTGGAGGTCTATGTAAAATTTCTCTGCCAGTGGTTACTTGACCATTGCTATGATAATATGAAGTTTATGGCTATGTTTAATGACAACAAGGCAATTTATCGTCTTAAAATGATTGATTAATCCAACTTCTACCTGATTACTTATGCAGAAGCAGTTTCCATTCTTGAGGAGCATCTAAAGATAAGAAGTTTGACAATGAAGTAGAATGGGTGATTGACTTGTCTTCTAAACAAGAAAGGTATTTGACATCAATAGCCTGTAAATTGACTTACTAGGAGCTTTACTTGTCTCATTACGTGCCTAGTCAGGTTAGGAGTGTATCTTTTGGCCGATCAACTCAATTTGCTGAATTTGAACAAACATGTCAAATTTGTGTGAATTTCACTCAAAACATTTTACTTGAAATATTTCCTCCCTGTCAAGTGAATTTCACCACTTTACGCAACTATCATTAAAAGGAAAGAGGGAGATGACATCCCTAATAGTCGTCACAATAGGCCTGTACTAGTAAGTTAATAGGGACAACAATAATCGTCTCAATGAATATTTGATCTATAGAGACGACATTTGTCATCCCTGTTTTTTTTTATTTATTTAAATATTGTGAAGTATTTGGTCTCCGAAAGTCTTCTGGGGACACATTTGTCGCCCCAATAGATGAAACCATTTGGACGATAATAGTCGTCCCAATAGATCAAAAATCTACACTGACGATTTTATTGTCTCAAATATATTTTTTCCAAATAAAATTTACTGATTCTAGTAAATACTATTTATGCAATACTATTATAATTCTATAAGAACAATCATGATTTAATAGAAACATTAAATAAGATGTACCAACTCAAATGAATAATTTAAAAAAGAACTTAAATATCATTAATTATCTTATCATATTTATACACAAAAACAAAAGTGTACCAACATAAACTAAAGCAACATACACAAACAAAAACTTCCAACACAAATAAAGGTGGCCTTTTTCTCTCTAATTTTCCGTTGAAGGTATGGTCATTTCGCCAATGATGAGTACTTGGTAAGAATGCCAATGACCCACACCGATGACACTCGTCGATGGTGTCTCTTCGTTGCAAGTTGGACATGCGTCATAACCATGACCGCTCCACCCCGATAAACTACACTGAGTAGGAAAATCACTAGCTATCCACAACGGCACTGCTCGCATTTCTTAATATACTATTATTACTTGATATGTCATGCGTATCAATACCAAATGTCCACACACTAGTACAAAAAATCCAAAAAAAATAACAAATTAGCGTCATTTTTCAAAGAAAACGACGCCTGTAAAAAATGCGGTGGCAAATTTGTAAATAAATTTTTACCAAAGGCGTCGGTTGTTTAATTGAATGGCCCAAGTATGGGCGTCGGTTCTTACATAAGAACCGACGCCTTTACTTCAGTTATAGGTGCCGGTTCTTTGAAGGAACCGACGCTCATCTAATGGCCGTAAAAATACATCCACACCTTTGCCTGGTAATTGGGGACCAAGGATCAAAAAGGGTTAACATTAAGTTATCTTCTTTCATGCACAACCAAGGTGGTAGGTTATAAATTTCCAAAATCAGAGGCCACATGCTATAAGACCGACTCATATTACCAAAAGGATTAACACTATCTTACCACAAACCAGTCGAAAATTTCGTAACTCACAGACAAAATGTAATACCCGCTAAGATTTTCCATGAATAGGATGACCCATATCATCCACATCCCTCAAACGACCTGTATTATGACATCTCATTAGTCTCGCAGTATGTGTTGTTGCAAAGAAATGCTCCAATCTTCGGGTCAATGGAAAATAATGCAAAACTTTATGCGGGACATTCTTCCTAAAGGATTTGCCAGCTTTATGTGTCCAACAACTTTCACAACAGACTGGACAAATTTTCCTTAAAAAATAATGCACACTCATTCCTGTAAATGTGAATAAATTCATACCCCAATCCCAAATTCGACATTAATTTTTTAGCTTCGTAGTGAGAGTCGACAAGATTTATTTTGGAATGGCCAACTTCAATAGCCCATCTACAGATTTATTTGTCCACTTATTGCCCACCTTTAAATGCATCAACTTAGTAAAAAAAATTAGGAACGAGAAAGACGATACTCCTGGATTTAACTCTAAATGTAGAGCATCGAATAAAGCGTCTTAACCCTCATGAGCAGTATTATGACCTGATTTTAAGGTTGAAAAAGGTTTCATTTAAAACACTAGACTGTGCATTGAATTTTCAAATTCGAAATTGAATTAATCTTGCATTTAATATATTTGTGGCAAAAAGTGAAGAGTACATATTGATCAACTACCAGATTTCCAAGCTCATGGGCCTGGAAAAGATGGTGTTTGAAATCTCGATCCCCCCAAGTTAGCGAGGCTAATGAGTTTGGGTTAAAACTAGAAAGGCAGGCAAATACCTGTTTAAAATTTTCTACTTGTTTAATTTGTAAATCAATTTAATCTCAATTCTTGTTATATTTATATCTCATTCAATGGTCTGACTCTTTGAAAGCACTGAATATATTTTGTTAAAGAGTCTTGATTTGTTTAAAAACTTTTAATGCTTTTTTAGTTGTTATATTCACCCTTCTTCAAAGATCATTAATTGATTGGTTCTGAATGTCTTTGTTTCATCATTATATAGTAATGTTGTTTCCATAAAGAGACATGTTGGCAACCCTAAGGCCCTTGATCTCAAGAAGCATTTCTTATCAATTTTCCCAGAGTGCAATGTCAATGCAAAAAGGATGCCATATAGATCAGTAGTTGGTGAAATTTGGAATTTGATGCTAGTACATTTTTTGTGTTTTGAAAATATATCAGCTTGAAAATCCAAGTCTAAAATATGAGTTTTATTAGGATTCTAAAGACATTACAAACAAAGAGGGGAACTTGTGTGCCTTACCTAACAAAATAATTATACACATTATGACATTGGGGAGGTGCAACGAGGTTCTACTACGAATTAGGAATTATAAACATTATGACATTCATTATACTACATTCTATATATATGAATTAAGAAGGATTCCAACAGTAATTAGGAAACAATATTAGCAGCCCTATATCCAACTAATCCTTTCTCCTATTTAACCGGATGGATGGTACGCAATCCCATCACGTCCAACATAAGAATTCCTTTAACAACGTCTCGAGGTTCTTTGTCTTCGACGATTTTGAAACATTCGTCCTCATATCCTTTATTAGCTAGCCAATCAGCAACTTTATTCCCCTCTCTCCAATGCACAAGCCATTCTGTGAAATCTTCAATGGATCTAATATTAGGTGAGTTGCCTCTGTCAACGTAAGTACAAAGATATTCTGAGCAATTGGCCGAGGTACCCTACCTCTGGGTAATGAATCTATTGTATAATATTTACAAGAAACTATACATGGAAAGAAACTAATTGCTAAGATATCCTACCCTAATTATATTCAGTCAATTATGCTAACTATACAATGTATAAAAGGCATTATAGCTAAATTAATGGACAGCAAAGTTGTCTGAAGCTGTCCATTGACAGCCCCCCTCAAATTGATTCCGGTTGATCAACAAGCATCAATTTGCTACTTAAGAAGCAATGTCGATGGCGGGTGAGGGCTTTGGTGAACATATCAGCAATTTGTAGTTCAGTGGAAATATGCGGAAGAGTGATAACTTGTGCCTCAAATGCTTTACGAATAGAGTGACAGTCAACTTCAATATGCTTCGTGCGCTCATGATAAACAGGATTAGCTGTGATCTGAATAGTGCTTGTGTTATCAGCATGCAGAGGAGTAGGACTGGTAGTAGAAAAATCTAGCTCAGCAAGCAAACCTCGTAGCCAAATAATTTCGGAACACGCCAGAGACATTGCACGGTACTCAGATTCAGTAGATGACTTAGACACTCTGTCTTGTTTCTTACTCTTCCATGAGATCAATGCATTACCCAAGAACACACACCAACCAGTGATGGACCGACGGGTATCAACACAACCAGCCCAATCGGCATCGCTATAGGCGGTAAGTTGGGAAGAATTCCCTTTAGGAAAGAATAACCCTCGGGAAGTAGTGCCCTTAACAAAGCGTATAATCCTACGTACAGCAGCCATATGAAGATGTCGAGGAGTTTGAAGAAATTGGCTGACCTATTGTACTGCAAAGGAAACATCCGGTCTAGTAATCGTGAGATAGACAAGACTTCCCACCAACTTCCTGTATAAAATGGGATCAGCAAGTAAATCACCCTCCTCTTTGCGAAGCTTGACATTCAACTCCATGGGAGTATCTACAGAGGAGGCCTCTTGTAGGCCAGCACTAGCTACCAGGTCTGTAGCATACTTATGCTGATTAAGTGAAATACCAGATGGACTGCGATGTACCTCAAGACCGAGAAAATAAGTGAGAGAACCAAGGTCTTTCATATGAAAGGACTCAGAGAGATGAGACTTGAGCTCGCCAAGTAAAACAGAATCAGAGCCAGTAATCACAATATCATCAACATAAACCAAAAGAACTACAAAAGAACTACAATTCCTGTATCTGATTTCCGAAGGAATAAGGAGGTGTCATACTTGCTCTGCTTGAATGCGAATTGTAATAAAGTGGTTTGAAACTTATCAAACCAGGCCCTTGGAGCTTGTTTGAGACCATAAAGAGACCAACGAAGTTTACACACGTGTGAGGTCGAAGACGATAACAACCTTGGGGGTGGTCTCATATAGATACACTCTTTAAGATCCCCGTGAAGAAAAGCATTCTTGACATCCATCTGATGTAATGACCAATCATTGGAAGCAGCAAGAGCAAGAATCGTACGAACAATAGTCATTTTAGCCACGGGAGCAAATGTCTCTTCATAATTGACGCCGTATTCCTGATTATTTCCCAGTGCAACAAGACGTGCTTTGTAACGATCTAAACTTCCATCAGATCGAACCTTGACTGAGTAAACCCATTTGCAACCAAGAGGGACAATTGTTGGAGGGCATGACTCAATATCCCATGTGTGATTAGCTTCAAGAGCAGCAAGTTCAGCCTGCATAGCCTGACGCCAACAGTCATGCTTGGCAGCTTGTGAGTATGAGGTGGGAATATCAAAATTTGACAATGTAGTAGTAAGAGCCGAAGTAGATGTAAACCCATACCTATCCGGGGGTACTGACACTCGAGGAGAGCGACGGACCAAAGGAGTTGGAGGTATTGGCACTGACACGTTCTGGTACATGATAGGATTAGATACCGGGTGAGCCGTCGGAAGAGACTGTGTGCGGGAGCGTCTTGTATACGCTACCCCTGGTTTGAAACGAGAACTAACTTGAGAGGAATCAAAGAACTGTTGCTCAAAGGAGGGGAGTATTACAGTAGAGGCAGACGGCACAGGAGACACAGGAAAGAAATATTCATTTTCAAAGAAAATGACATTCCTAGAAATGCGCATGCGATTTAATGTAGGATCATAACAGACAAATCCTTTTTGACACATATTATATCCCAAGAATGCACATCGAACAGATTGAGCAGATAATTTATGTTGTTCATGAGGAGGCAAATGGACAAAGCATACACAACCAAAGGTACGAAGATTATCATAATTAGGTTGTTTAGCAAACAAACGGAAATATGGAGACTCCATGTGTAAGACTTGAGAGGGTAGACAATTAATCAAGTGAGTAGCAGTTTTCAGAGCCTCGACCCAAAATGTGGATGGTACAGTGGATTCTAACAAGAGTGTACGTACCACATCAAGAAGATGACGATTTTTGCGTTCGGCTACTCCATTTTGTTGTGGAGTAGTGGGACATGAGCGTTGATGAATGATACCTTTAGATGCCAAGAACGACTGAAACTCAGTAGATAGATATTCACCACCGGAATCTGTTCGGAATATCTTAATAGTTGCAGAAAATTGATTTGCAACATATGCTAAAAATTCAGTAAAAGTGCGAAACACCTCAGATTTAGAACGAAGAAAATAGACCCAAGTAAATCTGCTATAATCGTCAATAAAAGTCACATAATATTTAAATTGGTCATGTGATTTAACAGGAGAAGGTCCCCAGACATCACTATGTATAAGATCGAAGCAATGCGAAGCTCTACTAGCCTGTAAAGGAAAGGGAAGTGTTTTGCTTTTACCAAGTTTGCAAGGAACACAATTAAGAGACAAAGAAGAACGTTCTTTATTACGAAGAAAACCAGAGTTTAATACTTGAGATAAGATCTGATTATTAGGATGGCCTAAACGACGATGCCACACCATAGCCAGATCAGGAACATTATTACAAGCAAAAGACTTAATAGAAAAAACTAGAGAAAAAGTAGGAATAGGTAAAAATAGTGGAAAAAAGCGCCCCACTTTAGGACCCTTCGCGATCTGCTCCCCCGTTACCTGGTCCTGTACAACACAATCATCACCAGAAAAATTAACAGCACAATTGTTATCAACTAATTGACCAACAGAGATAAGATTTGTTGAAAGCTGAGGTGCTAGAAAAACATCTGTAAATTGAGAGGAGACATTCCCAATAGCAGTTATGGGCAAAGAACTGCCATTGGCAGTCTGAATAGACGAATGGCCAGCATATGGTCGAACATGAGATAGTGCAGTGGGACTATTCGTCATGTGGTTTGATGCCCCCGAGTCTACATACCAGAGTTTAGTAGGAGTTTTACCTTGAAAACCCATTGCCGATAATGCCGAAATGAGCATTTGTTGTACCATTTCTGGTGTACAGTAATTCACTGAGGATTGACCAGGTGCTGCAGAAGGCGGTGGTGGTGGGACAATCACTGAAGTCTGAAGTGCCTGGGCCTGACGATTCTGGGGGCGTTGACGACAATCTTTGATAATATGTCCTTTCTTCTTGCAGTAAGAACATAATTTCTTTGGACAATTGGCAGCTATATGTCCATATTCCTTGCAACAGAAACACTGCAAGTTCTTAGAGTGAGGAGATGATCCGCGGCCTTGTGCCGCATAAGCCACATTATCTATCCCAGAGCTACCATGAGATTGTTCCAGAGTAGATTGTGTAAGAAGACGTTCTTCTCGAAGTAATTCACCAAAACAAATATCGAGAGAAGGAACCGGAGACCTGTTCAGTAGAGAAGATCTAACAGGTTCATATTCGGGACGTAGTTTCATAAGGAACTGATCACGCTGACTAGTCTCATGGAGAGTCTGAATAGCCAAAAGAGCGGCTTCAGGAACATTAGCAGTAATCAAATCAGTATATTCATGCCAAAGAGTCAGAAATGCCGAGTAGTAGTCTTGAATGGAAAGACTACCATGTTGAAACATACCAATCGCATGTTCTAATTGAAATCGACGAGCATCATTAGTTTGATGATAAACCTTCTTCAAATAATCCCACATAGATTTAGCAGAGCGATGTGCTCTCAAATTGGTAACAATATGTGGCTCGACCGAACTGAGAAGCCAAGACATAATGCGAGCATCAAGTACCTCCCATGAAGGAGTAGTCCCAAGATCTTTGGCCTTATCAGTATTAGGTGTTGGGGTAACATCGGTGCCAACAATATGTCCCCAAAGGTCTTTTCCTTTGAGAAAAATTTCAAATTGAAAAGCCCAAGTTGAGTAATTGGTGCCCGTAAATTTAACACATACTGGGGCATGCTCCATCACACAAAAGAATCCAATCACACGTCAAAGAATAACAAAAATAGAGACCGAGGAAAAGAAAATCAGAACTACCAAACAAGTCACAACAATAAATCAGTAGAGTCGTCAATACCCAAACTGAAGGACCGAGAATATCCGAAATATGAGTCTGAAAAACACGGACCCAAGAGATACTGAAGATGCCGAAGCTGTCTGAAGCCAATTACTACCAACCCAGGAGAAATTGAAGACACGAGCAAGTCAGAGATGCTGAGGAAGATGCCGAAAGTGTCAAAAATTGATCTTGCTGGAGAGAGAGGCCGCCGACCGCCCTAACCGAGAGACCAGGGGCTAAAACCGTGGCAGAAAGAACCAGAAAAGGGGACTGGGTTCACCGGAAAAACAAGGACCGAAGCTCAGAGACCTAGAGCAAGGCCGATACCAAAGAAAAAATTCAGAAAAGCTCTGATACCATGTCAACGTAAGTACAAAGATATTCTGAGCAATTGGCCGAGGTACCCTACCTCTGGGTAATGAATCTATTATATAATATTTACAAGAAACTATACATGGAAAGAAACTAATTGCTAAGATATCCTACCCTAATTATATTCTGTCAATTATGTTAACTATACAATGTATAAAAGGCATTATAGCTAAATTAATGGACAGCAAAGCTGTCTGAAGCTGTCCATTGACAGCCTCCTCTTTCTTTTCTAGTCATAATGGCATTAAAGTTTCCTCGTGTTAGCCATGGACTATTAAGATTTTCTGTGAAATGTAGTAAGTCCTGCCATAATTGTCTTTGAAGCTGGACGGAACATTTAGCATAAAATCCTAATAAGAAGGCCTCAACACCAAGCCATTTAATTTTAAGGCTTACATCTTGTGTTCCTTATCTTCATTAATCTGACCCTCCATTTCATCCTTCCAAAAGCACCATATTTTGTCTCTTTTATTGGCCAAACTGTTAGAAAATCCCAGTTTCCCTCCAAACTCTTGTATCTTACTTTTCTCCACTATAGGTTCAGCCATTATAAGGAGAGTGATATGATTTATCTGAGTAAGAATCTTTAACCTTTTGCAGGAATTATTAATCCCTCTTAAGTTCCAAACAATAATGTTGCTAGTCATTGAGACGTTTACTTGTTATTTTAATCTTTTTGTTGAGTCTTTCTTAACTATATGGCGCTCCTGTTAACAGGCTTCGTTTCTTTAGTAATGGAATTTCTGATCCCTTCATTACTCAGTATCTGATCAAAATTTGATGGCAGGTCACTAGATGATTTACTCCTGCCTAAACTTCTACTCTTTGCCCCTTGCTCATTCTCTCCTTTCTCGATTTTCATTAGGTCCCCCAACTCAATATATCTAGAAACTGGAATTCCTTATTAATATCCAAGAGGTCAGCCTCAGAGAAATTCTTTAAGCTATAAAAATACCCATTTTTTTCTTCCCTTTGGACTTTGGGTGTGAAACTATTTTGGACCCCAATTGGTACACAGGTTTAATCATTTTATTTTACATTATCCTGCAAACATGATGATTCAATTTTGCTCTCCTTAGTACCATTTTCCGCATTTACCCTAATTCAACTATGTACAAGTACTTCATGCTTTGGTTCACCTTCTTCTCCACAGCCTTCCTGGAATGGTTTAGAACTTTCACCTCTTTCTCTTTCTATTTCCACTCCTTTCTCCTTTGGGATGATATGTTACTTTTCAACCTATATTGCCTTGCCTTTGTCTTTGTCTTTGTCTTTGTATTAAACTATCTTACTGGGATCATCTGCTCCCCTCTCTGTTTTCTTAGTTCCTACAGTTTTCTTCCAATAACATCTCCAAGCCTCATTCCCCAAGTGTGTGCAGAATGAGTAATACTGAGGTGATTCTTCATAGAAAATATTTTTCCATATAGCAAAATCCTCGTTCCCAATTCTAATTCTATCCATTCTAGGAGCTGTGATATCTGTCTCCACACATATTCTTGCCAGATTGGTTCTGGATCTCATAGCAGTAGGTTCATCAAGTTTCAAGGGAGTTCCGATAACTGCTGCAATAAAGTTCAGAATCGCCTTGTCATAAAAAACTGCCACAATAGCACTTTCCTTCTGAAAATCAAAATCAGAGTTTTATTTAACTATACGCCTAGGCGATCCATTATTATACCAAATTGATTTCATTAAAATTCTACAGTAGTCCTCTTCCCTATCAAAATTTAGAATCACAAGTTTTCCATCCAAGTGCCAATAGGGATGGTTTTTGCTGTGAAAATTTACCTACAAGAGCGAATCAAAACCACGCTGATAGCTTCTGAATTTCATCTTTAGATACAGTTATTAATGGTTTATTCTTGTACGTCATTGCTTCTCGGACTGTAACCACATCAAATTTCATCTCACGTACAATATTTTCAAAGGATTTTTCCTGTAATGAAGTTGGTATCCTCTTACTTCCCACAACTTCTGCGTAGGATTTCCAACAAATAGGAGGTGTCCCCTCCACTTCAATGATTCGCTCTCAGCTGTGCTCAATAGGAGTGGATATTCCCGAAGATCAGATTGCGATACTGTGTGAAATTGCACCTGGTAGTGTGTACGTTTCCTCAACGGCGCGAGACTACCACCTCATGTGAGGGAGATTTTGATGCTAGTGTTTAAATCTGATAGCACGTGCATCTTACTACTATTCAAATAAATGACTCTAGATAGCAAGATTACAATAGCATTGAAAATGTTAAAACTTCTTTTTTGTGATATGAACTAACTTTATAAGACATGGGATCCATGTCTTGTAAGCAAAATAAAGCAGGGACCCATCCTCACTTATTTTGATACTAGACAGTAGTAGTCACATTATTTTTTATTTTGAGTCACAAATATAGCGTAATACCCATGTTTAAATGGTCCAATTATTTTTCAAACATGTGCAATATGACCAAAAAGAAAACATTGAATCAAGTTGGTGAATGTTTGGCTAATCTTAAACATTTTACATAAAAGTAAATAAATGTGATTCAAAATAAATAATTACTTATCCAAATTTGCTTATAAATTGAAAAGTAACTTAACTTACTTTAAGCTTAGCCAAAAATGCTGTAAATCGTTTTCACTTTTCATTAATTTTCAATAACTGTTTGACCAAAATGTAATGAATTTGTAAAATCTACACCATTTACACATAATCTTATTACATCCACAAAATCTTATTACATCCATATAATTAATTCCTTCTTATCTCTCAAATCTCGATTATAGAGATGGGATAAATATCACCTGTATCCATTAAATTTGCATATAGAGTTCTCATTAGCAGCAAGCAATATAGTGTACTACACCAAATTTGTCGACTTAGTACTATGCAACAGTACAGTCCTTTTAGCAAAACATAATATTAAATGTTTAATAAAAAAAAAAGGCTTTTCGTTTTCTTTCCCAGCTAGGCTTCGCGGGAAAATCATCCGGTCAGAGGTAACCCTTTTTTTATTGTTAAAAAGTGATATTTTCTTTCATTGTTGGAATTTTTTTATTTATTTATTTATAATAATTATAATAATCACACTGCTTTAGTTTATTTGTTTTGGCTAGAACAGATAAAGTGCACGTTAAAGTTATAGAAGTTTTTCAAGGGAGACTTGATCTTTGAAATAACATTTCTGCAATCAGAAACTTGTGTAAAAAATGGTAAGACCTGTGCCATTTCACTTTGTATATATTTGTTTTTATTACGAATGGATTGTAAATTTAGGATTTTATTAATTAATTTAATGTGTATAATTTGATCTAATACTCATTAAAAAATTTGAGGTGTATGTGCCTTCCTTTGGAAATTTGTATTGGAGTTTCAATATGACTTCCTAATTTTTTCACATGTTGGATATATAGCATGACAATGTGACATATGTCCTTTTCTTTTCAATTGTAAGAATCGTAATTTATGTCATTGATTGTTTGTGAATATCATATCCTGAGGGAATTTGAATGATCCATTAAGACTAGCTTTGAGCAATGCTTTTAAACGGTGGCCTGTTTGCCACGTGAACACGGTGTTATTTGATCTTAGTAAGAACATAAATGAGATCAATATGACGAAAGAATTTGAAAATGTGCAATTCTCACCTAATATTAGTTCACGTGGAGGAATTGTTTTTTATAGCTTATGCCCCGTTTAATTATTTCTCATACCTTGTGTACATTTATCAGATGTGTTGGGGAATAATTCCATTTTTGACCTTTCAAAAAACTTGTCCACGTGTTATTTCGTGTCAGACGTTGCTTATTCATGGGATAAAGTTTTATAACATATAGTTATTGGGATACAAATGTGGGAACAGAGCTGCCCTTTACCATTAGGGCATTGTTCTAATCCAAATTCAATTATTTTAAAATAATTGCATTAATTCATAGGGTTTAATATGTTTATACATATAGTTTGCATTGCATATCAAATACCTTACTTTCCTTATTTTGATGTTTTAGAATATTGGCTACTCAGCATTCATTAGAAAGGAGCTTCTAAATTCAATGTATTTCTATCTTGTTTGACATATGTCTACCCCTTCCAACAAAATTCTCAATTCTTTATTTTTACAATTGGAAATTACCTTCCTCTTCCCACTCCATAACTCTCCGAAATCCCAGCCCCACTTCCACCTCGCCTCTATTGCAGAGGTGGGGGAGCATGAGGGTGATGGAAGAGGAGGTAATAATGGAGGCGATGATTGTTTGGAGGACGGCTGTGGGTGGCGTGGGGGGGGGGGGGGAGGTGGGCTCGTGAACATATGAAAGGTGAAATTGATGATTGGACGAAGCATAATTTTATGAATTATTTAAATTTTAGCTAGCTTAACAGAATTACACAGAATTCTGGATGCATTTTGAAGGTACGTAGTAAAATAATTCTAGAACTCTTCTTTTCGAAAATTCCTCCATTTATATTAATGAATAGATACTAAAGAAATACTTCTGTTTCCATATAATTAATCTGAATTAATGTCCCTTTTTTCTGTAAGCAAGGGAGAGTTGTATCACATAGTATATATTTCAACTTTCTTATAGTATAAATTCGGCTCAAAAACACAAAAGTATTGTACATACGTGCCCTTTTCAAAATATAGGCTCGGAATTATTTGAAGAATAATATATGGCGAAAGTACAAGTTGCTTCCTTATTCGAAAATCAACAATTTATAGAACGCCCCACTAGTTGCGTGACATTGTTATTTTTTTATTTAAGGTAATATAACTCCTGTAATTTTTATAATCTTTTCAGAAAAAGATCATATTGATGTCCTGGATCTACGATTCTTTGGCTAATGAAGAGATGGGTAAAGATGCTTCTAGTTGGATTCAGAAAAAACGTGCTCAACAATGCTCTAGAGATACATCTGATCAAGTTCTTTACAGCAACAAGAAGCAAGCAGTAGAATCTGCTAATGAAAAACCTGCTTCAGGAGCTGAAATTATGAACAGTTCCAGTTCTCAGCCCAGTCAGACAGGCAATTTCCTGTTTCGGCCTAAGCCCATCAGGATCAAAGATTTCAAAGATAAGAATGTTTCCCTCATGGGAGATCGAAATGTGATAAAGAAGAGTTTTGCGGATCAGGTAGAAATTGATTCGCCCAGTCAGACAGGCAATTTCCTGTTTCGGCCTAAGCCCATCAGGATCAAAGATTTCAAAGATAAGAATGTTTCCCTCATGGGAGATCGAAATGTGATAAAGAAGAGTTTTGCGGATCAGGTAGAAATTGATTCCCCCGTTGGTTTATCAATGTTGCGTGGTGAAGAAGATTCCTTGCATATCGGTGCTGGAGGCAGAAAAGTAAAAGTTAACCACGTCGTCTCAAAGAATCACTTATCTGAATTTGCAGAAAAATCCTGTAACCCTCGGGGCAAGAATAAAATGATTAGCTCCATCATTCAGGGGCCGGGTAATGACATGTCATTTGCACCATTGTATAATCCCGGATGTGGAAGTGCAACTTCAGTGAATACTGCCTTTGGACAGACAGACAAAAACTTTATATCACTGGGAATGGTCTCCAACAAGAGAGATGGCGATTTCTTGGGGTATCACGATAAATGGATAGATAACAATAGTCTGCCGATTGGTCAAGCCTTTAACAAAAATTTCTACTACAAGAGTTATGAAACTCCCGTATCCTTGGACGGTATCTACAATAAAGCAAATGAATCTTATATGTCAGCAGGTCCTACTTATGATAAGAGGGGGATTGATATTACATCAATTACTCCAATTCATGGTCAAAAGGATACTACTGTTTATAGTAAAGGAAATTCAAGTTTCTTATCAATAGGCCAAAGCGATAATAAGGGGAATAGCAATAATATAACTTTTGGAGGCTTCCATGACAATCGAGTAGCAAGCGTTCCTTCTGTCAAGCTTCTAAGCAACTTGGATCCTTTACTAAATGAATCTTCTTTTGTGAAGTACCCAAGTACTTCAATGACAGAGAGTGGCTCTAAGAAGAAGGAAGAGAAGACAACTAAAAAGGTCCCTTCAAACAACTTCCCTGCAAATGTTAAAATTTTATTATCAACTGGTATACTTGAAGGAGTTCCTGTGAAGTACATTTCATGGTCAAGGGATGTGAGTTCTGATGTTCCTTTTTTCTTCCATTCCATTCCTTGTATTTTTATTTTATTTTATTTTTTTACACCACAATATATTTTTCATGCAGAAAAGTCTCCGAGGAGTGATAAAAGGCACTGGTTATTTGTGTGGCTGCAAGGAGTGCAATCTTTCCGAAGTAAATGTTACTGATAATTCTCATTGATAGTTCCATTGGATGTCCTCACACAGCCTACTAACATTTAGCTCCCAACTTATATTATGCAGCCCATTAATGCATATGAGTTTGAGCGCCATGCTGGTTGCCAGACCAGACACCCGAATACTCACATTTACTTTGAGAGTGGGAAGAGCATTCATGCTGTTGTCCAAGAACTGAAGAGTACCCCTCAGGACATGCTATTTGCGAGAATTGAAAATGTGACTGGTTCTCCTGTAAACCAGGAAAATTTCACTACTTGGAAAGGTGAGATTGTGTGCTATCTCAAAAGAAGTTTAGTGCTGTCATTTACCTCTCAAATGATTAATATTCTTTTCTATATCTGTATCTGAGATAATCTTTCCTTTCTTTTTCTTCTCAGCTGCATATCAAGCTGAAAGCCTCGATCTTCAGGGTAGCAATGCGAAGGATGAAGTGGTCATGCATCCTAAGTGATGATATCTCTTGTTTCTAGCTAATGCGCATGTAGATGGATGGTGTACATGAGCCATCTTAGTTTGAAAAATTGGATTTTTAGATGATGAGTGCTAATTGCTGAATTATGATTTAAACGTAGTTATACTATACATTTTCTTCTTTTCTTTGATAAGATATTTTGTCTGTTAAAAAATAAATGGATTTATAACAAAGTAAAATGGTTATTACTTATTAGAAGTAGATTTTATTTTGTGTAATCCGTGAAAAATTGGGGTTAATTTATTTCCGCGTCTCCAAAATATCATAAGCTTGAAATCATTTGTTTTGAATCCCTTCATTGAGGTAGTCTTTCAGGAATTATGTCATAGTTAGAAATGCAATTAGTAAGCAGGGTAAACTTCAATTGTATGTCATGTACGTGTATCTACTTGAGACATAGAGAATATGGTGCATTGCATTCAGCATGAGTTCACTCTTCTAGTTTGTCAAATTTGTGTGATGCTTCTTTACATGAGCAAAATACTATTTGTAGGTGATATCAAATTTCCCCAATTCTACTGCCCATTTCATCAACCGGCCAAACGTTTCAGGTTTTCTATAGGGTCTGACGAAGTGGGAGATTTGTTGTGTACTTCTAGTGCATGTTCAAGAAAGTAATGTCCTAATTTCATTTAGCTCATGATCAATGTGTAGGCCAACTTTTCTATGGGTGCAAATCTTTGTTGCGCGTCTTTGGGTGCAAATCTTTATTTTAGTCTGTTAAAATAAATGGATTTATACCAATGTAAAATTGCTATTACTAATTAGAAGTAGATTTTATTTTGTGAAATTCGTGAAAAATTGGGGTTATATATATCTACTTGAGACCGAACAGAATATGATGCATTGCATTGAGCATTAGGTCACTCTTCTAGTTTGTCAAATTTGTCTGATGCTTCTTTTCGTGATGAGCAAAATATTCAGCTATGAATTCTGCTAGGGCTTGTCCTTTGATTGCTTCCTCGATTGGTAGGTGATGTAAAATTAATTCCCCAATCCTACAACCCATTTCATTGACCTTCCGCACATTTCAGGCTTGTGTAAGGTCTGACGAAGTGGAAGATTTATTGAGTACTTCTGTGTTGGCCAATGTTCACTGATATCTCGCGATGCGAGATATCCCCGCAAGTGTACGGGTCGTGAGAAGTAATATAGTGGACCTTAGAGTCCGGATTATCGTCCCACAAAGACTGCTATTAGTTACCGAAATATTTTAGTTCGAAACTTTATTTGAACGAACAAATGAATTTGAGGTTTTAAACTAAAACTAAACAATTAAACTAAAGAATTTAAAATTGCAGAAATGTTTTGTTTTCAAAGAAGATTGTAAAATAGTTGGGATTCACGAATTCACCTAACCGATTAAATCAATTCCAATTCCAGATTTTATTTTCTAAATATGTGTTCGATTGAATTCACTAATTCAAATTGAGATTCCTCTCTCGAGTTTAAATCAATTCTACCTAAATAAGTCAACCTTGTATCTCTACAGCGGGTCTGAAAATTCCTTAACTAGATGCATTACACACAAGAATTCACACACGATCGCACTAATCACAAGAGTATATCTCTATCTCTCGTTCAATTACCGGATTTATTACCTAGATCTATGTTATTAACTCACCTCTCGAATTATGGAAATAACAAATAAAATCATGAAAGAGTGGCCAGTTCATTCACGCATTAAACACAATAATAAATCAACACATACATTGAAGTATTGAAACAAGGAATATGAAATTAAAATAATTAACTAGACTACATCGTTCATCCCAACATTAAAATTAGTTACACATCATTATGAAATAACAAAAACAGTAAAAATAAACGTTCATTGAAAAACAATATAAAGAATGAAAATATTGCACCAAGTTTTTATTCTTCAATTGTCTTTAATTTGCGTCCCTCTGCAATGCTTGAATCTCAAAGGAATTGACGATGAAATTGATGATGAAATCTCTGTTGTTGCTCGTTCTATGGAGAGGCAAAGGTCCTATTTTCGTGCCTAATGAGTTGTATTTATAGATTTTGGAGAAAACCTAGGTCAAAAAGCCCAAAGCCTGTTAAAAATCGCGAGAAAAATATGATCTGAGGCCCAATCGAATAATTGCGCGATCGCTCAGGCACATTTCCGGCGATCGCGTGGTAATGCCTTTTAGCCTCGGGTTATGATTTTGCACCTTCGTGCGATCGCGTGGTAATTGTCCAGCGATCGCGATTTCCATATTTCCTCGACTGTGTAAGTTGGTCCCCGACTTTTAATTGCACCTTCAATCCCCAACTTTCAATTGTTGCGATTTAGTCCCCAAACCTTATATTCTTCTTGAATTTCTCAATTAAACTCTCAATTCCTTCAATTGGGACCTCCAACCTCTGATTTGCTCACTTGAGCACCATGGACTTTCCCCGTTGACGTCACATATCTCTCACTCACTTAATTAAGCTTCAATTAACATCCAATATTGGCATTTTTTTCCATTAATTGCTTCATTCTTCTTTGATTGGGACATTTTCTGAAAAGTAAACAAATAAACACAAATTAAGGAGCATATTTTCTAAAACGATAATAATTTCTTCTAATTTAGACATACAGATAAGTGTATAAAACACACTTATCAGCCAACTTTCCCATAGGTGCATATATATCTTAGTCCCGCGTCATTATATCCTTAGCTGATATAGTATATTGGATGTTGGATGCCTTACTCGGTCTCACTAGGCATTGGTATGGAAATTAGAGGTGGAAAAGTTGGTTCTTCTTTCATGTTTTCGAAAGCTTGTTGACATTTTTCCGATCATTGGAAATTCTTTCCAAACTTGAAGGCTTCGAAAAAAGGTCTACATTTATCCGTGGGTTTTGAGACTAATGTGTTCAGGGCTTCTATCCTTCTACTCAAGCTTTGTATCTCTTTGATATTGTTAGGGGCCTTCATTTCGATCAAAGCCTTAGTTTTCTCTGGATTTGGCTTTAGTTCCTCTCTGGAGTACCATATATCCAACGAATTTTCCTAGTCCTACACCGAAAGAACGTTTCTATGGATTAAGCTTCATCTTGTATTGTCTAAGGTGTTCAATATCTCTGCCAAGTGCTGAACATGACCTATAGACCGAGCCGGACCTGGGCCTAGGAAAACCGGCCGGCTCTTTGGTCCTAAGAAAAATAAAGGCCCATACTTTGCATTTTGTATTTTTTATTTTTTTTAGTATAAAAGCCCACCCAACCTTTTTTTTAGGAGTGTTTGCACAAATACCTATCATTTTAAATATCACTAAAAAATACTGCAATTTTTTTCTTTTATTGAAAATACTATTTTCTTGAAGTATCACGCTGCAATACTGTAAAAGTATATTATGATACTTTTAAAGTATCACAATATGATACTTGTGATACTGTTAAATTTTTTGTATCATAACATGAAACTTCATCAAAATTTTATGATACTTGGACGAAATTGTAGTATCACATCTTGAAACTTTATAATTTTTTTTTTTTGCTACTATGTCTTAGATACATCACCACCGTTTTTTTTTTCTCCAATCTCCACCACATCACCAACATAGGACATCGACTCCAGCCGTGCCACCGTTTCTTCTCCCTCACTGCAGTCTCCAGATGTGTAAATAACAGCACTGTATTTTTCAGTATTTTTTGTTTGTGGAGTAAAGATTAGTTTGGTTATTTTTTTAAAGTAACCAGTGCAATTAATCCTTTTTTTTTTAGTAACCAGTGCAATTAATCCTTTTTTTTAATCTCATCTTTTAGCATAAAAGGCCCAATAAGAATCAAAGGTACGATTCTGCCTGAAAATCTTGTGCTCTTCACCAGTACTTTGTCAACATATACTTTCACGGTCTTACAAATCTATCCTTCGATATACTTTCATTATCTTACCAATTTGTCCTGTGAACATTTAATTGTTAAGTCTTTGGTAAGTTTCTCATGCATTCTTCAAGCCAAATAGCATCATCGTATAACAATAGAGCCCCTGATCTATCACTAACGACGTATGCTCCTCGTCTGGTTCGTACACGAGGATCTGACTTTAGGCGTTGGTTCTTATTTAAAACCGACGCGAGAAACCTTTATATTTTCCCCGCGTAACATTCATAACTTCACTCTCGCGCCTCACTCTCTCTCTCTTCTTTGGTCTCTCTCTCTTTTTCCTCCACTCTCCACCACCGACCCCTACAACCACCGTGTGTGTGTGTGTATATATATATATATATATATATATATATATATGTTAGGATAAATTTATTGATTAAATGTTAATATGTATATATTTATATTTGTTAGTGTGTATATATGTTCATATATGTATATAAATTTGTTAATTACATGTTAATATATATAAATGTGTTAATTAAATTTTAATATATATAATTTTTATGTTAAATTTATATTGTTGATTTTAAGTTAGTAGATAGATACATTGTAATATTTTAATTATTGGAGTTGTAATTATGAGATATTAAGTTATGAAATCATAGCTTGACTTTTTAGGAATTGGGAATGGATTTTGGATTAAACATGGAGTAGTTGATGATGTTGAAGTTTGATTGGAGTTGTATTTGATTTTTGAATATGTCGAGGTTGAACATTTTGGTTTCTTGTGGCATTTTGATTCTTACTACAGGTTGACTAAGTCCAATTTATAGGGGAGGTTCTATCGAAATTTTTGTAGAATTTTGTAAATAAAAAATGAAAATTATAGTTTAAAGTGATTTTCACTTTTACAGAATTGACCATAATAAATAAATAATTACATAAAACATAATCATTGTAATAAAATTACGAAGTTTTCAACCTAAAAAAGTATCGTATTTGATTTCAAATATTAATATATAGTTGGTTTAAGAATGTGTCATGAAAAATATTAACTCAAAACTAATAAATTTTTTTTAATTATATCTTCACATATAGGTCATTGATATGGATCGGGGTTGGATGTATGGCAGATGTAATAGACATGAATATGTAAAAAAGTGTTGAAGAGTTTATGAAATGTGTGGATGAAATCAAGAGAAAGAAAGGTGAAACAATGATTTTGTGTCCTTGTTACGATTGTAAGAATTTGAGAAAGTTTCGTAGTTTTGATCAAGTGAAGAGTCATTTGATTCGTCGTGGGTTTAAGGAAGGTTATACACGATGGATATGGCATGGTGAGAGTATGCTTCCCAGGATGAGCACTGGTGACGATGTTGGTGATCAGCAGCAGAATAATTCAAGCAATATTTGTGAGAATGATTTGGAAAATGACGAGAATGATATGATAGATGAAATGATGTGTGATATACAAGGGGAATACATTGAAAAGCCTCATGTATTAGATAACTTGTTCAACGATTTTGAGAAGCCTTTGTTTTCTGGTTGTAATAAATTCACTAAATTGTCTGTTGTACTAAAATTGTATAACTTGAAAGCAAGCAATAGGTGGAGTGATAAGAGTTTCACGGAATTATTGGGACTATTACGAGACATGCTTCTGGAAGATAACGAACTTCCTAGTTCAATCTACGAGGCAAACAAATTGTTGTGCCCAATGGGTATGGAGATTTTGAGGATACATGTATATCCAAATGATTGTATACTGTATCGAAATGATTACAAGGACTTGCGTCTATGTCCAAAGTGTGGGGCATCATGATATAAGCGAAAGAACGTGAATGATAATTATGGTGATAAGAAAATCCCTCCGGCAAAGGTGTTATGGTATTTACCTGTAATACCAAGATTTAAACGTTTGTTTGTCAATGCAAAGGATGCAAAGAACTTTCGGTGGCATGCCGACGAGAGAAATGAATATGGAAAACTAAGACACGTGGCTGATTCTCCTCAATGGACGAATATTAACAGGTTGTTTCCCGAGTTTGGGGGCGAAGATAGAAATCTTAGGCTGGGACTATGTAAAGATGGGATGAACCCACACGGTAATATGAGCAGTCGACATAGCACTTGGCCGGTTCTTTTGACGATTTACAATCTTCCTCCTTGTTTATGTATGAAGTGCAAGTATATCATGTTATCTTTGTTAATATCAGGGCCCAAACAACCGGGGAATGACATAGATGTTTATCTAGCCCCGCTAATTGAAGATTTAAAACTGTTGTGGGATGAAGGCATATCTGTATTTGATGCATTTATTCAGATGAATTTCACCTTACGTGCTATGATATTTTGCACCGTAAATTATTTTTCAGCTTATGGTAACTTGTCGGGTTATACTAACAAAGGACCTAAAGCATGTCCTGTTTGTGAAGAAGACATGATTGATCTTTGGTTGAAAAACTGTAAGAAAAATGTCTTTCTGAGTCATAGAAGATTTCTCCCTACTGACCACCCTTATCGCAAGAAGAAAAAGCCATTCAATGGAAAAATCGAGGCTCAAACAGCTCGCTTACCATTAACAGTAGGTGAGATATATGAACGAGTTAAAAATTTTGATGTTTCGTTTGGAAAAACGTTTAAGCCTCCTCAGAAGAGTCTTTGGAGGAAAAGGTCCATATTCTGGGATCTACCTTATTGGAAACAGTTATATGTAAGGCATTGTCTTGATGTAATGCACGTGAAGAAAAATGTTTGTGATAGCATCATTGGGACATTGTTGAACATTCCAGGAAAGACGAAAGATGGTATTAAATTCAAGAAGGACATGGTAGAAATGGGGATAAGGGATCAAGTAGCACCGCAAGAGTCGGAAAAGCGTACATATTTACCCCCAACTTGCTATACTTTGTCAACAAAAGAGAAAACAAGTTTTTGTGAGTTCCTGCATTCTATTAAGGTTCCATCTGGGTACTCATCAAACATTAAAAGTCTTGTGTCGATGAAGGACTTAAAATTGGTTGGTATGAAGTCTCATGATTGTCATGTCTTAATGTAACAATTGTTACCAGTTGCAATTCGAGGCATTCTCCCAAAACATGTTAGACAAGTCATTATAAAACTTTGTTTTTTCTTCAATGCAATTTGCAGCAAAGTTGTTGACCCGGAGGCGTTGGATGATTCGCAGGCCGATATTGTTATCACTCTATGTCAATTTGAAATGTATTTTTTGCCATCATTTTTTGACGTTATGGTGCACTTACTTGTTCACTTAGTGAGAGAAATTAAGATTTGTGGTCCAGTATTCTTGAGGTATATGTATCCATTTGAGTGATACATGGGTATATTGAAAGGATATGTGAGAAATCGATTTCGACCTGAAGGCAGTATCATTGAAGGTTATGCTATTGAGGAGGCTATTGAATTTTGTATTGATTACTTGGATGACATCGAGACTATTGGTGTTCCTGAATCTCGGGATGATGGAAGACTTGAAGGTAAAGGTACTATTGGATGCAAGTAAATCGTTCCCAATGTTGAATTGCGAGATAAAGCACACCTCCTTGTATTACAACACCTTCCTGAATTTCATACATATTTGGATTAGCATATGTCCATCATAAGTCAGCAGAATCCTTCAAAAGTTGAAAGGTGGATAACTAATGAACATAATCATTCATTTGCAAAATGGTTCAAAGATAAAGTCATGAAAGAATTGTCACAAACGTCGAATACCATTGTTGAAACGGTAAAGTGGTTAGCTTATGGTCCTAGCACGATTGTGAGGTCATATGAAGCATATGACATTAATGGGTATACGTTTTACACTAAACATCAAGATGATAAGAGTGCGGTGCAAAACAGTGGAGTGACACAAGTAGCACTATTAAGAGATTTTTCAAATGCTAAAGATACCATGCCGGTAGATGCCTCGATGTCCTATTATGGTATCATTGAAGATATTTGGGAACTTGGTTATAGGGAGTTCAAGTTTCCTCTCTTCCAATGTAAATGGGTTGATAACCGACGGGGTGTTCGGGTGGATGAATTAGGATTCACTATGGTGGATTTCGGACGGTTGGGTTATCTAGACGAGCCATTCAAACTTGTATCACAAGCCAAACAGGTATTTTATGTTCTTGATCCTGCCGATACTAAGTGGTTCAGTCGTCCTTCAAGGTAAGAGACGCATTGTTGGGATTTGTGATGTAGTAAATGAAGAAGATTATGATCACTTTGATGAAATCCCTCCATTTTCTATCGGTATACAAGGGAGTATAACTTTAGGGGAAAATAACATTGAATCAAATTATATGCATTGGGATCATGAAGAAGGATTATGGATTGACCGTCGTTCCTAATTATTAATTGTAGCGACCGAGAATTTTCCGTGACTTATTTAAATATTATTTAAAAATATGTTGCTACAACTTTGACCCAATTATTTTAAACAAATTTTCGCCTAACCATTTTAAGTGAAAATCTAATTTTTTTAATTTATCGTAGTTCAATTTCAATTTCAATTTTTATAAAAGTATCTTATTTTCATTATTTATTTATTTATGTATTTTAATCCAAATTTTAATTATTTAAATCCGAAATATTTTATCCCCAATTCACATTCATTTTAATCCCAAAATCCTTTCCCAATTTCCATCAATAACCATTTTCCTTACTTATCCATCTGACAACAAACAAGCAATACATATTATGCCTCCATCATATTACCCTCCAACGAGCCACAGACATTCAACACAATGTAGTCTTTTCCATCTTCATTCTCACATTACACTATCCACAATCCACTCCAACTTCACAATTAACCTTAATCCTCTTGCAAATTCCCTCAGCTTGCCTAAACCAAAACCTCAGAACTTGCCAAGTTACCAAAACAATTGAAAGCTAAACACAGCAAGATTTTATCAAATTAATTCCCAAAATCCCTCCCCTTCAATCCGCCATTGCCCCTTGTAACTCCCTTCAATCTCACCGTGTTTCCATAATCTTGATCAGAAGCAAATCAATACATATACACTCCACAACCTGCACCAAATCGAACCACCATTTCCCATAACCACAAACTCCACCAGCCACCACTGCTCGCAACTCCAAACTGCCACAACGCCACAGCCAATCCACCTCCATTCACGTAGCCTGCAACCACCCCAAGTCAACCACCAACAAAGCCTATGCATCATCATCTCAAACCGCTGCCAAACCGTGTCTTGCAACCACATTCTTCAAAATCAATCCTTCACCAATTCCCAATCCAAGCCACGGCCGACCATCAACCAATTAACAACCAAAGTCACTGCCCAGCTCCAAACCATTTTCATCTTCACCTCAAATCATCACCACCACCCATTCACTGCAGCCACCACCCGCAACTCCAAGAACCACCACCTACTGCCCATACCCAACCACCGGAACACCACCAAGTCATCACCAACCGAACCCAATTTCACAACCACCCACATCTCCACCACACCGCCGCCTCGACCCCGCAACCGCCACTGCCGCCTCACCTTTCCTCCAACAAAGCCCCAACCTAAACCCAAATTTAAAACCCAAAATCCAAGAATAAGCCTTACCCAATAACTTACCTCGACGACCGCCTGTTTTGGTGAAAACCGCAGTCCCAAACTCGAACTATCAGCCTCGAATTTGCTTTCGATCGAACCCCCAATCAGCCCAGAAACTAGCCTATTTGCACCCTCACCACTCGTCGTACCCGGCGCCGGTACTGCGCCGGCGAAACCACTGGCCGGACACCATTTTTCGCGAAAGGCAGACGATCGCCGTTCGTTTCTCTCTGTCGTGTTCTCTCTCTGATCTGAAAATGGAAAGTGAAAGAAATATTTCGATATTATTGATTTAAAAGTTTTCAGAAATTTCATTTTAGTCCCTAGTATTATTATATTTTAAAGATGAGTCCCTGTTTGTTTAAAATGTTTTAGCTCAAGCCATAAGGTTTTAAATTATTTTAAGTCAGCCCCAAGTTTTGAAAATGTTTATTTCAGTCCCTATTGAGTTTTTGAAAAGTTATTATTTTAAGCCCCAGCAGTTTAAAAATGTTATATGTCAGCCCTCTAGTTTTAAAAGTATTATTTTGACCTTTTGATTTTAAAATATTTCGATTCAGCCCTGCACTTTTAAAATAAATTAGTTAGTCCATATTGATTTAAAAATGATATATATATTTATAAGTCCTCCAAGTTTTAAAATAATCATTTCAGTCCCTAAAGTTCAAAGTCATTTAAATCAATTTTAAAGTATTAAATTGAACTTATTATTTTAAGTTATGCTGGACGAGGCGCGAGAGAATTTGAAGTATTTTCCAGTTTGCTCAATACTCGAGAAATTAAGGTAGACTCTTATCTACAATTTTTTACATTTTTCAAAAGTGCGCATTCAATAATTATTTGGATTATAAGTTTAGCATGTATGATTGTGTTCATGAGAACTTGAACTTTATGTTCATGAGAATTACTTGCTTTCTGAGCATGAGACTATGTTACGAGAATTTACTTGCTTAAATGCATGAGACTTGAACTTGTATGTTCATGAGAATACTGGTGATCGTTAGACACCTGAGAACTTGAATATCATGATTATGTGTTTTAATTTATAATGTTAAATGATTATTATGCGTGAGTCTACTGAGTATTTCTTTGAAATACTCACGTTTTCCAAAAACAAATTTTGCAGATGACGGAGTCGGCGACGACGCGTGCGATGGTGGCAATTATTAAGATTTTAGAAATGTTTTATTTGAAAGTGAAACTTATTTATTCATGTTTTGTTTCAAGAATAATTTTTCAAATCATTTCAATATTTGAATTGTTTCATAAATGTCGTCAATTTAATTATTTATCGTTACTTTACTTTAAAACTTAAGATTTAATTTTTATGAATTGTTTTAATTAAATTGATTAAAATTTAGTTTCCGCTTTAACTTTTAAACAATGGATGTGATGTTTTATAAATTCATTTCTTCCGCAAAAATGTTGTTTCAAAGGTTTCAAATAATAAATATGATGTTTGAGATTTTTAATTATTTCCGCAATAAAATCAGATTTAAAGGACGAAGTGGCGTCCCGGGCTCCGCGGAATTCGGGGCGTTACATTAATTGTGTGAGTTTATTTACACAGTCTTTGGTTATAACTTTCTTTTATTTTTCATATATGCTCTATACATTGTTAATAATTTCATTTGTGATTTTGATAACAATAATTTGATATATGTGTGCAGGTACATTCACAGTGGTTTCAATATAATGACTGAGTCTTCATCATCTTCAGATGATCATCGTACTACCAGCACAAAAAGGACTAGAGGGCCAACAATGTGCAAAAACATGAAGAACGTTGGGGAAGTGAATGTCATCGAGTTCGATGAAAAACATAGGCCAATCAGACCAGGCAAGGGGAACTTCAAACATTATGTCGGGTGTTTGGCCCATATTCACATTGACATAAACATCAGTGATTGGCACAAGGTTGATCTTAGCCTTAAGGACATGGTGTGGGAAGAAATAAAGGTGCTATCACTTCATACATGGTTAATTGATAACATTTTGTAATTTTTTTCTATAACATCGCATATTATATTCGTCTTTCAAAGGAGTTCAACATCCCCGATGACGCAGCCAAAAAAAGGGTGTTGAAAATTGCGGGGATGCGATGGAAAGATTTCAAGACTCAGCTGGTTCATGAGTATATTACACACGACCACCTGAAATATACATCTCCTACGCAGCTTTACAATTTTATAGCAGAAGAGCAATGAGACTCGTTCAAGAAAGAACGCTAGACTGAGAAATTTAAGGTATATATATTTAAATGTACGCATGTGATTTATTGAGTTGAAAATTAAATATTTGATGTGACATTTTTTCGGAAAAAGTAAGAAGGCCAGGGATGCTCAATTGCGAAACGAGCATCAACATTATATGGGCTCAGCTGGTTATGCGGGGATGAAGCCACAGTGGCTAGTCAGTGACCCACTGTCTTCTAGTTCTTCACGCGACATGATTATCTCGTCAATTGTAAGTGATGATTGAATTTTAGATTGGATTCGAGCTAGATGGTCGTCTCAGTAGACGATATTAAGGAGATGATTAGGTCAAAGATGGAGGATAGTATTGTCGAGGGGATCAGGCATCAGACCATGTCGGAGATGCAGAGTAAATTCGATACTATGCAGAGGGAGTACCATAGTATGCAGACTAAATATGATGCTATCCTCTAGCGCCTGGGCTTAAATGTTGAGGCCGAGGTGGACATAACTCCATATCCCCGACCACCAACTCACAGCAGTTGCCACTCCGTGGATCCAGATCCATTTCATGGACTTCAGGTATTTAATGTTAAGTTATTTAGAATTTTTTAACATTATTTATGTTATTTCAACCGGAAGTTTCTAACATATATGTTCAATGATGTTGTACAATAGAGGCCGACTCCTTGTCGTCTCTCCATAAGTCTTAATGGTGAGAAACTAATAGTAGCGAGCAAGATGGTTTATCCAACCGGACCCGACACGGTGGTGCATCATCAACCTCTTTGGCCTGATCTTGCTTAAGGTGTCCATTGACCACATTGACAATGGTGCAGAAGCGTTTTGTATTCCAGTGTCATCTCAGTATCACACCACATTGGGGGAAGCTATTGGAAGCTACTTCCAATGGCCCAAGGAGTTGGTGATTTTTGAAGAGGTCCAAACATTTAGTTATACAAAAGTTTCTGTCAATATTAATTTATTTTAAATTTTTATAACAACTGAAGATGATAAAAATTATCTTGTTGCAGGAAGAGGCACCACAACATGCAAAAAAATTGAACGAAGGAAAAACACCCCAAAGTTTTGAAATGTCATCCACACAGCGACTTGCGATTGTTGACGATGAGACGTTGCAACGTCTGGGTGATGATTGTAAAATGTTACACACTCTGGTCATTCAATTGCCTATTGGTGATGACTTCTACCAGGTGCCTATTGATGCTGCCGTGTTCAATTTTGCATTCGAGGATGGTTTTTATGTTACAGTCGAACACATCGTCGACTTGCTTACGATGCAATAGTTGTAATACATCTATCTATTTATTGGTATTATTATTTTTTAGGTACCTCCATGAGTTGTGTCAGGAATACGGTATTGAATCGATTGGATTCATGTCTCCGACACACATTGCATCGGTTTCAGTAAGAACAAATGCAAATGATGTTATAAATTACTTGGCCAGCACCATGAAGGCAATGAAAACTAAGAAATTCATTCTATCACCGTATTTTCAGGAGTAAGACCATTGATATCCTCTAATTTTTAACCTAATTTGAATGATATGATATTTAAAGTTGTATTTACACGTTCCTAATACGTAGGAATCACTGGATGTTGCTAGTTATTTCTCTTAAGAAGAATATGGTGTACTTCTTAAATTCAGCTGCTGCATCTAAGCGTGACTTGGATATCAAGCCGATATTGAACACGTAAGTTAGGAAACTTTTCATGAAATAATTGTGGAGTCGTGGTCAAATTGATTGTGGAGTTGTGGTGAAATTGATTGTAGAGTCGTGATTGTTGAGAAGTTGATAGTTTTGAATAGCAGGGTCCCCCTACAGGTTGGATAAGTTCAATTTATAGGGGAGACTCTGCCAAAATTTCTGTAGGAAATTTTAGTCATATTATTATTTTGTAGCTTGTTGATATAATTTATTGAAATTTTAGGGCTTTCAAAACGTATTGGACAATTGGAGGCATGAGGACAAAATCCAATACAACGTGGAAAAACGTAAAAGTATGAAAACATGGATTTAAACTTTATCAAAAACCTTTGAATTATTTCTATATTTTATTTAGTTTGATTACTAATATTGTTAGTTTTCAATATGAATATTTCAGTGTCCTCAACAACCTAGAGGGTCTGAGTGTGGCTACTACGTTATGAGAAATATGTATGAGATAGTCACAGAACACTATCAACTTACTTCGTTAGAAAAGGTATAAGTCATTGAAAATGAGAATTTTAATAATGACTTTATATTTTATGAAAAAATAACTAATAATTCATTTTGATTGTTTGTAGGCATTTAAAGAATATTATTCAATGGAGGAAGTAATCGAGATTCAAAACTTATGGGCAAAATACTTTGTTCATAGGTTTGTGTAAATCGAAGCATAATCAAACTTGCATTTACATATATATATTTGTTGGATATTGGTTAAATAAATTGAGAATTTAAAAATCGATTAAAGTGACTTCGTGTCGACTTCGGATAAATACTCAAAAGCTCGGCTCAATCTGTTTAAGCAAAATTGTTTTCCACTTCGCCGCTTCGGGGCGCACAAACGGGGCTCGGGGGCAACGCCCCCGAAAGAGAATTTTGATTTCTCTGCATGTATTGAAGGGTATATTTGGCATTTCAAAAACCAATATCGAATGAATGAGAAATTACAAAAAATGACGTAAATCAGGTCAAAATATTTGACCATGGGACCGCATGGTTTGTAAACCGCGCGATCACACGTCAAATTGAATTTCGGTTTTTTGAGTAAAACCGTGCGGCCGCACGGTTGTCTGGCCACAAGGTACCTTTTCATAAAGGTGCATTGTTTGGAAATGGTGCATGGTTTGACCTCAACCATTTCGTCCACACCCTTTCATGATCTATAAATAGGACTCTTTGGGTGTCCTATTCCTCACAAGTTTGATATGCAAAACATCTATCATCCTCTGTTCTCTCCAAATCAAATCATTGCATTTGTTATTTTGATTTTCTTCATTTCATCTTTGGAGTACATAAGCCTAAATTTGGTTCATTGTACTTGTGTTTTGGAGTTCTACAAACACAAGTGTAGCCATTGTATCTTGGGAGTCGATTTCCGAAATCCGTAGGCACCGTTGCGGGGCAAATTCGACTTAAGGACAAAGAGTCCAACTCTTGCCTCGGCTTTGTCCCTACTTTCTTCTTCTTCTTGTTTGAACTTTCGTTGTCGTTACTCTGTCCAATTTTCGGCTTGGATTTACAAATTTTCATTCTACTTAGTTGCGTCACTATTCACAAATTTCCTCCAACAATCTTAAGTTGAATTTTTTATATTTTATGAAAGTGACAATTTTGTTTGGTTAAACTTGTTAAGTTTAACTTCTTCTTCACTTCTATTTTGTTTTGGTCGATCTTCTGTTTTACGTAAACAGAAATGAATACGGTTCTTAATACCGATAATACTTCGAATAATACTTTGAACATGAGAACTTCTGAAGAAAGTGTTCCTACCGGTGTGATTCCTCCCGTTGTGGATACAACTACTACTAATGTGATTCCTCCGGTTGTGTGTGCCCCTACTATCGTACATTCAAACTTCGTTTCACATGGGGAAAAGCCGGAGAAATTTGTTGGGGTTCATTTCAAAAGGTGGCAACAGAAAATGTTGTTTTATCTCACAACCCTCAACTTGGCGAAATTCTTGAATGAAGATCCTCCTGCCATACAAGAAGGGGAAAACAATAGGGCATCTTTGATTGCTTTGGATGCTTGGAAGCATTCAAACTTCTTATGCAAGAATTATATTCTTAATGGCTTGGACAACGCATTAAACAATGTATATTGCTCCAATAAATCTGCAAAGGAACTATGGGAGTCCTTGGAAAAGAAGTACAAGACCGAAGATGCCGGAACCAAGAAGTTCATTGTGGGAAAATTCTTGGACTACAAAATGGTAGATTCGAAAACCGTCATCAGTCAAGTGCAAGAATTGCAAGTCATACTCCATGACATTCATGCGGAAAATATTTCCGTGAGCGAATCATTTCAAGTGGCTGCAATTATCGAGAAACTTCCACCCATATGGAAGGACTTCAAAAACTATCTCAAGCACAAGCGCAAGGAGATGAACATTGAAGAACTTGTGGTCCGATTGAGGATTGAAGAAGACAACCAAAGTTCAAAAAAATGAGTTGGGAATAGCATACCACAAGCAAAGGCAAATGTGGTGGAATCTAGCAACAACAAAGGAAAGAAAAGAAAGCATTCCGTTGAATCTACAAAGAAGAATGCAAAGAAGTTCAAGGGAAATTGCTACAATTGTGGAAAGGCTGGACATCGCTCGATTGATTGTCGCAAACCTAAGAAGCAATCCCAAGCCAACATTATTGAATCTGTTGTCATATCAAATGGCATGTCGAATATGAATTTATCGGCGGTTGTTTCTAAATGCAACCTTGTTGGGAATCCCATGGAATGGTGGGTTGATACGGGTGCAACCCGTCACATTTGTGCCGATAGAGGAATGTTCACATCATACACTCCAACCGAGGGAGAAAAATTGTTTATGGGAAACTCCTCAACATCCAAAGTGGAAGAAAAAGGAAAAGTTGTCTTGAAGATGACGTCGGGAAAAGAACTTAGCCTCAATAATGTCCTTCACGTACCAGATATGTGCAAGAACCTTGTGTCGGGTTCTTTGTTAAGCAAGAATGGCTTTAAACTAGTCTTTGTATCAGATAAGTTTGTACTTACCAAAAATGATATGTATGTAGGCAAAGGCTATGTAAAAGATGGACTATTCAAAATGAATGTCCTAACTGTTGTACCTAATACTACAATCAATAAAACGTCATCTTCAGTTTATATTCTTGAGTCATGTAATCTATGGCATCATAGATTAGGACATGCAAACTTTAATTCAATATGAAAGTTAATGAATTTAAGTTTACTTCCGAATATGCATTTTAATAATGGAAAATGCAAAACATGTGTAGAGGCAAAAGCGGCCAAAACACCATTTCATTCGGTTGAACGAAACACCTCACCATTAGAACTAATTCACACGAATGTGTGTGATTTGAAGTTCGTACAAACAAGGGGTGGTAAAAAGTACTTCATCACATTCATAGATGATTGTATAAGGTACTGTTATGTGTACTTGTTGAAAAGAAAAGATGAAGCTTTGGAAGTGTTTAAACACTACAAAAATGAAGTTGAAAATCAACTTGGAAAACGAATTAAAATGATTCGTAGTGACAGAGGTGGAGAATATGTTGCACCATTTGAAGAATTTTTTGCAGAATCTGGAATCATTCATCAAACAAAGGCACCATATTCACCACAATCTAATGGAATTGCTGAACGCAAAAATCGAACGTTAAAGGAAATGATGAATGCAATGTTGATTAGTTCGGGCTTACCTCAAAACTTGTGGGGGGGAAGCCATACTTTCTGCAAATCATATCCTAAATAAAATACCACACAAAGATAAGGTTGAATCGCCTTATGAATTATGGAAGTGTCGAAAACCTTCCTACAAATATCTCAAAGTGTGGGGGTGCTTAGAGAAAGTACAAATACCCAAACCTAAAAAAGTTAGGATTGGACCAAAGACAATTGATTGTGTCTTTATTGGATATGCCATCAATAGTAGTGCATATCGATTCTTGGTTCACAAATCCGAAGTACTTGATGTACACGTAGGTACAATTATTGAATCAAGAAATGCGGTCTTCTTTGAAGACATTTTTCCGTGTAAAGAAAAAGAAGTATGTTCAAATAAACGAACATATGATAACATACATGGAAGGATTGATGATCTTCAAGTAAATGAAGAACTGAGACATAGTAAAAGGCAACGAATTCCAAAGACATTCAGTCCAAAATTCGTAACCAATTTACTTGAAAATGATCCTAGGACATTTGATGAAGCAATTCCTCTCCCGAAGCTCCTTTTTGGAAAGAAGCTGTACGCAATGAAATTGAATCCATCATGAGTAACCATACTTGGGAATTGGTTGAACTCCCTCTGGGAAACAAAGCTTTAGGCTGTAAATGGATCTTCAAAAAGAAATTGAAGTCGGATGGATCAATTGATAAATATAAGGCTAGATTAGTAGCCAAAGGGTATAGACAAAAAGATGGACTAGATTTCTTTGATACCTATTCACCCATTACAAGAATTACGTCTATACGTGTCTTGATTGCAATCGCAGCATTGCATAATCTTGAAATACATCAAATGGATGTCAAAACCACGTTTTTAAATGGTGAATTAGAAGAAGAAATCTACATGGAACAACCTGAAGGGTTTGTTGCACCAGGAAATGAAAAAAAGGTGTGTAGACTTGTAAAATCATTGTATGGATTGAAACAAGCATCGAAGCAATGACATGAAAAGTTTGATAAAACTATGTTGTCAAATGGCTTCAAAATCAATGAATGTGACAAATGTGTCTATATTAAAAACACACCTAATGAATATGTAATCATATGCCTATATGTTGACGATATGCTAATTATGGGAAATAACTCCTAAGTCATTTCCTCGACTAAGAAAACGGTAACAAAACATTTTGACATGAAGGATATGGGAGTGGCGGATGTAATATTAGGGATTAAAATCTCTAAGACATCCGATGGTTTGTCATTGTCTCAATCATATTATGTTGAGACTATACTTAAGAAATTTAAGGCGTTTGACGATAAACCGGTTAAGTCACCAGTTGACTTAGGTATTCACTTGGCCAAGAATACTGGTGAGCCCGTATCTCAATTGGAATATTCGCGTGTTATTGGTAGTTTAATGTATATTACCAACTGCACAAGACCGGATATAGCATACATAGTCAACAAGTGGAGTAGATTCACTAGTAATCCAAGTGTTGTACATTGGAAGGCATCAAACCGAGTTCTTAGATATTTAAGACATACGGTTGAATATGGATTACACTACTCAAAATATCCAGCGGTGTTAGAAGGATATACTGATGCAAATTGGATATCTGACACTAAGGATTCAAAATCCACGAGTGGTTATGTATTTACCATTGGAGGTGGAGCCGTGTCCTGGAAATCGTCTAAGCAAACGTGTATTGCTCGATCCACGATGGAATCTGAGTTTATTGCGTTATACAAAGCCGGTGAAGAAGCAGAATGGCTTCGTAATTTTCTTGAAGAAATTCCATGTTGGGAAAAGCCGGTTTCTGCAATTAATATACAATGCGATAATCGGTCGGAAATAGCAAGGGCACAAAATAGTATGTATAATGGTAAGTCTCGACATATCCGTCGAAGACATAATACCATTAAACTGTTAATGTTGAATGGTATAATCTCTATTAACTACGTGAAGTCCAAAAAAAATTTGGCTGATCCTTCGACGAAAGGACTTGCAAGAGATCAAGTATACCATCTTTCGAGGGGAATGGGCCTAAAGCCTATTGAATAGAATTACTATGACGGAAACCCAACATTGTAGATTGGAGATCCCAAGATCTTGGTTCAATGGGACAACTAAGTCATAAATGATTCGGAATAAAGCACTTATTCCCATTCCTAAAATTTAAAGTGCTATGTAAAATGTGTATAAGGATAAGTATACATATATACTTTTAATGATTCATAACCTTAAGATAGAAAGGTATGAGATCACCTATATAAGTGTGAAGTGGGGCCGCTTCTATGAGAATTCGAGGCTTAATTCTCTTAGAGCACTTATGAAACCAAGAGTGTTCCAGGGCCAAAATGGACTCAACCATGAGAACCGAATAGTTTAGATGAGTCATGGTGTTGGTACAGTTGTTTGGTTTTACATGAACGGCTAGATGGTTCAAGACATCGCGTTCACCAACTAGCCTAGTAAATCCGATTGTATTCAACTAAAGAAGGTTCAAGGCCACAAGCTACCTATCTTAATGCTATGACTTGTCTTGTGTACTCCATTTGTTAGAGTCTGCATTCCATTCGCATTGTGTTGTGCATATCGAGGAATTTCCATTCATGTCGGGGATTGTTGGATATTGGTTAAATAAATTGAGAATTGAAAAATCGATTAAAGTGACTTCGTGTCGACTTCGGCTAAATACTCAAAAGCTCGGCTCAATCTATTTAGGAAAAATTGTTTGCCACTTCGCCGCTTCGGGGCGCACAAACGGGGCTCGGGGGCAACACCCCCGAAAGAGAATTTTGATTTCTCTGCATGTATTGAAGAGTATATTGGCATTTCGAAAACCAATATCGGATGAATGAGAAATTACAAAAAATGACGAAAATCAGGTCAAAATATTTGACCGAGCAACCTCATGGTTAGTAAACCGCGCGATCACACGTCAAATTGAATTTCGGTTTTTTTAAATAAAATCGTGCGACCGCACAGTCTGCGGCCGCACTATTGTCCGGCCACAAGGCACCTTTTCATAAAGGTGCATTGTTTGGAAAGGGTGCATGGTTTGGCCTCAACCATTTCGTCCACACCCTTTCATGATCTATAAATAGGACCCTCTGGATGTCCTAATCCTCACAAGTTTGATATGCGAAACATCTCTCATCCTCTCTTCTCTCCAAATCAAATCATTGCATTTGTTATTTTGATTTTCTTCATTTCATCTTTGGAGTACATAAGCCTAAATTTGGTTCGTTGTACTTGTGTTTTGGAGTGCTACAAACACAAGTGTAGTCGTTGTATCTTGGGAGTCGATTTCCGAAATCCGTAGGCACCGTTGCGGGGCAAATTCGACTTAAGGACAAAGAGTCCAACTCTTGCCTCGGCTTTGTCCCTAATTTCTTCTTCTTCTTGTTTGGACTTTCCTTGCCGTTACTCTGTCCAGTTTTCGGCTTGGATTTACAAATTTTCATTCTACTTATTTGGGGTCACTATTCACAAATTTCCTCCAACAATATTTAATTTGTATCTCAAATTAACAATTTTGTAAGTATAATTGTTGTTAATTTGATTTTATTACGTATATGCCGATTATATATATATATATATTTGGTGATGCGCATATTCAGGTTACTGTAGGCCACGTCCTGGTTAGTGCAGGCCACGACCTGCAGTAGCCTGGGTCATTGCAAGTCACGTCCAGGTGACTGTAGGCCACGACGTGTAGTGGTCTGGGTCATTGCAGGCCATGACCTGCAGTGGTATGGGTCATTGCAGACCACATCCAGGTAAGTACAAATCACGACCTCCAATGGCATGATCATTGCAGGTCATATAAATATCACCTGTATCCATTTACATATACAGTTCTCATTAGCAGTAAGCAATATAGTGTATCGCGCTACACCAAATTGGTCAACTTGGTACTATGCAACAGTACAGTCCTTTTAGCAAAACGTAATATTAAATGTTTAATTAAAAAAAAAGGCGTTTCGTTTTCTTTCCCAGCTAGGCTTCGCGGGAAAATCATCCGGGAAGAGGTAACCTTTTTTTTTATTGTTAATAAGTGATATTTTCTTTCATTGTTGGATTTTTTTAAAATTTTAAATTTTTTTTTTATTTTTCATAATAATTATAATAATCACACTGCTTTAGTTTATTTTTTTTTTGGCTGGAACAGATAAAGTGCACGTTAAAGTTATAGAAGTTTTTCAAGGGCGACTTGATCTTTGAAATAACATTTCTGCAATCAGAAACTTGTGTCAAAAATGGTAAGACTTGTGCCATTTCACTTTGTATATATTTGTTTTTATTTCGACGTGGATTGTAAATTTAGGATTTTATTAATTAATTTAATGTGTATAATTTGATCTAATACTCATTAAAAAATTTGAGGTGTATGTGCCTTCCTATGGAAATTGGTATTGGAGTTTCAATATGACTTCCTAATTTTTTCACATGTTGGATATATAGCATGACAATGTGACATATGTCCTTTTCTTTTCAATTGTAAGAATCATAATTTATGTCATTGATTGTTTGTGAATATCATATCCTGAGGGAATTTGAATGATTCATTAAGAGTAGCTTTGCGCAATGCTTTTAAACGGTGGCCTGTTTGCCACGTGAACACGGTGTTATTTGATCTTAGTAAGAACATAAATGAGATCAATATGACGAAAGAATTTGAAAATGTGCAATTCTCACCTAATATTAGTTCACGTGGAGGAATTATTTTTTATAGCTTACGCCCCGTTTAATTATTTCTCATACCTTGTGTACATTTATTAGATGTGTTGGGGAATAATTCCATTTTTGACCTTTCAAAAAACTTGTCCATGTCTTATTTCATGTTAGACGTTGCTTATTCATGGGATAAGTTTTTATAACATATAGTTATTGGGATACAAATGTGGGAACAGAGCTGCCCTTTACCATTAGGGCATTGTTCTAATCCAAATCCAATTATTTTAAAATAATTGCATTAATTCATAGGGTTTAATATGTTTATATATAGAGTTTGCATTTCATATCAAATACCTTACTTTCCTTATTTTGATGTTTTAGAATATTGGCTACTCAGTATTAATTAAAAAGGAACTTTTAAATTCAATGTATTTCTATCTTGTTTGACATATGTCTACCCCTTCCAACAAAATTCTCAATTCTTTATTTTTACAATTGGAAATTACCTTCCTCTTCCCACTCCATAACTCTCCGAAATCCCAGCCCCACTTCCACCTCGCCTCTATTGCAGAGGTGGGGTAGCGTGAAGGTGATGGAAGAGGAGGTAATAAGAGGGGGATTGATATTACATCAATTACTCCAATTCATGGTCAAAAGGATACTACTATTTATAGTAAAGGAAATCAAGTTTCTAATCAATAGGCCAAAGCGATAATAAGGGGAATAGCAATAATATAACTTTTGGAGGCTTCCATGACAATCGAGTAGCAAGCGTTCCTTCTGTGAAGCTTCTAAGCAACTTGGATCCTTTACTAAATGAATCTTCTTTTGTGAAGTACCCAAGTAATTCAATGATAGAGAGTGGCTCTAAGAAGAAGGAAGAGAAGACAACTAAAAAGATCCCTTCAAACAACTTCCCTGCAAATGTTAAAATTTTATTATCAACTGGTATACTTGAAGGAGTTCCTGTGAAGTACATTTCGTGGTCAAGGGATGTGAGTTCTAATGTTCCTTTTTTCTTCCATTCCATTCCTTGTATTTTTATTTTATTTTATTTTATTTTTTTACACCACAATATATTTTTCATGCAGAAAAGTCTCCGAGGAGTGATAAAAGGCACTGGTTATTTGTGTGGCTGCAAGGTGTGCAATCTTTCCGAAGTAAATGTTACTGATAATTCTCATTGATAGTTCCATTGGATGTCCTCACACAGCCTACTAACATTTATCTCCCAACTTATATTATGCAGCCCATTAATGCATATGAGTTTGAGCGCCATGCTGGTAGCCAGACCAGACACCCGAATACTCACATTTACTTTGAGAGTGGGAAAAGCATTCATGCTATTGTCCAAGAACTGAAGAGTTCCCCTCAGGACATCCTATTTGCGAGAATTGAAAATGTGACTGGTTCTCCTGTAAACCAGGAAAATTTCATTACTTGGAAAGGTGAGATTTTTTGCTAACTCAAAAGAAGTTTGGTGCTGTCATTTATCTCTCAAATGATTAATATTCTTTTCTATATCTGTATCTGAGACATTCTTTCCTTTCTTTTTCTTCTCAGCTGCATATCAAGCTGAAAGCCTCGATCTTCAGGGTATCAATGCGAAGGATGAAGTGGTCATGCATCCTAAGTGATGATATCTCTTGTGTCTAGCTAAAGAACGTGAATGATAATTGTGGTGATAAGAAATGCCCTCCGGAAAAGGTGTTATGATATTTACCTGTAATACCAAGATTTAAACGTTTGTTTATCAATGCAAATGATGCAAAGAACTTTCAGTGGCATGCCGATGGGAGAAAAGAAGATGGAAAACTAAGACACGTGGCTGATTCTCCTAAATGGAGGAATATTAACAGGTTGTTTCCCGAGTTTGGGGGCGAAGATAGAAATCTTAGGCTGGGACTAAGTGCAGATGGGATGAACCCACACGGTAATATGAGTAGTCGACATTGCACTTGACCTGTTCTTTTGACGATTTACAATCTTTCTCCTTGGTTATGTATGAAGCGCAAGTATATCATGTTATCTTTGTTAATATCAGAACCCAAACAACCGGGGAATGACATAGATGTTTATCTAGTCCCGCTAATTAAAGATTTAAAACTGTTGTGGGATGAAGACATGTCTGTATTTGATGCATATAATCAGATGAATTTCACCTTACGTGCTATGATATTTTGCACCGTAAATGATTTTCTAGCTTATGGTAACTTGTCGGGTTATACTAACAAAGGACCTAAAGCTTGTCCCGTTTGTGAAAATGACATGATTGATCTTTGGTTGAAAAACTGCAAGAAAAATGTCTATATGACTCGTAGAAGATTTCTCCCTACTGACCACCGTTATCGCAAGAAGAAAAAGCCATTCAATGGAAAAATCGATGCTCGAACAGCTCGCTTACCATTAACATGAGGTGAGATATATGAACGAGTTAAAAATTTTGATGTTTCGTTTGGAAAAACGTTTAATCCTCCTCAGAAGAGTCTTTGGAAGAAAAGTTCCATATTCTGGGATCTACCTTATTGGCAACACTTATCTGTAAGGCATTGTCTTGATGTAATGCACGTGAAGAAAATTTTTTTTTATAGCATCATTGGGACATTGTTGAACATTCCAAGAAAGACGAAAGATGGTATTAAAGTCAAGAAGGACATGGTAGAAATGGGGATAAGGGATCAATTAGCACCGCAAGAGTCGGAAAAGCATACTTATTTACCCCCAGCTTGCTGTACTTTGTCGAGAAAAGAGAAAACAAGTTTTTGTGAGTTCCTGTATGCAATTAAGGTTCAATCTAGGTACTCATCAAACATTAAAAGTCTTGTGTCGATGAAGGACTTAAAATTGGTTGGTATGAAGTCTCATGATTGTCATGTCTTAATGCAACAATTGTTACCAATTGCAATTCGAGGCATTCTCCCAAAACATGTTAGACAAGTCATTATAAAACTTTGTTTTTTTTTAATGCAATTTGCAGGAAAGTTGAGGACCCGGAGGCGTTGGATGATTTGGAGGCCGATATTGTTATCACTCTATGTCAATTTGAAATGTATTTTCTGCCATCATTTTTTGACGTTATGGTGCACTTACTTGTTCACTTGGTGAGAGAAATTAAGATTTGTGGTCCAGTATTCTTGAGGTATATGTATCCATTTGAGTGATACATGGGTACATTGAAAGGATATGTGAGAAATCGATTTCGACCTGAAGGCAGTATCATTGAAGGTTATGCTACTGAGGAGGCTATTGAATTTTGTATTCATTACTTGGATGACATTGAGAATATTGGTGTTCCTGAATCTCGGCATGATGGAAGACTTGAAGGTAAAGGTACTATTGGATGCAAGTCAATCGTCCCCAATGTTGAATTGCGAGATAAAGCACACCTCCTTGTATTACAACACCTTCCTGAAGTTCATCCATATTTGGACGAGCATATGTCCATCATAAGGCAGCTGAATCCTTCAAAATTTGAAAGGTGGATAACTAATGAACATAATCATTCATTTGCAAAATGGTTCAAAGATAAAGTCATGAAAGAATTGTCACAAACGTCGAATACCATTGTTGAAATGGTAAAGTGGTTAGCTTATGGTCCTAGCACGATTGTGAGGTCATATGAAGAATATGACATTAATGGGTTTACGTTTTACACTAAACGTCAAGATGATAAGAGTGCGGTGCAAAACAGTGGAGTGACACAAGTAGCACTATTAAGAGATTTTTCAAATGCTAAAGATACCATGCCAGTAGATGCCTCGATGTCCTATTATGGTATCATTGAAGATATTTGGGAACTTGGTTATAGGGAGTTCAAGTTTCCTCTCTTCCAATGTAAATGGGTTGATAACCAACGGGGTGTTCGGATGGATGAATTAGGATTCACTATGGTGGATTTCAGACGATTGGGTTATCTAGACGAGCCATTCATACTTGCATCACAAGCCAAACAGGTATTTTATGTTCTTGATCCTGCCGATACTAAGTGGTCAGTCGTCCTTCAAGGTATGAGATGCATTGTTGGGATTGGTGATGTAGTAGATGAAGAAGATTATGATCACTTTGATGAAACCCCTCCATTTTCTGTCGGTATACAAGGGAGTGCAACTTTAGATGAAGATAACATTGAATCAAATTATATGCATTGGTATCATGAAGAAGGATTATGGATTGACCGTCGTTCCTGATTATTAATTGTGTGAGTTTATTTACACAGTCTTTGCTTATAACTTTCTTTTATTTTTCATATATGCTCTATACATTGTTAATAATTTCATTTGTGATTTTGATAACAATAATTTGATATATATATATATATATATATATATATATATATATATATATATATAATAATACGTTGTTATATGTGTAGGTACGTTCATAGTGGTCTCAATATGATGACCGAGTCTTCATCATGTTCAAATGATCATCGTACTACCACCACAAAAAGGACTAGAGGGCCAACAAAACATGAAGAACGCTAGGAAAGTGAATGTCATCGAGTTCGATGAAAATCATAGGCCAATCAGACCAGGCAAGGGGAACTTCAAACATTATGTCAGGTGTTTGGCCCGTATTCACGTTGACATAAATATCAGTGATTGGCACAAGGTTGATCCCAGCCTTAAGGACATGATGTGGGAAGAAATAAAAGTACTATCACTTCATACATGGTTAATTGATAACGTTTCGTAATTTTTTTTATCACATCGCATATTATATTCGTCTTTCAGATGGAGTTCAACATCCCCGATGACGCAGCCAAAAAAAGGGTGTTGAAAGTTGCGGGGATGCGATGGAAAGATTTCAAGACTCGGCTGATTCACGATTATATTATACATGACCTCCCGAAATATACATCTCCTACGCAGCTTTACGATTTTATAACTGAAGAACAATGAGACTCATTCAAGAAAGAACGCTAGACTGAGAACTTTAAGGAATATATATTTAAATGTACGCATGTGATTTATTGAGTTGAAAATTAAATACTTGATGTGACATTTTTTCGAAAAAAGTAAGAAGGCCAGGGATGCTCAATTGTGAAACAAGCATCCACATTATATGGGCTCAACTGGTTATGCGGGGATGAAGCCACAGTGACTAGTCAGTGACCCACTGTCTTCTAGTTCTTCACGCGACATGATTAGCTCGTCAATTGTAAGTGATGATCGAAGTTTAGATTGGATTCGAGCTAGATCTAAGAAGAAAGAAGACGGAAGTTATTACATCCCCAACGAGAAAACGAGGGGGTGTTTGATAAAATTGTAAGTATATCATGATTATTTTTTCATAATTTAAATTCAAATTTACTTAAATACATACTTATATTTATGTTTCATTTTTCTGTTAATAGGTTGAAAAAACTGAGCAGTCCACGAAGGGGACATTTGTGGCAAGTAGACATCATGATATTTTAAGTGAAGCCCTTGGTTAAGCCGGATCACTCCGGTAGGGTGAGGGGGGTATGGCGTCTATGTGACCACAAGGGATGTTTACGACAGGCCTGATGATTACATTAGACGTTCGTGTGGGGTCGTCTAAGTAGACGATATTAAGGAGATGATCAGGTCAGAGACGGAGGATAGTATTGCCGAGGGGATCAGGCATCAGACCATGTTGGAGATCCAGAGTAAATTCGATACTATGCAGAGGGAGTACCATATTATGCAGACTAAATACGATGCTATCCTCCAGTGCCTGGGCTTAAATGTTGAGGCCGAGGTGGACGTAACTCCACAGTCCTGACCACCAACTCACAGTAGTTGCCACTCCGTGGATCCAGATCCATTTCATGGACTTCAGGTATTTAATGTTAAGTTATTTAGAGTTTTTAACATTATTTAAGTTATTTCAACTGGAAGTTGCTACATATATGTTTAATGATGTTGTACAATAGAAGCCGACTCCTTGTCGTCTCGCCATAAGTCTTAATGGTGAGAAACAAATAGTAGCGAGCAGGATGGTTTATCCAACCGGACCCGACACAGTGGTGCATCATCAACCTTTTTGGCTTGATCTTCCTAAGGTGTCCATTGACAAAATTGTCGATGGTGTAGAAGCGTTTTGTATTCCAGTGCCATCTCAATACCACACCACAGTGGGGGAAGCTATTGGAAGCTTCTTTCAATGGCCCAAGGAGTTGGTGATTTTTGGAGAGGTCCAAACATTTAGTTATATAAAAGTTTCTGTCAATATTAATTTCTTTTAAATTTTTATAACAACTGAAGATGATAAAAATTATCTTGTTGTAGAAAGAGGCACCACAACATGCAAAAAAATTGAACGAAAGAAAAACACCCCAAAGTTTCAAAATGTCATCCACACAGCGACCTGCGATTGTTGACGATGAGACGTTGCAAGGTCTGGGTGATGATTGTAAAATGTTACACACTCTGGTCATTCAATTGCCTATTGGTGATGACTTCTACCAGGTGCCTATTGATGCTGCCGTGTTCAATTTTGCATTCGAGGATCGTTTTTATGTTACATTCGAACACATCACCGACTTGCTTACGATGCAATGGTTGGATACATCTATCTTACAAGTGTTTTCATTGTAAGACTTCTGATCAAAAATTATAACTTCAATTTAAATCATTATTTTATTTCTATTTATTGGTATTATTATTTTTTAGGTACCTCCATGAGTTGTGTCAGGAATACGGTATTGAATCGATTGGATTCATGTCTTCGACACACATTGAATCGGTTTCAGTAAGAACAAATGCAAATGGTGTTATAATTTACTTGGCCAGCACCATGAAGGCAATGAAAACTAAGAAATTCATTCTATCACCGTATTTTCAGGAGTAAGACCATTGATATCCTCTAATTTTTAACCTAATTTGAATGATAGGAATTTAAAGTTGTATTTACACGTTCATAATACGTAGAAATCACAGGATGTTGCTAGTTATTTCTCCTGAGAAGAATACGATGTACAGTCCTTTTAGCAAAACATAATATTAAATGTTTAATTAAAAAAAAAAAGCATTTCATTTTCTTTCCCAACTAGGCTTCGCGGGAAAATCATCCGGGAAGAGGTAACCTTTTTTATTATTATAAAAGAGTGATATTTTCTTTCATTGTTGGATTTTTTATTTATTTTTATTTTTTATTTTTCATAATAATTATAATAATCACACTGCTTTAGTTTATTTGTTTTGGCTGGAACAGATAAAGTGCACGTTAAAGTTATAGAAGTTTTTCAAGGGAGACTTGATCTTTGAAATAACATTTCTGCAATCAGAAAATTGTGTCAAAAATGGTAAGACCTGTGCCATTTCACTTTGTATATATTTGTTTTCATTTCGACGTGGATTGTAAATTTAGGATTTTATTAATTAATTTAATGTGTATAATTTGATCTAATACTCATTAAAAAATTTGAGGTGTATGTGCCTTCCTTTGGAATTTTGTATTGGAGTTTCAATATGACTTCCTTATTTTTTCACATGTTGGATATATAGCATGACAATGTGACATATGTCCTTTTCTTTTCAATTGTAAAGAATTGTAATTTATGTCATTGATTGTTTGTGAATATCATATCCTGAGGGAATTTGAATGATCCATTAAGACTAGCTTTGCGCAATGCTTTTAAATGGTGGCCTGTTTGCCACGTGAACACGGTGTTATTTGATCTTGGTAAGAACATAAATGAGATCAATATGACGAAAGAATTTGAAAATATGCGATTCTCACCTAATATTAGTTCACATGGAGGAATTATTTTTTATAGCTTATGCCCCGTTTAATTATTTCTCATACCTTGTGTACATTTATCAGATGTGTTGGGGAATAATTCCATTTTTTACCTTTCAAAAAACTTGTCCACGTGTTATTTTGTGTCAGACGTTGCTTATTCATGGGATAAAGTTTTATAACATATAGTTATTGGGATATGATGCTGTCAAAAATCCTAACCTTGACGTGGTAGGATCTGATGATATTTGATTGCTGGAAAATATCAATGAACTCGCCTTGAATTAGTTTTCTGGAAAAAGATAGAGAGAATATATAACTAGAATGTATGTAATGAATTGTGAATGAATATATGTGATCAAATAAGTTGTGTTTATAGGGCTGAAAAAACCCATAACTTCCTTTTTTAAAGGAATGAGTCCTTTTCGCTATAAACTTACCTTTTGGGTGGAGTTCTAATCTTATAAGAATTGTACTTCCTCTTTTTCAGGATGATTCCTTATAGGTTATGTTTTATTCCGAGGGCCCAAGAAGGTGGCCCATTGATAAAGCCCATAAACGGTGAACACCCGGAATCCCGAAGTGGCTGGGCTAGACCGGGCATGCTTCCCACTATGGATATAGGACTTGATTAAGTTGGGCATTTCTGGGCTGGGATGGTCATAAGGTCAAGCATACACCCCCGCCTGAGAAAACCTATAAAAGATAAGCTAGCTGGCCGAGATTAACAAAGCCTGGGATATAAGGCCGACCTGTTTATCGAGATGGGCCGACCTGGTGAGCTCCCTTCATAGGTCCATACTGACAATCCCGGAAAGTAGCACGATCAATGGCCCCCGTGCATCAGGGATCGGAGATTGGTGCCTGAATGCAATTAACTCCTGAAAGCTGTCACCTTTATTAATGACGTGTTTTGCCAACTGTTTTGTCCTTTGTTTTACTCATCATCATTAATACCACACTACTGGATTGCCGCCACATGTCAAAAATGAGTGGCGGGATTTCAAAAAATTTCCCGCCTTTTTCCTCTTATATATATGTGGTCCCAATCCTCTCATTCTTTTCACTTTAAAATTTTAGTAAAAACCAGACAAATCCTCGAGCGCCTAACACGAGCTAAAAACTCCAAGCACGACCTTTAGGTAATCACGACCTCTCCCGACGTTAATTTTATTCCGTAATTTACTCATTAGGAAAATGGTCAGGCAAGTGAATACCAGCGGATTTGGTATTCTCGTCCCCTTTTCCATGCTCTTTATCGTATTTCTTTATGTAGTGCCCCAGGAAGCCCCTTTTTATGAGGGCTTCTATCTCCTGTTTTAATGTTCTGCACTCATCCGTGGTATGGCCCGGGCTCTTGTGAAAGTTACAATACTTATGTCGATTCTTTTCGTCGATTTTCCCCTTGATAGGCTTTGGTCATCGCAAATCTTCACGTCCTTTGATTTCCATGTGAATGTGGGATCGAGGTGTGTTTAGAGGAGTTAAACTCTGATGCTCGTTGTTATTCCCCTTCAAGTTAGTTCGGGAATAATTCTTCTCATCTTCTTGACTTGACCTTTTATTCCTCTGCCTTGTTGATTCCCGAACCAACAAAAGTGTTTCCTCCATGTTTATGTACTTCTCTGCTCTTCTGAGAAGCTCTGTTACATTTGAAGGGGAATAGCAATAATATAACTTTTGGAGGCTTTCATGACAATCGAGTAGCAAGCGTTCCTTCTGGCAGGCTTCTAAGCAACTTGGATACTTTGCTAAATCAATCCTCAGCTCAATCTTCTTTTGTGAAGTACCCAAGTATAAATTCTTTTTCATCATGTATTTCAATGACAGAGAGTGGCCCTAAGAAGAAGGAAGAGAAGACAACTAAAAAGGTCCCTTCAAACAACTTCCCTGCAAATGTTAAAATTTTATTATCAACTGGTATACTTGAAGGAGTTCCTGTGAAGTACATTTCGTGGTCAAGGGATGTGAGTTCTGATGTTCCTTTTTTCTTCCATTCCATTCCTTGTATTTTTATTTTATTTTATTTTTTTACACCACAATATATTTTTCATGCAGAAAAGTCTCCGAGGAGTGATAAAAGGCACTGGTTATTTGTGTGGCTGCAAGGAGTGCAATCTTTCCGAAGTAAATGTTACTGATAATTCTCATTGATAGTTCCATTGGATGTCCTCACACAGCCTACTAACATTTAGCTCCCAACTTATATTATGCAGCCCATTAATGCATATGAGTTTGAGCGCCATGCTGGTTGCCAGAACAGACACCCGAATACTCACATTTACTTTGAGAGTGGGAAGAGCATTCATGCTGTTGTCCAGGAACTGAAGAGTACCCCTCAGGACATGCTATTTGCAAGAATTGAAAATGTGACTGGTTCTCCTGTAAACCAGGAAAAATTCATTACTTGAAAATGTGAGATTGTTTGCCATCTCAAAAGAAGTTTAGTGCTGCCATTTATCTCTCAAATGATTAATATTCTTTTCTATATTTGTATTTGAGATAATATTTCCTTTCTTTTTCTTCTCAGCTGCATATCAAGCTGAAAGCCTCTATCTTCAGGGTATCAATGCGAAGGATGAAGTGGTCATGCATCCTAAGTGATGATATCTCTTGTGTCTAGCTAATGCGCATGTAGATGGATGGTGTGCATGAGCCATCTTAGTTTGGAAAATTGGATTTTTAGATGATGAGTGCTAATTGCTGAATTATGATTTAAACGTAGTTACACTATACATTTTCTTATTTTCTTTGATAAGATATTTTGTCTGTTAAAAAATAAATGGATTTATACCAAAGTAAAATTGTTATTACTTATTAGAAGTAGATTTTATTTTTTGTAATCCGTGAAAAATTGGGGTTAATTTCTTTCCGCGTCTCCAAAATATCATGAGCTTGAAAGCATTGGTTTTGAATCCCTTCATTGAGGTAGTCTTTCAGGAATTATGTCATAGTTAGAACTGCAATTAGTAAGCAGGGTAAACTTCAATTGTATGTCATGTACGTGTATCTACTTGAGACATAAGAGAATATGGTGCATTGCATTCAGCATTAGTTCACTCTTGTAGTTTGTCAAATTTGTGTGATGCTTCTTTACATGGCACTGGTACAAAATTACCCAAAAAAAATAACATATTAGCGTCGTTTTTCTCAAAAAACGAAACCTCAAAAAACGCGGTGGCAAAATTGTAAATAAAAATTTAAAAACAGGGTGGGTTCTTTAGTAAGAACCGACGCCGGGTTTTGGGCCCAATTAAGATCGTCAGTTCTAAAAAGAAACCGATGCCGTAAGTAAGGGCGTCGGTTTTTTAGTATTATAGGCGTCGGTTCTTGCTAAAGAAACCGATGCCGTTTACGTAAAGGCGGCGGTTCCTTTAACCGCCGCCTTTAAGTTAACTATTTCAAGTATTTTAGGTAGGTTTCAGCTGTAAACAGGCTCTTTCGTCCCCGCCCAAGCCCGTTCACCCCTCTCCTCTCCGTCGCCACCACACCACGACAAGCCGTGCAACTCCGGCGCCGGCATCACAGCTCTCCCCCGCCGTGTCTCCTCCCGAAACCGTATCCAAGCTCTTTCGTCCCCATGCTTGTTCACCCCTCTCCCCGTCGTCGCCACCATCACCACGACAAGTCGTACAACTCCGGCGTCGACACCTTCTCTTTCTCTTTCCTCAGCGCGCGAGCCTCTCTTTTCTCTTCCTCATCGCGAGTCCTTTTTTCTTCTCGCTCCGTCGCGCACCACCCCCACCCCGCTCCCCTCTGTTCTCCCTTCGTGCGCCACCCCCGTCCCTCCCCCATCCCCACGTTCATCCGTACCCTAGCCGGCACCTCCGCCAGCAGCCACCGTCCCACGCCGCAGGGCCCACCACCAACAAGGTAATTTTTCATATTTTAAGTTTAAACTAGTTTGTTCATTTTGTTAGTTTATAATTGAATTTATTGTTTATGATTTAATCTGTTTATTGATTTTAATGAACTTATTAGTCTTGTTTGAATTACGAATTTAGATTATTGATTTTAAGTTAGTAGATTTATAAATTCAATTTTTAAATTATTGAAGTTTTATTTAAATTATAGAATGTTAATTTTATTTTAGTAATGATTGTAAGATATTTATAAGTGAATTATTTGAGATGTTTTGCACTTGTTGGATGTTTTGGTGAGTTGAGATGATTATGTTGTGATGATATGGAGATAACAGCGTATATAGTGAATAATTAAAAGGCTAAAAATGTTTGAGATTTTAACATGTTGAGGTTGAGTATTTTTAGACTAGATGATAATGTTGAAGTTTGACTGGACTTTTGTTTGAGTTTTGAATATGTTGAAGTTAAATATTTTAGTTTTATTGTGGCATTTTGATTTCCCCTACAGGCTAGTTAATTCCAATTTATAAGGGAAATTCTGTCAAAATTTTCGTAAGATTTTATAAATAAAAATGTATAATAAATTAAGGTAATTTCATTCGTATTAACACATGGTGAATATCTTGATATATGTGTCTTGAATTAGTTACAGATAAGTGATGATTGTGAGATATTTATAATTGAATTATTTGAGAAATCTTGTACTTGTTGGATGTTTTGGTGAGTTGAGATTATTATGTTTTGTTGATTTGGAGATATGAGCATATATAGTGAATAATTAAGATGCTAAATATCTTCGAGTTTTTAAAATGCTGAGGATGCATATTTTAGACTACATGATAACGTTGAAATTCGACTGGAGGACTGTTTGAGTTTTGAATATGTTGAAGTTAAATATTTTAGTTTTATTGTGGCATTTTGATTCCCCCTACAGGTTGGTTATGTCCAATTTGTAGCGGAGATTCTGTCAAAATATTTGTAAGATTTTATAAATAAAAATGTAAATAATAAATTAAGGTAATTTCATTCGTATTAACACATGATAAATATCTTGATATATGTGTCTTCAATTAGGTACGGATAAGTAATGATTGGGAGGTATTTATAAGTGAATTATTTGATATGTCATCTAACAGATGACCCCCACTCATTGATGATGCAACGTTACAACGTCTGGGTAATGATTGTAAGATGTTACACTCTCTTGTCCTTACACTTCCTGTTGGTACAGACTACATCCAAGTGCCTCTAGACGCGAATGTGTTTTATCACACGGACGGTGAAAGTTTTTATGTTACGATCGACGACATCACCGACTTGCTCTCAATGAAATGGCTGAATGTATCTATCTTGCAAGTATTCATAATGTAAGATTCTGAACACACATTTATGTCTTTCATTTAAATTTTCATTTTATTTTTATTCATTGGTTATTATTTTTAGGTTCCTTCATGGGTTGTGTGAGAAAATTGGTGTTCAGTCAATTGGATTTATGTGTCCATCGCAGATTGCGTCGATCAAAGTTAAAACACATGTAGAAACTGTTGTGAGTTACATGGCTGAAACAATGAATACACTGAGATCCAAGCAATTCATTTTAGCGCCGTACTATCAGGAGTAAGATCATTATTATTGTTTATGTATTTCTTTAGTTATTTAAAGAATACTTACACATTCATAATACGTAGGAATCATTGGGTGCTGCTTGCAATATGTTGTGAAGCTAATACTGTGTACTTCATAGATTCATCACAATCATGTAGGCGTAACATAGAAATCAAGCCATCATTGAATATGTAAGTAATTATTGCAGTGTTCAAACTTTTGTGTTTAGTGCATTGTAGATAAGTTGGGTTACTTTCTTGGAATAATCGTAAAGAGTTTGAGGTGAAATTGATGTGTTTGTGTTGTGATTATGATAATTGTTAGGATAATTTTCAATAATATATAGGTATCTATACAGGTTGGTTACGTTCAATTTATAAGGGAGACTCTGGAAAAATTTATGTAAGAATTTTGAGTTTTATTATTATTTTTATAGCTTATTCATATTTATTGAAACTTTAGGGCCTTTCGAGCATTTTGGTCATTAGAGGCAAGAGGGCAACATCCAATGTAAATTGGAAAAAGATCTCGGTATGAAAACTAGAATTTTATAAGTTGCTACAAATTCTCAAATTAGTTTAATATATATTATTAATAGTAGTTTTAATTTGAAATATTCAAATTTCAGTGTCCTCAGAAACCTGGAGGACATGAGTGTGGCTATTATGTTATGAGAAACATGTTCGAGATAGTCACAGTCCATTTTCAACTTACTTCTCTACACGAGGTATAAGTTATTGATGATAGTTGTGTAATTATGATTTATGTAATTGTAATAATAAATATTAATTCTTATTAATTATTTTTAGGCATTTCAAGAATTTTATTCAACAGAGGAAATTGACGAGGTTCAGAATTTATGGGCCAAATACTTCTTCGAAGAGTGCATGTAAATTTGGCTCATTTTTTGTTAACATGTACAAATTTTTTAACAATATTGTGAATACAAAATTAATTATTTCGAAATTCTGTTTATTGAGCTATTAAATTTTGTTTTGCATTCCTCGATTATTTATTTGTTTAAGATAATTAGTTGGTGTATGTGATTGTTATATAGTGTATCTATATTGAAAATATAAATAAACGAATAATTTTTTTAAAAAAAAATTCTTACTGAAAGGCATCGGTTTTTGTCGAAAACCGACGCCTTTCGTCATATAAAAGGTATTGGTTGTTAATTAATAACCGACGCCTTAAATTAATATAAGGCGTCGACGCCTTAAAGTATACAGTTTTAGCGTCACTACTATAGGCGTCTCCTGTACAACCGACGCCTTTTTCGCTTTACAACCGGCGCCTTTGACTCTTATTTTACTAGTGTGATCAAAATATTATTTGTAGGTGATATCAAATTTCCCCAATTCTACTGCCCATTTCATCAACCGGCCAAACGTTTTAGGTTTTCTATAGGGTCTGACGAAGTGGAAGATTTGTTGTGTACTTCTAGTGCATGTTCAAGAAAGTAATGTCCTAATTTGATTGAGCTCATGATCAATGTGTAGGCCAACTTTTCTATGGGTGCAAATCTTTTTTGCCCGTCTTTCAATGCTTAGATGATATAGTATATTAGGTGTTGGATGCCTTCCACAGAGTCTTTACAATTACTATTCTCTTCTTTTTTTTTTTCCTTTGATAAGATATTTAGTCTGTTAAAATAAATGGATTTATACCAATGTAAAATTGCTATTACTTATTAGAAGTAGATTTTATTTTGTGAAATTCGTGAAAATTTTGGGTTATATATATCTACTTGAGACCGAACAGAATATGGTGCATTGCATTGAACATTAGGTCACTCTTCTAGTTTGTCAAATTTGTCTGATGCTTCTTTCCGTGATGAGCAAAATATTCGGCTATGAATTCTACTAGGGCTTGTCCTTTGATTGCTTCCTCGATTGGTAGGTGCTGTAAAATTAATTCTCCAATCCCACAACCCATTTCATTGACCTTCCGCACATTTCAGGCTTGTGTAAGGTCTGACGAAGTGGAAGATTTATTGAGTACTTTTGTGTTGGTCAATGTTCACTGATATCTCGTGATGCGAGATATCCCCGCAAGTGTACAAGTCATGAGAAGTAATATAGTTGACCTTAGAGTTCGGATTATCATCCCACAGAGACTGCTATTAATTACCGAAATATTTTAGTTCGAAACTTTATTTGAACGAACAAATGAATTTGAGGTTTTAAACTAAAACTAAACAATTAAACTAATAAATTTAAAATTGCAGAAATGTTTTGTTTTCAAAGAAGATTGTAAAATAGTTGGAATTCACGAATTCACATAGACGATTAAATCAATTCCAATTCCAGATTTTATTTTCTAAATATGCGTTCGATCGAATTCACTAATTCAAATTGAGATTCCTCTCTCGAGTTTAAATCTTTCTACCTAAATAAGTCAACATTGTATCTCTACAGCGGGTCTGAATATTCCTTACCTAGATGCATTACACACAAGAATTCACATACGATCGCACTAATCACAAGAGTATATCTCTATCTCTCGTTCAATTACCGGATTTACTACCCAGATCTATGTTATTAACTCACCTCTCGGATTATGGAAATAACACACAAAATCATGAAAGAGTGGCCAGTTCATTCACGCATTAAACACAATAATAAATCAACACATGCATTGAAGTGTTAAAACAAGGAATATGGAATTAAAATAATTAACTAGGCTACATCGTTCATCCCAACATTAAAATTAGTTACACATCATTATGAAATAACAAAAAAAGTAAAAATAAACGTTCATTGAAAAACAATATAAAGAATGAAAATCTTGCACCAAGTTTTTATTCTTCAATTGTCTTCAATTTGCGTCCCTCTGCAATGCTTGAATCTCCAAGGAATTGATGATGAAATCTCTGTTGTTGCTCGTTCTATGGAGAGGCAAAGGTCCTATTTTCGTGCCTAATGAGTTGTATTTATAGGTTTTTGGAGAAAACCTAGGTAAAAAAGCCCAAAGCCTGTTAAAAATCACGAGAAAAATCTGATCTGCGGCCCAGTCTAATAACTGCGCTATCGCTCAGGCACATTTCCGGCGATCGCGTGGTAATGCCTTTTAGCCTCGGGTTATGATTTTGCACCTTCGTGCGATCGCGTGGTAATTGTCTAGTGATCGCGATTTCCATCTTTCCTCAGATGTGTAAGTTGGCCCCCGACTTTTAATTGAACCTTCAATCCCCAACTTTCAATTGTTGCGATTTAGTCCCCAAACTTTATATTCTTCTTGAATTTATCAATTAAGCTCTCAATTCCTTCAATTGGGACCTCCAACCTCTGATTTGTTCACTTGAGCACCATGGACTTTCCCGGTTGATGTCACATATCTCTCACTCACTTAATTAAGCTCCAATTACCATCCAATATTGTTGTTTTTACATTAATTGCTTCATTCTTCTTTGATTGGGACATTTTCTGAAAAGTAAACAAATAAACACAAATTAAGGAGCATATATTCTAAAACGACAATAATTTCTTCTAATTTAGACATACAGATAAGTGTATAAAACACACTTATCAGCCAACTTTCCCATAGGTGCATATATATCTTAGTCCCGCGTCATTAAATCCTTAGCTGATCTATCACTTACGACGTATGCTCCTCATCTGGTTTGTACACGAGGATCTGACTTTAGGCGTCGGTTCTTATTTAAAACCGACGCGAGAAACCTTTATATTTTCCCCGCGTAACATTCATAACTTCACTCTCGCGCCTCACTCTCTCTCTCTTCTTTGGTCTCTCTCTCTTTTTCCTCCACTCTCCACCATCGACCCCTACCACCACCGAGCCGCCACCCGCGACGTGCCTCCACCATCGCCGCCACCTCCACTGCCCGGCGCCACCTCTGACCACCACCTCCTCCTTCATTGTAAGATCCACTTCGATTCTCATGTGTGTATATATGTATGTATATGTATGTGATACATATATATATGTGCGTGTATATATGTGCATGTGTGTGTGTGTGTGTGTGTCTATATATATATATATGTTAGGATAAGTTTATTGATTAAATGTTAATATGTATATATTTATATTTGTTAGTGTGTATATATGATAATATATGTATATAAATGTGTTAATTACAAGTTAATATATATAAATGTGTTAATTAAATCTTAATATATATAATTTTTATGTTAAATTTATATTGTTGATTTTAAGTTAGTTGATAGATACATTGTAATATTTTAATTATTGGAGTTGAAATTATGATATATTAAGTTATGAAATCTTGGCTTGACTTTTTAGGAATTGGGAATGGATTTTGGATTAAACTTTGAGTTGTTGATGATGTTGAAGTTTGATTGGAGTTGTATTTGATTTTTGAATATGTCGAGGTTGAACATTTTGGTTTATTGTGGCATTTTGATTCTTCCTACAGGTTGGCTAAGTCCAATTTATAGGGGAGGTTCTGTCAAAATTTTAATAGAATTTTGTAAATAAAAAATGAAAATTATAGTTTAAAGTGATTTTCACTATTACAGAATTGACCATACTAAATAAATAATTACATAAAACATAATCATTGTAATAAAATTACGAAGTTTTCAACCTAAAAAAGTATCGTATTTGATTTCAAATATTAATATATAGTTGGTTTAAGGATGTGTCATGAAAAATATTAAATCAAAACTAATAAATTTTTTTAATTATATCTTCACATATAGGTCATTGATATGGATCGGGGTTGGATGTATGGCAGATGTAATAGACATGAATATGTAAAAAGTGTTGAAGAGTTTATGAAATGTGCGGATGAAATCAAGAGAAAGAAAGGTGAAACAATGATTTTGTGTCCTTGTTACGGTTGTAGGAATTTGAGAAAGTTTCGTAGTTTTAATCAAGTGGAGAGTCATTTGATTTGTCGTGGGTTTAAGGAAGGTTATACACAATAGACATGGCATGGTGAGAGTATGCTTCCCAGGATGAGCACTGGTGACGATGTTGGTGATCAGCATCAGAATAATTCAAGCAATATTTGTGAGAATGATTTGGAAAATGACGAGAATGATATGGCAGATGAAATGATGCGTGATATACAAGGGGAACACATTGAAAAGTCTCATGTATTAGAAAACTTGTTCAACGATTCTGAGAAGCCTCTGTTTTTTGGTTGTAATAAATTCACTAAATTGTCTGTTGTACTAAAATTGTATAACTTGAAAGCAAGCAATAGGTGGAGTGATAAGAGATTCACGGAATTATTGGGACTATTACGAGAGATGCTTCTGGAAGATAACGAACTTCCTAGTTCAATCTACGAGGCAAAATAAATTGTTGTGCCCGATGGGTATGGAGATTGAGAGGATACATGCATGTCCAAATGATTGTTTACTGTATCAAAATGATTACAAGGACTTGCGTCTTTGTCAAAAGTGTGGGGCATCACGATATAAGCGAAAGAACGTGAATGATAATTGTGGTGATAAGAAAATACCTCCAGCAAAGGTGTTATGGTATTTACCTGTAATACCAAGATTTAAACGTTTGTTTGTCAATACAAAGGATGCAAAGAACTTGCGGTGGCATGCCGAAGAGAGAAAAGAAGATGGAAAACTAAGACACATGGCGATTCTCCTCAATGGAGGAATATTAACAGGTTGTTTCCCGAGTTTGGGGGCAAAGATAGAAATCTTAGGCTGGGACTATGTACTGATGGGATGAACCCACATGGTAATATGAGTAGTCGACATAGTACTTGGCCGGTTCTTTTGACGATTTAAAATCTTCCTCCTTGGTTATGTATGAAGCGCAAGTATATCATGTTATCTTTGTTAATATCAGGGCCCAAACAACCGGGGAATGACATAGATGTTTATCTAGTCCCACTAATTGAAGATATCAAACTGTTGTGGGATGAAGACATGTCTGTATTTGATGCATATAATCAGATGAATTTCACCTTACGTGCTATGATATTTTGCACCGTAAATCATTTTCCAACTTATGGTAACTTGTCGGGTTATACTAACAAAGGACCTAAAGCATGTCCCGTTTGTGAAGAAGACATGATTGATCTTTGGTTGAAAAACTGCAAGAAAAATGTCTTTATGAGTCATAGAAGATTTCTCCCTACTGACCACCCTTATCGCAAGAAGAAAAAACCATTCAATGGAAAAATCGAGGCTCGAACAGCTCGCTTACCATTAACAGGAGGTGAGATATATGAACGAGTTAAAAATTTTGATGTTTCATTTGGAAAAACGTTTAAGCCTCCTCAGAAGAGTCTTTGGAAGAAAAGGTCCATATGCTGGAATCTACCTTATTGGCAACACTTATCTGTAAGGCATTGTCTTGATGTAATGCACGTGAAGAAAAAGTATTTTTGATAGCATCATTGGGACATTGTTGAACATTCCAAGAATGACGAAAGATGGTATTAAAGTCAGGAAGGACATGGTAGAAATGGGGATAAGGGATCAATTAGTACCGCAAGAGTCGGAAAAGGGTACTTATTTACCCCCAGCTTGCTATACTTTTTCGAGAAAAGAGAAAACAAGTTTTTTTGAGTTGCTGCATGCTATTAAGGTTCAATCTGGGTACTCATCAAACATTAAAAGTCTTGTGTCGATGAAGGACTTATAATTGGTTGGTATGAAGTCTCATGATTGTCATGTCTTAAAGCAACAATTGTTACCAGTTGCAATTCGAGGCATTCTCCCAAAACATGTTAGACAAGTCATTATAAAACTTTTTTTTTCTTCAATGCAATTTGCAGCAAATTGTTGACCCGGAGGCGTTGGATGATTTGCAGGCCGATATTGTTATCACTCTATGTCAATTTGAAATGTATTTTCTGCCATCATTTTATGACGTTATGGTGCACTTACTTGTTCACTTAGTGAGAGAAATTAAGATTTGAGGTCCAGTATTCTTGAGGTATATGTATCCATTTGAGTGATACATGGGTATATTGAAATGATATGTGAGAAATCGATTTCGACCTGAAGGTAAAGGTACTATTGGATGCAAGTCAATCGTCCCCAATGTTGAATTGCGAGATAAAGCACACCTCCTTGTATTACAACACCTTCCTGAAGTTCATCCATATTTGGACGAGCATATGTCCATCATAAGGCAGTAAAATCCTTCAAAAGTTGAAAGGTGGATAACTAATGAACATTATCATTCATTTGCAAAATGGTTCAAAGATAAAGTCATGAAAGAATTGTCACAAACATCGAATACCATTGTTGAAACGGTAAAGTGGTTAGCTTATGGTCCTAGCACGATTGTGAGGTCATATGAAGCATATGACATTAATGGGTATACGTTTTACACTAAACGTCAAGATGATAAGAGTGCGGTGCAAAACAGTGGAGTGACGCAAGTAGCACTATTAAGAGATTTTTCAAATGCTAAAGATACCATGCCAGTAGTTGCCTCGATGTCCTATTATGGTATCATTAAAGATATTTGGGAACTTGGTTATTCAAGTTTCCTCTCTTCCAATGTAAATGGGTTGATAACCGACGGGGTGTTCGGGTGGATGAATTAGGATTCACTATGGTGGATTTCAGACGATTGGGTTATCTAGACGAGCTATTCATACTTGCATCACAAGCCAAACAGGTATTTTATGTTCTTGATCTTTCCGATACTAAGTGGTCAGTCGTCCTTCAAGGTAAGAGACGCATTGTTGGGATTTAACCAAATTTGAATGATAGGATATTTAAAGTTGTATTTACACGTTCATAATACGTAGAAATCACTGGATGTTGCAAGTTATTTCTCTTGAGAAGAATATGGTGTACAGTCCTTTTAGCAAAACATAATATTAAATGTTTAATTAAAAAAAAAAGGCGTTTCATTTTCTTTCCCAACTAGGCTTCGTGGGAAAATCATCTGGGCAGAGGTAACCTTTTTTATTATTATTAAAGAGTGACATTTTCTTTCATTGTTGGATTCTTTTTTTATTTTTTTTATTTTTCATAATAATTATAATAATCACACTGCTTTAGTTTATTTGTTTTGGCTGGAACAGATAAAGTGCACGTTAAAGTTATAGAAGTTTTTCAAGGGAGACTTGATCTTTGAAATAACATTTCTGCAATCAGAAACTTGTGTCAAAATGGTAAGACCTGTGCCATTTCACTTTGTATATATTTGTTTTTATTTCGACGTGGATTGTAAATTTAGGATTTTATTAATTAATTTAATGTGTATAATTTGATCTAATACTCATTAAAAAATTTGAGGTGTATGTGCCTTCCTTTGGAATTTTGTATTGGAGTTTCAATATGTCTTCCTTATTTTTTCACATGTTGGATATATAGCATGACAATGTGACATATGTCCTTTTCTTTTCAATTGTAAGAATCGTAATTTATGTCATTGATTGTTTGTGAATATCATATCCTGAGGGAATTTGAATGATCCATTAAGACTAGCTTTGCGCAATGCTTTTAAATGTTGGCCTGTTTGCCACGTGAACACGGTGTTATTTGATCTTGGTAAGAACATAAATGAGATCAATATGACGAAAGAATTTGAAAATATGCAATTCTCACCTAATATTAGTTCACGTGGAGGAATTATTTTTTATAGCTTATGCCCCGTTTAATTATATCTCATACCTTGTGTACATTTATCTGATGTGTTGGGGAATAATTCCATTTTTGACCTTTCAAAAAAATTGTCCACGTGTTATTTTTGTGTCAGACGTTGCTTATTCATGGGATAAAGTTTTATAACATATAGTTATTGGGATATGATGCTGTCAAAAATCTTAACCTTGACGTGGTAGGATCTGATGATATTTGATTGCTGGAAAAGATCGATGAACTCGCCTTGGATGACCTACAAAAAAGGCGAGGACGATTCTCCCCGTCGCCCCTCCGGTGTGAGAATTAGTTTTCTGGAAAAAGATAGGGAGAATATATAACTAGAATGTATGTAAAGAATTGCGAATGAATATATGTGATCAAAGGAGCTGTATTTATAGGGCTGAAAAAGCCCATAACTTCCTTTTTTAAAGGAAGGAGTCCTTTTCGCTATATACCATTTGGGAGGAGTTCTAATCTTATAAGAATTGTAATTCCTCTTTTTTAGGATGATTCCTTATAGGTTATGTTTTATTCCGAGGGCCCAAGAAGGTAGCCCATTGATAAAGCCCATAAACGGTGAACACCCGGAATCCCGAAGTGGCTGGGCTAGACCGGGCATGCTTCCCACTATGGATACATGACTTGATTAAGTTGGGCATTTCTGGGCTGGGATGGTCATAAGGTCGAGCATACACCCCCGCCTGAGAAAACCTATAAAAGATTAGCTAGCTAGCCGAGATTGACAAAGCCCGGGATATAAGGCCGACCTGTTTATCGAGATGGGCCGACCTGGTGCGCTCCCTTCATAGGTCCATACTGACAATCTCGGAAAATTGCCCGATCAATGGCCCCCGTGCATCAGGGATCGGAGATTGATGCCTGAATGCAATTAACTCCTGAAAGTTGTCACCTTTATTAATCACATGTTTTGCCAACTGTTTTGTCCTTTGTTTTACGCATCATCATTAATACCACACTACTGGATTGCTGCCACGTGTCAAAATGAGTGGCCGGATTTCAAAAAATTTCCCGCCTTTTTCCTCTTATATATATGTGGTCCCTATCCTCTCATTCTTTTCACTTTGCAATTTTAGTAAAAACCAGACAAATCCTCGAGCGCCTAACACGAGCTAAAAATTCCAAGCACGACCTTTAGGTAATCTCGACCTCTCCCGACGTTAATTTTATTCCGTAATTTACTCGTTAGGAAAATGGCCAGGCAAGTGAACATCACAGACCTTAGGGAGGTAGAAAATTTGGACGAGGCCCTAGACGTAGAGTCGATAGGATTTTACCAACCTCCGCCAACCTATGGGGGGGACGAGTCGAGCGACGACGAGGAAGTCAATAACCCTGAATTTGATGAGAGACCAGGAACTCCCGACCTAGAGTTACCAACATTCAACAGTAGGATGAAGGAACACATGGTCGAGGTAGACCTGAGGAAGTTTGGTCTTTCTGATAGGTATACCTCCCGGGTCCCCGAGCATGATGATGTATCATATCATTGCCGGGAAGGGGAGACCGTAGTATTCCATGACTCGTTAGTGGCCGACCTTAGGTTCCCCTTACATCATTTTTTTGTAGACTTCCTTTTTATGACTAGCATTCTTCCCGGGCAGCTGGCTCCAAACGGGTGGAGAATTCTAGTTTACTGTTTTGTTTTATGTAGGAGTCTAAGGATCGAGCCTACCATGAACCTTTGTAAATGCATTTTAGATCTGAAGTTTTTACCCCGATGTAATTGCTTCGTGTACCTATACGGGAAGGGAAGGTTCGAGGTGCCTTGGGTCCCCTTTTCCTTAAAGTATTGGAAGGAAAATTTTTTTATATCAAACCTCGGGAAGGTGAGAATATTTTTTGGCCCACCTTTAGAAAACCGGAAGTAGATAATTTTAACAGAATGGGTAATGTAGAGGAGGACGAGCTGTCCGACCTTTTGGCCAATGCCATAAGAGTTTGTGACTTCGAACTTCTGGCTGAGGAGGCTTCAGATCTTACTACTAGCGAGATCTTAGGTCAGGCCGGCCTTGACTTGGAGCCCGGTAGGACCCGGCCTTGTAAATTAAGTAATAGTTGATTTCATTTTTCCACTAGAAAACGTTGCCTTCCCCATCTTATTCCCTTTTATCTAAGTATACCTTCCCGTCTTTTACAGGTATGGCTTTTGACGAAGACAGGCTAAGGAAGGCGGCCGAGGAGAGAGCTCGGGCAGCTGTTGAAAGGAGGAGGGAAGGTGGCATTACCCAAAGACGAACACAAAAAGGCCACGCCAGACATAGTCCGGGCCGGGCGAAACTTCAAGGAGGAACGCGGAATCTCCACCTCGACGCTAGACTAGCCAATGTGTTCGCCGCCCTCCTTCCCGGGAAGAGAATACCAGATACCCTCCTCCCCCTGAAGCTGCTGTAGAGGGTCCTACCCTGGCTGGCCTGGGGTCTAAATTGGAGGAGAGTTACCACCCCGGTGTACTAGAAAATTATTCTGATGAAGTCTCGCTGGAGAACGGGGTGGACCATTTTCTGAATGCGGCGCTTAAAGTAATTTCAAGACGACCTTCTACCTTTTGTGTTACATTTTGCCTTCAATCTTAAAATAACACAAGTATTTAACCCGTACAAATGCTTAGCATTGGTCGGGGTCTTCTAACCCAAGGTGTCAGACGAGGGGAGGCTACAAGTCAGCTCGTCCATTCTGTTCAGTACGAGGCCACCCGTGCTAACAATGCTGAAGAAAATTTAACCAGAATGGAAACTGACCTGGCCTTGAAGAAAAGTTCGCCAGGTCAGGGAAGAGATAGAAGCGGCGAAAGTGGCGGTGGTCAAGGCTTACAAGAAATCTGAAGAATATGACCTTGTCGTGGGTAATTATGCCCTCGAATTATATTCCCAAGGCATGATGCAAGCCCAGGCTTGGATCAAGATACATGTGCCCGACCTGGATACCAGCCCACTCTCTCAATTTCCATTGGGCACGGAAGATCTTGACCTCACTCCTTTCATGGTGGAAGATGTAGTGGAGGTCAATTCTGACGAAGAAGAAGCCCAGGTCAGTGACCTCGAGTAGCAGTAGGGAAATTCTCCTGTATAATTCACTTGTATAGCCCGAGGTATACCTCGTTGCCTTTTGTAAAAAGGCTTTTTGTTAATGAAAAAAAAATTTCTTTTGTCAAAGGTCTTGTTTATTGATTCGTATCTATTTGATGATTTTCTTGATAAAGTTGGGAAAGCACGATCTTCCTGTTAGTATAAAATAGTTCGAGCTTATAACTTGTGAATTTTCAGAAAAGATATTCTATATGGTCAGGTAATACCGACCTCTTTGAGCAATTCCTGGGGTCGAGCTTCTACAAGATTCCCAGAATCATCTTGTTTTGATTCCATATGGTCGGGTCGTGACTGACCTCACATACAGGAACTAAGTGGAAGATAAATGACCAACAAGATAGCGTATGCCCGACCCTTTGACTTAAAGATAAGATCGAGCCGTTTACTTGCGAGTTTTCAGAAAAGATATTCTATAAGGTCAGGTAATACCGACCTCTGTTTTAAGAAACAATTATTTTGAATTCTTGGTTGGGAAGTAGTTTGTAATGTCTTGTCATGAGACCTTGTAAATTATTCGTAGAAGAATAATTTGTAAAGCCTTACCATGAGACATTGTAAATTATTTGATGGAAAATAATTTGTAACGTCTTGCCATGAGACCTTGTCAATTATTCGTAGAAGAATAATTTATAAAGCCTTACCATGAGACATTGTAAATTATTTGATGGGAAATAATTCGTAAAGTCATGTAGATGACCTTGTAAATTACTTCAATATCTGATCTTTGTAGTACTCATTCTTTGGAAGAAGTACTTTTATTGAAGGGGACTGAATGATGGGCCTCGTTAAAACCTTACCCAGAAAAACCCAGTGGGAAAAAATCTGGACATGGAAAAAGAGTACCCATCCCTGACGTTGAAAGACAGAACAATGGGAACGCAGGCCTGGACCATAATATTCACTGATGGACGTGCAAGTCCTAAACTAAAAATAAAAATGGGAGCGTACGCCCGACCATAATATTCACTGATGGACGTGCAAGTCCGAAACTAAAAATAAAAATGGGCTCGCAGGCCAAACCTTACAAAGACTAAAGGACTCGATATCAACAGAGATATTGTAACACCCCAAGTTTAAAATCTAAAACCTAGGCGTGTTAACTTCCATTCACATTAAATGTAGAAATAATCGTTTAAAACGGTTAAACTTTTCATTTTCTATTATAAAATTTTTACATAAATTTCGGCAGAGTCTCCTCTATAAATTGGACATAGCCAACCTGTAGAGGGACATCATACCTACAATACAAATGCAATTCTCAACTCATTCAACATCCAACCACAATTCCAAAATTTAACTTCAACATCAATTCTCAAACTCCTCAACATAAATAAATTTAAACCATGAGCTCTTTATTTAACTAAATGGAGGATTGATAAACTACTAAAGAGATAAATGACTTATCAAAAACTAAATCCAATAAACGATTAAAAGAATGAACTAATAAAAATAACTAAAACATTTATGAAATTCCACTTCAAACCCTATTTAAAATGATAAATCGTGGTACTGTCTGAGTCAGCCGCCAAGTGCTCTCCTCGGATCACCTAACTTTCATCACCTGAAATGTTGGGGAGGGATTGGGGTGAGCTAAAGCTCAGTAAGTAAACTTTATGCACATGATGCAAGTTCATGACATGAAATGTCTTAAGACCATTCAAAGTGATTATCCCCATTTACTCTACTTTTCAACACTTTCATACTTTCCAAACTTTCACTTAAACATTTCCAAAAACTTTAACTTCATTTATATCGTGAACTCACTTAGTGTATCTTCCAGCCAGTCAGAATGCAGTGGGCACATTTTCTTATTCAATACAAGGTTATCACTTTTCCACCGCATAGCGGTTTAGAATTTTGCCACCGTCAAGCGGTTTCGCAATCGTCACCGCGAAGTGGTTTAATAATTTCCACCGCCAAGCAGTTAAGCAATCGTCACCGCGAAACGGTTTAATATTTGCCACCGCCAAGCGGTTAAGCAATCGTCACCGCGAAGCGGGAAGCGGTTTATTATTTGCCACCGCCGAGCGGTTAAGCAATCGTCACCGCGAAGCGGTTTGATATTTTCCACCGCCGAGCGGTTAAGCAATCCTCACCGTGAAGCGGTTTAATATTTGCCACCGCCGAGCGGTTAAGCAATCGTTACCGCGAAGCGGTTTAATATTCACCACTGCAACATCAATTGAATTCGAGTACGCCAATCTCCCGCGCCCCATTTCCCACTCACACTTTTCATGGCATAGAAGTACACCCATTCTTTCTTAAAATTTGGGATACATACTTTTGAGAAAAAATCTAACTTTCCAAACTTTTCCTTTAAAATCATTTGACTTCCCCAGTACTCAATGACAAATGCATGCTTGGTGATGCAATTAACATAAAATATATGAATACTTGGACATTTTCCAAATTGAACAATATATACTTATATAAAGTAACGAAAGCGAGCAATATACATATAGCTGTCACATGAGCACAGTAATTTCACATTAACTTTCAACTTTAATAAAAGTAGGGGAAGTTTACTTACTTGACGTCCTTAGTATTTACCACCTTTCTTAAATAGCGAGCGGAGGTGTCCTGGTTGCACGTGACATCAATGTACCGAATATCCTAAGTATTCACGTTAATCAATAAAGTGCAACTTCTAACTCAAAAATGTGGCCTCACAGTATAGCAAACACATTTAACAACACATTCGAGACAAGTATTCAATTTCAATGTACATTAGAAAATCGCAAATCCCTTTTTGTTTCAACTAAAACTTAAAAATTACATAGTTCAACTTTACTAAATTACAAATAAAATATAAAATATACTTTTAGTTTGAAAGCACACTTCACTATTCACTCAATACTAAACAAAAATCCTAATCATGCCAAAACTCAATTTAACTCAAACGCGACCTTACGTTATATGTCCAACACATATAATACCATATTCAAAATAAGAGATTTACTTCAAGGGTAAAATTGAAATCTTATCAAATTGCACAAAATTCAATCTATGAAATATTCATCACAACCTAAATTTCATATGGATAATTCCAATTAACATTCTACTACTCATAAACCTGAAGTTCTCGAGTTTCCAAATCGATAGAAAATCAATCAACCCACTTAAAACTTGACAGGCATCTCAATCAAAATCTTTAAAATTCGTAAATTTGAAATTCTAAAAATTTAAACCATTAATACAAGCTAAACCGAGCTCAACCAAAAGACAACCTAAATTCCTATATTTCAATATTTTGAGATTTTATACATACCTCTATATCATTCCCCAAATTTGAAAACTTTAAATTTAAAATTTGAAATTAAACTAAAATTCAATTAACAAACTCCATAAATTTGAAGCTGAAATGTGTATATATATATACACACACACACACACACACACACACACACACACACACACACACACATATACTTGTATACAATTTTCCCCAAACCTGAACATACATTTATAATCTCAAAATTAAACTAAAATATCAATTAACCAAACTAAATAACTAATTTTCAGAATCTGAAAATACTGTGAAAATTATGCACATATATATACACATATATTCATCAATACATACATACAATTCAATAAATGCAACTGTGTTGTGTGTGAGAGCAGTAGCCGGGGGGTGTGTATTCGACAGTGTGTGGTTGCTTGTGTGTACCGAGGGAGATAAAGCGGGGAGGGGGCCTTACCGGTGTCGGGGAGGTGGTCTCCAGTGAGAGAGGTGCCGATGGTGTGAAGTTGTCGGCGGCAGGGGAAGAAATCGTGAGGTAGATGGGATTTGGGTGGCGGCTGTGTGAGGTGAGGGAGAGAAGAGACTGAGACTGAGATATGAGGGAGAGACGAGATTGATAGAGAGCGAGAGGCAGGGGAGCGGGTGTGAAGAATTAGGTTAGGTTAGATATAATCTTTTGAAATTTGCAATTAAATACCTCAACTCTCAAAAATTGGCAATTTAAGTCCACAATCTCTATTTAAATCCCCCAACAATCTCTACTTACCCCAACATCGAATTAAATGTAAATTGCCTCTTATGACTTGATAAAAATAGAATTTAGTTGTTGAAATAAATTTAACAAGTAAAATATACGATTAAACATAGAATTGCACATAAAGAAAAACTTTATAAACATTTTAATTGACACATTGATCGAGACGGCTTCCAAGTCCTTCCATTGCAAATTAAGTCAAATATGAAAAATAGTAATAATCAGTTACATAATTTATAATCGTACCAATATAAAATTACGTGAAATTCAAGAATGCGCGTAAAACGAAAATGTGGTATTACAATTCCTTACCCCCTAAAAGAAATTTCGTCCTCGAAATTAAAACTTACCAAAAAGGTGTAGATACTTGGCACGCATTTCATCTTCGCGTTCCCAAGTAGCCTCTTCTATTGCATGATTCCTCCAAAGGGCTTTAACTAATGTTACATTCTTTCTCCTAAGTTCCTTATTTACTTTCATTAGAATTTTCACAAGTGACTCCTCATAAGTCAGATATTGAACTTCTTAGACATGGCCTATTGGTAAGATGCTATTCTTAATGATGCATTCTCCCTAACTTCTTCTAGAAGATCCAGACTTTCTCTCTGTCCTTCGATGTGGTCGGGTGACCCTGCGGTCATAACACGGAAGTTCGGAATTGTTACTTCTACGGGGACAGCGGCTTCCATCCCGAAGGCAAACATGAACGGGGTTCTCCCGTCATCGTTTTGAACGTGGTTCGGTTGGTCCAAAGTACTTCGGGGAGGAGATCTGGCCAATCTCCCTTGGAACTGCCAAGGAGAGTCTTCAAGTCTTGTAAGATGAGCCTGTTTGTAACTTCAGCTAACCCATTACTCTGCAGGTGTGAAACGGAGGTCAACCTGTGCTCTATTCCCAGGTTCTTGCAGAATTACTTGAAGGCTTGGCACTTAAATTGACGCCCGTTATCTGTTATTAATGTCTTAGGAAGACCAAAATGGTAAACTATTGATTTCCACACAAATGCTTCCAACTTTTGTTCTGTGATTAGGGCTAGCGGTTCGGCTTCCACCCACTTAGTGAAGTATTCCACAGCAACTTCCAAGAACTTGACTTGACCCCAAGCTTTGGGGAAAGGTCCAAGTATGTTGATTCGCCATTGAGCGAAGGGATATGGACATAAAATCGGGGATAGTTCTTCCGCGGGTTGACGTAACCGGGCTGCGAATCTTTGGCACTTGTCACAGGCTTTCACATAATTAAGTGTGTCTTTCTTCACATTCGGACAGTAGTACCCGTATCTTATCAATTTCAATACTAGAGCTCTTGCTCCCTGGTGTCCTCCACAAATTCCTTCATGAGCCTCGGCCATAGCAAGGGCTGCTTCTTTTGGAGTTAGGCATCGCAGATAAGGAAGTGTGAAGCTTCGGCGAACTAAGGTATTCTGCAGCAAGGTATATCTCGGGGCTCTTGCTTTGACTTTTCTAGCCTCTGCTCTTTCATCTAGTAACTTTCCTGATGTTAGATATTTAATTATTGGTTGCTGGGAAGTCAAACCATATTGCACACTGAATTTCCATTGTACTATCATCTTTCTTTAATATGATTCTGGCCCCCAAGCCCGCAGTATTCGATACTCCATCCACTTGCAAGGTCCATGTGGCCTCTTCCTGGTCATGACTTGTTGGCCCCCGAGGTCTTGGTGTGAGTTCGGTGACAGAGTCGGCCAAGACCTGTGCTTTTATTGAAGGTCGAGGTTTGAACTGGTTGTCATACTCTCCGAGCTCGATTGACCACTTGAGTAGACGGCCGGATACATATGGTTTCTGCCAAATTTGCTTCAAGGGCTGATATTTTAGGACAGTTATGGCATGGGCTTGAAAGTATGTTCTTAACTTTCTCGCTGCTGTAACCAGGGCAAGTGTGAGCTGCTCTGCCAATGTATATCGGGTTTCTGCGTCCAACATCATCTTACTGACGTAATATATTGGTTTTTGAGTCTTCTCTTCCTCTTTAACCAAAACGGCGCTCACAGCATGATCAAACACCGCTAGATACAAGAACAGATTGTCCCCTGGATTCAGCTTTACCAGTATCGGAGGTGTACCCAAGTATTCTTTCCCGAGCCTACTCCGAAGGCGCACTTTGCAGGATTCAGTTTCATTCGATGTTTTCTAAGTGTACTGAATATGTCCTCAAGGTCAGCAATGTGGTCTTTCTTTCTTGAGCTTTTTACGACCATGTCATCAACGTAGACTTCAATGTTAAGCCTGATGTGTCTGGAGAAGACCATGTTAACCAACCTTTGATAAGTAGCTCCGGCATTCTTCAATCCAAACGGCATGACCTTGTAGCAGTATATTCCTTAATCTGCCATGAAGGAAGTTTTTTCCTGATCTTCCTGTGCCATCCGAATCTGATGATATCCCGAGAAGACGTCTAAGAAACTGTAAAGTTCGGATCCTGATGTGGAATCCACCAACCTGTCGATCCTGGGAAGCGGATAACTGTCTTTCAGACATGCTTTATTGAAATCTGTGAAGTCTATACAAACTCGCCACTTTCCATTTGGCTTCTTTACCAAGACCACATTCGCTAGCCACTCTGGATACTTCACCTCTTTGATGAATCCTGCTTTCAAGAGTTTATCTACTTCCTCTTTTATTATATGCCTCCTTTCTCTGGAAAACTGTCTTCTTCTCTGTTTTACGGGCTTCTTGTCGGGCACGACGTTGAGCCTGTGTTCGATGAGCTCGAGATCGATCCCGGGCATATCTTCAGCACTCCATACAAATACATCGATATTCTTCTTTAAACACCGTGACAACTCTTCCTTCATTAGTTTGGGGAGCTCTTTCCCAATTGTGAAGCATTTCCCTTCTGAGACATGAACCTCTTCCAACTCCTCTACTGGCGACATTCTTTCTTTGAGAGGAAGTTCTACTGACATCAGATATGTCTTATTCTTTCCAATGCAGTTGATATAGCAACTTCTGGCTACCGATTGATTTCCCTGAATAGTTGCTATGCCTGTGGATGTTGGGAAATTGATTGCCAGGTGATAAGTTGATACTATAGCTCTGAGGCTGTTCAGGAATGGCCTTCCCAAGATAGCATTGTAGGCCATAGGAGTTTTGACGACTTGGAACAGAGTCATCTTTGTTACACGTTTCTCTTCTGATCCTAGTGAAATGGGAAGATCAATTAGGCCTTCGGGTTTCACGGTTCCTCCACCAAACCCAGTTAGGGGAGTAATGACCCGTCGAAGCCGATCTTTGGGAAGTTGCATCTAACTGAAAGCTTCTAAGGAAAGAATGTTCGATGCCCTTCCATTGTCCACTAGCACCCTCCTGACGTCAAAATTGGCGATAGTTGCACTGATAACAACAACATCGTCTTGAGGATACGAAATTCCTTCCATGTCAGCATTGCTGATGCTGATGCTGTTTGAGACCTCCTGGTCATGACATCCCGACCTTTATTCCCGATCACTCAGTGTCCGGGCATGGTTCATACGTGCATTATTTGAATCACCTCCAGATGCTATTCCTTCGACGATAAAATTTATGGTGCCAGCGGATCTGGTATTCTCGTCCCCTTTTCCATGCTCTTTATCGTCTTTCTTTATGTAGTGCCCCAGGAAGCCCCTTTTTATGAGGGTTTCTATCTCCTGTTTTAATGTTCTGCACTCATCCGTGGCATGTCCCGGGCTCTTGTGAAAGTTACAATACTTATGTCGATTCTTTTCGTCGATTTTCCCCTTGATAGGCTTTGGTCATCGCAAATCTTCACGTCCTTTGATTTCCATGTGAATGTGGGATCGAGGTGTGTTTAGAGGAGTTAAACTCTGATGCTCGTTGTTATTCCCCTTCGAGTTAGTCCGGGAATAATTCTTCTCATCTTCTTGTCTTGACCTTTTATTCCCCTGCCTTGTTGATTGTGAAGATTGTACTACTGCCCCATGCCCTTGATCCTGTTCCCGAACCAACAAAAGTGTTTCCTCCATGTTTATGTACTTCTCTGCTCTTCTGAGAAGCTCTGTTACATTTGAAGGGGAATAGAAATAATATAACTTTTGGAGGCTTTCATGACAATTGAGTAGGAAGCGTTCCTTCTGGCAGGCTTCTAAGCAAATTGGATACTTTGCTAAATCAATCCTCAGCTCAATCTTCTTTTGTGAAGTACCCAAGTATAAATCCTTTTTCATCATGTACTTCAATGACAGGGAATGGCCCTAAGAAGAAGGAAGAGAAGACAACTAAAAAGGTCCCTTCAAACAACTTCCTTGAAAATGTTAAAATTTTATTATCAACTGGTATACTTGAAGGAGTTCCTGTGAAGTACATTTCGTGGTCAAGGGATGTGAGTTCCGATGTTCCTTTTTTCTTCCATTCCTTGTATTTTTATTTTATTTTATTTTTTTACACCACAATATATTTTTCATGCAGAAAAGTCTCCGAGGAGTGATAAAAGGCACTGGTTATTTGTGTGGCTGCAAGGAGTGCAATCTTTCCGAAGTAAATGTTACTGATAATTCTCATTGATAGTTCCATTGGATGTCCTCACACAGCCCACTAACATTTAGCTCCCAACTTATATTATGCAGCCCATTAATGCATATGAGTTTGAGCGCCATGCTGGTTGCCAGACCAGACACCCGAATACTCACATTTACTTTGAGAGTGGGAAGAGCATTCATGCTATTGTCCAGGAACTGAAGAGTACCCCTCAGGACATGCTATTTGCGAGAATTGAAAATGTGACTGGTTCTCCTGTAAACTAGGAAAAATTCATTACTTGGAAAGGTGAGATTGTTTGCTATCTCAAAAGAAGTTTAGTGCTGTCATTTATCTCTCAAATGATTAATATTCTTTTCTATATCTGTATCTGAGATAATCTTTCCTTTCTTTTTCTTCTCAGCTGCATATCAAGCTGAAAGCCTCGATCTTCAGGGTATCAATGCGAAGGATGAAGTGGTCATGCATCCTAAGTGATGATATCTCTTGTGTCTAGCTAATGCGCATGTAGATGGATGGTGTACATGAGCCATCTTAGTTTGGAAAATTGGATTTTTAGACGATGAGTGCTAATTGCTGAATTATGATTTAAACGTAGTTACACTATACATTTTCTTCTTTTCTTCGATAAGATATTTTGTCTATTAAAAAATAAATGGATTTATACCAAAGTAAAATGGTTATTACTTATTAGAAGTAGATTTTATTTTATGTAATCCGTGAAAAATTGGGGTTAATTTCTTTCCGTGTCTCCAAAATATCATGAGCTTGAAATCATTTGTTTTGAATCGCTTCATTGAGGTAGTCTTTTAGGAATTATGACATAGTTAGAACTGCAATTAGTAAGCAGGGTAAACTTCAATTGTATGTCATGTACATGTATCTACTTGAGACATAAGAGAATATGGTGCATTGCATTCAGCATTAGTTCACTCTTCTAGTTTGTCAAATTTGTGTGATGCTTCTTTACATGGCACTAGTACAAAATTATCCAAAAAAAAAAAAACATATTAGCGTCGTTTTTCTCAAAAAACGAAACCTCAAAAAATGCGGTGGAAAATTGTAAATAAAAATTTAAAAACAGCGTCGGTTCTTCCTAAAGAACCGACGCCGGGTTTTGGGCCCAATTAAGAGCGTCGGTTCTGAAAAGAAACTGACGCCGTGAGTAAGGGCGTCGGTTCTTTAGTAAGAACCGATGCCGTTTATGTAAAGGCGGCGGTTCTTTAAAGGAACTTCCGCCTTTAAGTTAACTATTTCAGGTATTTTAGGAAGGCTTCAGCTGTAAACAGGCTCTTTCGTCCCCGCCCAAGCCCGTTCAACCCTCTCCCCTCCGTCGCCACCACACCACGACAAGCCGTGCAACTCCGGCGCCGGCATCACAGCTCTCCCTCGCCGTGTCTCCGCCCGAAACTGTATCCAAGCTCTTTCGTCCCCAAGCTTGTTCACCCCTCTCCCCGTCGTCGCCACCATCACCACGACAAGCCGTACAACTCCGGCGCCGACACCTTCTCTTTCTCTTCCTCCACGCGTGAGCCTCTCTTTTCTCTTCCTCATCGCGAGCCCTTTTCTCTTCTCGCTCCGTCGCGCACCACCCCCACCCCGGTCCCCTTTGTTTTCCCTTCGTACGCCACCCCCATCCCTCCCCCATCCGCCACGTTCATTAGTACCCTAGTGTAGCGACCAAGATTTTTATGCAATAAATAATTATTTTAATATTTAGAAAATTGTGTCGCTACTATTTCACCCATTGTTTTGAAGTTAACACCGCGACGGATTCGTCTAGCCAAGTCAAGAAATATCGAATTTGTTCGATTTTAAATTAAAATTCGAATTTCTAAAATTATATTATTTTAATTATTTATTCAAAGTATTATTTTCTCAAATGTATTTTTCAGTCCAAAATATATCCGTTTTAAAAACGTTTTTCTCCTCCTTTCTTTTCTCTTTATTTATACAAAATCCATATTATATTGTAAACCAAATTATGATTATTCCACTCAATTATTCCGCATGATTCCTCTCCCCAAATTATGATATTTTCCCACTTTTCTTAATACCTAACTATCCACCATCTTTTCCTCTATTTTTATACGTTCTTCATCATGCTCATCACATCCTCACCAACTCCACCTATCACAATTCCAATTATATCATCCACCATCAAAACCACACCTCCAATTTTTATTCTTTCACATGGCACAACTCACATTTCCCTACCTCTCTTTATCATCATCATCGGCCAACCCCATTTCCAATAACATAAAATAGAATAAATCATTCTCATGATGTTTCCACTCAATTATTTTCCCTTTTTCCTCCATTATCAACAAACCACCACTATGATCAAACCACTATAATTAACACCAGCTATCACCATCCTCTGCAATTCATCAGCCTCATCATAATCACAACTCTGTAGTACCTCAACCATAGCCAAGATCCATTATCAACACCACTGCTATTACCAATACACCATCATCGTATTGGCATCAACCTGCAGCTCCATCACTGCCAAGAGCTAAACCGAGATTTACAACCAACCACAATTCTTAACTACAACCCTCAATCAGTTTTCCCAAATTCAACACCAATCATCTACATCAATTTGGAAAACCAATTTGCATCAATCGCCTGCAGTCAGAATCATCACCTTCGACCATCGTTTCTTTGACCGGAGTTGAACCAGAAATCGCGCTCTTGAAATTGCGATCTCAGTCTCAGATCACTTTGATTTGCGCACTTATCTCGCATCAAAACTTCCTCAAATCAGAAACCCTCCTTGGCCGCCTTCTTGCTGTAACCAACGCCGGCGTTGCGCCGGCGAATCGCCGGTCGTAAGGATCGGATTTCTTCCTCGCGTCTCTCTTTCGTCGTCTCCGCCCTCGGTCTCTCTCTAATGCTCTGATTACGAAAATAGAGAGAGAAGTAAAGATCTGAATATATTGTTAATTTTCAAAATTTGCAGCATTGGTCCCCCTCTTTTGAAAAGGTTTTCAAATCAGTCCCCAATTTTTTTTAAGTTATCCATTTCAGCCCCAAAGTTTTAAAATGAGTTTAATCAGTCCTTCATCTATTATTCAGTCCCTGCTGATTTACTTTATTTGATTTTAAATCCCAACTTTTGAAAATATTCATTTTAGTCCCTCAACTATCAAAAGTATTCATTTTAATCCCTCAACTTTCAAAATATCCAATTTGGTCCCTCATCTTTTAAAAGTATTCATTTTAGTCCCTCAACTTTCAAAACATCCATTTTAGTCCTCAAATTATAATTTATCATTTTGAACTATATATATTCGATAGACTAAAGTGACTTATTGGCTAAGACGAAGCGTACGGAGAATTTAAAGAAATTGAAGTCATTCCCGCTCAACTTTGCACTCGTCGGATTTGAGGTAGACTCGCACTTATTAATTGATTTAAATTATGATTTCATATAAATGTCATGTGACTTGTGAAAGTCAATTTTTAAGAAAAGTAAGTATGTTTTTATGAAAAGAAAATATACTTTATGTTTTTATGAAAAGTAAGTATACCCTATGTTTTTACGAAAATGTTTTATATGTTTTGGATCATTTCTATGAAATCAATCTCCCCAGATTGCTATGTTTTCAATCTCCCAAGATTGACATCAATCTCCCATGATTTCTATGAAATCAATCTCCCAAGATTGCTATGTTATGATGGAATAAGAATTCTTGCCACCTAAGTTCGGTAAAATTCTTGTGTATCCATATGTTTATGAGGATTTCGATCCTATCCATGTTTGTGAGGATTTCGATCCTACCCTATGTTATGATGGAAATGATCCCTATGAATTTCGAAATTTATGCTTGGTATACTTACTGATATTTTTATGATATGTTTATGAGGATTTGGATCATATCCTATGTTATGATGAAAATGATCCCTATGTTTTCAAAGAGCTATTTTCAAAGAACTGTTTTCAAAGAGCTTATGATTTTCAAAATATGTCCCGTGCTGTAATGCATAATATGAGTTTTATCAAGAGCCGTTTTATAAAGAAGCCCTATCAATGCCCGTTTTATAAAGAGTCGGGATTTATGTGTTTAATCATCTTATAAATTAATTAATTTGCGATGAGTCTACTGAGTATTTCCCCCATGAAATGCTCACCCTACTTTTTAACAGTATTGCAGATTTCGGAGACGGTGGCGAGCGATGAATGATGGTGGAAATAATCGTTAAACTGTTGAAAGTTTGACATTAATGATTTCCGTATTTTTCAAACATCGAATAATTTAGAGAAATTCATTTATTTGAGAAATTATGATATTGGCAATTTCTTTACAAAATTAATGGTTCGATTTACTATTTCAAATGGTTTCATAAATGTTTTCAATTTTATCGGCCATTACAGTTTATTTAATGTTGCCAAAAAATGAATTTCAATTATTTCTTCCGCAAAAATATTATTCGAAAAATTTAGACCAGTAAATGACGTGGTTAACCGGGTATACGGAACTCGGGGCGCCGCACCTAGCCAGCACCTCCGCCAGTAGCCACCGTCCCACGCCGCAGGGCCCACCACCAACAAGGTAATTTTTCATATTTTAAGTTTAAACTAGTTTGTTCATTTTGTTAGTTTATAATTGAATTTGTTGTTTATGATTTAATTTTTTATTGATTTTAATGAACTTATTAGTCTTGTTTGAATTTCGAATTTAGATTATTGATTTTGAGTTAGTAGATTTATAAATTCAATTTTTAAATTATTGAAGTTTTATTGAAATTATAGAATGTTAATTTTATTTTAGTAATGATTGTAATAAATTTATAAGTGAATTATTTGAGATGTTTTACACTTGTTGGATGTTTTGGTGAGTTGAGATGATTATGTTGTGATGATATGGAGATATCAGCGTATATAGTGAATAATTAAAAGGCTAAAAATGTTTGAGATTTTAACATGTTGAGGTTGAGTATTTTTAGACTAGATGATAATGTTGAAGTTTGACTGGACTTTTGTTTGAGTTTTGAATATGTTGAAGTTAAATATTTTAGTTTTATTGTGGCATTTTGATTTCCCCTACAGGCTAGTTAAGTCCAATTTATAGGGAAAATTCTGTCAAAATTTTCGTAAGATTTTATAAATAAAAATGTATAATAAATTAAGGTAATTTCATTCATATTAACACATGGTGAATATCTTGATATATGTGTCTTGAATTAGTTACAGATAAGTAATGATTGTGAGATATTTATAATTGAGTTATTTGAGAAATCTTGTACTTGTTGGATGTTTTGGTGAGTTGAGATTATTATGTTGTGTTGATTTGGAGATATGAGCATATATAGTGAATAATTAAGAGGCTAAAAATCTTCGAGTTTTTAACATGCTGAGGATGCATATTTTAGACTACATGATAACTTTGAAATTCGACTGGAGGACTGTTTGAGTTTTGAATATGTTGAAGTTAAATATTTTAGTTTTATTGTGGCATTTTGATTCCCCCTACAGGTTGGTTATGTCCAATTTGTAGGGGAGATTCTGTCAAAATTTTTGTAAGATTTTATAAATAAAAATGTAAATAATAAATTAAGGTAATTTCATTCGTATTAACACATGATGAATATCTTGATATATGTGTCTTCAATTAGGTACGGATAAGTAATGATTGGGAGGTATTTATAAGTGAATTATTTGATATGTCATCTAACAGACGACCCCCACTCATTGATGATGCAACGTTACAACGTCTGGGTAATGATTGTAAGATGTTACACTCTCTTGTCCTTACACTTCCTGTTGGTATAGACTACATCCAAGTGCCTCTAGACGCGAATGTGTTTTATCACACGGACGGTGAAAGTTTTTATGTTACGATCGACGACATCACCGACTTGCTCTCAATGAAATGGCTGAATGTATCTATCTTGCAAGTATTCATAATGTAAGATTCTGAACACACATTTATGTCTTTCATTTAAATTTTCATTTTATTTTTATTCATTGGTTAATATTTTTAGGTTTCTTCATGGGTTGTGTGAGCAAATTGTTGTTCAGTCAATTGAATTTATGCGTCCATCATAGATTGCGTCGATCAGAGTTAAAACACATGTAGAAACTATTGTGAGTTTCATGGCTGAAACAATGAATACACTGAGATCCAAGCAATTCATTTTAGCATCGTACTATCAGGAGTAAGACCATTATTATTGTTTATGTATTTCTTTAGTTATTTAAAGAATACTTACACGTTAATAATACGTAGGAATCATTGGGTGCTGCTTGCAATATGTTCTGAAGCTAATACTGTGTACTTCATAGATTCAGCACAATCATGTAGGCGTAACATAGAAATCAAGCCGTCATTGAATATGTAAGTAATTATTGCAGTGTTCAAACTTTTGTGTTTAGTGCATTGTAGATAAGTTGGGTTACTTTCTTGGAATAATCGTAAAGAGTTTGAGGTGAAATTGATGTGTTTGTGTTGTGATTATGATAATTGTTAGGATAATTTTCAATAATATATAGGTATCTATACAGGTTGGTTACGTTCAATTTATAGGGGAGACTCTGACAAAATTTATGTAAGAATTTTGAGTTTTATTATTATTTTTATAGCTTATTCATATTTATTGAAACTTTGGGGCCTTTCGAGCATTTTGGTCATTACGAGGCAAGAGGGAAACATCCAATGTAAATTGGAAAAAGATCTCGGTATGAAAACTAGAATTTTATAAGTTGCTACAAATTCTCAAATTAGTTTAATATATATTATTAATAGTAGTTTTAATTTGAAATATTCAAATTTTAGTGTCCTCAGCAACCTGGAGGAGATGAGTGTAGCTATTATGTTATGAGAAACATGTTCGAGATAGTCACAGTCCATTTTCAATTTACTTCTCTACACGAGGTATAAGTTATTGATGATAGTTGTGTAATTATGATTTATGTAATTGTAATAATAAATATTAATTCTTATTAATTATTTTTAGGCATTTCAAGAATTTTATTCAACAGAGGAAATTGACGAGGTTCAGAATTTATGGGCCAAATACTTCGTCGAAGAGTGTATGTAAATTTGGCTCATTTTTTGTTAACATGTACACATTTTTTAACAATATTGTGAATACAAAATTAATTATTTCGAAATTCTGTTTATTGAGCTATTAAGTTTTGTTTTGCATTCCTCGATTATTTATTTGTTTAAGATAATTAGTTGGTGTATGTGATTGTTATATAGTGTATCTATATTGGAAATATAAATAAACGAATAATTTTAAAAAAAAAAATTCTTACTAAAAGGCGTCGGTTGTTGTCGAAAACCGACGCCTTTCGTCATATGAAAGGCGTCGGTTGTTAATTAATAACTGATGCCTTAAATTAATATAAGGCGTCGGTTTACAATCGACGCCTTAAGTATACAGTTTTAGCGTCGCTACTATAGGCGTCTCCTGTACAACCGACGCCTTTTCCGCTTTACAACCGAAGCCTTTGACTCTTATTGTACTAGTGTGAGCAAAATATTATTTGTAGGTGATATCAAATTTCCCCAATTCTACTGCCCATTTCATCAACCGGCCAAACGTTTCAGGTTTCCTATAGGGTCTGACGAAGTGGAAGATTTGTTGTGTACTTCTAGTGCATGTTCAAGAAAGTAATGTCCTAATTTCATTGAGCTCATGATCAATGTGTAGGCCAACTTTTCATTGGGTGCAAATCTTTTTTGCGCGTCTTTCAATGCTTAGATGATATAGTATATTAGGTGTTGGATGCCTTCCACAGAGTCTTTACAAGTACTATTCTCTTCTTTTTTTTTTTTTTTTTTTCCTTTGATAAGATATTTAGTCTATTAAAATAAATGGATTTATACCAATGTAAAATTGCTATTACTTATTAGAAGTAGATTTTATTTTGTGGAATTCGTGAAAATTTGGGGGTTATATATATCTACTTGAGACCGAACAGAATATGGTGCATTGCATTGAACATTAGGTCACTCTTCTAGTTTGTCAAATTTTCCTGATGCTTCTTTTCGTGATGAGCAAAATATTCAGCTATGAATTCTGCTAGGCTTGTCCTTTGATTGCTTCCTCGATTGGTAGGTGATGTAAAATTAATTCCCCAATCCTACAACCCATTTCATTGACCTTCCGCACATTTCAGACATGTGTAAGGTCTAACGAAGTGGAAGATTTATTGAGTACTTTTGTGTTGTTCAATGTTCACTGATATCTCGCGATCCCGGAAGTGTACAAGTCGTGAGAAGTAATATAGTGGACCTTAGAGTCCGAATTATCGTCCCGCAGAGACTGCTATTAATTACCGAAATATTTTAGTTCGAAACTTTATTTGAACAAACAAATGAATTTGAGGTTTTAAACTAAAACGAAACAATTAAACTAAAGAATTTAAAATTGCAGAAATGTTTTGTTTTCAAAGAAGATTGTAAAATAGTTGGAATTCACAAATTCACCTAGCCGATTAAATCAATTCCAATTCCAGATTTTATTTTCTAAATATGTGTTCGATCGAATTCACTAATTCAAATTGAGGTTCCTCTCTCGAGTTTAAATCAATTCTACCTAAATTAGTCAACCTTGTATCTCTATAGAGGGTCTGAATATTCCTTACCTAGACGGATTACACACAAGAATTCACATAAGATCACACTAATCACAAGAGTATATCTCTATCTCTCGTTCAATTACCGGATTTATTACCTAGATCTATGTTATTAACTTACCTCTCGGATTATGGAAATAACACACAAAATCATGAAAGAGTGGCCAGTTCATTCACGCATTAAACACAATAATAAATCAACACATGCATTGAAGTGTTAAAACAAGGAATATGGAATTAAAATAATTAACTAGGCTACATAGTTCATCCCAACATTAAAATTAGTTACACATCATTATGAAATAAAAAAAAAAGTAAAAATAAACATTCATTGAAAAACAATATAAAGAATGAAAATCTTGCACCAAATTTTTATTATTCAATTGTCTTCAATTTGCGTCCCTCTGCAATGCTTGAATCTCCAAGGAATTGATGATGAAATCTCTGTTGTTGCTAGTTCTATGGAGAGGCAAAGGTCCTATTTTCGTGCCTAATGAGTTGTATTTATTGGTTTTGGAGAAAACCTAGGTCAAAAAGCCCAAAGCCTGTTAAAAATCACGAGAAAAATCTGATCTGCGGCCCAGTCTAATAACTGCGCGATAGCTCAAGCACATTTCTGGCGATCTCGTGGTAATGCCTTTTAGCCTCGGGTTATGATTTTGCACCTTCGTGTGATCGCGTGGTAATTGTCCAGTGATCGCGATTTCCATCTTTCCTCGGAAGTGTAAGTTGGTCCCCGACTTTTAATTGCACCTTAAATCCCCAACTTTCAATTGTTACGATTTAGTCCCCAAACTTTATATTCATCTTGAATTTATCAATTAAGCTCTCAATTCCTTCAATTGGGACCTCCAACCTCTGATTTGTTCACTTGAGCACCATGGACTTTCCCGGTTGACGTTACATATCTCTCACTCACTTAATTAAGCTCCAATTAACATCCAATATTGCCGTTTTTACATTAATTGCTTCATTCTTCTTTGATTGGGACATTTTCTGAAAAATAAACAAATAAACACAAATTAAGGAGCATATATTCTAAAACGACAATAATTTCTTCTAATTTAGACATACAGATAAGTGTATAAAACACACTTATCAGCCAACTTTCCCATAGGTGCATATATATCTTAGTCCCGCGTCATTAAATCCATAGCTGATATAGTATATTGGATGTTGGATGTCGTACTCGGTCTCACCAGGCATTGGTATGGAAATTAGAGGTGGAAAAGTTGGTTCTTCTTTCAAGTTTTCGAAAGCTTCTTGACATTTTTCCGACCATTGGAAATTCTTTCCAAACTTGAAGGCTTCGAAAAAAGGTCTACATTTATCCTTGGGTTTCGAGACTAATCTGTTCAGGGTTTCTATCCTTCTACTCAAGCTTTGTATCTCTTTGATATTGTTAGGGGCCTTCATTTCGAACAAAGCCTTAGTTTTCTCCGGATTTGGCTTTAGTTCCTCTCTGGAGTACCATATATCCAACGAATTTTCCTAGTCCTACACCGAAAGAACGTTAATATGGATTAAGCTTCATCTTGTATTGTCTAAGGGTGGTCAATATCTCGGCCAAGTGCTGAACATGACCTATAGACCGAGCCGGACCTGGGCCTAGGCAAACCGGCCGGCTCTTTGGTCCTCAGAAAAATAAAGGCCCATACTTTGCATTTTGTATTTTATATTTTTTTTAGTATAAAAGCCCACCCAACCTTTTTTTAGGGGTGTTTGCACAAATACCTATCATTTTAAATATCATAGATAAATACTGCAATTTTTTTCTTTTACTGAAAATACTATTTTCGTGAAGTATCACAACATGATACTTGTGATACTATTAATTTTTTTGTATCATAACATGAAACTTCATCAAAATTTTATGATACTTGGACGAAATTGTACTATCACATCTTGAAACTTTATAATTTTTTTATGCTACCATGTCTTAGATACATCATCACCGTTTCTCTTTCTCCAATCTCCGCCACATCACCAACAGAGGACATCGACTCCAGCCATGCCACCGTTTCTTCTCCCTCACTCCAGTCTCCAGATCTGTAAATAACAGCACGTCTCAACATATTTTCACAGATCCCAACAGAAATAATCACAGGGGTAGAAAAATCTATGCCGTTTTGGAACTGCGAACAACTCCCCAGCCTTTTGTATGAACGACAGAATTATATCTAAATTTTTTGAGATTCTAGCTTCAAGAATAATTCACCATGGCTTAATTCCTCAAAACCCATAAAAAGGAGATACTTTTCTGACATTTTATTAATTAGGACAGTACGATCGAAAAGGGTATATTATTTTACATTCCTCCATCCAGAATTCACCACGGCTTAAATCATTAATACGCTTCGGTAGATCACAAAATCCATCGTGCTCTGATGACTGTCTATGTATTGCATATCGAAGAACCACTAAAAAGTACCTTCCTTGCCACTGATTTCTACCATTTTTTGGTTCTGGATGATCGATAATATGTCTGCCCACTTAGGAGTCGAGTTAGAAGACAATGCGCGGGGAAGAAGACCAGTTTCATTTGCTGATGGTGTGGTCTGTGGTGGTGCTTCGATGTTGTTGATGAGGGTGGTTGTGGTGGTCCGGTGGTGACGGTGGGGAGTTGGTGCACTCTGGGTAGAAGAAGGAGAAGAGCACTGTATTTTTTAGTATTTTTTGTTTGTGGAATAAAGATTAGTTTGGTTAGTTTTTTAAAGTAACTAGTGCAATTAATCCTTTTTTTATCTCGTCTTTTAGCATAAAAGGCCCCAATAAGAATCACAGGTACGATTCTGCCTGGAGATCTTGTGCTCTTCACCAGTACTTTGTCAACATATACTTCCACGGTCTTACAAATCTATCCTTCGATATACTTTCATTGTCTTACCAATTTGTCATGCGAACATTTAATTGTTAAGTCTTTGGTAAGTTTCCCATGCATTCTTCAAGCCAAATAGCATCATCGTATAACAATAGAGCCCCTGATCTATCACGAACAACGTATGCTCCTCGTCTGGTTTGTACACGGGGATCTAACTTTAGGCGTCGGTTCTTATTTAAAACCAACGCGAGAAACCTTTATATTTTCCCCGCGTAACATTCATAACTTCACTCTCGCGCCTCACTCTCTCTCTCTCTTCTTTGGTCTCTCTCTCTTTTTCCTCCACTCTCCACCATCGACCCCTACCACCACCGAGCCGCCACCCGCGACGTGCCTCCACCACCGCCGCCACCTCCACTGCCCGGCACCACCTCTGACCACCACCGCCTCCTTCATTGTAAGACCCACTTCGATTCTCATGTGTGTATATATGTATGTATATGTATGTGATACATATATATATATATATATATATATATATATATATATATATATGTGCGTGTATATATGTGTGTGTGTGTGTGTGTCTATATATATATATATATGTTAGGATAAATTTATTGATTAAATGTTAATATGTATATATTTATATTTGTTAGTGTGTGTATATGTTAATATATGTATATAAACGTGTTAATTACATGTTAATATATATAAATGTGTTAATTAAATTTTAATATATATAATTTTTATGTTAAATTTATATTTTTGATTTTAAGTTAGTAGATAGATACATTGTAATATTTTAATTATTGGAGTTGAAATTATGAGATATTAAGTTATGAAATCTTGGCTTGACTTTTTAGGAATTGGGAATGGATTTTGGATTAAACTTTGAGTTGTTGATGATGTTGAAGTTTGATTGGAGTTGTATTTGATTTTTGAATATGTCGAGGTTGAACATTTTTTTTTATTGTGGCATTTTGATTCTTCCTACTGGTTGGCTAAGTCCAATTTATAGGGGAGGTTCTGTCAAAATTTTAATAGAATTTTGTAAATAAAAAATGAAAATTATAGTTTAAAGTGATTTTCACTATTACATAATTGACCATACTAAATAAATAATTACATAAAACATAATCATTGTAATAAAATTACGAAGTTTTCAACCTAAAAAAGTATCTTATTTGATTTCAAATATTAATATATAGTTGGTTTAAGGATGTGTCATGAAAAATATTAACTCAAAACTAATAAAAATTTTTAATTATATCTTCACATATAGGTCATTGATATGGATCGAGGTTGGATGTATGGCAGATGTAATAGACATGAATCTGTAAAAGGTGTTGAAGAGTTTATGAAATGTGCGGATGAAATCAAGAGAAAGAAAGGTGAAACAATGATTTTATGTCCTTGTTACGATTGTAAGAATTTGAGAAAGTTTCGTAGTTTTGATCAAGTGAAAAGTCATTTGATTCGTCGTGGTTTTAAGGAAGGTTATACACGATAGATATGGCATGGTGAGAGTATGAGCACTGGTGACGATGTTGGTGATCAGCAACAGAATAATTCAAGCAATATTTGTGAGAATGATTTGGAAAATGACGAGAATGATATGACAAACGAAATGATGCGTGATATACAAGGGGAATACATTGAAAAGCCTCATGTATTAGATAACTTGTTCAACGATTCTGAGAAGCCTTTGTTTTTTGGTTGTAATAAATTCACTAAATTGTCTGCTGTACTAAAATTGTATAACTTGAAAACAAGCAATAGGTGGAGTGATAAGAGTTTCACGGCATTATTGGGACAATTAAAAGAGATGCTTCTGGAAGATAACGAACTTCCTAGTTCAATCTACGAGGCAAATAAATTGTTGTGCCCGATGGGTATGGAGATTGAGAGGATACATGCATGTCCAAATGATTGTATAATGTATCGAAATGATTACAAGGACTTGCGTCTATGTCCAAAGTGTGGGGCATCGCGATATAAGCGAAAGAACGTGAATGATAATTGTGGTGATAAGAAAAGCCCTCCGGCAAAGGTGTTATGGTATTTACCTGTAATACCAAGATTTAAACGTTTGTTTGTCAATACAAAGGATGCAAAGACTTGCGGTGGCATGCCGACGGGAGAAAAGAAGATGGAAAACTAAGACACGTGGCTGATTCTCCTCAATGGAGGAATATTAACAGGTTGTTTCCCGAGTTTGGGGGCAAAGATAGAAATCTTAGGCTGGGACTATGTACAGATGGGATGAACCCACACGGTAATATGAGTAGTCGACATAGCACTTGTCCGGTTCTTTTGACGATTTACAATCTTCCTCCTTGGTTATGTATGAAGCGCAACTATATCATGTTATCTTTGTTAATATTAGGGCCCAAACAACCGGGGAATGACATAGATGTTTATCTAGTCCCACTAATTGAAGATTTAAAACTGTTGTGGGATGAAGGCATGTCTGTATTTGATGCATATACTAAGATGAATTTCACCTTACGTGCTATGATATTTTGCACCGTAAATGATTTTCCAACTTATGGTAACTTGTCGGGTTATACTAACAAAGGACCTAAAGCATGTCCCGTTTGCGAAGAAGACATGATTGATCTTTGGTTGAAAAACTGCAAGAAAAATGTCTTTATGAGTAATAGAAGATTTCTCCCTACTGAACACCCTTATCGCAAGAAGAAAAAGTCATTCAATGGAAAAATCGAGGCTCGAACAGCTCGCTTACCGTTAACAGGAGGTGAGATATATGAACGAGTTAAAGATTTTGATGTTTCGTTTGGAAAAATGTTTATGCTTCCTCAGAAGAGTCTTTGGAAGAAAAGGTCCATATTCTGGGATCTACCTTATTGACAACACTTATCTGTAAGGCATTGTCTTGATGTAATGCACGTGAAGAAAAATTTTTGTGATAGCATCATTGGGACATTGTTGAACATTCCAAGAAAGATGAAAGATGGTATTAAAGTCAGGAAGGACATGGTAGAAATGGGGATAAGGGATCAATTAGCACCGCAAGATTCGGAAAAGTGTACTTATTTACCCCCATCTTGCTATACTTTGTCGAGAAAAGAGAAAACAAGTTTTTGTGAGTTCCTGCATGCTATTAAGGTTCAATCTGGGTACTCATCAAACATTAAAAGTCTTGTGTCGATGTAGGACTTAAAATTGGTTGGTATGAAGTCTCATGATTGTCATGTCTTAATGCAACAATTGTTACCAGTTGCAATTCGAGGCATTCTCCCAAAACATGTTAGACAAGTCATTATAAAACTTTGTTTTTTCTTCCATGCAATTAGCAGCAAAGTTGTTGACCCAGAGGCGTTGGATGATTTGCAGGCCGATATTGTTATCACTCTATGTCAATTTGAAATGTATTTTCTGCCATCATTTTTTGACGTTATGGTGCACTTACTTGTTCACTTAGTGAGAGAAATTAAGATTTATGGTCCAGTATTCTTGAGGTATATGTATCCATTTGAGTGATACATGGGTATATTGAAAGGATATGTGAGAAATCGATTTCGACCTGAAGGTAAAGGTACTATTGGATGCAAGTCAATCGTCCCCAATGTTGAATTGCGAGATAAAGCACACCTTTCTGAAGTTCATCCATATTTGGATGAGCATATGTCCATCATAAGGCAGCAGAACCCTTCAAAAGTTGAAAGGTGGATAACTAATGAACATAATCATTCATTTGCAAAATGGTTCAAAGGTAAAGTCATGAAAGAATTGTCACAAACGCCGAGTACCATTGTTGAAATGGTAAAGTGGTTAGCTTATGGTCCTAGCACGATTGTGAGGTCATATGTAGCATATGACATTAATGGGTATACGTTTTACACTAAATGTCAAGATGATAAGAGTGCGGTGCAAAATAGTGGAGTGACACAAGTAGCACTATCAAGAGATTTTTCAAATGCTAAAGATACCATGCCAGTAGATGCCTCAATGTCCTATTATGGTATCATTGAATATATTTGGGAACTTGGTTATAGGGAGTTCAAGTTTCCTCTCTTCCTGTAGCGACCAAGAATTTTCGTGATAAATATTTTTATTTTAAAAATGTATCGCTACGACTTTGTCCATTTGTTTTAAAAACACGTGATTGTCTAGCCAATTAAGTGAAAATTTAATTTATTCAAAATCTTCGTCAAATTTCTATCTTTATCAAAAGTATTTCAATGTCACGATTTATTTGAAATCCAAGTATTAATTAAATTGAGTCCCAATTTTAAATGTTTTAATCCAATCCAACTTATCGAGCCCAAATATTTTACCGATCATCCAAGTCCATTTAAAAATCCAATAAGTCAATTCTTCGTCCAACTAAATCAACAACTTATTTTCCAAGTATTTCCTTACACAACAATATTCACTTCCAAAATTCTCACAATTTTTCCATAAATCAAGATTTAGCCTAAACTACCATGTTAAACACCTAAATCATCTATTAAATAGATCCCTAACCACTTCCCCCTCGACACATCAAACCTGCACAGAACCCAGCCTTGCCCAAACTCCCTCTCAACCTTGATCCAACAAACGGAAGCTAGAACCAATTCCAGCCATCGTCAAGTGAAAATTCAGAGCACAACACCATACCCAAACCTTAAACTTCACTGCTCAAATCAGACACCACCACGAGCCAAACCCAATTGAACCACACAGCCAACACTGCAGTGTTATCCACAACCGGCCTCAACTTATCACGCCACCAACCTCCTTCATCATCTTCATCACCATTCTAAAGCATCACCCCACTCCCAAATCAACTCCAGTCAAACCCAACAATCAGAAGAAGCCCAGAAAATACCCAAGAGAAATCAAGAATCGAACCATCACCACCGGCCCTCCATCAAGCCGTAACCAGCCTTACCTGCAACATCACCACCCTTCACCATCGAAGAAACCACCTCAACCGCCCACTGCCCTCCTCAAACGCCACTCAACCAACACCCAAATTCCAATCCCCAATCAAAAACCCATCACCATCATCGCTGCCCAAAACCAAAATCAAAACCAAAGAGGAGAACCCATTTACTTACCTCCACTGCAGAACCTATTTCAACCGGATTTGTCACCGGATCTCGCAGCCAAGATCGAACCTTAAGCTTCGTCGCAGCCTCAGTTTTCTCCCTATTTTGACACCCAAGGTCGAGCCCATAACCTCCCCACCATCCGCCTTCGGCGCCGCCAAGTAATGGCGGCGATTTCCGCCGGCAGTGAAGACCCCGACGGAATGTACCCGTCGCAACCGTCTCTCGCCTCTCCTCCCTATTTTTCACGCAAATTAGAGAGAGAGAGATGAGATAAGATCTGATAATATATTTTGATTTTTGAAAATTACCCCTTAAGCCCCCAAGTTTGAAAAGTTATTCAATTCAGTCCCATTAGTTTCAAATCATCAATTTTAGCCCTTAAGTTTTAAATGAGTTTTAATCAGCCCTTTCATTTTGAAAATCAATTATTTCATCCCTATAGTTTAATATTCGTTTTGAGTTTCAACCCAACTTTCAAAAGTATTCATTTTAGTCCCTCAACTTTCAAAGTATTCATTTTAGTCCCTCAACTTTCAAAACATCAATTTCAGTCCTCAAATTGTAAATTATTATTTTTAAACTACAAATTTCTAAAGACTAAGGTAACTTATTGGCTAGACGAGGCGTACGGAGATTTAAAGGATTTAAGTCGTTTCCCGTTCAACTTTGCACTCGTCGGAGTTAAGGTAGACTCGCCCCCGCTAATTGATTTGTATTATAATTGCATGTGTTATGTGGATTTGTGTGATTTTATGCTTAATTGCATGAGAAAAGAATATCTCTTTTGAGATAAATAATTTATGTTATGCTGGGCATAACTTATCTGCTAGCCAAGAAAAGAAAAGAATGTGTTCATTTGCGTTCACTGTGTGATGCCTATGAATAATAAAAGAATGTCACTACATTATTTGCATGATTATGTGTTCAATTATCTTGTAGATTAATTACTGGCGATGATTCTACCGAGTATTTCATTTTTGAAATGCTCAACCCGTTGTTTTAACAATTTTTGCAGATTTCGGAGACGATGGCGAGTGATGGGCAATGATGGCAAATTACAAATTGATATTTTTTAAAAGTCGTGAACTTTGAAATGATTATTTCATTTTTTACAAATTTGTACGAAAATACTTATTCCATTTGAATTATCGCTAAATTTTTATTCGATAAATGCGATATTTAATATTTAATCATTTTTTCGCAACAAAGTTTATTCAAGAATTTAGAAAAGTGACGTTCCCGCGCTCCTCGGAACTCGAGGCGTTACAGGTGGTATCAGAGCGGGTCTACGTTTCTGTAGACTTACAAATATTTTTTTTACAAAATAAGAAAATAAATTTTCCAAAAAATAATAGAAATAATGTTTTGACGACTTTTTGCCATTGCCATCATTTTCCGCCGACTCCGAAGGTAACGAAGTTTAGTATGGTTACTTTATTGATTTATTTCGGATACTTGAGAATAAATGTTTTGAGAATTTGACGAGAAAAGAAAAGAAAAGATAAGACGAGAAAGAATAAGAAAACTAGTATCCGAAATAATGAGAAAGAAATAAGGAAAGAAATGAGTTTTGGAGTATAACGAGAAATTTTTCAGAAAGAAAGAAAAGAAAGAGAACGAATGTTGAGCATAATGGGAATAATATGATTTAAGAATGATTTTATAATAATTTTTGTCCTCGAATTTAGAAATGATGAACCCTACCCGGACTTTGCATAATTAATTTTAGAAATGGCACTATTTACGAGAAGTCAACAGAAAGGATTAGACAATAATTTTCGGAATATCTATTGTTTAGATTAAACGAGAAATAGTAAGCCAGTTCTTATGAAGTTGTGATGAGATGTTGAGATTATAAGTGATGTGAATTTATTGAGACTTTTATGAGAAGAAGTTTGAAATTAGAGGTTTAAAGATTTGGTCCTTAGTTATAGGGAATTAAGTAATGGATATTGTGTTGAGTAAATGAATTATTCCTCTATTTTGAAGAGAAATTTATTATGTAGTTGGATCTGGTGATTAAATTTTGGGGTTATAATTTGAGGTATATATTTTATAAGTATGAGTGGTATTTTGAGCCAATTAATGTATTGAAGGAACTGAAATATTGATATTTGAAAATAGGATTTGAAATTGTTATGTTGAGGAATTATAAATTGATTTTCTGGGATATTTTTGATGATATTGAAGTGTTGGAATTGTTGTTAATATTTAAATCGTTGTGGACAAATTTGGAGTTATTTGTTATCGTTGGTTATGAAGTATACCTACGGATTGGATAAATCCAAATTTTCAAGGGAGACTCTATCTAGAATTTTATCATTTGGAATTAAGAGCATAGTATGGTATGTCACCACTGAGGGAATTGAGGTTAGAATTTCAAGTTCATCTACACCATAAGCGAGATTTAGTAAATGATAAGTTATACTTTGAAAGATGAGTGAAGACAAGTATTATGGCGTTATCGGGAAGAATCTTAATTATTCTCGGGAATGAATTGATCACTAGTAAGGAATGATCACTTGTATTGGAGAATATTATGAATTATGAGGATAGGAGATTATACTGTTGATTTATTTTGGAATTTGATCGGGTAGATATGTTAAAAGATAAGCTGATGATATTATGTTGAGTCGCGAATAATAATGTTATTGGGTATACGACATAGAGAGAATATTCAAGTAATTGTTTTTAATTATTTTGGTGATGTTTGGTGATAAGAAGTTTTAGAGATGACAAATTATTAAGGTTTGATATGTTTTTAAAGAAATAGTAAAGATTTGGAGAGAATTTTTCATGGATTTTTGTAACGGGTTTATAGAGATTAGTGAAGAGACGTGATGTCATTTAGGTTATTGAATAATGACTTAAGTATTTAGTAAATATTTCCTTATACAGAGTTTAAAGGCTATGTTGAGAGTTTGCATTTTAGACCTCGGTGATAGTTAGGAAAAACTATTTACCGTTTGTTGAATTTACATGTAACATGATTATTGGGAATAGTCATTTATCATGAATGGGAGATATTGAAAATATTTTATGGTGAGATGCCTTAAAAGAGTAACCATTTATTCTAAGTGAGAAATTGGTGACATGTGATTGAATGTTTGGGATTATGTGAGACAATGATGATTTTCATAAGGTCATTTGTATATAAAAGGCAAAAGAGATAATTATAAGGAATAATGTGATTTTTCTTATTGCGAGAACTAAAGGTGATGATGTGTTCAGATTATGAAATAAGTTGATTTATCATGAATGAGTTATGCTATATTTGGTTCTAAGTAGAATTCGAAGAAAAAGGAGTCTCAGTCATGGAAATGAATCAGGATTTCCTCGTAGTGTGAATGATTCACTGATGTACTTTAAGTTTTCAATATTGATGAAAGAAACTTTATCAGGTCCTAGATTTGTACAAGTATTGATGAAGTAATGCATTTGATCAGAGAAAGGCTTATGATTTATCATATCTTGAAATTTTGGAGATTTTTAAGGATGGTGTCTTGTTTAGAAAATAAGAAATGAAATTTTATGTAATTGTTTTCGTGGAAAGAATTTATTGGAAAATAGGGATAAGACTTCACAGTGATGACTTATCTTGGAATGGTGTGCAAAGAAGTGACAACGGTAGAATCCAAGATTTATTAGTCTGAGAGATTGATATATAATCTTAGTGAGGAGATTGACGTATAAGTTTCACGTGATAGGTATGATGGTATTTATATTGAAATCTTAGAGAGATTGATATGAATATTTGATGTCATGTAATACGATGATAAGTGACAGGTTACATGATTACTACAAGATATGATGACTAGATGGTTAAGGGATGTTATGGTTATCCCGTGAAGAATTGTGTGAATATATTGAGTCAATTGATCTCATTTTGATGGTTTATTGCATTATGGAGAAAAATATTACATAGATTGGGAGTTTTTGTTTTGAGTCATAATATATGGGTTTATTTAAAGTTTTGATGATACAGTTTTGATTATTTATTGTCGGTTGCACTTTTGATGTGAATAAAGTATTTTGGCTACAATAATGGAAAACCTGAGAATATCATTTGTGTGACTTTTACTTATAATGGGATTGTATCTTTGGGTTAAGCAAACATGATGAGGAATACTATATGATTCATAGAAGTCTTATTCGATGGTGATAGACTTAATCAGAGTATTGTCCATAGTGTGACATGGATTGAAGTTTTGGGAGAACAGAAAAGATTGAATCTTGAACTTCAGATTTGGAAATTAGTGAGGTTTCTTAAGTTTGAGAATATCATATCTGATCCTTACGATGCTGCTTTAAGTTAGTATCTTAGCCCTCAGTTAGAAGAGTATGTGATACCGAGTACTTGATTCATGATTTAAAAGTATGGATTAAAGGATTCAAGTTTGAATTTCTCCAATTATGAAAAAGAAGTTTCAGTCGAGCTTATAAATGATTACGTTGGTAAATCTTTTCAGAAAGATTCTGCCAAGTTTGGGTTTTGCACTCAATATTTTGAAAATTATATCGCGCTTTTATATTTTGGATTACAAGGATTTATTCTTGATCAATCTTCTTGATTTTTGGTTTAAGCATTTGGATCAATGAATATTTAGTGGTTTCGATATTAGTATAGATCCTATAAAATGTACCTTTCGTTTTGACAAGAGAGGGAATTTAAGATCTCATTTCATCGGACCATTTAAAATGTTAGAAAAGTAGGTAATGTGGCTTAGTGTTTGCCTTCGCCACCAGAACTTGCAGCTGTTCACAATGTCTTTCATGTTTACCTATTGAGAAAGTATGATTCAAATCATATGGTGAATTATCAGTTTATTTCAATTCAGAAAGATTTGACTTATGAAGAGGCACCCATGTACATCATTGATAGAAAAGTCCATGTCCTAAGAAATAAAGAAATTTCTCTAGTCAAAGTCCAATGGGTAGACAAGGTAGTGCTGAAACTACTTGGGAAAAGAAAGAAGAAAGAAGTCTGGCTTAATACCCAGATATATTTAGATCAAGAAAGTTTAAAATTTCGAGGACGAAATTATTTTAAGTGGAGAATGTTGTAGCGATCGAGAAATTTTCAAACTTAAAGACATGTTTTACCGAACTTGTCGCTACGACTCTCCAACCTCAACGGTTATTATTCAAAACCAGCGCTCTTGTCTAGTCAGATTAATTATTTTAAGATTTTAAGAAAGAAGAAATTTTGGAAGTACCCAAGTATTTTAAATGAAGAAAATCTTAAATTTCGAGGACGAAATTGTTTTAAGGGGGTAGGGTTGTAGCGACCAAGAATTTTCGTGATAAATATTTTTATTTTAAAAATGTGTCGCTACGACTTTGTCCATTTGTTTTAAAAACACGTGATTGTCTAGCCAATTAAGTGAAAATTATAATTATTCAAAATCTTCGTCAAATTTCTATCTTTATCAAAAGTATTTCAATGTCACGATTTATTTAAAATCCAAGTATTAATTATATTGAGTCCCAATTTTAAATGTTTTAATCCAATCCAACTTATCGAGCCCAAATATTTTACCGATCATCCAAGTCCATTTAAAAATCCAATAAGTCAATTCTTGGTCCAACTAAATTAACAACTTATTTTCCAAGTATTTCCTTACACAACAATATTCACTTCCAAAATTCTCACAATTTTTCCATAAATCAAGATTTAACCTAAACTACCATGTTAAACACTTAATCAGCTATTAAATAGATCCCTAACCACTTCCCCCTCGACACATCAAACCTGCACAGAACCCAGCCTTGCCCAAACTCCCTCTCAACCTTGATCCAACACACGGAAGCTAGAACCAATTCCAGCCATCGTCAAGTGAAAATTCAGAGCCCAACACCATACCCAAACCTTAAACTTCACTGCTCAAATCAGACACCACCACGAGCCAAACCCAATTGAACCACCATAGCCAACACTGCAGTGTTATCCACAACCGGCCTCAACTCATCACGCCACCAACCTCCTTCATCATCTTCATCACCATTCAAAAGCATCACCCCACTCCCAAATCAACTCCAGTCAAACCCAACAATCAGAAGAAGCCCAGAAAATACCCAAGAGAAATCAAGAATCGAACCATCACCACCGGCCCTCCATCAAGCCGTAACCAGCCTTACCTGCAACATCACCACCCTTCACCATCGAAGAAACCACCTCAACCGCCCACTGCCCTCCTCAAACGCCACTCAACCAACACCCAAATTCCAATCCCCAATCAAAAACCCATCATCATCATCGCTACCCAAAACCAAAATCAAAACCAAAGAGGAGAACCCATTTACTTACTTCCACTGCAGAACCTATTTCAACCGGATTTGTCACCGGAACTCGCAGCCAAGATCGAACCTTAAGCTTCGTCGCAGCCTCAGTTTTCTCCCTATTTTGACACCCAAGGTGGAGCCCATAACCTCCCCACCATCCGCCTTCGGCGCCGCCAAGTAATGGCGGCGATTTTCGCCGGCAGTGAAGACCCCGACGGCGTGTACCCGTCGCAACCCTCTCTCGCCTCTCCTCCCTGTTTTCACGCAAATTAGAGAGAGAGAGATGAGATAAGATCTGATAATATATTTTGATTTTCGAAAATTACCCCTTAAGCCCCCAAGTTTGAAAAGTTATTCAATTCAGTCCCTTTGGTTTCAAATCATCAATTTTAGCCCTTAAGTTTTAAATGAGTTTTAATCAGCCCTTTCATTTTGAAAATCAATTATTTCAGCCCTATAGTTTAATATTCATTTTGAGTTTCAACCCAACTTTCAAAAGTATTCATTTTAGTCCCTCAACTTTCAAAGTATTCATTTTAGTCCCTCAACTTTCAAAACATCAATTTCAGTCCTCAAATTGTAAATTATTATTTTTAAACTACAAATTTCTAAAGACTAAGGTAACTTATTGGCTAGACGAGGCGTACGGAGATTTAAAGGATTTAAGTCGTTTCTCGCTCAACTTTGCACTCGTCGGATTTAAGGTAGACTCACCCCCACTAATTGATTTATATTATAATTGCATGTGTTATGTGGATTTGTGTGATTTTATGCTTAATTGCATGAGAAAAGAATATCTCTTTTGAGATAAAGAATTTATGTTATGATGGGCATAACTTATCTGCTATCCAAGAAAAGAAAAGAATGTGTTCATTTGCGTTCACGGTGTGATGCCTATGAATAAGAAAAGAATGTCACTACATTATTTGCATGATTACATGTTCAATTATCTTGTAGATTAATTACTGGCGATGAGTCTACTGAGTATTTCATTTTTGAAATGCTCAACCCGTTGTTTTAACAATTTTTGCAGATTTCGGAGACGATGGCGAGTGATGGGCAATGACGGCAAATTACAAATTGATATTTTTTAAAAGTCATGAACTTTGAAATGATTATTTCATTTTATCAAGAATTGTCATTTTTACAAATTTGTACGAAAATACTTATTCCATTTGAATTATCGCTAAATTTTTATTCGATAAATGCGATATTTAATATTTAATCATTTTTCCGCAACAAAGTTTATTCAAGAATTTAGAAAAGTGACGTTCCCGTGCTCCTCGGAACTCGGGGCGTTACACTTCCAATGTAAATGGGTTGATAACCGACGAGGTGTTCGGGCGAATGAATTAGGATTCACTATGGTGGATTTCGGACTGTTGGGTTATCTAGACAAGTCATTCATACTTTCATCACAAGCCAAACAGGTATTTTATGTTCTTGATCCTGCAGATACTAAGTGGTCAGTCGTCGTTCAAGGTAAGAGACGCATTGTTGGGATTGGTGATGTATTAGATGAAGAAGATTATGATCACTTTGATGAAACCCCTCCATTTTCTATCGGTATACAAGGGAGTGCAACTTTAGGGGAAGATAACATTGAATCAAATTATATGCAATGGGATCATGAAGAAGGATTATGGATTGACCGTCGTTCGTTATTATTAATTGTGTGAGTTTATTTACACAGTCTTTGCTTATAACTTTCTTTTATTTTTCATATATGCTCTATACATTGTTAATAATTTTATTTGTGATTTTGATAACAATAATTTGATATATATATATATATATATATATTAATACGTTGTTATATGTGCAAGTACGTTCATAGTGGTCTCAATATAATGACCGAGTCTTCATCATCTTCAGATGATCATCGTACTACCAGCTCAAAAAGGACTAGAGGGCCAACAATGTAGAAAAACATGAAGAACGTCGGGGAAGTGAATGTCATCGAGTTCGATGAAAAACATAGGCCAATCAGACCAGGCAAGTGGAACTTCAAACATTATGTCGGGTGTTTAGCCCGTATTCACGTTGACATAAATATCAGTGATTTGCACAAGGTTGATCCCATCCTTAAGGACATGATGTGGGAAGAAATAAAGGTATTATCACTTCATACATGGTTAATTGATAACGTTTTTTAATCTTTTTCTATAACATCGCATTTATATTCGTCTTTCAGAGGGAGTTCAACATCCCCGATGACGCAGCCAAAAAAAGGGTGTTGAAAGTTGCGAGGATGCGATGGAAAGACTTCAAGAATCAGCTGTTTCATGATTATATTACACATGACTACCCGAAATATACATCTCCTACGCAGCTTTACGATTTTATAACTGAAGAGCAATGGGACTCGTTCAAGAAAGAACGCTAGACTGAGAAACTCAAGGTATATATATTTAAATGTATGCATGTGATTTATTGAGTTGAAAATTAAATACTTGATGTGACATTTTTCCGAAAAAAGTAAGAAGGTCAGGGATGCTCAATTGCGAAACGAGCATCCAAATTATATGGACTCAGCTGGTTATGCGGGGATGAAGCCACAGTGACTAGTCAGTGACCCACTGTCTTCTAGTTCTTCATGCGACATGATTAGCTCGTCAATTGTAAGTGATGATCGAAGTTTAGATTGGATTCGAGCTAGATCTAAGAAGAAAGAAGATGGAAGTTATTACATCCCAAACGAGAAAACGAGGGGGGTGTTTAATAAAATTGTAAGTATATCATGATTATTTTTTCATAATTTAAATTCAAATTTACTTAAATATATATTTATATTTATGTTTCACTTTTCTGTTAATAGGTTGAAAAAGCTGAGCAGTCCACGCAGGGGACATTTGTGGCAAGTAGACATCATGATATTTTAAGTGAAGCACTTGGTAAGCCGGATCACCCTGGTAGGGTGAGGGGGTATGGCGTCTATGTGACCACGAGGGATGTTTATGACAGGCCTGATGATACATTAGACGTTCATGTGGGGTCGTCTCAGTAGACGATATTAAGGAGATGATCAGGTCAGAGATGGATGATAGTATTGCTGAGGGGATCAGGCATCAGACCATGTCGGAGATGCAGAGTAAATTCGATACTATGCAGAGGGAGTACCATAGTATGCAGACTAAATATGATGCTATCCTCCAGCGCCTGGGCTTAAATGTTGAGGCCGAGGTGAACGTAACTCCACAGTCTCGACCACCAACTCACAGCAGTTGCCACTCCGTGGATCCAGATCCATTTCATGGACTTCAGGTATTTAATGTTAAGTTATTGATAATTTTTTTAACATTATTTATGTTATTTCAACCGGAAGTTGCTAACATATATGTTCAATGATGTTGTACAATAGAAACCGACTCCTTGTCGTCTCGCCATAAGTCTTAATGGTGAGAAACAAATAGTAGCTAGCAGGATGGTTTATCCAGCCGGACTTGACACGGTGGTGCATCATCAAGCTCTTTGGCCTGATCTTGCTAAGGTGTCCATTGACCACATTTTCGATGTTGCAGAAGCGTTTTGTATTTCAGTGCCATCTCAATACCACACCACGGTGGGGGAAGCTATTGGAAGCTTCTTGCAATGGCCCAAGGAGTTGGTGATTTCTGGAGAGGTCCAAACATTTAGTTATATAAAAGTTTATGTCAATATTAATTTCTTTTAAATTTTTATAACAACTGAAGATGATAAAAATTATCTTGTTGCAGGAAGAGGCACCACAACATGCAAAAAAATTGAACGAAGGAAAAACACCCCATAGTTTCAAAATGTCATCCACATAGCGACCTGCGATTGTTGACGATGAGACGTTGCAACGTATGGGTGAAGATTGTAAAATGTTACACACTCTGGTCATTCAATTGCCTGTTGGTGATGACTTCTACCAGGTGCCTATTGATGCCGCCGAGTTCAATTCTGCATTCAAGGATGATTTTTATGTTACAGTCGAACACATCACCGAATTGCTTACGATTCAATGGTTGGATACATATATCTTACAAGTGTTTTCATTGTAAGACTTCTGATCAAAAATTATAACTTCAATTTAAATCATTATTTTATTTCTATTTATTGGTATTATTATTTTTTAGGTACCTCCATGAGTTGTGTCAGGAATACGGTATTGAAACGATTGGATTCATGTCTCCGACACACATTGCATCGGTTTCAGTAAGAACAAATGCAAATGGTGTTATAAATTACTTGGCCAGCACCATGAAGGCAATGAAAACTAAGAAATTCATTCTAGCACCGTATTTTCAGGAGTAAGACCATTGATATCCTCTAATTTTTAACCTAAAGTTGTATTTACATGTTCATAATATGTAGGAATCACTGGATGTTGCTAGTTATTTCTGCTGAGAAGAATACGGTGTACTTCTTAGATTCAGCTGCTGCATCAAAGCGTGACTTGGATATCAAGCCGATATTGAACACGTAAGTTAGGAAACTTTTCATGAAATAATTGTGGTGTCGTGGTGAAATTGATTGTGGAGTTCTGGTGAAATTGATTGTGGAGTTGTGATTGTTGAGAAGTTGATAGTTTTGAATAGCAGGGTCCCCTTACAGGTTGGATAAGTCCAATTTATAGGGGAGACTCTGCCAAAATTTCTATAGGAAATTTGAGTCATATTATTATTTTGTAGCTTGTTGATATAATTTATTGAAATTTTAGGACTTTCAAATCGTATTGAAATTTTAGGACTTTGTTCATAGGTTTGTGTAAATGGAAGCGTAATCAAACTTGCATTTACATATATATTTAATTTGTATCTCAAATTAACAATTTTGTAAGTATAATTGTTGTTAATTTAATTTTATTACGTATATTCCGATTATATATATATATATATATATATATATATATATATTTGGTGATGCGCATGTTCAGGTTACCGCAGGCCACGTTCTGGGCACTGCAGGCCACGACCTGCAGTAGCCTGGATCATTGCAAGTCACGTCCAGGTGACTGCAGGCCATGACGTGCAGTGGCATGGGTCATTGCAGGCCATAACCTGCAGTGGCCTGGGTCATTGCAGGCCATGTCACTGCAAGCCACGACCTGCAATGGCATGATCATTGCAGGTCATATAAATATCACCTGTATCCATTTGCATATACAGTTCTCATTAGCAGCAAGCAATATAGTGTATCGCGCTACACCAAATTGGTCGACTTAGTACTATGCAACAGTACAGTCCTTTTAGCAACACATAATATTAAATGTTAAATGAAAAAAAAAAAGGCGTTTCGTTTTCTTTCATTGTTGGATTTTTTTTATTGTTAAAAAGTGATATTTTCTTTCATTGTTGGATTTTTTTTATTTTTTTATTTCTTATTTTTCATAATAATTATAATAATCACACTGCTTTAGTTTATTTGTTTTGGTTGGAACAGATAAAGTGCACGTTAAAGTTATAGAAGTTTTTCAAGGGAGACTTGATCTTTGAAATAACATTTCTGCAATCAGAAACTAGTGTAAAAAATGGTAAGACCCGTGCCATTTCACTTTGTATATATTTGTTTTTATTTCGACGTGGATTGTAAATTTAGGATTTTATTAATTAATTTAATGTGTATAATTTGATCTAATACTCATTAAAAAATTTGAGGTGTATGTGCCTTCCTTTGGAATTTTGTATTGGAGTTTCAATATGACTTCCTAATTTTTTCACATGTTGGATATATAGCATGACAATGTGACATATGTCCTTTTCTTTTCAATTGTAAGAATCGTAATTTATGTCATTGATTGTTTGTGAATATCATATCATGAGGGAATTTGAATGATTCATTAAGACTAGCTTTGCGCAATGCTTTTAAACGGTGGCCTGTTTGCCACGTGAACACGGTGTTATTTGATTTTGGTAAGAACATAAATGAGATCAATATGACAAAAGAATTTGAAAATATGCAATTCTCACATAATATTAGTTCACATGGAGGAATTATTTTTTACAGCTTATGCCCCGTTTAATTATTTCTCATACCTTGTGTACGTTTATCAGATGTGTTGGGGAATAATTCCATTTTTGACCTTTTGTCCAGGTGTTATTTCGTGTGAGACGTTGTTTATTCATGGGATAAAGTTTTATAACATATAGTTATTGGGATACAAATGTGGGAACAGAGCTGCCCTTTACCATTAGGACATTGTTCTAATCCAAATCCAATTATTTTAAAATAATTGCATTAATTCACAGGGTTTAATGTGTTTATATATAGAGTTTGCATTGCATATCAAATACCTTACTTTCCATATTTTGATGTTTTAGAATATTGGCTACTCAGCATTCATTAAAAAGGAGCTTCTAAATTCAATGTATTTCTATCTTATTTGACATATGTCTACCCCTTCCAACAAAATTCTCAATTCTTCATTTTTACAATTGGAAATTACCTTCCTCTTCCCACTCCATAACTCTCCGTAATCCCAGCCCCACTTCCACCTCGCCTCTATTGCAGAGGTGGGGGAGCGTGAAGGTGATGGAAGAGGAGGTAATAATGGAGGCGATGATTGTTTGGAGGACGGCTGTCAGTGGCGTGGGGGGAGGAGGTGGGCTCGTGAACATATGAAAGGTGAAATTGATGATTGGACGAAGCATAATTTTATGAAGTATTTAAATTCTAGCTAGCTTGACAGAATTACACAGAATTCTGGATGCATTTTGAAGGTACGTAGTAAAATAATTTTAGAACTCTTCTTTTCGAAAATACCTCCATTTATATTAATGAATAGATACTAAAGAAATACTTCTGTTTCCATATAATTAATCTGAATTAATGTCCCTTTTTTCTGTAAGCAAGGGAGAGTTGTATCACATAGTATATATTTCAACTTTCTTATACTATAAATTCGGCTCAAAAACACAAAAGTATTGTACATACGTGCCCTTTTCAAAATACAGGCTCGGAATTATTTGAAGAATAATAAATGGCGAAAGTACAAGTTGCTTCCTTATTCGAATATCAACAATTTATAGAACGCCCCACTTGTAGCGACCGAGAATTTTTCGTGACTTATTTAAATATTATTTAAAACATGTCGCTATGACTTATCCTATTTATTTTTAAAAGAATATTCGTCTAGCCTCGTATTTCGAGTCGATATATGAAATCGAGTCCAAATCGATTTTAAGCCAAATTTCGAATTTCTAAAATTATTTAAATCCAAAATTATTTTTAATTCCAAAATTTAATTATTTTAATTCCTAAAATTATTTTTAAAATCAAATTTTAAATTTATTTGTTATATTATTCAAAATTTTATTCTTAATACAATTCTTGTCCCGTTAGAAATCATAAATTATTTGCTATCTTATTTGAGTCCAAATTTCAACTGTTTTAATTCAATCCAACATATCAAGCCCAAATGTTGTACCAATCATTCAAGCTCATTTAAAAACCCAATAAGGCATTTTCTGGCCCAACCAATTCAACAGCTTCTTCCTCCCCAAGTATTTCCTTACACAACCATATTCACTTCCAAAATTCTCACAATTTTCCATGAATCAAGATTTAACCTAAACTACCATGTTTAACACCTAAATCAACTATTAATTGGATCCGTATCTCTTGCATTCACGACACCCAAACCTCCTGCACGGTATACATTCTTCTCTCTCAAAGTATATTCAAGGCAGCCATCCTCTGTTGGTGGAATTTGTGAATAGTGACGCCAAAATATATTATAAATCCGTGCAAAAATTTGGACGGAATAACGGCAAGACAAATGCAAATAAACAAGAGAAAATAAAAGGAGAAAAGTGATAAGCCGAGGCAAGAGTTGGACTCTTTGTCCTTAAGTCGAAATTGCCCCGCAACGGTGCCGACGGAATCCGACAATCGACTCCCAAGATACAACGGCTTCCCTTGTGTTAGTAGCACTCCAAAACACAAGTTCGACGAACCGAATATTGGTTATTGTACTCCAAATATGAAATGAATGAAAAATAATCCAAAAAAACAATGTTTATGAATTTGATTGGGAGAGAAATGAGTATAGTATATGTATTGCATATCAATTGTTTTTAAATAGGACACCCAAAGGGTCCTATTTATAGAGTATGAAGGGTTTTGGACGGAATGGTTCAAGCCAAACCATGCAACCCTTCCAAAAGATGCACCAATTCCAGAAGGTACCTTTTCTCGGACAACCGTGCGACCGCACGGCTTTAGCGAAAACCAGAAAATAAAAACGACTTGTGGTCGCACTGTTCTTAACACCGTGCAACCGCACGGGAAAAAATCTGAATTATATTTTGTCCGAACCCCGTTTGTGCGCCCCGAAGCGGCGAAGCGGCAAACATAATTTTGCCTAAACGGATTGGGTCGGGTTTTGAGTATTTAGCCGAAGTCGACACGAAGTCACTTTAATCGATTTTAAACTCTCGAAACTTTAATCAATTTTATTAACCAATATCCAACAATCCCCCACATGAATGGAAATTCCTCGATATGCGCAACACAATGTAAATGCAATGCAAATGAAATGCAGACTCTAATAAATGGAGTACATGCGACAAGTCACAGCATCAAGATAGGTAGCTTGTGGCCTTGAACCTTCTTTAGTTGAGTACAATTGGATTTACTAGGCTAGTTGGTGAACGCGATGTCTTGAACCATCCAGCCATTCATGTAAACCTAAACAACTGTACCAACACCATGACTCATCTAACCAATTCGGTTCTCATGGTTGTGTCCATCTTGGCCCTGGACAACACTTGGCTTCATAAGTGCTCTAAGAGAATTAAGCCTCGAATTCTCGTAGAAGCGGCCCCACTTCACACTTATATAGGTGATCTCATACCTTTCCATTTCAAGGTTATGAATCATTAAAAGTATATATATGTATACTTATCCTTATACACATTTTACATAGCACTTAAAATTTTTAGGAATGGGAATAAGTGCTTTATTCCGAATCATTTATGACTTAGTTGTCCCATTGAACCAAGATCTTGGGATCTCCAATCTACAAGGTTGGGTTTCCGTCATAGTAATTCTATTCAATAGGCTTTAGGCCCATTCCCCTTGAAAGATGGTATACTTGATCTCTCGCAAGTCCTTTCGTCAAAGGATCAGCCAAATTCTCTTTTGACTTCACATAGTTAATAGAGATTATACCATTCGATATTAATTGTTTAATGGTATTATGTCTCCGACGGATATGTCGAGACTTACCATTATACATACTATTTTGTGCCCTTGCTATTGCCGACTGATTATCGCAATGTATGTTAATCGCAGAAACCGGCTTTTCCCAACATGGAATTTCTTCAAGGAAATTACGAAGCCATTCTGCTTCTTCACCGGCTTTGTCTAACGCAATTAACTCAGATTCCATTGTGGATCGAGCTATACATGTTTGCTTAGACGATTTCCAGGACACGGCTCCACTTCCAATGGTAAATACATAACCACTCGTGGATTTTGAATCCTTAGTGTCGGATATCCAATTTGCATCGGTATATCCTTCTAACACCGCGGGATATTTTGAGTAGTGTAATCCATATTCAACCGTGTGTCTTAAGTATCTAAGAACTCGGTTTAGTGTCTTCCAATGTATAGCACTTGGATTACTAGTGAATCTACTCAATTTGTTGACTATGTATGCTATATCCGGTCTTGTGCAGTTGGTAATGTACATCAAACTGCCTATGACACGCGAATATTCCAATTGAGATACGGGATCACCATTATTCTTTGCCAAATGTATGCCTAAATCAACTGGTGTTTTAATTGGTTTATCGTCATACGCCTTAAATTTCTTAAGTATAGTCTCAACATAATGTGATTGAGACAATGACAAACCATCGGATGTCTTAGAGATTTTGATCCCTAATATTACATCCGCCACTCCCATATCTTTCATATCAAAATGTTTCGTTAACATTTTCTTAGTCGAGGAAATGACCTTAGAGTTATTTCCCATAATTAGCATATCATCAACGTATAGGCATACGATTACATATTCGTTAGGTGTGCTTTTAATGTAGACACATTTGTCACATTCATTGATTTTGAAGCCATTCGACAACATAGTTTTATCAAACTTTTCATGCCATTGCTTCGGTGCTTGTTTTAATCCATACAATGATTTCACAAGTTTACACACCTTCTTTTCGTTTCCTGGTGCAACAAACCCTTCAGGTTGTTCCATATAGATTTCTTCTTCTAATTCACCATTTAGAAACGCGGTTTTAACATCCATTTGATGTATTTCAAGATCATGCAATGCCGCGATTGCAATCAAGACGCGTATAGATGTAATTCTTGTAACGGGAGAATAAGTATCAAAGAAATCCAATCCTTCCTTTTGTCTATACCCTTTGGCTACTAATCTAGCCTTGTATTTGTCAATTGATCCATCCGACTTCAATTTCCTTTTGAAGATCCATTTGCAGCCTAAAGCTTTGTTTCCCGGAGGGAGTTCAACCAATTCCCAAGTATGGTTACTCATGATGGATTCAATTTCGTTACGTAGAGCTTCTTTCCAAAAAGGAGCTTCGGGAGTGGACATTGCTTCATCAAATGTCCTTGGGTCATTTTCAAGTAAATTTGTAACGAATTCTGGACCGAATGTCTTTGGAATTCGTTGCCTTTTACTACGTCTCGGTTCTTCATTTATTTGAAGATTGTCGTCTTTTCCATGTAGGTCATCATAAGTTCGTTTATTTGAACTTACTTCCTTTTCTTTACATGGAAAATTGTCTTCAAAAAAGACCGCATTTCTTGATTCAATAATTGTACCGACATGTACATCAAGTACTTCGGATTTATGAACCAAGAATCGATATGCACTACTATTGATTGCATATCCAATAAAGACACAATCAATTGTCTTTGGTCCAATCGTAACTTGTTTAGGTTTGGGTATTTGTACTTTTGCTAAGCACCCCCACACATTAAGATATTTATAGGAAGGTTTCCGACCTTTCCATAATTCGTAAGGCGATTCAACCTTATCCTTGTGTGGTATTTTATTTAGGATATGATTTGCAGAAAGTATGGCTTCCCCCCACAAGTTTTGAGGTAAGCCCGAACTAACCAACATTGCATTCATCATTTCCTTTAAAGTTCGGTTTTTGCGTTCAGCAATTCCATTAGATTGAGGTGAATATGGTGCAGTAATTTGATGAATGATTCCAAATTCTGCACAAAATTCTTCAAATGGTGCAACATATTCTCCACCTCTATCACTACGAATCATTTTTATTCGTTTTCCAAGTTGATTTTCAACTTCGGCTTTGTAGTGTTTAAACACTTCCAACGCTTCATCCTTGCTTTTCAACAAGTATACATAACAGTACCTTGTGCAATCATCTATGAATGTGATGAAGTACTTTTTACCACCCCTTGTTTGTACGAACTTTAAATCACACACATCCGTATGAATTAGTTCTAAAGGCGTCGTGGTTCGTTCAACCGAATGAAAAGGTGTTTTGGCCGATTTTGCCTCTACACATGTTTCGCATTTTCCATTATTAAAATGCATATTCGGAAGTAAACTTAAATTCATTAACTTTCCTATTGAATTAAAGTTTGCATGTCCTAATCTATGATGCCATAAATTAGACGACTCAAGAATATAAACCGAAGATGACGTTTTATTGCTTGTATTGTTTGGTACAATAGTTAGGACATTCATTTTGAATAGTCCATCTTTTACATAGCCTTTGCCTACATACATATTATTTTTGGTAAGTACAAACTTATCCGATACAAAGACTAGTTTAAAGCCATTTTTGCTTAACAAAGAACCCGACACAAGGTTCTTGCGAATATCCGGTACGTGAAGAACATTATTAAGGCTAAGTTCCTTTCCCGACGTCATCTTCAATATCACTTTGCCTTGTCCTTCTACCTTCGAAGTTGAGGAGTTCCCCATAAACAATTTTTCTCCCTCGGTTGGAGTATATGATGTGAACATTCCTCTATCCACACATATGTGACGGGTTGCACCCGTATCAACCCACCATTCCATGGGATTTCCAACAAGGTTGCATTCAGAAACAACCGCCGATAAGTTCATATCGGACATGCCATTTGATATGGCATCAGATTCGATCATATTGGCTTGGGCTTGCTTCTTCGGTTTGCGACAATCAACCGAACGATGGCCAGCCTTTCCACAATTGTAGCAATTTCCCTTGAACTTCTTTTCATTCCTCTTTGTAGATTCAACGGAGTGCTTCCTCTTCTTTCCTTTGTTGCTTGATTCAACCACATTTGCCTTTGATTGTGGTATGCCATTTCCAACACGCTTGTTCGAATTCCGGTTGTCTTCTTCAATTCTTAGTCGGACCACAAGTTCTTCAATATTCATCTCCTTGCGATTATGTTTGAGATAGTTTTTGAAGTCCTTCCACATGGGTGGAAGTTTCTCGATGATCGCAGCCACTTGAAATGATTCACTTAGAGACATATTCTCCGCATGAATGTCATGGAGTATGACTTGCAATTCTTGCACTTGATTGATGATCGTCTTCGAATCTACCATTTTGTAGTCCAAGAATTTCCCCATGATGAACTTCTTTGTTCCAGCGTCTTCGGTCTTGTACTTCTTTTCCAAGGATTCCCATAATTCCTTTGCAGATTTCTTGGAGCAATATACGTTGTACAAAGCATTGTCCAAGCCATTCAGAATATAGTTCTTGCAAAGAAAATCCGAATGTTTCCACGCATCCAAGGCAATCAATGATGCCCTATTATTTTCTCCTTCTTGCACGGCGGGAGGATCTTCATTCAAGAATTTCGCCAAGTTGAGGGTTGTGAGATAGAACAACATTTTCTGTTGCCACCTTTTGAAATCAACCCCGACAAATTTTTCCGGCTTTTCCCCATGTGAAACGGAGTTTGAATGCACGACGGTAGGGGTAGCCACAACAGAAGGAATCACATTTGTTGTAGTCACAATAGGAGGATTCCCACCGGTAGGAACACTTCCTTCAGAAGTTCCCATATTCAAATTATTATTCGAAGTAGTATCGGTATTAGAAACCGTATTCATTTCTGTTTACGTAAAATAGAAGATCAACCAAAATCAAAAATAGAAAGGTAGAAGAAGAAGTTAAACTACACAAGTTTAACAAACACAAATGTCGCTATCACAAATATAGAAAGAATTTCGACTTAAGATTGTTGGTGGAGTTTGTGAATAGTGACGCCAAAATATATTATAAATCCGTGCCAAAATTTGGACGGAATAACGGCAAGACAAATGCAAATAAACAAGAGAAAATAAAAGGAGAAAAGTGATAAGCCGAGGCAAGAGTTGGACTCTTTGTCCTTAAGTCGAAATTGCCCCGCAACGGTGCCGACGGAATCCGACAATCGACTCCCAAGATACAACGGCTTCCCTTGTGTTAGTAGCACTCCAAAACACAAGTTCGACGAACCGAATATTGGTTATTGTACTCCAAATATGAAATGAATGAAAAATAATCCAAAAAACAATGTTTATGAATTTGATTGGGAGAGAAATGAGTATAGTATATGTATTGCATATCAATTGTTTTTAAATAGGACACCCAAAGGGTCCTATTTATAGAGTATGAAGGGTTGTGGACGGAATGGTTCAAGCCAAACCATGCAACCCTTCCAAAAGATGCACCAATTCCAGAAGGTACCTTTTCTCGGACAACCGTGCGACCGCACGGTTATAATCCGTGCGGCCGCACGGCTTTAGCGAAAACCGGAAAATAAAAACGACGTGTGGTCGCATGGTTCTTAACACCGTGCGATCGCACGGGCAAAAATCTGAATTATATTTTGTCCGAACCCCGTTTGTGCGCCCCGAAGCGGCGAAGCGGCAAACATAATTTTGCCTAAACGGATTGGGTCGGGTTTTGAGTATTTATCCGAAGTCGACACGAAGTCACTTTAATCGATTTTAAACTCTCGAAACTTTAATCGATTTTATTAACCAATATCCAACATCCTCCATAACCAGCGGCCTATTCCATCGAACCACCACCTAAGCCGCTCGCCTATCCTCTGCCTTCTTCACAACCAAAACAACCAAACTCCACTGCACAATCTGTAATCGATCTCCATCACCACATATCACCAACATCAATTCAACAGCAAACATAACCACACAACTCGAGCTCGAGACCCCTTCACCACTCGAATCACCATCACCACTTTCACAGCCAAAAGCACATACAAATCAAATTTTGAGAAATTAAATTCACCATTATACTGCAAAACCAAATTCACAACCTCCTGCCCTTGTTTCTCTTCGAAGATTGAATCATCATCACCAACTGCAAACCAGTCCACAATCTGCAATGTTTAATTTCAAACACCTCATTCTCGGCCACCTCCAACCTTTACCCAGCTTAAATCCAAATCTCCAAACCGCAACAAACCTTCATCATCTCAACCAAAACTGGACCATTACACTGCTTGCCAAGTGACCAAAAACAATCGCCAAACCCAAACCTCTAGCCACCAATTTCGAACCCGCAGCTACCACCTTCACCGCCACCCTCACTCCACTACAATGACACCACACCATCGCACAAACCGCTCAAGCCGCCTCCACAAATTCGAAAAATCACCACTGTTGCCCACTTCCAAAATCAAACCCAAATCAAAACTCAAAAACCAAAGAGTAAACCAACCCACACACTAACCTTGAGCCGCCACTCCGTCACCGAAGATTTGGATGTAAACCATGGCTTCAAGAAATAAACTCAGCCTCTCGATTCACACACCAAGTTTTCCCAGCCTCCTTCTTCTTCCGCCCTACACCGCCGCAACCGCCGCCCTTGAAGGCGGCGTCACCGCCTGCGAACGCCGGTGAAGGCACCGGCGGCTTCGCCCCTACCTCTATCTCTCGCTCTTTCTCGGTGCAAATGGAGAGAGAAAGGGATTTCTCTTTTTAAATATATTTTGATTTTATAAAATTGTCCCTTAATCCCCATCTTTGGAAAGTCATTTAATTCGGTCCCTATTGATTTGAAATCCTTTTAATTTCAGCCCAAAGTTTGAAAAGTTATTCAATTCAGTCCCTTTTGGTTTCAAATCATCAATTTCAGCCCTTAAGTTTTAAATGAGTTTTAATCAGCCCTTTCATTTTGAAAATCAATTATTTCAGCACTATAGTTTAATATTCGTTTTGAGTTTCAACCCAACTTTCAAAGTATTCATTTTAGTCCTCCAAGTTTTAAAATGATCATTTCAGTCCTCAAATTTTAATATACTATAAATTTCTAAAGGCTAATGTAACTTATGGGCTAGACGAGGCGCTTGGACATTTAGAAGAACAACGTGAACTTTCTTACTCAACTTTCAGACTCGTGATTTGAGGTAGACTCGCCCCCATTAATTAGTTTAAATTATAATTGCATGTCTTATGTGAAATTACGTGATTTACATGCTTTGATGCATGAGACGAGAAAAGAATATCTCTTATGAGATAAATGAGAAATGATGATGTTATGCATAACTTATGTGCCTTAAGTGCACGAGACGAGACTACCCACACCCTATAATTTTACGAGCCTTGATTTTGAAAATAAAATAGCCCAAGAATATGATGATGATGTCACTATATGATTGCATAATTACGTGTTCAATTATTCTGTAAATTAATTATTGGCGATGAGTCTGCTGAGTATTTTTCGAAATACTCATTCCATTATTTTAACAGTTTTTGCAGATCTCAGAGAAGGCGGAGAATGAAATGGGAGCTGTGGCAAATTAAATAAATGATGATGTTATTAGACAATTTTACGAATGTTACTCGTTAAATTATTTATCGTTAATTTCATTTAAATAATTGAGACACAAGTTTTATGAATTGTTGTATATTTAAATTAATCAAATTTCCGCTGAAGTTTTCAAATGATGAATGTGATGCTTTGAATTAAGTTTATTTTTCGCAATAAAGTCAGTTTTAAAGGACGAAGTGGCGTTCCCGGGTGTCCAGAACCCGGGGCGTTACACCACTAGTTGCGTGACATTGTTATTTTTTTATTTAAGGTAATATAACTCCTGTAATTTTTATAATCTTTTCAGAAAAAGATCATATTGATGTCCTGGATCTACGAATCTTTGGCTAATGAAGAGATGGGTAAAGATGCTTCTAGTTGGATTCAGAAAAAACGTGCTCAACAATGCTCTAGAGATACATCTGATCAAGTTCTTTACAGCAACAAGAAGCAAGCAGTAGAATCTGCTGATGAAAAACCTGCTTCAGGAGCTGAAATTATGAACAGTTCCAGTTCTCAGCCCAGTCAGACAGGCAATTTCCTGTTTCGGCCTAAGCCCATCAGGATCAAAGATTTCAAAGATAAGAATGTTTCCCTCATGGGAGATCGAAATGTGATAAAGAAGAGTTTTGCGGATCAGGTAGAAATTGATTCGCCCAGTCAGACAGGCAATTTCATGTTTCGGCCTAAGCCCATCAAGATCAAAGATTTCAAAGATAAGAATGTTTCCCTCATGGGAGATCGAAATGTGATAAAGAAGAGTTTTGCGGATCAGGTAGAAATTGATTTGCCCGTTGGTTTATCAATGTTGCGTGGTGAAGAAGATTCCTTGCATATCGGTGCTGGAGGCAGAAAAGTAAAAGTTAACCACGTCGTCTCAGAGAATCACTTATCTGAATTTGCAGAAAAATCCTGTAACCCTTGGGGCAAGAATAAAATGATTAGCTCCATCATTCAGGGGCCAGGTAATGACATGTCATTTGCATCAATGTATAACCCCGGATGTGGAAGTGCAACTTCAGTGAATACTGCCTTTGGACAGACAGATAAAAACTTTATATCACTGGAACTGGTCTCCAACAAGAGAGATGGCGATTTCTTGGGGTATCACGATAAATGGATAGATAACAATCGTCTGCCCATTGGTCAAGCCTTTAACAAAAATTTCTACTACAAGAGTTATGAAACTCCAGTATCCTTGGAAGGTATCTACAATAAAGCAAATGAATCTTATATGTCAGCAGGTCCTACTTATGATAAGAGGGGGATTGATATTACATCAATTACTCCAATTCATGGTCAAAAGGATACTAAGGGGAATAGCAAGAAGATAACTTTTGGAGGCTTTCATGACAATCGAGTAGCAAGTGTTCCTTCTGTCAAGCTTCTAAGAAACTTGGATCCTTTACTAAATCAATCCTCAGCTCAATCTTCTTTTGTGAAGTACCCAAGTATAAATTCTTTTTCATCATGTACTTCAATGACAGAGAGTGGCCCTAAGAAGAAGGAAGAGAACACAACTAAAAAGGTCCCAACTTATATTATGCAGCCCATTAATGCATATGAGTTTGAGCGCCATGCTGGTTGCCAGACCAGACACCCGAATACTCACATTTACTTTGAGAGTGGGAAGATCATTCATGCTGTTGTCCAAGAACTGAAGAGTACCCCTCAGGACATGCTATTTACGAGAATTGAAAATGTGACTGGTTCTCCTGTAAACCAGGAAAAATTCATTACTTGGAAAGGTGAGATTGTTTGCTATCTCAAAAGAAGTTTAGTGCTGTCATTTATCTCTCAAATGATTAATATTCTTTTCTATATCTGTATCTGAGATAATCTTTCCTTTCTTTTTCTTCTCAGCTGCATATCAAGCTGAAAGCCTCGATCTTCAGGGTATCAATGCGAAGGATGAAGTGGTCATGCATCCTAAGTGATGATATCTCTTGTGTCTAGCTAATGCGCATGTAGATGGATGGTGTACATGAGCCATCTTAGTTTGGAAAATTGGATTTTTAGATGATGAGTGCTAATTGCTGAATTATGATTTAAACGTAGTTATACTATACATTTTCTTCTTTTCTTTGATAAGATATTTTGTCTGTTAAAAAATAAATGGATTTATACCAAAGTAAAATGGTTATTACTTATTAGAAGTAGATTTTATTTTGTGTAATCCGTGAAAAATTGGGGTTAATTTCTTTCCGCGTCTCCAAAATATCATGAGCTTGAAAGCATTTGTTTTGAATCCCTTCATTGAGGTAGTCTTTCAGGAATTATGTCATAGTTAGAACTGCAATTAGTAAGCAGGGTAAACTTCAATTGTATGTCATGTACGTGTATCTACTTGAGACATAAGAGAATATGGTGCATTGCATTCAGCATCAGTTCACTCTTCTAGTTTGTCAAATTTGTGTGATGCTTCTTTACATGAGCAAAATATTATTTTTAGGTGATATCAAATTTCCCCAATTCTACTGCCCATTTCATCAACCGGCTAAACGTTTCAGGTATTCTATAGGGTTTGACGAAGTGGAAGATTTGTTGTGTACTTCTAGTGCATGTTCAAGAAAGTAATGTCCTAATTTCATTGAGCTCATGATCAATGTGTAGGCCAACTTTTCTATGGGTGCAAATCTGTAACACCCCAAGTTTCAAAACCTTAAACCTAGGCGTGTTAACTTCCATTCACATTAAATGCGGAATTTAAAACGTTTAAACATTAAAATGCGGAAAACAAATCATTTAAAAACTTCAACATTTTCATTTTCTATTTTAAAATCTTATAGAAATTTCGACAGAGTCTCCTCTATAAATTGGACTTAACCAACCTGTAGAGGGACATCAAAACCATTTTACAACATAAACTCAACTCAAATAGAAATCCAATATTCAACATACAACCCCAATTCTACTTCAAACTCCAACATCACCACATTATTTCAAACTCAATCCCCAAACTCCTCAACACAACATTTCGTATCAATAAGCTTCAATTAAATGCAATAAGTGATAATATAACCAATATTAGAAATTCCATAAATAATTTAAAACTAATCTCAAACAAACAATTATCAACATAAAATGAATGAATTAAGAAATAATTAATTATAAACTTAATTAACTTCAAAATTTAACTTTATTTTCTTTAAAAACTTGAAGCGGTGTAGCCTGAGTCTGTCACCAAGTGCTCTCCTCGGATCACCTAAATTTCATCACCTGAAATGTTGGGGAGGGATTGGGGTGAGCTAGAGCTCAGTAAGTAAACTTTATGCATGAATGCATGCTTATGACATGAAATGCTTTAAACTTTGAAATATGTATCCCCATTCACTTTAACCTTTCAAAACTTTCAAACTTTTCAAGCTTTCACTTGACATTTCAAAACTTTCACTTCATTCCATCGTGAGCTCACTTGGTGTAACTTCTAGTCAATCAGATAACAGTGGACCATTCTTATTTGGAACCAGATTAAATGCGCATTTCCACCGCAAAGCGGTTTAACATTCACTTACCCACCGCAAAGCGGCTCATTCATTCATTCCACCGCAAAGCGGCTCATTACATTCATTCCACCGCAAAGCGGCTCATTACATTCGGGTACGCCGATCCCCCGCGCCCCATTTCCCACTCGGACCTTTCATGACATAGAAGTACACCCATTCTTTCAAAAACTTGGGATACATAATTTTTGACAAAATTGCACTTTGACACATTCCTTTCATTAAAACATTTGACTTTCCCATTTCGATGCCAATGCATGCTTGATGATGCAATGACATGTAACGTGCATGCTTGAACATTTCCTTGACTACACATAATTGCATATGGTAGACCAAAAGCATTAAAATTCCATAATTAACACGAATGTCAATTAAGCACATTAATTCCACATTAACATTCAACTTTGATGAAAGTAGGGGGAAGTTTACTTACCTGACGTCCTTAGCATTTACCGTTATTTGGATTTGCAAGTGGAGGGACATCGGCTGCCCGTGACGTCAATGTACCAACAGTCCTAATTATATTCATTCATTAAATAAAATATATTTTTAGTTTAAAAATCACAAATCTCATTCTTCTAATATTAACATAACTTTCAATCGAGATCAAACCTCAATTTGACCTAAGTATGCCCTTCAACTATGAACAACACATACATTATCACATTCGAAATAGGGGATTAACTATATATACTATAGAAAGTTTTATGATCTTTTAAATTCAAACTCAAATAAATATATCAACTTAAACCAAACTTAACAAAATTCTTATTAGCAACTCTAACCATTCATGGATTTTTCCCCAAAGTATAAAATCACAAATTTCCACTCATAGTTAAACACAAACAGTAAACTAACAAGCTTAAATTCATATTTTATCAAAATTTGAAATTTCACATACATTGACTAGTCTTAAATGTACACATACATATACACATGTACACACATTACCCAAAAACTGAAGTTTAACAAATTTAAAATTCGAAATAGAACCAAAAAGTAACATAGATTCTTATATTCGCAGTTCTTAAAATTAATATGTACATTTACATATTTTCCCCAATCCTAAAATTATACATATATATTTACATTACCCAAGTCTCCAATTTAACAGTATAATTTGAAATCTTACTAAACTTAAATCTAAATTGGCTTATAGGATCATGAAAATATACATACACACAATGTAAATACACACACAAAATCTGAAATTTACATATATTTATATGTATGTATATATACACATACATAATACTATATGCACAATCACACACACATATATATGCACATTATCCGTAAACTGAATTCAACAATCGAGGTGTAAAAGGAATCTGAAATTAGAGACCCCTCCAGAAATCTGGACCCGTGAATGTGTGCGAGTGTGTGTCCGTGTTTGTGTGGGTGCGCGGTGTAAGGGGGTGCAGAGGGTAGTCTTACCGTGGTAGTGGCTAAGGCGGTGTGGTGGTGGTGGTTGGTGGCTGGCGACCAAGGGAGAAGCTGAGAGGGAGACGGAGGCGAGCGAGAGGGTGAGCGACCGAGACAGAGAGGGAGATGTCGTGAGTGAGAGAGAGATGAGACGGAATGGAGAGAGAGAGATCGAGTGAGGTTAAATTTAGGGGTAGGTTTAGGTATAACTTTTGGAAAAATCGCAATTTAGTCCCTCAACTCTCATAATTTGGTAATTTAGGTTCATAACTTTCAAATAAAATTCCAAAGTGTCACCAAACTTTTCCTAACTTCAATTTAATGCAATTTAGGCAACTTACTGCTCAATTACAATAGAATTGGCAAGCAACAATTAAAATAAACAATTAGACATAGAATTGCACGTAAAATAATTAAAATCACTAATTTATAAACTTTTTAATTGGCACATTGATCGAGACGGCGCCCAAGTCCTTCCACTGCAAAATAATTTAACTTAATATCAATAATGATTGTCAAATAAATAATTCTTCATAGTACCATCATAGAAATTGGGTGATATTCAAGAAAGCACGTAAAACGAAAAGTGGTTTTACAAAATCTTTGTTGCGTGTGTTTCAATGCTTAGATGATATAGTATACTAGGTGTTGGATGCCTTCCACAGAGTCTTTACAAGTACTATTCTCTTTTTTTTTTTTTCCCTTGATAAGATTTTTAGTCTGTTAAAATAAATGGATTTATACCAATGTAAAATTGCTATTACTTATTAGAAGTAGATTTTATTCTGTGAAATTCGTGAAAAATTGGGGTTATATATATCTACTTGAGACCGAACAGAATATGATGTATTGCATTGAGCATTAGGTCACTCTTCTAGTTTGTCAAATTTGTCTGATGCTTCTTTTCGTGATGAGCAAAATATTCGGCTATGAATTCTACTAGGGGTTATCCTTTGATTGCTTCCTCGATTGGTAGGTTATGTAAAATTAATTCCCCAATCCTATAACCCATTTCATTGACCTTCCGGACATTTCAGGCTTGTGTAAGGTTTGATGAAGTGGAAGATTTATTGAGTACTTCTGTGTTGGACAATGTTCACTGATATCTCGCGATGCGAGATATCCCCACAAGTATACGGGTCGTGAGAAGTAATATAGTGGACCTTAGAGTCCGGATTATCGTCCCACAGAGACTGCTATTAATTACCAAAATATTTTAGTTCGAAACTTTATTTGAACGAACAAATGAATTTGAGATTTTAAACTAAACTAAACAATTAAACTAAAGAATTTAAAAATGCAGAAATGTTTTGTTTTCAAAGAAGATTGTAAAATAGTTGGGATTCACGAATTCACAAAGCCGATTAAATCAATTCCAATTCCAGATTTTATTTTCTAAATATGTGTTCGATCGAATTCACTAATTGAAATTGAGATTCCTCTCTCGAGTTTAAATCAATTCTACCTAAATAAGTCAACATTGTATCTCTACAGCGGGTCTGAATATTCCTTACCTAGATGCATTACACACAAGAATTCACACACGATCACACTAAATCACAAGAGTATATCTCTATCTCTCGTTCAATTATCGAATTTATTACCTAGATCTATGTTATTAACTCACTATCGGATTATGGAAATAACACATAAAATCATGAAAGAGTGGTCAGTTCATTCACGCATTAAACACAATAATAAATCAACACATGCATTGAAGTGTTAAAACAAGGAATATGGAATTAAAATAAATAACTAGGCTACATCGTTCATCCCAACATTAAAATTAGTTACACATCATTATGAAATAACAAAAACAATAAAAATAAACGTTCATTGAAAAACAATATAAAAAATGAAAATCTTGCACCAAGTTTTTATTCTTCAATTGTCTTCAATTTGCATCCCTCTGCAATGCTTGAATCTCCAAGAAATTGATGATGAAATCTCAGTTGTTGCTCGTTCCATGGAGAGGCAAAGGTCCTATTTTCGTGCCTAATGAGTTGTATTTATAGGTTTTGGAGAAAACCTAGGTCAAAAAGCCCAAAACCTGTTAAGTATATAAAACACACTTATCAACCAACTTTCCCATAGGTGCATATATATCTTAGTCCCGCATCATTAAATCCTTAGCTGATATAGTATATTGCATGTTGGATGCCTTACTCGGTCTCACCAGGCATTGGTATGGAAATTAGAGGTGGAAAAGTTGGTTCTTCTTTCAAGTTTTCGAAAGCTTGTTGACATTTTTCCGACCATTGGAAATTCTTTCCAAACTTGAAGGCTTCGAAAAAAGGTCTACATTTATCCGTAGCTTTCAAGACTAATCTTTTCAAGACTTCTATCCTTCTACTCAAGCTTTGTATCTCTTTGATATTGTTAGGGGCCTTCATTTCGATCAAAGCCTTAGTTTTCTCCGGATTTGGCTTTAGTTCCTCTCTGGAGTACCATATATCCAACGAATTTTCCTAGTCCTACACCGAAAGAACGTTGCTATGGATTAAGCTTCATCTTGTATTGTCTAAGGGTGGTCAATATCTCGGCCAAGTGCTGAACATGACCTATAGACCGAGCCGGACCTGGGCCAAGGCAAACCGGCCGGCTCTTTGGTCCTCAGAAAAATAAAGGCCCATACTTTGCACTTTGTATTTTTTATTTTTTTAGTATAAAAGCCCACCCAACCTTTTTTTTAGGGGTGTTTGTACAAGTACCTACTTTTAATATCATAATTGAAACTTACTTCATTTTAAATATCACTGAAAAATACTGCAATTTTTTTCTTTTATTGAAAATACTATTTTCGTGAAGTATCACGCTGCAATACTGTAAAAGTATATTATGATACTTTTAAAGTATCACAACATGATACTTGTGATACTGTTAAATTTTTTGTATCATAACATGATACTTCATCAAAATTTTATGATACTTGGACGAAATTGTAGTATCACATCTTGAAACTTTATAATTTTTTTATGCTACTATGTCTTAGATACATCAGCACCGTTTCTTTTTCTCCAATATCCGCCACATCACCAACAGAGGACATCAACTCCATCCGTGCCACCGTTTCTTCTCCCTCACTCCAATCTCCAGATGTGTAAATAACAACACGTCTCAACATATTTTAACAGATCCCAATAGAAATAATCACAGAGGTAGAAAAATCTATGCGATTTTGGAACTTCGAACAACTCCCCAGCCTTTGGTATGAACGACAGAATTATATCTAAATTTTTTTAAGATTCTAGCTTCCAGAATAATTCACCATGGCTTAATTCCTCAAAACCCATGAAAAGGGGATACTTTTCTGACATTTTATTAATTAGCACAATACGATCGGAAAGGATATATTATTTTACATTCCTCCATCCAGAATTCACCACGGCTTAAATCATCAATACGCCTCAGTAGATCCCAAAATCCTTCGTGCTCTGATGGCTGTCTATGTATTGCATATCGAAGAACCACTAAAAAGTACCATCCTTGCCACTGATTTCTACCATTTTTTGGTTTTGGATGATCGAGAATATGTCTACCCACTTAGGAGTCGAGGAAGAAGACAATGCGCAGGGAAGAAGACCAGTTTCATTTGTTGATGGTGTGGTCTGTGGTGGTGCTTCGATGTTGTTGATGAGGGTGGTTGTGGTGGTCCGGTGGTGACAGTGGGGAGTTGGTGCACTCTGGGAAGAAGAAGGAGAAGAGCACTGTATTTTTCAGTATTTTTTGTTTGTGGAGTAAAGATTAGTTTGGTTAGTTTTTTAAAGTAACCAGTGCAATTAATCCTTTTTTTTATCTTGTCTTTTAGTGTAAAAGGCCCAATAAGAATCACAGGTACGATTCTACCTGCAGATCTTGTGCTCTTCACCAGTACTTTGTCAACATATACTTCCATGATCTTACAAATCTATCCTTCGATATACTTTCATTGTCTTACCAATTTGTCCTGAGAACATTTAATTGTTAAGTCTTTGGTAGGTTTCTCATGCATTCTTCAAGCCAAATAGCATCATCGTATAACAATAGAGCCCCTGATCTATCACTAACGACGTATGCTCCTCGTCTGGTTTGTACACGGGGATCTGACTTTAGGCGTCGGTTCTTATTTAAAACCGATGCGAGAAACCTTTATATTTTCCCCACGTAACATTCATAACTTCACTCTCGCGCCTCACTCTCTCTCTCTTCTTTGGTCTCTCTCTCTTTTTCCTCCACTCTCCACCACCGAGCCGCCACCCGCGACGTGCCTCCACCATCGCCGCCACCTCCACTGCCCGGCACAACCTCTGACCACCACCGCCTCCTTCATTGTAAGACCCACTTCGATTCTCATGTGTGTGTATATATGTATGTATATGTATGTGATACATATATATGTGCGTGTATATATGTGTGTGTATGTGTGTGTGTATATATATATATATATATATATATATATATATGTTAGGATACATTTATTGATTAAATGTTAATATGTATATATTTATATTTGTTAGTGTGTATATATGTTAACATATGTATATAAATTTGTTAATTACATGTTAATATATATAAATGTGTTAATTAAATTTTAATATATATCATTTTTATGTTAAATTTATATTGTTGATTTTAAGTTAGTAGATAGATACATTGTAATATTTTAATTATTGGAGTTGAAATTATGAGATATTAAGTTATGAAATCATAGCTTGACTTTTTAGGAATTAGGAATGGATTTTGGATTAAACTTGGAGTAGTTGATGATGTTGAAGTTTGATTGGAGTTGTATTTGATTTTTGAATATGTCGAGGTCGAACATTTTGGTTTATTGTGGCATTTTGATTCTTCTTACATGTTGGCTAAGTCGAATTTATAGGGGAGGTTCTGTCAAAATTTTTGTAGAATTTTGTAAATAAAAAATGAAAATTATAGTTTAAAGTGATTTTCACTATTACAGAATTGAGCATACTAAATAAATAATTACATAAAACATAAACATTGTAATAAAATTACGAAGTTTTCAACCTAAAAAAGTATCGTATTTGATTTCAAATATTAATATATAGTTGGTTTAAGGATGTGTCATGAAAAATATTAACTCAAAACTAATAAAATTTTTTAATTATATCTTCACATATAGGTCATTGATATGGATCGGGGTTGGATGTACGGCAGGTGTAATATATATGAATATGTAAAAGGTCTTGAAGAGTTTATGAAATGTGCGGATGAAATCAAGAGAAAGAAAGGTGAAACAATGATTTCGTGTCCTTGTTACGATTGTAAGAATTTGAGAAAGTTTCGTAATTCTGATCAAGTGAAGAGTCATTTGATTCGTCGTGGGTTTAAAGAAGGTTATACACGATGGATAAGGCATGGTGAGAGTATGCTTCCCTGGATGAGCATTGGTGACGATGTATGGCATCGATTTCGACCTGAAGGCAGTATCATTGAAGGTTATGCTGCTGAGGAGGCTATTGAATTTGGTATTGATTACTTGGATGACGTTGAGACTATTGGTGTTCCTGAATCTCGGCATGATGGAAGACTTGAAGGTAAAGGTACTATTGGATGCAAGTCAATCGTCCCCAATGTTGAATTGCAAGATAAAGCACACCTCCTTGTATTACAACACCTTCCTGAAGTTCATCTATATTTGGAAGAGCATATGTCCATCATAAGGTAGCAGAATCCTTCAAAAGTTGAAAGGTGGATAACTAATGAACATAATCATTCATTTGCAAAATGGTTCAAAGATAAAGTCATGAAAGAATTGTCACAAACGTCGAATACCATTGTTGAAACGGTAAAGTGGTTAGCTTATGATCCTAGCATGATTGTGAGGTCATATGAAGCATATGACATTAATGGGTATACGTTTTACACTAAATGTCAAGATGATAAGAGTGCGGTGCAAAACAGTGGAGTGACACAAGTAGCACTATGAAGAGATTTTTCAAATGCTAAAGATACCATGCCAGTAGATGCCTCGATGTCCTATTATGGTATCATTGAAGATATTTGGGAACTTGGTTATAGGGAGTTCAAGTTTCCTCTCTTCTAATGTAAATGGGTTGATAACCGACGGGGTGTTCGGGTGGATGAATTAGGATTTACTGTGGTGGATTTCAGACGATTGGGTTATCTAGACGAGCCATTCATACTTGCATCACAAGCCAAACAAGTATTTTATGTTCTTGATCCTGCTGATACTAAGTGGTCAGTCGTCCTTCAAGGTAAGAGACGCATTGTTGGGATTGGTGATGTAGTATATGAAGAAGATTATGATCACTTTGATGAAACCCCTCCATTTTCTATCGGTATACAAGGGAGTGCAACTTTAGAGGAAGATAACATTGAATCAAATTATATGCATTGGGATCATGAAGAAGGATTATGGATTGACCGTCGTTCCTGATTATTAATTGTGTGAGTTTATTTACACAGTCTTTGCTTATAACTTTCTTTTATTTTTCATATATGCTCTATACATTGTTAATAATTTCATTTGTGATTTTAATAACAATAATTTTATATATATATATATATATATATATATATATATATATATATATATATATATATATATTAATACGTTGTTATATGTGGAGGTACGTTCATAGTGGTCTCAATATAATGACCGAGTCTTCATCATCTCCAGATGATCATCGTACTACCAGCAAAAAAAGGACTAGAGGGCCAACAAAACATGAAGAACACCAGGGAAGTGAATGTCACCGAGTTCAATGAAAATCATAGGCCAATCAGACCAGGCAAGGGGAACTTCAAACATTATGTCGGGTGTTTGGCCCATATTCACGTTGACATAAATATCAGTGATTGGCACCAGGTTGATCCCAGCCTTAAGGACATGATGTGGGAAGAAATAAAGGTACTATCACTTCATACATGGTTAATTGATAACGTTTCGTAATTTGTTTCTATAACATCGCATATTATATTCGTCTTTCAGATGGAGTTCAACATCCCCGATGACGCAGCCAAAAAAAGGGTGTTGAAAGTTGCGACGATGCGATGGAAAGATTTCAAGACTCGGCTGGTTCATGATTATACTATACATGACCTCCCGAAATATACATCTCCTACGCAGCTTTACGATTTTATAACTGAAGAACAATGGGACTCGTTCAAGAAAAAACGCTAGACTAAGAAATTTAAGGAATATATATTGAAATGTACGCATGTGATTTATTGAGTTGAAATTAAATACTTGATGTGACATTTTTTCGAAAAAAAGTAAGAAGGCCAGGGATGCTCAATTGCGAAACGAGCATCCACATTATATGGGCTCAGCTGGTTATGCGGGGATGAAGCCACAGTGGCTAGTCAGTGACCCACCGTCTTTTAGTTCTTCATGCGACATGATTAGCTCGTCAATTGTAAGTGATGATCGAAGTTTAGATTGGATTCGAGCTAGATCTAAGAAGAAAGAAGACGGAAGTTATTACATCCCCAACGAGAAAATGAGGGGGTGTTTGATAAAAGTGTAAGTATATCATGATTATTTTTTCATAATTTAAATTCAAATTTACTTAAATATATACTTATATTTATGTTTCATTTTTCTGTTAATAGGTTGAAAAAGCTGTGAAGTCCATGAAGGGGACATTTGTGGCAAGTGGACATCATGATATTTTAAGTGAAGCCCTTGGTAAGCCGGATCACTCCGGTAGGGTGAGGGGGGTATGGCGTCTATGAGACCACGAGGGATGTTTACGACAGGCCTGATGATTACATTAGACGTTCGTGTGGGGTCATCTCAGTAGACGATATTAAGGAGATGATCAGGTCAGAGATGGAGGATAGTATTGTAGAGGGGATCAGGCATCAGACCATGTCGGAGATCCAGAGTAAATTCGATACTATGCAGAAGGAGTACCATAGTATGCAGACTAAATACGACGCTATCCTCTAGTGCCTGGGCTTAAATGTTGAGGCCGAGGTGGACGTAACTCCACAGTCCCGACCACCAACTCACAGCAGTTGCCACTCCGTGGATCCAGATCCATTTCATGGACTTCAGGTATTTAATGTTAAGTTATTTATTATTTTTTAAAATTATTCAAGTTATTTCAACTGGAAGTTGCTAACATATATGTTCAATGATGTTGTACAATAGAAGCTGACTCCTTGTCGTCTCCCCTTAAGTCTTAATGGTGAGAAATAAATAGTATCGAGCAGGATGGTTTATCCAGCCGGACCCGACACGGTGGTGCATCATCAACCTCTTTGGCTTGATCTTACTAAGGTGTCCATTGACCCCATTGTCGATGGTGTAGAAGCGTTTTGTATTCCAGTGTCACCTCAATACCACACCACAGTGGGGGAAGCTATTGGAAGCTTCTTGCAATGGCCCAAGGAGTTGGTGATTTTTGGAGAGGTCCAAACATTTAGTTATATAAAATTTCTGTCAGTATTAATTTCTTTTAAATTTTTATAACAACTGAAGATGATAAAAATTATCTTGTTGCAGAAAGAGGCACCACAACATGCAAAAAAATTGAACGAAGGAAAAACACCCCAGAGTTTCAAAATGTCATCCACACAGCGACCTGCGATTGTTGACGATGAGACGTTGCAACGTCTGGGTGATGATTGTAAAATGTTACACACTCTGGTCATTCAATTGCCTGTGGGTGATGACTTCTACCAGGTGCCTATTGATCCTGCCATGTTCAATTTTGCATTCGAGGATCGTTTTTATGTTACATTCGAACACATCACCGACTTGCTTACGATGCAATGGTTGGATACATCTATCTTACAAGTGTTTTCATTGTAAGACTTCTGATATAAAATTATAACTTCAATTTAAATCAATATTTTATTTCTATTTATTGGTATTATTATTTTTTAGGTACCTCCATGAGTTGTGTCAGAAATACGGTATTGAATCGATTGGATTCATGTCTCCAACACACATTGCATCGGTTTCAGTAAGAACAAATGCAAATGGTGTTATAATTTACTTGGCCAGCACCATGAAGGCAATGAAAACTAAGAAATTCCATTCTATCACCGTATGTTCAGGAGTAAGACCATTGATATCCTCTAATTTTTAACCTAATTTGAATGATAGGATATTTAAAGTGGTATTTACACGTTCATAAAACGTAGAAATACTGAATGTTGCTAGTTATTTCTCCTGAGAAGAATACGGTGTACTTCTTAGATTCAGCTGCTGCATCTAAGCGTGACTTGGATATCAAGCCGATATTGAACACGTAAGTTAGGAAACTTTTCATGAAATAATTGTGGAGTCATGGTGAAATTGATTGTGGAGTGTTGTGGTGAAATTGATTGTAGAGTTGTGATTGTTGAGAAGTTGATAGTTTTGAATAGCAGGGTCCCCCTACAGGTTGGATATGTTCAATTTATAGGGGAGACTCTACCAAAATTTCTGTAGGAAATTTGAGTCATATTATTATTCGGTAGCTTGTTGATATAATTTATTGAAATTTTAGGTTTTCAAAACGTATTGGACAGTTGGAGGTATGAGGACAAAAATCCAATACAACATGGAAAAACGTAAAAATATGAAAACACGGATTTAAACTTTATCAAAATCTTTGAATTATTTCTATATTTTATTTAGTTTGATTACTAATATTGTTAGTTTTCAATATGAATATTTCAGCGTTCTCAATAATCTGGAGGGTCTGAGTGTGGTTACTACGTTATGAGAAATATGTATGAGATAGTCACAGAACACTTTTGTAAGTATAATTGTTGTTAATCGAAGCGTAATAAAACTTGCATTTACATATATATTGAATTTGTATCTCAAATTAACAATTTTGTAAGTATAATTGTTGTTAATTTAATTTTATTAAAAATATGCTGATTATATATATATATATATATATATATATATATATATATATATATATATATATATATTTGTTGATGCGCATGTTCTGGTTACCGCAGGCCACGTCGTGGTCACTGCAGGCCACGACCTGCAGTAGCCTGGGTCATTGCGAGTCATGTCCAGGTGACTGTAGGCCACGACGTGCAGTGACCTGGGTCATTGCAGGTCACAACATGCAGTGGCCTGGGTCATTGCAGGCCACATCCAGGTCATTGCAGGCCACGACCAGCAGTGGCCTGGGTCATTGCAGGTCACTGCAGTCCACGACCTGCAGTGCCCTGGGTCATTGCAGGCCATGACCTGTAGTGGCCTGGGCCATTGCAGGTCACGTCCAGGTCACTGTAAGCCACGTCCTGCAATGGCATGATCATTGCAGGTCATATAAATATCACCTGTATCCATTTGCATATATATAGTTCTCATTAGCAGCAAGCAATATAGTGTATCGCGCTACACCAAATTGGTCGACTTAGTATTATGCAACAGTACAATCCTTTTAGCAAAACATAATATTAAATGTTTAATTAAAAAAAAGGCGTTTCGTTTTCTTTCCCAACTAGGCTTCGTGGGAAAATCATCCGGGAAGAGGTAACCTTTGTTTAGTATTATTAAAGAGTGATATTTTCTTTCATTGTTGGATTTTTTTTTTTTTTTTCATAATAATTATAATAATCACACTGCTTTCGTTTATTTTTTTTGGCTGGAATAGATAAAGTGCACGTTAAAGTTATAGAAATTTTTCAAGGGAGACTTGATCTTTGAAATAACATTTCTGCAATCAGAAACTTGTGTCAAAAATGGTAAGACCTGTGCCATTTCACTTTGTATATATTTTTTTTTATTTCGACGTGGATTGAAAATTTAGGATTTTATTAATTAATTTAATGTGTATAATTTGATCTAATACTCATTAAAAAATTTGAGGTGTATGTGCCTTCCTTTGGAATTTTGTATTGGAGTTTCAATATGACTTCCTTATTTTTTCACATGTTGGATATATAGCATGACAATGTGACATATGTCCTTTTCTTTTCAATTGTAAGAATCGTAATTTATGCCAATGATTGTTTGTGAATATCATATCCTGAGGGAATTTGAATGATCCATTAAGACTAGCTTTGCGCAATGCTTTTAAATGGTGGCCTGTTTGCCACGTGAACACGGTGTTATTTGATCTTGGTAAGAACATAAATGAGATCAATATGACGAAAGAATTTGAAAATATGCAATTCTCACCTAATATTAGTTCACGTGGAGGAATTATTTTTTATAGCTTATGCCCCGTTTAATTATTTCTCATACCTTGTGTACATTTATCAGATGTGTTGGGGAATAATTCCATTTTTGACCTTTCAAAAAACTTGTCCACGTGTTATTTTGTGTCAGACGTTGCTTATTCATGGGATAAAGTTTTATAACATATAGTTATTGGGATATGATGCTGTCAAAAATCCTAACATTGACGTGGTAGGATCTGATGATATTTGATTGCTGGAAAAGATCAATGAACTCGCCTTGGATGACCTACAAAAAAGGCGAGGAGGATTCTTCCCGTCGCCCCTTCGGCGTGAGAATTAGTTTTCTGGAAAAAGATAGAGAGAATATATAACTAGAATGTATGTAAAGAATTGTGAATGAATATATGTGATCAAAGGAGCTGTATTTATAGGGCTGATAAAGCCCATAACTTCCTTTTTTAAAGGAAGGAGTCCTTTTCGCTATAAACTTACCTTTTGGGAGGAGTTCTAATCTTATAAGAATTGTACTTCCTCTTTTTTAGGATGATTCTTTATAGGTTATGTTTTATTCCGAGGGCCCAAGAAGGTGGTCCATTGATAAAGCCCATAAATGGTGAACACCCGAAATCCCGAAGTGGCTGGGCTAGACCGGGCATGCTTCCCACTATGGATACAGGACTTGATTAAGTCGGGCATTTCTTGGCTGGGATGGTCATAAGGTCGAGCATACACCCCCGCCTGAGAAAACCTATAAAAGATAAGCTAGCTGGCCGAGATTGACAAAGCCCGGGATATAAGGCCGACCTGTTTATCGAGATGGACCTACCTGGTGCGCTCCCTTAATAGGTCCATACTGACAATCCCGAAAAATAGCCCGATCAATGGCCCCCGTGCCTCAGGGATCGGAGATTGATGCCTGAATGCAATTAACTCCTGAAAGCTGTCACCTTTATTAATGACATGTTTTGCCAACTGTTTTGTCCTTTGTTTTACGCATCATCATTAATACCACACTACTGGATTGCCGCCACGTGTCAAAAATGAGTGGCGGGATTTCAAAAAATTTCCCGCCTTTTTCCTCTTATATATATGTGGTCCCTATCCTCTCATTCTTTTCACTTTGCAATTTTAGTAAAAACCAGACAAATCCTCGAGCGCCTAACACGAGCTAAAAATTCCAAGCACGACCTTTAGGTAATCTCGACCTCTCCCGACGTTAATTTTATTCCGTAATTTACTCGTTAGGAAAATGGCCAGGCAAGTGAACATCACAGACCTTAGGGAGGTAGAAAATTTGGACGAGGCCCTAGACGTAGAGCCGATAGGATTTTACCAACCTCCGCCAACCTATGGGGGGACGAGTCGAGCGACGACGAGGAAGTCAATAACCCTGAATTTGATGAGAGACCAGGAACTCCCGACCTAGAGCTACCAACATTCAACAGTAGGATGAAGGAACACATGGTTGAGGTAGACATGAGGAAGTTTGGTCTTTCTGATAGGTATACCTCCCGGGTCCCCGAGCATGATAATGTATCATATCATTGTCGAGAAGGGGAGACCGTAGTATTCCATGACTCGTTAGTGGCCGGCCTTAGGTTCCCCTTACATCATTTTTTGTAGACTTCCTTTTTACGGCTAGCATTCTTCCCGGGCAGCTGGCTCCAAACGGGTGGAGAATTCTAGTTTACTTTTTTGTTTTATGTAGGGGTCTAAGGATCGAGCCTACCGTGAACCTTTGTAAATGCCTTTTAGATCTGAAGTTTTTACCCCGATAAAACTGCTTCGTGTACCTATGCGGGAAGGGAAGGTTCGAGGTGCCTTGGGTCCGCTCTTCCTTAAAGTATTGGAAGGAAAAAAAATTTTATATCAAACCTCGTGTAGCGATCGAGAAATTTTCAAACTTAAAAGACTTGTTTTTACCGAAATTATCGCTACGAATCTCCAAATATTATTCAAAAACAGTGCTCTTGTCTAGTCATATTAATTATTTTAAGAAAGAAGAAATTTTGAAGTATCCAATTATTTTAAATCAAGAAAATTTTAAATTTCGAGGACGAAATTATTTTAAGGAGGTAGGGTTGTAGCGACCGAGAATTTTCGTGATTGATTTTGAATAAATATTATTTATCTTTGAAAACGTGTTGCTACGACTTTGCCCATTTTCGTCTAGCTATTTTAAGTGAAATTAAATTAATTTTCCAATTTCAAATATATTAAAAATATCTCAATTTTCCTTATTAAATTATTTTAAGTCCAAGTATTAATTATATTAAGTCCAAATTTCAATTGTTTTAATCCAATCCAACATCTGGAGCCCAAATGTTTTACCGATCATTCAAGCCCTTTTAACAACCCAATCATTAAATTCTTGGCCCAACTAAATCAACAACTTCTTTTCCAAGTATTTCCTTACACAACCATATTCACTTCCCAAAATTCTCACAATTTTCCATAAATCAAGATTTAACCTAAACTACTATATTTAACACCTAAATCAACTATTAATTAGATCCCTATCCCTTGCATTCACGACATTTTTTTCAAAGTTCAATTTCCGTAAGTATGTTTTCTGCCTTCAACCATTAACGAGCCACAATTCATTCCCCAATCCCAAAAGACCATAGCCGAGTCTCCAATACCACTGCGAAACTCTCCTCACCACAGCCAAACGGTCGCCAAAATTCACCAACCCATGACACGGTTAATGCATTATTCCTAGGCTTCCCATCACCGGAGCAACCAACACCAATCAGCCACCCAACCACCACCTCAAAACGCCGTGTAATACCATCACCACCACCACCACCACCACACGAAAACCGCCGCTGACAAATTCACCCAAAATACATCCAAAATCAAACCTAAAACCAAGAAATAAACTAACCAAACAACTCACCTTGACTACCGGCAGCTGCGACCGGAGTTTAGCTGGAAATGGACGCCCCAAAATCTGAACCCAAGCCTCGGATTCAATCCCAAGTCGCACCCAAAATTGCCCAACTCTCCTTCTCCGCCGCCCCTCCACCCGTTATCGTCGTCGCCGTGTGATGGCAGCACTATCGTCGCCAGCGCGCCGGCATCTTGGACCGGCGATGAGCCGTTGGCCGTCGCCATCTCTCGGGCTCTCTCTTCGGTTGCTGAATGAGAGAGATAAGGGATTGGGATTAAATTATGTTTATATTTTTTCAAAATCACTTATTTAAGCCCCAAATCTTTACACATTACCATTTTAGTCCGAGCTTTACACTTTTAAATTCTTTCAATTCAACCCTCGGATTTACTTTTATTTATGAAACTTTAATTTCAAGTTTCTAATAGAAATTTATTTATGTTAGGGCTAGACGAGGCGCGGGATTTTCAAGAAAGCTAGAATCATTCTTTTTAGCAAGTTCAGAAATATCTTAAGGTAGGTTCATTACTTCAAAAATCTTTAATCTTATATGCACAATATTAGGTAAACCCGTATTGTAAATTTATGCATGTGATTACGTAATTTATGAGAATTAATTGCTCTCGGGCCTAGATCCACATGTCTTCGGGCATGGACCAATTGCCTTCGGGCCTAGATCCACATGTCTTCGGGCATGGACCAATTTCCTTCGGGCCCAGATCCACATGTCTACGGGCATGGACCAATTGCCTTTGGGCCCAGATCCACATGTCTTCGGGCATGAAAATTTATGATGTATGAGATCCACTTGCTTATTGCATGAGAAGGAGAATTTATGAATTAAGTTGCATGATTATATGTATTATTTACTGTACAGTTTATTTAATTTGCGCTGAACCTACTGAGTATTTCTATGAAATGCTCACCCCTACTTTTAAACTTACAAATTGCAGATTTCGGAGATGGTGGCAAATGAAAGGGCAGTGGTGGCAAATAATAATGAAGCTATATTTTTTTAAAGTCACGATTCATGAATAGTGTCAATTTATTTATATATCGTTATTTTAAATATGATATTTAAAGTCAAGAACATCGTCAATTTAATTATTTGTCGTTACTTTCCTTGAAAGTTAAGATTTCAACGTTTTTATACATTTATCAAATTTACTTTATTTTACTGTTGAAATTTTCACATAAATATGATGTTTAGAAATTAATTATTTTCCGCAATAAAATTAGATTTAAAGGAGAAGTGATGTCCCGAGCTTTACGGAATTTGGGGCGTTACACCTCGGGAAGGTGAGAATATTTTTTGGCCCACCTTTAGAAAACCGGAAGTAGATAATTTTAACAGAATGGGTAATGTAGGGGAGGACTAGATGGCCGACCTTTTGTCCAATTCCATAAGAGTTTGTGACTTCGGACTTCTGGCCGAGGAGGCTTCAGATCTTACTACCAGCGAGATCTTAGGTCAGGCCGGCCTTGACTTGGAGCCCGGTAGGACCTGGCCTTGTAAATTAAGTAATAGTTGATTTCATTTTTCAACTAGAAAATGTTGCCTTCCCCATCTTATTCCCTTTTATCTAAGTATATCTTCCCGTCTTTTACAGGTATGACTTTTGACGGAGACAGGCTAAGGAAGGCGGCCGAGGAGAGAGCTCGGGCAGCTATTGAAAGGAGGAGGGAAGGTGGCATTACCCGAAGACGACCACAAAAAGGCCATGCCAGAAACAGTCCGGGCCGGGCGAAACTTCAATGAGGAACGCGGAAGCTCCACCTCGATGCGAGACCAGCCAATGGGTTTGCCGCCCTCCTTCCCCGGAAGAGAATACCAGATATCCTCCTCCCCTTGAAGCTGCTGTAGAGGGTCCTACCCTGGCCGACCTGCGGTCTAAATTGGAGGAGAGTTACCACCCCGGTCTACTAGAAAAATATTCTAATGAAGTCTCGCTGGAGGACGGGGTGGACCATTTTCTAAATGTGGTGCTTAAGGTAATTTCAAGACGACCTTCTACCTTTTGTGTTACATTTTGCCTTCAGTCTTAAAATAACACAAGTATTTAACCCATACAGATGCTTAGCATTGGCCGGGGTCTTCTAACCCAAAGTGTCAGACGAGGGGAGGCTACAAGTCAGCTCGTCCATTCTATTCAGTACGAGGCCACCCGTGCTAATAATGCTGAAGAAAAGTTAATCAGAATGGAAACTGACCTGTCCTTGAAGAAAATAGTTCGAGCTTATAACGTGCGAATTTTCTGAAAAGATATTCTATATGGTCAGGTAATACCAACCTCTTTGAGCAATTCCTGGGGTCGAGCTTCTACAAGATTCCTAGAATCGTCTTGTTTTGATTCCATATGGTCGGGTCGTGACTGACCTCACATATAGGAACTAAGTGGAAGATAAATGACCAACAAGATAGCGTATGCCCGACCCTTTGACTTAAAGATAAGATCGAGCCCTTTACTTGCGAATTTTCAGAAAAGATATTCTATAAGGTCAGGTAATACCGACCTCTGTTTTAAGAAACAATTATTTTGAATTCTTGGTTGGGAAGTAATTTGTAATGTCTTGTCATGAGACCTTGTAAATTATTCGTAGAAGAATAATTTGTAAAGCCTTACTATGAGACATTGTAAATTATTTGATGGAAAATAATTTGTAACGTCTTGCCATGAGACCTTGTAAATTATTCGTAGAAGAATAATTTGTAAAGCCTTACCATGAGACATTGTAAATTATTTGATGGGAAAAAATTTGTAAAGTCATGTGGATGACCTTGTAAATTACTTCAATATCTGATCTTTGTAGTGCTCATTCTTTGGAAGAAGTACTTTTATTGAAGGGGACTGAATGATGGGCCTCGTTAAAACCTTACCCAGAAAAACCCAGTGGGAAAAAATCTGGACTAGGAAAAAGAGTACCCGTCTCTGACGCTGAAAAACAGAACAATGGGCACGCAGGACCGACCATAATATTCACTGATGGACGTGCAAGTCCGAAACTAAAAAAAAATGGGAGCGTACGCCCGACCATAATATTCATTGATGGACGTGCAAGTCCGAAAGTAAAAATAAAAATGGGCTGCATGCCCGACCTTACTAAGACTAAACGACTCGATATCAACAGAGATATGATTACTTGTAGTATGGCTTCAAGTTCTCCACATTCCATGGCCGAGGAAGAGGTTTTGAATCCATTGTGCGGAGGCTGTATGAGCCCTTGCCCACCTTTCGGATGACTTCATAAGGTCCTTCCCAAATAGACCCAAGTATCCCTGGTTGATGACTGACAGCCTCACTAAGGCGAAGGACAAGATCTCCCATTCTGAATTCCCTCTTCTTTACTCAGATATTGAACTTCTTAGACATGGCCTGTTGGTAAGCTGCTATTCTTAATGATGCATTCTCCCTGACTTCTTTTAGAAGATCTAGACTTTCTCTCTGTCCTTCGATGTGGTCGGGCGACCCTGCGGTCATAACACGAAAGTTCGAAATTGTTACTTCTACGGGGACAGTGGCTTCCATCCCGAAGGCAAGCATGAACGGGGTTTCCCCCGTCGCCATTTTGAACGTGGTTCGGTTGGTCCAAAGTACTTCGGGGAGGAGATCAGGCCAATCTCCCTTGGAACTACCAAGGCGAGTCTTCAAGTTTTGTAAGATGAGCCTGTTTGTAACTTCAGCTAACCCATTACTCTGCAGGTGTGAAACGGAGGTCAACCTGTGCTCTATTCCCAGGTTCTTGCAGAATTGTTTGAAGGATTGGCACTCAAATTGATGCCCGTTATCTGTTATTAATGTCTTAGGAAGACCAAAATAGCAAACTATTGATTTCCACACAAATGCTTCCAACTTTTGTTCTGTGATTACGGCTAGCGGTTCGGCTTCCACCCACTTAGTGAAGTATTCCACAGCAACTGCCAAGAACTTGACCTGACCCCGGGCTTTGGGGAAAGGTCCAACTATGTCGATTCTCCATTGAGTGAAGGGATATGGACACAAAATCGGGGATAGTTCTTCCGCGGGTTGATGTAACCAGGCTGCGAATCTTTGGCACTTGTCACAGGCTTTCACATAATTAAGCGTGTCTTTCTTCATATTCGGCCAGTAGTACCCGTATCTTATCAATTTCAGTACTAGAGCTCTTGCTCCTTGGTGTCCTCCAAAAATTCCTTCATGAACCTCGACCATAGCAACGGCTGCTTCTTTTGGTGTTAGGCATCACAGATAAGGAAGTGTTAAGCTTCGGTGAAACAAGGTATTCTGCAGCAAGGTATATCTCAGGGCTCTTGCTTTGATTTTTCTGGCCTCTACTCTGCCATCTGGTAACTTTCCTGATGTTAGATATTCAATTATTGGTTGCTGGGAAGTCAAACCGTATTGCACACTGAATTTCTATTGTACCATCATCTTTCTTTAATATGATTCTGGCCCCCGAGCCCGCAGTATTCGATGCTCCATCCACTTGCAAGGTCCATGTGGCCTCTTCCTTGTCATGACCTTTTGGCCCCCGAGGTCTTGGTGTGAGTTCGGTGACAAAGTCGGCCAAGACCTGTGCTTTGATGGAAGGTCGAGGTTTGAACTCGATGTCATACTCTCCGAGCTCAATTGACCACTTGAGTAGACGACCGAATACATATGGTTTCTGCAAGATTTGCTTCAAGGGCTGATTTTTGAGGACAGTTATAGCATGGGCTTGAAAGTATGGTCTTAACTTTCTCGCTGCTGTAACCAGGGAAAGTCCGAGCTGCTCTGCCAATGTATATCGGGTTTCTGCGTCCAACATCATCTTACTGACGTAATATATTGGTTTTTGAGTCTTCTCTTCCTCTTTAACCAAAACGGTGCTCACAGCATGATCAGACACCTCTAGATACAAGAATAGATTGTCCCCTGGATTCGGCTTTACCAGTATCAGAGGTGTACCCAAGTATTATTTCCCGAGCCTACTCCGAAGGCGCACTTTGCAGGATTCAGTTTCATCTGATGTTTTCTAAGTGTATTGAATATGTCCTCAAGGTCAGCAATGTGGTCTTTCTTTCTTGAGATTTTTACGACCATGTCATCAACGTAGACTTCAATGTTAAGTCCGATGTGTCTTGAGAAGACCATGTTAACCAACCTTTGATAAGTAGATCCAGCATTCTTCAATCCAAACGGCATGACCTTGTAGCAGTATATTCCTTCATCTTCCATGAAGGAAGTTTTTTCCTGATCTTCCTGTGCCATCCGAATCTGATGATATCTCGAGAAGACGTCTAAGAAACTGTAAAGTTCGGATCCTGATGTGGAATCCACCAACCTGTCGATCCTGGGAAGAGGATAACTGTCTTTCAGACATGCTTTATTCAAATCTGTGAAGTCTATACAAACTCGCCACTTGCCATTTGGCTTCTTTACCAAGACCACATTGGCTAGTCACTCTGGATACTTCACCTCTTTGATGAATCCTACTTTCAAGACTTTATCTACTTTCTCTTTTATTATCTGCCTCCTTTCTCTGGAAAACCGTCTTCTTCACTGTTTTACGGGCTTCTTGTCGGGCATGACATTGAGCCTGTGTTCGATGAGCTCGGGATCGATCCCGGGCATATCTTCAGCACTCCATGCAAATACATCGATATTCTTCTTTAAACACCGTGACAACTCTTCCTTCATTAGTTTGGGGAGCTCTTTCCCAATTGTGAAGCATTTCCCTTCTGAGACATGAACCTCTTCCAACTCCTCTACTGGCGACATTCTTTCTTTGAGAGGAGGTACTATTGACGTCAGATCTGTCTTATTCTTTCCAATGCAGTTGATTTAGCAACTTCTGGCTACCGATTGATTTCCCTGAATAGTTGCTATGCCTTTGGAAGTTGGGAAATTGATTTCCAGGTGATAAGTTGATACTATAGCTCTGAGGCTGTTCAGGAATGGCCTTCCCAAGATAGCATTGTAGGCCATAGGAGTTTTGACGACTTGGAACAGAGTCATCTTTGTTACACGTTTCTCTTCTGATCCTAGTGAAATGGGAAGATCAATTAGGCCTTCGGATTTCACGGTTCCTCCACCAAACCCAGTTAGGGGAGTAATGACCCGTCGAAGCCGATCTTTGGGAAGTTGCATCTGACTGAAAGCTTCTAAAGAAAGAACATTGGCTGCGCTTCCATTTTCAACTAGCACCCTCCTGACGTCAAAATTGGCGATTGTTGCACTGATAACAACAGCATCGTCATGAGGATACAAAATTCCTTCCATGTCAGCATTTCTGATGCTGATGCTGTTTGAGACCTCCTGGTCATGACATCCCGACCTTTATTCCCGATCACTCAGTGCCCGGGCATGGTTCTTATGTGCATTATTCAAATCACCTCCAGATGCTATTCCTTCGACGATAAAATTTATGGTGCCAGCGGATCTAGTATTCTCATCCCCTTTTCCATGCTCTTTATCGTCTTTCTTTATGTAGTGCCCCAGGAAGCCCCGTTTTATGAGGGCTTCTATCTCCTGTTTTAATGTTCTGCACTCATCCGTGGTATGGCCCGGGCTCTTGTGAAAGTTACAATACTTATGTCGATTCTTTTCGTCAATTTTCCCCTTGATAGGCTTTGGTCATCGAAAATCTTCACGTCCTTTGATTTACATGTGAATGTGGGATCGAGGTGTGTTTAGAGGAGTTAAACTCTGATGCTCGTTGTTATTCCCCTTCGAGTTAGTTCGGGAATAATTCTTCTCATCTTCTTGTCTTGACCTTTTATTCCCCTGCCTTGTTGATTGTGAAGATTGTACTACTGCCCCCATGCCCTTGATCTTGTGCCTGAACCAACAAAAGTATTTCCTCCATGTTTATGTACTTCTCTGCTCTTCTAAGAAGCTCCGTTACATTTGAATGGGAATAGCAATAATATAAATTTTGGAGGCTTTCATGACAATTGAGTAGCAAGCGTTCCTTCTGGCAGGCTTCTAAGCAACTTGGATACTTTGCTAAATCAATCCTCAGCTCAATCTTCTTTTGTGAAGTACCCAAGTATAAATTCTTTTTCATCATGTACTTCAATGACAGAGAGTGGCCCTAAGAAGAAGGAAGAGAAGACAACTAAAAAGGTCCCTTCAAACAACTTCCATGCAAATGTTAAAATTTTATTATCAACTGGTATACTTGAAGGAGTTCCTGTGAAGTACATTTCGTGGTCAAGGGATGTGAGTTCTGATGTTTCTTTTTTCTTCCATTCCTTGTATTTTTATTTTATTTTATTTTTTTACACCACAATATATTTTTCATGCAGAACAGTCTCCGAGGAGTGATAAAAGGCACTGGTTATTTGTGTGGCTGCAAGGAGTGCAATCTTTCCGAAGTAAATGTTACTGATAATTCTCATTGATAGTTCCTCGATTATTTATTTGTTTAATATAATTAGTTGGTGTATGTGATTGTTATATAGTGTATCTATATTGGAAATATAAATAAACGAATAATTTTAAAAAAAAAACTTACTCGAAGGCATCGGTTGTTGTCGAAAACCGACGCCTTTCGTCATATGAAAGGCGTCGGTTGTTAATTAATAACCGATGCCTTAAATTAATATAAGGCGTCGGTTTACAATCGACGCCTTAAGTATACAGTTTTAGCGTCGCTACTATAGGCGTCTCCTGTACAACCGACGCCTTTGACTCTTATTTTACTAGTGTGAGCAAAATATTATTTGTAGGTGATATCAAATTTCCCCAATTCTACTGCCCATTTCATCAACCGGCCAAACGTTTCAGGTTTTCTATAGGGTCTGACAAAGTGGAAGATTTGTTGTGTACTTCTAGTGCATGTTCAAGAAAGTAATGTCCTAATTTCATTGAGCTCATGATCAATGTGTAGGCCAACTTTTCTATGGGTGCAAATCTTTGTTGCGCGTCTTTCAATGCTTAGACGATATAGTATATTAGGTGTTGGATGCCTTCCACAAAATCTTTACAAGTACTATTCTCTTCTTTTCTTTTCTTTTTTTCCTTTGATAAGATATTTAGTCTGTTAAAATAAAAGGATTTATACCAATGTAAAATTGCTATTACTTATTAGAAGTAGATTTTATTTTGTGAAATTCGTAAAAATTTGGGGTTATATATATCTACTTGAGACTAAACAGAATATGGTGCATTGCATTGAACATTTGGTCACTCTTCTAGTTTGTCAAATTTGTCTGATGCTTCTTTTCGTGATGAGCAAAATATTCGGCTATGAATTCTGCTAGGGCTTGTCCTTTGATTGCTTCCTCGATTGGTAGGTGATGTAAAATTAATTCCCCAATCCTACAACCCATTTCATTGACCTTCCGCACATTTCAGGCTTGTGTAAGGTCTGACGAAGTGGAAGATTTATTGAGTACTTCTGTGTTGGTCAATGTTCACTGATATCTCGCGATGCGAGATATCCCCGCAAGTGTACAAGTCGTGAGAAGTAATATAGTGGACCTTAGAGTCCGGATTATCGTCCCACAGAGACTGCTATTAATTACCGAAATATTTTAGTTCGAAACATTATTTGAACGAACAAATGAATTTGAGGTTTTAAACTAAAACTAAACAATTAAACTAAAGAATTTAAAATTGCAGAAATGTTTTGTTTTCAAAGAAGATTGTAAAATAGTTGGGATTCACGAATTCACATAGCCGATTAAATCAATTCCAATTCCAGATTTTATTTTCTAAATATGTGTTCGATCGAATTTACTAATTCAAATTGAGATTCCTCTCTCAAGTTTAAATCAATTCTACCTAAATATGTCAACGTTGTATCTCTACAGCGGTTCTGAATATTCCTTACCTAGATGCATTACACACAAGAATTCACATACAATCGCACTAATCACAAGAGTATATCTCTATCTCGCGTTCAATTACCGTATTTATTACCTAGATCTATGTTATTAACTCACCTCTCGGATTATGGAAATAACACACAAAATCATGAAAGAGTGGCCAGTTCATTCACGCATTAAACACAATAATAAATCAACACATGCATTGAAGTGTTAAAACAAGGAATATGGAATTAAAAAAATTAACTAGGCTATATCGTTCATCCCAACATTAAAATTAGTTACACATCATTATGAAATAACAAAAAAAGTTAAAATAAACGTTCATTGAAAAAAAATATAAAGAATGAAAATCTTGCACCAAGTTTTTATTCTTCAATTGTCTTCAATTTGCGTCCCTCTGCAATGCTTGAATCTCCAAGGAATTGATGATGAAATCTCTGTTGTTGCTCGTTCTATGGAGAGGCAAAGGTCCTATTTTCGTGCCTAATGAGTTGTATTTATAGGTTTTGGAGAAAACCTAGGTCAAAAAGCCCAAAGCCTGTTAAAAATCATGAGAAAAATCTGATCTGCGGCCCAGTCGAATAACTGCGCGATCGCTTAGGCACATTTCCGGAGATCGCGTGGTAATGCCTTTTAGCCTCGGGTTATGATTTTGCACCTTCGTGCGATCGCGTGGTAATTGTCCAATGATCGCGATTTCCATCTTTCCTTGGATGTGTAAGTTGGTCCCCGACTTTTAATTGCACCTTCAATCCCCAACTTTCAATTGTTGCGATTTAGTCCCCAAAATTTATATTCTTCTTGAATTTATCAATTAAGCTCTCAATTCCTTCAATTGGGACCTCCAACCTCTGATTTGTTCACTTGAGCACCATGGACTTTCCCGGTTGACGTAACATATCTCTCACTCACTTAATTAAGCTCCAATTAACATCCAATATTGCCGTTTTTACATTAATTGCTTCATTCTTCTTCGATTGGGACATTTTCTGAAAAGTAAACAAATAAACACAAATTAAGGAGCATTTATTCTAAAACGACAATAATTTCTTCTAATTTAGACATACAGATAAGTTTATAAAACACACTTATCATCCAACTTTCCCATAGGTGAATATATATCTTAGTCCCGCGTCATTAAATCCTTAGCTGATATAGTATATTGGATGTTGGATGCCGTACTTGGTCTCACCAGGCATTGGTATGGAAATTAGAGGTGGAAAAGTTGGTTCTTCTTTCAAGTTTTCGAAAGCTTGTTGTCATTTTTCCGACCATTGGAAATTCTTTCCAAACTTGAAGGCTTCGAAAAAAGGTCTACATTTATCCTTGGGTTTCGAGACTAATCTGTTCAGGGTTTCTATCCTTCTACTCAAGCTTTGTATCTCTTTGATATTGTTAGGGGCCTTCATTTCGATCAAAGCCTTAGTTTTCTCCGAATTTGGCTTTAGTTCCTTTGTGGAGTACCATATATCCAACGAATTTTCCTAGTCCTACACCGAAAGAATGTTGCTATGGATTAAGCTTCAACTTGTATTGTCTAAGGGTGGTCAATATCTTGGCCAAGTGCTGAACATGACCTATAGACCGAGCCGGACCTGGGCCTAGGCAAACCGGCCGGCTCTTTGGTCCTCAGAAAAATAAAGGCCCATACTTTGCATTTTTTATTTTTTATTTTTTTTTAGTATAAAATGTAGCGACCAAGAATTTTTACGCATTTAAATAAGTATTTTAATATTTAGAAAATCGTGTCGCTACTATTTCACTCATTATTTGAAGTTAACGCCGCGACATGTTCGTCTAGCCAAGTCAAGAAATAGTCAAGATTGTTCGATTTTAAATTAAAGTCCAAATACGTAATTCAATTTTATACCAAAATTGTACCATGAACCCACGGTTACATCATCACCAAACTTTCACCCATGATGATAACATGTAACATGACTAGATAATCAAAAGTATGAAATACATGCTGTAAAGTAATAAAAGAGAACAAAGAAAGACATGAAATCACATGCTGAAGATTGGAAAGAACGTGAGAGAAGAGCTGGACTGCAGGATAAATATATACATATACAGCAGAAACCATTCATCATCACCTCACGTCTATGTCTATGTCTATCTCAATCTGCAGAGACTTCAAGTCACAATTCCATTGTTTTTCCTACCACTTTCCACTCAATTAATCTATCAAAAGATTCCTTCAATTATGATGTTCTCCACCATTTTATTTTTTTACAAAACCATCTTTCCAGCAAGAAAGATGCCTTCTCTTATTATATATGAGACCAACCCATTATCATGAATGGAGGAAAAATCAGTTTCTCACACCCAAGCTTCACGCACCCAAACTACAGCTCAAGTCCACCCCTGCCCACATCAAATTTCAGTCCCCAATTTACAAACAACAAGTGGCAATCACTGCCGGATCATAGCCACAGACGAAAACGACCTCACTGCAACCACGAACCATCGTCTGTACCAAGATCCGCCTGCACCACCACTTCCAAAATCAGAATCAAAACCAAAATCAAAACCCAAAACAAGAAATAAGTGAACCTGGTTACTTACCCCAACCACCACCGAATTTTTCAGTCAAGACCCAACTTCTAAGATAGCGATTCGAGCCACGGTATTACACCCAATCAGCCCAGATCCAAGATTACTTGCACCCTCACCACTCCTTGTAACCAGCGCCGGTGTTGCGCCGGGATCGCGACGTCATCTTCTTCGTCGCCGCGGTGTGAGAGGTTGAGAGAGAGAGTGAGTTGAGAGAATCGGGTATGAGAGAGAGGGTAAAGATTTCATATATTATAAAATCTGATTTTTTGTAAACTTTTCAGAAATTGCAATTTCAGTCCGCAAGTTTTAAAGTTTTTGCAATTCAGCCCTATAGTAATATTCGGTTTAAGTTTCAACTCAAGTTTCAAAAGTTATTATTTTAATCCCTAAGTATCAACCTATTTTATTTCAATCCCTGCAGATTTAAATTATTTGATTTTAAGCCTAAGTTTTAAAAGATATTCATTTTAGTCCCTAAACTTTCAAATAATCAATTTCAGTCCTCAAATTTTAATTTATCATTTTGAACTATATATAATTCAAAAGAATAAGGTGACTTATTGGCTAAGACGAAGCGTACGGAGAATTTAAAGAAATTGAAGTCATTCCCGCTCAACTTTGCACTCGTCGGATTTAAGGTAGACTCGCCCCTATTAATTGATTTAAATTATGATTGTATGTGAATGTCACATGATTTGTGAAATTATGTTTTTATGACAAGTAAGTATATCTTATGTTTTTACGAAAAGTAAGTATACCCTATGTTTTTACGAAAATGTTTGGATCATTGCTATGAAATCAATCTCACAAGATTGCTATGAAATCAATCTCACAAGATTTCTATGGGTCACATATGATATGTTTATGATTATGCTAAGAGGACCGGAGTTTAGTAGCGCTACACATAAGAATTCCTGCCATCTAAGTTCGGTAAAACTCTTGTGTCTCCCTATGTTTATGAGTATTTCGATCCTATCCTATGTTATGATGAAAATGATCCCTATGCATTCAAAAGAAAATTATGCTTGGTATATTTATGTGATTATATGTTGATATGTTTTTCAAAGATGTTTTCAAAGAGCCGGTATTTATGTGTTCAATTATATTGTAGATTAATTAATTGGCGATGAGTCTACTGAGTATTTCATTTATGAAATGCTCAACCCATGTTTAACAATTTTGCAGATTTCGGAGACGGTGGCAAGTGATGGATGATGGTGGCAATAATCGATAAATGGTTGAAAGTTTAACTTTAAGATTTCCGTATTTTCCAAGCATCGAATAATTATGAGAACTTCATTTATTTGAGAAATTATGATATTGTAAATTTCTTTACAATATTAATGGTTCGGTTTACTATTTCAAATGGTTTCATAAATGTTATTAAATTTTATCGACCATTACAGTTTATTTAAGGTTGCCATAAATGAATTTCAGTTATTCTTCCGCAAAAAAAAATATATATATATATTATTCGATAAAAAATTAGATTAGATAATGACGTGGTGAACCGGGTATACGGAACTCGGGGCGCTACATAAAAGCCAACCCAACCTTTTTTTTAGGGGTGTTTACACAAATACCTATCATTTTAAATATCATAGAAAAATACTGCAATTTTTTTCTTTTACTGAAAATACTATTTTCGTGAAGTATCACACTGCAATACTATAAAAGTATATTACGATACTTTTAAAGTATCACAACATGATACTTGTGATACTGTTAAATTTTTTGTATCATAACATGAAACTTCATCAAATTTTTATGATACTTGGACGAAATTGTAGTATCACATCTTGAAACTTTATAATTTTTTTATGCTACTATGTCTTAGATACATCATCACCGTTTCTTTTTCTCCAATCTCCGCCACATCACCAACAGAGGAAATCGACTCCAGCCGTGCCACCATTTCTTCTCCCTCACTCCAGTCTCCAGATCTGTAAATAACAGCACGTCTCAACATATTTTCACAGATCCCAACAGAAATAATCACAGAGGTAGAAAAATCTATGCCGTTTTGGAACTTCGAACAACTCCCCAGCCTTTGGTATGAACGACAGAATTATATCTAAATTTTTTTGAGATTCTAGCTTCCAGAATAATTCACCATGGCTTAATTCCTCAAAACCCATAAAAAGGAGAGACTTTTCTGACATTTTATTAATTAGGACAGTACGATCGAAAAGGGTATATTATTTTACATTCCTCCATCCAGAATTCACCACGGCTTAAATCATCAATACGCTTCGGTAGATCCCAAAATCTGTCGTGCTCTGATGACTGTCTATGTATTGCATATCGAAGAACCACTAAAAAGTACCGTCCTTGCCACTGATTTCTACCATCTTTTTGTTCTGGATGATCGAGAATATGTTTGCCCACTTACGAGTCGAGGAAGAAGACAATGCGCGGGGAAGAAGACTAGTTTCATTTGCTGATGGTGTGGTCTTTGGTGGTGCTTCGATGTTGTTAATGAGGGTGGTTGTGGTGGTCCGGTGGTGACGGTGGGCAGTTGGTGCACTCTGGGAAGAAGAAGGAGAAGAGCACTGTATTTTTTAGTATTTTTTGTTTGTGGACTAAAGATTAGTTTGGTTAGTTTTTTAAAGTAACTAGTGCAGTTAATCCTTTTTTTATCTCGTCTTTTAGCATAAAAGGCCCCAATAAGAATCATAGGTACGATTCTGCCTGCAGATCTTGTGCTCTTCACCAGTACTTTGTCAACATATACTTCTACGGTCTTACAAATCTATCCTTCGTTATACTTTCATTTTCTTACCAATTTGTCCTGGGAACATTTAATTGTTAAGTCTTTGGTAAGTTTCCCATGCATTCTTCAAGCCAAATAGCATCATCGTATAACAATAGAGCCCCTGATCTATCACTAACGACGTATGCTCCTCGTCTGGTTTGTACACGGGGATCTGACTTTAGGCGTCGGTTCTTATTTAAAATCGACGCGAGAAACCTTTATATTTTCCCCGCGTAACATTCATAACTTCACTCTTGTGCCTCACTCTCTCCCTCTCTTCTTTGGTCTCTCTCTCTTTTTCCTCCACTCTCCACCATCGACCTCTACCACCACCGAGCCGCCACCCGCGACGTGCCTCCACCACTGCCGCCACCTCCACTGCTCAGCACCACCTCTGACCACCACCGCCTCCTTCATTGTAAGACCCACTTCGATTCTCATGTGTGTATATATGTATGTATATGTATGTGATACATATATATATGGGTGTATATATGTGTGTGTGTGTGTGTCTATGTATATATATATATATATATATGTTAGGATAAATTTATTGATTAAATGTTAATATGTATATATTTATATTTGTTAGTGTGTATATATGTTAATATATGTATATAAATGTGTTAATTGCATGTTAATATATATAAATGTGTTAATTAAATTTTAATATATATAATTTTTATGTTAAATTTATATTGTTGGTTTAAAGTTAGTAGATAGATACATTGTAATATTTTAATTATTGCAGTTGAAATTATGAGATATTAAGTTATGAAATCTTGGCATGACTTTTTAGGAATTGGGAATGGATTTTGGATTAAACTTTGAGTTGTTGATGATGTTGAAGTTTGATTGGAGTTGTATTTGATTTTTGAATATGTCGAGGTTGAACATTTTGGTTTATTGTGGCATTTTGATTCTTCCTACAGGTTGGCTAAGTCCAATTTATAAGGGAGGTTCTTTCAAAATTTTTGTAGAATTTTGTAAATAAAAAATGAAAATTATAGTTTAAAGTGATTTTCACTATTACAGAATTGAGCATACTAAATAAATAATTACATAAAACATAATCATTGTAATAAAATTACAAAGTTTTCAACCTAAAAAAGTATCGTATTTGATTTCAAATATTAATATATAGTTGGTTTAAGGATGTGTCATGAAAAATATTAACTCAAAACTAATAAAAGATTTTAATTATATCTTCACATATAGGTCGTTGATATGGATCGGGGTTGGATGTATGACAGATGTAATAGACATGAATATGTAAAAGGTGTTGAAGAGTTTATGAAATGTGCGGATGAAATCAAGAGAAAGAAAGGTGAAACAATGATTTTGTGTCCTTGTTACGATTGTAAGAATTTGAGAAAGTTTCGTAGTTTTGATCAAGTGAAGAGTCATTTGATTCGTCGTGGGTTTAAGGAAGGTTATACGCGATGGATATGGCATGGTGAGAGTATGCTTCCCAGGATGAGCACCGGTGACGATGTTGGTGATCAGCAGCAGAATAAATCAAGCAATACTTGTGAGAATTATTTGGAAAATGACGAGAATGATATGATAGACGAAATGATGCGTGATATACAAGGGGAATACATTGAAAAGCCTCATGTATTAGATAACTTGTTCAACGATTCTGAGAAGCCTTTGTTTTTTGGTTGTAATAAATTCACTAAATTGTCTACTGTACTAAAATTGTATAACTTGAAATCAAGCAATAGGTGGAGTGACAAGAGTTTCACGGCATTATTGGGACTATTACGAGAGATGCTTCTGGAAGATAACTGTAACGACCGAGAATTTTCATGATTTTATTCAAATAAATATTTTATTTTAAAAACGTGTCGCTTCGACTTTGCTCATTCATTCATTTATTTTTAAACGCGTGTTCGTCTAGCCAATTAATTGAAATTAAATTTATTTAAAAACTTAGTCAAATTTCAATCTTTATCAAAAATATTTCAATATCACAGTTTATTTTCAAAAGTCCAAGTATTAATTATATTATGTCCAAATTTCAACTGGTTTAATCCAATCCAACATCTCGAGCTCAAATATTTTACCGATCATCCAAGTCCTTTTAAAAACCCAATAAGTCATCTCTTGGCCCAACCAATTCAACAGCTTATTTTCCAAGTATTTCCTTACACAACCATATTCACTTCTAAAATTCTTACAAGTTTTCCATAAACCAAGATTTTAACATAAGTTACTATGTTTAGCATCTAAATCAACTATTAATTGGATCCCTATCCCTTGCATTCACGACACCCAGACCTCTAGCAGGTGTAATTTCTCTCAATTTCTACCATAGCCAAAATTCGTTATCTGCAATTTAACTTTCACAACCAAACTTCACGACTGCTGGGTATGGCTTCCCCTCTCTTGAGCTTCTTCACCGTCACCTCCAATCCAGCACCGTTATCACACCATCACCAAATCATCAACAGTATCACCACCAGTCCACTGCAACACCATAGCCAAGATGCCAAGACTCCAAAGTCACAGCCAACCTCCATGGTCGAACCTCTAAACCATCAACCCCGTTTCCCACAATCTGTAAACCTCAAGAAATCTCTCAATCCATACCCAAATCATCCACTCGAGTCACCATTCCAACCAACCGCAACCGCCACTTGAAACCTCACCAATCGACAGCCCAGTTCACTTTCTTTTTCGCACCCAAAACCCCCATCTTCACCACCCAATCAATCGGCCACTTCCCATGTACAAAATGACCAAATTAAAACCCAAAATCCAAGAATAGATATAACCCATAAACATACCTCAATCACCGGCCACTAATCTCACCGGAAACCTCCACCACCGCGCACACCACGCATCCGACCCAAACCAAAAATCAGACACCACACGAAAACCGTAGTTTCCCACCTCTGTTCCTCCAACAAATTCACCCCAAATGCATCCAAAATCAAATCCAAACACAACCCAAGACCCAAAATTAATTAACCAACAACTTACCTTCATCACCGCCGACCTTCGTTGTCTGAATTTTTCCGGAAATTCACAGCTCCAAATCCAAACCACCATCCTCGGTTTTAGCCCCCAAAATCGCCCAAACTCTGCTCCTTTCAACACCCTTCCACTGACCCATCGCCGCCACGTGCAGGCGGCGCCACCACCAGCTGAACGGCCACAACCGGTCGTCTTCAAGGTCACAGATCGCCACCTCTCCCTCTCTCGGTCTCGAATGAGAAGAGAGAGAAGGAATCTAATACTTTAGGAGATGGATTTGTATAAAATTGCCTCTTAGTCCCTCATCCTTCAAATTGTTTAGTTCAGCCTCTTGTTTTAAAAGAGCTTTATTAATCAGCCCTCAAGTTTTCAAAGTCTTTTAATTTAGCCCCTATGGATTTAAAATCTATTTTTATTTCAGCCCCAAACTTTTCTATTTCAGTCAGTTGATTTTAAAGCATTTATATTCAATCCCTGTAGTTCTTGAAATATTTTATGTCAGCCCCTTTAGTTTAAAAGTATCATTTTGATCTCTTGGTTTTGAAATATTTTGATTCAGCCCTGCACTTTTAAAATAAGTTAGTCAACCCCAATGTTTTGCAAATCATTTATCTTAGTCCAATTATTTTGAAAATAATGTTAGTCCCTATGATTTCTAAAAAACATATGAGTTAGCCCAATCGTTTTCAAATTTATTTATTTCGGTCTCAACTCTTTTCAATTCCCAACTATATTTTCATTTTCAATTTAAACCCTAAACATTTATTTTTCTTTTAAAAACCCGTGAATTCCAAAATACTAGTTTAAGAATTATTTTACATATTGGCTAGACAAGACGCTTGGACGTTTAGAAGATTTATGTTTTCCCCCTCAACAAACTCGAAAATACTTTCAGGTAGGTTCATTACTTCAAAAACCTTTTATCTTATATGCGCAATATTAAGTAAACCCATATTGTAAATTTATGCATGTGATTACGTAATATATGAGAATTAGTTGCCTTCGGGCCCAGATCCACATGCTTTCGAGTATGGACCAATTGCCTTCGGGCCTAGATCCACGTGTCTTTGGGCATGGACCAATTGCCTTTGGGCCTAGATCCACATGTCTTCGGGCATGGACCAGTTGCCTTCGGGCCCAGATCTACATGTCTTCGGGCATGAAAATTTATGATGTATGAGATCCACTTGCTTATTGCATGAGAATGAGAATTTATGAATTAAGTTGCATGATTATATGTGTTATTTACTGTACAGTTTATTTAATTTGCGCTGAACCTACTGAGTATTTCTATGAAATGCTCACCCCTATTTTTAAACTTACAAATTGCAGATTTCGGAGATGGTGGCGAATGAAAGGGCAGTGGTGGCAAATAATAATGAAGCTATATTTTTTTTAAAGTCACGATTCATGAATATTGTCAATTTATTTACATGTCGTTATTTTAAATATGATATTTAAAGTCATGAACATCGTCAATTTAATTATTTGTCCTTACTTTCTATGAAAGTTAAGATTTCAACGTTTTTATGCAATTATCAAATTTAATTTATTAACTGTTGAAATTTTCACATAAATATGATGTTTAGAATTTAATTATTTTCCGCAATAAAATTAGATTTAAAGGAGAAGTGACGTCCCGAGCTTTACGGAATTTGGGGCGTTACAATAACGAACTTCCTAGTTCAATCTACGAGGCAAATAAATTGTTGTGCCCAATGGGTATGGAGATTGAGAGGATACATAAATGTCCAAATGATTGTATACTGTATCGAAATGATTACAAGGACTTGCGTCTATGTCCAAAGTGTGGGGCATCACGATATAAGCGAAAGAACGTGAATGATAATTGTGCTGATAAGAAAAGCCCTCCGGAAAAGATGTTATGGTATTTACCTGTAATACCAAGATTTAAACGTTTGTTTGTCAATACAAAGGATGCAAAGAACTTGCGGTGGCATGCCGACGGGAGAAAAGAAGATGGAAAACTAAGACACGTGGATGATTCTCCTCAATGGAGGAATATTAACTGGTTGTTTCCCGAGTTTGGGGGAAAAGATAGAAATCTTAGGCTGGGACTATGTACAAATGGGATGAACCCACACGATAATATGAGTAGTCGACATAGCACTTGGCCAGTTCTTTTGACGATTTACAATCTTCCTCCTTGGTTATGTATGAAGCGCAAGTATATCATGTTATCTTTGTTAATATCAGGGCCCAAACAACCGGGGAATGACATAGATGTTTATCTAGTCCCAGTAATTGAAGATTTAAAACTGTTATGGGATGAAGGCATGTCTGTATTTGATGCATATACTTAGATGAATTTCACCTTACGTGCTATGATGTTTTGCACCGTAAATGATTTTCCAACTTATGGTAACTTGTCGGGTTATACTAACAAAGGACCTAAAGCATGTCCCATTTGTGAAGAAGACTTGATTGATCTTTGGTTGAAAAACTGCAAGAAAAATGTCTTTATGAGTCATATTAGATTTCTCCCTACTGACCACCCTTATCGCAAGAAGAAAAAGACATTCAATGGAAAAATCGAGGCTCGAACAGCTCGCTTACCATTAACGGGAGGTGAGATATATGAACGAGTTAAAAATTTTGATGTTTCGTTTGGAAAAATGTTTAAGCCTCCTCAGAAGAGTCATTGGAAGAAAAGTACATATTCTGGGATCTACCTTATTGGAAACACTTATCTGTAAGGAATTGTCTTGATGTAATGCACGTGAAGAAAATTTTTTCTGATAGCATCATTGGGACATTGTTGAAACTTCCAAGAAAGATGAAAGATGGTATTAAAGTCAGGAAGGACATGGTAGAAATGGGGATAAGGGATCAATTAGCACCGCAAGAGTCGGAAAAGCGTACTTATTTACCCCAGCTTGCTATACTTTTTCGAGAAAAGAGAAAACAAGTTTTTGTGAGTTCCTGCATGCTATTAAGGTTCAATCTGGGTACTCATCAAACATTAAAATTCTTGTGTCGATGAAGGACTTAAAATTGGTTGGTATGAAGTCTCATGATTGTCATGTCTTAATGCAACAATTGTTACCAGTTGTAATTCGAGGCATTCTCCCAAAACATGTTAGACAAGTCATTATAAAACTTTGTTTTTTCTTCAATGCAATTTGCAGCAAAGTTGTTGACCCGGAGGCGTTGGATGATATACAGGCCGATATTGTTATCACTCTATGTCAATTTGAAATGTATTTTCTGCCATCATTTTTTGACGTTATGGTTCACTTGTTCACTTGGTGAGAGAAATTAAGATTTGTGGTCCAGTATTCTTGAGGTATATGTATCCATTTGAGTGATACATGGGTATATTGAAAGGATGTGTGAGAAATCGATTTCGACCTGAAGGCAGTATCATTGAAGGTTATGCTGCTGAGGAGGCTATTGAATTTTGTATTGATTACTTGGATGACGTTGAGACTATTGGTGTTCCTAAATCTCGGCATGATGGAAGACTTGAAGGTAAAGGTACTATTGGATGCAAGTCAATCGTCCCAAATGTTGAATTGCGAGATAAAGCACACCTCCTTGTATTACAACACCTTCCTGAAGTTCATCCATATTTGGACGAGCATATGTCCATCATAAGGCAGCAGAATCCTTCAAAATTTGAAAGGTGGATAACTAATGAACATAATCATTCATTTGCAAAATGGTTCAAAAGTAAAGTCATGAAAGAATTGTCACAAACGCCGAATACCATTGTATAAACGGTAAAGTGGTTAGCTTGTGGTCCTAGCACGATTGTGAGGTCATATGAAGCATATGACATTAATGGGTATACGTTTTACACTAAACGTCAAGATGATAAGAGTGCGGTGCAAAACAGTGGAGTGACACAAGTAGCACTATGAAGAGATTTTTCAAATGCTAAAGATACCATGCCAGTAGATGCCTCAATGTCCTATTATGGTATCATTGAAGATATTAGGGAACTTGGTTATAGGGAGTTCAAGTTTCCTGTCTTCCAATGTAAATGGGTTGATAACCGACGGGGTGTTCGGGTGGATGAATTAGGATTCACTATGGTGGATTTCGGACGGTTGGGTTATCTAGACGAGCCATTCATACTTTCATCACAAGCCAAACAAGTATTTTATGTTCTTGATCTTGCTGATACTAAGTGGTCAGTCGTCCTTCAAGGTAAGAGACGCATTGTTGGGATTGGTGATGTATTAGATGAAGATGGTTATGATCACTTCGATGAAACCCCTCCATTTTCTATCGATATACAAGGGAGTTCAACTTTAGGGGAAGATAACATTGAATCAAATTATATGCAATGGGATCATGAAGAAGGATTATGGATTGACCGTCGTTCCTGATTATTAATTGTGTGAGTTTATTTACACAGTCTTTGCTTATAACTTTCTTTTATTTTTCATGTATGCTCTATACATTGTTAATCATCGCATTTATATTCGTCTTTCGAAAGGAGTTCAACATCCCCGATGACGCAGCCAAAAAAAGGGTGTTGAAAGTTGCGGGGATGCGATGGAAAGATTTCAAGACTCGGCTGGTGTGAAGCCCCGAGTTCCGTATACCCGGTTCACCACGTCATTATCTAATCTAATTTTTTTTTTTTTTTTCGAATAATATTTTTTGCGGAAGAATAACTGAATTTCATTTATGGCAACTTTAAATAAACTGTAATGGTCGATAAAATATAATAACATTTATGAAACAATTTGAAATAGTAAACCGAACCATTAATATTGTAAAGAAATTTACAATATCATAATTTCTCAAATAAATGAAGTTCTCATAATTATTCGATGCTTGGAAAATACGGAAATCTTAAAGTTTAACTTTCAACCATTTATCGATTATTGCCACCATCATCCACCACTTGCCACCGTCTCCGAAATCTGCAAAATTGTTAAAAGTGTAGTGAGCATTTCATAAATGAAATACTCAGTAGACTCATCGCCAATTAATTAATCTACAATATAATTGAACATATAAATACCGGCTCTTTGAAAACATCTTTGAAAAACATATCAACATATAATCACATAAATATACCAAGCATAATTTTCTTTTGAAAGCATAGGGATCATTTTCATCATAACATAGGATAGGATTGAAATATTCATAAACATAGGGAGACACAAGAATTTTACCGAACTTAGATGGCAAGAATTCTTATGTGTAGCGCTACTAAACTCCGGTCCTCTTAGCATAATCATAAACATATCATATGTGACCCATAGAAATCTTGTGAGATTGTTTTCATAGCAATGATCCAAATTTCTTCGTAAAAATATAGGGTATACTTACTTTTCGTAAAACCATAAAACATACTTACTTGTCATAAAAACATACTTACTTTTCATAAAAACATAAGACATACTTACTTGTCATAAAAACATACTTACTTTTCATAAAAACATAAGACATACTTACTTGTCATAAAAACATACTTACTTTTCATAAAAACATAATTTCACAAGTTATGTGACATTCACATACAATCATAATTTAAATCAATTAATAGGGGCGAGTCTACCTTAAATCCGACGAGTGCAAAGTTGAGCGGGAAGGACTTCAATTTCTTTAAATTCTCCGTACGCTTCGTCTTAGCCAATAAGTCACCTTAGTCTTTTGAATTATATAGTTCAAATTGATAATTTACAATTTGAGGACTGAAATTGATGTTTTAAAAGCTTAGGGACTAAAGTGAATACTTTTGAAAGTTGAAGGACTAAGATGAATATCTTTGAAACTTGAGTTGAAACTTAAAACGAATATTACTATAGGGCTGAAATAATATATTTTAAAAATGAAAGGACTGATTAAAACTCTTTTAAAACTTTAAGGGTTGGAATTTGATAAGTTTAAAACAGTGGAGACTGAATTGAATAACTTTTAAAACTATAGGGACTAAACTGCAATTTTCGAAATTTTATAATATTTAAAATAATATACCCTTTCCTTTCCTCAATCAGATCGAAGAGAGAGAGAGAGAGGGATCGGAGAGAGTGAGAGGACGAGAGAGGGGTCTCGCCCGGTGGCGCGCTGCAGCGCTATTGACGGCGCAAACGCCGGAGCAAACGCCGGCAAGCGGCGAGAGTGCAAAAAGATAGGTTATGGGGTTGTTTGGGTGCGGTTTGAGGGTTGATTGGAGGCGCGACCGTGGTTGAATCACGATTTAGGTCGTGATTTCTCCGGCTACAATTCCGGCGTTGGTCGAAGGTAAGTGACTGGCTTGGCTTATTCTGGGTTTTGATTTTAGTTTTGATTCTGATTTTGGAAGTGGTGGTGCAGGCGGATCTTGGTACAGACGGTGGTTCGTGGTTGCAGTGAGGTCGTTTTCGTCTGTGGCTATGATCCGGCAGTGATTGCCACTCGTTGTTTGTAAATTGGGGACTGAAATTGATGTCTGGAGCTGGAGGTGGTGATTCTGGTTGGATTTTGGCATTTTGCAGCTTGCTTCGATCGAGTTGAATCGGTAGTGATTCATTGGTGGTGGATTGATTCATGGTGATGAAGGTGGAGCTTATGCAGGTGATCATAAGGGAGGTTCGTGGACTATGGATTGGTGATGATGATAATGAACAGGCAGTTGCTCCCTTCTTTAAGATGGAGGTGGAGTTTGGCTTATATATATATTTATCCCTCCCTTCCAGCTCTACTCTCACTTTCTGCTTTACTTTACATCATGAGTTTGCACATCAGCACATGGAAGATTTTATATAAATTTGTGTTAGTAGTGTGGAATCTAGGTACATGGAAGTGTGAGTTGTGCCATGTGTATTGAAATGAAGATGGGTAGATGGAAATGGTGATGATGAAACCGTAGGTGAGACATGAGTTGGATGGTTTTGTAAAAAAATAAAATGGTGGAGAATATCATAATTGAAGGAATCTTTTGATAGATTAATTGAGTGGAAAGTGGTAGGAAAAACAATGGAATTGTGACTTGAAGTCTCTGCAGATTGAGATAGACATAGACATAGACATAGACGTGAGGTGATGATGAAACCGTGGGTTCATGGTACAATTTTGGTATAAAATTGAATTACGTATTTGGACTTGAAATAATTTGAATAAGGAAAATTTAGATATTTTTACTGAATTTGGAATTTAATTTAAAATCGAACAATCTTGACTATTTCTTGACTTGGCTAGACGAACACGTCGCGGCGTTAACTTTAAAATAATGGGTGAAATAGTAGCGACACGATTTTCTAAATATTAAAATAATTATTAAATTGCGTTAAAATTCTGGGTCGCTACAGCTGGTTCATGATTATATTACACATGACCACCCGAAATATACATCTCCTACGTAGCTTCACGATTTTATAACTGAAGAGCAATGAGACTCGTTCAAGAAAGAACGCTAGACTGAGAAATTTAAGGTATATATATATAAATGTATGCATGTGATTCATTGAGTTGAAAATTAAATACTTGATGTGACATTTTTCCGAAAAAAGTAAGAAGGCCAGGGATGCTCAATTGCGAAATGAGCATCCACATTATATGGGCTCAGCTGGTTATGCGGTGATGAAGCCACAGTGACTAGTCAGTGACCCACTGTCTTCTAGTTCTTCATTCGACATGATTAGCTCGTCAATTGTAAGTGATGATCTAAGTTTAGATTGGATTCGAGCTAGATCTAAGAAGAAAGAAGATGGAAGTTATTACATCCCAAACGAGAAAACGAGGGGGTGTTTAATAAAATTGTAAGTATATCATGATTATTTTTTCATAATTTAAATTCAAATTTACATAAATATATATTTATATTTATGTTTCATTTTTTTGTTAATAGGTTGAAAAAGCTGAGCAGTCCACGTAGGGGACATTTGTGGCAAGTAGACATCATGATATTTTATGTGAAGCCCTTGGTAAGCCGGATCACCCTGGTAGGGTGAGGGGGTTTGGCGTCTATGTGACCACGAGGGATATTTACGACAGGCCTGATGATACATTAGACGTTCGTGTGGGGTCGTCTCAGTAGACGATATTAAGGAGATGATCAGGTCAGAGATGGAGGATAGTATTTCCGAGGGGATCAGGCATCAGACCATGTCGGAGATGCAGAGTAAATTCGATACTATGCAGAGGGAGTACCATAGTATGCAGACTAAATACAATGCTATCCTCTAGCGCCTGGGCTTAAATGTTGAGGCCGAGGTGGACGTAACTCCACAGCCCCGACCACCAACTCACAGCAGTTGCCACTCCGTGGATCCAGATCCATTTCATGGACTTCAAGTATTTAATCTTAAGTTATTTAGAATTTTTTAACATTATTCATGTTATTTCAACCGGAAGTTGATAACATATATGTTCAATGATGTTGTACAATAGAAGCCGACTCCTTGTCGTCTCGCCATAAGTCTTAATGGTGAGAAACAAATAGTAGCGAGCAGGATGGTTTATCCAGCCGGACCTGACACGGTGGTGCATCATCAAGCTCTTTGGCCTGATCTTGCTAAGGTGTCCATTGACCACATTTTCGATGTTGCAGATGTGACGACCCGAATTCTCGACCATTCGAGTGCCACTAAAAGTGACTCATATCATATTATCGAGACTTAAATAGTAATGTAAAATTATTCAAAAGAATAATTAGAATCCCATAATTTTATTTGTGAATAAAAAATAGAACATAATTTTCTTACATAAAGTTCAACATAATTATCTCATCAATCTTAACCACTTTTGCCACTTCCATGTTGACCGCCTCGAACCTTCAATTATCTGAAAATGGTAAATATCGTGGAGTGAGATTTATAAAATCCCAGTAAGTATACCAAGCATAAATTTTCTTTTGAAAGCATATGGATCATTTTCATCATAACATAGGATAGGATCGAAATACTCATAAACATAGGGAGACACAAGAATTTTACCGAACTTAAATGGCAAGAATTCTTATGTGTAGCGCTACTAAACTCCGGTCCCCTTAGCATAATCATAAACATATCATATGGAACCCATAACAATCTTGTGAGATTGATTTCATAGCAATGATCCAAACATTTTCACAAAAACATAAGATATACTTACTTGTCATAAAAACATACTTACTTTTCATAAAAACATAAGGTGTATTTACCTTTCATAAAAACATACTTACTTTTCATAAAAATATAAGATATACTTACTTGTCATAAAAACATACTTACTTTTCATAAAAACATAAGGTGTATTTACCTTTCATAAAAACATACTTACTTTTCATAAAAACATAATAAATACTTACTTGTCATAAAAACATACTTACTTTTCATAAAAACATAAGGTGTATTTACCTTTCATAAAAACATACTTACTTTTCATAAAAACATAAGGTGTATTTACCTTTCATAAAAACATACTTACTTTTCATAAAAACATAAGATATACTTACTTGTCATAAAAATATACTTACTTTTCATAAAAACATAAGGTGTATTTACCTTTCATAAAAACATACTTACTTTTCATAAAAACATAAGATATACTTACCTTTTAAAAGATTAAAATGAAGTGTAGTAGTAAATGGACCAAAACTTTCTTGACCACCTTGAATTTCTCTTACTTGTGGATTTTGTCAAGAGGTTGGAAATAAGTGTATATGTGTAGAGTTGTGTGTAAAAGAGATGGGTTTAAATAGATGTATAAAGTTGGCATATTGTAAACATAATCATTCAATTCTATTAATTTTAACACATCCTTTTCTTAAAGTAAAGCACCATTCATATACTTTTCCATATTTATACAAATAATATGCTCTTCATGATTATATATAATGGAGTCTATCAATCATTCATATATTTTTCCATATTTATACAAATATTATGCTCTTCATGATTATATATAATGGAGTATATAAATCATTCATATACTTTTCCATTTTTTATACAAATATTATGCTCTTCATGATTACATATAATGGAGTCTTATCAATCATTCATATACTTTTCCATATTTATACAAATATTATGCTCTTCATGATTATATATAATGGAGTATATAAATCATTCATATACTTTTCCATATTTATACAAATATTATGCTCTTCATGATTATATATAATGGAGTATATAAATCATTCATATACTTTTCCATATTTATACAAATATTATGCTCTTCATGATTATATATAATGGAGTATATAAATCATTCATATACTTTTCCATTTTTTATACAAATATTATGCTCTTCATGATTACATATAATGGAACCTCTCATGCTTGCATATATTTTCTTAATTTAAATAATAAAAGAATTTTTGTATAAATAAATATTGGGATAACATTGAATTAAGTATTTGGACTTAATATACTTTAAATCAAGAGAATGGAGATATTTTTAGAAATTCGGAATTTAATTTAAAATCGAACGATCTCGATTATTTCTTGACTTGGCTATACGAATACGTCGTGGCGTTAACTTAATAAAAATGGGTGAAATAGTAGCGACACGATTTTCTATTAAAATAATTATTAATCGCGTAAAAATTCTTGGTTGCTACAAACTTACCCCCTTAAAATAATTTCGTCCTCGAAATTAAACTTACTTGATCTTATGATTTCTGAACACTTAATCAGAATCTCTTCTTCTTCTTCTTATGTAGCATCATCGCTACCATATTTAACCCAACCATATTTAACCCACTGGACTTTGACTAAATGCATCAATTTGTTTTCTTAAGACATGAACTTTTCTATCAATAATAGACATATGTCTACTCATAAATTCTTCTGAATCAAAATGAAAATTCCCAATCGTATGTGATATTTCATCATATCTTGTAGTACTCATGTAACCTGTCACTTATCATCGTATCATGTAACTTCAAATATTCGTATTAATATCTCTAAAATTTCAATAAATCTTTACTAACATATCATACCATAATAATTTGTCATTTCTTCTTATCACCAAATATCCCAAAATAATTAAAACGATTACCTGAATATTTTCTATGTAATATACCCAAACATGTTATTCACATATCAACATAATCATCAGTTTATCTTTCCAATATTTGTAACCCAAAATTTCTGCAAAATTCAATAAACAAATATCTCCCAAATAATTAAAATTCTTAACTCAAATATCATAACATTTCCCGTAAGGTATTCCTTTCACTTGCACAAACTTATTAATCCTGATTCAATACAGTCCTTATTTCACTTTCACGTATCCCCGTATTATTTCTATACCTTGATTATTATATCAAAATATCAGTACCCAAAATCCAAGAAAATATTCCATATCTCAAATCCCGTCATCATCAAATCTTCCTTTTATCAAGAAAGTAAACGGCGCATAACTCTTGTTCCCTCTTTTCCATTATTCTATTCCGCGCTTTCTTGCTGGAATCAATATCACGCGGATTTCCTCCGATCCTTAATGCTTTTAAATAGTTCATGCTGGGAAGAGGTTAGATCCATCAAAACATGGATATCATTCTTACAAACATTCGCAAGTATTATTCCAGTCTTCCAATGAATGATCTGAAGAAAATTTATCGAATAAGACTCGAAAGATTGAGGTTGCTGATGGCTCATGGTGTTTCAGAAGATGTTCGCTGGTTGATCGAAGCAAAGGTTCGACTATCTGGTGAATTACCTATGACATTTCCAAAGCACATGCCTGGTTTAGGCAAAAGCACCTTCGCAAAGAAACGAAGAGCAAAAAGGCTGAATGGTTGCTACAAATGTGCTCGTTGGAACTGTGATACTCGTTGCAAAACAGTAGGATATTCTTCTACTAATCGGGATGATAAAATCAAATTCATAAAGGGTGGACTGAGTAAGGAGTCTTTGGATGATATTCGACTGACTCTTGAGACGCACCCAAGTGGTTATGTGCAACGTGAACTTCTCTCCTTATACGCTCAGTTTAACGAAGACAAAAATCGTTATAGTCTCAAAAATATAACTGCAAAAGATCCTATCTGCCAATCTGTTTTACACAATGAGGTTGTGGCAAATCAGCATTGATATAAGGTAAATCTCTTGATACATATTTAAAATATTCTTCTGTTTCCTTTCAAGCGTTTTGATAAAGGTTTGTAAAAATATATTTTCCTTTCTCGAGGTTTGATAAAGCTGGAAAATAAATCACCGAAAGATGAAAGCTTTGATAAAATAGTCAAAAGTAGGCTGATTTTGTCAAAAGTAAATCTTTACTTTTTCAGAATCAATCAAAAACAGTAAATTTTTCCGGCTTTAAATAGCCAAACATATTTCATAGTTCAGGCATCCCAAAATCACATCTTCTTGGTAAGTTTTCTCTTCTATACTATCAAAGATGGAAGCACCAAAACTTCGACAGATCAAAACTATTTGTGTATTTTGTGGATCAAAAGTGGGGAAAGGCTTCAGTTATCTAGAAGCGGCCGTAGATCTTGGAAAGAAACTGGGGGAAAAAGGTATCACTCTTGTGTATGGGGGTGGTAGCAGTGGTCTAATGGGTTGTGTTTCCCAATCTGCTCTTGCAGAGAAATCAAAAGTAATCGGTGTCATACCTGTCCCTTTGGTAGATGTTGCAGGAAAAACACGAGGGCATGAAGTTCAAACCTTATCCATCCATGAACGCATAACTTGTATGCTATATGGTTCTGATGCCTTTATAGCCCTGCCCGGAGGTTTTGGTACCTTAGAAGAAATCTTTAACATTACCTCGTGGGCTCAACTAGATCTCCATACTAAGCCTATTGGGCTTCTGAATGTTAACAATTTCTTTGATGGCTTGTTAACCTTTCTTGATTATGCTGTGGAACAGGGATTCATCTCTCCATTTTCCAGAAGGCTTCTTATTTCTGCTCCTACTATTGATGAACTACTGGATAAGCTGCAGTCATATATCTCAATACAAGATCCAGCAGGGGTTAAGATAGATTGGTCGCAAGGAAGGGGAATCAAGCGAAAATGGAGTCCGGTTAATGTAAACTTAACTTTATGAATCTTAGAATAGGTGGGGGTAGAGTACGGAGTATTCTTACTCTCGAGACACCCCTCTAATTTCCTAGGATTTTCCTTAATGTTTAAATCTTGTGTGTACCTCAAAGGTTCCAGGTGGTAGATTACGGAGTATTCTTACTCTCGAAACACACCTCTTTGAAGGTTTCTTTATTTCCTCAAAAGGTCAGAGGTGGTAGGATACGGCTACTCCGGAAACACATCTCTCAATTTGAGGAATTTCCCATGTTGCTTTCTTTTGCTTTTTGCGTGTTTCATGTATTTCTTTCCAATGTGACTCTTGTGTGTTCTCCTTACGAGAAAATAATAAATATCTCTGTTATCATCTACTAAATCTCGTTTGTGATGTAAATGAATTTGCATGTCTAACCTCAATTCTCTTAGTGATTGCATACCATACTATGCTCTTAATTCCAAACGATAAAATTCTAAGCAGAGTTTCCTTTGAAATTTGGACTTATTCAAACCGTAAGCATACTTCATAACTCACAATAATAAATAATTCCACATTTGATCACAACGATCTAAAAATTGACCACAATTTCATCAAACTTCAATATCATAAAAAAATATTCCAGAAAATCAATTCATAATTCCTCAACATAGAAATTTCAAATCATAGTCGTCAATATCACAATATCACTTCCTTCAATACCTTAATTGGCTCAAAAGATTACTCATACTTATATTTATAAGTCATAAATCATATTCCCAAAATTTAATCACAAGGCCAAAGTTCATAATAAATTTCTATTCAATATAGATGCATAATTCACTTACTCAACATAATATCCATTACTTAATTCCCAATAACCAAATCTTTAAATCTCTAACTTCATAATGCTTCTCATAAAAGTCTCATTAAAATCATATCACTTATAATCTTAACATCTCATAAAAATTCATAAAATTGGCTCGCTATTTCTCATTAAATCTAAATGATAGATAATCTGAACATATTTCTAATCATTTCTGTTGACTTCTCATACTTAATGCCATGTCTAAAATCAATTATGCAAAGTCCATTTAAGGTTTATCATTTCTAAACTCGAGGACAACAATTATTTTGAAAATCATTCTTAAGTCATATTATTCCCATTATGCTCAACACCCGTTCTCTTTCTTTCTTTCCGAATTTTTTTCAGAATTGAAACTTGAAGAGTGGTACCAATAATCATCCACAGTTTTTCCTTGCTTTTAAGCAAAGGTAGTGATAAAGGGATAAATTATTGAACCGAAAATTGAAACTTGAAGAGGAAGTACTAATAACCATCCACAGTTTTTCCCTTGTTTTTACACAAAGGTAGTGATAAAGGGATAAATTATTGTACAAATTCATTATTAATTTTGTTTGTTTAATATATTATTCCATATATTTTGGGCAAAAGTTACAACCCAACTTAATTTCTAATTGAGTCAATCTTACTAAGCTTAATATGCACCAAAATTCATATAAATATCCTCTCTGTCTCATGATTCTACATTGAAAAGAATAAAAAAATTGAGTCTTCTATCAATTTATATCATACTTGACATGTATATTATGTGTAACACATAAAGATTCATAACATATGAAGATTTCATACTTAACATGTCTTAATAAAATCGTAAATGACTTGCAAAGCATATAACATACCTGGTTCGAGGAGTCAATACGTGGAGAGTGACATAGTAGAGTGATGAGTTAAAATATTTCATATAATCTTATTTTCCTTTAGTCCCCGAACTTCTAGAAATTTATCAAAGACATCAATATAAACATCATATCACTAACTAATTATATTCCATAAAATTTTCAGGACATTACAAACTCCCTTACTTAAAATGAATTTTGTCCTTGAAATTCGCACATCAAATTTCATCATGCTTTTCAAAATCATAACCATACTTGACATGTGAAAATTCAACTTTTTTTTTTATAATGAATAGTGATTTCGTTCACTGTTCATCATGAATAGCACGTCGTTTTACTGTTCACGTGAATAGTGATTTTTTTTTTTTTTTTTTTTTTTTTTAAAGAAATAAAATTTCAAAAATCTACAGAATCGTTTTTAAAACTCTTTGCTCTGATACCAACTGTGACGACCCGAATTCTCGACCATTCGAGTGCCACTAAAAGTGACTCATATCATATTATCGAGACTTAAATAGTAATGTAAAATTATTCAAAAGAATAATTAGAATCCCATAATTTTATTTGTGAATAAAAAAATAGAACATAATTTTCTTACATAAAGTTCAACATAATTATCTCATCAATTATATTTTCTTAATTTCAATAATAAAAATAATTTTTGTATAAATAAATATTGGGATAACATTGAATTAAGTATTTCGACTTAATATACTTTAAATCAAGAGAATGGAGATATTTTTAGAAATTCGGAATTTAATTTAAAATCGAACGATCTCGATTATTTCTTGACTTGGCTATACGAATACGTCGTGGCGTTAACTTAATAAAAATGGGTGAAATAGTAGCGACACGATTTTCTATTAAAATAATTATTAATCGCGTAAAAATTCTTGGTTGCTACAGCAGAAGCGTTTTGTATTTCACTGCCATCTCAATACCACACCACGGTGGGGGAAGCTATTGGAAGCTTCTTGCAATGGCCCAAGGAGTTGGTGATTTTTGGAGAGGTCCAAACATTTAGTTATATAAAAGTTTCTTTCAATATTAATTTCTTTTAAATTTTTATAACAATTGAAGATGATAAAAATTATCTTGTTGCAGGAAGAGGCACCACAACATGCAAAAAAATTGAACGAAGGAAAAACACCCCAGAGTTTCAAAATGTCATCCACACAGCGACCTGCGATTGTTGACGATGAGACGTTGCAACGTATGGGTGATGATTGTAAAATGTTACACACTCTGGTCATTCAATTGCCTGTTGGTGATGACTTCTACCAGGTGCCTATTGATGCCGCCGTGTTCAATTTTGGATTCGAGGATGGTTTTATGTTACATTCGAACACATCACCGACTTGCTTATGATGCAATGGTTAGATACATCTATCTTACAAGTGTTTTCATTGTAAGACTTCTGATAAAAAATTATAACTTCAATTTAAATCATTATTTTATTTCTATTTGTTGGTATTATTATTTTTTAGGTACCTCCATGAGTTGTGTCAGGAATACGGTATTGAATCGATTGGATTCATGTCTCCGACACACATTGCATCGGTTTCAGTAAGAACAAATGCAAATGGTGTTATAAATTACTTGGCCAGCACCATGAAGGCAATGAAAACTAAGAAATTCATTCTAGCACCGTATTTTCAGGAGTAAGACCATTGATATCCTCTAATTTTTAACCTAATTTGAATGAGATGATATTTAAAGTTGTATGTACACGTTCATAATATGTAGGAATCACTGGATATTGCTAGTTATTTCTCCTGAGAAGAATACGATGTACTTCTTAGATTCAGCTGCTGCATCTAAGCGTGAGTTGGATATCAAGCCGATATTGAACACGTAAGTTAGGAAACTTTTCATGAAATAATTGTGGAGTCGGGGTGAAATTAATTGTGGAGTTGTGGTGAAATTGATTGTGGAGTTGTGATTGTTGAGAAGTTGATAGTTTTGAATAGCAGGGTCCCCCTACAGGTTGGATAAGTCCAATTTATAGGGGAGACTCTGCCAAAATTTCTGTAGGAAATTTGAGTCATATTATTATTTTGTAGCTTGTTGATATAATTTATTGAAATTTTAGGGCTTTCAAAATGTATTGGACAGTTGGAGGCATGAGGACAAAATCCAATACAACGTGGAAAGACGTAAAAGTATGAAAACACGAATTTAAACTTTATCAAAAATCTTTGAATTATTTTTATATTTTATTTAGTTTGATTACTAATATTGTTAGTTTTCAATATGAATATTTCAGTGTCCTCAACAACCTGGAGGGTCTGAGTGTGGCTACTACGTTATGAGAAATATGTATGAGATAGTCACAAAACACTTTCAACTTATTTCGTTAGAAAAGGTATAAGTCATTGAAAATGAGAATTTTAATAATGACTTTATATTTTATGAAAAAATAACTAATAATTCATTTTGATTGTTTGTAGGCATTTAAAGAATATTATTCAATGGAGGAAGTAATCGAGATTCAAAACTTATGGGCAAAATACTTTGTTCACAGGTTTGTGTAAATCGAAGCGTAATCAAACTTGCATTTACATATATATTTAATTTGTATCTCAAATTAACAATTTTGTAAGTATAATTGTTGTTAATTTTATTTTATTACGTATATGCCGATTATATATATATATATATATATATATATATATATTTGGTGATGCGCTTGTTCAGGTTACCGCAGGCCACGTTCTGGGCACTGCAGGCCACGACCGGCAGTAGCCTGGGTCATTGCAAGTCACGTCCAGGTGACTGCAGGCCATGACGTGCAGTGGCCTGGGTCATTGCAGGTCACGACATTCAGTGGCCTGGGTCATTGCAGGCCATGACCTGCAGTGGCCTGGGTCATTGCAGGCCACGTCACTGCAAGCCACGACCTGCAATGGCATGATCATTGCAGGTCATATAAATATCACCTGTATCCATTTGCATATACAGTTCTCATTAGCAGCAAGCAAAAATCGAGGCCCTTTTTAACTTCAGGCTTTTATAAGCCAATATTGAAGATCAGTTAAGCCCACACCACAATTGTTTGTAGCCCACTTGGTCGGGTATTTTGAGGGAGTCAACCCAATTGGGATTGGTGCTCGATACCCGACTTTGGAGATAATGTTGGAAAAAGGAGATAAAAACCGAACAAAGCTTATAATTATCTTTTATCTCATTATTCTCGGTTGGTTAAGTATTAAGATAATCTTTATCTTGATTTTTAAAAAGACTCATACTCTCCTTACTCTCCTCCATTCTGTTTCGGCTTCATAATACTCTTCATCTATAAATGGCCGAACCCAGCCCTGTATTCGGTGTGCTTTTCTGTGTGAAATCTTGTGTGCCTTCTTCGTGCTTATTTATCTGAAGTATTCAGCCACTGTTCTTGTGCTTCTTCGTGACACACGGCTGCTTCCTTTCGCGACCTTCGTGGGCTGTCCTTTCTCAGTGATCGGTTTCGGTTTGTGATTACCTGTACTTCCTTCGTGGTTGTACAAACCTCCAAATTGTGGTGTTGTACTTGTGGTGGTGGAATGATTTTCTGAGCCAAAATCAAAAAGGGGAAAAATCAAATTTTCTAACCTACTTTATTCTCTTTCATTTTAGCTTGCTTTTTCGTGGCTTTAATTTCGTTCTAATCTCTTCATTTGTTGAATTTCAGGTGGAATTGAAGCCAACAACTGGTATCAGAGCGATTGGTGAAGGAATTTTTGGTCCAGAAAATCAAAACTTGAAGAACAGAGGCGATTAGGTTCGAAAATTTCGAACTGAAAATACACGATTCCGGTCAAACCAGTGGTCGGATTGTGAAACGGAGACCACCTCCTTACTCAGCAGGTCGAGGCGGTTCCGGGTGTGTGGCGCATTACTTTCCGGCGGAGGTCCGGCGGCGGCGCGTGATTTTCTGGGGAAATTTTTTTTTTCAGAATCTTTATTTTATTATTTCTAACAACTGTGTGCTGTTAGTTTTGTCATTTCCTGTTTCAGCAGTTAAATTTGGCTAGAACTGTCTTGGTGGTGTTAAAGTGGAAATTGGATTAAAAGCTTCCAGAACCCTAGTGTTTGAAAAAATAACTCTAGGGACTCGCATCTCTCGATATACGGACACAGACAGTCCGCTCTGGTAAATTGGCTGGAACTCATTTAATTTTCCTGCACTAGCAGACCATCGTGTGGGGTGGTCAATAGGATTGGGGGCTGCCATTGCTTGGTAGCCATTGCTTAGAACCTAGGACTACATGCATTATCTGAGTTCTTTAAATTTCTATGTGAAATTATTGTCATATTCTTTGATTGTTGAAATCCGTTGGTTTTAGTTATCTCTTATTTACCTAGACTTTGTCCCAGACTCCTATTCTAGTTTCTTCCCTTGACCTGAGAACTTGATTCTCACGGAATCCTGGGGTTCTAGAATAGCGTATATTTGTGAAACCATAGGAATATTGTTCTTGGTTACTTTGTTTAATCTGTGTGTCCTTTGGTCTTTTACAATCTTGAATTTGTGTTATGTGCATTTTTTTGGTAAAATGTCTGCGCATCATTTTGAGATGGGGGTCTTTAACGGTAAGGGGGATTTTTCAATCTGGCAACAAAAGATGAAAGGTATTCTTGTTCAACAAAAAGTTTCAAAGGCTATTGATAACACTTTTTCATTAAATTTGACTGAGGAAGAGAGAAAGGACTTAGATGACATGGCATACACTTCAATAATTTTACATTTGTCTAATGCTGTTTTACGAAAAGTTGGTAAATTAGACTCCACTAAAGAACTTTAGGATAAATTGGAGGAACTTTATGTGTTAAAGTCTACTCCTAATAAACTTTTTCTGCTTGAAAGTTTTTTCAGTTTTAAAATTGATCCTTCCAAAGACTTAGATGACAGTTTAGATGTCTTCAATAAACTTGTGCAAGATATCACTAATTGTGGTGAAAAAGTTCCCGAAGAATATAAAGCTGTTATTTTGTTAAATGTTGTTCCTAATATTTATAAAGAGGTTAAAAGTGCCATTAAATACGGGAGAGAGACTTTAACTACTGAAATTGTCATCGAGTCGTTAAGGAGTAAAGAATTGGAGTTAAAGGCTGAGAAAATTGAAAGAAAAAGTGGTGAGGTCCATATGATGAGAGGTAGGTCTCAATCTAGGACATATGATAACCAAAGTGGACATGCATCTAGTAGTAAAAAGAAAGGTAGAAGTCGTTCCAGGTCCAAAGGTAAAACAAAAGGTAGAAAATGCTATGGGTGTGGTAAACTTGGACATTTTATTAAAGATTGTTATATTGAGAAAAATAAGCAAAGAGGAAAACGTGATGAGGCAAATGTTGTTACTTCACCTGACAATGAACTTTGTAAAGTCTATGTGTTATTGAATTCTGAACCTACTAAAGTGAATATGACTGTGAAATCACACTTGCATGAATGGATACTTGATTATGGTGCATCATTTCATGTTTCATCTCATAAGAATTGGTTTGAAAATATGCAAGAATCTGAAAGTGGTCATGCTATTCTATGTAATAACCATGCTTATAAAATTGCTGGGATTGGTTATATCACTTTAAAATTTGATATTGGCTATGTGCTCAAATTATGTGGAGTCAGATATATTCCTGAATTGGCTAGAAATCTTATTTCAGTAGGAGCTCTAGAATCAGAGGGTTTTTCTGGTAAAATTGGAAACAACATGTTAAAAATGACTAAGGGTGTCATGGTCACGTGTAAAGGTATCAGAAGAAATGGTATTTATGTGACAATTGCTGAAGTGATTAATTCCTCTATTAATTCTGCCAACACTGATGAAACACACAAGTGGCACAATAGATTAGCACATGTAAGCATTAAAGGACTTAAATTGCTTAATGAAAAAGGTGTGTGATAAGTGTATTTTATACACTTATTTGTATGTCTAAATTAGGATTAATTATTGTCGTTTGGGAATATTTGCTATTTAATTTATGTTTATTTGTTTATCTTTCAGAAAATGTACCAATTGAAGAAGAATGAAGCAATTAATGGAAAAATGACACGATTGGATGTTAATTGGAGCTAAATTGGACAAGTGAGGAGTTTGTGACAACAACCGGGAAACATGCTTGGTGCCAAAGTGACTAAAATCAGAGGTTGGAGGACCTAATTGAATGAATTAAGAGCTTGAATGGTCAAACCGAGAAGAAGATAAAGTTTGGGGACTAAAGTGCAACAATTGAAAGTTGAGGACTGAAGAATGATGAAGTCGATGACGAGAAGCCATTGGACGCGATGCAAAAACATTGATTGCGCATTTCGAGTTGGAAAAAAGGAGTCCTAGCTTCTACTATGCCTATGAGACTGACGAGGATGGTGTGTTCACTTGTTGTTTCTGGGCTGATGCAGAGTCCATGAGTTCTTATGTTTACTTCGGAGATGTTGTCGTTTTCGACACAACATATAACACAAATAAGTATTCGATGGTGTTCACACCATTCGTTGGAGTAAATCACCATCGACAAACTATTGTTTTCGGATGTGGCTTATTGAGTGATGAAAAGATTGATTCATTTATTTGGTTGTTTTTGAAGTTCATCGAAGCAATACCCACCCAATGTTCCCCCGGGGTCATTATTACTGATCAAGATGCCGCTATTGCTAGAGCAGTTGGCGAGGTTTTTCCTAACACAATTCATAGATTCTGTTTGTGGCATATTCTAAACAAGTTCTTAGAGAAGATGAGTCCCGGAAGAATGATGAAGTCGCGATCGCTGGTCACACACCAAGCGATCGCGAGAAGACGCAAAATTGTAACCCGAGAGTTTTAATGAAGTCCACGCGATCGCTAGGTTTGATACCACGCGATCGCGTGCGTATCCGGCTGGGCGGACAGTGGGCTTTTTCTCGCGATTTTTATCAGACTTTTCTTGTTTTGACCTAGGTTTTCTCCAAAATCTATATATACAACATAAGAGGCACGAGATCCAGACCTTTGCCTCTCCATAGAACGAGCCACAATAGAGAATCCAACATCAAATTCTTGGAGAATCAAGCATTGCAAAAGCGCGTGAATTGAAGATAATTGAAGAATCAAAACTTGGTGCAAGATTTTCATTCTTTATATTATCTTTAATGAGCGTTAATTTATATTGTTTTTGTTATTTATTGATGATGTGTAACTAAATTCTATGTTGGGATGAACGATGTAGCCTAGCCATATTATTTTAATTCCAAATTCAGTTGTTTTAATGTTTTGTTGCATGTATTGATTTATTATTGTTCTTAATGCTTGAATTGCTTGATCACCAATTCATGATTTATTGAGTTATTTCCATAATCCGAGAGGTGAGTTAATAATTTAGAACGTGGTAATAAATCCAGTAATTGAACAAGAGATAGAGATATACTCTTGTAATTATTGCGGTCGTGTGTGAATTCTTATGTGTAATGCATCTAGTTAAGGAATATTCGGACCCGCTGTAGAGATACATGGTTGACTTATTTAGGTAGGATTGATTTAAACTCGAGAGAGGAATCTCAATTTAAATTAGTGAATTCGACCGAATGCACAAATAGGAAATAAAACTTGAATTGGAGTTAATATAATTGGCTAGGTGAAATCGGGATTCCCAACTACTTTACAATCGTATTTAAAAACAAAAGCAATTTCGCAATTTTATTTCTTTAGTTTAATTCTTTAGTTGTAGTTAACAATCTCAAACAAATTCGCCTGTTCAAATAGAGTTATGAACTAACACATTTCGGTACTTAATAGCAGTCCTCGTAGGACGATAATCCGGACTCTTAGGTCCACTTTATTACTTCTCAAGACCCGTGCACTTGCGGGGATATCTCGTATCGCGAGATATCAGGTGAACAGTGTGTTTGGAAAAGATTGTGTATCTGACATGCCATTTTGTGATCACTGTGTGCTTGGTAAACATCATAAGTTATCTTTCTCATCTGTTGTGCATAAAAGTACAAGAGTTTTAGAATATATTCATTCTGATTTGTGGGGGCCAGCCACTCATCCTACGATGGGTGGTAATAGATATTTTTTATCCATAATTGTTGATTTTTCTCAAAAAGTGTGGGTTTATCTGTTGAAAGATAAAACTGAGACCTTTAGGAAATTTAAAATTTGGAAATTGCAAGTTGAAAATCAAACAGGCAAGAAGATAAAATATCTGAGAACTGATAATGGCCTTGAATTTTGTAATAATGATTTTGATGATATGTGTAAGGAAAGTGGAATTACTAGACATAAAACTGTTCCATATACGCCCCAACAAAATGGGGTTGCTGAACGTATGAATCATACTATACTTGATAAAGTTAGATGTATGATGTTGAGTTCTGTTGTTACTGCATGTTATCTGATTAATTTGACACCTTCTAGTGCATTAAACGGTGATACTCCACATGAAAAATGGTATGGTAAATGTCCTGACTATACTTTGTTGAGAACTTTTGGGTGTGCTGCTTTCTCTCATCAAAATGAGGGGAAACTAGAACCTAGAGCTAGGAAATGTGTTTTCTTAGGGTATCCTGAAGGAGTTAAGGATATAGGCTTTGGGATAGAAGTCAAACTAGAGTTAAAATCATCATAAGTCGTGATGTTACATTTAATGAAACTAAGATGCCGTGTCTAAAGTTAGAGAATGACATTGTGAGAGAAAAACAGCAAGAAAACACTAGTGGCAAATCCAAAGAGGATTTAGAGAATGTGAGTGTTGAAATCCCCACTACACATTGAGGTGGAGCGTCAAAATCTAGAGGTACAAAACAATCAGGATGAAAATTTTGGGAGTGATGAGGTTGTAGAGGAACATCAAGTAGAACAAAATCCTTTATCTGATTATCAGTTAGCTAGAGACCGAGTTAGGAGAACACATAGGGTGCCTCAAAGGTTAGAGTCTGATTTTGAGTTAGCTTATGCTAGTTATCAAGAATTAGTTGATAGGGACCCAAATACTTTTGAAGAAGCTTTAGAGAGTAAACAAGCTGAGAATTGGGTGAAAGCGATGAATGAAGAGATGAGTTCCCTCGATAAAAATCAAACATGGGAGTTAGTCCCAAGACCTAAAAACAAGTCTATTGTTGGGTGCAAATGGGTTTTTAGAGTTAAGGAGGGAAATACTTTGGGAGAGCCTTTAAGGTTTAAGGCTAGACTAGTGGCTAAAGGTTACACACAAAAGGAAGGGGTAGACTATAATGAAATCTTTTCTCCTGTTGTTAAGTATACCACTATTAGGACTATGCTTGCATTAGTTGCGCATTTTAATTGGGAACTTGAACAACTTGATGTTAAAACTGCTTTTTTGCATGGTGAACTTGATGAAGAGATTTTTATGGATCAACCAAAAGGTTTTGAAAATAAACTAAAACGTAATAATGTGTGTTTTCTTAAACGCTCTCTTTATGGTTTAAAACAATCTCCTAGACAATGGTACAAACGTTTTGATTCTTTTGTGCAAACCATTGGTTTTAAAAGGAGTGAATTTGATCATTGCTTGTATTATCAACAGGGGAGTGCTAATAATAACTGTGTGTTCTTATTATTATATGTTGACGATATGTTGCTTGTTGGCCCTAACTTGAAATTCTTGAGTGAAATAAAAACCACGTTGGGTAATGAATTTGACATGAAAGACCTAGGTAATGCTAAAAGAATCTTAGGCATGGAAATTGAAAGAGATAGGTCAAATTCAATTCTATTTCTGCATCAGACTCCGTATATTATGAAAATTTTGAGAAAAATTGGCATGATTGATTGTAAACCTGTTACTTTGCCTTTAGCCAATCATTTTGTCTTATCAAAGGAACAATCACCTGCTAATGAAGAAGAAGAAGAATATATGAAGAAAATTCCATATTCTAATGCCATTGGATCTGTGATGTATTTAACGGTGTGTACTAGACCTGACTTAGCTTTTGCTATTAGTACACTTAGCAGGTACATGTCTAATCCTGGTCCCAATCACTGGGAAGCTTTAAAATGGTTGTTTAGATATTTGAAAGAAACTTGTAATGTTGGATTGGTATATAAGTTTAGTACTGAAGGATTAAAATTGAAAGGATTTACTGATGCTAATTATGCTCGTGATAGAGATAATAGGAAATCAACTTCTTCCTATGTGTTTACTTTGTGTAATTCATGTGTTAGTTGGAAATCACAGCTTCAGCACGTTGTTGCATTATCCACTACTGAATCTGAATATATTGCTGCTAATGAAGCCTTTAAAGAGTCTTTGTGGTTTAAAGGTCTTTTAAATGAACTATGTGTTCTTGATGGAAATGTGACAGTATATTCTGATAGTCAATCTGCTATTCATCTGTGTAAAAATCCTGTCTTTCATGAACGTACTAAACATATTGATGTCAGATTACATTTTATTAGAGATATGGTTTCTCAAGAACTGGTAAAACTTGAGAAAGTTCTTTCAGAATACAACCCTGCAGATATGGGCACTAAGGTGCTTCCTTTGGTAAAATTTAGAAGCTGTCTTAGTCTTCTAAATATTGGTACAGGTATGTAAGTTTCTTTTGTGCTATTATTTTTCCTTGTTAAGCTTACAAGTTAGTTTGCTAACAAGGTGGAGGTTTGTTAGGTAAATGTGTTACCAAATTAACCCCCTTTTGGCGATGATGAAAAATCGAGGCACGTTTTAACTTCAGGCTTTTATAAGCCAATATTGAAGATCAGTTAAGCCCACACCACAATTGTTTGTAGCCCACTTGGTCGGGTATATTGAGGGAGTCAACCCAATTGGGATTGGTGCTCGATACCCGACTTTGGAGATAATGTTGGAAAAAGGAGATAAAAACCGAACAAAGCTTATCAATATCTTTTATCTCATTATTCTCGGTTGGTTAAGTATTAAGATAATCTTTATCTTGATTTTTAAAAAGACTCATCCGCTCCTTACTCTCCTCCATTCTGTTTCGGCTTCATAATACTCTTCATCTATAAATGGCCGAACCCAGCCCTGTATTCTGTGTGCTTTTCTGTGAGAAATCTTGTGTGCCTTCTTCGTGCTTATTTATCTGAAGTATTCAGCCACTGTTCTTGTGCTTCTTCGTGACACACGGCTGCTTCCTTTCGCGACCTTCGTGGGCTGTCCTTTCTCAGTGATCGGTTTCGGTTTGTGATTACCCGTAATTCCTTCGTGGTTGTACAAACCTCCAAATTGTGGTGTTGCACTTGTGGTGGTGGAATGATTTTCAGAGCCAAAATCAAAAAGGGGAAAAATCAAATTTTCTAACCTGGTTTATTCTCTTTCATTTTAGCTTGCTTTTTCGTGGCTTTAATTTCGTTCTAATCTCTTCATTTGTTGAATTGCAGGTGGAATTGAAGCCAACATCAACAATGCTCTAGAGATACATCTGATCAAGTTCTTTACAGCAACAAGAAGCAAGCAGTAGAATCTGCTAATGAAGAATCTGCTAATGAAAAACCTGCTTCAGGAGCTGAAATTATGAACAGTTCCAGTTCTCAGCCCAGTCAGACAGGCAATTTCCTGTTTCGGCCTAAGCCCATCAGGATCAAAGATTTCAAAGATAAGAATGTTTCCCTCATGGGAGATCGAAATGTGATAAAGAAGAGTTTTGCGGATCAGGTAGAAATTGATTCGCCCAGTCAGACACGCAATTTCCTGTTTCCGCCTAAGCCCATCAGGATCAAAGATTTCAAAGATAAGAATGTTTCCCTCATGGGAGATCGAAATGTGATAAAGAAGAGTTTTGCGGATCAGGTAGAAATTGATTCGCCCGTTGGTTTATCAATGTTGCGGGGTGAAGAAGATTCCTTACATATCGGTGCTGGAGGCAGAAAAGTAAAAGTTAACCACGTCGTCTCAGAGAATCACTTATCTGAATTTGCAGAAAAATCCTGTAACCCTCGGGGCAAGAATAAAATGATTAGCTCCATCATTCAGGGGCCAGGTAATGACATGTCATTTGCACCAATGTATAACCCCGGATGTGGAAGTGCAACTTCAGTGAATACTGCCTTTGGACAGACAGATAAAAACTTTATATCACTGGGACTGGTCTCCAACAAGAGAGATGGCGATTTCTTGGGGTATCACGATAAATGGATAGATAACAATCATCTGCCCATTGGTCAAGCCTTTAACAAAAATTTCTACTACAAGAGTTATGAAACTCCCGTATCCTTGGAAAGTATCTACAATAAAGCAAATGAATCTTATATGTCAGCAGGTCCTACTTATGATAAGAGGGGGATTGATATTACATCAATTACCCCAATTCATTGTCAAAAGGATACTAAGGGGAATAGCAATAATATAACTTTTGGAGGCTTTCATGACAATCGAGTAGCAAGCGTTCCTTCTGTCAAGCTTCTAAGCCACTTGGATCCTTTACTAAATCAATCCTCAGCTCAATCTTCTTTTGTGAAGTACCCAAGTATAAATTCTTTTTCATCATGTACTTCAATGACAGAGAGTGGCCCTAAGAAGAAGGAAGAGAACACAACTAAAAAGGTCCCTTCAAACAACTTCCCTGCAAATGTTAAAATTTTATTATCAACTGGTATACTTGAAGGAGTTCCTGTGAAGTACATTTCGTGGTCAAGGGATGTGAGTTCTGATGTTCCTTTTTTCTTCCATTCCTTGTATTTTTATTTTATTTTATTTTTTTACACCAAAATATATTTTTCATGCAGAAAAGTCTCCGAGGAGTGATAAAAGGCACTGGTTATTTGTGTGGCTGCAAGGAGTGCAATCTTTCCGAAGTAAATGTTACTGATAATTCTCATTGATAGTTCCATTGGATGTCCTCACACAGCCTACTAACATTTAGTTTGAGAGTGGGAAGAGCATTCATGCTGTTGTCCAAGAACTGAAGAGTACCCCTCAGGACATGCTATTTGCGAGAATTGAAAATGTGACTGGTTCTCCTGTAAACTAGGAAAATTTCATTACTTGGAAAGGTGAGATTGTTTGCTATCTCAAAAGAAGTTTGGTGCTGTCATTTATCTCTCAAATGATTAATATTCTTTTCTATATCTGTATCTGAGACAATCTTTCCTTTCTTTTTCTTCTCAGCTGCATATCAAGCTGAAAGCCTCGATCTTCAGGGTATCAATGCGAAGGATGAAGTGGTCATGCATCCTAAGTGATGATATCTCTTGTGTCTAGCTAATGCGCGTGTAGATGGATGGTGTACATGAGCCATCTTAGTTTGGAAAATTGGATTTTTAGATGATGAGTGCTAATTGCTGAATTATGATTTAAACGTAGTTATACTATACATTTTCTTCTTTTCTTTGATAAGATATTTTGTCTGTTAAAAAATAAATGGATTTATACCAAAGTAAAATGGTTATTATTTATTAGAAGTAGATTTTATTTTGTGTAATCCGTGAAAAATTGGGGTTAATTTATTTCCGCGTCTCCAAAATATCACGAGCTTGAAAGCATTTGTTTTGAATCTACTTGAGACATAAGAGAATATGGTGCATTGCATTCAGCATTAGTTCACTCTTCTAGTTTGTCAAATTTGTGTGATGCTTCTTTACATGAGCAAAATATTATTTGTAGGTGATATCAAATTTCCCCAATTCTACTGCCCATTTCATCAACCGGCCAAATGTTTCAGGTTTTCTATAGGGTCTGACGAAGTGGAAGATTTGTTGTGTACTTCTAGTGCATGTTCAAGAAAGTAATGTCCTAATTTCATTGAGCTCATGATCAATGTGTAGGCCAACTTTTCTATGGGTGCAAATCTTTGTTGCGCGTCTTTCAATGCTTAGATGATATAGTATACTAGGTGTTGGATGCCTTCCACAGAGCCTTTACAAGTACTATTCTCTTTTTTTTTTTTCCTTTGATAAGATATTTAGTCTGTTAAAATAAATGGATTTATACCAATGTAAAATTGATATTACTTATTAGTAGATTTTATTTTGTGAAATTCATGAAAAATTGGGGTTATATATATCTACTTGAGACTGAACAGAATATGATGCATTGCATTGAGCATTAGGTCACTCTTCTAGTTTGTCAAATTTGTCTGATGCTTCTTTTCGTGATGAGCAAAATATTTGGCTATGAATTCTGCTAGGGCTTGTCCTTTGATTGCTTCCTCGATTGGTAGGTGATGTCAAATTAATTCCCCAATCCTACAACCCATTTCATTGACCTTCCCCACATTTCAGGCTTGTGTAAGGTCTGACGAAGTGGAAGATTTATTGAGTACTTCTGTGTTGGCCAACTTTCCCATAGGTGCATATATATATCTTAGTCCCGCGTCATTAAATCCTTAGCTGATATAGTATATTGGATGTTGGATGCCTTACTCGGTCTCACTAGGCATTGCTATGGAAATTAGAGGTGGAAAAGTTGGTTCTTCTTTCAAGTTTTCGAAAGCTTGTTGACATTTTTTCGACCATTGGAAATTCTTTCCAAACTTGAAGGCTTCGAAAAAAGGTATACATTTATCCTTGAGTTTCGAGACTAATCTGTTCAGGGCTTCTATCCTTCTCCTCAAGCTTTGTATTTCTTTGATATTGTTAGGGGCCTTCATTTCGATCAAAGCCTTAGTTTCCTCTGGATTTGGCTTTAGTTCCTCTCTGGAGTACCATATATCCAACGAATTTTCCAAGTCCTACACCGAAAAAACGTTGCTATGGATTAAGCTTCATCTTGTATTGTCTAAGGGTGATCAATATCTCGGCCAAGTGCTGAACATGACCTACAAACAGAGCCGGACCTGGGCCTAGGCAAACCGGCTGGCTCTTTGGTCCTCAGAAAAATAAGGGCCCATACTTTGCATTTTGTATTTTTTATTTTTTTAGTATAAAAGCCCACCCAACCTTTTTTTTAGGGGTGTTTGCACAAATACCTATTTTTAGTATTATAATTGAAACTTACTTCATTTTAAATATCACTGAAAAATACTGCAATTTTTTTCTTTTATTGAAAATACTATTTTCGTGAAGTATCACGCTGAAATACTGTAAAAGTATATTATGATACTTTTAAAGTATCACAACATGATACTTGTAATACTGTCAATTTTTTTGTATCATAACATGAAACTTCATCAAAATTTTATGATACTTGGGCGAAATTGTAGTATCACATCTTGAAACTTCACAATTTTTTTATGCTACTATGTCTTAGATACATCACCACCGTTTCTTTTTCTCCAATCTCGGCCACATCACCAACAGAGGACATCGACTCCAGCCATGCCACCGTTTCTTCTCCCTAACTCCAGTCTCCAGATCTGTAAATAACAGCACGTCTCAACATATTTTCACAGATCCCAACAGAAATAATCACAGAGGTAGAAAAATCTATGCCGTTTTGGAACTGCGAACAACTCCCCAGCCTTTGGTATGAAAGACAAAATTATATCTAATTTTTTTTGAGATTCTAGCTTCCAGAATAATTCACCATGGCTTAATTCCTCAAAACCCATGAAAAGGACATTTTATTAATTAGCACAGTACGATCAAAAAGGGTATATTTTTTTACGTTCCTCCATCCAGAATTCACCACGGCTTAAATCATCAATACGCCTCAGTAGATCCCAAAAATTGTCGTGCTCATGACTGTCTATGTATTGCATATTGAAGAACCACTAAAAAGTACCGTCCTTGCCACTGATTTCTACCATTTTTTGGTTCTGGATGATCGAGAATATGTCTGCCCACTTAGGAGTCGTGGAAGAAGACAATCTGCGGGGAAGAAGACCAGTTTCAGTGGTTGATGGTGTGGTCTTTGGTGGTGCTTCGATGTTGTTGATGAGGGTGGTCCGGTGGTGACAGTGGGGAGTTGGTGCACTCTGGGAAGAAGAAGGAGAAGAGCACTGTATTTTTCAATATTTTTTGTTTGTGGAGTAAAGATTAGTTTGGTTAGTTTTTTAAAGTAACCAGTGCAATTAATCCTTTTTTTTTTTTTTTTTTCAATCTGGTCTTTTAGCATAAAAGGCCCAATAAGAATCACAAGTACGATTCTGCCTGCAGATCTTATGCTCTTCACCAGTACTTTGTCAACATATACTTCCACGGTCTTACAAATCTATCCTTCGATATACTTTCATTGTCTTACCAATTTGTCCTGCGAACATTTAATTGTTGAGTCTTTGGTAAGTTGCTCATGCATTCTTCAAGCCAAATAGCATCATCTTATAACAATAGAGCCCCTGATCTATCACTAACGATGTATGCTCCTCGTCTGGTTTGTACACGGGGATCTGATGGTACCTTGAGTAAGCATCCATGAAGCTGAGTATTTGTGTCCTAATGTCGTGTTTACTATCTGATCTATTCGGGGAAATGGAAAATTATCTTTAGAGCTCGAGAAGTTGATGCATAGCCTCCACGTCTTGTTGCTTTTTCGTACCAGTAGAGGATTGGCCACCCCCTGTGGAGTTACATTTGATTTTGTCAGCAGAAAACTTGTTTATCCTTATTCTTGATTGACGAAAGTGACAAAATAATATTTTAACCTTAAAAAAAAAAATTAAAGATTTGAAACTTATTCTCTGTTGGACAGTTTAATGTATACTTTAGGTTTGTGTGAGAAAGAGAGAGACCTAAAGCTTTTGATTATAATTACTGGTATTAATTTAGGAGCTTCATTTACCTGTGAAGTACTTTGGTGACCTCTACTATGCAGAAATCTGTGTTTCGATTATAGTAAAATTTTGCTGGGACTGATTGTTGCTAGGATGAGAAGTTGGGTATGTACTTAAATCTCTTTGTAGCGTATGACTTAGAAAGTGATCAAAGGATGTTAAGGCACCACTACCCAGAAACTTTTTGCGTTTAATTGGGAGACTATTTGTATGCTCATTATGTTTATTATACTGAATGGAACACAACAACCGACAAATAACTCACATATCTCACTTTCTTAATCGTACAGTTCAGTTCAACATATATCAATCCTGTTGAATCAAATTTATTTAAGTGAAATCATTGTTCTTTGATGAAAAAAGAGAGTTTTTGTTCAATACAATCAAATGTGAATGTACTATTCAATGCTAAGGCTTTTGAGATGAGAAAGTTTACTAGTGCTTATGCTAATGATGATTTTCTAATGCTAATGGTTTAAACTTGTTGTTCTTGTTTGGAGTTCTAAATTAGAGTGGTGTTTCCTTTATAGAACCAGTGTGCGAACCTATTAGCAACTCCAACGAGTTACGGATGTGAGCGATCAATATTTTTTCATTTTGGTTGTAGCTTGCTGGATTCTCTGTAACGACGTGGTCCCCACTTAAGGGTTGGTCCCGGCCATTAAAAACTACGTACTGTCCGCTTTGGGAGATCCTATGCCCATATTTCCACTAACGAATTTCTGGACGCGTCCCTCAGGATTCGAATTCAAGACCTCTCACTTTAAGAGAGACTTAAGTTCAAACTTGGTACCAATTGGGCAAGTGCATAATCCTTTACCACCCGGGTAAGGCTAACGTAGTAGCAGATGCCTTAAGCAGGAAGACAAGATCACAGTTAGTTGTTTTACCAACAGTGCAGGAACACTAGATAAAAGACTTTGAGAAATTGAGGTTAGAAGTCATCACACCACCAACACAGACTTCAGCAAGAATAGAATCTTTAATGATTCGACCTACACTGAGGGATCGAATCAACGAAGCACAAAATATGGACCCTTTTCTACAAAAGATTAAGGCTGAGGTTGGTATAGGAAAATGAAGTGGATTTAAAATATCTACAGACAATGTACTGACTTTTAAAGGAAGGTTGTGTGTACCTAAGGAATAAAATATAAGAAATGAGATATTGGAAGAAGGTCATTCTGCTCCGTATGCTGCACATCCATGAGGTACAAAAATGTATCGAGATCTTCGAGATACATTCTGGTGGAGAAATATGAAGAGAAGGATTGGTTTATTCATAGAGAAATGTCTTGTCTGTCAATAGGTCAAGGTAGAACATCAAAGGCCGTCAGGGCTATTGAAACCATTAGATATTCTGGAATCGAAATGGGAACACATAGCGATGGACTTTGGGATAGGCTTTTCGAGATCAGAAAGAGGTCACAAGGCTATTTGGGTAGTGGTGGACTGTTTGACAAATTCAGCCCATTTTCTACCAATCAAAATCAATTTCAGTATGGAACAACTCACCTAGTTATATGTCAGAGAGATAGTCAGATTACATGGAGTTCCAGTTATCATTATTTCTGATAAGGATCCTAGATTCACATCAAAATTTTGGAGGAGTTTGCAAGGAGCTATGGGAACGAAATTGAAGTTTAGCATTGCTTATCATCCTCAGACAGATGGACAGTAAGAACGAACCATTCATATTCTAGAAGACATGTTGAGGGCATGCGTTTTGGATCTTGGAGGTAGTTGAGAGATATACCTACCGTTAGTGGATTTTGCTTACAATAATAGCTTTCAAGCCACTGTAGGTATAGCCGCATATGAAGCCCTTTATGGTAGAAAGTGATCTCCTATCCATTGGGATGAGGTTGGAGAGAAGAGAGTTTTGGGTCTAGAAATCATTGAATGAACAGTAGAGGCAGGTGATAAAATTAGAGCAAGAATACAGACAGCACAAGATCGACAAAAGAGTTATGCACATGGTAGAAGAACGGAATTGGAATTTCAAGTGGGGACAAAGTCTTTCTTAAAGTTGCGCCAATAAAGGGTGTATTGAGATTTGGATAGAAAGGGAAGTTGAGACCGTGGTTCATTGGTCCTTTCGAAATTCTTGAAAGTATTGGTAGTTTGGCTTATCGACTTGCCTTATTGCCAGAATTAGCTGCTGTACATAATGTATTCCATGTTTCAATGCTCAAAAAATATGTTCGTGATCCTAATCATGTGGTGAGGTACCAGACGTTGGATGTACAAAAGGACTTGTCATATGAAGAAGATCCGACTATGATCTTGGATAGAAAGGTGCACATTTTGAGGAACAGGGAGATTCCATTGGTTAAGGTTCAATGGAGTAATCATGGAGTCGAGGAAGCTACTTGGAAGAAGGAAGATAGGCTTAAATTCTAGCATCCAGAACTCTTTGTTTAGCCAAGGTAATTTTCGAGGACGAAAATATTCTTAGTAGGGGAGATTGTAAAGTCCCAAAATATTTTCATAAAGCAAAATTTATTTTCTTTATATGTTATATTATACAAGCCTTGTAAGTCAGGGATTAAGTGGTAAATATATTAAATTCCATTTAATTTACCATATACATAAGTTTTTATGGGATATAGATAAATATATCAATATTGGACTCGTTGGATAGCTTGTAATTAATCATATATATTAGGCTCGAGAAAAAGTTGATTCGGATTAACGAAACCTAATTTATTGAAGTTTAAGGAAGTTGTCTATTAATGTTATTTTATTAATTTTGTTTGAGTTATGAATCAATGGTTAGTCATCCCACGGCCACGTGTGTACTTGATTTTGGTGTAACGAGTTATGAACTGAAAAGATCCCAGTCTTTCGTCTGTTTTAGGTTCAAAGTGATTCTAAAAGACATGATAAGTGAATTCTAAAATATCTTAGTTTGAATGATGCACTTCTCTTAAGATTTTTTGGCAATTCAACAATAGTACACATATCTTAAAAGCAGAACAATAATTTTATCAATACAAGGCAATGATTAATTGTTGGCCTCAATATAGAGAAACAGGATTAGAGTTTTATACTAGTTGAATGATTCAATGTGGAAGATATATTCCTTAGTCTTGTATTTGCTTTATCATGTTTAGTCTGGGAGGGAGAATATTGGTAGCATCAGATTGAACTAAGTACTTATTTGTGCATGACATGAAATTTTCGGCTGTCGGAATTCAGTTCTCTGCAACATTTGGATTAATCTGCACTCACCAACATGTCTTTAACAGGGAGGCATGAACTAGCATTTATGTCAAAGTATTGCCTGAAGGAAGTCCCTTGACAAGTATGGCACAAGTACTCGTTGCATTTAAGACGAGAAAGTTGAACTACCAGAGCAACCTTGGAGTAATCTGTTTAATTATTTCCCACGAATTCAATCAACAAAATCCTTCCTTATTCTGACCAACTAAGGTAACAATCATTAGCCCATGAACTTTTATGGCTTGTGAGATAAGGTCGACTACATGGTACTAGACAATGTATCCAGTTGGACGAGTATTGCATAACAAACATTAATCGTTCTATAATTCAGCTTCCTCAATAAAGCGGCAATTATCACAACCGATGACAAGATCAATACAGATGGACTGGCAGGCAATCCATGGGGTCTTTGCAGCCTCCAGCAAGTGGAAGCGCTAAAATGTTTGATTCGAGTAATTTCCATATGGATTTCAATAAATATGTATCCATTTTGATTTTTATTATTATGGAATATGGAAATTGCTTTGTAGTCAGCATTTTTCGGAATTATAAAATAACAGCTTCGGGCGAATTTCTTTGATTTACATTTACACGCTTTCATTTATTGACTGTGGATGTGTGGCAAGCTATGAATTTTATGATGCAAAAGGCTAGCATATGTGCTTTCATTTTTATTATTCTAACAATTCTGAAGACTCTATTGCCATCGAAAACTTGAGTTTCGACGGATAAAAGGGTGCTGGAAACATGACATTTCCGACGGCTCTTGTTATTGTAGGAAAATAAATTTCCGACGGTAAGAAAAGGCTGTCGGAACTTGAGTATTTCCGATGGCTCTTTCTTCCGTCGGAAATTTCCGATGACTTTTTAAGCCGTCGGAAATTTTCGACAGACACCATCAGTCCGTCGGAAAGTTTTACCAACACTATTTTCACCAATGACATTCCGACGGGTTTTTGTACATTGGAAAAACTCAACGGCGACAGATTTAGAGGTTTTACCGACTGAATTTTCTGTCGGAAAAAGTCCCTTTTCTGTAGTGCTCTTTGTGTTGAGAGGGAAAGTTTAGATGGTGTCAACATAGGATAAGCCTTCACTGTTGTTATTTCACTCAAATTGCTTGTATTTTCAGTATTCCTTCATCACATGTATCAATTTGCAATAGAAGTTAGGGGTGCAAGAAGAGTGAGATGGGTCTGAACTGTACAAGGCGAGTGTGTTTAAAAGATGTCTAAAGATTCCGGTGACTTGCCATGTTTTCCATTTTACTGTTTCACTGAAGAAGAAATCAATGAAGAAGCAATTGTTTGTTCTGGATGACAGCGAGAGGTCTATGGTGGAAAAAAATGTATTATGGAAAAATAGAGTACTGATATAGTATAGTTCTAATAAGTGTGGGTTCACTGTGCATTTATCTTTCTTAATATAATAGATATACAGTGTTAAATATAATGATGGATGGTATGTGGCTGCAATATTGAAGATATTATATATTTGTTACTGTTAACATCAAATTAATAACACAACAGATTAATGCAAGGCAAATATTGGATGAACGAAGTTCGTGCATGAGTACATTCTTACCGTTGAATATCACTGGTCTTTTCAATATGGTCTGTCCAATAGTTTTACATTCTCATTCAACATATGTGTCCCACATTGTCAAAATAATAGTTTGAAACCTTAGGTAATATAAAAGATGCAATTATTAATTGTAATATAATATCAAAATAATTCTGAAATTAGGAAAGAAGGCTTAAAGTAATCTGGTGTCAATTAATACGACATCCTCAACATATATCAGTCCTCCATGGCTTGTGTTAATGAGCCTTCTTGGACATATATCTATAGCAACCACAATGATAGCTGAAATTGTAAAATGTATTAATATAACTGTCTAAAAGGGGGAAAGAGAGAAGGATAAATTGACGATAAGAAAATATATATCACAAAAGGAAGTCTAAAATATTGTTAAAATTGGTGCTCATTTCTAGAGTCTTCTATCTCTAGAATTCACTAGACATTCTTGGGAAACAAGTGAACAATAAAATAAAGTTAGAATTGTCAAGACTTTCTTGGTGGACAAGCAAATGTAATAAAATAATAAAAATTAGAGATTTGTAGACTTGTCTCCATCACCTCGTGCAATTTATAAATAGGAGGGTTTATTCAATTTTTTTGTGTAGAGCCTAATAAAGGCTAATACCTATTTGGCTTTGCATTATATTAAAGAATGTTTTCATTGTATAAAGCCTCCACCATGCCTCCACTATCTCAACCAAAGTCCTACGCCCTAAATCAGTCTACTACTCGGCTCCTCCAATCCAATTAAGCTCCTTCATCCTTTCACCCATTCTAAAATTCCAACATGGTATTAGAGCCCGGTCGATCAAAATCTAAACGTACCACTTCCGCTTCTAACATAAAAATCACGTTCTTTTTGGTCCATCAAACTAAGGACTTACATGCTTGACGAGAATCTGAAATAAGGTTCCCACGCATTCCACAAAAAGAGAGATCACTAGTAGAAAACGCGAAAAAAAAAGGGTTTAGGCGTCGGTTCGTCGAGAACCGACGCCTAAACCCGGTTCAGGCGTCGGTTCATGAAGAACCGACGCCTGAACCGGAGGTTTACGCGTCGGTTCTTGGTGAACCGACGCGTAAAGTCTAAGGTTTACGCGTCGGTTCACCAGAACCGACGCGTAAACCTCCGGTTCAAGCGTCGGTTCTTCATGAAACCTAATATATTTAATTCAGATTTTCGCGCGATTTAACTCATTCCGCGCATATCTCTCTCTCACTCTCTCTCAACACTTCAACATCGAGCCATCACCACCACCGTGCCTCCACCAACACCGCGATGCCACCAACACCGAGACACCACCACGAACCCGCCTCCATCTCGTAAGAAATTTACTCTTATATGTGTGTGTGCGTGTATGTATATATATATGTGTGTGTGTGATATGTGTGTGTGCGTGTATGTATATATATGTGTGTGTGTGTGTGTGTGTGTGTGTGTGCGCACGTGTATGTATATATATATATGTGTGTGTGTATATATATGTATGTGTGTGTTTATATATATATATATATATATATATATATATATATAAATGTGAATTATTATATATATATGTATATGTTATAATTTTGGTATTGCAAATAGTTAATTGATATAATTTGAAATATTGGAATTATATTGAAATTTTGCATGAAATGTTAGGTTATGAAATCATACTTTGAGCATTTTAGGAATTAAGAATTGATTTTGGATTAATTTTGGAGTGGTTGATGATGTTGAAGTTTGATTTATTGTGTTTGAGTAGTGAATATGTGGAGGTTGAACATTTTTGTTGTATTGTGGCATTTTGATTACAGGTTGGGTAAGTCCAACTTATAGGGGAGACTCTGCCGAAATTACTGTTGGATTTTACAAATAAAAAATGAAGATAATAGTAATTATAGGTGATTTTCACTATCATAGAATTAACCATACTAAATAAATAACTAAACAAAATATACAAGTCAAATTATGAAGTATTCAACGTAATAAATGACCGGGTTCATTTATACATTCTTGCATGCATATAACTCTCTTTTGTTCTTTATATATGCTCTATACGTTGTTCATATTAATTGTGTGAGTTCATTTACATATTCTTGCATATAACTTTCTTGTGTTTTTTATATATGCTCTATACGTTGTTAATAATCATTTATTTATATGTGCAGGTACGTAGACAATTTTCCCAATATAATGGCCGAGTCTTCACATTCTTCAGATGATCATAGTACTGCCCAAAAAAAAGGACAAGAGGGCCAACTATGTGCAAAAACATGAAGAAAGCGGGCCAACAAGTGAATATAATTGAGTTCGATGACAAACATAGGCCGATCGGACCAGGCACGAAGAACTTCAAACATTTTGTCGGATCTTTAGCCCGCATTCATGTTGACATAAACATCAGTGATTGGCACAAAGTCGATCAGGGCCTGAAGGACATGATGTGGGAAGAGATAAAGGTACTATCACTTGATACATGGTAAATAATTGAATAGTGAATGTAATTTCTTTATAACACCACATGTTATCATTGTCTTTCAGAGGGAATTCAACATTCTCGATGACCGTCCAAAAAAAAGTGTTATGCAGGTTGCGGGGATGAGATGGAAAGATTTCAAGACAAGGCTGGTTCATAATTTCATTACACATGACCACCCAAAATATACATCTCCTACCCAGCTTTATGATTTCTTGACCGAAGAGCAATGGGAGTTGTTTAAAAAAGAACAACAGACGGAAACATTTCAGGTATATTGAAATGTACGCATGTGTCTTGTTGAGTGAAAACTAAAACCCTGTGATTTATTTCAGGAGAAAAGTAAGAAGGCAAGGGATAGTCAAATGCGGAACGAGCATCCTCATTATTTGGGCTCAGCTGGATATGCGGGGATGAAGCCACATTGGCTAGTAAGTGACCCGCTATCTTCTAGCTCTTCATGTGACATGATTAGCTCCTCAATTGTAAGCGAGGATCGCAGCCTCGATTGGGTTCGAGCTAGATCGAAGAAGAAAGAAGATGGAACGTATTACATCCCCAACGAGAAAACGAGGGGGGTGTTTGATAAAATTGTAAGTATATCTTATCGATTTCTCATATATTCAATTGAAACTTACTTCAATTCTTATATTCAGTTTTCAATTTTTTTAACAGGTAGAAAAAGCTGAGCAAGCCACCCAGGGGACATTTGTGTCGAGTAGACAACATGATATTCTGAGTGAAGCCCTTGGTAAAGAGGATCACTCTGGTAGGGTGAGGGGATATGGCGTGTATGTCACCACGCGGGATGTTTACGGCCGGCCCGATGATTACCTTAGACGATCTTGTGGGGTCGTGTCAGTAGACGACATTAAAGATATCATCAGGAAGGAGATGGAGGATAGCATCACAGAGCGGGTCAGGCATCAAACCATGTCGGAGATGCAAAGTAAATTTGACAGTATGAAGAGCGCGTACCATAGTATGTAGAGTAAATATGATGCCATCCTCCAGCGCTTGGGCCTCAATGTTGATGCCGAGGTGGAGGTAACTGCACAGCCCCGACCACCAACTCGAAGTAGTTGCCACTCTGTGAATCCAGACCCATTTGATGGTCTTCAGGTACTTACCCATAAAGTATTTAGTTTTTTTAGTATTGCTTTTTTTTTTAAATGCAAAGGCCTGACATATATGTTGAAAAATAGAAGCCGATTCCCTGTCGTCTCGCCGTATTTGTTGATGGTGACAAGCAAATAGTGGCCAGCGGGATGGTTTATCCGTCCGGACCCGAGACTGTGGTGCATCATCAACCACTCTGGCTTGATCATGTGAAGGTGTCCGTTGACCATGTTATAGATGGTGCAGAAGCGTTCTATCTTCCAGCGCCATCTCAGCACCACACCACGGTGGGGGAAGCTATTGGAAGTTTTTTCCAATGGCCTAAGGAGTTGGTGATTTTTGGAGAGGTAATAAAATCGAGTTATATAAAAGTTTATGTCAATATTAATTTCTTTTAAATTTGTATCAGACGTGTTATAATGACAAAAATTGTCTTATTGCAGGAAGAGGCCCCAAAAAAGATCGTAAAAAAATCTAAAAAAGGGAAAAGGCCTCAGAGTTTTGAATTGTCATCTACCCAGCGACCTTCGATAGTCGACGATGAGACTTTACTACGTCTGGGTGATAAATGCAAAATGTTAAACACCCTGGTCCTTCAATTGCCTGTTGGTGATGACTTCTATCAGGTGCCTGTAGATGCCTCCATCTTCAATTGTACGTTCGAGGATGGTATTTTTGTTACAGTCGCAGACATTACCGATCTGCTTAAAATGCAATGGTTGGATACATCTATCCTACAAATATTTGCATTGTAAGACTTCTGATCAGAAATTACAACTTCAATTTATATCATTGTTCGATCTCTATTTATTGGTGTCATTATTATTAGGTACCTTCATGAGTTATGTCAGGATTACGGTATTGATTCAATTGGATTCATGTCTCCGTCACACATTGCGTCGGTGTCGGTAAGAACAAATGTCAATGGTGTTGTAAATTATATGGATGAGACCATGAGGGCAATGCAAACAAAGAAATTCATTCTAGCACCGTATTTTCAGGAGTAAGACCATTCTCTCTTGTTAATAGTTAATTTTTTTTTTTTTGTAATTTGAAAAACACATGTTTGAATTTGTATTTACATGTTCATAATACGTAGGAACCACTGGATGTTGCTACTGATTTCTCCTCAGAAGAGTACGGTGTACTTATTGGATTCAGCTAGTGCATTTAAGCGTGACTTAGATATCAAGCCGCTATTGAATACGTAAGTTATGATAATTTTCAAGAAATAATTGTGGAGTTGTGGTGAAATTGATTGTGGAGTTGTGGTTTCACTTTGATGAATATATGTTGTGATTGTTGAGAAGTTGTGATAGATTCTATAGCAACGCGTCTATTTACAGGTTGGATAAGTTCAATTTATAGGGGAGACTCTGCCAAAATTTTTATAGAAATCTTAGTTTTTGTATTTATTTATTTTGTAACTGGTTCGAATAATTTAATTCAATTTTAGGGCTTTCAAACTATACTGGACACAAGGAGGCATTAGGACAAGAGCCAATACAACGTGGCTAAAAATAAAGGTATGAAAACACATATTTAAAATATATTACAAATCTTTGAATTATTTTCATATTCTATTTAGTGTGATTATTAATGTTTGTTTTCATTGTGAAAATTTCAGTGTCCTCAACAGCCCGGAGGTTCTGAGTGTGGCTACTACGTCATGAAAAATATGTATGAGATAGTCACTGAACACTTTCAGCGTCCGTCGTTGGAAAAGGTATAAGTTATTGAACATGATAATTTTTAATTATTCCTTCATATTTTATTACAAAATAACTGATAATTCATTTTGATTATTTGTAGGCATTTAAAGAGTATTACTCAACGGAGGAAATTGCTGAAATTCAAAACTTATGGGCTAAATACTTCGTCGATAGGTGTGTGTAAATCGACGTGTATTCAAACTTCTATTTACTCAATTACATGTGACATTAACAATCTTGTAAATATAATTATTTCTCATTTATTTAACATTATTTTAATTATGTCGATTATATACATATTTGATGATGTGCATGTGGAAAATGTTCAGTCCACGTTTTGGTGATTGCAGGTGACATCTGGGTCATTGCAGGTCATGACCTGCAGTGGCCTGGGTCATTGCAGGTCATGACCTGCAGTGGCCTGGGTCATTGCAGGTGACGTCCAGGCCAATGCAGGCCATGGCCTGCAGTGGCCTGGGTCATTGTATTTTACTCTATAGGCAAATGAATTTCGTGAAAAAAAAAAAAAAAAAAATTTAGGCGTCGGTTGTAATGAAAACCGACACCTAAAAAAAAATATTTTTTTTTTTTCAACTTTACGCGTCGGTTTATCAACAACCGACGCGTAAAGATAGCATTTACGCGTCGTTTTACAACCGACGCGTAAAGTCTTTACTTTACGCGTCTACTTCATACGCCTCGCCACAAAAACCGACGCCTAATCTCTTAAATAACCGACGCGAAAGACTGTTTCTGTACTAGTGGATGCTTGATGAGAACCTGAAATAATGTTTGATAGAGCGCGTAATTGTTACGTAATTTGTGATATTTCCTCTTACTCCATTGATTTTAAATGCTTAAATTGTGGATATTAATCATATTTTATGTTTTGTGGATTAGGTGGAGAATTGAGATCAAATTGGTCTCAATATCACAAATTGAAAATAAGAAGTTGAAATATCAAATTGGACTTTATATAAGGCGTGGGCATGCCTTATTGTTTCATGGACTTGACTTATATGAGCGATTTTTGGATGGAGAAAATATTACTATTGGACCCACAATTATTTTATAAGGGGATATGAATATTTAGAGATATTATTTATGTAATTAATAGATTTTTATTATTTTAGGAAATAATTAGATTTTGATAAAAGGAAGGAAACTAGATCCTTCCTAATCTCTGAAAATCTTGCCATACAAGGACTTTCTATCCCATTTTCTTGTTTAGGGTCTTAGGTTTCCCATCATTCTCTTTTCTTTTAGTTTTTCTTTTTTCTTTTTCAATTTTTATGGATAGCTAATTTATTATTCCAGTTCAAGGATAATGGAAGTATTGATTCTTCAAGAATTGTGAGATCTAATTAATTTTATTATTATTTTATCTCTTTTTTATTTATATATCTTTTGTTTGCATTGAAATTGCTGTTTTGATTGATTAATACAAAGTGCATGCTGTTTTAATTGTCAAAACGATACTTAGTCAATTAGGAATCTAAATCTGTAATTGTTTAGATTTTCTAATACACAAGTGGCAAATAACATAGTTGATTATAGAGTTGTTTATTGATTAGGAAAATAATCAACTAGCGTATCTGGGTTATCGAGATAGTAAGGAGAGATAGACTGTTAGATCATATCAATAACCATAACCAATATAGAAAATGAGTAAAGGATTTTATTTTTGCACCCATGATAAATTCTACGAATCAATAATGAGATTATACCTTACGCTGGATATTTATTTAATTTGATATTTTCATCACTTTAGTTTCCCAATTGTTTATTTAAAAATTGATTTTACATTCAAAATTCAAACCCCCCCCCCACTTTTAATTTAGTTTTTTAATTTCTGAAGAATTAAGTCTAACCAATCCCTATGGATTCGACCTTGCTCACCACTATTACAATTTATTTTTATAAGAGCAAGAAAATATTATTATTTGTCGGATTCGACACCCATCAAATTTTTGGCGCCGTTGCCAGAGATTGGTGTCAAATAGATTTAATTTCTTTTTAGTTTTTATTTTATTTTGTTTTATTTTATTTATCCCTTTTAAGCTCAATTGATTCATCGTTCAGTGATTTTGAGACAGACAAAAAAATGGCTTACGAGGAAAGAACATTAAGGGAATTGGCTACACAAAATGAAAATCAATAGCCACTTTGCATTCAATATCAAGCTTTGGAGGTAGACTTTAAGCTAAAATCTGGCGTAAACCATTTGCTACCCAAATTCTATGGTATTGAGAATGAAGATCCCCACAAGCATTTGAAGGAATTTCACATGGTGTGTTCAAGTATGAAACCATAAGGGGTGACTGAAGAGCAAATCAAGTTACGGGCTTTTCCATTCTCATTATCTGATAGGGCAAAGGATTGGCTATTTTATTTACCTTCAGGTTCTATAACGACGTGGACATGTATGGTCAGGTTGTTCCTTGATAAATATTTTCCTAGTTCACAAGCTGCTAGCATTAGGAGGGAAATTTGTGGAATCAAACAGAGAGATACTAAAACCCTTCATGAATATTGGGAAAGGTCCAATAGACTACGTGCAAGTTGTCCCCAACACAGAATTTTAGAACAAGTTCTCATTCAATACTTCTATGAGGGACTGCTACCAATGGAGAGGAATATGATGGATCCAGCTAGCGGAGGAGCCATAGTGAACAAAACCCCAACTGTCGCTAGGGATTTGATTTCCATCATGCATGGCTGCTAGCACACAATAATTTGGATTCAGATAAGATACCCCTGTAAAAAGGGTAAATGAGGTAAATGTATCTTCCCTTGAAAATCAAATAGAAAATCTAAACTCTCTTGTTGAACAAATGGTTGTAGGAAATATGCAGCAGGTCTATGGAATTTGTGCTGCTACTAGTCATCCAACTGGCATGTGTCCTACGCTTCAAGAAGATTCTTTTGAACAGGATAATACAGTTGGAAGATTCTCAAGCCCAACACAAGGGAATTATTATCCCTATTCAAATACTTACAACTCAGTATGGAGGGATCATCCTAACTTTAGCTATGGAGCAAGACAACAGTTCCAAAAATTCCAGCTTACTCCTCCACCGCATCAACCTTCGTCAAGTTCAGGTATGTCTTTAGAAGAAATTGTTAAATCACTTGCAATTAATACACAACAATTTCAACAGGAGACGAGGACAGGCATTAAGAACTTGGAGAATCAAGTGAGTCAATTGACATCAACTGTGAGCAGATTGGAATCTCAAGGTAAATTGCCTTCACAAACTATTGTTAATTCAAAAAAAAAAAAAATGTTAGTGCAATTACCTTGAGAAGTGAGAATGAATTGAAAGAACCAAGAAAGATGAAGCAAGGAAACTTAGGGGAAGAAATTGAGAATGAAGTCGTTCCTCAACCTCAATCTAACCAATCTGAAAGCCTCAATAGAGAACCACCGAAAGTTTATGTGACAACTCCTCCGTTCCCTACAAGATTGATTAGATCCAAGAAGGAGGAAGAAGAGATGGAAATTCTTGAAACTTTTCGCAAAATTGAGGTAAATATTCCGTTACTTGATGCAATTAAACAAGTACCTCGTTATGCTAAGTTTCTCAAGGAGTTGTGCACCAACAAAAGGAAGTTGAAAGGCAACGAAAAGGTAAGTATGGGAGAAAATGTTTGAGCTATCCTTCAAAAGAAATTACCTCCAAAATGGAAGGAAACAGGTATGTTCACTATCCCTTGCAGAATAGGTAAAGTAAGAGTTGAGAAAGCGATTTTAGATCTAGGAGCTTCAATAAATATCAAGCCATGTCTGTTTATTCATCTTTGAATATTGGTCCACTAAAAGAAACGGTTGTTATATAGTAATATCAAAGGACCTATTCAAAACATATACTAAAGGAAACACAGCTAGAAACCTACAAATTTACTTTGTTCATTTTAAATTAAAAATCATTTCAATGAGAGGAGAGCGGCTTGTTAGAAAATGCCTGGAATTTATAATTTTCTTGAGTTTCTGCAATAAGCCAGACCTGCATAATAATTTCGAGTCAATTATCTTTCCATTCCCTACACTACAAAAGCCATAGTTTATCAACCATTTAAGTAAAATGATTTCAAAAACCTATGTATTTGCTTTTGCAAGTAAGACAATAAAAAACAAGAAAACCTTAACCATGCTTTCTGTAACACCCCAAGTTTCAAAAATCTTAAACCTAGGCGTGTTAACTTCCATTCACATTAAATGCGGAATTTAAAACGTTTAAACATTAAAATGCGGAAAACAAATCATTTAAAAACTTCAACATTTTCATTTTCTATTTTAAAATCTTATAGAAATTTCGACAGAGTCTCCTCTATAAATTGGACTTAACCAACCTGTAGAGAGACATCAAAACCATTTTACAACATAAACTCAACTCAAATAGAAATCCAATATTCAACATACAACCCCAATTCTACTTCAAACTCCAACATCACCACATTATTTCAAACTCAATCCCCAAACTCCTAAACACAACATTTTGTATCAATAAGCTTCAATTAAATGCAATAAGTGATAATATAACCAATATTAGAAATTCCATAACTAATTTAAAACTAATCTCAACCAAACAATTATCAACATAAAATGAATGAATTAAGAAATAATTAATTATAAACTTAATTAACTTCAAAATTTAACTTTATTTTCTTTAAAAACTTGAAGCGGTGTAGCCTGAGTCTGTCACCAAGTGCTCTCCTCGGATCACCTAACTTTCATCACCTGAAATGTTGGGGAGGGATTGGGGTGAGCTAAAGCTCAGTAAGTAAACTTTATGCATGAATGCATGCTTATGACATGAAATGCTTTAAACTTTGAAATATGTATCCCCATTCACTTTAACCTTTCAAAACTTTCAAACTTTTCAAGCTTTCACTTGACATTTCAAAACTTTCACTTCATTCCATCGTGAGCTCACTTGGTGTAACTTCTAGTCAATCAGATAACAGTGGGCCATTCTTATTTGGAACCAGATTAACATGCGCATTTCCACCGCAAAGCGGTTTAACATTCACTTTCCCACCGCAAAGCGGTTCATTCATTCATTCCACCGCAAAGCGGCTCATTACATTCATTCCACCGCAAAGCGGCTCATTACATTCGGGTACGCCGGTCCCCCGCGCCCCATTTCCCACTCGGACCTTTTATGACATAGAAGTACACCCATTCTTTCAAAAACTTGGGATACATAATTTTTGGCAAAAATTGCACTTTGACACATTCCTTTCATTAAAACATTTTGACTTTTCCATTTCGATGTCAATGCATGCTTGATGATGCAATGACATGTAACGTGCATGCTTGAACATTTCCTTAACTACACATAATTGCATATGGTAGACCAAAAGCATTAAAATTCCGTAATTAGCACGAATGTCAATTAAGCACATTAATTCCACATTAACATTCAACTTTGATGAAAGTAGGGGGAAGTTTACTTACTTGCAATCCTTAGTAATTTACCGTTTCTGAATTTGCAAGTGGAAGAGTCTCGGATGCCCGTGACGTCAATGTACCAAATATCCTAATTGTTCACATTCATTAATAAGTATAACTTTTAATTCACAATGTGACCTCACGTTTAGATTAAAGCACATAAAATAAGAAAGAGTTTCATGCTTCGAACTCCCAAAACATTACATTATAAATCCCTAACATGCATAAGAACGTAAGATTATAATCAACGTCTCAATTTAACTAAAATTAATCAAAACAACCCATTTTAATAGTTTCCAAAATCTGAAATTCCATCTTAAAGTTCCAAATAAATTCTTAAACCTACAAAATACAAATTTCATAATCCTTTACCAAAAACAGTTAACTAAACTCCAAATTTCACAACTTTAACATTATACATTTACAATTAAAATTTAAATAATTCATCAAGGTTCCAAACAAAATTATCAATTTGACAATCTATGATTTAAAAATCTAAGCAAAAATCAAATTCCGAATTGTAACTAAAACTTTGAATCGATATATATATAAAATCTGAAATTTACATATATAAATTTTTCATTACCAAATCTGAAAGGTGCATACACACATACCTATACATACATAACAATATACACATTCCCATACATCAATACTCACACACATATCACCATTAAATCCTTAATTTAAAGTAAATTTCGAAAATCAACAAGAACAGAAATCTGAAAATTGTGAGGAAGTTACATATATACTTACTTTAAATTCCTACATACACCAATATATGCATAAAATTCAACATATAAAATTGTGTATGTGTGTGAGTGGGTGTGTGTGTGAAAAAAAACCGTGCAGCGGTTTCGTGCGTGTGTGTGCGCGCGAGAGAGGGGGAAGGGAAAAGGAGTCTTACCGTGGTGGGGGTGCACGGTGGTGGTGATGGTGGTGGCCGAAGGTGAGGGAAGGTCGCGATCGAGGGAGTGCCGAGGGAGAGGCGACGACAGGGGGAGCAGCGCGGAGAGGGAGAGACCGAGTAGGGAGAGGCGTGAGTGAGAGTGATTTAGGTTAGGTTAAGGTTTTTAATCTTTTGGAATTTGCAAATCAGTCCCTCAACTCATCTCTTTTGTTTAAGTAAGTTTATAAGTTCTATTTACCCTCGATTGACACAACACTTTTCCCCCAAATTTCAAATTGGCATAATAAAATAGAAAATAACGTGCTGAGGCAATAAAACAATTATTTACATAGAATTGCACGTAACTAATTTAAATAACCAATTTATAATCTTTCAAATTGGTACATTGATCGAGCCGGCGTCCAAGTTCTTCCACTGCAAAAATAATTTCAATTATAGACATTAAAGATCAAAAAAAATCATAATTTATAATAACATTCATCACAGTATTACGTGAAATTTAAAATTGCACGAGAAATGAAAAGCGGTCTTACAATTCCTTACCCCCTAAAAGAAATTTCATCCTCGAAATTAAAATTTACCAAAAATATGTGGGGTACTTAGTACGTATTCCATTATCACGTTCCCAAGTAGCCTCTTCTAATGCATGATTCCACCAAAGAACTTTAACTAACGAAATCTTCTTTCTTCTGAATTCTTTGCCTGCTTTCATTAGGATTCTCACAGGTGCTTCCTCATAAGTTAGATCCTCACAAAGATCTAATGACTCATTACTGAGACTATGGGTGGAATCCGAAATATACTTCCTCAACCTCGACATGTGAAATACGTTATGAACCCCCAGATAGTGCCGGTGGCAATGCAACTTGATAAGCTAGGTCACCCACCCTTTCAAGTATCTCAAAGGGGCCAACAAATCGCAGACTAAACTTTCCTTTCTTCCAAATCTCATAACTCCTTTCATCGGAGCTACCTTCAAAAAGATCATGCCACCTGCAACGAATTCCAATGGTTTCCTCCTTCTATCCGCATAGCTCTTCTGTCCACTCTTAGCAGTTTTCATCCGCTAACGAATCTTTTCAACAACTTCTGCTGTTTGTTGTACTATTTTTGGACCCAATAACTTTCTTTCTCCTATCTCATCTCAATGAACTGGTGATCTACACTTCTTCCTATATAGTGCCTCATGCGTGACCGAAGTTGATAGCTATTATTGTAGGAGACCATCAACCGAAATTATCCCACTTATGAATCCATTCACTAACTTTCTATTTCCAGCCTTTCATAGGGTCTATTCTAACGTCTAAACCTTAATATATATTGATTGATCACATTCTTAAAACTAAAATCAAGAAGATTGATCAAAAGAAGACTTTATAATCCAGAATTAGTGAAACTTGGCATCCATACCAAAGTATACAGTAGAAATACTAAAACTTTGACAAAATCTTCCTGGAAAGATTTACAAACGAAATCCTTTCTGAACATGCTGACATTTCTTTTAAAATCGGAGGATCAACGTAAATCCTGTAACCCATACTTACATATTGTAATCAAGTGTTCAGCATCATACACTCTTCTTAAAACTAAAGCCAAGGTACTAATTTAAGAATCCATGCTCTCAAAATCATCATAACAACAATACTCTAACCAAGTATTTTATAAATAAATCATTAACCTATCACTAAATGGATAAGACTTTGTGATTCATATAGGATTTCTCATCAAGTTTACTTAACCCAAAGATACAATCCCATTATAAGTAAAAGTCACACAACTAACCTCAAATAATCATATCAATCTCTCTAAGATTACAACATAATAACCATCATATCCTTCACACGAACCTTTTTCGTCAATATACTCACTAATATTTTATATCAATCTCTCAAACTCAATAAATCTTGGATTCTGCCATTGTCACTCTTTCTACACACTACTCCATAATAAATAATCATTGTGAAGTCTTATTCTCATTTTCCACAAATCCTATCCACAAGGACAATTGCCTAAAATTTCATTTCTTATTTTTGAATCAAGATACCATCAATAATAATATCCACAATTTCATGGTATATACTATCATAAACTTTCCTCCGATCAGATGCATTACTTCTGCAATACTTGTACAAATCTAGGACCTAATAAAGTTTCTTTCATCAATTTCATCCAACAATCTCTCATATGATATTTTAGTATCATCAATAAAAACTTAACGTACATCAGTGAATCATTCAAATTACGATGAAACCTGATTTATTTTCCATGACTGAGATTCATCTTTCTTCGAATTCCACTTAAAACCAAATATAGTATAACTTATTCATGGAAAGTCAACTTATTTCATAATTTCAATACATTATCACCTTCAGTTCTCATCATCACATTATTCCTTACAATCATCTATTATACCTTTTATATACAATTGACCTTATGACAATCATTATCTTACATAATCCCAAACATTCAATCGCATGTCCCCAATTTCTCACTTTGAATAAGTGGTTACTCCTTTAAGGCATCTCACCATAAAATATTTTCAATATCTCCCATTCATGGTAACTGACTAATCCCAATAATCATATTACATGTAAATTCAACAGACGGTAAATGATTTTCCTAACCATCACAAAGGTCTAAAATGCAAGCTCTCAACATAGCCTCTAAACTCTGTATAAAGAATATTTGCTGATCACTTAAGTCATTATTCAATAACCCAAATGACATCACGTCTCTTCACTAATCTCTGTAAGCCCATGGAAAATTCTCTCCAAATTTCAATAAATCTTTACTATTTCTTTAAAAACATACCAAACCATAATAATTTGTCATCTCTAAAACTTCTTTATCACCAAATATCACCAAAATAATCAAAACGATAGAAATTACCTGAATATTCTCTCTATGTAGTATATCCAATAACATATTATTCACAAATCAACATAATGTCATCAGCTTATCTTTAACATATCTTCCCGATCAAATTCCAAAATAAATCAACAGTATTATCTCATATCCTTATAATTTATAATATTCTCCAATACAAGTGATCATTCCTTACTAGTGATCAATCCGTTCCCAAGAATAATTAAGATTCTTCCCAATAATGCCATAATACTGGTCGTCACTCATCTTTTCAAAATATAACTTATCATTTCCCAATGTATGGATCAAATCATTACATAACTTCATGTATACCTTGATATCCCAGAAAACCAATACATAATTCCTCAACATAACAATTTCAAATCATAATTTCCAATATCAATATCTCACTTCCTTCAATACATTAATTGGCTCAAATGACCACCCATTAGTCATACTTATAAATATATGACACAAATCATAATCCCAAAATTTCTTAGTTACAAAACCAAACAACATTATAAATTTCTCTCAAAATAGAGGAATAATTCACTTACTCAAACACAATATACATTCCTTAATTCCCCAATAATTAAGAATCAAATCTTTAAATCTGAAATTTCATAATTTTTCTCATAGAAGTCTCAATAAAATCATATCACTCATAATCTCAACATCTCATCACAACTTCATAAAACTGGTTTTGCCATGTCTAAAATCGATTTTGCAAAGTCTTATAAAACCATCTTTCTTCTTCATGTATAGCTCCTGAGCACCCCATGGCAAAAAAAAAAACTAGGTCGAACATAACCTTTGTCCATGAGATTCTATAGTTGCACTTTGAGCTCTTTTAAGTTACGAAGGAGCCATCTGATATTATACCTTGGATACTAGAGTTGCGCACTTAATCGATGACGAATTCAATCTCTCTTTTAGGCGATAAATCACAAAGATCTTCTGAGAAATCTTTAGTCATTCTCGAATAACTGAAATTTGTTCGAGAGAAGTATTCACCTCAGACACTTCAATTATTGCAACTAGGTAGGCCTAATAACTCTTATTCATCAATTGACGAGCCTTCATCACTGATAATATCGATATGAAAAGTTCTACCTTTACCTCAACAAGGAGAAAAAGGGTTTCATTTGAAGGTTCAAATACCACCTTAACGTAGCCAGTGATTGAAACCTTATACCATAATACTCATCTCATTCCTAGTATGACATCAAGTTTGTGGGTATTCAGTGTTATGAAATCCATCATCTACTCCTTCCCATTCACCATGATTGGGACATTTCTCAACACATAACTTTAGTTCAACAATTCTTCAAATGGAGTTGACAATATAAACTTGGTCTCCAGCTATTGAAATGGGTAAATCAATTTTCCTATAACTGTTGGACTATCAAATGAGTGGGTAGTCCCGAGATCAAATACGATCAGTGCTTAATACTAAGTTCGATGACTTCTCAACTTCTCGTTTGGACATTGTATACTCTCGTGCCGATATACCATTCATATCCATTTCTTATTTCACAAAAAGATCTAATAAACGGCACCCAAATTTTTTAATAACCATTACTTTCTCACTTCCTCATTTACATAACCAAGATATACTCGTCATAATCACTGACAACATTCTTAACCTTTCACTTTCCGACATTACACATTAGCATTCAAGAATTTACAATAATTGGAACATTAAATAACATTTCATAATTTAAACAAAATTTAACTTACCAGATGATCGAGGGAGAAGCACTTGAGGCATGACTCAGTACCCGAACCATTTTCAAATAAATTTTAAAAGTCTACAGAATCGCTTTTAAAACTCTTAGCTCTGATACCAAAAATGTAACACCCCAAGTTTCAAAAATCTTAAACCTAGGCGTGTTAACTTCCATTCACATTAAATGCGGAATTTAAAACGTTTAAACATTAAAATGCGGAAAACAAATCATTTAAAAACTTCAACATTTTCATTTTCTATTTTAAAATCTTATAGAAATTTCGACAGAGTCTCCTCTATAAATTGGACTTAACCAACCTGTAGAGAGACATCAAAATCATTTTACAACATAAACTCAACTCAAATAGAAATCCAATATTCAACATACAACCCCAATTCTACTTCAAACTCCAACATCACCACATTATTTCAAACTCAATCCCCAAACTCCTAAACACAACATTTTGTATCAATAAGCTTCAATTAAATGCAATAAGTGATAATATAACCAATATTAGAAATTCCATAACTAATTTAAAACTAATCTCAACCAAACAATTATCAACATAAAATGAATGAATTAAGAAATAATTAATTATAAACTTAATTAACTTCAAAATTTAACTTTATTTTCTTTAAAAACTTGAAGCGGTGTAGCCTGAGTCTGTCACCAAGTGCTCTCCTCGGATCACCTAACTTTCATCACCTGAAATGTTGGGGAGGGATTGGGGTGAGCTAAAGCTCAGTAAGTAAACTTTATGCATGAATGCATGCTTATGACATGAAATGCTTTAAACTTTGAAATATGTATCCCCATTCACTTTAACCTTTCAAAACTTTCAAACTTTTCAAGCTTTCACTTGACATTTCAAAACTTTCACTTCATTCCATCGTGAGCTCACTTGGTGTAACTTCTAGTCAATCAGATAACAGTGGGCCATTCTTATTTGGAACCAGATTAACATGCGCATTTCCACCGCAAAGCGGTTTAACATTCACTTTCCCACCGCAAAGCGGTTCATTCATTCATTCCACCGCAAAGCGGCTCATTACATTCATTCCACCGCAAAGCGGCTCATTACATTCGGGTACGCCGGTCCCCCGCGCCCCATTTCCCACTCGGACCTTTTATGACATAGAAGTACACCCATTCTTTCAAAAACTTGGGATACATAATTTTTGGCAAAAATTGCACTTTGACACATTCCTTTCATTAAAACATTTTGACTTTTCCATTTCGATGTCAATGCATGCTTGATGATGCAATGACATGTAACGTGCATGCTTGAACATTTCCTTAACTACACATAATTGCATATGGTAGACCAAAAGCATTAAAATTCCGTAATTAGCACGAATGTCAATTAAGCACATTAATTCCACATTAACATTCAACTTTGATGAAAGTAGGGGGAAGTTTACTTACTTGCAATCCTTAGTAATTTACCGTTTCTGAATTTGCAAGTGGAAGAGTCTCGGATGCCCGTGACGTCAATGTACCAAATATCCTAATTGTTCACATTCATTAATAAGTATAACTTTTAATTCACAATGTGACCTCACGTTTAGATTAAAGCACATAAAATAAGAAAGAGTTTCATGCTTCGAACTCCCAAAACATTACATTATAAATCCCTAACATGCATAAGAACGTAAGATTATAATCAACGTCTCAATTTAACTAAAATTAATCAAAACAACCCATTTTAATAGTTTCCAAAATCTGAAATTCCATCTTAAAGTTCCAAATAAATTCTTAAACCTACAAAATACAAATTTCATAATCCTTTACCAAAAACAGTTAACTAAACTCCAAATTTCACAACTTTAACATTATACATTTACAATTAAAATTTAAATAATTCATCAAGGTTCCAAACAAAATTATCAATTTGACAATCTATGATTTAAAAATCTAAGCAAAAATCAAATTCCGAATTGTAACTAAAACTTTGAATTGATATATATATAAAATCTGAAATTTACATATATAAATTTTTCATTACCAAATCTGAAAGGTGCATACACACATACCTATACATACATAACAATATACACATTCCCATACATCAATACTCACACACATATCACCATTAAATCCTTAATTTAAAGTAAATTTCGAAAATCAACAAGAACAGAAATCTGAAAATTGTGAGGAAGTTACATATATACTTACTTTAAATTCCTACATACACCAATATATGCATAAAATTCAACATATAAAATTGTGTATGTGTGTGAGTGGGTGTGTGTGTGTTTGAAAAAAAACCGTGTGTGTGTAAAACCATGCAGCGGTTTCGTGCGTGTGTGTGCGCGCGAGAGAGGGGGAAGGGAAAAGGAGTCTTACCGTGGTGGGGGTGCACGGTGGTGGTGATGGTGGTGGCCGAAGGTGAGGGAAGGTCGCGATCGAGGGAGTGCCGAGGGAGAGGCGACGACAGGGGGAGCAGCGCGGAGAGGGAGAGACCGAGTAGGGAGAGGCGTGAGTGAGAGTGATTTAGGTTAGGTTAAGGTTTTTAATCTTTTGGAATTTGCAAATCAGTCCCTCAACTCATCTCTTTTGTTTAAGTAAGTTTATAAGTTCTATTTACCCTCGATTGACACAACACTTTTCCCCCAAATTTCAAATTGGCATAATAAAATAGAAAATAACGTGCTGAGGCAATAAAACAATTATTTACATAGAATTGCACGTAACTAATTTAAATAACCAATTTATAATCTTTCAAATTGGTACATTGATCGAGCCGGCGTCCAAGTTCTTCCACTGCAAAAATAATTTCAATTATAGACATTAAAGATCAAAAAAAATCATAATTTATAATAACATTCATCACTGTATTACGTGAAATTTAAAATTGCACGAGAAATGAAAAGCGGTCTTACACTTTCACATCAAATACTTGTATGAGAATGGACGAAACAGTAAAAGGCAAGAACACGAGGATTTCGGTAAGTAATTCCTAAACATATCCCTATAGTCAATGCAACTCACAAAAAAATGTCATTTTTTCGGGACACAAAATCACTGCTAAATCTTAATTGAACAATAAATACTAGAAAGAATGTAAAAACTATATAGAAAAGCAGGAACTGTAGCGACCGAGAATTTTCGTGATTTTATTCAAATAAATATTTTTAAAAGCGTGTCGCTTCGACTTTGCCCATCACTTAGTTATTTATTTTTAAATGCGTGCTCGTCTAGCCAGTTAAGTGGAAATTTTAATTTATTCAAAAACTTAGTCAAATTTCAATTTTTATCAAAAATATTTCAATATCACAGTTATATTCAAAAGTCCAAGTATTAATTATATTAAGTCCCAATTTTAAATGTTTTAAATCCAATCCAACTTATCGAGCCCAAATATTTTTACCAATCATTCAAGCCCATTTAAAAACCCAATAAGTCATTTCTTGGCCCAACCAATTCAACTTCTTCCTCCTCAAGTTTTTCCTTACACAATCGATACTCATTTCCAAGATTCTTATAAGTTTTCCATAAACCAAGATTTTAACCTAAGTTACTATGTTTAACACCTAAATCAACTATTAATTAGACCCCTATCCCTTGCATTCACGACACACACAAAAACAATTTGCACCAATACAATTTCACTCTAGGTATGAATCTCTTTGCCTAAGACTGATCAAATTCGGTTTCATCATCTCAACCCACACCACGTCAATTGCTACTGCCCTGTGTTCACAACCACACGAACCCCCTCCAGACACCGCACAACACCACCGCCACAGTCAGCCTCGAACCATGAACAACACCAAAGCCGCTGCCAAACAAAACCACCACCGAGCCACCCACAATCCCAGCAGCCACACCACATATCACCAACATCAATTCCCCAGCAAACATAACCACACAACCCGAGCTCCATTGCAACCAGCCACGGCCTCAATCAATTTCTTAACCAAAGTCGCTGCCTCCACCACCGTTATCACCAACACCGCTGCCACTACATTAAGCCAGACCACCTCCATGATTGAGCACCACCACCTGCAGCACCACCGACTGCCCAATTTCAATCCCCACCAAATCAACCTCCAATCAAACCCAAGAATCAAACTCAAAACCCACAACAAACCCAGAAACCCAATACTTACCTCGACTGTCACTTTATTGCCAAACCATCGCCGGAAACACAGCCACAATACCGCAAATTTCTGCCTCGTTGTGCCTCGGTTTCGCCCCCAAAAATCCCTTTTTTTTCTCGTACCCATGTACTCCACTCCGTCGCCCCGCGCTTGTGGTGCCATCGCCGGCACCATTGCCGGGGATTACCTTGAAGGAGGGACCGTCGCCCTCTTCTCCATCCCGTCTCTGTTCTCTACTCTCTCTCTCCATACCGGTTTTAGAGAGAGAGAGATATTATATGTATATATATTTTTAAAAGTTTTCAAAAATTTACATTTTAGCCCTAGGTTTTAAAAGCTTTTATTTTTAGTCCCTCAGGTTTTCAAAATAGTTTAAATAGTCCTTCCAGTTTCAAAACATTATTTCAGCCCCTATATTTTTATTTAAGTTATTTTAGTCCGGTTGTTTTTAAATAATTAATTTCACAAATTAGTCCCCAAGTCTTTAATTGAGTAAAATATGACCCTGAGTTTTGACTAAAAATATAATTTGGTCAGGAACTTTTCAGGTTTATCAATTTAGTCCTTAATTTTAATTATTTGCACAAAGTCTCAAATCTTTACACTTTACCATTTTAGACCAAGCTTTACACTTTTAAATTCTTTCAATTCAACCCTCAAGTTTACTTTCATTTACAAAACCTTAATTTCAAGTTAATAGAAATTATATATTTTAGGGCTAGACGAGGCGCGGGATTTTCAAAAAAGCTAGAATCATTTTTTTAAGCAAGTTCAGAAATATCTTAAGGTAGGTTCATTACTTCAAAAATCTTTTATCTTATATGCGCAATATTAAGTAAACCCGTATTGTAAATTTATGCATGTGATTACGTAATTTATGTGAACTAGTTGCCTTCGGGCCCAGATCCACATGTCTTCAGGCATGGACCAATTGCCTTCGGGCCCAGATCCACATGTCTTCGGGCATGAAAATTTATGATGTATGAGATCCACTTGCTTAGTGCATGAGAATGAGAATTTATGAATTAAGTTGCATGATTATATGTGTTATTTACTGTACAGTTTATTTAATTTGTGCTGAACCTACTGAGTATTTCTATGAAAAGCTCATCCCTATTTTTAAATTTACAAATTGCAGATTTCGGAGATGGTGGTGAATGAAAGGGCAGTGGTGGCAAATAATAATGAATCTATATTTTTAAAGTCACGATTCATGAATAGTGTCAATTTATTTATATGTCGTTATTTTAAATATGATATTTAAAGTCATGAACATCGCCAATTTAATTATTTGTCGTTACTTTCTTTGAAAGTTAAGATTTCAACGTTTTTACGCATTCATAAAATTTACTTTATTTACTGTTGAAATCTTTCACATAAATATGATGTTTAGAATTTAATTATTTTCCGCAATAAAATTAGATTTAAAGGAGAAGTGACGTCCCGAGCTTCACCGAATTTGGGGCGTTACAGGAACCGTAAGAAGTTATTCCACAAAGAAGCCCAAAACCCCCTTGGGGTGTCCATACCTTAGTTTTCGGATCTTTCACTTAATCATCAAGAACCCATTTCACAATCAATCCAAACTCTAAAATGCATTCTAAAAAAAGGCCGAAACTGTCAATTTCCACAGTAAAATGTAGATGCATATAAAATAGCAAATCAATTAGATACAAGTTTTATCCATCTTATTAACAAAACAAGGCATTTCCCTAATAAACTAGAAACATTAAAAGAATTTGGTATAATGTGAAACTGTAATATGATGAACAAAAAATTATGCTAAACCCCAAAATGAAGATTTTATGAGGAAGAAGGACCAAACGAGCATATCTGTAGATCTCGAATTGAACCAGCCAAATAAGAGAGGATTTCCAAGCCCTAATTGAAATACGAGTAGCAAGATAGAGTTGAAATCTGTGATGGAGGCGAGAGGAACGAAGAAATAGAGGATCTCAACAAAATAAAATAAAATAAAAACTCGAAAAAGGTAAAATAAGTTTGAGACCTTCACCGTTTGAAGAAACCTAGAAGACAACCAAGAAGTTCAACACCGGGTACTCCCCCTTATGTACATGACCAAAAGAGAGGCGATGGAGTTGGTGAAAGAGAAATGAAGATGCAGATGTGTAGACTCGAAGAGAGGCGATGTAGTCATCGAAAATGAGAAGAGAAAAGTGGCACCGCCCAAGATTAGGGTCTGAGAAGAGAAGGATGAATTTATGTGAGAAGGAAAGAGAAAACGCATGATGTTAAAATTCGAGGAAGAACGTAGGTGTCGGTTCCTACTAGGAACAGACGTCTTTAACTTGAGTTTACGTGTCAATTTGAATGTGGAACCGACTCCTTTTCTCATTATTTTTTCATGCGTTGGTTTTTCCTTGACAACCGACGCTTTTTGTTAAATTATATTTACAAAATTGCCACTGCATTTTATATAGGCGTTGGTTTTATAAAAAAGCGACGCAAATTTGTTATTTCTTATGTAATTCTATACTAGTGCTACCATAATCAAGGTTTTACTTCAAGCTGTCCAAGAATTAAGACAAGCACCTATTGCTTCCACAGTTCTGATTATTGAATAGTTTAGGCGGTATCGTCCACCTACTTTCGAAGGTGGTAATGAACCCTTAGCTGTTAAAGAATGGGTATAGACCATTGAGAAGATATTCAGGCACATTTCATGCCCTGAGGATAGAAAGGTCATTTACGCAAAAATTAGGGATAAGTTGGCAGGAATTCAAAGATGAAATTAGGGATAAGTTTTTCCAATAAGCCCTTAGAGATCACAAGGAGTCTGAATTCCTGCATTTAGTATAGTGGGGATATGGATATAACAGAGTATAAAAGAAAGTTCGAAAAATTATCATGTTATGCTCCACATCTGGTAGAGACTGAACCTAAGAAAGCACGGCGTTTTGAGAAGGGTCTACGCTTGGATGTGAGACATATTGTCATTTCACATGAGTTTCCAACTTACAGAGAAGTGGTTAAGAAGGCTCAAGTAGTAGCCTATGCCGGTGTGAAGGTTGGAACCCAAAGTAATCATCATGAGCAGAGATATTAGGGAAAGAGGAAGTGACAGGGTCCGAATAGCAGTCAAAAAATAGAATAGAAATCAAGCACCTAATAAAAGGCAGAATCCAGGACCTACAGGAGGATAGGTGACTAATCCACTCCACCCTGCCCTAAGTGCTAGAGAATGCATCAGGGGTGTCTTTTTGGTAACGGGTTTTGCAATAAATGTGTCCAGTCGGGTCATTTTGCATCTGATTGTCATGCTCCATTTGCAAAAAGTTCCAACCAGAAGAAAAACCCAGACCAGAAAGAAAAGGAAAGCAAGAGTATTTATTATGGATGAGGCAGAGTGATAAGTGTATTTTATACACTTATTTCTATCCTAAAAGTAGGATTTTATATGTTTGTTTTAGAATATTCGCTATTTATTTTGTGTTATTTGTTTACATTTCAGAAATAATCCCAAAGTCGAGAAAATAAAGGAATTGAAGCGAAAATTGAGCAATTGGATGTACAAAGTGTCAAAGTGAGCAAATCAAGAATTGATGCAGTCAATCAAATGGTTAATTTGAAGAAAAAATCGAATTTGGAAGAAATCAGAAGTTCAGGGGTTAAATTACAACAATCAGAAGTTGGAGGACTTGCTGTGCAATTACAAGACAGGGACCAAGTTGCAGAATTTAAAAGATAAAAATTGCAGCCGGAATTACAACCGTGCGGCTGCACGGTTGAAAAAGGCGTGCGGTCGCACGGTCAAAAAATTCGGCGACTGAAGTTTACCTGCAGAGTCATGCGACCGCGTGTTTTTGAACCGTGCGGTCGCACGGTAGTCCCGAATGGGCCTCAGCTGGGCTTTTTACGCGGAAATCAGCAGTTTTCTCCTCAATTAACCTAAATCTCGGGAAAAACTATATATACCAGACCAAGGGCACGAGAAAGGGGGTTCCCAATTCATTGAAGAGAGGCCAAAACGCTGTCGAAGTGCCGAGGGATCCATGCCACGCCAAGAACACAATTGAAGAACGAAGATCAAGGGCATGAATAGGGTGACATCTATCCATTCCTTTTGTGATTTATATTCAATTATGTATCTAGGCTAGATTTTCAATGTTAGAATTGTGATGAAGCATTTATTTCCGGATTTTATGTATTGATTATCATTTAATTTCATAATTCATGGGTTTGAGCAATTGATTTATACTTTTTTATCATGCAATTACTTGATCACTAGTTGTATGAATTTAGGTAGTGATTTCTTAAGTTCGAAAGATTGAGATTTCATTAGACTTGTGTCAATTGCCACAAAGTCCGATAGGGGATAGAAATATACCCCTATGCTTTGTGTTATCTGCTATAGTATTCACAAAACTTGTAATGCTTTTCTATACATTTAAATTCGTCATAGAAATATAGTCGGATTGTGTATAGAAATAGGTGTTGATTCTTGTCCGAAAGGGAGTCTTGACAATATTAGGAATATGGATTTTCAAAACCTCGTGAATTATTGTTAGATGTTTAATTTAATGCGTAATTAATGGAATAAATGTGGATTCTCAATTCTAGCATGTTTTTCTCATATTTTCTCTAAATCAAATTTCCTCGTTCTTTCTAGTTTGATTTTAATTCAAAATTCTCAAATTAAAACAATTTCTCTAGTTCCGGTTAAGGTAGTAGTCTAAAATACGATTTAAAACAATCTCTGTGGGAACGATATTCGGACTTAAAATCCACTTTATTACTTGTTCGATACCGTACACTTGCGGTAAGAGTCAAATTTACGCGATCAAGTTTTTGGCGCCGTTGCCGGGGATTGTTATTTAAATTTATTTTTAGATTACTTTCACTAATTCGGACTTTTTACTTGTTTTAATTTTATTTTTAATTTTACTTTTATTTTTTTATTTTTTTTTTAGGATTTTAATTTCTTTATTTTAGTTAGTCACTAGTTTCCTTCCTTTTAGCTGTGTATGCTACGTTCGAAAAAAGGGAATCTCTTCGAAGCTGACCCGGAAATAGAACGTACATTTCACCGTAGGTTAAGAGAACTTGGGGAATTAGATAAATCTAAAAACCAAAAAGAAAATCAAATGGCAAACAACAATTTGAGATTACCCGCCCCTGATCCAATAAATGAAGATGACATATTGGTGGGTGACTTCATGACACCTCAGGTGGTTCAAAGTCAATCCAGCATAGTCTATCCACCATTTGAACAGGCAAACTTCCAATTGAAAACCAATGTCATCAGCATGTTCCAAAACGGACATCAATTTCATGGGAGACCTGATGAAAACCCGCACACACATGTTTCTAAATTCTTAGACATGTGCCAACACTTTCAATAACAAGGCGTATCTGATGATGCTATCAGACTCAGGTTATTCCCTTACACTCTAAGAGATAGGGCTGTTGAGTGGTTGGATTCTCGCCCAGCTGCGAGTATAACCACTTGGAACGACTTGGTCCAAAAGTTTTGCACAAAATTCATGCCTCCAGCTAAGGTTGCCAAACTGAGATATGACATCACCATGTTTCAACAACAAGATGTTGAATCCTTTGATGATGCATGGAACAGATTTAAGGGCATGCTGAGGAAGTGTCCAAACCATGGGATCAAACGAGGTGATCAAGTAAAGTGCTTCTATGAAGGACTACTTCCACATTTTAAAAACATGGTTGATTCCTCATCAAATGGTGCGTTAAGCACAAAGAGCATCGGGCAGGCATTGGAGCTCTTCGAGAGGATAGCAAATACAAATGCCATGTGGGGATCAGACAGGGTTGTTTCAAAGAAGGCATCAGGAGTCTATGAAGTGGATGCTTACACTGCCATATCAGCAAAAATAGACTCTTTGGCTGCGAAAGTGGAGAGCATAGCACTGGTGAGTCATTCATCAAAAAGTGCCAAAATGACTTGTGAAGAGTGTGGTGCAAACCACGCCACTACAGATTGCCCTATTCTGGCTTGTCCATTGGAGCAAGTTGACTATTTACAAAGAGGTCAACGCCAAAATAATCCATACTCAAATACCTACAATCCAGGATGGCGCAATCATCCTAACTTTTCTTGGAAAGATCACTCTAATGGACACATTGCGCCTAATTTCAACACTGAAGAGAGAAAGCCTGCATTGGAAGAAATGCTTGGGAAGTTTGTGGAAAGAACAGAACAATTCATGGCTAAAACAGATCAGTTCATGAGAAAAACTGAAACCACATTTCAAAATCAACATGCTTCAATCAAAAATCTGGAGACTCAAGTGGGACAGATAGCACAGTTGATCACAGCTAGAGCTCCGGGTACATTACCTGCAAATACTAAGGTAAACCCAAGGGAACAACTAATGGCTATAAATGTAGTGCAACATGAGATAAATGCTATCACTACGCGTAGTGGTGTGCAACTTCCTGAGATTCATGCTAAAAAGCCAGATGGAGTTCCTGAAAAAGTTGTGGAGAATGTTGAGAAGATGGCTGAAAAGGAAGATGACCATGAGGTGAAATCAAAAATTAAGCCTCACGAGTCTCCTATTCCATTTCCACAAAGGCTAAAGAAAACAAGAGAGGATAAGCAGTTTAACAAGTTTGTGAATATGCTTAGAAAACTGCACATAAATATTCCTTTCTTGGAAGCCATCACACAGATCCCAAGTTACGCCAAGCTGCTAAAAAAGATGATGTCTAGCAAGAAAAAGCTTGAAGAACTTGAGGAGGTCATTTTGAATGAAGAATGCAGCGCAATCCTGCAAAACAAGCTGCCACCTAAGCTCAAAGACCCAGGGAGCTTTTCAATACCTTGCATTATAGGTGATTTAAAATTCAACAAGGTCTTATGTGACCTAGGTGCAAGTATAAATCTGATGCCCCTGTCTTTATACAAGAAATTGGGACTGGGTGAACCAAAGGAAAGCAATATCAGATTGCAACTGGCTGATCGATCAATCTGTCACCCATATGGAGTTGTGGAGGATGTATTAGTGAAAGTTCACAAATTCATATTCCCAGCGGACTTTATCATCTTAGATATGGAGGAAGATGAGAATTTGCCTTTGATACTTGGTCGGCCATTCCTAGCCACTGCACGAGCATTAATTGATGTAGAAAAAGGAGATGTAGTGCTGCGGACCGAAAATCAAGAGGTGACTTTCACAATGATGCAATTTGATGTCCATGAGCCAGAACTAGAAAATTGCTCCAAGATAGATGTCGAGTTGGAATTGGCATACTGGGAGAAGTATGAATACAAGGTAAGGGCAGATGATGAGGCTACACCATCCAATCTAAAACCACCTTGAGAGTTGCCAAAAAGTCTAGCTCTAGACTATAAATGAAGCGCTTGTTGGGAGGCAACCCAACCTCTCAAACCCTTCTCTTAATTTGTTTGTTTATTGCTTTTTATTGTTTTTATTACCTTATAGTTGTTTAGATGCTTGACAGTGCATTTTAGGGGTACTAGTATGTTTAAAATGCATGCATTGAATTGTTATGTGTTTTAAGTAATTCTAGTGTTCCATTTTGCTTGTTTTAGCACTTTTAATTTTAATTGCATTTTAATTTATTTTGTTGCTTTTTATCACAATCTTCTACTTGATCACCTAGCTTAGGACATGAACATATTGTTTAGAATTTTGTTGCATGCATTTGAAAGCATTTAGGGGTTGAAAACGGGGTCCAAAACTCAGATTTTGAAAAATTTCAAGTCATTATCTTCAACACCGTGCGGTCGCACGGTGTGAAACTGGGCAGAACCGGCAGATTGTTTAATATGCATTCTTCTTTCATTTTAACCACTTCAAACCCGAAATTCCTCCCCCAAATCATCCCACATTGAGTCCCCAACTGTTCCCCTAAGTTTGCACATCATTATAACTCAAGATCATACCTTGCATTGCATCAAAATCATCCAAAGGTAAGAATTTTTCACCAATTTCCAAGATTATGCATAATTCTTGTGTTCTTCAAAATTTTGTGGAAATTGAATATTGTGGATTGATAGTGATAGGCTTAGGATAGAACTTGGGGTATTGAATTGTGTTTATTAGGTGAAAATTTTTGGCTTAATTCAAGTCTCCAACTCTATGATTTTCATTGATTTCTTTATATGCATTCAAGGTGCTCGATAAAATGTTTCAATGAGGTTTTTATTGAGTTTTGGCAAATCTTTTTGGATGATCACCCTCACTACATGTTAAACATCATTTGTGCATCATCCATTCATTGTTTACAAAGATTTAAGGCATAGAACTCAACATGAACATCTTAGCACTACAAAGCACTTCATTGCAAGGCCATTGCAAGGCATCACAGCACCACTGCACCTGTTTTCAGCTTCACTGCACCTACTTGTCACCTCTTTGCATGACCAAAATGAACTTCAAACTTACTGAATTTTTGATATGTTATAGACCAAGTTATATACTTTCATATGCCCGGGACATGTCTCGGGAAATTTTCACTTTTTCGAGGCGATGTCAAGGGCTGAAAATCAGGGGTCGACCACTTTTCAAAATTTTCAAAATTTTTTCTAAGTCCTAGTTTGGGTGTGTTGTGTTATTTTCTTTAGTTCCTATGCGATAATTATGCTTCTAATGACCATTAATGTTTATTTGCAAGGAACACATCATCATGGGACAATGCACGCCAAGCATGGAAAAGTAAGAAAGGGGTCGAATCATCCAAGCTACATGAAGAGCAAAACTTCAAATTAAGAACACCATCTCTCCAAACCTGGGAAGTACATAACACCCTCTTTGTTATTTTGTGTTTTTATTTAATTATTTACTTTGAATACATTGAGGACAATGTATGATTCTAGTTTGGGGGTGGGCTCATTCATGTGCTTCATGTACACATTCATTCGATTTTGGGCAGAAAATTAAAAAAAAAAAAAAAATTGAAAAATGTGAAAAAATCATAAAAAGTGAAAAATTTGAAAAATTTTGTTGATTTATTTATTGCTTATGACATGATTTGAATTGATTTTTGTGCTTTAGTTAGAAAATTGGGCAACATGTGAACTAAATTTTTCTTAACATTCATCCATGTAAGACTTTAATCAAACTTGAGCACATAGCCATTTTCGAATAACAACTTGTGTAGGGAGAGGCTTGATATTTGTGGGGTAAATTTGTGCAATTTGACCATAGAATTGACTTAAAAATCCCAAACCTTAAGTAATTAGATCCCGACCTAAAAATGTAGAACTAAACTGCTCTTGAGCAGTTTGGGGGTGGGAAGGTTAGATTTAGTATGCATCGGTAGATTGAGGATTTGAACTTTTTAATTTTACATCTTTAGTGTAAGGGGTTTCGATCAACGGGTATAAACCATAATAACCAGCATAAAAACAGAAAAATGCTGAAGGTCTTATTCTACTCTTCAAATGCCTTTTTGACTCGAGCAAGTAAGTCTGAGGGGTTCTTTGAACCTGGTACCCTAAAGCCAACTGGTTTGGGAGTTGCCGATCTGAAAGCTCGCTACAGGGGTCAACTAGAAAGCAAGTACGGAGAGTGGACTTACACATAAGACGTTAAAACATCTTTAACTTTTTTGTTTATGCCTTTATGACTCGGGTAATTAAGTCTGAGGGGTTCTTTGAACCTGGTACCCTAAGCTCAACTGAGTTGGGAGCTGCCGACCTGAAGCTCGCTACAGGGGTCATATAGAAAGCAAGTATGAAAAGTATTGCACAAAGATGGTAAAAGACAAGGACATTAAAAGAAAAAGTCGTCCATATGAAGGAAAAATAGAATAAAATGGTATAAGCTTTGTTGATTAAAATTCCTAACACTTTGTTAATTATTCTTGGTCTGTCGTGCATACTTGTCTAGTCCTAACTGCCTTGTGTGGAAAAATGCAATTTATACATGTTTAGAAACCACCTCAATAGGAAAGACCTCGGGATATAAGAGAAAAGCAATAAGGTTGTGATCATCCATGAGAGGGTAAGGAAAATTAAAATAAAATCATTGTTGACCACACGGGATTCGGGCTTACTCTTGCATAAAAAGTCACACATTGTCAAGTTTATTTTTGCATAAGTTTGCGGTTGATTTTGGCTATTCACACACACACAATGAAGTTGAGCATCGGATGAATGAAAATATTTTATGTTGTTCATATTTCTTTGTCTAAAGAGAATCATCAATTTGGATTATTGAAGCGCATGGTAAATAAGTTGACAAAAGCAAAAACATATTTTTTTTATTTTGCCGTTTTACATTTATAGTTTAGTTTTATTTCGTTCGAGGACGAACAATAGTTCTAGTTTGGGGGTGTTGATAAGTGTATTTTATACACTTATTTCTATCCTAAAAGTAGGATTTTATATGTTTGTTTTAGAATATTCGCTATTTATTTTGTGTTATTTGTTTACATTTCAGAAATAATCCCAAAGTCGAGAAAATAAAGGAATTGAAGCGAAAATTGAGCAATTGGATGTACAAAGTGTCAAAGTGAGCAAATCAAGAATTGATGCAGTCAATCAAATGGTTAATTTGAAGAAAAAATCGAATTTGGAAGAAATCAGAAGTTCAGGGGTTAAATTACAACAATCAGAAGTTGGAGGACTTGCTGTGCAATTAAAAGACAGGGACCAAGTTGCAGAATTTAAAAGATAAAAATTGCAGCCGGAATTACAACCGTGCGGCTGCACGGTTGAAAAAGGCGTGCGGTCGCACGGTCAAAAAATTCGGCGACTGAAGTTTACCTGCAGAGTCATGCGACCGCGTGTTTTTGAACCGTGCGGTCGCACGGTAGTCCCGAATGGGCCTCAGCTGGGCTTTTTACGCGGAAATCAGCAGTTTTCTCCTCAATTAACCTAAATCTCGGGAAAAACTATATATACCAGACCAAGGGCACGAGAAAGGGGGTTCCCAATTCATTGAAGAGAGGCCAAAACGCTGTCGAAGTGCCGAGGGATCCATGCCACGCCAAGAACACAATTGAAGAACGAAGATCAAGGGCATGAATAGGGTGACATCTATCCATTCCTTTTGTGATTTATATTCAATTATGTATCTAGGCTAGATTTTCAATGTTAGAATTGTGATGAAGCATTTATTTCCGGATTTTATGTATTGATTATCATTTAATTTCATAATTCATGGGTTTGAGCAATTGATTTATACTTTTTTATCATGCAATTACTTGATCACTAGTTGTATGAATTTAGGTAGTGATTTCTTAAGTTCGAAAGATTGAGATTTCATTAGACTTGTGTCAATTGCCACAAAGTCCGATAGGGGATAGAAATATACCCCTATGCTTTGTGTTATCTGCTATAGTATTCACAAAACTTGTAATGCTTTTCTATACATTTAAATTCGTCATAGAAATATAGTCGGATTGTGTATAGAAATAGGTGTTGATTCTTGTCCGAAAGGGAGTCTTGACAATATTAGGAATATGGATTTTCAAAACCTCGTGAATTATTGTTAGATGTTTAATTTAATGCGTAATTAATGGAATAAATGTGGATTCTCAATTCTAGCATGTTTTTCTCATATTTTCTCTAAATCAAATTTCCTCGTTCTTTCTAGTTTGATTTTAATTCAAAATTCTCAAATTCAAACAATTTCTCTAGTTCCGGTTAAGGTAGTAGTCTAAAATACGATTTAAAACAATCTCTGTGGGAACGATATTCGGACTTAAAATCCACTTTATTACTTGTTCGATACCGTACACTTGCGGTAAGAGTCAAATTTACGCGATCAAGTTTTTGAAATCAAATGTGATTACAGATATACTATTTTTTTTTAGTATTCCTATACATGTCCTAATTATTTTCTGCAATGTATTTCTTTCTTATTCTGAGCATGTTAAAAATGATAACAAGTATATTATCTGTTTCTAGTATCCTCGTATATGTTTTAATAGACTCGAGAGCCACACATTCATTTATATCAGATGCATGCTTTGAAAGACTGAACTTAATAGGAGAAGAAAATGGTAGTGTACTTGAGGTTAGTTTGCCGCTAGGAGAAACCATTGATACCGATAAGATAGTCAAAGCAGTGCGAATAGATTTTGATGGTCAAGTATTGGAAGCAGACCTGAATATTATTCCAAAGAAAGACTTCGATATTATGGATTGGCTTAGCACCAACCGTGCCGCAATTATGTGCCATGAGGAGGAGGTTATTTTTTGCAAAGATGGTGAAGAAGTATTCATATTTTATGGGAAGAAGATTAAGGCACTTCCTCACCTTATTTTGGCTTTACAAGCAGAGAAGCTTCTACCCAAGGACAATTTTCAGGGCTATTTGGTTATTCTTCAGGACAAAAAATCAGAGGAGATTACTCTGGATTCAATGCTAGTAGTATGTGTATACGGTAATCTTTTCCAGATGATCTACCAGGTATCCCGCCTGATAGAAAAGTGGAATTCACCATGGATTTGGTACCAGGAGATGCCCTAGTATCTAAAGCTTTATACCATATGGCACCGAAAGAGTTGCAGAAATTGCAGGTTCAGTTAGAGTAATTGTTGGAGAAGGGTTTTATCATACGAAGTGTATCTCCATGGGGTGCACCTATTTTATTTGTAAAGAATAAGGATGGAAGCATGAGGATGTGTGTCGATTATAGAGAACTGAACAAGCTGACAATAAAGAATAAGTATCCCCTTCCTAAGATAGAAGACTTATTCGATCAGTTGAAAGGTACAGCTATATTCTCAAAGATTGATTTGAGATCTGGCTACCATCAGCTAATGATTAAGCCAGTTGATGTACCAAAGACACCGTTCAAGACACGATATGGGCATTATGAGTTCATAGTGATGCCATTCAGTCACACGAACGCACCCGCAGTATTTATGGATTTGATGAACGGAGTATTTCATCAGTATCTTGATAAATTCATTATTGTTTTTATCGATGACATACTGATTTATTCTAGGGATTCTGAGTAGCATAAAGAACATTTGAGAACTATGCTGGAAATATTGAGGGAAGAAAAGTTGTATGCCAAATTCAAGAAAGTGAATTTTGGTTTGAGAGGGTAGCCTTCTTGATAGCCCAAGTGTAAACTAACCAAGAGGATGGTGAATTGGTTTATAGAACTTTTTCGATAAATAATCTCAAACTTAAAAATCAATAGGTACAAGTATGAACACTTAATTTTGTAAGTAATTTAACTATCAATGTAGTGTGCTATAAATGTGTAAACTTAATTGATAAAGCAAGTATAGCACTTAGAGATAAAGTTGCACACTATAAATTGAAGGAATAAAGTAAGTGTAATGTAAGTAAGTAAAAGGGATAAGAGAATGCAAATGCGATTTATAGAGGTTCAATCAACCAACGTGATCTACGTCCTCTGTTACCTAGCTCTCAATCACGAGCAAGGCTAAATCCACTATATTGGTAACTTATAACAAGGAGTACCAAATCCTTAAGTGGCTTACAACAAGGGCCACTTACCCTTAGGTGACTTACAACAAGGAACACCTACCCTTAAGTGACTTACAACAAGGAGCACTTATCCTTAGGTGACTTACAACAAGGAGCACCTACCCTTAACCAATAATCGAGTTTTCACAAGGCTCTCGAAACCACAAGATATAATGAATTGAATTTACAATTGGAATAACTCTCTTGACAAATGATATACTCAAATTAAGTACCGAGAGATTTATGCTAACACTTCATTAGATAACAATAAATTAAGCTCGAGTGTTGGAGAAAAACTTTGATGTAAATGATAATGAAAAGTTCAAAGCAAACAAACAAAGTTTTTCAAGTAATCTCTTGTTAAATTATTGAATCAAATTAAGTACCAAGAGATTCCACACTTGAATAATTACCAATAAGTTAATCTAAAAGTATTTAGGCAATGGAACTATGATGAATCAAATGGCAATGAAAAATGTACCACAAATAATCAAAGTTCCTTAATTCGAATTTCTCTCTTTTAAAAGATTAAAATAAGTTTAGAACAAAGAGAGACTTACACTTCAATTCCAATATGTGATGTGAAGATGTTGAGGAAGTTTATACAATATAAAACCAAGAATCTTCACAATTTTTTTTTTTCAAAAACTTTGATAAATTTTGATAAAACAAAGTTTGGATCAATCAAAGTATTCTAATAAAGATAGATAAATATAAATGAAGTAAGAACAATGAATTTTTCACAAGAAAGCTTTTTTAAAATCTCCTCTTGGTTGTTAAAAAAATGCAAGAGAAAAGGCTTATTTATAGGTGAAAAACAACCTCTCAGCAACTTTCGGTTGACCAATTCTGGAGTTTCGGTTGAACGAACTATGCATATAGCCATTACACATTTTCAACCGTTGGACTTTCGGTTGATCAAATATAGTTTCGATTGACCAAACTTTCGGTCCACCGGACACTTTCGGTTGACAAAAATGATAGGATTTTGGAAATTGCATTTTACATCAAAATATTTATTTTTCCAAAATCTAATTCATTTTATGGGTCAAAAATACTTTTATGCAATTTAAGTGTCTTGATGCAAAAAAATAAATTTTGAACTCGTTGGATTTCATCGCTAAAGATTGAGAGTGTTATACCTTTACATAGGTTAAATCAACTCTTGAACTTGAACTCTAATCTTGTATGCTTGAATTCTTGATCTTCATGTTATGGTTTCCAACTAGAATCTTGATCTTGAATATCTTCTATTCTTTCTTGATCTTCCTTGCATCTCATGTGTCTGATCATATGATTTATATTTTTGAGAGACGATTTGAACATTGAGTGCTTTGAATATTTATCATTACATGAAACACTTGAAGCACACTTGTTAATAACACAATATATTCTTGTTTTTTATGATCAAAACAATAAGGTTAAGTTAACCATAGGTCAACACTTCTTAGGTCATGTTGTTACAGTTAAAGGCATTGAGGTTGATCCTTCTAAAGTTGAAACTGTAACAAATTGGCCAACACCTGTAAATGTTGGAGATACGAGAAGTTTTCTTGGATTAGCTGGATATTATTGGTGATTAGTAGAAGGATTTTCAAATATAGCAGGTCCTATGGGCTATGATGTAGTTAACTCGGAAGGAAGTTAAGTTTCAGTGGACAAATCTGTGTGAACAAAGCTTCCAGGAACTAAAGAACAGACTTGTCTCAGCACCAGTGCTGACCATACCTATAGCGACCGAAAATTTTCCACGACTTAATTGAAAAGGATTATTTTTTTTTAAATGTGTCGCTACCACTTTTACAACTTATTTTAAAAAACGTGATCGTCTAGCCAATGAAGTAAAATTAATTATTTCAAATTTATCTTATTTCGACTTTCAAATTTTATTCAAAAGTCTCTCATTTTCATTATTTATCTTTAAGTCCAATTTCAATTTTAAGAAGTTTCCAAATGAATCTTTAATGATAAATTTTAGTTCAAACTTTAAATATTTAAATCCAAAATATTTTATCTCCAATTTAAATTCATTCTCGAATTTTAATTATTTTAAAATCCAAATTATCCCAAAATTTTGATCTCAACCAAATTCAAGCCAAACCATTTTCTTCTTGGCCATTTTAGAATCTCAATCACAAATCATTCCCTCCTCAATCATCAACACCAGCTCTAACCTACCATTTCTTACCATTTTTCCCTATATGGACACACCCATGATCACTCCTCTATCCCTTTTAATCAGCCGTCACTAGTAAAGAAACAGTCTTTCGCGTCGGTTATTTAAGAGATTAGGCGTCGGTTTTTGTGGCGACGCGTATGAAGTAGACGCGTAAAGTAAAGACTTTATGCGTCGGTTGTAAAACGACGCGTAAATGCTATCTTTACGCGTCGGTTGTTAATAAACCGACACGTAAAGTTGAAAAAAAAAAAAATTTAGGCGTCGGTTGTAATCCAAAACCGACGCCTACGTAGGCATCGGTAGGCGTCGGTTTTGGATTACAACCGACGCCTAAAGTTTAAACTTTAGGCGTCGGTTTTCTTAAAACCGACGCGTTTTCAATTTATTTTTTTATTTTTTTTGGCACGAAATTCATTTGCCTATAGAGTAAAATACAATGACCCAGGCCACTGCAGGCCATGGCCTGCATTGGCCTGGACGTCACCTGCAATGACCCAGGCCACTGCAGGTCATGGCCTGCAATGACGTAGATGTCACCTACAATGACCTGGACGTCACCTGCAATGATCCAGATAACTGCAGGTCGATCATGACCTGCAATCACCTAAACGTGGACTGAACATTTTCTACATGCACATCATCAAATATGTATATAATCGACATAATTAAAATGATGTTAAATAAATGAGAAATAATTATATTTACAAGATTGTTAATGTCACATGTAATTGAGTAAATAGAAGTTTGAATACACGTCGATTTACACACACCTATCGACGAAGTATTTAGCCCATAAGTTTTGAATTTCAGCAATTTCCTCCGTTGAGTAATACTCTTTAAATGCCTACAAATAATCAAAATGAATTATCAGTTATTTTGTAATAAAATATGAAGGAATAATTAAAAATTATCATGTTCAATAACTTATACCTTTTCCAACGACGGACGCTGAAAGTGTTCAGTGACTATCTCATACATATTTTTCATGACGTAGTAGCCACACTCAGAACCTCCGGGCTGTTGAGGACACTGAAATTTTCACAATGAAAACTAACATTAATAATCACACTAAATAGAATATGAAAATAATTCAAAGATTTGTAATATATTTTAAATATGTGTTTTCATACCTTTATTTTTAGCCACGTTGTATTGGCTCTTGTCCTAATGCCTCCTTGTGTCCAGTATAGTTTGAAAGCCCTAAAATTGAATTAAATTATTCGAACCAGTTACAAAATAAATAAATACAAAAACTAAGATTTCTATAAAAATTTTGGCAGAGTCTCCCCTATAAATTGAACTTATCCAACCTGTAAACAGACGCGTTGCTATTGAATCTATCACAACTTCTCAACAATCAGAACATATATTCATCAAAGTGAAACCACAACTCCACAATCAATTTCACCATAACTCCACAATTATTTCATGAAAATTATCATAACTTACGTATTCAATAGCGGCTTGATATCTAAGTCACGCTTAAATGCACTAACTGAATCCAATAAGTACACCGTACTCTTCTGAGGAGAAATCACTAGAAACATCCAGTGGTTCCTACGTATTATGAACATGTAAATACAAATTCAAACATGTGCGATTCAAATTACAAAAAAAAAAAAAAAAAAAAAATTAACTATTAACAAGAGAGAATGGTCTTACTCCTGAAAATACGGTGCTAGAATGAATTTCTTTGTTTGCATTTCCCTCATGGTCTCGTCCATATAATTTACAACACCATTGGCATTTGTTCTTACCGACACCGACGCAATGTGTGACGGAGACATGAATCCAATTGAATCAATACCGTAATCCTGACATAACTCATGAAGGTACCTAATAATAATGACACCAATAAATAGAGATCGAACAATGATATAAATTGAAGTTGTAATTTGTAAAGTCGAAGGTTTACGCGTCGGTTCACCAGAACCGACGCGTAAACCTCCGGTTCAGGCGTCGGTTCTTCATGAACCGACGCCTGAACCGGGTTTAGGCGTCGGTTCTCGACGAACCGACGCCTAAACCCTTTTTTTTCGTGTTTTTCTACTAGTGCGTTCAACTTAAATTATTCCTAAATCCCTCTCAATTTTTCAGTTCCTTGCTGACTTACCAAAGTTTAATTCATACACCAGCCTTTAACTCCTCTCCTCTCACCACCCTCATCACTCACACGCCATAACTGATCAGCACCCCTAATCTTTCCCTCAATCCCCCATTCAGCCAATATTTCTCTACATATTCCCTCAACATTCCTAAACCAAAGGCTGCCACACATTAACCAAAATTATATAATCCTCTCTCCCCAGCTTCATTCACGTACCCAAAGAAACTACTGCAAGGTATCTCCTTTCTTCTTCCATTTGTCATTATCACACAGCAAAAAACCACCATCACAACCGAACCACACACATTGCGTCTCAACCAGTTAACAACCAAAGTCACTGCCCAAAATTCCAACCACCACTTCAATCACCTTCAGAACCAGAACTTCATCCAAGTCTCGAAGGAGCACTACAATCTGTAATATCGAACCACCACAGCCACTGCATTCAATCAATCCAACCACCATTCGACCATGAACCAAACCAACCACCATATCACCACAGACACTGCCCAACCGCAACCTCCATCACCTGCATCAATCCAACATCTCACTATCCATACCCAAATTGAACATCAACCATATAACCACCACTCGACCGCCCCTGCTCCAATCCCCAACCAAATCAAATCAAAAAAAATCCCAAATATCAAAACCCAAAACAAACCCAAAAACCAAAAGAGTCGTGTTAACCCATAACTTACCTCAATAATGGCCGGAGTTATTCACCGGAAAGCCATGAATCCAAGCATTCAGCCTCGGTTTGGTCTTAGTTTTCACACCAAAATTTTCCCACAGTCACACCACATCGCCCCACTCCTACCGTCGCCATATGCCGGCGGAGCTACGGCCGGCTGAACCGCCAGAGGCGCCGAAGGCCGGAGGAAGGGGCGAAACCCCTTCCGTCGCTCTCTGTTACTCTCTCTCTCTCGGACCGATTATAGAGAGAGAGAGATGAGATATATATATATATATATATATATATTTTTTATATATTTTATATTTTTAAAAGTTTATCTTTTGGTCCCCCTCCTTTTTAAAATGTATCAAGTCAGCCCTTAAAACGTTTATTAAGAGTTTTGTTTTAGCCCAAAGTTTCAAATTAGTCTATTTTGGCCCAAGAGTTCTGCTTAAATACAATTTGTCCAGTACTTTCGGAGTTTGTCATTTTCAGCCCACTAATTTTCGAAAAAGCCCACTTTATCCCCTACATTTTTAAAATCCATGCTTTCTTTAAAATTTCAATTTAACCCCAAGTTTTATTTTGTCACTTTAATAATTCGAAATACTAAATTAAATTAATTTTCTTTTGGCTAGACGATACACTTGGTGATTTAGAAGATTGACGTGATATTGTTACTCTACTTTCAAACTCGCGATTTAAGGGAGACTTGCCCCCACTAATTAGTTTAAATTATAATTTACGTGTCTTATGTGAAATTATGTGATTTATATGCTTTGATGCATGAGACGAGAAAAGAATATCTCTTACGAGATAAGATGAGAAATGATGTTATGCATAACTTACTTGCTTAAATGCATGAGACGAGACTACCCACACCCTATGATTTTTAAAGAGCCTTTGATTTTATTAAAATAGCCTATGATGATGATGATGTCACTATATGATTTCATAAGTATATGTTATATTATTTTGTAAATTAATTATTGGCGATGAGTCTACTGAGTATTTCTTTCGAAATGCTCATTCCATTTTTAACAGTTTTTACAAATCTCGGAGATGGCAGCGAATGAATGGGCAGCGTTGACAAAATCAAATAAATGATATTATTAGACAATTTTATGAATGTTACTCGTTAAATTATTTATCGTCAATTTCATTTAAATAATTGAGACACAAGTTTTATGAATGAATTGTTCTATATTTAAATTAATCAAATTTCCGCTGAAGGTTTCAAATAATGAATGTGACGTTTTGAATTAAATTTATTTTCCGTAATAAAGTAAATTTTAAAGGACGAAGTGGCGTCTCGGGCTTCGCGGAATTCGGGGCGTTACAGCGTGGTATCAGAGCAGGTCTACGTTTCTCTAGACTTACAAAAAAAAAAAAAAAATTTAAAAGAGAATTTTTCAAAAATAATAATAAATAATTTTTTGACGACTTTGCCACTATCATCTTTCGCTCCGCTAACTCCGAAGGTAAATGATTTTTTATGAAGTTTATTTATTTTAATTTTGGATGCATGAGAAATGAAAGTTGTGAGATTTAGACGAGAAAGAATGAGAAAGATTTCTTATCTGAAATAAGAAAGAAAGAAAGAAAGAAAGGAAGGAAGAAAATGAGAGAGTGTTTGACTTTACGGAGTAACAACTTCCATTGTCTCAGACACAGATCCAAGGTTTACTTCTAGATTCTAGAAGAGCTTGCATATTGCAATGGGTACTAAATTAAATTTTAGTACTACATGGCATCCCCATATAGACGGGCAGTCTGAACGCACTATTCAGACACTGGAGGATATGCTTAGAGCTTGTGTACTAGACTTAAGTGGTAGTTGGGAGACTTGTCTACCATTGGTGGATTTTGTCTACAACAATAGTTTTCAGGCTACTATTGGTATAGCACCATATGAAGCACTCTATGAATGACGATATCGATCACCACTTTACTGGGATGAAGTTGGTGAGAAGAAATTATTGGGGCTAGAATTAATCGAAAGAACAGTTGAAGCTATTGAGAAGATTAGGCTGGGAATTAAGACCACGCAGGATAGACAGAAAAGTTATGCAGATCAGAGAAGGAAAGACTTGAAATTTCAGGTTGGAGAGAGTATTTTTTTAGGGTAGCCCCAATGAAAGGTACTTTTCGTTCTGGGAAAAGAGGAAAGTTCAAACCTCGATTTATCGGACCGTTTGAGATATTAGAGCAAGTAGGGAACGTGGCTTATCATCTGACTTTGCTACTAGAACTTGTAGCTTTTCATAATGTTTTTCATGTTTCCCTATTGAGAAAGTATGTTCACGACCCTAGTCATGTGGTGAATTATCAGTCAATTACAGTTCAGGAAGATTTATCTTATGAAGAATCACCTATGTGCATAGCAGAGAGAAAAGTCTGTGTCTCAAAAAACAACGGGATACCTTTAGTCAAAGTCATGTGGGGTAGACACAATAATGTTGAGGCTATTGGGAAAAGGAAGAAGAGATTTTAACCAAGTATCTGGACATCACAGATCAAGCAAGTTTAATTTCAAAGACAAATTAATTTTAAGGGGGTAAGGTTGTAGCGACCGAGAATTTTCTGATTAAATATTAAACAAATATTTTTTTTCTAAAAATGTGTCGTTAAGATTTTATCCATTTTTAAAAAAAAAATTAATTACGTCATCTAGCCATGTTATGTATTTTGAGCCAATAAACATTATTTTTAGTCCAAATCGATTTTAAGTCCAAAAATTCATTATTTAATTTTAAAAATAAATCAAATTTTACTTCAATTTAAATTCCAGTTTATCTTGTATTCAAATTTGAAACATTTGAGTTCATTGATCTATTAAATTTCAAATTTGATTTCCCCATTTATCTTGGGAAATTAAGATTACTACTATATCCCATTTTATTCTCACCCACGTCTATCTACAATAAGTTCCCTACGATTACCACAACACTTTGCATAACCCACCATTATAATTCCACCTTCACTTCCTCTATCCACCCACGACACAACATCAAAAAATTCAGGTATAATTTTCAAGAAATTATGTTTTTGATTCTCTCCATAGCCGAACCTCCACTGCCGAGCCTCAAACATCCACCAATCTGCATCTTCACACTAATAGATAATTTCTATCATACACCATAGCCGAGTCACCAATCCTACTGCCCAAAACATTGAATTTTCCACAGACGACATTCACAACTTGCCAACTTGAAAATCACCACTGCCATTAAACCAAAATGCTGCCCCATTTTCACGACCACAACCAGCGTCCGCTATACGCACCACCGTAACCAACACCGGCCCTTCACCTCGATCGCACAACCACTGTGCACACACTTCTCCAAATTCCAATCAAATCCGGAATGAAACCCAGAAATTTACCAAAAAACCAAATTACTTGCCTCGACTGAGTAATAGCCGGTAACCGCCGCTCAAAAAATCTTAAACCTAAACCTTGGTGACCCTCAATTAAGCACCCAAACATAGCCCATAAATCCATATTTTTCCACACACCCATGTTCACCCCTTCGCCGCCCTATCTCGGCGGTGTTATCGCAGGCTTAGCAGCCGGTAGTGCGAACTGGAGAGGACTCCGTCGCAGCCCTCTCCCTCTTTTCTCCTCTGTTGACCGACACATACACACACAAAGAGAGAGAGAGAGAGAGAGAGAGATTGCTTTTTTGATATATAAAAGTTTGATTTTTGTAAATTGATCTTTCAATCGCCAAGTTTTTAAAAGTTTTATTTTAATCCTTGCATTGTTTAAAATGTTTTAAGTTCATCCTTTAGTTTTAAAATTCATTACTTCAGTCCCCAAATTACTTTCAAGCAATGTTTGATTTTAGTGCCTAAGCTTTTGGAAAACAAAAATTTGTCAAACCTCTTAATTTCTGAAATCCTGTTTTATTCCCGAAATTTCAAAGTCAATTATTTTAGATTTTAAGCTTAATTCCTAAGCCCTATTAATTTTATTTTATAAAAACTTTAGAATTTCAAAAGGATTAATTTAAGTTTTATTTTTCTATTTGGCTAGATGAAGCTACGGAGACTTAAAGGATTGAAATCAATACATTTCCGCCAAATTTTTCACTCGTTAAGATTAAGGTAGACTCGCCTCTATTAATTGATTTATATTTTAATTGCATGTAAATGTGTACTTCACGTGACTTATGTGCATTTATTGCATAAGACGAGACGAGAATTTATATTTCTTATAAAATATTTGATGTTATGAGTATGCCATAACTTATATGCATATTATTGCATGAGATGAGACGGGATTATGATTTTGTTATGCTTGACATAACTTATATGCTTTAATGCATGAGACGAGACTGCTCATACCCTATGTTACGAAAGCCTATGTTTATGATGAAGGTGTCACTGTATGATTTGCATGTTTATGTGTTCAATTTTGATGTAAATTAATTAATAGGTGATGAGTCCACTGAGTATTTCAATTAAATGCTCATTCCTTTTTTTACAAAATTGCAGATGTCGAAGATGGTGACGATTGATGGACGACATGTGGCATTAACAATAGAACAATTAGATTTTATTATTATTCTAGTTGAGTATTTATGGTTGAGAATTTATGAGGTTGCCAAAATTTTTCTTTATTTGACATTACTTAACAATTTTATTTAAACAGTTGTGAGAATAACGAATTTTATCAGCTTTTGGACTATTTAATAAAATCTTGCCAAATTAAAAGTTTTATTATTCTTCCGCAAAAATATTATTTCAAAATTACACGAGAATATGACGTGATGAACCGGGTATTTAGAATTCGGGGCATCACATCTATCCCCCATAACCAAACAACTTCATCCTTATCTCCAACAATCTTTGCAAATTCTATCCCTCATAATCCTTCATCCTTATCTCTAATGATCTCTGCAAATTCTATCCATCATCATCCTTCATCCTTATCTCTAACGATCTCTGCAAATTCTATCCCTCATCATCCTTCACCCTTATCTCCAACTACTTCAGATATGCTTATCTCTCCTACCTACTAGACGCACCAATCTCCATACCCCTATCACAAAAAATGATTCCTTGTCCACCTCATCTCAAGCATCTCAACCATCAAATTCAATATCTACTGATAAGCTTCATCCAACAAACGCTTATCCCAACTACTTCAAGAAACACCTATCATTTCATCTCTATCTCTACCGCACCGAGATACTAGTCCACCAAATCCAATCGCTCACAAATCACACCAACCCATCCCCCCTCCATCACACTCGTCCACTCCCCATTCACAATCCTCTCATAAAAATACTCACCACATGATCACTCAAAGTAAAAAACAACCAGACACAGACTTTGTCAAGCTCTCTTGTAGTACTTCTAATTCATCCTCTCATTCTTGTGAACCCACGACCATGAAACAAACCTTGCAAGATCCTAACTGCCATAAAGCAATGGTGAATGAGTACAATGCTTTCTTACACAATTCCATGTGGACTCTTGTTCCTCATCAATCTTCTCATAATCTCGTGGGATTCAAGTGGGTGTTCCGACTAAAATGAAAGCAGATGGATCTATTGAAAAATATAAAGCCAGGTTAGTTGCAAAATGGTTTCACCAATGACCTGGCTTAGATTACAAGGAAATTAACTTTCAGCCCCGTTGTAAAATCGTCTACAATCTGAGTCATCCTAACCTTGGATGTGACAAACAATTAGCCTCTTCGTCAGCTGGATGTGAACAATGCCTTTTTGCATGGTTCACTTTCAGAGGATGTGTTCATGCAGAACCAACCAGGATCCATCCACCATGATTATCCTGACCATGTTTTCCAACTCCAGAAATTACTATATGGCCTTAAATAGGCACCAAGAGTATGGTACACTGCCTTGAAAACTTCTCTCCTTGAATTTGGTTTTACTAATTCCCGCTCCGACTCTTCTCTCTTCTTTCTTCATCATCGGGTTGCCCAAATTTTCTTTTTAGTTTATGTAGATGGCATAGTCCTCACGGGAAATAACTCATCTATTCTCAACACCTTCATCACTTTTCTTGCCAAAAAATTGTCTCCCAAAGACCTTGGTCCCTTATCATATATATTGCTTGGGCATAGAGGTCATTCATCACTCTGATGGCCTATTTCTATCCCAACGAAAGTACATCTCTGACCTTCTTCATCGTGCCAAACTTTCATCTTCCAAAGAAGTTGTGAGTACCATGTCACCCTCTCATATTCCTCCTTACTAAGGGTGAGCCATTGTCAATGCCAAGTGAATATTGATCTATTATTGCGGGGCTACAATATCTCTCCTTCACTAGACCATGCATATCATTCACTATGAACAAATTGTCATAGTTTATGCACTCACCAACTTCTTTACATTGGTTTTCCTCCAAACGGCTACTCAGATACCTAAAAGGCACTCTTGATCATGGCCTCTTGTTCAACAAAAACTCCCCTCTCTCTCTTCATGCATTTTCTAACCCTGAATAGGGTGGCAACATCACAGACTGGACGTCCACTGGTGCATATATTATTTTCCTTGGAAGCAATCCCATCTCGTGGAGCTCGAAAAAGAAATCCACGGTTGCTTGGTCCTCCATTAAGGCCGAGTATCGCTCCATTGCCTCCACTACTGCTAAACTACGCTAGCTTAAATCCCTCCTAGGCAAGATTGGCATCACTACTCCCAACATCCCTGTCATCTATTGTGATAACATCGGTGCAACGTACTTAAGTGCTAATTCGGTTTTCCATTCCAGGATGAAGCATATTGCACTTGACTTTCATTTTGTCTGAGAACAGGTTCAAGCAGGTCAGCTTCGTGTCTCACATGTTTCTTCCTCGGACCAGCTCGCAGATGCATTGACAAAATTGTTACCCGGGTCAACACTTGCTTCAATTCGACACAAGATCGATGTCCTAGTGTCTTCCATCTTGAGGGGCGTATTGGGAATTAAATAATTTTATGTGTTTTTATGATTTAATTACATGTAAATATTTCTTTAGTTAGGCTATTATCCTAATCTTGTGTATTCAAATATGTAGTTTTAATTGTTGTAATCCTTATCTTTATGTTTCTAGGCTACATGTATAAATACAAGTTTATCAATGAAACAGTTAAAGTTTTCTCCACAATTATATTTTTCTTTCTCTATAAAACTCTCCCTATGGCCAATGTAAAGATTTTGTTCTTGACTATACTACTGCACAATGGAAGGAGTGGGATGTTAATCTGCTGTCCGAGGTTGTTAATCATGATACTATCCAGGAAGTTATTACTATACAACTAAACAGCGATGAAGACCAAATATTCTAGAAAATCACTCCTAATGGGGATTTTAATGTCAAGACCTGTCTTGAACAAAGAAGAGAAAGAAGGGTTATGCAACTTCCTCATAAGTATATTTGGAACAAATGGCTCCCACCTAAAATATAGTTATGTTCATTGGAAGATTATGGGATAATAGAATCTTTGTTGATAAAGTTATCCAAAAAGGATGTAATATTCAGCTGTTCTCTAAGTGTCGATGCTGTAATAATGAAGAGACCATCAACTATGTATTCTGTCAGGGTGAATTTGCTAAGGAGATCTGGAAGAGAATAAGTTTCAAAAGCAAGGTTGTTTTAAATACGGATGGCGATCCCAGATTTATTATCAAATCTTGGATATCACAGACCAAAACTAAACCTTGAGATCTTATATCATTGGTCCACTCATAACTCTATGGTTTACATGGATTGAAAGAAATAACTCCAGATATAATGATAAGCAAATGCAATTGACCAGTATCATTAATCGGGTGCAGTACTTGGTTAACATTCTTAACTTGGCTGGAAATCCTTCTAAGCAGATAAAATTCAAGGAAGTTAAAACTATTAAGTGGAGCAAACTTATGGAAGGCTGGATGAAGCTTAATACCGATGGTGCTCTTAAACATGACAAACAAGCTGCTGGTGGAGGTGTAATTCGTAACCATACGGGAGAATTTATCTTGGGATATTATGAATTTTATGGGCAAATCAATATCCTTGAAGCAGAAATCAGAGCTTTGGACAAAGGTTTACAAATATGTATTGATCAAGCATTTAAGAAAATCTGGATTGAGACGGATTCAATGGCAGTGTATTGCTTATGTACGTCCAACAGCAAAGGATCTTGGCATATTCATTACAGTGTTGATTCCATTAAAAAGAATATTCTACGTGCTGAGATAAAAAATTCTCACATATGGAGAGAAGGTAATGGTGTAGCCGATTGGTTCACATCTTTAGGTCACTAAGGGAAGTGCTTTAATCTGATTTTTAATGATGACATCGAAGGGCTGATGAAAGGAATCCTCAGGCTTGATAAATCTGGAATTCCTTCGCTTAGAATTGTTTACAGATAGGAGTTATTTCTGATGATGGGTAGGAAAAGGCAGCTGGATAGGAAGAGAAACGCTGTTGCTGGGGCATATTTGATGGGCTTATTGTTAGGAATTTCTTGATCAATCATGTATTGTCTCTTTGCCACACTACATAGTGTCATGTTTGTTTGTGAAGTTGTAAGGGAATTAGTTACTCCTTATTTACATTGTCTTGTGCTTGCATAATTTGTAATGTGTTAATATGGAGTAGTACTCCATCTCCATATTAGCACTATGGCATCATTCTAGATGGTTTTAGCTTACTCATCATTATTGTAACTAGACATCCTTCTTGGAGGTTAGGCATTCTGTCCCCCTCCTTTTAGGTGTAATTTTGATTTTATTCAATAAAATGGTAGGGACATCCTAACCCCACCAAAGGGGTAGAGATGGAGGCATGTGTGTGGTCCAATATTTGAATGAATGTTGCAAATTAAACAACATTTTTTTAATATTATGTAATGCCCAGATTGATCCCGAGTCGACTCTGAATTGACCCTTGACCCAGTCTATTGGCCAGGTCGATGACCGGGCGGGTTGAAAACATTGCTTTATTCATATTATTACGTTAATTGATGACCTGTCAATTGTTTAACAAAAATTATATGATCTATTTGTTAAAATCTGTAATATATATTCTATATATTTTAGTTATTTAAGTTTATAGTAAAAAATAGATAACAAATATAATCAGTAAATAAATAAAAATAATGTCAAAATGATGAATAAATTGATCGAAGTCTTAAGTTTTAAAAATTAACACGACTTAAATGAATATAATTCGAAAACTCATATATTTATTATCTTTTTTAATTTGATAAGAAAAAGAACTCGTATTGAAAATAATCATCTATGACTAAATTGAATTTAGTTAACAAATTATTGATGGTCTTATAGGATTTAGATGATATAATTTATAATGAATGGGATATTGAAGAAAAATAAAAAAATTATAAAATAAAACTTTTACCTTTGATCTGTGATATTTTTTTTTTTTAATTTTTTTTTTTGTACCAAAAAATGCATCACCAATCTGCATTGATATTTGGTACATCTGACAAAAGACTAAACAGTTTCTTACATTCGAATAGAACTTCTATAGAGGAGATAGCATAAGAGGCGTGAAATTTCCACAAGGGATTATGGCCGTCGAGTTCACGTTTGTGATCAAGATTGGCAGCCCCAACTTCTAACCCAACTAGTTAAAGTGGCTACATTCGTGTTTATGTCTTCAATACAGTCTCTTCTCAACGCCACAACAGTTTCTTATGGATAACTCTCTTTGACCTCCTCCATCAACACTTGAAAGATTTTGCATTCGATATTGTTTGTAAGTTTCTGCCCTGTATAACCCCTCTTTGTCAATCTTTCGTACAACACAGAGTTTTCAGTTTGAAGCACGACTACATGTTCGAACCAATGCTAAGGAAAGAAGTCACCTCCATGGTAATCCAAAATTTTTCCACCTTCCATCAAATCCTCGAGATCATCACATACGAGATCTCCATTGATGAGATAACAGTCGAACTCATCCCAGTCGTCATAGAGGTTCTTCTCCTTGACCAAATCTCTGATATTTATATGGCGTAGTTGGATAGACTCCGCCAGAGCTGTCGCCATCGTGGTCTTACTAGTTTCAGGCATTCCTGTTATCAATATATTTGGCTTCTCCCTATTCTTCCTGCCGCCTCCGCCATTTTGCAACATCTGCCTCTGCTATTCTTCTCCGTATTCTTTAATTTGGCCTTTACCTTTGATCTTTAAGACAATATTATGGACAATATGTTTATTTTTTGCTCTCATTTGTTATCTTGGACTAAACTTCTCAATGAATTAAATACATTAAAAAATAACATATTGATGTCATGAATAACATAGTGCGGATGCCAATGGTAATGTCATTAATGGCATATGTACCATAATATTTGCCAAAATATTTAACACGATATTTTTTTTCAAAAATTAATTTTGGCAGGAAAATATGTGCAGATTTGGTAACGGCTATTTTACTTTAACATATACTAGTCGTCCACCCATGCGATGCACGGAATATATAATTTTTAAATCATAATTTTGAAAATATCTTGATTATACAATCATATCAAATAAAAATCATGATTTAAATAAAATTTCAATACAAAATGTTATTGAGTTTGAAACTTTAAAAAAGACAAAACGAATAAAAATAAAAAAATGCTACATGTACACTAAGTATACTGCGTCACTCAAAATTTGGCACTTAATTATAAATTTTATAAAAAATTTCTTTTGACTTTTATTTAGTTTTTTCTCTTAAAATTTTCCCACCTCGTCACTTATTTCCTTTTTAATATATTATATAATTTTTTATTAACTATTTTTTTAATGTGTTTCTTACATATATTTTATTTGAAATCCAATATCTTAATTAATATATCTTATTTTTCCTTGTTTTCTAAACATGTCAATTTTTGTCAAAATGATTAAGCCTTCGTTTGTAATACTGTTTGGTTTATAAACCAATTTATTTATGATTTTGTGGTAAAACGTAGTGGTTGAAAATTGGAGAGAGAAAATATATGTGACTAAAAAGTTGATAGAAAATAATTAATTATTTTTGTAACATGCATATTGAAGAGCCTACTCATTTATTGACATATTAGGAAGTAAAATTTCAATAATTTTATTTATTTATTTTCAAAATATATTAATTCAATTTTTCATTTCCAACTTAACAAATTTATATAACTTATATTTATTTATTTTAAAATATATTAATCCAATTTTTTTCATTTTCAATATAAAAAATTTACATAGATATGATATGACATTTTCCTTTTAATATATTTTAATTTTTAATTAACTTTATTTTTTTAATATTTTGCTTACATATATTTTAATTGAAATCCAATATATTAATTAATATATTTTATTTTTCCTTTTTTTTAAACATACTATTTTTTTGTCAAAATGATGATTTTCTATCAATTTATTAGTGGTGGTAAAAGTTGATAGCAAATAATTAATTATTTTTGTAATATGCTTATTGAAGAACCTACTCATTTATTGACATACTAGGAAGTAAAACCTCATTGATTTTATTTAATTATTTTCCAAATATATTAATTCCAATTTTTTATTACTTAGCAAATTTATATAGCATGTAGTTATTTATTTTCAAATATATTCATCCAAAATTTTCATTTTCAATATAACACATTTACATAGATATGACATTTATTTATACTCAAATATATTAATACAATTTTTTTCATTTTCTACATAACACATTTACATATATATGACGTTTATTTATGTTCAAATATATTAATCTAATTTTTTTTATTTCTAATTTAATACATTTACACATAGATATAGAAGTTGAAGTGAGGAGAAGTGTCATTAAATTTAAATTTCCCTCCAAAATGACTCCCTCTCCTGACTTCTACTTTTATATAAAGAACTAGTTAATCACCCGTGCGATGCACGGGAAGAAACGTTTGGATAAAGATAATTCAATATGAAATTAGATAAATCCTTTTCATAAAATAAATAAATTTCGCAAATAAGAGATAATATCATCATTTATTGATTTCATATGATTACAAATTCTGGAATACTTCTTTGTACACAACGTTGTTTGTTGATTTTGTTGTTCTTCCTTTCTTATCATAAATCAATATCTTTAATCTGGAATGATTTGTCACCCTAGAATCGCAACATAAAGTTATCCATGTGTAAGCACCAGTCGTTTAAGAAGAAATCCCATATGCACGAATGATTGTCCCTGACTCTTATTGATAGTCATGACATATGACACCATCAATAGAAATTGTCTTCTTTGAAATCTAATAAGTATCCTAGAATCAGAAGGGTTCAACGATAAAATTGGAATAAAGAACTTGTGTCTTGCATTGATGCCAGAAAAAATTTGACCTTCTAGAACATGGTCGCCAAGTTTTGTAACTATCAACCTTGTTCAATTACTCAATCCCTGTGTATGATCAATATTTCTCAGAAAGAACTTGTGTCCTCACTTATCTGTTGCAAAGGTCCACCACATGGCGCAATAGTGATATCCATGTGTCTAGTAGTGTGTCAAAATCCACCGACAATCAATTCGGCAATTTCATCGACAATAGAAAATCATATTGGCAATCATTGGTCGCCCACCAACCAATAAGTATAAGTCTTAAATTTGAAGTGTTTCCTCAATCATCTTTTCTCAAACCGACCTAAATTGCCTTAACAATTTGTTGTATTTGTCTAGCATATTCTTCAAATCAGAAACTATTAAATCATGCAACATAGAATCGCATGATTCACTTGTACCCGGGGACATTAAAAGATATAAATTAAATTTTAGAATATCACAACAAAATTATCCGTAAATAATATAAATATAAAAGCAATAAATACATAATACGTATCTCACGACCTTTTTTCTGCTTTCAACCTCATTCACATTGTCAACAATGTAAAGCGAGCAAATTGCAGAGCTGAACCGTCATCAGGAAATAGACTCTCAATCTTATGGAAATTTTGATCGTGTAATCTGAAGAGGGGAGGCCCTCTACCATCATTTAGCTCATTATCTATTCCCTCATAGCTGTGAATGAAAACAACATATTATATGTCTGAATGTTCTCAATGGAATTTTTAATCCTGTCTCCCTGTCATATAACAAATCTTTCAAAATTAGAGGACGATCTTCCATAAGAGAAATATTCACTTTCTCTTGTATACAACAAAGTAGGGGTGAACAAATAAACCGCAAAATCGAATTAAATTGCAACAAATGGTTTGGTTTGTAGAAATTCAAAACCACCTTAAACAATTTGGTTTAGGTTTCAATTGTCAAAATCGCGATTTCAAACAGCCAATCCGCCAAATTTTGAAAAATAAAAATAAAGACAAATGTTAATTTTAAAAAAAAAAATCAATATACTTTTTATTGTCAACAAATCAAAATTGAGGAGACATAGATTAATTTGTTCAAATCTACAATTATTTGGAAATAATTTTTCCTCCTACAATTCATTATCATCATCCAAGATATTTTCTTAAAATAAGATTTTTAATATAAGAGCTAATGATAGTTTACTTCTATATAATGAGTTTGTTTGTCAACATGGATTGATTCACAACAAAGCACTCAATTAGAAACTTAATACTATTTTTGAGCTAGTTTCAACTCGAAATTTTAGATGAATATGTGTCTTTGAGCTCGCTTTGAAATATACTAATTTATTCATCGGCAATCCGTGGTTTCAAACTGCACCAAATCGCAAAAAATAGTTTGATTTTATTTTGTTTAAAAAATGAAATGGTTTAGTTTGGCTTGGGAAAATTCCAAACCGTTTTAAATGCTTCGGTTTGAAATATTAATAAAAATCGTGTTCACCCCACAAATGAGAACTTCGAATTACGACATGTTTTATAATGCTTATTCACTCTCTCCTCGCACCAACAATTTGCTTTGCAAAATAAATATTTAAATATAGGATCTCCAATGTCCATGTAATCTGAACAATCAAACAATAGATGAAAAAGTTAAATAATATAGATCATGCTATAAAAAATAAGAATTATTGTTTTGACCATTGACAATGAAAAACAACACGTATAAGAAACGAATTCGATAATCATAAAAAAAGAAAAAAACTAAAATTGTGATTGACAAAGATGCATCAAATTCATGGTATTATAAGTTTTTGCAATTTTTATACAACGTAATTATTTTTTGATGAAAATTATAATATAATATCGATCATCTCAATTATCAGTTAAGAAAATTGGGAGACAATTTACTTATTGTTGTAAAAATTTAAGAATCATAAATATTGAATTAAAAGTATGATTATTTAAAACAAAATTTAATACAAATTGATTAAATATTCGATATAAATATAAATGAAAATTCGATATTAGATTTGTATGACAGAACGAAATTATTCATCCATAAGATTGATACCAATAAAATATCACAATTATTGAAAAAAATTATTTACGTATTAAATGTAACTTTCTATAAAAATACTAATTAAGTTAATAGAACGCAATACAAAGGAGTTCAAATTTTTAAATGTACTAAATAATTAAAAAAATAAAATTATTTATAAAAAGTTTTATACAATAAGATTTATTTAGTATTAGATGCATGATACAATTTCGATATAATTTTGAACTGAAAATTTTGCATTAAATTTGTATGACTGCACACAAATACTTATATGCAAAATTCAAAACATTAAAAGATAAAAAAAAAATTATGAAAAGAGAGGTTTAAATACAAATAATCAAATATAAATAAGTAAAAAAAAAATCTCCATAAAAATATTTAAGTGGAAGTAGCAGTAGCAGTGTGAACACAATAAAAGTTGAGTTTTGATCTTTGGAGTGTGAAAGCAATAAAAGTTGAGTGTGAAAATAAATGAAATATATAATATATAATATTGTATTAAAAAAATCACAAAAAGTTGTGTCAAATTGGCGGGAAATTCTCCTCCTTTAATATTAAGTAAGATATAAAGATAAAGATTAAAATTAAGATTAAGAATATTAAGATTAAGTTTAAAATTAATATATTAAGATTAAGATACAGATCTATTAAGAATTAATAAAAAATTAATATATTAAGATTAAGATAATTTTAATATTTAAATAAAATTCCATACCAACAAATTGTTTTACCATTTTTACAAGGAGACGGGCCATGAATTAAGTGCTTTAGCGTGTGTACCGCAAACATATTAATTCGATTTTTGGATTTAATGTTCAATTTTCTTTTCAAAAAGTTTTCGGACTACAAAATTGGGCTAAGATGTATTATACATGTGGAAGACTCAACTTACATTTTCTCCTTAGAACTGACAAAATTCTTTTTATATATTTTTCTTCATCATATTCTTCGTGAAAAGAGATGTAAGTTAGACTTTTTTTGGGTATATTTTTGTTTTTTAAACATTAATTATTAATTTCAAATATTTTCCTAAAAAATTAATCATTATTTTAATAAATATTGTTACATGAATTTGTTTTAGTTCTTCCAGTAGACAATTTCTTTATTCATTTTATTACATTATTATTTTAAAATTTTAATAAAAATTGATGACCAAACAATTTTTTAATAAAAATTATACGAACTATTTGTTAAAATCTGTAATATATATTCTGCTTATTGTAGTTATTTAAGTTTATAATAAAAAATAGACAATCAACATAATTATTAAATAAATAAAAATAATGTCAAAATGATTAATAAATTAATCGAATTTTTAAGTTGTAAAAATTAACACAACTTAATTGAATTTACTTCGAAAACACGTATATTTATTATTATTTTTTAATTCGATAAGAAAAAAACTCGAACTAAATTGAATTTAGTTAACAAATCATTGATAGTTTTGTAAGACTTGAATGTTATAATTTAGAATGAATGAGATATTGAAGAAAAGTAAAAAAAAAAATATATATATAAATAAAACTTTTACCTTTGATCGTTGAGACATTTTTACGCACAATATATTTAGTATTTGCTCTCACTTGTACGTTTGAATTAAACTTCTCACTAAATTTTCGATGTGACATCCATATTACATATTTTTCAAATTCGAAATAACACAATAATTATCAAAAAATAATAATTATTATAAAAAAAATAGTTATACATTAAAAAATAACATATTAATGTCTTTAATAGCATAGCTTGGATACCAAAGCTAATGTCAGTACTAGCACATGTACCATAATATTTGCTAAAATATTAATTACAATATTTTTATTGCAAAAATTTCCAAATTTATAAAGTTATTTTGACGGGAAACTATATATGTGCGGATTTTGTGTGTGTGTGTGTGTGTGTGTGTATTATCAGTTTTATTATTTTGAAATAGAGGAATTAGACTAATTTCTATATGAGGTACGGTGAAGCAGATCAACTAAGTTAAATTAAGATTAGTCCTTATAATTATTTTAGTAATTAAGTATTTACAGCGAAAGAGCACATCCTATGAAGGATATGGTTTGTTAGATGTGTTGGGATTTTGACCCCAAACAAACCTCGGGGGCGATGATGAAACATCGGGTCGGTTTTTTGCTTCGTAGGCCTTCGGCCCATGATCGAAGTATTTTATGCCCCAATTAAACCACAATATGCGTAACCCAAGAGTGAACAGGTTAGGAACTTTGCCACCCTATCTTGAGGTGTTAATTGGGTCATTGGCCCTGTTGCTCGATAGGTGGATCCGATTGGCGGCCCGGGTTTTTTAATTAGGCTCTCGACCCATTCCCTAATTAAAACCTAAACCTAAACCTACGTATCCTATATATCTACTCCCTCACTCTCATAACTCACGACACACTCCAAAAAAGCCGCTCTCTCGCTCTCTCTTCGTGATCCGGCAGTGCTTGGTTTTTCTCTTCTCTGTGAACTTGGTAACCCTGCGACCTTGCTCCATATTCTTGGCCTCCGGTTTGCTGCCTCCTTCGTGGTGGGCTGCTCCTTTCACCTACAATCTCCGTGTTCTGTTCTTTTGTCTGCATCGTACCTTGGTGCGTCCGGTTCTAGGCCTCTGTTTGGTACGTTTTCTTGCTGAAAACTTGTGGGTTGCGGGTTTCCTCAGAGTGTGATCTTCCCTGCTTCGTGTGGTGTTGCCGATTGTGGTTATTGGGGCGATTTCTGAGCCCTCGGTTCTAGTCACACGATTGTGGCATTATCAAGTTGTTAGGGAGTTTCTCTTATTCTTGATTCTTGTAAATCTTATAATTCCAATTAATTGTCATATATTGAGAATAACTTGTTACTTTGTGATTGTGCAAGGGTGAATTCTCCAAAAAAGTGGTATCAGAGCCGAGTCTGATTGATCGGCTGATTCGTGACATTCGTTGGAATTTGATAATTTTTTTTTCATTCAACCTTTGTTCACTGTTTCATTGCAGAAATTATTTTGTCATTGAAATTTCATTTACTTAGCATTTTCTGAAATTCCTTGACTGATTATTTTCGGGTGTTTTGTTTTGCAATTACAGTGTAGGTCATTCTTGCTTAGTGCTAAGTCTGCCTACATCGAGGGATAGCCGATTGCAAACTTCGCTGAAATAAATAAATAATTTTTCGCATCACTCCTTATTACGGACACAGAGAAGTCCGTAAATTGACTGATCACTTTTAAATTTCTGCAATAGTAGGTCATCTTGTGGGGTGACCATTAGTCTTGCAGTTGCCTGTTGCTAGTTATAGGACTTAATTGTTATTACCTGTGATTTGGGATATTGCTGATTTCATACTTGTTCTTGATACATCTTGGTGATTATCTATCTCATGTTGCTCTTGATATTAGAATTGTTCCCCTTGACCTTATCCGTGTCGAAGATTCTCTTGACCTGAGACCTTTTGAGTCTCATGGAATCCTGAGAGTTTATAACGGCGTATATATTGCGGCCTTTTAGGTTTCTGTGTGAAATTCTCTTTGAGCTGCATATTATTCCATTGTGGTGTGTTAATTGTTTTCTTGAAATATGTCTGCACATCATTTTGACTTGAGTGTCTTTAATGGAAAGGGTGATTTTTCTATTTGGCAACAGAAAATGAAAGGTATTTTAGTTCAGCAAAAAGTTTCTAAAGCTATTGATAATTCTTTTCCCGCTATTGTGACTGAAGAACAGAAAAAGGAATTTGATGAACTTGCTTATACTTCTATTATCTTGCACTTATCTGATAGTGTTTTACGAAAAGTTGGTAAACACAATACTACTGAAGCTCTTTGGAAAAAGTTACAAGAACTTTACTTAACACAATCCACCCCGAACAAACTTTTTCTTCTTGAAAGTTTTTTCAGTTTCAAAATCGATCCTTCAAAGGAATTAGATGACAATCTTGATATTTTCAATAAACTTGTTCAAGATATCACAAATTGTGGTGATAAAGTGCCTGAAGAATACAAGGCCATAATTTTATTGCATACCATTCCTGACATATATAAGGATGTTAAGAATGCTGTCAAGTATGGGAGGGAGACCCTTACCCCGGAGGTAGTCATTGATTCACTTAAGAGTAAGGATAGGGAGATTAGAGCTGAGAAAGGTGGGAGAAAGCAAGGGGAGGTCCACTTTATGAGAGGTAGGACTCAAACAAAGGGTTGTGGAAATAGTGGGAGCGAACAAAGTAGTGGTACCAAGAAAAAGGGTAGAAGTAGATCCAAATTACGAGGGAAAGCTGCAGGTAGAAAATGCTATGGTTGTGGTCAGTTAGGACACTTTATCAGTGATTGCTATAAGGAGAAAAATAAACTAAAGGGGAGTGAACAAGGGGAGGCGAACATTGTGGCACCTAAACATGATGAACCTGGTGAGGTTTACGTCTTCTTAGATCACAAGCCTAGTGAAATTAACATGTCTATAAACTCCCATACTGATGAATGGATTCTTGACTCTGGTGCATCATTTCATGTCACTTCTCATAAGCATTGGTTTGATCATTTGCATGAGTCTGATCATGGTCATGTTGTTGCATGGGGTGGAGTCGCATATAACATTACAGGTGTTGGTGATGTTATTGTCAAATTTGAAAATGGTTTTGTGCATACATTGAAGAATGTTAGGTACATTCCACATATGGGTAGAAATTTGATATCGGTGGGAGAGTTAGAAAATGCAGGTTTCACTGGGAGGCTTGGTGACGGGATGATTAAAATGTTTAAAGGTGCACTTAGTGCCTTTAAGGCCATTAAGAAAAATGGCATTTACACAATTCATGCTGAGGTAGTAAGTGGTAAAAACCATACTATTGCATCCATTGACACCGATCACACACAAAAATGGCACAATAGACTTGCACATGTAAGTGTTAAAGGTCTAAAATTTTTGAATGATAAGGGTGTGTTTGGAAAGGATAAGGTGTCTGACATGCCATTTTGTGATCATTGTGTGCTTGGGAAACATCACAGGATATCTTTTGCATCCAGTACACACCGGACAACTAGAATGCTTGAATACATTCATTCTGACTTATGGGGCCCTGGGAGTAATCCCACTTTTGGTGGTAACAAATATTTCCTGTCCATTATTGATGATTTCTCCATACGTGTGTGGATTTATTTGTTGAAAGATAAATCTGAGACCTTTGAAAAGTTTAAAACTTGGAAATTACAGGTGGAGAATCAGTCAGGTAGAAATATAAAATATTTGAGAACCGATAATGGTCTTGAATTCTGCAATTCTGATTTTGACAATATGTGTAAAGATAATGGTATTACTAGACATAGAACTGTGCCTTACACTCCCCAGCAAAATGGGGTTGCTGAAAGGATGAATCGTACATTACTTGATAAGGTTAGATGTATGATGTTAAGCTCTGGTGTGCCTAAATCTTTTTGGGGTGAAGCTGTTATGACTGCATGCAATCTGATTAATATGACTCCTTCCGCTGCCTTGAATGGTGATACACCATATGAAAAATGGTATGGGAAATGTGCTGATTATTCTATGCTTAGAACTTTTGGTTGTACTGCGTTTTCTCATCAAAATGAGGGAAAGTTAGAACCTAGAGCTAGAAAGTGTGTCTTTCTAGGATATCCCGAAGGTGTTAAAGGGTATAGGTTGTGGGACAGAAGTCAAAAGGGCGTGAGAATAATAATCAACAGAGATGTCACCTTTAATGAGTCTGAGATGCCTTGTCTAGGAAACGAAGAACAGCTAGAGATAGGTGGAGATGAACCCTCACCTGAGGTGGAGAGTGTTAGAATCCCTATCCCCATTACCCCGAGTGAGGTGGAGAGTACCCCCTAACAAGATCACGAGAATGTAGAATTTGAAGAAGATGACCCTATAGATCATCCTGTTGACCATAACCCTTTGGATGGCTATCAGTTAGCTAGAGATAGGGAAAGAAGACCACATAGAGAACCCAAAGAATGTCCGACTACGTCATAGCCTATGCTAGTTACCAAGACCTAGCTGATAAAGAGCCAAATACTTACGAGGAGGCTATGAGAAGTGAAAATAGTAAATTTTGGGTTAGTGCCATGAAAGAGGAGATGGAATCGCTCCATAAGAATCAAACTTGGGTTTTAGTGGATAGACCAAGAGATAAATCAATTGTAGGCTGCAAATGGGTCTACAAGGTGAAGGAGGGTACCACTGAGAATGAGCCTGTGAGATATAAGGCTAGACAAGTTGCCAAGGGGTACACACAAAAGGAAGGGGTAGACTATAATGAGATTTTCTCGCTCGTTGTTAAGTATACCACCATTAGAGTCATGCTTGCTTTTGTTGCGTATTATGACTCGGAACTTGAACAACTTGATGTGAAAACTGTTTTTTTACATAGAGATCTTGAAGAGAAAATTTTTATGTTTCAACCCAAAGGTTTTGAAGATAAAGAAAAACCTGATCATGTGTGTTTCCTTAAAAAATCATTATATGGTTTAAAACAATCACCTAGACAGTGGTACAAGAAATTTGATTCTTATGTGCTTTCTATTGGTTTCAAGAGAAGTTAGTTTGATCATTGTCTATACTATATGCATCACAACACTGATGAGTGTGTGTATTTGTTACTTTATGTGGATGACATGTTATTGATTGGTTCTAACATGACTTTAGTAGACAAGATTAAAAATGAGTTAAACAAGGAATTTGATATGAAGAACCTAGGCCATGCTATACGTATTTTGGGTATGGAAATTGAAAGAAATAGGTCTAATTCTTGCATCAAACTCCCTATGTGCAAAAGGTGTTAAAGAAGTTTGGTATGATAAATTGTAAACCTGCTTCTGTACCTCTTGGAAATCATTTTGTTTTAACAAAAGATCAATCACCTGCGAATGAGGAAGAAATAGTTTATATGAGTAATATACCCTATTCTAATGTGATTGGTTCTGTGATGTATCTGATGGTTTGTACTCGGCCAAATTTGGCTTTTCTTGTTAGTACTTTGAGCAGGTACATGTCTAATCCTGGCCCCACACATTGGGAAGCCTTGAAGTGGCTACTTAGGTATATTAGTGATACTTACAATGTGGATTTAATCTATAAGTGCAAATCTAAAAATGTGAAATTTAAGGGTTTTACCGATGCTGATTATGGTGGAGATAGAGATAATAGGAAATCTACTTCCTCTTATGTGTTTACTTTGTGTGACTCATGTGTTAGTTGGAAGTCTCAACTCCAACATATTGTTGCTCTCTCTACTACTGAGTCTGAATATATTGCTGTTACCGAAACCTTTAAAGAAGCTTTGTGGTTTAAAGCATTACTTAAGGAACTAGGAGCCTTAAATGAAAGTGTAACAGTATATTCTGATAGTCAATCAGCTATTCATTTATGTAAGAACATTGTTTTTCATGAACGTACTAAACACATTGATGTTAGATTACATTTTATTAGAAATATTGTTTCTCAAGATGAAATTAAACTTGAGAAAGTGCATATAGATTATAACCCTGCAGATATGGGCACAAAGGTGCTCACTTTGGTAAAATTTAGAAGTTGTCTATTGCTTCTAAATATCGGTACAGTTATGAAAAGGTCCAATTAGTTTAAGACTTTAATCTTGCAACTACTAAACATGTGTTGTTTTGTTTTTTGCAGGTTTGTTCGGTACCAAGGTGGAGGTTTGTTGGGATTTTGGCCCCAAACAAACCCCGGGGGCGATGATGAAACATCGGGTCGGTTTTTTTGCTTCGTAGGCCTTCGGCCCATGATCGAAGTATTTTATGCCCCAATTAAACCACAATATGCGTAACCCAAGAGTGAACAGGTTAGGAACTTTGCCACCCTATCTTGAGGTGTTAATTGGGTCATTGGCCCTGTTGCTCGATAGGTGGATCCGATTGGCGGCCCGGGTTTTTTAATTAGGCTCTCGACCCATTCCCTAATTAAAACCTAAACCTAAACCTACCTATCCTATATATCTACTCCCTCACTCTCATAACTCACGACACACTCCAAAAAAGCCGCTCTCTCGCTCTCTCTTCGTGATCCGGAAGTGCTTGGTTTTTCTCTTCTTTGTGAACTTGGTAACCCTGCGACCTTGCTCCATATTCTTGGCCTCCGGTTTGCTGCCTCCTTCGTGGTGGGCTGCTCCTTTCACCTACAATCTCCGTGCTCTGTTCTTTTGTCTGCACAGTACCTTGGTGCGTCCGGTTCTAGGCCTCTGTTTGGTACGTTTTCTTGCTGAAAACTTGTGGGTTGCGGGTTGCCTCGGAGTGTGATCTTCCCTGCTTCGTGTGGTGTTGCCGATTGTGGTTATTGGGGCAATTTCTAAGCCCTCGGTTCTAGTCACACGATTGTGGCATTATCAAGTTTTTAGGGAGTTTCTCTTATTCTTAATTCTTGTAAATCTTATCATTCCAATTAATTGTCATATATTGAGAATAACTTGTTACTTTGTGATTGTGCAAGGGTGAATTCTCCAACAAGATGTAAAAAATTTATATTATATTTTATGAAAAACTGATAATTTAAATATTGTATAGTTAAAAAGTTGGGAAAAATAACAAACATACTTGCAAAATTATTTGACTTATAAATGTGGATAAACACATTGATGCAAACTTAATATTCGTCTAGTATAACCTTTGATATGTTAATTTTTCCAGTTAACAAATATAACTTATCTTTGTGTATATATGCACAAATTTACTGGGTCATGAATATAAAGTCAAAGTTCAATATTCTTAACAATAAAAGAAATTGGAGTATGAGAATTGCAAGTGGTAAGAGGAGGTCAAATCTCATAAAAAGGTGATGCATATATCTCGTTTAAAGAATAAAAAGTGAATCCTGGCCCTTTGACAATGTCGATGTTCATGTTATTCATATCCATATATTCTCATAACAATACAATTAAATATAATTAATCGTATTGAAAGTATTTAATCACAAGGATATCATGCAGTCGGTCGATCTTATTGATATTGTAATAACGATGTTAAAATATATCACTCTGTTCGAACCAATATTAAAATATGATCAATGAATATTTTATCTATTTTACTTGCAGAGCCGACCAAATGACATATATATTGAGCATGAAAAAGTCGTCACAGAATATATCTTTATTAACTTCAAATCTTTATTAAAGAGTGACCAGAAGTAGTCAAATTTTCATTTGATAAATATAAAAGGAAGTAGAAAACTTTGAGTTTACTTTAATCATTTGAAAGCTTAATGTTAATTAAATATTAGCTTCTTAAAGTCCCTTCTAGAAGCTCTAAAATGAATATGTGTGTGTTTGATTCGACTTTAATAAATATTTCATTAAAGAATGTTGTTCGTGCAAATATTTATGTATTATCCAAATCTTTTAACCAAATTAATTTGTTTAAAGAAAAGTATGGATGCTTTTATGCACACCTATAAAACTATTATGCTTTTTCATGGCAAATTCCTTGCATCATATTAACTGATTGACCACTTCTATGCATAACAAACATGTTATATAGATGAATTGTCATGAACCACGACTAATCTATAACGAAATATAGTTCCATATGACAAAAATAAAATAGAATTTAAGTTCTGAACAAGTTGGGTAATGCTTTCAACGATGTTTAGATGAACTATATAAAGAAATATATAGTTCTATTGACCCCTTTATGATTGGAAGATGAGATATTTTGATAAATGTTGCACGATAAAATAATGGGATAACTTATAATGTGTTCTAATAGGTGACTATTGAAGTTTTATAAGTTTAGATCTCATGTATGAAGCAAGTTTACCTTTGAAGTTCATGAATAGTCCAAGCACTACAAAAAAGGAGCTTTTTTCCGACAGAATAACCCGTCAGTATTACTCCAAGATTCGTGGTTGTTATCTATTTCTGACGGTAAAAAATTCATCGGAAGTCCGTCGGGGGAACCATTGACGGTAACGATTTCCGACGGCACAAACTAAACCGTCAAAAATTCTATGCAAAAGTCGTCAGAGAAAATCTTTTCCGACGGCATCATTTAGGCCGTCAGAAAACAGTTTTCCGACATGCTTTTATATTTGTCGGGAAAGCTTTCCTCCGATGACGTTTTCTAGACATTGGAATTTCAGATTGCTCTTCACATCCATCGAAAAACGTCTGACATTCCGATTCTTGACAGCTGGAAATCCATCGTCGGAATAGTTGATTTGACAAACTTAATGGATCGTTGTTTCGTCCGTTAATAAATGTATTTTTGTGTTGATATATCCAAAGATTTATAATTTATATATTTTTAGATCGAAGAATCTGAAAGATGCTCATCCATGTTAGAATCTACTGTCACTTTCAAGTTTCATGAAATCAATCCAACTAATAATATATATATATATATATATATATATATATATATATATATAGTTGTATTCATGGAAACGCAAACTTTATGGAAGTTTCCAAAATTATAAGAAATAATTGAATATGAAGATTAATATACTGTAGATGACAAGGCCCTAAAGGCCAAGACAGGAGTTACTTTAACAGAAAAAACTGCCAAAGTAATAATAAATTTGTTCACGTATATCACAGTTAAAAAGTAGTACAAGTTTTCCCATTGACATTCCTAGCAAAATATCATGAAATATTGAGGTTGCATTGGGAAATTTTAATTTTGAAATCCTGGAGAAGAAAATTGCTCAATTACCCAAACTCAGGGTCAAATAAAAATGTAAATATAAATTGAAATAAAATCACATTTGTACTGTATGTGCAATTAGGCAGCTTTTTCACTTGAGAAAGTTGAAGTGAATAGCAATGTGCATGTGAGAAATGTAGAATTATTCCCTGACATGGTTCTGCGCGGTCCCGCGACAACAGCGATAGCAACGGACTAATAAATTACATTTTATAAACTCATTTAATAAATTACAATTTCTACACTCATGGAATAAATTACAATTTAAAATTACACTCTTGTAATACTGCGTAATGACCATTACACAGTATTTTACAATCTTGAAAATATTACATAGAGTAATAATTATATCTATAGCAAAAGCTACAAAAATTGAAAAAATTACATACATGAATCAGCGTTTAACCTAAATCTTTAGGTTAAACGCCAATCATTGTGTTTTAATAAAAGAATCCCAAAATTTCAACATCATCCATTCACGCTTTGAAAACCTTCCACTCTTTAGTTGTCCCTACATTCTCTCCCAAGAATTCAAAACTTCAAGTTTTAGTCAAATTAGATGGAATAAGAACATTTAAATATGAAAATAATTTGGGCTGATAATTCTCAATCTAAGCAAATTCATTGGTCTTCATGGGATAAAATCTGTTTCCCATTTGAGGAAGGGGGTATAGGTTATAAACCTTGAAAGACATGAGCTTAGTCTTTGATTGCAAACTGTGGTGGAAGTTTAGTAAACAAGATTCCTTTTGGGGCTGGGTGATGAAGTCCAAATATTGTAGATCTGATCATGTTTACAAGATAGCTTCTAAACAAAATGATTCCCCCCTATGGAAAAGATTACAGCTGGTTAAGCATCTTGTAGAACCTCGCATTGTTTGGAGAGCTGGAGATGGTAAAATTGATTTCTTAACAGATCAATAGCTGAAATCTGTACCTATCCATAACAGAATCAGTGTTAATAACATAGTTCAGAAATTTTTGGCTGATTACAGAAACAGAAATGGTTGGAATGTGGTGAAACTTAAGAAGATTCTTCCTCAAAATTTGGTAGAAGAAATTATGAAAATCCCCATCTCCACACTACAAGAAAAAGGCCTATTGCAACATGCAGACGACAACATTCGTTAATTGCATATTGCTAAAAGGGGTCTATCGCAATATTCACTTGTTGCATGTTGCCTTTGATTCATTTATTTGAGTTTTAGCAACAATCAACAAGTGAGTGTTGCCGATTATAAGCTTTTGCAACGTTTAGAAAATATTGCATTTAGTTCAGCCTTTTGCAACGTGAAATGCATTTTGCTAAATGATTTTGGGACTTATTTGTGCATATGAAGAGAAATGAGGGACCAAATTACAAATTACCAAGAAGTTAAAAATCAAAACCTAAATCCCTATTTGAAACCGCAACACTCTCATCTCTCTTTCTCTCTCTCAACTCTCCCATCTGGCAACACCTTTCCCCTGTCTCTCGATTTCCAGTCATCGCCACCCAACACCACCGACCACCAACCACACCACTGCCAAACATCGGTAAGCCCTTCCCTCCTCTCTGCCCCCTTCCCGTGCGAACCATACACACACAACATACATGATTTCACACACACCCGTTCTTCGCCACCACCCACCACCATCACCACCTCCCTTGGTAACCCTCCCCTTCCCCTTCTCCCTACCTCGCTGGTTTACACACTTTTATGCACGCACACACACAGTGCACAACACACGCGCGCGCGCGCGCACACACACACACACAATCACATTTAGAGTTAATCTGAGTTATTTTCATATTATTTTCAAAACCTAGTATACTGGATCTGTTGTGGATTGATTAGAGCAATGTCCGGTAATGAGGTGTGGATGCGTTGCAATTACGAGCATAATAGGAAAGATGCCAAATTCAATGCCTATGAAGGAGATGAGGAAGAGAAGACTACATAGTTGGATTGGTGAATTTATAATTAGTTTGATCGAATTCATGTTTTTGATTCATGTTTCTATGATGAAGAATGTAAGCACTTTGGAATACATTGATGAGTTCTTAACAGTGAATTTTACTATAATAAACTACTTGAATTTCATTTTCAATTGCTTTGCCTTTAAATTCCAGACATGATCAAAGGGTTATGCTTGCTTATTCCTATGATGCCAAGTTTGCTACAAGCTCAAAATTGAGAAGTCTACCATATCGCATCTATGAGTTTTGGATATGCAGCTTCAGTTGTGTGTGTATGGTCTTTGATTTAGATAGATAGGGGTTAATGAAACTATATTATGCATTGAACGTAACTATGTTTGGTAGATATCATGCTACAAATCAACTTTGAGGAGAGGAAGATGTTGAATCACGACGACAGAGGGGGTTTAGCGAGTGTATGTTGTTGTTCCTTTTGGAAACTTTTTATAGTTTTGGCTGTAGTTAGAATTTGTAAGGTACTCAAGTCATTACCCACCGGCTTGGGCCATTGGTTCATGCTTTCTACATAATCATTTTATCTTCAATTACAAGAAATTGTAAAGAGATCTTTTAAGTTTCTAATTTTAGGGATCAGTTAATCACTATTCAATACTATATATATGAGGCAAGTATATGCTGTTTTCTATTGTTTTCGACACTCGAGATTAGTCATAACATGCTCGAGATGTACCTGTTGTAGATAAGTTGGTATTTTTTTTTTCTTAATGAAATTAACATTAGAAATCCTAGTAAGCTTTAATTTTTGTGTAAAAATTATTTTGCCCATGTTTGATTTATTTTTATAGCACGTGTGTTTCATATTTTACATATTACGTATATGTTTGAGAAACTTATTGGATATCAGTGGAATTATCCACATTGATTTACGATAAGTTAAAAAATTGTAAAAGATAAATGGCAACGCTGAATGAGTGTTGCCAAAAGTATCAATAGCAATGTGCAACGAGTGTTGCCAAAAGTATCAACGACAACGCGCAGTGAGAGTTGCCAAAGTATCAATGGAAATGTGCAACGAGTATTGTAAAAAGTATCAACGACAACGCGCAGTGAGTGTTTTCAAAAGTATCAACTGCAACGCGCATAGAACGTTGCTAAAGGTGTTCCGCAGCGTGCAGTGAATGTTGCTAAAGGTCTACTACAATGCGCAATCCATCATTTTGCAACACACAATAAACGTTGCCGTATCCTTCCCCTCTACAGCAACACTACGATTTGCAGCATGCACACCAACGCTGCAAAAGGCCTTTTGCAACATTTTTTGCACGTTGCAATTTATAAATAATTTATATTTTGTGTACTGTCTATTTTAATTTATATATTTTTATTTTGTTCAAATGATGCTTATTAATTTTCATAAGTATGAATATCAAAATATTACCAATTAATGAAGAAAAACTAAATTTCCAAAAATGTGAATTAAAACAAAACAAAACTATTCTAAAAGAAGGAAAAACAAAACGACAAAAATAATGTCAAAATCAAGATTAAAAAAATCATAATAATGTGGCTGTCAGTGGAAAAAAATAATAAAAAATGGGATGTCACACATCCCAATTAAAAAAAATTAAAAATTGGCAAAAGTAAATGGGCGGGAACTTACTTTTTTTTTTCCCTCTCTCTCCCTTCTTGGTTGTGGGACTTCAGGCGGGACTTTGGGCACACTTTTGGGCGGGAAAGCTTAGCTACCTATCCTTCTTTTGTATACTACTAGTATTCGCACCCATGCGATGCACAGGATTCCATCTTAGACTTTTTCTGGAATTTAGAATAAAGGTTTTTTTTAACAAATTTTGTTTAAATTTTATTTTATGATGGAATGTGATTCTTTTATATCTTAAATATGAAGCATATCTTTCTTCACAAACTAAATTGAATTGAGTTCAAATGACACGTACTTGAACATATATGAAATGATTATTAAATGATCACTTATTAAATATGAAATTGTAAAATAAAATAAAAAAAAGTGATAATTTAAAAATGGAAATAATTGCACAAAAAGAGGGTAATCATTTATAGTTATCGATAAAGGATTATAAAATATATAAACCACTAATCCAAATTTTGAAACACTTTGTTATAGACCACGTTCATAGTAGTATTGGTCTGTTCACCATCTTTGTTATAAATCATAATTTTCAATCCACTACGATTTATAATCTCGAAACTGCAACATATAATTGCCCATAAATTGTAATTGATTCAATTGTGTTTTTAAGTAAAATGAGTATTAAAAAAAGCAAAGAAAAAAATTGTGTAAAGTTAAAAGAAATTTGAGAATTTTTTTGTCTATAAATTGTAATAATTGTGTTCAAGAACACATGCTAATTCATGTGCAATTAGATTTCTTTACTATCTCATATGTAGCAATAGTGACATGGGGAAATGAGCTTTATTATTACACGAAAAGTCTAGAAAATTAGATGGGATTAATTTAGCCACTGTTTGGCAAAAGCATTTTTTGGTTGATAAACCAATTTTTAAATCATTTTTTAACTACATATATTTTCTATATTCACTTTCCAATCACATATTTTATGTCGAAAACATAAATAAATTAATTAATAAATCGCATTTTTTTACCAAATAGAGACTTCAATGATAATTGTACACGCAAAGTATAACCTAGAAATTGTACAGATTTCACTCCCAGGACACATTCCAACCGGCAAAGGTTAGGGATTCACAAATGCTAGCATTGCAGAGGTCGCAAGTTCAAATCCTCGTAGGTTCGAATTTGCTAGACACTTTTCCAGTCCAGTGGGTGATATCCAAATCCTTGCCAACTTGGAACATAATTTACGATTTAAATACTCCATCAATCCTCAGGCACGGATGGTGGGGGAGCCTAAGATTAGAGTTCACTTTTTTTTTTTAAATTGTACAGATTTCATTGTGTAGAAATTGTACAGATTTCATTACCTTGTTTATTATTATTTAATAATAATAAAGATAAAGATATAAAAGAATAATAATAAAACAAACTTAATCTACATCATTCATGTAATAAACATCACATTTATCCACGCACCATCCACTCTCAATTTTATTACACACATCCAAAGCCAATTATTATTATTTTTTATTTTTTTTTGCCATCCAAAGCTAAATTTTTGTTTCCAAATTAACATATCGCTCATCAACTCTCTCTCATCCTTCATTCTTCTCAAACAGTCCTTCTCTAGACTTTTTCATACGACCGAAAAAAAAAAAACAAAATAAATTAATAAATAAATAAATAACTAAAAACATTGCAACAAACAGTTTCCAATGCCTATTTAAATGATTCACATGACAGCAGATTTTATTAATGTCCAGCAGGCCAATTTGTAATAAGCAAATAATTAATAGAAATTAAGTGGCAGCGCATGATTTGGTAAGAAACTAACTGGTGGAAAACTATGTGCGAGATGATGAGGCATCTTAACTGCTATAATATACATACATACATATACATATATATATATATATATATATATATATATATATTAATTTTGTCACCCGTGCAATGATCGGTATTAAATATAAAAAAATAATATTACATTACAATAACTATTAAAATTTTAGAAACAATATAACTAATTCAAATTATAATAGCCTTTTTAAATAGTAAAAGTCAATTTACATATTTAAATAATAAATGACTGTTATTTGCATCACGTAATCATAATCAAAATACACAAATAACAATAACAATATTGTTTATAAATGGAACTCATTATTCAAAAGTCATTTTTTTTTCGAACTTATTTTCAACCAAATACTCTATATATAAAATATTGTACGCAAAAGGTTAAAAAATAATACAAATTATAGAACAAAATTTTTAATATTTTTATATTAAATTAGAATCATTTTTCTTTTATAAAATAAAATAAAACTGAATTATTTATTTCAAATTAATTTCTGTTTAATCAATTTTAATTTTCTGTTTGCAGTTGAATTTTATTCTTTTGTTAAGTATCATTTTACTAATTTTCTTCACGCTTGTGTTGAAAAGGATATTTAAAAATTACAGTCAAAGTAAATTATACAGAAGTAAATATGATAATATTAATTAATTATTTGTTAATCAATAATTATTTAATATTTGATGTCATATTATATAAAAAGTTTACTCAAATTTTTATATTCGTGTAATTACTTTAACTAAATATCTTTTCTTTAACACAATCAATTTATAAACAGCACAAATTTTGAAGTCATTTTTTAAGAAGAAAAATATTTTCTCGTTCCACTTTTCAATTTTAGTTCAATAAACCAATCACAATAATATATAAATATATTGGAAAATATGATTTGTAATATTAAAGATAACACATGATAATAATCAAAACATGATTTTGTTCTATACAAAATTTTCAAATTTTCGACACATTCATTTTCAACTACATATTTTTATGGGACCCATCATCGTTCACACTTTTCAACCATACATTCTTCCGTTGCTCCAAATTTCTCAAAAATTGAGAAAAGTATATTGGATCAAACTCTCTATAAATAATAAATGTTTTTTTTGCCTTGTGTATTTAACATATTTTTTTTTCAATTTTCATTCAAAAACCCAATCACAATAATAATATATGATATATAATTCAAAAAATATGATTTGTAATATTAAAGATATTAAAGATAACAAATAATAATAATAATAATAATAATAATAATAATAATAATAATAATAATAATCAAAATATATGAATAACAATAACATTTTATTACTACTTTATTTTGCGTATGTTTGATACACTATTACAAAAGAGTCATTTGCATCGATTGTTAACGACAAAATGCGTTAATTTTACAAGCGGTGCGTTTGGCGGAGACGCATAAAGTCAAGACTTTATGCGTCATTTTTTGGTCACCGACAGATCCCTAAAGCCAAAAAATAATTTGACTCTATGACTTTACGCATCGGTTGTTGGTCGACAATCGACGCAGAAAGTAAAAAAAAAATAAAAAAAAAAATCCTTCTCCAACCAGTCTGGGTGAACCCCAACTAAATTCAAATCATGAAACACAAAAAATACTATACTTACAAATATATATGCTAATCAAATCCAAATGTCAATCAATAAATAAAAAAACTCAAAAATACATACTGGGTCATAAAAAGACTCTTGTACCTATATTTAATCTCTGTCCGGAAACACAATTTCATAAACCAAAATTAACATAAAATCTGGTATCACCAGCATATGGCAAGTTCATGCACAACATTGGGCAGCACTATCCATTATAAAAGAATTAGATTAGCAACATTAATTTGGCAGAATCCAAGAATTTAATGAATTACCATAACATCAATAGTACCTAAACTGTCCTCAATATCAAAATCCAACCTTTAGCATCATAATCGTATATAAGTGTTAAAAAATGCAGAGCATCAAACTCAACGAGCTTGTCATCCTCCAACACTTTCCTAGTCACCAAAAGCCTCAATTGGGCATCAATTGATGCTATTTTCTTCAAATTCCTACTGGCCATCAAATTCTGCACTCTTTTCTCTTAAACAAACCCGAGGTCTGCAAGCGAGCTTGGATAACTTGATAGACGCCACCCAATCATGTTCATTAAAGAAAAAGAAGGAAAGGTATAAATAATTACTATCATACTTGCGAAGATGAATGTTAGGCAAATAACTATAAATCTTACGTAGATATTTTCTACTTATACATACCTGAAATGGATATATGAAAGAATGGCAGCTAGTTTTGAAGAAGCCCCTAATATTACATAATCAAACGAATCCTGTCAAGTGAACACAAAGAGATCAAAAACTATAACCCATAGCAGGAAAAGACCCTTTATAAAAAGAATGGCAGCTAGTTTATCCAAAAGATGATGATCTGATTATATATAAGATATTGCACTTGCCAAACATATTCAACAAAGGTATGCGGGTGTAAGAGAATGTATGAACAAGGTAGATGTTCCTGTGACACTAAATAAGCACTGGTTTTTGGAGACTCACCAGTGAAGTGTCAGCAGTGACAGATTTTTTTTTTCACTTTCTTCGGTCTTAAAATTGATGACAAATTTGCGAAGTTCCTCCTATGCTGTGAACTGAATAGCACCATGTGTAACCTGCAGAACAGCACCAAAACCAGTAAGTTTCACTTGTATTCCAAAATTCATGGTGAAACTTTATTCTCCTTCCATAGCATTGGTACTCAGGAGTGAAAAGAAACAAATAAGTAAAAAGGTCAAAGCACAACAAACATATATGGCACAAGAAATGGCATCCACGTAAAAGTAGAAGATAATGGACACATAAATTAGAAAAACAAAATGATAATAAAACAAGCATAAGAGAAGAAAGACTAACCATAAAAAGACTAGGAACCATACCTTTGTAGAGTGCTCTCCATCCCTCTTCCATCATTATGGTTCTTAATTAAAGCATCTGAAATCCCCATGAAATGAGAGGACCACACAGTTACTATAAATGGTTCAAAATGTTAGAATAATTAGCACATTCTAGAATATGCTTAGAATATGCTTTATATGCTTTAGAATATGCTTTAGTTTTGTATGTATATATAGGATTGAGTATTATAATGAATGTAATGGTTTAAGGGTTGTCTCTTCTCTCTTTCTCTTCTTCCATTCTTTCTTCTTTCTCTTAATTTATTTGTAGAACATGTATAAGGATATATATGTTATTGTGTTTTCTACATGGTATCAGAGCTATTTGATTCACATTGCCTTCGAAAAACGAAATCAGCGTGCATTTTTCTTCTTCGCGAAAAACCCTAAACCGTACTGTTTCACGAATTTCGAGGCACTTGCAGTAGGAATTCCGGTGATCTAAGACCATATTCAGAATCTGCAGGTGGAGGCGCGTCGACAGGAGTGGCGCGTGAGATTACACGCGCCGGTGTAAGGCGGCGCGTGAGGCAGCACGCCGAATTTTCTGGAGGCGCGTGGGGGCGCGTGCGACGGTTTCTGGCGGCACGGTTGACGGATTTGTGATCGACTATTCATCCTCTACCTTCTTGTGGTGTTGGTTTGCAATTATCCATTCTTTTTACGCACTGTTTTGCCTGACTTTGTTGGTTAGTATCGTTTTCTCTCTTATAATGGCATCCGATGATTCTCTTCAGGCCATTAATGTGCGTTTGAATGGTAAAAACTATGCTTACTGGAGTCATGTTATGAAACACTTTCTTAAGGGTAAAAAATTGTGGGGTTATGTCAGTGGAATAGTTGACAAACCGGAAAATAATGATGCAAATTTTGCAACTCTGTTAGATATCTGGGATTCAAATAATTCAAAAATTCATACATGGATATATAATTCTGTAGAACATAGTATTGGTACACAGTTGGCTAAGTATGAAACGGCAAAGGAGGTTTGGGACCATTTGCAGACGTTGTACACTAAATCTAATTTTGCAAAACGATATCAGTTAGAGATTGATATTCGAGCATTGCAACAAAAGAATATGAGCATTCTGGATTTTTATACTGCTATGACATCAATTTGGGATGAGTTAGCTCTTACTGAACCAGCAGGTCTGAAAGTAAGTGCGGATTATACTACTTATAGAGAGGAGCAACGATTAGTTCAGTTTTTGATGGCACTTCGTAGTGATTTTGAGGGACTCAGAGGTTCTATTTTGCACCGTACTCCTCTTCCATCTGTTGATTCAGTTGTTAGTGAACTTGTTGCTGAGGAGACACGGTTAAATTCTCTTACTGAAGATGTATCTCTTCCACATTCTGGGACTTCAGTTTTAGCTTTACCATCTACACAGAATCGAACCAAAGGACATGCACGGTTCCCAAATGATGTTTGTAGTTTTTGTAGACAAAAGGGACATTGGAAGGCTCAATGTCCTAAGTTATTGAAGTCCCAGCAGTCTTATAGATCCAATGCCCACACAGCAGCGATTGTTCCGCCTGTTGGCTCCTCTATACTTGGTCCACCGCCCTCATCTGATTCCCGATTGACTGATCTTAGTAAGCAGTTTCAGAAGTTTTTAGCCTCACAGTCACATGCCATGTCAGCCTCTACTCATGTAAGTTTGTCCTCTCAGAACTCCTCAGGTAAAACCTCCTCGTGGATTTTTGACTCGGGTGCTTCTAAGCATATGTCTCCTAACTCATCATTTTTTGATTATTTATATCCTTCTATGTCATCTTCACCTGTTATGATTGCTGATGGCACCCCGTTGTCCTTAGCAGGTGTTGGTTCTGTTCATACTTCTAATCTGTCTTTATCAGATGTCTATTGTGTTCCTGACCTTACTTTAAATCTTATTTCTGTTGGTCAATTATGTGATTCTGGTAATTCTGTTCACTTTACTTCTACTACTTGTTATGTACAGGATCCGCAGTCTCGGAAGCTGATTGGGATCGGCCATAGGCAAAGAGGAGGACTTTATGTTCTAGATAATCTGAGACCAGCGCATGTTGCAGCCTCTAGTACTGATTTATCGTCTTTCCATTTGAACTCTTCTTCTTCTAATTTCTATTTATGGCATTCTCGTCTAGGACATGTGTCTGCTAGTCTTTTGAGATTTTTAGCTTCTAAAGGTTGTTTGGGAGACTTAAAACCTCATGATATTTCTGATTGTAGTGGTTGCAAACTTGCTAAATTTTCAGCTTTACCTTTTCCTCGTAGTATTTCTTCTTCTATTGCATCATTTGATCTTGTACACTCAGATGTATGGGGCCCTGCTCCTATTTCTACTAAAGGAGGGTCCCGATATTATGTTTCCTTTATTGATGATTATAGTCGTTACTGTTGGGTATATCTTATGAAGCGACGTTCTGATTTTATTTCTATTTATCGTTCGTTTAGAGCACTTATTAAAACTCAACATTCTGCTGTCATTAAATGTTTTCGATGTGATTTGGGTGGGGAATATGTTTCTAATGATTTTCGTGAGTTGCTTGCTCTTGATGGTACAATTCATCAAACTTCTTGTACTGATACTCCTCAACAGAATGGTGTTGCTGAACGTAAGCATAGACACATTGTTGAAACTACTCGTTCCCTTCTCCTATCTGCCAAAGTACCTAGTGAATTTTGGGGGGAGGCAGTTCTCACTGCTGTCTATTTGATAAATAGGATACCATCTTCTCATTTATCTGGTTTGTCACCATTTCAAACCATGTTTAGTTATTCTCCTGATTACTCTCTCTTAAAAGTCTTTGGGTGCACTTGTTTTGTTCTTCGTCCTACGGCAGAACGTAGCAAATTAACTCCACGCTCAGCTATTTGTGTCTTCTTAGGATATGGTGAGGGACAAAAAGGTTATCGATGTTTTGATCCTGTCAGTCACAAGTTATATGTCTCTCGTAATGTTGTGTTTCTTGAACACATTCCCTTCTTTTCTATTACAGATAATACCTCTCACATGACTACGTCAGATCTCATTTGTATTGATCCTTTCACTGATGATATTGATAGACCATCTACATATGTCCCTACTATTTGTTCTCCATATTCGTCATCTGCTACAGGTACACATGCGCCATCTCAGAATGTCCTTCCTTCTCCTATGGATCCCGAAGCACCGTCTGAGGCTGAGGATTCGCAGTCTCCTCCTCCTCGATATCCTCAACGTATACGTAAGTCTGCTCACTTACCCGAGTTTGATTATTCTTGTTATTATGAGTCCTTTTGTTGTTTTTTGTCTTCCATTCATAAGCTTTCTGAACCTTCCTCTTACAAAGAAGCAGCTTTAGATCCTCTTTGGCAACAGGCTATGACTGATGAACTTAATGCTCTACATAAGACAGACACTTGGGAATTAGTTTCTTTACCACCAGGAAAACATGCTATTGGATCTCGTTGGGTCTATAAGATTAAGACCAAATCTGATGGTTCAGTTGAGCGTTACAAGGCTCGATTGGTTGCTAAGGGATTTTCTCAACAGTATGGCTTGGATTATGAGGAGACATTTGCCCCTGTTGCAAAAATGACTACTGTACGTACACTTATTGTGGTTGCTTCTATTCGTCAGTGGAGTCTATCTCAAATGGATGTTAAAAATGCCTTCTTGAATGGAAATCTTCAAGAAGATGTTTATATGGTTCCTCCACCTGGTGTTCCTCATACTCCTGGATTTGTTTGCAAACTTAAGAAAGCTCTATATGGTCTCAAACAAGCACCTCGTGCCTGGTTTGAGAAGTTTTCTACAGTTGTGCTCTCTCTTGGTTTTACATCTAGCCATCATGATTCCGCTTTGTTCTGTAGATGTACTTTCGCTGGTCGTATTCTCCTTCTGTTGTACGTTGATGACATGATCATTACTGGTGATGATGTTGTAGGGATAACCAATTTAAAATTAGAATTGGCTCGTCTTTTTGAAATGAAGGATTTGGGTCCCTTAACTTACTTTCTGGGGATTGAGGTTGCTTCTTCTCCTCGAGGTTATATGCTCTCCCAGTCTAAATATGCTGCAGATGTCGTTGAGCGTGCTCTTCTTACTGATACTAAAACAGCTGATACTCCTATTGAGGCTAATGTTCGTTACTCATCTTCTGATGGTGAACCACTATCTGATCCCACTTTGTATCGTACTATTGTTAGTTCCCTTGTTTATCTTACCATTACTAGGCCAGACATTGCTTATGCTGTGCATGTTTTCAGTCAGTTTGTTTCAGCACCTACCATGGTTCACTGGGCAGCGGTTGTTAGAATCTTGCGCTATCTTCGTGGCTCTTGCTTTCAGAGTATTTTATTCCCATCGACCTCCTCCTTAGAGCTTCAAGCTTACTCTGATGCAGATTGGGCTGGGAACCCAACTGATCGTAAGTCCACTACTGGCTACTGTGTATTTTTGGGTGACTCTCTTATCTCATGGAAAAGTAAGAAGCAGACAGTAGTTTCTCGCTCATCAACTGAAGCAGAATATCGCGCTATGGCCTCCACTACTACTGAGATTGTGTGGTTACGTTGGCTACTTGCAGATATGGGTGTTTCTATTTCATCTCCCACCTCTATGTATTGTGATAACAAGAGTGCCATCCAGATCTCACATAATTCTGTGTTCCATGAGCGCACGAAGCACATTGAAATTGACTGTCACCTTGTTCGTCATCATCTTCAGCATGGGACTATTACCTTACCTTTTGTCTCTTCATCATTGCAGCTTGCAGACTTCTTCACCAAGTCCCATCCGACTTCTCGCTTCCGATTCTTACTTGACAAACTCTTGTTGCTTCATGCTATAGCGTCGTGAGTTTACGGGGGGATGTTAGAATAATTAGCACATTCTAGAATATGCTTAGAATATGCTCTATATGCTTTAGAATATGCTTTAGTTTTGTATGTATATATAGGATTGAGTATTATAATGAATGTAATGGTTTAAGGGTTGTCTCTTCTCTCTTTCTCTTCTTCCATTCTTTCTTCTTTCTCTTAATTTATTTGTAGAACATATATAAGGATATATATGTTATTGTCTACACAAAAAATAGTATAAAGCCTTAAAAGAATCATCAAACCAACATAACCCGAGAATAATAATTCTTGTACTGTAATGGAAAATCAGCCTGTGGTATTGCACTACTATAGACATGCCTCATACATTTCACAATCACTCCAAAAATTAATCTAAACATCTATATCATTTTCCCAAATCTGAAAATTAGAAATACACATCTATATGATTTCCCCCAAATCTGATAATAACAAATCTAACCCAAAAATTTCAATTAAACTAATTAATTTATGAATTTTCAAAAGTTTGTGTGGGCATAGGTGTGCAGCCTCTGTGTGTGCACGATCAGGGAGGAGAGAAAGGTGGGACGGCATGGTGGTGTGGTGGCACGGTGGTTATAGTGAATGTGCAACCGTATGTGAGAGTGATGCTCGTGTGCGCGTGTTCGAGTGTGCATGAGCGGGGGTTTGTGCGTAGTCGGGGAGGAGGGAAAAAGGGAGGGATCTTACCGGCGTGGCGGCGCAATGGTTGACCGGTGATGGATAGGCGGCGGATGTAAGGAGAATCGAGAGAGGGAGTGGTGAGATCGAAATGAGAGGAGAGTTGTGAGGGGCGGATTGTGTTGAAGATTAGGTTTCAGAAATATGTAAAGGGTTTATGCGTCGGTTGAGAGAGAAGAACAGACACATTTAGTTAGCGAAATACTATACGTGTTGGTTTTAAGCTAGAAACCGTCGCATATAGTTGTCTATTATTTACAAAATTGCCACAACATTTTTATAGGTGTCGGTTATTCTAAAAAACGACGTAAATTGTCTAATTTTTTGTTAAGATTTGTACTAGTGATATCCTTTAAAGCTCATGTTTGGTAGTCATTATTCAAACCGCACTTTAAACTAAAAAAGACTCATTGCTATTCAACCTCACATCCTCCAAAAAAAATTACTATTACAAACCACATAATTTTGAAATAATGGGTCTCATTATCTCAAATTATAAAAGCTCCTTTCAGTAGTAAAAGGCAATTTATATATTTAAATAATAAATGACTGCTATTTGCATATCGTAGTTAATTTTTTTTTTTAAATCTTCATTAATAAACACCAAAGACAATAATAATATATAAGATCTATAATTCATAAAATATGATTTGTAATAACAAATGATAATAATCAAAACATAATTTTAATACTGATAGTTACACTTATGATCTATAATATCAAAAAATAACAAACAAAAATATTTTAACTATATAATTTAGATATGATACTTAGTTGAAATATTATTTTTATTCTAGAAAAATATTAAAAATATAATAGATATATAATATCTTGACTGACATTTCTGTTATTGTCCCTATTTGAAGGGATTTTTTTCGTCAATTTTATTACATTTTGATATTTCGAAGTCGGAACCCACATTAAAATATTGATTGAGAAACACCAATCACAATAATAATATATATTATATACAATTCAAAAATTATGATTTGTAATATTAAATATAAAAAAATGATAAAAATCAAAACATAATTTTAATACTAACTGTTACACATATAATTTATAATATTAAGAACAACAAATAAATAAAATGCTTATAATAATAATATTCTATTACCATAATTATTAAAATTTAAAAAACAATTTAATCAATACAAATTATTAAAAACTTATTTAGATAGTAAATGTCAATTTATATATTTAAATAATAAACAATAAAAAAGGAAGTGGGTTGTCAGCCTTTTGGCTGATAGTCCAATTTTTTTGAAATATATTTTTGAAAAATGATAAAAGCACCTCGGGGGTATGGCCCGAGGTGATTGTATCATCACCCTATATATATATATATATATATATATTTTATTTTTTTTGTTTATTTTTTTTTCCTTTCCTGTGGGTTTCTGCTGAATTTGTTTCGCCAGTAATATATGTGAATTCAAATTTTCATTCAATCTTTGCTTATGTTTTATATATATATAGTTAAATCATGATTTTAAGCTGAACCAAATCGGAAGGAAAATAAGTGATTTCGATTGGATTGGTAATTTAGAAATTGAAGTGATTTGATTTGGTTCAAAAATATTCATAAACCATTTAAATCGAACCTTGATAACTGAGTCTTAATAGTCTTAAATGATTTTGGCAGTGAAGCGATTGATCTCCGAAAGGTAGAAGTGGCCAAATTTTGAAAACCTTTCATAATTTTATATAAGTCCCTGTTTTATGCCCATTTAAAGGGAAAATGAGTATTTTTTTGGAGAATGTGTTGTTGAAAAGTAGGGAAAAATTATAAATTACGAAAATATGAAACGAAGGCTAACAAAATAAAATTGATTCTCGCTACTGAATTCAAATCCGAATTTTAATGTGGGAACAGTAGAATATCTGCAAAAAATTATCTCTTCGATTACCGAATTGATGTTCACTTCTCATGTTATATAATGTCTCAAACCAAGGTTAAAACCCATCCCAGCCTTCCAAGTAGTTCCTGCTTTGTCACCAATTTTCGTCGGGACAAAAGGTTGGTAGTTTTGCTGCCATATTTTTCTACATACCCTGATTGTGTGGGTTGGAAATACATCCATTTGATGCCTTAATGAATTGAAACAGTTGAAAGTTTGTTGTAACGAGGACAATAATTTTTGGGTTTAGATTTGAGAAGAAATTTTTTTTTTGGAAGAAATATCTCAGATTGAAAAGTACACATTTTGCAATTGCTTTGAGCTGTGCTTCCACGATAGAGATTTCTCCATAGTATTCGTTGAACGCCAGCATAATGTCTCCTTTTGCATTTCTTATTATCACTCCTCTTGCTGCATGTTTGGATTGCTACAGACATCCATCACAATTGATTTTGATCCAACCTTGCTGTGGCTTTGTCCATCTGCCGATACTGATTCTGTTGTGACCACTGTGTTTATAAGATATAACAAAGCTAGCCATTTCCAGATTATGAACAAGTCTGGTAACTCTGTTTGATACTATTACTGGATTCATAGAAATCCCCTCATGTTTTGCCTAGTTTCTCTCCAGCCAAAGATACCAATATGTGAGCAGGGGAATATATAACAACTTGAACATTGGGATGAGTAATTAAAGATTTGGAAAACCTCCAATGTTGAATCATTTGAATTGGACTGCTAAAATTATTAGTAGGAACTATTAGAAAATTTATCACAGACAATTATTTATCTATGATCTAAAATCATCGTACTGAATTATCAAGAATTAAATAACTAAAACGGAAGCGTACCTTAATCAGATATGGTTCACGATGATCGATTGCGGTGTTTGGATCTTCTAAATCGATACGTAGTCCTTATTTTTCTCTCTGATGATGGGATGTCAAAAGAATGAACAGTACGTACGATTCAGGGACCATAACCGACCTTTAATACTGAATTTCCAGTTAACCTAATTCGGCCCATCATGAATTAGGTAATGGCCTAGTATCTACATATAAAAGCTCATACATTAATTAGATGCATTAAAGCCCAATATATCAAATCCTTATTAGATCACTTTAAATGGGCTTAACCAAATTTGATAGTCTTTTATTCAATACACAATAATTCACATATAAGCCCACATGATCAATTAAAATCCTTACAATCTCCCACTTGGGCTATATGTGTAACCTTACAATTGTGTATCAATCATAACCTTATGAGTACTCAGAATTTTGCTATCATTACTGAATGCATCCCCAAACAATCCGGTCCATCAATTATATCAATATAGGATCAAAGCGGCTTTCGCTACATTAATCGTAATTAAACCTATCAATGGTCATATATATCGACATAACTGAATGACATGGATCAAGTATGGATGTGTAGCATGGAAATTACATGTAATGTGATCTTCAACATGCCTATTTCCAACTGGTCCAACTTCAGTGAAATCATCCTCAAACGAGTTCAGAGATAATAAACCTGAAACCATACAGCTGTAGATAACTTTAACTTTAAACCGTATCCAAAAGGACAGTAAATGTGTCTAATGCACCAAAAATACAAACTCCCACTGAAACCAAATATCCTTAAGAAATACAACACCCATATGAGTATTGTGCTCATGAAAGACCTTGGGTTGTAATACTTTAGTAAGCGGATCCGCAATTATGGAGTTTGTCTCAATGTGCTCTTATTGACACGTGTCCACTCTGAACTGTATCCTTCACAACCAGGAACTTATGTCAATGTATTTTGACTTAGTTGAGCTCCTGTTGTTACTGGAATATAAATCTGCTGAGTTATTGTCACAATATAACTTTAGTGGTCTTTCTTTACCATACAGAATATGCAGTCCAGTGACAAAATTTTGCAGCTATATTCCATAATTAGTGCCCCCAAAATTGCTACAAATTGTCCTGCCAAGTGAAAGAAGCTAAAGTGTTTGTCAAGCACTCCTTCCGGAAATAGCTCCTCCAACTAACAGATAGATGTAGCCTGATGTGGATCTTCTACTGTTTTTGGCATCTAGCAAAAATCGGAATCAAAATAACATATGATCTCCAACTGATCCGATTTTCTGTATGTGAGCATGTAATCTTTTGTTCTCTTTAAATATCTTATAACCCATGTTTGGCTGCTTTTCAAATGATCCATCCCAGGGTTACTTAAATATCTCATTAGTATCCCAATAATGTATGCAATATCCGAACGCATACAAATTTGAGCATACATCAGATTTTCTGTAGCTTAACTATATGGGATCCTCTGCATTTCTTTAACTTCAAGATAACTATTCGGGCATTAGTTGAGACTAAATTTGTCTCCCTTAGCGATAGGGCTGTCCCCTGATTTACTGTCTTGCATGCCAAACCTCTTAAGTACTTTATTGATATAACCCTTTTGTGACAATCCAAGAATACCCCGAGAGCAATCCCGGTGTATCTGAATCCCTAATACAAAAGAGACGTCACCAAGATTTTAAATGTCAAAATTCCTTGACAAAAATCTCATAATTTTATGTGACCTGCCTATATCATTGGTGGCAAGCAATAATCAACATATAAAACCAGAAAAATATACTTACTCCCACGGAACTTGTAATACAAACAACCATCAACAACATTAATCTCAAGACCAAATGAGATAATTACTTGATGAGATTTGTATTACCCTTAACGAGAAGCTGACTTGAGCACATAAATGGATTTCTTTAATTTGCAAACCATCTCATCAATGTCTCTATTGAGAAACGTCGTCTTAACATCCATTTGATGTAACTCGAGGTCAAAATGTGCAACAACCTGACTTTCCTGAAAGTGTCTTTCGTAAAAACCAAAGGGAAAGTCTCTTTATAATTAATTCCATCATTCTATGTAAAGCATTTAGATACAAGACGAACTTTATATCTTTCCACATTACCTTTCGAATCCCTCTTGATTTAAAAATCCATTTAAGACCAATGGGCTTCGCACCTTGTGGTAATGGGACAAGATCCCAAACTTTATTGTCTTGCATATGCTTATACTCCTTATTTACGACATCAATCCACTTCTGAGAGTTAGAACCCTGCATGGCCTGATGGAATTGATTGGACCATCTTCCACCATTCCATTATTTCCTTATGTTCTTGGAAAAATACTATTTAAATTATTCGAAATAGCATTTTTTCCCTTTCTCTCGTGGATCTCCTTAATGGCTTTAGTTATTGAGTTTGTACTTCTGAAATTTTCCTTATTTTGGATGGGAGGTTCTTCAACATTCTCTAGTTGAGGTTCCGGATATACTTCTTGATCAATGACATGCATAGAAACTTGCACATTGTCAAAAGCAACAATAGGAATTGAAACCGATCCTTCCTCAACTTCTTCCTTAAAGACAATATATCTAGCCTTATTTCTCCCCCAAACTTAACATCCTCAAAAAATGTTGCAGTTCCCATTTCAAAATTGACTAAAGTGTGGGATCATAAAAGTTATAGCCCCTAGATCGCTCAAAACAACTAATAAAGTAGCTGCTTACTGTTTTGGAGTCCAATTTCTTTATGTGGCCTATAAGGCCTAGCCTTAGCTGGACATCCCCGAATGTGGAAATACTTTAGACTAGGTTTTCTGCCTATCAAAAGCTCTTAAGGTATTTTAGCAGCAGTTTTAGTTGGTACTATGTACGATCTTTCTTTAAATGTCCAGATTTCTGACAAAAGAAACAACCCTTAATGTGTTTATGTGGTTTCTTTTGTTCTAAACCCTTAACAACTTTATGTTCTTTATTTGTTTTCTTGCCCTTATCTTTAGAGGTGTTTGCCAAGTGAACACTTTCAGTTCTGTCCTGCTTCAACTTTTCTTCCTCTTGCACACAAAATATAATGAACTCATTTAGAGTTCATTTCTCCCTTTGATAGTTACAACTGACCTTAAATTGACTGAATTGTACAAGAAGCTTGCACACTATGAAATGAGCTCATTGAGAGTCCATTTCTACTTTGACAGTTTGTGCAGGAAGCGATATCAATACCAAATGCACGAGCAAGTCATTAGACAAGTCGAGTCTTAGTTCCTTAAGTTTTGAAGCAGTGTGAGACATCTACATGATGTACTTCCTTATTTTCCCATTGCCTTTATACTTTATTGAAATCAAGCTTTGCATAAGCGTGCTTGTTTCAGCCTTATCGTTTTTCGCAAAACGTTTCTTAATTTCGACAAGGAATTCATTGGCATCATTTACCTCCTCAGATACTATGCCACTAAAGGCTTCCGAAATGCTGCACTTAATGATCATGAGACTCATGTAATTTAAGCAATCCCACTTCTCAAAGTTCCTCATTTGATTAGATGGACTTTCATCCGTAAGAGGAGCAGGTTGCTCAATCCTTAGTACACGGTCTAGATCCATCCAGCCAACGAAAAGTTAATGTTCTTGTTTTGATCCTTGAAGTTTATTCCATAAATACAGGGATTAAATTTGAGCTTGTAGATAAACTACTAGCAGAATTTGAAATTGATAGAGAACACTAAAACAAAATAGCTCACATAAGTACCTTATTATGCAAATCATATTTTCAAATAATGGTAGGGTCCATCAAAAGATACCTAGCACAACATCAATATTTAGTCTTTGGACAGAAATATTAACTTGTAAGTGGTACTCTTGGTGTAGTGATCAAACACTGACAGTAAGACATGTCAACTAATAAACCTTTCTTTTGACCGATTTATTGATCACACGTAAAACCAGATAACCGTCACGTATTTATCACCACATGTTCATGTGAAATTCGAGCCAAATATTGACCTTCCTTTGGGCCGATCAATATCCGCATGAAATAACACACAAACACCTAATTTTCCCTAAATGTAGTGATCAAACACTGGCAATAAGACATGTTAACCAATAAACCTTTCTTTGTACCGATTTATTGGTCACACGTTAAACCAAATAATTGCCACGTGTTTATTACCACAGGTGCATGTGAAATTCGAGCCAAATATTGACCTTCCTTTGGGCCGATCAATATCCGCAATGAATAACACACACACAAATACCTTCTAATATTCAAAGTTAATTAATATCCACAAGAGAAGTTGCTTTGGCAACATGTTGCTTCAACTAACTTAGTTTCAAATATTATATCTCTCAAAAGAGTCCGATGTACCAAGATTTGACACTGAAATACATTCATTTGCATCTATATTTGACTTTAGGATTTGAATTATAGAATTCAAAACTTTAGAATAAAGCAATCCTTAAGTTGAGAGAGTCAATTGCAATATTCTTAAACCTTTGGTGGCCAATTATGTAAAATTTTAAGCTTGAAGGGCTTAAATTATAATTTTCCAAAACCTAATTGGCCAATTTAGAGAAATTCCAAACTTTAGGTCCCAATTTGAAAGAAAATCAAACTTTAGAGGTCCAAAATAGTGAATTTCGAAACTTTAAGGATTAAATTAGAAAATTTTCAAAATTTAGGGACTGAAAATGAAAATTTTCAAACTTTAGGGACTGAAAATGAAAATTTTCAAACTTTAAGGGACCAAATTAGAGAATTTTCAAGCTTTAGGGACCAATTTTGAAAACACTCAAACATTAGGGGTTGGATCAGGAAATTTTCGAACTTTAGGGATCAATTTGGAAAATTTTCAAACTGTAGGGACTGGATTGTGAAACACATAACTTTTAGAGGGTCCCAACTTTAAAAAATTTATAACTTTAGGGGCTTAGGTCGAAAATACCATAACTTTTAAACTTTATTTCAAAACAATGAGTGAGGACTTGTGGTGCAATTAACCATAATGTTAAAAATTGCAATGAGGTCCCTGAAGGCTTCAAATTTCCGAACTGAAGTCCCTGCCCCAAAACTGATTTGCTACTGCTAGGGTTTTGCAAACCCTAGCTTCCGCTGCAACCTGTCAATCGCGAAAACTCGGTGCACCCGCGGCGACTCCTAACGCTGCTTACCTGCAGCATCGCGCGCAACGCCAGCCCCGGTGCTGCGCGCCTTCAGCGCCTTGGTCCTATAATGGCGTTGCTTCCTGCACGCCGCGCATAGCACCGCTTACAGCGGCAGCCCGTTTGCACAGTGCCGGTGGTGTAATCGCCCAAGATCAACCCTAACATAAATCCACAGATTCAACCATACACAAACAAATGCCCAAATTTCAACAAAAACCCATACCTTAATCTCGAAAAATATATACATACAGGAACATAATACTACAGAAAAAGAAGTATAATCCTATATAATTCATCCCACAATCGAAAAACATATCAAAATTCAACCAAAATAGATTCAACCCCATTGCCAAAAGCTGGATTCAAAACCTTATACTACAGTTGTTTATTTCAACCAACCCAACCATACATAAATCCCAAATCGAATCATAGCACTAAGCAGAAGATATGCAAAAGGTTGAGTTCTTACGGCTACTCAAATCATGTATATAGTACACATATGCCAGAATTAATTATTTTCATAAACACCGATCATATTCATACGAACACGTCTAATAATCCAACACGATGATTGGCTCTAATACCACTTGTTATAAAAATTTATCGCAGACAATTATTTATCTATGATCTAAAATTATCGTGCTGAATTATCAAGAATTAAATAACTGAAACAGAAGCGTAACTTAATCAGATATGGTTCACGATGATCGATTTCGGTGTTTGGATCTTCAAAATCGATACGTAGTCCTTATTTTTCTCTCTAATGATGGGATGTCAAAATAATGAACAATACGTACGATTCAGGGACCATAACCGACCTTTTATACTAAATTGCCAGTTAACCTAATTCGGCCCATAATGAATTAGGTAATGGCCTGATATCTACACATAAAAGTCCGTACATTAATTAGATGAATTAAAGCCCAATATACAAAATCCTTATTAGATCACTTTAAATGGGCTTAACCAAATTTGATAGCCTTTTATTCAATACACAATAATTCACATATAGGCCCACATGATCAATTAAAATCCTTACAATCTCCATACCTGTTGCTGAGATCAATCCACGCCTCCTTTGCAATTTTGCTATTAATAAACACACGTGACAAAGTTTCTTCTTCCTTGCAACATTGACATTTGGAAGGGAATTGGAAGCCCAATTTCGTCTTCAGAATATCATAAGTAGAAATAAACTTATTCCATAATTTCCAATTGAAGATAGAGATTTTGGTAGGAATTCCTGCCTGGCAGACATATTTATAGGATGATTGCAGGGCTGTTTTTTGTCTAAACATTTCCTAGCATGATTGGATATCAACGTCCCCTGTAGAGGTAATGGTCCAGAAAATCTTAACCCTTTTTTTCTGTAAAAAACTTGATTAATTTCTTCAGTTTTTGCATCATCAATTCTGAGTTTGATTTTATCTGTGTTCCAACAACCACCACTGTCCATAAATTCCAAAACATAGCTCATATCATAGTTGTTGTTTGGCTGCCTAATATAGAGAGGACCAGAGGGCAACCAGGGATCATACCAAAAGTAAACGTGACCCAGTCCTACTTTCCAAGCTATATAAGGTTCAACTAAATTCCATACCTTCAGTATTCTCTTCCAGATAGTGGAATCTTGTTGTTTTGGTTGAACTATAACTGGGTGAGAAGTTCTACAAGATTTGAGAAGAACTTGAAAGTGAAGATACGAGGCTTTTCTTAAAGTGATTGGGGAGGTTGTGTTGATGACATGAAGAACACCTTTGATTATACAGTTTTCCTTAGTTCGAATTATTTTCATGGCTATCCAAGTCCTTATTAATATGTGATCCCCAAATTGAACATTTCATATTTGGAGGGCCTAATTAGCAACCAGCTTAAAGTTGGAGGACTTAAACGTGTAATTAGTGTTATTATGCTTTTATTGTGGACCATTGATCAAGATCCTATGGTTAGGATTACGTTGGAAATTAATATATTCTTGACTTGTGTTCATTTGGCATAATGGAATGGAATAGAATAGATTAGCCCTCTCCCTCTCCTCTCTTGTGAAATCCACCCGAGTTCTTCCATCATGTAGAAAATACTTTGTAGCATAATTGAATCCTTGTATAGGCCAATTGGAAGTGCTATTGTGTAGTATGATGGTGCGGTGATATTGTAGAGAATAAGGGTTGTGATTTGGTAATTCCTCGTGAAGGAATTGGCGCACGGTTTGTGTGCGGGAATCTTGTAAAGACTTTCATTGGAATTTGGCTAGTGGAACGGGCTCGATCCGGAGCCCCCCAGATGTAGGTGCGATTGGCACTGAACTGGGTCACCAAGATTGTGTTCTTTGTTATTGTTGCATTTTCTTGATTGATTTCTTTATGTTATCCGCGATAATCACAAATATTGGGACGCGAAATTCCGAACAACTGGTATCAGATCCATTTATGAAGATCAAGGGCTTGGTGAATTTTCTTGGTTGAAAAATTGGTAAAAAAAAAATCGGAAGTGGAAATCAAGAACCGGAAAAACAAGATTTGGGAAATTAAAACTTTCCAAAAGAAGAAAGTTCTTGCATGTGGGATCATCATTCCTAAAGGGGAAAGAAAAATTCTGGACGAAGGGGCTACTGGCCGAAATAAAAAATCAAAAGAAGAAGACTTGCCCAAAGGGGAAACTTCAAGCCACTGAATTGCAAATGTTTGGGAAGTGAAAAAAAAAAATTGCCAATTAGGGAAAGAAGTGCAGCTGGCCGGAAGTGAAAAGAAACCACAAGAAATTGAAAAATTGCCACTGCCGAGTCCAAGAAGCAGCAGTACCGACCGGAAGAAGAATCTCAAGAACAAGAAAGTGGCCGTGAGGAGGAAGGAAGAAGTGCTAACCGGAAAAAATTAAAAATTCCAGCTCTGAAGTGAAAAAAAAAAATCTGACTCAAAAATTCAAGGTGGAAGGCAGTGCACAGTCCAAGAAAGTGAAACCATGCTAAAAGAAATCAGTTGAACAGAGGCACCATCCAGAAATCAGTAGAAGTCGGTAAAGAACCGTGAAGACAGAAGTGACGGTGCTAGGAGAAATCAAAGGCTGGGAAGCAAGTAGTGCACTGACCGAAGGAAGAAGAAGCTGGCTGGTTGGAGAAAAATCTGGCAAGAAAGGAGAAGGTGACCGACCGAAGCTAAAATTTCTAGATTCTAGCAGGCCAAGACTCCGGTCGATGAACGAAGGACATCACTGGAAGCTCATTGTCGAGTAGAATACTCGGCTGCAAGGATGGCAGAATTTTGGAGGTGACAGCGGCAGTTTTTGGCCGGAGAAGAAAACTAGCCGGAAAACTCCAATCAAGAAACTGTCACCACCACTAGCTTCACAAGGACGAGTAGCATATTCTGCAGTTTCTTGGCATTTTCGATAGGCGGAAAGCGGTGGTTCGGCGAACGCATTTTTGGACAGTTTCATCATCTCGACCTACTGAGTCCATTTCCGAAGTTAGTTTTGCAAGATTCCAAATGCATAATACGAACATGCATTGTTCGCTCGGTGATATCCCTAAACTTTAATCTTTTTTTAATGCTTTACCTTGTTGGTAGCAATCTGTTTAGGTTAATGATATTTTTTTTGAAAAATATTCACCTTGTTGGTAGCAACTTGTTTTGCTGAGCTGTGTTCGATATTAATCTGTTATTGATGCTTCTTGGACCTGTTAATTGTTTGATTGGATTAGATAGGTAGTGACGAGGTCAGTGTTTCTAGTTGGTACGATCAATGGTGGTTGATAACTAGATTAGATACAAGTTTCCATTTAAATATGTCACTAAATGGAGTGACGAGGTTAGTGTTTCTAATTGGTATGTTATTTCTATTGATCGGATCAGTGGTAATAAATAACTAGACTAGATAGAAGTTTCCATTTAAATAAGTTACTAGCCACATATGTGGGTCTAATGCTATATCAAACGTGAAATAAGTGTCTCTCTCCAAGTTTGGGTATCCAATGGTATTTAATCTTGACTAGAAATAGTAGTGAGATTATGGTAAATCTTGACTTGAAATAGTAGTGAGATTTGGGAGAGAGTTCTTGACTTATTTGTTGTTGTTTTTGGTCACTTTATAAGATTGTTATAAAGAGAAGCATGAACAGATAGATAGAGAGAGATGTGGAGGATGTGGTATCTTGTTCTAATTTGGACCCGAATGAGGATTATTAAATCCTGTTGACTCCTGTGATATAAATTTAATTGTAAAATTTCATATGCATGAATGGCTATTTGATTTAGTACATATTTTTCGTGTTGCATCCCATATTGATTTGTTAAACAATTTGCATGAACATGACTTTGATCACGTTGTGTTTTGTAATGATATTGCATGTAAGAGTGTTGGGATATGTGTTATTTCTGTTAAATTTGATGGGGGCTGTGTGCTCATTTTTAGTGGAGTTAGATATATTAATGAGATGAATATGAATTTGATATGTGTGGGTCAATTAGAAAAGATGGGATGACTGGTAAAATTGAGCATGGGCTCATTAAAATTATTAAGGGTTTTCTTGTAACTTGTAAGAGAGTTACAAGAGATGGTGTATGTGTTACCACTGTTTATGTGATTAGAGGTGTTGATTCCTCTGTTTCGTTTACCAACACAAATGACTTGTATGAGTTGCACACTACGGGTGCACGGATGAATGATAAGAAACTTCTTGATGACATAGGTGCTGTTGTAGGAGACCGTGGGTCTTATGTACCTTGATGTGATAAATGCGGGTTATATGTAGACTGTATGTCTTATATGCATTTATGTGGTCATTGTGTGTGTGGTATGTTTCATAAAGGCGTGCTTTGAAATGACTATATGTCGGATTTGCTTTTATGTGATCGTCGTGTGCTTGGTAAGCAACGTCGTGTTTCTTTTCCTTCAGGTTTGTGATACTACTCATGATAGATTGCATAATAAGTGTGTTGATCATTTTATGCAGTAGACTTTTGGTTGTACTTATATTTTCACCATTTGAGAATGGGGGGAAATGTTGAACCTATGGCTAGATATGTGTTTCTAGGATGTCCTCCGGAGGATTGATGATTATAGGTTATCGTGTAGAAGCCAAAAGGGTAGTTAGATCATGGAGTAGTGTGGTTACGTTTAATGAGGCTGATGTGTCATGTTCAGAACATGGGGTTTTTAGTGCAATTGAGAGAAAAACAGCAAGGCAGTGCTAGTTATCAGTTGCAGGTGGAGTTGGTTATAGTGATATACTATCCCTAGGCCTAGGGTACTCAGAGTGAGGTGAAGACTCCAATATTCAGCGTCCTGAAGATTAAAAGAGAGTGGTAATAGAATGATATAGTTACACCCGTTATAACCTATTTTTGGGTTGACTAGTTGTCGACTTGTGTGATAGAGTAATGAGACTCTATGATGATGAACAATTGATAGAGTAATGAGACTCTATGAGAATGAACAATCGATAGAGTGGATGGAGCAATGGATAGAGATGTATTCTCTTGTTTTGAATCAAAAGGAGATATACCACTAAGAATGACCTTTGTTAGAGTACTAGACTGGATAAAGGGGTACACACATAGATTGAGGTGAAGGTTATATGAAAACTTTTGTTGGTAGTTTAGTTGGTCGCGACAACTTAAACAACCTGATGTGGAATTACATTTTTTATAAAAGTTTTCTTTTATGTTTCAACCTCTTGTTTTTTTGTGATAATAAAAACTTGTGCATGTGTGTTTTATCTTGAAAGGTTCTAGTATGACTTAAATGTTACCTGGTTGTGGTATATATGATTTGATTCAATTCATGTTATTATAAATTGATGATATTACTCTTTGATTGATTCATTGTTGACAATTGTAAATGGAAAGTATTGAAATGTGTACGTTGGATTTGAGGGGATATTGTGATGAGTTTTATGTGTATGTGCTATACATAATGTGATAGTGTGAGGATTTATATATGTATGTTATGTTGGGGATATAGGTAATTGGATGGTGATTCTCCTTCTATGTGTTTTCACCTTGTGTGATGGTTATGTGAGATGCATATCACATGTTTTTGCACATAGTTCTATTATCCATGATTAAGTCTAAGTATATTGACATCATATAGTTTAAACATTGTGGTTTTATTAGTGATATGATTATATACTTTGACTGTTAGCATGATATATATTTTTTGGAAAAATTCAGTTTTTCACGGTTGCATTATACATAGAGATTATATGTTGCATTTTACTTGAGGTGTCACATGGTGTTGTAAAGCCTGAATAAATGTTGTTATCACATTTCCTCAGATATGGTACTAGAGTCATGACATAGTAAAATTCAAGAGTTCATTTTAGACACAACGCGCACATTTTTGTTCATATTTCCCTCTTCGTTTTAGCGATTCTTGCAGCCATGTATAATGATTTGTAGTATAATCTGGGCCATAGTGTAGGCTAGATTGATAGTACTACTGTATAGTGTTTGGCGCGGTGTTAGTCGTTGTGAGAAGGGTCGGATTTTGTTTCCTTCGGAAGGAACGGTGGGTGCGCAAGTTTGAAGTTTGTAGTTTGATTGTTGTACTCTTGAACATTGGTAAAAAGAGTTGAAGTCCAATGTTATTGGATTCTATGTTGAGTTATGATTAATTTTATTTACTTTCATTTGCAGGTATAGGGCGATGATGATGATGATCGAGCTCACCCACTTAGCCTATAGCAACCAAGAGAGTTAGAGATTGCAATTTGGAGATCAAGGTGAAGTTTATTAATATGTGATCCCCAAATTGAACATTTCATACTTGGAGCGCCTAATTAGCAACCAGCTTAAAGTTGGAGGACTTAAAGGTGCAATTAGTGTTATTATGGTTTTATTGTGGACCATTGATCAAGATCCTATGGTTAGGATTAAGTTGACAATTAATATATTCTTGACTTGGGTTCATTTGGCATAATGGAATAGAATAGATTAGCCCTCTCCCTCTCCTCTCTTGTGAAATCCACCCGAGTTCTTCCATCATGTAGAAAATACTTTGTAGCATAATTGAATCCTTGTATAGGCCAATTGGAAGTGCTATTGTGTATTATGATGGTGCGGTGATATTGTAGAGAATAAGGGTTGTGATTTGGTAATTCCTCGTGAAGGAATTGGCGCACAGTTTGTGTGCGGGAATCTTGTAAAGACTTTCATTGGAATTTGGCTAGTGGAACGGGCTCGATCCGGAGCCCCCCAGATGTAGGTGCGATTGGCACTGAACTGGGTCACCAAGATTGTGTTCTTTGTTATTGTTGCGTTTTCTTGATTGATTTCTTTATGTTATCCGCGATAATCACAAATATTGGGACGCGAAATTCCAAACAGTCCTCAACCAAAGTAGAATAAATATCTATTGCTATGTCAAAGAATTTTAATTTTTATAGTCGGAAAATACACATTGCAATCAAGTGCCACTTGATTCAAGATGCAATTGATAATGGAGAAGTTGAACTCAACTATTGGGAGTTTGGAGAGCAAATTGCTAATATTTTCATAAAGGTTCTCCAAAGATCAAAATTTTAACAATTAAGAGAAGTACTTAAAGTTAATACGAAATCGGAAGTGAAGGATAAGAAATGGAAAAAAAAAATGTGGGGAACAAAAGTAGAGGAATGGAGGACAAAAGTTGAAATTTGGTGGAGACCTATTGTATTACCTCTCATCTCTCTCCACTCTCGGTAGAAGAATTTCATCTCTTTCTCCTCTCTCCAATCTATAGAATATGTGCACTAATCAAAACTGTAAGACCTTCTCTGATCTGCTAGGTAAAATTCGAACCACCATTTCTACAAAGTTCTGTTTAGTATTGATGGGCAATCGAATTTATTTATTGGGTGGATGAATGAATGAATGTTACCATGTCAATTTCTTTTGCACTCGGAAACAAAATTTGTGAGCCCAAAATATCACCAAATGGAAGTTTGCTAATTTTTTTACACAAACAAGATGCAAAATGAGATATAACAGATAGACTTAAGAATAAATTGACAAAATATTTTTAATAATCAGAGTGATGGATGATCAAATCGACAACGGAGAAATTGGAAGCTGGATTTATAATATGCAAACAAGGCCACTGAAAGATGTTCCCTTTATTCCCGCCTTGGATCGAGTAGCTGAAATCTAATCTTCTTCAATGCTACAACAACTTCTTTCATGTTCACCCTCTCATTGGCACTTTTCCTGGTGCAATTTAGATCAAGTTCCATTAAAGATGACAAACATTTCAACTTTTTGTGGAGTGTTCTTCTTCTGGCCTCAACAAGTTCAAATCTATAATTCGAGCAATTGCATTGGGCATAGAATCATTTAGCCAGCTCCTTAGGCTTATATCACCCGAAAAAATCTCACTACTTGGCTTCTTTCTTGTAAATACTTCCATTAACATAATCCCGCAGCTATAAACATCACATCTAGTTGACACCCATCCTTCCAATCCGTACTCTACGCAAGCATTATGAAATTAATTAGTTGTATCAAGTTTGGTGTTACACTATATTATAAATATATTGTAATGTACTATCCGATGTCTAGAAAAATACATAGAATGAATCAAAATTTTAATCGGGTAGACCAAACATGTCCTAAATGCTCAAGAGAAAATATTGGAGTAAAAGATAAGAGCTTTACCTGGTGCAATGTAACCCAATGTTCTCAGGGTTGTTGTGTATGCACTGCTTTCTCCTTCACCCAATAACTTAGCAATTCCAAAATCGCTCAAGTGGGCAACCATATCTTCATCGAGCAAAACATTACTTGGCTTCAAATCACAGTGAACAATGTGCATTGAGTAACCACAGTGCAGATATTCCAATGATCATGCTAACTCTATCATTATGTTAATTCCTTGAAAGATATCCAAGACATAGTCGTTAGAATACAACCACTTCTCGAGGCTTCCATTGGAAATGTACTCAAGTTCTAAGGCCTTGAAATCTGGATTGGAGCGAGTACTAATGACTCTGCACAAATTCCGATGGCGAAGATTTCACAATACCTCACATTCTACGTCAAAACTCTTGAATGCATTTTGGATTTGCATATGGAATACCTTTACAGCCACTTCCCTTCCATTATTAAGAGTCCCTCTATAGACAAAGCCAAAACTCCCAGCGCCAAGTAAATGGCTCTCATTATACCCTTCAGTTGCTTGCAGAAGTTCATAATATGAGACCAATAGTATTGTGCCAGGTTCAAAGTCTACTTTCTTTTCCACAATTTTTTTCCTTCGGTATTTTCCAATTTCATACGCCAAGGCCATGGCGATTAAAATTAATACTATAATCCCCAACAAAGAAAATACAACTCGAAGTATCAGTTTTCGTCTCTTACGTTTACCAGTAGGACATGATGGGAAACCATATATAGGATCACCACACAATCCTTCATTTGAAATGAAGGATTGACTTGAAAAGTTTTTGAAAGGACCACCAGAAGGAACTTCACCATTTAAATCATTGAAAGAAAAGTTCAAGTCTGTGAGATACTTTAGTTCCTCCAAGGACTTGGGGATATTACCAGAAAGATTGTTGTAAGATAGATCGAGTATCTCCAGGCTCAGCAGCTTACCCATTGACTCCGGAATAGATCCTTGAAGTTTGTTATGTGCTAAGGAAATATTAATCAAGCTCTGTAAATCTCCAATTGTTGTTGGAATGCCACCTGAGAATCGATTGACCGATAGATCAATAAAAATTGCAGCCTTTAGATTCCCCATTTCTTGAGGCAGTGAGTCACTTAAAAAATTTGAAGATAGACTCAGCTGCAGAAGATCGTTCCTTAGCCATAGGCTTGCAGGTATGCTGGAGGTCAATCTATTGCCCCCTAAATCTAGAACTCTTAGTGCAGTAATATTTCCTATGCAGTCTGGAATAGCACCAGTTATTAGATTTTCTGACAACAGCAACCCATAAAATTTGGGAATTTAACACAGAGTGTCCGGGATAGATCCACTTATCTTATTTCTCTTAAGATCTAATGCTTGAAGATTTTGCAAATCCACCAGAGTTGTTGGAACTGATCCCATCAACTCATTTCCAAACAGACTTAACACTGTCAAACTGGTGAGATTCCCAATTTCATTTGGAATGTCACCTTGGAACAATTATAAGCATAAAGATATTGAAGAGAAGTGGAAAGATTTCCAACTGAACTTGGAAGAAATCCATACAATGGATTGTCAACAAAACTCAACATTGTCAAGTATCTACAGCTTGTCAATGAAGTGATGAAGCTCAATTCTGGATATTCACTTATAAAATTGTTTTCACCCAAGTCTACACTTTCAAGAAATCTAAAATCCCCTAGGAAGTTGGGAATTGGTCTAGTAAAATTGTTTCCAGACAGGTCTATTGTAGTGAGTTGAGAAGAATTTGCAATGAAATTTGGTATTCTTCCATGTAAATTATTTCTTCCCATATAGAGTATTTGAAGACTAGGAAGCTCATAACCCAAACTCAATGAATCAAGGTTGCCTGAAAGTTGATTGAATGACACTGAAAACTCTAACAATGTTGAGATGTTGAAGATTCTTTGGGGAATGGAACCGCTTAATCTATTGTTGTTTAAATAAAGATACTCCAAGTTGTAAAGATTGCCACCCTCATGTGGGATCGCACCTACGAAATTTTAAAGAGCTCAGACTTTCTTTAAAATTACAAAAGACAAAAGTAAAAAGCTGTTTGATTCTAACTGAAAGTTACCATATAGGTTGCATCCACCAATGTCCATATATTGCAATGATGACATGTTAAAGATACTGGCTGGTATAGACCCCATGAGAAATTTTTTCTTCAAACTCAACTCCATGAGGTTTTCCAGGTTACCCAATTCATGTGGAATTGCACCAGTCAAATTATCAATATCAGTAATATTGTGAGTAAACAAGAATCTAAAGTAGTAACACAACATTTACTACACCTGAAAAATTATTTAAACCAAGATATAATAACTGAAGCGTCCTTATTCTCCCAATTTCTGGTGGAATGGCTCCACTAAATTTGTTGTATGCCAAAGAAAGCACTTGAAGTTATGAACATTCTGATAGACCAGAAAGAATTTCGCCACCCAACTCATTAAAAGATAGATAAAGCCCTTTGAGTCTTGGAAGTCCACGGCATATGTCAAGAGGGAGATGACCAGTTAAGCTATTCCCTGTAAAGCCAAGAATTTCCATTGTCGATACGTTGAAGATCCTACATGGTATTAGACCAGTGAACCTGTTATATATCAATCTAAGTGTTTTTAAGTTATAAAGGCTTCCAATCTCTTCCGGGATTCTCCCTTGTAGATGATTGTAAGAGAGAACCAGATTCTGGAGAGTGGATATGTTAGAGAGAGAAGGTGGGATGAAACCAGTAAAACTGTTATTCCCAAGGTCCAAAAGTTGAAGTTTAGGAAAGAAACGAAACCATGAAGGAATTTCGCCACTCAAATTGTTGAAACTGAAGTTAAAGATTTTTAATCGTCGAAGTTGAATCAACTCTTGGGGCAGACTACCATGAAAATAATTTCTGCTTAAGTCGATAGAAACAAGAAAGGACAGATTTCCCAATTGGGATGGGATGTTTCCAGTAAGATTCATTCCGGAAATATTTAATCCAGTCACACGCTGGTGGCGAAGACCACAAGTAACTCCAATCCAGGCACAAACAGAAGTAGAATCCGACCAGTTATTCAATAAAATGTGTGGAGGTTCTAAATTGATGTGGGTTAATAAGGTGAGAAGAGAAAGTCGATCAGTCGTAATATTGGGTGCTGCCTTTACACACTGCACCAAAACAATTGCTTGAAGAAAGTAATTAGCCAACTTCATGACAACTTTTCTTGCTGCAATTAACAATGCTGGACTGAATTTATATATATATATATATATATATATATATTTTGACTTACAATTTTATTTAAAGAGGACGAAAGTGCAAACACAATAAAGATTGAGAAAAAAAAAAGTGATGATTTATTAATTTTCACTCAGCATCTACTTGTTAATTAAGAGTCAACCCTACCTCATTTGTTAATTTCCACACGGCAGTGAAGTGGAGAAGTAATTTATTCACTTTTCTTCAAACTAGTCTTTTGTCCACACAAAATAGTGATGGATTTGATAATTTCCACACGGCAGTGAAGTGGAAAAGTAATTTATTCACTTTTCTTCAAACTAGTCTTTTGTCCACACAAAATTTCCACGTGACATTGATTTGTTAATTAAACTTATGTTGTTTAACGTAATCATAATAATTTATACATCAATTTACAAACAACATAATTTGTCAAACCACATTTTAATCACACATTTTCTCTCTTCACTTTTTAATCACGTATTTTATTTAAAAACACAAATAAATCAAATTATAAATACTACAATATTAAAAAACTGAGGTCAAGCCTACCACATTTGTTAATTTCCACATTGAATGGAAGTGGAAAAGTCACTTCTTACAAGTCCTCTGCAGTGACAACTAACACATGGGCCATCAGTTTTTTAGACCACCTAAGGAGATATATATTTTTCCCAAAGTTATCAATCATTCTACAGGTTTACCATGGATCCCAAGGCTTTATTTTGGGTGCTAGAGGGAAGAGGTCTTTTTTCGTTTATATTATTTGTTGCGAACTAATCAAAAATATAGAATCACAAGATCAAAAACAAAAAACAAAGGATATACACAAACCAAGCGTTGTTTTAAGCTGATGTTGTTTAATGTAATCATTATATTTTATAAATCAATTTATAAATAAAATAATTTCTCAAACGACATTCTAACTATACATTTTCTCTCTTCACTTTTTAATCACACATTTTACCTAAAAAACATAAATAAACCAAATTATAAATGTTACAGTGTTAAAGAAAAATCACTTTCTTCATACAAATCTTCTCCAGTAACACATGGCTATATCATCCAACCTAAATTCATCCTAAATCAAGAAGCATTCCACCATTAGTTATTTAAACAACCTAACGACATATATTTTTTCCAAAAAATTATCGATCATTCTACAAGTTTACCAAGGATCCCAAAGTTTTATTTTGGGCACTAGAGGGAAAAGGTCGTTTTTTTCACTATTATTATTTGTTGCAAACTTATAGAAATATAAGAATCACAAGATCAAACACAAAAACGCAGAGTATACACAAACCACATGTTGTTTTAAGCCTATGTTGTTTAACGTAATAATTATAATTTGTAAATGAATTTATAAACAACATAATTTCTCAAACCACATTTTAACCACACATTTTCTCACTTCACTTTTTAATCACACATTTTATCTAAAAAAATATAAATAATCCAAATTGTAAATGCTGCAGTGTTAAAGAATGGAGTCTAGGAGTCAAGCCCACCTTATTTTTAATTTCCGAATGGCATGGAAATAGAAAAGTCACTTTCTTCATACTAATCTTCTGCAGTAACACATGAGCTATGTCATCCAACATAAATTCATCCTAAATCAAGAAGCATTCCACAATTAGTTTTTTAAACAACCTAAGGACATATTTTTCTGAAAGTTATCAATCATTCCACAAGTTTACCAAGGATCCCAAAGTTTTATTTGGGGTATTAAAGGGAAAATGTCTTTTTTCATTATTATTATTTGTTGCGAACTTATAGAAAAATCAGAATCACAAGATCAAACACAAAAACGCAGACTATACACAAACCACATGTTGTTTTAAGCCTATGTTATTTAACGTAATCATTATAATTTATAAATAAATTAATAATCAACATAATTTATCAAATCACATTTTAACCACACATTTTCTCTCTTCACTTTTGATCTCACATTTTACCTAAAAATATAAAAAAAAAAATTATAAATGCTACAGTGTGAAAGAATGGATTCTACGAGTCAAGCCTACCTCATTTGTTAACTTCCATACGGCATGGAAGTAGAAAAGTGATGTGTTCCGGACCCTCGACAATCGGAGTCATAGCAAGCTTGACGGGAAAAGTTAAATATTCAAGCCAAATAAAAGTGCAATACAGTCAACTATGACGGAATTAGATGCATAATATGTGTTTTTCGAGTAGAAATGGGCCACTAAGCAAAACTCATGGGCTAAAGCCCTTGAGCCGACTGATTTTATGGCCAAATTCCATCATCTGGGGCTTCAAAACAGCAAGTCAATTATGCAGACGGAAATTAGAGTTTTTGCATATTTTTAGGTTAAATTTTGTTTTTAATTATTTGTTTGCCTATTTTAGAATTTTAGTCTAATTAGAATTCTATTTCGAGTCAATTAGCGGCTAGGTTATTTTACTTATTTATATTCCTTTCCATTCATTGTAATTCAGACTTGAGATTTGATTTTGATATAAACAGTTTTTATTGAGGATTCAATAAAAGTTATAGGTGGATTCCTATATTTTTCGAACTTATCAAGAATATTCTTGTGGCGTTCAAATATCGAACTTATCAGATATTTGCTAGAATATATTTGTGGCGTTCAAATCAGAAACTTATCAAGGAGATTTGGCAAATCCTTGTGGCGTTTCGAAAGTCGTGGTTCTTTATTCCGCATCGTCGAGCCATCGCGTCGTGAATATCGGGTCATGATTCATCCGTCCAACCACAACCTGAGTTCGGAACTTTCCGGCGTTTCTTCCGCGCTTCGAACCTCATCATCTGGTATCAGAGCTGGACTCTGAATTCAGGTTTTTCTATCTAGTTTGATTTTTATGTTTATCATCGAGTTCCATAAAAATCATCAATATCTTGTTGAGTGTTTTGTTTTCAATTTTTTGAGTTTTCTTGTTCTTCGTGCCAGTAAATTTTTTCTTTGTTTGATTCATATAAAAATCCAACAAAATTCAAAAGTGTTTGTTTTGCTTAATTCTTATCCGAATTAAGTTTCGTTTTTTTGTTGCGTTCGTGTCGAATTTTCGGATTTATTAAAAAAAACTATTTTTTTATTTCTTATTTAATTCTGAAAATTCATTATTCAAAAAAAAAAAAGAGTTATTCCAAATTCAAGAACCACTTTCTTGAGTTTCTTTTGTATTCATTTCCTTTCAAGTCGGCAATAAAAATCGGTCCTGCTATTTGATGTCTAAATCCTCTTCGTTCTTGAATTTTTGAAACGACACATAAGGAATGGATTATGATCCGGGCTCTTTATTCCAAACTAGATGTTATGTGGATCATAAGGGGTGCAGTTTGGCGATTGATGAAAAGTGTTTTACTAATTTCGTTAGTAGCACCGTGGTTGAAAAATTAGGATTGCCCCTAGAACCACACTATAAACCTTATAGGATGACGTGGATGAGGGAGTTTGGGAATTTCAAAATAACCAAACAAGTTCTAGTGCCTATTACCCAGGGAAGGTATAGTGAGGATGTATGGTGTGATGTAGTGCCATTGAAATCTTGTCATATTTTATTGGGAAAACCTTGGAGACATAGGAGGGAGGCTGTTTATGATAAAAGTATGCACATATACCAATTCCTTAAGAAAGGGAAAACATGCGTACTATATGGGTTGACATTACAGGAAGCACTAGAAGATTCACGAAGGGTAAGGAAGGAGAGTGAAAAGTAGTGTGATAGGAGGCATCGTGGGGATAAGGATATTGAAAAGAAGGAGGGAGAGTTGAAATTAAAAACAAATAAACAAACTCCAAAATTTGATGATTAATTGATTAGGAATGAAATTGTTGATGATAAGAGGAATAAATTGGAAGTTGGGGTAGAAGTTCAAAATTTGGGTTTTGAATTGGTAGATCCACATTTGGGTAGTGATGAGGTAGGGCACGAGCATGGTGATAAAAGTGTGGAGTTAGGAGATGTGGTTGAGTTTGAAGATGAAAAATTTGAACAAGAAGTTGCAAAAGAGAAAAGAGGCGAAGAGAAGAGCCTCGTGGTTCAAGAAGTGGAGTTAGTGGTTGTTTATCATGAATACAAGGATCCATACCTTGTACCTCATGAAGCTAACATGTCCCTCCCGCTTCATTTAATTTTGTCTTGCAGGTTAAATATGCTTGGAAATTTGGGCAACGCCACCAAAGCCCACATGAGTTTCTACTTCAATCCATTCATGTAACCCAAGTTATCGGATACTATTGGTCATCCCTCTGGCATGGAAGCAATAATTTTCCGTTTGATCCAGGAGGTGAAGTGAAACAACAGGAACAAACCTATGATTCGGGACGAATCATCCTAAAGAAGGAGGGTATGATGTGTTCCGGACCCTCGACAATCGGAGTCATAGCAGGCTTGACGGGAAAAGTTAAATATTCAAGCCAAATAAAAGTGCAATACAGTCAACTATGTCGGAATTGGATGCATAATATGTGTTTTTCGAGTAGAAATGGGCCACTAAGCAAAACTCATGGGCAAAAGCCCTTGAACCGACTGATTTTATGGCCAAATTCCATCATTTGGGGCTTCAAAACAGCAAGTCAATTATGCAGACGGAAATTAGAGTTTTTGCGTATTTTTAGGTTAAATTTTGTTTTTAATTATTTGTTTGCCTATTTTAGAATTTTAGTCTAATTAGAATTCTATTTCGAGTCAATTAGCGGCAAGGTTATTTTACTTATTTATATTCCTTTCCATTCATTGTAATTCAGACTTGAGATTTGATTTTGATATAAACAGTTTTTATTGAGAATTCAATAAAAGTTATAGGTGGATTCCTATGTTTTTCGAACTTATCAAGAATATTTCTTGTGGTGTTCAAATATCGAACTTATCAAATATTTGCTAGAATATATTTGTGGCGTTCAAATCAGAGACTTATCAAGGAGATTGGGCAAATCCTTGTGGCGTTTCGAAAGTCGTGGTTCTTTATTCCGCATCGTCGAGCCATCGCGTCGTGAATATCGGGTCATGATTCATCCGTCCAACCACAACCTGAGTTCGGAACTTTCCGGCGTTTCTTCCGCGCTTCGAACCTCATCAAAAAGTCACTTTCTTCATACTATTCTTCTGCACTAACACATGGGCTAGGAAAATACTAGACTTACTAACAATATGTACTAACAACATACTGACAAACATAAAATAACTATTTTACCCTTTAAAAGTTAGGAATATAACTTATCTAACCAAAACCTTATTTAACATATCATTTTACTAAGTTTAATACACAATAAGATTCTTGAAATAATAATTTTTACAAATTATTTTTCAATCAAAAATATTATGCCTATTTATGAAAAAAGAAAAGATCTAATTAGAAGTTTACATAGTGAATATTTAGAATTAGAAATAACTAAAAGAGGTATAAGTACAAAAGCAATAGAAATAAATGATGAAATTAGAAGATTAGTAAGACAACATAACGAATATCTTAGATTAATAGAAATAATTGAAATTAGACAAGAAAGAAACAGAAATATAAATGAATATAAAGAAAGAGTCTTAAAAAGAGTTAGAAGAAGACTTTAATATAATTTTGCAAAAATAAAATTAACGATCCACTCCAGTGTGATATCAGAGCTAGTGGTTATAATTAGAAATTTATTTAGAAAAATGTCTAAAAATTACCAATAATCGAACCTAGAGTATATAATTATAAATCTAAAAAGTTACCAAATAATAGTCATTGGCCATTAATAACTGAAACATATGAAAAATTTATACCATTTATACGATTAGGAGAAGGAGGATTTGGAGAACATAAACAATTAAATTGGACAAATTTATTTTTACTAAATAAATTAGGAATATGTTTAGATAAAACTACAGAACAAAACTTAAAACAAGTTCAAGAAATTATCAATAATTTACCATTAGAAATAAGACAAATGATAGAAATAACTAATGATTATAAAGATATAAACAAAAATATACCCACGCAAATATTAGAAGTAACGCAATATGTAAATAACCTATCAAAATAATTAATAACCTTAGAAAACCAAATTAAGCAAATAACTGATAAAAAAATAAAATATGGAATATGGTAGGAGTATATGAAAATCCAATAGAAATTACAGAGCAAAAAACTATTATAGAACAGATAAATATGGTATGAACAATTAAAGAAGAAGAAATGGGGAAAAATGATTTATATAATAGATTAGACAATATACAACAAAATATTGAAATTGTAAACTAAAATATAATAAAAATATATGACCAAATGAAAAAAAGAAAACCTAAAAGAATAATAACTGACAAAGAATTTAAAGCTATCAATAGATTAGGAATAAATATGATTACTGAACAAATAGAAAAATTTATGGAAAATCCTAAAGAAGAAGGTGAAGAAGATTACATAATAGAAGAAGATTATATAGAAAAATTTAAAAATCTTAAAATAGAAGAAATTAATACGAATGAGCAACAAAGAGCTTTAGTACCAGCAAGACAAAATCCACCAGAATATATACAGCAACCAGGAACTAACCAAGTTATAAAAGAAAATACAAGTAATACTAATCCACAAAATATATCAGAAATCTATATGAATCAAAGACAAAATCAAAATTTTTTAAAAATATAATTTTATACCACAACAAAAATGTTACACCAAGTCGAGTAAAAATTATCCTATATAATATATACCATGGAGAAGTATGGAAATACAAATTAGTTCAGAAGGAAGATGGATAGATTTAGGATGTGTGCAAGATGTAGACCATGAATTAGAATTATGGATGAAATTTATGGCTATGATGGCTTATACTAGAGAATTAATGTTAGAAAATACATTTATAGGAACCACTGCAAGATGGTGGAGAAATTTAACAGAAACTTATATAGGACGAGTTAGAGGAAATGACCAAGATGAAATAGGAACTATTTTGAGTAGATATGAAGATGCATTAAAAAGAGAATGTACATTAGTAATAGACAGGGATACTAAAATTAGCTCAAAACTAAGAAATAGATATTTATTAGAAAATTTATCAATATGTGACATGTGTTAATTTAAACAATTTGCATGTGAATTTAGAGAATATTTTGAAAAAACAGAATATAATCAGGAAACATATGGTATGAAAATTATGAACCAAATATTCTTTAAACTACCAAACCCATGGAATGTAGAATTATTTAAGGAATGGGAAAAATTAGAAATACTATTAAGTAATAATAGTTTAGGAGCAATAATACAATTTATAGAAATACAACAGAAATGGAAAAAATTAGAAATATCATTAAGTAATAATAGTCTAGGAGCAATAATACAGTTTATAGAAATACAACAGAAAGAAAAATGTATGCAAACATATAATATAATAAAATTTCATAAAGCAAGTAAAAAATAATTATGATATGATAAATTACAATATAAACTAACCCAACGGGGATGTCATCTACAAAGAAAATATAAGAAAAAGAAATGTTACAAAAAAGATAAATTTAGAGACAAATTTAAAAAATTCACTAATTATAAAAAACCATATAATAAAACATTTAAAAAGTATAGAGTACTATATAAAAGATATTTAAGACAAAAACAAAACAAAACTAGAACATACCTTAAAAATCCTAAAAATGTAAATGTTATTCATGTGGAGAAGTAGGATATATATCTCCAGAATGTAACAAAAAAGATAAAAATAAAAATATGGTGTATATCTCATTAATAGAAAAAGAAAATTACAACCTATTACCTATTGAACAAGAAGAAGAATGGGAAGAAATTCCTCAAGATGAAGAAATTTATGAATTAGAAGAGCATGAAGTAATAAATTATATTATGAAATTAGAATCTTAAGAAGAAAGTGAATCTAATGAATCTAGTGAAGAAGATACATCTAAAGAATATGAATACCAATTGGAAAAAAAATGAAGAACAACTAAATGAAAGATTAATATTTAATCCTAAAATGTATGAAAAGATCTTAAAATCAAAATTAGATGTATAACCAAAAGAAATATTTAATTTACCATTTTGGCAGAAAAATAAAGAAATAATATATGTAACAAGAAACCATAGTCAACATATAGACATAAGGGACACTACACGAAATACATTGATACCTATAATAAATGAAGAAATTATAAGACAAGAAATAAATTTATTAAATCCTGAATTAAATGGAAAAATAAAAAACATATATTTAGGAGCCATACAAATTATAACAAAGGCCTATTTTAGAGAAGGAATAGATACACTTATAGAATTCTATATTGTGGATGATAGAATTGTAAGTTCAGTACAGGATGCTCTAATAGGAATTGTAACAGGAAATTTAATGTACCAAAAAGTAAAATTTACAATAAGACCAAACTTCAGCATAAGTATGAGAGAACAAAATAAAAATAAAGCCTTAACATTATATTACAGATTAAGAGGAATAGATATGAAACCAGGAAGTAAAACTATAAGTTTAACTATTAGGACAATATATGCTTACTAGTAAACATGAGGTAAAAATTAAGAATGCTACGAAAACACACATAATAAAACCCATATTTAAAAATCTATTACAATACAAACCAACTAAAGAGAATCCAAGAATGACTATACTAGAAGATATAGAAATAGATTTTAATAAAGCTAGAAGATTAGTAAATATGGATATTAGCCTAAGAAGAAATACTAGTACAAGATCATTACCTGAAATATAAAATAGAAATGATTCAAAAAAACAAATAATGACAAAAATACATAGAAAAATACCGAGAATGAATCTATCTAAAAGAAATAAGACAAAACAATTTGAAGTTATGACAGAAATTAAAATAAATTGAGAATGGAAAGAGCATAAAGTATTAATAGATACTGGAGCAACTGTATCTCATATAAAAGAAAACATAATAGGAGATTTAGGACTTAAAGTAACAAATAATTCAATTCAAATACAAGATTATTTTGGAAATATGCATCACATGGATACCTATGTAGAATTACCAATAAGAATAAATAAAAGAAATGAAATAATCATAAACATGTACGTAGAACATACAGGAAAGGTAAATACAGAACTATTATTAGGAACAAACTTCTTAGAGCAAGTAAAACAATATTACATAAAAGATGATAGGATACTATTAAAATTACAAAATGAGAATCTAGTTATACCAAGGTTGTTATGAATAAAATACAAGGAGGTAGAGCTCATATTTATGTACTAACTAAAATGAATTACAATGGATATCTTCACAGAAATTTTCATGCATTGTTTGATACAGGAGTATCATCTTGTTTATTTAAAGAAAATGTATTACCCCCAGAAATGTGGAGTAATAAAAAAGATAATAAAGAAAGAGTCATACTTTCAGGATTTGATGGAAACACAAATCAATTAACTAAAGTAGCAAAAAATATTAAAATACAAATAGGAAAATAAGAACTACAAATACCTTATGTATATAAATTTGATGATATGTAAGGGGATATATTATTAGGAAATAACTTTATAAAACAATACTATCCAATAACTATTGATGAAAAAGTTATACTTTTATATACCCCTTGTCACCATATAGAAATAGCATTAAGAATTAATGATCCTTACTGTAGAGAAAAATGCCTCATATAGCAGCTAAGCGTGGTGAGAATAGACAAAAATTAACATAAACAACACAATTTATGTCCAATAAAATAGAATATATCTAGTACAAGAACATTTTGATCAAATAGTAATAAAAAAATATTACAGAAAAATCAGAAGATAATCCTTTAGAAAAATGGCACATGAATAAACCTATGACACAAATTATATTAGAAGATTACACTAAGATTATTAGAGTAAAACCGATTAAACATACACCAAAAAAATTACCTGAATTTGAAATGCAGATAAAAAAAATGCTAGAAAAGAAATTCATTAGAGAATCTAATAGTAAACATAGTAGTACAACCTTCATTGTAATAAAATATTCAGAACAAAAAAGTGAAAAATCTAGAATGGTAATTAACTATAAAAGGTTATAAAATACTTATACAAAAGAATTAAAATATCTAATATCAAATCAACTGATATTATTTAACCAAACTAGAGGAAAGAAATATTTCTCTAAATTTGATCTTAAATCAGGATTTTATCATATTATGTTAACTGAAGAATTTAGACATTTAACAACTTTTACAGTGTCACAAGGATTTTATGAATGGAATGTATTACCTTTTGGATTTAAAAAATAGTCCAGGAGAATTTCAAAGATACATGGATAAAATATTTAAAAATTATTACCGTTTTATTACAATATATATTGATGATCACTAGTACAAAAACATAAAAAAATATAATAAATTAGCGTCGTTTTTCAAAGAAAACGACGCTTGTAAAAAAGCAGTGGCAAAGTCATAAATAAAAAGTAATTAAAGGCGTCGGTTATTAGGTAAGAACCGACGCCAGGGCCTCGGTTCTTACCTAAGAACTGACGCCTATAAAACCAATATAGGCGTCGGTCCTTAAGAAGAACCGACTCCTTTTATTAATAGGCGTCTGTTTTTTAACAGAACCGACGCTTATACGTAAATTATATTTTCACGCGCCTCCTATTTCCACTCATTTTCCCCGGTTTTCATCTCCATTCCAGCGCCTCCCACCATTTCACTCATTTTTCCCCTTGTTTTCATCTCCATTCCAGCCATCCCCTCATTTTAACTCCCCAGTTTCATCACCATTGAAGCCCTAATTATATTCTTTACACCTCTCATCAAAATCTTGGAGACCCGCCGCCTCGTCTAGAGCTCAGCCGCGCCCTCACCTCATCGCTGGCAGCCGGACATTCGTCACCACCTTGGTCTCGCCACCAACGCCTGGGACACGCCGCTACCACCTGGGTTGGGTCACAACCACCGGCCGGTAAGACCCACTTTAAGAAACTTTGATTTAGAGCAAAAGGGTGAGCCTTATTCTGATATATATATCCTGATAACTGTGTATTGTGTTTTGCATCAAGCATTATTTTTTCTTCAATTGTATTTTATCACGATTAAAGAACAAGAAAATTGACTGACAAGAAGTAGAAAACAAGGAAAACAGAAAATGAGAGGTCGGTAGATTTTTTTACCACTTTAAGCCTGTTCTTGATTTTTATTGAACGGAATTCATTAATGAATTGTTTCCTGTAGATTCTTGCATATGTTCATAGTACTGTACTAAAATGAAATTAATGTGTTTGTCCCACATTGATTTCAACCAAGTTTTAGTAAAAGTATTTTGTTTATAGACAAAGAATATGATGTTTCCGAATAAAATATGTTATTGAAAAGTTATTCGGAAAAATAGTGTGGTTAAAAAGTGATCTGAGAAATGTATAGTTTATAAACTTAATTATAAATGAGTTACCAAACAGTGGCTTAACATAAAGAGTCAAAGACATGTGGTTGTCCAAATCGTTAAAGGCTGGTTTGCAAAATTAATAAATGATCCAACTTTACTTTTAACAACTCATTTTCATCCATTACAAATTAAATTGCTTATAATTTGTTCTGAAATAGATGCTAAAATATATAAACAGTGTATTTGGTAAACCATTTATAAATCAATTTATAAACAATATGATTTTTTAGGTCACTTTTTAGTTTTTAACAACATATTTCACCAAAAAGAAATCATTTATATTATCCAATGATATATACTAAACGTGCATTTCATTGGTATCTATCAATAGGATCGTGCTAGATTTTTCAAGCTTATGTCACATTGAAGTTAGTATGTAGTAAAAGTGAATGTCGAGCCAAAATGACAATCCAAGGTTAAAGCTGACATGTTCACGAAATTGATATGTGGGGCAAATTTTGATATTAAATGAAATATATATTTAAGATGTAAATAGAAAAAATGAAGATAAGGACTAGTATACAATCATTTCTTTCCAACTTTATATGAGTGTATGTATTTAACATAAAACGGAGGAAATCACTCCAATCTTATGATCATAATAATCAATTCCATAGATATTGCCATAAACTTTAATCATATCAACTTTGATTCTCAACAAGTCGCGTGCATGCATCGTACTTTGGGGTCATTATATTTATAAGGTTGAAAAATAAATTCCGTTCAATTTAGATTATTATTATTATTATTATTATTATTATTATTATTATTATTATTATTATTATTATTATTATTATTATTTTTTATTTCTTAGTTAGCATTGTTATTTCTTAATTGTCATTGTCCAAACAATGTCATTTTGGAAATATAAAGTAGTCTAAAGTAGTATGAACATTATTGATTTTTGATGCTGGGAATTTATTTTAGTTAATTTTTTAAGTATGTGTGATATGGAAATTATAATTTTTGCTATAGAGGTTGAAGTGCACATTGCATTTTATTGTGTGTAGATTCATTGCAAATGTTTCCCTGTACCCCCAAAAACAATAGACTAGTATGGAAAATGTGTTTAACATTCTTGAATTTGTGCTCTTTGACCTTTGAACTGAATCTATGATTGAGATTTGAAAAGTTGTAAATAATAGGTTGTATTTGATCTTGGAGAAGATTTATAGACGTGGAGAGATATGCTTCCATAATTAGTATTTGGAAGAACCAAAAATAAATAAAAAGTAAGAACGCGTTTAAAATTCTTTAGGTGAATAACCAAAACCTAGTCCCCCCACCCTCATTTCTCCAATTTTTGTCCTGTCTAATGTTCTTTTATGGAGCTAAGCTATAAAGAATACTGAAGAAATGTTGTGAATATGTTGAAATTAAATATTTTAGTTTCATTGTGGCATTTTGATTCCCCCTACAGGTTGGTTAAGTCCAATTTATAGGGGAGATTCTGTCTAAATTTTCGTAAGATTTATAAATAATAAGTTAAGGTGATTTCATTCGTTTTAACACATGGTGAATATCTTGATATATGTGTTATTATATATGGATCGGAGTTGGATTTATGAGAGACGTAATACACATGAATATGTGAAAGGAGTTGAAGAGTTTATGAAATGTGCCTAGGAAAACAAAATAAAAGAAGGTGAAGAAATGCTTTTGTGTCCTTGTTGTGATTGTAAGAATCTAAGAAAGTTCCATAGCTCTGAGCAAGTCAAGAGTCATTTGATTCGTTATGGGTTTAAGGAAGGTTATGCACGGTGGATATGACATGGTGAAAGTATACTTCCTAGGATGAGTACCGATGATGATAAGGGTGATCAAGAGGAGAATAATGTGGACAATGATCAGAATGATGTGGATAGTGATCGGATAGATGAAAAGATGTGTGACATACAAGAGGATTTCATTGAAAAGTCTGATCATATTTTCGATAGCTTGTTTAATGATTGTGAACAGCCTCTATTTTCTGGTTGTAAGAAATTCACAAAATTGTCTGCTGTGTTTAAGTTGTATAACTTGAAAGCGAAGAATAGGTGGAGTTATAGGAGTTTCACGAATTTATTGGAACTTTTACGATATATGCTTCCGGAGGATAACGAACTTCCTAGTTCAATTTACGAGACAAAGAAAATGTTGTGCCCGATGGGTATGGAGATCGAGAGGATACATGCATGTCCAAATGATTGTGTATTGTATCGAAAAGAGTATAAGGACTTGAACCTGTGTCCAAAGTGTGGAGCATCGAGGTATAAGCGAAAGGAAGGCAATGTTAATTGGGAGGATAAGAAAGGCTCTCCGGTAAAGGTGTTATGGTACCTACCTGTAATACCAAGATTTAAATACTTATTTTCCAATGCAAAGGATGCGAAGAATATGCGTTGGCATGCCGATGGGAGGAAAGAAGATGGAAAGCTAAGACACCCGGCTGATTCTCCTCAATGGAGGACCATTAATAGGATGTTTCCCGATTTTGGTGGAGAAGATAGGAATCTTAGGCTTGGACTATGTACAGATGGGATGAACCCGCACGGTAATATAAGTAGTCGATATAGCAGTTGGCCGGTTCTCTTGGTGAGTTACAATCTTCCTCCTTGGTTATGTATGAAGCGCAAGTACATCATGTTGTCGTTGCTAATATCATGGCCTAAACAGCCGGGAAATGACATAGATGTTTACCTAGCGCCACTAATTGAAGATTTAAAACTGTTGTGGAATGAAGGTGTGTTAGCATTTGATGCACACAGTCAAATGAATTTCACGTTACGTGCTATGATATTTTGCACCATAAATGATTTTCCAGCTTATGGTAACTTGTCGGGGTATACTAATAAAGGAGCTAAAGCATGTCCCATTTGTGAAGAAGATACAGTTGATCTTTCGTTGAAAAATTGTAAGAAAAATGTGTTTATGAGTCATCGTATATTTCTCCCTGTTCACTACCCTTATCGAAAGAAGAAAAATCTCTTCAATGGAAAAGTCAAGACTCGAGTTTCTCGCTTACCATTAATAGGAAATGAGGTTTATGAACGAGTTAAAAATATTGATGTTATGTTTGGAAAACCTTTTAAACCTCCTCAGAAGAGTCTTTGGAAGAAGAGATCCATATTTTGGGATCTACCCTACTGGAAACACTTATAGGTAAGGCATTGTCTTGATGTAATGCATGTGGAGAAAAATATATGTGATAGTGTCATCGGGACATTATTGAACATTCAAGGAAAGACAAAAGATGGTATCAAAGTCAGAAAAGACATGGTAGAAATGGGGATACGGGATAAGTTAGCACCGCAAGAGTTGGAAAAGCGTACTTATTTACCCCCAGCATGTTACACTTTGTCTAGAAAGGAGAAAACAAGTTTTTGTGAGTGCCTAAATTCTGTTAAGGTTCCATCTGGATACTCATCGAACATCAAAAGTCTTGTGTCGATGAAGGACTTGAAATTGGTTGGTATGAAGTCTCATGACTGTCATGTCTTAATGCAACACTTGTTACCAGTTGCAGTTCGTGGCATACTCCCAAAACATGTTAGAAATGTCATTATAAAACTTTGCTTTTTTTTTTTAATGCAATTTGTAGTAAAGTTGTTGATCCAGATGTGCTGGACGATTTGCAGGCCGATATTGTTATCACTTTATGTCAATTTGAAATGTATTTTCCTCCATCATTTTTTGACATTATGGTGCACTTACTTGTTCACTTGGTGAGAGAAATTAAGATTTGTGGGTCCGGTGTTCTTGAGGTATATGTATCCATTTGAGAGATACATGGGTATATTAAAGGATATGTGAGAAATCGATTTCGACCTGAAGGCAGTATCATTGAAGGTTATGCTGCCGAGGAGGTTCTTGAATTTTGTACTGATTACCTAGATGATGTTGATGTTATTGGTATTCCTAAATCTCGTCACGAGAGAAGACTGAAAGGTAAAGGTTCGATTGGATGCAAAACAATTGTGCCTAGTGTTGAATTGCAAGACAAAGCACACCTCCTTGTCTTGCAACACCTTACTGAGGTTCATCCATATTTGGACGAGCACATGTCCATTTTAAGGCAGCTGAATCCTTCAAAAGGTGAGAGGTGGGTGACTAATGAACATAATCGCTCATTTGCAGAATGGTTCAAAGATAAAGTGCTGCAAGAATTATCACAAATGTCGAATAACATTTCTGAAATTGTAAAGTGGTTAGCTTACGGTCCTGGCATGCTTGTGAGGTCTTATGAAGCATATGACATTAATGGGTATACATTTTATACAAAACGTCAAGATGATAAGAGCACGATGCAAAATAGTGGAGTGACTCAAGTAGCAATGTTAAGAGATTTTTTCGTAATGTCTTACTATGGAGTAATTGAAGATATTTGGGAACTTGATTACAGGGAGTTCAAGTTTCCTCTATTTCGATGTAAATGGGTTGATAATAGACGGGGTCTTCGGGTGGATGAATTAGGCTTCACTTTGGTGGATTTTGATCGGTTGGGTTATTTTGATGAGCCATTCATACTGGCATCACAAGCGAAACAAATATTTTATGTTCTTGACCCAGCAAATACTAAGTGGTCAGTTGTACTTCAGGGCAAAAGACATATTGTTGGCATTGATGATGTGGTGGATGAAGAAGAGTATGATCATTTCGATGAAACTCCTGCATTTTCTATTGGTATACAACCAGATGCAATTACAAGGGAAGATAATCTTGAAATAAATTACATGCGTGAGGATCATGAAGAAGGATTGTGGATTGACCGTCGTTCGTGAGGCAATATAATTGTGTAAGATCATTTATTTTTTTACTTAGAGCTTTTTAATATTGTTCATATATGCTCTATTCATTGTTACTATTGGGTGACTAATTTGTTTATATATTTTTGTTTTGTTATATACGAAGGTACGTGCACAGTTCCGTGAAAGTCATGGATGATTCTTCCAGTTCATCTGATGATCAGTGTATCAGTAAAAAAAAAAAAAAAGACTAGAGGACCAACTAGTTGCAAAAACATGAAGAGGAAGGGGGATGAAGTAAGTTCGATTGAATTTGATGAACACAATAGGCCAATTGGACCCCATAAGAAGAACTTCAATTCTTATATAGGGTCTTTAGTCCGTATTCATGTGGATATAAATATTAGTGATTGGCATAAAGTCCCTAAAGGCCTTAAAGACATGATTTGGGAAGATATAAAGGTATTACATCACTTCATACATAGTAACTTAATAATTCATTATATATTTTTTTGTTATGGGTATAAATATCGCATATTATTGTTGTATTTCAGAAGCAGTTCAGCATACCCGACGATGAAAGGAAACGAATTATTTTAAGAGTTGCTGGGTCCCGATGGAAAGATTTAAAGAATAAGTTGCTGCATAAGTTCATTAACAATAAGCACCCAAGATACGCATCACCTACTATGCTATATAATTACCTGACCGAAGAAAAATGGGAGCAATTCAAGAAAGAGCGTGAGACTGAGATTTTCAAGGTATATGAAATTATAACTCCTACTCCTGTCTGATGATTCTTAATTATTTTTTATTATTGAGTTGAAAACTAATGAATGTGATGCTTTATTTTTCAAGGAAAAAAGCAAGAAGGCCAGGGACAGCCAGTTGCACAACGAGCATCCACATTTTTTGGGCTCCGCTGGTTATGCCGGGATGAGGCCACAGTGGCTTTTATCAGACCCACTACTGTCTTCTGCATCTTCATGTGCGTCACTTAGTTCGTCCATGTTAAGTGATGATCGCAGCTTAGATTGGGTTCAAGCTAGATCAAAGAAGAAAGAAGACGGATCTTATTACATCCCCAACGAGAAAACGAGGGGGGTGTACGGAAAAATTGTAAGCATAGCCTATCATTTTTTCATAATATGATGAAATTTCGCTTAAACGCTAATATTTAGTTTTCATTTTTTTTTTTTTTGAGAACAGATTGAAAAATCTGAGGAAGCAACGCAAGGGACATTTGTCCCAAGGAGACATCACGACATCTTATCGGAAGCTCTTGGTAAGGAGGATCATCCTGGTCGGGTTAGGGGATATGGTGTATACGTCACAGTGAGGGATGTATATGGCAGACCTGATTCGGACAGCAGACTATCGAGAGGGGTTGTGTCGGTAGATGATATTAAAGATATTATCATGAAGGATTTGGAGGTTGGTATCACTGAACGTGTCAGGAAAGAGTATGCAGCAGAGGTACAGAGTAAGATTGATAGTATGCAGCAGAAATACGAAGCTATCCTTCAGCGCATGGGCTTAAATGTTGATGCTGAAGTGGACATAACTCCACAACCCCGACCACCAACTCCCAGTAGTTGTTACTCAGTTAATCCTGATCCATTTGATGGCCTTCAGGTATTTACTCTTAAAATATTTTGTTTTTCAATATTATTGATTATATTTCAATTGTAAGGGCTGTAACATTGAATATTATTGAACAACAGAAACCGATTCCTTGTCATCTCGCGATAAGTTGTAATGGTGAGCATCAAATAGTGGCTAGAGGAATGGTTTTTCCATCCGGACCTGAGACTATTGTGCACCATCAACAACTCTTGACAGATCATGTTAAAGTGTCGGTTGATGATGTTATACAAGGTGCCGAACCCTCACTTCTTCCAGTACCATCTCCATACTACACCGTGGTGGGGGAAGCTATTGGAAGTTTCTGTCAATGGCCTAAAGATTTGGTAATTTTTGGAGAGGTAATAATTTTTATATTTATAAAAAACTTCTTTCGATTTTTAATTACTTTTAAAATTATATTAGAAATGTTATGATGAAAGAAAACATGCAATTAAAGGAAGAGTTAACAAAACAGGCAAAACAAATTGAAAAAAATAAAAAATCCCAGAGTTTTGATATGTCATCTACCAGAAAATCACCACTCATTGATGATGCAATGTTACAACGTCTCGATAATGATTGTAAGATGTTACACTCTCTGGTGCTTACACTTCCTGGTGGTACAGACTACATCCAAGTGCTTTTAGACACAACTGTGTTTCATCACACGGAAGGTGAAAGTTTTTATGTTACGATTGACGACATCACTGACTTGCTCTCAATGAAATGGCTGAATGTATCTATCTTGCAAGTATTCATAATATAAGATTCCTGAACACGCATTTATGTCTTTCATTTAAATTTTCGTTTTTATATTTTATTCATTGGTTGTTATTTTTAGGTTCCTTCATGGGTTGTGTGAGCAATTTGGTATTCAGTCAATTGGATTTATGTGTCCATCACAGATTGCGTCGATCAGAGTTAAAACACATGTAGAAAGTGTTGTGAGTTACATGGCTGAAACAATGAATACACTGAGGTCCAAGCAATTCATTTTAGCGTTGTACTATCAGGAGTAAGACCATTATTATTATTTATGTATTTCTTTATTTATTTAAAGAATACTTACATGTTTATAATACGTAGGAATCATTGGATGTTGCTTGCAATATGCTTTGAAGCCAATATTGTGTACTTCATAGATTCAGCACAATCATGTAGGCGTAACATAGATATCAAGCCGTCATTGAACGTGTAAGTAATTATTGCATTGTTCAAACTTTTGTGTTTAGTGCATTCATATACATAAGTTGGGTTACTTTCATGGAATAATCGTAGAGAGTTTGAGGTGAAATTGATGTGCTTGTGTTGTGATTATGATAGTTGTTAGGATAATTTTCAATAAATAGGTCTCTATACAGGTTGGATATGTTCAATTTATAGGGGAGACTCTGGCAAAATTTACGTAAGAATTTTGAGTTTTATTATTATTTTTATAACTTATTCATATTTATTGAAACTTTAGGGCATTTCGAGCTTTTTGGTCGTTAGTAGGCAAAAGGGCAACATCCAATGTAAATTGGAAAAAGATCTCGGTATGAAAACTAGAATTTTATAAATTGCTACAAATTCTCATATTAGTTTAATATATATTCACTTTCATTCGATTATTAATAATAGTTTTAATTTTAAATATTCAAATTTCAGTATCCTCAGCAACCTGGAGGAGATGAGTGTGGCTATTATGTTATGAGAAACATGTTCCAGATAATCACAGTCTATTCTCAACTTACTTCTCTACACGAGGTATAATTTATTGAAGATAATTGTTTAATTACGATTAATGTAATTAACATAATAATTATTAATTCTTATTAATTATTCTTAGGAATTTCAAGTGTTTTACTTAACAGAGGAAATTGATGAGGTTCAAAATTTACGGGCCAAATACTTCGTCGAAGAGTGTATGTAAACTTAGCCCATTTTATATTTAACATGTACAAATTTTTTAACAATATTGTGAAAACATGATTAATTAATTCAAAATTCTGTTTATCTTATTAAGTTTTGTTCTGCATTCCTCGATTATATATATTTGTTGAAGATAAATTTTTGATGTGCACATGATTGTAGTTTATATAGGTATATGAGGGAAATATAAATAAATGAAAAAAAAATACTAAAAGGCGTCGGTTGTAAACTAAAAACCGACGCCTTAAGTATGCACTTTTAGCGTCGCCACTAAAGGCGTCTCCTGTACAACCGATGCCTTTTCTGCTTTACAACCGACGCCTTTGACTCTTAATGTACTAGTGGATGTTCTTATTTACTCTGAAACTAGACAAGACCACCTAAAACATCTTAATATTTTTATAGATATTGTAAGAAATAATGGAATTATATTATCAGCTACAAAAATGGAGATAGCTAAATAAAATGTAGAATTTTTGGGATCTATAGTTAGCCAAGAAAGAATAAAACTCCAAAAATATATTGGTACAAAAATGCAAGAGTTTGACAATCATATAAAAGATAAAACACAATTACAAAACTTTTTAGGACTTGTAAACCAGAGTAGGAAATACGAACCTAATTTAGTAAAACATTTAATTCCATTACAAAAAAAGACTAAAAGGAAAAAATAGATGGACACCATGGTCCAAAGATGAAGAAGAAGAACTACAAAAAATTAAAGACCTTTGTAAATTACCAGAATTAGAATTACTTAAAAAAGAATGTGATTGGATTATAGAAACCGATGCATGCGAAACAGCATGGGGAGTAGTACTTAAATATATTTATCCAAATGAGGATGAGGAAAGGATTGCACAATACACTAGTGGCAGCTTTATTCAAACTTAAACTAATTATCATATAAGTGAAAAAGAATTATTAGCTGTAAAATTTGCTATTAAAAAGTTTGAATTATTTATTGTTATTACAAAATTTAAAATTAGAACCGATAATACACAAGTCAAATATTGATTAACTAAATATAATGATCCAACTATTGCAAATAAAAGGTTAATTAGATGGCAAGTAGAACTTAGCCATTATGATTTTGAAATTATTCATATTAAGGGTGCTGACAATGTTATTGCCGATTATTTATCAAGACGTGGAGGAACTACTTAAGAAAGTAGAAGAAATTGACTTGGCCATAGGTCAAATGAATATCAACTATTCAAATCTATTCAACCATGTGAATACTTGCATGGCGCAGATAGTACAAATTACAATAAACTAGCTTTTTACAAGTCAATGGTTAATTCTCTTGAGGAAATGTACAAAGAAGGATCTCAATCCTCTCCAGCGAAGAATTTATCTGTAAAACTCCCTATTTAGGAAGAAGTATCTAATGTATCAATTATTGGAAATTCATCTTCCAAAGCTATTGGCAAAACTATTAAGCCATCTAAAGAAACTTTTAGAAGCTGCGAAGAAACCAGCAGTTATAAAAAAGGAACTATCAGAAAAGGAGAAAGTCATGAAGAAACTAGAGATGTTCTTGAAGTATGTGGAATATCTAAACAAGAGGACAAAAGAGGGAGAATGGCTAAGGACAATTAGCCATCACAAAATTAATAAAGTGATTATTTTTCCAGGAGTAGAACCAAGAACAATCAGGGGAATGTTTGATCAAGGACTTATTCATTGCATCTACCCTAGCAAGGATATGAAGGAAATATAAATATTACCTAATTCCATCAAGGTAGCAGTTAAAACATACTTTGGAATTACCAAAGCTAAAAAGATCTGTGTCAGGATTTACTCAGCCATTCCAGAATTTATTGATGAAGAATTTCTAAGGGCAGAACATATTGTAGAACTTGGAGTAACTAGCAAAGCTATTCTTTCATAGACAAAAATTAAGTCATTTAACAAAGAAGAACAAACACAAGCTATTCCAGAAGAAAGGGCATTATGATTTAGAGTCATGTACACCGAATTAAGGGATACCCTTACACAAACTAATGTTTGGGTATATGACTCTAATGATGACAACTTATTAATCTATAGCATTGGAAGAATTAATCAAGTTAATTGTCAATTATGGAAATTAAGAGAATATGCTGAGAATATACTTGTCAACAATTTGGATCTTAGCAAAGAAGCCAACGAATATAATTGTGGGGACCTACTCAACTAAAATGAAGATGAAGCCTATCTTGTCTAAACATAAATTATCCAAGGCATGGGGGTCCAGACCCATGTAAAACTTTAGAAAAGCAGTAGAAATTATTGTAATCTTATCTTTTCTTTGTCTACTTTAATTCTTAGCCAAGTATGTAAAAGAAATTATTGTAATCTTATCTTTTCTTTGTCTACTTTAATTCTTAGCCAAGTATGTAAAAGATAGGGAATATTATCTTGTCCCCCAACTTTGCTTTTACCAACTATAAAAGGAGGAGTCTCTCCTCAATGTAAGCATCCGAAAATCATACAGGTTTTCAGCAATAAAAATCTATACTCTCTATTGCCTTTCTTTTCATTTCTAGTTCAAAATTTTCTTTCATCAAATCCAGAAATAATTAGCAAAAGGTATGAGTAACTAAACTCCTCCTAGATATATATGAAGCTATAAAATAATTAGTAATACTCTATTTATTTATGAGTTCATAAGTTTATTCTTTATAAAACTTTTGTTAAAAAAGTACATCCAGAGGTAGGAAACGAAATTGGATTGTGCTGAACCTCTTTGAAGTCTTCATTTAAGCGTTAAACAGAAAGTATTGGAGTAAGTCTTTCGAGCATCCATTAATTCGTGAGTCTTTCGAGCAGAAGCAATCTCCTACGGAGTTGTGTTTAATACTTACATAAATAACTAAAGAGGATTTGGTCAAAAATCTTTTAAAATCAGATTTACAAAGAAGCGTGATGGACCTATAGGTAGAAAGAAGTATTGTTAATTATTTATAGTTGATTATATATCGTCTTTATCATTGACATTGTTCAAGTATTGTTATCATAATTTTGAATTTATCATTTTGCTTATGATATCTCTTACATGCTTTTATATATGTTGAAAATTTGTTTTACTATTCCAGGATTAATTATTAAAAGAAAATTTAAATTAATAGCTTAAATTTAAACATTTAGATGAACTTAGAACCTTTAATATAAATCCTTCAGAAGTAAATGAATTTAATATTTAAGAGAAGAAACAATTAAGAATTAGAAACTATAAGAGAAGATTTAGGAAGATTTTATAATTTATTCGATTACGCAATAAAAGAACCCTCATTTAAAGATTTTTCACAATTTACTAGAATTATAGTAAATACAGGAAGAATAATTAGTGATTTAGACAAAAAAATTGAAGAATTAAATATAATTACTGAAGAAAAAAGTTTAACATATAATAGTATATATTACGCATTTTATGTAAACAATAAATTTAGAGATATCGACATAACATCACAAAATTAAAGGAATTATAACTAGAAAGATAACATAGTAATTATAAATTTGAAAATTTTGTCTTTTAGTTGTTAGTACAATTGTTTGTACAGTTTATTAGTACGTATAGCAAGGCCCCATGGGCTATATCATCTAGGATAAACTCATCCTAAATCAAGAAGCATTCCATCATCAGGTTTTTAGACAACCTATGGACATATATTTTTCCCAAAGTTGTCAATCATTAATCTACAAGTTTACCACGGATCCCAAAGTTTTATTTTGGGTGCTAGAGGGAAATGGTCTTTTTTTTTTCAATATTATTATTTTCTACGAACTTATCGAAAACCAGAATTAGAAGATCAAACACAAAAATGCAAAATATACACAAACCATGTGTTGTTTTCAGCCAATGTTGTTTAACGTAATTATTATAATTTATAAATTAATTTATAAACAACATAATTTCTCAAATTAAACCTCATTTTAACCACACATTTTTTCTCTTCACTTTTTAATAACAAATTTTACCTAAAAAACATAAATAAACCAGATTAGAGCATCTCCAATGCAATCCATGGATTGAGAGAAAAGACGTGGTACGTCAGTAAATAGACGGAATTGGTTTAAAATGTTTCTCCAATGCATTCCATGGATTACATTGTCAAGCTAACGTGGCTTAAAAAAATAGACAATGTGTAATGCTTCATTTAGATGTAGACGTTCTGTGTGACTTTATGACTCGGTATTTTATTTAAATTTATAATTATTTTAACTATAATAAAAGAAGTTAATTCTCGGAGTTAAAAATTGGGATTTTTTTTATTAAAATTATTCTAACTATAATAAAATAACGTTTAATCTGGAAGTTCATTAAAAAAAAACTAGGAGTTCAAAACTTGAGAGTTTGCTTTCAAAATTGGGACATTCAAAAATTTGGAATAAACTTTATTTTTTAACCTAAAAATCTGAATATATGAATAAACATAATTTTTAAGATTTATAATTTAAAAAAATATATGCATTTTCAATAAATTTAATTTATCAACAAAAAATTGTCGCAAAATTAAGTTATATAAAAATACTAGAGGGAAACATTAAGATATTTTAATTATCTTGAAAATGAGTTATTAATTTTAGGGTAATTGACACAAAACGTTCCTACCTTTGACATGTATTGTGCAAAACATCCAAACGTTGTGATTTTTGACACTAATCATCTCAACATTTACATTTTCTAGCTGGAGACATCCTTTCTATTATATTTAACACCATTTCACCGTTAAATTGATATTGCACAATAAACATTTAAAACAACCAAGGGCATTTTTGTCAAAATCAAAAGGAGCCCATTTATATTTCATTTCCCGCCCAATTCTGAATTGCCAGTAAATATGGTTTTAAAAATTAATTCATAAATACTTTACTTTAAAAAATAATGTAAAAACTTGCAAAAGTCAACTACTTATTATGAGAATAACGACTACAAGATAGAATGGAAAGAATTGGAGGTATTGCAATGAATCTTCACATTTTAGTCTCAGTTTAAATGGTGAACTTACGAAGAAGAAAGATGCAGAAGGGGGAAGGTAGCTTGAAAGGAACCTAGTGCAAAACATCCCGACATTTATGTAATTTTGGTAAACAACATTCCAACATTTTAATATTTTTGGTGTTAAACATCCCTATCTCCAAAATGTTTTGCATAAACTATCCCTACCTCTAAAAAAAAATTGGTGTATAATATCCCTTTCTTCTTCCTTTCTCCAACCTGTTAAAGGCATATCAAGTATAGACACCATACACAATAGCAAACAAAATACAACACAAAATTCGATTTCTCCTCACAAAAAGTAGAAAATTATATTACCAAAATACATCTGGAAATGGAGCTAAGCACTATATGTGCATTCAACAAAAAATAAGGCACAATTAGTAATTACACATTAAGAAACTTGCAAAAAAAGCAAAAAATGCCCTAATTCTCTAGCTTCGTGTAGCTGGTGGTGCCCCTCTGCAACCCCTCCTATTGTGTCATGGCTAGCCACACTTCGTACACATCATCACCATGCCTCTTCTTCTCGTTGAAGCAACTTGATCTCCTGTAGTGCTTCTTTCCCTCTTCATCTGACTTGAAGAACCCACTTCATTTGGCTCATTTCTTCTATTTTTCTTCGGCCTCCCAGGCTTTTAAGTGTAAAATAGTGGAGTCAGTGGGTTATGACCTGGGTCAAGCCATGAGTCCGGACCTGTGATGGGAGAAATGGATGGAATGTATGTCATAAGGTGTGGTTCCTTTTTGTAGATGAGTCTACGTAATCTGTCACTGTAAAGCCCAGCTACTAAGGATGCAATCATGTGGCTACAAGGGATTCCTGTTAATTGCCAACCACGACATGTGCAAGTCCTGGCTAGAAGGTCAACAACATGTAGTACACTTCCTAAATTGTGCCTTACTTGAAATTTTTCATGGCCTGCATATGCAGCCCATTCCACCCATGCAAGTGTACTTTTCTTATGAAGTATCTTTTGGATTCTAGGGCCTACTACATTTTTCCATCTATCGCAATACTCTCCTTCATAAACAACATTGTTTGGCTTATCATAGAATTGGCGACCATATTGGAGTTCAACCGTGAAAAATGTTGAATTAGGACCTGCATGAAAATTACACTATAAGTTAAACTAGTTTTTCCACATCAAACTCAAACATTGTCACAGTGGAATACACCAAATTAATACTAATGAATGGTGGAAATTTCGACGGATTTCGCATGTCGTCGGAAAAAACCAACAGTCCCGACCGCCGTCGGAAAATTTTTGTCGGGAAAACTATGTTTTCTAGTAGTGCAACTGAAGCTGGAAGAATACCATTCAAAGGATTATTTGTAAAAATCAATTTTGTTAAATATCTACAGCTTGTCGATGAAGTGATGAAGTGAATTCTGGATATTCACTGATAAAATTGTTGTCACCCAAGTTCAAAAATTCAAGGAATCTCAAATACCCTAGAAAGTTGGGAACTGGTATAGTAAAATTGTTTCCAGACAGGTCTATTGTAGTGAGTTGATTGTCTGAAACTACAATCACTAACAAAATTGAGATGTCGAAGATTCTTTGGGGAATGGAACCGCTTAAACTATTGTAGTTTAAATAAAGATACTCCAAGTTGTAAAGATTGCCAATCTCATGTGAGATTGTACCTACAAAATTTGAAAGTGCGCACTCAAACTTTATTTAAACTGATGTATAAAAATTAATACAAAATCAAACGTGTTTGATTTTAATTGAGAGTTACCTATAGATTGCATGCACCAAAGTTATTCATTACAGTGTTGATTCCATTAGAAAGAATATGCTACGTGCTGAGATCAAAATTTCTCACATATGGAGAGAAGGCAATGGTGTAGCTGATTGGTTCGCATCTTCAGGTCACAAAGAGAAGTGCTCTAATCTATTTTTTAAAGAAGACATCAAAGGGCTAGTGAAAGGAATCCCCAGGATTGATAATTCTGGAATTCCTTCGATCGGAATTATTTACAGATAGGAGTTATTTCTGACGATGGGTAGGAAAAGGCAGGAGGATAGGAAGAGAAACGATGTTATCGGGGCTTATCTAATGGGCATATTGTTAGGAAATTTTTGATCAATCATATATTGTCTCTGATGTGATCCCATTGGGGACGCTCGTGGAATAATTGATTGAACGTTGGGAAAGTTTCGAATTCAGGTTGGATACGGGCAATGTGATGGCCTGTTTTTTTTGCGCTTGTCAACAATCAATTAAATTCTTTAGTCAAATATTCAATTGGTCAATGGAATAAGGACTTAAGTTGAACAAATGATTTTATTGGGACTTAAGTTGAAATTATAAAAGTTCGAGGGTTGAGATGATAGAGATTGAAATTTAAATATTTAGTTTGCAATAATTGGAAATTATGGACTAGTTTCATATTATATGGTAGTTTGGGACCTTGAATTGCAATTATACCATACTTATCCAATAAATTAAAGGACAAGGGATGCTTTGTCATTTTCTTGGTGAATATCAATATACAAACAGAGGCTGGGAAACGTGACACAAGCCATAAACCGAGAATAAAAGAAAGAAAATGGAAAGAAGAAGGAAGAAAAGAAGAAAGAAAAGAAAGGAAGGAAGGTGACGATTTTCAACCTCATTTTCTTAATTATTCCTTTTAGTTAGATATGTAAGAACTAGATGTTGAATAATTTTTTTTTGGGTTTATAGTAATTTTGTTTAATTCGAAATTGTTAAGGGTTATTGATAATATTTGATTTATTAAACTAGATAGTTAATGAATTTTAATGGGAAAATTGATGTTGAAGAAAATGAAAGTTGAAAATGGGTTTGTAAATTATTACTTCATTCCTTGAGTTTATTGTGTTTATATGATATCAAATATGTGATTATGATGTATTAGAGTTGAAAAAGGATTTGGGTATGATTTTGCTTATTTTTCCTTGATTTTTCTCCCAATTTTCGACTAAATTCATACACAGGTGCTAATTCTGAAATTGTTACCAAAAAATGCTATTTTTGTCAATAGTTTGGAGACATATTTCTAAATACAGGAATTAGTACTAGCTTTCAAAATTCTGGAATTATGGTGCTGTTTTTGTCAACCATGGATTTTCTTGGAAATTTCAGGATGGAAATTAGATTAAGTGTTATTGATTGGGGATATGATGTTAAGAGAACTCTTTTATTTGGGATAAGAAGTTGGAAATTTATACATCAAGTTATTATTAATTAATTCTTATTCCAAATTATAGGAATATTGCTTGAAGCACTCCTATTAGTAAATATGATCTCTTGGAGAAATAAGAGATTCCTAACTTGGCATGAAGAATTAAATAGGTGGATGTAAAAGCGGGGAAAGCCTACAAATCTAGCTAGTTCATTGCCGAGAACTTGGTGAGTGGGAAAATCTAAATTATTTTCAAATATTGGTAAATCGTTTATATAGTTACGTTAAACTTGATTATGTGATTTATTTGTCAAATTACGTGATTATTGTGAAATATGATATTTGTTTGAAATTGGAAAGATTGTGAAATGATTATATGTTGAAAGAAATGTAAGACTTGTGATGGAAATCAATGAAATGTGAGATGGATATGTGAAATTGAAATCGGCCAAAAAAGTACCCGTGATTATATGTTTATTCTAGTTCACTGAGGGGGCATTGACCGTGTTCTATACTGCACCTGAGTAGTCTTGACCGGGTATGATATTATCCTGAGGTGGTCGACCGTATATGATATAGTTCACTGAGGCGGTCATGGTCGTGTTCTAGAATTGATTATCAGAGGTCTCTGAGACTAGCCGAGAGACAGTCTATTCATATATGACCAGATTACAGATGTTAATTAGAGGGTATATTTTTTGTTGATTTGTTAGGGTATGGCCATACCTAGAGATTACACACTATGCTGATAGTAAACTAGTGATGATGTGATGTGACAAGATATGATATTATTATGTGAATTGTCTTGTGCACCAATCAGTTCAGTCTAGTGTTTTTTTAGCAGATAAGCTGGAGAAACGTCATCGATGACGTTGTACCATGCATCGTTCAAAAATATTTTTGAATTAAAATCTATAAAACCCATAATATAATTGTGTGGACTTAGTGATCTGACCCATTTGGTCTTGTCGATTCTGGTTGGACCTTCGATGATGATACTCTTGGGCCTTTCAGGTCTTGCAGCTTCATCTTTAATGTTGATTGAAGCCCATAAACGTAACTCTTTAGAAATTACAAATGAATTCGGATCACATCGAGAAGTGTATGGTTCGATCGGTTGAGCAAACATTCATTCTGCATTAGCTACGACATTGTGACATTGTGGGAAATATGCTCTGGGATCATTCTTCTTGACGATGTTCAACGCTTCTGGTTTCGAAGAAGCGTTTACTGCTTTCCCGTAATGATATTGCACGTCCAGTCCGGTCGATTTTCTTTTTCGGCCATCGGATTGGAATGTTCCTTCTTCGATGAAATTTCCTTCTTTTGCTATGTAATCGACAACATCTTTAGACGATATAGCTCCCTGAATGTTGGGATGATATATTTCATCAGAATCTGGGTTTGAAACGTCGAAGAATCTGCTATTTCGGCATTGAAATTTTCCTGAGAACTGGATAAGACAGTGGAGATGTTTTGCACCATCGGAACACCAACATTGTTTTTTTATCGTAATCATTGCTACATTTCGTAGGGGATGGACGACTGTCACATCTTGGTAAAGGCGGTGTCACATCTCTGACTTCATCCCTTGTCCCATCTTTACATCCGAGGCGCCACCATAAGCGCCTCGGCTAAGTATAAAGCGCGTCTGCTAGACACGAATCAGTTCGGCCAGAGGAGCTTGTGTGCTTTTCCACCTCGTCCATTGTCCCAGGGCAATATCCTAAACTTTAATCATGGGCTAAAGTCTATTGGGCCCTCATTGGACCTTCACTAGTGGCCCAATGTGCCACATTTTGGGTACGATCTCAACACTAGTCCCTCAAATCCGATATGGTCATTTATGGCCAGGTAGGATTTGTTGTATGTTCGAGGCACTGACTTTTGTTTTGATGGCCTCCTGTAATCGTGTAGCTACTGGATTACGATCTGGCTCAGACTTTGGTATCAGTTACATCCAATATATTTACATTTATATTTTATTATTCTGACCTCTTTTGGCTGGGAATTATCGTATGTCACTGCGAGCTTGAAGCTCGGAGTGACATTCCTTAACGGGAGCTCGGATTGAAAGTAAAGTTGACCTTCTATTCCCGTTCCACTTTTCAAGTGAAAAATTGGAGTTATACCTATAGGTCTTTCAGGGGGCGTATTTAACATAAAAAGGGGGCTACTAATATCGGTTCCCAAGGAGCAGGAAAGAAATGATAGATGACATCTCTCCGCGCGTGGCGCCCACTGTGGTAACTGAATGGTTTTCTTCCTTCATTTGATAGTTGGCGCCTTGATTAATCTATTCCCCAAGAGACGTTGGTTACCCGCATTAATTATGTGGCTCGCAAACCAAGGGTTTTGGGTTATTGAGTTCCCTATAAAGCCTTCCTCTCCTCATTGTTTCTCCTTTACAGTATCCTCAAAATTTTTCCTGCAGTAGTATCTCCGCAAGAAGTTGCAGCGTCTCTCACTTTACAGCAATTCTTTCAATATCTCTTCTAAGGCTTCCCGCATAGGAACTCATCCCTGTAGCTATACACACTTCCTTGGTGCATTCGTCGTTCCGAGTATTCAACCTTGGACTTCCATTTTCGAAGGTAACATTCTTTTCCTTTGTAATTGTAAAGAAAACTTCTTTATTTCTAGTCTTCAAGCGTGGGTTTGAAAATTTTGTTTTGACCTTTGTTTTTCTTTCGGTGAGACTGGCTCTTTTTTTTCTTTTTCAAGAATAAATGGAAAGAGTTGGGGGAACGGGTTCACAAGAAATGTTAACAATGGTGATTCTTGTCACAAGTTTCTGCCCCATATCTTTGTCTGTTTTTAGTTCCCGCTTCTTTAGGGAGCAGATTAAGAGGAGGAATAGGAAAATTAGTGGTATAATTTATTTGAGTGATTCTGACAGCGAAGAAGAAAGAGATCAGAACTACATGGCTCATCTGTCATCCGAGGAGGAGGCATCTTTAAAAGAGTTTCGAAGCAAACGGGACAGGGATTTGGGAAGAGAAGAGGCAGTAGGCTCTTCTTCCGGTCACCAGGACCTCAGTTTAATTGTTAGGGCCCCATTTAGGGCACATAGGGAAGAGTTAGGCCTGACCGCAGAGGAGATCGCCCAAGTGGAGGATTGGGTTGATCAGGATAACAAAGTTTCTGGCTATCATGTTGGTCCTGATTCAAACCTAGAATGATGGGAGGGCAGTGAGATTGCCATTGAAATTCGAGGGGTTGACTTGGCTGGAGCCTCGACAAAATTTGGGATGCTAAAAAGGGTTCGATTAGTGGACCCTACACCTTCTTGCCGACCCTGCAGCCCTCCCCCAGGTCAAGTAGCCATATGTTATGATGCTCTATCTTGCGGGATGAGGCTACCCCTGCACCCCTTCTTCACGGCGTTGCTTAGGAGCTACAACCTGTGCCCCTACCAGTTGGTCCCCAACTTCTGGACACAGGCTGTGGGTACTTGGTTAGTATGGCAAGAGGTAAACCCTGACTATCCCATCTCACTGCACATCATTCATACCCTCTATACTTTGAAGAAATCAGTTAGGAGGGAAAGAGACGTGAGGTCGGACGTCAAAGATTGGTATTACTTGTCTCCCAGGGGCTCATATCCTCCCGTTATTACCGGTCATCCAACCTCGATAAAGAACTGGAGGAACCAATGGTTCTGGGTTGCCGGGGAGTGGCAGAGGTCTCCTGTGGAATCTAGTCCAGAAATTACAGTTTCCCGAACTCTTTCCCTACCTAGTGAGTCTTGTACTTGCTTTAGTGTCTTTAAGTGTCATGTGTCATTTGCTTTTTAATTTCTATTCACTTTTCTTTACTGGTTCCTAACATGTTATTGGTTTGTTGTAGGGGACACTTTTTCCCGCCTCCTCCCTGATGCAGACTTAGCGGCAGTAAGACGCTTGTTTGCTTACAAGGGCACTTTCTAGGGGGGTCATTCAACAAAACAAATTATTTGTTAAGCACGGTCTTATGCGAGCCATGAGTAAGTTTGTTTCCTTATTGCCTTTATATCTTATGCCTCTTCTGTTCATAACCCCATTTTTCTTCTTTTCTTGCTAGGTTCCAAGGACTTTCCGAAGATTTCTTTGAAAGGACTCATGGCTAAAAAGATCCCTCCTGCCCTTCGCCACGGCAGTTAGATTGAAAAGAAGCAGAAAGCGGTAATGGCTAACCTGCAAGTTGGGGTGGCAAAGGAGGCGTCTGAGGCTTCCACAGCCCAACTTCAGGGTCCTCTTCCCGCCCTACAGCCACCACCCACTCTGCTGCTAGTGGGTCCCCAACAGCCCAGCATAGAAAAGGAGGCTGATCCCAAAAGAGCAACCGCAAAGGGGAAAGGGAAAAGGTCATATAGGGGTGGCTCTAAGAGAGAGAGAGAGAGGGAGGTTAAGGATGTCTCTCCACCATCCTCATTCTCCGAGGATATTTCTGAGCGCGTATCCGAGGAAGATCCCTCCCCCTTGAAGAGGCTCAGAAGGGGCAAGGACAAGGAATCCACCTCCGCACCTCTGCCATCAGAGATTCAGGACTTGGAGGACGAGCCATCTGTGTCTATCCCAGATTTGGCTTACGAAGTGACACCTGAGGGAGCAGAAGAGCTCAAGCGCATTAAAATTAGTGTTCTCCCCAGAGATGTTGCCTTCAGTCCTTCTCTATTCGACTCCCCCAGTTCTCCTCCCTCTAGGACTGCATTAATCACTGAACAATTTTGGACGGAGGGCTGGTCTGTCTTTTCTTCCAGTGCTAGTCCGTCCCGGAAGCTGCTCGCTGCTAAAGCCATGAACGCCAGGGCGCTGGCCCTTATTGACGAGGTGGAATCTTCCGTGGAAGAGGGGCAACGGGACAGGAAAGATGCTAAGACTACTCTATGCCATGCAGATAACATGCTAAAGGAAATAAATGACCTTAAAACTCAGCTGTCCATAGCCCATAAATCTTCCTCCGAGGAGAGGGCTAACGCTAAGCGCCTCCAGGAAGATAATGATAAATTGAAACACAACCTCCAGGCCTCTGAGTCAGACGTGGCGGCTTTTTCCAAGAAACTAGATGACTCTAACCGTGCACAGTCCATAACATCTGAAGTTCTGACCGCCGCTAACGCAGCCAAATCTAAGCTGGAGGCTGAGGTGGCAGCAACCAACGAAAAATTAGGGAGGGAGATGGAGGCTAAAACAAAGGCGGAGGAGGACCTTGCCTCTTTAGAACGGCACATGGAAACTAGGATCATAGAGGTTCTGGAGCAGACCATCACCACACGGGTGGAAAACGCTCTAAGTGCCAAAGTGTCTGAAGCTATCCAAAATTTTAAAGACACTTTTGAAGAGACCCCAGAGCACGAGGCCATACAAAGGGTCTTCGGGAACATAGGGGCCAGGATGGCTTTGGGGGATGTGAAGGAAGCTTTCCTGAACCTAGATCTATCCTCCATTGAAGCCCTATACCCCGAACCTCAAGACAAGGGCTCTTCAGAGGATGTCCCTCCGCAGTGATCCTTTTTTGTATTTGCGTTGCTGTTGTTTTTTGTTTTTGTTTATTTTTTTTTGTAAGTGCAATGGCACCTGATATTGTAAATGTAACAATCATTCAAATTGTATATACTTTGATTTTAAATGTAATGATCATTCAAATTGTATATCCTTTGACTTTATGAATGCAATGATTTTTGTATTTAGTTCAATGTCTTAGTTTCAGACACATATTTCTTGTAAACACCGTACGAAGATATATGTATAGTCCCTCAGATCTAAGTAGCTCAAGGCATTCATGTTTGCTGGTTAGATCTGATTTTGACCAATTTTTTGAACATTTTTGTCTTATGCTCTGTAACACCTATGTATACAAATTTGTATGAACTCCCATTGATGGTGTTAACACTTTCAACCCATACGCAGTGATCGCAGCGTAGGCTTATAAGAGTCCCTTGTTTTTAAAAAATTTCATGCGTGTCGTAGACGTATGATTTTATAACCAAAATAATCGTGGAATTTGTTATCCATTAAGTTTGTCTAATTAGAAATTGGTATAATCCTCAATGTAACTCACTTATGATTTTATAAAATCATATGGTAATGCTGTAACCGCTGAAGAGGAATTTTTATTTATTGAAAACAGCTATGAAGGTGATCTGTATTCCAAGGATTACATAAAGGTACCCCAGATAAGTCCTCGATCATGTATATTTCGGGTACCACCTCGGCGAAGACTTTGTAAGGGCCTTCCCAGTTAGGACCTAAAGTCTCTACCCCTGGTTGAAGGAACAACCTTTATGAGGACTAAGTCCCCAACATTAAAGTGCCGACTTTTAACCCTCTTGTTGTAATAGCGGGCCATTTTCTCATGGTACCTGATCATTACCACTTGAGAATCATTCCATTTTTCTAGGAGGAAGTCCAAATTAGCCCTTTGTGTTTCTTCGTTTCCCACTTCGTTATAGTGGATTTGATGAAGAGAAGGGACCTTAATTTCGACCGGACATACCGCCTCAGATCCATATGCAAGGAGAATGACGTTTCACCTGTGGCAGTGTGTGAGGTGGTTCGAAGAACCCATAATACTTGTGGGAGTTCATCTACCCATGTGCCCTTTTTGGATTCCAACTTCCTTTTCAGGGTATTCTTTATGGTCTTGTTCACAGATTCGACCTGTCCGTTAGCCTATGGGTGATGTGGAGATGAAAATAATTTCTTGATTCCCAAATCGTCGCACAATTCATCTATGCTTTTGTTTTTGAATTGTTTTGCATTATCACTAACCAATGAGTGCGGTATTCCAAATTGGCATATAACATTCTTCCAAATGAACTTGGTGGTGTTTGCCTCGGTGATTCTCATCAGGGGTTCCACCTCGACCCACTTGGTGAAGTAGTCAATTGCTACTATCGCAAAGCAATTATTACCTGCACCCATAGGCATAGGACCGATAATGTCAACCCCCACTTCGCAAAAGGCCAAGGACTGGTTACCACAGTTAACTTGTGATGCGGTATGGTTGCATGCCTTTGGCATTTATCGCACTTGAGTACGAAGTCATGGGAGTCCTTTCGCATAGTCGGCCAAAAATACCCCTGTTTAAGGGCTTTCCTGGCTAGCGATAACGCCTCGATGTGGTTGCCACATATGCTCTCATGGATTTCTTCCACCACATACCGTCCTTCCTCCGGCCCTACACATCTCAGCAAAGGGGAGGTGTAACTCCGTTTATAAAGCAGGTCATCCAAAAGTACGAAATTTGCCGCGTATCTTTGCTATTTCCGAGCTGCCATGGTTCGTTTGGCATTGTCTGATGCTTCAAGTATGCTATTATAGGATTCATCCAAGATTCTTCTTCTTCTATTTCCAAAATCTCCGGCCCTGGATCAATAGAAGAAGTCAACAAGTGCTCAATTGGGATCAGATTATGGAGCTCTGAATCACTGCTGCTTGCTAATTTGGATAAAGCATCCGCGTTGGAATTCTCAGTTCTGGGAATGTGCCGTAACTCCATTTTTCCGAAGTGCACAGCCAAATCTCTTACTTTTTTCAAGTAAGCGACCATAGCTGGTTTTTTGGCAGAAAATTGTCCATTAAGCTGACTCACAATGAGCAGCGAATCACTATTCGCCACTACGGACTTAATCTTCAAAGTTTTCGCAAGTCTCAGCCCAGCTAATAGCACGTCGTATTCAGTAACATTGTTTGAGGCTTTAAAGTCAAAATGGATCGCATTGTGCAGTTTGAATCCTTCTAGGCTTATTAGCAATATTCCCGCACCGGATCGTCCCTCAGTCGAGGACTCATCAACGAACAATTTCCACTCTCGGCTGTCATCCGTGTTATCAATCATTTCAACCTCCGGTGGATGTGTGAATTCGACTATGAAATCTGTCAACGCTTGACCCTTTACAGCTGTCTGAGGCTCATAATGTAGGTCAAATTGGCTGATTTCAATCGCCCACTTCAGTAACCTCCCAGATGCATCTGGTTTTTGCAACACCTGTCTCATAGGAAAGTTGGTAAGCACATGTATGGAGTGTGACTGAAAGTAGGGACGAAGTTTGCGAGAGGCTGTGATCAACGAGAGAGCAAGTTTTTCCATATCTGGGTAACATGTCTCAGCATCTAGCATGGATTTGCTTACATAATATACTGGGAACTGATTCCCATCCTCCTCTCTGACCAATACCGAGCTAACAACCTCTTTTGATACGGCTAAATACAAGTAGAGAGACTCGCCAGTCTTTGGTTTTTATAGTAATGGGGCCTGTCCTAGGAATGATTTCAGGTCGACAAAAGCCTGCTCACATTTCGGGGTCCATTGAAATTGCTTCCCTCCCTTCAAGACCTTAAAGAATGGCAAGCACTTGTCAGTGGACTTAGAAACGAATCGACTTAAGGCCGCAATTCTCCCCGTCAAGCTTTGCACTTATTTTGGATTCCGAGGTGATCGCATTTTTAACAACGCATTGATTTTATCGGGATTGGCTTCTATCCCTCTCTTATTCACCATGAATGCAAGAAATTTCCCGGACGCTACCCCAAAAGCGTACTTCGCTGGGTTGAGCTTCATTCGATATTTTCTCAAAATATCGAAGGCTTTTGACAAATGGCGGATATGCTCCGTGGTGACCATGCTTTTGACCAGCATGTCATCAACATATACCTCTATGGTGTTTCCTAATTGTTCTGAAAACATGTGATTTACCAGCCTTTGATAGGTAGCTCCAACATTTTTTAAGCCAAATGGCATAGCTTTGTAACAATAGAGTCCTCTATCTATAATAAACGAAGTATGCTCCTCATCTGATTCACACATGGGGATTTGATTGTACTCGGAGTATGCATCCATAAAGCTCAGCAACTCATGTCCCGCTGTGGAGTCAACCAACTGATCAATCCGAGGCAATGGAAAACTGTCTTTGGGACATGCCTGGTTCAAATTTGAAAAATCAATACATACTCTCAGCTTCCCATTATGTTTTGGTACCAAAACAGGGTTTGATACCCATCAACAGCTTCGTAACCTCTTCTTTCAAGGCCTCATACTTATCAGAACTCATAGGCCTTCTCTTTTTCCTGTGCCCAGGGCTTCTAGGATCAAGCTGGAGTTTGTGACAAGCCACTTTAGGATCGATCCCAACCATGTCATCATATTTTCATGCGAATACATCAAGGTTTTTAAGTAAGAAGCTTTTCAACTGATCTTTGTATTCAATCGGTGAATCCAATCCAATTTGCAACTCCTTGATTGGGTCAAGCGGATCTACACCGAAACACTCCAACCTTTCAGCTGGAGTAGAGCAATTGCCTCCTGCCATTCTTGGGTCCAGATTAGCCAGATCTTCTTCCGGCGTCATTGTAACATCCTCATTTCTTGAGGGGCCTCCACCCAGTCTTTCAGGGTCTGGAGCAGCCTCGGTCATTGCTACATCGCTAATCATGTTCAAGCTCCGGTCTTGAAATTTTCGGATTGCGTTTGTGTAACAGGCCCGCGATTCAGTTTGGCTCCCCCTCATAGTTGTAACACCATGCTCCGTGGGGAATTTTATGCAAATTTATTTTGTATGAGTTGCAACTCCCAAGTCAATGAGGTCTGGCCTCCCAATTGAGCCATGGTAGGAGAAGATTTTGTCTACAACCAAGAATTCCATAGGAATTCTGGAAAGAGTTGGTGCCTGTCCTACCTCAGTCATAAGGGTTATGGATCCTCTGGGAGTTATGCTATCCACTATGAATCCATATATTGGATTCGGGACTGGAATGAGTGAAGTGTTGATCCTCATCTTATCAAAAGTTACCCCGTAAATAACGTTTACCGAGGCACCATCATCCACCATCATTCGTGACAACCCATTCCGAGCCACTACCACCCTGATAACCAATGCATCATTGTGTGGAAAGTGTACTCCAATAGCATCGTCTTGGGTAAAGATGATGGATTCTGTCCGAAGCATCCCAATAGGGTGTGAATGGATATGGTAATTCATGTTGGCGGGTTGCTTGGCTTCTCTGATATATCTCTTCTGGGAGTTATTTGTGCTCCCACCTGGGTAGGGGCCTCTCAATATTGTATCGATTTCACAAATAGGAGGGTTGGCCACAAGCATAGGCAGTTCCTGTATATCTTTAGCATGTGCCGAGGAGGTATCCTGACCCTTGTTCCTGTCTCTTTGACGGTTGTCAATCCTCTCTTTGGTCAAGGTCTTCCAAGGGGCTCTCCTATCAGCTCGGTTGAACTTCTGGCCACTTGGCTTTTGAGTTCTCCCCTTGTCAGGGGAGAAATCACTTCCCCTTCTTCCCTGCGCCTTCTGGTCCGCTAACATGTGGATTTCCCTGCAATCTTCTATTGCGTGACCGTAATACCTGTGGTAGGATCAGTAAGCCCTATTCATGGGTTGTTTTCCACTTCGGCTACTTTTCATTCTTCCTTGAGCCATGAGAGGATTATGAGAAGGAGCGTTGGAGTGCAATTTGTGGATAGCTTCCGTGATCTCTGCTGCATAGCTGACCCTATCCTCGGAAATGGGCGCAGCGCTCTACCTCGGTTACTGCCGAACCTATCCTTGTTACCTCCTTTCTTGAGGTTCGCTTCATTAGAATACCCAAGATTGTATCTCCCTTGAGGGTGGTTGTCTCTGGCCCTAGCCATTTCTTCTGATACGATTTCCTCCTTCATCAGGTCTACTAGGGCGTTGTAATCCCTTGGTTTCTTGCTTCGGACATCCCTCCAAAACATGCTCGTCATATCCAGCCCTCCTTTCAAAGCGGAAAACATCTCCGCCTCAGTGATGTTTTCAAAAATGTGCATCTCTTCAGTAAACCGAGTTAGGTAACTTTTCAGAGATTCATCCCTTCCTTGCCTTAGATCCTTAAGGCGTTGGAGTGGGAGCTGGCCAGGCCTGGAGGAAACAAAACCATTTTTAAAGGCTGTTTTCAGATCTCTCCAACTGTGGATGCTACCAGGAGGGAGCTTTTTGTACCATCGTATCGCACTTCCCTCCAGGGTCAAAGCAAAAGCCTTGCACTTCAGTGCCGGAGTAGCTCCGGCTATTTTCATGCTAGCGCAGTAGTTTAACAGGTGATCGTCAGGGTCACCTCGGCCAGAATACTTTGCTATTTCTGGCATTTCAAAGTCATGAAGCACTGGACACCTGCGAATGCCCTCCGTGAAGGGGCTTATTTCCTCTTTGTCATCTAGCTCGTATGATGGTAATTCACTGTTCTCGTCATGACTTGAATACATCTGGCCATGGTGTTGGTCGTAGGGTGGTGGAGCATACTCCTGTCTTTGTGGTGGCAAAACTCGCCCGTAGTTTGGCCTTTCGAAGGTCAGAAGATCATTACGAGATTTCGTCCGAGCTACTTCTGCTCTTCTTTCCTGCCTATTCCTAGGCTCATGTGTGGGGGCTAATTTCTCTGCCCCTGTGTTATATCGGTCCCCATGCATTTGGCTCCGCGATAGGCTTCTTCAGCGCGTTGCTCCCACTTATTTCTAGGCTCAGCTGCATGGTGTTGACCTTGATTAGTTCGACCCCCTCGCTTGCCTCTGAATAACCCTCCTATCTGGCTGAAGACACTGCCAGATTTTGCGGGCGAAGCCTCCCTGTGTCTAGTCGGGAGTTGGTCTTGTTCTTCAGGTGCTTCATGCTTCGGGCCTTCTTCGTAGAGGGGCTCGAATTCCACCTCAGCATATGCCTGTGGATCTTGATAATAATAGGAGGCAGTGGCCGCATCGGATGGTGAGTAGTGTGGCTGTGAGTTTTGCGGAGGCATCATGGGTTCGTTCACAACATACCCTCTAGCCATGTAGGCATTCATCGCAGCAGTCCGTTCTATCTGCTGTTTCTGCATTTCTAGCATTTGGACCGCCATGAGAGTCATGTCTCGCAACATGCGGCGATTACGGTGCCAGCGTGGAGGGTTAGGTTGTGCCACTCCCTCATTGGTGTTCTCATGAGGTCCTTGAGGAGCCTCTTCCTCACTGCGCTGGCCATTTCTACCCCTACGAGGGTTAATATCACTGTCGCTTTCGTTCATGTTCAGAGAAATTTCTTGATTTTAGTTTATCTTTCAAGGATAAATGGACTTTTATCTCAATGCTCCGAGGCTTTTTAAAGGTTGTTAAACTTATATTTCAAAGTTATAAGCCTTTTTCAAGGTAAACAAACTTGTGTTTCAAAGTTTGAAGCCTTTTCCAAGGTGAAAAAACTTGTGTTTCAAAGTTCTCTGCCTTTTTCAAGGTTAATAAACTTATATTTCAAATTTTTAAGCCTTTTTCAAGGTTAACAAACTTATGTTTCAAAGTTCTTTGCCTTTTTCAAAGTTAATAAACTTATATTTCAAAGTTTTAAGCCTTTTTCAAGGTTAATAAACTTATGTTTCAAAGTTTTTGCAGTCCTCGGCTCTTTTTCAGGAGGTTACTCTTCCCTTTTCAAAACTTCCTTTCTATGTGTGGCTTTTCATCATGCGTTTTCGTGGTTAGAAGTATGGCTTCCCACAGAAGGCGCCAAAATGTTGACCACAAAATCTAGCTGGACCTTGGACCAACACGTCTCAGCTCCTCCCTCTTGAACGCGTGGATCTCTTGCGCACTGTGACAAACAATCAGCTTGCAAAGGGGGCTGAGGTGGCTCCCGTTTGCACTCCGATGCCAAAGTCAGTGCCCATGTTCAACAAATATAATTTGAGTGCGGGAAATATAAGTGCGTAAAAGAGTGAAAAGGGAGTGAGAGTAAAGTATTTAGTTAAGAGTATGAAATTGCTAACCCCTTCCTTGGAGGCAAGTGTGCTCTACTTATAGAAGGATTCGTTCTTCTGGATTGTGACACATGGCGGACTTTTACACGTGTGCTCACCCTAGCATTTGGAGGGGACAACCTTGCTTTTTGATCGTAATCATTGCTACATTTCGTAGGGGATGGGCGCCTATCACATCTTGGTAAATGCGGTGTCACATCTCTGACTTCATCCCTTATCCCATCTTTACATCCGAGGTGCTACCTAAGCACCTCGGCTAAGCATAAAGCGGGTGTGCTAGACACAAATCAGTTCGGCCAGAGGAGCTTGTGTGCTTTTCCACCTCGGCCATTGTCCCAGGGCGATATCCTAAACTTTAATCATGGGCTAAAGTCTATTGGGCCCTCATTGGACCTTCACTGGTGGCCCAGTGTGCCACATTTTGGGTACAATCTCAACAAATAGTATTTTTTTAGAGAATGTGTTGTTGAAAAGTAGGAAAAAATTATAAATTTACGTGTCGAATATTTTATTGAAGGCTAATAAAACCATGAAAATATGAAACAAAGGCTAAGAGCATTTCCAATCTCTAACATGGATTGAGGCTGATGTGGCAATAAAATAGACGGACTTCTAGAGAACGTGGATAAATAGACGGAGCAGTTCAAAATTTACTCTCCAATGATACTCTCTACATTTCAATAATATTGATTATGTGGTTTTTTTTATAAAAAAATTAAAATTAATTACCACATTATCTCTAATTTACTGTAGAGTCCAAAAGGAAACTAATTTATACCATACAATATAATTGGGTTACGTCCTTATCTATAATAATTAAATAATTATAAAATAAAAATTAATGCTGAGTCAGCATGTCTCACGAAGCATCTAGATGTAGATGTAGACGGAACACTCCACAATGTCTATTCTAGATGTAGACGGAACACTTCACAATGTCTATTTTTTTAGCGCCACATCAGCCTAACATCCTAATCCACGTTGTGCATTGAAGAGAAATTTTTATTATATTCCATCTATTTGCTTATGTGTCAAGTGTATTTTTCCAATCCACGGAATGCATTGGAGATGCTCTAACAAAATAAAATTGATTCTCACTGCTGAATTCAAATCCAAATTTTAATGTGGGAACAGTAGAATATCTGCAAAAAATTATTTCTTCGATTACTGAATTGATGTTCCCTTCTCACGTTATACAGTGTCTCAAACCAACGTCAAAACCCATCCCAGCCTTCCTAGTAGTTCTTGCTTTGTCACCAATTTTCATCTGGACAAAAGGTTGGTAGTTTTGCTCCCACATTTGTTCTACGTACCCTGATTATGTGAGTTGGAAATAAATCCATTTGATGCATTAATGAATGGATACAGTTGAAAGTTTTTTTGTAACGAGGACAACAATTTTTGGGTTTAGATTTGAGAACTTTTTTTTTTTTTTTGTTGAAAATCCAGGGCGGAAACCAAACCTCCAAAGAAAATTTTACTGACTTCCGTGCTTTACAAATCAATTAAAAATAAAGAATCGTAATGACCATCTTAGACAACTATCAAAAAATTGAAAGAAAATGAGACAATTATACTGCCATTCCAATTTTGCCAAGGCTTTCCCCTCTCCAACGAATTCTTCAGCTGCAAGTAATCTGAATTTCTATATTAGCCAACCAATCAGCCAATTTGTTTCCCTCCCTCTAGAGATGAGAGAAAATGATGTTTTTAGTGAGTTGATAATGCTTGATCTCTTCAACGATAAGCTGAATCTTCCATGGTCCTTTGTCATCCTTTGTTATCAGTTCAATGCCAATTTTAGAATCAGATTCCACCCAAACATTTTCACAATTCCGATTCTGGCAGAGAAGTGTACCTTTTGCAATTGCTTTGAGCTCTGCTTCCAGGATAGAGATTTCTCCATAGTATTCGTTGAACCCCAGCGTAATGTCTCCTTCTGAACTTCTTATCACTCCTCCTCCTGCTGCATGTTTGGATTGCTTCAAACATCCATCACAATTGATTTTGATCCAACGTTTCTGTGGCTTTTTCCATAGAAGTCCCCTTATGTGTTTGCCTTGTTTCTCTCCAGTCAAAGATACCAATATGTGAGCAGGGGAATAACAACTTGAACATTGGGATGAGTAATTAAAGATTTGGAAAACCTCCAATGTTGAAACATTTGAATTGGACTGCTAAAATTGTTAGTAGGAACTCCATACATGTTGCGGAGATCCATCCACACCTCCTTTGCAATTTTGCCATTAATAAATACATGTGACAAAGTTTATTCTTCCTCGCAACTGGAAGCCCAATTTCTTCTTCAGAACATCATCTGTAGAAATAAACTTATTCCATAATTTCCAATTAAAGATAGAGATTTTGATAGGAATTCCTGTCTGGCAGACATATTTATAGGATGATTGCAGGGATGTTTTTTGTCTAAACATTTCCTAGCATGATTGGATACAGAAGTCCCCTGTAGAGCTAATGGTCCAGAAAATCTTATCAACCCTTTTCTTCTTCTGTAAAAAAACTTGATTAATTTCTTCAGTTTTTGCATCATCAATTCTGAGTTTGCTTTTATCTGTGTTCCAACAACCACCACTGTCCATAAATTCCAAAACATAGCTCATATCATGGTTGTTGTTTGGCTGACTAATATAGAGAGGACCAGAGGGCAACCAGGGATCATACCAAAAGGAAATGTGACCCAGTCCTACTTTCCGAGCTATATAAGGTTCAACTAAATTCCTTACCTTATGTATTCTCTTCCAGATAGGGGAATTTTGTTGTTTTGGCTGAACTATAGCTGGGTGAGAAGTTCTACAAGATTTGAGACGAACTTGAAAGTGAAGATATGAGGCTTTTGTTAAAGTGATTGGGGAGGTTGTATTGATGACATGAAGAGCACCTTTGATCATACAGTTTTCCTTAGTTCGAATTATTTTCGTAGCTATCCAAGAATCAACAATTAATTGCTCAGTCCACAACTGAAGAATATATATATATTTCTATGTCAAAGAATTCATGTTTTCATAGTTGGAAAATACACACTCCAATCAAGTACCACTTGATTCAAGATGCAATTGATAATGGAGAAGTTGAACTCAACTATTGGGAGTTTGGAGAGCAAATTGCTAATATTTTCATAAAGGTACTCCAAAGATCAAAATTTTAACAATTAAGAGAAGCACTTAAAGTTAAAGGACATCACATTAAGGGCGAGAATATGAAGGTTAATACAAAATCGGAACTGAAGGATAAGAAACAGAAAAAAAAAATGTGGGGAACAAAAGTAGAGGAATGGAGGACAAAAGTTGAAATTTGGTGGAGACCTATTGTATTTCCTCTCATCTCTCTCCACTTTCGGTAGAAGATTTTCATCGCTTTCTCCTCTCTCCAATCTATAGAATATGTGCACTAATCAAAACTGTAAGACCTTCTCTCTGCTAGGTAAAATACGAACCACCATTTCTACAAAGTTCTGTTTAGTATTGATGGGTGATTGAATTTATTTATTGGGTGGATGAATGCTTGAATGTTACCATGTCAATTTCTTTTGCACTCGGAAACAAAATTTGTGAGCCCAAAATATCACCAAGTGGAAGTCTGTTAATTTTATTACACAAACAAGATGCAAAATGAGATATAATAGATAGACTTAAGAATACATTGACAAAGTATTTTTAATAATCAGAGTGATGGATGATCAAATCGACAATGGAGAAATTGGAAGCTGGTTTTATAAAAGGCAAACAAGGCCACTGACAGATGTTCCTTTTATTCCCGCCTTGGATCGAGTAGCTGAAATCTAATCTTCTTCAATGCTACAACAACTTCTTTCATGTTCACCCTCTCATTGGCACTTTCCCTGGTGCAATTTAGAGCAAGTCCCATTAAAGATGACAAACATTTCAACTTTCCTGTGGAGTGTTCTTCTTCTGGCCTCAACAAGTTTGAATCTATAATTCGAGCAATTGCATTGGGCATAGAATCATTTATCCAGCTCCTTAGGCTTATATCACCCGAAAAATTCTCACTGCTTGGCTTCTTTCTTGTAAATACTTCCATCAACATAATCCCGTAGCTATAAACATCACATCTAGTTGACACCCATCCTTCCAATCCATACTCTAAGCAAGCATTATGAAATTAATTAGTTGTATCAAGTTTGGTGTTACACTATATTATAAATATATTGTAATGTACCATCCGATGTCTAGAAAAATACATAAAATGAATCAAAATTTTAATCGGGTAGACTACACGTGTCATAAATGCTCAAGAGAAAATATTGGAGTAAAAGATAAGAGCTTTACCTGGTGCGATGTAACCCAATGTTCCCAGGGTTGTTGTGTATGCATTGCTTTCTCCTTCACCCAATAACTTAGCAATTCCAAAATCGCTCAAGTGGGCAACCATATCTTCATCGAGCAGAACATTACTTGGCTTCAAATCATAGTGAACAATAGGCGTTGAGTAACCATAGTGCAGATATTCCAATGCGCATGCTACGTCTATCATTATGTTAATTCCTGGCAAGATATCCAAGACGTAGTCGTCAGAATACAACCACTTCTCGAGGCTTCCGTTGGACATGTACTCAAGTACCAAGGCCTTGAAATCTGGATTGGAGCAAGTACTAATGACTCTACACAAATTCCGATGGCGAAGATTTCGCAATACCTCACATTCTACGTCAAAACTCTTGAATGCATTTTGGATTTGCAAATGGAATACCTTTACTGCCACTTCCCTTCCATTATTAAGAGTCCCTCTATAGACAGAGCCAAAACTCCCAGCGCCAAGTAAATGGCTCTCATTATACCCTTCAGTTGCTTGTATAAGTTCATAATATGAGACCCATAGTATTGTGCCAGGTTCAAAGTCTACTTTCTTTTCCACAATTTTTTTCCTTCGGTATTTTCCAATCGCGTACGTCAAGGCCATGGCGATTAAAATTAATACTATAATCCCCAACAAAGAAAATACAACTCGAAGTATCAGTTTTCTTCTCCTACGTTTATTAATAGGACATGATGGGAAACCGTATATAGGATCACCACACAATCTTTCATTTGAAATGAAGGATTGACTTGAAAAGTTTTTGAAAGGACCGCCAGAAGGAACTTCACCACTTAAATCATTGAAAGAAAAGTTCAAGTCTGTGAGATACTTAAGTTCCTCCAAGGACTTGGGGATATTACCAGAAAGATTGTTGTAAGATAGATCGAGTATCTCCAGGCTCAGCAGCTTACCCATTGACTCCGGAATAGATCCTTGAAGTTTGTTATGTGCTAAGGAAATATTAATCAAGCTCTATAAATCTCCAATTGTTGTTGGAATGCTACCTGAGAATCGATTGACCGATAGATCAATAAAAATTGCAGCCTTTAGATTCCCCATTTCTTGAGGCAGTGAGTCGCTTAAAAAATTTGAAGATAGATTCAGCTGCAGAAGATCGTTCCTTAGCCATAGGCTTGCAGGTATGCTGGAGGTCAATCTATTGCTGCCTAAATCTAGAACTCTTAGTGCAGTAATATTTCCTATGCAGTCTGGAATAGCACCTGTTATTAGATTTTCTGCCAACAGCAACCCGTAAAATTTGGGAAGTTCACACAGAGTGTCTGGGATAGATCCACTTATCTTATTTCTCCCAAGATCTAATGCTTGAAGATTTTGCAAATCCACCAGAGTTGTTGGAACTGATCCCATCAACTCATTGCCAGACAGACTTAACACTATCAAACTGGTGAGATTCCCAATTTCATATGGAATGCTACCTTGGATATCACAATTATAAGCATAAAGATATTGAAGAGAAGTGGAAAGGTTTCCAACTGAACTTGGAAGAATGCCATTCAATGGATTATCGACAAAACTCAACACTGTTAAGTATCTACAGCTTGTCAATGAAGTGATGAAGCTCAATTCTGGAGATTCACTTATAAAATCGTTTTCACCCAAGTATACTTTTTCAAGAAATCTCAAATCCCCTAGGAAGTTGGGAATTGGTCCAGTAAAATTGTTTCCAGACAGGTCTATTGTAGTGAGTTGAGAAGAATTTGCAATGAAATTTGGTATTCTTCCATGGAAATTATTTCTTCCCATATAGAGTATTTGAAGACTAGGAAGCTCATAACCCAAACTCAATGAATCAAGGTTGCCTGAGAGTTGATTGAATGACACTGAAAACTCTAACAATGTTGAGATGTTGAAGATTCTTTGGGGAATGGAACCGCTTAATCTATTGTAGTTTAAATAAAGATATTCCAAGTTGTAAAGATTGCCAACCTCATGTGGGATCGCACCTACAAAATTTTTGAAGTGCTCAAACTTTCTTTAAATTACAAAAGACAAAAGTAAAAAGCTGTTTGATCCTAACTGAAAGTTACCATTTAGATTGCATTCACCAATGTCCATAAATTGCAATGATGACATGTTAAAGATACTGGCTGGTATAGACCCCACGAGAAAATTACCCACCAAACTCAACCGCTTGAGGTTTTCCAGGTTACCCAATTCATGTGGAATTGCACCTGTCAAATTATCAACATCAGTAATATTGTGAGTAAACAAGAATCTAAAGCAGTAACACTTGTACGATACCTGAAAAATTATTTAAACCAAGATATAAAAACTGAAGCGTCCTTATTCTCCCAATTTCTGGTGGAATGGCTCCACTAAATTTGTTGTATGACAAAGAAAGCGCCTGAAGTTTTGAACATTCTGATAGACCAGAAAGAATTTCACCACCCAACTCATTCAAAGATAGATAAAGCTCGTTGAGTCTTGGAAGTCCATGGCATATGTCAGAAGGGAGATGACCAGTTAAGCTATTCCTTGTAAAGGAAAGAATTTCCACTGTCGATATGCTGAAGATCCTAAATGGTATTAGACCAGTGAGCCTGTTATATGGCAATTCAAGCGTTTTCAAGTTACTAAGGTTTCCAATCTCTTCAGGGATTTTCCCTTGTAGATGATTGAAAGACAGAACCAGATTCTGGAGAGTGGATACGTTAGAGAGAGAATGTGGGATGAAACCAGTAAAACTGTTATTCCGAAGGTTCAAAACTTGAAGTTTGGGTAAGAAACAAAACCATGAAGGAATTTCGCCACTCAAATTGTTGAAACTGAAGTTAATGATTTCTAATCGTTGAAGTTGAATCAACTCTTGGGGCAGACTACCATGAAAATAATTTCCGCTTAAGTCGATAGAAACAAGAACGGATAGATTTCCCAATTGGGATGGGACGTTTCCAGTAAGATTCATGTTGGAAATATTTAATCTAGTCACTCTTTGGTGGCGAAGACCACAAGTAACTCCAATCCAGAAACAAACCGGAGTAGAATCCAACCAGTTATTCGATAAAATGTGTGAAGGTTCTAAATTGATGTGGGTTAATAAGGCGAGAAGAGAAAATTGAGCAGTGGTAATATTGGGTGCTGCCATTACACACTGCACCAAAACAAATGCTTGAAGAAAGTAATTAGCCAACTGCATGACAACTTTTCTTACTGCAATTAACAATGCTGGACTGGAGATATATATAGTACACACTATACTAGAGAAGACAGACTTATTATCTTTAGGAGACTGACAATTTTGACAATGTTGGACTGATTAACAATGCTGGACTGCAATTAACAATATTTTCTTGCTGCAATTAACAATTTTTCTCACTGCAATTAACAATGCTGGACTGCAATTAACAATGTTTTCTTGCTGGAACTGCAATTAACAATACTGGACTGCCTGCAATTAACAATACTGGACTGCAATTAACAATGTTTTTACAATTAATTTTTATATTCAAAGTCATTCCACTAAATGAACAATTTTGACTTTATAAAAACGGTGACGAATTCATTAATTTCCATTTGGAATCTACTTGTTAATTAAGAGTCAATCCTACCTCATTTTTTAATTTCCACCTGGCATTGTAGTGGAAAAGTAATTTATTTAATTTTCTTCATATTAGTTTTTTGTCCATACAAAATAGTGATGCATTTGGACCAATATTGAAATATGATAAATGAATATTTGATCTATGTTACTTGAAGAGCCGACCAAATGACATATATATTGATCATGAAAAATTCGTCTTAGAATATAACTTTATTAACTTCAAATCTTTATTAACTAGTGACCAAAAGAGAGCAGATATGGTGCACATCATACGTGCACAATACGGTGCACGTCTAGGGCACTGCTCCCCACCCCATGGGGAGGGATTTTTTGGCCCTACACAGGTACAATAGTGTGCCTGTGAACAGGCACTGTATATTTGCTTGTAACTAGAAGTAGTCAAATTTTCATTTGATAAATATAAAAGGAAATAGAAAACTTAGAGTTTACTTAATGTTAATTAAATATTAGCTTCTTAAAGTTCCTTCTAGAAGCTCTAAAATATGTGTTTGTTTGATATGACTTTAGTAAACACTAGTTTCACACCGGTGCATCGCAGGGACATGTTTTATTTACAAAGACTAAATTTCAGAAAAAATACAATTGAAAAAAAAAAAAAATGAAGCAAAATCTACAAAACTTCAGTCCCAATTTAAATAATAATAATAATAATAATAATAATAATAATAATAATAATAATAATAATAAACATTATATTATCAAGAGTATTACAAATTTTAAAAAACTTCTTTATACACAACATTTGTCGTCACATTTGTTGGATTCCATCATCATTGCATATCAATATCTTTAGGCCAACACGATTCGTAACTCTCGACACTACCACATCAGCTTCTTATGACTGAAAATCAATTTTTTTCCAGAAGAGTTACACATGCAAAAGTTATTGACCTTTTCTCTGATTGACAGTCATAGCATATGACACTATCAACGAAAACTATCTTCTTTTGAAGTTGAAAGGTAATCTAGCATATGATGGAGTCAATGACATCTTTGGGATAAATACTTTGTCTCATGCATTGCTTTTGGACATGATTCTAGCTTCATAAACACGACCAAGCTTTGTAATGATCAACCTTGTTCCATTATACAAACTTGCAGTATGATCAATGTTTCTCGAAAGTGCGACTTCGAACCATGTATTTATCAAACTATAATACAAAAACTAATTCTTAGGACCTGAAACAACTTTAAATGAGCAACTTTTCACTATTCAGCTCATTAAAATTGCATCCCCATGGTACCAATTGGAGTTTGAGCCTATGTGAATCGAGATTGCTCAATAATATTAATGGGAAATTTAGGCAATTAGCACCAAAAAAAAAAAAAAAACATTTTTTATCAGTTTTTACTATTGGTTTTCGCACCTATTCATGGGTCCAGTTGATAAGAAAACAAATTTATCCTTCTGAATTAAGCCCCTGTTTGATGATTTTTTTTGAATTTATGTGTAATACTATTTTATTAATAAATGTGGTTAATAAAGAGAGAAAAATGAGTGAAGAATTTAAAAGGGCTGAAAAGGGGGAGAAGTGGAAACAAATCGCACAATTTAACCAATTTCAAGAATGAAAATATTCACAAAAGCCCTTTGTACTCAGTGAAGACAAAAGATTCCAAATTCTATAAAAAATGACAATTTACTGGCAACTCAAATCACATTAACGAATAATTTACTTTTGTTTTATGTGATTCTAATAAATTGACAATAATTTAAATAAAACATTTGAGCGAAAATGGAATTCTCATACGCTTGCCTAATAGACTTCAATAGAAGATTTCAACTACTTTTCAACCAACCATCTAAAATTTTTTCCAACTTTTTAGGACCACCAAACATGCTCCAAGAGAATAAGTCTTCTTGTAATTGGAAATTGGAAGGGGCAATTACGCTTTCACCTCAATTTCACAAGTACCAGTATCCCTGGGAAAATCTTCTGCATCTGCATTTAAGGACAGGAAGAACAAACCATAAACATTACAAACTTCAAATTAATTCAAAAAAATTTAAATTCAGAGCCAGAATCAAAAGCACAGAACATTAAAGAAGAGTATATTGCAGTTAGAAACCAATGTCAGAACATTACAACCAAATGACAAATTTGATGAATAAATTGGAGATGTAGAATTAATCATTAAATCAGTAATCATAAAAAAAGGACTATTAGAGCAGAACAAACCAAAATTCAATAAAAAAAAAAAAAAAGGAAAAAAAAATTGAACTCCCATATTTATCATGATATGCACAAGTCATCTCCACCGTGCTACACCCTTCCTTTTGCAAAATATCAAAGAAATTCTCGACTCGGGCATGTCTGGAGTCTTCATTCCCAATCTTCACTTTACCATATACAAAGGGTAAATTCTGCCAGCCATTTTTCCCACTCTCATGGTCAAACATTGGGTGAGAGTGCAAAGAATATCGAAATGTGTAGGAAGAACTTGCATGAAAAATTCTTCGGAAACTCTTTTTCTGATATAACATCAAAGAAAAGCTTATTCCGCTTTAGCCATTGGATCGGAAAAGACCTAAGTAATGATTCAGTAGAAATTATAGAGGTGAAGAAAAGGATTATATCAGGGCGCTGTTCACATAGATCATGAGTATTAAAAAAAAAAAAAAAGCAGCACCAACAGATTAAGTAACAGAGGCGTAATCACACCGAGAATGCATGAAAACAGTGGGTTCCCAACATTTTTCCCTTGTATTTTCCAAAGCGTATGACTCGACCCTCGATTTGAAAGACCAACCATAAACTCAACAATTACTTCGAGATGAACAGGAACTCCAAACACATCACAAATTTGCCAACTCATTTTTTGGTCATCCTCTTCGTCATGTGCCCGAATGGTGGATAAACAATTGTTTGTTGTACAGGGCTGGCGCGGGATTTACATAATCCCCAACCAGAGCTTGAGCATTATCGAGAACTGCTCCAGGTTGAATTTGCACTTCTTACTCATGACGAGCAAGTGGCAATTTGTTTTGATTTTGATTGTTTATTCCTATTTTCTCTTTGTTCTCTTCTACGTTGTCTAAAGGTTCTTTCGATTTCTGGATCTATTAGTAATAGTTCAGGCTCGTTAAAACCTAGCATATGCTACTCAATGACCAATAAGAAGAGAAAAACAAGGAACTATGAATAACCAAAATAAAAATAAAAACTAAAAAATTAAAATTTAATTGAACTAAAGGTAAACTAATAATTATACTAAATCCGTTATTCCCCGGTAACAGCGCCAAAAACTTGTTCGTGCAAATCCCGCAAGTGCACGGGATCGTTGACAAGTAATAATTGTGATGAGTCGAGAGTATCGTTCCCACGAGGAATAATGCTTAGTCCTAATTATTAGTTTATCGTCGATTCAATTAATGGAAACAATTAAAATAAAAAAATGATTTTGTTTGTCTATTCTAACTAAAAAAATTGCAAAATAATAAAGTAAATAACAATGTTGGGAAATAAATATGAATGGGGAGCATGTATTGAAAATCCGAATTCACTTGTTGTAGCGCCCCGAGTTCCGTATACCCGATTCACTACGTCATTTTCTGTCTAAATTTTTCGATTGTTTGGAAAATACGGAAATCATTAACGTCAAACTTTCAACCGTTCAACGATTATTGCCACCATCATTCATCGCTCGCCACCGTCTCCGAAATCTGCAAAACTGTTAAAAAGTGGGGTGAGTATTTCATGGGGGAAATACTCAGTAGACTCATCGCAAATTAATTTAATTTATAAGATGATTAAACACATAAATCCCGGCTCTTTATAAAACGGGCATTGATAGAGCTTCTTTATAAAACTGTTCTTGATAAAACTCATATTGTGCATTACAGCACGGGACATATTTTGCAAATCATATGCTCTTTGAAAACATCTCTTTGAAAACAGTTCTTTGAAAACCATATACTTATAAAACATTTTAATTATGCCAAGCATAATTTCTTTTGAAAGCATAACATAAGATAGGATTGAAATCCTCATAAACATAAGAATTTTACCGAACTTAGGTGGTAAGAATTCTTATGTAGTAAAATCATAATAACAGTAAGTTTTCATCATAACATAGGATAAAAACCAAATTCTCATAAACATAAGAATTTTACCGAACTTAAGTGGTAAAAATTCTTATGTAGTAAGTATACCAAGCATAATTTTCTGAAATTCATAGGGATCAATTGCATCATAACATAAGATAGGATCGAAATCCTCATAAACATATGCGACAGGAATTTTACCGAACTTAGGTGGTAAATCCTCATAAACATATGGAAAGATAGGAATTTTACCGAACTTCGTGGCAAATCCTCATAAACATAGGAGACACAAGAATGTTACCGAACTTAGGTGGCAAGAATTCTTATGTGTAGCGCTACTAAAACTCCGGTCCCCTTAACATATCATAACTTATCATATGGGACCCAAAACAACCTTGGTAGATTGATTTCATAGCAATGATCCAAAAAAAACATTTTCGTGAAGCATAGGGTATACTTACTTTTCGTAAAAACATAAAGTATATTTTCTTTTCATAAAAACATACTTACTTTTCATAACAACATAAGGTATATTTACCTTTCATAAAAACATACTTGTTTTTCTTAAAAATTGACTTTCACAAGTCACATGACATTCATATGAAATCATAATTTAAATTAATTAATAAGTGCGAGTCTACCTCAAATCCGACGAGTGCAAAGTTGAGCGGGAATGACTTCAATTTCTTTAAATTCTCCGTACGCTTCGTCTTAGCCAATAAGTCACTTTAGTATATCGAATATATAGTTCAAAATGATAAATTATAATTTGAGGACTAAAATTGATGTTTTGAAAGTTGATGGACTAAAATGAATACTTTTGAAACTTGGGCTTAAAAGTAAATAGTGACTGAAATAATAGATTTTGAAAATGAAAGGGCTGATTAAAACTCATTTAAAACTTTGGGGCTGAAATGGATAAGTTTAAAAGCTGAAAGGACTGAAATAAAACCTTTTAAAATGTCAGGGACTGATTTTGAAACATTTAAAACTTCAGGGACTAAACTGCAGATTCTGAAAATTAATATAATATATTCAGATCTTTATCTTTTCTTTACTCCTTTCTCTCTCATTTGTTTCGAGATTCAGAGAAGAGACAGAGAGGAAAGGGCGAGAAGAGGACGAGGGCTGTCGACGATGGTTCCATCCTCCGATGGCGATTTCGCCGGCGTAACACCGGAGTAAGGTGGCGGTGAGCGACGGGGCGTTATAGACTAAGTTTTTGTGTGGTTTAGGTACAAGAAATGGGTGCGAAACAGAAATGAAATCGAGACTGGGCGTTGTGGTTTGGCTGCGAAGAACCAGAGTTGCTGGGGTCCTGATTTGGTTTGCGTTTTTCTGGTGGAACTTCGGTCGAACGACCCGGTGACTGAGGCAAGGTAATGGTTTCACTTAATTTTTTTTGTTTTGGTTTTGATTTTGGTTTTGGGCGATTTTCCGGTGATTGAGGTGGTTTGGCCGTCTATGGCTGTGGTGTTTATGAAGACTGCAGTGGCATTGTTTGGTGAATTGCGGATGATCAATCTTGAAGATAATGGTGGTTTAACCTGTGGCAGGTGGTTGGTATTGATGATGATTTCTGGCTGTGGCAGTGTGCGAGGTCGCGGTTGAGGTGGTTAGGCTTTGGTGAAATCTTGGATTGTTGCATGATTTCAGTTTTGTAGCTTGTAGAGGATTGGATTCGATTTGAATTGAGTGTTGGATGATGGCAGCTTGGCAGTGAATTTCAATGGGGTGGTTTGACAGTGGTGGACTTGAGCTGGAGTTTGGGTGCGTGAAGCTTGGGTAGCCATTGTGGTTGAAATCTCGCATTAGGACAATGGTTGTGAAATTGATTCGATCGGCAACAGAGATGGCTGTGAAGCCATGACATTGAACTGGTTTGGCAGTGATAATGTGATTGAATATGGAGGTATGTACCGTGGCTGGTGATGAGAATAAACGAGGTTGCTGGGAATATATTTGTGATATGGTAGTTGGAGCTGGAGATGGATTGAATTGGAAATGGCAGAGGCAGTGTTGGTTGAGGTGATGATTGCTGATTCTGAAATGGTTCTATGGTGGTGTTTGTATGAATTTGGTGATGCTCGGTGGTGATTGTGATGAGTGCTAAGTTGATAGCTGTATATGGAGGTGAATATATTGTGTTTTATTAGCCAATTAAGAAAGATAGTGGAGAGTTTAGGTGATGTGAGAGGGTGGAAAACATCATAATTGGAGGGGTGGAAATGAGGTGTAAAGAAATGCTAATGATGTTGGAGAATATTAGGTGCAAAAGTAGAAAAAGAAAATAGAAAAGAAATGGATTGGTGGAAGATGGTTTGGGGAAATCGTGGGTTGTGATGGGGATAGGAGAAATATATGTATTGATTAGGTATTATATGAAATAGAAAATGGTGTAAAGTGTTTAGACAAAATGATGATTTGTAGATGGAAAATTGGTGTGGAATTAGTTATGTAAAATTTTGATTATGATAAATATTGGACTAACTTTGATTTGAAAACGTATTTAAAACTGATATAATTTTGGACTGAAAATACATTTGAATAAGGAAAATTGAAATATTTTAATAAATTTGGAATTCAAAATGATTTTTGAAAATAATACTTTGAATAAATAATTAATATAACATAATTTTAGAAATTCGGATTTTAATTTAAAATCGAACAAATTCGATATTTCTTGACTTGGCTAGACGAATTCGTCGCGGCGTTAACTTCAAAATAATAAATGAAATAGTAGCGACACAATTTTCTAAATATTAAAATAATTATTTATTGCATAAAAATTCTGGATCGCTATAATCTTACCTCCTTAAAATAATTTCGTCCTCGAAATTAAACTTACTTAATCTTATAATTTCTGAATACTTAATCAGAATCTCTTCTTCTTATCATCGAATATTCTCAAAATAATCAAAACAATTCCTGAATATTTTCTCTACGTAAAATACCCAAACATATCAACATAATATCATCAACTTATCTTTCCAATAATTGTAACCCAAAATTCAGTAAACAAATATCTCCCAAAACTAAGATTCTATACTTAAATGTCACCACATTTCCTGCAAAGTATTTCTTTCACTTGTATATACGTATGAATTCTGATTCAATACGGTACTCATTTTACTTTCCACGTATCATCACATTATACCAAGATTATCATTATTAAAACAAAATATCAGTACCCATAATCCAAGAAAATATTCCAAATCTCCAATCAAATCTCCTTTATCGATAAAATTTAACAGCGCATTACTTCTTGTCTCCTCTTTTCATTAAAATAATCCTGCGCTTTCTTGCTGGACACAACATCACGCGGATTCACTCAGATCCTTGCGCTTTTAAATAGTTCATGCTGGGAAGAGGTTGAATCATCAAACAATGGATATCATCCTTTCTAACATTCGCAAGTATTATTCCAGTCTTCCTATGAATGATCTGAGAAAGATCTATAGAATAAGGCTCGAAAGATTGAGGTTGCTAATGGCTCATGATATTCCAGAAGATGTTCGCTGGTTGATAGAAGCAAAGGTTCGACTATCTGGTGAATTACCATCAACATTTCCAAAACATATGCCTGGTTTAGGCAAAAGCACGTTCGCAAAGAAACGAAGAGCAAAAAGACTGGGTGGTTGCTACAAATGTGCTCGTTGGAACTGTAATACACGTTGCAAATCAGTAGGATATTCTTCTACTAATCGGGATGATAAAATCGAATTCATAAAGGGTGGACTGAGTAAGGAGTCTTTGGATGATATTCGACTGACTCTTGAGACGCACCCAAGTGGTTATGTACAACGTGAACTTCTCTCCTTATACGCTCAGTTTAACGAGGACAAAAATCGTTATAGTCTCCAAAATATAATATCGAAAGATCCTGTTTGCCAGTCTGTTTTACAAAATGAGGCTTCTGGCAGTTCAGCAATGATATAAGGTAAATCTTTTTAAAATATTTTGCTGCTTTCTTTCACGCGTTTTGGAAATAAAATATATTTTCCTTTCTCGAGGTTTGATAAAGCTGGAAATAAATATTTAATCGCCGAAAGATGACAGCCTCGATACGATAAAAATATTCAAAAGTGGGCTGATTTTGTCAAAAGTAAATCTTTACTTTTTCAGAATCAATCAAAAACAGTAAATTTTTCCGGCTTTAAATAGTCAAACATATTTCATAGTTCAGGCATCCCAAAATCACATCTTCTTCGTAAGTTTTCTCTTCTATACTATCAAAGATGGAAGCACCAAAACTTCGACAAATCAAAACTATTTGTGTATTTTGTGGATCAAAAGTAGGGAAAGGCTTCGGTTATCTAGAAGCGGCTGTAGATCTTGGAAAGAAACTGGGGGAAAAAGGTATCACTCTTGTGTATGGGGGTGGTAGCAGTGGTCTAATGGGTTGTGTTTCCCAATCTGCTCTTGCAGAGAAATCAAAAGTAATCGGTGTTATACCTGTCCCTTTGGTAGATGTTGCAGGCAAAACACGAGGGCATGAAGTTCAAACTTTATCCATCCATGAACGCATAACTTGTATGCTATATGGTTCTGATGCCTTTATAGCCCTGCCCGGAGGTTTTGGTACCTTAGAAGAAATTTTTAACATTACCTCGTGGGCTCAACTAGATCTCCATACTAAGCCTATTGGGCTTCTGAATGTTAACAATTTCTTTGATGGTTTGTTAACCTTTCTTGATTATGCTGTGGAACAGGGATTCATCTCTCCATTTTCCAGAAGGCTTCTTATTTCTGCTCCTACTATTGATGAACTACTGGATAAGCTGCAGTCATATATCTCAATACAAGATCCAGCAGGAGTTAAAATAGATTGGTCGCAAGGAAGGGGAATCAAGCGAAAATGGAGTCCGGTTAATGTAAATTTAACTCTTTGAATCTTAGAATAGGTGGGGGTAGAGTACGGAGTATTCTCACTCTCGAGACACCCCTCCATTTACTAGGATTTCCTTCATGTTTAAATCTTGTGTGTACTTCAAAGATTCCAGGTGGTAGATTACGGAGTATTCTTACTCTCGAAACACACCTCTTTGAAGGTTTCTTTATTTCCTCAAAAGATCAGAGGTGGTAGGATACGGCTACTCCGGAAACACATCTCTCATTCTGAGGATCTTTCCATGTTTTTCTCTTATGCTTTCGTGTGTTTCATGTATTCCTTTCCAGTGTGACTCTTGTGTGTTCTCCTTATGAGAAAATAATAAAATCTCTGCTATCATCTACTAAATCTCGTTTGTGATGTAAATAATCTTGCATGTCTAACCTTAATTCCTTTAGTGGATGCTTATCATATTATGCTCTTAATTCCAAATGATAAAATTCTGGATAGAGTCTCCCTTGTAATTTGGACTTATTCCAAACCATAAGCATACTTCATAACTCACAATAATAAATAACTCCACATTTGATCACAACGATCTAAAAATATTGAAAACGATTCCAACACTTCAATATCATCAAAATATCCCATAATTCAATTCATAATTCCTCAACATAGAAATTTCAAATCATATTTTTCAATATCACAATATTACTTCCTTTCATACCTTAATTGGCTCAAAAGTTACTCATACTTATAAATATATGCCATAAATCATATTCCCAAAATTTATTCACAAAGCCAAACTTCATAATAAATTTCTCTTCAACATAGAGGCATAATAAATTAACTCAACATAATATCCATTACTTAATTCTCAATAAAATCATATTATTCCCATTATGCTCAACACTCGTTTTCTTTAAAAAATTTCTCATAATCATACATTAAAGCATATAAGTTATGACAAAGCATAACAACATCATTATTTTCGAAGAAATACATTCTTATTTCTCATAAATCATAAGTATCCGAAATACTCTTCATTCTTTCTCATAAATCAATAAAATGAGTATTCGAAATACTGAAATAACTTTAAACATTATAAACTTCTTTACCTCGGAGTTGGTGGAGAGAAATGATGGCAGTGGCAATCTTCATAAATAAAAATCTTATAATGGAAAATATTTCTTAAAATTCTTTTTGAAAATTTTACCAGTCTACAGAAACGCAGACTAGCTCTGATACCAACTTGTAGCGCCCCGAGTTCCGTATACCCGATTCACTACGTCATTTTCTGTCTAAATTTTTCGATTGTTTGGAAAATACGGAAATCATTAACGTCAAACTTTCAACCGTTCAACGATTATTGCCACCATCATTCATCGCTCGCCACCGTCTCCGAAATCTGCAAAACTGTTAAAAAGTGGGGTGAGTATTTCATGGGGGAAATACTCAGTAGACTCATCGCAAATTAATTTAATTTATAAGATGATTAAACACATAAATCCCGGCTCTTTATAAAACGGGCATTGATAGAGCTTCTTTATAAAACTGTTCTTGATAAAACTCATATTGTGCATTACAGCACGGGACATATTTTGCAAATCATATGCTCTTTGAAAACATCTCTTTGAAAACAGTTCTTTGAAAACCATATACTTATAAAACATTTTAATTATGCCAAGCATAATTTCTTTTGAAAGCATAACATAAGATAGGATTGAAATCCTCATAAACATAAGAATTTTACCGAACTTAGGTGGTAAGAATTCTTATGTAGTAAAATCATAATAACAGTAAGTTTTCATCATAACATAGGATAAAAACCAAATTCTCATAAACATAAGAATTTTACCGAACTTAAGTGGTAAAAATTCTTATGTAGTAAGTATACCAAGCATAATTTTCTGAAATTCATAGGGATCAATTGCATCATAACATAAGATAGGATCGAAATCCTCATAAACATATGCGACAGGAATTTTACCGAACTTAGGTGGTAAATCCTCATAAACATATGGAAAGATAGGAATTTTACCGAACTTCGTGGCAAATCCTCATAAACATAGGAGACACAAGAATGTTACCGAACTTAGGTGGCAAGAATTCTTATGTGTAGCGCTACTAAAACTCCGGTCCCCTTAACATATCATAACTTATCATATGGGACCCAAAACAACCTTGGTAGATTGATTTCATAGCAATGATCCAAAAAAAACATTTTCGTGAAGCATAGGGTATACTTACTTTTCGTAAAAACATAAAGTATATTTTCTTTTCATAAAAACATACTTACTTTTCATAACAACATAAGGTATATTTACCTTTCATAAAAACATACTTGTTTTTCTTAAAAATTGACTTTCACAAGTCACATGACATTCATATGAAATCATAATTTAAATTAATTAATAAGTGCGAGTCTACCTCAAATCCGACGAGTGCAAAGTTGAGCGGGAATGACTTCAATTTCTTTAAATTCTCCGTACGCTTCGTCTTAGCCAATAAGTCACTTTAGTATATCGAATATATAGTTCAAAATGATAAATTATAATTTGAGGACTAAAATTGATGTTTTGAAAGTTGATGGACTAAAATGAATACTTTTGAAACTTGGGCTTAAAAGTAAATAGTGACTGAAATAATAGATTTTGAAAATGAAAGGGCTGATTAAAACTCATTTAAAACTTTGGGGCTGAAATGGATAAGTTTAAAAGCTGAAAGGACTGAAATAAAACCTTTTAAAATGTCAGGGACTGATTTTGAAACATTTAAAACTTCAGGGACTAAACTGCAGATTCTGAAAATTAATATAATATATTCAGATCTTTATCTTTTCTTTACTCCTTTCTCTCTCATTTGTTTCGAGATTCAGAGAAGAGACAGAGAGGAAAGGGCGAGAAGAGGACGAGGGCTGTCGACGATGGTTCCATCCTCCGATGGCGATTTCGCCGGCGTAACACCGGAGTAAGGTGGCGGTGAGCGACGGGGCGTTATAGACTAAGTTTTTGTGTGGTTTAGGTACAAGAAATGGGTGCGAAACAGAAATGAAATCGAGACTGGGCGTTGTGGTTTGGCTGCGAAGAACCAGAGTTGCTGGGGTCCTGATTTGGTTTGCGTTTTTCTGGTGGAACTTCGGTCGAACGACCCGGTGACTGAGGCAAGGTAATGGTTTCACTTAATTTTTTTTGTTTTGGTTTTGATTTTGGTTTTGGGCGATTTTCCGGTGATTGAGGTGGTTTGGCCGTCTATGGCTGTGGTGTTTATGAAGACTGCAGTGGCATTGTTTGGTGAATTGCGGATGATCAATCTTGAAGATAATGGTGGTTTAACCTGTGGCAGGTGGTTGGTATTGATGATGATTTCTGGCTGTGGCAGTGTGCGAGGTCGCGGTTGAGGTGGTTAGGCTTTGGTGAAATCTTGGATTGTTGCATGATTTCAGTTTTGTAGCTTGTAGAGGATTGGATTCGATTTGAATTGAGTGTTGGATGATGGCAGCTTGGCAGTGAATTTCAATGGGGTGGTTTGACAGTGGTGGACTTGAGCTGGAGTTTGGGTGCGTGAAGCTTGGGTAGCCATTGTGGTTGAAATCTCGCATTAGGACAATGGTTGTGAAATTGATTCGATCGGCAACAGAGATGGCTGTGAAGCCATGACATTGAACTGGTTTGGCAGTGATAATGTGATTGAATATGGAGGTATGTACCGTGGCTGGTGATGAGAATAAACGAGGTTGCTGGGAATATATTTGTGATATGGTAGTTGGAGCTGGAGATGGATTGAATTGGAAATGGCAGAGGCAGTGTTGGTTGAGGTGATGATTGCTGATTCTGAAATGGTTCTATGGTGGTGTTTGTATGAATTTGGTGATGCTCGGTGGTGATTGTGATGAGTGCTAAGTTGATAGCTGTATATGGAGGTGAATATATTGTGTTTTATTAGCCAATTAAGAAAGATAGTGGAGAGTTTAGGTGATGTGAGAGGGTGGAAAACATCATAATTGGAGGGGTGGAAATGAGGTGTAAAGAAATGCTAATGATGTTGGAGAATATTAGGTGCAAAAGTAGAAAAAGAAAATAGAAAAGAAATGGATTGGTGGAAGATGGTTTGGGGAAATCGTGGGTTGTGATGGGGATAGGAGAAATATATGTATTGATTAGGTATTATATGAAATAGAAAATGGTGTAAAGTGTTTAGACAAAATGATGATTTGTAGATGGAAAATTGGTGTGGAATTAGTTATGTAAAATTTTGATTATGATAAATATTGGACTAACTTTGATTTGAAAACGTATTTAAAACTGATATAATTTTGGACTGAAAATACATTTGAATAAGGAAAATTGAAATATTTTAATAAATTTGGAATTCAAAATGATTTTTGAAAATAATACTTTGAATAAATAATTAATATAACATAATTTTAGAAATTCGGATTTTAATTTAAAATCGAACAAATTCGATATTTCTTGACTTGGCTAGACGAATTCGTCGCGGCGTTAACTTCAAAATAATAAATGAAATAGTAGCGACACAATTTTCTAAATATTAAAATAATTATTTATTGCATAAAAATTCTGGATCGCTATACTTGTTATCACCTATCTCAATTCATCAATTTGTAGTTTAAATCATTCATGCGTTGCTTGACAATCGATAATTCACATGCAATTAATTTTCTTTTCCAAGACAAATTAAATCTATCATAAACATGAAACGAATCTATTCCTAGTCCGAATACGAATATTTAGAACGCATTAAATCACACAATTATCAATTAGATTGCACATGTTATAGTGTTATTCCTAACATCTAGTATTTATGTGTTGATCATGCAATGTTCAAACATATTGTGACTTTTCCAAGACTACAACAAACAACAATATATTTAATTGGTGGCCAATCAATCAAATAATAACAATAAAGCAAGCAAGATCAATCAAGACAATACAAGAAATACCTAAATTAATCGTTCTTGAATGAAACTCTTGATACAAGAAATACCTAAATTACTCGTCTTGAATTGAAACAAATAAATAACAAGTTTCATCTTCATCCAATACATAAAAAAGATTAACCTAGCATATTAATTGATGAATAATCAATGAAAGAATTGGTAGACATCACCCGATTGAATGCACAAAAGGAACTTGAATTTTTGTATGATTGTATTCTGCACTTTTTCCACATAAACTCCGCGATCAGCCTTTATTTTTCTCCTCCAGCCGTCGCTTTCTTAATTCCCAGTCAGTGCACTACCTCTCTCAAAAATTAATTTCCCAGCCTAGCACTTCTTTTTCATCTGCCAAGAAGTCCCCTCTAATTCCACCAATATATATATCCAGCCAACCTTCCTCTGCCAACCTCTCCTATTGTCTCCCCCACTCGGCTATCGCGTGAGTATATCTCTCCAATGTATAATATTCCACCACCGGCCAACCACTTCCTGATGATGAATGATAATCCCCAAGAATTTTGTCTCCTCAATCTCCAATTGATATATTCTCAGCCTGCTTATCACCCCCAAGTCAGCTCTCCAATTTATTCCACAATAGGCTGCCCTTTTTTAATCCTCCAAGCCGGCTTCCTTGTTTGTATGTATATGTTTTTTTTGTTAGATATATATATATATCATATATATTAATTGAGGCAGTTTCTTTTGAAATAATGAAATCCATAAATTTTCAGTTTTTTCTTCATTAATCCTGTGGAAGTTATGAATATTTTTCTCTACAAATAGAAGTTATTTTTTCAGACAAAAATACAGAAACAATTCATAAAAAAAAAAATCTTTTCTTGTTCATCTATTATTTCTATCGCTATTCTGGAGTAACCTTGAGAGTTCTGAAATCATTTGTGATTGCTGCACACAGTGATTCGATCGTTGTATCCTGGGAGTGATTGTCCAAAGAGGTCGCAGCAAATTATGACGGGCAATTTCACTTTAGGACATCGTGCTGTCACGAGTCTCGATCGATAAGTATTTCTTTTCTGAAATTTTATTGTTCTAAATAACAGTGCCTGCAACTAGTTTTGATTAACAATCTAAAGTGAAATTCTTGCTATAATTAAGTTGCAATGGCTGCAGTAGATGTTCCTCTGCGTAAATATTCTGAAAAGCCTGATTTATTTGATGGGAAAAATTTTAAGAGATGGCAAATGAAATTACGATTTTATTTGACAACTCTTAAAGTGGTTGATGCTATTAAATCTGAAATACATGTTGCTGCAATTCAAGATAATCCTATCGATGAGGAAACTGAAGTCCTAACTGCTTGAGAACATAAAGATTATATGTGCAGAAATTATATCTTGAATTGTTTGTCATTAGATTTGTATGATGTTTACTGGTCATGTAAATCTGCTAAAGAATTATGGGATTCATTAGAAAAGAAGTATGCTACTGAAGATGCTGGAACTAAGAAATTTGTTGTAGGGAAATTTCTTGAGTTTAAAATGGATGATATTAAAACTGTTGTTAGTCAAGTTGAAGAATTACAGATTATCATTCATGAGATTCTTGCTGAGGGATATAAAATTTGTGAGGGTTTTCAAGTACTATTATTGAAAAATTACCACCTGCTTGGAAAGAGTATAAAAATAGTTTGAAGCATAAAAGAAAAGAAATGAAATTAGAGGATCTGATTGTCTGGATTAGGATTGAGGAAGACAATAGGATGGCAGAACGTAAAGAGAAACCAGATATGGGTGTCAAAGCTAATCTTATTGAGGGAAATTCTAGTGGTAAGAATTTTGTTGGAAATTCTTCGAAGACTCAGAACTTTAGAGACAAAAACAAGGGAAAGAAGCTCAAATGGAAAAACAATCGGTCTAAACCCCAATTTAAAAATAAAACTGTTGGTGATTGTTTTGTTTGTGGTAAAACAGGTCACTATGTAAAAGATTGCAGAAATAGGAAAGGTAAAGCTGTGAAGAATCAGGCGCATGTAATAGAGGATGGAAACTTCTCTGCTATGGTGACACAAGTTAATCTAATAAGCAACATGACAGACTGGTGGGTAGATTCTGGAGCTACCAAGCATATTTGCTGCACGAGAGGTGCATTTTCTTCATTCACTCATGTTAGTGATGGAGAATGTCTGTTCATGGGAAATGCTTCCTCCTCCAAAGTCGAGGGAAAAGGAACTGTGACGCTTAGATTTACTTCTGGAAACATACTTAGTTTGAAGGATGTTCTTTACGTACCTGATATTAGGAAAAATCTAGTGTCTGGTTTTATCCTAGTTAAAAAGGGGTTTAAGATTGTATTCGAAAGTGATAAAGTTGTACTATCTAAAGGTGGCTCTTTCGTTGGGAAAGGGTATGCTGATGAGAGCTTGTTTAAACTCAATATTTCTGTGATTAATAATAAAGCATCTACTTCTTCTGTTTACTTGGTGGATTCTTATGATGTATGGCATGCTAGACTTGGACATGCTAATATGACTTCTATTAAAAAATTGATGAGTCTAGGAAATATTCCTAAGACTAAAAAATTTCCAACCGCTAAATGTGAAACATGTGTTGAATCTAAATTTGCTAGAAAACCATTTCTTAAAGTTGATAGAACTACTTCATTATTAAGTTTAATACATTCTGATCTTTGTGATTTAAAAGGATAGGTTACTCGTGGTGGAAATAAGTATTTTATTACTTTTATTGAGATTATTCCCGATATTGTTATGTTTATCTTCTTAAGAGCAAAGATGAAAGTTTTACTATATTTATTTCATATAAAACTGAATAAGTTGAAAACCAGCTTGATAAAACTATCAAAGTCTTAAGATCTGATAGGGGAGGAGAATATACTGGGGATTTTGAAAAATTTTGTGTTAATAATGGTATCATTCATGAAGTTACACCCCCTTACTCTCCCCAGTCTAACGGGATAGCTAAACGGAAAAATAGAACTCTTAAAGATATGGTCATTTCAATGCTAAATTCTTCTGGAATGCCTTTTCACATGTGGGGGGAAGCTCTTCTTACTGCTTCTTATATTCTTAATAGAATTCCTAGTAAGAAAAATGATAAGTCCCCTTATGAAATGTGGAAGGGTAGAGCACCTTCTTATAAATATCTTAAAGTGTGGGGGTGTTTTGCTAAAGCTTCTATTCCAGCACCTAAGAGAACTAAGCTTGGTCCCAAAACTGTAGATTGTGTTTTTATTGGCTATGCTCTTTATAGTAAAGCCTACAGATTTTTAGTCATTGACTCAAAAAATAGCCTTATTGATAAAAACACAATTTTTGAAACCAGAGATGCTGAATTTTTTGAAAATAGGTTTCCTTTTAAAGAAAAATCTGAAGGACCTAGTAGTTCTATTAGTGTGACTCCTAGAGTAAGAGAGGAGCCCTATGAATTAGAAGAAGCTGAAATTCGAAGAGGCAAAAGACCAAGGACTGCAATAGCTTTTGGTCCTGAATTTTTGACCTACTTAGTACAGGATGATCCTAGTACTTTTGGTGAAGCCATAGCTTCGCCAGATTCCATCTTTTGGAAGGAAGCCATAAACGGTGAATACGATTCTATTGTTTCTAATAACACTTGGGAGCTGGTAGATTTACCTGAAGGATGTAAGCCAATCGGATGCAAATGGTTGTTTAAGAAGAAACTTAAGGCCGATGGTTCAATTGATAAGTTCAAAGCACGACTTGTAGCTAAAGGATATAGACAAAAAGAAGGAGTCGACTTCTTTGACACTTATTCACCTGTGACTAGGATTACCTCTATTAGGATATTAATTGCTATTGCTTCTTTATATGATCTTATTATTCATCAAATGGATGTCAAAACTACGTTTTTAAATGGAGACTTAGAAGAGGAGATTTACATGGACCAACCTGAGGGATTTGTTGTAGAAGGCCTAGAAGATAAAGTATGTAGACTTAAAAAATCTCTTTATGGCCTTAAACAAGCTCCTAAGCAATGGCATGAAAAATTTGATAATGTTTTGACATCTAGTGGTTATGTTATAAATGAAGCTGATAAATGTATATATAGCAAATTTGAAAATAATTGTGGTGGATTATTTGCTTATATGTTGATGATATGCTGATTATGGGAACTAGTTTAGATGTGATTAATAAGACTAAACAGTTTCTGAAAAAGCACTTCGAGATGAAAGATATGGGTCTTGCTGATGTTATTTTAGGAATTAAAATATTAAGAAATTCTAAAGGAATCACTCTAACCCAATCTTATTATGTGGAGAAAGTGCTTAAGAAATTTAGTCAATATAATTGTGTTCCTGCTAAAACACCTTATGATGCAAGTATACATTTAAGAAAACACTCAGGTCCTGGTGTTTCTGCGTTAGATTATGCTAGAGTGATTGGTAGTCTCATGTATCTCATGAACTGCACAAGACCTGATATTGCATATGCGGTGAGTAGACTAAGCAGGTATACTAGTAATCCTAATGGTGAACATTGGGAGGCTCTTATTCGTGTACTGAGGTATTTGAGATACACTCTAGATTAGGGAATACATTATACCAAATTCCCTGCTGTACTAGAGGGATATTGTGATGCTAATTGGATTTCGGATACGAATGAAACCAAATCTATGAGTGGATATGTTTTCACTTTGGCTGGAGGTGCTGTATCATGGAAATTCACAAAGCAAACCTGCATTGCAAGATCTACTATGGAGTCTGAATTCATAGTTTTAGATAAAGCAGGTGAGGAGGCTGAATGGTTAAGGAATTTCCTTATGGATGTTCCTTTGTGGTCAAAACCACTTCCAGCTATTTCTGTTCATTGTGACAGTCAAGCAGCTATTTCGAGAGCTCAAAATTCATCCTACAATGGAAAGTCTAGACATATCCGTAGCAGGCACAATACTGTGTGTTAGCTGCTTAAGGATGGGGTTATAGCTATTGACTATGTAAAGTCAAGTGATAATATTGCTGACCCGTTAACCAAATGATTAGCTAGAGAGCTAATTCAGAAAACATCGAGGGGGATGGGGCTAAAGCCTATTAGAAAATAGATCATCTATAACGGAAACCCAACCTTGCGAATGGAGATCCCATGGACAAGGTTCAATGGGACAACAAAGTTATTGGAGTGATCTGTGGGGGTACTACATTGGATTTATTCTAAACCCCTCCCTATGATGTTGTAGTACCAACTGTATTGGTTAGAGGATGAGCTAATGCTCTTAATGCTTACTATAGCTGTTATCAGTGGGGTGTTTAGATACAGTACACTCTTGATAGAAGCACCTATTTGAGTGTGGAAGTGGGCTGCTTCCTATGAGAATTAAGGCTAATTTTCTAGAGCACTCAAAGAAACTGGGAAAGTTCATGGCCGAAATGAACACAACCGCGAGAACTCAATGATTGTCTTAGAAATTATGTGTGTCTTCTATTGTCCAAGTTTGCAATCATAATTGATGAGTTTAAGATATAATTCACTCTACAATTTGCAATCATAATTGATGAGTTCAAGATATAATTCACTCTACAATTAGCAAACTCGATAGAATATACAAAGCCAAGGTCAGTGGTTCGATTCACATTCCATGCGCATATTTAAATAGTCTTTGACAGGGCCTTGGGGCCTTGGCATTGGGCTTCTTTGATTAAAAAAAATATATATATTTTTATTATTTATTTTTTAATCATTTTCGAATTAATTTTATTGTTTCTGACCGTTGAGGCGGCTTCTTTTGAAATAATGAAATCCATAAATTTTCAGTTTTTTTTCATTAATCCTGTGGAAGTTATGAATATTTTTCTCTATAAATTCAAGTTATTTTTTTCAGACAAAAATATAGAAACAATTCATAAAAACAAAAAAATTCTTTTCTTGTTCATCTATTATTTCTATCGCTATTCTGGAGTAACTTTGAGAGTTCTGAAATCATTTGTGATTGCTGCACTTAGTGATTCGATGTTGTATCCTGGAAGTGATTGTCCAAAGAGGTCGCAGCAAATTACGGCGGACAATTTCACTTTAGGACATGGTGCTGTCACGAGTCTTGATCGATAAGTATTTCTTTTCTGAAATTTTATTGTTCTAAATAACAGTGCCTGCAACTAGTTTTGATTAACATTTTTTCTCTCCACCGACTCTGTTCCTAGAGCTGCCCCCAATGCCGTGTGTATATATGTATCTCCCTCAAGAAATAAAGCTCCCAGCAGCCTCCACCTTTTTCCACACTCGGCTGACCTCCTCTTTTCTACCACCAGCGGCTCCTCTCTTATAATGCTCCCTTCTTTTGTCTTTTATTTCCACCAAAACTCTCCCAGCCGAGCCCTCTCCAAATCAATTAGGTCTAGTCCCTTTTTTTTGTGGATTTAGGCCCACAAATGCATATTATAATATGAGGGAAAGAAAATTGGTGACTAGACTTTTTATATGATGCACTTGAGTCCGTTTTATATTGTTTTAGTCCCGATTTCTTCGTTTAGTCTCCAACTGCATCCAAATTCGAGTTTTTCCTAAAACAAATAAAATAAATATATAATTAGTAATATCACATCCTAAAACAATTACAATTTTCCAAATTTAAAGCTAAGATAAGTACTAAAAACGTACTTATCATCATGCTCTATGTACAAGTAGCATTTTTGTTAAAAAAATAAAAAAATTGATAGAAAAAGCTTTGAGAATGCTTCAAGTGATTGCTAGATACTGAAGAAAGTATGGAACATGTTGAAGGAGATCGAAGATCTACATTTATTGATGGATCTAGATAATTTTCTCCGTTTTGAAAATCGTCTTTCCGTAAAAGTAGGTTCAGAATGTAACCTCCCACTATGGAACTCCAATATCACTACAAGAAAGTTTTGCTTTCCCTACAAATAATGAGCATACAAAATGAGATTTGTATGTATAGATTGTCTTTCCCCACAAAATCAGATTTTGTAGGTAGAATTTCAAAATTTTGCTTTTCCTACAAATAATGTGCATACCAAATAAGATTTGTAGGTAAAGATTGTTTTTTCCCGCAAAATAAGATTTTGTAGGTGCAAAAATTTGGCTCCAAAAATATGTATACTTAACTTACAAAATTCTTCCTATATAATGAGATTTGTAGGCGGGAGTAAATTCTTCTCACAAAAATAATTTTTTTGGGATACAATTTCGCTTACAAAACTTTATAAAATAAATTTTAATTCGTAACGTGAATTTATTTTAACCTAGAAACTTGATATTTTGTAGAAGTGTTTTTTGTTAGATATTTTCAATATTTATTCGTTGATTTATTGTTATTTTGTATTTCGAAGCAGGGATCGACATTCTTGATCAGGTCGTAGAATTTCTCTTGGAGAATTCACTTTGCCCCCACAAAACAAGGATTCGTACGGCTAACATTTAGTTCCAAAACACTACAAGAATCGGGACAAATAGGGGCGACAAATGTCGCCCCTATAGGCATGAATGTCGCCCCTGTAGATCTATAGGGGTGACATTGTCACCCCTAAGGTGTTACCTATAGGGACGACAATGTCGTCCCAGATTCCTCGCCTTATTTTTCGCATCTTATGATCTATAGAAACGACATTTCCGCTTCAATAATGTCGTCTCTAGTGATATTAAACCTATAGGGGCGACATATGTTGCCCCTATAGATATTTTTTAAAAAAATAAAAAAAATCAATAAAACATTTTTTAAATGCATAGTTAATTTTTTTTTTCTTTTAACAATGCATAGTTCAAAAAGTATTTTACAATCAATAATTTAAAAGTGTTACTAATCCCCAAAACCATCAAGGCCATCCTCGTCATCGTTAGGCACATCATCTGCTTCTTCAGCATTCTAGGTCAATCGAGCGATAGTCATCTCCAGTCGGCGAATTCTGGCATCATATGCTACAAATCTAAGATCGTCTATACTAGTAGATCCTTGTGTACCGTGCAATGATGTTCCCGCAATGGAGTCGACATAGGTAATCATGCCCGTCAGGATCCGTCCAATTCCACCTTCATGTTCGCGTCGCTTCCCGAGGACTTCCCTAACGATTGCATGCTCGTCAATGGGAGTGGATGAACCCTGACTCTGCTGAGTCTCCCGCACCTTGCAAAGGTTATCCTATTATCAAGGAGAAAATAAGCTAATGAAATGTACTAACTTAATAAAAAAAAAAGTTAGGCAAGTAAAAAATTTATATGTTTTTACTTACGTAGCGATAGCTGCATTCGTGTTCACCCAATTGTCGGACTTGAAGGTGTGGAAATCTTTGAAACAATCAATAGGGCTCGGCAATTGCTTGGTCTAAGGATCCATCTACAAAATTTATATGCACAAGTTAATAAAAGATTTTCGTAAGGTACATAGTTAAGAGAAATAATATTACCTTCTCAAAACGCGTGGTGGAAAAACTCTTCGAGCCTTGCACGCTAGGATATTTGGCATGACTTCGATTGACGATATTTTTTTGAGACCGAGCCTCTATTTATTTGAAATTGAAAGTTATGTAAATGTAATAAACTATGAATATTAAATTGACTTTTGAAAACATATTATACGTACATTGTAAGCTGGACTTGTGAACAAGTCGATGCATCTCTGCCATTGCTCAACAGATAGCTGGCCAAAAGGACGACTTGGACTGCACTCCTTATAGTGCTTATGTACATCAGTTTTGTATGCTCTATAACGATCGTCCACCAAGCGATCGAGAGCGCATATGGCCATCTCGTACTCATTATCAAATCATTCACCTCGAACATCAAAATAAGTCTGCAAGTCAAATAAATTTTAAATGATGTATCAATTATTGAAAATAAGCATAAATTTAAATATATGTAAATTAAATTTAATTACTTACTTCAACAATTGCCAGTACACGGTCTCGATCCTCTTTGGGGACCTTTCCCCAATCTTCATAGCAAGGGACACGTTAAACCTCACTTGGTTCCCGATTAAACGTGTTCAATATTTTTGATTAGGCCCTACAGGTTGCCACGTCCCGTTGATGTAGTCGAAGTCAATTAAAAGAGGTTTCATCCCGTTTTCTCGCCATTTTTTCTCAAGATTTTGACTTCTTGAGATACTTCGCCTCTTTGAAGGCGGCGCTGAGGGGAAAAAAACTAAAAAAATAGTACAACATGATTTAACAAGAAATGATTTTAAAAAATGAATACTGGTCTCGTACGACCCCGATAGTGTGTGAGCTGGCCCACGGGGAGGATCGCCTGCACCGTCCCTGCCATGAGACATTACATCAGCCATTTAAAATGAATAACTGTAAGGCAAAAAATTTTGAAGAATAAACTTTTAATTATTTGAATAAGATGAAAGATATATATATATATATATATATATATAGACACACACATATTAGAAACATAAGAAATAAAGATCTTTAATTCAACATTAACAAATGCACAAATCCACAGCACAGCAAAAGCATGATTTAAATCATACTCAAAGCTAAAATGCACTTCCATCAAATTATAGTCAGTAACGATCATTCTCAAAGCTAAAATGCACTTCCATCAAATATTTGATAACAATCAGTATTCCAGTGTAATAAAATTTTAATTTGATTCATAACACAACAATGGAAAAACTATAGCGTGTTAGTATCAAAATTTTCTGAAAGCTACTTTTATAAGGTTGCTTTTGAGTAGCTTTATTACTTAAATCTATTTTTATGCCTTGAGGATGAAAATGTGCTTTATTTTCCATTTTTCCTCTTAATAATTATTACTTCTACAAGGATGGATAGATGGATCATGAAGTGAAATGCCGGAGTTGTTGGGAACCCGAGTTGCTCTAATCACAAAAATTGATTTCTTGTGATAGATCATCCCGTTACAGGATTTTCTGTTCTATGTATTCAACTTGGAATAAATAATTTTGTGCACACAAACAGAAAGAGATATTACCCTTGTAGCGTGCTTTACAATAATATCCTTTTGCTGCTTCTTGATTTCACCAAAGCTTCAAACCCTCAAGCTTTCCTCGGTGTTCTCCAATGGCAGCTGTGCAGGTGCGTGGTCACCTTCTCAAGATCTAGGTTAAATTAGGTTTAGGGTTTCTTTGTAAAGAGGAAACACACACTACACACTTTAGTGTGTGTTTCGCCACTTTGCCAATTAGGTTAAGAAAAATAGTCTTGGGAGACTATTTGTAACCTCTTTACACTCCAAAACCCTACCAGGCCTAGTACCATAACCCAGGCCCATTTCTGCACAACCCAATACAGGTAATAAGCCTGTATAAACCCATTATAGTGAAGCCACCGAGGGAACCTGATCGGACCCAATTAAACTAAGCTCCAATAAATTAATTATGACCCGATCAACTCTTGATCAGTCAAAATTAATTTATTAATCACGTTCTATTCCACTAAAAGAACGAGATTGCACTCTTAGTAAAATTGAAATTACTGAAACAATTAATCAATAATTATATCCTCTGACTTATCGTTCTTACATGTTACCCCCGTCGATCAACTCGAATATTCGGAGCAAGTTAAAATGACCAAAATGCCCTTCTCCTAATATTCATAAATTCTCAACTCTCATCTTCTATCTGACAGTTCGATGTGATCCCATCACATCATAGAATTCAACAGTCTCTGTCGAATTACTGAGCTCAGATTCAACTGTCCACTAGAAGAACCAGTGAGATTATGATCATACTTAAAAGGTGACGGATTCCATAATACGAATATATGTTCCTCGTTAGTTCACTTTAATTCCCAAAGTACCGAGATATTGATCAGCAATTTGATCTCACCCATTGATACCTCAAAGAACTTCAAGTTAGTAATCGAAGTCCATTATCCGATTAGGATTAAGGTCCCACGTACGATAATCAAGTGAAATTAAATTTGTATGGTCAATGTCACAAATTAATTTCACGTGGTCCCGTCCAATACGTTCCAAACGTACTCTCAATTTTATTACCAAAGTCAAAGACAGACTTTAATAAAATCGAGACGATCTTATCAAAATAAATTGTCCATATTTATTTACTGATCGTGAACGTTAATTTTAGATCGAATCACAAATTGAATCTCTCTGTGTTTAACAACTTAAACACTCAATTTGTAATATCAAATCGACCCGTGAACAAACACAACATCATATTAATACAATCAATTAATATTTTACTTTTAAATGTCGTGAATTATACTCTATGGGCATATATAATTCCAACAATCTCCCACTTGCCCTTAGAGTATACATGAAACATTGAATCATTCATCTTGTCAACATCATCATTACATTAATGATTATGTTCTCAACAAATATGATAACTCCTTTCGATGTAAGTCACGGTTGTATAACAAACAATCCAAGATTGTGTTATTCCCAACCAATTAACCACATTATCTCCCAGTTATATTCCAATTTTGACGACTCTCGAGAATCCTAGTCAAATCAGATCTTAATTAGTTTTCTTCCATCAGATCACCAATTGAATAGATAAGCAAATATTTACTCGTTTTTCGAAAACGCTTCAGTATATGCTGTACCTCTATTCAATGATCTGATCTTGGATCAAACTAATAATCACCAACAATATCCCCAGCATAAGATATGACCTATCTAGTGCAAAGTAAGGCTTCCTATAGCCGGAGCATAAGGAACCTTCTCTATTTTACCATGAGTATTAGGAGAATACTCATAAGATAGATGAAGTCCACAAAGAACATTATTCCTTTCAAGACTTCAATATTGCAAATGTAGATAGTATCTTATTATTACATGAAACTTGAGACTATTCTATTCCATTTTTCTCCCACTCCGAAAAGTACGGATGCCTAGAAAAATAGACAGTCATCTACAAGTCCTTCAAGTCTAATTGCTGGTACCAACTACTATTTAATGAAAATACTCTCACACATAAGTAGAGTGTCATTCAAATAAATAATCGCGAAAACTGTCTCATCTTTCTGTATACACGAGTATACTTAAAATATATCAAGATTTTGATCAAGAACATGTATCACAATGGTTCTATCAAATTCTATATTCCATATCTTGAACAATTACCTAAATCCAAAGTTGGAAACTTGTAAGTCATGAATTTTACTTTCATGGTCTTTAATATGAACTTATTAGATTACACTTTGTAAATGATTTCCTCAAGATGCATTCAAGAAACAACATCTTGATATCAATTTGTCGTACCTCATTTTCACAATGAACGACAATGGATAAAAGATCCAGGTAAACTTTTGCATGGCTATTGGCGAGAAGGGTTTCACAAACCCACAACCATAAGCCTTGCACTAAAGGTATCAACCTTTCCATCTACCATTCTTTTATCATCTTAAAAATCATCACACCCTATAGGTTTGACCCCATTGGGTGCGTCTACAAATATCCAAACTTGTTGGATTACTAGGAATCTAATTCCGAGTTCACATTCACCTTCCATGATTTCAAGTCTATAACTTCTACCACTTCCCTAAATGAGGAGTCCTTCTCTTATTTCAGTAGAGACTGTCTAAAAAGACTCTCCGTAGAATAAGCGTCAAGAAGGTGGTCTTACAACCCTCCCACTCCAATTAGTCGCTGGAAGTGTATTTCCATTATGTCCAAACAGAGTCCCTTCCTCTCCTCCCACTACTTGGTTATATCCCTAATTGGGATCCACCTCTTCACTACCTCTTTATGAACATAAAGAAGAGGCAGAACAGTGAGAACAACTTCGACTACAACCTTTGGTTTTTCCCTGTCCATTGGGTTCACCAGGCAAAAATAGTGGTTGAACCACTTGCCTTATTTCTCCCACTAGGATCAGCAACCATCGGTTCCGTAGGAAGTCCCAAATCATCAAGATTAATTCTATGCGGAAACCTGGAATCAAGTTGTTTGAACCACGTTCTAACATCTTATCCAATAGAATTTTACTTGTGGATTTGTATTCTTCTATATGCCTTATCCTCTAAGAAAGTTACATTTGTACTGAACAAATACTTTCTTGACCAGAGGACTATAGAAGAAATAATTTCTAGTTTCGCTGCATACCTTATAATCAAACCTTCATTGTTGCCTCCATCTCGTCAATCCTGGCTTTCAGCTTGTGTGCCAAAAGTCCCCAAATCTGAATGTGGTGTAAACTGAGCTTGCACCCATGCCACAACTCTAGGGGTATTTCAGGAAACGAATCAATGGTACTAGGCTATGAAGGAACCTGACTATCTCCGGTATACATTCCCAAATGAAACTAGTAACGAGGATAACTCATCATTGATTTGGTATTACCTTGTTCTCCTTTTCCGATAAATGGTTCCTAAACTCGTATGAGAGATACACAAACCTCGATCAAATCGAAGTATTTCGATTCTCTTAATTACTTCTCAACTTCTATCCAAAATTCTAGAATTTCTTCAACATTTCGGATTAATGAGATATTAAGTATATAATCGAGATCTGGAGTGATCATCAATAAAAGTGATGAATTACTCGTACTCTCTCGTATCTTGAGCACAAAAGAATCCATTCATATCGAAGTGTATTAATCCTCAAACTCTTAAGTCCATATAATGTATAAGGACTCTTGGTTATATAATCCTCTAAACAAGATTCAGGAAAATAGTATAGATTCCACCTCAGATCCTTTTGAGGTCCATCCCTTACTAGTATTAGAATCGAGTTTTGGATAAGTGTGACAAAGCCTAAGATTTTAATCATTTTACCCTCTAAATAAAATTCAAAAGCCCACATAGATTCCACCTCCAAAATACTTAGAGGCTATCTTTACTAGTCTTTCAATCTTATTTAGATAAATATGATTATCTTAAGATCTTATCAAAGAGTTCATTAATACAAGGAATCATCTATCCCTTATCATTTGTAGTAATATTACACTTAGAACCATTTACAAGGCTTTGAGATTGTTAATCATTTGTCTCGCAATAATAAGAGCATTATTTAACTTAATTCCGACTAATAACTGGAGATTAAGTACTAAATAATTCCGCTCAAATAATAAAGAGACAAAATAACAATCAAATTGTTTCACAAACATAAAAGCCCAACGGCTCTTTCCATATTACCATACCCGTGCTTATCCTTATAGTATACTCTATCTCATTGTGTCATTTGATCACCTAGGACCATATTGCAACAACTTGCAATAGCGATTAGTTACTCTAGAATCTATAATCAAGATAGACTCAATTACTAACCATAACACAATGAATAGAGTCTTACTCCATTATAGAGTTTCCAAGAAAGGCTACTTCCTCATTAATCCTATCTTTGCTCAAAAGCAAAAAGGTTAGAGGGCCTACCATACTATCCGTTGCTTTAAAATAATCTCTTCTCTATGAATAGCTTACATCGAACCTTTCAGGGACACGTTCATCCTGGTGAATATAGTCCACACTGAACCGCAAGAGATCATCTTAAAAGATTTCTCAAGCATTATGTCACATGAATCAATGTTTGCAAGTGGAACCTCCACCACGTTAAAGTGACCAATCATGTTTTACCAAATGGTCTCTTATAAAAACGTGATCGGTTCATAAGTAGAGATATAATATAGCTTGATAGCATATTTTGTATAACTCCATAATTAAAATGTTCAAATTATCATAAATACCCTTCCATCGAGAAAATAAACATGGTATCCCATTTTGATGTTTTTATTGCGAAGTACTTGACATGAGAATCAAAACTATGCAATAAACCATCTAATCAAAATAAAACCATTTTCATTGGAAGATTTATAATTATTTTGAACAAGGATCTTCTAGCACGAACAAATTTCATAAGTGGAAAGAATTATAACGAGACATGTTACAGTTTTCGCAAATTAGTTGGTGATGTCTAAATATATAACTAGTTGTGGAAATACGACATTCAAATAAAATTAATGTATTAAACACGAGTTGTATAAATGATGAATACTTTCATATATGTTGCATGAATAAAAAATTATGCACAAGTAGACCCAAAACTACTATAATATGATGACAACCTAAAACTCCAAAATCTTAAACACATTTCTCTATAGGAGAAATAAATGTGATTTATGGTTAGGCTGGGACCCTCCCAATAAATTAAATATATCTAGCATCTCATGCAATATTTAATTTATAGTCGTTAAAATTTGGCCATCATTGACATCGTTTGGATATTCTATAGGAAGTCCCCACGATGTCGTTGATTTAAGTGTCTAACCCCTATATTAATAATATTTCAAGTACCAAATTAATTATGTCACCTATAGGGTAATCACGATTAATTCACACTTAAAAATCATCACCTAATTGGGCCCAATCTAGTAACCAAAACAGTGCAGCCCTCCTATAGGGAGACTAATTAGATTAGCACGAGGCATACACAAATTTTTACTAATAGGCTAATAGGGGAGGCCGTGGGTTCAAAATATTTTGCACCCTCACTCACTTAATATTTTGAACTGTTGGGTTTTAATTTAATAATTATCAATCAATTTTAACTCTTAAAATCAATTTAATTATTAATAAATACATTTATTTTCTAATCTAACATTTAGAAAAGAAAATAAAATATAAAACAATGCATGACAGTATAGTACCTAGAGCGGTGTTTATGCGATCTACATGACATGTTATCTAATGACATTCATTCACAATTTAATTAAAGCATAAAATAAATGCGATAATAAAATAAATATGAACATAATTTATGGCCAAACCTAGACACAAAAATTACAAATTAATTAAAGATTCAATTGAGCCACAAACCGACCCAATTCTTCAATTCCCATTTGCAAGTGTCCAGCCCATTACTTGAACTCTTCAAATAATATTTCTCAGCCCATTACCAAACTGGTCCAATCTGTAAAGCTTCAATCTTCAGCCCAAATGTCAAATACCAACATGAAGTGATCCAATTAAATATTCCAGCCCATTGTAAAATTTAGTCCACATTGCATTGGCCCAGCTAAACGATTTAGCCCACATTGCAATTAATTAAAATAGACTAATTTTATAATTTCAGGGCCATATTTAATTTCACCCAAATCTGACCGAAATGAATATTGAGCATTCTATTCCAAAACCAAAATCTGGCCCAACTAATAACTGCATTGATCCGGCCCAAATCCATTGGACTTATCTGAAAATAGTATGATTCGGCCCAAACCAAACCGTTAGACCCATCTTCTATCTCTGCATGATGAATATACAATACATATACACAGCATCAAAATGAAGCCGCCGCCATCATGACTTGTCATCGCCGGAAAATTTCACAACCATTGTGACCACAACAGCAGCCCCATGTACCGCAGCCGCCATCGCCATAAGGTGGGTCGTCGCAACAGCAGCAGCACCATGGGTGCTGCCATTTTGGAAACTGTCGCAGCGCTGCATCGTAGTGGCACCTGTGGTGCCGTTGCCGCCGCGATCTAGTGGGGTCACAGCGCCAAAGGAGGCGCGATCGACCACAGATCGCAGGGGTGCTGCCGACTGCGTGCAGCGGCACTCACAAGTGTCGCCGCCGCCGCGAACAATGAGGAATCACAGCACCAAAAACGCCACCATCCACCGCCGATTGCAGCAGCAACACTCACGAGTGAGGTCCACTGCTTGCATGCCGTTCATGGCTCACTTCCAGAAATTGCAAGCAAAGTCCTCCTTTTGTTGAAGATGGTGAAGTCTGGTGCAGCAAGCGAAAATTGCGCTGAAGTCCTTCCTTTTAAAAAAAATCCCAGATCAGGTCCTCCGCATTTGCAACATAGTCCCTTAATCAAGAAACTGCAGATTAGATCCCCTTGTATTGAAGTTGCAGATTTAGGCCTCGAAATTTACAATTACAATTGGAATTACACAAAACCTAATTTTATTGCAAAATTCAAAATCAAAGGGGAAACATGGAGACGTAATCCACCCCCTTTGTTACATGACTCGATAATACAATACAAGATTTCACGACAAAAATCTAAGGCCATAAATTTGTTCAATAAAAAATATCATTCATCCAATAACAATCAAATCACATAAAACCTAACACCGCTCAACTAACACATGCATAGACAAAAAAAATATTTATTCCTAAATACACAAAACAGTATCAAAAACCGACGCTCTGATACCAATTGTTGGGAACCCGAGTTGCTCTAATCACAAAAATTGATTTCTTGTGATAGATCATCCCGTTACAGGATTTTCTGTTCTATGTATTCAACTTGGAATAAATAATTTTGTGCACACAAACAGAAAGAGATATTACCCTTGTAGCGTGCTTTACAATAATATCCTTTTGCTGCTTCTTGATTTCACCAAAGCTTCAAACCCTCAAGCTTTCCTCGGTGTTCTCCAATGGCAGCTGTGCAGGTGCGTGGTCACCTTCTCAAGATCTAGGTTAAATTAGGTTTAGGGTTTCTTTGTAAAGAGGAAACACACACTACACACTTTAGTGTGTGTTTCGCCACTTTGCCAATTAGGTTAAGAAAAATAGTCTTGGGAGACTATTTGTAACCTCTTTACACTCCAAAACCCTACCAGGCCTAGTACCATAACCCAGGCCCATTTCTGCACAACCCAATACAGGTAATAAGCCTGTATAAACCCATTATAGTGAAGCCACCGAGGGAACCTGATCGGACCCAATTAAACTAAGCTCCAATAAATTAATTATGACCCGATCAACTCTTGATCAGTCAAAATTAATTTATTAATCACGTTCTATTCCACTAAAAGAACGAGATTGCACTCTTAGTAAAATTGAAATTACTGAAACAATTAATCAATAATTATATCCTCTGACTTATCGTTCTTACATGTTACCCCCGTCGATCAACTCGAATATTCGGAGCAAGTTAAAATGACCAAAATGCCCTTCTCCTAATATTCATAAATTCTCAACTCTCATCTTCTATCTGACAGTTCGATGTGATCCCATCACATCATAGAATTCAACAGTCTCTGTCGAATTACTGAGCTCAGATTCAACTGTCCACTAGAAGAACCAGTGAGATTATGATCATACTTAAAAGGTGACGGATTCCATAATACGAATATATGTTCCTCGTTAGTTCACTTTAATTCCCAAAGTACCGAGATATTGATTAGCAATTTGATCTCACCCATTGATACCTCAAAGAACTTCAAGTTAGTAATCGAAGTCCATTATCCGATTAGGATTAAGGTCCCACGTACGATAATCAAGTGAAATTAAATTTGTATGGTCAATGTCACAAATTAATTTCACGTGGTCCCGTCCAATACGTTCCAAACGTACTCTCAATTTTATTACCAAAGTCAAAGACAGACTTTAATAAAATCGAGACGATCTTATCAAAATAAATTGTCCATATTTATTTACTGATCGTGAACGTTAATTTTAGATCGAATCACAAATTGAATCTCTCTGTGTTTAACAACTTAAACACTCAATTTGTAATATCAAATCGACCCGTGAACAAACACAACATCATATTAATACAATCAATTAATATTTTACTTTTAAATGTCGTGAATTATACTCTATGGACATATATAATTCCAACAGGAGTAGGTTTCAGCCTATACTAGCAAATGCCTTCACTTAAAAATTGATTATTTTTAGATTGATATGGCAGAATAAACTTGCTTTGGTACTTTTTATATTATATAAAAGAAACAAACTAACACAATCACACGAGAAAATATATTTCATTGTTGGACTGGGAAATAAAAATGAAAATCGAAATAAGACATTTTTAAAACAAAAATGTATGGATAAAGCAGCATCGATAACTACAAAGGCCATGAAATACATCCAATAATTTAAATGATAGCTGTCATCAATACATTAATCGTAGTATAAGTCTTCACAACAATGAAAAGCTGAATTATTAGAATGGAAAGACAAAATAACCATTTTTTATACATAGTAGTGTTAGAAAACCATCTTTATGCAAGGCCAAAAATAAAATCATTGTCTTTTTTCCATACAGAGTTGTACCATCTGATAGACCCATTTATCCCATTTCGTCAAGACCATTTTGATTTAGGAGTTAGAAACCGAAGCCTAATGGAGGAAACAGAGGGTTTAAGAAAATGGGCTGTTCTCAAATACTATAAAACCAAAAAAAAAAGGGGGCGGGGGGGGGGGGGGGGGGGAATTTCAAGGTCACTAACCTGTTGGCGAGAGAATCAAATAACAAATACCCAAAATAATTACTCTAAAAAATAGCTAGAAACATGAAACCTTAAAAAACCAAAACAAAACCACGAAACTTTCCAGTCACTAACGTGTTGGCGAGAGATTCAAAAACTTGGAAGGTAGAATCACAAAACCACGAAAATGCTAGAGAGGGAGGGGGAGGGAAAAAGTGAAAGAGGGTGAGGAAGAGCAGAAAAGTGACGAAGAGAAGAGAGAAATGGGGAAATGACCATCTGTATGTTAATTATCTAGGAAAATCTTATAGGGGAGACAATGTCGCCCCTATAAAGATACAGGGACGACATATTTTTTAATGTTCAACTACATTAACAGTTAATTTCATATTAATTTACATTAACCATCAATTTCATAATAATTTATAATATCTCAAAATATCCAAGTTTCATAGGTTACAATAATTAATTAAAGACATATAATATTTAATCCGAGTCACTATAATAATGTGTACCATCTTCATCATCCTCGTTATTGTCCATGTCGGATTCTTCGTCATCGTAGTCTTCCAAAGTATTGTCCTCTAACTCTTCATCATCAATGAATGATATATCATCAACTGTGTTAGAAGATGATCCTATAATTATCGGGGCTCAAACTTATTCAGCCGTGTCGTTGTCTCGATGCAAGGTTACGTGCTCCAAGTTACCAAGGTCAACGAATAGAGAAAATTTAGAAGAGCTGTTTGGATGCAACAAGTCTATCTTAGTGATCTCTACTATTGGAATATCCCATGTCGTAAAGTGATGAACTTCCTGAAAAACTCGCTAATTGGCTCCATGGGAGGGATCTTCAATGTAAAAGACTTGTTTCACTGGGTAGCGAGGATGAACTGATCATCCTTCTATGCCTCTGCACTCACATCAATACTAGTGATGTTATGCTCTATAATCATACATCTTTTGTCACACCTAAAACACTTAAATCGGAATAGAACAACTGATAGACCAAACTGAAACTCTAGTATATCCTGCAATACTCCATAGTAAATTTCTCCACTTATTCCTAGAACAGACACACCACTATTCTGGGTTCTTCGTTGGTCATCACGATTACTAGTTAAGAAATGAACTCCATTAACGATGCATGTTGTGTACGATTGTAAACTATCATAACTACTGGCCACATACTGTAGGTGTGACTCATGTTACCAAATGGATTAAAACCATCTTCAGCCAACCCCATTCTAACATTCCTAATCTCACTTGCAAACTGCGGATGCCTCATGTCGAATTCTCGCCAAGCTTTTCCATCGATGGGATGTTGTAACTCGTATTCATCCTTACTCTGACCTGTAATGTGCTACCTCATGAGTCTTACAGTATCCTTAATTGCAAATAGACGTTTCAGTCTTGGGGCTAGGGGAAAATATCGCAACACCTTATGTGGCACATTCTTCCCATAATTGAATACAGTTGTGTGTATCCAATGACTTTCTTGGCATACAGCACACGTCTGTCTATCAGCGTACTTTTTCCAGAACAGTGCACAATCATTCTTACAGACATGTATGGATATATAACCTAAACCAGTTTTGTCATCATCTTTTTAGCCTCGTAATGAGATTCCACAAGGTCCATTTTTGGAAATGCTAGCTTCAACAACTTTAAAAGATCATCGAATGACTTGTTTGTCCACTTGTTCACCACCTTTAAATGCATCAACTTCACTAAAAAGTTTAATGAAGATAAGGGAGAAACTCCAGGATATAATTCTGAACGAAGAGCCTGAAATAAGTCATCATATTGGGCACCAGAGCTTGTACCAGTATATTCAGTCCCAACTACGTCCTCCATGATGTTCATCATTTCATCAATCGTCTGATACTCTGAGCCAGTTCCTTCGTTCTGAGCATTCACATTTTCATGTGGAATCTCGATCTTCCCCTTGGTAAATCCATGTGACATAACTCTCCGCAAAGCAATAACGAATTATATAAGCCTCAACAGTTCCTAAAGAATGTGTTAGCCCGTTCAAGCATTTATTGCACGGACATCTAATATTTCCCCCGTCGTTTACAAATAGCCTCACTCGATTTATAAATGCTTTCAAACCATTCCAAAACTCTTGAGACTTTGAGTGATTTCTAATTTTTGTCCAACTCTTATCAAATTCCATCTAACAAGTTCTACAAAAAAACATGTAATTATTAAGTAACAATTTCGAAAGTCGTGAACATGTCCTATGTCATCCTTATCACTCCACGTCTAATTACGCGGTAGGGTCCTAACCATTCATCATTGATCCTTACATAAGGAATTTTGTTTATTTTTCTGTTAATGCCATTATATTTTCAACAGTAAATTTCGGCAGCATCTCCCCCAAGTTCTCCTAAGTGTGCGATCTACGTTGGATATAGTCCACACCCGGAGAACAAGAAGGAATTAATACTGAAATATACATATGAATATATAACCATCAAAAGAAAAATACAGTGCAACAAAATTCGTTACATACAGATCAACGAAAAACTCTCAAAAAATGGGAGAATTCGAAGACAATTTTGTAAACTTCAAACTAACCACAAATTTGTGGGCAGTTTTCATTTACAAACTTATCATCAAATGGCTTTCTAAGTTTCATGCAAATGCAGTGCAGTGTATAAATCAATTTATGTCTAGTAAAAATTATATTAGCAAACAATTTATAAAAACTAGAAAATAAACAACAATAATATGTTTAAAGATTCTTACCAAAGATTTTTGCCTTTGATGCACTTTTTTTGGGGATGAAATTGATGTTGGATCGTAAACTCACACAACTTAATGGAGAATTTATATTTTGCAAATGAATATGGCAGGGTAAAAAAACGTTAAAGACCTATAGGGGCGATATTGTCGCCCCCATACAGATCTAATCAATAGTCCATGTAGACTGAAAGAGGCGCCAAATCTCGATCTAATCTCCCGCCAGGAAGCCTCACCTATAGGGGCGACTATCCTCACCTATAGGGGCGACAAATGTCGCCCCTATAGAGGCTCAACCATTTTGGGACAACAATTTTCGTTCCTCTACGAACATAAAAAAGCGCCTAAAATCCAGTCAAAATTTTGTGTAGAAAGCATGCCACTATGGGGCAACAATTTGTCGCCCCTATAGATGAGTTATAGTGACGACATTTATCTTTTAGCAGCGATAATGTCGTTTCTATATCTTACCGAATCTATAGGGGTGACATATAATGTCGCCCTTATAGGGTAATGATCTATAGGGGCAACGTCTTTGTCGCCCCTATTTCGTCGCCTCTGTAGCGCGCAATTCTTGTAGTGAAAATTTCAAAATTAGAGGACTTTGTACCTACAAACATGTATATTTTTCCAAACTAAAAGCTCGTGACGTAAGATATATTTTTTACCGACAAAAAATAACCCATTTATTTATGAGCTAATAATTAAAGAAAAATCTACAATTTTTTTAATTTCCCTACAAAATTTATCTTGATCTTGATAGTAAAAAATATTTAAAAAAAAAGAACCGATTTGCTCAAAAAACCACGACAATTGCTAAGAAATTGGAGAGCGGTGGCATTAAATGTGTCGATTTCGTTTTTGCTTGGTAATTTTTTTCGAAACTCTCTTTAAATCCGTATGTTATTGTGTGTTGTGACTTCAAATCTTGCATTTGTTTTGTTTTGTAAGATACAGAAATTGTTGATCTTTGGTTTTCATTTTTTAATATTTTCAATCTTTTACATAGTTTGATTGTTAAACGAGGAAGGATGAAGTACGTTTCATGGGTATTTTGCAGATTGTTTGGTTTTCTAAATAATTTTTTTTCCTAAATTATTTAGAATTTACTTTATGAGTTTAATCAATGGGTTTTGCTTTGGATTTAGTTGAATTGAGGACTAATGGAAACCTATTAGGCGTATTATGTTTACTAAATTTATCCTATCATCTACCCTAGCAGGCTTGAGCCAAAGAGGATCTTCTAAAGGAACAAAGCAAGGAGCTCCAAAGCAACATGTTTGCCCTTATTTTGTAATGGAATTCAGTTTCTTTTGTGTTGGCTATGTGTTACTGGTCTCTTTTGATTGTTAAAATATATGATGTGTTCGACGGAACGTACTTGAATGTTTACAATTTATTTGCTTAGAACAAGTCTACTTATATTAAGCAATTGATTCAGAATCTGAGTTATTGATGGTATCATATTGTTGTGAGCTCTGGCAGATCAAAGTATTGTTTGATAAAACACTTGTTTGGTTTCAAATCTTACTTTTCCTTCTTAAAGTGTTCAAAGCCTCAGGGATTATAAATTTATAATTGAAAGAACTGCATCCTTTTTGCAGAAGAAAGAGAGATGGATAGCACTAAAGCTGAAAGAGTGTTGCACATCACACAAATACATGATCTTTAAGAATATCTTCAAGAAAGAAGAACAACAACTCATGGAGTTGCAGGATCAGGTACGTTGATTTTTTATTTTTTTTAGTCTATGATGAACATTTGGTGATACTGTGTTGATCAAATTTTCTTAGGCCTCGATCAACTTAATATCTTGTTTGTTTGTCTTGTACATATGTCTAAATTTTGTACTGCATAGGAATACAAATTTATAATTTTTTTCAGTTATAACATATATAGGACGAATATATGGGTGAAAGATGTGTTTTCCCTAAAATTTAATCTAAAAGATTATTTAATCCAATTCCATGTTCGGTATTTGGTTTTATACAAACTTTGATTATACATCTGATTTTACAATGGCATGCTGGTTCCAGGTTCTGAGGAAGTTCTAGAAGAGGAAAAGAGTCAAATGGCAGGTAGCATTTTTGCAAGTGTGACTTCAAGCTATGATCTCATGAATGATGTGATGAATGGTGGTCTATATAGATTATTGTAGTGCAGGTTAGTTTTCTTTCCGTATGACATTTAATGATTAGGTCACACTATGAGCCTTTTATTGTGTTGGGAATTACACACAAATTTCCTCTCTAATTAACCCCACAGGAATTTTTTATGTTCAAAAAATAATTGAGCCAATAAGAAAATAAATACGAACACAGAAATTTATGTGGTTCGGAAACTTGCCTACATCCACGGACCTCGCCAAAGCTTTTCACTATATAATAAATTGTTACAATTATATAGAATTTGCACTCACCAAACCCCCCAAATATTGTAGGAAAAATAACCAAGCTTTACCATATCTACCAATTTCTACTCTTTGTACAACCCACAAAGAACCCAAGAAAAACTAAGATGCTAGATTACATTTTTCCTCACAATACTCTCTAGTCAATGTTCTCTACAATAAAGGAGAATAATATGTGTATTTATATAGAACAAATCACGTCATGACTGTATTTCACTTCGACATGGATTGTAGAATTGATTTCCTTGGCCAATTGCTCTTCTCAAGATTTAATCCACCTAGGACACGTAATCAATAGCAACAAATTTCATAATTTACTTTCTATTAGAATTTATATCCTAATCTAGTTGAATTACAAAACTTATTCTCCAATTACAATTAAAGTCCTCCAACTTTGACAATTTGAGGCAATTACCCAACAATCTCCACCTTGCCGAAAACGAGCCGAAATTCAATCATCTCTTTTGTTCACAATACTTGAGAAATAGGTAAGATTTTGACACACTTTGACGGTCCCATACTCCACCATATGAGTATAACCACTCATAATTATCAACGAACTCTGAGCATTTCATCGGCTCAAGTCGAAATAAACCTTGCTGAAAAATTATGGTGCAACTCCCATGTTTGGCTTTCCTTGGGAGCTCATCAGCCATAGACATCAAATTCACCACACACCTTGCATTAATGCCAAACCAATGGCCGTGTGCAAACACATGTACCGCCAGTAAGAACACATCCTCTATCATGGCAACTGGCTTCATGCCATAAGGAAGTCCCATCTTACTAAAGTACATCACAACCACCCTCCACCAGGAAAGTCGTATTGTCCACCTCCGAGCAGTTAGCCGACTCTGCTCCACCTGTTGGACAATTTCTTCTCACATGACTAGATTTATCACGGTTCCAACACATTACCTTCTTCTTCATGGAGTTACCTCTCTTCCACTTTTCAGTAACAAGCAAAGCATTTCAGATGAACTATCACTTCAACCTAATCAACTTAACTTCTGAAAATTCCACCGTTTCCTTCTCATACATCAAAATCAGCATGATATGCTCAAACGTGGATGGAAGAGACCAAATGAACTTTATCCTCATCATCAATCTTAACTCCAATAGATTCTAGTTCAGAAACAATCCCATTGAGAACACTAAGATGGTCTAAGATTTTCATACCTACATTCATTCTCAAAGAATGAAACCGCTCCTTCAGATACAAGTTATTTGACAAGCTCTTCATCTGATACAGTTGTTCCAGTTTATCCCAAAGTTCCTTCACAGCAAATATCCCATAAATATTTGTAAGAACATTTTTGGCTAAACAAAGTTATAACATGCTAGCAGCCTTCAAATCCAAATCTTCTCAATCTTCATCACTCGCGCTGAATTTAGTTTCTTTGTCAGAACTCTGGGTTGGTTTTTTCTTTCAAAGCTTTCTGCACTCCCGTCTGAATCAATATATTCATAACTTGTACTTACCATAAGCCAAAATTGATCTTCCAGTCAAATTTCTTCACGTTATACTTTTCAAACATATTTTCTTTTGCTCCAAAAAAATCTTCGAACCACCTGATACTCTGTTAATTAGATGTCGATTTCCCCGTTGACGGCGCCACTGTTGGGAATTACACACGAATTCCCTCTCTAATTAACCACACAGGAATTTTTTATTTTCAAGAAATAATTGAGCCAATAAGAAAATAAATACGAACACAGAAATTTACGTTGTTCGAAAATTGTCTACGTCCACGGCACTCGCCAAAGCTTTTCACTATATAATAAATTGTTACAATTATATAGAATTTGCACTCACCAAACCCCCCAAATATTGTAGGAAAAATAACCAAGCTTTACCACATCTACAAATTTCTACTTCTTTGTACAACTCACAAAGAACCTAAGAAAAACTAAAATGCTAGACTATATTTTTCCTCACAATACTCACTAGTCAATGTGCTCTACAACAAAGGAGAATAATACGTGTATTTATATAGAACAAATCACGTCATGACTGTATTTCACTTCGACATGGACTGTAGAATTGGTTTCCTTGGTGAATTGCTCTTCTCAAGATTTAATCCACCTAGGATACCTAATCAATAGCAACAAATTTCATAATTTACTTTCCATTAGAATTCGTAGCCTAATCCAGTTGAATTACAAAACTTATTCTCCAATTACAATTAAAGTCCTCCAACTTTGACAATTTGAGGCAATTACCCAACATATTGTTGATAATTTATCGTTAGTTCACATCAATTGATGTATTTGAGCATACTGGATTTTTGAATTTGGGGAAAAAACTTAAGAGGAGCACACTAAGTCAAAATTCTCCTTTTTTTGCAAATTCAGATTGCGACATGCCTGCTATTCCTATTCCTGTATCACAAGTTCTTGATTGGCTTCTACAAAATGTAGCCTCTACATTGGATCATATTTCTGATATAATTTCTTCGACAGAAAAATTGGCCAAGTGGTTCCTCTTATCAAGATGTTAAAATGGCTAATCTCAGCACAACCTTAAGGTGACGTAATTATGTAAAGCACATTTGTGTATATAAAGTAGTACCCAATGCTACATATTTTGATATTTTCTGGAATCTCCTCAGGAGATTCATCATGCTCGGTCAACTTTTGAGAATGCTCGCTTCAGTCTGGTGGGTGATGCCGTGTCCTCATCTCTTTCCTTAGATTTCCTGCAGCCTACTAGCACTTTTATTTTTCAATTTAGATGTGTTGGGTGATGCCATGTCCTTCTCTCTTTTATTTTCCAAAGTTGTATAGAACATATGGATCTTCTTGTACATAATCTAAAATTTAGATCTTCCCTTAGTTTGCTGTATGCCCCTTCTAAGAGAGTGTTTGGTTTGGTTCTCTACAAAATTGACTAGAAACTTATGTAAGATTTATGTTTGAGCATTTGGGAGAAAGTACTCCTGCACATATTACAAATTGTTCTTTGCACAGATACAGATCACTAAAGTCTAATATATGTGAAATTGCATTTAGAAATATTCAGATATAGATGTAGCGATGTATAATGTATCATGCTTGTCAAAAATTGATTTTCTTACCATGACCAATAGAATTACATTTAATGCTTGATGCTGATCATAGTGATTAGTCTTGAAAAACTTGAAAATTAAGTTGGTACCCACTTTGAGTATAGGAATTGTATCATAAAAATCTCTTGTTTTTAGATGTCAAATTTTAGAATTAGGAAACTGAGCTTAGTTTTTTAGAGTATATAATCATTTGCAGGGAAGAATGAGTTTTGGACTGCTAATATAACTAAGACTCAATATGTAAGAAATATTCAATTTTATGTTTGTGCTTTAATTTTTCTCTTAATTAGTGTTATATATCTTCTGGGTGTCTACTTATGTATATCTATTGTTTTTATCATATCTTGCAGGATGAGATGCTTGTCGAAGTTGATAAATATCTCTTGCAAAGGTTAAGGAACAATAGCTTTCGAAAGACACCCCTTTGGAGGGGATATTCGTTGACAATCCCGAGGATGGACTTTGATAAGGATGAGTAGCATATTTAATTAATTTATGAGGATAGATACTTATGTTATTATTATTGTATATATATCGAAAGAGCATGTTTGCTAAACTCTTTTTTAAATTTATTACAATCACATTTGTGACAATGAGTTTTTATTTGGCGTTTGATACAATATTTGAAGCCAGTAATATATTGGTTTATATTAGAAATTTTAATTTAATTTATTATTTGCATATTGTTATAATTTTGCATAAACAAAAAATAATCAATACTAAATATAAATAAAAAAAATTTGATTTAAGTTTCCTTATTTTTATCCTACAAATAAGTTTTCCCCACAAACAAAAATTTGTGTAGACAAGAAATTAATTTGCAAAGTGCTTTCCATACAGATGATTATTTGTGGGGAAAACTACGATTTAGCCTAAAATATCATTTTACTCTATACATACAAACATATTTTGTAGGTCAATCTAACATTAGAATACGAAAAATTGTGTAGGGATAGAAATTAGACGATAAATAATATTTGTCTCTAAAAGATTTGTAGGCTCAGACTTCAGCCAACGAAACATATTTCATAGGTAAAATAAACATTAGCATAAAAAAAATTTTGTTGGGAAAGATCTTAGACGATAAATGATTTTTGTAGCGGAAGGGTTCGTAAGCGTATACCTCCACAGACAAAGGTGCAAATTTGTCGGCTTATATCTATCCCCTCGATGTTTGCCACACAAACCTCCCTACAAATTATCTTTGTCTGGGAAGACTTTTACCCACGAATAAGAAGCTTTCCCTACAAATTTATTTTGTATGCGGAACATAAAGTTCTAGTAGTGTATGCAGTTTCAAGAAATGCTGGTAAAAACCGTAAATAAGTAAATAACTACCTATAAAATTATGACGCATGTTTAGAAACTCAATAAATAGTGGAAAATGCAGAATGTAAATTAAAATGGTTAGAGTTTAAGATTGTTTGACAATTGAGATTCTGGTCAAAATTAATTGATAGAATCTCAATTGGCTTTAGTAATATATAGATAGATTTCATTAAATAATGTTGTTCATGCAAATATTTTTGTATTCCAAAGCTTTTAACCAAATTCATTTGTTTTTTTTAAAGTATGGACGCTTTTATGCACACCCATAAAACTATTATGCTTTCTCATGGCACTTTCCTCGCGTTATATATTAACTGATTGACCACTTTTTATATATAACAAACATGTTATATAGATGAATCGACGTGAACTACGACTGATAAGTGTATTTTATGCACTTATTTATACGTCAAAATTAGAATATTCTATTGTCGTTATAAAATAAATACTATTTAATTTGTGTTTATTTGTTTAAATTTCAGAAAAACATGCATGGTGCTAATGTGAAGGAATCAAGGTGTGGAGGACCCAATTGAAGAAGTTGAGAATTGAAACGAGCTAATCGAGAAGATTCTAAAGTATGGGGACCAAAATTCTTCAATTCAAAGTTGAGGATAGAAAGTGCAAAAAGGCAGGGACCAACTTAAACGGACACGAAAAGATGAAAATTGCACTTACCATACTACCGCATGATCGCACAATTATACAACCACGCGATCGCGCCAGTCTATGATTTTAAAACTAGAGTCTAAAATGCTCAGCAACACGATCGCTTGGTTGTCCGTCTGGGCCGATATTTGGGCTTTTTGCGCATGGATTCAACGGGTTTCCTCCTTCTTCCACTAGGTTTCTACATAACCTATTTATACAACATATTAGGCACGAATTCCAAACCTTTGCCTCACCTAAGAACATCATACAATTGAGCTTTTCACGTCGAATTCTTGGGAAATCGAAGCAAAGCAAGAGCGAGACTTGAAGAATACTTGAAGAATCGATACTTGGTGCAAGGTTTCCATTCTTCTATGTTATTTTCAATGAATGCCTACTTATATTTTTTTTATGTTATTTATACATGATATGCAACTAATCTCCATGTTGGGATGAACGATGTAGCCTAGCTTTATTATTTTAAAACCATATTCCGTTGTTTTATTGATTCGTTGGATGTATTGATTTATTATTGTGTTTAATGCATGAGTTAATTGTCCACTAATTCATGATTTAATGAGTTATTTTCATAATCTAAGAGGTGAGTTAATAACTTAGATCAAAGTAATAAATCCGGTATATATATATATATATATATATATATATATATATATATATATATATATATATATACTTTTGTTATTACTGCAATCGTGTGTGAATTCTTGTGTTCTATGCATCTAGATAAGGAATATTCAGACCCTCTATAGAGATACACGATTGACTTATTTAGGTATTGTTGACCACAAAATCCGGTTGGACCTTGGACCAACACGTCTCAGCTCCTCCCTCTTGAACACGTGGATCTCCAGCGCACTGTGACAAACGATCAGTTTGCAAAGGGGGCCGAGGTGGCTCCCATTTGCACTCCGATGCCAAAGTCAGTGCTCATTTCAAGCAGATATAAATTAGGTGTGGGAAATATAAATGTGTAAAAGAGAGAAAAGGGAGTGAGAGTAAAATATTTAGTTAAGAGTATGAAATTGCTAACCTCTTACAAAGCGGGAGGAGTGATCTATTTATAGAGGAACTCGTTGTTTCATATCGTGACACGTGACGTACTTTATACTTGTATTTACCCTAGCTTCTAAAAAAGGAGATCTTGCCTTTTGATATTAATCATTACTATACTTTATAGGGGATGGGCACCTGTCACTTCATGGTAAAGGTGGTGTCACATCTCTAACTCCATCCCTTGTCTCATCCCTCTTCTATGCGTCACTGTAAAGCACCTCAGCTAAGCATAAAGCACATCGGCCAGACACAAATCAGTTCGGCCAAAGGAGTTCGCGTGATATTCCAACTCGACATTTGACCCAAGGTGATATTCTAAGCTTTAACCATGAGCTAGAGTCCATTGGGCCTTCGCTGGTGGTCCAATGTGCTGCATTTTGGGTACGATCTCAACAGCTATAATTGATGAAGAATCAGCGGATGAGTTGTGTCATATTCTATCCTGCTTGTATTGATATTTGTGCCATGGAGTCCAATAACTGGATTACGATATGGTTACGCTTGTTATCGAGGAGTGATTTCCCTGCTTATTATCTAGGAGTGATTTCCTTGCTTGATATCATGGATTAAATTTCTTGGTTGTTATATGCAATCTTGATATAGTAGTTGATTTGTAATATGGGCCCCATTAAAAGACATATTTTCTTGAAAATACATATATTGACATGAGTCTTGAATATCTTACACTGGACTTCAATACTTGAATATCTTGACTTGGATACTTGAATATCTTACACTGAATACTTGAATATATATGTTGCACTGGTCTTGAATATATTGCATTGATTTTAGAAACATTGTACTAGACTTGAATATTTGAGATTTGTCTGTGTTATTGTGCACCATATTCTACTCACTAGGCATATGCATGCTCACCCCATGAATACCTAACATTTTAGGTAGGCATAGAAATAAAGAGGATTGGCGTGGATCTTTGGATGGAGAGACAAATAATGTTGTGCTAGGTGATAACTTGTGAGTTGTGGACACGCTGACTTTATGAAAAGGAAAAAAAAGAATATTTTTTATTTTGTTTTATACGCCATAAGTTGGTATCATAATTTAACAATGTTGTGAAAAATGCGCGTGCGTGACAGCTAGGCTCATTTTTATGCTCCAAGAGAGAGTGATCTCAACAATCAAGCTTTGTAAGAGTGTGTTCTTTAATAATATAAAACTTTTATTTTTAAAGCTCTTGTGCTCTTTTTTTCCTTCTTGCCTAAGACTCATTTCCATCGCAAGGTTGAGGGTAAGGCTAACTTAGCGTGAAACCACGAGGGGCAGAAGTTTGCAATGCTAAGGCCGCACAATTTTGCTTGAGATTTTAAAGCCCGTGACTTGTAGGTGTCAAACCATTCTCTGTTTGGAGACATGCGAAATGAACACACTGAATCCATAATCTAAGAATCCATGAGATGATCCAAACTGGCTGAAAGAGATAGTATATATATGTCACCGCTCTCTAAGTCTTCCTCCACTACATTCACAGACTTCGTTGAACCTTCTTTCCTATCATTATTCCCATTCTTCCACTATGGACATTCCTTCCTTATGTGCCCCTTTTGTTTGCACTTGTAGCTTTCAATGTCCTTCTTCTAGATTTAGATCGAGACTTATTGCCACCAGATCCATTTCGAGAACCATTTCTCCCAAGTTCATTACTATTCTCGACCACGAGCCCTTCACCATTATAACTCTAATCACTGGCTTTCATTCTAGGATGAAAACCCAACAGGGCACCTATGATATCCTCCAATTCCAATATTTCTTTCCCTACATCAGAGTTGTCATCAATTTTTTATAGGTAGCAGAAGATGATAGAGAATTTAGTAACATCAACCCCAAACTTCATCTTCGAACTTCACATCAATTCGCCTCAAATCAGTAACAATCTGATTGAATAAGTTGATAAGTTGGCTCAGCTCCGAGTCTTCTGCAATCTTAAGACCATATTGTTTCTGATTATGATACAGTTTGTTCTTCAATGACTTGGACATGTATAAACTCTCCAATTTCATCAAGATTTCTACCAATGATTCCTCATTCATGACATGATATATCACATCAGCAGCTAGACAAAGCCTGATAGTTGCCACAACCATTGTTTGAAGTTCCTTCCAATCTATGGCATCCATGCTTTCTGGCTTCTTTCTAAATAATGCCTTTACCACGCCTTGCTGCAACGAAAAATCTTTTACCCTTCTCTTACTAACAAAGCTCTTATCCCAGTTGTTGTATTTTAGTGTGACAATTTAGATGAACGAGAGGAAACAAAATTGTGAAAGCAAACATACAAATTTTACGTGATTCAGTAACCTGCCTACATCCACAAGAGAGGAACTGCTCTATTTTCACTATATGGAAACCTATAGGGTTACAATTTATTTATAATAAACCGTACCCCTATAAAGCTTGTTCATCAATGACTTGGACATTGCTCTACTCGCACTCTAATCTGCTGCGCTTTGACATCGGCTAGTTTCTAGCGTCCATATTTCCACTTGATATGAGCCATATATTACAACATGCCTCCTAAAAAAATCTTTAACCGTCGAAGACGATGCTTTTTAAAAGATTCTTTAACCATTGAAAATCAGATCACAAATTGTTTGAATGTACTTCATGTACAATCTGATGGTCGAAAGTGATGATCAGCACCACGAAATCGTTTCCTAACCTCATAATATTAGAATTACTAATTTGACCTGAATGCTAATTCACACCACCTAACCATTTCTTAATCCAATACTTCCAGGATTGTAATATGGGCAACTCTTTAACCTGAATACTAACATGCTTAGCTCTAACCACTTAAGTCCTCATACAGAAAGAAAATGATAAATGCCAACTTGAAGCATAGATTGACTATACGTAAATCATAGATTTGATTTTTTTTTCTCACTTATAAAGTTGCCACAAATCAATGACTGCATGAAGATCGATGATTTATCAAATGGTGATGACGAGTTCCTACAGATTGAACAAAATTATACAAATAAATATGTTGGGAAAAGTCAATTTCCCACACATATCTCTAATACCAATTGTTGGGAAAAAAATATCAATTTCCCCAACCATACCACGCAGCATAACACAAATACAAAATAGTAGGACATAAAAAAAAATGAGAAATTTAACAAGGACGACAAGAGGAGAATAACACTTTTTATTAGATGATAGAAATTCACTAATAATAAATATTTTCTCTCATCTAACAACTTCTCCCAACTCACACGCCAGGATGAGCCTTGACAGCAAGACAAGATAATTTGAAAGGGATTAACAGAGCTAGAATGAACAACATATGCAATACCTCCACTCATAACGTTTTCTTTTAATTCATCACTTCATAATTTTTGCCTTCAACAACGAATTCACCACGTCAGTCAACTCTCAATTATTGCCCGTGTGCAACTTATCTTGAGAGCACTACACATGCAACCTGCACTCCGATAGTCTCATGCCGTTAGATTAACCAACAGGAGCGTCCATGGCCATTGGATCATTGGCGCCCTATTTGTACCAAAGATGCATCCAGAAGGAATGGATTAATTCAGATGTAACGTCCCGAATTCCGCGGAGCCCGGGACGCCACGTCGTCCTTTAAATCTGATTTTATTGCGGAAATACTTAAAAATTTCAAACATCATATTTATTATTTGGAACCTTTGAAACAACATTTTATTTTTTTTTTTGCGGAAGAAATGAATTTATAAAACATCACATCTATTATAAAAAAAAATGTAGCGGAACATAATTCTAACCAATTCATAAAAACCTTAAATCTGAAGTTTTAAATTAAAGTAACGATAAATAATTAAATTGATGACATTTATGAAGCTTGACTTAAAAAGAAAATTAACATTATTTCTGATTTTTCCACCGCTGTCATTTCATTCGCCACCATCTCCAAAATCTGCGAAAATTGTTAAAATAATGGAATGAGTATTTCGAAAAATACTCAGTAGACTAATCATCAATAATTAATTTACAGAATAATTGAACACGTAATTATGCAATCATACAGTGACCTCATCATCATATTCTTGGGCTCTTGTATTTTCAAAATCAAGGTTGTTAAAATCATAGGGTGTGGGTAGTCTCGTCTCGTACACTTAAGGCACATAAGTTATGCATAACATCATCATTTCTCATCTTATCTCATAAGAGATATTCTTGTCTCATCTCATGCATCAAAGCATGTAAATCACCTAATTTCACATAAAACATGCAATTATAATTTAAATAAATTAGTGGGGAGGAGTCTACCTCAAATCACGAGTTTGAAAGTTGAGCAAGAAAGTTCACGTTGTTCTTCTAAATGTCCAAGCGCCTCGTCTAGCCAATATATAAAATAAATCTTAAAGTTGAATTTGAAATTCAAATGTTTTGAAACGAAAGAGTTTTAAAAGAAGAAATAAAAGCTTTAGAAATTAATTTAGAAATCAAACGTAGTCGGAATTTGAAAAGAGTTGAGATCAAAATAAATTATTTTGAAAAACTATTAGGCTAACTCATATATTTTAAATATATTGGGGACTAATTATTTTAATTTTCGAAATAGTTGGGACTAAGATAAATTATTTGCAAAGCTTAAGAGCTGAATAAAATATTACAAAAAAATTAAAGGATCGAAATAATACTTTTAAAAACTAAAGGGGCTAAATTAAAATATTTTAAAACTTGAGACTGAATTAAAAGACTTTGAAAACATGAGGGCTAATTAATAAAAACTCTTTTAAAATAAGGGCTGAAACAAATTATTTGAAATTAAGGGCTTTAATAAGGATTTAAAAATCAGGGGACTGAATTACAACATTTCAAATTAAGCAGGGACTGATGGATTCGATTTTCAAACTTTGGGATTGAAATTTATCCTTTTAAACTCCTTTAGGGACTGAACTCAATATTTTTCAAACTTTGGGCTAAAAAGTAAATTTCAAAATAAAGTATACAATTATATATCCTCTCATCCCTCTCCATTATTCCCATCGGCTGAGAGAGTGAGGGAGGCGACGAAGGCGCTGCCCGACTGATTTCCACCGGCGGTCCTGCCGGCGATGGCACCGACGGCGTGAGGCAGCTGGGAGGGGTAGTTTGTATGTGTGGGGATGTAGTTTAGGCGGATTTGGGTGCGAAGAACGAAGGCAAATCGAGGCTCATTTTTGGACTTGTGGACCTGCGATTCTCCGAAGAAGAAACGGCCGGTGGTTAAGGTAAGTAATGGGTTTGGTTATTTCTTGATTTTAGGTTTGATTTTTGGATGGAGATTGGGACTAGGCAGTGGTATTGCGGGTGGCGTGTGGTGGTCCATTGGCGGTGGTTATGGGCAGTGGCTTGGTGATGTTGGTGGTGCTTGGTTTTGGATGTCACAACTTGAAGAGGTGGCTCGAGGTTCGAGTTTGGTGATTTCTAAAAGTGGGCAGTACGAGGCGATTGTTGGTGGCAGTTCTTGGTGGTTTTTTTTTTTTGAAATCTGAATTGTGCATCAGTGTTATGGGTTTGAGGTGCGAAGATTGGTTAGCTTCCGGCAATGGTGATGACAACAGTTTGGTTGTGAAAGTTAAATTGCAGATTGGAGCTGCAATCTGTTGATTAAGGTTGATGGAGGTTAGAAATTGGTTTGTGGTGAATTGTGGCTCGATTGGGAGTGTGGATATGGGTTATGAAATTGGAATTCAGCTGGGTAGTAGGTGGTGGAGGCAGTAATCTGGTAATGTTAAGGTTAAGATGATGAAACCAAATTTGATCAGTTTGAGGGGGAAAGAATTTTTACCAGTGAAGTGTTCTGTGTCGTGAAAGTGAGGTGATGGAGAAATTATATCATTTTGGTTGTGTCAATTTTTGGTGAATTGTGGCATATTGCAAGGGATTGAGGTTGATTTGGTGGCTGTAAATATGGGATTCAAGGTATCTGCAAGAAGGCAATGGTTGATTGAGGGGAAGAAATAAACATGTGGATGGAATTTTGGCTGTTAACTCTGTGTCGTGAGTTGAGGAAATGATGGATTTTTGGAACAGAGAATTTTGTTGTGAATGGAAAGAAGAAACGTGGGGTCTGTTATGTGAAGGATTTGGGAGAATTTAGCTGCTGAATTATATGTTGGTTATTGAATCAAACTTTGGTAGGTGATGGCAGATTTTGGCTTAGACCAGAATTGTGGCATTTGTAAAGGAGTTGAAGTTGATTGAGGGATTTAAAACATTTTGGACTTAAATAATTTGAATCCAAATAAATTGAAAATTGGACTAAAAAAATAAATAATGATTTAATTTCACTTAAAATGGTTAGACACACGCGAGTTTTAAAAATAAATGGACAAAATCGTAGCGACACGATTTTAAAGATAAATAATATTTATTCAAAATCAATCATGAAAATTCTCGGTCGCTACATCAGATATTTTTCTCTCATTTTCGTCTCCTCTGGAAGGTGATTCCTCCTCTCTCTCTGAAAACTCTCTAATCTTAGAAGAATCGCTTTGTGATCCTTTCTTCTACTTTGTAATCTTTATGTGGTTTTGTATTAAGAGAGTATTGTATGGTTGCATAATCGTTTTTGAGAGATTTGTTCTTTACGCAGTTTGTCTGCAAACTCAGTTTTGAGTAATTCTATATTCTTTGTGATTTTATGTAAATATTTTACAGCGAGTTCTGTAAATCTTTGTGATATTGAACAATACTTTGTGGTTGACGATTTTTTGGGTTCATATATTCTTTTAAACTAATATTTGAACAATTTTTCAACAGAAACTCCTTATCATCTATAAGCCAACGGCCATTCTGATGGGCTAGCTTGAAGCAGGTAATAACATTAGGGGCGGTGCGACGAAGGAACACAAAGAGCTCTAGTGAGTCAAAAGGGCTATTTTGTATGAAGCAGAAGATGGTGAAGCAGGATATGGGCTGATATGTATAATAGGGAAACAAAGGTTGACATTGCACATGGAGGTTGTCTTTTGGGGGTTTGTTTGGAGGAGCTGAGAGGACGAAGTATGGGGTGTCTATAGGTGTGTAGGGTGAAGATTGGTCGAGTGGTGGCGATTCTGATGACAGAGCACTGTATGTACAAAATGAATCAGATTAAGAAGACTATCCACAGACAGCAAATTAAATGGAAAAACCAGATCAAGTGTAAAACAAAGGAAAGAAATATTGAATAGTAGAGAGAAATTCTTTTGCCAATGACGGGCACAGATATTGTGCTCGTAGCAGGCAACGGAAACAAATTTTTGAATAGTAAATGACTATTCTCTTTTTATTTAAATGAAAACAATATAACTCCTACAACCCTATTTAAAAAAAAAAAAAAAAAAAAACTTGTTATGTCACATTGTAAACACGCGTAAATTAAACTACGATAAGTACACAACTATTTCAGGAGTATAACCTTAATCTAATTAAAATTATAAAATAAAAAAATGAAAACGAGAAGAAAAAGTACACCTTATGATGCACCGACAACGATCTTTTAAAAAAGTCCTTTCACAACACGTCATCGACACATTAATTATTTTTTTAAAAGTATTCATTTATATGGTATCACTTTAATTTTGCACTTATTATTAATTTTTCTTGAAATTTTTTAAATATGAGTATCTATTTATTATTTAAATAATTAATTTGAAAAAATATATATAATATTTCTAATAAATATAGAAAAATTATCACGTTAGAGCATACTATGAATGTCGATGATCGATACGGCATGATACGCTACCCTAGTGAAGCATCCGTGCAACACGGAGTTCACCACAATCATGAGCCTTCCCAATACTATTCTTCTCATCATTTCCCTTAATTTGCTCTCTCCCCAAGCCCACCAAATTCTCATTCTTTCTGGATGCTTAGACCATCTCCAAAGTCGAGCATTCACACCATTTAAACCAAAATGGTGTGAAAATGAAAACGGTGCTCCAAACGGTAACCTGCCAAATTTGGCAACATCAACACCATTTTTGTGTTTGTGCTATATCTACAAATTTACATCCTCTTATTTAAATAAATAAATAAATTGTCGTTGAATTATTTACAAGAATGCCATTCAACATTTATTATGTTTTTAATTTTTTAAATTTCGTTTTTTGCATTTATTTTTTTAACCCAAAATAAGAAGAGGGATTATGAAATTATTTTTTTATCTATAAATCTAAGCCTCTCCCACGTTGACATATCAAATATTAAGTTAATTATGCATAAAAAATTCACGAAATTGGTACCAATGAAGAGTCGAACACTAAAATTAAAAGTAGACTACAAACTAATCCAAATCGGGATGAATAGGGCACTAGGTGCACAACACAAAAATTACTGTGATTGAACAATGATGACTAATTAGATAATAAAACATGGTAGAGGCAAATGCACTTATTCCTTGAGACACGAGGACGACACACACAAAGTTAGTGACAAGAAGACATTCCCTAGTAACATCTTCATGGCCTAGTAGTTGGGAAAATCAAGTAAGGACCCCTCCAGTCCACGGATATGCTCGTCGAATGGAATTGGTTGACTGGTTCTCGTTCTGGCTCTGGGATTTCTGCTTTCTTTCTCATAATGTTCTCGAAGAAAAAACTTGCATCTCACCAGGTTTGTAATTAAATTAGGATCCTGCATCATGAGCATGTTCTCGACATATACTTCATTTGCGATGGCATTTCTGAAGTTGCTCTCGTTTTGTTGCTTGAGTAGATGGTATATATCCACCAAGGGAAACTCTTGTACAAAATAAATCATAAACCATGGGCCCCTAGAAAAAATATACTTCACCATGAGACAGAAAAACTGTAGAAAAGATGTAAAACAAGCATTTGGAGTTTTGCAATATAGGTTTGCAATAGGGGTGGGAACGGTAAGGTTTTGGAATAAATGAGTCCTACTGATGTGATCCGGACCCTCGACAATCGGAGTCATAGCAGGCTTGACGGGAAAATTTAAATATTCAAGCCAAAACAAGAATTCAGCAGGTTCGACGAGCTTTGAAGATCAAACCGTGTCGAAAAGAACCGAAAATCACGGTCGTGGATGGATTGGTCACGACCGTAACTTTGGAAGCTCACGGCCGTAACGTTTGAAGGCTCACGGCCGTAACCTGATCTCTGTCCAATTCATAAACCGGAAAAAAGGACTTACGGCCGTAACAAAAATATTCACGGCCGTAACATATTTCAATTTCATTTTTTACGGCCGTAAATGAATACCCTCACGGCCGTAAGACTGCTTCTGGAACGTGCGCCGTTTATGGAATTTAAGGATTTTCATTATTTTATTTCCTTATCAGTTTTTAGCTATTTTAGGTTAGTTAGAATTCTATTTTGAGTAGATTAGCAACTAGGGTTTTATTTTGCTTATTTATACGCTTTTTCCATTCATTGTAAAAAAGACTTTGATGATTAAATAAAACAGAGATTGAATGTTTTTCAATTTTTTAATGTGTGGATTCACATTACAAAACCAAACTTATCAAGATTGATTATCTTGTGGCGTTAATCCCAAATTTATCAAATATTCGCGAGAATATTTGTGGCGTTCAAATCGGAGACTTATCAAGGAGATTGGGCAAATCCTTGTGGTGTTTCGAAAGTCATGGTTCTTTATTCCGCATCGTCGAGCCATCGCGTCGTGAATATCGGGTCATGATTCATCTGTCCAACCACAACCTGAGTTTGGAACTTTCCGGCGTTTCTTCCGCGCTTCGAACCTTATCATTTGGTATCAGAGCTGGACTCTGAATTCAGGTTTTTCTATCCAGTTTGATTTTTATGTCTATCATCGAGTCCCATAAAAATCATCCATATCTTGTTGTTGAGTCTTTCTTTTCTTGATTTTTTTGTTCTTCGTGCCAGTAAATTTTTTCTTTGTTTGATCCATATAAAAATCCAACAAAATTCAAAAGTGTTTGTTTTGCTTAATTCTTATCCGAATTAAGTTCCGTTTGTTTTGTCGTGTTCGTTGTCGAATTTTCGGATTTATAAAAAAAATAAATAAATAAAAAAATATATATATATTTTTTTTTTATTATTTTATTTATTCCGAAAATTCATCCTAAAATTCGAAAAAAAAAGAGTCCATTCAAGAACCACTTTCTTGAATTTCTTGATCCTTTGTTTTCATTATTCTTTTTCTGTGTCCTTCCACAAAAAAAATTCACAATGTCCAATTCCCATGAAAACGCCAAAAATCGTGTGTTGAGATTCTTACATGATGTTGAGAAGAGGTTGGATAAACGAGAGAAGGAGATAGCTAAATTGCAAAAGGAGCGATCTCAATCGAGTTCTAGAGCTAGGAGGGAATATCGGCGTGATCATAAACCTAGGGATGGAATCGGGGTTAAGAGGGGAGAAGAAATTGATACAAAAGCAATTTTGAAAATTCGAAAAGAAATATATGAGGAAAAATTGAGGTGTGAACGGGAGGCAGAAAGAAAATATTTGGCTAAATTGCGAAAGAAGGAGGAGAAACGAAAAGCGGTGATTAAATGGCTAGAGGAGAGTGAAATACATGTTATAGTTGAGCCTCGGGATATGAATGTTGAAAAGAAGGAGGGAGGCTTGAAACATGAATTAGAAGTAGTTGAAGAGGCCCCGAATTTTGTGGTAAGTGATGAAAAGGTGGAGTTACGTGATCAAACTCCAAAATTTGATGAGGAATTAGAAGTTGGGGTAGAAGTTCAAATTTTGAGCTTTGAATTGGAAGATCCACATTTTGGTAGTGATGAGATAGTACATGAACGTGGTGATTCAAATGTGGAGGTCGGAGATGTGGTTGAGTTTGAAGATAAAAAAATTGAACAAAAATTGCAAAGGAGGAAAGAGGCGAAGAGAAGAGCCTCGTGGTGCAAGAAGTGGAGTTGGTGGTGGTTTGTCATGAATACAAGGATCCGTACCTTGTACCTCATGAAGCTAACATGTCCCTCCCCATTTTGTTTAAATCCTTTTTGCAGGTTAATTATGTTTGGAAGCTTCAACCACACCGCAAATGGCAAAGGGAGTTCAAGTTCCATCTCTTCCGTGTTTGCAAATCAAAGGATTCCAATTTATTGAATTCATGGCATGGAAGCAGAAATTTTCCGTTTGATCCAGGAGGTGAAGTGGAACACCAGAAACAAAGCTATGATTCGGGACGAATCATCCTAAAGAAGGAGGGTATGATGTGATCCGGACCCTCGACAATCGGAGTCATAGCAGGCTTGACGGGAAAATTTAAATATTCAAGCCAAAACAAGAATTCAGCAGGTTCGACGAGCTTTGAAGATCAAACCGTGTCGAAAAGAACCGAAAATCACTGCCGTGGATGGATTGGTCACGACCGTAACTTTGGAAGCTCACGGTCGTAACGTTTGAAGGCTCACGGCCGTAACCTGCTCTCTGTCCAATTCATAAACCGGAAAAAAATGACTTACGGCCGTAACAAAAATATTCACGGCCGTAACATATTTCAATTTCATTTTTTACGGCCGTAAATGAATACCCTCACGGCAGTAAGACTGCTTCTGGAACGTGCGCCGTTTATGGAATTTAAGGATTTTCATTATTTTATTTCCTTATCAGTTTTTAGCTATTTTAGGTTAGTTAGAATTCTATTTTGAGTAGATTAGCGACTAGGGTTTTATTTTGCTTATTTATACGTTTTTTTCATTCATTGTAAAAAAGACTTTGATGATTAAATAAAACAGAGATTGAATGTTTTTCAATTGTTTAATGTGTGGATTCACATTACAAAACCAAACTTATCAAGATTGATTATCTTGTGGCGGTAATCCCGAATTTATCAAATATTCGCGAGAATATTTGTAGTGTTCAAATCAGAGACTTATCAAGGAGATTGGGCAAATCCTTGTGGTGTTTCGAAAGTCGTGGTTCTTTATTCCGCATCGTCGAGCCATCGCGTCGTGAATATCGGGTCATGATTCATCTGTCCAACCACAACCTGAGTTTGGAACTTTCCGGCGTTTCTTCCGCTCTTCGAACCTTATCATTTGGTATCAGAGCTGGACTCTGAATTCAGGTTTTTATATCCAGTTTGATTTTTATGTCTATCATCGAGTCCCATAAAAATCATCCATATCTTGTTGTTGAGTCTTTCTTTACTTGATTTTCTTGTTCTTCGTGCTAGTAAATTTTTTCTTTGTTTGATCCATATAAAAATCCAACAAAATTCAAAAGTGTTTGTTTTGCTTAATTCTTATCCGAATTAAGTTCCGTTTGTTTTGTCGTGTTCGTTGTCGAATTTTCGGATTTATAAAAAAAATAAAATAAAATAAAAAATAAAAAATATATATATTTTTTTATTATTTTATTTATTCCGAAAATTCATCCTAAAATTCGAAAAAAAAAGAGTCCATTCAAGAACCACTTTCTTGAATTTCTTGATCCTTTGTTTTCATTATTCTTTTTCTGTGTCCTTCCACAAAAAAAATTCACAATGTCCAATTCCCATGAAAACGCCAAAAATCGTGTGTTGAGATTCTTACATGATGTTGAGAAGAGGTTGGATAAACGAGAGAAGGAGATAGCTAAGTTGCAAAAGGAGCGATCTCAATCGAGTTCTAGAGCTAGGAGGGAATATCGGCGTGATCATAAACCTAGGGATGGAATCGGGGTTAAGAGGGGAGAAGAGATTGATCCAAAAGCAATTTTGAAAATTCGAAAAGAAATTTATGAGGAAAAATTGAGGTGTGAACGGGAGGCAGAAAGAAAATATTTGGCTAAATTGCGAAAGAAGGAGGAGAAACGAAAAGCGATGATTAAATGGCTAGAGGAGAGTGAAATACATGTTATAGTTGAGCCTCGGGATATGAATGTTGAAAAGAAGGAGGGAGGCTTGAAACATGAATTAGAAGTAGTTGAAGAGGCCCCGAATTTTGTGGTAAGTGATGAAAAGGTGGAGTTACGTGATCAAACTCCAAAATTTGATGAGGAATTAGAAGTTGGGGTAGAAGTTCAAATTTTGAGCTTTGAATTGGAAGATCCACATTTTGGTAGTGATGAGATAGTACATGAACGTGGTGATTCAAATGTGGAGGTCGGACATGTGGTTGAGTTTGAAGATAAAAAAATTGAACAAAAAATTGCAAAGGAGAAAAGAAGCGAAGAGAAGAGCCTCGTGGTGCAAGAAGTGGAGTTGGTGGTGGTTTGTCATGAATACAAGGATCCATACCTTGTACCTCATGAAGCTAACATGTCCCTCCCCATTTTGTTTAAATCCTTTTTGCAGGTTAATTATGTTTGGAAGCTTCAACCACACCGCAAATGGCAAAGGAAGTTCAAGCTCCATCTCTTCCGTGTTTGCAAATCAAAGGATTCCAATTTATTGAATTCATGGCATGGAAGCAGAAATTTTCCGTTTGATCCAGGAGGTGAAGTGGAACACCAGAAACAAAGCTATGATTCGGGACAAATCATCCTAAAGAAGGAGGGTATGATGTGATCCGGACCCTCGACAATCGGAGTCATAGCAGGCTTGACGAGAAAATTTAAATATTCAAGCCAAAACAAGAATTCAGCAGGTTCGACGAGCTTTGAAGATCAAACCGTGTCGAAAAGAACCGAAAATCACTGCCGTGGATGGATTGGTCACGACCGTAACTTTGGAAGCTCACGGTCGTAACGTTTGAAGGCTCACGGCCGTAACCTGCTCTCTGTCCAATTCATAAACCGGAAAAAAAGGACTTACGGCCGTAACAAAAATATTCACGGCCGTAACATATTTCAATTTCATTTTTTACGGCCGTAAATGAATACCCTCACGGCCGTAAGACTGCTTCTGGAACGTGCGCCGTTTATGGAATTTAAGGATTTTCATTATTTTATTTCCTTATCAGTTTTTAGCTATTTTAGGTTAGTTAGAATTCTATTTTGAATAGATTAGCGACTAGGGTTTTATTTTGCTTATTTATACGCTTTTTCCATTCATTGTAAAAAAGCATTTGATGATTAAATAAAACAGAGATTGAATGTTTTTCAATTGTTTAATGTGTGGATTCACATTACAAAACCAAACTTATCAAGATTGATTATCTTGTTGCGGTAATCCCGAATTTATCAAATATTCGCGAGAATATTTGTAGCGTTCAAATCAGAGACTTATCAAGGAGATTGGGCAAATCCTTGTGGTGTTTCGAAAGTCGTGGTTCTTTATTCCGCATCGTCGAGCCATCGCGTCGTGAATATCGGGTCATGATTCATCTGTCCAACCACAACCTGAGTTTGGAACTTTCCGGTGTTTCTTCCGCGCTTCGAATCTCATCATTACCGCATAATGAGTACATTTATCATTATTCACAACATGATTGTTAGAGATGAACGACATCTTGAGGTGCAAATCAAAGGGTTTGTTGAGGCACTAGGTCCTGATGTCGAGATAGTTGACGAACAAACCCGCTTCGATGATTTTCTGGGGCGACATAGTCAAACCAAGAACAAGGAGGCTCACTATGCACTTTAAGAAGTTTTAATCAAACATATATTGGGGGAATATACCAACTCTGAAAAATGGATTTACCTATTTTGTTTATGATATTTTTTTTGGTCTCTTTTTAGTTGTTAAATAAGTACACTGTTTAGTGTGCAATCGTGCTATTTTGTTTAATGAATTAAAATTTAAATTAATTTAGAAACAAACAAAAAAATAGTGAAATTTAGATTTGGTGTCAAATTTGGTGCGCATGGTTATAGATGAGTTCAAAAAATGGTGTGGACTTTGCACCATTTTGGTGCAAATGGTGTACCAAAAATGGTGCTTTGGGCTGGAGATGTCCTTAGGCGCCACCAGATGCTTGTATTGTCTATGAAGCTTCAAATTCTTGGCACGCACAAGCTCCAGATATGTATACTTCCAGGGCTACCCCGATTATGGTCTACCACTTTCCAGCCACATATTTTGTTTATAAACAAGTTTATAAACAATACAATTCATGTTTATAAACTTATCATTTGTTACTCAGATATATCGAATTTATATGTTAACATATGAAATAAAATATGTACTTAAAAATGAGAAACAAATGAAGACAATTAATTACAAGAAAATATGCAATTACACATATCTTAATTTTTGTTTTATGGTTCGAATGTTTACCATTCTAGGAAATTTCCTTAAATATATTGTAATTTGAATTGATTTAAAACATGAAATGGGAAAACGAAATTACATTTAAATAGAATTTGTATTTTAATAAAATGAGAAACGAAGGAAGACAATTAATTATAAATTTCGATGGTGAATAATATGTAAATGGATTACAATTGATGTAGAACAAATGGCGGAGTGGATTGAAGAACAATTAGATCGTAAAGGACTAGACCGCAATTTACAGATTTGGCGGAAATAGTGTTTTATTATTTTAGTGCTATTTTAGTTTATCTTGAATTCTTTTTATTTTAGGTTTTATTTTTCCTAGGTAATTTAGAATATGTTTCCTTGTTTATTTTAGTTAATCTAGAATAGGTTTCTTGCTTTTCTAGTTGATTTAGAACATGTTTCTTCTTTTATGGCCCTATATATAGAGGGTTAATTCATTATTTTATTCATTCATTGATTAATAAAATCTCTTGAGATTTCTCTCATTCTTGGTGGATTCCAAGTTCTATCTTTAGGGATTTCGTTTAAAATTCCTTGCTTGTTTCCGTCCTGCGTCAAGTGGTATCAGAGCGAGGATTTGCCTTGTTCAATGGCCAACAACCAAGCTGGAAGAGTCCCTCGCGACGCTGGTCACATGGAAGGCGATATAGATGTATGGGCAGCAATTGGCGAGCAACGTCAAGCAGTGGAGAGATTGGAGGGCATGCTACAATAACTGTTGATGCGTTTACCTAACCCCAACGCACCCGTTGACAACGCTCTTGCCCCTACCAATCGAGATGGAGTTGAGGGAGTTGCCCTTGGCCGTCCTAGAGGAGGGCGCAACCCTAAGGCCTCTAGGGATGTGCAGTATGGCGATATTAGTGATGACAATTCTGAGAAGGACTTCGTGAATAAACCAGGGTATCGACAGCAGAATCGGAACCAATCATATTATAAGATCCATGCAGACATTCCATTATTCCATGGGAAACTACAGATCGAGGAGTTTCTGGACTGGATATCAGAAGTTGAAAGATTCTTTGACTTTATAGAGGTTGCAGAAGAATGGCAGGTGAAGTTGGTATCATATAAATTGAGAAGTGGTGCCGCTGTTTGGTGGGAGAGATTACAGATGGACAGACGCCGACAAGGCAAGACTCCCATAAGATCCTGGAAGCGAATGAAGCAACTTTGATGAGCAGGTTTCTGCCTCCCGATTATGAGCAGATGTTATTCCAAAGCTTTCAGACGTGTGTCCAGGGAAGCAAGTCGGTTGCAGATTTTACTGAGGAGTGGTATAGACTTTCAGTATGCAATAATCTTAGCGAAACAGAAGGGCAGCAGGTCTCCAGGTATTTAGGAGGATTGAGGTCATCCATTCGTGAGAAAATTGGGTTGCAAGTGGTTTGGCAGTTGATGAGGTGCATAACCTGGACTTGAAAGCAGAATTAATGGAGAAAACTTCCAGTCGTTTTTCTACCTATAAGAAGGACGTAAGTGAGTAATCTACAGCAGCAAACAGAGGTAGGTTCACAACAGGGGATGGACAAGTTAAGCCAAAAACAAAACAGACCCAGAGGGGTTCCGTACCAAATAATAACCAATCTGGGGGACGTCAAGTAATAGTCGCGAAGGAGGTCCCACGAGCAGGAAATCCTTAAGCCAAACCAGGAGGTTTTAAGTGTTACAGGTGTGGCCAACCAGGACATCGTTCGAACAAATGTCCAGCTAGGAGGCCAATAAATTTTGTAAACAATGGAGAAGAGGACGAGTTAGATCTATCTGAGGAGGAAGGAGGGGCCACGGATGAAGGATTAGATGGAGCATAAATTGCAAAAGAACATGGTGAACATGTAAACTGCGTAATTCAACGAGTTATGTGTTTAACAAAATAAGAGGATCCCCCACAAAGGAACAACATCTTCAAGGTGTGTTGCAGTGTTCAAGGGAAAGTGTGTGATTTAATTGTTGACAGTGGGAGTTGTGAGAACTTCGTATCAAAGAGGTTGGTGGAACATCTAAAGTTGCAGGTGGAAAAACATCCTAAGCCATATGTGATTGGGTGGATTCAGAAGGTAAGCGTGACTGAGGTGTGTAGGGTTCCTATTTCAATTGGACAATACTACTACGATGAAGTGGTATGTGACATGGTCGACATGGATGCTAGCCATGTTTTATTAGGACGCCCATGGCTGTTTGACATGGATGTGACCTATAGGGGACGCGACAACATTTATATCTTCAATTGGGAAGATAGCAATGGTTCCAAGATGAAGTTCAGTTAATGGTTCAAACAAAACTACAACAAGAAATCAATCATTACTCTCACTAGTTACTTCAGTACACGAGTTGGAAGCAGGAGTTAAAGAAGCACAGGAAGTGCATGTCATAGTAGTGCAAGCACTAGTGGTGGAAGGAAAGGAAGAGCAAATAGTAGTGGTACCAAAGAAAGTGAAGAATGTATTGGCAGAATTCAGTGAGTTGGTATCAGATGAATTACCAAATGACCTCCCACCATTGAGAGACATCCAACACCATATTGATTTGGTTCCTGGAGCAAGTTTGCCAAATTTACCACATTATCAGATGAGCCCAAAAGAAAACCAGATTTTGCAGGAAAAGGTGGAGGAACTTATGGCGAAGGGGTTTATTCGAGAAAGCATGAATCCATGCATTATTCCCACTTTACTAGTACCAAAGAAAGATTGAAGCTGGAGAATGTGTGTTGATAGCCGGGCAATAAATAAGATCACAGTCAGATACAGCTTTCCAATTCCGTGCCTGGATGACATGTTGGACATGTTGGAGGGTTCGAAGGTGTTTTCCAAAATTGATCTGCGCAGTGGCTACCATCAGATTCGGGTGAAACCAGGTGACGAATGGAAAACAACTTTCAAAACAAAGAATGGGCTCTATGAGTGGTTGGTGGTGCCTTTCGGGCTCTCTAACACCCCAATTAAGTTCATGCGTCTTATGAACCAAGTGTTGCGACCTTTCATCGGCAAGTACGTAGTTGTTTACTTTGACGATATATTGATTTACAGTCGGAATGAAAGTGATCATATGAAGCATCTTCGGGATGTTTTGGAGGTATTGTCGAAAAATAAGCTATTTGTTAATTTCAAGAAGTGCTGTTGGTTGACAGAATGGTTATTATTCTTGGGGTATGTGGTCAGTTCGGAGGGAATATTGGTGGATGAAGAAAAGGTGAAAGTCATTCGTGAGTGGCCTACACCAAAAACAGTGGGAGAGATAAGAATTTTCCATGGGTTGGCAACGTTTTAACGTTAGTTTATTAAAGATTTCAATAGCATTGTAGCACCTATAACAGAATGTTTGAAGAAGGGTAAGTTTCATTGGGGTGAAGCCGTGGATACAACCTTTGCAGTAATCAAAGAAAAATTGTGCACTACCCCGGTTCTTGCTTTACCCAGCTTTGACAAATTATTCGAAGCAGAGTACGATGCTAGTGGAATTGGAGTTGGGGAAGTTTTGTCACAGGAGAAGAAACCAGTAGCGTTTTTCAGTGAAAAATTAAGTGATGAACGTCAAAAGTGGAGTACTTACGATCAGGAATTCTATGCCATCATTCGTGCTTTAAAACATTGGGAGCACTACCTGATTCAGAAGGAGTTCGTTTTATACACTGATCATCAAGCATTAAAATATCAAAATAGCCAACGGAGTCTGAACAATATACATGCTCGGTGGTCAACATATTTACAGAAATTTCCATTTATTTTGAAACACAAATCTGGAGCTTTGAAAAAAGTAGCTGATGCCTTAAGTCGACGTGCTAGTTTGCTGGTAACAATGCAACAAGAGGTTATTGGGTTCAAATTTTTGAAAGACTTGTATTCTGGGGATGAAGATTTTGCTGAGTTGTGGGAGAAGTGTATTCAGAAAAAAAAAACGGAAGGAGAGTTTCACATCATCGATGGTTACTTGTTCCGAGGTAATCAGTTGTGCATTCCTCGGAGTTCCTTGAGGGAGAAATTGATTCGAGAATTACATGGTGGTGGTTTGAGCGGTCACCTGGGGCGCGACAAGACTATTAGTGGAGTAATAGAGAGGTATTACTGGCCTCAACTGAAGCGTGATGTGGGAAATTTCGTTCGGAAGTGTTTTATGCGTCAGACTGCTAAGGGACAAGCACAGAATATGGGTCTCTACATGCCTTTTCCTGTACCTAATGGAATATGGGAGGATTTATCAATGGACTTTGTGTTGGGGCTTCCACGAACTCAGCGAGGGGTCGATTCTGTCCTTGTGGTAGTTGACAAATTCTCCAAGATGGGACTTTTTATACCATGCTGGAAGACTTCACATGCATCTCATGTGGCTCAGCTATTCTTTCGAGAAATTGTTCGTTTACATGGGGTACCGAAATCCATCATTTCTGACAGAGACTCCAAATTCCTTGGCCATTTTTGGGTTACATTGTGGCGACGGATGGATACTACGCTCAAGTTCAATAGTACTGCACATCCACAGACCGATGGTCAGACTGAGAACTTGAACTGCACGTTGGGAAATCTGATTCATAGTATTTGTGGTGACAAGTCAAAACAGTGGGATGTGGCACTAGCACAAGCTGAGTTCGCTTATAATAATGCAGTTCACACCGCTACGGGTAAAACTCCTTTCGCTTTGGTATATTTGCAGCCACCAAAGCATGCTTTGGATCTGGAAAAACTCCCTAAGGTTGTGGGAGCAAGTGTGGCAGCCGAGAACATGGCTGAACAAGTTTGGGATGTTCAGGCTGAAGTGAAGGCTCGGTTGGAAAAGAAGAACGTAAAATATAAGGCTGTCGCCGATGTGAAGAGGCGTAAGAAATTGTTTGTAGAAGGTGACCAGGTGATGGTGTTCTTGCGCAAGGAAAGGTTTCCCGTGGGTGGTTCGTATAACAAATTGAAACCAAAAAAGTATAGTCCAAACAAAGTGATCAAGAAGATCAATGATAATGCATATGCATATGTGATAGATTTACCTGCTAACATGAATATATCTCCCACCTTCAATGTAGCTGATCTTTATGAGTTTTGTGATGATATTCAGCTTAATCCAGATTATAACTCGGGGTCGAGTTCTTCGGAGGTAGAAGGGACTGATGTAGAACAAATGGCGGAGTGGATTGAAGAACAATTAGATCGTAAAGGACTAGACCGCAATTTACAAATTTGGCGAAAATAGTGTTTTATTATTTTAGCGCTATTTTAGTTTATCTTGGATTCTTTTTATTTTAGGTTTTATGTTTTCCTAGGTAATTTAGAATATGTTTCCTTGTTTATTTAATTAATCTAGAATAGGTTTCTTGCTTTTCTAGTTGATTTAGAACATGTTTCTTCTTTTATGGCCCTATATATAGAGAGTTAGTTCATTGTTTTATTCATTCATTGATTAATAAAATCTTTTGAGATTTCTCTCATTCTTGGTGGATTCCAAGTTCTATCTTTAGGGATTTCATTTGAAATTCCTTGTTCGCTTCTATCCTGCGTCAACAATGCAACATCTATAAGTTTTGAAAATCTTCTTTAAAAACTACATTTGTGTTCGAGTTTGTTCTCTTTCCATCATCATCGCAATCAATCAATTTATGTCCTATATGATTTCTAACCCTAAAAACTACAACCGAAAATTGCCCACGACTAAAAACTGATTTCTTCAAGTACAATCCAACTTTGGAAAGAGATTGACCTTGACTTTTGTTGATAGTCATAACACATGAAACTGTTAAGGGGTATTGTCTTCTCCGAAACCTGAAAGGCAACCTTGCATCCGAAGTGGTCAATGTCATTCAAGGAATGAAAACTTTGAATCCTACATTCTTGCTGGAAATAATTTATGCTTCAATGATATGGTCTCCGAGTCTTGTGACAACGAGTCTAAATGATCTATATTCCACAACAACATGATTGGAATACCAACCTTCAACTTCAATTCATGATTTAGTACACAACATGACTGCAAATCTTGAAACAAATCATTATTACTATCCGACTAACATGTTCCATCTGAACTCAAATATATTTCACAATCTTTTTTGTCTCTTGACACCATGCGTTCGTTGATTGAATCAACTGCATAAAGTGTCGGAGCAAGTATTGCCCTACTTTGAGCATGAAATGTCAACAATCGTTGCCCAAAATTGACAGATACATACTCTTCACAATGTCTTCAATTGGATCTCCTGAACCACTTATTAAAAAATCATCTGGTATTTCAATTAATGCATGTCCTCATTTGGAGCACCAACAGCTCCATCTCCAATTTGTGAGATCCATTCAGAGAATGACTTCAACTTATTGAATCCATCATCTAAGTCGAGATTTTGTAGCCTCATGTTCTTCCACTAGTACAGAAACCGAAAAACGCGTCGGTTGTAAAATGGAATACGTGTCGGTTGTAGCGGCGATGCCTATGATGCAGAAGCCTAAAGTTAAACTTTAAGCGTCGGTTGTAAAAACCAATGCTTAAAGTCGAACTTTAGGCGTCAATTCTAAGTACAAACTGACGCATAAAGTCCAAAAAAAAAAAAAAAACCAACTTTGGGCGTCAGTTATGAATTTAGAACCGACGCCAAAAGTAAGTTTTAGGCGTCGGTTCTAAATTTAGAACCGACGCCTAAAGTTTTTTTTTTTTAATTGCAGAAAAATAATTCCCACTATATAACCTGCAATGACCAGGCCACTGCAAGTCGTGGCCTGCAGTCACCTGGACATGGCCTGCAATGATCTAGGTCACTACAAGTCGTGGCCTGCAGTCACCTGGACGTGGCCTGCAATGACCTAGGCCACTGCAAGTCGTGACCTGCAGTCACCTGGACGTGGCCTGCAATGACCTAAGCCACTGCAAGTCGTGGCCTGCAGTGACCCAGGCCACTACACGTCGTGGCCTGTAGTGACCTCGACGTGGCCTGCGATGACCCAAGTCACTGCATGTCGTGGCCTGCAGTGACCTGGACGTGGCCTGCAATGACTTAGGTCACTGCAGGTCCTAGCCTACAGTCACCTAGACGTGGCTTTCGGTGACCTGAACATGCGCATCACCAAATATATATATATAATCGACATATACGTAATAAAATTAAATTAAAAACAATTATACTTACAAAATTGTTAATTTAAGATACAAATTAAATATATATGTAAATGCAAGTTTGATTACGCGTCGATTTACACAAACCTATGAACGAAGTATTTTGCCCATAAGTTTTGAATCTCGATGACTTCCTCTGTTAAATAGAGTTCTTTAAATGCCTACAAACAATCAAAATGAATTATTAGTTATTTTTTCATAAAATATAAAGTCATTATTAAAAATTCTCATTTTCAATGACTTATACATTTTCTAACGAAGTAAGTTGAAAGTGTTCTGTGACTATCTCATACATATTTCTCATAACGTAGTAGCCACACTCAGACTCTCCAGGTTGCTGAGGACACTGAAATTTTCACATTGAAAACTAACAATATTAGTAATCAAACTAAATAAAATATAGAAATAATTCAAATATTTGTAATAAAGTTTAAATCTGTGTTTTCAAACCTTTACGTTTTTCCACGTTGTATTGGATTTCATCCTCAAGCCTCTAATTGTCCAATACGTTTCGAAAGCCCTAAAATTTCAATAAATTATATCAACAAGCTACAAAATAATAATAAGACTCAAATTTCCTACAGAAATTTTGGGAGAGTTTCCCCTATAAATTGAACTTATCTAACCTGTAGGGAGACCCTGCTATTCAAAACTATCAACTTCTCAACAATCACAACATAAATGCATCAATTTCACTACAACTCCACAATCAATTTCACCACAACTCCACAATTATTTCATGAAAAGTTTCCTAACTTACCTGTTCAATATCGGCTTGATATCTAAGTCACGCTTAAATGCAGTAGCTGAATCCAAGAAGTACACCGTATTCTTCTCAGGAGAAATAACTAGCAACATCCAGTGATTCCTACGTATTATGAACGTGTAAATACAACTTCAAATATCATATCATTCAAATTAGTTAAAAAAATAGAGAATATCATGGTGTTGGCCAAGTAAGTTATAACACCATTTGTATTTGTTCTTACTGAAACCAACACAATGTGTGTCAGAGACATGAATCCAATCGATTCAATACCGCATTCCTGATACAACTCATGGAGGTACCTAAAAAATAATAATACCAATAAATAGAAATAAAATAATGATTTAAATTGAAGTTATAATTTTTGATTTGAAGTCTTACAATGAAAACACTTTTAGGATAGATGTATCTAACCATTGCATCGTACGCAAGTCGGTGATGTTTCCGACTGTAACGAAAAAACCATCTCGAACGCACAATTGAACATGGCGGCATCTACGGGCACCTGGTAGAAGTCATCACCAACAGGAAATTGAAGGACCAGAGTGTATAACATTTTGCAATTATCACCCAGACGTTGCAACTTCTCATCGTCAATAATCACAGGTCACTGGGTAGATGACATTTCGAAACTCTAAGGCGTTTTTCCTTCGTTAGATTTTTTTACCTGTTGTGGTGCCTCTTCCTACAACAAGACAATTTTTATCATCTTAACGTGTTATACAAATTTAAAAGAAATTAATATTGACAGAAACTTTTAAATAACTAAATGTTATTACCTCTCCAAAAATTACCAACTCCTTAGGCCATTGTAAGAAGCTTCCAATAGCTTCCTGCATCGTGGTGTGGTGTTGAGATGGCACTGGAATATAGATTGCTTCTGCACCATCGACAACGTGATCAATGGACACCTTAACATGATCAGGCCAAAGAGGTTGATGATGCACCACTATCTCGGGTCCGGCTGGATAAACCATCCCGCTCGACACTATTTATTTCTCACCATTAAGACTTATGGCGAGACAACAAGGAGTCGGCTTCTGTTGTACAACATCATTGAACATATATGTTAGCCACGTCCAGTTGAAATAACATAATTAATGTTAAAAAATTCTAAATAACTTAACATTAAATACCTAAAGTCCATTAAATGAATCTGGATCCACGGAGTGGCAACTGTTGCGAGTTGGTGGTCGGGGCTGTGGAGTTACTTCTACCATTTAAGCCCAGGCGCTGGAGTATAGCATCATATTTAGCATGCATACTATGGTACTCCCTCTGCATAGTATCGAATTTACTTTGCATCTCCGACATGGTCTGATTCCTGACCCGCTCGGAAATACTATCCTCCATCTTTGACATGATCATCTCCTTAATATCGTCTACTGAGACGACCCCACACGATTGTCTAATGTAATCATCAGGCTTGCCGTAAACATCCCTCATGGTCACATAGACGCCATACACTAGTACAAAATTACACAAAAAAATAACATATTAGCGTCGTTTTTCTTAAAAATGACGCCTCAAAAAATGCGGTGGCAAAATTGTAAACAAAAATTTAAAAAAAGCGTCGGTTCTTTAGTAAGAACCAATGCCAATATTTTCGCCCAAGTAAGGGTGTCGGTTCTTTAGTAAGAACCGACGCCTATAATATAATTATAGGCGTTAGTTCTTAAAAAAAACCGACGCCGTTTAATTAAAGGTGATGGTTCTTTAAAGGAACCGCCGCCTTTAAGTTAGGTATTTCTAGGTTTTAATAAGTCTTCAGCACATAACCTTCATCCACAAGCCCATACGTCGTTCATCACACCTCTCCCCGCAATCGACACCATCACAACCTACCGGCCGTGCAACTCCGGCACCATCACAGATCTCCCCCACCGCCGGTACCTTCTCTTTCTCTTCCTCCGCGAGCCTCTCTTTTCTCTTCCTCATCGCGAGCCATCCTTTTCTCTTCTCGCTCCGCCACGCACCACCCCTACCCCTGTCCCCTCTCTTTTCCCTCCGTGTGCCACCCCTGTCCCTCCCCCAGCCGCCACCGTTCATGTGTGACAAGGTTGTACATGGTTTACCTAAATTCTACTTCTCACTTGATTTCTTTTGTCTATGCATAATTTTGTGGTAAATATAGATGTTGATCGAGAGTTAATAATTTATTTCTTGAAAGGGAAAGAGTATTTATAGTTATTTCATTGATGAAATTGACTGATCAATTATCTGTTGCAGCTAATATGGAATCTTTTTAAATATATAAATTGTTTGTGGGAACTTAACATCGCAAGATGGTATCTTTGCCCAATTTTTTTACTATTATACTTTGTTTATAGGAGATTTTTGTTTTAACACCAAATCAATCACAACATAGAAGAAATGAGAGGCAATTGAAATCTGCATTCTAATTGCAGATTTCCTAATTACCTATCGTTTTTGGCAGGTATCACTACTCAGGATATGGACAGTCAACCGAAAAGGTATGAGAGCTGGACTTGGTGCATTTGTTTTGAAGGAATGTTAGAAAATGCTAAGTTATTTTTCAGTCTTCTAATAGCCAAGTGAACAGAACTCTTATACGGGCATTGAAGTTGTAAATAAACATCTAAAAGAGACTTATGGATTGAAAGAAAAATATATAATTATATACTTATGGATGACAGTGTTCTCGTTTTTTGCTTCTTTGCCGTTGTGCAGATATGTGGCAGTTGGTAACGAGCCTTTCCTCACTTCCTACAACAACTCGTTCTTGAACACAACCTTCCCAGCTCTTGAGAACATTCAGAATGTCTTGAATGATGCAGGGTTAGGGGATACAATAAAAGCAACTGTTCCGTTAAATGCTGATGTTTATGGTTCCCCACCAAACAATCCTATCCCGTCTGCTGGAACCTTCCGAACCGATATCCTTGGACAAATGACCCAGATTATTCAATTTCTGAACCAGAATAAGGCACCCTTCACTGTAAATATTTACCCTTTCTTGAGTCTTTACGCGAACGAGCACTTCCCTGTTCGAGATAGTCACAGCCCATTCTCAACTTACTTCTCTACACGAGGTATAAGTTATTGATGATAGTTGTTTAATTATGATTTTTATGTAATTGTCATAATAAATATTAATTCTTATTAATTATTTTTAGGCATTTCAAGAATTTTATTCAACAGAGGAAATTGACGAGGTTTGGAATTTATGGGCCAAATACTTCGTCGAAGAGTGTATGTAAATTTGACTCATTTTATGTTAACTTGTACAAATTTTTTAACAATATTTTGAATACAAAATTAATTATTTCCAAATTCTGTTTATTGAGTTATTAAGTTTTGTTTTGCATTCCTCGATTATACATTTGTTGAAGATAATTAGTTGATGTGTATGTGATTGTTATAGTGTATAAAGGTATAATGGAAATATAAATAAATGAATAATTAAAAAAATATTTCATACTAAAAGGCGTCGGTTGTTGTCGAAAACCGACACCTATAAGTATGACTAAAGGCGTCGGTTGCTATAAAACAACCGATGTCTTAAGTCATTTAAAGGTGTCGGTTGTGACGCCTTTAGTCATATAAAGGCATCGGTTTTCATTCAATAACCGATGCCTTTATTTGACTTAAGGCGTCGGTTGTTACTTAACAACCGACGCCTTAAGTATACAGTTTTAGCGTCGCTACAATAGGTGTCTCATGTACAACCGACGCCTTTTCCTCTTTACAACCGACGCCTTTGACTCTTATTGTACTAGTGATACCCCCTCAGCCTACCAAGGTGATCGGCCTTACCAAGGGCTTCACTTAAGATATTATGATGTCTACTTGCCACAAATGTCCCCTGCGTGGCCTGCTCAGCCTTTTCAAACTATTAAAAAAAATGAAAACTGAATATAAGTATTTAAGTAAATTTGAATTTAAAGTATGAAAATATAATGATGATATACTTACAATTTTGTCAAAACACCCCCCTCATTTTCTCGTTGGAGATGTAATAACTTCCATCTTCTTTCTTCTTGGATCTAGCTCGAATCAAATCTAAACTTCAATCCTCACTTACAATTGACGAGCTAATCATGTCGCATAAAGAACTAGAAAATAGTGGGTCACTAACTAGCCACTGTGGCTTCATCCCCGCATAACCAGCTGAGCCCATATAATGTGGATGCTCGTTTCGCAATTGAGCATCCCTGGCCTTCTTACTTTTTTCCTGAAAAATGTCACATCATGTATTTAGTTTTCAACTCAATAAATCACATGCGTACATTTAAATATACCTTAAATTTCTTCGTCTGGCGTTCTTTCTTGAACGACTCCCATTGCTCTTCAGTTATAAAATCATAAAGCTGCGTAGGAGATGTATATTTTGGGTGGTCATGTGTAATATAATCATGAACCAGCCGAGTCTTGAAATCTTTCCATCCCATCTCCGCAACTTTCAACACCCTTTTATTGGCCGAGTCATATGGGATGTTGAACTCCCTCTGAAAGAAGAATATAATATGCGATGTTATAAAAAAAATTACGAAACATTATCAATTAACTATGTATGAAGTGATAGTACCTTTATTTCTTCCCACATCATGTACTTAAGGCCGGGATCAACCTTGTGTCAATCGCTGATGTTTATGTCGGCATGAATACGGACCAAACACCCGACATAATTTCGGAAGTTCTTCTTGCCTGGTCCGATTGGCCTCTTTTTCTCATCGAACTCGATGACATTCACTTTCCCCGCCTTCTTCATATTCTTGCACATTGTTGGCCCTCTAGTCCTTTTTGTGTTGGTAGTACGATGATCATCTAAAGATGCTGAACTCCTCGTAATCATGTTCCCAAATATCTTCAGTGATACCATAATAGGACATTGATGCATCTACTGGCATGGTATCTTTAGCATTTGAAAAATCTCTTGATAGTGCTACTTGTGTCACTCCACTGTTTTGCACCGCACTCTTATCATCTTGACGTTTAGTGTAAAACGTATACCCATTAATGTCACATGCTTCATATGACCTCACAATCGTGCTAGGACCGTACGCTAACCACTTTACCGTTTCAACAATGGTATTCGGAGTTTGTGACAATTCTTTCATGACTTTATCTTTGAACCATTATGCAAATGAACGATTATGTTGATTAGTTACCCACCTTTCAAATTTTGAAGGATTCTGCTGCCTTATGATGGACATATGCTCGTCCAAATATGGATGAACTTTAGGAAGGTGTTGTAATTCAAGGAGGTGTGCTCTATCTCGCAATTCAACATTGGGGACGATTGACTTGCATCCAATAGTACCTTTACCTTCAAGTCTTCCATTATGCCGAGATTTAGGAACACCAATAGTCTCAACGTCATCCAGGTAATCAGTACAAAACTCAATAGCCTCCTCAGCAGCATTACCTTCAATGATACTTCCTTCAGGTCGAAATCAATTTCTCACATATCCTTTCAATATACCCATGTATCTCTCAAACGGATACATATACCTCAAGAATACTGGACCACAGATCTTAATTTCTCTCACCAAGTGAACAAGTAAGTGCACCATAACGTCAAATTGACGGCGGAAAATAAATTTCAAATTGACATAGAGTGATAACAATATCGCCCTATAAATCATCCAACGCCTCCGGGTAACAACTTTGCTGCAAATTGCATTGAAGAAAAAAAAAATTTATAATGACTTGTCTTCTAACATGTTTTGGGAGAATGCCTCGAATTGCAACTGGTAACAATTGTTGCATTAAGACATGACAATCATGAGACTTCATACCAACCAATTTTAAGTCCTTCATCGATACAAGACTTTTAATGTTTGATGAGTACCCAGATGGAACCTTAATAGCATGCAGGCACTCACAAAAACTTGTTTTCTTTTTTCTCGACAAAGTATAGCAAGCTGGGGGTAAATAAGTACGTTTTTCCGACTCTTACGGTGCTAATTGATCCCGTATCCCTATTTCTACCATGTCCTTCCTGACTTTAATACCATCTTTCGTCTTTCCTGGAATGTTCAACAATGTCCCAATGATGCTATCACAAAAATTTTCTCCACGTGCATTACATCAAGACAATGCCTTACAGATAAGTGTTGCCAATAAGATAGATCCCAGAATATGGGCCACTTCTTCCAAAGACTCTTCTGAGGTGGCTTAAAAGTTTTTCCAAACAAAATATCAATATTTTTAACTCGTTCATATACCTCACCTCCTTTTAATGGTAAGCGAGCTGCTCGAGCCTCGATTTTTCCATTGAATGGCTTTTTCTTCTTGCGATGAGGGTGGTCAGTAGGGAGAAATCTTCTATGACTCATAAAGACATTTTTCTTGCAGTTTTTCAACCAAAAATCAATCGTGTCTTCTTCACAAACGGGACATGCTTTAGGTCCTTTGTTAGTATAACTCGACAAGTTACCATAAGCTGGAAAATCATTTACGGTGCAAAATATCATAGCACGTAAGGTGAAATTCATCTGAGTATGTGCATCAAACACTGACATGCCTTCATTCCACAACAGTCTTAAATCTTCAATTAGTGGGGCTAGGTAAACATCTATGTCATTCACCGGTTGTTTAGGCCCTGATATTAACAAAGATAACATGATATACTTGCGCTTCATACATAACCAAGGAGGAAGATTGTAAATTGTCAAAAGAACCAGCCAAGTGCTATGTCGACTACTCATGTTACCGTGTGGGTTCATCCCATCTGTACATAGTCCCAGCCTAAGATTTCTATCTTCGCCCCCAAATTCAAGAAACAGCCTATTAACGTTCCTCCATTGAGGAGAATCGGCCACTTGTCTTATTTTTCCATCTTCTTTTCTCCCATCGGCATGCCACCGCAAGTTCTTTACATCCTTTGCATTGGCAAACAAACGTTTAAATCTTGGTATTACAGGTAAATACCATAACACCTTTGCCAGATGACTTTTCTTATCAACACAATTATCATTCACGTTCTTTCGTTTATACCATGATGCCCCACACTTTGGACATAGACGCAAGTCCTTGTAATCATTTCGATACAGTATACAATCATTTGGACATGCATGTATCCTCTCGATTTCCATACCCATCAAGCACAACAATTTCTTTACCTCGTAGATTGAACTAGGAAGTTCGTTATCTTCCGGAAGCATCTCTCGTAACAGTTTCAATAATGCCGTGAAACTCTTATCACTCCACTATTGTTTGGTTTCAAGTTTTACAATTTCAGTACATCAGACAATTTAGTGAATTTATTACAACCAGAAAACAAGGGCTTCTCAGAATCGTTGAACAAGCTATCTAATACATGAGGCTTTTAAATGTATTCCCCTTGTATATCACGCATCATTTCGTCTATCATATCATTCTCATCATTTTCCACAGTGCTCGTCCTGGGAAGCATACTCTCACCATGCTATATCCATCGTGTATAACCTTCCTTAAACCCACGATGAATCAAATGACTCTTCACTTGATCAAAACTACGAAACTTTCTCAGATTCTTACGATCATAATAAGGACACAAAATCATTGCTTCACCTTTCTTTCTCTTGTGTTCATTCGCACATTTCATAAACTCTTCAACACCTTTTACATATTCATGTCTATTACGTCTGCCATACATCCAACCCCGATCCATATCTAATGACCTATATGTGAAGATATAATTAAAAAAATTTATTAGTTTTGAGTTAATATTTTTCATGATACAACCTTGAACCAACAATTTATTAATAATTGAAATCAAATACAATAATTTGTTAGGTTGGAAACTTCATAATTTTATTATATTAGGATGATTATATTCTATGTAATTATGTATTTAGTATGGTCAATTCTGTACTAGTGAAAATCGCTTGAAATTATAATTTTCATTTTTTATTTACAAAATCCTACAAGAATTTCGACAGAACCCCCTATAAATTGGACTAAGCCATCCTGTAGGAAGAATAAATGCCACAATAAACCAAAATGTTCAACCTTGACATATTCAAAACTCAAATACAACTACAATCAAACTTCAACATCATCAACTACTCCAAGTTTAATCCAAAATCCATTCCCAATTTCTAAAAAGGCAAGCTAAGATTTCTTAACTTAATATCTCATAATTTCAATATAACTCCAATAATTGAAATATTACAATGTATCTATCTACTAACTCAAAATCAACAATATAAAATTAACATCCAAATTTATATATATTAACATTTAATTAACACATTTATACATATTAACATGTAATTAACAAATTTATATTCATATATTAACATATATATATACTAACAAATATATATATATATATATATATATATATATATATATATATATATATATATACACACACACACACACATATTAACATTTAATCAATAAATTTATCCTAACAAATATATATACATATGAATACTAACAAAGATATATACATATACAAAGTTAGATATATATATATATATATATATATATATATATATATATATATATATATACACACTCATATATACACACAAATATATATATACACGCATAGATATACACAAATATATACGCACATATATACACACAAGAGGAAGTGGGTCTTACAATGTAGGAGAAAGTGGCGGGTGGAGGTGGTGCCGGGTGGTGGAGGTGGCGGCGGGAAGTGGTGGTGGCAGTGGGCGGGTGGAGGCACGATTGAGGTGGTGGCGGCTCGGTGGTGGAGGGTGTAGTAGAGGAAATTTGTGTAAATGTGGTTAGATGATGAAGAAATAAAGAGAGGAGAGAGGTGGAAACGGTGGTAAGGTGGTGGTGGTGGTGGGAGGGGAATGGTGGTACGGTGGTGGTGGTGGTGGTGGCGACGACGAGACCAAAGGAAAGAGAGAGAGAGAGAGGCGCGAGAGTGAAGATATGAAATGTTCGCGGGTAATAAAAATAGGAATACGCGTCGGTTCTATATAAGAACCGACGCCTAAAGTCGGTCGGTAAAACTTTAGGCGTCGGTTCTTATATAGAATTGACGCGTATTCCTAAAATATATTTACAAAAATGCCACCGTCCTTTTTTACACGTCGATTTTTTGAAAAATCGACGTGTATTACCCTTTTTTTGTACTATTTTGTACTAGTGTTCATTAATCTTAGTACACTACAATATTTCCATACGTAAGATGAATTAATTGATGCATGCACAATGTCTTGCCTACTTCCTTGGAAATAACAGGAAAGATCCATTTGAAATTGCCACCAAAAAAAATTAACATGCCTCCAAAAGGGAGTTCCATACTCAATGGATTGGTGACTCTCATAATATCTCTCAAACTTTGGTCCAATGCATCAAAACAAAATTTGTTCATCATGGGTGCCTTGTCTGAAACGATGAGTTTACTTCTAATAATTAGCTCAGCAAGTTGACTACCTTGCTTAATATTGCAAGTTCAGTCTTCATTTGGGTTTAGAGGAATGGAAAATCTTGAGTGAGCTGTGCGACCACCATCCGAAAGCAGTGATACTATACCACTCGACTCTACATTAAGTACTATTCTTCCTTTTGACCATATAGTCGCGAATAATGTCTTCCAAACAAATGTTTTTCCTATGTCACCGTATCCATATAAAAATAAAACTCCACCATTTTCATGTTCGACTGGATGCATTATAGTATATATGCAATTATTTGCTCATCGGTCAATTTTGAAACCAAAGAATCAAGCTCTTTAGCCAAGCCTCCCCTATCATAACGTGTTTCATCATTTATTAACCTATTTTGATAAAATGGCAAGCTAATCCATTCAAGATAAGGCATTGATTGAATATCACGAAGGCTCTTTCCACTGGTACGCAAAATCTTTTCAATCTCATATAGTGTGTTATTCTTTATCTCCGCTTTGGTCAACTAAAGATCTGTGCATTAAATCTATGAAAGATATATGGATGTCAATATAATTTATATATACCTTGATTGGAAGATGAAATCTTAAAAAATAGACAAAAAATGCGTAATGTACCTATATGTTGTATAATCTCACGTTGTCTGTAAAGTATGTTGTCGGACAAACACTGCCAACATTTTTCCCATACAACATTGGGTACGGTCAAGCAATCTGTCACCAATAAAGTTGCTAAAAAAATTCTTAGAGATTGAGCAGATCCCCAATGGCTGGCTTCAACAATTCCATCAATATATTATTTGTCATCATCTATCGAACCCAAAGCATAACAGGCATCTTTGAATGAATCATGCTGCAAACCATTTACTGTTTCGATATCTTCATAGTCTATTGGTCCTTGAAAAGTGTTAAGAAGAAACCTCAAATAACACATTTCTCCAATGCCCAGAGGAACATAAAAGACTCACCCTAACAAAAATCCTTATTTCCTCGAAAATTCCTTTGAAGAATTATTCCAAACATAATTGCTTGGAAATTCAGCGTAGATTAATGTCATATTTCTTATTTGTGCTCATCCATGCCAAAAACATACTTTGCATCGTGGTTGGTTGATTAAGCACTTCATCAATTGGATCTGAATCAAAAAAAATTACATTATGCTCATTTGGTAGGTGAAAACTCAACTGTTCTACCGGAGGGTCTCTGGAGTGGGTATCAAATCCAAATAGGCACCATACAGCTTCACAAGGTATGTAACGACAATCATAATACATGTTGATTTCATCAGTTTGAGCTTGTACGCTATTACCATCAAAGTTCTGGCAAAATATGGTCGTCACACGATCATTTTCTTTATTCACATACTTGAACAGGTACTTGATCAATCTACTTTGATTGCACCATTCAAAATTAATGTGAGTACCATACTTTAGGAGAAATTAACGATTGTTTGGAACTACAAACCTGTTGTCCAAATCAACACCTCTTTTGAACTATTCTACCATCATTTCTCCTTCTACAAATTGGATAGCCATCTTCACCAACAGTTGTGCACTCCATGTACTTCTTGGGAAAATGTTTTGTGCACCTGCCACAAGACATGAATGGAAAATTCATCCTTAATATACCACAAGGACCATGAGTCATCAAATCTAATACTCCGGATCCTTCAACTTGGCTGGTATCTCTGCTGAAATAATTCTGCCAATATGTGACGTGGTAGGGTACTTGTCCTCCTTAGGAAGGAACAAAAGTATATGTGCATGTGGAAAACCATGCTTTTGGAACTCGATTGTGTAGATAACTGTATCAACGAAAGATGTAAAGCATTACGTATTATTCCAAAAATTAATTCTTTTTGAAAAAATTAACTTCGAATGTACAATTAGATGTTCTAACTATTCCAAATATTTTGTTCTTTCTTAAATCTTTTATCAAACAATCCAATTTCATCTAGAAAACTCTACAAACAATGTCTAACTGATCTTCTGGTTTCAACCCCTACTCTCAACAAATTGCACAATCTCAAGCCATTTTGGATTGTAGGTTATCAAGATGAAAAGATCAAGATATCCAATCTATATGCATATTGACATAGAATCTTGATAATTTGGAATCATATGCATTGCACAACCTGTGAAAGTAGGTGGTAAAACAACACGCTTTCCTTGACTCGCAGGATTAATCTCTGCCCTTAAAATTGCTTCTTACAGTCCCTTATACATGTCACATCTTAATTGTTTATGATGAGTGCATATTTACAGCAAACGTGAGGATTCAACCATTGAGTAAATGTTTGATCATTCACTCGCTCTTTCATGCAACCTGAATGCAAAAAAATCCCGTATACTAACTTTATTCCTGGCTGTAGTCGAAGTAGATTTCACAACTTTTAATGAGATATCATCTCTATATCCATCTTCACCATATGGAAAAAGAAGAAGATACTAAAGTCCAAGATATGAAATGTGTAACTCATTTATCCGCTTGAGTTGTCCACTTTAAGTTTCAACGACTATATCCCTATCATTCTAAAATGTTTTCAGAATCTCATGTTGTAACGACTCGGCTCCCTCGCTGGGGCCTCCTCCGAGTCGTGCTAATGGTCTTTCCACTCCCCCCTAGCTCCCTCGCTAGGGCCTTCTCCAGAAGTAGATTTTTGCCTTCCGCAGGATTCGAACCATGTACCAAGGGGTTTAGTCTAATGATTCTTAGAATCCTGCTACAAAAATCTTAAAAGCGTGGATAAGTGGGAATCTTTTAATTTCCCATTTTTTCCTCACATTCTTTTATTTTTCTCAATAATACCATTAGTTCATTTATTGAAACTTATTTTACATTTATTTTAATTCTTATTTCAAAAACAATTTTTTTCTACGATAACTCCATTGAACAATTTTAATCGTTACTTTTTAATTTATTATTAGAATATTGTCCCGTCAAATTTAATTTCCCGTGATAACTCCATTGAACAATTAAAAAAATGCGTTTATGCATGTAATAGATTTTTTTTCTTTTTTTAATTCAAACAATTATCTTTCAGCCATTTGTTAGACAATACAATTTCGTCTATAAATAAATACTTTGAACAATTCAAAGAACATATTTATGCTTTTAATGATTTTTTTCTATTTTTAATTCAAATAATTATGTTTTAGTTACTGATAAAAATAAACTTTTTTTAGAGTATGCTGAGTGTAAAACTTTTTGCATTTAAACTCACATAAATTCTTATCAAAACCATCAATTAATTTATATAAAAAGAAAAAAAAAATTAATTACTTTCTAATTAAGAATATTAAATAAATAATTTCAAAACTCTTTAGAAAAGAAAAAAATCAAAACTAAAATTTAGTTTAAATTTATATAGTCATTGTTCGGTGATGATTAAAATTGAATTTTTAATAGATTTTGTTAGAAATTAATAAAATGTCTTTGAAAAGCTGTGGATCCGATGAAATATGTTAAATTTTATTGTTGACTTTGATTTTGGATTAAATCCTATTTTAAATTTCTCATAAATAATAGCATAATATTATTATTTTTTTTCATTATAAAAATTTGCTCACTAATTAATTTAATTTATCTATGCATGATTTTTTCACTTTTTCGCCACTTGCCATAAATATTTTATAAAGCAATTATTGATTTGTCTAATAATTTACGATATCAAATTACTTCTTATTATATCATACGCGGTTTATATTTTAAGCCGACATTTGAAATAATTGTCCAATATATATTTACGAAAATTTTCAATAAAATATTAATATATTAAGAATTGAACAACTACTTTTAAACTCTAACAATATCAATTACGTCAATCACTTTTAAAAGCAGTATTAGTACTTAAAAAATGTTAGTTTAACATGCATCATATATTTAAGACGTGCAAAGCACGTGCTTACGATTAGTTCAAATAAGTAGCTCATGAGCTGAGATCAGAACTGGTGGAGGCAAGAGAAGCTTTGGTTTTTTAAGAATGAACCATTTACTCCTGTGTCTAAAGATGAAATTCATACCAGCAAAATTGTTTCAATTTGGGCTAGTTGGGAAATTTTCACATAATAACCTCCAGTTAATATCATTCAACAAGCTATGAATGCGTCTGATTTGAAGGGGAAGTGTCAGTGGGAAATCTAGATGGCAAAAATGTGTTATTGAACTTTGAAAAAAAAGAAGATTACTGTCGCATTTTTTCAAAGTCTGTTTGGTATATCAGAGATGCTCCAATGAGAATTTTGAAGTACACATGATTCCAATCCCTACACATAATCATCAGTTGTTCCTGTTTGGTTCTTTCCCCCAAAACATCCTTTAGTATTCTATGATGAAAACTATTCTATTCTCGATTGCCTCAATCATAGGAAAACATCTAAAAATTGATGAACAAACAGCCAACAAAACTCACACCAACTTCGCTAGAATTTATGTGGAGATGGATATTGTCAGATTAATTGCACAAAATCAGCAAATCACTGATCATGCAATCAAGAGTCCCACATAATCAGCAATTCCAGAAAATCTGCACACCATTGATCATGCCATTAAGAGTCTGTCCAGCTAGAGTTTAGGATCAGTTTTGATTTTGTAATTACAATTCTTTATTGCTTCCTGTAATTATGCCTAGACACAGCTATATATATTGTACATAATATATCTCAATAAAGATAAGAAAATACACTTCAACATGGTATCAGCCTAGGTTTTAGGATCCTATCTGTGTCTGTCTCCTCTTTCCTTCCTATATGCGTCTATCATCTCTCCCTTCTTGTATTCCTCTTCTCTTCCTCCCCTCTTATCCACCTTTCTCCTCATGGCCGAATCATCTTCCCCACCACCCTCAATCACTCAAAACACATCACAATTCATCAAGCTAAACGAGACCAATTACCTTGTGTGGCTCCGCCAGATCAAGTCCTTTCTCAATGGTGCGAAGCTCATGGGCTATGTCGATGGATCAATTCCAGAACCTAATTCCATAATCAATGCTACACCAAGTGATGGAAGAGCAGCTACCACCATCCCCAACCCAGAACATAAGAAGTGGTTCACTACTGATCAACAAATAGTCAGTATACTCACCTCATCACTAACTGAAACTGTTGCTCGCCTCACTAATGGATTTGATACATCCAAGGAAATTTGGGATTGCCTCGCAAAGCACTATTCTCAGCAATCAGTATCTACATCTACAAGCTTAAAACTTCAGCTCTTCGATCTTAAAAAGGGATCTCAGTCCTAATGGTACCAGGGATTCCATGAAGTTTGTACTTAACCCCTAGGTACAAGGTTCGAATCCCTGGGGAGGCAAAAATCCACTTCCTGGAAAAGAGGCTGCCAGCCCTTGAGGAGCAGGACGACCAGGAGGGAGTGGAAAGACCATGAGTAGACGGCCAGCAGCCCTTGAGGACCGGGTACGCTACAAAAAAAGGAGCCTTTTTTTGTAGCGTACCCGGTCCTCAAGGGCTGCCGGCCGTCTACTCATGGTCTTTCCACTCCCCCCCTGGTCGTCCTGCTCCTCAAGGGCTGGCAGCCTCGTTTCCAGGAAGTGAATTTTTGCCTTCCGCAGGGATCGAACCTTGTACCTAGGGGTTAAGTACAAAGATTCTTAAATCCCTGCTACCATTAGACCAGAGGGGGTGTGGAAAGACCATGAGTAGACGGTCGGCAGCCCTTGAGGACCGGGTACGCTACAAAAAGGCGCCTTTTTTGTAGCGTACCCGCTCCTCAAGGGCTGCCGACCGTCTACTCATGGTCTTTCCACTCCCCCCTGGTCGTCCTGCTCCTCAAGGGCTGGCAGCCTCGTTTCCAAGAAGTGGATTTTTGCCTCCCCAGGGATTCGAACCTTGTACCCAGGGGTTTAGTACAAACTTCATGGAATCCCTAATGGTACCAGGGATTCGGTACCAGGGATTCCATGAAGTTTGTACTAAACCCCTAGGTACAAGGTTCGAATCCCTGGGGAGGCAAAAATCCACTTCTTGGAAACGAGGCTGCCAGCCCTTGAGGAGCAGGACAACCAGGGGGGAGTGGAAAGACCATGAGTAGACGGCCGGAAGCCCTTGAGGACCGGGTACGCTGGTAGCAGGGATTTAAGAATCTTTGTACTTAACCCCTAGGTACAAGGTTCGAATCCCTGGGGAGGCAAAAATCCACTTCCTGGAAACGAGGCTGCCAGCCCTTGAGGAGCAGGACGACCGGGGGGGAGTGGAAAGACCATGAGTAGACGGCCGGCAGCCCTTGAGGACCGGGTACGCGCCTTTTTTTGTAGCGTACCCGGTCCTCAAGGGCTGCCGCCCGTCTACTCATGGTCTTTCCACTCCCCCCTGGTCGTCCTGCTCCTCAAGGGCTGGCAGCCTCGTTTCCAGGAAGTGGATTTTTGCCTCCCCAAGGATTCGAACCTTGTACCTAGGGGTTTAGTACAAACTTCATGGAATCCCTTGGCAGCCATTGGGTTTGCTTCATACCCTCTGTTGATCAGCCGGTCGACCTCCTCACTAAGCCACTACACAAGCATCGTCATGCTTCTCTCGCTAGCAAACTTGTCCGTGCTGGACCGCCAAGTTTGAGGGAGGGTGTCAGATTAATTGGACAAAATCAGCAAATCACTGATCATGCAATCAAGAGTCCCACATAATCAGCAATTCCAGAAAATCTGCACACCATTGATCATGCCATCAAGAGTCTGTCCAACTAGAGTTTAGGATTAGTTTTGATTTTGTAATTACAATTCTTTATTGCTTCATGTAATTATGCCTAGACACAGCTATATATATTGTACATAATATATCTCAATAAAGATAAGAAAATACACTTCAACAGATATAATATAAATGGACCAAAACTGGAGAGAATAAGGATTTTTAATGAAGAGTATGCCATTTGGAAAAACATCTACTATGAAGAGGTACCTCTTTACTGCAAATTTTGCAAACATTTAGGCCGTGTATAGAAGGTTGTTTCTGGAAAAATACTACTGGCTCAAAGGCAGGGGATAATAAAGAGGGAAAAAACACTGAGAAGCGTCAGAATTATAAAGGCAAAGCTGTATGGGTGGAAAAGAAATCTGATAAGTTGCATAAGAACACCAGTGACAAGGTAAAGGAATCAGGGGAATGCTCCAGAACATGGCAACAGGATTTAGGAGAAAAAATTACATAAGTGGTGGATGCTATAGATATGAATAAATATGGAGGTAATAAGGAGGAAGAGACATTCACAACAGTTAAAGAGAAGGAAGTAATGTTTCCTGAAAATTCAAAACAGGGGAAAAGTAAAAATGTTGAATAATATCATCATTTGGAATGCCAGAGGAATCTCTAACTCTATGAAGAGACTGAAAAATATGATCAATATTCATCAAATTGGTCTACTTGCTATAGCTAAACCAATTGTTCAAAAGGAAAAAGTTGAAGAATTCAGCAGAGCATTGAAGTTTGATAATCAGTATGCCAACCAAAATGGAAAACTGCAGATATTTTGGAAGAATTGCTTGGAATGTCAGGTTCTAGATGATAAAGAACAAGTTGTGAACCTACAGATTATATGGGGGGTAAGGATGCATACTTATCTGTCATTTATGCCAAATGTTCCATTGTTTTAAGAAGGAACGTGTGGGAAGATCTTATAAATTTCTCTGAAATTATTCTCAAGCCTTGGATTATTGGGGGAGGTTTTAGCACTGTCTTAAATAGCAAAGAAAGAGACGGGGGTAATCAGCCTAACCACAAAGCAATGGAGGATTTTCAAGAGATGATCATTAAAAGTGGATTGGATGAAGTGAATATAGAAGGAAACAATTTTACTTGGTGCAATGGCAGAATGTGGGAAAAACTAGATGGAATTCTCGTGAATGCTGAATGGATGTTAACCTTTGAAAATTTCAAACCTGATGTGCTTAAAAGAGACATTTCAGATCATTGTCCCATCCTCTTGAAATTCCCCACCAACCTAAATGTTGTTAAACCTTCGTTTAGATTCCAAGCTATGTGGAGTCTTCAAGAATTTTTTTTGGAAACTGTGAAATCTAGCTGGAATACTGCCCTGCAACCTTTTTCCAATGGGATTTTTGGTTCTTACTTCAAATTGAAATGACTTAAAGAGTTTCGAAGATATGGAATAAAAAAGAGTTTTGCAATATCTTGGAAAAAAATCATCACTGCCGAAGGGGAAGCATTGGAGAAAGAAAGAAGATATGATGAAACCAAATCTCCCCAAGCTAGAAGTGAGATGCAAAAGGCTTATGCTATGTTAAACCTTCTATTTACTAGGGAAGAAACTTACTGGAGACAAAAATCTGGAACAAAATGGGCTTGTGAAGGCGATAGAAACACTAAATTCTATCATGCTATGGTTAAAAAACATAGAAATAAGGGAAACATATCTCAGATTCATCAGGATGATGGCAGTATATAGACTAGTAAATCTGAAATCCAATAATCAGCTTTTGATTACTTCAGTAAACTACTCACCAAGGATAACACTAGAAATTTTGAATCTCTTGAGCTCCATCCCTCCCACTAGCACCAGAGATAATAACAGAATGTTGAATGAAATCCCTCAGACTGAAGAAATCAAAGCAGCTGTGTTCTCCACCAAAAAATTTACTGCAGCCAGGCCTGATGGTTTTTCTAGATATTTTTATCAAGTATGTCGGGATATTGTTAAGGATGATTTATTTGAAGCTGTTAATGATTTCTTTGAAGTTAAGATTCTACCTAAAGGAGTTACGGCCACCTCTCTTGTTCTTATCCCCAAGAAAACTGTGGCAGTTGAATGGAACGGTTATAGGCCAGTTAGCCTTTGCAATGTTTTAAACAAAATCATAACTAAGATTATGACTTCCAGATTAAATAAACTATTGCCTCGAATTATCTCCCCTAATCAAATCGGCTTCACACCAGGAAGAGCCATTGTTGATAACATACTTCTGACTCAGGAATTAACATACCAACTGGACAGAAACATCAGAGGAGTTAATGTTATTTTTGAATTGGATATGGCTAAGTCCTACGATAGAGTAGATTATAATTTTCTCCACAGAGTGCAAGACAAATTTGGCTTTAATCAAGACAGGATAGACAAAATTCAAATGTGCATTAGCTCTTGCAACTTTTTCGTTATGATAAATCGTGAGCTGTCAGGTTTCTTCCCTTCCAGTAGAGGATTGAGGCAAGGTGATCCTATATTGAAAGAATATAACAGTCAGCTCACTGGATCAGCTCGCACTACTTGGTTCATACCGCAATCCATTTCATAAAGCTGTTTGAAGTCGCGTTTCTTCTCTTTACGTTTTTTTCATTAGTTTTAACAATAAACGGTTTCTCTTTCTTTCTGTTTACTTAGCTGAGGTGTCACTATTCTATTGGATGAAGAGATTTGAAACCTTTATAAATATAGCTGTATTCCCTCCGTTTGATTTTGAATTGAACAGAATAAATTTCCTCCATTATTCTTTTCATGATTCGTTCATGGTATCAGAGCGGATAAATTCCGGGAATCAGTTTGAGTAATTACCATTTGAAGAAAACAATATGGCGACTGAAGATCCACCAGATATTGTAGCTAAAACTGAAGGAACAACAAAGGAATACACAAATGGAGATCCACTAGATCTCCAGAATTCATATCATCCCGGCATGTTATTAGTAACCTCACCATTAACAGGTCAGAATTATCTAAGTTGGAGTCGATCTATAAAAATAGCTCTAGTAGCTAAAGTTAAATTAGGATTCATAGATGGAAGTTGTGAAAGGCCAGCTGAAAAATCATCAAAGCTTGAGCAGTGGATACGAGTTGACTGTATTATTAGGTTGTGGTTGCTGAATTTGATTTGAAAGGATATTGTGGAAGCATTTATATTCACAGTATCAGCTAGAGAGCTTTGGTTGGAATTAAAGGAACGCTATGGAGAGTGCAACGGTCCGCTATTGTATCAATTACAAAAGGAAATTAGTAGTATCACGCAAGGAACATTAACAATTGAGAAGTATTATACCAAATTAAAGAAGCTATGGGATGAGATCACGTGTTTGATGCCTGTACCAATTTGTACTTGTGACGCCTCTAAGGAGGTTTCAGATCTGGCCACTTTCAATCGACCGATGCAATTTCTTATGGGATTAAACGATACTTTTTACCATATAAGAAATCAGGTGCTCCTTATGGATCCACTTCCTTCGTTAACAAGGCATACTCTATGGTGCTTAGGGTGGAGAAGCAAAGAGAAGTCCACATCATCTTCCCTGAGGCTAATGATAATACTGCCATGATGATAAAATCATGTGCTTACAGAAGTGGTAATGGAGGAAGAAACTTGTATAGCAGAGGATTTGGTAGATCTGGTTCTGGTAGATGGCAGTCTAATGCTGGAAGGAATAATAGAAGATTTGCTACTGAGAGAGAATTTTGTCATTGTGACCATTGCAATATGAATGGTCATACTCGTGATGGATGTTTTAAGTTGAAGCGATATCCGGATTGGTATAAGAATCCAAAGGAGCAAAGGTGTAAAACTATGGATGATGGAAGACACTTAGCAAACATGGCAGATTCACCATTGGATTATGAAGATCAATCAACTAATGACAGAAAAGTGAATCAGGAAACGTCTTCAAATATTACAAATATTGTCAAGCAGGAAATGATAAAAGTTCTAAAGGGAAAGATGCTAGTGGACATGGACAGTAAGGTGAATTTTAGTCACATAATGGGATATGCAGGTATGAGTTTATATCATTCCATTTTGGCTATGCTTATTGTTTGAAACCAAGTACCTAGATAGTTGATACAGGAGCCAGCAATCACATTTGTACTGATTTAAATTTGATGACCAAATTGAAAACCAAAACACAACTTTTTCATGTTTTCTTACCGGATAGAACAAATAAACTTGTTAAGCATATTGGAGATGTGAAACTAAATCCAAAACTACACCTAAAAGAGTCCTTATATGTTCACAGCTTCAAGTGTAATTTATTGTCAGTATCAAAACTTACTCACAATGCACAATTGAAATTGACCTTTCATCCAAAAAAATTTCTACTGCAGAACCTGCAGAATGAACAGATTTTAGCAGTTGGAAGACTTGTAGGGAAGTTATATTTGCTTGATGAATCCTGTTTCTCTTTCAATAAATGTAGTAATGGTGATAGTCTGTTATCTCAATCTCTGCTTCCTGAGACTTGTAATCAAACTTCTGATGTCAATAAAGATTCTACATCCTTTTCGAATACTTCCTTTATTAAATGGCATAACCGACTTGGTCATACATCACATCAAACATTGCAACATTTGGATTTTCTTAAGCATTATTCTATGAAATCTGATTTGATACAACAGTGTGAAGTCTGTCACAAAGCAAAGCAAAACAGCAGAGAAACTCGTTTCCTATTAGCAACATTCATACACAAACAATCTTTGAATGGATACATGTTAATATTTGGGGTCCATATAGACAATTCTCTCTTACCAATACTCCATATATGTTAACCATTGTTGATGAATTTAGTAGGTCTACCTGTACATTTTTGTTGGTACACAAAACACAGACTACAAAAACCTTAGACAATTTTTTAAGATGGTAGACACTCAATTTGGGAAAAGAGTGAAATGTATGAAAAGTGACAATGGCACTAGATTTCATAGTCATGAGTGTCAAGCCTTATTACAGTACAATGGTATCCTTCATCAAAGGAGTTGTTTCTATACTCCTCAACAAAATGGAGTAGTAGAGCGTAAGCATAAACACTTTCTTCAAATTGGTAGATCAATTATGTTCCAAGCAAATTTACCGAGAAAATTTTGGACTTATTCCATCCTCACGGCTACCTTTATTATAAACAGACTTCCTACTCAAGTTTTGAAATGGATTACTCCTTTTGAGAAGCTATTTAGATACAAACCAGATTATTCCTTAATCAAGACCTTTGGCTCTTTATGTTACATTTCCAACAACAAACCACAAAAAGACAAATTTGAGTCAAGGAGTCATAGCTGCATTTTCTAGGGATATAATCCAGGCCAGAAAGGATTCAAAGTCTTTGATATTCACACCAAACAAATACACGTTTCCAGAGATATTGAATTCTTTGAATCAATCTTTCCATTTCAACATACAACTTCTGACAGTCTTTTATCCCACCTTGCCTGTGACTCCAGGATCTGATATCAATGAGGATTTCCAAAACACAATAGATTTGCCTACAAAAACTTTGACAGATTCACTGGAAATTCAGTCTAAGTCAGAGACACAACTTGAAATTCCATCCACTTCAAATACTCAATCAGAATCTATCCCACTTATTCAAGTTCCTTTCCATGATCCTCATATACCCGCAGAACCCAATTCCTCACTATATTACAATCTAATACGCCTATCTCTACTCTCAGACACAGCACTAGAGTCAAGTTAAAACCTCCATGGTTATAGGATTTCATTACAAATATAACAGCCAAACATGGTCTGCCAGCTGCTGAAGTTACTTCATTGTGCAAAAGGGTTTCACACATTTCAGAAGGTTACTCTCCTCCTACTTTTCCTTACAGCATAACCCCATGTCTTAGTCCCACATATGTTACTGTTTTGGCTGCTATTTCAACTATAGGGGAACCTAACTCCTATAATCAAGCCAGTCAAAATGAAGATGGGATTCAGGCAATGCAACAGGAAATTGACGTACTTGAAAAAAAAAAAAAACCAAACTTGGGAATTGACTTCCCTTCCTCAAGGGAAACATGCCATAGGATCAAAGTGGGTTTATAAGCTTAAACTAAAACCAGATGGGGGAGTGGATAGATATAAGGCAAGGGTTGTTTCCAAGGGATATCATCAACAAAAGGGGATAGATTTTTTTGATAGTTTTTTTCCTGTGGCAAAATTAGTAATAGTAAGATTACTTTTGGTGATTATGTCAGGAAAAAGATGGGCCTTACACCAGCTGGACATAAATAATACGTTCCTCCATGGGTTTTTGGATGAGGAAGTATATATGATACCTCTTGAGGGGGCCCTTTCCTGGGAAAGTTTGAAAGTTAAATAGAAGTTTATATGGTTTAAAATAGGCTTCCCATCAATGGAACACAGAACTTTGTCATAAACTTAAAAATTTTGGTTTTGTTCAATCGGAGCATGATCACTGTCTGTTTGTAAAATCTTATGATCAACATATTCTTATCCTCTTGGTGTATGTAGACGACGTTCTTATCACAGGGTCACATGAATAAGAAATTGTGGCTACTAAACAGCTTCTAATGATGCTTTCACCATCAAAGACTTAGGATATGCTAAATACTCCCTAGGATTGGAGATAGCTCGCAGTGATGAAGGCATGTGTATCAATCAAAGAAAATACACCCTTCATCTAATTAAGGATGCAGGGCTTATAGGAGAAAAATCAGTTCAAATCCCTATGCCCAAGGGAACAAAATTGGTTGCACAAGCAGGTGTTCCACTTAAAAATCCAGAGCAGTATCGTAGACTAGTTGGTCGTCTCCTATATTTAAACCTTACTGGGCCAGACATTACTTATGGGGTGCAATAGCTTAGCCAATTCGTTAATGCCCCATGTCAGACACATTGGGAGGCTGCTATTCATTTGCTTAAATACCTCAAAGGTTTTCCATCCAAGGGACTCTTTTTTCTTGCACATAACAACTTTCACCTTGAAGCTTACTATGATGCCGATTGCGCATCCTACCTAGACACCAGAAAATCCCTCACCGGTTACTGCATATTTTTGGGATCTTCTTTGATCTCATTGAAGACAAAAAAACAAAACCACAGTATCTCGTTATTCGGCAGAGGCTGAATATAGAAGCTTGGGAAGCATTTCCAGTGAATTGCAATGGATCAGCTACATCCATTCTGATTTTCATATATCCCACACAACACCAATTCCACTTTGGTGTGATCACAAGGCCGCTTTACATATCACAGCCAATCCAGTGTTTCATGAAAGGACTAAACACTTGGAGATTGACTATCATTTGATTCGGAACCTATATAAGTCAGTTTTCTTCTCCCGAAATATCTTCCCTCACAGTTGCAGCTTGCTGACATGTTCACTAAATCAGTTGCAGCACCTCACTTTCATTGCCTTATTTGCAAGCTGGGACTGGATGATTTGCACCAATCTCCAACTTGAGGGGGGGATGAAAGAATATAACAGTCAGCTCACTGGATGAGCTTGCACTACTTGGTTCATACTGCAATCCATTTCATAAAGTTGTTTGAAGTCGCGTTTCTTTTCTTTACGTTTTTTTTATTAGTTTTAACAATAAATGGTTTCTCTTTCTTTCTGTTTACTTAGCTGAGGTGTCACTCTTCTATTGGATGAAGAGATTTGAAACCTTTATAAATATAGCTGTATTCCCTCTGTTTGATTTTGAATTGAACAGAATAAATTTCCTCTATTATTTTTTTCATGATTCGTTCATATATCACTCTCTTTATTCATTATAATGGCTGAGAGTTTCTCTAGAGCCTTGGAAAATCTGTATACCAGAAATCAGGGGATGGACTTTGTTTATGGAGGGAGTGTTCCTATTTCACATTTAGCCTTTGCTGATGATGTTATAATATTTTCAAATGATGGGAAAAGACATCTTAAAAAAATCATGGTATTTATTAAAGACTACACTTGTGGATCAGGACATGCTATTATTTAATCAGAGTAAAAGCTCTTTCACTGCAGGGAGGGATACTATCAGAAGAAAGGTTGCCCTTGTCACTGGATTCCAAAGTCAGAATTTTCCATTTAAATACCTGGGAATTCCATCCCACACCACACTCTACATGCTATGGACCCCCAAAAGCGGTCCTCAACAAAATTGCTAAGTTGTTAATGCATTTCTTTGGGGAGATAAAAGTCAATCCAAACACATTCACTGGTCTGCCTGGGATAAAATTTGTTTTCCTTATGAGGAAGGGGGTATAGGCTGCCAATCTATGCAAGATATCAGCATTTCTACTGACTGTAAGTTTTGGTGGAGCTTCAGAAAACAAAACTCCCTTTGGGGATGGGCCATTTTAATTGAAATATTGCTCTGAACAGCATGAAACCATCAACATCTGGAATGAACATTGGCTCAGATCTGGTCTCATAAAACCTAACATTCAGCACTCTACTAATATGAAGATGTATGTTATGGAATACAGGCAAGAAGGTGAATGGGACAAGGATGAAATATATGCTGATTTTCCTGCCATTATTGTTGATGAAATCCTGGTTATTCCTGTTGCTCAGAAACCTGATATTCTGTATTGGAAATTAAGCAATGACGGTATCATTTCCAAGAAAACATGTCTTGATATTCTAAGACAAAAGAAGACTATAAAGATGACTGCGAATAACATCTGGCATTCTACTATCCCACCAAAAATTTCTATACTTGTTTGGATATTATGGAACGACTAGATTCCAGTTGATGATATTTTAAAGAAGAAATTTGGGTTTCAACTGGCCTCTAAATGCCATTGCTGTCAAGAAGAAGAAACCATCTATCATGTTTTCATCCATGGAGCGGTGGCGAAAATTGTCTGGAAGCATTTTGCTAATAAAATGAATGTGGTTATCAAAGATTGCAGACATCCTAGGACCTAGATCTATGTACTGGTCTTGGATATTGGGTAAAAATTTTAAGCCTGGAACCTTAATAGTTACCTTGCCACTCATCATCCTTTGGTTTTTATGGAGGGAAAGAAATGAAGCTAAACAAAAGGGGATCAAAATGAGGGCTAAAAGAGTGATTGAGAGATCTTTATTTCTACTATGTTGTCTGAAAAATTTGTTGACTAACAAGGTCAATAAAAATTCCGTATCCCCACTATTGTTGTTTGGAAGAAACCTCAAGGGGAATGTCTTAAATTGAACACGGATGGGGCATGAAAGAATGATAATCAGGCTGCCGGAGGAGGTTTATTAAGAAACAACAATGGAGATGTTTTATGGGCGTTTACTGATTTCTGTGGAAAATGTTCGATCCTTGAAGCAGAGTTAAGAGCCATTAAAATGGGACTCGTCATATGCAAAAAGAAAAATATCAAACAGGTCTTGGTGGAAACAGATTCCAATACTGCATTTCAGCTTTGCTCTTCGAAAGACAAATTGGTCTATTCAATATACACTGGAAGCTATACATCAGATCTCCAATCAAGTTGAGGTTATTTTTTCTCACATTTGGAGGGAAGGAAACACATCAGTTGATTGATTATCTAACACTGGTTACATAGACAGAAATGTTAGAAAATTTTATCACAGATAATTATTTATCTATGATCCAAAATAAATCATCATGCTGAATTATCAAGAATTAAATAACTGAAGCGGAAGCGTACCTTAATCAAACATGATTCACGATGAACGATTCGGTTGGTTGGATCTTCCAAATCAATACGTAGTCCTTATTTTCTCTCTGATGATGGGATGTCAGACAGAATGAACAGTACGTACGATTCAGGGACCATAACCGACTTTATATACTTAATTGTCAATTAACCTAATCCGGCCCATCATGAATTAGGTAACGGCCTGGTATCTACACATAAAAGCTCATACATTTAATTAGATGCATTAAAGCCCGATATATCAAATCCTTATTAGATCACTTTAATTTGGCTTAACCAAATTGATAGCCTTTTATTCAATACACAATAATTCACATATAAGCCCACACGATTGATTAAAATCCTTACAATCTCCCACTTGGGCTATATGTGTAACCTTACAATTGTGTATCAATCATAACCTTATGAGTACTCAGAATTTTGCTATCATTACTGAATGCATCCCCAAACAATCCGGTCCATCAATTATATCAACATAGGATCAAAGCGGCTTTCGCTACATTAATCGTAACTAAACCTTCAATGGTCACGTATATCGACATAACTGAATGACATGGATCAAGTATGGATGTGTAGCATGGAAATTACATGTAATGTGATCTTCAACATGCCTATTTCCAACTGGTCCAACTTTAGTGAGATCATCCTTAAACAAGTTCAGAGATAATAAACCTGAAACCTTACAGCTGTAAATAACTTTAACTTTAAACTGTATCCAAAAGGACAATAAATGTGTCTAATGCACCCAAAATACAAACTCCCACTGAAACCGAATATCCTCAAGAAATACAACACTCATATGAGTATTGTTCTCATGAAAGACCTTGGGTTGTAATACTTTAGTAAGCGGATCCGCAATTATGGAGTTTGTCCCAATGTGCTCTTATTGACACGTGTCCACTCTGAACTGTATCCTTCACAACCAGGAACTCATGTCAATGTATTTTGACTTAGTTGAGCTCCTGTTGTTACTGGAATATAAATCTGCTGAGTTATTGTCACAATATAACTTTAGTGGTCTTTCTATACCGTACAGAATACACAGCCCAGTGACAAAATTTCGCAGCTATATTCCATAATTAGATGCCCCCAAAATTACTACAAACTGTGCTGCCAAGTGAAAGAAGTTAAAGTGTCTGTTAAGCACTCCATCCGGAAATAGCTCCTCCAACCAGCAGATAAATGTAGCCTTATGTGAATCTTTTACTTTCTTGGCATCTAGTAAAAATCGGAATCATAATACCATATGATCTCCAACTGATCCGATTTTCTGTATGTGAGCATGTAATCTTTTGTTCTCTTTAAATACCTTATAACCCATGTTTGGCTGCTTTCCAAATGATCCATCTCAGGGTTACTTAAATATCTCCTTAGTATCCCAATAACGTATGCAATATCCGAACGCATACAAACTTGAGCATACATCAAACTCCCTATAGCTGAACTATATGGGATCCTCTGCATTTCTTTAACTTCAAGATAACTTTTCGGGCATTAGTTGAGACTAAATTTGTCTCCCTTAGCGATAGGGCTGTCCCCTGATTTACTGTCTTGCATGCCAAACCTCTTAAGTACTTTATCGATATAGCCCTTTTGTGACAATTCAAGAATACCCCGAGCACAATCCCGGTGTATCTGAATTCCTAATACAAAAGAGACGTCACCAAAAATTTTTTAATCTCAAAATTCCTTGACAAAAAATCTCATAATTTTATGTGACATACCTATATCATTAGTGGCAAGCAATAATCAACATATAAAACCAGGAAAATATACTTACTCCCACTGAACTTGTAATACATACAATCATCAACAACATCAATCTCAAGACCAAATGAGATAATTGCTTGATGAAATTTGTATTACCCTTAATGGAAAGCTGGCTTGAGCACATAAATGGATTTTTTTAATTTGCAAACCATTAGCTTTGGGTCTACTGACACAAAGTTTTCTGATTGCACCAAATAGATCGTCCCATCAATGTCTCCATTGAGAAACGCCACCTTAGTATCCATTTGATGTAACTCGAGGTCAAAATGTGCAACAACCTAACTTTCCTGAAAGAGTCTTTCATCGAAACAGAAAAGAAAGTCTCCTTATAGTCAATGCCATCATTCTGTGTAAAGCCCTTAGATACAAGACGAACCTTATATCTTTCCACATTACCTTTCGAATCCCCTTTGGTTTAAAAATCCACTTAAGACCAATGGGCTTCGCACCTTCTGGTAATAGGACAAGATCCAAAACTTTATTTTCTTGCATATGCTTATACTCCTTATTTATGGCATCAATCCACTTCTGAGCATGGCCTGATGGAATTGATTGGACCATCTTCCACCATTCCATTATTTTCCTTATGTTCTTGGAAAAATACTATTTAAATTATCCGGAATAGTATTTTTCCCTTTCTCTCGTGGATCTCCTTAATGGCTTTAGTTATTGAGGTTGTTGAGTTTTTACTTCTGAAATTTACCTTATTTTGGATGGGAGGTTCTTCAACATTGTCTAGTTGAGTTCCGGATATGCTTCTTGATCAATGACATGTATAGAAACTTGCACATTGTCAAAAGCAATAATAGGAATCGAAACCGATCCTTCCTCAACTTATTCCTTAAGGACAATATCTCTAACCTTATTTCTCCCCCCAAACTCAACATCCTCAAAAAATGTTGCAGTTCCCGTTTCAAAAATTGACTTAAGTGTGGGATTATAAAATTAATAGCCCCTTAACGACTTTATTTTCTTTATTTGTTTTCTTGCCCTTATCTTTAGAGGTGTTTGCCAAGTGAACACTTTCAGTTCTGTCCTGCTTCAACTTTTCTTCCTCTTGCACACAAAATAGAACGAACTCATTTAGAGTTCATTTCTTCCTTTGATAGTTACAACTGACCTTAAATTGACTAAATTGTGCAAGAAGCTTGCACACTATGAAATGAGCTCATTGAGAGTCCATTTCTACTTTGACAGTTATAACTAACCTTAAATTAACTGTATTGTGCAGGAAGCGATATCAATACCAAATGCACGAGCAAGTTATTAGACAAGTCGAGTTTTAGTTCCTTAAGTTTTGAAGCAGTACCTTCTAATATTCAAAGTTAATTAATATCCACAAGAGAGGTTGCTTTGGCAACATGTTGTTTCAACTAACTTACTTTCGAATATTATATCTCTCAAAAGAGTTCGATGTACCAAAGTTTGAAATTGAAATCCACTGATTTGCATATATATTTGACTTTAGGATTTGAATTATAGAATTCAAAACTTTAGAATAAAGCAATCCTTAAGTTGAGAGAGTCAATTGCAATATTCTTAAATCTTAGGTGGCCAATTATGTAAAATTTTAAGCTTGAAGGACTTAAATTAAAATTTTTCCAAAACCTTATTGGCCAATTTAGATAAATTCCAAACTTTAGGTCCCAATTTGAAAGAAAATCAAAATTTAGAGGGCCAAAATAGGAAATTCTCAATCTTTAAAGGCTGATTTTTGAAGATTTTCAAACTTTAGGACCCAATTTAGAAAATTCCCAAACTTTAGGGACTTAATTTTAAAAAAAAAATTCAAACTTTAAGGACCAATTTTGAAAATATCCAAACTTTAGTGACTGAATTAGAAAATTTTCAAACCTTAAGGACCAAATGAAAGAAATTCAAAACTTTAGGTGCTTTATTAGAAAATTTTCAAACCTTAGGGGACTGAATTTGAAAATTTTCAAACTTTAGGGACTGGATTAGAAAATTCTCAAACCTTAAGGGACCAAATTAGAGAATTTTCAAGCTTTAGGGACCATTTTTGAAAATTCTCAAACATTAGGGACTGAAATATTATACCTTCAACCTTAAAGGTACCAATTTTGAAAATTTCAGAACTTGAAGGGTTTAAACTTTATTTCATAATAACCTTTAGGGACTTGGTATGCAATAAACCAAAAAATTCGAAATTGCACAATGAGTCCTCAAAATCATCAAATTTTCAGCCAGAAGTCCGTCTCCAAAAAAAAAAATTGATTTCGCTGGGTTAGGGTTTAAGTTAACCCAAACTGCCGCCGTCTTTCAAATCCAGAAGAGGCGTAGCGCCAGCCTCCATCGGCCCCCGCCCTGCAGCGCCATTATCGGCGCTGCACTCCAGAGGCAACCCTCCCTGCGCAGCCAAGACCCAGCGCTGCAACCTGCAGCGCACACGTGATGCAGCGCTCGCCTGTATCGCCCGAATGCTTCTTGCGCGGCACCCGTCGCCAATGCCGGCGAAGACTGGATCGCCGGCCACACTTAATCCACAAATCTTGAGTCCGAACTTACTCCAAAACCAGATTCCATAACCGAACAAAACCCAATCCAGCAATCCATATTCAACACAGAAATTCTGATTTCGCATATATTTATTCATACAGGAATGAATACATAAATATACCCACAAAAATCAGATTTCAACCAACCCAAACCATATTTCATTATGCCAAATTCAGCATGTATATTCATATGAAAATGAACCCATATTCAAACGATATACATATGCTTTTTTCCGTCTGAATTCTTTCATAATTTTTCTTGATTTCTTAATCAGTAGGCATGAAGATATATACATTTATATGCAGGAACAAACCCATGTTTCTAAAATTTCAATTTTGTATTGTATGTATATCTTTCAATTACACAAAATCAGAAGGCGGCACGCAATTTGGTTTTACACATATGCGTACAAAATTGATCTGATAATTCAACACGATGTTGGCTCTGATACCACTTGTTAGAAAATTTTATCACAGATAATTATTTATCTATGATCCAAAATAAATCATCATGCTGAATTATCAAGAATTAAATAACTGAAGCGGAAGCGTACCTTAATCAAACATGATTCACGATGAACGATTCGGTTGGTTGGATCTTCCAAATCAATACGTAGTCCTTATTTTCTCTCTGATGATGGGATGTCAGACAGAATGAACAGTACGTACGATTCAGGGACCATAACCGACTTTATATACTTAATTGTCAATTAACCTAATCCGGCCCATCATGAATTAGGTAACGGCCTGGTATCTACACATAAAAGCCCATACATTTAATTAGATGCATTAAAGCCCGATATATCAAACAGGTCTTGGTGGAAACAGATTCCAAGACTGCATTTCAGCTTTGCTCTTCGACAGACAAATTGGTCTATTCAATATACACTGGAAGCTTTACATCAGATCTCCAATCAAGTTGAGGTTATTTTTTCTCACATTTGGAGGGAAAGAAACACATCAGTTGATTGATTATCTAACACTGGTTACAAAGACAAACTCTTCATGGACTGATTGTAGGCATCATCAAAATGGATAAAATGAACTTAGGCAATATTAAAATGCAAAATTCACTGTAATTCTGCCTTGCTTAGTTTTTCTTGGAAGTCACTGAGATATCTTTCCTCTTTTGCATGATCGAATGTAGAGCTTAGAGCATGTAGTCCTTACATATGCATTTGTAAGTAACTTTGGAGGTAAGGTTCCTATATCCCCCTCCTTGTAAATTTGCCTTATTCTAATAAAATATTATCCTAGACTTGAATTTTCAAGTTAGGATTAAAAAAAAAAAAAAAACAAACAAACAAACAGGAAGTTAAACTGTATAAGCCTCTATTTGTTAATTTTATTTATTTTTAATTAAAAACAAATAATGTAATGTTTTCGAGGTAAAATGTGTGGTTCAAAAGTGATTTTGAAAAATCTATGTGATTAAAAATGATGCCAAGAAAAAGCGGTAAAAGTGCTAAGTTGACCAAAAAAGTACTTTTACGCATTGTACAGTATATTAACTTCATTTGTTTATCTATTCACAAAATTTTAATACATAAAGTAATACAAATCAGAATAAATACTAAAATGAGAATAAATAAGTTAATTAAAATAGAGGTCCTAAAGATTTTATTCAGAAGTTCTAACGATAAATAACAGTTGTAAAATAATTATGAGACACCGATATGTGATTTCACGCCTTGTACTTTGTGAAAATTTAAAAAATAAAAATTGAAGGCTTCTCTGCTCAGAGATTTCTTTTTTCTTTTTCTTTTTTTAATGGCCCTGATCGGTCTAGTGTACTTATTCCATACTATGACTTTTTCTTTTTTTCTTTTTTTAGCAAGTAAATTTTTTTACAAAGAATTTATAATTACTTTGAAACTAAAATTATATATTTTCAAATTAATTTTCTGTTATTTTCAATTTTTTATTTTGTTCCTTAATTATTATTATTATTATTTTTTTGGAAGTAGTATCAGTCTATCAGATACAATTTTATTGATTCAAAAGGAAGCATACAAACGCGAAGGGAGACATGTCACCTTACCTTCAAGGAATTAAAAAATAATACAAATTTCATCTAAAAATCATAAAATAGCACTCAGTTTCATCTGGCTTGCATCTCAAGTTAAAAAGAATAGTATCTAATTCGAACCATGACAGGAACGGCTATTTTGGAATCCGAATATTTGCAACACCAGATTTATCTAACCTCGCTTCGGCTTTACCATTTCCTTCAAATTCTGCAGGAGTAAGAATTCTGTCCTTTCCTTCTTTGTACCTTGTATTAGCGAGCCAATCTGCGACTTTGTTGCCTTCCCTCCAATGTGTGTGAAGAGAGTGTTGCCGATATTTTTGAACTGGATGATTGCTTCAATGAGATGTTGAATCGTCCATGGACCTTTATCCTCCATATTTATGAGCTCAATACCCTCCTTCGAATCAGATTCTATCCAGATGTTCGAATAATTTCTTCTTCACAAATTTGCAGGCCCTTGATGATTGCTTTTAGATCAGCTTCAAGTATGGATACTTCACAATAATATTCAAAAGTATCCCAGAATGATGTCTCCTTGGTGATCTCTAATAACTCCTCCACCGGCTGCATATTTGTTCATTTTTAAGCATCCATCACTATTAGTTTGATCCATCCTGGCCGAGGCTTATTCCATTTAACAAAATAGCATCTGTCAAGTTTCTGCACCTTGTTGAATTTCATCTCTCTTCAGACCTGAATGTTGGTTATGAGCTCATCGTCAAATGTAACGATCAACAATCAACAAATAACCAACAGAAATGCATAATAAAATTATATAAGTCAATTTACATTAATAGTAATGATAGTTATTACAAATGTTCACATATACATTAACATAAAAAATGAAAATTTACATATGATTCATAGAAGTATTTAGCCCATAAATTTCTAATCTTGTCCATCTCTTCCATTGAGTAAGAATCTTGATAAAATGCCTACAAACAGTTAAAATAAATTATTAGTTATTTCTTAATAACTAATAAATGGATAATTAAACAATTTGTAGTATTCAATATTTATAATACCATATCTAAAGAAGTCAATTGAAAATATTGTGTGATTATCTCATACATGTTTCTTATAACATAATAGTCACATTCAGAACCTCCGGGTTGCTGAAGACACTGAAATTTTCACTTTAAAACTATTAGTGTGTGTGTGTGTGTGTGTGTGTGTGTGTGTATGTATATATGTAGAGAGAGAGAGAACTAATTATTCAGGAGTTTGTAGTAACTTTTTAATTGACATACCACAATTTGTTTTCAATTTACATTGTCTATACTCCTCTTGCCACCATTTATCCAATATGTTTGAAGAGCCCTAAAATTTGAATAAAAATAAATGATTATAGCATTTATTCAAAAAATTTGACAGAATCTCCTCTATAAATTGAACATAATCAATTATTATATGGAAACTATTAAAACTTATCCACCACATACTAAACAAAAAAAATGATCAAGGAAATATATAAATACTTACGTATTCAACGTTGTTCTGATTTGTATTTTATGCTTATTTGACCCCGCTGAATCCAAAAAGTATACGATGTTGGATTGATAAAAAATGACAACAACATCCAATGATTCATATGTATTATGAACGTATAAATACAACTTTAAATGCCAAGTGATTCGAACTGAGTAAGAAAGAATGAATATTAATAGTCTTACTCTTGGAAGTATGGTGCGAGAATGTATTGGTTGGATTGCATGCAAGGTCTGCATGGTTTCAGCCATATACGTAATGAAACTGTCAAAATTATTTTTCACCTTAATTAACGTAATTTGTGATGAACACATAAATCCAACCGATTTCACTCCGAATTCCTCACACAACTCATGTAGGTACCTAAAAATAATTAAACCAATAAATAAATGAATGATGAACATTTAAATGGAATTTATAAATTTGTGTTAAGCAGTCTTAAATAGTGTGTATTTGTATGATAGATATATTCACTCCATTTTAACGCATATTTGCATCACATATTTACAAAATTGACACCACCATTTTTATAGCCGTCGGTTTTCCAAAAAATAGACATAAATTAACTTTTTTTTTTTTTTGTCTAATTTGTACTAGTGTTGAATAGTAAAAGTACCCAAAGAAGTCCAGGTCCAGAACATCTTATCAGGTACATCCCTGAAGTGAATTTGTTTTATTTCCTCCACTTTATCCTCTGGTAGTTTAGTGCTGAGTTTTCTGATATCCCATCTATCCAGATGCATATAGTCCTTAACAAAAGTGTCATCAAATGATTCAAGGTGATGATAAGCAACAAGAGAGCCTGAATGCATCCATCTACCATGCCAAAATGATATGTGTCCTCTTCCAATTTTCCAGACAATGTTAGATTCGACCATATCTATAACAGTTAAGAGCTTCTCCAAACTGGGGAATCCTTTTGTTTCAGATGGACATATGAAGGATGGATGTTTCTGCAATATTTAGACTTAATGACCCAGCTCCAAAGAGATTTTTGCTCCCTAAATTTCCACCAAATTTGCATTCAAAGGCTTTATTAAGCTCAGACAAATTTCTACATTCAATCCCTCCTTCCATGTATGGCATACACATTTTCTTCCAAGAAGACTAGCTTATATGTTTATGATCGAGAAGCATCATCTCCCCAGAAATATGAATTAAACAATCTTTCAATTCGTGTGATGACTACAAGTGAAGGATCCAAAACTTGTAGAAGAAAGATAGGCATTGAGCTTAGAACATGTTTCCAGAGGATGAGTTTACCACCAGCAGAAAGTAGTTTATGTTCCCATCCTTTGATTCTTGCTTTTATTTTATCAATAAAGCTGTCATAAAGGAAAACTTTTTTGTGCCCTTTAAATAGAGGAGTTCCAAGGTAAGTAATGGGGAGATCAATGCATTAATTAGAACCCAGTCAATTCGAAAAGCTTAGTTCTGGACCTATTTTTGCTGATAGTAAATGAGCTCTTCTGAATATTTAAGGCTTGTCCCACCACAAGAAAACGGAGCAATAGGGGCAACATTTTTGGGATGACAACTATGTCGCCCCTATAGATTATATAACTTTAAGGGCGATAAGAAAATGTCGCCACTATAAGTTCAAAGACCTATAGGGGCGACATATGTCGCCGCCATAAGTGACTATGTCGTCCCTATAGCTTCATATTTTTAACAGGAATTTTCCCCAATTTTTTTAAATATATTGGGGGCGAGTATCTTGTACTATAGGGGCGACACATGTTGCCCCTACAGAGTAATAACCTATTGGGGCGACTTATGTCACCCCAATATATAGACCCATATTATTTAGCTGGAAATGGTCCTGCATTTTTTAATGCTATAGGGACGACATATGTCACCCCTATAAAAATAAAAGTTTTAGCGACAATTTTGGCGCCTTTTTAATCTACAGGGGCGACATATGTCGCCCCTATAGCTCCAGTTTTTTTTTTTTTTAATAATCATACTCATACATTTTTTCCTCGACATTTTCACTTTTTCGTGCCTCTCATCAACACAATCGAACTTGAAAGTAGAAAATCGAAACCAAGCACTATTTGGACCTTTGGTAAGCCATTTAAACATGTTATATATATATGAAAAATGAACAAAATTTATTATTTCGCATATCAATGATGAATGTTTAGGGATGCTGCCTTTTTATTAGACGAGGAGTGATAAGTTGAACTTAGAACATTCATGTCACTCAAAATTATCACATAATATTCATTATTATTCTTGCAGGAAATCGGAGATGGAAATTGATAAAAGCTGGACGAATGTTAGAAATCGAAAGTCTCAAGAATTCTTAATTAGTTTGAAAGATTTTATAAATATGGCGAGACCACTTGTAAACGACCGGGGGAGGTCAGATGTTCGTGTAACAAATGTTTAAATGGGTATACCCATAATTTGGAGAATGTTGAATATCATATACGTCGTAATGGTTCCACAGCGAGCTATGTCACATGGATTCACCACGGTGAGATCGAGACTCAACATGGAAATGCGAATCTAAGAGATGAGGGGACGGGTTCTAGAGATTAGGTGATTGACGAAATGGCCAATGTTATGGATGAGATAATCGAGAATGAGTGTGATGCTACAGGTTCTGATGTCCAATACGACCAACTATTTGAGGCTCTTCATTCAGAACTATATTCTGGAGTTTCTTCGTTCTCTTCTTTAAACTTTTTAGTGAAACTGATGCATCTGAAGGTGGTGAACAAGTGGACAAACAAATCTTTCGATGATCTTTTACAACTGTTGAAGCTAGCCTTTCTAAACATGAACCTCGTCGATTCTCACTATGAAGCCAAGAAGATGATGACAAAGTTGGGCCTAGGTTACCAATCTATTCACGTTTGTAAGCATGACTATGCAATGTTCTGGAAAGAGCACGCTGATAAGCAAAATTGTCCCGTGTGTAAGGAAAGTCGTTGGATTCACAATGCTGGAAGAGGTTCAAGTAAGAATGTGCCACACAAAGTATTGAGATATTTTCCCCTGTCACCCAGACTTAAACGTCTAATTTCCACGAAGGAAACAACAAGACTTATGAGCTGGCACAATACAGGCAAGTTTAAGGATGATGACGAGATGCAGCATCCTGTAGACGGGAAGGCATGGCGAGACTTCGACGAGAAACATCCTCAGTTTGCAAGTGAAATTAGGAATGTCCGACTGGGGTTGGCCGCAGATGGTTTCAATCCATTTGGCAACATGAGTCAGGCATACAATACATGGCCGATAGTTATGACGTGTTACAACCTACCACCTTGGCTATGCATGAGATCAGAGTATCAAATGTTGAATCTATTGATTCCGGGACCTAAATAACCTGGTAAGGACATGAATGTATTCTTGCGACCATTAGTGGATGAGTTGAAGGAGTTGTGGTCCATTGGTATTGACACTAAGGATGCTGCAACAAAAAATTAGAGCCTATTCAGGATGCGTGCCTCATTGTTGTGGACAATTAACGATTTTCTAGCCAGAAGTAGTCTATCAGGCTAGAGCGGTCAGGGATGTAAACATGTCCCACTTCTGGTGAGGACACACCTTCAATGGGTTTGATTGGGAAAATAGCTTATGTAGGTCATCGACGCTTCCTGGAAACCAGACACTATCTCAGGAGCAACCCGCACTTTGATGGGAAGCATGAACGGAGGCCTCCTCCCCGTAGGAAAACGAATACAGATATTTTAGCACAGTTGAGTCGTGTGAGACCAAGTATTCCAGGGAAACACCCTAGCTATGGGGGAGCTAGAAGGACAAGAAGTGTTGATGAACTAAATTGGAGGAAGAAGAGTATTTTTTATGAGCTACCATATTGGTCTACTACTGAGCTAAAGCATAATATTGATGTTATGCATGTAGAAAAGAACGTATGTGATAGCTTGCTAGGCACAATTTTGGATGATCATAACAAATCGAAGGATACTATTAATGGCAGGTTGGATCTCATGGAGTTAGGGATAAGGAGTGATTTGCATCTGTATCAAAGTGGGAACAAGTTCATGAAACCTGCTGCACTTTACACATTGTCTCCTACAGATCGTCGAAATTTTTGCAACTTCATCGGATCAGTAAAGTTTCCAGACGGTTTTGCCTCTAATTTGAAGAAATGTGTCGCATCGAATGAAGGTCTCATTACTGGGTTGAAGTCACACGATTGTCACATTATAATGCAGAGGTTATTGCTTGTTGGTTATCGTGCATACTTGGACAACACAATCTCAAAGTCAATCATTGAGCTCTGTACTTTCTTCAAGCAGTTATGTGCCAAGAAACTAAAAGTTAGCGACATGATGGCTGCTCAAGAGCATCTAATACTAATCATGTGCAAGTTGGAACAAATCTTCCCGCCAACATTCTTTGATATCATGATTAACCTAGTAATGCATTTTCCTGAGGAGGCAGTACTTGGTGGTCCGGTATACATGAGATGGATATATCCCATTGAAAGATACCTTAAGAAATTGAAGGAGTACGTTAGAAATCGAGCGAGGCCTGAGGGTTCTATAGCATAAGGGTATGTTATTGACGAGGCTTTAACATTCTGTTTGAGATATTTCAATGATGTGGAGACAAGGTTTAATCGAACAGAGAGATATGAGGATGTAATTGTTCCCAGAAGACAAATTTCAGTTTTTCAGTCCCAGTGTCGTCCAATTAGAAAGCAAACGACGGTGATGCTAAGCAATGTTTTACATCCTAAAAACTGCCCAAAAATTGAGTCATACATAAAGTAAGATGGATCAATATTCATTTTCAAATTCCACTACTAATTATTGTTTTATATATATTTTGTTAATCATGTTGTTGTTTTTTTGTAGTGATCATAAACAAGAGCTCTTATAGAGTTCGTGTCCAAACTTGGAACAAATGCATAGAAAATCATTTCACGGTTTGATGAGTTTCGGAGTGGCTCGACGAGCGTTGACCTGTTGCACGTTCCCGTAGGACTAATAACGAGGCAAAGAGCCAAAAGAATCAAGCAGACAATGCAAGAATTTATGCAAGCGTGGATGGACGAGTGCTTGAGTGCAAAGACCTCATTTACATTGCATAAAAAAGTTGAAGAGGAGCCAAAATCATTACAATGCATTTGGATCAAAGAACAACAAGAAATTAAGGCAGCAGCTGACTTACGGCCGTAACGCCCAATTTTACGGTCATAACATCATCAACACAAAATTAAGCAGAAGAGGACTTACGGCCGTAATCCAAATCCTCATGGCCGTAAATAAAGTTTAGTAGTTTTTATTTTTTTGTTCAGAGAGTCGCTTACGACCGTAAAAGAAATTGTCATGGCCGTTACATATATTTTTATTTTTAAACCGTAAGTCACTTACGACCGTAAACTTAAAAGTTACGGCTGTAACTTAGGCGCCGCAGTTTTGACCTAATTTAGGCGGCTAGGGTTAGTTTAATTCTAGTTTATTTTTTGTTACTTTATTTTGTTATCCTATTTAAAGGCTTCGTTCAGGATTATGTAAGACAACTTTTATTCTTGAGATTTAATATATTGAAGGTGAGATATTCCCTTAATTTTCTCTTGTTTTCGTTGAACAAACTCGAACTTATCAAAGGATTTGACAACCTTTGTGGCGTTCCCCCTTTGTGGTTCTTATCTCCGCATCATAACGGGTTTTGGGTTTAATATACCCATAGTTCTTGCGTCGTGAGTTCGGGGTTGCATTGCTATCATCCACTAATTGGATTTTAGAGCTTTCCAGCGTTTATTTTCGCGTGTTCTTGGTGATCCCCATATCGGATCACATCATCTGGTATCAGAGCATGTCTCTAAATCCAAGTATTTAGTATTCCAGTTCTTTTCTTCTATTTCCTGATTTTATTCATTAAAAAAAATTTCATTCCAATTCTTGTTTCTTGAAATTCGTCAGAAATTCAAGATTTTCCAATTTCTGTTTCTTGTTCTTGATTATTCTTGTTGAGTAGAAAAAAAAAAGGAAGAAATCAGAAAATTACAAAAAAAAAAAGTTTTTGATTTGAACAAGAATGAAGAAAATTTATTCCAAGATAATTCAAGAAATCTTTTCTTGAAAAAAAAAATAATATTTGGCAAATCTTTCCAACAATCCTTGATTCCATTAAATTCCTTATTTTTGATTCCATAAAACTTCTTCTTGAAATAGAATTCTGTTTTCCATAATTTCCTTCTTAAACTTCCTAATTCCAATTTTTCCATCAACTTTCCTTATTTGCACTTTGGGGTTTATTCCACAAGGACCAAATTCGTGACTAGTTTGGTGTGTTCTTTGAGAACGTGGGAAAAGGGGAATAGAGAGGAAAAAGGCAGAGTGGTGAGATTAATAGAGGGAAAAAGCCAAATTGAGTGATACACAAGCGATAAAACACGTGAGGATCTCTATTTAAATTTTCTTCGTTTTTCTTTATTACTAACCATGTCATAGAAGAAAGCTTCGTCGACAGAAAAGGATCTTCAAGACTTTAAAATGCTTGCAATGATGAAGGAACAGTTTGCAAAATTGGAGGCGAGGTTGGATGCAAAGTTGGAAGCAAGATTTGGTCCACAATTCGGCGTGAATGTGGAAAGACCAAATAATTCGGGGGAGACACGTAGTACGGGAATTGTTCAACCACGTCAAGAACAACCGCACAATTTCCCTAATTTACGGAGACCACTAAGGTATGACTTCAAACCACAATTTGGAGTTAGGAGTGAACGTGTTGAGGTTGTTGATAGTGATGAAGATAGTGGTGAATTGTCTATTACTAGTGTTGGTAGGAGACGAGATCGGGGAGAAAGACGTGATAGGGGATATAAGCGTGATCGTAGGAATGATGTAGATGGACATGTTGGTAATATAAAAATGTCCATTCCCTCATTTCAAGGTAAAAGTAATCCGGAAGTTTATTTTGAATGGAAAAATAGGGTAGAGTTGATTTTTTATTGTCATAATTATTTCGAATCTAAAAAGGTTAAATGGCAGTCGTAGAATTTATTGATTATGCTATAGTATGGTGGGATCAATTGGTTACTAGTAAAAGGAGGAATGGGGAGAGGCCTATTGAAACTTGGGATGAGTTGAAGGCCCTTATGAGAAAACGATTTGTGCCTGGACATTACTATATGGATCTCTACCAAAAACTACAAACCCTTTCCCAAGGTAGTAAGAGTGTGGAGGATTACCATAGGAAGATGGAGGTTGCCATGATTAGGGAAAATATAGAGGAAGACCTGGAGGCAACCATGGCTAGGTTTTTAAGTGGTTTAAATTTAGATATTGCTAATGTTATTGAATTGTAGCATTATATCGATTTGGAGGAGATGCTTCACATGGCCATGAAGGTAGATCGACAACTAAAGAGGAAGGGAACTTCAAAATTATCTACAAGTTCTAATCCTTTTGGTAAGTCTACATGGAGTAGGACTTCTAAAAATGATGGGGTTGTGCAGAAAAATAAATTTGAGGCACCGAAGGGAAACGTAGAGTCACCCAACAAAGGTAAAATATCTTCTGATTCTCAAACTTCTAGGACTAGAGATATTCGTTGTTTTAAATGTTCTGGGTTAGGACATATTTCTTCACAATGTCCAAATAAATGAATATTAGTTGTGTGTAATGGGGTATTAAGTTTGGAGGATGAGAAAGAGGAAGAAGTGGAGGATGAGTATAAGGATATGCCAGCTCTAGAGGATGTTAGTGAAAATGATGATGGGGACTATGCAGTAGCTAAATTACTTGTCACTAGGAGAGCCCTTAGTACTCAAGTTAAGGTGGAAGAGTCGGGTGAGCAGCGAGAAAATATATTTCATACTAGGTGCTTTGTGAATAACAAGGTGTGTAGTTTGATAATAGATGGTGGTAGTTGTGCGAACGTTGCTAGCACTACTCTAGTGGAGAAATTATGCCTACCTTTTCTGAAACACCCTAGGCCATGTAAACTGCAATGGTTAAATGAATCGGGTGAGATTAAGGTGAATAAACAGGTGGTAGTTGATTTGGCGATTGGGAAGTATGAAGATAGAGTGGTTTTTGATGTGGTTCCCATGCATGCGGGACACATCTTGTTGGGCAGACCATGGCAATTTGATAGGAAGGTTATTCATGATGGCTTTAAAAATAGGTATACCTTCACTAAGGATGGGAAAATGTCAAACTAATGCCGTTGTCACCTCAAGAGGTCTATGAAGACCAATTGAAATTAAAAAGTGAGGAAGAGAGAAAGAGGGTCGGGACCACAATCCCGGAAAAAGGAGAGTTGCGTGAACAGGACAGGGTCGGGACCACGAACCCGGAAAAAAGGAGAGATGTGTGAGAAACAGATAGTTGGGACCATGATCCCAGAAAAATGAGAGGGTGTGAAGAGTGCCAGTAAAAATAAAAGAGAGAAAACAAAAGTGAGCTTCTACGCAAAACAGAGTGATATCACCAAAGCTATTTCTACAAATAAACATGTGATTTTACTAATGTACAAGGAATCGCTCCTTGTACTTGATGAAGCTAACCACTCCCTCCCCAATTTAGCTGTGTCTCTTTTGTAGGAATTTGTAAATTTATTTCCCGAGGAAATTCCTAGTGGGCTGCCACCAATTCTTGGGATTGAACAACAGATTGACTTCGTGCCGGGAGCAGTCATCCCAAATAGGCCAACTTATCGGAGCAATCCCGAAGAGGCCAAAGAGCTACAAAAGCAGGTTGAAGAGCTGTTGGGAAAGGGCTATGTTCGGGAAAGCATGAGCCCATGTGCAGTACCAGTTCTGTTGGTACCCAAAAAGAATGGGACTTGGAGGATGTGCGTGGATTGTAGAGCAGTCAACAATATTATGGTAAAGTATCGCCATCCCATACCTAGACTTGATGACATGCTTGATGAACTTTATGGTGCTAGTATGTTTAGCAAAATAGACCTTAAGAGTGGTTATCACCAAATTCGTATGAAAGAAGGTGATGAATGGAAAACGGCCTTCAAAACCAAATATGGTTTATATGAATGGATGGTTATGCCATTCGGCCTCTCAAATGCACCTAGCACTTTTATGAGGCTAATGAATCATGTTTTGCGTGCTTACATTGGTAAATTCATTGTGGTATACTTTGATGACATTTTGGTATATAGTAAGAACTTAGGTGATCACATTAAACATTTAAGATCTGTTTTGGAAGTGTTGAAAATCGAAAAACTATATGCTAATTTTAAAAAGTGTACTTTTTGCATGGAAAAAGTAATTTTTCTTGGTTTTGTTGTTAGTGCTAATGGTGTTGAGGTAGATGAGGAGAAAATCCATGCTATTAAAGAATGGCCAACTGCCAAATGTATTACGGAGGTTAGGAGCTTCCACGGGTTTGCTGGGTTTTATAGGAGATTTGTTAAAGACTTTAGCACACTTGCAGCACCAATCACAGATATAGTTAAGAAAAGTGTAGGATTCCATTGGGGGGTAGCACAAGAAAATGCTTCTAAAATGCTTAAGGATAGGTTATGTTCTGCACCGATTTTGGCTTTACCTAACTTTAACCAAACCTTTGAGATTGAATGTGATGCATCAGGAATAGGGATTGGAGCTGTTCTTATGCAAGAAAAAGGCCAATTGCATTTTTCAGTGAAAAGCTGAGTGGGACAGTTTTGAATTATCCTACCTACGACAAGGAGCTTTATGCTATTGTTTGTGCCTTGGAGACATGGCAGCACTATCTGTGGCCAAAGGAATTCGTCATACACACTGACCACAAGTCATTGAAACACCTCAAGGGACAAGGTAAGCTAAACAAAAGACACGCCCGTTGAATGGAATTCATTGAGACTTTTCCATATGTCATTCTACAAGCAAGGTAAGGAGAATGTGGTAGCAGATGCCATTCCTCGCAGGTATGTTCTCTTAACTTCTTTAAATGCGAAGTTGCTTGGGTTTGAATATATAAGAGGTATGTATACTGATGACCCTGATTTTTCTACCATTCATGCTTTATGTGAAAAGGGTGCAATTGATAAATTTTATAGGCATGATGGCTATTTATTTAGAGAAAGTAAACTTTGTGTGCCTAATTGTTCTATGCATGAATTGCTAGTGCGTGAGGCTCATGGTGGGGGGTTAATGGGACACTTTGGTGTTAATAAGACGTTAGAAACTTTACAAGAGCACTTTTATTGGCCTAAAATGAAAAGGGATGTTCACCATATTTGTGAAAGGTGCATAACTTGTAAGCAATCTAAGTCTTTAGTCTTACCACAAGGTTTGTATACACCTTTGCCTGTACCTAATGAACCTTGGGTAGATATATCTATGGATTTTGTGTTAGGTCTGCCTAGGACAAAAAATGGTAGAGACTCGATATTTGTGGTGGTAGACAGATTTAGCAAAATGGCACATTTTATTCCTTGTCATAAAACTGATGACGCAACAAACATAGCGGACCTATTCTTTAGGGGAAGTTGTGAGACTCCATGGGATACATAGGAGTATTGTGTCTGATAGGGATGTTAAGTTCCTAAGCTACTTTTGGAAAGTCTTGTGGGGAAAGATGGGTACTAATTTGCTATTTTCTACTACATGTCACCCGCAAACTGATGGTCAAACGGAGGTAGTTAATAGGACATTAATCCAACTTTTGCGCACTATAATAAATAAGAATTTAAAAAGTTGGGTGGAATGTTTGTCATTTTTGGAATTTGCTTATAATCGGTCTGTACATTCTACTACTTCATGTTCACCTTTTGAAGTTGTTTATGGTTTCAACCCGCTAACTCCTCTTGATTTAATTCCTTTACCTGTAGATGAAAGGAGCAGTTTGGATGGGGCGAAAAAGGCTAAGCTTGTGAAGGCACTTCATGAAAAGGTGAAAGGGAAAATTGAAAAGAAAAATGAGCGTTATGCGACTCATGCCAACAAAGGTAGGAGGCAAGTGACGTTTGAGGCAGGTGATGATTCGAGGACGAATCATTTTCAACAGGGAGGGAATGATGAGTTCCGGAGTGGCTCGATGAGCGTTGACCCGTTGCACGTGCCCGTAGGACCAATAACGAGGCAAAGAGCCCAAAGAATCAAACAGGCAATGCAAGGATTTATGCAAGCGTGGATGGACGAGTGCTCGAGTGCAAAGACCTCATTTACATTGCATAAAAAATTGGAAGATGAGCTAAAATCATTACAATGCATTTGGATCAAAGAACAACAAGAAATTATGGCAGCAGCTGATTTACGGCCGTAACGCCCAATTTTACGGTCGTAACATCATCAACACAAAATTAAGCAAAGACCGTAATCCAAATCCTCACGGCCGTAAATAAAGTTTAGTAGTTTTTATTTTTTTGTTCAGAGAGTTGCTTACGACCGTAAAAGAAATTGTCACGACCGTAACATATGTTTTTAATTTTAAACCGTAAGTCACTTACGGCCGTAAACTTAAAAGTTATGGCCGTAACTTAGGCGCCGCAGTTTTGACCTAATTTAGGCGGCTAGGGTTAGTTTAATTCCACTTTATTTTTGGATGCCTTATTTTGTTAGCCTATTTAAAGGCTTCATTCAGCATTATGTAAGACAACTTTTATTCTTGAGATTTAATTTATTGAAGGTGAGATATTCCCTTAATTTTCTTCTTGTTCTCGTTGAACAAACTCGAACTTATCAAAGGATTTGACAACCCTTGTGTCGTACCTCCTTTGTGGTTCTTATCTCCGCATCGTAACGGGTTTTGGGTTTCATATACCCATAGTTCTTGTGTCGTGAGGTCGGGGTTGCATTGCTATCGTCTACTAATTGGATTTTAGAGCTTTTCGACGTTTATTTCCGCGTGTTCTTGGTGATCCCCATATCGGATCACATCACGGTTGGTTTTATAGTAAGGTGAGAAGTGATTTTACTTCTAAAGTTCTTCATAGGTTGATCTTGTTTAGGCTTTTAAATATTTATTAAATCATCCTTCCACATCATGTAGGTTTACGCTATGCACCAGCTGAACGAACCTGTTATAACACATGAATTGTTTTCTTTGGCTGTTGGATTCCATCCAAATACACAGTCATACGTAGCTTGTATCGTTAATGGAGTTCTATTTGTAACTTATGACCTAGACGTATGACGACAAACTCAAAATAGCGGTGTATCGGTTTTAGGGATAGGTGGTAAAACTTACGACAGATTGCTACAGGAGATATTAGAGCTTCTGTTTGGGGCAGACTTTTCAGTAGTTCTATTTCGATGCAAATGGTTCAGGTGCGATGACAGACGGATGATAACAGATGATAACATCACTAGTATCGACGTTAGTGTGGAGGCATTTAAGGATGATCAATTCATCCTTGCTACTCAGGCAAGGCAAGTCTTCTACATTGAAGATCCCTCTCGTGGTTCCAACTGGCTAGTTGTGCAGCATGTCCATCACATTTTCCCTGCTAGGGACACCTCGGGATTAGAGTGCACTAAGATGGACTTGTTACATCCATACAACTCTTCTACATTTTCTTTGTTCGTTGACTTGGGTAATTTAGAGCATGTAACTATGCAGCGGGACGACGGAGCTGTGGAGGAAGTTCATGTACCAATAATCAGGGGGTCGTCTTCAACTACTACAAGAGATATGTCATTTATTGATGATGATGATTTAGAAGAAGATAGATCTGAGGATTACAATGATGAAGAACCAGACAGTGATAGTCACATGGATGATGATGACGCGGATGATGGACATGAATATATGCACCACAATAGTGGCTCAGATTGAGTGTTCTTTTCTGTAATAGAATTTTTGCTAACCATTTAATATCAATAACAATGTTAAAAATATCAACTTTTAAATTTTTGGTAAACGCTAAGTAGCCCCTATTTTTTTATTTTTTTTTTAAAATCCAAATATCGTGTTTATTATTTTATATTCGACCTCATCGTCAAATGTAACTATCAACAACCAACAAATAGTCATCAGAAATCCATAATAAAATTATATAAGTCAATTTATATTAAGATTAATGATATTTATTGCAAATGTTCACATATATATTAACATAAAAAAATGAAAATTTACATACAAGATTCATAGAAGTATTTAGCTGATAAATTTCTAATCTCGTCCATCTCCTCCATTGAGTAAGAATCTTGATAAATTGCCTACAAATAGTTAAGATAAATTATTAGTTATTTCTTAATAACTAATAAATGGATAATTAAACAATTTGTAATATTCCATATTTATAATAGCTTATCTAAAGAAGTCAATTGAAAATATTGTTTGACTATCTCATACATGTTTCTCATAATATAATAGCGACATTCAGAACCTCCGGGTTGTTGAGGACAATGAAATTTTCACATTAAAACTATTAGTGTGTGTGTGTGTGTGTATATATATATGTGGAGAGAGAGAGAGAGAGAGAGAGAGAGAGAGAACTAATTCTTCAGGAGTTTGTACTAACTTTTAAATTGACATACCGCAATTAGTTTCCGATTTACATTGTCTATACTCCTCTTGTCACCATATATCCAAAATGTTTTAAGAGCCCTAACATCTCAATAAAAATGAATGATTATAACATTTATACAGAAATTTTGGTAGAATATCCTCTATAAATAGAACATAATCAACCTGTAGAGAGACCTTGGAATTAAAAAGTATTTTTTATTCGTTCATTTTTTAAAATTATTTGATTGGATTAGTTTTGAATAAGTAATGGCATCGCATTAGCGATTAAATTATCTCTTATTTTATTTGTTAAAGTTTGTTGGTTTGGAATTTTTGTATTGAGGAGTTTGGAATTTATTTTAGGATAATGTGGTGATGTCAGAGTTTATATTGAATCGTGACTGAATGTTGAATATTGATTATTGAATGGGTTGAGATTTGCATTTTTAAATTGTTAGGTTGGGTATGATGTATAGCGACCCAGAATTTTTACGCAATTTTATAATTATTTTAATATTTAGAAAATTGTGTCGCTACTATTTCACTCATTATTTTGAAATTAACGTCGCGACGGATTCGTCTAGCCAAGTCAAGAAATATCGAATTTGTTCGATTTTAAATTAAAATTCGAATTTCTAAAATTATGTTATTTTAATTATTTATTCAAAGTATTATTTTCAAAATCATTTTTAATTCCAAATTTATTAAAATATCTCAATTTTCCTTATTCAAATTATTTCAAGTCCAAATACGTAATTCAATTTTTATCTCAATATTTATTTATTTTCAAATTTATTTTCAGTCCAAAATATATCAGTTTTAAATACATTTTCAAATCGAAGTTAGTCAAATTTTTAGTTAAATTAATCCTATTTAACTAAACCAAAATTTTCCCACATGTTTTCTTCTTTACACCAAAACATCATCATTTTGTATAAAGAATATTACACCATTTTCTATTTCATATTACACCAAATTCTACACTATCTTTTTCTACAATACCAAATCAATGCATATATTCCTCTTATTCTTCACTAACCTATTCCATAATAGCTAATCAAATTCTTTATACCAATTTTCATCAAGAACTCGGCCAACCTCACAAATTTTTCTTTTCTTTCCACAAAGTTATATCATTATGTTTTGAGACATAATGATTCTATCACACCATTTTTACAACCTAATTCTCCACTAACTCATAATCATTCATTTCAAATACACTACCTAATGCCAATTATAATGACAAGCGTTTTTCCATCTCCTCTGTTTAAGCTCCATCCACAACCATTATCTTTATCATCATCACCAATTAACCCCACAACCCTCTTTAGCCAAAAGCTACACCTCCACTTCATTTCAATACACATGGCACAACTCACACTTCCATGTACCTAGATTCCACAATACAATATATATAAACATCATCATCTCAGCACCTGCACAGCCGAAAGCCATTCCCTACCGCCCAAGTTGAACTCTACACCACACTACACCAACCAGCATCATCAGTACAGCCTCAACTCTATAACCAGCTGAATCCTATTATCATCACCCTGATTACTCACAACGTTTCACCAACCCAATCCATTTCAGCTGCCATTTCCAATTCAATACCAAATCTAATACATACAGCAAACCAAGTTCACTGCAATACCACAAATCACAACTCTGTAGCACCTCAGCCATAGCCAAGATCCAGAATCAACTCCCCTGCAACTCCATCAACCCAATTCAATCCATTACCTCACTGCCAACTTCAACCTCAAGCACCCCAATCATCGAGCCATCACTGTCAAACCAAGTCTCTGACCTGCAATATACAAACCACCTAAGCCGATAGAACCACGGCCACAAATAAACCACCCACTGGCCACTTCGATTATGACAACCAATCGAACCCAAAATCAAGAAATAAACTAACCAAACAACTCACCTTGAACACAGGCCGCTTCGATCGGAGTTGTAGTCGGAATCGCAACTCTGATTAAACTACCCAACAATCACGATCTCACACCAAAATCCCGTGCCTAAGCCCAACCTTTTGTACACCGCCGGTGTTGCGCCGGCAGTAGATCGGATTTCTTCGTCGATCGCAACCTTCGTCCTCTCGCCCTTTTCTCTCTGTCTCTGCCTCGCCTCGTTCTCTCTATCTCTTGTTTCTCCAATGTTGTGAAATGAAAGAGAGAGAATAAGATCTGAATATTATATTTGATTTTTCAGAATTTACTCTTTGGTCCATGAAGTTTTAAAGGTTTTCAAATCAGTCCCCAACTTTTAAAGTTATTCATTTCAGCCCTTAAGTTTTAAATGATTTTAATCAGTCCTTTCATTTTAAAAATCTGATCAATTCAGTCCCTGCTGATTTACTTTATTTGATTTTAAGCTCAAGTTTCAAAGTATCTATTTTAGTCCCTGAACTTTCAAAACATCAATTTTAGTCCTCAAATTATAATTTATCATTTTGAACTATATATTCGATATACTAAAGTGACTTATTGGCTAAGACGAAGCGTACGGAGAATTTAAAGAAATTGAAGTCATTCCCGCTCAACTTTGCACTCGTCGGATTTGAGGTAGACTCGCACTTATTAATTGATTTAAATTATGATTTCATATAAATGTCATGTGACTTGTGAAAGTCAATTTTCAAGAAAATTAAGTATGTTTTATGAAAGGTAAATATACCTTATGTTTTTATGAAAAGTAAGTATACCCTATGTTTTTACGATAATGTTTTATATGTTTTGGATCATTGCTATGCACATAAGAATTCTTACCACCTAAGTTCGGTAAAATTCTTGTGTCTCCATAAGTTTATGAGGATTTACCACCTAAGTTCGGTAAAATTCCTGTCTTTCCATATGTTTATGAGGATTTACCACCTAAGTTCGGTAAAATTCCTGTCTCATATGTTTATGAGGATTTTGATCCTATCTTATGTTATGATGGAAATGATCCCTATGAATTTCAAGAATTATGTTTTGGTATACTTACTGTTATTATGATTTTACTGCATAAGAATTCTTGCCACCTAAGTTCGGTAAAGTTCTTGTGTCTCTCTATGTTTATGAGGATTTCAATCCTATCTTATGTTATGCTTTCAAAAGAAATTATGCTTGGCATAATTAAAATGTTTTTATAAGTATATGGTTTTCAAAGAGCTGTTTTCAAAGAGCTATTTTCAAAGAGCCTATGATTTGCAAAATATGTCCCGTGCTGTAATGCACAATATGAGTTTTATCAAGAGCCGTTTTATAAAGAAGCTCTATCAATGCCCGTTTTATAAAGAGCCGGGATTTATGTGTTTAATCATCTTATAAATTAAATTAATTTGCGATGAGTCTACTGAGTATTTCCCCCATGAAATACTCACCCTACTTTTTAACAGTTTTGCAGATTTCGGAGACGGTGGCGAGCGATGAATGATGGTGGCAATAATCGTTAAACGGTTGAAAGTTTGACGTTAATGATTTCCGTATTTTTCCAAACAATCGAATAATTTAGAGAAGTTCATTTATTTGAGAAATTATGGCATTGTTAATTTCTTTACAAAATTAATGGTTCGATTTACTATTTCAAATGGTTTCATAAATGTTTTCAATTTCATCGGCCATTACAGTTTATTTAATGTTGCCAAAAAATGAATTTCAATTATTTCTTCCGCAAAAAAATATTATTCGAAAAATTTAGACAGAAAATGACGTAGTGAATCGGGTATACGGAACTCGGGGCGCTACAAGTTGGTATCAGAGCTAGTCTGCGTTTCTGTAGACTGGTAAAATTTTCAAAAAGAATTTTCAAGAAATATTTTTCATTATAAGATTTTTATTGATGAAGATTGCCACTGCCATCATTCGTTCCATCAACTCTGAGGTAAAGAAGTTTATGATGTTTAAAGTTATTTCAGTATTTCGAATACTCATTTTACTGATTTATGAGAAAGAATGAAGAGTATTTCGGATACTTATGATTTATGAGAAATAAGAATGTATTTCTTCGAAAATAATGATGTTGTTATGCTTTGTCATAACTTATATGCTTTAATGTATGATTATGAGAAATTTTTTTTAAGAAAGAAAACGAGTGTTGAGCATAATGGGAATAATATGATTTAAGAATGATTTTTAAATAATTTTTGTCCTCGAGTTAGAACCCTAGATGGACTTTGCATAATTGATTTTAGACATGGCACTAAGTATGAGAAGTCAACAGAAAGGATTTGATTATATTTTCAGATTATTTATCGTTTAGATTTAAACGAGAAATAGAAAGCCAGTTATGAAGTTGTGATAAGATGTTAAGATTATAAGTGATATGATTTTATTGAGACTTTTATGAGAAGCATTATGAAGTTAGAGATTTAAAGATTTGGTTCTTAGTTTTTGGTATTTAAGTAATGGATATTATGTTGAGTAAATGAATTATGTCTCTATGTTGAAGAGAAATTTATTATGAAGTTTGGCTTTGTGAATACATTTTGGGAATATGATTTATGGCATATATTTATAAGTATGAGTTATCTTTTGAGCCATTAAGGTATCGAAGTAAGTGATATTGTGATATTGAAAAATATAATTTGAAATTGTTATGTTGAGGAATTATGAATTGAATTATGGGATATTTTTTTGATGATATTGAAGTGTTGGAATCATTTTCAATATTTTTAGATCGTTGTGATCAAATGTGGAGTTATTTATTATTGTGAGTTATGAAGTATGCTTATGGTTTGGGATAAGTCCAAATTACAAGGGAGACTCTGTCCAGAATTTTATCGTTTGGAAATAAGAGCATAATATGGTATGCAATCACTAAGAGAATTGAGTTTAGAATTGCAAGTTCATAAGCAAGATTGAGTAAATGATAAGTTATATTTTGAAAGACGAGTGAAGACAAGTATAATGGCATTATTGGGAAGAATCTTAATTATTCTTGGGAATGGATTTATCACTTGTAAGGAATGATCACTTGTATTGGAGAGTATTATAAGGATATGAATTTTGAGGAAAATAGGGATAAGATTTTACAGTGATGACTTATTTTGGAATGGTGTTCAGAAGAGGGATCACTGTAGAATCCAAGATTTTTTTTTAGTCTGAGGAATTGATATATAATATTAGTGATCAGTTTGACGTATAAGGTACGTGATAGATATGACGACTAGACGGTTAAGGAATGTGATGGTTATCCAGGGAAGAATCGTGTGAATATTGAGTTCGATGATCTTATTTTGATGGTTTATTGCATTATGGTGAAATATTATCTACGATTGAGAATTTTCATTTTTAGTCATAATATATGGGTTTATTTAAAGATTTAGTGATGCAGTTTCGATTAATTATTATTGGTTGTACTTTTGAAGTGAGTAAATATTTTGGCTACAATAATGGAAAATCTGAGATGATCAGTTGTGTGATTTTTAATTATGGGATTGTACCTTTGGGTTAAGCAAATTTGATGAGGAATCCTATATGATTTACAGAAGTCTTATTTAATGGTGATAAAATTAATCAGAGTATTGTTCATAAAGTGTGATATGAATTGAAGTTTGGGAGAATAGAAAATTTTAATTTTGAATTTCAGATTTGGGAAATTAGTGAAGTTTCTTAAGTTTGAGAATAACATATCTGATCCTTGTGATGCTGTTTTAAGTTAGTATCTTAGCTCTCAGCTAGAATGAGTATTTGATACCAAGTACTTGATGTATGATTTAAAGTATAGAAAAATGAAAAGTGGGAACAAGAGTTAATGCGCTGTTATTTTTCTCGACAAAAGAAAATTTGATGATAAGATTGGAGATATGGAATATTTTATTGGATTTTGGTACTGATATTTTTGGTATAATAATCAAGGTATAGTGAGATGATACGGGAATACGTGAAAGAGAAATAAGGACCGTATTGAATCAGAATTCATAAGTATGTATAAGTGAAAGAAATACTTTGCAGGAAATGTGGTGACATTTAAGTAAAGAATCTTAGTTATTTGGAAGATATTTGTTTACTGAATTTTGGGTTACAAATATTGGAAAGATAAGTTGATGATATTATGTTGATATGTTTGGGTATATTACGTAGAGAGAATATTCAGGTAATTCTTTGATTATTATTTTGGGAATATTCGATGATAAGAAGAAAGGAAAAATTATTATGATATGATATGTCAGTAAGATTTGTTGAAATTTTAGAGATATATACGAATATCTGAGGTCACATGATACGATGATAAGTGACATGTTACATGAATACTACAAGATATGATGAAATTTTTACATACGATTGGGAATTGTTTTGATTATTTTGGGAATATTCGATGATAAGAAGTTTAGAGATGACAAATTATTATGGTTTGATATATCAGTAAAGATTTATGGAAACTTGAAGAGATTTTTTTTATGGAATTACAGAAATTAGTAAAAAGACATGATGTTGTTTGGGATTATGTGAGATAATGATGATGAATGTAAGATTAGTTGAATATAAAGGTACAATAGAAAATTGTAAGGAATGATATGATGATGATAATTGAAGGTGATGATGTATTGAGATTATGAAATAAGTTGATCATCTATGAATAAGTTATGTTGTTTTTGGTTCATAAAAATGGAATTCAAAGAATAGTGAACTTTCAGTCACATACGATTCAGAAGAATTTTTGAGTAGACACATATGTCTATAGAAAAGTCCATGTTCTTGAGAAAACAAAGTGATGCATTTAGTCAAAGTCCAGTGGGTTAAATATGGTTGGGTTAAATATGGTAGCGATGATGCTACATAAAAGAAGAAGAAGATGAGATTCTGATTGAGTATTCAGAAATCATAAGATCAAGTAAGTTTAATTTCGAGGACGAAATTATTTTAAGGGGGTAAGATTATAGCGACCCAGAATTTTTACGCAATTTTATAATTATTTTAATATTTAGAAAATTGTGTCGCTACTATTTCACTCATTGTTTTGAAATTAACGCCGCGACGGATTCGTCTAGCCAAGTCAAGAAATATCGAATTTGTTCGATTTTAAATTAAAATTCGAATTTCTAAAATTATGTTATTTTAATTATTTATTCAAAGTATTATTTTCAAAATCATTTTTAATTCCAAATTTATTAAAATATCTCAATTTTCCTTATTCAAATTATTTCAAGTCCAAATACGTAATTCAATTTTTATCTCAATATTTATTTATTTTCAAATTTATTTTCAGTCCAAAATATATCAGTTTTAAATACATTTTCAAATCGAAGTTAGTCAAATTTTTAGTTAAATTAATCCTATTTAACTAAACCAAAATTTTCCCACATGTTTTCTTCTTTACACCAAAACATCATCATTTTGTATAAAGAATATTACACCATTTTCTATTTCATATTACACCAAATTCTACACTATCTTTTTCTACAATACCAAATCAATGCATATATTCCTCTTATTCTTCACTAACCTATTCCATAATAGCTAATCAAATTCTTTATACCAATTTTCATCAAGAACTCGGCCAACCTCACAAATTTTTCTTTTCTTTCCACAAAGTTATATCATTATGTTTTGAGACATAATGATTCTATCACACCATTTTTACAACCTAATTCTCCACTAACTCATAATCATTCATTTCAAATACACTACCTAATGCCAATTATAATGACAAGCGTTTTTCCATCTCCTCTGTTTAAGCTCCATCCACAACCATTATCTTTATCATCATCACCAATTAACCCCACAACCCTCTTTAGCCAAAAGCTACACCTCCACTTCATTTCAATACACATGGCACAACTCACACTTCCATGTACCTAGATTCCACAATACAATATATATAAACATCATCATCTCAGCACCTGCACAGCCGAAAGCCATTCCCTACCGCCCAAGTTGAACTCTACACCACACTACACCAACCAGCATCATCAGTACAGCCTCAACTCTATAACCAGCTGAATCCTATTATCATCACCCTGATTACTCACAACGTTTCACCAACCCAATCCATTTCAGCTGCCATTTCCAATTCAATACCAAATCTAATACATACAGCAAACCAAGTTCACTGCAATACCACAAATCACAACTCTGTAGCACCTCAGCCATAGCCAAGATCCAGAATCAACTCCCCTGCAACTCCATCAACCCAATTCAATCCATTACCTCACTGCCAACTTCAACCTCAAGCACCCCAATCATCGAGCCATCACTGTCAAACCAAGTCTCTGACCTGCAATATACAAACCACCTAAGCCGATAGAACCACGGCCACAAATAAACCACCCACTGGCCACTTCGATTATGACAACCAATCGAACCCAAAATCAAGAAATAAACTAACCAAACAACTCACCTTGAACACAGGCCGCTTCGATCGGAGTTGTAGTCGGAATCGCAACTCTGATTAAACTACCCAACAATCACGATCTCACACCAAAATCCCGTGCCTAAGCCCAACCTTTTGTACACCGCCGGTGTTGCGCCGGCAGTAGATCGGATTTCTTCGTCGATCGCAACCTTCGTCCTCTCGCCCTTTTCTCTCTGTCTCTGCCTCGCCTCGTTCTCTCTATCTCTTGTTTCTCCAATGTTGTGAAATGAAAGAGAGAGAATAAGATCTGAATATTATATTTGATTTTTCAGAATTTACTCTTTGGTCCATGAAGTTTTAAAGGTTTTCAAATCAGTCCCCAACTTTTAAAGTTATTCATTTCAGCCCTTAAGTTTTAAATGATTTTAATCAGTCCTTTCATTTTAAAAATCTGATCAATTCAGTCCCTGCTGATTTACTTTATTTGATTTTAAGCTCAAGTTTCAAAGTATCTATTTTAGTCCCTGAACTTTCAAAACATCAATTTTAGTCCTCAAATTATAATTTATCATTTTGAACTATATATTCGATATACTAAAGTGACTTATTGGCTAAGACGAAGCGTACGGAGAATTTAAAGAAATTGAAGTCATTCCCGCTCAACTTTGCACTCGTCGGATTTGAGGTAGACTCGCACTTATTAATTGATTTAAATTATGATTTCATATAAATGTCATGTGACTTGTGAAAGTCAATTTTCAAGAAAATTAAGTATGTTTTATGAAAGGTAAATATACCTTATGTTTTTATGAAAAGTAAGTATACCCTATGTTTTTACGATAATGTTTTATATGTTTTGGATCATTGCTATGCACATAAGAATTCTTACCACCTAAGTTCGGTAAAATTCTTGTGTCTCCATAAGTTTATGAGGATTTACCACCTAAGTTCGGTAAAATTCCTGTCTTTCCATATGTTTATGAGGATTTACCACCTAAGTTCGGTAAAATTCCTGTCTCATATGTTTATGAGGATTTTGATCCTATCTTATGTTATGATGGAAATGATCCCTATGAATTTCAAGAATTATGTTTTGGTATACTTACTGTTATTATGATTTTACTGCATAAGAATTCTTGCCACCTAAGTTCGGTAAAGTTCTTGTGTCTCTCTATGTTTATGAGGATTTCAATCCTATCTTATGTTATGCTTTCAAAAGAAATTATGTTTGGCATAATTAAAATGTTTTTATAAGTATATGGTTTTCAAAGAGCTGTTTTCAAAGAGCTATTTTCAAAGAACCTATGATTTGCAAAATATGTCCCGTGCTGTAATGCACAATATGAGTTTTATCAAGAGCCGTTTTATAAAGAAGCTCTATCAATGCCCGTTTTATAAAGAGCCGGGATTTATGTGTTTAATCATCTTATAAATTAAATTAATTTGCGATGAGTCTACTGAGTATTTCCCCCATGAAATACTCACCCTACTTTTTAACAGTTTTGCAGATTTCGGAGACGGTGGCGAGCGATGAATGATGGTGGCAATAATCGTTAAACGGTTGAAAGTTTGACGTTAATGATTTCCGTATTTTTCCAAACAATCGAATAATTTAGAGAAGTTCATTTATTTGAGAAATTATGGCATTGTTAATTTCTTTACAAAATTAATGGTTCGATTTACTATTTCAAATGGTTTCATAAATGTTTTCAATTTCATCGGCCATTACAGTTTATTTAATGTTGCCAAAAAATGAATTTCAATTATTTCTTCCGCAAAAAAATATTATTCGAAAAATTTAGACAGAAAATGACGTAGTGAATCGGGTATACGGAACTCGGGGCGCTACATGATGTCCCTCTACAGGTTGGCTAAGTCCAAATTACAGAGGAGACTCTGCCGAAATTTCTATAGATTTGTATAATAGAAAAATGAAAATTTTGATATTTTAAATGATTTCTTTTCCGCATTTAAGTAAAGAAAAGTTAACACGCCTAGGTTTAAGATTTTGAACTTGGGGTGTTACATTTTTGGTATCAGAGCTAAGAGTTATAAAAGCGATTCTGTAGACTTTAAAAAAATATATATATATTATTTTAAAAGGTTCGGGTACTTAGTCACGCCTCAAGTGCATCTTCCTCGATCATCTGGTAAGTTAATTTTTGTTTAAATTGTGAAATGTTAATTGATATTAGAGTTATTGCAAATTCTTGCTTGTTAATGTTTAATGTCATAAAGTGAAAGGTTAAGAATGTTATTAGTGAATATGACTAGTATATCTTGGTTATATTAATGAAATGAGGAAGTGAACAGGAAATGGTTATTAATCATTTGGGTGTTGTTTATTAGTTCTTTTTGTGAAATAAGAAATGGATATGAATGGTATATCAGCACGAGAGTATACAATGTCCAAACGAGAAACTGAAAAGGCATCGAACTTAGTGTTAGGCACTTATCATGTTTGATTCTAGGATTGCCCCACTAGTACAGAAACAGGAATATGCGTCGGTTGGAAAATGGAATACGCGTCGGTTGTAGCGGCGACGTCTATGATGCAGACGCGTAAAGTCTCGACTTTAGGCGTCGGTTGTAAACCGACGCCTAAAGTCTTTTTTTTTTTTTTTTACTTTAGGTACAACCGACGCCTAAAGTCTTTTTTTTTTTTTGCGGGGGAAGCATCACATTTCTTTCATCCATTCCCGACGCCTAAAGTCTTTTTTTTTTTTTTACTTTAGGCGTCGGTTGTAATATTACAACCGACGCCTAAAGTTTTTTTTTTTTTTTTTTTTTGCGGGGGAAGCATCACATTTCTTTCATCCATTCCGCTGCAATAGAAATTCAATAGTTCAAATATTGTAATTTATCCATCTAATTACTAAAAATCAACAATACAAAATTAAATCAATAACTAGTTGAAACACCCATACATATATACAAACACATCTATAATATGAATACCCATATATATACACATTTATATACATTATATATAATACATATATATACATATTATTTACATACATTATACATGCATAAATATTATTACATATATTTACATACATTATATATACACATATAGATAAAAACACATGTATATAAAGAGAGAGGTGGGTCTCTTACGAGATGGTGGAGGCGCGCGGCGGTGGCGGAGGTCCGAGTCCGGTGATTCGGGGAGAGGAAGAGATAAAGAGCGAGGGGAGGAATGTGGTGATGAACGTTGCCGGGAAATGGAGGAATGGTGGTGGTGGCGGCGGCATAGTGCGGTGGTTCGGGTGAGAGAAAAATAAAGAGAGAGGCGGGAAGAGATCGAGTAGTGAAAAAAATAGAGATGATCTGCGCCTTTTGCGTATAAGTAAATAAAGGAATACGCGTCGGTTCTTCAAGAACCGACGTGGGAAACCGGAGAATGGGCGTCAGTTGTAATATTACAACCGACGCCTAAAGTTTTTTTTTTTTTTTTTTTTGTTCCTAAAGAATACGCGTCGGTTCTTCAAAAACCGACTCGTATTCTCCGGTTTTACGCGTGAAGAACCGACACGTATTCTTTAGGTTTAAACTTTACACGTCGGTTGTAATATTACAACCGACGCCCATTCTTCGATTATATTTCCAAAAAGGCACCGTCCTTTTATAGACGTCGGTTTTACTAAAAACCGACGTATATTCCTCATTTTTTTGGGTGATTTCTGTACTAGTGCCCACTCATTTGGTAGTCCCATAATCATAGAAAAATTGATTTATCCATCTCTATAACTGGAGATCGAGTATTGATTATCAACACCATTCAGAGAACTGTTGAATTCAAATTATGCATTGAAAGATTTCCCGATTGTGGTGAATGGAAGGAGTGGATAACAGATCTCTTAACATCGGATATTCACAATTTTGGTGTCATTCTAGGAGATGAATAGTTATTACAATTTCAATCAAGAGTCACGATAAGGCGGCGTTTGAACCTCCAAACGAAACTATTTTTGCTTTGTTGAGGCTGAGGTGAAACTTTCCATTCTGATAGTATCGGCAATGATGACTCGTCAGTTGATGAATAAGAGTCGTTGGCCTACCTGGCTACAATAATTGAAGTGCTTAAGATAGACAGTTCTCTCGAACAAACTTCAATTGTTCAAGAATATCTAAGTATGTTACCAAATGATGTTTATGATCTATCACCTAAAAGGGAGATTGAATTCGTCATTGATTAAGTACCTGGGGCAGCTCTAATATCCAAGGCACAGTATTGGATGGCTCTTGCTGAACTTAAAGAGCTCAATGAGCAGTTACATGATCTTATGGACAAGTGTTGTGTTCAACTTAGCTTTCCACCGTGAGGTGCGCCTATGTTATCCGTAAAGAAGCGAGATGGTCCTATGAGACTTTGCATAGACTACAGAGAATTGAATATGGTGACAATTAAAATTAAGAATAAATATCAATTTCCAAGAATTGACGACCTGTTTGATCAGCTTCAGGGTATTTTTCTAAGATTGATCTGCGATCTGGTTACCATCAATTGAGGATCAAGGAAGAGGACATTTCAAGGACATCTTTCTGTACTAGATATGGGCATTATGAGTTCTTAGTGGTGTTGTTTAGGTTAACAAATACCCTTGCAACATTTATGAACTTAATGCATTGGGTCTTTAAAGAATATTTGGACCAAGTTGTTATAGTTTTCATTGATGACATATTGATCTATTTGAGGTCTGAGAAAAAACAAGACATTTGAGGATCGTGCTTTAGAAACTTAGAGAAGAGAATTTTTTACTAAGTTTAAGAAGTGTGAGTTCTGGCTGGATAGGGTGTCATTCTTGGGGCATGTTGTATCAAAGGAAGGTATTAATGTTGATCCGAGTAAGATTGAGGAAGTTTGGCGATGCCATATAATGTTCAAGAAGTTCGTAGTTTTCTCGGATTAGCTAGTAACTACCAGAGATTTGTCAAGGAATTTTCCAAGATTGCCTCATCATTGACTAAGTTGACTAGAAATGATACAAAATTTCAGTGAAGTTCGGATTGTGAAACACGGTTGAAAACTGTGCACATTTTAACTATTTCACAAGGAAATGAATGGTTGTTCATATACAGTGATGCTTCATTAAAAGGGCTCGGTTGTGTTCTTATGCAGTATGACAAGTGATTGGCCTAAAATTCTAGGCAACTGAGGGAGTAAAGAATTGTAAAATTTAAGATTTATTGAGATTGAGAGATTGGTATATATAAGATTTTAGTGATTTATTGATTATTGATGTAGAAATGTTCATGTGATATATATGATGGTTATTATACTGTGATCTTAAGGGGATTGATATGATTAAATGTTGAGGTCATATGGTATGATGATAAGTGGCATGTCACATGATTATCACAAGTTATGGTGAATAGATAGTTAATGAATGTTATGATTGTCCTATGGAAGAATAGTGTGATGATATGTTTGAACTAATTAATCTAATCTTGATCAATGGTTTGTTTATTGCTAAATATGACCTATGGTCGGGAGACTTTATTTGTTTATGACAAGATAGATGAATTTATGTAAAATTTTGGTGATGTAGTTGTGGTTACTCATTGTTGGTTGTGCATTAGATGTGAGTAGAGCATATTATTCATTTTGAGATCTCCATGGAATATACATAAATTTGAATTGTTTAAAAATCTAATAATCATTAGTGTAACTTTTACTTATCGTGGAATTGTATGTTTGGGCTAAGAAAACTTGATGATGAATCTTATATGAATCGCAAATGTCTTATTCATTGGTGATAGGGCAATGATTTATTTATAAAATACTTGGTTAGAGTATTGTTATGATGATTTTGAAAGCATGAATTCTTAAATTAGTACCTTGGCTTTAGTTTTTAAGATGAGTGTATGATGCTGAATACTTGATTAAAATATATAAGTATGGGTTACAAGATTTAAGTTTTGACCCCTCCAATTTTAAAAGAAATGTCAGCATGTTTAGAAAGGATTTCGTTTGTAAATCTTTCCAGATAAATTATGTCAAAGTTTTAGTATTTCTACTGTATATTTTGGTATGTACGTCAAGTTTCACTAATTCTGGATTATAAAGTCTTATTTTGGTCAATCTTCTTGATTTTAGTTTTAAGAATGTGATCAATCAATATATATATATATTAAGGTTTAGACGTTAGAATAGATCCTATGAAAGGCTGGAAATAGAAAGTTAGTGAATGGATTCATAAATGGGATAATGTCGGTTGATGGTCTCCTACAACAATAACTATCAAACTTCGATCCGTATTGAGTACTATACGATAGGAAGTGTAGATCGTCAGTTCACGAGAATGAGCTAGGAGAAAGAAAACTATCGGGTCTAGAAATAGTACAATAGACAGTAGTAGTTGCTGAAAAGATTCGTCAACAAATAAAAATTGCACAGAGTTGACAGAAAAGCTATGCGAACAAAAGAAGGAAATCTTTGGAATTCGCCGCAGGCGATATGATCTTTTTGAAGGTAGCTCTAATGAAATGAGTTATGAGATTCGGGAAGAAAGGAAAGTTAAGTCCGCGATTTGTTGGTCCCTTTGAGATAATTGAATGGGTAGGTGACTTGACTTATCAGGTTGATTCGCCATCAGCAATATCGGGAGTGCACAATGTTTTTCATGTATCAATGTTGAGGAAGTGTATTTCGAATCCCTCTCATAGACTCAGTTATGAGTCATTGGATCTTTGTGAGGATCTGACTTATGAGGAATCACCTGTGAGAATCCTAATGTAAGTAGACATAGAACTTAGTAGTAAGAAGATAACACTAACTGAAGTCCTTTTGGAGGAATCATGTAGGGGAAGAGACTACTTGGGAACGCAAAGATGAAATGCGTGCCAAGTATCCACACTTTTTGGTAAGTTTTAATTACGAGGACGAAAATTCTTTTTAGGGGGTAAGGAATTGTAAGACCGCTTTTCATTTTTAAGTGCAATTTTAAATTATTTTGCAGTGGAAGGACTTGGACGCCGTCTCGCTCAATGTGCCAATTAGAAAATTATAAATTGTTTACTTGTAATTTATGTGATTAATTGTTTGACTGTTTAAGCTTGCTACTTTCTATTTTATTTTTGTTAAATTGAAAGTTGGGGGATAGTTGGCAGCGATTGGAGAGTAAATTAGAACTTATGGACTTAACTATGCACATAGAGAGAAGCGAGGGACTAAATTGCAAATTCCTAAAATTCAAAACCTAATCTAATCCCTCATCTCTCATCCCTCACGCTCATGCTCACTCACTCGCTCGCTCTCTCAGTCTCACCTGTCTCTCTCTCTCTCTCTCACCTCACACACGAACCAGCTTCGGCGACCTCGACCACCACCTACCGGTGAGGCACTCACTACCCTTCACCCTCACACTCCACGCACATGCACACACCTGCGAACCACACATGCACACCCGAACACACAGTCGCACAGTTGCACGCGGTTTGCACACCCAAAATCGCGACATACACACACTCTTTAGCACATAATGTGTATATGCTTGTACATTTCATGCCTTGGGTTTAAGTTTAGATTTGAATTTAATTGTTAATTTCAGTTTTTGGGCTATATATATATATATATATATATATATATATATATATATATATATATGAAAATAAATGTGCCGATTTCGAAAATCTTAATTCAAGAAACTATTTAACTGTTTGGTTTAAATGCCGATTTACAATGATTATTTTCAGATTGGAATTTGTGTGTGTGTACTTTTCAGATTTATGAGTTCATAGAATTGATTAGTTTAGTTAAATTTCTAGCTGAATTGGAATTGTAATGTATTTTCAGATTTAGGAAATTTAGTCTTAATTAGTTTAACTGAAAATTTTATTTTTGGTTAGTTAAATTGATGTTATCTTTATAATTTCAAAATTTGGAGTAAAATTATGTAAATGTGTACTAATTTAGAATTTCAAGTAATGAGGTGATTTTTAATCCAATTTTTAGCGTATGTGTTTAACTTGTGGTTATTATTTTCAGACTTCCGAAATTTTTGAAATTTGTAGTTTAAATTAACTGTCCTAGTAAAGTTGAATAAATGGTGATTTCCGAATTTACGAATAGTTAGAATGCTTATTGGAATTGTCTCTGTAAAATTTAAGTTGTGATGAATATTCCATAACTTTGACCCATTTGTGTAATTTGATAAGTTAGATTTCAAATTTTTGCCATTTAAATTAATCTCTTCTTCCTAATGTAGTATGATTTGTATTTGACATAGTTTAAGATCCCATTTGGTTTGAATTGTGAGTCACATGAAAGTCTCAACCTCATTTAGAAGTGTTAAATATGATTTTTGAACTGAATACATATTTTATTAATGAATGGAAATGATTAGGATTTTTTTTGGGCACATTGACATCACGGGCATCTGAGACTCTTCCACTTGCAAGTCAAGATAACGGTAAATATTAAGGGCAACAAGTAAGTAAACTTCCCCTTCTCTCAGCATAGTTGAATGTTCAAATGTGGAATTATGTGCTTAATTGACATTCGTGTTAATTATGGATTTCTAATGCTTTTGGTTTACCATATGCAAGTATGTGTATTTAAGGAAATGTTCAAGCATGCACGTTATCATGTCATTGCATAATTAAGCATGTATTGCCATCGAAATGGGGAAGTCAAATGTTTTTAAATGAAATAAATGTGTCAAGGTGCAAGTTTGTTAAAAAGTTATGTATCCCAAGTTTTTTTAGAAAGAATGGGTGTACTTCTAGTTTATGAAAGATGCGAGTGGAAAATGGGGCGCGGGGGACCAACGTACTCGAATTAAGTCGCTTTGCGACGGAATGTCCAACCGTTTTACGGTGGACTGTTAAACTGCTTTGCGGTCGGAAAGTGAATGTTAAACCGCTTTGCGGTGGGAAAGTGAATGTTAAACTGCTTTGCGGTGGAAATGTGAATGTTAATCTGGTTCAAAATAAGAATTGCCCACTGTTATCTGATTGAGTAGAAGATACACCAAGTGAGCTCATGATGAAAATGAAGTGAAAGTTTTGAAATGTTAAGTGAAAGTTTGAAAAGTTTGAAAGTTCTGTAAAGTAAGGTAAATGGGGATACATATATGGAATTTTTAAAGCATTCATGTCATAAGCATGCATTACATGCATAAAGTTTACTTACTGAAATTTAGCTCACCCCAATCCCTCCCCAACATTTCAGGTGATGAAAGTTAGGTGATCCGAGGAGAGCACTTGGCAGATGACTCAGACAGTACTCATTGCCATTCTTTTTAAATAAAGTAAATTTGGGATTTAGTTAAGTTTTTCATTAATCATTCCTTATTCGTTCATTTTTTAAAATTATTTGATTGGATTAGTTTTGAATAAGTAATGGAATCGCATTAGCGATTAAACTATCTCTTATTTTATTTGTTAAAGTTTGTTGGTTTGGAATTTTTGTATTGAGGAGTTTGGGATTTATTTTAGGATAATGTGGTGATGTGAGAGTTGATATTGAATCGTGACTGAATGTTGAATATTGATTATTGAATGGGTTGAGATTTGCATTTTTAAATTGTTAGGTTGGGTATGATGTCCCTCTACAGGTTGGCTAAGTCCAAATTACAGAGGAGACTCTGTCGAAATTTCTATAGATTTGTATAATAGAAAAATGAAAATTTTGATGTTTTAAATGATTTCTTTTCCGCATTTAAGTAAAGAAAAGTTAACACGCCTAGGTTTAAGATTTTAAACTTGGGGTGTTACAGATTAGGAGTAAACTTATATTTAAATAAATTATAAAGATCAAAGGACTTACAAGTTGCTGGAAATAATTTAAAGAATCTGAAAATACACTACAACAAAATTTACTTTTTACGGCGTGCAATGCATGTCATAAAAAGCCATGCCGTAAAAAGTGAGTGTGCATTGCATGCCGCGAAAGCATGCCGTAAATAACATTTCACGGCCTGCATTCGCGTGTCGTAAAAGGCTTATTTTACGATGTATGATATGCACGTCGTAACAGATATGTGGGTGGCATTCTATGTGCATGTTGTAATTGATACAATTTGGCGACATGTATCCGCGTGTCGTAAAAAATAGACAACTTTTACAACATGCTTCTGCATGTCATAATAAACATTGTTAATGGCATTCAAATGTCAACCGTAAATGTAAATTTTATTTTTTTTAATAATTATTTATTCATTACAATCAAACCTATAATAATTACGAAGAAAAACAAAATTATAATAAATTCGAAACCAAAAAAAAGGCAACAAAAATGTAATATTAATCCATATTTAAAGTTTTACATGGATTAGATAGCAAGATATCAAAGTAAAGAATTTACTTTAAAAAAATTGATTAAAATGTCTCAAAATATTCAATCCATATCGAAGTTTTTACTTCCTAAAATTATAATCCTGCTATCCCCAAATTAATAAACTCCTTGAACATCACAAAAATAACAAAATGTAACTAATAAACTTAGAGCAATATACAAATTAGAAGTATGTCAAAAAATATACTCTACTATTTGTTTCCATTTGTACGAAAGAGAAATGGAACTGCACGACTTGGTAATAAAACTGGAATGAGCAAGGATTCGAAGGAAGGGATAAGAAGAAAAAAAAAACTATAGATGTCTTGATTTTAAAGATAACCTAATGCTCTATTCAGCTTGAATGAAAATGGAAATGGAAATAAAAATAGAAATGAAGATTACCTTTGTTGTGATTACATCTAATCAATCCACTTCGATATACCTAATTGGCCATACAATTGTACTTCATAATGCATCTTCAAGAAGAAAAAGCTCATGTGTAGGGCGATATAATCTAACATTATCAATCACTTCAGTAATCCAAACTCTCCATCATTCATTACCAAGTGGTACATGATGCACTAGATCACATGGATTTGTTGATGCAATTTCTCCTTTTGCTACAACTTGAGCTTTCCCAAACCAAGACATCAATTTGCACTTCTTATTCTTAAGATTATGTATATCATTCAAACTTGTTTCTCTAGGCTATAAATTCATATTTAATTGTAAAATTTGTTATTTTAAGAATATAGATGTATATTTAATATAGAATAACATTAACAAATTATAATTTTCACTTACATTATCTTCTTGATCAACACTTTTACCCATCCCTTGAAACAAAGCTTTTAATTCTTTAACTTCATCTCTCAACTCTTGGACTTGAGTTTGCAAATTGTGATTGTGCACCAAAGCATTCAACTTTGAAGGATTCGCACCGAAGCCAAAACCTCTTACCCGTCCTCGATGTTCTAGACCAATTACTCTTGCAATGCCATTGTCTTTGAGAGATTGTTTATTTGAAGAGCTAACCACTTCTAAATATGCTTTTATTTTTTGCTAATATCATGAAATTCAGTAATGGGTTAAAGTAATATAAATATAAACTTTAAATGACAAAAAAATAACAAAAACAACATTGTTACTAATGTTTCCCTAGCTAATTCATTTATTGGTTCCCCATTTTTTCGTGTATGTCCTCGTATATAAACAAGGTCTCTCGTAACGGAATCAGGGTCTTCAGTTTCCATGCGCTACAATTTTTCATATACGAAATAATTTGTAAACATGTATAACTTTTCGAGCAAATTTAACTTAAAAGGATGAAAATTTTACCAATTCAACTTCTAAGCAAGTAAATCCCTTTCCACTTGTTGTATGCATCATTTTTTGGATAGCCCTCATCTTTTTGAATATTTCATTCTTTTCCTGCAAAAATCAATAAGTATTGTATAAGCAAAACTTTATATAGGAATATAGCCTTCACGTGTCCATTTCCCAATTGTCAACTTTATGTAAAGAAACATAAATTATAGTATTTTCTAGCTCAAATTTCGAGAACACATAAAGGAATGAGTTTTACTTTAGATGCATCAGACTGAAAAATATTATATTAATACAAATAGTACTACTAATCTGTTCGAGCTAATCCTAGTATTGAAGAAAAACCTACAAAATATCAAAATCAAAAGAAAATAGAATTCTTTAAAGAGAGACTGAGAGAGGGAATACTGGTTGAGGAGGGAATACTAATTAAAAACAATATATACTAATCATAACTAAATAGAGGATTTGGCTTCCTCCAATCTGGATTTCCATCAAAGCTTGAATTGAGAAATGTGTCAAACTGGGTTCCAACTGGTATATGACCTTCAAGATTGTTGTTTGCAACACTGAAAAAAGATAGAAAGTACAGCTTTTCAAGCCATGCAGGAATTTGGCCAGTGTAGTGCAATTATGCAGGGATAAAATACGAAATCGAGACTAAGCATAATCAAATTCTTAGATAAAAAATCTCAAATCACATAACATTATTCAAAATCACAAAAAAGGGAACAAACACAAAATCAAAAATAAATCGAATTCAATATTTATCAATCTCAAAAAAAAAAAAAAAAAATCATCAATAGTCTTGCATTCACCAGAACGAGGAACTGCCCACAAGATTCGAGAAGAAGTTGCACACTTAATCGGTTACTCTCTAATCTTCGGCTCTTGCCGCTCGCTGGTGGACTATGGAAGGTTGAGAAGAAGAAGAAGAAATTTTGTACGGTTGAGAAGACGAAGAAGAAATCGTAGATGGTTGAGTTGTGAAATTGGGACTGGGAAGAAACCTTATACGACAGTGGTGCTGAATTCAGAAGAGAAGAGAATCGGTGAGAAGGAAGATAGTCGTGCCCTAATTTAGCATTGTGCGCAGGTTAATTACATTTGGCTATTTAAGGCCCGCTTAATTTTCCCGTCATTTTTTACAGCTTGCACTTGCACGCCGTATATACTATGTTTTTCTCTTAATTTTCACGGCTTGGACTTGCACGCCGTATATGTTCATTTTTTATTTTTTTAAGGCGTGCTAATTTTGTACGCCGGGAAATTCCTCCTGTTACGGCACACTATTTTTGCATGCCGTAAATAATCTAACTTTACGGCATGCCTTATATGTACGCCGTAAAAAGTCACTTTTGTTGTAGTGATAAACTTTAACACATCTACTTAAAGATGCAATTGTAACGAGTGCTTATGAATTCATCCAAATTCTGAAAATAACTTTATAATACTCAATTATCTTCATAGAAAAATCTAAATTTAACTTTAAATTCCCCCAAATATCATTATTCAAAAATCTAAAAATTTCCTTTAAAGTATCAAATCAACATTATTACTTTAAAGTACTCTAAATAAACGGTTTCAAAAATTTGAAAATAACTTTAAAATATGCAAGTAATATTATTCAAGAATTTGAAATTAACTTTAAAATGTAAAACTAACATTATTCAAGAATTCAAGAATCTGAAAATAACTTTAAAATATACAAATAATATTATTCAAGAATCTAAAAAATGCTAGATTAAGGCAATTTAAGTAACTTTTCAAGTTGCGAGCTTGTTTTCCTTCATTTTATACACACCATTTTATACACATCCAATGTTGTATTGGTAATGATAACCATCATAGGAATAAAAAATTCAACATGTAGTCAAATAAAATACAAAATTATTGCAGTAGTTCTTTAGATTCCAAAAGTAACATAAGCTATCGAACTAAAAATTTACTTTAGATAAGAACTAAGTGAAAAAGTTAAGAAAAAGCATGAAAACCAACAGTAAGTATTAAATAATCACAAACATATAACTCTAATAAGTCAAGGATGTTACTTTACTGCAGAAATTAAACTGTACATAATAAAAATTGCAAGAAAACACATAAATGCTTTACTCACTGCTTGTAAGGTCGTTTATACTTTTAGATCCTCCAATTTAATAATTTTTTTTTATTAGAAACCTTGTTTAACTTCAGTTAAAAAAGATCTATTACTTATGAACAGTCTACAGCTTAGTTTTTCCTGAGAAAAATTGCCAGAAATCTGTTTAGCCCATCATATAAAAATTCACTGCTGCAGGAGACTACTAGATGCCTCTATTTGTGTAAAAATTAGGCTTCTAGTAGCCTAATCCCGGATGACTGTTTTTGAGCTAATTTTTCTGCAGATTTTGAAACTGAAATTTATTGAAATCTTATGTTTAATAGGATGAAGATGATGAATTTCATATAGAATCAAGAATTCATCATTTTCACTTGTTAATCCATAATTTAGAAACGAGAAATCTCTACTTTACCTTTGATTTCTTTCCCAGCAAGTTTTAAGAGCTCAAGTGAGGTTGTGTTGTATTTATAGAGGTGAAGTAAGGTCATGTTTGTCCCTTCTTAATTCTCCAACTTTTAGTTTATAAGTGTTTTTTGATAATGCACTCTGATTAAATAAGTACTTCAACGAAAATAAGGAGGCTGCCAAACACATCATTAAGAGTGGAGTTAGTGGAATAACAATTGTCCCACTTCCATTATTTTAATAATATTTCTTCCAAATTCTCATGTATCAACAAGCTTGTTTCGGGTTAACATTCGAGGGTCGAGACTAATTGCAAACTAGTCAAATTTTATATCGTTGGAAAGCTCGTGCTATAAGCTTTATAATGATTACACATGCAAAAGCATTGGATCATCCAAATGTTCGTACGACACTTGCAAACATGGCCACTCGTCCACTATTTTCATACTTAGAAAAATTTGACAACTTACACATGATTATTATATTTCAACTATACTACTATGGCTTGATTTTTCCAACACATGCAAACCAAAAAACATGGAATCAAGGTATCGATCTCAACATCTCGCTACAAACTTCGCATAGGTATAACATGCATTTTCCTCGGGTCAATATTTAACTCATAAGATGATTACAAAGATAGCTCGATGAAATATCAAGGTTGAAATAAATCAACCTTTTAAAAAATTTCACATTGGTCCACAATTTACCTAATCATGTTTAATTAAGGCTCCAATGCTTTCCACAATTTTAATTTCTAGCAAAGTAGTCCTCAAATTTTTAACTATTGTAAAGCATTCCCTAGATTTAAATAAATTTAATAGAAATGTTATACTCATTTCCATTAAACAAGTTTCACTCAGGAAAATAATATTATACCAATTAACCTCAATTATCATAATTCATGCAACTTTCTCCTCCACTTTCTTTAAAAAAAAAAAAAAAAAATGTTACCATCTCATCTCATGAAATTGGCTATTTTCTAATAAAATAATACCATCTAAATTTTTAGATAAATAAAAATAAGGTACAAAATTTTTGGGTTGTTACAATTTTATTGAGAAAGTAGTATTTATAAATGAGAATTTTATCCTTGTAGCATCGTTTGGTAAATTAAATAAACTGGTTTATGAATTAGTTTATAAATTATAAATTTTTTCAAATCTCTTTTTAATTATACACAATTTCTCTATTCAATTTTTAACTACTTTTTACCTCAAAATATAAATAAACCAGTTTATTAACTATACAATGCCACCAAATGGAGGCGTAGTCGTAATTGTAACCTATAAAAAAAACTATGTTCGACGACCTTGTGTAAATTATAATGTGTTTTATTTGTGTTTTATAGGTAAACGTGTAGTTGAAATTTAGAGAGAGAAAATATGTGATTAAAAAGTGATTTGAAAAATTATATACATTATAAATTGAGTTATAATTTGTAATTATTCATTGCAACAAAAACGATCTTTTGCAACGTTCAAAAAATGTTGCCAAAAAGATTTTGCAGCGTTTGATAAGTTTTGCAAATCTCAGTGTTGTCGCAGAGAAAAAACTTTCTCCCCCCCCCCCCAGCGTCTTTTGAATATTGCAATAGACCTTTTGCAACTTTTATTGAGTATTGCTGTAAATCTTTTGCAACGTTTTTTAATTGTTGCAAAAACCTATAACCCAACATTTTGTAATGTTTGTTGAGTGTTGCTAGTAGTCTTTTGCAACTTTTTTTAAGTTGGAAAAATATTTAACCCAACATTTTGCAATGTTTTTTGAAAGCTGATGTATGTTTTTTTTTTTAATATTATTATATTAATTATTTATAAAATCCAAAAATCTTCTCATTAATTCATTAAAAGGGTAATATACACAAACAACAAAAGTAAATACATTACAAATTTTTGAACCTTACAAAATAAAGTGTTGATAATATTTAACAAATCCACAAAAGAACATTATCATCATCATATCATAAAAGACATATTTTACTACATGAACATCAACTTCATCCTGCAAAATAAATACACCTTTTGATCTCAAAATCAAGTCCATCTCTAAAAGAATATCTTCAAATTAGTTGCACTTATAATGGATTTGATAAAGTTATAGGTGAATATCACTCATTACTTAATAAAAGATAGAAAAATTAAAAACAGAGTTAAAAACAAAAAAATTTTATATTTCCAATGTGATTTCATAAAAATTGATAGGACTCATCATAAATCAATCTATTGGACCCGAGACGTGAAGTGTACTGATGACAGGAGTCAGAAATGCTAGATCTACCACCAACGAAAATAACCTTTCATCCTAAGTTTAAAAATTTAAACTTTGACGTTAACTTCCCTTCACTTTAAATGTGGAAATAAATTATTATAAATATTAAAAAAATTATTTTTCTATTGTAAAAAATTATATTGGAAATTTAGACAGAATCTCCGATATATATTGGATTTAACCCACGTGTAGAAGGACATCACAACTAACATAATAATTTAAAAATAAAACCAACACCTCAAACAACATCCAACATAAATTCGCAACTCCTCAACATCACAAATTCAACAATAAACTTCATCTAACTAAATAGGATATTAATAAATTACTAAATAGTAGAAGTTGTTGCCTACTTCATTTGCACTATATGAGTATCTAAACCCAAATGAAATTTTAAGATGATTTACGATTTATATGTTTTGGTCACTAGATCTCGATTTCATTCAAAAACTATCCATTCATATCTAAGAAGAGTTATACAAGTTAAACGAACTAATTTGTTGAGGAACATTCTTTGTTGCATCTTATATGTAATATTGCGTCAAAGCTTTAAGATCTTTTGTCATTTCACTGGACATTACTGTAAAGCAAGGATAATAATAGTACACATGGAGAGAGAGTTTATATATAGTGAAAGATCCTTCTCACACTCACTTGAAGAGCCTGGAACATCTCTTTATTGCCACTTCAATATCTACCATATCAACATAAACCTTCCCTGAATAAGAAGCAAAATGAAAGTTTTGTCAAATCTAAGTTCAACAAACAAGTTACAAGCCATAAAATTAAACAATGCTTCATTATTCTTTGAAAAATTAGAAAATACATTAATAATAGCAGGTAAGCAATGTAATTAGTGGCTAATAATCCATAAATTCCCAATTAATTTACCAAAACAACTACGAACACGTAAAGCGAGGCACATAACAAGTAAGGAAAGGGACTTGTAGTTAAGGAAACTCAATATTCTAAGCTAAGACTCTTCCTCGAAATTGATAGTCCCCCATAAATTTAGTACTTTAGCTAAACTATTTAAGATCAATGGAATGTGAAAATTAACCTATATAACAGTGTGTTTCATGCCTTCCCAACAGTCTTACATTGATATAAAAAAATCCCCAAAATCTAATCTTTTACTCAAAGCCCAAAATCACTCATCGTTTGAACTCACCCCAAATCCTTCTCCTTCCCAGTTCATTGCTTGAGTACCTTCAATCCATCTTAAGAATCGAAGTCTTCGAAATTGGAGATTAGAATACCATGTCCAAGTAAATCATCAAGTAGTGCATATATCATATATCCAACAAAAGAAAAGAGAGCTACTTTATCAGACAAAATTCAAGCTAAATTAGTAAAATTAAATACTGGCATCCATCAAATATATCAACCAAATCTAAATCTAAATCTATCTAAACTATAAAAAGAGTGAATGTCCACGAACAGTGCTAGATTTCCAAAACAACGTCGTATTGGCAAAGTGGAAACGACGTCGTGTTCTGAGTATTGAATAAAAATGTTTTTCTCTTCATATTTTCAAAGATATTCGCCTCTCTTGAACCTAAACCAAAGGTGTAGCTTCTGTTTCTCTTTTCCTTTTCGTCGAATCCATCGCCTCTGTTCGAGCTTAATTGTTTGCATCTTCATTTCTCTCCAGATCTAATCGCAACGAGCATCGTTTCTATCTCCTCTTCTCATTCTTAACGATTTCATCCCCTCCCGTCCAACCAAACTATCTCGTCTGTCATGCCCGAAAAATACCTCCTGCATCAACTTCACGATGGCTTCAGATCTTTCCTGTGTATGTAGTTTTTTTAATATTTATAATTTTTCCACAAAAATGTCGTCCAATCTATTGATTCTTCTTATTGATTTTGTTATTAAATAATATTTTTTTGTTTCTTTTGTTCTAGGAATTGAAGAGCAATGTCGTGGTGAGTTGATTCAGTATCCGCTCCGACCCAGTTTGATTTTTTTCCAAAACTTTGTTTTCTCCGTTTATTCTTTCTATTGAGCCCCTGTTTGGCCCCAAGTTTTTGAAAACCAAGTTTTCAATATTTGACTTTTCAAACAATTTTTAACCACACATTCTCCCAAAAATACTATTCCAAACCATAATTTTCTTCAAGAATTGGGGGCCAAACAGGGGCTGAGTGTTTTTTACTCATCATTTTTTTGTAGGTTTCCATTTTTATTAAAGATTTATTCATATCCAGGACATTGGTTTGGTGATTTAATCATTTTTTCAGTTTTTCATTTGTTGATTTCTTTGTTTTTATTTATTACATAATTTTTTTAGATCTAACCATTTCCTCTAATTTATTGCGTGGTTTACCACTATAATGTGTTTCTGCATTTTTTTCTTTCTATTTTTAGATTCTTTATTTGCATAGTTTGTTTAATTTCATGTTTATGTTTATTTGTAATCTTTAGAACTAGACATTTCTTGTAATTTTTCCACAGTTTGATTCACTATAATGTGTATACCGTATTGTTATTTTTAGTCTTTTGATCTCGATCCTGCAATTTATTTAATTAATTTTTTCACTTCAAATTGTTTTTGAAGTTAATCTGTCTATTTTATTTCATGTTTAGATACCCTTTGTGAATCTGCAATGTTTTTAGATTACTGTTTCCTTCTTAAGTGTTTCGATATGTTACTCCCGATCTCTCCTTATAGCCCACTCCTTTTTTTCTCTTAAAAGGGTAGAAAATTAATAAGCCAGTGTCTCTAGGCAACTTGCTGGAAATCTCTCCTTGTAGTTTCATAAACCAAAGAAGATGGTACTGTCGAGGATAAATATGTTTCCAAAAGAATGTTTATGTAGCTATAATATTCGTGCTTTCTTATTTGTTTTGAAAATGAATATTTAAATGCATTTTTCCAATACAGGAAAATCTCAGAAGATTGAGAAGATGGCGATGACAACGAGAAAAAAAATGTCTAATGTGGTATAAAACATAAAATTAACTTTAGTTCATCTTCATTTTATATTCCCTACCCAAACAATAGAACATTCATGAAGTTTATACCATCTTTTTCTTCCCTTAAAATCTGATGGGAAACAATATGAAACACATCGATCCCTTAATTTCTAAATGACGCCTCTCATACGTTCCATGTTCTCTGTTCAAATGCAAATTTACCACATTCAAAAGGTAAAATAAATTAATTTTTTGAATTCTTTTAACATTTTGAAAGATTGCATCCGGGCCGGATTTAGTAGAATTTGACTTACGCCGATGTGAAGGTTCATTTTTGTTGGCAGGGTTAAAGCTTGATTGTTCTGTTATTTTTATTAGTTCACGTGTTTTCGATTCAGTTAAGTCTTACATTTTTTTCTCCCCCATTTATGTATGCTCAAATTTTTAATTAATTTGATTTGATTTGATATTTCATTCTAAACTATGAAATGGAGATAGATTTTTGGGTTTTAATTCCAAGCAATCACCTAAATTGGAGAAAGGGAGAAGGAAGAATACATTCAAAAGATTTAGGTAACTCAATCTATTATTTCACTTCTCTAAAATCTATTCAACCCATGGTTTAATAACAAACAAGTGTAGTTCTAATCTTAAGTTAGATGGCAATAGGCGTTATCTACCAAAAATATGAGCATTTTTTGCTGTTGAAAAACGAATTTTGTTTACCAAAAATATGAGCATTTTTTGCAGTTGAAAAACGAATTTTGTTTTTCAATAAATCTAACGAGGACTAAGCCTTGCTAGATTTTATTTTAAGGACCTCAATGCTAGACATTAAGACATAAACTGAGAAGTTGAAAACATTTACTTTCTCAATTTTTGCTTCATGTGAGAATTTAAGGAGCAAGATATTCTTTAAATCTGTACACTAGTGTTTATTCAATGATCTTTGTTTCATATTTTATGTCTTACTCATGTTGTGTATTTGACGGAGTGACACCAAAAATAGATACTACTCTGCTTGTAGAGACCTTTGCCGAACGGAAATGAACTTGCAAAGTTAAACCATGCTCGCAACATTTGTTGCAAAGTTAAACCATGCTCGCAACATTTGTGATTAATTAAAAGGTGTACTTCTAGATAATCATATGCAGTAAATATCATATCTTTAAGGTGTAGGTGCCTTTTTACTAGAATGCTATCTTTAAGTGTTTTGATGCTCTCAGTTGGAATACGTTATTGATAAATTATTCATTAGCTAAGTGATTATCTAAATTTTCTAAGGTTGCTGGTGTATCGGTCTCTTTAATTGGAGATCTAAACAACCAGCTCATTAAGACCAATGTTGGTTTTGAGAAGATAGGTAACAATTCTCATTTATTCTTCTTTTGTTTAAATAAATTGAAAGGAGTAAAGAATGGAGAAGCTTTTCTTTTATTACAAATGAACTTGCAAAGAAAGCTAATCTTGTTTCTTTCGCTGCTGAGCAAATTGGGTCTGCTTCTCCATTCACCAAGTCTGTTGATTTTTATTATGAAGACTAACTAGCGATGCTGCGATGTTGTATAAACGACAGTCTATAGTATTGGTGTCTTATTTTTTCAGTTTCCTTGTCTTGTGTATTGTGCTTATAATTATGCTGCATGTATAGTGCACATATAGTCACTTTTGTATGCAGGAATAGTAAACAATGTGAAAGTTGTCTTGTGACACTACTCGATAATTTTTCGTTTGTTGAATTTATTCTTTATGCACATATTTTGCAAGTTGTAATGGGCACCCATGACCCATGTGGAACTTGATATTTATAAAGTTGGTTGTATACCCTATCATTCAAGTGTTCAATAAAAGATTTGTAATGGGCAGCCATTGAACCGTATCTATATATAAGCCTTCTGTATTTGTATTCTGTTATATTAGATCATGAGCAGCTATGCGTGAAAATGACTGAATTGGTTACAGTTTGTGCACATTTGTTAAGCAAAGATTCATTTTTTTTTAATGGATAACAAAACTTCATATGCAGTATATATATTTATAGTTTTTCATGCTCCTAGTCCTTGGTACTACATAGAAATTCTAGGTTGTCTAAGTATGTCAATTTGAACTATAGCTATATAGTGGTCACAAACAAAAAAGCATTACGTTTTAATACTCGAAACAAAAAAGCATTATGTTTTGATACTTGAAACCTATTGGTGACCCCAAAATTTAGCTATTTTTTTGTAACACGTGAGTTTCAATGACAACAACTTAATGAAAACCTAATTAAAAAGGAATAGTTCCAGCGCTATTAAATACATTATTACAAATAATTCACGTGCATAGACTAGTAACATTAAAAGTACGCACAAATCTTGGCCAAACTTTGGAGACTCAAATCGTGATGACAAGGAAGAACCACAGTTGGTGGAGAGCAGAGTTGGTGGTAGAAGGCGGTGCCATGTTGGACAGCACTTGGACAACTTATTGTGTATCTAGAATTCTTCATCATTTATGCTCCTGTCTTTACAAAAAAGCCCATTCCCGAACCTTGCAATCATACCCAGGTGTAGCCATGTCAAAATCATTATCATCTCAACCATGGTTACCATGTTAACCTGCAGAAAGCCCAATTTCAACTATCGACCTTCGTAGTGAAAAGTACCAATGAGGTGCCCAGGCCGAAATCAAACTGAATAGGGCCCGAATCCTGTGGAATAAGATAGAAGAAGATTGGGATTGGGGTAAGTACACAACTACACAAGTTGAGGAGCTTGTATTTTAAATATCAGTTATTTTAAAACAAATCTCGACATTAGAAAACTTATTTCGGAAATTCAAGTATAAACATTAAACTCATTCTTACCCTAACCACTAACCAGAATGGCAATCTCTATCGGAATCCATCCAAAAATCATGCTAAAATTACGAACTGCGGCTACATTGATGTCTTAAAAATCGATCGGCGACTAGCTGTTCTTATTTCAAATCCGTTGGCGAGGCTTATTATCAACATCATTGTTCGCTAAAATCGTATACCGCAAGTGCACGGTTCGCTTTCAAGTAGTAAAGTGGACTAGAGAAGTCCGGGTTATCGTACCCACGAGGATTGATTGATTTGTAACTAAAATTATTGATTTCATTTTAAAAGAAAAGTCAAGTAACATAAAAATATGGTTTGTGGTGAATTACTAACTAAGTGACACAAATAAAAAACATAACAATATGTAAACTAGTTAACTAAAGCAAATAGATAACAACATGAAACTTAGAATAGAACTAATTAATCTAAACACTTTAATGAAAACATAAACTTGATGATTGAAACAAGTTACATAACATAAAACAAAGTGAATTTAGTTTTCATAACTATACTAATTTCTTCTTTTCAAATCAATTAATAGTAGTTAATTAATTAACCAAATTACATGGGTAATTTTAAAATCACCTAACTTGTGTAGTAAATTCCCAATGACATCTTAAAATAGTAACAAACATTTAAAAGTTACAAAAACCTAAAACAACATTCATAATCATAAACATGTAAACATAAATACCCAAAATCTAAAAATTACTTAAAATACTTAAATAAAAATAAACTAGTCAAAAATTCCAACACAATAACATTAACCCATAATAAACTAACAACAATATTTAACAAACAACATAAACATATGAATAATACTAAAAATAAAGATTAAAAACAAGAGAATAGATGAAACTTCCCCTTTTTGTAAAGTTTTTGAAGTGAAAACCCAAGAATCCTTCACTTTGAATCAAGTTTCTTCATCAACCATTAATATCTTTAACAACTCAAACACAAAGCATTAAATGCATAAGAAATAAATAACCTTCTTGATGGAAATATGAGAAAATAACAATAATCGAAAGCCCAACAATAATAAACAACTTAAATGCACAATAATTTTACTAAACATAAAAATATTAACTTAACATTGCATTAAAAGTATGAAAATCAAGATAAAAATTACAAAGAAAAGTTAAAGAGGCAAGAACTTACATGGGTCAACCTAAAAATCTGATTTTTTCTATTTATAATACTCCAAAATCATCCAAAACCCTAAAAAAAAGGCAAAGATCCGCAAAATTCAGCTTCTGGGCCGAACCGGGTCGACCGGGTTGACCCGGTCCGGCCCGGAAAATAATTTTTTTTTTTTTTTTTGGTTTTGCAACTGCGCGATCGCGCAGTTTAAATTTCGGGGCCAGCTTGGCATCGGGTCTGTTTCGAGGTCCAAGTCACGTTCGCGACTTGGTTCGAGCCACGCGATCGCGTGGCTCAGCTAAACGATGGTTTTGCAGCTAAGTCCATTCCGTAATTGCCATCAATTCCTCCATCTTTTAATCTCGAGCAATTTAGTCCCCAAATTTTCAGATTTCTTTCAAATATGTCCTTCTAAAATTGCACTTTTGGCCCTTCAACTTTTGAAATCTTTCAATTTGGTCCCTTGGTTAATTGCGTGGCTTGTCTAAAACTTCCCGGATGTGACAAAATGGTTCCCAAACTTCCAATTTCAGCGTAATTTGCACTTCTTTTGTGGTTTTTGGCCTCAAACTTGGATATTAACCTATTTAAATACAAAATATGCATAAATTAGTAGATATTTGCTCAAAATGTTTCAAAATATGCTAATTTAAATGTATAAAAAGTGTATAAAAATGCACTTAACAAATACCCCCAAACTTGAACTCTTGCTCGTCTCGAGCAAGAATATCTACTAACACAAAAAGCAAATGAATGAATGATCAACAATACTAGATGACTTGTAAATTCTTTCTTGAGTGTAAAATTGCATGATTAATTCACAATTGTGTTTTCAAAATAATGCTACAAAAAGAAGTTGAGCTTATCTCATGTTTGATCGGTTTGTGTGTGTATAGTCACTTCCAATTATCACTAAGGTTCAATGAAACATTGTAGGAAGGATAAATTTTAAAATAATACTATCCACCCTTAGTGGTCAATTTCATTCCTTCCCCTCTCGTGACATTCATCTCCCCCCCCCCATATTATTTCTTTTCTCTCCCGAAACGCAATCCTAGGGGTGACTCTCAATTCACACATTTCTTTTTCCACTAAAGCTTGGTTATGACTTGCCAGCAATCTCCACAATCTAGATATGCAGTGACTCTCCACTAGATGAGTGTTTCAACATTAAAGTTTATACCAAGCAATTCAAACCCACTATTAATCTAAGCCCTTATGCAAATACAAATGCATGATTTCTACAAACTGATGTGATGATTGCTCGTGACTTCCTCACTCCTTTAAGCTTTCTAATTGACCCATGTAGCGAGCTTTAGGTCGGAAACTCCCCGATTGTTTTAAGATCAAAGGGTACCAGGTTTCAAAATACCCATACGGACTTACTAACTCGAGTCAAAAAGGCTACGAAGTGAGGTAGACTTATTAACCAAATGCAATGATGATGATGTGAGTTTTTTTTTTTTACAAATGTGTGTGTGTGTGTACCCTACTCATTAAGCTTTCTAATTGACCCATGTAGCGAGCTTTAGGCCAATGACTCCCAAGTTTCAAACTTAAGGCACCAAGTTTCAAGATACTCCTACAGGCTTAATTACTTGAGTCAAAAAGGCTACGAGATAGGGCAATGCAATAATTAAAATGGGCTTAGATCTCTAGCATTTGGTCATCACTTAGCTTATACTAACATCAACAACACTCCACACAAATTTAGATCAAGCATGCATGGAATCACTACACATCTAGACCGTCTCCTTTACCGGCTCGACCACCCCCAAACTTGTCTCACAAAGGATTAAGAAATTAATAGCATAGAGAGGGAATTGGATAGGTTGATAAAAATTGAAGATATAAGCTCACAACCTAATTTTTCTACTTCACAAATTTTTCCAACCTTCAATGGATTCCAAATCTCAACAACAATTAGTTATGACTATTGTGCTCAAGAGAACTCATGATCACTCATAGATAAGCAATTTATAAAAATAGGCACAAGAAGCATATTCGATCATGATTCATGAATTAATCAGCAATTTCAAACATCAAATCATTTGAGCCGACAAGGCTATCTAGCATGTCAATATCCACAACAAAATGAACAAAATCAAACGTCACAATATCTTAAGCCGGCAAGGCTATCTAATATGATAAAATGCAAAGTGAAGTCAACACCCCCAAACTTGAATTACACATTGTCCTCAATGTGAAAATAGAAACAATATGTAAAAAAGATAAGAGGTAGTGAAACTTCCCTGATTCAATGCTTGGTTGTGACGTTGAAATTGACCTAAGCTTTCGTCGAATGTAGTTCACCCCCAAACTTGTTGAGGACAATGTCACTTAGGATTTTCAAAAAATTGTTACCTACAAAAGTTTGACAATTAATTAAAAAGGAATTAAAGAAGTATAGTAAATAAATACAAGTAACTCAAAAGAGAAGAAATTTGGGTTGCCTCCCAAAAAGCGCTTGGTTAAAGTCATAAGCTCGACTTTTGGATTGTTCATTCGGGAGCATTGAGGAGAAATGATGACTTTTCCTCAGGGGGTTCTCCTTCCAAAAATGGTTTCAACCTTTGCCCGTTGACCTTGAAATGTCCCTTGTCAGGATGATATAGCTCAATAGCTCCATGGGGAAAGATTTGAGAAATTGTGAATGGCCCCCACCAACGGGATCGAAGCTTTCCGGGGAATAATCGAAGTCGGGAGTTGAATAGAAGAATTTGTTGCCCAACTTTGAAGTCTCTCTTCACAATGTGGTTATCATGCCATTTCTTGGTTCTCTCCTTATAAATGCGAGCATTTTCATATGAGTTGAGGCGAAATTCATCAAGTTCATTAAGTTGAAGCAACCTCTTCTCGCCAATTAATTTTTCATCAAAGTTTAATGCCCGTGTAGCCCAAAATGCTCGATGCTCAAGTTCAACGGGGAGATGACATGATTTTCCAAAAACAAGACAAAATGGAGACATACCAATAGGAGTTTTGAATGCTGTACGGTAAGCCCATAATGCATTATCTAGCTTCCTCGACCAATCTTTCCTTGATGTATTCACCGTCATCTCAAGAATTCTTTTCAACTCTCGATTTGAGATCTCCACTTGGACACTTGTTTGGGGATGGTAAGGTGTGGCTACTCGGTGCTTCACTCCATACTTTGACAAAAGTGAGTCAAGGAGGCGATTGCAAAAGTGTTTGCCTCCATCACTAATGATAAGTCGGGGGGTTCCAAAGCGTGTAAAAATGTTCTTTTTGAGAAAATTGACAACCACCCGAGCATCATTAGTGGGCAATGCCACCGCCTCTACCCATTTAGAAACATAGTCCACCGCCACCAAGATATATTGATTGGAGAACGAAGATGGAAATAGCCCCATGAAATCAATTCCCCAAACATCAAAAATTTCCACTTCCAAGATTGAAGTCAATGGAATTTCATTACGCTGAGAGATATTTCCACTCCTTTGGCATCTATCACATTTGGATACTAAGGTATAAGCATCCTTGAATAAAGTTGGCCAATAGAATCCCGATTGAAGAACCTTTGATGCGGTTTTGGAAGCTCCAAAGTGACCCTCATAAGGTGATGAATGACACCTATCAAGAATTGCTTCCATTTCTTCCTCGAGAACACATCTCCTAATGATTTTGTCCGACCCCCTCTTGAATAAATATGTCTCATCCCAAAAATAATGTTTCACATCAGTAAAGAATTTCTTCTTTTGTTGATAAGAGAAATTCGGGGGAAGAATACCACTTACAAGGAAATTCACGAAGTCTGCATACCATGGTGCTTCGAACACTTGGAGAAGATGTTTGGCATGCAATAGTTGTTCATCTGGAAAGGCTTTATTGATTTCCTCTACTCCCACTTCTTCAGGTTGATCCATCCTAGATAGATGATCGGCCACAAGATTATCCGCACCCTTTTTATCACAGATTTCCAAATCAAATTCTTGTAAGAGAAGGACCCATCTAATCAATCTTGGCTTCACATCCTTCTTAGCAAGCAAGTATTTTAGAGCGGAGTGATCGGTATAGACAATTACCTTTGAGCCGATGAGATAAGATCGAAATTTGTCAAAGGTAAAGACCACGGCAAGCATCTCTTTCTCGGTTGTGGCATAATTCAATTGAGCATCACTCAATGTTCGGCTTGCATAGTAGATCACATGCGACAATTTACCTCTCCTTTGCCCCAAAACCGCTCCCACGGCATAATCACTAGCATCACACATGAGCTCAAATGATAAGCTCCAATCCGGGGCCACAATAATAGGAGCCGAGATAAGCCTCTCCTTAAGAGTGTTGAAAGACAATAGACACTCTTGAGAGAAATGGAAAGTGTTGTTCTTCTCAAGTAGAGAACAAAAAGGCTTAGTGATTTTAGAGAAATCCTTGATGAATCTCCTATAGAAGCCCGCATGCCCCCAAGAAACTCCTTATGCCTTTCACCGAAGTAGGAGGAGGCAATTTCTCAATAACTTGTATTTTGACTTTATCAACCTCAATCCCCCCTTTTGAAATCCGGTGGCCAAGTACAATGCCCTCTCTTACCATAAAATGACATTTCTCCCAATTAAACACTAAATTGGTCTCTTCACATCTTTTCAACACTAAATCAAGATTATTCAAGCATTCATTGAAAGAAGAACCAAAAACTGAAAAATCATCCATAAATACCTCGATGAATTTTTCCATCATGTCGGAGAATATGGCCATCATACAGCGTTGAAAAGTAGCCGGTGCATTGTAAAGACCAAACGGCATCCTCCTATAAGCAAAAGTCTCATATGGACATGTGAATGTGGTCTTCTCTTGATCTTCAGGGGCTATTAAAATTTGATTGTAGCCCGAGTATCCATCCAAGAAACAATAATGAGAATGCCCCGCCAACCTCTCAAGCATTTGGTCAATAAAGGGAGAGGAAAGTGATCTTTTCGAGTGGCATTGTTCAATTTCCGGTAGTCAATGTACACCCTCCATCCCGTCACAGGCCTTGTAGGAATAAGCTCGTTGTTCTCATTTTCAACCACCGTGACACCTCCTTTCTTTGGAACACATTGGACGGAACTCACACATGCACTATCCGAGATTGGATAGATAATTCCCGCATCCAACCACTTTAATACCTCGGCTTTCACCACTTCTTTCATGTTTGGATTTAGACGGCGTTGGTGCTCCACTGTTGGTTTGAAGTCATCCTCCATGAGGATTTTATGCATGCACAAGGTAGGGCTAATACCCTTAATAACCACCATAGTACATCCAATAGCCATTTTATGCATTTTGAACACCTCAAGTAGTTTTTCTTCCTCCACTTCATCCATCAAATTCGAGATAATAACGGGAAGAGTAGAAGAGTCACCCAAGTATGCATACCTCAAATTTGATGGAAGAGGTTTGAGCTCAAGAGTTGGGGCTTGTTGAATGGAGGGTAGTGAAGGAGAAGAGCTCTCTCCCAACTCTTCAAAGTATGGCCTCTTCTTGAAGGGATAAAATTTGGAAGCATCCAAGTGTTGTGACATCCTTCCGATGTCCAAATCATCCTCTCCCTCAGTGGTTATGGAGTGAGCAATGCAAGTCTCAAGGGGATCCTTAGATGACCCATAGATGAATGATGTAGCCACCTCTTGATCAATGATGTCTATTCGGGAGCATAAATTTACCTTGGCGGGGTACTTGATGGATTTCATGATGTCGAATGTGATTTTTCTCATCTTAAACCCTCAATATCAATTTGCCTCCTTGCACATCTATTAAAGCCCGACCGGTTTCTAGGAAGGGTCTTCCCAAGATGATTGAGATATCAAGGTCTTCCTCCATATCAAGAATGATAAAATCGACAGGGAAAATGAATTTGTCCACCTTGATTAGCACATCCTCAACAATACCACACGGATGCTTAATAGAACGATCGGCCAATTGCAATGAAATTGTGGTTGGCTTCACCTCTCCCATGCCCAATCTCCTGAAAATAGACAAAGGCATTAAATTAATACTAGCACCAAGATCACATAATGCTTTTCCAAAAGTTAAATCACCAATAGTACAAGGAATAGTAAAACTCCCTGGATCTTTAATTTTTGGAGGCAATTTGTTTTGTAGTATGGCACTACATCCTTTCGTGAGCATCACAGTTTCATGATCTTCTAGCCTCCTTTTGTTTGAAAGGATGTCTTTCATAAACTTTGCATAGCTAGGCATTTGTGCTAATGCATCGGCAAAGGGTATGTTGATGTGAAGTTTCTTGAAGACTTCAAGAAATTTACCAAACTGTGCATCCATCTTGTGCTTTAGGAGTCTTTGAGGAAAAGGAATGGGAGGCACATAAGCTTTCACTGGAGTAGGAACCTTTGTTGAGGTCTCCCCACTTTCCTTTAATGTTGCACCATTTTCATTCGCCTCCTCAACATGCTCATTACCTTTTTCTTTCACCTTGGGTTGTGCCACATGTTGCTTTACCGTGATTTTCGGTAATTGAATTCCACTTCATGTAGTAATGGCTTGCACATTTTCCTTTGGATTGATCTCGGTATTGCTTGGCAAGGCTCCTTGTTGTCTCTCCGTCATCATTTTTGCCAATTGCCCAACTTGAGTCTCAAGATTTTTGATAGAAGCCGCTTGATTTTGGAGAATAGTATTGGTCTTGTTCATGAATTGCATGAGTATCTCCTCAATGGAAGGCTTCTTCTCTTGGGGTGGTGGAGGTTGAACAAAACCGGGAGGCTTTACTTGATTTTGATTGTTGGACCAAGAAAAATTCGGATGATTCCTCCAACCCGGTTTGTATGTGTTGGAGTAAGGATTCCCTTGTGGTCGGTTGAAATTTTGAGCATAATTCACTTGCTCGTTTGAAGTAGAAGCCATTTTGAGCATGGGACATTCCTCAACCTTGTGTGTTGCTCCACATACATCACAAATAGAAATAGGAGGGTAGATTGCTTTTACCGTATGTTGAGAAGACAAATCATCACACTTATTGAATAGAAGGTCCATCTTTGCCGATAAAGCCGCATATGCATCCACTTCATGAATTTCCGCGGCTCTCTTTGGTACCATGCGGTCGGTTGGCCAAGTATAATTGTGACTAGCCATCCTCTCAAAGAGCTCAATTGCCTCATTAGGTGATTTTGTAGTGATAGCTCCATTGGAGGCCGAATCAACCGTCACTCAACTAGATGGATTCATCCCAAGATAGAAATATTGAACTTGCATTTGCTTGGTGAACCCATGATTTGGACATTTCCTCAACATTTCCTTGAATCTTTCCCATGCCTCATAGAAACATTCAGTGTCAAGTTGTCGAAATGTGGAGATATCACTCTTCAATTTAGCCACTTTTGATGGAGGAAAGTATTTTGTAGTGAACTTTTGAGCAAGATCATCCCATGTTGTAACACTTCCAACCGGGTTGGCATCTAACCATTCACGAGCTCCATCTCTAAGGGTATGTGGAAATAACCGCATGTTGATAGCCTCCATGCTAATTCCCGGATAATCAAAGTTACTACACATCTCCAAAAATCGAGATATGTGAGTAAATGGATTCTCCTCGGTCATTCCATAATATTGTAGATGCCCCTTGAAGAGATTTATCACATCCGACTTTAGATGAAAGTCCGGACGTCCAAATGGGGGATATGTGATGCTTCCTCGATTATGAGTGATGAGAGGGACCATGAATTGCCTCATTGGTCTATCATCTTCATCAATAGCGGGATTGGCACCACCTTGATTGTTGTCCCCCATATTGCCTTATATTCTTTGTTATTCAACTTGTTCTCTTTTTTCCCTAATCCTCCTCCTAAAAGTTCGTTCGGGTTCGGGATCAATCGGAAGAATGTCACAAGTCGGACGTTGTTGCATAAACAAGGCAAGGGTACCTAGAAAATGAAAATAAAAAAAAATAAAAAAAAAAAGAAAAAAAAGAAGACAATTCAATTAACAAAAATCAATGCATTTAGTACAAATAAAATCAATCCCCGCCAACAGCGCCAAAAACTTGTTCGCTAAAATCGTATACCGCAAGTGCACGGTTCGCGTTCAAGTAGTAAAGTGGACTAGAGAAGTCCGGGTTATCGTACCCACGAGGATTGATTGATTTGTAACTAAAATTATTGATTTCATTTTAAAAGAAAAGTCAAGTAACATAAAAATATGGTTTGTGGTGAATTACTAACTAAGTGACACAAATAAGAAACATGGCAATATGTAAACTAGTTAACTAAAGCAAATAGATAACAACATGAAACTTAGAATAGAACTAATTAATCTAAACACTTTAATGAAAACATAAACTTGATGATTGAAACAAGTTACATAATATAAAACAAAGTGAATTTAGTTTTCATAACTATATTAATTTCTTCTTTTCAAATCAATTAGTGGTAGTTAATTAATTAACCAAATTACATGGGCAATTTTAAAATCACCTAACTTGTGTAGTAAATTCCAATGACATCTTAAAATAGTAACAAACATTTAAAAGTTACAAAAACCTAAAACAACATTCATAATCATAAACATGTAAACATAAATACCAAAAATCTAAAAACTACTTAAAATGCTTAAATAAAAATAAACTAGTCAAAAATTACAACACAATAACATTAACCCATAATAAACTAACAACAATATTTAACAAACAACATAAACATATGAATAATACTAAAAATAAAGATTAAAAACAAGAGAATAAAAGAAACTTCCCCTTTTTGTAAAGTTTTTGAAGTGAAAACCCAAGAATCCTTCACTTTGAATCAAGTTTCTTCATCAACCATTAATATCTTTAATAACTCAAACCCAAAGCATTAAATGCATAAGAAATAAATAACCTTCTTGATGGAAATATGAGAAAATAACAATAATCGAAAGCCCAACAATAATAAACAACTTAAATGCACAATAACTTTACTAAACATAAAAATATTAACTTAACATTGCATTAAAAGTATGAAAATCAAGATAAAAATTACAAAGAAAAGTTAAAGAGGCAAGAACTTACATGGGTCAACCTAAAAATCTGATTTTTTCTATTTATAATACCCCAAAATCATCCAAAACCCTAAAAAGAAAAAAAAAAGCAAAGATCCGTGAAATTCAGCTTCTGGGCCGAACCGGGTCGGCCGGGTTGACCCGGTCCGACCCAGAAAATAATTTTTTTTTTTTTTTGGTTTTGCAACCACGCGATCGTGCGGTTTAAATTTCGGGGCCAGCTTGGCCTCGGGTCTGTTTCGAGGGTCAAGTCGCGTTCGCGACTTGGTTCGAGCCATGCAATCACGTGGCTCAACTAAATGATGGTTTTGCAGCTAAGTCCATTCCGTAATTGCCATCAAGTCCTCCATCTTTTTATCTCGAGCAATTTAGTCCCCAAAATTTCAGATTTCTTTCAAATATGTCCTTCTAAAATTGCACTTTTGGCTCTTCAACTTTTGAAATCTTTCAATTTGGTCCCTTGGTTAATTGCGTGGCTTGTCCAAAACTTCCCGGAGGTGACAAAATGGTCCCCAAACTTCCAATTTCAGCGTAATTTGCACTTCTTTTGTGGTTTTTGGCCTCAAACTTGGATATTAACCTATTTAAACACAAAATATGCATAAATTAGTAGATATTTGCTTAAGATGTTCCAAAATATGCTAATTTAAATGTATAAAAATGCACTTAACAATCATTGCACTGGATTTTCAAATTCTTACCGAGATACATATTTCAAGGACATTATACTTAAATTCCAGATTCGTCATTTCCATTGCAGAAGTATTCCGAGAGCATGATAGATCTTATAAATAAAGTTAATTTGTCACTAATTACAAATTGTAACTATAATAATAGTTCATATATGGAATTACAGATTTGAGTAGCTTTGATTGTTGTATGTTATGTTATTAGAAGTGATTACTTGAATTACATTTATTTTGTAGCCAAATTCAATTGTAATTACAATTAGTTACAATTGTAACTAGTTGCGTTTTGTAACTAAATACAATTGTTACAATTGTAACTAATTACAATTGTAGCTTATTGTAATTAGTTAGAAAAAGTTACAATTGTAAATTACAAAAAGTTACAATTGTTAATTACAAAAAATAATAAGCTTATTGTAGCTTATTGTAATTAGTTAAAAGTTACAATTGTTAATTACAAAAAATAATAGGCTTATTGTAGCTTATTATAATTAGTTAAAAGTTACAATTATTAATTACAAAAAATAATGAATTACAACTGTAACTAAATACAATTGTAATTAGTTACAAATAAGTTACAATTGTAATTAGTTACAATTGTATCTTATTGTAATTAGTTAGAAAAAGTTACAATTGTAATTAGTTAAAAGGCAAAATTGTAACTAATTACAATTGTAGCTTATTGTAATTAGATAGAAAAAGTTACAATTGTAATTAGTTAAAAGTTACAATTGTTAATTACAAAAAATAATGAATTACAACTGTAACTAAATAAAATTGTAATTAGTTACAAATAAGTTACAATTATAATTAATTACAATTGTATCTTATTATAATTAGTTAGAAAAAGTTACAATTGTAATTAGTTAAAAGGCAAAATTGTAACTAATTACAATTGTAACTTATTGTAATTAGTTACAATAAGTTACAACTGTAACTAATTACAATTGTATTTTATTGTAATTAGTTAGAAAAAGTTACAATTGTAATTTGTTAAAAGTTACAATTGTTAATTACAAAAAATAATGCAGTACAACTGTAACTAAGCAATTAAAACCTCTTGTCCCATATTAGGGGCAACATTGCACTCTGACTTCTTATCCTTCACCCCTTCTTTTAAAATTACAACTTGATTGAATTTCTGTAATTAGTTACAAACTTCATTTTTTATGTGCAGCTATGGATTCACTGAATGTCTTCATACATTATGGTGGATTTTGGGATGAGTTCAATAACTACATAGGCCTAAAGGTAGCAGGGATCCTCCTACACACTACAACTACATACTACAGCATGTTGGATGTTGTTTTCACAAGATTAAATTTGATCCAATGTTGAATAGATTAAGAATACGATATACAGTGGACAAAAACATGGAGCCAATGAGTATTGTCGATGATAGTTCCCTGACTTTCTATTTAGAGCTGAAAAGGAAGGCCAAAGATCTAACAAGTTTTCCATTGTATGTAGAGGTTGAGCAACTTTATGGTGGCACAAACCTTTTACCACCAGTTCCTAATGAGTTAACCACTATACCTACTGACTCTGGAGTTTCATCCATACTTGGCATACACCAAACTGGTGCAATTGAGATCTCAGTAGCAAGAATACCAACACTAGATGAGGTGGCTCTAGAACTTTGTGAAATGATTGAAACCACAAAAATTACCCCTATTGCAGATGATAAAGAGGTGATTACAGATCCAAGAGGCGATGCAATTGAAAAAGGGCAGGTATTCCGCACTAAGATTGTGTTAAAGAAGAGTATTGCCCTATATGCTATAAACAAAAAATTCCAGTTCATAGTGAAAAGATCAGACATAAAGGAGTATGTTCTTAAATGTTTATGTGCTGATTGTGACTAAATGTTTAAGGCATCAAAGTTTTGTAGAACTGACATGTTCAAGATAAGAGATATAAAAGAGGGTCATAAGTGCGGATTGGATGTAATGTTGGGAAATCATAGACAGGCAACAAGTTCAATAATAGGTGATGTAATTAAGCATAAATACACCTCTACAAAGACCATATACAGGCCAGCTGACATTATGCATGATATGTTAAATACATATGGTCTGGATTTGAATTATCAAAAGGCTTGGAAGGCAAAGGAACATGCCTTTTGTTCTATAATGGGGGATCCTGAAAATTCTTATGGGAAGATACCTGCTTATTTAGAAATGTTGAAGGAAAAAAATCCAGGATCTATTGCAAGATTTGAAACCAATGAAAACAATCAGTTTAGGTATCTATATATAGCTTTAGCTGCTTCAATTGATGGCTAGAAATTCTGCAAGCCTATTGTTGTTGTTGATGGTACATTTTTGACAGGGCATTATGGTGGGACTTTATTAACGGCTTGTGGACAAGATGCAAACAATAACATTTATCTACTTGCATTTGGGATTGGAGATTCAGAAAATGATAACTTCTGGGAATGGTTCTTTTTAAGGTTCAAAGAAAAATACGGTGAAAGAGAAGATTTGTGTATAATATCAGATCGATGCCCTAGCATTAGGAATGCAACCCAAAAAGTTTTCCCAAATGCATTTCATAGACTGTGTTCTTATCACTTGTTGAAGAACCTAAAGAAAAAATACTCAAAGAAATCTAAAGAGATAGCAGTACCATTCAACGCTGCAGCAAGAGCATATACAATAGGTGAATTTGAATATCAAATGAAGTAGCTGGACAAAGTTGACAAAGATATCCGACGTTACCTGGTATGTTTGGTTTATTTATGCTACTTTTTACATGTATTTTTTGCAAGTGTAATTAGGTTACAAAACTACAACTACTTAGTTACAATTTGTAATTACAAAGCTGCAAATTGTAATTAGTTACTAATTACAATTGTAATTAGTTAGTTACAATTTTGTAACTACAAAAATTGATTAGTTACAATTGTCACTAAATAGTTACAATTAGTTACAAATTGTAAATTATTTAAAATTATAATTAGGAAATGTTATTTCTCTGAAGATATTGTTGTTACATACACAAGTTTTTGACTTTTTGCATACAATAGCATGAGGAATTTGGTCATGAAAGATGGACAAGGACATATATGGCAAGAAATCGATACTCAACAATGACATCAAACATTGTCGAATCGGTAAATGCAGTAATAAAAACAGCAAAGAAACTAACCATTGAGATATTGTTGGAATTCCTAAGGCGTACATTACAAAATTGGTTTAACAAAAATCATACGAATACTGAGGCAACATTTACTATACTAGCAACCAATCCAGAAAAAGTGTTACGGGAAAACATTTTTGAGTGTTTAAGGATGAAGGTACGGAGTACAATTTTTTGATCAATGTAACAATTTTTTGCCTTAAAAAATGTTATTGATGTGCCAATTTTTTTTCCCAGATTCATTCATCAAGTCAAGCACTATTTGAAGTTATTGATGGCGTGACATCCTACACAGCACATATCCAAGACATGACATGCACCTGTTTGCGGTTCCAGGTTGATGGACTGCCATGTTTCCATGCACTAGCAGTGATAGGGAAACGAGGGCTTGATGCATACAATTATTGTTCAAGCTACCATACAAGAGAGTTCTACGTATCAGCATATAAAGGGGACATTTTTCCGCTTGGAGACAAGTCACAATGGATATTTCCTGAATACGTAACATCACTAGTTGTACTTCCTCCCTCTACAAGAAGACCACCGGGAAGGCCTAAAGAAACAAGATATAAATCGGTGGCAGAAGGGTATAATGCAACGAGGTGTAGCAGGTGTGATGAATATTCACATAATAAAAGAACATGCAAAGAACCAATCCCATTGAAGACAAAAAAGAATAAGAACTGTGGGGTCCTGAAATTGTAGCCAGATTAACCGTTACTCTCTTTTTATATTACTTGATTGATACTATTTGTTCCTTACATTAGAAAGCTTGACATTACACTATTCATTATATCAGATTGTGTCGAAAAATATAGAATATATACTATATTTGACTCTCTTTATATTTGTCAGTTTGTTGATTGATTACAATTCAATATGGTTATATTTGTCAGTTTGTTGATTGATTACAATTTTGTTAATTGATTACAAGTTGCCAGTTTGTACCTAATTATTTGTAACTATTTACAATTTGTAATTAATTAAATGATTACAAGTTGCCAGTTTGTAGCTAATTATACATTAAATTTAATAAAAAATGTAACTCATTTAGGTAATTTGTAACTAATCACATACTGTAATTAGATAGTACATTTTTTTTTAACTATTTACAATTTGTAATTAATTACAAATCAGTAAATTGTTTACAAATTGCCAGTTTGTACCTAATTATATATTGAATTTTATCAAATATAACTTGTAACTTAATCACATACTATAAAATAGACCTAAGGATCAAATTAAAAAAGAACAAAAGTAGATTAAAGCAAAATCTACCACCAGTCTCTATCATTAGCTACTGCTTGACAAATCGTTCATGTTCAATATTTACATATCTACTACGTTTCTGACGTTACACAATGTTAACCCAACATTAAAAAAAGGTCAGATGGATCCATACAGCTGCTTTACAAACCTACATTAGTTTCTAGTTTCTTCACAAAAAGAATCAACAAACGATCATTTTCTGCACATCTTTACAAAAAAACTTTGAACACAATTATTATGCATCTTCCATCTTCTTAGGCTTCTTGCGACCCTGTTTTTGTGGCACATCTTCACTGCACTTTGCATATTTGAACAATTGTACTGCCAATTGGTGTCTTGCCTCTTCTGCGTCAAACTCTTAAATTTTCTTTCCATTAATTATAAACTCTGCAAACATGATAATAAAGATACCACAGTCATGTCTATGTGTTAAAAAAAAAAAAAAAAGTCAGCCACATATTGTAACTATAATGATAGTTCATATATAAAATTACAAATTGTAACTATAATGATAGTTCATATATGGAATTACAGATTTGTAACTAGTTACAAATTGATTTGTAATTGCATTTGAGTAGCTTTGATTGTTGTATGTTATTAGAAGTGATTACTTGAATTACATTTATTTTGTAACTAATTTCAATTGTAATTACAATTAGTTACAAATAAGTTACAATTGTAATTAGTTACAAAAAGTTACAATTGTAATTAGTTACAATGAGTTACAATTGTTACAATAAGTTACAATTGTAACTAATTACAATTGTAGCTTATTTTTAGTTAGAAAAAGTTACAACTGTAACTAATTACAATTGTAACTTATTGTAATTAATTACATATTTCCATTTGGTGCATTAAAAAAAATTAAGTCAGATACAAACCCATTATCTTGTTGTGGGAGTCCACCAACAATATTCACTTGTAGAGGGTCTATGTGTTCTTTGCCATCAACAATTTCTGGTCTCCAAATGTCAATACTAATCATTATGTGAGGAAGCATTTCAGCAAACGGCAGAACATCCCTTGTCAAAATGTCCCCCTTAAATGAGCTATCCAATGAGTTGTATACATTCAGACACTTCTTTGAGATGTCAAACTCTCCAAGAATCCAATGTGCATGATCCTTCATGCACAATGGAATTAACACAATATCAACTTCAATCCAGCTGGTTCCATCCAATAGTTGCTCACCAAATGCATAAAAGATAAGGGAATCCTGGTCCGCGAGTTTGGAGTGATCTTTAGACCATTCAGGGTAAATTCCTCTAATGCACGAAGCAAAGCAACAGTCAGTAGTTGTTATCCTATTCTTCATATTTTTCCCAAACTTTGCCATTTTTCGCAGGTGATAAAAGCATTCATCAATGTGCTGCACAAAAATGACAAAACACAATAAAAAAACAACTCAAATACCCTTCAACTCATACTTATCAACAAATAAAAGTAATTTACAAATTGTACCGTGCAAGCCAGTGAGTTCTCCTTCTCACGCAACTCATACTAACAATATTTTGAATTGATGTCCATCACACCAAGCTTTAGAGGAGGTTTAATGTCGGGATTTGGGAACTTTTTCTTCCTACAAAAATTACACATTTTTCTTAAATGTAATCAGCATACAAAGTGTAATCAGCTACAATTGAAATTAGTAAGTTAGAATTGTAACCAATTGTAACTAACAATAGTATTTATTTTAGATAATGTAACTAGTTACAAATGACAATTGTAATTGTTCTAACCTGTTATTTTTCTTATATCCAATATTAAACCATTTGTCAAATGCAACAACATCTTCCTCATTTGGCTGATTTAAACCAAATTGAAAAGCACATTTTGCTTCTTTGTTCAAGGGACTTCCCTCTTCTTGTGGGGTAGACAGATTACCTGTAAAAGGGGATTGCAAGAGTCTGGATTTTATTAGTTTCCTTCTCACTGGGATGTCTACAGATTCAGGGGTAAATTCAATCACTTCATCGTGGCCCTGAAAAACATTATAAAAGTATAAATTTCAGCTAATGAATTGTTAAAAACTAATTATAGCCGACTGATAAATTTACATACATGATCAGGTAAAGAAGGGTTAGAAACTTCAGTTGAAATAACTCTAGGAACCAGCTGATTGTCCTCATCAGCCTACAAATGAGGGAGAAATAAAATCAATAAAAAGAAAAAAAAACTCATTACATTGTTATAATTAAAATAATGCAACGCATTTATTTATTTGTAATCAAAACATAAAAAAAAAACTACATACCAACTTTTTCTCTATAAAAAGCTTCTCACTTTTCTCCAGCTCTTTCAACACTTCTTCTGTAAAAAACAAATCGTAATCATCCGGATCACCACCACGAACATATGCCCTTAAACTACTAATGTCAATATTAATATTACGAGAAGGCTTCTCACCATCTAAACTAGGATTTTCTCTCTCTCTCCCTTGACACCCTCAAATGTGAGTCCTTTTCACGATCTTTTGTATCAACATTTTTCACAAAACACAGTAAAAAAAACAAAAAATTACTCAATAAGATAACAGATACTGAGAAACTACAACTTAAATTAGTTAGTTACAATTGTTCTTAATTGCAATCGTACAATTGCAAATAAGATATATTTGTAATTAGATACAATAAAATACGCAATTAAATAATAGTTACCTCAGGTCCCAATTTATTTTGTTCAGCATCATGAGCAGACTCCTCTAAACTACTAATACCAAGATTGAAGTTGGCTGAAGGAATATCATCATCTAAAACATGATTTTCTAGCTCAGGCTGCAACACCCTTGAAGGTGGTTCCTTTCCAGGATCCTTTACATCAACATTCTTCGATAAAAAAACAGTAAAAAGTAAATATTAATCAATTTAACTACAATTCAAATTATTTAGTTAGATTGTAACTAAATTGTAACTAATTACAATTAGTTACAGTAGTATTTATTTTCATAATTGTAGACAGTTATAGTTGTAATTAGTTACAATACAGTATGCAGTTTAATGACAGTTACCTCAGGTCCCAATTTATTTGGTTCAGTGTCATGAACAGACTCCTCTAAACTACTAATGCCAATATTGAAATTAGGTGAAGGAATATCATCATCTAAAACACGATTTCCTAGCTCAGGCTCCAACACCCTTGAAGGTGAGTCCTTTTCTGGATCCTTTCCATCAACATTCTTTGAAAAAAAAAAAGTAAAAAAATAAATTTTAATCAATTTAACTACAATTGAAATTATTAATTTAAATTGTAACTAATTGTAATTACAATTAAAATTAGTTACAATTAGTCACAGTATTATTTATTTCAAAAATTGTAACTAGTTGCGTTTTGTAACTAAATACAATTGTAATTAGTTAAAAATAAGTTACAATTGTAACTAATTACAATTGTAACTTATTGTAACTAGTTACAATAAGCTACAATTGTAACTTATTGTAATTAGTTAGAAAAAGTTACAATTGTAATTAGTTAAAAGTTACAATTGTTAATTACTAAAAAATAATGAATTACAACTGTAACTAAACAATTAAAACCTCTTGTCACAGATTAGGGGCAGCATTGCACTCTGACTTCTTATCCTTCACCCCTTCTTTAAAAATATCCAGAAAATCAGAAATTATTGTTTTGAATTCAGTTGTCAAGTTACAAATTTCAGACTTCATTATTGTCATACTACTAACTAGCTCCTTTTGCCTATCTTCGATAGCAACCAACCGGTCACTACGTTCACATTCCAATCTCTGAACCTTTAATTCAATATACTCTAACCATTTCCTTAGTTCCTCCATCAATTGTGCATCATCCCCCCGTAACATAACAAACACACGTCATATAAGCCCGTGCCTAAATGTGATATATGTTTAGATTATTAGTATTCAGAAAAATAAAAATAATAAACCTTATTTCTTTCATCAGGAGAACCTGATGGCTGTGCACCCTTCCCAGGATCCATGTTTGGTAATTGTGACTGCTCACCAATCGTGTTCTCATTTGCAACATTCGCCTCTGGTGTGAACTCAACTGTGCATTGTACACCTTCTTCAAAATCCAATGACAAGTGAGGCTTTGGAAACAACCCCTCACAGTATCTTTGGGCCAACTCCAGGTTATTAGGTTAAAAAATTTTCACCTCCAGCTGCAATTCATTAAAGAAAATTTATGAGTCAATCACATTACAAATTATAATAAAAATAAAATATATTGCCAAAAATGTTATCAACTCACTATCTCCAAAAAAATTGTCAGCAAAGGTAGTAGCAGTCACATGTGCTGAAGATGACCAGCTGACAATCCTTGGGAACGATTTATCAATCTTCTTACAAATATTAAGCCCCAGGCATGGAATTGCTTCCTATATCCATACTTGAAAGGCAAGTATGAAACCATTGAGCATGTAACTAATGGACGGCTCCCTGCCCAAAGCAACATTCTCAGCAGATTTCTTCATTACAGTCTTCAGAGATTTCAGGGTTACTTTGAACAAATCCTTGCCCCAAGGAATTACATCCCTCTCTGCTGAATCAACCATTCTCATAATAACATCATCAAAAACCTTGCGGGACTTGCTCGTGTGAAAAAATGAAGATATCAGATACAAAATGGCAAAAAACACCCTATCTTCATCAGAGATAATATTTTCAGAAAATCGAAATCTGTATTCAATATCCTCTTTGTCCACACTATCCAACTCTTCAAAGTAAGCTTCCCTAATTCTACAAATACCAGACATGTACTTTGACTTGTCAATCCCCCCCGAGCATCTCAACCGGGAAATTAAACAAAATTCCTCTACCCCAAACTTCACTCTTTTTCTCCCAATGTCAAACCACATTTCTTCACTATTTTTTTGCTTAACTTCCCTAAGCAACACAACATGAATAAGATGGGGTTGCAGAATGATATCCAAATATCCAAATATCTTCCAAAACATGTGCACTGAAATAAATTTTTCTGTACATTGTTTAATCTAGCATTTAAATTTCTAGATCTAAACCAGTGTTCTGGTTGCAATATAAAGTCCCAATCCTATACGTGTGATAAATTACAATTAATAAATTCTTGCATAAAAAAAAAACAGTAGTCTCTGTAATTTCAAAATGTAACTAATTATAATTTGTAACTAGGTTACAAAACTACATATGACTGCGTATGTAATTAGGTTACAATTAATAAATTCTTGTTTATAAAAAAAATAGTAGTCTCTGTAATTTCAAAGTGTAACTAATTACAATTTGTAACTAGGTTACAAAACTACATATGACTGCATATGTAATTACGTTACAATTTTTTTGCAACTGTAATTAAGTTATAAAACTACAACTACTTAGTTACAATTTCTTTACTTCTACGCATTAAAGTTAAAAATGAGTTTACCGCCGTCATATTCTCTGATTTCATGGACACATTTCCACCAGGCCTCTTCTTCGCAACATTCGATTTTGAAGAACTTATGTCAACGACCTTGGCATCTACTCTACGCCTCTTCTTTGAAGCCGTGCTTTTGGACGACGATAACTCGACAACATCTCTAGATGTTTTTTCCGGAGTCAAGCGAGTATTGTCCATAGGAAGAAGATTAGAGAAATAAAGGCGTGTTCGGTGAATTTAGGAATGAAAGACGACTGGGCTGCTTATTATGGATACAGGAACAGAGATATGGCGGTTACCGGAGCACGCACGACCGGAATGAAAGTGCACGAACAGGGCATGGGAGAGCAACGGTTGAAGACGCACGAAGGGAGAAAGAATGAACTGATTAGGGTTTTGACTTTTTGGTTTTATATACTAATTATCCATACCTGATTTTGTAAAATATTTTAAAACTAACTGATTTTAAAAAATTAAGAATAAAAAGCATTATGGGCCGTAATTAGCCCATTGGGATTAGAAGAATCCAACTCCCACTTGAACCAAACAACCTAGAAACCCACAACCCAACTCTACCAAAGTCGCGATGTGTTCGTACTTGAACTTCTCCAAAATGGTTTGAGCAGCCAATGGAGTAAATCATGTGATTAAGGTGTTGGTCGTGGCGATCGGCAAGGTGACGGGTCATTGGGGCCCGAGAGACGGCCGAGAGAGGAATCGAGGGTGACGGCGGGAGAGGCTGAGGAACTCGATCTGTGAGGTATGGGTAGGTTTTAATTTTTTTAAAGTTTTATGTCAATTGCAATTTAGTAACCCAACTTTAGATATTTGAACATTAGCCCCAAAAAAAAGTTATTGCAACGTTTTAAAAACGTTGCAATAACCTAAGGTTTTTGCAATGTTTTTAAAACGTTGCATCTTTTGCATTTTTTGCAACACTCCCCTAAACGTTGTGCAACGTTCAATAAATGTTGCAAATGAATCCCTTTTACAGCATTCACTTGCTAATTGATGCTAAAGCTCAATTATTAGCACCAATTGCAACATTCACTCATCAAAATGTTGTGAATGATCCTTTTAGCAATACTCAACTATTGAATGTTGTCGTTTAAGTGTTGCAAATAACCATTTTTTGTTGTAGTGATTGAGTAAATGAAAACACTTGATTCTCATTAAAACAAACACAAATCTATTGACTTTTAAATTATCTTTCTATTTTATAGCATCAATTTCGATCACCTACTCTCGGTGGACAAGTTAATTTTAATGTGTCCACTATGATTATGATGATGACACATTTCTAGAAATTTTAAAACATTGGACAAGTGTCTACATCGTAACCACGATGCGCACATTAACTCCTGTCCACCGTGAGTAGGTGATCGTTTCCATTTATTGCATATATTTTATTTTAGCAACCATGTCCCATCTCTTGAAAATTCATTATAAGACGGAAGATGGGCCTGTCCCACCTCGTTGGTATCCCGTGCCCAAGCCCATGCAGAATCACGGACCAGACATTTGGCGCGGACCATTATTTTTCATTTGTATTTTGAATAAAAACGTACCCACTACAACTCTCTCGACTCATTTCTGGTACTGTTTAATTAATATATGAACAGGAATCTCTGTGATAGCACAATTTAAGGGACGACAATGAAAGTGGCTGTGCATTCATTCCGAGCTTTCATTATCTCAATTTTTCTCCTATCCCTACTCTCCTTCAGGTCCCATTTCATTTATTTATTTCTCCACTCAAAAACCCATTCAATTTTCTTTCTGAATTTCCTGTTGTAGATTTTAAATTGTATATTTTGTACATGTTTATACTCATTGATCTCGTGTTTATTGGGTTTTACTGTGTTGCAGGGATTTATTGGATGTGGGTTTATAATTTATAATTGATTTTGAGATATAGATTGATATATAGTGATTTTGTTGTGGAGTGAGAACTGTGAAAATGCTAACATGCATAGCGCGATCGAAACAACCCAGTGATGAATCTATTGATGCCATTCCTAATAAACAAGCCATCAAAACACTAACGTCGCAGGTAATAATTTCTGTAGATTTCAATTGAGGGTTTGATAGATTTTTTTTTTTTTTTTTTTTTTCAATTTCTTGTTGTTGAATAGATCAAGGATATGGCATTGAAGGCTTCGGGTGCATACCGCCACTGCACGCCGTCATGCACGAGTCAGCCAACTCAGGCGCAGCAACTGAGGAACCGGAGCATAGGGGGCGAGTCGGACTCAGCGGCATCGGATAGATTTCGATGGTCCTACCGGAGGACGGGGAGCTCAAACTCGAGTTCCACTGTTGGAAAGAGGGAGCTGGAGGCAAGGCTGAAGGGGATTTCGAGCGGCGAGGGTACGCCGTCGTCGGCAAGTGGCCGGCGAGTTGACCCGATTGTGTTCGTTGAAGAGGACGAACCGAAAGAGTGGGTGGCTCAGGTGGAACCCGGTGTTTTAATTACCTTTGTGTCCTTGCCACGTGGCGGAAATGACCTTAAGCGCATTCGATTCAGGTACTGTTCGGTAATTTTGCACTACATTGATCAGAAAGTTATTTAAGAGCTTGTTTGAAAATGGTAAAATTTTTACCATAATTTTTCAAAATCAATCTTAACAATCTATTCTTAGTCAAGCCCACCATTTTTTACTTTTCAAACATTTTAAAACCATACATTCACAAAAAAAATAAAATAAAAATTACAAAAATCAAAACTTTTCATATTATCAAACGGAGTAAAATAATTAAATCAAATGCTCAAATATTTTTTTTAAAAATTAATCGTAATTATGTGAGTGGAGATTTTAATTTGACATAATTAATTATGTGGGTCCACCATTGACAAAATTTGGTGTATGGCCCCATATGGAGGTTTAACTACCCTACACTAAGTTTGCACGCTTAAATTATACTCATTCCATTAATTTATAGTCTTTCTTTTTTTCTTTTGTTTCAATTATATATGTTTATTTCTTTATTAAGAGTATTTATTTTGTTTGTTTACTAATGTACCTTTATTTATTATTTTCAATAATAATAGTTTTAATACTTAAATAAGGGTAAGTTGAGATTTTTTTTTACAAAAATTACATTCTTAACAACATTAAATATATTTTCTTAATCTGTGTGAAAATTCAAACGACCTTATATAAATGAGGTGGAAGGAGTAATATAGTCCTTCTTCAGTAAATGTTTACAATACATATTTATAAACATTTCAATTTCCTTTTAACTAATAAAAAATAATGCTGACCGTTAGCCAAACAGAGGCTTAGTCACAATGTGCTATCCACACATTTTTTACATGAATTATGATACATGAAAACACTTTGGAATAACAAAACTCCATGTGATAGTGGTGTTCACCTTATTATTTAAAAGTATTGTTTATTTAGCATTTTTGTGTTTTTTACATAATTAATTAAGTTTGTTTTCGTAAATTGGATAGTACGAGATAGAATTACAGAACATTGACAAGTTAAATTTGCAAATTTCAAATTTTTTTTCATGAACAGCATCCAGTGAGTTATGCGTCTTTTCATGATAATTTATGAAATCTGAGAATCATTTCAACAAAAATAATAATTCATTGTCTTTGTGGATGTCTGTGTCGGGTGGGTTTGTAGGTAGAAGGCAATATCGTTAGAGCATCTCCAATCAAGGTGTGAATTGCACCAAAAATTGTGGCACATCATCCCAAAATACTTACATGGCAAGTAAAAATGTGGAGTGAAAGTGTGCTAGGCATCCTTCATTCGGTGTGTTCGGCAAAGTTGTTTTTTTGGTTTATAAACAAGTTTTTTTTACATAATTTTTCAAACTACTTTTAAACCATACATTTTCTCTCCGTTTCTATAGCTATTGAACGGTCTGTGGTTTTTTTTTTTTTTTTTAAAATTAATCTTCGATGAAGGACTTGTCCATTATTAAAATTTTTATAATTTATCTCTTTTTTTTCATAACATCTCCTTTTTACACGTTGTCCACGATTAGGACAAATTGAAGATGCTTCTCTCTCTATACCCATTTTACTTATCACAAGTACTGCAATTCACATTATTGCATTGGAGATGCTCTTAATGGTTGTACGTTTACTGATTGCAGAATTCATACAAAAAAGATTTCTTTGCAATCGTGACATGAAGAAAGTGCTTCTTAAGAGGATTTAATATTTCCGGTTTTAATTTAGTCTCCATTTGTTAAACTTATTTATAAATAAGTTTATAAACAACACACATTCTTTGTTTATAAACAAAAAACTCTTAACAAACAGAGGCAGTTAAGAGTAATAATTATTAAATTTGTTCAAATGGAAAAAGTGAAGAAGATTTTTGGCAGTAATTATTATAGCCAATATTAAAAGGGGCATGAGGAGAAAAATAGGACTGGTTCCTTTTTGAAAATCCAAAAGGCAAAACTCATAAAAAGACTTTAGTGGGTCTGTTTTGATGGTGTTGGGCAACCTTTACAGATTGTTATTATCTTGTCGGGGATTTCTAGTCCTTTCATTTTCAATATTTATTACTAGGTACTACTTCTTTGACTTGTCCATTTGTGAACTGTTCCTTGTCTATTTGTTTGGATAGACATAAAAATAAAAAAAAAGCAACGTCCTTTATCACTCCGAAGCCTAAGTAGTGACAAAATATGCACCCGAGTTTGGTTTCTAAACAAGAAACATAGCTATGGGAGCTTTCATTCCACTGTCTGCTATTTGAAAAAATTTGAGCTAGGCCCCTTAACATTTGAGGATTTGCAGTTTCAGATTTTTAACTGATTTCAACCTATTTAATTATGTGAAGCTGGATTCCTATTGTAAAAAATTGTCAATATGTACGTAAAAATTGCACATGACTTTCACGTGATATAAAGCTGCCTGGATGTTATGTGGTTTGATGGTTTGGTCATCTAGTTTTGAGTCATGTCTTGTGATTTTAATGTTCACATTGAAGGTTCTTATCACGTAGTGATCCAAATTCATAAATTTAAATAGGCCGGATCCAAAATCACACTAATTGAAGGTTTGAAACCGGGATCCAAAATGACACTAATCGAAAGGTTTGGAAGCCTAGCCATAAATTTCCCTTTCCATTTCGTCCCTAGCTCGGTTTCTTGCTCTAAAAATGAAGAATGACTTGATAGAAATGGCCGGATGGGTTTCTAATGTTTACGATGGGGTTTGTCTAATATGAATGGTCATTTTATCGTATCACGGTCAATTTATGAAAATTGTATACGTGTCAAATAGGTTTGAGCTTGTTAATGCGTGATTTAAGTATGTAAATTCCGTCGACTACTAAGAAAGAAATGCAGCACATATGCAATCCATGACAATGGACTTATATTTTTGTTCCTACTTTATGATAATAAACACTTGCATTTCTACATGATTACCACTAATCAGTATAGTTTAAGGTTTAATATCCTGGATGTCACTCCTCTTAATGGACAGTGACTCGGTATGTATTCATATGAAAAGTTTTTAATAATTTTCTTGGTTGCTTGCTAGCTTGTCATAACTCATTATTTTGTGGGAGGATTCTCTTTCCGTCAAAGGAAAGTCAATTGTAATTTTACATGTAAAGAAGGCCAATCTTTGATTTTGAGTATCCAGAATATTAAAGAAATCTTGTGTAGGGCCAATTTAATTAGTGGTTGCCAAATAAATGATAATTTAACATGATAGTTTTATTACTTGGTGTAATGGATTTATGCTTTGACCACCAAACTTCTTTAATTATTATTATTATTATTATTATTTCTAGCCACCGTTCGGTAACTTGTGTTTTTTTGTTTATAAATTATATAATTTTTCAAACCACTTTTTAACCATACACAATTTTTTTCTCCAATTTTCAACCACCGCTTTTTACCTCAAAATCATAAATAAACCAGTTTATAAATCAAACAGTGTTACCAAACGGAGATACATGACTACCAACTTTTTGCATCAAGCATTCAAGACTTGCAGGTATTTTTTCCTAATGCTTAAAAAAAAAAAAAAAAAAAAAAAAAAAAAAATCCTAAATGTATTCTTTAAGCTGGTTGAGCTTAGACGTTTAAGGTTGGTTTTGGATGTTGGAAATTCTATATAAATAGTTCGAGATGTGGACACTACTAACATTTGATCTATTTCTGGATTACTATTCTTTAATGAATTTAGAATTAGAATTAGAAACCATAAGAATTGGTTACTTTGAAGAGTAATGAGCTTGAAAAATCGCGTTGCTTTCTAAGATTTGTTTGGAAGTTTCAAGAGACGCAAACTCTTCAGAATTACGATTAAATGTTTGACAGATTAGTAATGTAGATTAAACTTTACAATCTTTGTGTCTCTTTTGCTTAGTTTCTTTACATTACTTGCTATGCATAATGCACTTTCTTCAATCATTTTTTATTTTATAGATAGATTTAAAATATTTAAGTAGTTTTTTTATAGATAGATTGAAAATATTTAAGTAGTTTTCTGATTGATGTTGATCTTATTTCTCCAGCCGAGAAATATTCAACAAATGGCAAGCTCAAGGTTGGTGGGCCGAGAATAGTGAGAAAGTGACGGAACTTTACAATGTCCAAAGACTAAACCGCCAAGCTTTCGCGCTCCCGACAACTCCAAGATCCGAAGATGATAACAGTTCAAAGATTGAATCTGCTGAAGCCAGTCCAGTAACACCACCACTGGGCAGAGAAAGACTCCCGCATGCTTTACACCGACCAACTGGGATGGCATTCTCGCCTTCGGATTCACTCGATCAGCAATCGATGCATTCTCGCTATAACTATGATTCTTTTGGCGTTGCCTCAACTCCGAAACTCTCGAGCATTAGTGGTGCTAAAACAGAAATATCCTCAATGGATGCATCCATGACTAGTTCCTCTAAGGATGCCGATCGCTCTGGAGAGATATCGATAAGCAATGCCAGTGATCTCGAAACTGAATGGGTTGAACAGGATGAGCCCGGGGTCTATATTACCATCAGGGCATTGCCAGATGGTAGAAGAGAACTCAGACGTGTTAGATTCAGGTTAGTTCTTACTTCCTGCATATTAAGTAGTACAAGTACAAAGCATTTATGGGCATCAATTATGGTACCCACCACTGCCCATATGCCCAATGTGGGCACTATATCACTTTCCTTAAGCAGCATCTTTAATCATTATGTCGAGCCTAATCATGCTAGACGCTTGTTTAGTATTCCATATTTGTATCAAGTCGCTTTAATATTCGTGCAATATATAGGATCGTTTAGGTTCGTGTTCTAAGAGAGACACACTTCATACAGAAAACTAGAAAACCTGGAGAAGCTAATGGACGTAGCTTTCACATTGAAAGTTGCTCTCGTAAATAGGGTTCAGGACTTGATCGATACACTATTCTTACTTGATTTTATTTGGAAATGCAGCCGAGAGAAATTTGGGGAGATGCATGCTAGACTGTGGTGGGAAGAGAATAGAGCCCGGATACATAAACAATACTTGTGATCGGATCAAACACCGGATCCTGACGTGCAGGAAGTTGCTGATGGAGGTGATGATGCCTAATAGACACCAATTATATGTATGTAAGTGATGCATCTGATTATACACGAGGAGTGTCGGTTTTGCGACTTCTCAAAACAACCTTATGGATTGTGGGGATGATTTCTTTTCTTTCTCAGTTCGTTACATGAAATTGTGGTAAACTAAGAGCTTTTCATAACGTATATGGAGTCCACTTGCACACAGTTTGAAGCTCAGAAAACACTGAGGTTGAATATGGAAATATAAAAATGTCTTTTTTGTTCATTCTTTCAAGCTAAACATGTTGAAGGTCATATTTATTTTGCAATGAATGGTACACTAAGTTTTCCTTTCATTGAAGTTTCTAATTTTTCCCTCAAAAGTATGCGTCATTAAGGATAGCCTATTTGGACATGTACTTAGAAGAAAGGAAGTCGTTTAGATGAAAAAATGTATGGGATTGTTAGCCCGGCATCCTTACCTCATAATTGTTGTGACCTTGGTTCGAGTGTGATTATTGTGCAAGTAAAGAACAAAACATAAATCATAAACAACATACTTGAAATTGGAAACAAGAAAATTGAAAGCGAAACAAAAAGAAAGACCGAGATGAGAGTTCGACTCTCTTTTCTTAAGATGTAATTGTTTCTCTCCGGTGCTAACGGTCTTATAGCAAATGTTTCTCAAGATACAACGATCAACTTCTCTCGATAGTAGCATTACAAACATAAAGGAACATCGAAGAGGAATTGTTTTGTACTCTCTAAAAAGGAAAATGACATCGAACTGTCATGATTGCTCTGTCTCAGAAGACACTTGTTGATCGCTCGAGTGTTTTTAATAGAACAAAACACTTGAATTTCACTCGACACGGTGTGTGTGTGTAGGCTTTAGACTAAATCCAATAGGATTTAAGTCCTCCTTCCAGACACTATTACTCCTTGGGGCCCAAACTCAAGTGTCCAAGTTGAAGATAATAAACAAGTCAATTTTTTCTTCTTTTTTCTATGTGGGAACAAAGTTAAATTTAGTCCACTTTTTTCAAAACAAGCATATTTTAAACTCACCACTTTAATTATTAATTTCTCATTTATTTGGAAATGATTTTAAGAATCCAAATATAATACGTTTATCTACTCATGGAGTAGAGTACGATTGACTCCTCATCTATGCAAAACGAATATTGGGACCAACCCGAATATTTGGTCAAAATTGACCCACTACAACACATTTTCAACAATAATTGGGTGTGAAAGGCCTTTACTTACACCTCTCCATTCTACAAATAAGTTCCTCTTCTTTATGTTTCTTATACTCGTTCTTTCTATTATTGAGTGTAGAATTATAATTCTAAAAGAAAATCAAATACCTAATCAATGAGGGATTTAGTCAAACAATTAGATATTCAAAATTCCTAGATGGCATATTGAAATATAATAGCATCAAGGAGTAAAATTCTGCTTCAATATTCTTATATGAAAGAATTAAAAGAAACTAAAAATCTAGAAAATGAAGAAAGTGGAACTAGCAAAGTGAAAAAAAAAAAAAAAAAAAAAAAAGAAATCGTGCGTTTCTTGAATTAGATGGAAATGTAATAATTATTATTGAAACTCTTGTAAATTTATTCATCAAAACGAAAATATTATTACTAGAACCTATAAACATGACTCTGATATCAATTCAGTAAATCAAATGACTCAATTTAATTTGATCCTAAGCATAATATTAATTTGTTGTCACCTATTTAATAAGTTGTTATTAAAAATGAGTCTTGCATTATTAATATATTAAGCAACAACATGTTGGTCACCACTCTTTTCAAATTATTTTCAACATTCATTATATTATATAGTTACAAATTAATTAGTCAATCATAGAAATTATCAATATTATTAAATCCTGATCAAAATTATTTTCAACATTCATTATATTATATAGTTACAAATTAATTAGTAATCATAGAAATTATCAATATTATTAAATCCTGATCAGACCATCCGACCGATGAACCCGAACCAAAAATCAAGTTACAAAATGTATAAAACCCGAATTCAAGAAACCCAACAAAAAATCAGTCAAACCCATCGATTAATCGACCCGTCAGGGACCAAGTTTAGTAGGTACGACGGGTCAAAAATATTAGGGTTAAGTACACAAATACAAATCTTGAAGGGGCTTAATTTTTTATATCAGGCATTCTGAAAATTATTTTAAGAATGTAAAACATATTACCAAAATCAGATAATCAGGAAAATCATATTGACTGTTTGTAATTAATTACAATTGTAACTTAATTTCAAATTTGTGATCAATTACAAATGTAACTAACTAATTATTTACAATTAAGTTGCAATTCATAAAACATGACATATTTTCTTGTTAAAAATAATTGAATTAGTTACATTTACCTTAATTACAACTTAATTACATTTGGTTATTAGTTACAATTTAAAATTAATTACAATAGTAATTTTATTTCAATTTTGCTATTAAATACAATTGTAACCACCACCACCACCACCACCACCACCTAAAACAATCACCACTAGCTACCACCGATAACCACCATCGAAAATAAAATTGTAACTTTATTTCAAATTTGTAATTAGTTACAATTGCAATTTTAACTACAACTGCAATTAATCAAATTTTGTAGGCAAATCATATTGACTGTCTGTAATTAATTACAATTGTACCTTAATTTAAATTTTGTGATCAATTACAAGTGTAACTAACTAATTAATTGCAATTAAGTTGCAATTCATAAAACATGACATATTTTCTTGTTAAAAATAATGAAATTAGTTACATTTACCTTAATTACAACTTAATTACATTTGTTCATCAGTTACAATTTAAATTAATTACAATTGTAATTTTATTTCAATTTTGCTATTAAATACAATTATAACCACCACCACCACCTAAAAAAATCACCACCAACTACCACCAATAATCACTGTCAAAAATACAATTGTAACTTGATTTCAAATTTGTAATTAGTTACAATTGTAATTTTAACTACAACTGTAATTAATCAGATTTTGTAATTAATTACAATTGTAATTTTCTTTTAATGTTTCGATTAATTACAATTGTAACTAATAAAATTGTAAAACATGATAGATCTTTTTGTTGAAATTAATTGAATTATTTACAAGATTTAATTAGTTAAACTCACCTTAATTACAACTGCAATTATAACTTAATTAAATTTTGTTATCAGTTTATAATTAATTACAATTGTAACTTTATTTCAATTTTGTAATTAATTGCAATTGTAACTTATGAATTAGTAAAATATTAGTGTAATTTGTAATTAGCCACCACTACAACCACCGTTGAAAATAAAATTGTAATTTTATTTTAATTTTGTAATTAATTACAATTATAAATTTATGTCAATTTGTAATTAGTTACAATTGAAATTTTAATTACAATTTTAACCAATCACCACCACCACCACCACCACCACCTCCAACAATAATCATCTAAAATCATCACCACTAACCATCACTACTAATATTCAACCACGGTAAGCCCTGCAGTTCTAGAACTACCTCACAAAAGATTCCCTTTCCCTTCATAGATTGTTCAAATATCCATTACTACTCAATAATTAGTGGCCCCCACAGTAGGAAGTCCTAATTTTTGAACCAATTCCAGCGTGATGGAACTGTGGGTCGCCCTGTGGTATCCATCATTCCCTGTATAACTAGACTATATATATATATATATATATATATATATATATATATATATATATATATATATATATATATATATGCAGAGAAGCACTGTCCAAGCCAGATTGTAGAAGAAGAAAATCGTGAGGCTAGAGGTAGAGAAGCACCGTCCAAAAAGGGCTAAGACTGAAGGCAGAAGCCAAACCAAGAAATTGACACAAACTCGGTGGAAGAGAGAGGAGATGAACGAAGCTCCACTAAAACAAGTCTAAAACCATCGGGAAACCATATTTGATGAGCTCTCCATTCCTGTACTTGTCAAGGCCCATAAATATCGTTAAGTCTCCGGCTTTAGGTCGAACCTTGAAGTAGAAAACCATTGCTTCAATTTCTCTCGAGTGTTTCGAAAGTTTTTCCCAAACTTTTGATTTATAATTACCTGATTTAATAAAATAGTTTCTAATAACCTGATTATAAAAATTTTAAATCTGAAAGTATGAAGGGTTAAGTACAAAATTACACATATTTAGGTATGAAAATTTTTGTAATCAAGTGATTTGTAACTAATTACAGAAGTATCAAAATAATTTTCAAAATCAGTTTTATTTATTTTTTAATCAAAATCACGTTTTGTAATTAATTACAACTATAACTTTATTTCAATTTTGTAATTAATTACAATTGTAACTTATGAATTAGTAAAAATTAGTGTAATTCGTAATTTATAATTAATTACATTAATATAATTTGTAATCAACCACCGCGAAAACCACCGTTGTTGGACCACCGTCGCAAAATACAATAGTAACTTAATTCAGTTTTGTAATTAATTACAATTGTAGCTTTATTTTAATTTGTAATTAGTTACAATTGTAATTTTAATTAAAATTGTAATTAATTACCACCACCGATCACTGCCTAATTTGTAACCAATCACCACCACCGCCACGGCCACCGCCTCCTCCACCACCACTACCTGATTTCAGTTTTGCAATTAATTACAATTGTAACTTTATTTCAATTGTAATCAGTTAAAATTGTAATTAATTACCACCACCGATCACCACCAACAAAACATAGCACCCAAACACAGCCCTCCACCGTTTCACCACCACCCTCACAATATGCATCAACACCAACATAAATCTATCAGTAACAACACCACCACTATACCACATCACTCAAACATTGTTCGAGCAACATCGCACCACAAATACCATCTCCTAACATCCACACAATACCATCATAGCACAGCACTACCAGTGCATACTCAATAATACAGATCGGTGCCAATCATTGCAGATCGACACTGTGCTGTATCAACAGCGTGTTTGGCCAATTCTCCGGCAGAGAGCTAGCTTCTTTTGGGAGTTTTTTGTCGGCCTTGGGCTTCTTCTCTGTGGGTGCCTTTTCTGCCAACGGGGCCTTCTCGAAAGCGGGCTTCTTCTACGTGGGTGCCTTTTCTGTCACCGGGGTCTTCTCGAAAGCAGGCTTCTTCTCAGTAGCGGGCTTCTTCTACGTGGGTGCCTTTTCTGTCACCGGGGTCTTCTCGAAAGCAGGCTTTTTATCAACTTTTGGTTCCATGGAAAGCTTCTTCTTCGCTGGCTTCTTCTCAACTTTTGGTGCCATGGAAAGAGTGAAACAAAATTGGGATGTTAACGGATTTGGATGAAGTTTAGAATTTGAAGAGTTTTGTTTTAGAAGATAGATGAGAGTGGTTAGAGAAAGGGAAAAACGATTAAGGTTTGAGTTTTGTTTCAACTGATTTAATAAAATAGTTTTTAGATACCTGATTTTAAAAATTTTAAATCTAAAGGTGATTTTAAAAATTTTAAATCTAAAGGTATTATTTGGTGTAATTACCCCAAAATATTAATTTTCTAATATTAAACTTGTTATGTGGTGTTGCATAATGCCAGTTGCCACAATGCCACCCATCATTGGAAAAGCCAATACCAAACATCCTATATGTAGGGGTTGATTTCTCTAAAAGTCAATACCAAACATCTTCCTATATATAAGGGTTGATTTCTTTGTCATACCAATTTCCATTCGATGTGGGAATTGGTTTACATTTTGGCACTTTGCAAATATTGCACTGTACCAGCACCTTTCTTTTTTTTTCTTTTTCTTAACAACACCATTTTTGAAAATTGATTTCCTTTCCATTCTTTGTTTTTATTTTCAATCAATTTTTTCTAACTGTTTATACTTTATATTTCATTGTTATTAGTACAATAACTAGTTTTACACCCGTGCGATGCACAGATATATTCCATTGACAAATACAAAATTATAGAAAATGTACAATTGGAAAAAAAAAGCAGTAAAAACTACGAATTAAGAAAGAAAAAATAAAAATCTTGTTCGCCATGTTTAGCATTGTCTGAGTACCAGACATGACATAATTGACGTTACAACTGCAAAAGCTCAATATGCTTTGTGCCAATAGTCATAAATACAGTATGGGAACTGAAAATCACCACCTTCTTCAACATAATAGTTAAGGTGCCTCCAACCATTTATTTTGTGAGCTTTAGTACCTCCTTAAAAAATAAAAAAATGATACATTGCATTGTTGAATTACTTGCCCAAAAATAAATTGAACGTAAGTTAGCCCATCCCTTTTGTATTCCATTCTAAAAACCCTTAAAGATCTGCAAGTCACAATGTTTCGGAATCATATTACTTATATGGAATATTCAGAACAAAAAAAAAAAAAAAAAACTCGATTGTTCGAGGGAACGGCTCCAAGAGCAGTACAAACCTCAGTAATTCGAGATTCAATTTGTTCAACTCACGGTCTATACCTATTCATATAATAGTCCTCCTTAACAACACCTTCCTTGGGCACTGAATGATCAAGAAAATAAGGGTGCCATCTGATCCGCAACATAGAGAAATTCTCACAGTTGCAAAGTGTGAAGTATGATAGACAAGGGAGAAAATGAGTCCATGGAAAAAAGCTGGGAAATACAATAGAATCAGGCTATCACAACTCCATCAAATTTAAATTCCACAAGATTAAAACACATGATTTAACCGTAAAAAAAATAAAAAAACACAGACACACACACACATTATTGACTTTGGCATCTTGGGGCAAGAATCGAAGGCAATTTTTTCCTCGATTTTGGCTTGAATTCCGATGACAGAGATGTCAGCAGTCAACCTTTAGTCCCATGTGGAAGAAGAAGAAGGATTCCGATCGATTTTAATATATAATATTTAAAATGTACAAATATTTATTACAATTTTCATTTTTGTTTTTTTCAATTGGTTAATCAGGACTCTTTTGCACATTTTTGAAAATTTTGAAGTAATGAATGCAATTAATTATTTAATTTTCTTCTTTATTTAAAAGGTTCGGAAGATTTATCATTTCATTGGGAAAGGGGATATAAAAAAGGGGAAGTATTTAGCAAGATTTGAATGATTAGGGACGTTTTACACAATGTGGAGATATATTCCACAAAATAAAATGAACTTGGAATGTAATTTGTGCTAATTACCCTTACAAAGACATTGACAATAAGAAGGGGGAAGAAAAACTGATATCACTTATCAAAGTCTCAGACTATCTGATGAGTTTCGGAGTGGCTCGAAGAGCGTTGACCCGTTGCACGTGCCCGCAGGACCAATAACGAGGCAAAGAGCCAAAAGAATCAAGCAGGCAATGCAAGGATTCATGCAAGCGTGGATGGGTGAGTGTTCGAGTGCAAAGACTTCATTACGTTGCATAACAAAGTGGAAGAGGAACCAAAGTTATTACAATGCATTTGGATCAAGGAACATCAAGAAAATTGTGTAGCAGCTAATTCACGGCCGTAAAGCCTAAAATCACGGCCGTAACGGATTCACAGCCGTAAAGCCAAAATTACGGCCATAACACTACAAAGGCGAAATTAAGCAGAAGGGGATTTACGGCCGTAAACCAAATCCTCACGGCCGTAAATAAAGGTTAGCAGATTTTTATTTTTTTCAGAGGGTTGCTTACGTCCGTAAAAGACATCGTCACGGCCGTAACATATGTTTTTAATTTTTAATCCGTAGCATTCTTACGGTCGTAAACTCATAAGTCACGGCCGTAACTTGGCGTCGTAATTAAGACCTAATTTTGGCGTTTTAGTTTAGGTTGAATTCTAGTTTATTTTTAGTTGTTTTATTTTGTTAACCTATATATATGCCTTTATTCAACATTGTAAGCACAACTATTATTCTTGAGATTAATGGTATTGAAGGTGAGATATTCCCTTAATTTCTTCGTGTTCTCGTCGAACAAATTGAGCTTATCAAAGGATTTGACAACCTTTGTGTCGTTCCCCCTTTGTGGTTCTTATCTCCGCATCGTAACGGGTTTTGGGTTTAATATACCCATAGTTCTTGCGTCGTGAGGTCGGGGTTGCATTGTTACCGTCTACTATCTTGGATTTTAGAGCTTTCCGGCGTTTAATTCGGCGTGTTCTTGGTGATCCCCATATCGGATCACATCATCTGGTATCAGAGTCTGTCTCTAAATTCAATTATTTAGTATTTCAGTTCTTTTTCTTTTATTTCCAGTTATTAATCATTCAAAAAAAAAAAAATTCATTCCAATTCTTGTTTCTTGAAATTCGTCAGAAATTCAAGATTTGCCAATTTTTGTTTCTTGTTCTTGATTATTTTTGTTGAGTAGAAAAAAAAAAATAATCCGAAATTTACAAAAAAAAAAAAAAAATAGAAAAGAAGCGTCGTTGATTTGAACAAGAAATCAAGAAAATAATATTTGGCAAATCTTTCCAACAATTCTTGTTTCCATTAAATTCCTTATTCCATAAAACTTCTTCTTGCAATAAAATTCTTGTTTCCATAATTCCATCTTCAAATTTCCTAATTCCAATTTTTCCATCAACTTTCCTTATTTGCACTTTGGGGTTTATTCCACAAGGACCAAATTCGTGACTAGTTTGGTGGGTTCTTTGAGAACGTGGGAAAAAGGGAATAGAGAGGAAAAAGGCAGAGTGGTGAGATTAATAGAGGGAAAAAAGCCAACTTGAGTGATACACGAGCGATAAAACACGTGATGATCTTTATTTAATTTTTTCTCTTTTCTTTATTACTAACCATGTCACAGAAGGAAGTTTCGTCGACGGAAAGGGATCTTCAAGACTTTAAAATGCTTGCAATGGTGGAGGAACATTTTGCAAAATTGGAGGCGAGGTTGGATGCCAAGTTGGAAGCAAGATTTGGTACACAATCCGGGGTGAATGTGGAAAAACCTAATAATCCGGGGGAGACACGTGGTCGGGGATTGTTCAACCATGTCAGGAACAACCGCGCAATTTCCCTAATTTACGGAGGCCACTAAGGTATGACTTCAACCCACAAATTAGAGCTTGGAATGAACGTGTTGAGGTTGTTGATAGTGATGAGGATAGTGGTGAATTGTCTATTACTAGTATTGGTAGGAGACGAGATCAGGGAGAAAGACGTGATAGGGGATATAGGCGTGATCGTAGGGATGATGTAGATGGACATGTTGGTAACATTAAAATTTCCATTCCCTCGTTTCAGGGTAAGAGTAATCCGGACGTTTATTTTGAATGGGAAAAGAGGGTAGAATTGATTTTCGATTGTCATAATTATTCTGAATCTAAAAATGTTAAATTGGCAGTCGTAGAATTTACTGATTATGCTATAGTATGGTGGGATCAATTGGTAACTAGTAAAAGGAGAAATGGGGAGAGACCTATTGAAACTTGGGATGAGTTGAAGGCCCTTATGAGAAAACGATTTGTGCCTGGACATTACTATAGGGATCTCTACCAAAAATTACAAACCCTTTCCCAAGGTAGTAAGAGTGTGGAGGATTACCATAGAGAGATAGAGGTTGCCATGATTAGGGAAAATATAGAGGAAGACCCAGAGGCTACCATGGCTAGATTTTTAAGTGGTTTAAATCGAGATATTGCTAATGTTATTGAATTGTAGCATTATATCGATTTGGAGGAGATACTTCACATGGCCATAAAAGTAGAACGACAACTAAAAAGGAAGGGAACTTCAAAATTCTCTACAAGTTCCAATTCTTTTGGTAAGTCTACATGGAACGGGACTTCTAAAAATGATGGGGTTGTGCAGAAAAATAAATTTGAGGCACTGAAGGGAAAAGTAGAGCCACCCAACAAAGGTAAAATTGCTTCTGATTCTCAAACTCCTAGGACTAGAGATATTCGTTGCTTTAAATGTTCCGGCTTAGGACATATTTCTTCACAATGTCCAAATAAACGAATATTGGTTATGCGTGATGGGGTATTAAGTTCGGAGGATGAGAAAGAGGGAGAAGTGGATGATGAGTATAAGGATATGCCAGCTCTAGAGGATGTTAGTGAAAATGATGATGGGGACTATGCAGTAGCTAAATCACTTGTCACTAGGAGAGCCCTTAGTACTCAAGTTAAGGTGGAAGAGTCGGGTGAGCAGCGAGAAAATATATTTCATACTAGGTGCTTTGTGAATAACAAGGTGTGTAGTTTGATAATAGATGGTGGTAGTTGTGCGAACGTTGCTAGCACTACTCTAATGGAGAAATTATGCCTACCTATACTAAAACACCCTAGGCCGTATACGCTACAATGGTTAAATGAATCGGGTGAGATTAAGGTGAATAAACAAGTGGTAGTTGATTTGGAGATTGGGAAGTATGAAGATAGCGTGGTTTGTGATGTGGTACCAATGCATGCGGGGCACATCTTGTTGGGCAGGCCATGGCAATTCGCTAGGAAGGTTATTCATGATGGTTTTAAAAATAGGTACACCTTCACTAAGGATGGAAAAAATATCAAACTAATGCCTTTGTCACCTCAACAGGTCTATGAAGACCAACTGAAATTAAAAAAATGAGGAAGAGAGAAAGAGGGTCGGGACCACGATCCCGGAAAAAGGAGAGTTGTGTGAAAAACCGAGAGTTGGGACCACAATCCCAGAAAAAGGAGAGGGTGTGAAGAGTGCCAGTAAAAATAAAAGAGAGAAAACAAAGGTGAGCTTCTACGCAAAACAGAGTGATATCACCAAAGCTATTTCTTCAAATAAACTAGTGATTTTACTCATGTATAAGGAATCTCTCCTTATACTTGATGAAGCTAACCACTCCCTCCCCAGTTTAGCTGTGTCTCTTTTGCAGGAATTTGCAGATTTATTTCCCAAGGAGATTCCTAGTGGGCTACCGCCAATTCGAGGGATTGAACACCAGATTGACTTCGTGCCAGGAGCAGTCATTCCAAACAGGCCAGCTTATAGGAGCAATCCCGAAGAGACCAAAGAGCTACAAAAACAGGTTGAAGAGCTGTTGAAAAAGAGCTATGTTAGGGAAAGCATGAGCCCATGTGCGATACCAGTTTTGTTGGTGCCAAAAAAAGATGAGACTTGGAGGATATGCATGGATTGTAGAGCAGTCAACAATATTACGGTAAAGTATTGCCATCCCATACCTAGACTTGATGACATGCTTGATGAACTTTATGGTGCTAGTATGTTTAGAAAAATAGATCTTAAGAGTGGTTATCACCAAATTCGTATGAAAGAAGGTGATGAATGGAAAACCGCCTTCAAAACCAAATATGGTTTATATGAATGGATGGTTATGCCATTCGGCCTCTCAAATGCACCTAGCACTTTTATGAGACTAATGAACCATGTTTTACGTGCTTACATTGGTAAATTCGTTGTGGTATACTTTGATGACATTTTGGTATATAGTAAGAATTTAGGTGATCACATTAAACATTTAAGATCTGTTTTGGAAGTGTTGAAAACTGAAAAACTATATGCTAATTTTAAAAAGTGTATTTTTTGCATGGAAAAGGTAATTTTTCTTGGATTTGTTGTTAGTGCTAATGGTGTTGAGGTAGATGAGGAGAAAATTCGTGGTATTAAAGAATGGTCAACTCCCAAAAGTATTACCGAGGTTAGGAGCTTCCATGGGTTGGCTGGGTTTTATAGGAGATTTGTTAAAGACTTTAGCACACTTGCAGCACCACTCACAGAAATAGTCAAGAAAAGTGTGGGATTCCATTGGGGGTAGCACAAGAAAATGCTTTTAAAATGTTTAAGGATAGGTTATGTTCTGCACCGGTTTTAGTTTTACCTAACTTTAACCAAACCTTTGAGATTGAATGTGATGCATCAGGAATAGGTATTGGAGCTGTTCTTATGCAGGAAAAAAGACCGGTTGCATTTTTCAGTGAAAAGTTGAGTGGGGCAGTTTTGAATTATCCTACCTACGATAAGGAGCTTTATGCTCTTGTCCGTGCCTTGGAGACATGGCAGCACTATCTGTGGCCAAAGGAATTCGTCATACACACTGACCACGAGTCACTGAAACACATCAAGGGACAATGTAAGCTAAACAAAAGACACGCCCGTTGGATGGAATTCATTGAGACTTTTCCATATGTCATTCGCTATAAGCAAGGTAAGGAGAATGTGGTAGCAGATGCCCTTTCTCGCAGGTATGTTCTCTTAACTTCTTTAAATGAGAAGTTGCTTGGGTTCGAGTATATTAAAGGTATGTATGTTGATGACCTTGATTTTTCTACCATTTATGCTTCATGTGAAAAGGGTGCAATTGATAAATTTTATAGGCATGATGACTACTTGTTTAGGGAAAGTAAACTTTGTGTGCTTAATTGTTCTATGCGTGAATTGCTAGTGCGTGAGGCTCATGGTGGAGGGTTAATGGGACACTTTGGTGTTATTAAGACGTTAGAAACTTTACAAGAGCACTTTTATTGGCCTAAAATGAAAAGAGATGTTCACCATATTTGTGAAAGATGCATAACTTGTAAGCAATCTAAGTCTAGAGTCTTACCACAAGGTTTATATACACCTTTGCCCTTACCTAATGAACCTTGGGTAGATATATCCATAGATTTTGTGTTAGGTCTGCCTAGGACAAAAAAAGGTAGAGACTCGATATTTGTGGTGGTAGACAGGTTCAGCAAAATGACGCATTTTATTCCTTGTAATAAAACTGATGACGCAACAAACATAGTTGACCTATTCTTTAGGGAGGTTGTGAGACTCCATGGGGTACCTAGGAGTATTGTGTCTGATAGGGATGTTAAGTTCCTAAGCTACTTTTGGAAAGTCTTGTGGGGGAAGATGGGTACTAAATTATTATTTTCTACTACATGTCACCCGCAAACTGATGGCCAAACGGAGGTAGTTAATAGGACATTAATCCAACTTTTGCGCACTATAATAAATAAGAATTTAAAAAGTTGGGAGGAATGTTTTCCATTTGTGGAATTTGCTTATAATCGATCTGTGCATTCTACTACTTCATGTTCACCTTTTGAAGTTGTTTATGGTTTCAACCCGCTAACTCCTCTTGATTTAATTCCTTTACCTGTAGATGAACGGAGCAGTTTGGACGGGGCGAAAAAAGCTAAGCTTATGAAAGAACTTCATGAGAAGGTGAAAGGGCAAATTGAAAAGAAAAATGAGCGTTATGCGACTCATGCCAACAAAGGTAGGAGGCAAGTGACGTTCGAGCCGGGTGATTGGGTGTGGGTGCACTTGCGAAAGGAGCGATTTCCAACCCAAAGAAAGTCTAAGTTGCAGCCAAGAGGTGATGGACCTTTTTAAATCATTGAGAAGATAAATGAAAATGCATATAAGCTCGATCTTCCAGGTGAGTATAATGTGTCTGCTTCTTTTAATGTTGCTGATCTTTATTTGTTTGATGCAGGTGATGATTCGAGGACGAATCCTTTTCAACAGGGAGGGGATGATGAGTTCCGGAGTTGCTCGACGAGGGTTGACCCGTTGCACGTGCCCGCAGGACCAATAACGAGGCAAAGAGCCAAAAGAATCAAGCAGGCAATGCAAGGATTCATGCACGTGTGGATGGATGAGTGCCCGAGTGCAAAGACTTCATTTACGTTGCATAACAAAGTGGAAGAGGAGCTAAAGTTATTACAATGCATTTGGATCAAGGAACATCAAGAAAATTGTGCAGCAGCTGATTCACGGCCGTAAAGCCTAAAATCACGATCGTAACGGATTCACGGCCGTAAAGCCAAAATTACGGCCGTAACACTACAAAGGCGAAATTAAGCAGAAGGGGATTTACGGCCGTAAACCAAATCCTCACGGTCGTAAATAAAGTTTAGCAGATTTTTATTTTTTTCAGAAGGTTGCTTACGGCCGTAAAAGACATCGTCACGGCCGTAACATATGTTTTTAATTTTTAATCCGTAGCATTCTTACGGCCGTAAACTCATAAGTCACGGCCGTAACTTGGCGCCGCAATTAAGACCTAATTTTGGCTTTTAGTTTAGGTTGAATTCTAGTTTATTTTTAGTTATTTTATTTTGTTAGCCTATATATATGCCTTTATTCAACATTGTAAACACAACTATTATTTTTGAGATTAATGATATTGAAGGTGAGATATTCCCTTAATTTCTTCGTGTTCTCGTCGAACAAATTGAGCTTATCAAAGGATTTGACAACCTTTGTGGCGTTCCCCCTTTGTGGTTCTTATCTCCGCATCGTAACGGGTTTTGGGTTTAATATACTCATAGTTCTTGCGTCGTGAGGTCGGGATTGCATTGTTACCGTCAACTATCTTGGATTTTAGAGCTTTCCGACGTTTAATTTCGCGTGTTCTTGGTGATCCCCGTATCGGATCACATCACTATCAGTGCCGGAGAAATAAGTAATTAAAAAGTTTTTGTAAGCAGTGCCAAATATACTCCAATTTTCCCACCAAATAATAATTCTGAAAGTTTTAATCAAATATGAAAATCAGTCAAATATTCTTTCCCCGGAATCACACTCTCATCAAGCAACCAATTTTCTAGCATTGATAATGGAGCAAGTCCGATAGGGTTGGGTTTGCTTTCGCCCCAAACAAAGCTAGCCTCAGGAGAATCGGATCTCCAAAAACCTGAATTCGAATAACTCCCAAACGACGTCAGATTGTTGTTTATTGAATTAGAAAAAGAAATCGATTGTTCAGATTTTGGCGTTTTCGACATCCAATCTTTAAGCAAACTAGCTATAATTTCAATGTTAGATGCATACGTGGATCCTTGGTGCTTCAATTCGGGTATTTGGATTGTGTTTTGGTGTGACAATGCATCATCAAGGGCCTGTTTGATTGTGTTGATATCAACTTGAAGACTCCTTTCCCGTTGGCCTCTTCAAATTGCGTTTGAAGATGATGAGAATCGATTAGGGATTTCAGGAGGTGATTGAAGTTTTTTCAGTTTCTTCTTCAAATGGATATTCCAGTCGTTTATGTCATTATTTGTTCTTTCACAAAGATAAGATAAGATGCTATGGCATTGGCTGCCCACCTGCAACAAAAGTGATACAATTCCTTCAACAACAAGTTTAAGATCATCTTCTCGTTATTATCACCGCGTTCGATTAGTTGCTAAATCTAAGAAAGATCTACCAAACAATTTGCCCAAAAACTGGTATTTATTCAAAAAAATCACAATAAAAAGTGTAGAAATGGGAAGTAAAATTCAAACTTGTTACCCAAAAGAGCTTGAAGCTGAATAATCATTCTCTTCATTACAGTGAAGTTACCCCTCTTGATCCCCGGCCGGAGGAGCACGCAACTTTTACTGCATCTTCTCAATCTTGCAAACCACATAGAAATTGTCTAGTTCATTGTTCAGTTTATGCTAAACGGATGAAGAATAACAATTCTCCAACTCAGTATCAGACAGTACAATGAGAAATACCTGTAATTTTGGGAACAACCTTCCAATTTCTGAGGCCATGTTCTTGAACATAAGAAACCAGTATTACGTCTTCTTCAGGAGAGAGAATGAGGGAGGGATAGTGGGAGATTTCGGAAAGATAAACGGGTAGATAAACTTTGAATGTGGAAATATAGCTGCTTATTCAATAACTCCCAGAAATTATGTCAACTGTTAAAAATAACTTCCAAAAAAATATGGTAATTGTAAAATAATTGAAAAAAAAAAGTTAAAATAAAGAATCTTTGACAATTGAAATTCTGGCCAGAATCTAGTTGTCGTTATATATATATATTGAAAGCGTTTTTTTTTTTTTTTTTTGATTAAATACTTTTGATATTCAAAGTTTTGAAACAAAATGTATAATAAATATAATTAACAACAATTAATTTATATTTTCTTTGAATTAGCAATTCTAAAACTAAAAAATATTATTGCTATAATGTTTTATGTATTTGATATAGATAAAAATCAAATTTTTAGTATATTTTGATAAAAGTTGAAAAATGTGTGATCGAAAAATTATTGATCCCATAAAATTAAAAAAAAATATTGTTGCGCCAAATTCATATTGTCTGGTTTTTCATTTTTTTGATAATTTTATTTAATGCACTGAGTCGACCCTCTAACCCTTGACCCTTTCCTTTTTCCAGGTCGACGTCCGGGTCTGGTTTTAAAACATTGAAAATTATTCAGATTTCTATTAACTCATTACATGATCTTCACGACTTCCATTTTATGGAAATAAATTTCGATTTTAAAAATTTACTAATGTGCAAAAGCCTCAAGGCTCAAGCTAAACATTTCCTTGACAACCCAATGAAAATCAGGATTTTTGACAGTTTTCATCGGGGTCTGATTCTACAACAATGTTAAAAGGTTGGAGACGAATTTGTTACTCAGACAACTATGCAATTTTCTTTTCGACAAATTTGGAGAAAAAATAACAGAGACACACCCAACTTTGAAAGTTGAAGTACTTACTCACCTAAACTTTCAAATGAAAACGAACAATCACCGAACTTTTGAATTTGTCAACCGTCCCTCACCCAAAACATTTCTTGACAGAAATTAAAAGATGTATCAAAGTGGCTGAAAGCATCCCTCGTGACTTCATATTAATAGTGTATTGATGCCACATCATCAACGGAAACTTCATATAAATACAACAAAACAAGACTTGTAATAACCCGAGAATTTCGTACCTTAGTTAATTTATTTATAAAGTTGGATGCAAGTATTTTCTTAAGAAAATAGCCAATTCCACTTTTTGTATGACGATATAGTAATGAATTCATAAGAAAATGGAAGAAAGTGGCATTATTGGTAATTTTGGAGACTAAATTGACATAAAAGAAAGTTATACATGATGTTTGAACTCAATTAGATTGAATTTCATAGTTGAGGACTAAGCTGAAAATTTTAGAAAGTCCTATTAATTACAGTTTTGCCATTGTGATGAACACGACTTTGAGATCATTTTGTGAATTACATAGTGATCTTTAGCCATTTCAAGTTATACCATTTTATATTCCATGATAAGGTGTACGTATTAGTATCATATTTGAGCACAATTAAGCTCGGGAATTGTTTCAAATATCAAGTTGAAGTTGCCTACTTGAAATGGTAAAAGTGCTAAAAAAATCAAGAAATTTGGCTAAGTATGGAAATCCAGTCAAGCAGCCCTTTTTGGACGAATGGTACGAGCGGTGTAATGATCCAATTTCTTTGCATGAATAACCATTGCAAAGCTTGAAGTGTGAACTTTACGACGGTATAAAGATTGGCCAAAATGGAACTCGTCTTGACCTTCAAATATTGACCCGAAAATGGCACCTTGAAAAAGAAAATTTGGGATTTTTGTATTAAAATAGTAGAAAAGAGAGACACTTGTCATACTAGCTTAAGGGGATGTTTGGTAGTAATTATTTACCAAATTTTATAGGGCTTGGATGATAGAAAGAAAGCTTTGAGGACTTAATTTGCAATTACATAAGGACCAACTTGTACAAAATTGAAAGTAATGGACTGTTTTGCAAACTTATCCTAAATATATCTATATAGAACGAAATTCAACCCTTCTCCTCTTAATTTTGTCGTCCAAAATTAGAGAAAAAATCGAGAGGAGATAAAGAGAAATCGAGGGAAAAAGAAGGAGAAAGAGAGAGAGATTGCCATCAATTGATTGTTGTGGAAGGAAGGTTTCAAGTTTGGGTTTTGAATCCCTATTTCAATTCTTAAAGTAAGAAGTAATCTCTCCTTCATGTTTATGGTTTAAATTTGTGTTTTGAATTTATTTAACACAAGTTTAAAGTTAGTAAAGTTGAAGATTATTGAAACAATTGATTATAGGAATGATTTAACACCATTTCTTCTTCATTTTTCGGTGGAGACACAAGAGAGGAACTAAGGACAGAATCTGGCCAAAAATGGAGGGTAAAAAGGAGAAGAAAAAGAGGTGAAAAGAGTAGGAAAAGAAATGGGAAAGGAAGGGAGGGAGGAGGAAGGAGAAGCTTTGCTTGAAGTTTGAGATCTCAAAGCATGATTTTTCTTCATAGAATTCAAGAGGTGAGTGAAACTTGAATTGTGTAATATTGTGTTAAGTTTTTCATATGGTGTTGAAGTATTATTTTTAGATTTTTAGATTCTAATATGGTTCTTATTGATTATGATTGATTGGATAAACTATGTTTAAGATTGAAAGTTAAGAACATAATTGCCCTCTAAGTTTTTGATGAATTGTTTGAGTAAAGCAACAATAGTTTTGTTGAGTTATGTTGATGTTGTACTATATTTTAGATGTTGAAAATTATGTTTAAGGATGATAACAACCAATAGTTATATTTATGAGTATGATTATAAGTGGAGAAATAATTGAATGAAGGTTATGAAGTAATTGAGGTTGAGTTGGGCAGAAAGTTTAAGTGTTGTTTTTGATATTTAATAGTCTCAAATCATCATATATTGAGGGATTCATTCATGTTCGAAACCTGATTTTCTATTATAGACTAAGAAGTTACATGAGATTTGAACATTATTTGTGATAAATATCAAAAATTCAACAAACAAAAATCAAAAAAATCAAAAAGTTACCTTTGTTCAATCTCAGCCAAATACCTTTGCAAGAACCTCCGTGAAATTTTCAAAATCTCTAGACCCAATGTTCAATCTTAGCCAAATACTCAAAAACAAAACTAAATTATTTCCTTTAGGTTGAATTTCAAGTGTGAGGAAAAACTAATCATCAAAAAGTGAAAAAGAAAGAAAAATGTACTCACATACCTTAGTTTCTCGAAGTAATAGAGACCCGAGTCCGTTCACAGCGAGAATAAAATCAGACAAATCTACCCACGAAAAAAAAGAATCAGACCTCTATCGGAAGAAAGCGCCAACAAAGAGACTCCTAAAACCTCAAGCTAGATCTAAGAGATGTGATAGATCGGGGAACGAAGAGCGACGATCGAAAGTTGAAGATGGAAGAGACAGAGAGGAGCGATGCAGAACAAGAAGGAAAATTTAGTATAGAAACCCTAAACTCGATTCTTTATACGAGATGCAATTTAGTCTCAATTTTTGATAAATGTGAAATTTAGTCCCAAAACCCTTTCACAACGCGCACTGTGCGTTGCCAAAGGTTAGCGCATTTTGGCAACAGGCAATGCACGTTGTGAAAGGCTGAACTAAAGGCAACATTTATTGACTATTGCAAAAGCTTATTTTTAGCAACACTCGCTGAATGTTGCTAAAACTCAAATAAATGAATCAAAGGCAACATGCAACAAGTGAATGTTGCATTAGACCCCCTTTTTGCAATATGCAATTAACTAATGTTGCAGTTTGCATGTTGCAAAAGGCCTTTTTTCTTGTAGTGATCCATGCTTATAAAGTGCAAAATTCAAATTTGGAGATGATCATTCATGAGGTAAGAATCTAACTTTATAAAAGTATTATAAGATGAAGTTTGTTGAAGTTTTGAGAAACTAATTATGACTTGATGTTATATCTAAAGCTTGTGAATTACGTTCTATATGTTGGAATCAATTCATATGATCTAAGGTGATCAAACATGTACAGATATGAATTAAAAATCTGATGGGATTGATTGGGTTAAATGTGACCCTGAGGATGTTAGAAATTGAATTTTTTGAGACATTAAAGTATGAGACTTATGGTGAAACCTTGATATAGGTTTAGATTATACTTTTATGTCTTTACACAATTGGGAAGTTTAGTAAAAAGTGACATAAGTGATGTAAAAAATCTATTTGAGTTACTTTCTTAAGTTTGTGATCACCTACAAATTAGAATCAAGATTTTGATGAAACTAAGGATTAAATTCAGCTTCTACGATGTAACTCAAAAGTTGACATTCTATGTATTAAACATACGAAACTTTATTTGTGAGTGAAAGACTTAATCTTGATCCTTTATATGTTAAGTTAAGGATAAGATATTATGTTTCAATATGTGATTGAATGTTATTATGTAAAGTTTTTCACATGATATTTGATGAATAACATTTCATCTCATCACAAGCATGCATGATCATTTCATATAAAAGAGCAAAGTATGTGTTTTCAAAATGTGACGAAATGATTATGCATAAGATCTTTCAAATGATGTTTTCAAGAAATAATAATGAACAATTAAGAAGGTCCCGATTTAGGTCATTGCATCTAGGGAGAACGTCCCTAATTGGTCACGAGCTGTGAGATACCCTTTGGGGGTAAGTATCTCATGAGACACTATTTGGGGGTAAGTGTAACACCTCAAGTTCAAGAATCTTAAACCTAGGTGTTAACTTCCCTTTTTTTTTCTCTTTATGCGGAAATTAATCGTTTAAACATTAAAATGTGGAATTTAAAACGTTTGCACAATTAAATATTCATTTATCTATTATAAATATTTACAGAAATTTCGGCAGAGTCTCCTCTATAAACTGGACATAGCCAACCTGTAGAGGGACATCAAGGCCATTTTACAAATTCAATGCATCAATCACATCACATTCACCATCGCCAAAACCAATCCATTCATTTCCCGAACTCCTCAAGTATAAGATTTTTCCAAAACATCATCAAACATTGACCATTGGAATAAAAGGTAATTTAACCTCTAATACGTTTCATACTTAATTAAAATAACTTCAACCAAACCATTATCAATAATAATGAATGAAGAAATAAATTTAAATGATAAATCGAATGAATTTAAACTTTATTAATTAAGGCGACAACGGGTACTGTCGGAGTCAGCCGCCAAGTGCTCTCCTCTGATCATCTAACTTTCATCACCTAAAAAAGGGGGGAGGGATTGGGGTGAGCTAAAGCTCAGTAAGTAAACTTTATGCATGAATGCATGCTTATGACATGAATGCTTTAAAAATTTCATATATGTATCCCCTTTTTCTTTACTTTCCAGAACATTCAACATTTCAAAACTTTCACTTTACATTTCAAAACTTCCACTTCATTTCCATCGTGAGCTCACTTGATGTAACTTCTAGTCAATCAGAATACAGCGGGCAATTACTTATTTGGAACCAGATTAACATGCGCATTTCCACCGCAAAGCGGTTTAACATTCAATTTCCCACCGCGAAGCGGTGTAACATTCACTTTCCCACCGCAAAGCGGTGTAACATTCACTTTCCCACCGCAAAGCGGTGTAACATTACATTCGGGTACGCCGGTCCCCCGCGCCCCATTTCCCACTCGCATCTTTCATGACATAGAAATACACCCATTCTTTCAAAACTTGGGATACATAATTTTTGACAAAAATTTCACTTTGACACATTCCTTTCATTAAAACATTTGACTTCCCCATTTCGATGCCAGTGCATGCTTAATGATGCAATGACATAATAACGTGCATGCTTTAACATTCTTCTCAATAACATATGCTTTCATAAAGTAAATGCAATTCATCAAGGCAAGTAATTTGCACGACAGTCATTTACACATAACTTTCACATTTACATTCGACTTTGATGAAAATAGGGGGGAGTTTACTTACCTGTAGTCCTCAGTAGTTACTTTGCTAAATGTGCAGGTCGAGGTCTTGGTTGCCCACAACGTCAATGTACCGTTTCTCCTAATTAATTTCCATTCATTAACAAAATATGACTCTTAGTGAAAAACCACATTTAACACTCTTAAATAAGGTCGAGACTTGCATGTGACTCATAATACAATAAACACATTTAACACTACATATAATATCATACTCGAAGTAATACCTTAAGTTCAAGGAAAATTTTTGGAAATCTTACTTATCAATTTCACAATTCAAGTCAAGCATCCTTATTCAAACAATTGATCTTGAACAAAGATTTATAACTTTGAACATAACTTACATTTAAACTAACTTGTTTCAAAAGGTTAAAGTTTACTCTCCTACACCATTATCCCAACATTCCAAAAATCACACGTTCGTTTAAATAGTCATATACATATTCGTGATCATATGTACATACATTCACACCTCAAATTTAATATTATAGCACATCAATTAATCAAAATTTCATGAGTCCCCAGTCTGAGAAGTTCAATTTTCATCATAACCAAAAATCCGAGTACATACCTATGCCCACATCCAAAAATATATATATTTACACACATCTATACATACATAATAATATACACATTCATATACATCAATACTTATTCACATAACATCATTAATTCCCAATTTCATGGTTAAACTTGAAATTACACAAAAATTAGAATCTGACATTAACTGAAAAATCTGAATTTATACATATAAATTGCATACATATGTCATTTACATAGAATATATATATATATATCGAATTATGTATGTGTGTGTGTGCGTGAAATAGGGTGAAACCGTGCGTGTGTGCGCGGTTTAGGGTGTGTGTGTGTGGGTTCCGTGAAGAGAAGGGAAAAAGGGGGAAGAGGGGGAGGGTTACTACCGGTGGTGGTGGCCGGCGTCGCGAAGGGAGAGTCGATGGAGAGACGGAGAGGCGAGAGCGAGAGACGGACGAAGAGAGTGAGACCGAGAGTGAGAGGCGAGTCGAGAGAGAGAGGGATCGTGAGTGAGTATTATGTTAGGGTTAGGTTTAATGTTTAACTTTTGGCAAAGTTGCAATTTAGTCCCTCAACTCTCATAAATTGTTAATTTAGGTTCATAACTTTCAAATAAAATTCCAAAGTGTCACCAAACTTTTCCCAACTTCAATTTAACACAATAAAAATAGAAATTAGCATGCCTAGGCAATAAATTTAATTAATCACATAAAATTGCACGTAAACTGTTAAAATAACAATTTATAAACTTTTAATTGGTACATTGATCGAGACGGCATCCAGTCCTTCCACTGCAAGATAATTCAAATAAAACCATAATAACCATAATATTAGTTAAATCATTTATAATGACATTAATATAAACTTTACGTGACAATCAAGAAAGCATGTAAATTGAAATGCGGTATTACAGTAAGTGTCTCTTTTGTGCTAGCGAGCCCAAAGGAACGAAGGCAAAATCCTTTATACTTGGAGGTGTAAGAGTACGCCCAACTATTTATGAATGGTGACCTTGTATCGTAGGTACACATATGATGCGTGCAATGCATGACCCTAATATGGGAAGGGCCCATAAAATAAAAGACATTAAATAAATGCAAAGAGCGAAAGGTCATACTCATTCATGTCACTTTTCAAAGAAGAAAAAAAAAGAAAGAGAAGAAAAGAAAGAAAGGAAGAAAGCATGAGAAAGTGAATAACATTATCACTCATGCATATCACTTCATGCATTACATTCATGTCATAAATATGAAATTGATTAATTGAATGTAGTTATATGGAAGTAAATGTTTTGAAGTGATTACAAATGATACGTTGAATTGATTATGATTTCTTGCACTACATGAGAATTGATGTTACGATTAGAAAGCCGTAAAAGAAGCAAATGTAAGAGAATAAGTAAATGATGCTTGTATGATATCAATCTTCATGAACTTTTTTTATCATGATTGAATTGAATATGATCTTTAGAGTTGCTTTAATTGACTGGCAAACTAAGTTTGCTATTCGAATACTCAAATTATTACTTTAGGAAAAGATGGAAATTGATGTTAAGAGGTAAAGTGTATGATTTATATTCATTCATGAAAATGCAAAAGTTTGACAAGAAAATAATGAAAATGATAGATGTTTATACGACTTTATACACTTTATATTGAAATTAATCTCTTATTACATACATCAAGTTTTATTCATTGAACCATGTGATTCACAGTTGTTTCATATCTCTTTTTATAGGAAATAGAGTATAAATTTTTGTAGAGTGGATTCTCTATGGAGATTGCCAGCTAAAAATAAAGAGTACTTATTAGTAACCAAAAGAGAGGAAAGATTAAGCCATTTTGCACTTAAAACTATTTTGGAATGAAAATTTTTATTCTTCTATTATTTAAGAGTTAAATACTATTTGGGGCTCAATTTTGAGATGTATAAGCAAATTTTTATGTAAATAAATGGGTCTTGTATTTTAAAGTTCCTCATGATGTTTAAATATCATTCTTATGGCATTTTAAAAATGTTTTGACTCGGTTTTTATTAAAATGTTAAAGTCAACGTAAGGATGATGATCCTAAAATGCTTAACAGGGTAAACTCATTGTTTAGAACAATTTAAATGGTTCTAAACAAGTTTAGAAAGAGTTTTTGGAAAATGTATTAAATTTGCCCTATTTCAGAAACACGCTACTAGTAGTCACATGCAGCTATGTTTTCAATTCAAATAGAGGCTACTAGTAGCCGTCAGTAGAATTGGAAAAAAAAATAGCCTGAATTTTTGGGTTGTAACACGACTTCTCATTTTTTAGAAGCCAAAGAATTAAGGAAATCTAAGAAACAACCTCCCTCTATTCATCGTCATCTCCTTCACCCCCAAACAATCTCACAAATCCTTCTTCACATCGGGGGCATCGTTTCTTTGTTGGGCATTCTTCTAGACAGTGGCGTGCTTTCCTACAACCATCAAAAACTCTATAATTCTTACCTCCCATCTTAAATTCTATACTACTGAAATCATCTGATCCAAACAACAATTTAGGCTAATGAAACGGGATGATAAATCACATGTTATTTCAAACTATATGTTACATGACTGCAAACAATAATTCAACCTAAATATTCCAAAATAGCAAAGGGTAAGTTGAGTCCTGATTACTTTTTACCCTTTTATTTTGCATAGTTTTAACTCTATTTGTTTGTTTTTTTACAGGTACTTAAAAGTTGGTGTTGCAATAATTGTATTAATGTGAAGATTGTAGAAATATGGTACAATGTCGATTTTAAGCCTTATTAAAGCAAAGGCGTGTTTCTAAGTGATAAGTGTATTTTATACACCTATTTGTATGTCTAAATTAGGATTAATTATTGTCGTTTGGGAATATTTGCTATTTAATTTATGTTTATTTGTTTACTTTTCAGAAAATATCCCAAAAGATGAAGAATGATGAAATCAATGGAAAAAGGACACAATTGGATGTTAATTGGAGCTAAATTGAACAAGTGAGGAGTTTGTGACAACAACCGGGAAACATGCTTGGTGCCAAAGTGACTAAATCAGAGGTTGGAGGACCTAATTGAATGAATTAAGAGCTTGAATGGTCAAACCGAGAAGAAGATAAAGTTTGTGGACTAAATTGCAACAATTGAAAGTTGAGGACTGAAGGTGCAATTAAAAGTCAGGGACTAAATTGTACAGCCGAGAAAAGAGGAAGTCGCGATCGCTGGTTGCGTACCAAGCGATCGCGATAAGGTGTTAAATCATAACCCGAGGCTAAAACAGCATTACCACGCGATCGCCAGAGGTTATACCACGCGATCGCGCGGTTGTCCGACTGGGCCACATATCAGATTTTCCTCGCGATTTTTAACAGGCTTTGGGCTTTTTGACCTAGGGTTTCTCCAAAACCTATATATACAACATAAGAGGCACGAGATCTGGACCTTTGCCTCTCCATAGAACGAGCCACAATAGAGAATTCAACATCAAATTCTTGGATAATCAAGCATAGCAGAGGGGCGTGAATTGAAAACAATTGAAGAATTGATAATTGGTGCAATCTTTCCATTCTTTATATTGTTTTTCAATGAACGTTTATTTTTACTGTTTTTGTTATTTCATGATGACGTGTAACTAATTTTAACGTTGGGATGAACGATGTAGCCTAGTTAATTATTTTAATACCATATTCCTTGTTTTAATGTTTTGTTGCATGTATTGATTTATTATTGTTCTTAATGCTTGAATTGCTTGATCACCAATTCATGATTTATTGAGTTATTTCCATAATCCGAGAGGTGAGTTAATAATTTAGAACGTGGTAATAAATCCGGTAATTGAACGAGAGATAGAGATATACTCTTGTAATTATTGCGGTCGTGTGTGAATTCTTGCGTGTTATGCGTCTAGATAAGGAATATTCGGACCCGCTGTAGAGATACAAGGTTGACTTATTTAGGTATGATTGATTTAAACTCGAGAGAGGAATCTCAATTTAAATTAGTGAATTCGACCGAACACATATTTAGAAAATAAAATCTGGAATTGGAGTTGATATAATTGGCTAGGTGAAATCGGGATTCCCAACTACTTTACAATCATATTTAAAAACAAAAGCAATTTAGCAATTTTAATTTCTTTAGTTTAATTCTTTAGTTTTAATTTAAAACGTCAAATTATTTCGTTCGTTCAAATAAAGTTAAGAACTGAAATATTTCGGTAATTAATAGCAGTCCTCGTGGGAACGATAATCCGGACTTTAAGGTCCACTTTATTACTTGTTAACGATATCGTACACTTGCGATTTCAAATTGCACAACACTAAGCTGGTGTTCATACACTTGCAAAAGCTTGATGACAGTGTGGCTAAATCTGATCATTTGATCTCCCAAGTCTTATATGAGCCGTTGGATGGAGGTATGTATACATGGGTTTTGACTCTGATTAGGGTTAGATTCAGATGAACCCTATTGCCTCTTTCTCTAGAATCTTCTATTGCTCTCTCTCACCTCTTCAATCCTTCTCTGTAATTTTTTTTTTTTTTGTGAGTTTTCTGTGTGAATTTGATGTATAGATTTACTTTGTGCGATCTACTCTGTAAGAGTTTGAGGGTTCTTGTGTTTGATTTCTGAAAGATCTGTGTTGTGAACTTTGAGATCTTTGTTTGATATTATTGCAAAAACATCGAAGCCCTAATTCACATTTTGTAGAGCTTCAACAAGAAATAGTCAAAGAACTAGGGTCTTTTGGCATAAATTTTGTGTTGAGTTCTTGTGCTATTCTATTTTTTGTTTCTGTATAGTTATTGAACCAAAATCACGAACCCTAGAAATTCATAATGAGAACATCTAACCTGAGTTAGTAAAATTGACCCCCACAATTTTACTTCTTTGCAAATTTAGGTTAGTTATGGTGTTAAGATTTAGATTATCTTCAAGGCACAAAGGGAGAATAAATACAATAAATGCTCCTTATATGCATATTGGTTCAGTGGTCTTTTATAAAGAAAAACAAGTTTTTATAATATTTTTTTTCCTTAACATATACTCTCTCTTTACTCGTTTTATGCAAAATTCATGCGTTTTTCATGGATTTCCATCTGAAGATCCTCATGCGTACCTTAGGACATTTTTGGAACTATGTGATATGCAACGCATGAATGGAGTTTCAGAGGATGCCATGAAATTAAAGCTATTTTCATTTTCTTTGGCGGATAAAGCAAAAGCCTGGTTTTACTCTTTGCCCCTACACACAATCACCACTTTTGAAGTTATGAGCCAGAAATTCGTAGATAAATTTTTCCCACCTGGCCGCATATCAAAGCTAAGGCGTGAGATTCTATCATTCAGTCAACAACCTGGGGAATCAATTTTTGAAGCTTGGGAAAGATTCAACGAGCTCATCAGACAGTGTCCTACCCATGGAATCGCAGATTGGATCTTGGTTCAGACATTCTATAATGGGCTGACAAATGAAAACAAGAAGTACGCCGACTCAGCAGCTGGAGGATCAGTTATGGATATGACATATGAAGAAGCATCTGAGATCTTTGAGAAGATGGCTGCGAACAATTATCAGTGGTATTCAGATAGAGCTACACCAAAGTCTGGGGGAATGGTTGCAGTTAACGAGATCACAGCATTAAATGCTAAGCTGGATGCGTTGACCAAGAAGATAGACGGTATGGGTGTGCAGCCAGTGAATGCTGTTCAAACAACTTTGTGTGATTTTTGTTTCGAAAATCATGCTATAAATTTCTGCCCACTTCAACAAAATCAATCAAATCCAGAACAAGTCAACTTCGTGGGAAACAGGCAGCAGGGTGGTCCTTATTCACAAACTTACAACCCAGAATGGAAGAATCACCCTAATTTTTCATGGTCTAACAATCAGAATGTGCAGTGGCCGCCTGGATATCAGCAATAGCAACAGCAACAATCTCAGAAAAACATGTCCGAGAACATAGAAGTGTTAATCCAGCTGGTCAAGAGTCAGAATGGAGAAATTATGAATCAAGCAGCTGAGATTAAGAATTTGAAGAGACAAATGGGAGAGCTGGCAGCTAGCAGTTCAATAAGATAGCCAGGACAGTTGCCCAGTAACACTGAAATAAACCCTCGGGAGCAATGTAATGCAATAACAACAAGGAGTGGGGTTCAGCTTTCTGGAGTGACTGAAGCAGAATATGAAAAGCAGAGGAACAAAAAGGAAAATGTGGTGGAAGAGAAGAAAAGTGAAAAAGAACAGAGATCGACTCCTGAAGTTCATGAAAAAGTCGAAGAAGAAGTTCGAGTTCGACCACCAATCAAAACTTATGTACACCCAGTTCCTTATCCACAACGATTGATAAAGCATAAGTTGGAGCAGCAGTTTGGAAAATTTTTGGAAATATTCAAGAAACTGCACATTAATATTCCTTTTGCTGAAGCATTGGCCCAAATGCCCCTCTACTTAAAGTTTATGAAGGAGATGCTGTTAAATAAAAGGAAGTTGGTTGATTTTGAGATAGTAGCACTGAGTGAGGAGTGCAGCGCCATACTTCAAAAGAAATTACCACAAAAATTGACCGATCCAGGGAGTTTCTCTATCCCTTGCACTATTGGTAATTTCACTTTTGATAATGTATTGTGTGACTTAGGGGCTAGTGTTAACCTAATGCCTTTGTCTGTATACAGGAAACTTGGTTTGGGGGAGCCTAAACCAACAAATATCACACTACAGCTTGCTAACAGTTCTATACAGTATCCATATGGGATAGTGGAGAACGTGATTGTGAAAGTGGACAAGTTCTTCTTTCCAGTTGACTTTGTGATCCTTGATATGGAGGAGGACTCTCAGATGCCCCTGATATTTGGAAGACCATTTCTTGCTACAGAGCGAGCTCTCATAGACATCGAAAAAGGGGAAATCATTTTTCGAGTCGAGCATGAACAAGTCAGTTTCAGCATCAAGCCAAGACAGGATCTCGAATACCTAAAGGAAAGTTGCTTCAAAGTGGAAGGAGTAATTCAGAAACCAGAAGAAAATGAGAAGCAAGGGATTAAGTTCGAGGAGGATCTAATCACAAAATATGAGTTCATAAAGGAAAAAGAGGGATGGAGGGACAAAAAGGAAGAAAAGCCGAATATCCCTCAACAATTGGCTAAAAGTGAGGCTTTGGAATTCAAGAAAGTGAGAAAACGAATGGAGATATGCAAGGCAGGGAATTGCAAGAAATGCAAAGCCTCAAGAGGATCATTCAAGCCTCCATGATAAAGAATGCAAAAAGTCGAGCTTTAGACTTAAAACGGAGCGCTTGTTGGGAGGCAACCCAACCTTTCTTCCCTTTTATTTATTACGCTTTCATAATTTATTTATTTGCTGAATTTTAGATATATGCATGGTAGGAAAAGTGTTTGGGTGTTTTGCATGTTCATGTTAAGGACACTTTTGCATATTAGTCTATTATTGCATATTTATGTATGTTTTTAATTTTGCATGTTTATATTAGACTAGGTTTTTAATCGTCATTCCAAACTCACACACACACTAGTTTGGATCATGAAGTTAATGTTTGAAAAATCATTGCATCGATCATGAAGTGATTAGGGGGATAAAAATGATTTTGAATTTCAAAAATAGGAAAAAATTTCATTATTGCCGTGAACTACGCGATCGCGGGCCTATAGGCTCTAGCGATCGCGACAATGCATTAAAAAATCAACAGATTATTTAACCGTGAACCACGCGATCGCTGGCACTCCATCCAAGCGATCGCGTGGGTACTCTGGGACAATAATCGGCAGTTTTAAGTGTTGTGCTTCATGTTTTCAATTTCAAACATTAGACACTCGTTTTCTCTCCCCTAATCACCTCATGTTTGATCTTACATTTTGTGTGCTTGTCATCAACACCTTGTTGCATCAAACTTATTGCTTTCATTACCTACAAAACTCAATCAAAGGTATGAAGTTTTCACTTTCCTTCAAGTTATTCAAAAGAGTGAAATTTTCTTTGAATTCATAAGTGCAACTTTATTGGGGAGTGGAGTATGGGCTTAAGTTAGTTGTTGGAGAATGTGATTTGTGCTTTAATAAGTAGAAATTTCTTGGTCAATCCATGTTTCCAAATTGATGCAAGTTCTTTAATTTTTGGAGTGCACATATAGTGTTTGATGAAATGCTACAAAGATGTTCTTGTGTTAATTTTAGAAATTCAACCGAGCATTTATCTTCATGACATGGTTATCATTGAGTAAGTGTGTTTAGTTCATGAATTAGTACACTACATGGCATGAAATCCATTAAAACAATGTTTGCACCATGACAGCCTCATTGCAAGGCCACTGCAGGCCATTGCACCTGAAAATCCACTCACTTCACCAACTTTGCCATAGTTTTACATGACCCTATAGAACTCCAAATGACCTAAATTTTTAATATGTTGTAGACCATGCTGTGAACGTTAACATATCAAAAGATGGCTCGGGAAAATTTATGTTTTTCTAGGCGACGTCAAGGCTTGAATGTGTGTGGTCGACCAATTTTGAAAATTCAAAATTTTGCTTTAACTTTAGTTTGGGGGTGTGGTACTGAACTTCCATTATTTCTTACTGATGTTTATGACTTTTAATATTACTTATCTCTTATTTGCAAGGTAAACATCAGTCAAGACACATCCGATCAAGTTGGGCAAGGAAAGAAATAAGGTCAAATTCATCCAACATCATTTCAAATTGAAGCATCAAGACTACAATGAAGACATCTCCTCTACACTTGGGAAGTTCTCGTTCTCTTTCTTTTGTCAAGTTTTGCATATTCTTACTTATTTATGTGGCAAAACATTGAGGACAATGTTCATTTCAATTTTGGGGGTGGATCTCATTATTTCCATATTATTACTTTTCATTCTATTTTATTGGGATAAAAAAAAAATTGAAAATGTGTTAACATATTTATTGCTTAGGATATAGTATGAATCAATTTGTGCGTAGGCTTGAAAATTGAACAACATGAAAACATGAACTTATTTTGAACTAGTCATATTTTGCTAGATTCATACTTATTGCGCACATAGCCAGTGTTGGATAATTGCTTGTGTGAGGGATGTTGTTTAATGCATGTGGGGCAAAGTTTTATGTAATTTGAACTTAGGAATGACTCAAAAAGCCCTGAACTTAGATCGTTAGACATCTCACCCCCTAAATTAGAACCAATCATGCTAAAAGGCAAGTTTGGGGGTAAAATGGTTGGAATTTGTGTGTATTGACGGGTTGGAGGTATGTGGTTCTTGGTTTTTCACTTTAGTCATTGCAATTTGGTCAACTGGTATAAACCATTTCCAGCATAAAAACAGAAAAATGCTGAAGGTCTTATTCTGCTCTTCAAATGCCTTTTTGACTCGAGTAAGTAAGTCCGAGGGGTCTTTCAAACCTGGTGCCCTAAAGCCAACTGGCTTGGGAGTCATCGACCTAAAGCTCGCTACATGGGTCAATTAGAAAGCAAGTACGAAGAGTGAACTTACACATAAGACATTATAACATCTTTAACTTTTCTGTTTAAGCCTTTATGACTCGGGCAAGTACGTCTGAGGGGTTCTTTGAACCTGGTACCCTAAAGCCAACTGGTTTGGGAGTTGTCGATCTGAAAGCCCGCTACAAGGGTCATATAGAAAGCCAGTATGAAAAGTTCTGCACAAAGATGGTAAAAGACAGGGACATTAAAAGAAAAAGTCGTCCATTAAAAAAAATAATAATAAAAATATATATTGCATGGTATAAGCTTTGTTGACTGAGCTGTGGTGGTTGAGGTTGTAGAATTGGGGACTGCTTTCTTTTGATTTGTTTTGCACGTATATTTCTGATTCTGACTACCTTGTGTGGAAAAAGCAAAGAATAATTTTAGAACCTACATAGATAAAAACCAGGGATGTGAGAGAAAAGCAGAAAATGGTGATCATCCATGAGCGCTGAAAGGAATTTCATTAGAATTCATAGATTGACCACATGGGATTCGGGCTGGATTATGCATAATGAGCCACACAGTGTTGAGTATATCTTTTGCATAAGTATGCCTTTGACATTGGCTATTCACACACACACTTGAAACTCTGGCAGGATATAACTAGAAAATATTTTGCATTGTTGTTCATGACGCTTGCTGAAGCTTAAATTGGTTTGGACTTTGGAGGCATATGGTAAACATGTTGACACAACAAAAATATTTGTTCTCTTATTTCTTTGATTTTTGTAGTTTAGTTTACATTGTTCGAGGACGAACAATAATTCTAGTTTGGGGGTATTTGATAAGTGTATTTTATACACTTATTTGTATGTCTAAATTAGGATTAATTATTGTCGTTTGGGAATATTTGCTATTTAATTTATGTTTATTTGTTTACTTTTCAGAAAATATCCCAAAAGATGAAGAATGATGAAATCAATGGAAAAAGGACACAATTGGATGTTAATTGGAGCTAAATTGAACAAGTGAGGAGTTTGTGACAACAACCGGGAAACATGCTTGGTGCCAAAGTGACTAAATCAGAGGTTGGAGGACCTAATTGAATGAATTAAGAGCTTGAATGGTCAAACCGAGAAGAAGATAAAGTTTGTGGACTAAATTGCAACAATTGAAAGTTGAGGACTGAAGGTGCAATTAAAAGTCAGGGACTAAATTGTACAGCCGAGAAAAGAGGAAGTCGCGATCGCTGGTTGCGTACCAAGCGATCGCGATAAGGTGTTAAATCATAACCCGAGGCTAAAACAGCATTACCAAGCGATCGCCAGAGGTTATACCACGCGATCGCGCGGTTGTCCGACTGGGCCACATATCAGATTTTCCTCGCGATTTTTAACAGGCTTTGGGCTTTTTGACCTAGGGTTTCTCCAAAACCTATATATACAACATAAGAGGCACGAGATCTGGACCTTTGCCTCTCCATAGAACGAGCCACAATAGAGAATTCAACATCAAATTCTTGGATAATCAAGCATAGCAGAGGGGCGTGAATTGAAAACAATTGAAGAATTGATAATTGGTGCAATCTTTCCATTCTTTATATTGTTTTTCAATGAACGTTTATTTTTACTGTTTTTGTTATTTCATGATGACGTGTAACTAATTTTAACGTTGGGATGAACGATGTAGCCTAGTCAATTATTTTAATACCATATTCCTTGTTTTAATGTTTTGTTGCATGTATTGATTTATTATTGTTCTTAATGCTTGAATTGCTTGATCACCAATTCATGATTTATTGAGTTATTTCCATAATCCGAGAGGTGAGTTAATAATTTAGAACGTGGTAATAAATCCGGTAATTGAACGAGAGATAGAGATATACTCTTGTAATTATTGCGGTCGTGTGTGAATTCTTGCGTGTTATGCGTCTAGATAAGGAATATTCGGACCCGCTGTAGAGATACAAGGTTGACTTATTTAGGTATGATTGATTTAAACTCGAGAGAGGAATCTCAATTTAAATTAGTGAATTCGACCGAACACATATTTAGAAAATAAAATCTGGAATTGGAGTTGATATAATTGGCTAGGTGAAATCGGGATTCCCAACTACTTTACAATCATATTTAAATTCAAAAGCAATTTAGCAATTTTAATTTCTTTAGTTTAATTCTTTAGTTTTAATTTAAAACGTCAAATTATTTCGTTCGTTCAAATAAAGTTAAGAACTGAAATATTTCGGTAATTAATAGCAGTCCTCGTGGGAACGATAATCCGGACTTTAAGGTCCACTTTATTACTTGTTAACGATATCGTACACTTGCGATTTCAAATTGCACAACACTAAGCTGGTGTTCATACACTTGCAAAAGCTTGATGACAGTGTGGCTAAATCTGATCATTTGATCTCCCAAGTCTTATATGAGCCGTTGGATGGAGGTATGTATACATGGGTTTTGACTCTGATTAGGGTTAGATTCAGACGAACCCTATTGCCTCTTTCTCTAGAATCTTCTATTGCTCTCTCTCACCTCTTCAATCCTTCTCTGTAATTTTTTTTTTTTTGTGAGTTTTCTGTGTGAATTTGATGTATAGATTTACTTTGTGCGATCTACTCTGTAAGAGTTTGAGGGTTCTTGTGTTTGATTTCTGAAAGATCTGTGTTGTGAACTTTGAGATCTTTGTTTGATATTATTGCAAAAACATCGAAGCCCTAATTCACATTTTGTAGAGCTTCAACAAGAAATAGTCAAAGGTTGGGAAAACTAGGGTCTTTGGGCATAAATTTTGTGTTGAGTTCTTGTGCTATTCTATTTTTTGTTTCTGTATAGTTATTGAACCAAAATCACGAACCCTAGAAATTCATAATGAGAACATCTAACCTGAGTTAGTAAAATTGACCCCCACAATTTTACTTCTTTGCAAATTTAGGTTAGTTATGGTGTTAAGATTTAGATTATCTTCAAGGCACAAAGGGAGAATAAATACAATAAATGCTCCTTATATGCATATTGGTTCAGTGGTCTTTTATAAAGAAAAACAAGTTTTTATAATAATTTTTTTCCTTAACATATACTCTCTCTTTACTCGTTTTATGCAAACTTTCTGATCCAATAGGTTAGTTTATTTGGGATGGAAAGGCTTGGAGCTCCCAACCTTTTTGTGATGTTAAAACTTGATTTTTCACTATTTCTTTTGGCAAGAATCATTCACAATCCTTTAAGTTGTAACAAGTTGAGCTATAAACGTCACTATTCTTTCCACCCAATATTGTACCTTCCCAATCGTGGAAGCAGGGATGGATACAACCGAGAACTCTAGCTAGAGCGTTGATCGTTAACCCGTGGACCGTTGATCGACGAACGTCAACGATCGCAGTAGCGAGTTTGTTTATATTATTTAATTAAATAATATTAAAAATTAATCAATCAATATAGAAATGTACAAAAACAAATATTTAATAAATCAAAATTTTCAAAATCTCAATATTTCACTTACAGGATTCAAGACATCAATTAAGTCTTATGATTTAGAATCTAAAAAACTTTCACCAAAAATATTTGACACTCTCTTAAATAAAAGATAAATACCCCGAAGAAACTAAAATTTTTACATTATATGTGCACCCTTTTGTTTATTATAATATATTCTTCTATTAAATGAGCTTAACATGATTTCACAAAGCAGACACGTAACATAAAATTCAAGAATTCACATTATGCATTTTCATCTTCTTCAGCGTGCTTTATTCTCAAAATCGAATTACAGTAAAATTGGAACAAAAATAAATAAAAATAAAAATAGATGAAATCATGGAAACCAACTATTATTGGGTCAAGTGTAAATCATTTGGGTCAATTGATTGGACACTTTAAGTGACACTACAACAAAATGGGGCTTCTGCAACACTTGAAAGGCAACATTCAATAGTTGAATGTTACTAAAAGAGGTCAACGGCAACGTTTAGTAATTAAATGTTTCATTTGGTTCATATTTTTGAGATATAGCCCATTTTGCAACGTTTAAAAATTGTTGTGATAAGTTAAACATTTTATAATGTTGAAATTACTCATTTGCAACGTTTTGACAATTGTTGCGAAAAATAAATCTTTTGCAGCATTTTTAAAACATTGCAAAATCTTTCGCAACGTTTATAAAACGTTGCAAAAGTGAGGTTTTTGCAACGTTTAAGAAAATGCTACGAAGGAGAAATTTTTGCAACGTTTATAAACGCTGCAAAAGTAGGCCCAAAGCCAAGCCAAAAGTTGAATTGATTTTTACCTGACCTAGGAATTCATTTTCCAACCTCTCTCTCCCCGTCCCCATCCAAAACTCTTCAGAATGAGAGTCACTCTTTGTGTCCAAAACTCAACTCTAGATTCACTCTCCTGTCAGAATTCCATAATCGTCAATCTGATTATTGATTCATTGAAGAGTCTCCTTACTCCTTAGCTGCATTCGATATCGCAATCTCCACATTGACCCCTCTGTCGGACCGTCGCGACTTCCATTGTCGTCGAAAAAGGTGCTCACAGTCGGCAAAGGTGCTCGTGGTCGAAAAATGGGCTTGCAGTCGGCAATCAATTTGATGGTGCTCACTCTTTTACTCAGAATGGGTGTTCTTGTTTATTATCGAGGCTTTCAGCACCTTATGTGAAATTTGTTGACCTAGGCATCAGGTTGTGAAAGATTCAATCATTTTTACGGCTTAATTATTGAATCTTTATTGTAGGTTTATATTTAAAAAAATCTGATTATTGTACTTATTTTTATCATTACTTGATTTCTTAGGAGTAGAGTTTTGTGATTGGGTGATGGCTGCATTGAATCTACCGTGCAAAGCTTTGAGTCTATCAAAGACACATCTCTTGAGTTTGGTCACCAGTGCTCCTGTGATTGGCCAATCCCTTATTTAAGTTTTATCTCATTGAAATTTTGAGAAAAATATTTTATATACGCTGAATTATATTTTTCTCAAACATCGGACTACAAATCTGGATTTCTTTCATAATATTTGTCACTTTATGTGAAATGTGGAAGGATCAAACGTAGGACTACAACTAGATTTCTTTCATACTTTATGAAATTCAATCTTCAAGAGTTTATGTCCCTTTCCTAGCTTTATTTCTTCAATAGCTGAAATTAGTATTGTGTTAAACTTAATGTTTGTATACAAGAAATTTGTTATGGTGCAACTTTGAAGATAGTCTTTTAGAGATGGATCGGATTTTGCGATCTAACGGTGCGGTTATATTGCGGGATGAAGTTAATGTTCTTTTAGTAAAATATTTCTTTTGTGATATGAAGATGATGTTATTATGTGGATTTTTTAAACATTATCAACATTTTATTTTGTATGAATTCGAAAATTCGTAATGTATTTACTTTTGTTGTTTGGGTAAATTATCATTTTAATGAATTAATTAGAAAATTTTGGATTTTATAAGTAATTTCTTCAATAATATATATATATATATATATATATATATATATATATATATATATATATATATATATATATATATATATATATATAGCAGCGTTCAAAAAAAATGTTGCAAAAGATTGGGTTATAGGTTTTTGCAACACTTAAAAAACGTTGCAAAAGGGTATATCACTACACTTAAAAAACATTGCAAAAGATCTATTGCAACATTTATTTCAAGCTTTTGCAACATTCGAAAAACGTTGCAGAAAGTTTTTTCTCTACAGCAACACCTTAAGATTCGCAACACTTGCCAAACGTTGCAAAAGCCTTTTAGAAACATTTTTTGAACGTTGCAAAATGCCCTTTTTGTTGTAGTGTGAGCCCAAATGATTAAAAATAGGCCCAAATCTTTGTTCAATATTTTCATCTTCTACCTACGGTTCTACAGCCATACCTATAGCAAGTCAAGATCGGAGCCAGCCATACCAGTAAATCTGACTTCCATTTTCAAAATATGAAATCTTCCATTTTCGACTCGACAACTCCAGCGAAGCTAATTTGATTAGGGATCTACCAGTTGTAGACGGTGGAAAGTAGAGATTTAAAGGGGGGGGGGGGGAGTTCATCGGAATCAAGGTAGCGCGGCCACACTTCCTCACAAAAGACTAGATTCATCTCTGCATGGAAGCTGTATTCGATTGTCTTTAAACTTAGTTTTGCTATGTGTATATGATGATTTACATACATGTAATTTGGTGAATATGATTCAATCAGAATTTCTTCAACCAAATAAAAAGAAAAATCTCCACTCTCTTTTTGACACTTCATATGTATGTAACTTTTGTTATGTATAATTAGCATTATTCTATTCAACTTTAAAAAATTTCTCAAATTGCTATACTTTCAAAGTTGTTTCTTAGCAATCGCTGAACGTTTATCGTTGTCTCATGTTGCAATTTCGTTTGCTGCATCATCAGAATCATTAATCGTTAAGTTTCAAACAGAAAGTAAGTAGCATTTTGATCCTCGACTATTTCAAAACTAAATTCCATGTCTGTGTTAGCAAACAAGAAATGTCTATGGCAGCACATGAGTTTTTAATTAGTGAAAGTTCTGGGTCACCCCAAAGTTGGACCATATGTGTGAAATAGTCACTATTAAAACGAATAGTTTCTAAATGATTAAACATACAAGTCCAATTATCCTATTTTTAAATGACACAGTCAATTATCATAAAACAGTAAATAACACACAATATGATGATGGAGAAACCCAACATGAAAAAAACTCTGAGACCAAGTCTGTTACCTTCACTATAAGCAATTTCGGTTACAGTTAGATTTATCCAACTTTTCCTTCTATACAACCGCAAATCTACCAATGCTAACTCAAGATACAGCTACCTCCAATAGCTTCTGATCTTGTTACTTCTTCCAAGTGGATACCCCAAGAACTCCTCGTTCTTGTTAAATTTCCTGCGTTTATAGTCCAACCTTCCTCAATCTCCAGGCTTCAGAACCTCTAAAGTTTACAATTGAAGAAGTATTCCTTAAGATTATAATGACACATGTGTTTTAAATTAGGAACATTGATGTTTTCATAATGTTTGATTGTTTGGATCTCAAGAAATAAATGATTGACTATTTGTATAAAAAGGTTCTTGAATCACCAAAGAATGTATAGAAGGATGTTATAGTGTTTAGGCTCAACAAACAACAATAATAAATTCGTGCTATGGACGAGTATAAATTGGAAAAGTTTTGGGCCAAACAAAATTGTTGAAAAAACGCTTATTAGGGCGCAAAATAGGTTCCGATCGCTCGAGTGCTCATCGAACTTAAATTCGAGTGCTCTGAAGCTGGAAAATATGCTCGAGTGCAATTCGAGCTTGATTCTAGCAGCTGATTGGAAATTTGGATCATTATCCTTGCGAGATTTGGATTCATCTTTAACTTCTAATTGCATTACAAGTCTTCTTAATACTTCTTTGTTCTTCTTGACCCCAAATATTCAACTAAGTCAACCATCAAACTTTGACTCTAATTGAAATTTTATAAATGAGTCCTTTTGTTTATGAGATTGCCAATTACATCAAAAATCGAACAATCTGAAAGGAATTTTAAATGAGCAATCTTACATTCAAAATGGGAAAAGCTAGCCAGTTTTCTGAATCACAGGCACGCTTGGGTAAGGTAAAAAAGCCACACTTTATTAGACACCCACACCCACACACACGTGCACACACAACACAACACTACATGCACGTTCCGTACAGTATTGGACAGCATCTAATTCAGTATACCAAAAGTCCATATATATATATATGATATATGTGTGTGTGTAAGCTCTTCTATATTCTATAGTTAGCATCACCAGTCTCTGTGCTACGAGATGGATATGTGGGAAAGACAGAAGCATCAGCCTCGACGTAAAAAGCAGTCGTTTTCGTCGTCTCTCCTCGACGCTATTTATCGTTCTATTGATGATTCAAAAGGCCTAAGAGAACAACAAGAAGTTGGAGATTTTGTACTTCATGGAAGAAACAATGTTACCCAAATTGACGATGAAATCGAAAGCTTTAGACGGGAAATCATGATCGAAAAGTGGATGGACAACTACAGCAACATCACTCCAAGGCACTTTGATTCAAATTCAGGCTCATCAACAGATTCGAGCACGTTTTTATCCTCTGAAATCGAGTCATCGTCACTTTTCACGAGGCAGAAGCTGAATCAACGTCGGAATCTCATTCTCGATATTCCGTGCAAGATTTCACCATTGGAGACGGATCGAAAAGGAGGGTTCATGAGAACAAAATCCAAGATTTTCCGGGAGTCGAAGAAGGTGAAAGAACCCTATTCACCAGGTGCTAAAATTGCCAACTTCTTGAATTCCATTTTCAATCCAAGAAATCTGAAGAAAAATAATGGCATGGAGGAAAGGAATTCAGCAAGGAAATCTAAATCAATGAAGGACACAACAACATGCTCATTGGCTTCAAGATCTTGCTTAAGCAGAACAATGTCTTTGAGAGGCAATAAATCCAACAAGTCTGCACAATTTTCCTCTGTCAGCAATACTACTGTAGAAGAAAATGTTTGTAGCAACTTCGTCAAGAAAAACATAGACAGTTTCCGGGTTTACGAGGGGATGAATTTTCGGAAGCATGAATCCAGAGAGTTATATGAAGATAGTAGTGATATGGATGATAAGAGTTGTGCAAGTTCTGATCTTTTTGAGCTTGAGAATATTGGCAAGGTTGGAATTAGATCATATGAAGAAGAATTGCCAGTTTATGGAACTACGAGTCTTGAAATGAACAAGGTCATTGCTAGGAGATTGGTTATGTAGTTCAAATTGACCAATGTTTAACATTAACAATGTCGATTCAAGAATTTCAGCATTTTCTTGTATTGAATGAATTCTAGGTTCATGGTAGATTATTTATTAAATGGAATGCCGAAAAACGATTTTTGCGGTCGACCATAATTAATTAATTAATTGGGATTTGCTCCTTTTTATTTTATTTTATTTTTTTAAGTCCCCAAAAGCTTGTGATTTAGTTTTCGATATAGAAATAGTAGATCTGTTCCGACCATAATGGGAATGGACTAGAGTTATAAAACCAAAGTTAGATTCCATAATTATAAGTTCAATCCATAGGTTAAATGTCTTCAAATATGATTTATCGTATAAACTCAAATTTGTGAGGCTATTGAGGTGCCAAAAATATGGAAGTCATTACAAGTTTTAGCTTCTAAGATAACTTGTCTACGATAAATTATGTTTGAAAAGATGGGATACTTAGGGACGGAGCCAGAATCGAAATCGAACAAACAAAATTGTCAACCGCTGAAAAAAACTTACAAGATGGTGGTACTAAATATGCCGACAACATAAAAAGACTCGTTATCGGGACATTTAGTGAAAGGGAGAGAGCGCTACATGTTATTGATCGTTCTGTTTAACTCTTACGAGTGTTGCACCAACAGAAATAAAATTGAAAAAGGCGAAAGAATGGCACAATGTTATGATTGATAGTTATTTGTTTCTTCAGATTGAAGGAAAAATAATATCCATTTTGCCTTTTGGGATGTTACTATTTGGGCAAGAAATCAACATATTTACCGTCACCTAATTCATGTGACATTGTACTACTTAGCATTTAAAATCAATTAATAATAATAAAAAAAAAAACTCCATTTTCAGGTTCCCAACAAATAAGTTCGAAAGTGACATCTTTAGGGGAATCGTAAAAACTCAAAAAGTCTTTGTAACAAAGTGAACTTTTATGATGATGTCTGCAACAGAATTGAATCACAACATAAAAAGGTTCACATTAACAATTGCCAAAGGAGAAATGGGAACTTCAACCCTTTGGAATTGAGAAAAAGCAAAAGAGCACTATGTAGGAGAATAAGATAAACTTGAGAATTGAAAATGACCAAACTCTTTGTCGAGTTAAAGTAGCGTTGATCTAAAAATGAAAAGAAAAAAATGATTCATATAATCGACTTCAAATTTATTGAAATTGTAGTCGTGTTTATCATTTTATCCGATTCTTCTACTCCGAAGCATAATTCTATTATCATTAAAGTTTCAAATTGATGCAATCTTGCATTGAAGGAATGGGAAGTGAATCGAAAGGCTTCCGTTTCCGTTCTTGGTTTGGGGGCTTTCGGGCACTCTCGATCTTTTTCGTAGTTGAGAAGGGGGAAGGAGTCTAAATCAATGAACATTAATGAACCATCATTGATGGACGCTGCACATGATACAATCAATTCGACTCAAGGTCCGGCGCTAACAGGAGTTGCTTACTCTGAATATCTTGTTATTTCATAATTTTTTTTTTTTTTTTTTTTTTTTTTGGAGAGAGAGAGAGATTTGTTCTAAAAACATTATGCCACATTTTTCTTCAAACGAGACTCGAACCCAGATCATTGACCTCGATAAGACTTTGATTAGTTATGTCTACTATTTCATAAAGTTTTATTGAATTGTGTAAAGGCCCCATTAGGAATCTCACAAGTAAAAAATAGGCATGACAAGACACAAAATTCCATCCAACTTTCGCACCCACCCTATCAAGAATAGTAGTTTTGATGATTTTAAATCATTCAAACACTAAACCAAAACATTCATAGGTAAGGTTGCAAGAGAATTAGGCAGAGTTTTGTTAGGCTACATTTATAGTGTACATGTTTTAACGTATCTTTACATCTTTTTGACTTCTCGTCTCTCTCTTTTCATTATTTTGAATTGGTTTTCTCTGAGAATAATACTGTGACCTCATCAGATTCGATTAATATAAATATAGAGAATTCAAGATAAAAATATATAAATTCAAGTTCAACAAAAATAAATAACAAAGATAAAATACGAGCTTGATGTCATCGACTTATTAATTAAAGAAAAAATGCCTCATATTTTACTGCCTCTTCAGCAACTCTGACACAATTTTATGTTGATTTGTTGACTTTTTTAGGTACACTGTGTAGTTAAAAGTATTGTCGAAAAATGTGATTTAAAAATTGTGTTATTTATAAAATTATATATAAATTATAAACAAACATTAAAAGGAAAAAAAAAAGGAGTTATCCTAGGACATTTGTCAGCCTTCTTCTAAGCCAAAAAAGGTGGGTTGGGCCTGCACGTGCACTCTCAATGAGCAGGCTGGCCACAAAAGTTAATAAAGCCTGTGTGTGCTAAAGAAAAGAATGCACAAGACAAAACCGCACGTGACAACTGGCTTTTCCAGTTTTTCTCCGTTTAATGCATGGGTCTGCACGTGCACTTGATAATTCACTTTTTCTTAGCCACTGTTGGGCAACTCACCTTTAAAAAAATGGTTTTTTTATTTTTTTTATTTTTTAGGTAAATAGATGGTTAAAAATTGGAGAGAGAAAATATGTATGGTTAGAGATTGATTTGAGAAATTGTGTAATTTAAAAATTGGTTTAAAAACCATAATGATTGCTGTTACCGAACGGAGGCTAATCATTTGTTCCTAGTAGAAATGAACAAATAAATCGTCAAACCAAAAAATCAAATTAAATAGTAACAAATGGTTTGATTTGGTTCGATTTCAAATGTAAAATGGTTTGGTTTTGTTTGGAAAAATTTCAAATCACTTTAAACGCTCTGGTTTGAGTTTCAATTGTCAAAACCACAGTTTCAAACAACTATCTCGCCAAATTTTAAAAAAATTAAAAATTAAAATAAAAAATGAAGGCAAAAGTTTAAAAAATACAGCATACTTTTTATTCTAAACAAATCAAAATTAATGAGTTAAAGATTAATTTGTTCAAATGCACGGCCATTAGGAAGAATTCTTGCTCCTACATTTCATAATCATCATCCATAATATTTTCTTAAAATAAAATTTCTAAGATAAGAACTAACTACAGTATATTTAAAAATAAAAAATAAAAAATTAAATGTTTACTTCTATATAACTAATTTGTTTATCAACATGAATTAATTCACATCAACGTACTCAATAAAAAATGGATATTATTATTGCTCTTGTTTCAAATCGACATTTTTTTATTAATATGTGTCTTTGAGCTCGTTTGAAATCTACAAATTTATTCGTTGGCAAACCGAAAAAAAAGTTTGGTTTTGTTTGAAAAAATTTCAAACCATTTTAAATGTTTGGTTTAAAATATTTCTACAAATCGTCCAAACTAAACGGTGTTCACCCCTAGTTCCTAGTGGTGGCTCAGCTCAACCTCAAGCTCGTAGTGCCTAGCTTGACAAACGCCACGAGCTCATGGCTCTCCGTTTTCCATTTTTTTAGTTAAATACTTGAATATAAATTAATTATATAATGATATATTATATATAAATTTATAATTAGTTGTGTAATAAATTAATAAGTAATATAAAAGTAGTGATTGAATGAAATATTTGTTCAAGTCTCCAATTATAATTTGAAAAAATAAAAACTAGAATTGAGTAAATAAATTAAAATTTAAAAGTTTAAAATATAAAACAAGCCTCCTTTTCCAAGGCTTGGGATCAGTTATCGACTTGAATAATTGATTTTTCTAGTAGGCAGAGTTAAAATTGTACACGAACAACTTGTTAAGTGTACAATTTTTGTTTTGAAATCAAAATAGTATTTTATGTAAAGAAATTAAAAGTTTAAAGTTAAATATCATTTACCTGACCGCATGTAATTTCGGCATACTTATTTTGTATGAGAAAATGAGTGTCCTGCCAATCTTTGACATACATTAATGCTTCCAAAAATATCTTCTTTAAATCGGCTTCTTACTTTTAACAAAACCCTTTTACCTGCACTAAAAGCTCCGAAGCTACTTGCTAACCGGAGGTGTTAGTAGATCTTTTGCTATAGTAGAAATAATTGTATATCCTCATTCGTTTGTTCGCCAAAATTCAAGTAAATCAAATTTTAAAGAATTAGCAGACTCTACATTTCTAAGTAATTCTTGTTTAAAATAAATTTTCAATTCTTCAGATATTACAGATCGTTATGACAACTAAGGGACATACTATAAGAAGAAGTTTCTTGTGTATACCTGATTTCTTCCATTAGATCTAATAATTTTATTTCGTCGTCTTTAAGTGTAGTGGCACGTGATGGTACAGATGGATTATGACTAACATTAGTTCATAATCATGCTGCATATGTGTTATACATGTTTACTAACGTGCTTTCTAAATTATTATAAGTGGTAGGGTCTCCAAAATCAATACTTACTTTTGAAACAAGAAGTTTCGTACCTTTTAAATTATAACGCGGGTCCATTACGCACGCTAGGTGTGAACGCGGTACGATTTTGGCTGTTTATGACATATTTTCAAACCAAACCATTTTAAAATGTTTGACATTTTTCCAAACAAAACCAAATCATTTCATTTTATAAATCAAACCAAACCAAACCATTTTTTGTGGTTTGGTTCGGTTTTAAACTGCGGTTTATCTATCGACATAATATAACATATTTTAGATGTCAAATTAATCCGTATTTCTTAACACTTTGTAGTTTTCTTACCTTTTCCAGCTTTTCGCTTTCCTCTTGCGTCGGGAATATCGGGATCATTTTCTAATATTTGAACATCAACATTGTCTTCATTATCATCTAAATTGATTTGCTGATCATCTACATCATCAATGTTTTCTAGAATTGGAATGTCATCGAGACCTAAAAATTCAACGTTGAAGTGTGATTGTGGTGTTGAGTCATACCCCCAACTTCAAGTTCACCATCGAACAATTCTTCAGCAAATCTTCGTCGGGGTCCATTGTTTTGTATATTGAAAATTTGAAATAGAAAGAAACTTGTATAGTTGTTATGAGAATTGAGTAGTGTAGGTGATAAGAATATTGAAAATCGAATGTGTATAGATGGTTAGAATGAATTCTGAAATTGAAATGTAGCTATAATGAAAAATTGAGAGATTGAAATGAAATGTAAATTTATGTAATGGAAATTGGAGAGATTGAAGTATAAATTGTACAATTGTAGAGAGTAAGAGACTAAGTGTAACGCCCCGGATTCCGCGCGGAGCCCGGGACGCCACTTCGTCCTTTAAAACTGACTTTATTGCGGAAATTAAATTTAGTTCAAAGCGTCACATTCATCCTTTGAAAAATTTTAGCGGAAATTTAATTAATTTAAATATAGAACTTGTGCCGTTCATCATTTGAAAACTTTAGCGGAAACTTAAAAAAATGGAATATAGAACAATGCATAAAAATTTAATCTCAATAACTTGTGTCTCAATTATTTAAATAAAATTAACGATAAATAATCCAATCATTAATATTCGTAAAATTGTCTAAAAAAATTATCATCCTTTATTTAATTTTCCACCGCTGTCATTTCATTCGCCGCCATCTCCGAGATCTGCAAAAGCTGTTAAAATTGGAATGAGCATTTCGAAAGAAATACTCAGTAGACTCATCGCCAATAATTAATTTACAGAATAATTGAACACGTAATTATGCAATCATACAGTGACATCATCATCATATTCTTGAGCTATTTTATTTTCAAATCAAGGCTCGTAAAATCATAGGGTGTGGGTAGTCTCGTCTCGTGCACTTAAGGCACATAAGTTATGCATAACATCATCATTTCTCATTTATCTCATAAGAGATATTCTTTTCTCGTCTCATGCATCAAAGCATGTAAATCACGTAATTTCACATAAGACATTCAATTATAATTTAAACTAATTAGTGGGGGCGAGTCTACATTAAATCACGAGTCTGAAAGTTGAGCAAGAAAATTCACGTTGTTCCTCTAAATGTCCAAGCGCCTCGTCTAGCCGATATTTAAAATGAATCTTAAACTAGTATTTTGGAATTCAAAGGTTTAAAATAAAAGTTTAGGGTTTAAATTGAAAACCAAGCATAATTTGGGATTTGAAAAGATTTGGACCGAAATAAATAATTTTGAAAACTTGTGGGCTGATGATTAGTAAATCTCTTTTAAAACAAGGGCTGAAATAAAATACTTTTAAAACTTGGGGCTGAAATTAAAAGGGTTAGAAAAATTGGGGACCAATATGAGAGACTTCTAAAACACAAGGGCTTCAAATGTAAATTTCCAAAAGTCAAATCTTATAAACAATCCTCTCTCTTTCTATCACACATTCAGGCGACAGAGGAGAGGCGCGGGAGAGAGACGCGACGGGGAAGGTGAAACTGCTGGTGCCTTCACCGGCGTTCAAAGGCAGTGACGCCGCCGTCGAGGGGCGGCGACGACCGCGGGTGGAGGGGGCGACGGAGAAGAAGAGTTGCGTGATTTTGGGCTAGAAACCGAGGCTCTGAGCTTCGAATTTGGGGTTGCGATTCCGGCACTAGTCCGGTCACTGGCGGCGGTCAAAGGTTAGTAGGTATTTGGTGGGTTTATTCTTGGTGTTTGGGTGTTGATTGTGGGACTTCCTTGGTTGGGCAGCAGTGGTGATTTTATCGAGTTTGTGGTTTGATGTTGGTGGTGAAATGGTTAGGGGGCGGTTTGAAGTGGTGATTAGTGGCGGTGATGGAGGCTCGGTGGTGATTGGGTGTTAGTGATGATATGGGTTAAGGTAGTGGTGGTGGATTTGTTTGATGTCTGCGGCGGTGGTGAACTCGAAAGGGGCTCGTGTTGTTGATGGGTTGATTGGCTTATTGTCGATTGGGTAGTAGGTGTTGGCGATTGAAATTAGCAGCTTGGCAGCTTTGATGGCGGCAGTTGATGGTTGTGGTTTCCTTGAAGGAGATATATATACTGTGTATTGATTGTCTTCAAAATGGTAAGCTAGAGTGGGGGGGGAAGAATTGAGGGAGCTGGGGAAGGAATTAAGAAATTGAAGAGTGATCATGGGAAGAAAAAGGAAGCTGTAATTTCTCTTGAGAATATTGGGGAAGAAGCTTAAAATTTCTTAAGGTATTAATGTGTATTGAAGGGTGAGGGAATATACATTACGATTGATTTGGATTCAAATTTGGAAAGGAAAATAATGGATCGTAAATTGAGGGGACGGAGTGATGATGGGAGACAAAAATGTGTTGAATATGAAAATGGAAGTTGGGGAGAAATTTAGGCTGATTGTGGTGCCGGATGTGGGATGGAAATAGCGTGAGTTGAGGAGTGAAATTCTTGGTTGATTGAGAGGAATTTACATGGGGAAATGGCAAATTGAGGGGAAAGAATTTTGGGAATTAATTTGATAAAATCTTGCTGTGTTTAGCTTTCAATTGTTTTGGTAACTTGGCAAGTTCTGAGGTTTTGGTTTAGGCAAGCTGAGGGAATTTGAAAGAGGATTAAGGTTAATTGTGAAGTTGGAGTGGATTGTGGATAGTGTAATGTGAGAATGAAGATGGAAAAGACTACATTGTGTTGAATGTCTGTGGCTCGTTGGAGGGTAATATGATGCTGGCATAATATGTATTGCTTGTTTGTTGTCGATGGATAAGTAAGGAAAATGGTTATTGATGGAAATTGGGAAAGGATTTTGGGATTAAAATGAATGTGAATTGGGGATTATAATAATAATAATAAATTGAATCCACATAGATTAAAAAAATTGGACTTTAAAAATATATAATAGACTTGGGACATTATTTAATAAAAATTGTAATTTGACTAATATTTATTTCAAACTAATTTAATTTCACTTAAAATAGCTAGACGAAAATGTGTTTAAAAATAAATGGGTAAAGTCGTAGCGACACATTTTAAATAATATTTAAATAAGTCACGAAAAATTCTCGGTCGCTACAACCCTACCACCTTAAAATAATTTCGTCCTCGAAATTTAAAAATTTTCTTGATTTAAAATAACTGGATACTTGATCAAAATTTCTTCTTTCTTAAAATCTTAAAATAATTAATATGACTAGACAAGAGCGCTGATTTTGAATAATAATCGTTGACTTTGGAGAGTCGTAGCGACAAGTTTGGTAAAACAAGTCTTTTAAGTTTGAAAATTTCTCGGTCGCTATACTAAGAGTATAGACGAAGAGTTGAGAGATTTTGGTGTGAAATTGAAGTTGTATTAGGTAGTATTTATAAGTAGAAAGTAAAAAAAATCCAGACCGTTGGTGACCCCAACAACAGTCACACAATTTTCAATTAGACTGTTGGGATCCCCAACGGTCACATTTTGATTTTTTCGAGCCGGCAAGCCGAGCTGCTCGCCGGCTCGTCTGGCTCATGGCAACTAGCTGAGCCATGCTCGGCTTGTGGTTTCACGAGTGTGATTGACTCGTGTTTTCACGAGCTGATTCGACTAGCTGACGGGGCGCTCGACTTGTTTACCACCTCTATTTGTTCCAATCCAATCATATTGTAGTGTGAAGTTATAAATCAGAAAGGACCCATCAAATTAGATATTCACGGGCATGCCCCAAACAGAGCGAGAATTAACCCACTTAGTTGGGTACACAGGATGAATCCGAGGAAGGGGATTTCTCCCTCAAGCGAGTATGGGAACAAATACGTGTACATATGTGTAAAGAGGTTCCTTCCTTGAACAAAACTATAATCACAATCATATTTGTTTTGAATAAAGCAAATAATTCTATACGTATTAATTGTTTGTTTTCAAAGTCTTAAAAAAATGAGGATAATAAATGTCAAGACCCTAAAATTCAGACTATTTTTTTTTTTGGAGCTTCTAGTAGCATAAAATGAACTGAGAAAGTAGCTGCAAGTTGCTACTAGTAGTGTACTTTCACGAACGGAGCAGATTTACTACATTTACCAAAACCCTTTCTAAACATGTTTAAAACCGTACTAAGTGTCACAAATAGTGAGTTTATCCTGTTACACATTTAGGATCATCATTACATGGAATTTAACATTTTAATAACAATCGAGTCAAAAACAGTTTCAACACTTCATAAGAATAATATTTAAATATCAAGCGGAACTTTAAAATATGATGCTCATTTTTTTACATAAAAATCTACATATACATTTCAGATCTGAGCACCAAATAGTATTTAAATTTTTAATTACTAGAAGAATAACATTTTCATCCCAAAATAGTTCTATGTACAAAAGGGCTTAATCATTCATCTCTTTTAGTTACCAATAAGTACTCATCATTCTCAATCGGTATTCTCCATAGGGAGTCCACACATATAGAAATCAATGCTCCATTGCCTATAAAGAAAGTCATGAAATGGCTATAAAACGTGAGGTCCAGTGAATAAAACTTTATATATGTAATAAGAGGTTAGTTTTAACATAAAGTGTATAAAATTATATAAGCTTCTATCATTCTCAATATTTTCTTTTCAAACTATAACTTACTAATGAATGAATATAAATACTACATTTTACCTCTTAATTTTGACATTATTTTTCATATATGTGAATGAAATCTTAATCACTTTAACATATCTTTTGATAATCAACTCATATATATTATACCAACACAATACTCCGAACATCTGATGAAAATGAATTTTACACAAAAATGTAGATTCTCTTACATTATCCTTATAACTCATCTCTAACTCAAAACTTCAGATAACTGTTGCGCTTTTCTGCCGCAAATGTAGGAATTGCAACTTGCACCTCCAACACTAGCTTGGTAATCACCAGAATGGCACAAAGAGTAAAACACCAGAAACATTCTGATCTTAATCTTGCCTAAAACTATTCTTTCAATCCGAAATGAGCTCATGAATCCAGCAGGCAACAGCTAGGAGATCGTCCAGTTTTTTCCATTTTCTGACTGGACAGAAAAAGTGACATTCCGGCCGATCCAGAACTCCAATCTTCGATCGGCCACCGCCATCAGAACGGGCTCTTCAAGGAGAAGACTCGTCTAAAATTTTGGGGCAATCCGACGGTTGAAACAGAAGTTATTCACCGGAGAAGAAAATGCTGGCGGACTGAAAAACTGCGATTCCGGCCAAACGGGAGCTCCAATCACGAAACGGTCACCACCGTTGGGTTCGTGACGAGGAGGAGAAGCTTCCTGTGTTTTTTGGCATTTTCCGGTCTCCGGCGAAAGGGACGGTTTCCGGCGGCAACGGCGGTCCGGCGAGGCGTTTCCGGACAGAATCTTCAGCTCGACCTGCTCATCCCACTTCCGAAGTCCATTTTGCAAAATCAACTCTCGATTATCACTGTTTTTCTGCATTATCACTGTTCATTCTAAACCAATTTCAGCGAAATGTGAAAAAGAATTCTCTCTAGCTTTGGGAGAAAAAAGGGGTTTTTTTTTCCCCCACATGGAGGTACCACCAAACAAACCACCCGATCCACCGTTTATTCTGCCGAAAAATGTCACTAATGTTGGTGGAATAACATCTACAACAATCCCCACCAATCCTAATCCAAAAACAGCCCCAAAATCGAGCCAACCATGTTTGGTCGACCGAACCATCAATTTCGGTCGACCGAACCTTGGTCGACCGAAAATGTCTGCAGCAGCTGTTTCTGCCGTTCCTGCTCCGATTACTGCCCCGGCTCTTCCAAAATTGTCGTACGCAGCTACATTGAATGCTCGTCCCACTATTACTCAGACTGCTAGGAGTCAAAACAAATCCTTTGCACCAATCACACAGGCTCCACCAGATTCTACACTGCACAGGTTTGCTACTAAGGAACCATTTCTTCATTTGAATGAACCTGCAGTTGCCTTTACTGAGGAGGATGAGAAGTTATTAGCTGAACCATACAAGTTCACACTTGTTGGGAAATTCATTCACAGAAAGCCTCCTATCTCTAAGGTACGTGAAAGTTTTAAAAAATTTGGATTTCATGGTGATTTTAGCATTGGGCTTATTGATGCACGCCACATTCTGCTTCACCTTACACATGAGGATGATTATTCACGTATATTCCTGAAGCCATCATGGCATATTGAGGGATGTCTTATGCGGGTCAGCAAGTGGACATCAGGATTTAGTCCAGAGCATGAGACCCCTGTTGTTCCCATTTGGGTGTCCTTCCCTTTGTTGCCGATCCACTTTAGAGCTAAAGGGCCCTTGTTTGCCCTAGCCAGGACCATTGGGGTCCCACTTCGTATTGATGAGGCAACTACTAACCTTCGTAGGCCTAGTGAAGCTCGGGTTTGTGTTGAGGTTGATTTAGAGTATGAGCTTCCTGACCGCATTTGGATTCAGAGACAGAAAGTTCCAGGTTACTGGCAGCCCGTTGTCTATGATAAGAAGCCAGAATTTTGTATCAGGTGTAGAAACATGGGCCATTCAGATATTCAGTGTCAGATTGGGAAACCCCCAGCACCGGCAACTGCACCTGCTGAGCCTATACCACCAGCACCACCACCTACTTCTGCGCCAGCAATCAGAGTACCACCGCCCATCCAGAAGAAGAGATGGGTTCCAGCCTCAGCAGCCCCCTCTTCCTTCCCCACTACTTCCACTCTTGCGCCTCCAGTCACCCAGTTGGTACCACAGGTGTTTGAGACAGCACCTACACCTACAGAGGTGATCCCAGAGGCTCCAATTGAGATCACAACACAGCCTCCTCCAGTTATTGAGCCTACCACAGAGGCTCGCCCTTCGTCTCCTCAGTTACCCGTTCCTTCTACTGAGATCATACCAGAGGTTCAGACAGAGGATACACAGGCTCCTATTGAGGTACCTCCCATCCCTTCTCTTCATGCACCTGCTCCAGAGGCACTGCCCATAGGTACACACATCAGCTCCTCACCATCTGCAGAGACCGCACAGTCATCTCATGGGTCAGCAGGTACAGCTACACAGGTTCTCGCTCAGGGTCTTCTCGAAGAGTTAGGATCAGAGCACTCTAAGGCTAAGTTTCTTCTATTAGACCACTTCAAGGGACAACACCGTATGAAGATCACATCCACCTTGAGATTTGCCATTGAAGACCTGGTTATCAAGCTCTTTGGACAGCCCCCACCTGTCATCCCCCCTTGTACTCAGACTTCCACACCTTCATCTACTCCTGATCCTCCCCCGAGACAGGATAAGATGAAGGCTCAGATCCAGGGAGACATTGATGGGATGGGTTTAGGAGATTGCATGCATAATCCTGAGGCAGACTTACCATCAACTACCTCATCTTCATCTGGAGCACCTCCACCACAGATACCCTCAGTCACTGGCACAGCCACATCACACATGGGCCCTTCCTTGAGATCGGAAGCACCTGCATTCCGCCCTATCCATGGTCCATGGGTGGGTGATCCTCTTGCCACCAGAGACGCTCCACGACCTTCACGTCATCCTTCTACAGGTAGTGACCCAGAGTACACAGAGCTTTACACGGATTACTATGATCCGGACGAGTACAAGACCAGACGTATGACCAGGTCCATGACATCACACATGAGGGTCCACCCCCGGGAATGCCCATGATCACATTTATTCTTCACTGTTTTTACTGCTCTCTGTTCCACTTTTTATTTACATTGTCGTACTTTACTTTTGCTGGAGGTCAGGTCTTTGCCCCCCTCCTTTCATATGTTTTTTGCATTTTTTGATATAAAATAAGCCACACTTGTGGTTAAAAAAAAAAACTTCAGATTTCACACCAAATAAATAGTATTTTTTTTAATATTCCTTTTGAGCATATTTTTTATTATTATTTTATTTGAAATATTTAATTTGTTATTAAATGAAACGAAAAACACACCAAATATATTTAGTTTCATAATTTAATTCTTAGAATATGTATATTTTTGTCACAAATGTTCAATCAAAGCACCTTGAAGTGAAATTTGAGTCTCCTTATTCTTAATCTGATGGTGACGAGCGAGTAGTTCCTGGAAATGGTAGAACTGAAACCTAGACTGATGATTAATACTAGTTGTGATGAATAAAATTAGGTCTAAATACATATGTAAGGAGTTTAAAAGATGGAATTTAGAATTTAAGAAACTTGTGATTGTAATACAAAAATCAGGGTTCAATTAAAAAATATGTAATTAAATAGATTGAGGTCACAATTATACAATTTAAGGTCACAAACATAAATTACAAACTTTATAGGTTAAAAATTATGAAATCTCTCAATCACAAATTATAAAACTGTTTTGTCACGACTTAATTCCAGGTCAAAAATAATATACTTATAGGTTACGGCTTATTTTTTATCACAAATTATCAAATTAATCGATCACAAATTATTATTCGGTAACAAATCTCAAACATTAAAGGTCACAACTTATTTCTCGATCACAAATATGGCTCACAATTAATTTTTCAGTTACAAATATTTGGTCACGACTTATTTTTCGATCACAAATTAAAAATGGGTAATTGGCGCAAAATGTCCCTACCTTTGAACATTCTTGTGCAATTCATCCCAAGGTTTATTTTTTGGCATTTTCACCCTCACCTTCACATTTCTTTGCCAAAAACGTCTCTGCCGTTAGATTTCATCCAAGGAACCGTTAGTTGACTCAAAAATTATAAGGTAATTGGCGCAATTGGTCCCTAAATTTCACATTTCTTGTGGAATTCGTCTCAATGCTTGTTTTTTTGGCAAATTCACCCTTATCTTTACCATTTTTTGCTAAAAGCATCCTTACCATCTAATTTCATCCAAAAATCACCTATTGACTATTTTTTTTATTTTGATAATTTTTTTAACTATTTTAATGAATGACAAACAAGTCATTTCCTATTATTTAATTTAAATGATGTAAAAGAAAGAATAAAATAAAAACAAAACAAAACAAAAAAAATATTTGTTACTGTTCATCTTCTTCCCAACCTCATTCTCACACGTTCAATTCAATTAAACCCTCTTTATTTTTTCTAATTGCTGTAATTGCGCCTGTGGCATCTTTTTAGTGTTAAGGCAGGAAATGATTCAGATTGGTATGGTAGAAAACAACCATTTTTGTGCATTTAATTTATTGCTGGAGATGGTGGAAATTTAGGGTTTCATATTTTTAGGTCTGAAATTAACGCAAAGAAAATGATAGGATCGAGAGAGAGACAATTAGGGTTCCGTCTATGATCTACATCCGGATGCCCCGGACACGGTTACAGCAATTGAGAAAAATAAAGAGGGTTTAATTGAACTGAACGAGTGGGAATGTGGTTTGCGAAGAAGATGAACAGTAACAAATATTTTTTGTTTTTGTTTTTGTTTATTTTGCTTTTTTTTACATCATTTTAAATTAAATAATAGGAAATGACTTGTTTGCCCATCATTAAAATAGTCAAAAAAATTATCAAAAAAAAAAAAAAAAAGTCAATAGGTGATTTTTGGATCAATTAACGAATTTTTGGATGAAATCAGATGGTAAGGATGTTAGCAAAAAATGATAAAGATAAGGGTGAATTTGCCAAAAAAAAAAAAAAAAACATTGGAACGAATTTCACAAGAAATGTGAAAGGTAGGGACCAATTGCTTCAATTACCTTATAATTTTTGAGTCAACTAACGGTTCTTTGGATGTAATCTAACGGCAGGGACGTTTTTGGCAAAAAAATGTGAAGGTGAGGGTGAAAATGCCAAAAAATAAACCTTGCGATGAATTGCACAAGAATGTTCAAAGGTAGGGACATTTTGCGCCAATTACCCATTAAAAATATATAAGTCACAAATCTCGAATTTTCTATGTCACGATTTTTTTCGGTCGCAAAATCTCGAGTTAATTGATCACAACTTAACAAATTATGAGCCACTATTTCTTTAATAATCACAAAACACAATTTCATATATCAAATTTTTTTTCATGAACAAACAAAAATCATAAGTTTTCTCGATCACAGATCACAAATTTTATTGGTCACATTTTATGTCACAGTCACAATTTATCAAGTTGTTTTGTCAGGACTCAGTTTTTGTCACAAATTATCGATTTAATTAGTCACAATCTATTTCTCGATCAAAAATCACAAATTTTATAGGTTACAAATTAAGATCACAACTTATTTTTGGGTAACAATTATCAAATTATTAGGTCACAATAATTCAATTAATGGTCACAAATTATAAAAAACATTTGATCACTTACTATTTACTAATCACAAATTACGTATTATTGGTCACACACTACAACCACCACCCACTAGTATAGTTTCAGAGGCGGGCCAAACAATAGATGCTTCGATTTACTATCTTCTCTTTTTGATAGATGACAAAATTTAAAGGACCATGCTATAAGTACAGTCGACCTTATAGCCCCCTCACATGGAGGGGGGCGGGAATCAATTTTTTCGAAGAAGATCCCGGCCCCTCCATGTGAGGGGGCGGTAAGCTCGACTGTAGGTCGGGTTGTATGTTGATACATTTTGGACCAGCCTTGTAGAAGTCCAAGGATTAATTCAAGCTTTAGCCCAAATTTAATAAACCTGTGGGACCGGGTTTCAGCAACACTGATCTGCATACTTACCTTTGGGCCGAATATGAGGGAGCCCAATATTGTTCAAACTCGGAACTTGGCCTGCCTTAATCCACCGCCTGATCTGCACCATTAGATCACCTTATTTCATCCCAGCCGTCCACTTGTTGATAAAGTTTGGCTGAGACGCTTTACCTTCATTATTCTGATTCAGAAGCGTCCATTCTTCTTCTGGCTCTGTCTCTCTCCATCTTCGTCTCTTCTTCCAGAAACGTTCATATTTCTCTCTGATTTCTCGCATTTACTTAGTGGTTCTTACTGATTCTTTGTGCAAAATCAGTATTTCTTAGTAGTTTGTTATACAAATTAAGATTCTGTGTACTTTTCTTTGTGGTTTGCGAGTTTATTGAGATTTCTGGTTATTTTTGTTTTAGAGACGTGAATCTGTACAATTTTGTGTTTGATACTATTGCGATTTTATGTTTAATAAAATTTTCTGAAGTTTTATTTGTGAAATCCTTTCTTGTATTCTTCCTGGTTGATTCTGAGTATCGATCTCTTAACATTGTAGTTTTAGCATTATTCAAATTTAAATTTCAGAGAAATTAAATAGATTAGATTTGTGGATGCTTTATTAAAATATTAAAATATATAGTATGCATAATCGGGTTTGTTCGGTTTCATAGGTGTTTTTAGTAAAAAGTAATTGAATCAAACCAATTTTTTTACTCAAACCGACCCGAATAAGTTGATTCGATCGATTTTTCAAATTATTTATTTATTTTTGCCTATCCCTAATTCTGAACCCAAAATCTTAACTTAGTTACTATGCACATCACGAAATATTAGTTGTCTAAGTATATAGACGTTCAAGAAAACACATAAATAATAATATAGCATTAATAGTAGTGGTAGTGGGCGTCGTTGTTGTGGTGGTTAAATCTAAAGCACGAGTATTCAATATCAAATTTCTGATTTTTAAATTAACACCTTTTGTTTATTCATAATGAACATCTAAAAATAAAGAATAATTGGTGCAAAACGTCCATACATTTAGACATTCTTATACAAATCGTCTATATCTTTGATTTTTTTTGCAATTTTATCCTCACCTTTAAATTTCCTTGCTGGAAACATCCTTACCGTCCAAAAATTCGTTAGTTAACCAATTAATCATCTTTTGGCCATTTTAATGAGAGATAAAAAAGTTTTTTTACATTATTTAAATTAGAATTATATAACAAACAAAATAAAAAAGATATTACTATTCATCGTATCCTTCGTCTTCCCCTTTCATCAACATCTCATTTTCTCCTCTCAAGTATGAACCAAACTCCATCTCTCACTCTCTCTCCTACGTCTTCGTCAGCTCCGCCACCTTAACGCCATCGCAACTATTCTTCTCCCCCACAATGTCCACCCTCAATAAATCTATATCATTCACTGGTTCCCATTTAGAGTCTCCGATTCTTCTTGTTCTCACCTTTTGGCCCTTAAACCTTGCTCGCCTCCAAATCTACTAAACTGCAGCCGCTACTCTTAGGAGTATATATTCTCATCAACAACCCTCTTCACCTCCTCCATGAATGTATGTACCTGTGTTCTTGAAAAACATTTTAAGAATATGATTTGAAGTTGAGTGAGATGAAGACCAATACTCATAATTTTCTAGTTGCAAATCCTGCAGGGCGAGCAATGACTTTTGTGGGTCTAATTCGACAGACCCAAAGAAACCATTCATTTGTTTCCTATCTCAAACAAAAATTCAAATAGAAAAAGTCCAAATTGAATTGCTATATTATCAACAAATTTCTTGTTTATGCGTTTCTTAGTTGCCATTTCTATTGGAACTGTGTTCCTTCTATCACGAAGAAAAGCACTAATGGATAGAGACGAAGATCTTATGAAGAGCTCCAGTCCTCTACCAATAGATTCAACCCGAAGCACGAAATTGGGGATAGAGGATTTGGTTCAGTGTATTTAGGGCAGTAATTGCAACTAAAGTTGTTTCCCCTGATTTTTTGTTCGATCGATTGGGTTGGGGTGTGGTTTGGGAGTGAATGGAAAGATAAAAGGAGATGATGAATAGTAATAAATTTTTATTTTGTTTTTCATTTTTTTGTTATATAATTTTAATTTAAATAATGTAAAAAGATTTTTTAGTCCTTCATTAAAATGGTCAAAAGATGATTAATTGGTCAACTAACGGATTTTTGGACGGTAAGGATGTTTTCAGTAAAAAAATGTAAATGAGAGAATGAAATTGTCAAAAAATCAAAAGTACAAATGAATTGCACAAGAATGTCCAATGGTAAGAACATTTTGTGTCAATTACCCAAAAATAAACATCAAATTTGTAACATTTTAAATAACACAATTTTTCTATTCACGTTGAATAGTACAGCGGTCATTGTTCACGTCGTTTATTATTATTATTTTGTTATTTATATGTAAATATTAAATAAATATGAAACGTACATATAAATTTCAACTGGATTAAAGAAGGGCAGACTCAAGCTCTGTTATCAAACATTCCATTTTCTGTAGAACCCTACAGTGTTACTAAAAATTAGAATTTCATTTCGTAGTATGGAAACAAGTGAGGAATTCCTTTATTTTCAATCATAAATAATAACATGTAGTGTGTTTTATAACTCCTCTAAAATAAATATAACCTATCTACTACATAAACATGTATTTTATTATGACACTACAAGAAAATAGTTCAACAGCGACGATAAAAATCGTCACTAAAAGGTCAAATGTCATTGCTATTGAGCAATAACGACTACAAAGTCATGTCTAATAGTCGTTGCTTTAGGTCCGTAGCTGATGCTCAATAGAGGCTTTAGCGACTCGACCCAATATTAAATCTGACCCTCTAATTCGTGCATTTTCTTTCATTCATATGATAATTATGTAAAGTGGAGAGTTGAACCCTTGACCCAAGATTGAATTATGCATTCTCAACCATTGGAGCATTTGAGTTCTTGTGTTTAATTTTGTTTTAACTAATATATATTAGTTAGCTAATTGTATACATATTTGTCCCATTGAATTATTTATTTTTTGACGAAATTGAATTAATATTATTTGTAAAAAAAAAAAAAAATGCAGAAAAATAGGGACGGCTTTTGTCATCGCTAAAGGGTTGGAAATTAGACTTTTCCATGTCGTCGTTAAAGGACTAGGAATTAGAAACGACTTTTCTATGTCGTCGCTAAATGAAAATTAACGAATTTTATTGTTTCAAACACTTTTAGCAGCCTGTATCATCATTCTGCTATGCATCCAATTGATTCGAACTAACTTATTGTTGGAACTTTGTATATGAAATTGGTTTTGACCAATTTATATAATTATTTGAGTAGAACCGTTAGTCAGTGAATGGAAAATTAAGCCGCTTAAAACGTGACATTGTTGAAAAATTATTACAATGTTATTGAATATTCTAGAACCTAATTGGATGAAGAGGTGTTTCCTTTTAAGATAAATGTTCATGACTTTTGGAATTAAAATTTTCTAGTGGGGTGTCTTTTCAATTAGAGACAAATTTCAAGTGTTGTACCTCTTGAAAGAGTTGTATCTTGCTTAGACTTTAATTCATTCATTGTAATTCATCATTCATTCATTTGTTCATGATTGCATTATCATATTAATGCATGTACACTTCAAAATATTCTACATTTATTTCGAGTCTGAGTTTCATATAAAGAGAATTCAAAACATCAAGAAAGTTCGTTGGTCGACGTAATTTGGAGTGCTCCTATTGTTGATCGTTGTATCTTGAGAAACGAATGTTTGATAACCGTTAGGACATGTGGGGGGGAGGGGGGGGGGGCATTATCATCTTAAGGACAAAGAGCTGAACTCTTGCCTCGACTGAATCTATATTTATGCATTTTTGGTTTCTACTTCATGTATTAAATTTCGATGAGTTGAAATTATGTTCAGTTTTATGCACGTAAAATGTATATTATTAGAATATAATCACGCACGTTAATTTTTTACCAATACTTGCAAATTATGTAAAAGTGGGGGTATATTCAAAAATTTGTAAGATATGTGTAATTTTCGTAACATAGCTAACTAAATTAATAAAATAGACATTTCAAATAATACCCTGTTTGAGCTCATTTCTTGGGAAAAATATAATGGATTTTGTACTATTGAACTTCCGGGGAATGAGTGATGAGATTCGAAGTGAGGAAGAAACGTCGAAAAGTTCCTAACCCAGGTTGTGGTTGGACAGATGAATCATGACCCGATATTCACGACGCGATGGCTCGACGATGCGGAATAAAGAACCACGACTTTCGAAACACTACAAGGAATTGCCCAATCTCCTTGATAAGTCTCTAATTTGAACGCCAAAATATTCTCAAGAAATATTTGATAAGTTCGATATTTGAACGCCACAAGAAATATTCTTGATAAGTTCGAAAAAACATAGGAATCCACCTATAACTTTTATTGAATCCTCAATAAAAACTGTTTATATCAAAATCAAAGTCTCAAGTCTGAATTACAATGAATGTAAAGGAATATAAAAAAGTAAAATAACATAACCGCTAATTGACTCAAAATAGAATTCTAATTAGACTATAATTCTAAAATAGGCAAACAAATAATAAAAACAAAATTTAACCTAAAAATACGCAAAAACCCTAATTTCCGTCTGCATAATTGACTTGCTGTTTTGAAGCCCCAAATGATGGAATTTGGCCATAAAATCAGTCGGTTCAAGGGCTTTGGCCCATGAGTTTTGCTTAGTGGCCAATTTATACTCGAAAAACACATATTATGCATCTAATTCTGACATGGTTGACTGGATTGCACTTTTATTTTGGCTTGAATATTTAACTTTCTGTCAAGCCTGCTATGACTCCGATTGTCGAGAGTCCGGAACACATCATACCCTCCTTCTTTAGGATGATTCGCCCCGAATCATAACTTTGTTCCTGTTGTTTCACTTCACCTCCTGGATCAAACGGAAAATTATTGCTTCCATGCCAGAGGGATGACCAATAGTATCCTGTAACTTAGGTTACATGGACTGATTGAAGTAGAAACTCCTGTGGGCATTGGTGGTGTTGCCCAAATTTTCAAGTACATTTAACCTGCAAGACAAAATTAAATAAAGCGGGGAGGGAAATGTTAGGTTCATGAGGTACAAGGTATGGATCCTTGTATCCATAATTAATCACCATCTCCAATTCTTCTTTAAGAACCACGAGTCCCTCCTCTTCACCTCGTTCTTCCTTTGCATATCCAACCACCTTTTCAAACTTTTTACTCTCAAATTCAACCACATCTCCTATCTCCACATTTTTATCACCATGCTCGTGCACTACCTCATTACTACCAAAATGTGGATCGTCCAATTCAACGCTCAAATCTTGAACTTCCACCTCACCTCCCAATTCATTCTTAATCAATTCCTCGCTTCCCAACTCCACATTTTCCTCATCAAATTTTGGAGTTTGTTTATTTGTTTTTAATTTCAACTCTCCCTCCTTCTTATCAATATCCTGATCCCCATGATGCCTCCTATTATACTACTTTTCACTCTCCTTCATTACCCTCCGTAAATCTTCTAGTGCTTCTTCTAATGTCAACCCATATAGTGTGCATGTTTTCCCTTTCTTAAGGAATTTGTATATGTGCATACTCTTATCATAAACAGCCTCCCTCCTACGTCTCTAAGATTTTCCCAATAAAATATGATAAGATTTCAATGGCACTACATCACACCATACATTCTCACTATACATTCCCTGGGTGATAGGTACTAGAACTTGTTTGGTTACTTTGAAATTCCCAAACTCCCTCATCCAAGTCATCCTATAAGGTTTATAGTGTGGTTCTAGGGGCAATCCTAATTTTTCAATCACGGTACTACTACCGAAATTAGTAAAACACTTTCTATCAATCGCCAAACTACACCCCTTATGATCCACATAACATCTAGTTTGGAATAAAAAACCCGGATCATAATCCATTCCTTATGTGGCGTTAAAAAAAATTCAAGAATGAAGAGGATTTAGATATCAAATAGCAAGAATGACTTTTATTGACTTGGAAGGAAATGAATACCAAGAATTTTAAAGAAACTCAAGAAAGTGGTTCTTGAATTTTGGAATGACTTTTTTTTTTTTTTTTTTGAATAATGGATGAATTTTCGAAAAAATTAAATTAAAAAAATAATTTTTTTTAATATATATCCGAAAATTAGACACAAACGTAACAAAACAAACGGCACAGGATTTGAATAAGAATTAAATAAAATAAACACTTTTGAATTTTGTTGGAACGATTTTCTGGATTAAAGACTCAACAAACTCAAGAACAAGAAGAACGTAAAAAAAACTGAAAACAAAACACTCAACAAGATATAGATGATTTTTATGGGACTCGATGATAAACATAAAAATCAAACTGGATAGAAAAACCTGAATTCAGAGTCCAGCTCTGATACCAGATGATGAGATTCGAAGCGCGGAAGAAACGCCGGAAAGTTCCGAACCCAGGTTGTGGTTGGACAGATGAATCATGACCCGATATTCACGACGCGATGGCTCGACGATGCGGAATAAAGAACCACGAATTTCGAAACACCACAAGGAATTGCCCAATCTCCTTGATAAGTCTCTAATTTGAACGCCACAAGAAATATTCTTGATAAGTTCGAAAAAACATAGGAATCCACCTATAACTTTTATTGAATTCTCAATAAAAACTGTTTATATCAAAATCAAAGTCTCAAGTCTGAATTACAATGAATGGAAAGGAATATAAATAAGTAAAATAACATAGCCGCTAATTGACTCAAAATAGAATTCTAATTAGACTATAATTCTAAAATAGGCAAACAAATAATAAAAACAAAATTTAACCTAAAAATACGCAAAAACCCTAATTTCCGTCTGCATAATTGACTTGCTGTTTTGAAGCCCCAAATGATGGAATTTGGCCATAAAATCAGTCGGCTCAAGGGCTTTGGCCCATGAGTTTTGCTTAGTGGCCAATTTATACTCGAAAAACACATATTATGCATCTAATTCTGACATGGTTGACTGGATTGCACTTTTATTTTGGCTTGAGTATTTAACTTTCTGTCAAGCCTGCTATGACTCCGATTGTCGAGGGTCCGGAACACATCAATGAGTTCCTAAAATATAGGAAAAATAGTCATTCCGGGTTTGTAATATTTAAGAGCATCCCTAATGGGACTGATGTGATCCTGGAAGGGACGCTCGTAGAACTAATATTGAACGCTCGGAAAGTTTCGAATTCAGGTTTTTGATGGACGGTGACATTGAGACCTGAGCCTCACGATGTAAGAACCTAAGGTATATTAAATCTTAGACTCGTTACGATGCGGAAACAAGAACCTACATGGAGAAACGCTACAAAGGTTGTCCACGTCTTTGATAAGTTCAATTGGTGAATCCAGAAAGATATGATAATCTTTGATAAGTTCGAAAGTTCAATTAAGAACAATATTTGAGGGAAAACACTCAATAGAATTTTTATTAATCCAAAAACTAACTATTACAATCAATAAGATGACATATAAATAAGTAAAACGGCCTAAACTAGGTCTAGCCGCAACATATGGTCCCAAAATGGAAAAAGAAATAAAAAACTAGCGAAAATCGTAAATTTATAGCCATGTGATCACGCAGGCCAAAATCCATGCGATTGCATGGTTATTTTATTTACGGCCGTGAAAATTGATTTACGGCTGTGAAAATTGATTTACGGGATAAAAATGTGTTGCTTGAGTTACGGCTGTGAATGCACTATTACGGCCGTGAATGCACTGGTTACGGATGTAAATGACCTTCTGCTCCCTTTAGCTTTGTTTTCAACCGAGAATGGCTTTGAACCTCCTTTATTCCCGCCATGCTTGATCTTTGAAGCTCTTCGAACATGTTTGGCTTGAATTGTAGTTCTTTTCATCAAGCCTGCCATGATTTACATCATTCCCTCCTTCTTCAGGATGATTCGTCCCAAATCATAGCTTTCTTCTTGATGTTTCATTGCTCCATCTAGGTCAAATGGAAAATTATGGCCTTCATGACAGGGATTCAATAAGTTGCACTCCTTCAGTCGGTAAGTATGAATATATTGAAACACGAACTTAATTGGCCCAGGTTGGTGTGACCTAAACTTCCAAGTGTAATCAACCTGCAAGAAAGATTGAAATAAAATAGAATGGGGAATGTTAGTTTCATAAAGTACAAGATATGGATTCTTGTACTTATGGCCCATTATCTCCCATTCATTTTCCCCAACAACGAGATTCTTCTCTTTGCCTCCCTCCTTTGAAACGGCTTGCTCAATCTCTCCTATTTTTTTACTATCAAGCACCTCTTCTAACTTTTCACACTTAACCACCAGTCCCATATTATTAGTTTTCTTCTCATGCACCTCATCAATAATTTTATCTTCATGTGCTTTCACTTCCTTACTACCCAATTTCTCACCTTCTGCCTCAATTCTTGGAGTTTGATCAACTATTTCAAATTTCAACTCCTCAGTTTCAATATTCTTACCCCGAGGCTCCAATTATAAATCCCCTACAATCTTACTTTCATCCGTTTGTAATTTAGCCTCAGCCTCCCTTTCACTCTCCCTTTGCAACTTAGCTAATTTTTTCCTTGCTCTTTGTGCACTCATCTCCTCGTTTAACTGCATTAATATCTCTCCCATCTCCTTAAAATCATCAACTCTAAATATCTTTTCCTCATCGCCAATTCCAACCATGTGTTTATGATCAAGCCTAAATCCGTTACACAGTTGAGCTATTTTTGCATCACATTTTGCCTCCAATTTCTCACCCCACTCTTCAAACCATTTCTCCACCATGACAAGCAGAGAAGACTGATGTTTATCTTTCTCAAATGATGATTTTTCTCGAAGTTTAGACATTTGGAATGGAATGAAAGAGTTTGACACAAAGACTAATAACGGATTTTGTAATTTTGACTTGGAAGACAATGAATATCAAGGATTTAAGAAAAATCAAGAAATTAGTTCTTGAATTTTGGATTTTTTTGATGAATTTTCGAATGATTCGACTATGAATATGGGAAAATAAACGAGACTTAATTTGGACTAAAAATGGACATAAAAATAATTTTTGAATTTTTCTCTATATTTCTCTGGATCAAATACTAAAAAAATCCAAGAACATGAAGAACATGAAATAAAGAATCAAACTATAAAAACAAGATCTGAATTATTTTTATGTGACAGACTCTATGATAAACACATAAAAATCAAACAAGGATAGAAACGAAAACTTGAATTCATAGTCCAGCTCTGATACCAGATGATGTGATCCTGGGAGAAACGCTGGCGGAATTAATATTGAACACCGGGAAAGTTCCGAATTCAAGTTGTTGACGGACGGTGACATGGAGACTCGAGCCTCACGATGCTTACACCTAATGTGTATTAAACCTTAGACCCGTTACGTGCGGAAAAAGAACCAACATGGGGGAACGACGCAAATGTTGTCCATGCCTTTGATAAGTTCAATTGGTGAATACCACAAAGATATGATAATCTTTGATAAGTTCGAAAGTTTAATCAAGAACAATATTTGAGGGAAAACACTCAATAAAATTTTTATTAATCCAAAAAATAACTATTACAATCAATAAGATGACATATAAATAAACACAACAGCCTAAACTAGGTCTAGCCGCAACATATGGGCTCAAAACGGAAAAAAAAAAAAAACTCGCGAAAACCCTAAATTTATAGTCGTGCGATCTCGCATGCCAAAATTCATGCGATTGCATGGTGATTTTATTTACGCCTGTGAAAATTGATTTACGGGCCGTAAGTGACTTGTGGGATAAAAATACGTTTTTTAGTTACGGCCCTGAATGCACTGGTTACGACTGTAAATGGCCTTATGCTCCTCTTTAGCTTTGTTTTCGACTGCAAATAGCTTTGAACCTCCTTTATTCCCGCCACGCTTGATCTTTGAAGCTCTTCGAAGATGTTTGAACTTTTGTTTGACTTGAATTGTAGTTCTTTATGTCAAGCCTGTCATGATTCGTATTAGGGACATTGTCAAGCTTGCCAAATCATCAAAGTAGACAATGTCTAATAATTTTCTTCTCCAATGCACTTCATGTCATGCTAAGGTGGAAAAAATAAAGTTGGACGTTATCTAAGTCAACGGCCAACTTTGAAAGGCAAGTCTAACATGCCAACTTGGAAATATTGGTGGGAAAACAGAAAATTACAGTTGATAATACACCCCCGCACCTCCATATCTCTCCACTTTATGTAATTTTTCTCAATTTCTTAAAAAGAGAAAGAAACATTGTTTTTATCTTCATCTAAAGTTTAAGCAATTGTTGAATTGAAAAGGTACTTGCGTTCGCGACCTAGCCAAGTGAATGGACCTGAAGCCAAACTTGGGATCAAAAAGGCTACCGCGCGATCGCTCGGTTATGAAAAAAAAAAATTCTGGGCCGGTCAAGGTCAACCCGTCCGGCTCGATTCGGCCCAAAACGCTGTTTTACACGGATTTTGACATTTTTTAGGGTTTTTAGTTGATTTTTGGGATAAGATAAATACCCAAAATCCTCACTTGGCTAGGGTTATCATTTTCTATTGCCTTTTTCCATTTTTCTTTGTAATCATCCCTTAAGTTTTCACATTATTAATGCAATGTTAGTTTAATATTTTGTGTTCTTGATAATATTTCCTTTCCACTCAAGTTTTTATTGTTGTTTAAACCTTTGAATTTTTTTATTTACTCACATTTCCACCAAAATTGCATATGAGTTTTGTGAATTTAATGTTCTAAGCTTGGGTTGTTGGAGGAATTTATTGTTGAAAGAGAAACTTGGTGCAAAGTAAAGAAAGTTGGGAGCATTCAACTCAAGAAATCATTTTGGAGGGGAGTTCTCTTTACTACCTTATTTGCAATCTTTCATTTAACTCTTGGATGAAATTATTATGTTAATTGTTAAGTGTTGTTATTATTATTCTATTATGGGTTAATGTTATTGTGTTAGAATATTTAACTAGTTTATTCTCATTTAAACATTTTAAGTTATTTATGGATATTGGGTATTTATGTTTATGTTTCATGATTAGGAATGTTGTTTTATGTTTATGTAATTTTAAAATGTTGTCAATATTTTGTATTTTATTTGCAAGTCATTATACAAGTTAGGTTAAATTTAGAATTTTCCATGTAAATTGGTAATTTGATTAACTACCACTAATTATTTTTGGAAGAAGAAATTAGTGTAGTTATAAAAATTAAATTTACCTTGACTTATGTTTTCCAAACTATTTTAATCACCAAGTTCTTGTTATCATTAGCTTACTTTTGGGTAATTAGTGTTAATTCTAGCTTTTATATATTGTTGTCTATTTGTTTTAGTTAACTAGTTTTCATATTGCCATGTTTTAACTTATGTTACTTAGTTAGTATTCACCATCAAACCAACTTTCATGTACTTGACTTTTATTTTAAAATGAAATCAACAAGTTTAGTTACAAATCAATTAATCCTCGGGAGTACGATAACCCGGACTTTTCTAGTCCACTTTACGACTTGAACGGGAACAAATTCTTAGAGATGGAGCTCGTGAATGGTTAGATGCCACTCCGTTGGAAGTATTACAACATGGAATGATCTTGCTTAAAAGTTCAATACAAAATACTTTCCTCCATCAAAAGTGGCTAAATTGAAGAATGATATCTCCACATTTCGACAACTTGACACCGAATGTTTCTATGAGGCATGGGAAAGATTCAAGGAGATGTTGAAAAAATGCCCAAATCATGGGTTCACCAAGCAAATGCAAGTTCAATATTTCTATCTTGGGATGAATCCATCTAGTCGAGTGACGGTTCATTCGGCCTCCAATGGAGCTATCACTACAAAATCACCCAATGAAGCAATTAAGCTCTTTGAGAGGATGGCTAGTCAAAATTCTACTTGACCAACCGATTGCATAGTACCAAAGAAAGCCGCGGGAATTCATGAAGTTGATGCATATGCGGCTTTGTCGGCAAAGATGGACCTTTTATTCAAGAAATATGATGATTTGTCTTCTCAACATACCGTAAAAGCAATCTACCCTCCTATGTCTATTTGTAATGTATGTAGAGAAACACACAAGATTGAGAAAATGTCCCATACTCAAAATCGCTTCCACCTCAAATGAGCAAGTGAATTATGCTCAAGATTTCAACCAAGCACAAGGAAATCCTTACTCCAACACATACAATCCGGGTTGGAGGAATCATCCGAATTTTTCTTGGTCTAACAATCAAAATTAAGTAAAGCCTCCCGGTTTTGTTCAACCTCCACCACCTCAAGAGAAGAAGCCTTCTATTGAGGAGATATTCATGCAATATATGAACAAGACCATTACTATTCTCCAAAATCAAGCGGCTTCTATCAAAAATCTTGAAACTCAAGTTGGGTAATTGGCAAAAATGATGACGGAGAGACAACAAGGAGCCTTGCCAAGCAATACCAAGATTAATCCAAGGGAAAATGCGCAAGCCATCACTACAAGAAGTGGAATTCAATTACTGGAAATCACGGTAAAACAACAGTTGGCACAACCCGAGGTGAAGGAAAAAGGTAATGAACATGTTGAGGAGGCAAATGAAAATGATGCAACATCCAAGGAAAGTGGGGAGACATCAACAAAGGTGCCTACTCCGGTGAAAGCTTATGTGTCTCCCATTCATTTTCCTCAAAGACTCCAAAAGCACAAAGTGGATGTACAGTTTGGTAAATTTCTTGAAGTCTTCAAGAAACTTCACATCAACATACCTTTGCCGATGCGTTAGTACAAATATCTAGCTATGCAAAGTCATGAAAGATATTCTTTCAAACAAGAGGAGGCTAGAAGATCATGAGACTGTGATACTCATGGAAAGACGTAGTGCCATACTACAAAACAAATTGCCTCCAAAAATGAAAGATCCCCTAGTTTTACTATTCCTTCCACTATTGGTGATTTGACTTTTGGAAAAGCATTATGTGATCTTGGTGCTAGTATTAATTTGATGCATTTGTCTATTTTCAGGAGATTGAGCATGGGAGAAGTGAAGCCAACCACAGTTTCATTATAATTGGCCGATCTCTCTATTAAGCACCCACGTGGTATTGTTGAGGATTTGCCAATCAAGGTGGACAAATTCATCTTCCCCGTCGACTTTATCATTCTTGACATGGAGAAAGACCTTGATATCCCTATCATCTTGGGAAGACCTTTCCTAGCAACCGGTCGGGCTCTAATAGATGTTCAAGGAGGAAAATTGATATTGAGGGTTCAAGATGAGCAAATCACATTCGACATCATGAAATCCATTAAGTATCCCGCCGAGGCCAATTCATGCTCACGAGTAGACATCATTGATCAAGAAGTGGCTACTTCATTCATCCATGGATCATCTAAGGATCCCCTTGAGACTTGCATTGCTCACTCTATAACCACTAAGGGAGAGGATGATTTAGACATTGGAAGGATGTCACAACAATTGGAGGCTTCCAAATTTTATCCTTACAAGAAGAGGCCATATTTTGAAGAATTGGGAGAAAGCTCTTCTCCTTCACTACCTTCCATTCAACAGGCCCCAATTCTTTAACTTAAACCTCTTCCATCACATTTGAGGTATGCATACTTAGGCGATTCTTCTACCCTTCCGGTTATTATCTCGAATTTGTTGAATGAAGTGGAGGAAGAAAAACTACACGAGGTGTTGAAAATGCATAAAATGGCTATTGGGTGGACTGGGCGGATATCAAGGTTATTAGCCCTATTCTATGCATGCATAAAATCCTCATTGAGGATGACTTCAAACCAACGGTGGAGCACCGACGCCGTCTAAATCCAAACATGAAAGAAGTGGTAAAAGCTGAGGTATTGAAGTGGTTGGATGCAGGAATTATCTATCCAATCTCGGATAGTGCATGGGTGAGTCCCATCCAATGTGTTCCAAATAAAGGAGGTGTCACAGTGGTTGAAAATGAGAACAATGAGTTTTTTCATACAAATCCCGTGACCGGATGGAGAGTGTGCATTGACTACCGAAATTTGAACAATGCCACTAGAAAAGATCACTTCCCTCTCCCCTTTATTGACCTAATGCTTGAGAGGTTGGTGGGCTCTCCCACTATTGTTTCTTGGATACATACTTGGGCTAAAATCAAATCTTGATAGCCCCCGAAGATCAAGAGAAGACCACCTTCACATGTCCATATGGGACTTTTGCTTATAGAAGGATGTTATTTAGCCTTTGCAATGCACCGTCTACTTTTCAACATTGTATGATGGCCATATTCTCCGATATGGTGGAAAAATTTATCGAGGTATTCATGGATGACTTTTCAGCTTTTGGTTCTTCTTTTAATGAATGCTTGGATAATCTTGATTTATGTTTAAAAGATGTGAAGAAACCAATCTAGTGCTTAATTGGAAGAAATGCCATTTTATGGTGAAAGAAGGCATTGTACTTGGCCACCGGATTTCACAAGAGGGGATTTAGGTTGATAAAGGCAAAATCTAAGTTATTGAGAAATTGCCTCCTCCAACTTCGGTGAAAGGCATAAGGAGCTTCTTGGGGCATGCAAGTTTCTATAGGAGATTCATCAAAGATTTCTTCAAAATCACTAAGCCTCTTTGTTCTCGACTTGAGAAGAACAACACTTTCCATTTCTCTCAAGAGTGTCTATTGGCTTTCAACACTCTTAAGGAGAGGCTTATCACAGCTCCTATTATTGTGGCCCCGGATTGGAGCTTACCATTCGAGCTCATGTGCGATGCTAGTGATTATGCCATGGGAGCAGTTTTAGGGCAAAGGAGAGGTAAAGTGTTGCATGTGATCTATTATGCAAGCTGAACATTGAATGATGCTCAATTGAACTATGCCATGACCGAGAAAGAGATGCTTGCCGTGGTCTTTGCCTTTGACAAATCTCGATCTTATCTCATCGGCTTAAAGGTAATTGTCTATACCGATCACTCTGCTCTAAAATACTTGCTTTCTAAGAAGGATGTGAAACCAAGATTGATTAGATGGGTCCTTCTCTTGCAAGAATTTTATTTGGAAATCCGTGATAAGAAGGGAGCGGATAATCTTGTAGCCGATCATCTATCTAGGCTTGATCAACCTAAAGAATTTGGAGTAGAGGAAATCAATGAAGCTTTTTTGGATGAACAACTTTTGCATGCCAAACATCTTCTCCAAGTATTCGAAGCACCATAGTATGCGGACTTCGTGAATTTCCTTGTAAGTGGTATTCTTCTCCCAGATTTCTCTTATCAACAAAAGAAGAAATTCTTTTCCGATGTGAAACATTATTTTTGGGATGAGCCATATTTGTTTAAGAGGGGATCTGACCAAATCATTAGAAGATGTGTTCCAGAGGAAGAAATGGAAGCAATTCTCGATAGGTGTCATTCATCACCTTATGGGGGTCATTTTGGAGCTTCCAAAACTGTCTCAAAAGTTCTTCAATCAGGGTTCTATTGGCCAAACTTCTCAAGGATGCTTATACTTTAGTATCAAAATGTGATAGATGCCAAAGGAGTTGGAATATCTCTCGGCGTAATAAAATGCCATTGACTTCAATCTTGGAAGTGGAGATTTTTGATGTATGGGGAATTGATTTCATGGGGCCATTTACATCCTTGTTCTCAAATCAATACATTTTGATGGAGGTAGACTATGTTTCTAAATGGGTAGAAGCCGTGGCTTTGCCCAGTAATGATGCTCGGGTGGTTGTCAATTTTCTCAAAAAGAACATTTTTACACACTTTGGAACCCCCCGAATCATTATTAGTGATGGAGGCATACACTTTTGCAATCGCCTCCTTGACTCACTTTTGTCAAAGTATGGAGTGAAGCACCGAGTAGCCACACCTTATCATCCCCAAACAAGTGGCCAAATGAAGATTTCAAACCGAGAGTTGAAAAGAATTCTTGAGATGACGGTGTATACATCTAGAAAAGATTGGTCTAGAAAGCTATATGAAGCATTATGGGCTTACCGCACTGCTTTCAAGACTCTAATTGGTATGTCCCCATTTTGTCTTGTTTTTGGAAAATCATGTCATCTCCCCGTTGAACTTGAGCATAGAGCATTTTGGGGTACACGGGCATTGAACTTTGATGCAAAATTAATTGGTGAGAAGCGGTTGCTTCAACTCAATGAACTTGATGAATTTCGCCTCAACTCATATGAAAATGCTCGTATCTATAAGGAAAGGACCAAGAAATGGCATGATAACCACATTCTAAAGAGAGATTTCAAAGTTGCGCAACAAGTTCTTCTATTCAACTCCCGACTTCGATTATTCCCCGAAAAGCTTCGATCCCGTTGGTGGGGGCCATTCACAATTTCTCAAATTTTTCCAAATGGAGCTATCGAGCTACATCGTCCCATCAAGGGATATTTCAAAGTCAACGGGCAAAGGTTGAAACCATTCTTGGAAGGGGAACCCTCGGAGGAAAAGTCATCATTTCTCCTCAATGCTCCCAAATGAAAATCAAAAAGTCAAGCTTATGGCTTTAATCAAACGCTTTTTGGGAGGCAACCCAAATTTCGTCTCTTTTGATTTATTTATAATTATTTACTTTACTTCTTTACTTTATTTTAAAATAATTGTGAAACTTTTGTTGGTAACAAATTTTTTGAAAATCCTAAGTGACATTGTCCTCAATAGTGTTGGCAACGGGGCGGATCGGACCCCGATCCGCCCCGCCCCGCCCCGAATTTCTTTGATCCGATCCGGATCCGCCCCGCGATCCGTCAAATTTCGGGTCGGGCGGATCGGTCCACCGATCCGTGGACCGATCCGTCAAATTATTTTTTTATTCTTTTTTAATTTTTTTTTTAATTTTTTTATTTTTTAAAAATTTTTTTAAATATATTTTAAATTAAATCCTTTAAAAAAATTAGAAAAATTATTTTTTTTATTAAATTTTATTTATTTTATTGAAACGAGACGTATAGAGGCCGATTCGCCGATTCAACGGATCGAGTTTTTTTGCCATCACTTATTGGAATTCTTTCTTCAAATGAAGAACATGAAAATGTGTTTTTTTTTTTTTTTAAAATACAAAGATTGCAGGTTATTCCCAAAAATTAAAGTTTGCTACAAAATTTACATATTAGATTTTTATACACGATAAAAAAATTATATTAAAAAAATGTCGGATCGCGACGGATCGGATCAGCCCCGATCCAAATCTGCTCCGCGAATTTTCGGATCGGGGCGGATCACATAAATTTCGATCCGTCGATCCACGGATCGGGTCGACGGATCAACGGGGCGGATCGGATTTTTTTGCCATCTCTAGTCCTCAACAAGTTTGGGAGTGAACTACATTTGGCGAAAGTTTAGGTCAATTTCAAACATCACAAGCAAGCATCAAATCAGGGAAGTTTTACTAACTCTTTTCTTCTTTACATGTTGTTTCTATTCTCACATTGAGGACAATGTGTAATTCAAGCTTGGGGGTGTAGACTTCATTTTGCACTTTATCAGGTTAGATAACCTTGCCGGCTTAAGATGTTGTGATGTTTGATTTTTTTCATGTTATTTTGGATATTGACACGCTAGATAGCCTTGTCAGCTCAAAATGATTTGATGTTTGAAATTGCTGATTAATTCACGAATTATGATCGAATATGCTACTTGTGCCTATTTTTATAAATTGCTTATCTATGAGTGATCCTGAGTTCTTTTGAACACAATTGTCATAACTAATTGTTGTTGAGATTTGAAATCTATTGAAGGTTGGAGAAATTCGTGAAGTAGAAAAATTAGGTTGTGAGCTTGTATTTTCAATTTTATCAACCTATTCAATTTCTTGGCAATGCTCTTAATCTCTTGATCCTTTGTGAGACAAGTTTGGGGTGGTCGAGCCGGTAAAGTAGAGGGTCTAGATGTGTAGTGATTCTATGCATGCTTGATATAAATTTGTGTGGAGTGTTGTTGATGTTAAGTATAAGCTAAGTGATGATCAAATTCTAGAGATCTAAGCCCATTTTAATTTTTGCATTGCCCTATCTCGTAACCTTTTTGACTCGAGTAATTAAGCCCGTAGGAGTATCTTGAAACTTGGTGCCTTAAATTTGAAACTTGGGAGTCACCGGCCTAAAGCTCGCTATATGGATCAATTAGAAAGCTTAATGAGTAGGGTATACACACACACACTTTGGAAAAAAAAAAAAGAGCACATCATCATCATCATTGCATTTGCTTAATAAGTCTACCTCACTTCATAGCCTTTTTTACTAGAGTTATTAAGTCCGTAGGGGTATTTTGAAACATGGTACTCTTTGATCTTAAAACAATCAGGGAGTTTCCAACCTAAAACTCACTACATGGGTCAATTAGAAAGCTTAAGCGAGTGGGGAAGTCACGAGCAATCATCACATTAGTTTGTAGAAATCAAGCATTTGTATTTGCATAAGGGCTTAGATTAATAGTGAGTTTGAATTGCTTGGTATAAACTTTAATGTTGAAGCACTCATCTAGTGGAGAGTCACTGCATATCTAGATTGTTGAGATTGTCGGTAAGTTATAAAACAAACTTTAGTGGAAAAAAGAAATGTGTGAATTGAGAGTTATCTCTAGGATTGCATCTCAGGAGAGAAAATAAATAATATGGGGGGATGAATATCTCGAGAGGGTAAGGAATGAAATTGAACCTTGGTAATAATTGGAAGTGACTATGCACACACACAGCGATCAAACATGAGATAAGCTCGACTTCTTTTTGTAATATTATTTTGAAAACGTAATTGTGTATTAATCATGAAATTTTACACTCAAGACAGAATTTACAAGTTGTCTAGCATTGTTGATCCTTCATTCATGTGCTTTTTGGTGTTAGTAGATATTCTTGCTCGAGACGAGCAAGAGGTTAAGTTTGGGGGTGCATTTTTATATACTTTTTATACCTTTAAATTAACATATTTTGGATTATTTTGAGCAAATATCTACTAATTTATGCAGATTTTGTGTTTAAATTGGTTAATATCTAAGTTTGAGGCCAAAAATCACCAAAGGAGTGCAAATTATAAGTTTGGGGAATATTTTGTCACTTTCGGGAAGTTCTGGACAAGTTGCGCAAATAACCTAGGGTCCAAATTACAAGATTTCAAAAGTTGAAAGGCCTGAAGTGCAATTTTAGAAGGACTTATTTGAAAGAAATCCCAAACTTCTGGGTCCAAATTGATCGACCTTGAAAGATGAAGGTCTCCATTGCAATTACAGAAAGGTCCAAGCTGCAAACTAAGATTCAACCGAATCCGTGGCTCGAACCACATCGCATTCAAGACTGAGCCAGGTGAACGGACCCGAAGCCAAACTTGGGGTCGAAAAGACCACCGCGAGATAGCGCGAGTCGGTCTGGGTCAACCCGACCGGCTCGATTCGGCTTAAAACGTTGTTTTACGGGAATTTTGGCATTTTTTAGGGTTTTTGGTTGATTTTTGGGATAAGATAAGTACTCAAAATACTCACTTGGCTAGGGTTATCATTTTCTCTTGCCTTTTTCCATTTTTCTCTGTAATCTTCTCTTGAGTTTTCACATTATTAATGCAATATTAGTTTAATATTTTGTGTTCTTGATAATATTTCCTTTCCACTCAAGTTTTATTGTTGTTTAAACCTTTGACTTTTGTTATTTACTCACATTTCCACCAAAATTGCATATGGGTTTTGTGCATTTAATGTTCTAAGCTTGGGTTGTTGGAGGAATTTATTGTTGAAAGAGAAACTTGGTGCAAAGTAAAGAAAGTTGGGAGCATTCAACTCAAGAAATCATTTTGGAGGGGAGTTCTCTTTACTACCTTATTTGCAATCTTTCATTTAACTCTTTGATGAAATTATTATGTTAATTGTTAAGTGGTATTGATATTCTATTATGGGTTAATGTTATTGTGTTAGAATATTTAACTAGTTTATTTTCATTTAAGCATTTTAAGTTGTTTATGGATATTATGTATTTATGTTTATGTTTCATGATTAGGAATGTTGTTTTATGTTTATGTAATTTTAAAATGTTGTCAATATTTTTATTTTATTTGCAAGGCGTTATAGATGGTAGGTTAAATTTAGAATTTTCCATGTAAATTGATTATTTGATTAACTACCACTAATTGATTTTTGAAAGAAGAAATTAGTATAGTTATAGAAACTAAATTTACCTTGACTTATGTTTTCCAACCTATTTTAATCACCAAGTTTTTGTTGTCATCAGTTTACTTTTGGGTAATTAGTGTTAATTCTAGATTTTATATATTGTTGTCTATTTGCTTTAGTTAACTAGTTTTCATATTACCATATTTTAACTTATGTTACTTAGTATTCACCATCAAACCAACTTTTTATGTTACTTGACTTTTCTTTTAAAATGATATTAACAAGTTTATTTACAAATCAATTATCCTCGTGGGTACGATAACCCGGACTTTTCGAGTCCACTTTACTACTTGAATGCGAACCGTGCACTTGCGGTATATAATTTTAGCGAATACTAACTATTGCAGTTTAAATTTTCATATCATTATTTTTTTTCTATGTAGCAATGTATTTTTTTCCAATTGATAGACCATTATAGATGCTCTAAGAGTGGATATTGACAATAGTCATGCACGTGTAATTTTCGGAACATGGTTAGATAAAGTAATAAGAAAGACATTTCAGACAATCCCGTGTTTGAGCTTATTATTTGTTTAATTATTATTATTATTTTTTGGTGAAAAATGGGATTTGTAATTTTGATTTTTAGGAGAATGCATTGTCAAAAAATATAAAATAATTTGGTTTACGTGTAAATTAAATTATTTTATAAGAGAGTGTGTGGTTAAAAATTAATTTTGAAAAATGAAAATTGGAAAAAAATAAAAAAAACAAGGGCTTCATTTTGATTATATCGATTATCACGAAAGATGCTCATCACGTAATTATTCTAGAATTTTGGGAGGAGTTCACATTTCGTCAGGCAAAGTTCGAAGGGTCAGGTGTATATATATATATATGTAAGCGTTAAAAACGAACACTTACACGCGAAGTGTGTATTTGGTATTGTTTGAAAAGAGTTTTTTTGAAACTCTTTCTAGGGAAAATTGCAGCCAAGTCCCAAACCTTTTCTTTTTTCTTAGATTTTACTCAAACATTCACTTTGTGTCACACACAGTTCCAAACCTTTAATTTAGTCGTGGGAGAAAGACAAATGGATGGAAAACATCCAAAATTCTGTTAGATGACTTGAAAATAGATTTTGATCAAATTTAAAAAGGGTAATTTAGTAACTTTGCATTTTTAATATAAACTAATTCAAATAATTAAATAAAAAGTGAATAGAAAAGATACAAATAAGAAAAAAACTATTCACACCCAAATTACACGCACCTCCTCTAGAACAATCTATACTGAGTGCGACAGGAAGGGGCTCCGCCCATTTCTCCGATCCACATGGCCGCTCGATAGGTCGGCAATAGTGCTTTCGACACATGGCGACGACGGGGAGAGTACATGGGTGCGTGAAAAGGAGAAAGCTTGGATGGTTTGTGGAAGATGAAACCAAACTGAGGCTTTGAGGTTGGGTTACCTGGCGGTAATCCAGTCATAATAGCCAGCGGTCGAAGTGTGTGATTGGGTTGGGGATCATTCTTTGATTTTTGTGGTGATTTAGGTGTTGATTGCGGGGTTTTGGAGTTGGGAAGTGGGTGTCTTGTTGCAGGGGTGGAGGTTGTGGAATTGTATGATAGCAGTGGCTGCCATCTTGCTGATGTGGGTGGTTGTGAAATTAGGCTGGGCGATGGAGGTTCAGTTTATGGTGTCACTATGAACTTTGAAATGCTTGCCTGTTGTGGATGGTTGTTTAGGTGTAGGGTTTGCAATAGGTTGGATGTAGCAGTCAATTTTGGGTAGTTTACAGTCGGCAGTGGACTCAATATGGAGGTTCATCGAATGGAATCATTCAAAAGGTGAAAGAATGGTTTCCCGGTAGTGGCTGTATCAGGTGCTACGATTGGTGGCGGTGGTCGTGGCAGGTGGTTGTGGTCAGTTATGATTGCGATGGGGTGGGGTGGAAGTTGAATAGTTTTCTTTTTTGTTTCTTTTCTTTTACTTCTTTATTTTATTATTAGTTGAATTAGTTTATATTAAAATACAAATTTACTATGTTACCCTTTTTAAATTTGGTCAAAATCAATTTTTAAGTCAACTAATAGAATTTTGGATCTTTTCCATTCATTTGTCCTTCTCTCGTGACTCTATATGTCTCACTAGGATGACAAGAAGGCAATGGTTGTCCTAAGATGCTAATGATATGGAATCCAGAGGGCGCTTCGAGTTGCATATAAATGTTTGGGACTGTGTGTGGCACAAAGTGAAGGTTTGAGTAAAGCATACGAAAAAAAGGTTTGGGACGGTGACTGCAGTTTTTTAACTTTTCTAATACTTGACAATCTATATATATATATATATATATTATTTATATATTATTTATAATAATAGGATAACCGTCACCATTTTTATGCACACACTTTTCCGTCCAAAATTCTTTCTAAATTTGAAAATATTTGACAGAAAAAGAAAAGAAAAAAAAAACAAGTTTTAAATGTAATTAATAAATGTTGGTATTAAATGAAAGTTAATAATAAATGTGGGTCATATGTAATCAATATATTATAAATTAAACTCAATCAAAAATTAAAATACATTAAAAAGAAAATTGGTGATTAATACAAATAAAATTAAAACAATTTAATACAAAATTTTAATTAAGAGCCAAATTTTAAAACGCGTGTGTTTTTTTTTCTACTTTGATTAGTGTTGTCTTTTTTAAAATTTCGAATTCAATAATATTTGTAATAAAATATTATTTTTACTATATATTTTATTTGATATGATTGTATAATCAACTTATTTTCATGAATTTCAAAAAAAAAAAAAAAAAATGTCTTGAGCACTATGCAAGACATTATCATTTCTTTAATATGTATATGTGTCTGTGTGTGTATTGAAGTTTTTATAAAATATGTATAATCAATATATAAAAAATTAAACTTAATCAAAAATTAAAATACAATAAAAAGAAAATTGGTGATGAATACAAACAAAATTAAACAAATTTAATATAAAAAATTAAAGTAAGTGCCAAATTTTAAGACACGTGAGTATTTTTTTTTCTTATTTCGATTAGTGTTGTCTTTTTTAAAATTTCGAATTTGATAATATATTGTAATAAAATATTATTTTCTATATTTTTTGTTTGATATGATTGTATAATCAACAAATTTTTATGAATTTCAAAAAAAAGGAAATGTGTTGAGCAACGTACAAGATATTATCATTTCTTTATATTTTTATAAAATATAGGTAATCAAAACATTAAAAATTAAACTTAATCGAAAATTAAAATACATTCAAAAGAAAATTGGTGATGAAAACTGATAAGTGTATTTTATACACTTATTTATCTGTCGAAATTAGGATATTATTTTGTTTTTCTTAAATAAATTCTACGTAATTGTTATTATTTATTATTATTTCAGGTTTTATCCCAAGAGTCGAGAAGATGGAAGAATTGAAGCAAATTCATGACAATTGGACTAATATTGAGATAAAACGAAGAAAAATGACTAAAGTGTACACTCTCAAAAGTTGAAGACCGGATGTGCAATTAACTCAATGACCAACTTATTTTATTTGAAAGAATTGAGAGATTTAAATGATAATTTATTTGATTTGGACTTATGGCTAAATTGTGTGTGTATATATATATATATATAGATAGATAGAGGAAAAGATACACATTGATTGGGGGGGAGAGCAGCCGTGAGTTTAGAGGAGAGAAGAGGGCAGACGTGAGAGAGCACAGAAGATACAGCCGGGGGAAGATTCTTAGAAAAAGAAGGGCAGCCGAGAGAGAGCTTAAAACAAAGAGACGGGTGCGGTTGAAAAAAAAAAGAATTGGAAGTAGTAGTGTGCTTTGAGAACAAAAATTGGGAGAATTGATTGGGATTATGAAGGTGCCGGCTGTGAGAGAATAAAAAGTTAGGCAGCTTTGGTTGGAAAAAGTAGTTGGTTGGCTTGGGTGGAATTAATGTTTGGAAGTTAGGGAGCAAGAGATATATATACACACACACAGAGGAACTCGGCGGCTGAAGGCTGGGTATTGGAGGACATTGGTGGGTGGAATACTTTGGGAGAAGAAACGGTAGGCTGACTTGGGAAAGGAAGATGCATGGTTGAAAAAAAAAAGAAGGAATATATACTCGGCTGGTGTGTGATTAAAGTGGGAAGTTGGGAGCTTTGTTGCTGAATTAATTGAAGAGCTCGGCAGATTTTGGTGGTGTAAGAACAAGGCGATGCTAATTCTTCAATTCTTCAAACTCCGGGTTTTGTTCGCATTATTTATCTTTTTTTCTTCCAAAAACATGCATAGCTAAATTTTATAATCGGGATTGACAATATAAATTTAATGTTTTTAGTTTGATTTTGATTCTAAAGTTGGCACTTTATTTTCATGTATTAATTTTATTATTGCGTTTAATGCTTAAATTGCATGGTTACCAATTCATGAATTAATGGTTGTTTCATAATCCGAGAGGTGAGTTAACAATTAGATCACGTAATAAAATCCGGCAATTTCAACAAAAAGATAGAAATATGAAGTTGTGGTTGCATGTGGTCACTTATGAATTCCTAGGAAATTTAATGCATTTAGCTAACGAGAACTCTGACCCGCTGTAGAGATACATGGTTGACTTAGTTAAATAGGCCTAATTTGAACTCGAGAGAGGTAAATTAGATATATGCGTGAATTCGACCAAATACAATTTAGAAAACAACTTGAGATGAGAAATTAAGCTAGAACGTTATTTCGAAATCGTTAGTCCCGATATTCATTCAACTGCTAGAAATCCCACCACTTTGTTTCTTGCTTTTATTAATTTCTTTTAGTTTAATTTTCTATTTTCATTTTAATTGCATTGTTTATTTCATTTATTCTCAATTTTATTGTTGTTTTTGGATTGTTTGGTATTTTATTTTCTTAGTTGATTTTTTGTTTTAGTTTATGAATTCTATTGAATCAAAGTAAATCGATAACAAATAAATAGTCATCGTGGGATTGACAATCGGGACTCAAAAGTCCACTTTTACTACTTGTTAGCGATATCGTGCACTTTCGATATTCACAACAACAAGTTTTTGGCGCCGTTGCCGGGGACTATTTTAATTTGTTATTTATTTATTTTGAGCTTTTAGATTTAGTTTACCTTTAGTTTTTAGCATTTTGATTAATGATTAAAAAAAAAAAACTTTTAAAATTCTATTCTTTTCCTTTTATGCTCCGTTCTCAAAAAGGAAATCTTCTACCATTCGAACCTGAAATTGAAAAATTCTTTCGAGAACGACGTAGGGAACAACAAAATTTGAACCAAATGGCTAATCCTATTAATCCAAACGAAAACTTTGAACTTGAGCTAAATGACACTGCAAGAGCTCTTGCTCCTAATGCAGCACTACAAAACATTCAAGTCCATAAACCTAATGTTCAAGATGACAATGTAGGAGATCTTCCTATAGGTCAATTCTTGACTCCTGTTGCCACTGCAAACCGTTCTAGCATATTATATCTGCCTTTTGGAAGGAATGACTTTCAATTGAGAGCAGATTTAATAAACATTTTCAGTAATAATCTCCAATTTTTTGGAAAGGCACACGAGGACCCCAACGCACATGTTGCAAGATTTGGGAGAATGTGCCAAAATTTCCAATTTCAAGGCATAAACGATGATGCCATTCGTTTGCGACTATTTTCTTACACTTTAAGAGATAATGCATTGGAGTGGCTTGATTCAGAACCTGAATTTAGCATAACCACATGGGATGATCTAGCTCGAAAATTTTGTAACAAATATTTCTCACCTGCTAAGGTCGCTAAACTGAGATTGGAGATATCTATGTTTCAACAACTAGATGGTGAGAGTTTTTATGAGTCTTGGGGTAGATTTAAGGATCTTCTTAGAAAATGCCCTTATCATGGATATAACAAAGGCCTTCAAGTTCAGTATTTTTACTCTGGGTTGTCACCGCAATACAAGTCAATAGTGGACTCATCAGCTGGTGGGTCTATCACAAATAAAAGTGTCAACCAAGCTTGGGACCTGGTAGAACTCATTGCAAAAACACATACCATGTTCCCATCTGAAAGAGTAGTACAAAGGAGAGCTACTGGAATGCACGATATAGATGTACTGACCAGTACAAACGCACAAATAGCTACGCTGACAAAAAAGGCTGATTTGTTGATTACAGCACAAGGAGTTAACGCTATTCAATCACGGGTAATCTGTGAGAATTGTAGCGCTAACCACTCAACAGAGAATTGTATGTTGTTGGTTTCAACAGATGAGCAAGTCAATTTTGTGCAAAACAATCCATATGCCCCCCTACAATCCTGGTTGGAGGAAACACCCGAACTTTAAATGGTCAAACAGTCAAAATGAGTCTAATCAACAACCGGATAGAAGGACAAGTTTGGGGGAGATGTTTCAGCAATATATGCAAAAGACTGACAAGATGTTCAAAATGCATCAAACATCTTTGCAAAGTCAATCTGCATCAATCAAAAAGCTTGAGACTCAAATCAGTCAAATCGCTCAACAATTGTCTGAGCAAGCACCTGGGACTTTACCAAGCAACACTATTAAAAATCCTAAGGAGCATGTGCAAGCAATCACCACACGTAGTGGGGTTTAATTGCCTGAGATACATGTAAAAAGACCTGAGAGGGCAGAGAAACAAGTAATCGATGAAGTCGAAAGTGAGACTGAGGGGTTTTATCAGTTAACCCAACCTGAAACTCAAAATGAAGCATCAAAAGAAAAAGCATCTACTCCTGTTAAGAAATATGTCCCACCTATTCCATTTCCTCAATGTCTACAAAATCACAAAATGGATAAGGAGTTTGAAAAACTCATGGAAGTATTCAGAAAACTGCATATTAATATCCCATTTGCAGATGCAATTGCACAAATGCCTAATTACGCCAAATTCTTGATAGAGATTTTGGCTAACAAACGCAAGCTGGAAAGCTATGAGACTTTGTGCTTAACAGAAGAGTGTAATGCTATTTTACAAAAAAAGCTTCCACCTAAACTGAAAGATCCTTGGAGTTTTACTATACCGTGTACCATATGCACAAATTCTTTCAAAAATGCTTTGTGTGATCTTGGCCCAAGCATAAATTTAATGCCTTTATCAGTGTACACTATATTGGGGTTGGGAGAAGCTTAACCAACCACCGTCTCACTACTTTTGGCTGATCGATCCATTAAGCACCCAAGAGGGATTATTGAAGATGTTTTGGTTAAGGTTGATAAATTCATATTTCCAGCTGATTTTATCATCCTTAATATGGAAGAAGATAGAAATATCCCAATAATACTCAGGAGGCCATTTCTCGCCACAGGCAGAGCACTGATTGATGTGGGTGCAGGGAGAATGACACTAAGGGTCAACAATGAACAAGTTCAATTCGATGTGTTCAAAGCAATGAAATTTCCCACACTGAAGACTCTTGCTTTAGAGTTGAAGTAACTGACCAGTTGTTCAGTGAAGTAATTCGTAATGAACACTTAACTGATGATCTAGCAATTTTTATAATGGAATCAAAAACTGTAAAAACGGATCATCACGCTCTCAAGATAAGAGCGATGCAGTTGGAAGAATCACCTCCCATATCATATAACAGGGCTAGGTACTTCGCTCCACTTGGCGAGAGTACATCAAAGCCGATTCCATCAATTGAAAAAGCCCCTGATTTAGAACTAAAATCATTGCCAGAACATTTGAGATATGCTTACCTTGGTGAGTCAGATACTCTTCCTGTCATCATTGCAAATGATTTGTCTGAGTTGGAAGAGGAAAGATTAATCAGAGTGTTGAGGGAGCATAAAATGGCTATTGGTTGGACCATAGCTGATATAAAAGGAATCAGTCCTCACATGTGCATGCACAAAATTTTGATGGAGGATGATTGCAAACCTTCTATAGAGAGTCAAAGAAGGCTAAATCCGACTCTACAAGAAGTTGTGAGGAAGGAAGTGCTTAAATTATTAGATGCTGGGATAATCTATCCAATATCAGACAGTTCTTGGGTGAGTCTAGTGCCTCGTGCCTAAAAAGGGAGGAATCACTGTCCAGAAGAATGAAAACAATGAGCTTATACCTACTAGGCTTGTCACAGGATGGCGAGTTTGTATTGATTATAGAAAGCTTAATTTAGCAACTAGGAAAGACCACTTCCCATTGCCTTTCATAGATCAAATGTTAGAAATACTGGATGGTCACTCTCACTACTGTTTCTTGGATGGTTATTCTGGATATAACCAAAATCCCAATAGCACCTGAGGACCAAGAGAAAACAACTTTCACTTGTCCTTACGGTACTTTTGCCTTCCGAAGAATGCCTTTTGGACTATGCAACGCCCCTTCTACATTCCAACGGTGCATGATGGCAATCTTCTCTGATATGGTGGAGTGTTCCATTGAAGTTTTTATGGACGACTTCTCTGTTTTTGGGACTCTTTTGATGAATGTTTAAAACATTCATCCCAAGTCTTGAAGCGATGTGAAGACACAAACCTTGTACTAAATTGGGAGAAATGCCATTTCATGGTCAGTGAAGGGATTGTGTTGGGACATCACATTTCAAATAAATGGATAGAGGTGGATAGAGCTAAAGTGCAAGTAATTGAAAAATTGCAACCACCTACCTCATTAAAAGGAATCAAAAGTTTCCTAGGACATGCAGGGTTCTACAGGAGGTTCATAAAAGACTTCTCCAAAATAACCAAACCTTTGTGTCACTTGTTGGAGAAGGACACTGTGTTGAAATTCACTGAGGAATGTTTGACTTCTTTCAATACCTTGAAAGAGAAGTTGATCACTGCACATGTGCTTGTAGCACCTGATTGGACCTGCCTTTTGAGTTGATGTGTGATGCTAGTGATTAAGTAGTTGGAGCTATTCTACAACAAAGAAAAAAATAAAGTGCTTCACGTAATTTACTATGCAAGCAAAACACTGACCGATGCACAAATTCATTATGCAACTACTGAAAAAAGAGATGCTCGCAGTGATATTTTCTGTTGACAAATTTCGATCCTATTTAATTGGATCAAAAGTGGTAGTGTACACTGACCACTCGACAATCAAATACCTCATGTCAAAGAAAAATGCTAAGCCGAGGTTAATAAGATGGATTCTCCTATTGCAAGAATTTGACATTGAAATTAAAGACAAAAAGGGAACAGAAAATCCAGTGGCTGACCATCTCTCTCGACTTGAAAATGAGAATGGAGTTGATGAAACTACTATCAATGTGGTATTTCTGGATGAACGGTTGAATTTCATTGGAAAACCACCTTGGTATGCAGATACGGTCAATTATCTGGTTTGTAAAGTTATATCACCTGAATTCTCATATCAACAGAAAAAAGCTGATGCACGAAGCTAAGTTCTACCTTTGGGACGAACCATTCCTTTACAGGAGAGGTCCAGACCAAATTATTAGAAGATGCATACCAGAAGATGAAATGAAACAAATTCTTTCACGTGTGCATGCCTCAGCCTATGGTGGTCATTTTGGGCCAACTAAAACTGCAGCCAAAGTTCTTCAATGTGGATTTTACTGGCCTACATTGTTCAAAGATGCCCATAGTTTTTTCCGTTCCCGTGACAGATGTCAAAGAACGGGAAACATTTCAGCCCATCATGAGATGCCACCGAATAACATTCTTGAGGTCGAGTTATTTGATGTTTGGGGCATAGACTTTATGGGGCCATTCCCATCATCATACTCGAACAAATACATATTAGTGGCAGTTGACTATGTTTCGAAATGGGTAGAGGCACAAGCACTGCCAACTAATGATGCCAAAGTGGTTATCAATTTTATCAAGAAAAACATTTTCAATAGGTATGGGGCACCTAGAGCAATAATCAGTGATGGTGGAACTCATTTTTGCAATTCAGCCTTTAAGGCAGTGTTGAGAAAAAATGGAGTTCAACATCGTGTAGCGACCCCATATCATCCACAAACAAGTGGGCAGGTGGAGACATCTAACAGACAGTTAAAGAAAATTCTTGAATTAACCGTAAACTCATCTCGAACTGATTGGTCTAAAAATCTTGATGATGCACTTTGGGCATATAGGACGGCTTTTAAAACACCAGTTGGAATGTCTCCATACCGCTTAGTATTTGGAAAAGCTTGCCACCTTCCTGTTGAAATGGAATATAAAGCTTATTGGGCTCTTAAATAGTTAAACATGGATTTGGAGAAAGCTGGTGAAACTAGGCTTTTGCAATTAAATGAACTCAATGAGTTTCGACAAGAAGCCTATGAAAATGCTCTAATCTACAAACAGAAAACCAAACAATGGCATGAGAGTAGAATCAACAGAAGAAGCTTTCAAGTCGGTGATCAAGTGTTGCTTTATAACTCGCGACTTAAGCTTTTTCCAGGAAAATTGAAATCCAAGTGGTCAGGACCTTTCACTATTACAAAAGTTTTCTCTTATGGAACGGTTGAAATCCATCATCCAACTAAGGGTAACTTCAAGGTTAATGGTCAAAGAGTCAAACATTATGTTGAGGACTTTCCAACAGCAAAGTCCACACTTGATATCACACCTGCAGATTGATTGATTCCAAAAAGTCGAGCTTTAGACTATAAACGGAGCGCTTATTGGGAGGCAACCCAATTTTCTTTCCTTTTCATTTATTTTACTTTATTTAAAGCTTTGCATTTAAATTTTTAGGTAGTACTTGCATTTTTTTCTCTTTATTGGAGTTTTTGAAGTAAGCATCCCTAGCACCAACTTCTTTGATTTGATCTTCAACTGTACTCTTCATTTTTAATTCTAATTCATACATCGTCCATGAGCTTACAATTTTGCATCAAATTTTTTTAACCTCATTGCTCTTATCATATTAAAAATAAATCATACGCATGATTTTTCACGTTTTGAGGAATTATGGGTGATAATTGTAATATTTATGATGGTTGACCGTGTTTGAAAATTCAAATTTTTGCTTTATTTTAGTTGGGATTGTTTGTGTTGATCTATTTCAATGGTGTGTATGATTCTAATGTTGTTTATTTTTTTTTACTTACGAGGAAAACACAACTTGTAACACTTCCAACCAAGCATGGAAACACAAGAAACGGGTCGAAATCATCCAAGCAAGTTCAAAACCAAGCTTCACGTTATCACATCGCTCCTCTAAACCTGGGAAGTACCTAATTCTTTTTTTTATGTATTTTTATCAATTGATATATCATTTCTTTTACATTGAAGACAATGTAACTTTCTAGTTTGGGGGGGTGGTATCTCATTTCTTCATCTTGTTCATTTGATACCTTGTTTTTGGGATTCATAAAAAAAAAAAAAAAAAAAAAAGGTGAAAATTTTGAAAATTTTCGTTGATTTATTTATTACTTATGACATGATTTGAATTGACTTTTGTGCTTTAGTTAGAAAATTTGGGCAACATGTAAACTAAAATTTTTCTTGACATTCATCCATATAAGACATTAATCAAACTTGAGCACATAGCCACTTTCGAATAATAACTTGTGTGGGGAGATGCTTGATACTTGTGGGATAAACTTGTGCACTTTGAACATAGAATTAACTGAAAAATCCAAAACCTTAAGAAATTAGATCCTGATCTGAAATGTAGAACCAAACTGCTCAAGAAGCAGTTTGGGGGTAGAAAGGTCGAGTGCAAGTAGGCATTGACAGATTGAAGGTCTGAAGTTTTTAATGATCCATCTTTAGTGCAAGAGGTTTTAATCAACAGGTATAAACCATGTCCAGCATAAAAACAGAAAAATGCTGAATGTCTTATTCTGCTATTCAAAAGCCTTTTTGACTCGAGTAATTAAGTTCGAGGGGTCTTTCAAACCTGGTGCCCTAAAGTCGTCTGACTTGGGAGTCATCGACCTAAAGCTCGCTACAGGGGTCAACTAAAAAGCAAGTACGGAGAGTGGACTTACACATAAGACACTAAAACATCTTTAACTTTCTTGTTTAAGCCTTTATGACTCGAGTAATTAAGTCTGAGGGGTTCTCTGAACCTGGTACCCTAAGCTCAACTGAGTTGGGAGTTACCGATCTAAAGCTCGCTACAGGGGTCATATAGAAAATCAGTATGAAAAGTTCTGTACAAAGATGGTAAAAGACAAGGACATTAAAAGAAAAAGTCGTCCATATAAAAAAAATGATATATAAATGATATAAGTTTTGTTGATTAAAATTCCTAATACTGGAGTGTGGGATTGGAGATGAATTATTCTTGGTCTGTCGTGTATACTTGTCAAATCCTAACTGCCCTGTGTGGGAAAATGCAATTTATACATGTTTAGAAACCACATCAATAGGAAAGACCTCGGGATATGAGAGAAAAACATTAAGGTTGTGATCATTCATGAGAGTGTAAGGAAAATAAAAAGAAAATCATTGTTGACCACATGAGATTCGGGCTTATTTCTGCATGATTAGTCACACAGTGTCAAGTATATTTTTACATAAGTTTGCATTCGATTTTTGGCTATTCACAATTTCACACACACACGATGAAGTTGAGCATTGGATGAATGAAAATAATTTTTGTTGTTCATAATCTTTCTCTAAAGTGAATCGTCATTTTGGATTATTGAAGTGTATGGTAAATAAATTGACAAAAACAAAAATAATTTCTGTTTGCATTTTTATAGTTTAGTTTTATTTTTTGTTCGAGGACGAACAAATATTCTAGTTTGGGGGGGTTTGATAAGTGTATTTTATACACTTATTTATTTGTCGAAATTATGATATTATTTTGTTTTTCTTGAATAAATTCTACGTAATTGTTATTATTTACTATTATTTCAGGTTTTATCCCAAGAGTCGAGAAGATGGAAGAATTGAAGTAAATTCATAACAATTGGACGAATATTGAGATAAAACAAAGAAAAAGGACTAAAGTGTACACTCTCAAAAGTTGAAGACCGGATGTGCAATTAACTCAATGACCAACTTATTTTATTTGAAAGAATTGAGAGGTTTAAATGATAATTTATTTGATTTGGGCTTATGGCTAAATTGTGTGTGTATATATATATATATAGAGGAAAAGATACACATTGATGGGGGGAGAGCAGCCATGAGTTTAGAGGAGAGTAGAGGCCAGCAGTGAGAGAGCACAAAAGATACAGCCGGGGGAAGATTCTTAGAAAAAGAAGGGCAGCCGAGAGAGAGCTTAAAACAAAGAGACGTGTGCTGTTGAAAAAAAAAAAGAATTGGAAGTAGTAGTGTGCTTTGAGAACAAAATTTTGGAGAATTGATTGGGATTATGAAGGTGCCGACTGTGAGAGAATAAAAAGTTAGGCAGCTTTGGTTGGAAAAAGTAGTTGGTTGGCTTGGGTGGAATTAATGTTTGGAAGTTAGGGAGCAAGAGATATATATGCACACACAGAGGAACTCGGCGGCTGAAGGCTGGGTATTGGAGGACATTGCTGGGTGGAATACTTTGGGAGAAGAAACGGTAGGCTGACTTGGTAAAGGAAGATGCATGGTTGAAAAAAAAAAAGGAATATATACTCGGCTGGTGTGTGATTAAAGTGGGAAGTTGGGAGCTTTGTTGCTGAATTAATTGAAGATCTCGACAGATTTTGGTGGTGTAAGAACAAGGCGATGCTAATTCTTCAATTCTTCAAACTCCGGATTTTGTTCGTATTATTTATCTCTTTTTCTTCCAAAAACATGCATAACTAAATTTTATAATCGGGATTGACGATATAAATTTAATGTTTTTAGTTTGATTTTGATTCTCAAGTTGGCACTTTATTTTCATGTATTGATTTTATTATTGCGTTTAATGCTTGAATTGCTTGATTACCAATTCCTGAATTAATGGTTGTTTTCATAATCCGAGAGGTGAGTTAACAATTAGATCACGTAATAAAATCCGGCAATTTCAACAAAAAGATAGAGATATGAATTTGTGGTTGCATGTGGTCACTTATGAATTCCTAGGAAATTTAATGCATTTAGCTAAGGAGAACTCTGACCCGCTGTAGAGATACATGGTTAACTTAATTAAATAGGCCTAATTTGAACTCGAGAGAGGTAAATTTGATATATGCTTGAATTCGACCAAATATAATTTTAGAAAACAACTTGAGATGAGAAATTAAGTTAGAACGTTATTTCGAAATTGTTAGTCCCGATATTCATTCAACTGCTAGAAATCTCAGCACTTTGTTTCTTACTTTTATTAATTGCTTTTAGTTTAATTTTCTATTTTCATTTTAATTGCATTGTTTATTTCATTAATTCTCAATTTTATTGTCGTTTTTGGATTGTTTTGTATTTTATTTTCTTAGTTGGTTTTTTGTTTTAGTTTAGGAATTCTATTGAATCAAAGTAAATCGATAACAAATAAACAGTCCTCGTAGGATCGACAACCCGGACTCAAAAGTCCACTTTTACTACTTGTTAGTGATATCGTGCACTTGCGATATTCACAACAATAAGTTTTTGGCAAATAAAATTAAATCAAATTTAAAACAAAACATTTAATTAAACGCCAAATTTTAAGATGTATTTTTCTTATTTTGATTAGTGTTGTCCTTTTTAAAATTTTGAATATAATATTTTGTAATAAAATATTGTTTGTACTAAATTTTTATTTGATATGATTGTATAATCAACATATTTTCATGAATTACAAAAAAAAATGTCTTGAGGATCGTGCAAGACATTATCATTTCTTTAATATGTATGTGTGTGTGTGTGTATTGAAGTATTTATAAAATATATGTAATCAATACTGTTAACCACAAAATCAGGTAGGACCTTTGATCAACACGTCTCATCTCCTCCCTCTTGAACACGTGGATCTCCTACGCACTGGGACAAACAATCAGCTTGCAAAGGGAGCCGAGGTGGCTCCCGTTTGCACTCCGATGCCTAAGTTAGAGCTCATTTCAAGCAAATATAAATTGGGTGCGGGAAATATGAATGTGTAAAAGAGAGAAAAGGGAATGAGAGTAAAATATTGAGTTAGAGTATTGAATTACCAACATTTTCCTTGAAGGCAAGTGTGCTCTATTTATAGAATGAGTAATTTCTTAGATTGTGACACGTGTTATGCTTTAGACATGGCAAGATCCTAACCATTCATGAGGTAAACCATTTATTTGGCCATAATCATTACTACATGTCATATGGTTAAAGCAACCATCAAATCCCTTTAAAGATATTGTCACATCAAGCTATCTTGTCACATTTCCAGGGTACTCACTTCGGCTTAGGATTACCTCGGCATAAGGGTACCTCGACATAGCATCACGCCGGCTTAGGGGTACCACGACATAGGATCACCTCGGAATAGGGGTACCTCGGCATAGCATCACCCCGGCATAGGGGTACCACGGCATAGGATAACCTCGACATAGCATCACCCCAGCATAGGGGTACCTCGGCATAGCATCACCTCGGCATAAGGGTACCTCGGCATGTAAGAGTCCAGCAAGTTTAGTATCCACAATTTGGCCTGTGGGTCATGATTAAGTGAATGAATATTTTGTAGATCCCCTGGTGGGCCCATATGGATGACGTGTCATGTAAAATTAGGCATGGTCGTAACACTAGTTCCTATAGTCTGGTTGGTTCATTTATGTGCTAACCGGACTTGAAAATATAAGGGATCGAAGATGATGGAATGTGTATATACTCTAAGAAATAACTAAAATAGGAAATATATGAAAAATCATTCTTGTAAGACACCACCAAAATGAAAAAAAAATAGAATATACGTGGTAAAGTGTCGTCGAAGAGGAATAATATAGGCACTTGGGCCCATGCTTTAATATAGTTTGAACACTTGGGTCCTTATTTGAACACTTGACAACCCTTTTCACGTAGACTTTTCTTAGTTATATTAAAAGAGTATTGGGCTACATTATTCAAATTTTTGAAAGTGTATATCTTCTCCCAAAAAAAAAAAAAGAAAACTCGAGAATGCTTCGAACTTACGAAGACATATAGGCTCATAGCAATATCCCGAGATGTGCGAGGGCTAATAGCTTGTCTGGATAGCAGAGAGAATATTCTCAATTCAGGCAACTAGAGGGCTTACAAGCCTGCCTCGTTTTGAGATGTGCATCTTTGGATAATATGAAACAACGTATATATACGTTATGTCTTGTGTCGATAGGCGTGTATATGCTCTAGTCCCTTAAATTGGAAGTCCCCGACATACTTGGCTAGGGTTCGAATTTATAACTTTCAGGTGTTTTCCCTAGAGTGGAATCGACCAATGACAGAATCTTTTGTGAAAGGAGCTCGTTGAAGGAGTCCTTCCCCTGGAAGGAGTCCTTTGGAAGGGGTCCCTAACTTGGAGGGAGTCAATTGACGTAATTCTTCTCTAGGAAGAAGTCCCTTGTAGGAGTCCTTCTCTTGGTAGGAGTCAATTGACATAATTCTTCTTTTGGAAGAAGTCCCTTGTAGGAGTCCTTTTCCTGGAAGGAATCCTTTGGACGGGGTCCCTGACTTGGAGGGAGTCAATTGACGTAGTTCTTCTCTTGGAAGAAGTCCCTTGTAGGAGTCATTCCCTTGGAAGGAGTCCTTTGGAAAGGGTCCCTGACTTGGAGGGAGTCAATTGACGTAGATCTTCTTTTGGAAGAAGTCCCTTATAGGAGTCATTCCCCTGGAAGGAGTCCTTCGGAAGGGGTCCCTGACTTGGAGGGAGTCAATGGAAAGGGTTCTTCGGAAGTGGTACATCGGAAGGGGTCCATGGAAGAAGTCCTTCAGAAGGTGTCAATGGAAGAGGTCCTTCAGAAGAGGTAATTCGGAAGGAGTCCATGGAAGACGTCCTTCGGAAGAGGTACTTCGGAAGGAGTCCATGGAAGAGGTCCTTCGGAAGAGGAGCCTCGGAAGGAGTCCATGGAAGACATCCTTCAGAAGAGGTACTTCGGAAGGGGTGCTTCGGAAGGAGTCAGTGGAAGAAGTCCTTCGGAGGAGTCCATGGAAGACGTTCTTCAGAAGAGGTCCTTGAGCTATGCCACTTCGGTCAAACCACTTAGGCAATATATGGGGCTTCTTTGAGCCATGCACTTAGGCAATATGGGGGCTTTTTGAGCCATGCAACTTCGGTCATGCCACTTAGGCAACATGGGGGGCTTTTTGAGTCGTGCCACTTCGGCCATGCCACATGGGCACTATGGGGGGCTTCTTGAGCCATACCACCTCGACCATGCCACTTAGGCAATATGGGGGGCTTCTTGAGCCATACCACTTCCGCAATATGGAGGCTTCTTGAGCCGTGCCACTTCGGCCAAGCCACTTAGGCAATATGGGGGACTTCTTGAGCCGTGCCACTTCTGCCATGCCACTTAGGCAATATGGGGGGTTTTTTAAGTTGTGCCACTTCGGCCATGCCACTTGGGCAATATGGAGGCTTCTTGAGCGTGCCACTTCAAGACATTTGTTACCAATCTTTCTCAAGAGGTTTCCTTCCTTTTTCATGATTTTTTTATAGTATTTCTCCACTCTTTTTCAAGAGGTTCTTCACCTTTTTTCAAGATTTTTGTGGTTCTTCACTCTTTTCGAAGAGATTATCCGCCCTTTTTCAAGGTTTTGTGTTGCTTTTTACCACGTGATTTTGTCGTTAGAAGTGTAGTTTCCCACAACCGGCGCCAAAATGTTGACCACAAAATCTGGTAGGACCTTAGATCAACACGTCTCAGCTCATCCCTCTTGAACACGTGGATCTCCTGCGCACTAGGATAAACAATCAGCTTGCAAAGGGGGCCGAGGTGGCTCCCGTTTGCACTCTGATGCCTAAATCCGAGCTCATTTCAAGCAAATATAAATTGAGTGCGGGAAATATGAATGTGTAAAAGAGAGAAAAGGGAGTGAGAGTAAAATATTGAGCTAGAGTATTGAATTACCAACATTTTCCTTGGAGGCAAGTGTGCTCTATTTATAGAATGAGTAATTCTCTTAGATTGTGACACGTGTTATGCTTTACACATGGCAAGATCCTAACCATTCATGAGGTAAACCATTTATTTGGCTATAATCATTACTAAATGTCATAGGGTTAAAGTAACCATCAAATCCCTTTAAAGATGTTGTCATATCAAGCTATCTTGTCACATTTCCAAGGTACTCACTTCAGCTTAGGAGTACATGGGCATAAGGGTACCTCGACATAGCATCACCCACCATAGGGGTACCTCGGCATAGGATCACTCGGCATAAGGGTACCTCGGCATAGCATCACCCCGGCATAGGGATACATCGGCATAAGGGTACCTCGGCATGTAAGAGTCCAGCAAGTTTGGTATCCACAGTTTGGTCAGTGGGTCATGATTAGGTGAATGAATGTTTTGTAGATCCCCTGGTGGGCTCATATGGATAACCTGTCATGTAAAATTAGACATGGTCGTAACAAATACATTAAAAATTAAACTTAATCAAAAATTAAAATACATTAAAAAGAAAATTGGTGATGAATACAAATAAAATTGAAACAAATTTAATACAAAAAATTTAATTAAGCACCAAATTTTAAGGCGCGTGGGTATTTTTTTATATTTTGATTATTGTTGTCTTTTTTAAAATTTCGAATTTGATAATATATTGTAAGAAAAAATTATTTGTGCTATATTTTTTGTTTGATATTATTATATAATCAACATATTTTTATGAATTTCAAAAAAAGGAAAAGTCTTCAACACCGTGCAAGATATTATCATTTCCTTATATTTTTATAAAATATATGTAATCAATACATTAAAAATTAAACTTAATCAAAAATTAAAATACATTAAAAAGAAAATTGGTGATGAATAGAAATAAAATTAAAACAAATTTAACACAAAAAATTTATTTAAGAGTCAAATTTTAAGACGCATGAGTATTTTTTTTCTTATTTTTATTAGTATTGTCTTTTTTAAAATTTTGAATTTGATAATATTATGTAATAAAATATTATTGTACTATATTTTTTATTTGATATGACTGTATAATCAACATATTTTCATAAATTTCAAAAAAAAAAAAAAAATGTCTTGAAGACCGTACAAGACATTATCATTTCTTTTATGTGTGTGTGTGTATTGAAGTATTTATAAAATATATATAATCAATATATTAAAAATTAACCTTAATCTAAAATTAAAATATATTAAAAATTAAATTTGTGATGAATACAAATAAAATTAAAACAAATTTAACACAAAAAATTTAGTTAAGCGTCATATTTTAAGATGCATGAGTATTTTTTTCTTATTATGATTAGCATTGTCTTTTTTAAAATTTCGAATTCGATAATATTTTGTAATAAAATATTATTTGCATTATATTTTTTATTTGATATGATTATATAATCAACATATTTTTATGAATTTTAAATCATTATCATGGACAGAAATTTCTTGCATCGCATGGGTGTGATACTAGTAAATGATAATAATACTAACAACTTTATGGATATATATATAAACACGTGGCTTTGACAAGTTTTTTGTCAGAGGAAAAAATCGACAAGCATTGGAACGTTCTAACCTTATTGCTTATTTAGACAGATGTAATAATATATGATTCAACTATTGAATTTTTTCTTCGGAATCGAGTGTGTCAAATTACATCTTTTTCACATCGGCCATAGGTAAGCCTCTGTTTTAAAAGAATTACTAAACCATGTATGGGCAGTATGCACTTAGATTGTTGAGTTCCTAGGTTGCACATAATTTAATGAAATTTATCAAGAATATTGATTGGGTTGTGAAATTAGAATGTCGAGTTTATTTTTATTTACTTAATGGTTCTTAACAATTTGTTTCTTGAATGATCTTTCTGTCATTAGCTATATGCGTATTGGGAACTCATTATTCAGAGGAACAAAATGGGTCAATAAAATTAGTAAACGCTGCCTACTGGAACATATGCATATTCTTTATCATGCATCAGTGTATTGATTTGTTATAATCTGTCTAATATATCTTTAGTTACTACTCGAACTTTTTAAGATGCCAATAAGTGAATAATTGAAACTAGATCTCTTTATTTAGACAATTATTAAAGTTACTAGAAACATTTAAGAACAATTTGAAGTTATTATTTTTTATTGACACCAAATACTTATATCTTTTAATTAAAAATATATATATTCGTATACCATATGTAGCAATGGTTGCCATTGTATCATGTCTAAGAGATACTTAGTTCAAAGAAAGTTGAGTAATGAACCAAAAAATTTTATTCATGTGCATTTATATTATTTGTAGGTATCGTGTCGGAAGAAGAAAGGTATTTGTAGGTATCATGTCAGGAAAAAGAAAGATTTCATATTCTCATAAAAGATCTTGAGTTATATAAAAATGAATGGACCATAAAAGTACGTGTAGCGACCGAGAATTTTCTATGACTTATTTAAATAAGTATTATTTATTTTAAGAATGTGTCGCTACAACTTTGTCCATTATTTTAAAAACGTGATCGTCTAGCCAATGAAGTAAAATTTAATTATTTCAAATTTATCTTATTTCGACTTTCAAATTTTATTTTAAAATGTTCCATTTTCATTTATTATCTTTAAAGTTCAATTTCAATTTTAAGAAGCTTCCAAACGTATCTTCAATAATAAAGATTTAGTCCAAACTTTAAATATTTTATCTTCAATTTAAATTCATTCTCAAATTTTTATTTATTTATTTTAAAATCCCCAATTCACATTCATTTTAATCCCAAAAGTTTCCTCCCCAACTTCCATTTTCATATTCAGCACATTTTTTTTCCCTTCCCCATGATCACTCTTCAATCCATCTTAATCAACTTCAATCCCATATTTCATCCACACAATTTTTTCCTTTCCCATCATCATCACCCCACATTCACAGCAAAAATTCCATCAACCAGTTATTTTCCCCAAATCCTCTCTCACTCAATCACCAAGCAAGCAATTTGCTAAATCACTTCCACAATTATCAGAAATTTCTCCCAATCAGAAGGCTTTCCTAATCTTCCATTTTCAGCCCAAAATTTCAATCATCCATAATCCATCTCCATAGATAATTCCCACAATTTTTCCTAAACCAGAATCTGTCTCCAAATTTCCAAAAATGAGATACAGATCAATACTTAATTCTCCCCAATTACCATCAATATACAAAACTCACAGAATATATGCTCTCCACCCCCACCACCATCGAGCCACAGACTCTCATCACAAGGTAGTCCTTTCCCATCTTCATTATCATGCTACACCATCCACATTCTGCACAACCCAGTCAACACACAAACCAGAATAAAGCCAATTGAACCATCTTCACCAACCGCAAAGTCACGGCCACCCGCCAGCCAACACCTGCTGCCCATTCGACCATGAACCAAACCAACCACCATATCACCACAGACACTGCCCAACCGCAACCCCCATCACCTGCATCAATTCAACCACGGCCCTGCAACGACCATAGTCGAACCAAACACCACCACCAACACCTCACAGTCCATACCCAAACCGAGCATATAATTCCGACTTCAACCCCAGCCCGGCATCACCATAGTCGAACATCAACCATGTCATCACCACTCGACCCCCCTGCCACAATCCCAAACTCTACCACCCCGAATTATCACCACTGCAAACCAACATCATCAACATCCTCGTGTCATTACCTAAACCAACCACCGTAATCGCACAATCAACACGCCCTCACCCGCCACCTCTGCCCCCAAATCAAAAACCCCAAAACAAATCAAATAAAACCAAAAACCAAGAATAAAACGAACCCAATACTTACCTCAACCCTCGACCCATTCCAACCAGATTTCCGCGAAGAAACATCCAAAAACCGAACCTTAAAGCCTCGGTTACCTTTCGGTTTTTGCACCAAAATCGCCCAAGCCACTCCACCCACGCACCGGTGTCACCACGCAACGGTGGCGCTGTCACCAATTTTACCTACCGGCGTTCGGAATCAGAGGAAGGGCGAAGCAGCCCCTCCGTCGCGTCTCCTTCTCTCGTCTCTCTTCTCTGATTAACGACAATGAGAGAGAGATAGGATTATACATATATATTATATTTAGATATTTTGGAAATTAAATGTTTAAGCCCAAGTTTTGAAAATGTGATTATTTCAGTCCCTGTTTTTTTTTTGTAAAGTCTTTTGATTTAATGCCTACACTTTTGAAATGAGTCAATTGAGCCCTAACATTTTAAAATCCTATGAGTCAGCCCACTAATTTCGAAAAAAAAAGTCCATTTCAGCCCCTACACTTTTAAAATTCATGCTTTCTTTAAAAATTTCAATTCAACCCCTAAACTTTATTTATTCACTTTAATATTTCAAAATACTAAATTTATATAATTTTCTTTTGGCTAGGCGATACATTTGGTGATTTAGAAGATTGACGTGATATTATTGCTCTACTTTCAAACTCGCAAATTTAAGGTAGACTCGCCTCCACTAATTAGTTTAAATTATAATTTACATGCCTTATGTGAAATTATGTGATTTATATACTTTGATGCATGAGACGAGAAAAGAAATATCTCTTATGAGATAAGAATGAGAAATGATGTTATGCATAACTTACATGCTTTAAATGCATGAGACGAGACTACCCACACCCTATGATTTTAAAGAGCCTTTGATTTTATTAAAATAGCCTATGATGATGTCACTGTATGATTTGCATAATTATGTGTTAAATTATTTTATAAATTAATTATTGACGATGAGTCTACTGAGTATTTCTTTCGAAATGCTCATTCCATTTTTAACAGCTTTTGCAGATCTCGGAGATGGCGGCGAATGAAAGAGGCAGCGTTGGTAAATTGAATAAATGATGATGTTATTAGAAAATTTTATTAATGTTACTCTTTAAATTATTTATCGCTAATTTAATTTAAATAATTGGGATTAAATTTTTATGAATTGTTCTATATTTAAATTAATAAATTTTCCGCTTAAGTTTTCAAATGTTGAATGTGACGTTTTGAATTAAATTTATTTTCCGCAATAAAGTTAGATTTAAAGGACGAAGTGGTGTCCCGGGCTCCGCAGAATCCTGGGCGTTACAGTACGAGTGCTTAGAAAATGATTATTCGAAACATATGAAAATAGTAGAGGACCACTAGATATTATGAAGCTCATTTCGATTGACGAAGAGGTTAGCGTTTTTATTGATGTAGCTATTATTTTTCTTTCTTCACATATAAACCTAAATTAACAATTCGTATTTATTTAAATTCAAAGTTAATTCTTTATACTTAAATAAAATTTTATTATTTTTATTCATTTTTGTGTAGGGAACTAGAGTACAAGCATTATTAACCACGAAACTATTTCTCGACTAAATATAACTATAGAAAATGACAAAACATACCTTATTCAAAATGACATGTCAAACTATTTAACAGTAGCTACCTCAATGTGCATGATGATTTGGAACTATCATTGTCACTATTAACTTTTTTTTATGAATCTAGGGATTGTATAATGATGAAAAACAGGGTATACAATTTTTTGGATTTTCGATCAGTTGAAAATTCAAAAAATGCTAACACAATGCGAGCTGGTGAGCTTTTTTATTTACCTTTCGTTAGTAATAATGCATTTGGTATATTTACCACAAGATGTCTTCTCTCATGGTCAACTATACATTACACTATCAAGTGGCACTTCAATGTCAACCACAAAAGTGTTAATCAAATCAGACACTCCTAACAAAAATCAAACATACACAGAATATTGTTTACAAAGAACTACTGCTACAACAAAGTTAACATTGTATGTGATCATATGTTCTCTCACAAATAAAAATAGCATTGATTAATGTTATTGTTTGTAAACACATCCTTGGATATCCCTAATGTTAATACATCACCAAACCCAAAATATTTTATATCACGAGTTAGTCAATCATCAATGATCGATAACCAAAAGGCATTCGTCGAATTGAAGTCAATATAAGTATTGTCAATATTTTAAACTCATCTAAAAGTTGTTTTTATTTCTACGAATTTAAATAAATTATCAATATTAATCATTATAGTATATAGCATGACATTTATCATTTTTATTACAAAACCTACCATAACGTGTAACAATTAATACCTAATAATCACAAATTTTGAAGAGATTATAAATTCAAAAAATTATTAGTCAATCACGTGCCTTGCACGTGTATACCACTTGTTGAACTAAACAGGTGATAAGAAGAATTCTAATAAAAATAGCGTTTGAATTAATTTTCATCCTAAGTCTAGCTTACCCGAATTAATTTTTTCTGAAGTCCCATCATTTAATTCGATCCTCCAAATAAGTACAATATTGATCTGCTAATTCTCAACCCTAAAAATTATTGAAAGGTGTTCAACTATCATTGTCATCACTCAAGAATTTTATTCTATAAAATTTCGTGGTGTTACGTGTTAATTTTATATTATTGACATTTTCTATTTTTCACAAATGTGTAATTTAAGAAAATTTGATTTAATTACTAAATAAGAGTATTTAGTATTTTATTTAAGTTTAATTAAATTATGCAAATATTTCTTGAAAAATATATCACTCATTTTCGAAATTCATGATATTGTTGGAAAGATTATGATCAAGAAATATTGGTTTGATTGGGATGTTAATCTCGAATTCTTGATCTTGATATTTCATGATTTTGGTAAAATTCTTGATAATATATTTTGTGATTATTCTTGACACTCAAGCTTATCTGTAGTTATGGTAAGTCTCGTCTTGATAAGGGTAGAGCTTATCTACACAAGGTAAGATTGTTTGGACGAAAATCTTGGTTGTAAAAATACTTGTGTAGGCCGAAAATATGGTGCTAATATTTGAGATCCTATTTTATGGTAAGATCTTTAAGATTTATCATTATCATTGTTTATGGTAAGATTTATTTAAGGATAATTATCTTACCTTTTACTAATTATCTCTACTGTATTTTGCAGGTATTAGAGATCTTGTGCAATAAGGAAACTTGGGAGTCAAGTAAATCGAATTGCACTATAAAGAGGAGAAAAACGAGATGTTTTTAGAAGAGACGTGAAGATACAAAAATCGTGTGGTGCTAGAGACATTCACGTCCACTTCATTAAGAAGTCTTGAATCTTTATTTTCGTGTGGTGCAAAAATAATTAAAGCTGCAATTGTGTTGTGACTTTGGTACTCCGGGAGGAGGATTCAATCACTTAGAGAAGGAAAGAATTTCAGCGTGAAGATCAAACGGGAGGTTTGGATCAAGATCGAACGGGAGTTCGTGTTGTTAAAAAGTGTTGCAGATTCAAAGAAAACTACTGAAGAGTAGTGGGATGCCACTTCACATTACATGCCATAGAAGGATCAGGGAGTGATCTATTTCTTGGATGTTTGATAAAGTCTATGCGTAAATTTATCATGTAATTTAGATTGATCTGTATAAACTATTTCTTTATATAGTGATTGGTTTTTTCTCAGGAAGCGGGCCGTGGGTTTTCCCTGTTAGGGTTTTTCCCACGTTAAGTTCAAATTATTGTGTTCTTGTCCATTTACTATTCCTCACAATTTATTCTGGCTGTTTACGTATTACTATCCAGACGAATTTGCATTAGCAAGATTCATCTGGTACTGCGCTAAACAAAACTTAACGATTTACTGTTAACTGGTTACTATCCAGACTCATCCGTGACAGTCTGTTTATAAAATTTAGACAATCTCAAATTTTCATTACGTATGTTGAGTATACCTATATGGGGGAAGGGAGGTTTTTCCGTGGAGTTTTCGAACAAAATGGCAGAGGTTTATGGAGAGGTTTGGTGTTTTTTTTTGCAAGGATTTTAGCCACTTATGATTTCATATATTCTGTTAAATTTTGAAACCATGATCCTCTTGGAGGAGTAATAATTTTATTCATAAAACTGTGGGTTTAAAAATACAGCCAATCCAAAGACTATTTGAGAAAGATGTTATTGACTTGTAAAGTGTAAATTTACTGGTGAGAGTGGACTAGAATTATGGCCTGATTTGTAACATCTGTGCAGACTTTAAACTCATAAGTTTGGCACAGATTGACATTTCAATAGATTACATTTATTTCTGCGCATTTTGTGTTAATAGTAATGTCACACATGAATATTGTGCTTTGCTTGGACATTAAATTATGTCTAGTACATAACATTGAAAATGACTATGGGAACTATTTGTTGAATGTTGTGAAAAATATTGTAAGTGCACAATATTTTGAATAAGTAATAAAGTGAACTTTTTGAGTCAGAATTGTCGATCATATAAGGACTAATTTATCTATTATTAGCTTTGATTAATCAATTCCTAAACTAACAAGGAAACACAAATATATAGATTTTTAAACTACGTACTAAACTAGTAAAACCAATTAATAATTATATTATATTATCAAAGAAATAAAAAAGTTTTGATTTTTGTATTTTGAATTAAATGTATTGGGACTCACAACTTTAAACTAGTTCTGATATTCAAATTTTCATCTCATGTTTTCTTTCTAAGTATTTTTGATCGAATTTACAATTGTATCTAAAATTTCCCTCGGATTTAAATCAGTTCTATCTAATTAGGTCAATCACATATCTCTATGTTAGATCAGAATAAGTCCATATCAAACACCTTAAATAACAAGAATTCAATAAGATCACAACAACCACAATCATGTATCTCTACCATTTTGTTAAATTATCGAAATTTATAACGTGCTTTAAGTATGTAAATCACATCTCGACTCATTATAACTCAAAAATTATCAAATTGGTGATCAAGAAATTTATGCGCTAAACCAAAAAATAAATTCAACGCATCAAATTAAAGCATAAAACATGAGAATTTAAATTGAATAATCAAACTAAGTTTACATCATTCGTCCCAATTAAAAGATTAGTTACACATAATAAAAGAAAAACAAGAAAATTGTATAACGAAAAACATCACCAAGTTCTGGAATTGATTTGAGAAGATGAAGGAATTTTTGTAACACCCAAAGTTTAAAATCCTAAATTTAGATGTGTTTGTTACATCCCGAAAAATTATCACGTCATTAATTGTCCATTATAACATAAGAAGTTACTTTTAAAATTTATTTGATTTTTATGGAGTTTACAGAAAGAAAAAATGAAATCTTATTAATATGAAAAGTTACAACAAAAACGTGTTTAAAACGCCTCTCTTTAAGTGACTCGATTGAACACTTTCGACATCCATTGAAGTATATATGCATGCATCAATTCTCAAAGTGAACTTCGAGAATATGAAATTTGTTCTTGAGTTCAATCATCAGATAGTCACCAGTAAATTTTTAAAGTTAGTACTTTACCAAAAGGAAAAAAAAAAAGTTTCAAGTGACTTACTTTAGCAAGCTATAACTTCGTCCTCGATTAATCATATCTTACATGGTAAAGTGCACATGAAAGTACGCAGTGAGTACTTCCAAATGGTACTAGGAACACTGGATTTAGACTTCATATACTATCTCGAATCTGAGCACATACCTGACCTCTTGAAACTAAAATTCTTGAAACAAGAAAGCATGAGGTGTACTATAGACTTCCACCATCGCCCTCTAGCTTCCAAGACTCACGTCATATCTAGCTTGGACACCTCATCCTTGCATGTCAAACACCTTACACCTCAATATTTCAATCATTTCATTGCAAAACTTAGTCACAAAAAATGATGGAAAAACTCACCTACGAACATGATTTTCTTCTTCCTTCTTGCATCCATATGTTCCTGTAAATACTGATGAAGGATCTGAATCAAAACCTCACAATTGAAAATTAAGGAAAGAAGCGCTGTCAAAGTAGTTATTCATCTTCAAACCTTATGTAAGAAATATTTTCCAAATCTATGTTTTAAATCTATTCAGTTTATCATTTTCATTGGGAAAGATGTTTTATCAAAGCTCCTCATCAAAATAAATGGTTTTGGATAAAACAAATTTAAGATTTTTAAGTTTTTATTTATAAAAATACACTCATTGTCAACACCAGCTGGTAGGGCTAGGCAAAAGGTCAGGTCGGGTAGTTGTTTAACCAAAATCCACCCGACCCAAAAAATTTGTTTTTAACTTCCCTGAAACCAACCCGAACCAACTTGGTTCCGGTCAATCAGGTTTGGTCACTTGTTTTTCCCTGCAAATTTTTTTAGTAGGTAAAAATGATTTCATTTGTTCCGACACTAACAATAAACAAAGCATTAGCAGCTATTCTTGGAGCCTCCTTTTCACCAACAAATCTGTCAATCCTCCTCATATAATCCTTAAATAATTCCGGCTGCTTCGACATTGAGATTACATAAGAAATTTCCGTCGTAAGCTCGTCATATCCCGACCCTGCTGAAGTAAAGTTGACTCTAGTAAAGAGAGAGCAGACTTTTGTCATCCCAAAGGAAAGATGAATGGGAAGAGGGCATCTGAGCTACCCTTGAGGCTAATTAGAAGAAGAGGATTACCTACCTTTACTGTAAGGCTTTTGGGAAGCCTGATCCGAGTAAACTCGCGATTCTCTTAGGCGGACAATTCTCTACATCGAGGAGGGAATGAATTCAGACTACTACAGACTCAGCCGCTGCAGCAGTATCCTCATCATATACAGATTCAGATACTACTCTTTGTGGCATATGCGTCGATGACTTTTTAACTAGCCTTCGGGTGGAATAAGATTAGCAGTTAAAGGTGCCGCATCTTCTTAGCTTACGAGCTTGCATTCATTAGGCCTCAAGCGGGATAGGAGACAAAAGAAATGGGCATCGCCAGGCTGGGTGAATAAGAAAGAGTTTTGATATTGTGGAGGTGGCTGACTCACCTCTCCGGGAATGTTCGAGATGGAACCTGGGAGAAAGAGATGCCTTGGTACCTGATGAACCAACTTAATTGGTTAGCAGAATAAGGGACTGGTCGTATAAATGCATCTCGAAGGCGATTCATTAGCTGGTTAGGGTTCAAGTGCGACGGCTTTGACCAAAGAGAAATCCTTGTCCTTGTTCTGGAACCGGTACTCTCAGTAAGCGTAATAGCTCAGTATCTGATATATTTCGCTGCAAGAATGCAGATGGATGCTAATTTATCTGGTATGATTTTTCCATTTGAAAACCGCCCGCTAGTAATGTCGCCCGAAAAATCGACGATGTACGATAGTTTATTTTCTTTGAAGGTGACCAAAGAGAAATCCTTGTTCTTGTTCTGGAACCGGTACTCTCAGTAAGCGTAATAGCTCAGTATCTGATATATTTGGCTGCAAGAATGGAGATGGATGCTAATATATCTGGTACGAGTTTTCCATTTGAAAACCGCTCGCTAGTAATGTCGCCCGAAAAATCGACAATGTACGATAGGTGATTTCCTTTGAAGGGTGTTAGTATATAGTTATTATTCCTATTATCAACGATAGAATCACCAATAATAAAATGAATGCAGAGGAAATTGAACACCAATTTCTTGCAAGAGCAGAGATCAAAGAAGAAGGGAGGCCATGTTTATGGAAGTTTTCAACTTCTAAATGGGGTTTTGTGTTTCTTGTCGGTTTAAAAAGTTAAACTGTGAACCCAGTTTCTGAACCCGACCCTAATAGTTGGAAAGAGGAAACCCACCCAACCCGACCCAATAAGGATCGGGTCTGGTCGGTATCGCGAGTTATGGGTTATGATGCCCAGCCCTACGTATTGGTTTTGTGTCGACACCTGAGCTTTAAAAGATGAAAAATGGATTTCCGACACTTTGGTGTCAATAACAAATAGACAGCTTGGTAGCCTAACTTCGTTCAGCCATAACTTATGTTCTATAACTCTGATTTACAATACGTAAAGTCTGTTGAACTCCGAATTCCACGATCTTTCCAATGATACAGTGTAGTACTTATTTCTTCACATAGTTCGTGCAAATCTAGTAAAATGACTTCCATTCCAAAAGAAAATTATTGTAGAAGTCGTTCATGGATCTATTCATCTAATAAATTGTGAGTCGAATATGTTTGTTTGAAGTAATTGATTAATGATGTAAGTTGCATATATATATGTGGATTATATTATTCATTATGAGTGAGTGAGATATATTACTTAATTTGGATATGTTTATAGTAAATCATGTGCTTCATTATAAGTGAGTGGAGTATTTTATATGATTAGAATATGCTTTGTCAAATTATACCATTTTACTCAATGTAAGTTGAATATGTTTACTTGACTCATTTGATTAATGAAGTAAGTTATGTTTACTTGATTCATTTGATTAATGAAGTGAATATTCGATATATCTTTATATGTGAAATAATATATTAACATGTTTTTAATGCAATAGCATGTGATGGATCATAAACTATAAAGAAATTTTTTTTGTATGAGGATTATAAATTTGAACTCTATCCCCCTCAGTAATCAACGTGTTGTTTGGGATGTCTAGTAGCCTTGTGACTCCAAAGTACCGACGAATGACTTGTGGAGATCTAGTAGCCTTGTTGGAGTCGAATAAGGCGAAAGATGACAGTGACATAAAAGCCCTAGAGAATGAAATAATCCTATGTAATATGACGTGTTATAGCATTTTTATCAATATCTAGTTTACGAAAATGTTAAGCGCTTTGGGTATAAGAGATAATCTATAATCAGGCCTTAAAAGCATTGTTGACGTCCCGTAAGCACCCCAAGGGCAGGGTCAACAAGCATGATTTTTGAAAAGAACATGCATGTTCATTGATTAATCATCTTGTTGAATTAGTTGATTATTGATGACATATATGTTTATTTGGATTAGATGAATAATGAAGTGAGTAGAGTATATTTACTTGATTACATGATTAGATTATTCTTAATTAAATTATATGTATATGCGACGCATACTTTATATATATTTGAATGGAACATGTGGATACTTGTCGTATGTTGATAGCTTTGGTATCTGGAGTTATATGAATATTGTGGAATTAGATTTTGAAGATATAAGGCTTATCTTATGGAAAGCATTTATCATGTGCATATTAGACTATGGTTGCTCCAATGTACCCCACTCGTTATCTTGATATATTGTCATATACCTGGAGCTGCCTAATGATTGTATGGCACGATAGTATATTGATGGATAAATTCATGAGATCCTAGGTGGGATGTTTATGATCGATGCTATTGGTTGGGCCAACTATGAGATGTTATATGTTCAACGCTCGGGGTACGAGATGATCATTGTAAAAGAGTCATCATATCATGCATTATAGTATAGTATGAAATTATCAATATTGGAAGATATCTATAACGTACGAGTCATCGGTGATACGACACTTGCATAATGTCTCAACTATAATTTGCTATTACGATACGGATATGTTGTTTGAGCAGCCGGTGATACGGTGCCTACAACACATCACGATCTTGATCTGTTGATTATTTCTAATATACGGATATTTTACCCATATTGAGTTGTATTACTTTGACTGACATATTGTAAACTATACATATATTTGCATTGATCTTGAGAATGTGAGGTTGACTTGGATAGTAACTTGTTATCATGTCATGCATTGCATTCTAGTATGCAGTTATCAATATTGAAAAGTATTTATTACTCGGTGATATAATACATGAAAGATGTCTCAATTATAATTGGCTATTACAATACGGATAGGTTGTTTGAGCAACCAATGATATGGTGCCTACAGCACATCATGATCTTGATCTATCACTTATTTTGGACATACAGTTATTCTATCCATATATGATATATGGAGTTGTATTACTTCGACTGATGTATTTCAAATGATACATACATATATTTGAACTTACCTTGAATATATGAGGTTGACTTGTACATTTCAATGTGTAATAACACATGTACACCATATTGTGCTCACTCGGTATGCTTGTGCTCATTCCACAAATTCTAACTTTTCAGGAAGTCATAGAAATAAAAAAGATTGGCGCAGTTCTTCAGATGGCGAGGCAAATAATGCTGTACAGGTGACGACCTGTGAGTTATGGATACACCACCAAATAAGAATTATTAAGATTGAACTCTCTATTTTATTATTATTTAAAATAAAATATTTTTAACTTAAGATCATTATTTCAGAAATTGATATCGTTCATTTTTAAAAGAGTTTGTCATCGTTATTTTTTTAAACAAATAGTTTTTTTTTTAATCCAGTTATATGACGTCGTTTACGTCACTGGCTAAAAATACTCATGTGAGTTTTGTGACATCACAGTGTTAACTTTCATTCACTTAAATGCGAAAATAAATCATTTTAAACAAATAAATTTTCATCTTTATATTGTAAAATTCCACAAAAATGTTGGTAGAGTCTCTCCTATAAATTAGACTTAGCCAACTTGTACAGGGACGTCTTAATGCCAACAAAATAATCTAACGATCAATCACAACTCTAACAACATCAAACATTCATTCCACAATTCAAAATCAAATTTGAACATCACAAACTACTCCAAAATCAATTCAAACAATTTCAATAATGACGAATAAAGAAATAATCAATGTGAAACTTATGTAAACTCTAATATAAATTTATTTTAAAAATAATAATTGCGGGTAATGTTTGAGTCTGCCATCAAGTGCTCTCCTCCACTTAACTTTCATCACCTGAAATGGGGAGAATGAAAAGGTGAGCTAAAGCTTAGCAAGTAAATTTCATACACGTGATGCATGCTTATGAAATGAGATGCCTTAATACTTTGAAATATGTATTCCATTTACTTTAAGTTTACAAAAACTTTCACTTTAACCTTTTAAAACTTCATTTCATTACTTTGTGTATCGTTCAGTCAATCAAAGAGCAGTAAGCAATTCTTATTTGGAACTAGGTCACATATATCGGGGAAAAATGAAAAGCGGTCAACGTTTACTTTCATTCAACTGCATTGTGATACTTCATTCCAGTGCGAAGAGGTGAAAATTATTTACATTCACCCCACAATGCAGTACGTTCATTTTTTTACTTTCACTCCTTTTATGACATAGAAATACACTCATTTCTTTCTTAAAACCTGGAATACATATCTTTTGAGGGAAAATTGTACTTTTCCACATTTTTCATTTAAAATATTTGACATTTCAAATTCGATGACAATGCACACTTGTGAATACAATACAATACAATACAATGTAATGACATGATATACATGCATGCTTGAACATTTTCTTAGATAATACGTAACGAAATGCAACAAAAGAAAGTAAATTACATGATAGTCACTTAAGCACATTAATCCACATTAACCATTTAGCTTGGATGAAAATATGAAAAGTTTATTTACTTGACATCCTTAGTATTTACTGTCTTTTCTTAGATGGCGACGTCAATGTGTCCAAATATCCTAATTATACCCATTCATCAATAAAGTATAATTTTTAACTCAAAATTACATAACTTAACCTAACTTTACAAAATTACTCAATCAAAATTCTAACAAGTTAAAAAATCTAAAAATCACGATTTATTCAAACTTTACCCAAATAATTAACTAAGTTACAAATTTCTTAAATTTCTAAAATCTTAATTTATCATTTAAGATTACACATTTATATAACTAGTATTAAACACGTGCTTTTCACATCTCATGTATAGGATGAATGAATCGCGTAATGTCTTTGAAATATTAATATTATTTTGAAAGTAGTTGAGATAATTGACATTGTTGAAGGAAAAATTTAATTGTGAATTTACTACAATTTTAAATGAATTAATATTTTATTTAAAAAATTCATCGAATTCCTTGAAATATTTATTAGACAATTATTTAAAATTCAACTTAATAAATAAATCATAGGTCATATATCAAAAAAAAATCTAACATCATAATATATTAGAAAAATTGGAAATTGGATTCAAAGGTATCTGACATCATAATATATTAGACAAATCGAAAATTGGATGATAAGTCATAGAAAAATATGAAAAAAACAAATTTGTGCAAAGGAAAATAAAATCAATTTAGGAGCGTAATTTTATCATAAAAAATTTTAATATTAAGCCCATTTTTGGTGGAAATTAAAATTAGTTTTTTAGTAGTTTTTGATAAAAGTTTATGAGGTGTGTGACTGAAACGCTGTAGGTCCCAGGGAATCTATGGTTGGTATTTATTATTGACTTAGATTAAAATCTAGATTTTAATTTGTACAAAAAACATAATAATTATTTTATTTAATGAAAATAAATTAAATGTTAAAGATAACATGGACCGAAAACATAACAATTTAAGGGTAAAATGAGAAATCAGAGAATTTTCACTCATCGTCATTTCTAATATATTTTTGATTAAAATATAATAATAAGACCTCATATTTACAACATTTTAAATTTGATTTCTAGTGTAATTTGAATGGAAGAATAATGAATTGAAGAACCCTTTCCCAATCCAGAATAAGTCTTTATATAATTTAGAATTTGTAGACTCTAAGTTGGGCCCAGAATGGTAGAAGTAAAATAAAGTGAAACAAAGCGCAAAAGACCCAACGATCAAATTGTGTCTGACCCGCGGCATAAAGGTCCTATTTGAGACCATGGGTAGGCAACTACTTTGAAAACCACGGTTTCAACTTTCATTTTTTAACATTGTGGTCCTCTGTTAATTACAATCCAAGTCCTTCATGTTTCGGACATCTTCAATTTAGACCCCATAATTTCACTTTTATTTAAGTTTGGTCCTTCCTTTATTGCAGCTCAATTCCTTCATCTTTTGGATGTTTTCAAGTTAGTCCCTACTTTGATGTCTTTGCACTGTTTTGGTCCCTTTTCTTTTTTAAGCCTCTAAATGCATTGAAATCCGAGTTTTTTTTTTTAAAAAAAAAACAATTGAAATAAACACATAATTTAGCAATATCATATTCTAAAATACTCACAATTGTACAAATTTAAAATCAAAATAAGTACAAAAAGTACTTTTGAAATCCCCCAAACTCAACTCTTGTTTGTCCTCAAATAAGATAAAGCATACTATCACGCAAGTATAACAAAAAAATTAACTAAGACTCTTGTCAACTGACATATGTTAAATAAACTATCGGTACTTGCTTCAGGATTTAAAACCACTAGTAATCTCAGAAAAATATTCAAAATATGCTATAAATGTTTTAACTTAATCCATGCTCGATGTGTGTGTGTTTAATCAACCTGGTCATTATAATCGCTTTAATAGGTGATCTCCCAATCCATTGTTGTCAAGTTTTTCTATCCATATCATTAGATATACTTCCCTTAAACTTGTTATTTTCTCTCTAACCTGGAATATACTTCCTAAGGTTGTTTCCTACATCACTAACTCTTTTCTCGCTCAAGTTCATATGAGTCTAACCAGTAACATTAACTAACTAGGTTTGCAATGATTCTCCTTTATTTGAGTGCCCTGACCTTCAAATATCCACCAAGCAATTCAAACCCACTAGTTATTTTAATCCCCTATATGCAACCTATCAACTAAATACTAATTTCATGCAGTAACTCTCTATTAAGTAAAAGATGACTCATGTAGTGAGCTTTAGGTCAATGACTCTCAAGTTAAATGACAATAGGACACCAGGTATAGAAATACCCCTATGAGCTTAATGGCTTGAGTCAAATATGCTCCAAATAAAGGTGTCAAATGAATGAAATGTCCTAATAATGTTTCTTTTTTCTTTTTTCTTTTTTCTTTTGCAAATAAATCAAGATGAGTCACCTCTCTCTCTCTCTCTCTCTCTCTCTCTCTCTCTCTCTCTCTCTCTCTCTCTCTCTCTCTCTCTCTCTCTCTTGCAAGCTTTCAGGATGATCCATGTAACGAGTTTTAAACCAATGACACCCAAGTTAGATGAAAATAGGGCACCATGTATTGAAATACCCTTACATGCTTATTATCTCGAGTCAAAAAGGCTAAAGAGAGAGGTAAAAGTGCATGCATGTTCATAATTTATGCAAAGGATTATATTATCAGCATTTGGTTATTACCTAACTTCTATAAGTCAAAAACCTCTTCATTCACAATTTTTGTACAAATGAAATCAACAAAACCCAAATAGTCATTATCACCAATTCCGTATCCTCAAGCTATCTAACTAATTGGTCAAATAATTGAGTAGTATTTTTCATGTGGGTGTGTATCTTTAATTCCATACTGATAACTTATAAAAACCTATCCAAGTGACACCTATATATCCAATAATCAAGTTCACATGCTCAATTAATAATCTAGCATTAATTAAATCACCACAAGCATAACATTCATGTCCACGGCTCATAAATTACACAGTTTCAAATAAGTTACATCACGAGCTTACAAGACTATTCATTAGTAACTAAACGAGCACAATTTTTTTTTATATACTCAAAAATAACTCAAAGATGACAAAAATGACTCACATGTGACAAACTAGCAAACTACAAAGAAAACGATAATACATATAAAACTCGAATTTTTATGCCACTCCCCAAACATAAAATACACATTATTCCCTAATGTGAAAAGAAAAGAACAAGGAGAGATAGTACTGGGCTATCAATAATCAGCTGGAGGTGGTGGTGGATCTTGTGGCAATTGAAAATGTCACGGTAACATCATCATCTCCTTGTGATCCCGACGTCGACGGTCCTTCAACGAATGGAGTGTGGTGAGGATCACCTCATGCCCTTCTTTCAAGTGTCTATGCCCTTCTTGTAGATGCCTATGGTCCTCTCCTAATTTTGAAGTGATGTCTGCACTTGCCTTAGTACTGACCCAAGTTAATGCCCCCTCAATGCCCAAGTCTAGTGGGGGTTATAAGTGTATTATTTTATACACTTATTTTTATTCTAAAAGTAAGATTTTATATATTCATTTTGAGAATATTTTTTATTCATTTTTTTTATTATTTGTTTATATTTCAGAAATGTCCCAAAGTCGAGAAAATAAAAGAATTGAAGCAAAAAATAAGTCAATTGAATGATAAAAGTGCTAAACTGTGCAAATGAAGAATTGATGAAGTCAATCAAGGCGCTAATTGGAAGAAAAGTCAAAAAAGAATCAAATTGGAAGAAACCAAAAGTTCAGGCACTAAATTGCTCATATTGGAAGATGAAGGACAGGCTGCAATTGAATCTTGAGGACCAACTTAAAGCACTTCAAAAGATGGAAATTGTCCTCAGTCGTTGAACCGCGCGATCGCATGGCTATAACAGAAATAGGCAGAATTGAAATACCTATAAGCACGCGATCGCAAGGATCTCTACGGTGTGGTCTTGCGGTCAAGCTCTGGGCCGCACAGTTAGGCTTTTTTGCAACTTTCAGTGTATTTTGTCCTCTTTTGACATAGATTTTGAGACAACTTATACATACCAAACTTGAGGCACGTTTTTGGAGGTTCCCAAGTCGTTGAATTCATGCCAAAATGCTGTCCAATTGTTTAGGAATCCATGCAATGCCAATAAAAAGATTGAAGACCAAGGATCAAGAAGATGAACGTGATTTAAACGACTATTTTGAGTACTAAATCGAATATAAGGACAGTCATAAATAATGATACATCAAAAAATGAGTTCTTCAAATTTAACATCATAATTTATAAATAACGATTTTGTACACTTTTGTTTCCCTCATCAAATTTAAAGATCAAGAGAAAACATTCAATTGAGAAATCAACACTACAAATCGAACTAGAAATCAAATCCAAAACGATCCACTACTATTCCAAGAAAGAGATAGCTCAATGTAAATTATCCATTAAGCCAAGTTATATGATACACAGAGAAAAAGGAACATATGAAAAGATTACTAAACTTGTAAAATAGTTCAACTTAAATTTTAACCTTTTTCATTTTATGTTAGCTCATGACTTCACAAAGAAAAAAGAATAAAACTAACATAGCTAATCTGTAACTATGAAATCTAACTCATGTATTCTTTTTATGGTAACTATAAGAAACAACCATCTATTAAATCTTTCGGTGAAATGTTGAAAAATAAACATCCTCCATCCGAATTGAAGAGGCGGAAATCAATTTGTTCTTTCCGATATTAAATAATTACAAGTAAAAAATTAAAATAAGAAGATATATAGTCACTGGTTCTCTCTTTAAAACTAATTCCCTACTCTCAAGTTAATCAGGGAAAAAAATTCCAAAAAATTTCAGTAGGGGCGTGGATCCCCACTGGTCCTGAATTGCCTCCGTCACTGTCTGTATGACCTCTCCTATTATAGTATTTGCAATAATATTTTAGAGTATAACAACTATCAATACTATGACCATCTCTGTTACAATGGTCACAATGCTTTACATTAGATTTGTTATATTTCTAATGGCCTTGAAAAGCTTGAGGTTTTCAAAAATTTCTAATGTCATCTATAGTTGGGTTTCTTCTTGGATAAGAAGGGAATATGCTTGTCGAACATTGGGAAATGGTGTCATTATGAGAATTTAACTAAGAATGGTGCTAAAAGAATCGTTGATGCCCATAAGAATTGCATCATTCGATCTTTTTCTCTTTTCTCAAGATGAGCATTGTGTTGTTCATGGAGAGGGATTGTTCTATATGCATCCAATTCATCCTGTAGACCCTTAAGTTTTGTGTCGTACGATGAGATCGTCATGTTACCTTACGATAATGACGCTAAGGATTTTTGAATCTAATAGATAGCATGTGTGTTCTTTCGGGAGAATTGATCTTTGAAGTCCTCCCATACTTGATAGACTGTCTTGGCTTGAATTATTCCCTTTGCCAAATTAAGTTCCACAGAGTGTGTAAGTCATGGTAGGATCATGCTATTACATTGATTCCATGAAGCAAACATGATGGGCTCTTCTATCTCTGAAGGGGCTTTAATGGAGCCATTGATGAACCGTACCTTATTCTTGGCAGTAAGGACATGTATCATGAATGTACTGGGTGATCACTTGGAGAAAATCCAGTTTGTGGATTTTAATATAGGTCTCTTGTCAATGCAGTATTAATTTGTATTGTATGAGACCAATCTAGACCAATTTTAAACAGTGATAGTTCATTTGTTATGAGCTTGATTGCTAGGGCTTTTGCTTTCATTTCTACTTTTTTGTACAAGATTTTTTCGATGAAGCTATCTTAAGTCTGTTTTGTTTGAAAATCTTCACTTATCACAAAACTAAAATACATGCTCAAAACATTTTTTTTTTTTAAATCTTAGAAATAACTTTTGATGTTTCAAAAATCCTGCCAAATGAACTCTATGTAATGTAGGCTTTTGGAAACTCTTCAAGCTTTAGCGTTCAATGTTAAACGAAAAGGGAACAGAAATTCAACAAGGCGTATAAAGAGTTTAGTTGTGGATCTCAATGTGAGAGTTATGCTTACTAGCTAACACAAATTTAGACTGAGTGTAGATACAATTTTGTGCAGCCCACTATTTCAGCCCAAACTGATTCATATGCTGTGTGTTGGACCTGAACCAAATGAAAGCCCAATATCCAGAACCCGGAGCCCAAGCTGGTGACCCGGTTCATTGGCCCAATATATCACCGCCTTTTCATTACACACCGTTGGATCATTTCCTTTGATCTCATCCCTTCATTCAGATGATAAGGCTTGGTGAATACTCAATCGTCTCTCACTTCTCTAGAATCATCCATTCAGAATCTCTCATCTTCGTCTCTCTCATTCTACAGAAAACCCTCATACTTTTGATTTCTCGCATATATTCTTAGTGGTTTCTTTACTGATTCTTTGTGTAAATCAGTATAACTTCGTGGTTTGTATACAGATTGTTATTCTGTATAGTATTCTTTGTGGGTTTTTTGCGAGTTTTGTTTAGGTTTTCTGGTTTCTTTGTTTAGAGACGTGAATCTGTGTATTTTTTGTTAAATATCTTTGTGGCTTGAAGATTTATAAAACTTTTTTGAAGTTTTGTTGAGTTATTGTTTCTTGTACGCTTTTTGGTTATTTCTGGGTATCAATCTCTTAACAGTGGTATTAGAGCCTTAGGGTTTGTGTTATAATCGCTGATTTTGACTCAGATTTTGTTAGATCAAGGATTTTTCTGTACGTATCTGTGTTTTTCTTGAAAATTTCTTTGTGGTTTCTGTTTATAACGATTTAGGGTTTTTCAGTTTTTGGTGGTGATCTTTGAGAAAATTTCCTTTCTTAAAGTTTCTTGAAAACCCTTTGTAAACAAGTTTATGATTCTGAAATTTTCAGTTTTTTGAAACTGTTTGAAAAATTTTCAAACCTTCTTCGTGGTTCAGAAATTTGCTTTGTGGTATTGTTGTTTAAAACCTATTTTGAAATTAGGTTTTCTCAAGATCTTTTGGATTTTATTCTGAGTCATATATATAATTTTTGGGATCTTTATTTTGTTTTTTGGGTTTCAGTATATTTTCTTTATAAATTTACTGAATATACATTGGATCCTACATTTCCTTGTTGACTGATCTTCGTGACATTACTGGAGTACTTGGTCGTACTGAACTTGGGTGTTCTAAATCTTTGTGGAAAATAATCTCTGTGCTGCTGCAGTTATATAAATTCGCATCAGGTGATCTCCTTCCAATTTACTGCAATTCATACTGATTTATTTTTCAATACTTTGTTCTTTCCAAAATCTCTCCGTTGAAGCCTATTCTTGGACCCCAATTCTTACCTTTGTCCAGGATTCCTTGAGAATCCGGGAATCTGAGGGAGCTTGGGCTGACCCATAAATAGGTTGAGGGATATATTGGGAGAATTTTTTTTATACATTAGTATTGTGTAGTTATTTGATCAGCCTGATTACTGTTTGAATTGTAATCACCTTGATTGCCTTGCTGTTTCATAAATTGTTTGAAACTATATTTTCATATCTTGATCTTTGTGGAATACTTACTGCTAATTCTTGGGTTTCTGTGTTTATACTTTGTACTTCAATCTGTCTGACTACTCTTATTTGGAATAACAAAGCCTTTAAATTAATAATTCTTTAAAATTCATTTAGTCGTTACTTCAATGGCTACTGTAAAAGTAGATGTTGAAGTATGGAATGGCAATGGAGACTTTAATCTCTGGAGCCAGAAAATGAAGGCTTTATTACTTCAAATGAAATGTGCTAAGGCTATAGATAGGTCATGGCCTCTTGATACCCCTCAGGATAGACAGCTTGAAATGGATGAATTTTGCATGGAGTACTCTGTTCTTACACTTATCTGATAATGTCATTAGACAAGTAGGCAAGACCAAAACTATTATGGAATTATGGGATAAAATGGAAGAAGTTTTTGATACTGTGTCTTTGCCTGATAAGTGCTTTTTGTGGAAACAATATTTTTCTTTTAAATTTGATCAATCTAAGGATGTAGATGAGAACATGAGTAGGTTTACTAAGATTACACAGAGTCTTTTGAATTGTGATGAAAAACTTACTGATGAACAAAAGGTTATGTGTTTGCTTAATGCTATGGGTGATAAGTTCAAAAACCTTATAAATGCTCTTGAATATGGAGGACATAAATTGACTACTGAAATTGTTCACACTTCACTTATAAAGAACTTGAGTTCAAGAACAATCCTAAAGAGGCTTACAACGTGATAGGATCTTCTAAGAAGAAGAATTCTTTTAGGAACAACAAGCCAGTGAGTAATTTCAATAAAAATTGGAATATCTCTAGCAACAATAGAACTTGGAATAATGTGAATAATAAGCCTGCAAGAGGGAATTTCCAAAATAGAGCCAATTTCAATAGGTCTAATGACAACACCTATAGAGGACTCAATAATTCTAGAAGTCAGACCAATTTTAGAGGTTATGATAACTCTAGAAATCAAGACAACCATAGAAGTCAGAATAATGTCAGCGGGCAAGATAATTCTGGGGGACTTGATAATATAAATAGACCCAGACTTTGTTATTATTGTGGCCAACCTGGACATCATATTAAAAATTGTTTCAAAAGGAAAAATGAAATAGGAAGCAGCAATCAAACAGAGGCTGCAGTCTAAGACAATAATGGAGTGGTTTATGTCACCACTGAATCTGATAACAAACATGAATGGATACTTGATTCTGGTTGCACTTTTCATATGTGTCATGAAAGAAATTTATTTTCTGACTTCTGTTCTGATCATTTTGGCTCTGTGAAACTAGGTAACAATGTTACTTGTGATGTGAAAGGAACTGGGAAGGTTTTGTTAAAACTTGAAAATGACAAAACTCTTGTCTTAAACCAAACAAGATATGTTCCTGACTTAAAAAGAAATCTAATCTCTCTTGGAGTACTTGATTCTGAATCTTATGAGATTAGAATGTTTAATGGTTACTTGAGTATTTTCAAAAGTAACTTTATGATTTTCTCTACTCCCAAAATTAATGGGATTTATGTGTTGAATACCTTACCAGTTTATGCAAGATCTTTTTATGCTGTGTCTGATATAAATAAAACCGTTTTATGGCATAAAAGATTAGGACACTTAGGTGAAAAAGGTCTTAAGTTACTTTAAAACAAAGGTGTTTTTGGTAATGATGTGCTGCATAAACTTGATTTCTGTGAGAAATGTGTGTTAGGAAAACAGAAAAGAACTTCTTTTGGTAAAGGTATTCATAAATCTATTGATGTTCTTGAATATTTGCATGCTGATTTATGGGGTCCTGCTCCTGTTAGTTCTGTCTCAGGTTATAGGTATTTTCTTCTTATTGTAGATGACTTTTCTAGGAAAACTTGGGTTCATTTGTTAAAAACTAAGGATGCTACAGTGTCTGTTTTTAAAAACTGGATTACCTTAGTCCAAAATTTGAAGGATAAGAAGGTAAAAATAATTAGGACAGAAAATGGATTAGAATTTTGTAACCAAGACTTTGATTCTTTCTGTAGCAGCTTAGGAATTCTTAGACAGAGGACTGTTGCATACAGTCCACAGCAAAATGGGGTTGCTGAAAGGATGAATAGAAATCTCTTAGAAAGAACTAAATGTCTTCTACTTGATTCTAACTTGCCAAAAATTTTCTGGGGAGAAGCTGTTAAAACTACTTCTTATTTGATCAAATTCTCTCCTTGCAGTGCTATTAATTTCAATATACCTGATCAGATTTGGAATAATTTCCTTCCTGATTTTTCAAAATTGAAAATTTTTGGGTGTGCTGCCTACTCACACCAAACTGAAACTAAACTTAACTCCAGATCTCTGAAATGTGTGTTTTTAGGATATGGAGGAGGGGTCAAGGGCTATAGACTTTGGGTTAGGGAGCGGGGAGGTTACAGGGTTATTTTAAGTAGGTCTGTCATTTTTAATGAAACTGTTTTTCCTTGTAAGGATGAAAAATTAAATGACCCTGTAAATGATAAAGATTTCCTTACCATTGAGCTGAGTGCAGACCATTTAGGTGATGAAAATGGCCTGCCCCATACTCAGTTTCAGGTGGTGCAACCCCCACAGTTTCCCAATGACAATCCTGAACCTGAACCTGAACTGACTGAGACTTCACCATTACCTGGTAACATCTCTGAAGTTGAAACAGATTTAGAAAATTATCAACTAGTTAGGGATAGACCTAGAAGAGAGATAAGACCTCCTCCTAAGTTTCAGGATCCTGATTTTGTGTCTGCATATACTTATTCTGATCCTCTTGTCTTTGAACCTGAATCTTTTGAAGAAGCCGTTTCTTCAAAAGAATCAAATTTATGGTTTACTGCCATGCAAGAAGAGATGGATTCTCTTCTGAAAAATGGCACCTGGAATTTGGTTAATAGACCCTATAATAAAAAGGTCATTGACTGCAAATGGATTTTTAAAATAAAGGAAAGTGAGTCAAAAGATGTTAAATCTAGGTACAAGGCTAGACTTGTAGCTAAAGGTTTCTCTCAAAATGAAGGAATTGATTACAATGAAATATTTTCTCCTGTGGTTAAATATACTTCAATCAGAATACTGTTTGCTCTTGTTGTACATTTTAATTTAGAACTTGAACAAATGGATGTTAAAACTGCTTTTCTTTATGGCTCTTTAGATGAAACTATATATATGAATCAGCCTAAAGGTTTTGAAAAAGGGGGAAAACTGATTTAGTTTGTTTATTGAAAAAATCCCTGTATGGTTTGAAACAAGCACCTAGGCAGTGGTATAAGAGGTTTGACTCTTATATCCAAAGCCTAAATTTTAAAAAGAGTCAATATGATTCTTGTTTTTATTTCAAGATTGATAATTCTGATTTCATGTATTTATTGATATATGTTGATGATATGTTAATTGCTGGACCTAATATGCATGAGATTAACCTATTGAAAAACAAACTGCATTCTGAATTTGAAATGAAAGATTTAGGGCATGCTAAAAGGATTTTGGGTATTGACATATTTAGAGATAAACAATCTGGGAATCTATTTTTAAATCAAAAGCATTACATTGAAAAAGTTTTGACCAGATTTAATTTGATTGATTCTAAACCTGTGTCTCTACCTTTGCCTGCTCATTTTAAATTGTCTTCTGATCATTGTCCTAAAATAGCAGAAGAAGAACTTAGGATGAAAAATGTACCATATTCTAATGCTATAGGATCTGTAATGTACCTTATGGTGTGTACTAGACCTGATATTGCCTTTGCTGTGAGTGTTCTTAGTAGGTTTATGAGTAACCCTGGTGAATTATACTGGGAAGCTGTAAAATCACTTTTAAAGTACCTTAAAGGCACTGCAAATCTGAATTTAGCATTTTTTAGAACCAAAAATGATTTCAAGTTAAATGGTTATGTAGAATCAGATTTTGCAGGTAATATTGACAATAGGAAGTCTACTTCTGCATATTTCTTTACTTTAAATGGTACATTCATTAGTTGAAAATCACAATTACAGAAACTTGTGGCATTTTCCTCAACTGAGGCAGAATTTATTGCTGCAACTGATGCTGTAAAAGAATGTATCTGGTTAAAAGGTTTGTTGTCTGAAATATCCTATATTGATGATTCTGCTATTGAACTTAGTACAGATAGCCTAAGTGCTTTACACCTACGTAAGAATATTGTCTTTCATAATAGATCTAAACACATTGATGTTAAATTTCACTTCATTAGGGATATAACTGAAAAAAGTGTTATTAAACTTGTTAAAATCCCAACTCAGTTGAATCCTGCAGATGCAGGAACTAAAATAATACCTATAAATAAATTTACAGATGCTTTAATTTCTCTTAACTTTTTAGAATTATGATACTGCTTTGAATTCTTATATTTACAGGTGAGCTGATCCAAAATTGAGGTGGAGTATGTAAATATAATTTTGTGCAGCCCACTATTTCAGCCCAGATTGTTGTAGCCCAAACTGATTCATATGCTGTGTGTTGGACCTGAACCAAATGAAAGCCCAATATCCAGAAGCCGGAGCCCAAGCTGGTGACCCGGTTCATTGGCACAATATCACTGCCTTTTCATTACACACCGTTGGATCATTTCCTTTGATCTCATCCTTTCATTCAGATGATAAGGCTTGTTGAATACTCAATCGTCTCTCACTTCTCTAGAATCATCCATTCAGACTCTCTCATCTTCGTCTCTCTCATTCTACAGAAAACCCTCATACTTTTGATTTCTCGCATATATTTTTAGTGGTTTCTTTACTGATTCTTTGTGTAAATCAGTATAACTTCGTGGATTGTATACAGATTGTTATTCTGTATAGTATTCTTTGTGGTTTTTTTGCGAGTTTTGTTTAGGTTTTCTGATTTCTTTGTTTAGAGACGTGAATATGTGTATTTGTTGTTAAATATATGTGGCTTGAAGATTTATAAAAGTTTTTTGAAGTTTTGTTGAGTTATTGTTTTTTGTACGCTTTATGGTTATTTAAGGGTATCAATCTCTTAACACTGAGGAAGAAAAAAAAAATTCCGTATACCCATCTTGTACTAAAACTTTGGTCATACAAATTTCTATGCAAATCCCTGTCTAAAATTTAACAGCTTGCAAAAGAATATCTTTGTAATTTTCTCAGTTCAATATCATAGTAACAATTAGAAATTGATTTTTAGTTATATTTTTAAGGTAAAATATGTGATTGAAAAGTGGAGAGTGAAAATATGTACGATTAAAAAAAATAATTTGAAAAATTATGTTGTTCATAAATTGTAATTATTATACTATAGAATGGCATATTAATATAGCTGGGTTCATGACAGGCCCACACGCCAAAGATAAGACATTGTGTAAAAAATATTATCATTTCATTTCACTGTCAATGGTTGTCAAACTCCTAAACCATGTTGCCTAGATCTAGCAATCCTTCCCGGGAGTTCTGTGATTGCTCGGTGACAGAACCCGGGCGTGGCTCGACCGGGGAACGACAAAGCGGACAGTCGATGTGGGAATAGAGCCACATATCAATACAAGGAGTATGAAAACAGTGCTTACAGTGTGGAAGCTGACTTATTTCTTCACCTTCTTCAAACACTGATAGACAAACTGCACATTCAGAATCATCTGCTTCATTTTTCTTGTAATTGAAGCTGGACAAGACGGCTTTCTTCTGTTTGTTATACCTCCGGGTCGAGGCCGTGTGTCCCAGGCCCGTGCCATTAGAGAGTTCTGTGCACAATTTTATGATGATGAGATTGTACAGAGCCAGCACAATTGCAGCTGTTCCGACCACGACGAGGCCATAATATAACATGGGCAAGTTTGATTTTGGAAGAGGAGGTGGCGGTGGCGGTGGTAGTGAAGGAAGGAGCATTGGAGGTTCTCCCATGTTGTTATTGAGATGTTTGGTGTTTTGTGTAATGGATTTATCTCCACTTATAATTTCGTTAAAATAAATCTCAAAGCCGTGGGTTTCAAGAGGTCTAAATGAATTTTATTGGAAAATCTGTGGGTTTAAAAATACAGGGAATAGAGACAATAATAATGACAAAGTATAGTACGATAGATAGAAGATTAACACGAATCATGATTGAGAGAGAATGCTTGAATCTATATTATCTATCTTATTATGTATAAAAGTGTGGAGAGAGATTCAAAATGCACTTATATTTTTTGGAAAAAAATTAAAAGAAAATATAATAAAATAAAAATTTGTGTAGATTAATATCGTATTTAAATTCGTGTAGATAAACATGGATGAAAAATATTTTGTTTATAAATAAATTTATAGAAAATAATTAAACCTCCATTTGAAAGCTATATTTTTTGTTTATAAACAAAAATATTGTTGTTTCTTTTCGAGTTGCGTGATTAAAAAGTGGTTTCAAAAAATATTTTTAATTAAAAAAGCTTCAAAAAATATGTATAGTTACAAAGTAGGTCAAAAATGTATTATTTGTAAATAAATTTATAAACAAAAAAATCGAACAGATACTAATATTTTTAATCATTCATAATTTTAATAATTGTGTACAAATTATATGGAATAAGATTTTCGATATAATTTTTTAATCTCTTTGGTTGCCCAATTGGTTAAATATATATATTTGTTGGTCGAGATTAAACACACATTACGTAAATTTGCATTTTCAATGAATTTAACAATAACACATAAAAAATATTGAAATTCACGATTATTTATATATTTATTATTTAAATATATAAATTGACATTTACTATCCAAATAATTTTTTTTATAATTTGAATTAATTATTGTAATAGATTATTATTATTATTATTATTATTATTATTATGCATTTTATATTTGTGCTGATTAAAAGCTTTAAAATTTTACGAATACTTATCGAGATAAATATTACAATAAGTATCTTCCGTGCATCACACGGGATAAATACTAGATCATAAAATAAAATTTGAGGCATTGGGCAGTTTGTAAGGGATTTTCAAGAAATTTATTATAAAAATTAGGGATAATTGCATCTGTGACTCCAAACATTTTAAACATTTGCAAGTTTTATTGTAACTTTTATTTTGTTACAGTCGTCACTCCCAAATTTTTCTAACTACAGTGATGGAGCCCAAATGCATGGAATCCGTCCACTTTGTCATTTGTTGACCAGAAAAAACAATTTTACCACATTTTAATCAATTCAACAAGAGTGAAAAGTTGTATTTTTTATTTTTTATATTTTTTTTATCAAACGAGCACTTAGTTGAATTTGAGAGAATGTTTAGTAGTTGATGTTCTGATTGGCTCGTATTAGCCTATGATTTATTACATGTAGTCATTCCCAGCACTTCTCTTAATGAGTCTGCCCATTTGAGCAATATGTGGGAAAATGGTTTAATCCCTCTCTTAAAAAACGGTTGAACGCCAATAGGTTTGATCCCTCTCTTAATTTGAGGTGGATTGGGCAAATGAGATATTCCTCTTCCCTTAGAATAAGAACTTTTTTCCGTAAAGCACAAGAAAGTACGTAGTAACGAAGAAGCATTTGGGGAGAGGGGGGCTCATGTAGTACATAAGCTTAAATATTGTGTTTCTTAGACTCCCCTGTCGAGTTCCGCTAACTAATTTTGCCCTCCAACTTTAAGTGATGTAAAAATTACGTACAATCTTATCATCTACGTTGAGATACATATTGATGAGATTCGAGACGCGGAATAAACGCCGGAAAGTTCCGAACTCAGGTTGTGGTTGGACGGATGAATCATGACCCGATATTCACGACGCGATGGCTCGACGATGCGGAATAAAGAACCACGACTTTCGAAACGCCACAAGGATTTGCCCAACCTCCTTGATAAGTCTCTGATTTGAACGCCACAAATATTCTAGCAAATATTTGATAAGTTCTGGATGAACGCCACAAGATAATCAATCTTGATAAGTTTTGATTTGTAATGTGAATCCACACATTAAACAATTGAAAAACATTCAATCTCTTTTATTTAATCATCAAAGTCTTAATTTACAATGAATCAAAAGAGCGTATAAATAAGCAAAATAAAACTTTAATCGCTAATTTACTCAAAATAGAATTCTAACTAACCTAAAATAGCTAAAATAGGAAAAGGAAATAAAATATACGAAAATCTGGAAAAATCTGATCCGTTAATCCGTTACGGCCGTAAATACCAGGCTTACGGCCGTAAGCCCTTCTCTGGTCCAAAGTTGATACCGAAGTTACGGCCGTGAAGAATTTGTTACGGCCGTAAGTCATGTTCTGCCCCAAAAATTGCGATAGCTGCGTTACGGCCGTGATTCCAACTTTTACGGTCGTAAAAGGTCAGCTGCTTAATTTTCCGGTTCTTTTCGACACTGGTTGATCTTCAAAGCTCGTCGAACCTGTTGAATTCTTGTTTTGGCTTGAATATTTAAATTTTCTCGTCAAGCCTGCTATGACTCCGATTTTCGAGGGTCCGGATCACATCATACCCTCCTTCTTTAGGATGATTCGTCCCGAATCATAGCTTTGTTCTTGGTGTTCCACTTCACCTCCTAGATCAAACGGAAAATTTCTGCTTCCATGTCATGAGTTCAATAAATTGGAATCCTTTGATTTGCTAACACGGAAGAGATGGAGCTTGAACTTCCTTTGCCATTCGTAGTGTGGTTGAAGCTTCCAGTCATAATTAACCTGCAAAAAGGATTTAAACAAAATGGGGAGGGACATGTTAGCTTCATGAGGTACAAGGTTTGGATCCTTGTATTCATGATAAACCACCACCAACTCCACTTTCCTCCTTTGCAATTTCTTGTTCGAATTTTTTATCTTCAAACTCAACCACATCTCCGACCTCCACATTTGAATCACCATGTTCATGTACTATCTCATTACTACCAAAATGTGGATCTTCCAATTCAAAGCTCAAAATTTGAACTTCTACCCCAACTTCTAATTCCTCATCATATTTTGGAGTTTGTTCACATAACTCCACGTTATCAACTCCTACCACAAAGTTCGGGATCTCTTCGACTACTTCTAATTCATGTTTCAAGCCTCCCTCCTTTTCAACATTTATATCCCGAGGCTCAACTATAGCATGTATTTCACTCTCCTCTAGCCATTTAATCACCGTCTTTCGTTTCTCCTCCTTTTTTCGCAATTTAGCCAAATATTTTCTTTCTGCCTCCCGTTCACACCTCAATCTTTCCTCATAAATTTCTTTTTGAATTTTCAAAATTGTTTTTGGATCAATCTCAGCTCCTCTCTTAACCCCGATTCCATCCCTAGGTTTAGGATCACGCCTATAATCACTACGATCTGCTTGAGATCGCCCATTTTTCAATTTCCCTTCCCTTTCATCTAATTTATCCAACCTAACCAAAGCTTCATTCAAAAATCTCCACATACGATCTTTGACGTTTTCATGGGAATTGGACATTGTAAAACTTATGTGGAAGGACACAAAAAGAATAATGAAAACAAAGGATCAAGAAATTCAAGAAAGTGGTTCTTGAATTGACTCTTTTTTTTTTTTTTTTGAGTTTTAGGATGAATTTTCGGAATAAATAAAATAATAAAAAAAATAATTTTTTTTTTTTTTTTTTTTGTAAATCCGAAAATTCGACAACGAACACAACAAAACAAACGGAACTTAATTCGGATAAGAATTAATCAAAACAAACACTTTTGAATTTTGTTGAATTTTTATGTGGATCAAACAAAGAAAAAATTTACTGACACGAAGAACAAGAAAAGAAAGACTCAACAACAAGATATGGATGATTTTTATGGGACTCAATGATAAACATAAAAATCAAACTGGATAGAAAAACCTGAATTCAGAGTCCAGCTCTGATACCAGATGATGAGATTCGAGACACGGAATAAACGCCGAAAAGTTCCGAACTCAGGTTGTGGTTGGACGGATGAATCATGACCCGATATTCACGACGCGATGGCTCGACGATGCGGAATAAAGAACCACGACTTTCGAAACGCCACAAGGATTTGCCCAACCTCCTTGATAAGTCTCTGATTTGAACGCCACAAATATTCTAGCAAATATTTGATAAGTTCTGGATGAACGCCACAAGATAATCAATCTTGATAAGTTTTGATTTGTAATGTGAATCCACACATTAAACAATTGAAAAACATTCAATCTCTTTTATTTAATCATCAAAGTCTTAATTTACAATGAATCAAAAGAGCGTATAAATAAGCAAAATAAAACCTTAATCGCTAATTTACTCAAAATAGAATTCTAACTAACCTAAAATAGCTAAAATAGGAAAAGGAAATAAAATATACGAAAATCTGGAAAAATCTGATCCGTTAATCCGTTACGGCCGTAAATACCAGGCTTACGGCCGTAAGCCCTTCTCTGGTCCAAAGTTGATACCGAAGTTACGGCCGTGAAGAATTTGTTACGGCCGTAAGTCATGTTCTGCCCCAAAAATTGCGATAGCTTCGTTACGGCCGTGATTCCAACTTTTACGGTCGTAAAAGGTCAGCTGCTTAATTTTCCGGTTCTTTTCGACACTGGTTGATCTTCAAAGCTCGTCGAACCTGTTGAATTCTTGTTTTGGCTTGAATATTTAAATTTTCTCGTCAAGCCTGCTATGACTCCGATTGTCGAGGGTCCGGATCACATCATACCCTCCTTCTTTAGGATGATTCGTCCCGAATCATAGCTTTGTTCTTGGTGTTCCACTTCACCTCCTAGATCAAACGGAAAATTTCTGCTTCCATGTCATGAGTTCAATAAATTGGAATCCTTTGATTTGCTAACACGGAAGAGATGGAGCTTGAACTTCCTTTGCCATTCGTAGTGTGGTTGAAGCTTCCAGTCATAATTAACCTGCAAAAAGGATTTAAACAAAATGGGGAGGGACATGTTAGCTTCATGAGGTACAAGGTTTGGATCCTTGTATTCATGATAAACCACCACCAACTCCACTTTCCTCCTTTGCAATTTCTTGTTCGAATTTTTTATCTTCAAACTCAACCACATCTCCGACCTCCACATTTGAATCACCATGTTCATGTACTATCTCATTACTACCAAAATGTGGATCTTCCAATTCAAAGCTCAAAATTTGAACTTCTACCCCAACTTCTAATTCCTCATCATATTTTGGAGTTTGTTCACATAACTCCACGTTATCAACTCCTACCACAAAGTTCGGGATCTCTTCGACTACTTCTAATTCATGTTTCAAGCCTCCCTCCTTTTCAACATTTATATCCCGAGGCTCAACTATAGCATGTATTTCACTCTCCTCTAGCCATTTAATCACCGTCTTTCGTTTCTCCTCCTTTTTTCGCAATTTAGCCAAATATTTTCTTTCTGCCTCCCGTTCACACCTCAATCTTTCCTCATAAATTTCTTTTTGAATTTTCAAAATTGTTTTTGGATCAATCTCAGCTCCTCTCTTAACCCCGATTCCATCCCTAGGTTTAGGATCACGCCTATAATCACTACGATCTGCTTGAGATCGCCCATTTTTCAATTTCCCTTCCCTTTCATCTAATTTATCCAACCTAACCAAAGCTTCATTCAAAAATCTCCACATACGATCTTTGACGTTTTCATGGGAATTGGACATTGTAAAACTTATGTGGAAGGACACAAAAAGAATAATGAAAACAAAGGATCAAGAAATTCAAGAAAGTGGTTCTTGAATTGACTCTTTTTTTTTTTTTTGAGTTTTAGGATGAATTTTCGGAATAAATAAAATAATAAAAAAATATTTTTTTTTTTTTTTTTTTTTTGTAAATCCGAAAATTCGACAACGAACACAACAAAACAAACGGAACTTAATTCGGATAAGAATTAATCAAAACAAACACTTTTGAATTTTGTTGAATTTTTATGTGGATCAAACAAAGAAAAAATTTACTGACACGAAGAACAAGAAAAGAAAGAAAAGAAAGACTCAACAACAAGATATGGATGATTTTTATGGGACTCGATGATAAACATAAAAATCAAACTGGATAGAAAAACCTGAATTCAGAGTCCAGCTCTGATACCAGATGATGAGATTCGAGACACGGAATAAACGTCGAAAAGTTCCGAACTCAGGTTGTGGTTGGACGGATGAATCATGACCCGATATTCACGACGCGATGGCTCGACGATGCGGAATAAAGAACCACGACTTTCGAAACGCCACAAGGATTTGCCCAACCTCCTTGATAAGTCTCTGATTTGAACGCCACAAATATTCTAGCAAATATTTGATAAGTTCTGGATGAACGCCACAAGATAATCAATCTTGATAAGTTTTGATTTGTAATGTGAATCCACACATTAAACAATTGAAAAACATTCAATCTCTTTTATTTAATCATCAAAGTCTTAATTTACAATGAATCAAAAGAGCGTATAAATAAGCAAAATAAAACCCTAATCGCTAATTTACTCAAAATAGAATTCTAACTAACCTAAAATAGCTAAAATAGGAAAAGGAAATAAAATATACGAAAATCTGGAAAAATCTGATCCGTTAATCCGTTACGGCCGTAAATACCAGGCTTACGGCCGTAAGCCCTTCTCTGGTCCAAAGTTGATATCGAAGTTACGGCCGTGAAGAATTTGTTACGACCGTAAGTCATGTTCTGCCCCAAAAATTGCGATAGCTGCGTTACGGCCGTGATTCCAACTTTTACGGCCGTAAAAGGTCAACTGCTTAATTTTCCGGTTCTTTTCGACACTGTTTGATCTTCAAAGCTCGTCGAACCTGTTGAATTCTTGTTTTGGCTTGAATATTTTAATTTTCTCGTCAAGCCTGCTATGACTCCGATTGTCGAGGATCCGGATCACATCACATATTCATATATTTAAATAGATAGAAAATTTAGAACCACCGTATCATATAAAATGTTGGGGAGCCCAGTCCAATGATCAGCGGCTATTTCAGCTAATTGTTATTTTAGAGTTGACAGATTTTCATTGTTAGTATTTAAAATTTGTTTGAGAGAATTATTTTATTAAAGTATTTATTTTTAATATTGAATATATATTTCTAATCCTAATTTAAGTTTTCTTCAACTATTATTTAATTAATAACTTTTTTTTTTTTGACAATATTTAATTAATAACTTGAAAAAAAAAATGTGACTTTTTTGAACAAAAAATTTATCATTCAGCATCTCAAATATAACGCCTACAAGAGCCAATGACAACACTCCTGGTTATGGATGATCCTTACCGTGCGGAAGATCTGGGTTCGAGTCCTCACCGTTCCCACTCATATATTTCCCAATTTGTAATTAAAAAGAAAATAAAAAGGATAATGCCTAGAACTAGAATTTAAGTTTCAAATACTATGTGCTGTCTAAGCGTTTGTCTAAATATCGAGTGGACTCCTCACTAGGACCCAAAAAAAAATTGGATTAAGAACATCTTATTCTCCATCTATGTATTTCTGGATTGTTATTAATTTTTATTTAAAGATAATGGCACTGCACTTAATATTTTTTAAAATTGACAATTAAATACGATGGGTACAAAGAATCATGATTGAGACTTAAAGAGTGAATCTTTGAATTAAGAAAATATTTTGAGAGGCACTTGTGAGACTTCTTTTGAATATAACTACTGAGTAGTGATTCATCCGTGCAATGCACGACATCATTTCGGAATAAACAATTGCGATTTCAAATTTTCTAAATTTTTTTAATTATATGTCCAATATGTGTATAATGAAATAGATAGGAAAATAATAAAATGATACTATAATTAATAGAGTTGCAATGTTTCAACTATATAAATTTTGAAAAACTTCTATATAAACTATATTCGTAGTTGAGTTTGTTCTATTTCCATATTTGTCGTAAATGATCATCTTCAAATAATTCCAATTCTTCACTCTAGAGACTATAAAATACAAATGTTCATGGCTGAAAACAGACTTTTTTAAATAAAGACCAACCTTGGAAAGTGATTTTTCATGACTCTTGTTGATATTCATAACATACGAAACTACCAACTGAAATTGTCGTCTCTTGAATTTGAAAGGCAATCTTTCATGTACTTGATTGAAAAGATGGAAAATGGATGGTAAGAAAGTATTTTCTAGGAATTGATTTGCCTAGAAATTATTTTCCTGAAAAACGTCAATTGGAAGTGTTTGATTTGATTAATTTTTCTGGTGAAAAAAGTAGTAAATTTTTCTAATTTTGTTATTTGATTGACATTATCATCCATGGCAAATAAAACAAAATTTAGCTATTTTAATTAAATTTTTTTCACTCATTTGTACTTGATAATAGTAATGTTTAAATTCTGCGAAAAAATAAGTCAATTAACAACAACAAAAATGATCAAATATGATGAAAAAATATGTTTTCCATCTAAGGTGGAAAATGATTTTTCACCAAATAGGTGAGAAAATATTTTCAAGACAAATGAGTTAAGTGTGCTTTAATTGATTGTACCTTGCAAAATATTTTACAATGTAAATTTTACAATCAAACACCTAATAAATACAAAAAGTGAAAAATATTTTCAATGATTTGACATTTTTCAGGAAAATAACAATGAATTAAACACAACTTAAAATGTGTCAGTGCATCCTCGAAATAAAGAATTTATACCTTGCAAGATTGCTATAGAGAAATTTTGCTTCAACGACTGGATTTTCAAGTTTTGTAATAATCTTGCACTGTTACACATCCCTACAGAGGGATCATCATTATATAATAAGTTTGAAAATATTTTTTGTTTGTACTCATCAGAAAAGGGAGGAAACTTTAGCAACAAAAATTACATGAACAATTTAATTTAAAAAATAAATAAAAGAAATTAATAAACATAAGAAAATTTAATAAACCTAGGCAAATATAGTAGGGGGTCGAATGTATAGTATAAACAATGTGTAATATACAAATGCAATAGTCGTAGATGAATTTATAATTCGTTCAAAATTAAAATTTATAATTACAAAATGATACAAAGTACAAACAATGGTAAAATATAATATAAAAAAGTTAAGTGAAAAAATTTGTAAATTAAAATAAATTTAATCATTAATAACATATTCGGAAAAAAAAATTATTTACAAAAAAAAGGAAAATAATTTTAAAAATATACATTGAATTGTTGCTAAAAAAATTACTTTAACTATTTAATAATAATAATAATAATAATAATAATAATAATAATAATAATAATAATAATAATAATAATAATAATAATAATAATAATAATAATAATAATTAATATTTAAAAAAGGTAAAAAATTTAATGAACCTGGGTAAATATAGTAGTGGTTCGAATATAATACAAATGTAAACTTAAATAGTCAAAGATGCATTAACAATTAGTTAATTATATTGTAATCAAACATTTATTAATTAAAAAAATAAATACTAATGAAATAATTAACAATATTATATTAACATCATGTGTTCATACTGAACCACTAAATATTAACCAAACAATTAATCATATTGTAGTCAAATATTTATGAACCAAATATAGCTAATGTAAAGATTTAATCATTACATAATAAGCTCATGTTGGGTATTAAAAACGGAAAAAAATTACTATAGTATTCAATCTTCACACATTTCAATATTAAAATATTCTATACATAAATCCAATTTTTTTTTTCATTTTCAACCACACAAAATCACATCAATCACTATTCAAAATATTTTTAAATATTGTACATCAAGTTTGGAAATTATTTTTGTTTTTACTTAACAAAAATAAAAAAGGAAAATAATTTTAAAAAATATTTAATAAAAAAATTAATAATAAAAAAATTAATAAACCTAGATAAATGTAGTAGTTGTTTAAAAATAATCCAAATGTAAACTTAAATAGACAAACATGCACTAACAAAATAAATATTTACCATATAGTTAAACTTATTGGAGTCAAACATTAATTAACCAAATAGTTAACCACAATGTGTTGATACTATGTGTTTACACTGAACCACTTCTTTGCATTTAAATAATAATAATAATAATAATAATATAAAGATAAAGATAGTATATAAATTATGTCAATGGTCACTAGTATTACTAGGGCTGCAAGTTGGATATTTCGTCCGATTCCGTTCCAATTTTTTTTTCCAAAAAATCCCATTCAGACTGATCCGAATCTGAAACTTCCGAATTTCAAAATTTTTCGAAAAATTGAATTGAAATTGGAAGGAGCTTCAAATTTTCAAAAATTCCGAAATTCCGATCCAAAAACTTCTGAAGTATTTCGAACATATTTCGATCTGAAAATTCAGATTTTTTTTTTATTTGCATTACAATTAATAATATAAAATATAAGAAAATAATTTATTGAACAATTAACAATATTAAAATATTATTAACATGAAGTTTATCATATAAGTTGTAACTAACGGGTAACACTTTTACTTAGTATAAAAAATGCAAGAATTCTATTCTAGTGTTATTATCCTTGTTTACTTTTACTTTTGTTGGATCATGAGTGAAAAACTATATTAAATCTATTTATAGATATTATGTTATTAAATTTTTATTTTTGTGATTTGTAACTTTAATTATACTTTTTGACTAGTTGAAATTTTGAACTCATTTTAATCTTAAACATTCAATACCCCAAATTTCATTTTTTATATACTTAAAATTATTATAAATTATTATAAATTTTGATAAAATATTAAATGTTGAAAATTTCCGAATTTCGATTTGGAATGAAGTTTATGTATTCCGAAAATTTTGGAACAATAATTTGATTTCGAATTTTTTTATAACGGAACTTGAAATATCTATTTTCGATCCGATCTGTTTTGTTCGAAAAGCTCCCGAAGTATTACCACAAGTAACTCTTATAAATATTAAAATATGACCGTGGTTCGAATTATTGAAACCAGTACAATAAGAGTAATTCTAGAAGACATTTTTATGGAACATTTTTAAGTGACATTGTAATATGTCTCATATTCATTGGGTGATAAAAATAACTACCACATTACTTACTTTTTATCATTCAATAAATGTGTGGCATATTACAATGTCATTTAAAAAGTCCAAAAAAATATCTCCCTTGTTGTGAAACTATCAAAACAACGATAGAGATAAGAGAGAAATGGAGAGAGCTTAGAGGAGAGAATTCTCTTCTTCATGATGTAAGTTCTTACAAATGAATATAGGCCTCTGTTTATAGGGGCGGATAATGGCATAATCGTAATATGTAAATTTTACAGGGGCATAAGAGTAATATTTCATTCAAACCTAATACCTAATTTTCTTACCTCATATCCCATTTCATAACACTCCCCCTTGAATGACATATTACTCGCTTGCTCAATGGTCTGACTCGTTAAAACCTTGCTAAGAAAACCCAGTGGGATAAAACTTGAGCGAAGGAAAAAGAGTACAGCTGCTTCCCCCGATGTTGACCATAATTAATCATTGAGTCTAATATCCAAAATTACATCAATGATAAGTAGTACAAATCATGTACTGAAAACTTCGAATTATGAAGTGCTGAAGTGTTTCATTGCTTCATTACTTTATTGATTTATTGCTTTAGTGTTGTAGTGCTTTAGTGCTGTCTCGTTAAAACCTTGTCAGTAAAACCCAATGGGACAAAATCTGAACGAAGGAAAAAGAGTACAGCCGCTGCCTCGTTAAAACCTTGTCAAGAAAACCCTGTGGGACAAAACCTGGACGAAGGAAAAAGAGTACAGCATGACAGCATGATTCCCCCCCTGAAGTGTGCAATCAAGTATTCATGAACCTTTTGAATAATGACATCATCTTTCGTCTTATATATGAAAATGTTCTTGTGTGTAGCCGATATCAAAACATTCTTCATAAGATGTCTATGATTTTCTTCATTTGTTGATACCATTCCAGATGTCTAAGATTTTCTTCATTTGTTGATATCATTCTAGCACAGTTTAAAGAGAGAGCTTGTTGTTGAATTATTACTTGCAGATAGCTGTGATAATGTCTCAAAAATCTTGCTAGGAAAACCTTGTGGGACAAAACCTTAGCGAAGGGAAAAAGAGTACATTATTCTCATTGATACGCCATAATTGCTGCCTCATTAAAAACCTTGCTAGGAAAATCCTGTGGGACAAAACATCAGCTAAGGGAAAAAGAGTGCAGTGTATTTGTTCCCTTCATAAGAATATCATAAGTATATTAATGCAATCTCAAATCATTTCATCATATAGTTTGTGATGAGCTTTTATAAATAGTTTATAACTCATTTATGAAGTCATAGCTCATTTATGATGTACTGAACATGCTATATCAAGCAATGTTTAGTTAGTTAACTGATTACATTACTCAAATTTAGAATTGATTCACTTCTATCAAAATCTAGAATTCACTTTTGATGAATAATTAAATATTCATTTTTAAATTCACTTCTTGTGAATATTCATTTTCCGATGGATAATATAATTTTGCATATTGAAAATCAATTGCATGCCCAAATATTCAAATATAATAGTACACTCCAGTTTCATTTTCAACATATTATATTAAGGGGTCATATGTATCATTCTTCATGTGATTTTATTTTAAGAATCACGTTTCATTCTATAATGATACTATTCTGGGAAAATTGAATCTTTCAATGATTTATACATGTACGTTCTTGCACTTTATAAACTGCATTTTCTAATTTGCAAGAGTATAATCAATCATTGAAATAGATATCAATTTCGACATATAATCTATAATCATTTCGCTTGAAATCCCAACGTACCACGATCAACTGGTATATCAAAGAAAACTCTCAAAGTACCGAGAGATGAGAATCACACTTTTTGATCTCACTCATTGGTATATCAAAGAGCTCAAACTAGTGAATGTAGACTATAGCCTATCCACCATATTTCATGCCAGTTCTATGAAAAATTTTGCGTGCAACGAGTCGTCTTTTACGACTGTGAAATATTTTTCATTTGTACATATAATTACTTGCTTTACACATTTAAGTGTTTTGGACTTCAGATCCTATAACAATAATCCCTATATTGGGATTTTTATATTTGGCCAAAGTATTATAATTTCATCAACCTCATTTTCATAAGAGGGTTGTGTGTATTCGACTTATTTATCGATTCCATTTTATGTCAATATAAACATAACATAGAGAGATCTCTTTGTATTTTCTATCATCAGACCTGAATTTCTTATCATTTAAATATGTCCCTTTTACTCACTATGAGTATTTAGCCTCAAATGGATCATCTCAATTACTCAAGAGATATTTGTTTTTGGAATCGATTGTCATTATGCTTCAGGCATAATTATGCTTTAAGCTTGATCACGCTTCATGCGTGTTATTGTTTAATTTTCCCATAATATTCAAGAATCTTGTATTATATCAGTCGGCTAACAATGCCGCAACACATGTCATTCATAATTATGGATATAATCACAATATTATATCTAAGTGCGTTTTGTTGGAGTGTATATAGATATCGCACTTCTTAGAAATCATAAAGCTTCACAAGCAAATCTTTATTTCATCGTTTTGACATGTTTGTATGTAGAATATTGCTGCATAAGAAATATTTATATTCAAGTTGTTCTCATAGCAAATAACTTGAGGCTATTAATCTGCTAAATCATTAGTAATATAATATTCTATTATATCAACTAATTCGTAAAATCATTAATGACTTTAAGATATATTCATGCTAGCATTTATCACTTTGCTTGTAATATTATTACTTGAGCAAATAATCAGTCATTCATTTTCTTAGTGAGATAATTAATTTGCTTTTGAGAACAAGCAGTAATGATAACTTGTTAACCTGAACAATCTTCTAGTTCTTTAATGAATGTCATTTTGCATTCTCAATAAATCTCATTATTGAATTGGAATCTAACCAATCATTATAGAACTTCTGATTCAACAAGATGTTTCACTTGTACATATGTATGAACTTCTGGTTCAATACAGTATTCATTTCATCAGTACGTATTTCTGTATAGTTGAAATCAGTATACCTTTATTACTTTTAGTATACCGAAAAAATTAGATACAATATCCAAGGAAATATCTTATGATCTCAATCTTGTCGCCAAATCTTCCCTTATTTCGAAAAAGGTAATGACGCATTATCTCATTGTTCCCACCTTTTAATAATTTATTCCATTATTTCTTGATGGAATTACTGACACGCGGAGTGCTCCTTTACGCGTTTAAATAATGCATTTAAATAGATCGTTTGGGAAGAGATTAGATCCATAAAAAATGGATGTTATATTATCAAATATTCGCAAATATTATTCTAATCTTCCGGTAAATGTTTTGAAAAAGATTTACCGAGTTCGACTTGAAAGATTGAGGCTGCTGATGGATCAAGGCATTCCAGAAGATATTTGTTGGTTGATCAAAGCAAAAGTTCGATTAGCTGGTGAATTACCAGATTCATTTTCTAAACACATGTCTGGTTTAGGTAAGAGTACTTTTGGCTATTCAGCATTGATAAAGTGTATTGAAAAATCACCGAAATGTAAGCTTTATCAAAAGTAGTGTAATTTAGTCAGAAGTAGGTTGTCACTTTTTCAAAAGATAAGCAGTAAATAGTGAAGTTTTTCAAGTTTAAAAAGCCAATGATTTTCACAATTTCATGCATCCCAAAGATGAAAGGAACAAATATGAAAGGACCAAAACTTCGACAGATCAAAACTATCTGTGTATTTTGTGGATCAAATGTAGGGAAAGGTTTTGGGTATCTAGAGGCAGCAGTGGATTTAGGAAAAAAGTTGGGAGAGAAATGTATCAATCTCGTATATGGAGGTGGTAGCAGTGGTTTGATTGGTTGTGTTTCCCAATCTGCTCTCACAGAGCGAGTAAAAGTGATCGGTGTTATACCTGTTCCTTTAGCTGATATCGCAGTTAAAACACGAGGGCATGAAGTACAAACCTTATCTATCCACGAACGCATAACTTACATGTTATATGGTTTTGATGCCTTCATTGCCATGCCTGGAGGTTTTGGTATTTTAGAGGAAATCTTTAATATTACCTCATGGGCTCATTTAGATCTCCATATCAAGCCTATTGGGCTTTTAAATGTTAACAATTTCTTTGATGGTTTGTTAACATTTCTTGATTATGCTGTGGAACAGGGATTCATCTATCCATTTTCTAGGAGAATCCTTATTTCTGCTCCTACTATCGAGGAACTGCTGGATAAGTTGCAATCATATATCCCCATACAAGATCCAGCAGGAGTTAAGATAGATTGGTCGCAAGGAAGGAGAATCAAGCGAAAATGGAGTCCTGTTAATGTAAACTTAACTTTGTGAACCCTAGAATAGGTGATGGTAGAGTACGGAGTATTCTTACTCTTGAGACACACCTTTTCTTTCTAGGATTTCATCAATGTTTCTTTATTTCCTCAAAAGATCAGAGGTGGTAGGATACGGCTACTCCCGAAACACATCTCTAATTTTGAGAATCATAAATGTTTCCCCCTTTTGTATTTTGCATGTATGACTCGTTTTATACTTCTTCAAGAGCAATAATAATATCATTTCAGCATATTTAGATGATAATTTTTACTTCTTCTGGAGTACATAAGTGCTCATGCAAGAACTTTTCCAGATACTTATCATCTAATATTCATCTCATAATACTGATGAGATTATTTTCACATTAGCTATATCCGTGCTATCATGTGATATTATCTTACCATACATCAACATTTTTCTTGTTGGATAATCCATTTTTATCTATCTTTTCAATACAGATAATGGTATCTTCCGGTACCGTTTGATAAAATATTTTTTTATCAACATTTACCAACTTTTTGGTAATGATAACTTCTGGTATCATTTGATAAAATATTTTCTAATTTTAGTATTGATAACTTCTGGTACCATTAAATGAAATATTAAATAACAATAATATCAATAATAATACTGGGGTTATACCACCACGTATATATGTAGACAACATCTCTAATATGTTAGAATTAACCAACAACTGAGGTGTTTCTGAAATAATATAAAATTTGAATATATGTAAGTATTTCATATATTCAATTGATAAACCGACCATATAGGCGGTGTCAACATAATGAAATAATTACCTTTCATGAGTGAGCGAGTCATATCTTCCAGTCAAAGTATTCATAATAGTGATCGAGTCATATCGTCAAATCCAGTCAAGGTATTCATAATAGTCCAATCCGTTGCGATGATGAGTCATATCCAGTTAAGGTATAAATCCAGTCCATAATAACTCAATCCATCACGGTATGACAATGATTATTTTACTTATACCTTGTTTAAAATTTTTAATTTATCTTTGTTAATCACATATTAATCGTTAATTTTCGATTAATTTACTTTTATGTATTACCAAGGGTAAAATTGTCCATATTTTAATATGTTGCTCATATTAAAAAATCGAAACCGTCAATAGGTTTGAAATTTAATTTAGAACAAACTTACTTTTGATCTGAAGTTCAAAATCCCATCGGAAGTGCTTCAAACACGATTTTTAAGAAAATCGCCACGTTCGACTGCCGAAAAATTTCAAAACTGCACAAAACAGAAAAGTAAGATTACAGAAAAATCAAGAACGTCGATATGAACAAACTGTCTGTTGACGTCGTCGCCAGAATTTTCCGCACGCGCCTCCACGCGCCGCCTCGACGTCTGCGCGTGGGCCTCACGCGCCGCCGCGCAAGTGCCGGAGCCGTCGATAAGCGCCGGTGCCGGATGATCGTCCCGTCTCCGTCTTCATGGATCCGGTCTTCGATCATCATTTGGATATACGGTTTGGCGTGAATTTAGTTTGAAAGTTTCGAATTACACAATTTCTTCAATTTTCTATGGACTTGAAATTGATTTTCTAATCTATGATGTATAAATGATTTTCTAACAACAAAAACACTAGATTTGGAATATGAAATGTTGATTAGTAATAATTTGGTTTCTGATACAGAGGTTCATCATTTAGATGCAACTGTAGAGTATACTCCCGTCATATTACTCAATAGGGTAGAGACTCGTGCTGATAACGTGTTGTGAAACTATCAAAACAACGATAGAGATAAGAGAGAAATGGAGAGAGTTTAGAGGAGAGAATTCTCTTCTTCATGGTGCAAGTTCTTACAAATGAATATAGACCTCTATTTATAAGGGCGGATAATGGCATAATCGTAATATGTATAATGGCATAATCGTAATATGTAAATTTTACAGGGATATGAGAGTAATATTTCATTCAAACCTAATACCTAATTTTCTTACCTCATATCCCATTTCATAACATCCCTCTAATTATTGGTACAATAAAGGATCGCAAGTGATTATGAATGCACTTGTGCCAATGATTATCGAAGGTCGTTAAATCAGTGACAAAAAAATGTTGACAAAAAATACTGAATTGTATTGCCAAAGAAATTTTTGGACTTCTAATGTTTATTGATTTATTCATTGACAACGTTTCTTTTTATAATTTTAGTAATATTGACTCCAAATCTTTTTGTAATTTACATACTTTTTATATTGTTATTATATGAAATTGCTTTGTAGATCGACGTGAGCGCGCCAAATGTCCGAATCGAACACTTGGCGCACCCTCACTAGAGAGTATTGTCCACGTCGGGCAACGGAGCATACCAGGGTTATTATATTATTTATTATCTACTTGTAAAAGCAATTTGTTATTTATTATATTCATTAATATATTTTTCGAAAGTCAATGTCAAGATACATTACTTTCACCTGATGTTGGCATGTTGCAATCGCCAAGTAACACTTAAATTACAAGACAAGTAGATGTTTTGTTTAGCGTTGCAAGTGGTTTGTATTAGTATTTATAGGAAAATACATTTATCAGATAAAATAAAATAATATTTTTAAGTACCGTGTTACTATTTTTGTGATAATGTGACAATAACCATTATTAGTTGATTGATTAATAAATTTTGCTGTTGAATTGATGGCTATTTTGTCAATATTGGAGGAGACTCTCTGCAACTTTTGTTGTGAATATATCTTAGTGCAATTTAGTTCTACACCCATTTTATTAACATCATTTTTGAAATTTGACACTTCTAATAATTTAGTTTGATTATTGCTACCTAAATGAAAACAAATCAGTTAAATATCACCTAATTTAAAAAAAAAAAAAAATCTTTTCAATTTAATAATAAAAAAAGACATCCAGATAATTCGAAAATAAAGTTCCTGATTTTCCTCACTTTAAAATTTTTAGGGAATAGAATACAATGTGAAATTGGGGTTTGGGTTTCTAAAGTGGCGTTCTGTTTGTATTTTATTTTGTATTTTTATTTTAGAAAATATTTTGTATTTCCTGTTTTTATTTTTATTTTTTTTCAAATTTGCTGAAAACGCGTTTGGTTTGTCATTTCTGAAAATTGTTTTTGAAAATGAAAAGCTGAAAAATACGTTCTTTTTGAAATTTTTCAGAATACTACTTAAACTATTTTTAATTAATTTGCTTGCAGAATACTACTGGTTCAAACTCAAATTTCCTTTTACAATACACTGGAAACATGGTTAAATGTAACACACTAATGTCCTATTAAGAGTCTATATTAACACAGCTTGGTCAGGTTCGAGATTTGAGGAAGCTCTAGTTCTATTAAAATTCAGAAAATACAAGTTCTTTCAAAATCACTAGAGTCCATTTATCAATGCACTTTTTGAAATATAACAACAAGAATTCTCACTTAATTTTTTTTTTTTTTTGTAATGTTGATATTGAATTCAATAAAACTTTATTTAAGCTTAGTTCCAAGTTAAGATAATTCTCCCAAAAAAATCTTTATTTAGTTCCAAGCTAGAATAATTTAAAAAAAAAAAAAAAAAAAAAAAAAAAAAAAAAAAAAAAAAAAAACTTTATATTAATCTTAGTTCCAAGTTAGGATAATTATTATTAAAAAAAAAAAATCTCAAAACGCGTTTTCCGCGTTTTGAACATTTTTTGTTGAAATACACAAAACATTTTGCGTTTTGTGAACAAATTTTTATTTTTGTTTTTCAAAATACGTTTTTGAAAATGGTAAAGAGAACGCGTTTTTAGTGTTTTCGAAAATAAAAACAGAAAACGACCTCAGAACAATAAAGAGAACATGGCATAATTTTCTTCACTTTTAAAGTAAGGGAAAAGAAGTGAGAGAAATTACAAGGTGAAGATCACCACCACCACCCGCATTCACAAGGTCGCCTACGATTTCTTGATTGTAATGTAACGTGGGAATAATGTTTTACTGTAGCCACCAAAGGTTCCATGGACACGGACATTTTGCGCCTCATTACAAATTGAAGGACCTAGCCCAAGACCAGTTTCCTCCAACATGAAATCGGCCGCAATCCTTCACTCTCGGTGCGGCCAATTGCTAAGGTAATAGATTTTTCCAATTGATTCTAGTTGGTGAAACGATGTTGGCCCTGGCTTCAAGTGGGGTTGCGGACGGACGACGAATTTGATGGTTTATGCAATTGAATTGTTGTACCACATTTTGTGAATTGTGATTACATAGGATCTCCAACTCTTTTATCACTCAAAAGCTACGGCCTTGTTCTGTTTACTGTTTTTAAGCCATTTTGTGTTTTTATTTTTGAAAATGTTAAAAACGCGTTCTGTTTACCATTTTTCAAAACGACTTTTCCAAAACAATGATAAAATTTACAAAGGAAATACAAAATGTTGAAATCATTGTTTTGGACGTTTTACTTGTAAATAGCTATTCACTTCAAAACGCGGAAAAGGGCTCCTTTTGCGTAAACTTGGCCTAGCTAAACTGGCGAGTAACACACTTATAGTGATAGAGGTCGCGGGTTCGAACAACATAGCCACCATTTCCTCCTATTTTTCTTTTTTTTTTGAAGTCAGCTGCGTCTCCAAACAAACCTAAACCTAAACGCATCCTTCACTTCTTCCTCCCCGTCTCCATCAGCCGCAGCAAGTGACGATCTTCCCCTCTCCTCCCCTTCTCCATTTTCGACACAAAGATCCGTCCGGCGTCGCTCCTCACCGGAGTTCACTTCTCCCCAACTCAGCGTCAACCGCAGCCAGTGGACTTCTCCTCCCCGTCTCCGTTTTCGACAGCAACATCCGTCCGCCGTTGCTCTGCACTGAAGCATCTGAGCTGGGACAACACAAACGGTACAAATTTTCTCTTTTATTCTGAGCTAATTAGATCGGAGTGTTGGTAAAAAAAATGAACGTTCAAAGAATTCCAAGCAAATGATTTTTGAATACGTCTGTGTGTGTCAATGGAAAGACGGTGGGGGTTCGAGGGCCTCCTTTGAGAATAGGTAATGCAGTGTGTAGTCACCTGCTTTGAAAATAGGTAGTAAGGCCAGTCATAGAAGGCAGCATCTCTCCCCACGAATACGTCTCAGCTTGCTGCTGGGGCATTGCTTCCTCATGAGATAATCTGGCAGTTGGATGGTGAGGATAGTGGTAAAGTTGCAGAGCTTCAGTGGAAAAGAACGGTAGATGACTTACTAAAGAAGGGGAAGTTGAGAAACTGCCTTGCAAGTTGCCTGTTATCTAATTAAAGAAATAAGGATAAGACTGTGCTTTTAGGAATTGACTATATGGTTAACATTGATTGAAGTAAACAATGCAATGAGGGGTAAGAAAGGATAAGAACAACTAGATTAGAGTACAAGACAGATTTTTTTAATCCTTTTAAAATCAGTACTCTTTGTGATATTTAAGAATTTTTTATCCCAAGTTTTTTACCGACTTATTCGTTGTTCATATTTAAATCTTTTATCGTGACTAAACAAAATTAAAGAGTTGTTGACTATATTTTTCGTTAAATTATGTTTTCCGTAAAAGTTTTTATGAAATTTGAATGAAATGCTTAGTTAAAAAGTTGATGAACGATATTGTTTGATGAACGTTATTGTGGGACTCACGCCTTTTTTTTTATCCTTATGAAATAAGCATGGGCACCATATTATTAGTGAGTCCTGATAAATCCTTTAGGCAACGTATATTTTGAAACGGGTCCCTAATAAGAAAGATACAACTAAACTATTATCAACCCTTTTGATAATGCCTTAGTGTTAGGTTCTATTTTAGCTTCTTTGGCACTTGAATCCCATATAAAGAAAATGATACATACTATAAACATTTACGAGTAATAAATTTTTTTAGTCGTTTACGAGTGGGTTCTTATTTAATTTGGTATTAATTTGTCATGACCATGGCTAAAACATTTGAATCCACAACTTCATTTGCTATTTAATTTTGATCCAGCTCCATTAAGTTTTTCCTTTTTAAATATGATTGATGTGTGAACTTATGCAATAAATAGCCTTGAGCATAACTAACTTTTCCATATAGCTGTGGTGTAATTATTTTCCTGTCTGTCTTTCCTTAAGCTAATTCGAATATGAAAGATGTCTGAAATTAATGCAACTGATGGCCTCTATATATATATATATCCTCATTTAGACTTGACATGATTATTTGGGCAATAAGATAAATTCTATCACGCTTTATAGTTCGTAGTTCGTACTATATATGGTACTTGCTGCTACAAAGGCATAGATAACCTTGATACATCCTAACTTGGATGTCACTGAACTGTTTCATCATAAGATGTTTTTATCATGCTTTATATTATACTATACTTTCTTATAATGCAAGAGTTAAAAATATGTGGTAATTCGGTTTGGAAAAAAGATCTAATGACCTTATACATGTAGATCACCTAATGACCTTTGCAAATGATTTTTGGGATTGTGACGTTCTGTAGTAGGAATATAGCTACAACATTGATAACCTATACAAGTTATATCACCTAATGACCTTTGCAAATGATTTTTGGGATTGTGACGTTCTGTAGTAGGAATATAGCTACAACATTGATAACCTATACAAGTTATATCACCTAATGACCTTTGCAAATGATTTTTGGGATTGTGACGTTCTGTAGTAGGAATATAGCTACAACATTGATAACCTATACAAGTTATATCACCTAATGACCTTTGCAAATGATTTTTGGGATTGTGACGTTCTGTAGTAGGAATATAGCTACAACATTGATAACCTATACAAGTTACATCACCTAATGACCTTTGCAGATGATTTTTGGGATTGTGACGTTATGTAGTAGGAATATAGCTACAACAATGATAAAAATGAACATGATATACATTAGTAATATTGTGATTTTTTTGTACCCATGTAGTAGTCAAGTTACCTATTTAAATTTCATTACAAGTTACATAGTATTCATAGAATTAATTTGCGTGAAGAACATGGGTGGTCACAAAGGTTCCACTGTAACCCCAATGCAATGGACCGATACAAATGAGACTGTATTTATTCAACTTTGTCATGACTTCGTGAAAGCGGGAAAATTACAATGTTCTACATTCAAATCCGATGATTGGGGCAAGATCAACGATGAATTGCGTCGCATCACAAATCATGATTATGGAATAGCACGACTAAAAGGTAAATGGAACCGTCTGCGCATTACTCATCGGTGCTTTTCTCAAATTATTGGGCATACTGGCGTCACATGGGATCCACATACGAATAAAGTAAATGCTCCAGAGGAAGTCTGGGAACATTTTTATACGGTACTTTTTTCTCTCATAGTAGAACATGATATATAAATTAATTTCATGCACATATAAATAGACGTTGACATTGTTGGTTTACATTATTGCAGCTAAACAAGACGGAGTACAAAACCATCAGGAGTAATGGATGTCCACATTATGAAACGCTTGGAGAGCTATTTGGCGGGACCACAGCAACAGGTGGACTGGGAAATGCCTCCACTCAACCTCCCCCTACGTCGGACGAAGAATGAGAAATAGAGGATGCATTTCTGACCAAGGGCGTGCATGTACGAGCTGAAAAAATTGATGATAATGAAATATCAATACCTGGTCGACGTCGTAAGGAACCTAAGATCAGTAAATCAGATAAGCTCGAGGCTTGTATGCAGCAGTGGTCGTCCACAATGAGTGCAAGAAATGATGAGAGTGAACTGCGACAGGTTTACCTGAGAGAAAAGCTTGCACGACTCCAAGGAAAATCATCTGCTGGTACTAGTGATAATGAAGCAAGTAGCCAGGATCCATTTTCGCAAGCTGTTTGCATGAGAATCCTGAACAACATGGAAGGATTGAGTAATGAGATGTATGTGAAAGCCATGAAGGCATTCAAGGATCAAGATTTCAGGCAGCAATTTGTGATGGTGCCTGAAGTTAGGAGGATGCCTGTCCTAGAGCTCCTGTAGTCGTGTTAGCAGTTTATGTTATTTAGGATTATGTTTGTGTGAGCAGTTTGTGTGTTTGTTGTATTTTCGATTGGTCATGAATTATGTTATCCTAGTCGTCGTTGTTGTTAGTGGTGAAAACTTTCTTAATTTATTTGAACAATATGTTTGAGTAACGTGATGTGGGATCCTTATTGGTGTATGTCGAACTTCTTTTATTAATGTTTTGTGTTCACCATCTGTTTCATTAATTATTATCTATTTGGGATTATGATTTCTGTATAGTACTGATTTTATTAATCTTTCGTGTTCATCATCAAAATGCATATTGATTATGTTTGATTTCAGCAGGAAATGTCTGACTTGGAGTGCAGTTTGTCCGATGACTCAAGTGATGAAGATACATTTTCATTCATGCAGGAAGATTTCGATTTATCTACAGACATGATGGGATGCCAGATATTAGTTGCTTTGTCTGGAAGAGATTTCATCCACAAGACACCCCGTAGAACATCAATGCTGACGGGGAGGATGTACATTTATGAGATTTTAAATGGTCATCCAAGTGTGTGCTACAGTAATTTTCGAATGCAAAAGCACGTGTTTCAAAATTTCTGTGATACTTTGAAAGTAAAAGGTCTCTTGACAAATGGAAAGAAGGTCAGCGTCGAGGAAGGGGTAGCAATGTTTCTAATGATTATAGGGCACAGTACTCGTTACAGAATTGTTGGTGATAGATTTCAGCATGGAAATGACACAATACATAAGTGGTTTAAGCAAGTCTTACGTGCTGTTTGCCAGTTGGGAACCGAGTTAATACGCCCGACGAACCAAGGGGTTGTGCATGAGCGCATCTTGCAAAAGTATCCATACTTTAAGAATTGTATTGGTGCAATTGATGGGACACATGTGGCCGCTTGGGCACCGGCATCGAGGCAGACAGCTTTTCGGGGAAGGAAAACAAATGTCACACAGAATGTAATGCTATCATGCGATTTCGACATGAAGTTCACATTTGTGTATGCCGGATGGGAAGGTACCGCTAATGATTCTCGAGTATTCATTGATGCTGTTACAAATCCCGCAAACGGATTTCCAATGCCACGTGAAGGTATATTATATTTCTTTGTACATATTTTAGAAATATATGCTTCACGCATAACTTTAAATCGTATTAATTTTATAATTGTAGATGAATGGTACCTTGTTGATGCTGGTTACCCAAACATTCCTGGTTTTCTTGCCCCATATCGAGGACGTCGCTATCATTTACGTGATTATGCTGGGAGAGGAAGACTGCGAGGAAAGGAAGAGTTATTCAATTATCGACACTCCTCATGCCGTAACATAATCGAGCGTAGTATTGGAGTGTTGAAAGCCAGGTTTCCTATTCTGAAGTTAATTAGCAATTTTCCTCTTATTAGGCAAAGGCACATCCCTACTGCGTGTTGCACAATACATAACTTCATTCGTCAAGAACACGCATTAGACGAGTTGTTCACAGAATATTCAGTGGAGAATATGATTTTTGATGATGTGCCTGAATCAAGTGATGCTCGAGAACCCATACAGTTTGATGCGAGCCAAACAGCTCAAATGGGACAAGTGCGCGAAGAAATTGCTAATCAAATGTGGACTGATTACTCTACAAGGTCAAGATGACTTTTAAATTTATTTTGTTTAATCAAACTTTGTATGAGTAATTAGAGTTACATGTATAATGGAAGTAATTTGGACTTGAATATGTTGTTAATTTCTTATAATATTTTTTTTGGAGTTGAACATTAATGACATTATTATTTGGCCCAAAAAATAGTTAAAGAATATAGATTATTTAATATAATTCAGAAGCAAATTCATCGAAAATAGTATAAGTAGTATTCTGTAAAATTTCAAACAGAACGTGTTTTCCAGCTTTTCATTTTCAAAAACAGTTTTCAGAAATGACAAACAGAACACGTTTTCAGCAACATTGAAAATAAAAATAAAAACAGGAAATACAAAACATTTTTCAAAATGAAAATACAAAATAAAATACAAACAGAACGCCACCTACACTTCTCTCTTTTACTATTCAAAATCCGCTGCCACTTCCACTATCTCCGCCACCACCACCACCCATATTCAAGCCCACACTACCACAACCTACGACGACCCCCCCCCCCCCCCCCCCGCGAATTCTGGCTCTCTAGATCTGTACCTAGCGAGTTCTCTCTCTGCCCTCGTCGCTGCCGCTCTTGTCATCGTCGCCTTCTTTAGGGGGGGGGGGTGTGTTTTTTTTTTTTACATATATAAAAAATATGTATATGTATTGTGTATTGTATATTTAGTATGTATATATGTTTGTGTGCGTGTGTGTGTGTAATGTATAAATGTATTTATTGTATATTTATGATGTATATGTTTATATATATATAATGTATTCTATGTATATCATGTATATATATTTATATAGTGTAGTCATTTTTTTATATATATGTTGTATGTTTAATTTCGAATTTTGGATTTGCTAATTTGATGTATCATGGAATTTTGTAACTCAAAACTAATAAAAATAAAATTTTGCAATTCTAAAGCTCGAGTTTGAGGCGAAGATCGATTGATATATTATTGAGTATTGGACCCGGATAATTTGACATATATATCTTTACAAAAGTAATTAGTTTAGTTTGAATAAAATCAACACATGCATCTATTAGTTTAGTTTGAATGTTAATTTTAGATTGTTGATTTTGAGTTAGTAGATTGATATATTGCAATTTTTGAATTTTTGGAGTTTATTTAAATTTTAGAATGTTATTTTTTATAGAATATACTATTGATTGTGGCTTTTGATGTTGGGAATTGATTTCGAATTAATTTTGGAGTAATTGATGATGTTGAAATTTGACTGGAGTTGTGATTGAGTTTTGGACAAGTCTAATTATAGAGGAGATTCTACCGCAATTTTCGTAGGATTTTATAAATAAAAAATGAAATTTATAATTTAAGGTGATTTCATTCGTTTTAATACTTTGTGAATATCTTGATATATAGATTGTTAGATATGGATCGGAGTTGGATGTATGGGAGACGTAATACACAAAAATATGTGGAAGAAATTGAAGAATTTATGAAATGTGTCGAGGAAAACAAAATAAAGAAAGAGGAAGAAATGATTTTATGTCTTTTTTGTGATTGCAAGAATGTGAGAAAGTTTCGTAACTCTGAACAAGTGAAGAGCCATTTGATTCATTGTGGGTTTAAGGAAGGTTATACACGGTGGATATGGCATGGTGAGAGTAGACTTCTTAGGACAAACATTGGTAACAATGAGGATTTGAACAATAATGATGAGATAAATGTGGAGAATGACAAGAATAATGTGGATAATGATCGGATAGATGAAATAATGCCGACTTGCTTAAAAGGGAGTGATTGAATATATCTATCCTGCAAATACACACAATGTAAGACTGCTTAACACAAATTTATAAATTTCATTTAAATTTTCATCATTCATTTATTTATTGATTTAATTATTTTTAGGTACCTACATGAGTTGTGTGAGAAATTTGGTGTCAAGACGGTTGGATTTATGTGCCCGTCAAAAATTGTGTCAATTAAGTAAAAATAATTTTGACGATGTCATTACGTATATGGCTGAAACCATGAAGAGCTTAAAATCCAAGCAATTCATTCTCGCACCATACTTTCAAGAGTAAGACTATTAATATTCATTCTTTCTTAGTTTGAAACATTTGACATTTAAATTTATATTTACATATTCATAATACGTAGGAATAATTGGATGTTACTTGTGATTTGTTCTCAATTCAATACTGTGTACTTCTTGGATTCAGCGGGGTCAAATAAGCGTAAAATACAAATCAGACCAGCATTGAACACGTAAGTATTTATATATTTCGTTGATCGTGTTTTTTTGTTTAGTGCGTGGTGGATAAGTTTTGATAGTTTCCATAGAATAATTGTTATCGAGTTTGAGGTGAAATTGATGTATTTGTGTTGTAATTATTGATAAGTTAAGATAGTTTTTAATGGAAGAGTCTCTCTACAAGTTGGTTATGTTCAATTTATAGAGGAGATTCTGTCAAAAATTCTGTATAAATGTCATAATCATTCATATTTATTGAAATTTTAGGGCTCTTAAAACATTTTGGTTATATGGTGGCAAGAGGAGTATAGGAAATGTAAATTGGAAACAAATTGCGGTATGTCAATTTAAAAGTTACTAGAAACTCCTGAATAATTAGTTCTCTATATATATATATATACACGAATAATATTACTAATAGTTTTAATGTGAAAATTTCAGTATCTTCAGTAACCCAGAGGTTCTGAATGTGGCTATTATGTTATGAGAAACATGTATAAGATAATCGAAACATGCATAAGATAATCACACGATATTTTAAATTGATTTCTTTAGATAAGGTATTATAAATATTGAATACTGCAAATTGTTTAATAATATGTTTATTAGTTATTAACAAATAACTAATAATTTATCTTAACTATTTGTAAGCATTTTATCAAGAATCTTACTCAATAGAGGAGATGGGCGTAATTAGAAATTTATGGGTCAAATACTTCTATGAAGATTGTATATAAATTTTCATTTTTTATGTTAATATGCATGTGAACATTTGTAATAACTATAATTAATATTAATGTAAATTGACTTATTCAATTTATTATGCATTTATGTTGATTATTTGTTGGTTGTTAATAGTTACATTTGACGATGTGATCGAATGTAAAATAATAAACTTGATTTTTGGATTAAAAAAAATGAAAAAGAAAAAGAAAAATATGCATAAATTGTAGATTACAACCGATGCCTATATGCGTCGGTTGTACAGTACAACCGATGTATATTCTTTTTTTTTTTCCACAATTTGGGTCGGTTTATTCTACGACTGACGTATATAGTCATACTTTTTGTGTCGAAAAACAACCGTAGCATATTCCCTTTACCTTGTACGTCTATGCATACTTCCACAACTGACGCGTATTGTCTTTTACAACCGACGCAAATGACTGAAAATGTACTGGTCTTTCCAACCTTCTTTCCTCTCTTATGTAACTATGTTAATTCCCAAGTTCCATTTTTTCTTTCTTTATTGTTTCTATTTTCACATCCATGTTCTCCATTTCTTCATCTTCATAACATCTTTAAAGTGAATATGATTAGGGATGCTGTAAAAATTCCTAATCTTGACGTGGCAAGATCTGGAGTTGCTAGATTACTGAAAAAGATGAATAGATTCGCCTTGGATGACCTGTAAAAAGGCGATGAGGATTCTCCCCGTTGCCCCTACGGTGTGAGAATTAGTATTCAGGAAAAGTAGAGAGAAAAATATAACTAAAAATATGTAAAGAATTATAAATGAATAATACGTGGTCTAAGGAGCTGTATTTATAGGGCTGAAAAGCCCATGACCTTCTTTAACTGCGAGAAAGATTCCTTTTTGTATAAACTTACCTTTTAGGAGGAGTTCTAACCTTACAAGAGTTGAACTCCCTATTTTTAGAATGTTTCCTTATGTAATACGTTTTTTCTTGGGGCCCAAGAAAGTGGCCCGCTGATGAAACCCATAAACAAAGAATGCTTAGAGTCATGTTGTATTGGGCTTTAGGTGTAATTGGGTCGGGATGGATCGACCAAAAATGACAACATAAAGATGAGGTCGGGAATACCCAACCTCAGTAACGAAATATGTCCAAACTAGTATGCCGGCCTGTGAATAGATGGAAAGAATAACCTAGTTAGGCCGGGCAATAGGCCCAGGCTAGCATTCATGCCCGACCTTTTGGTAATTTTCTCACTAGATTTAAAGAGATCGAGCTCCCAAGCCGACCTAATGACCAAGATGGGCCGACCTGGTATCCCCCAAACGCCTATCTCATCTTTGAGCATCGTGAAATTGTTCCGATCATTGGCCCCCATATATCAGGGATCAGCAATAGATCTCTGAATGCATTTATTTTTTACAACAATCATATTTATTTCTGACAACTAATGACGCGTTTTACCAACTGTTCTCCCTTCAATTAATATGAGGAGGTGAATAGTGTTTGAACCAAATTGTTGACACGTGTCCAAAGTGATGTGGAGATTCAAAAATCTCCAGCCATTTTCTGCCTCCAACAAAAAATAGCACTTCAGGTAAGCTCAACCTTTCCCGACCTCCCTATTTATATAATTTATTTTTCAAAAAAAAAAAAAAAAAAAAAACACATGGTGAGACAATTGACCGCAGAAGACCTTAGGGAAGTAGAGGACTTGGACGAGCCTTTAGAGGTCGAGCAACTAGGTTTTTACCAGCCTCCTCCTTAGGATGAAGACTCGAGCAATGAGGAGGGTGTAGAAGATATCCCAGATTTGGATAGGGGGTCGAGTGAGGCCGACCTTGAGCTCCCAACTTATAACACTAGGATGAAGGAGCATATGGTCGAGGCTGAAATGAGGAAATTTAGGCTTTCTGATGGGTATACAGCTCGAGTCCCGGAAGAAGACAATGTCTCATACCATTGCAGAGAAGGGAAGGTGGTGGTATTTCATGAGACTCTTGTAGCCGGTCTTAGGTTTCCTCTCCACCATTTTTTTTTTTTTTTTACTTTCTCCTTACTGCCAGTATAGTCTCGGGTCAGCTCACCCCCAATGGATGGAGAATTCTAGTATATTTTTTTGTTTTATGTAGAAGTTTAGGGATAGAGCCTATGGTATACTTGTGTAAATGTCTTCTGGACTTAAAGTACTTTCCTAGTTGTAACTGCTTCGTTTACCTGAGCGGGAAAGGACGCTTCGAGGTTCCTTGGATTCCATCTTCCTTGAAGTATTGGAAGGAGAGGTTCTTCTACGTGAAGCCTCGAGAGGGGGAGAATATCTTTTTCGCGACCTTTAGGAAGCCAAATGTATATAGTTTTAGGAAGCCAAATGTATATAGTTTTAATAGGATGGGGAATAAGAGTGAGGATGAGATGACCGACCTTCTTGCCAATGCAATTAGGATATGTGACTTTGGTCTCTTGGCCGAGGATACATCTGATTTGACGACTAATGAAATTTTGAGTCAGGCCGGTCTTGACTTGTAGCTCGGTAGGCTTTGGCCTTGTAAATTAAGTAATATGTACTCAGCTTTTGTAATTTCCGTATTTTTGGCTTCCACTTCATTTTCTCATCTTCTTCGTTTTCCCTTTTTACATTCTGCAGGAATGACGTTTGATGGGGACAAACTGAGGAAGTTGGCCAAGGAAAGGGTATAGAATGCTTCCCAAAAAAGAAAAAATGGTGAGGTCATGCGACATCGGTTAATAATCACTCCGATGTAGGAGAGACTTCCAGGAGGAATGATGCTCCTCCCTAAAGGGAGAGTGGTCGAGATGCCCGGCGTCCTTAGCCTCGAGAAGAATCCATGCCCGAAGTTGTCCCTTAGGGCCTTACATTGGTTGATCTTAGGGAAAAGATGGCAGAAAGTCTCCACCCAGAATTGTTGGAGAAGTATGCCGAAGAAGTGGCCCTTGAGCAAGGAACAGATCACTTTATGAATGCATGAGTGAAGGTTTGTTCTCAAACCTTTGTCCTAGTTACTCCCGTGGCCATATATCTTAGTATGGGAATAACTACAAGTTTTGGTCTCGATCTTGTCGGGTTGAGTCTGATTTGGCCCTGATGATGCAAGATCGGGACCTTGCGAGGGAGGAGAGTTCTAAGCTTATAGATGACCTTCGCCGAGCCCGGGAGGAGATCAATGCTGCCAAGGCTGTTGAGGCTTTTAAAAGATCAGAAGAGTAAGATCTAGACCTTGGCAACTATGCACTGGGATCCTACACCGAAGGGATGAGACAGGCTCAAGCATGGATCCGCCTTCAGGCTCCTGATCTTGACACGAGCCCTCTATCTCAGTTTTCCTTGGGGGGTAGAAGGGCTTGATCTAACCCCTTCCTGGAAGAGGATGAGGTGGAGGCTGCTTTTGACGAAGAAGTCGGGGATGCCAGTGACCATGACTCCAGCAGTGAAGCCCGTTCCATTTACTTAGTGTCTTTTTTTGTAAACATAGTAGTGAATACCTGGGGTTTGCCTTGAGGACTTATTTGTAAAAAGCTTTGCTATGAATGAATTTACATTTTTTTTTTGTCAATGTTGATGCTTTTTACTTATGTGTTTTATTGACAAATTATTCACCATCCCGAGTGTACGAGCTGTCCTTAAAAAGGCTTATGAATGGGTTTTCTGCGATCCCAATTCTTGAAAAGAATATGGTCTAGCAAAGACGATTTCATGATTTCGTCGTAAGGATGGGCTTCAATCTTTGTAGCATCAAACTTTGGATTAATGACAAATGATTAGCAAGGTCGAGTATGGCTGACCTCTTAAATAATCAATACAAAGGAATGGTTAAATCTTGACTTCTTGTAAGGTTGGGCTAGGCCGACCTTTGAGATAATTTACACAAAGAAGTGGTCGAGCTCTTGACTTTGCGATTTTGTGGGAAATAATTTGTAAATTCTTGCCATGAGACATTGTAAATTATGGTAAAAGAATAATTTGTAATGTCTTTCCATAAGAAATTTTATTCGTACAAGAATAATTTGTAACGTCTTTCCATGAGACATTGTAAATTATTGTAGAAGAATAATTTGTAACGTCTTACCATGAGACATTGTAAATTATTCATTGCTCGGTTATTTGTTCTTCATTCTTCAGGAAGAAATATTTTTATTAAAGGGGACTAAACTCTGGGCCTCGTTAAAACCTCATCTAGAAAAACCCTTTGGGAAAAGATCTGGATAAGGAAAAAGAGTACCCATCCTGGACTTTGAAAGAATGTACAATGGGAGCGTAGGCCCGACCTTACTGAAAAATGTGGATGGACATGCAAGTCCATGAATAATAAAAAATGGGTTCGCAGACCCGACTCTTTTATAACTAGACGGCCTTGTTGCTAATGGGAAAATCTAAGAAAGAAAGGTGTCTACTTGTAGTGAGGGTTCAAATTTTCAGCATTCCATGGTCAAGGAAGGGGCTTGGAGTTCATGGTTCTTAAACTATACGAGCCCTTCCCGACCTTTTGAATGACTTAGTATGGTCCTTCCCAAATAGGCCCGTGCTTCCAAGGTTGGTGACCGGCTGCTTCACTTTGACGTAGGACAAGATCGCCCATTTTGAAATCTCTCTTTTCTACTCGGATGTTGAACTTCTTCGCCATGGCATGTTGATAAGCAGCTATTCTTACGGCGGCACTTTCCCTGACTTCTTCCAAAAGATCTAGACTTTCTCTTTGCCCTTCAAATTGATCAAGTGATTCTATAGTCATCGTGTGGAAGCTGGGAACCGTCACTTCTACTGGAATAGCGGCTTCCATTCCGAAAGCTAGCATGAACGGAATTTCCTCGATTATTGTCTTGAATGTTGTTCGATTTATCCAAAGAATTTCCAGAAGGAGATCGGGCCAATCACCTTTGGCACTGTCAAGGCGAGTCTTCAAATCTTTCAAGATGAGCTTGTTTGTTACCTCAGCTAATCTATTACTTTGCGGGTGTGAAACCGAAGTTAACCTGTGCTCTATCCCCAAATTCTTGCAGAATTGCTTGAAGGCTTGGTACTCGAACTGTCATCCATTATCAGTGATTAACATCTTGGGAAGACCGAAATGACAGGTAATTGACTTCCAAACAAATGCCTCCCAACTTTTGTTCTGAGATTACGGCAAGAGACTCTGCTTCTACCCATTTTGTGAAGTATTCTACATCCACTACGAGGAACTTGACTTGGTCACGAGCTATGGAAAATGGTCCGAGTATGTCAATTTCCCATTGAGAAAAAAATGGGTATGGGCACATAATCGAATATAGCTCTTCTGCTGGTTGATGCAATCGGGCTGCAAATCTTTGGCACTTATCACAAGTTTTCAAGTAGTTAAGTGTATCCTTCCTCATGGTTGGCCAGTAGTACCCAAATCGCATTAACTTCATAACCAGAGTTCTTGCTCCCTGGTGCCCTCTACAAATTCCTCCATGAACTTCAACCATAGTGAGGGCTTCTTCTTTCGGGGTTAAACATCGAAGGTAGGGCAGCGTGAAGCTTCTATAGAATAAGGTATTCTGTAAGATGGTATACCTCGAATCTCTTGCTTTGAGTCTTCTTGCCTTTTTTTATGGCAACTTTCTCAATGTCAAGTATTCAACGATCGGATCCATCCAATTGGGCTCATGTTCTGAAATATCCATGACATCGGGTTGCTGTGTGATACTGGGCTCATGAAGTGTTCGCATGAACACAGTTCTCTCTAGTGGTTCAAGTTGGAAAAAGTTAGTCTTGACAGGGCATCATCTTTGTGATTGGTGGACCTTGGTATTTTATCTATACTGCAAGATTTGAACTTCCTTTGCAAGTCTAGAACCATCATTCTGTAAGATGACATTTTTTCATCTTTCGTTTCAAAAGCTCATTCACTTGTTCTACCACCAATTGTGAATCACTTAAGATCTTGACATGCTCGACCCCTAGATGTAGAGTTGCTTGAAGCCCAGCAATTACAGCCTCATATTCTGCAACGTTATTAGTGGTCGGGAAGTTGAACCTAATTGCGCACTGAATTTCCATTGTTTCATGATCCTTTGTTAGTATGATTTTGTCCCCCAAGCCTACGGAATTTGATGCTCCATCAACTTGCAAAGTCCATGTATTTTCTTCCCTATCATAACGTGGCAGCCCCCGAGGTCTTGGGGAAAATTCGACGACGAAGTCCGCCAAGACATGTGCTTTTATGGAAGGTCAAGGCTTAAATTCAATATCATATTCCCTAGCTCTATTGACCATTTGAGTAGGTGACTAGAGACATCTGGCTTCTGCAAGATCTGTTTCAAAGGTTGGTTTGTGAGGACTATTATGCCATGGGCTTGGAAGTAAGGTCTTAACTTCCTGGCTGCTGTAACCAGGGCAAGCGCAAGCTGTTCTGCCAGTGTATATCGAGTTTCTGCATCTAACATAATCTTGCTAACATAGTAGACTGGTTTTTGGATCTCCTTTCCTCCTTAACCAAAACGGCGCTTACTGCATGATCTGAGATCGCTAGATATAGAAAAAAATTGTCTCCCGGATTTGATTTCACCAATATTGGAGGCGTTCCCAAACATTCCTTCAGTTTCCTGAAAGATACTTCGCATTCTTCATCCCATTTGAACTCCTTGTTTCCTCTGAGAGTCTTCAAGAAGGGAAAGCATTTATCCACTGCTCTTGACATGAAATGGCCCAACATGTAAGCTTTTGCACTTCCTTAATGGTCTTGGGAGGTTCTATGGACGTAAGGGCCATAATTATATCTAGGTTAACTTCAATACCCCACTGAGTAATCATGAACCCTAAAAATTTTCCCGAGCTTACTCCGAAAATGCATTTGGCGGGATTTAGCCTCATCCGATGTTGTCGGAGTGTAGAGAAGATGTCTTCCAAGTCGACTATGTAATCTTTCTTTCTCGAGCTTTTGACGACCATATGTTCAACATAAACTTCGATATTTAGCCCAATGTGTTTGGAGAAGATCATGTTTACCAATCTTTGATAAGTTGTCCTGGCATTCTTAATCCAAATGGCATGACTTTGTAGCGGTATATTCCCTCATCAGCCATGAAGGAAGTTTTCTCTTGGTCTTCCTGAGCCATTTGAATCCGATGATATCCCGAGAATGCGTCTAGGAAGCTGCACAATTCGGAACCTGATGTGGAATCTACTAGTCTGTCGATTCAAGGAAGATAATAACTGTATTTTGGACATGCTTTGTTTAGATCTTTGAAATCTATGCAGACTCTCCATTTTCCATTTGCCTTCTTGACCAATACCACGTTGGCTAGCCATTCTAGATACCTCACCTCTTTGACCCTGCTTTCGAGAGCTTATCCACTTCCTCCTTTATTATTTTCCTTCTTTTCAGTAGCAAACTGTCTTCTTCTTTGTTTTACAGGCTTCTTGTTTTGCATGATGTTAACCAATGCTCAACAAGCTTGGGGTCAATCCCAGGCATATCTTCTGCGCTCCATGCAAAAATATCAAGATTCTTTCTCAAACATTTTGTCAATTCTTCCTTCATAACCTTGGGAAGTTCTTTTCCTATCGTGAAACCTTTTCCTTCAGAAATTAGAACCTCTTTCAATTCTACCATAGGCGACATACGCTCTTCCATCTGAAGTTCGATTGACATAAGTTTTGCCTTCTCTTTCCTAATACAACTAATATAACAGTTTCTGGCCATCGCTTGATTGTCTCGTACTGTTACGATGCCTGTAGGAGCATGGAATTTTATTGTCAAGTGGTACGTTGACGCAATTACTCTAATACTGTTCAAGAATGGTCTTCCTAGGATGGCGTTATAAGACATGGGAGTTTTCACAATTTGAAACTGAGTCATCTTTGTAGTTTGTTTTTCTCCAGATCCCAGAGTTGTGGGTAGATCTATCAAACCTTCTGATTTTACTGTACCTCCACCGAAACCTGTTAAGGGAGTAATGACTTGCTGGAGCCGATCTTTGGAAAACATCATCTTGTCAAAAGCTTCCAAAGAGAGATCATTGATTACGCTTCCATTGTCCACAAGTACCCTTCTCACATCAAAATTTGCTATCATAGCACTAATCACGACCGCGTCATCATGGGGATATGAAATTCCTTTCATGTCATCGTTGCTGAAACTGATGGTTTCTGAGAGTTTGGGGTCGAGATTGGCCGACCCGACGTCTTGATTTCCTAGAGCCCGAGTATAACTTTTCCTTGCATTATTTGAATCACTCCCAGAGGCTATACCTCCGACGATAAAGTTTATGGTACCAGCAGGCCTATTTTTCTCCTCTCATTTTCCCTAATTTTTATCTTCCTTCTTTATGTAATGCTCCAGGAAGCCCCTTTTGATGATGGCTTCTATCTCCTGTTTTAGTATTCTGCACTCATCCGTAGTATGACTTGGGCTTTTGTGAAAGTCGCAATATTTATGGCTATTTCTTTCATCAATCTTCCCCTTGATAGGTCTTGGACAGCGCAATCTTCCCGACCTTTGATTTCCATGAGAATGTGAGACCAAGACGCATTTAATGGAGTTAAATTCTGATGCCCATAATTGCTTCCCTTTGTGTTGGACCAGGAATAATTTCTTCCATCTTCTTGTCTTGGTCTCTTGTTCCCCTGTTTGACGGGTTCTGAAGATTGTACTGTTGTTCCATGAACCTGATCCTGTACCTTAAACGACAACAGCGTTTTTTCCATATTTGTGTATTTTTTTGCCCTTCTGAGGAGTTAGGTCACGTTTGCAAGGGGATTCTTAGACAAGGATATTTTGAATTCCTGACCTCTGATTGCTAAGGTTATGGCTGAAGTTGCCGATGAGATGTGAAGATTGGGAATCTGAAGTCTTTCGGTGTTGAAATGGGTCATGAACTCTCATAGTGTCGCATTAGGTCCTTGTCTCAACTACATTAGGGAAGCGACTGTCTTCTTAATCCTTTTACCGCTTGCAAAGAAGGTCGTAAATTTCCAAGTAAGATCGACGAAGGAAGAGATTGACCCTGATGGTATTGTAGAAAACTAGTCTCGAACATAGTTGGTTAAGGTTTGTGGGAAGGCCTTGCATAGTATTTGGTCAGGAGCATTCTTCATATCCATCACATCAGTGTAGGTATTCAGGTGGTTGTTGGGATCTGTTGTTACATCGTATTCTTTTATCCGAGGATACTTGGATCTTTCTGGTAAGGGGAACGACGTTATTTCAGGGGTGAAAGGGGTTCTTCTAGTGAAAGAGGTCCAACCCTACGTGTTTTTCCTTATCCCATCTGTTATTTCTTCCTAAATAATTCTGGAAATTTCCCGCTGTGTCAAGTTGGCAGATCCTTCAATCATGGGATGGGCCCCCTGATTCCCAGGGAATTGATATCTACAGGATTAACTGGCATGTGATCTTCCCTGGGAATCGTTTCCGAAGTGCTCAGGCTGGGTGGTGCTTGAGGATTATTCTGTAGCTGAAGGATTTGACAGAGTTCACGGAGTTGCTGCTGAAGTTCGTTGAAATCTTCTAGACTAACTGATTCATTGTTTGACGTGACTTCTAGATGTTGTTCTTTCCCAATATCTTCAACAGGTGGAGGATTGTCCCCTTCAGCCGAGGTATTGGTCGGAAGGGGTTGTCCGGTGGATGTGGAGAGACGAGCTTGACATCTATTAACCATGGCTGATTGTATCGATTCTCATAGACGACGTCAATTGATGTTGTAAAAATTTCTAACGTTGATGTGGCAAGATCTCGAGTTGCTGGATTGCTGGAAAAGATGAACAGATTCGCCTTGGATGACCTGCAAAAATGAGAGGAGGATTCTCCCCGTCACCCTCCGGTGTGAGAATTAGTATTCTGGAAAATTAGAGAGAAAAATATAACTGGAAATATGTAGAGAATTATGAATGAATAATACGTGATCTAAGGAACTGTATGTATAGGACTGAAAAGCCCATGACCTTCTTTAACTGCGAGAATGAGTCCTTTTTGTATAAACTTACCTTTTAGGAAGAGTTCTAACCTTACAATGGTTGAATTCCCCTTTTTTAAGATGTTTCCTTATGAAATACATTTTGTCTTGGGGCCCAAGAAATTGGCACGCTGATGAAGCCCATAAACGAAGAATGCCTAGAGTCCTGTTTGTATTGGGCTTTAGGTGTAATAGGGCCGGGATGGACAGATAAAAAATGACAAGATAAAGATGAGGTCATGAATACCCGACCTCAGTGACAAAATATGTCCGGACTAGTATGTCGGCCTCTGAATAGATGGAAAGAATAACCTAGTTAGGCCGGTCAATAGGCCTAGACTACGTTTGGCCGAGCATTCATGCCCGACCCTTTGGTAATTTGCTTACTAGATTTAAAGAGATCGAGCAACCAGGCTGACCTAATGACCAAGATGGGCCGACCTGTTATCCCCTAAACGCCTAGCTCATCTTTGTGTATCGTGAAATTGTTTCGATCAATCTATATATATATATATATATATATATATAAAAGTCTTTACCAAAAATAAACACACACACACACACACACACTTTTCCGCCTAAATGAACTTACTAAATTTGGAAAGATTTTGTAAAAAACACAAGAATTAAAAAATAAATAGAAAATGATTGCATTTTAGAAAGTGTAATGATTGCAAATTGAATTACACTTTTAAGCACTACATGTATTTTTTCAAAAAAAAAAAAAAAAAAAAATTCATTTTGAGCACTTTTAAATTATATAAAAAATAATGGTAGTTAAAAATTTTTGTTTAAAAATAAAGAATGGTGGAGAGAAAAAGTATGTGTAATTAAAAAGTAGTTTAAAAGCGTGTTGTTTACATATATATATATATATATATATATATATAAAAAAACAAAGTCTTTACCAAAAATAAACACACACACACACACACACACACCTTCTCGCCAAAATGAACTTACTAAATTTGGAAAGATTTTGTAAAAAATATAAGAATTAAAAAATAAATAAATAATGATTGCATTTTAGAAAGTGTAATAATTGCAAATTGAATTACATTTTTGAGCACTACATGTATTTTTTCAAACCAAAAAAAAATTGTTTTGAGCACTTTTAAATTATATAAAAAATAATGGTAGTTAAATTTTTTTGTTTAAAAATAAAGAATGTGATATTTTCAATGTAAAAATTAGTAATTGAAAAGTAGAGAGAAAAAATGTGTGTAATTAAAAAGTAGTTTAAAAGCGTGTTGTTTAAAAATATTTTGTCAAATAAAGATACTTCGTTCTAATTCCAAAAAAGGACAATATAATTTTATTTTTTTTTTAACAAATTTGTTTTTACTTAATAGAATGATTGATTTTAATATAACTATTAATCTTATTGTGTATCATAACTTTTTTTTTTTTTTTTGAAAAATGTGAAAAAAATTATATCTAAAGCATTCATAAGTCTAATTTAAAAAATATATAAATAATTCTCTATTATTATAAAAAAGTATTCAAGATCCATAAATTCAAAATTATGTTAAATTAATTAAAAAAAATTATTAAAAAATATTCTGCTTAATCATAGTGTAACTAATTTGGTAAAGTAACATTAAGTTATTTATAAAGATATAAAATTATATCATAAAATGTGTTGAAAAATATTTAAATAATCCGAAAATGATTTTGTTTAAAGAACGAAATATGTTTTAGTTTAAAGAACTTAAGAACATTCCTTATATATATATTTTTTATAATTTTCCAATTAGATTATATAAAAAAAATAAATTAAATGACTAATCCAAAAATTTTCTCTCAAATCGAATAATTTAATATTTGATTGAATATAATTTTTCTTCATATGTAATGATAATTGACAAAAGTTAGAAGTAATCAATCTCGCATGTTGGAATGTATTTGAAAAATTCTATTGGAAATTATCAGTATTAAAATTATCGTTAAGCATGTGTTCGATAAACTTGCAAAAATGGTTTATAAACTATTTTATAAATCACACAATTTTTCAAACCACTTTTTTAACCATACATATTATTGTATTATTTTGAAGTCGAAAAATATGTAATATAAACGTCAAATCAAAGATCTCAACAAAAAGTTTAATACAATACAACAAGTGAGAGCAAACTATAAAAAAATTGTCCATAAAATCGTCCAAAAATTCAAATGTCAAAATTTTACTTTATATTTTTTACTTTATTTTAAATTATATCATTTGAGTTATATAATACTCTGTGTTCAGAAAACTTGAAATGGTTCGACCTGAAAGAGGCAACAGGTCAATGGTCAAAAGATTGAATCGGATTGAACCGGGGTCGAATCGTTTTAATTAAAAAAATAAATAATTATTTCAAAGATAAGAAAATTTTCTAAAAAAAATTAATATACAAATAAAACGACATTTACATATTTGGAGTAAAATTAAATAAACAAAAAATATAACCACAATATTATTTACCAATTGAAAGCAAATATAGATTTATGGTTGTTAATTTTATATATTAAATTTTATTTCAAAAAAAATTAATATATAATAAAATGATAAAAATATCTTATTTAAAAAAAGAAAGTTTAACAAACAAGTAAATAAAAATATTTTTTTTAAAAAAAGAAACAATTTTAAAAAGAAAAGATTTTTTTTTTTTAATAATGATCATAACTTCTTATTTTTTTATTAGTTTTGTAAATGTTGCATTTCCTATTTTTATTACTCTTTTTTTTTATTTAATTTTGAACTTGATAATATTTTGTATTAATATATTACTGTACTATATTTTTATTTGACATGATTGTATAATTAATATATTTTCATAAATTTTGATTAAAATCACCATCACTACTATATTCCCGTCCATCGCACGGGTGAAAATACTAGTTAGCATACAGAAACACAGCCAAACAAGCTTCATTATTTTCTTTAGAAAATTCTCTCCTGTTTCAAAATATCATCCAGACGAGTTGCTCTTCTCTTCCTCACATTCAAGTTAGGAGAGGTTTCTTCAGTTAAAGAATCAGCTTCATGTAATTCATTCTCATGTGCTTCTATCTCAACATCAATATCCGATTAACTTATTTCTTTATTCTGATCACCGATTCATCGTCACAATCACCCCAAACCAATTTGCACAGAATGGCCCAAGTATTTTTTTTCTTTAAATACAACATCCCTTCTTATTTTGATCATTTCTGAAGTTGGATCATAAAGTTTTTAACTCTGAATCCTCGTTAACTTCCTGTAGAATACTCTTAAACTCTTATCATATAATTTTGGTAAAATCCCAAATATCAACAAATCAATTTTCTAAACTAAAAACCCAACTCAATCCCACACACACAAGTACTCAGCCAACAAAAAAAAAAAAAAAAAATTGATTTGGGGTTTTTAATTTAGAAATATTCTTGAATTCAATATATGTACCAAAAAGAGCAGACTTTTAAATACAATATTCTTGAATTCAATATATGTACCAAATCAATTTTATACAATATTCAAGAACCGGAATTGGAAATACGAAAGGTCAATAATTCAATATATGTACCAAAAAGAGCAGACTTTTAAATCCTTAAAAAACTGACACTCCTTTTTTCTTTCTCCCTTGCTCTCCATACACAGAATTCTGATTTGGTGCAAAGTTTAAGAGAGAGAGACAAGCACAAAGAGAAAGCCCTCATTTCAATTTAATCAATAGTAATTTGAATTAACATTACTAATCATAACAGAAACTGATTATAAGTTTTCAAATCCCCTGTAGATACTCATTTGTCAACTAAAGCTACCATGCCAAAACAAATAAGGATATAAAAGTAATGACAGTTTTGCTACTGTCACAATTAGGATCACAATTTGCCTACGTTGCGCAATCCTCTCTTTCCATACATCACATCATCTTTTAAATCAACAACAATAACACCTCAACATCATTAAATTGTCAAAATAATTGTGCACTTAGATTAATTCAAGTAATGAACAGTAAGAAATGAATGGGTGAGAAAATGGAAAGTTAGTTCCCAATTGTAAGTCTAGCAATTTGGTGCAGTTCCCAAACTCATGAGGTATCTCTCCTATTATTGAATTTTGACCTAGCAGCAGCAGGTATTGCAGTTTAGATGTGTTGCAAATGCTCTCAGATATGGTGCCATTGAATCTATTATTATTGCTTAAACGAGCTTGTTAAGATTCTTGACGGTGAGAATCTCTCCAAAAAGACTATTCCCAGAAACAGTCAACTCCTGCTGATTGCTGAGTTCACCAAACTCATTCGGGATGGTTCCTGTGAGGATAAATTCAAAGACAATCTTCCCTGAGAGATCATTGTTATCCGCTTCAAAGTGAGTAAGGCTACTGATATTCCCAATCTCTCTAGGAATGTTTCCAATGAACTTTCTGTTCCCAATTGATTCATGAATACTGCCAGCTGATAAATTTTGCGTCAAAACTAAAACTTCAAGCTTCTCCAGAGCAAAAATGCTCTCAAGAATTGGCCCCTCTAGCTTATTCCAATGAAGGTTCAACAACTCAAGTTGAGAAAATGCATCTAACTTATCCGGGATCATACCACTTAAATCGTTTTTGTACGCCCTAAACACTCTCAGAATATTTGAAAATCTTGTAAATTCTTCGGACTCTCAAGCTCATCAGGAATCACTCTAGTTAGCCAATTATCCGAATTATTCGACGCTCTAAGATTTCCGAGTCTAATAAATTCCACGGGTATTGAGCCATCATATTTATTATATTACGATCGGTGATGAGAAACCTTCTTCATTCCAGTAAAATTTGCTTATAAGAATCATCCCATCACTCGGTTTTTTTTTCCTTATTTTCAGATACTTGGAGAGTAAGCTTCAATAGTGGCATCCAAGACTGTGTATAGATTAGGGAAATCATGGGTGTAAACAAGATGAAAATGGCCATTAATTATGTTATTGACACCAAGGGAGTAGATAGAAGGCAGGTTTCAGCCCAATTTATTTTGCAAGGACAAAAATAATTTTTCATTGATTTTCTTGTAATCTATATATTATATAAAAGCAAGTAAGTCTGCAACATTCTCCCGCCTAAGTTTCCCGCCTAATACCAAGCTCTAGGAAAAAAAAATCTTTTCAAAACTGCAAATATCTGTTCAATGTCTTTTACTGCAATATCTATTCAAAAAAATCTGTTCAATGTCTTTTACTGCAGTATCTGACTCACGGTAGGTCGGCTCAATTATAGACTTTTACTGCAATAGTTATTTTTTAAAATAATCATGTCAGATAGCATTAATGAACATTTCAGATCAGTTCCAGTTGACTTAAAGGGCGATTTTTGGAAAAATCAATTTTAAAAACAAATCTCTCTCTCTCATTTCAATAACCAGAGAGGAACCAGAGAGGAAGAGAGCGAGAGGGACGGGCGACAGAGCTCCCTCCTTCGATCCACACCGTCGGTTGAGATTCCGGCGTTAGCGCCACCATCGCGAGATGGGGCCGGTGCGTGTGTGAGAGTGGAATTTGGGGCGAGTTTGGGTGCGAAACCAAATACAACCGTGGCTTGGGTTTATTTCACTCCGTTCAGCCGAGGTACCACAACAATGGGTAAACCATTTTTCTCTCTTCTACTCTCACTAGAAATCATTGATCAATTCATGAGTTATGCATATGCACTTTCTATGCAGTAACAAAAGAAAAAGTCGAGCTTCTGAGCATTTTCAAAATCGCCGACCTCTGGCCGGTCAACTGCTGAATGAAGGCCACCAGTAGAACCGCGACATCAAGGTGAAGACTCGACCTGAACTTGGTCTGGTTCCAGTTACTGGACGGTGAGAATCGACCACAAACGCTTAAAGGTGAAGATTAATTTTTCTTAAAGTTTTTGAAGTCTTCGATATTGGGTTATTGGAGCTGGAGGGTTAGGTTCACCTGCTCTGCTGTTATCTTGCATCGTACGGTGTGGTAAATATTTGTAACGTGTTTAATTCCCCAACTTTTTATAGACCAAAATTGTAGTTTTTTGCCCTTACTTGATTCTTTCAAGTACTATCCAATCTAGCTGAAATTTAAGTTGATATTATGCTTCTTTTCATTATTTTTGTTCTTCTGGAGTGGATTATCAATTGTTCCATGTTTGGTTTCAAAAGAATATATACAAAAGTTACAATCATAACTTTGACAATCCACTCTAGAAGAACATTTGTATATATTCTTTTGAAACTATACATGGAACAATTGATTTCATATTCATGTATGGAAAGTCATTTTTTAAATTAGTTTGGGTTAGACTTACCAATGCAGTGTATAACTGGGTTTGTTACTGCATAAAATCAACAGATCAATCAATTAGTAAAGGTATGCCATCTTTTCATTTTTTTTTTACCCTATGCTCAAATACATGCTTGATAGCTCTATTTCATATTTTCCTTTGTACAATTTGTTTGCAGTGCCCTCTACTGTGGGAAAAATTCATAATAGAAGCTTGGAAAATCTGTTGTAGTCAAACCAAAGGTCCATTTGCAGTTTTGTTAATGATACCTCTGGCAATGAGTATAAGTTGAAGCCAATTGGGGATGCTGGCCCTCTAATAGAGGCTGTGAGGTTTTAGTAAATTGGACCAATGTGATGCGTATGTTTATTTTCTGTCATCTTCGGATTGTCCTGATGGTAGTTCCCTTTTATTGTTGTTTTGGCAGGTCGAGGATTTACTTAAGAACTACGGAATGTCTGTCCATTGCATGTAAGGATGTCCATTCATATGATATGTTGAAAAAATCACTACAATAAGCATATGACAAAGTGTAATATCTGCATCTGGCCGAGCTGATTGGCTTTAGTATTGCCTCTAAGTAAGTTGACATAGCTGCATATATTGAATTTCGGTGGCAAAAACCTGCTCTTGCATCCTATAGTTTGAGGAGTTAGATAGGCAGTGACATACATTAATTATAGTTCTATTAGGCATCCTTTTCTTAAACTCCCATTAAGAGTTTGTAGGCATCCTATTTTTAAACCCCAATTAGAGTTTGTAGGCATCCCATTTTTAAAATTAAGTATTTGATAGTATGTCTGTTGTGCAGATTGGTTAGTTGTAGTGGAGTGGATTAGGAAAATATACCGATTACTAAACATTTATTGCTGCGTATGACCATTTGCTAAGTTGCCTTCATGAGAAGAATGTTTGATTAAAAATCAAATCTTTGGCTACTTATTTAGGTTTAATTTTATTTTAATTTACCATTGGTTGTTGATATTTGATGAAATGGATTCAGACTTTAATAAGTTCGGATACTGAATTTTTTCATTGTCCGTTCCATTTTTTAGGCAAATGTGTATAGAAGTAAATTAATTTTGAAATATCTTATATATGTCCTTTTGACCACCACTAAAACTTGAAATATTTCAGTGCTTTGATGCTGGAGCTCACAGGCCTGAGGTTGGTGATGATTGTGATTGGATGGGCAATGGAGGGACGTCTCATCCAATAGGTGAAATATCATCCTATATATTCTAAAAGGGTATTTAAATAAATCATGATATTTTACCTAGAGATATATACTGTGATACAAGTATGCTCATGAATTCTCATGTTATCTTTTTGCTGTTGCCTGAAAGACATTGACATCTAAAATAAATCTTTACACAAATAAACTGCCCGATGTTTGAAAGTCTCTACCCTTTCTATCAAACCTATGCCAGTGGTTTTGTTGGTGGGGCAGTGAAGTTAAATCATGGACACTGTGATATAGGAAATTAATTGGGCTGGTGGATATCATGCTAAGAAATGTGAAGCTTCTGGTTTTTGCTATGTGAATGATATAGTGCTGTAATTTTGATGAAATTCTCTTGATTTTAACACTGCAATTTCCGCCTTTTGAATCGAAGTATCTCCATTTTAATGCTTTATTTTTTATTAAATTAGTGGGATTTTGATGGTATTGATTTTGCAGTTAATCATGTTTGGATAATTAGGATTTTTGGTCAGGCATGTTGCCGGAGCTGCTTGGAGAAATAATACAGAAAGTGGAGGTGAGCGAGGAACAATGGCCACAACGACAAAACGTTGTTGCCTACGGGTGCATTTGAAAGCAATGGAGGAAGGCCACAAAAGAATTGGAGTGATTAGGATCATTAAATGACTTAGACCTATCCATTTCAGTTTTGGTTATACTTTAATTTGAAAATGGCAATTATTACAATATCTTTTCCAAATTTTTTTTATTTTACTTTTTGGTTTTTATATTTGGTGTTTTGTTTAGAAATAAAGATTGTGCTCTCTTTTCCTTTTAAGAATGTTATAGCTAAATTAACTGTGTCATTTCCATTGTTAGATATCATCCAATGCAATAGCAGCCAAGGATGATGAAGAAATCCTGCATATAAGTACAGAAACTGCTATAGTTTCTATCATTATCGCATCAACTTTTCTGGTGCTACTTTACCTATTTATGTCATCTTGGTTTTTCTGGCTGCTTATTGGACTTTTCTGCATTGGTGGTGTTGAGGTAATTATTCACTCCATTTAGTGGGATGTATGTAAGCATCAACCATTAAGATAAAACATTAAGTGATTAATGATTTTATGCTTGGTGTTATATATGTAAAACCTTATCCATGCTAAACTGGGAACTTCAGAAATTATGTTAGCTGATGTTCTAACTTTGCTTTATGCTGCAGCCATGGTCTCCTGAGTTTCCACGTGACAAGAAGAATGCTACATTTTATCTTTATTAGCTCTTTCACCATGTTAATAAACTCTTATTGGAAGTAGGGACTTCCTGTTTGATTTTTGATGAGATTTAACTTAGAAATATTATTTTGGAAATTATAATGTTTAAAATGTTGGCGTCATATGGGGAGAAAGGGTGGGTAGGAGACATCAGCGAAGGATGGAGCGGATGTGGCAGGTCTCGCCATCTGAAACCTCCAGCAATACCAACGCATTTCTCACTATCGTTCAGATAAAATATCAAAAGATATGTTTCTTCATCTCTATTAAGCATGGGTAGAATGAGAACTTTTATATGAATTAATTTATGCTTTCTAATTGAGTTTATTTTCAGATCCAGTTGAAGGGTTCTCTTTATTCAGAAGTTCAAAATTGAAAGCTGTAAATGAAGGACCTGTTTAACACGAAGATGAAATTTTACAATGAAAGATCAGCAACTATAGGTTCCTCTCTCTCCTTATAAACTACTGCAGTATTTTAGTTTACTTTTGAATGTCCCAGCGCGCTTCTTACTGCCGTCCAGAAAAAAATCAGAAGATGGGTTTCTTCATGTCTTCGGCTGTTTCCCTTGATTTTTCGGTAGTAACTCCGGCTGCTTTCCGGCGTGGGTGCAGCGGGCCTTCTCCATCGATCTAATGATTCAATTTCTTGAATTTTCACTTGCAATTTTTTATTTGACCATTGAGTTTGATTTCTATATTTCAGGTCAGGATACAACTTGGTCAGGGATCAGCTGCTAAGGTGACGAAAACATGCTTAAAAATGATGGTGGTTGTGCCTTTTATAAGGTTTGTTTTTCTAAACGCTTTAGTTTTACATTCTTTCCTTTGTGCTAAAAGATGAACCATTAAATGGGTTTGAATCAACAGTCACTGCATCATTTGTGGTGGCAATCCTGTTTTTGTTGTGAAAATTAGTTTGTGTCTTTTGAGTGTGAGATTTGAAATAGCAGCAAGGAAATATTAGCAGTTTGTGTTTTGGAAGAGATTCCCTCAAGGTGAAAGGGTATAACTGAAATTAAAAGGTGATCTGAAATTTGTCTAAAATCGTTCTGAATAATGTAGTTTTTGAAGAGGTTGGATTGGGTGTTTGTTACAATAATATTGTTGCTGAATGTTTTTTAACCTTCAATGCTTTCATGTATTTACACCAAAATACATTCTCCAATTTGCCTCATACCAGTATTAAATTTGGAAGAATTTGATACATTTTGCATTGTCTGTTATAGGCCTGGATCTTGGAATCAATGATGCAGCTATATTCACCTACTGGGAACTCAAGAGCTCTACCTCATCGTATGGAAGTTGGTGAGTAGGGTCACCTTTCTATACATGGTGAATGGGACTATTCTTCTCAGCAAAGGAAAACGGGTGGCAACAGCTGTAACCACCTCTTATTAAATGGAAGACTGCCTTTTGTAATCAACATTGGGAAAAATAGAGAGATAAGAACCTTTAAAAAATATTGTCACCGGTTACTTGAGAACTAAAATTTGTCTCATAACTTTTAAGTAGTTGAGTTTTCTTGGGGAGGGGAGAGGGGAATTTAAAAGAAGATTAACACAACTTCTATTAGGAGAAAAATGAACCAAGTTCAGGTAAAAAAATTGAGTACAAAAGTACTGAAATTTGTTGATCATAATTTGATGGTGTCAAGTATAGTATAGTAATTTTGACATAAGGTATGAAAGCCAGCCATTTCTGAAAAGATCAGAAAATTTTAAGTTCGATTAGAATTGTTTCTCATGAAACTTCTGGTTTCTATATTGCAGATTATGGGGGCTCTATTTTGGGAAAACATCAGCCTCTACAGGTATAATATATAATTTCTATGACTTGCAATATGTACTGTGTTCTGCTGTTTTTTTTTCTTTCACATATTTATCAGTTCTCCATTCATCTTTTGCTCACTATTGTTTAATTGGGTAGTAATGCACAGCGGACACGGGTTTTGGAAGCCAAGGTACATTTCATTTCAAGCTTTTACTCCATCGCAGCCATGTATGGACAGATAGCCGAGCATGATATACTTACTGTAAATACTCAAAGGATGATATACTTACTGTCATGTGAGTTTTGCTATCTAGAACTTCTTTGGCTTTATGCTAAATGGTATCCTTTTTTCTGTTCTCTGGGAGAACAACTTCATGAGGGAATTGGCAATGGAAATTTGGGATTATTGGTGAAAGGAAAGTGGTGGATTCGAAGTGTGGCAGAGAAGGGGATTTTGAGGCGTTTTTCATTTTTTTTTTTTTTTGCTTGGAGATGGTGATAGGATGTATGAAGGTTGAACTTGAAGATTAAAGCATTCATTTTTGTTCTAGACCAATTAAAAGACTAATCATACTTTCAATCTTAGCTGCTGGCATTAATTTGAGCCAAGAAAAGAGAAAAACAAAAGAAAGAAAATTCTCCTAGAAATAAAAAATTAGGTTGCTCCTGTTACATTTACTTCTTACTGATCATTTGAAGGGAGGGGAGTTTGGCTGCCAAATTGAAGAAGACAACATACATAGTCATCAACTGCCAAACACTTTATTATTCAATCAAATGCTGTCAATGCCAAATAATTGATTGCATTAACCAGACCAACATTAATAGGACATGAACATTCCTATCTAATGCTAATTTCCTAAGAATCTAATGCTTTTACTTCAATATACTATTCAATAACAATATATAGTATCAATGCATACTAATTTATTCAATCATCCATATCAGAACAATAGCTTTCAGCTCGAACCAAACCTGCCTTCCTCCCTGGCCTTGACGGAGGTGAGTCTAAGCTCCTCACAAAACCTGCATTCCTCCCTGGACTCGAAATTGGAGAAAGTTTCTAGATCATTTGACTAACTAAATTTGAATCGCAATATATAATATATGTGCAAATGTTCATGTGTATATTCTATCTTGGTTGGCACTTGACATGAGTTTGAATATTTAGATTGCTTATTTTAAACTCCCAATATTCCCTCCAGTACATCCTTTACTAATTCCTTTGTCTAACTTCTATATTTTATCAACAGTTATGCATATTTTTGTGAATCATAACTCAGCGCATATTTCGTGTGACAGGTTATATTCCTTTGTGAATCCAATTCTAATATTTTGTCAACAAATCTATTAAATTATTTTAAACTCTGGTGAGTAGATATCTATCAATTATCAGAAGCTCATATTTGAAAATTTGAGTTCAGGGAAACGTGTTTTGGGTTTGTTTATATTAGAATGTAATATACTGAGTATGTGTGATTTGTGATTTATGTATTGCTTAAATTCTTTTCATATATCAACTTTTGCTACTGTTCTCTTCATTGGATAAATTCTTTCAGCTCTTGGTGGCTCTAAAAGTGCGTTATAGTCAACGAATTACTATTCTATGAGGAATTCATGAAAGTCACAAGGTAAGACTTCATACATATACAGATTATATCCGAACTTCTCTTACTTTGTATTCTACAGCCTACTTTTCATCCACTATGGATTTGTCTTATTACTTGAAATCAAATTCATAGATATGAATGGATGTAGCTTTGAATATTTATCTTCATACTTTGTTGAACATAATGGTTGTTCTTTTCTTATTTATTATTATTATTATTATTATTTTTGAATGTTGTTAGGTATTGTGTTATGAGTTCTTGAATCATTTAATCGTAGAATTTTTGTTAGTGTGTTAAGTACTATTTTTTTTTTTTTTTGCAGATATCTCAAGTTTATGAATTTTATGACAGATTCCTAATATTATATAATAATATTATATTATTATTGAATTAAAATTAGATACTCCTCGAATAAATTAGTGTTGCACAATTTTATTGAATATTCAATTTTTTGGAATGTTATATTATATTCAGTTTTTTTTTGAACTTTCAAAATTAAATATTATTAATATTGTATGAAATTATATATGATTTATTTATTTTATTATGTGAATATTGGAACATCATAATGTTTTATTTTGAAATCACTCATAAAAATTACAATTGCCGTGCATCGCACGGGTAAGAACTAGTAATTAGACTATACACTACTTCTTCATTCACATATAGAAAAATACGTTAATTACAAAGATTTTAGAAAACTACCCTCGTTCAATTTACTTTCTATCTCCTCCATCCTATTCAATTTGTATCTCTCCATAAATCTTTGACAATCAACCCCTGGTTCTCACTATAATCTTTATCCAAAATAAACTTAATGTAATCTCATTTTTCAAATTTTGAATCTTCTTCCCCGAATTCAAGAACTCGATAGTTGCACTACCCGTCGCACCACCTTTTTTCCCTTTCGCTTCTTCTCTGAAGTCATTCACTCAATTTCTCGGGCACGCTTCCTAAATTCGGTCCAGAATCCCCAAAATTCATCATAGCGAAAGATCCCTACAACAATCCTGGGTCGGGTTTTGCATTCGTGGATGAATTTCGGGTCGAGGATGGTGAATTCATTGGCCCTTTAGGAAGCCTAGATCAATGCCGTTGTATCTGAGCTCGAAGATCTTGAAGATCAACTGGGAATTTTCCATATAAGTTTAACTAATAATTATTTGTTTATGGGTTTTTTTATGGAATTCAAATTTCATTTGTACTATTCTTACTGGTAGTCAAATTTAATCTAGCTATTTTTTGGTTTTATCTAAGAATGGAATTTTATTTTTTTTGGTGTCAGCTTATATTTGTAGTATTGTGAATTCCATAATGTGAAGCAATTGGATGTGCAATATCTCGTATTTTTATGAATGAATTTGATTTTATTCAAGAAATCGATTTTGGTCTAGATTTGACATATTTCTTGAGCATTGTTTGTGAAGAGCTTATAATATGACAATTGTTTGGCTAATTCACAATTTCCAAATCTTGATTTTTTCATTGTTACTTGTACGAAACAGATTTATTAATGTATTACAGAATTGGTACTTTACAAAGCATGTAATTTTCAGTTGTTTCATAAATTAATGTATTACGTTGTTTTTTATTTGTTTAAAGACTATATAACGTGTATGAAACGAATTGTTATTATAGGATTGAAACATTATCTTCCCCCATGACCACGGTGTAACAATCCAAAAATTATGACGTCCTTTATTATCCATTATGACATAGTAAAAGTGTTTTATAATTTATTTCATTATTCTAGAATGTAAAGAAAGAAAAAGACGATTTAACGAAAGAAAAATGAAAATATCAAGTAATGAAATTTATGACAAAAATATTTTTTAATGCCCATTTTCTACGGACCCGTTTGATCATTTTCAACCTCCTTTTAATATATGTGATATAAGTACGGCCAAGTTTTCGAAATGATCTTCGAGAATATAAAAATATTTTTTATGTTTGATCAATGGATAGTCTTAATTGAATTTTCAAAGTTAGCACCTTAACGAATGGTTAAAAACAAAGTTTTAAGTGGCCTACTTTGACAGACCATAACTTTCTCCTCAGTTGTCCATTCTTTTTTCGTAAAACGTACGAAAATGTACGCCTTAAGTACTTTGAAATGGTATCAAGAATTCGAATTCAATTGATATCTTGAATCTACGTCCAAACATGGCTCTTCAAACTAAAATTTTGGGAAAGTCAATGAGGTGTACATTTATATTACTATACAGTCGTATCCTCTCTTAGTCATCCAACCTATATGTAACAGGTCCATCTTTCATCTGCCACATCCTGCTTTATTGATAAAATCTTCATTTCTTTCCCTTTTTTTTTATCTGAAATAAAATCTTCATTTATAGATGATTCTTAGATCAAGTCTTACACACCAAATATTAAGTAAAAGAAACCACTGAAATAATGGTTTTCTTCCTCTAAATTCTAGAATTAAAGGTTAAGATTATGTTTAATTTTTTTTTTTTGTTAGGATTAAGGCATGTTAATTTAATAACATGATCTCGATTCCTTAAATGAAATTCTGCACTATCAAATATAGTAAAACCTTGGAAAAAATCCCAAAGAACCAGGATTGGCACTGTTGAACCTACTTCACGTATTGATACATTGTATTGATACTTGAAACATAAAGATGAAATTGTATCGATACACGTTCATGAAGTATCAATAATCCTGTAAACGGAATATATAGAGCTTCTTTTAGGCACTCATGTATCGAGGTGAGTGGGATATGTTTATTTGGTTATTTGATATACGTTTGAGAATATTTACATGAGTTAGTGATTTCGTTGAGTATTACATATATTAATTCAAACTTATTATTATATCATCACTAAAATTATCTTCACACTAACATCTATTTACTTGTTTAGCATAAACGAACTGATCAAAGTTATCATTGCTGACATTATCTTGGCGTTAACATTGATCCGCTTCTTTAACCTAAGAATGACTAATAAAGTTTATCATCACTAAACCAATTTTATTTGGATACCTTAAATAACCATTGTCCTTGTTTACGTGATCTTAAATTTATTAATTTGTATTAAAAATGACATTCTGAGGTTAACAGTTATTGACATATCATCTACTTGTAAAAGATTAACATTATGTATCGATACATTGAAATTTTAAGAAGTTTTTGTTTTCTCATGTATGGATACATATATATTTAAAATTATTTCGTCACGAGATCAAACTTTAATCAATATTATTTAAATAAACATTTGTTCATGTTACTGTAATTTGAACATATAGATATTGTGAGTAACACTTGTACTTGTTTATATGATATAACACTTTTACTTGACTATGTAATCTTAAATGTTATTTCGTAACACGTTTAAAGTTATTTAATTGCACTAAAATGGTTTTCATGCTTTTTAGTATACATGGCATGGAAAGAATTTACTTACATGATATTACAATTATACTCTATCCTACTTGTTAATACACCTATGGCATTTGTCTTAATATTCGTGTTACAGAGTCTAGTAACTAGATCACGAATTGTTTACGCTTGTTATTGGAGATTTGTTTCCCTGCTTGTTATTGTATATTAAGTTCTCTGCTTGTTTTCTGGGATTACATTCCCTGCTTGTTATATTATGCCCGCTCGGGATAGTAGTTTATTTGTAACATGGTCCTCATTAAAAGTTAGGTTCTTGAAAATACATGCATTTGCACTAATCTTGGTTATATGTATTTGACTTGACTTGAATATGTGCAAAACATGTATTTACAATGATCTTGAATATATGGGTTTGACTTGACTTGACTTGACTTGAATAAATGAGGTTAACTTGTCTATGTCCAATAACACATGCGCACCATAATTTGCTCACTTGATGCACACATGCTCACTCTATGATATTTAACATTTCAGGTAGTCATAGAAGTAAAGAGATTGGCTTGAATATTCAGATTGCGAGACAGATAGTGCTACGTTAGGCAGGGCCAACCTAAAGATTTTGGGTGACCTGTACAATAATTTGAAATTATGACTTATGAAAAAATATTCAATTTTTTATTTAAATATCCTATAATTAAAAAAAAAAAAAAAAAATTTGGTGCCCCTACACGTTGAAGCCTTGCGTGGTCGCACTTCTCGCACACCCTCATGATTGCCTTTGACATTAGGTGACGACTTGTGAATTTTCGCCACATCGAATAAAATTTATGGTGTTTGAACTGCCAAACTTGGTATTTTATTATTAATACCTCTTAAAAATATTTTAAAGTCATGATCTTTTATATTAACTAAAAATGCTTTAAATATTAATACCGTTACTTTTTAAATAAATGTGTTTTGCTTTAAGTAAAGTGAATTTTGAAAATTCAGTAATGTGATATCGTTTACGTCACTAGCTTAAGAAAATAAAAATAAAAATAATTTCACGATTATTTTTGTAAATCACAAGTTGGTATCGGGGTTAAAAATATCTTGAAAAATTCGCTTGCATCACAACTGTTTTCACACAAGCATTATCATGGACACACCAAGGACGACGTGATATCAAATTTGAAGGCTAAGCTAAAGACATTCGAATCAAATATCGCTACACTTCAGGCATGCCATACATCAACATGAAATAGAGCATCTGTAGCTAGTATATGAGATTTTATTAATCTTTTGTAGATATTGCATCTTGTAATTATGTTATCTTTGAACTTTTCATTCGTATTTTAAATTAAACTTCTGGTTCGTATTATCAATCGCGATAATATAGATAACATAATATGATGCATTTGTATGAGTTTAAGCTACTAAACATCCCCCCAATACTAAGAAATTTTTCCAATCAAATTGACAATCATTTTTTCGACGTTATAAAATATCACCCATTTGGGATATGTTTAAACCATATATTTATTTGTCAACGTTCTTTATTTTCCATTTCAATGCATTGTGGGGGATCAATTGTACAATTAAAAAATTAGATGAAAAAATTAGGCTCTAATCATAAGTCAATTATAATAGGGAGGACTATGATGTTGACATGATGAATAATAGAATTCCCTATACATAAAGGGAATTAATTTGTTCTCAATTAACTTAATTGGAGGCATTTAATAAGCAATAATGTTAAACCATTTACCATCATCCCAACTAACACTTGTTGAGATTTATGTCCACTAGCATTAACATGACACAACCTTGACTATATAATCTGAAAATTATGCTCATAATTTAAATTTTTAGCAGAAATTTAGCAAACTTCAGGTTGCGAACATCATACACTCATCTAGTATATGTATCAAATCTACTAGATACATAAAATATTTAGATGATCAACATGGTGATGATGGTGCCTCATTTATTACCCTAATTAATTTTCAGAAATATAGAAAATTTAATCCATATTTTAGCTAGTGATGGATAATGAAAAAGATTTCATGAAAGAGAACAAACATCATATATGAATGAATTGAAGAATCTTCTTGTTCTTCATTATATATATATATTTCAATTTTGCATCATTATTGATCCAGTGATGGTCCAACTGGTCATGCCAAATAATAAAATCAAATTGAACTTTTGGTTCAATATAAGATATAATTTAATGATTAAATTATACATATATATGATTCAAGTCAAACTAATCAATGTCGTTATGACATTAGTTATATGTTTTCCTTCTTGGATAAAAATGAACTCAAATGATATATTCTTCAAAACATGTAATACTTTGAAAGCACATTTTTATTGCTCAATCAAAATCAATATGTCAATATTCGTCTGGAATATTGAAATTGTAATATCATACTTTTCAAGAGTGGTTAATATTATTTTATAATTGTTATACTTCTTTGGGAGCAACAACATATTACAAGTTAAATATTCAATGTGAAATAAGATTTTGATTCTTCAAGAGCAAAAATGAAATATTCTTCTTGAATGTTTTATTAAATAACTCAAATGAGATATTTCTAATGCTGCAATATTCTGCTGCAGTATCGATTTATATCAATATTATTCTGGAATATTGATTTAGATTGTTTCTTTCCTAGAATAGTGATACAATATTATTTCGGAATATTGTACTATATTATTGAATATAAAGCATACATTCAAACAAATGTTTATTGTAAGTTGGTATAATTAAAATGATATGATAAGATCGAATAACTATACCACTTTTTATGGAAATTCAAAGTTAATAGAATACTAACCTTTAATTTGAGCAGAAAAAGAAACTATGCTATTCGTGAACAAGTAACATAATAAATTGAAATGTTTATCATAAAATAAAGTTGTTATTCATCAAGAGTAACAACAAAATATTTTTCAGAATATCAAATTAATAACTTATCTCATAATATTGGGCTCTTCGAGAGAAAATTATATTTCGTTATAATATTTAATATGAGATAAAATTGTGATTCTTCAGGAATCATCACAACAATATATTATTCTACATCATAATAATCTTCTAAATTATTAATAAATTCAAAAATTCGAATTTCTATGAGAATAATAATGCATTATTTATCACATGAGTAATAAAATAACATTCTTCTAAAATATTAAAACGTAGCAATAACGTAATATTCTTCTAGAATATTGATTCGAAACTCATTTAATTATAATAATAATTAATATCTATTGTGCTAGTTAGGAGAAAAAAACGAATTATCCTTTTGGAATAATTATAGTTCTAAAATTACGATTCTTCAAGAATAATAAGTCTAGAATATTGAAAAATTATGCTCTACAGGAGCAAATAGTATTCTTCTAGAATATTAACATTAACGATCTACCCTTTGAACTAACAATATATGTGCTTTACACGAGTGATGATAAAATATTCTTCTGGAATATTTATCTAACGTGGATTATGTTTCTCAAGAACACCAACATCATATTTGTTTAAAATATACTTTAAATTATGCTTATTCAGGAGCATTGAGTCAATATTCTTTTGAAATATTGAAATTGTAATATACTGCTCTTCACGAGCAAGTACTATTTTTCTAGAATATCAATAATGTTGTTCTACTTCGTAAGCAACGGCGTGATATATTATCAATTCAAAATTTATGAATGAACACCTACAAATATTTACTCAGCTTAAAGAATATTAATTACCATGTAAACATGATATGAATTTATATATAAAAATTAATTACCAAACATACATCCGGAAAAAGAATCTCCATATATAGAAGTTAACAAAATTGAGTAAATCTTTTATTGGCTAAATATTTTACCAATATGCAAAATATATTAAACATACACGTGAATTCCATATATAAAAATTAGAGGTATAACTAATATGTGGTAGAATCAAAATGTATTAATCTAAATAATTTATGTGGGAATTCAAATTAACGTAGTAATTGCCAATGATATGATTGAAAGAGTAAAAGAAAACTTAATGGTACATGCAAACATAATTGATATAAGCAAAAAGAGACAATGACAAATTTTCAGTACCTTTTAGACCTAAAGTTCATGTGCTGAAATAAGATATATCTTCTTCCAGCAAAGAACTTACTTCGATTCTTCAAAAAAAAAAAAAAAAAAAAATCAATATTCTTCTGAAATATTGAAAATTATAATTTACGCTTTTCATGAGCAAATAATATTCTTCTTGAATATTATTATAATGTTGTGCAACTTCAGGAGTAACAACAAATTAGTTTTAATAGGCAATTATATGGATAATTTTTTCCTGGAATATTAATTAACTGTAATGCTACTTCAGGAACAATAACATATTGAATTATCAATTTAAATCAATAATAACAAAAATACTTGTAACTAACAAATCTATAATTAATATTCTTCTGGAATATTAATATATGGGTGGTTATATTGCCACAACAAAACTTATTTTCTACACCACATTTTAAATATTTTATTTATTCATAAAAATAATCATAAATAAAATTACGTAAATAGCCTTTTAATTTTTCCTCACCAAATTTTATTTACACCACAATCTGTCAAATAAACTTATTTTCTTCTCTTTTCTTCTCTGTAGTTTTGATTTGTAAATCATCTTGTTCTTCTTTTTATTTTTTATTTTTGCTTTTCCATACCAAGTTATTTAGAATAAATATCGGTACAATTATTCCATACGATTTCTCAAATAATGTCTCACAACCATTAATAAGACTGAAGTTCAGGTAATGAACGATTTTACAGTAATGGAATTCAATTTGTAATCAGATTCCGTATGTTAGGGTTATAATTGTAAATTATTAGTGGGGTGTGTATTAAAAAGTGTTTTAAGTGTGGTGCATTTATCATGTGGTGTAATAAATAAAAAATATAGTGGTAATATAATTTACCCTTAATATATATACTGTTGTGTTACTTTAGGCGCAACAATACAATAAATCAATAACATTAATAAATTTGTAATGGATAAATTTATGATTAATATTCTTTTGGAATATTAATATACTATTGTGCTACTTCATGAGCAACAGTGTAATATAATAAATAAATACATCCACAAAATCTTTTACATCCTCCTAACTAGAGTCTGAACCACCAAAGTTGTATAAAGGTTTAATGATACTAACAAATTATTTCCTCCAATAATTAGAAGTTATTTTCAATCTGAGCCACCAAGGTGCTTCTAACTAATATTTTGATATGTGAGATTTTGAGAAATTTTTCTAACTCATTTTTTGTAGAGACTCATTGACGCGATCCCAATCGGGGAACACGAAGAAAATACGAAAAAACAGAAATAATAACCTAGGAAAGATCTAAATCAGATTGAAAGCAAGAATCAATAAATAATCAACGGAAATAACAATAGATTTGACGATAAAACCTTGACCCAATATTCACGACGCGAGAACAATGCGGAATATGAACCAAGATTGGTGAACGCTACAAGGGCTGTCAATTCTTTGATACGTTCGTTGAGTGAACGCCACAATGATTTAATCTTTAATAAGTTCAAGATAAAGGGACTCCTCAACCTTTTCACAAGAAAACCCTCTCAAAATTAATTTAATAATCAACGAAAATTGTCTTACAATAATGAAATTGTGAAATATATAATGAAAAATGACCTAGTATTAACCCTAGCCGCATTAGGGTTGGGAAATAGAATTAATAATTAGTAAAAATGGAAATTAATTTGAAAATCGCTAAAATCTACTTTTGTCACATCCGCGTGATCGCTTGGGCTTTGGTGTCGTCTAAAACTCTCGGGTGGAATTTTGATTCCATCGCACGATCACGCGATCCTCTTCACCATGCGATCGCGTGGTAGTCCCGACTGTACCTTTTTCTTCTTCTTTTTAAAGCAGCGTGATCCGGTTTGATTCTTGGTTCGAGCCCAACACGGAACTTGCTCCGTTTCTCACGTTAATCAATATCATATCGCCAATGGCTTGACTTCTGCTTTTGATGCCAACTTCGGATCACATCATTCCCCTTCTCTTGAAAAGGATTTGACCTCGAATATGGAACAGGTCCAATCCTCTTACCACTCCTATGTTTGTTGGTTTGATCATGCTTATACCTTGTGCTTTCTTTCAACCTTTTCGGCCTTTTGGGCTTCTCCTTTGTGCCAATGAATTTCTTCCTTATTTTAGGATCATGGTTTGATTTAGATACCTGCAAAATAGATTTTATAGAGGCGGGAAGGGGTTTGTTAGCTTGGTTAAGTGCAAGGGATGGCGCTTTGTAGCTTAGCCGTTGTGCAAATAAGCTCATTTTGTGGGTGGAATCTATTTTCTTTTTGCACTCATTCTCTCCTTTTTCTGAGGTCGTGGCCTCAACTCTCTTGTTTTCAACTTTTACACCCTCTCCTTTTTCTGAGGTTATGACCTCAACACTCTTATTTTTTTTCTCAAACTCACCTTTGATTTTCAATTGATCCTCTTGGGATTCCTTAAGGGATAAAGGCACAAGGGTAATTTTATTCCCACCCTTCACAAAGGAATATTGATTCTTAAACTCATCGTGCACTACCCTCTTATCATATTGCCATAGCCTCCCCAACAAAATATAGCTAACATGAATAGGCACTACATCACAAATAACTTCATTCGTATACCCACCAATCAAAAAACCCACCAAAACCTGCTTATTCACCTTAATTTCACCCGACTCAGTCGGTCATTGTAACTTATAAGGCATATGGTGTTTAATCAAACTCAAGCCCAATTTTTCAACCAACATTGTACTAACCACCTTAGTACAACTCCCCCCATCAATCACCAAACCACAAACCTTTTCACCCTCGGTTTTTTTCCTTATTTTCAGATACTAGGAGAGTAAGCTTCAATAGTGGCATCAAAGACTGTGTATAGATTAGGGAAATAATGGGTGTAAACAAGATGAAAATGGCCATTTATGTTATTGACACCAAGGGAGTAGATAGAAGGCAGGTTTCAGCCCAATTTATTTTGCAAGGGCAAAAATAATTTTTCAATGATTTTCTTGTAATAATTAGACTATACACTACTTCTTCATTCACAAATAGAAAAATACGTTAATTACAAAGATTTTAGAAAACTACCCTCATTCAATTTACTTTCTATCTCCTCCATCCTATTCACACTACAACAAAAATGACCGAATAAGACGGAAATTAGCGACGACTCTTTTTGTCGTCGCTAATGCCTCAATTGTTGCGACGACAATTTTGTCGTTGCAAATGATAGGTAATTTGAGACGACAAATAGAGATGAAAAATAGTCGTCTATGTTTCCCAATTATTAGAGACGACAAAATAGTCATCTCTATTAGTTGGTATTTAGAGACGACATGTGTCGTCTCTAATATTTAAGCAATAGAGACAACTTTTTATCTTCTCTATTGGGTGGAAATAGAGACGACATATCATTCGTCTCTAACTTAAAGAAATAGAGACGACTATGTTACCTCTATTGATCACGTATTAGAGACGACATATGAGTTGAAAATGATTTGTGGACACTTTGAATCAAGATGTTTCATGTGATTTTGGTAAGATATTTACTCCAAAGTTTTTGTATTTTATAGAGTTTTTAAACGATTGATTAATAATATCTTTCGTCCTCTTTTATGCCAGTTTCTACTGTCTACGTTGTTCTTGGAGTTAAAAGTTGTTGCTTGACGTAGTAGAAAAGTGAATTTTACCGTATTGGTGAGATATTTTTATTTAATTTTAGTTTCTTGTTAACGTTTTTTTTACACTTAATTGCACTTGCATTAAGTTATACTGTTTGAAGATTAGTTTATTAAGCACACACGTCCGAATTTCGGAATGTTTTATGTTTATAAACTAATATTTGAATTGTGACATTATTGGAAAACTAGTATTTTCACCCGTGCGATGCACGTGAATATATTTGTGGTAGTGATTTCGATCAAGATTTATAAAAATATGTTAATTATACAATTATATCAAATAAAAATATAGTACAACAATATTATGGAATTAAAAACCTTAAAAAGACAAAACTAATCAAAATATTAAATGCAACATACAAAACAATCAAAATTAAGAAATCTTGATCTTTATAGGAATTTTTTTAAAAATTTTATTTTCCTATTAAAAAATTTTATTTTTATTTATTATTTGTTTGTTTGTTGAACTTTCTTCTTCTAAATAAGTTATTTTATCCTTTTTTTTATATGTTAAATTATTTTATTATGAAATATAATATAATATAATAAATAAAATTTACAACTATAAATCTATATTTGTCATGAATTGATAATTTTGAAATTAAAGAATATTGTTATTATATTTTTTGTGTATTTAATTTTATCTCCAAATGAGTAAATTTTGCTCTATTTCAAAAATAATTTTTTTTTTTTAACCAAGTTACACTATGATTAAGTAGAATATTATCCTCTGTTTGTTAAAATTTTAGTGTTTAAAAACATGTTTTTTTATGTTTCCTAGGTAAGATGTGGTTGAAAAATGGAGATAGAAAATATGTGTGGTTAAAAATGATTTGGGGAATTGTTTTGTTTAAAAACTTGTTTTTTTTTTTCTTTTTCCAAACTTATGCTTATATTTTTGAATAATCTTTTTTTTTTTTTTTTTTTAACAAAATTTCTAAATTATGAATTTTGAATATTTTTTTTTATAACAAATGAAAAATATCTATTTATTTTTTAAATCAGACATATGTTGCTTTTGATATAATTTTTTCACATTTTTCCCAAAATGAAATGAAGTTAGGATACATAATAAGATTAATAATTATATGAAAACCAATCATCATATTATTAAGTAAAAACACATTTATTTAAAAAAAAAAATCAAATTGTCATTTTCTGGAATTTGAACGAAGCATCTCTATTTGACAAAATATATTTAAACAATACATTTTTAAAATACTTTTTACACACATATTTTTTCTCTCCACTTTTGTAATACTAATTTTTACCTCGAAAATATCACAATCTTTGATTTTTAACTAAAAAATTTAACTACTATTATTTTCATATAATGTAACAGTGCTCAAAACAGTTTTTCTCAATTTTATTTTTTGGAAATAAATGCATGTAATGTTCAAATGTGTAATTTAATTTTGTAATCATTACACTTTGGAGTTTGAATTGTTCAACTGTTAGCATTAATAGCACTTTAATCGTTTTTTTTTTTGTTTTTTTGTTTTTTGTGCAAAAGCTTTCCGTATATAGCAAATAATTTTAGGAGGGAAAGTGTGTGTGTATTTTGGCGACGGTTACTTTGTTTTTATATATGTATAGATTTGATAATGATTAATGAGTTATGAGTTGTGTAATTAAAATGTTCTTTTTCTTGCAACTACTTCGTTATTCACATGTAGATTGAGTGGCGCCTCCTAAAATATTCTTCGGGTGTGGACTACGTTTAACGTACTGCTAGCACTCAGGAGAATAGTAGGGAGATGCTGCCGAAATTTATGTGTGACATAGAAGTAGTAACAGGAAAAAAAAATGACACAACTCACTACTCACGAGTCATTGTTGACTGGTTAGGATTCGTAACTTGTATTTTTTGTATTGGCTCGACAAGGGGTTAGCACATGTTCACATCACTTTAACATTTCAGTTATATGTGTTATTTTAAACAGTGGAAACGAAGTACAGATAAATATGGACAAGAGTTGGATCAAGCTGAACAGAATACGGGGCAAGTCCACCGAATTTGCAAACGGAGTTGCAGCATTTATAAGAATGGCCAGGACGTTGGCAAATGATAGGGGGGTGATTTCTTGTCCATGCAATAAATGTTTAAACAGAGCAAAACAATTAGTAAGTATTGTAGAGGACCACATATTCCGATATGGTTTTTTAGAACATTACGAAAGATGGATTTATCATGGAGAACCAATGAAAGTGCCCGTAGATACACAGATACAGGAGGAACCGATAGTTTCGAGAGATGAGATGGCAGACATTTTGCATGATGTAGTTGGGGGAGAACTGATGGAGGTAGGAGCTAACGTTGAGTATGGCGAATTGTTTGAGGCATTGCAGTCAGAGTTGCATCCAGGTGTCTCTTCATTCTCGTCATTGAATTTTTTGGCTAAGTTGATGCATATTAAAGTGATGAACAAGTGGACCAACAAGTCATTTGATGACCTGCTTAAACTGTTGAAGTTGGCATTTCCTAATTTAAATATTTTGGATTCACATTACGAAGCTAAGAAGCTAATGAGGAAGTTAGGGCTTGGCTATGAGTCAATTCACGTTTGCAAGAATGACTGTGCACTATTCTGGAACGAGAATGCCGATAAACAGATATGTCCAATATGCTCTGAAAGTCGATGGTCTCAAGTGGTAGGGAAGCCGTCTGGTATGAATGTCCCGCATAAGGTGTTACGCTATTTTCCACTAGGTCCCAGGCTTAAGCATTTGTTCGCTACTGCGCACACTGCAAAAAATATGAGGTGGCACATTACTGGACGTTTGACGGATGAAGATGAAATGAGGCATCCAGTTGATGGACAGGCTTGGAAGGATTTTGATAAAGCACACCCTGATTTTGCATGTGAAATTCGTAATGTTCGATTGGGCCTCGCTGCTGACAGCTTTAATCCGTTCGAAAACATGAGTCAGTCCTACAGCATGTGGCCAGTGGTTTTATGTACCTATAATCTACCTCTGTGGTTGTGCATCAGGGAAGAAAATCTGATGCTTATTCTATTGATACCTGGCCCGCGATCATGAGGGAAAGACATAGATGTCTTTCTACGTCCATTAATTGATGACCTGAAGGAACTATGGTACACAGGTCTTGAGTTACGCGACGCAGGATATAATAATGAAATTTTTAGATTGCGTACATCACTGTTGTGGATCGTTAGTGATTTTCCGGCAAGAAGTAGTCTTTCTGGGTAAGGTGGACAAGGTTATGGAGCATGTCCAACTTGCAATGTTGATACCCCTTCTGAACGCATATTGGGGAAAATAGCTTATGTGGGACATCGACGTTTCTTGGGAACTACTCATCGGTGGCGCAGAAGTCATGATTTCAATGGAAAAGTCGAGACTGGTGAGCCTCCTCGAAAATTTAGCTACATAGATGTAATGCGACAGCTCAATCATGTGACAAATGAAATTCTAGGGAAGCACCCACAGTTTGGAGGTCACAAAAGGAAACGAGATGCGGGAAAACTCAACTGGAGAAAGAAGAGTATTTTTCACGAGCTACCTTAATGGAGCACTATCAAGTTAAAGCACAATCTCGACGTAATGCACGTGGAGAAAAACCTGTGTGACAGCTTCCTCGGTACTATCCTATGTGATCCCCACAAGTCTAAAGACACAGACAATGCGCGACGTGACTTGATGGAATTAGGTATAAGATTGGAGTTGCACTTGTGTCACGGCGGGAGTCGATTGATGAAGCCCGCAGCAGAATACACTCTCACTGATGCCGACCGTCAAAGATTTTGCAATTTTATCAGATCAATAAATTTTCCTGATGGTTTTGCATCTAACTTGAGAAAGAATGTTGATCCGAGTTCCAGTCGCATCACCGGATTGAAGTCACATGATTGTCACATCATTATGCAGCGTTTGTTGGCTGTTGGATGTAGAGCATACTTGAACAAGAATATCTCATCTACCATAGCTGAATTGTCAACTTTCTTCAAGAAGCTTTGTGCCAGGTCGATAAAGAAGAGTGACATGGAGAATGCCAAGGAACAACTAATCTTGATATTGTGCAAGCTTGAACGTATATTCCCTCCAGCATTTTTTGATATTATGATCCATGTTGTTATGCATTTTCCGGAGGATACAATCTTGGGAGGTCCTGTGTATATGCGTTGGATGTATCCATTTGAGAGGTACCTAAAGAAATTGAAGGACTATGTTAGGAATCCAGCAAAGCCTGAGGGTTCTATTACAGAGGGGTACGTTGCAGAAGAAGCCTTAACATTTTGTTCGAGGTATTTTGACGACATCGAGACACGTTTCAATCGACCCGAGAGGAACGATGATGCTATTGATCATGACACGCATCTATCAGTTTTCAAGTCACAATATCGTCCACTTGGAAAATCAACATCATTGACACTTGATCATCAATCCCGGAACTAGGCAGAGTTTTACGTACTCAACAATTGCCCTGAAATTGAGGACTATTTGACGTAAGTATTCAACTTTAATAATAAATTAAAGTTAATTTTTGAATAATGTTTTTAACTACATTGTTACGTAACACTTTGTTTCATTTGAATAGTGAACATAAGACAGAATTGCATTCACGTGGTGTAGACAACGTCGAGCAGTGGCATAGGAAAGAGTTTGTCGACTGGTTTCAGAAGAAGGTGCGTTTACATTTTCATGATCATACGATTATGTATTTTAATTTTTAAAGACCATTGAATTACCTACATAACATTGTCATTCATGATGATAGATCTATAATTTGCATCGAGAGACCCCTTCGGCTGTCACACCGAAAGTACTGGCTCTTGCATCTCGCGCTTCACATAACATCCAGTCTTATCCGGCATGTATTGTTAACGGTGTTCTATTTCTTGTTGTTGATCGTGACATCAGACGGACCACTCAGAATAGTGGCGTTAGTGTGCCAGGGATGGGAGGCGAAACATTCTATGGTCAGTTGCAACAGGTACTTAAGCTGTCGTATATTGGTGGCTTTTCAGTCGTGATTCTTAGGTGTAAATGGTTTAGGACACAAGGCAAAAGAATTGTAATGGAAAACAACATCACAAGCATTAACGTTAGTGATGAGGCATTCAAGGATGACCAATTCATATTGGCTTCGCAAGCGCGACAGGTGTTTTATATAAATGATCCTGTAAGGGGTCCCAATTGGAGAGTTGTCCAAGAAGTAAACCATCGAAGAGTTAGGGATCTACCTAAGACAGTTGTTACTGGGACTGATTTAGTCCAAGGTGACACATCAACGATGTTTTCACTATTCATGGATCTAGGCCCACTAGATGACATTAATCTGCGTCGTATGACCGGTGGGGACGTTGAGGTCTCAGTGGATGACAGGGAAGGACAGTTAGCCGAACAATAGTGATTCAGATATGATGATGTGCAAACTGCATATTTTTCTTTATATTAAATGTATATCAAAAATAGAGTGCTTTTGTATGAGGAGTTCATTTCAGAAAAGTCCACTTAAGTTTCAGCCTTGTTTTTAAATATACCAATAAAGTTTCAGAAAATGACTTTCAAGCAAAAAATAAGGTGACAAAGTGTCACTTTTTAATTAAAACAAAACTAATAAAAGTGATGTATTTAAAAATAATAAGTTACACTTTTTTTCTAAGACTTGAATTTATGTTTCATTGAGAAAGTATCACTTTTCTTCTTAAAAATTTTTAAAAGGTTTTTTGTAATTGGTCAAAAAATAAGGGTATTTGTATGAGTACCCCTAATTTTTTTTAAAGGAAATTAATTATAAAATTACATGTTTCTAAAGGAAATTATTTTAAAAAATACATGTTTTTAAACAACACAATTCTCGAAATCACTTTTTAACAACAAATATTTTCTCTTTTTATTTTGCAACCACATATTTTTCTTCGAAAACATTAAAAAACATGTTTTTAAGTACAAAATTTTAAACAAATAAAGCGTAAATTATCCAAAATTTGTGTATGCAAGTTATATATATTTTTTTCATTGTCTTATTTTTGTCGAGCATTATATTTTTACAACTTATTAATTAAATAATTTTCAATTATATATTTCGTGCATCACACGAATTGCGATCACTAATGACACAAAATATTCTAAAAAAAATTTCACTCCCTCCAATTTTGACTAACGCGCGAAATTATAAAAAAAAATCCTCCAATTTTATTCTATGTGCATCTCTTTTCCGCCTCTGTCTCCTTCCACGCAAATTTTCTTCATTTTTCCCTAGTTGCGCGTTGCTCGCCCCCAGCTCTGCCTATCACCTTGGAAAAATCCCCAACTCGATTATTAGGTTGAAGGCTGCATCTTGCCAATTCCAGCGTTGCCTTAGTTTCCTCTCCAATTTTAGGTAATGTATCCATTTTTTTTCCTCCTTGTATATTCGTTTTCCATTAGAGAGTGGTAATGGAATCTTTTTCCTCTTTATTTCCCTTTTTATTACACCCATTTTTGTAAATTTCAACTGTAAAGGAAATGGGTTGGCATTTTTTTTATTTTAGGGTATCGTGAATATACAACATTTTTTGGTTCCTGTACGCCAACTCGTTGGGTGTTTGGTGGTGGTTTAGGTGTTGACGTTTGGAGCAATTCTTGTTGGTTTCGATTTTGTTTATAGCTGTAATTTTCATATTTTTACTTGACATTTGTATTTGAGTATCGACCACTGTGGTTCTCCTTTCTTGTTGGAGACAGGATAGCATTACCGATTTTGTATTTTGTATTTTGTATCTAAAACAATGCTCGCATCTGTGAATTTGTGTTTGTTTCTAGTTTCGGTTAAATTCAATGGGTCTTTGTGTACTTTTCGGTTTGCAACCCTGGGTATGATTAGTCATTCTTCCATGGGTTATTGTGTAATCCTGTATTTATTTCTGAGTGCTGAAGGAGGCTCAAGGAGCTCTACAAAAAGATTGTTTTATACGTAGAATTAGCTGTTGCTACCATCTGCTGAGCATTTGTTGTTTCAAACACAGGTTAAGGCTCTCATTTCAAAGCTGACCAACGAGAAAAATTCTGTTATTCAGCAAAATAACAAGCTTCAACAAGAACAGGTAAGCCTTTTTTTATTTATTTATTGCCTTATATTGTCTCCGGGAGATTTAGAAAAGGTAAAAATTGCTATCTGTAAATGTTTACTTGGGTCCCTATTCAGTTTTATTTGCAAATCAAGAAAGAACTTAATAGTCAATTATTTACGAGCTTATTATCTTATGTAGTTGATCTTGAGGCGGGGAAGTAGCATAAAAATGGTATCCCATTTTTATATGTTGTTATTGTTGGCTTGCTTGGTATCCTGTTTGGATATGTTTTGAAGAAAACATGATCATTGGATATTGGTCTGCATTCTGTTATGTTTCTTGATCCTCCAGCAGCCCACATGTTAAGAAAATTTAGGACATTGAGGATATATGTGTTAGTAATTTTTGTTGACAACCAGATAACTCAGCCTTCACTGATTTAGTGGGCATAGAAACAATATTCTGATGAGTTTTCTAACATCTGATATATTATCACGATAAATGAGCTTTTCCCATTTTACTAAAGTGCACTTTATTTTTCCTGCTGGCTTGCAAGTAAAGAAATTGTCTCTGTTGCTCTCTTTACTCATATCCAAGAAGTCCAGACCATAGAGAATCAAGCATGCCAAATTATATTTCTTAAGAACTCATTGCCATGTTTATGATAAAAAAATTCCTCCATAAGCTGGTGATATAAACCTTGTATGAAGGTCTGATCTGGCAGCTGAGAATTATGAATGCTTTTACATATGGTGAAATTGGAAATGAACTGAATTCTGGCTCTATATTTTGTCCATCTCTTGTTGTTTGAAGCTGTAATTTGACAGCTTTGCCAATATCATCTCTCTTTCCTTTCCTATACTTTATGGTACACATTTCTCTACTGACCTTCAACTCATTATTAAATATCATATCTGTCATCAATTTTAAATAACAAAAATTAAAATATACATGTGACTTTTCCTGTTTCTTTTCGTGAATTTGTCTCTCTGAAAAAAATGCACCTGATAAGATAGATAGCACAAGTGCTGCTGTATGACGAGAGATCCACTTTCCTGTGAAAAATTGACGAATTCTGGGACTAGTAGAAGTAATTTTGTTCGGTACCAACAGTCCCTCCCTATAATTGGACCAGAAAATATAAAGTGCTCAAAGCTAAATGTTGGTTCTGAAAACGAGTAAACCTGAAAATTGGTGCAGTAAAAGCTAATTGTTGGAAAACTAAATGGAGTCATTTACGATGATCCTGCTAGCCTGCTAATATGAAATAATATGCTATCAAGTGGGTGGATTTTTTTTTTCTTAAAAAACAGATCACTACTTTGAAATACGATGGTGTTTTTCTTAGCAATCCAAGGGGTTTACTTTTGAACATGCTTCATTTGCTTTACTCTTCTTCTTTGGACACATTTGGCATGGGCCTAAGTTTAGAGATGTTTTTGCCGGTATTGTTCAAGATTTAATGCACAAAAATTTAATGAGTAAAATGGACAATTAAAAGGTCATTTTATTTGAAACCTTAATTATGGCATCCATGTCTTCATGTCTTCTTATCTGATATGTTTGGTCATAGAAAGCATCATTCACAATACTTTCTTATCTTCGCAACAAAAAGGCAGCAAGCAGTGTTAGTGTAGCGATCAAGAATTTTTACGTATTTAATAATTATTTCAAAGTTTCGAAAAACGTGCCGCTGCGATCTCGCCCATTTTTACGTTAACGTCGTGACGCGTTCGTCTAGTCAAGTCGAGAAATATCGAGTCAATTCGATTTTAATTAAATTCCGAATTTCCAAAATTTTATTATTTTAATTACTTATTTAAAATTTCTATTTTCAAAATCATATTAAATTTCAAATTTCATCAATCTCGTTTTATCAGTTTAATTCTTCCGACCCAGTTGATTACGCGTGCGAATTTCTTCTCGAATTACGTGCAAGGCTTGTCTAGGTTTTCACACCACCAACCCCCATTCATCACATCAATCCAATATTACACCATATCTATCAATCCCTCTTATACACTACTCAGCCCAACACCTCAACAACTTCAGCCTCACCTTCATCCAGCATTTCAGCCAAGGTATTGCTCCTCCTTCTCCCTCACGTAGCCAGAACCACCATCAACATCAGAACCACTACCCATTTCCACCATGCCACCACAAAAACCACCACCAATTCTAGTTCAGTCCACTGCACAATCCAAACCAGAATAGCCACTTCCTTCAGCATCATCCTCATCATCATTCATCATCACCACCCCGGCCAAGACCAACAGCCTGCAGCAAAGAAAAACCAGCACCCTTGTCCCTCTACCATAGTCACCACCAACTCCACAAAATTCCCCAACACCACCTTCACCGCAGACCACAAACCTGCAGCACCGTCACCTCCAATTCACCTCCATTTTTCAAACACCCAGCATCATCATCATCGTCATCGCCACGCCCAAAACCACCACCGCACGCAGACAACTCGATAGAACACAACCCACCTACAGCACCACCACAATCGCGGCCAACCCCAGTCCCAAATCAACCCCAAATAAAACCCAAAAATAACTTAACAAAGCTACTCACCTTCGACGCCACTTTTCCGACCAGAGTATCATCGTGAACCCAGCTCCGCTTTTGACCATGTTTTCGCACCAAACTCGCAACTAAGCCCCTCCAATCTGAACCTTGCTTTGGCCGCCGCTCACCGCCACCTTGCTCCGGTGTTACGTCGACAGAATCGTCCGTCGAAGGACGGATTTACACATCTCGCTCCCTCGGCTTTCTCTCTCTCGGTCTGATGCTCAGATCACAATTAGACGAGAGAAATGGATATTGTTTTATTTTAATATTTTAAATTTCCAAAATTTGCACTTTGGTCCCTAACTTTTAAAATGATCATTTCAGTTCCCAAGTTTTAAAATAATCTAAAACAGTCCCTACAGTTTAAATATTTTAAATTTTAAGTTTCAAAATTTATTATTTTAACCCCTAAGTATCAAACCCATTTTATTTCAGTCCCTGCTGAGTTAATTCATTTGATTTTAAGCCCAAGTTTTAAAAGATTTACATTTTAGTCCCCAAATGTTTAAAAGCAATCATTTAAGCTCCCATATTTTAAAGTCTTTTGATTTTGTTCATATTGATTTAAAATGATATATATATATATATATATATATATATATATATATATATATATATATAAATCTCAACTTTCAAAAGTATTCATTTTAGTCCCTAAATTGTACTTTATCATTTTAACTATAAATTTCAAAAGACTAATTCGACTTAATCTTCTAATTGGCTAGACGAAGCGTACGGAGAATTTAAGAATTGAAGTCGTTTCCCACTCAAATTTGCACTCGTCAAGTTTAAGGTAGACTCGCCCCTATTAATTGATTTAAATTATGTGTGAATGTGTATGTTATGTGACTTATGTGAAAGTCATTTTTATGAAAAGAGAAAAGAATGTATTTCTTCGGAAATATTTATGTTGAGATGAGAATATATTTCTTATGAAATATTTATGTTGTTATGCTTGTCATAACTTATGTGCTTTTATGCATGAGAAAGAAATAAGATAATGTCTTGCAAGATAAATGATGATGTTATGCATAACTTATGTGCCTTATGTGCACGAGAAGAAAGAGCAACCCACACCCTATAATTTTAAAGAGCCTATGATTTTTAAAGAGAAGTCACGTGCTTTAATGCACAAGAAGAGCAACCAACACCCTATGATTTTAAAGAGCCTATGATTTTCAAAAAGAAGCCATGTGCTTTAATGCACGAGAAGAGCAACCCACACCCTATGATTTCTAAAGAGCCTGCATTTATGTGTTCAATTATATTGTAAATTAATTAATTGGCGATGAGTCTACTGAGTATTTCTATGAAATGCTCATGTTTATTTTCAACAACATTTTTAGATTTCGGAGAGGGTGACAAGTGATGGATGATTGTGGCAATAGACATTAAATGGTTGAAAATCTTACTTTAATGATTTCCGTATTTCCAAACATTGGATAATTTTGAGAATTTCAGTTATTTGAGAAATTATGACATTTTCAATTGCTTTACAATATTAATGGCTCGATTTATTATTTTGAATTGTTTCATAAATGTTTTCAACTTTATCGACCATTACAGTTTATTTAATGTTGCCAAAAATGAATTTAAGATATTTCTTCCACAAAAATATTATTTGAAAAGTTAGATCAGACGATGACGTGGTGAACCGGGTATTTAGAACTCGGGGCGCTACAGTTAGAGTGCATTTTCTTTTATGCTTCAGTTGAATAATTTATATGGAAAAGAGAAAAATCTGAAGACACTTGATTGGAGAGGAAAATGTGTTTGTCTTGCATCCATAATGAGGACACTGTTGACCTTGAGAATTTGGTAGAAGATGCAAATTAGTTGAGAAGTGGGTGGTAAAATTAAGAGTTACGGCTTTTTGCTTTGTTCAAAAGGACATTTTTGGAATTTTAGGTTCTATTCAGTAACACTGTAGCAATTGTAAATTGGTTTATTTATATTTTTGAGGTAAAATGTGTGATTGAAAAGTGGAGAGAGGAAATATGTGTGTATAAGAAGAACTTCAAATTCAAAAATAAGAATTCCCATATGAGAAGTGTAATCTATAAAAATACTGGATAATACTTTTTTGATTGTTCTCCAATATTACCTTAGGATCAGCAGTGCCTATCACGTAAAAGCTTTCGCTAATCGATATCTTTCCTGTTTTAAGCTTTGTCTTCTCGTCGTTTACTAGTCTTGACAAACAATGAGTGAGATATGGCTCATGGAGAGGAATCCCAGATGATAGCATTCGTGGGGCCATGAAACTATCATCCAAGCCTTTATGGTTCGAGGCAACTGCAACAAAAAACATTATGATTTGTGTTGATTTGTTCTGATTTCTTGAAGATGATAGTTTTGTTTTTTGTGTTTGCAAGTCTCATGAATGTTTAGAAACCATTGAGTTTCTTTGTAGTCTAATTTACAATTAATCAATTCCAAGATTACAATCCTTTGATTATTGAGTTGAAAAATGTTCTTCGTGGTTAAGTTAGGATAAAAAGTCTTTGATCAGCAGTATATCTATCAAAATATGACCGATATTATGTCCCATGGAGGGGATGGGGGTAATCAGGACCCGGATATAGGGGAACGTCGTTTTCCGCCTCCTTGCGAGTCAGGTATTTGTTCCTTAATTACATTTAATGGTTTTTATCTCACTTATAGAATATTAAAGAGTTTTATTGATTTCGTGTTAGTGCCACCGCCAAAGAGACGTGGCAAGTCTCGAATGCTCAATGCTGAGAAGCGATTCAGGGACAATGGTAGTGTTCCACTACCAATTGAGTTTGAATTGGATATAGAGAGGACGATTCGTCCCATTGGTCCGAATGAGCCAGAGTTCATCCGCTTCCTGGGAACCACGGTACGTCAATTCATAATTCCCAAGTACTCAGCATGGAGCAAGATCCCAGAACATCTAAAGGATCGTGTTTGCGTAGAGGTTGAGGTACGAGATTTTACATTGTTTTAAGGTTTCATCATATTTAATTTATATAAGTTTCATTAAACGTTGATTTCTTTTTTTTCTTTTTTTTTTTTCACAGCATTATTTCAATACCAAGGGCAATATTGCATAGGAAAAGTGTCATTGGGTTGATAAGGGTATTGACAGGAGTACTTCTGAGCGCTACAAAGAGTACAAAGGTAAGGCCCATAAATACTACAAAATACATGATCACACAAAACCCTTTGAAGACATTGACATGGTCGAGTGGGGTAACTGTGTGGACTTGTTCGAGAGTGCATCCTTCAAGGTGTACTTAATGATTTATATTTATATTTATTAATTTATTATTATTTTCATATTTAATTTTTTACTTTGTATTTTTTAGGCTGCGTTGCAAAGGAACGTAGACAATCGGGCCAAGCTCCCTTACCAAAGTTTGCAGGGGTCCAAGAGTATCGTACCAACACGCCACGCCAACGTAAGTGGCAAATTGATTGGATTTAGTTTTTGATCAAGTTATTTAGATTTCATTAGTATTTAATTGAAGTCCTATTTAAATCGATAATAATATGAATTAATTGCGCATTTCAGGTAAAAAATAGTTCATGCATCTAGTTTTATTTATCGTTATTTTTATTTACTAGTTATTGAATTTTTACTTTTTATTTATTTTTAGAGGGATCCTGTTACACAAAAATGGCCTTCCATTTTGGATACGTGGAAGTCTGTTCATACACGACAAACTGACCAAGGGGAAGTCTGGGTCAGCGAGCATGCCGAGCTCCAACACTGAAGTATTATGTAATCCCGGACTTTTTTTTTTAAGTTTGTTACAATTTTAAATTTTCACTCTCGCCTTCTCATTTCATTTTTTGAAAATTCAGTATGAAATGTTCCAGACAAAGGAGACGCAGACACAGCAGGCGAGCTTATCGGGGATACAATTCGACGAGCACAATGTCGTCTGGGAGGTGCTCGGAGGTAGGTGGGGCCACGTTCGTGGAGTTGGTCGGACGGTCTCCGGCTTCTCCAATTCGGCATCGTCGACAGTGACTTCACCCGCTACCGGAGAGTCAGCGCGTGTGGCGGAGCTCGAGCATGAGATGGCCGAGACAAAGTCCGAGCTTGCTCGAGTTAATGTTGTGTTAGCACAGATATTGGAAAAGATATCAGGGTCAGCCATGGTCACAGGATGTGGTGTTGGATCCTCGACTCAGGTGGATGGGGACGGGGACGACGATGACATCGAATATTATGAGAACGATGACGACGACGACTTAGATTCTTAGGGATTTTTGTTATGACTTTTTTGTATAAATGCAAATTTCGTTATTTAATAAGTGCTACTGTTTTTTTTAAAAAAATTATTAATCCGTTAATTAATATTTTGATATTTGTTAATATTAACAATATTTCAATACTAATTAATGAATGAAAAATATTATTTTTGGTTGTTACAATAAAAAATTATAATAGAATGATTAAAAATATTAATTTTTTAATTAATTTTAGAATTATACTAATTAATTATAATTAATATTAAAGAAATTGAATAATTAACGAAATATAGTGGTCGCATTAAAAAAATCATTTCATTCTTAATCGTTTGAGACGACAATGTAACAAACAGAGACGATATTTTTTGTCTCTATAGAGTATCAGAGACGACTAATGTCGTCTCTAATATTAGAGACGAATAATCTAATATTAGATATTAGAGACGACTTTCGTCGTCTCTAATATCTAATAGTAGAGACGACTATTGTCGTCTCTAATACTTAGTTATTAGAGACGAAATGTCGTCTCTAATATCTAATTTTAGAGATGACATTAATCGTCTCTAATATCTAATTTTAGAGACGACTATGTCGTCTCTAATTACCAACAACGACGGGTCTACAGAGACGAAAAATGGAGGCGACGTTGTCGTCTCCATTTCTCAACAGAGACGACTTTTACGGTTTCAGAGACGACTTTCGTCGTCTCTGTTGACCGATTTTCTTGATGTGTCAGTCTGTATCTCTCCATAAATCTCTGACAATCAACCCTTGGTTCTCTTTATAATCTCTATCCAAAATAAACTTAATGTAATCTCATTTTTCAATTTTTCAATCTTCTTCCCCAGATTGAAGAACACGATAGTTGCACTACCCGTCGCACCACCTCTTTTCCCGTCGCTTCTTCTCCTAAGCCATTCACTCAATTTCTTGGGCACGCTTCCTAAATTCGGTCAAGAATCCCCAAAATTCATCATGGTGAAAGATCCCTAAAACAATCCTGGGTCGGGTTTTGCATTCATGGAGGAATTTCGGGTTGAGGATGGTGAATTGGCCCTTCAAGAAGCCTAGATCAATGCCATTGTATCCGACCTCGAATATCTTGAAGATCGACTAGGGATTTTCCATGTAAGTTTAACTAATAATTATTTGTTTATGGATTTTTTTATGGAATTCAAATTTCATTTTTACTATTCTTACTAGCAGTCAAATTTAATCTAGCTATTTTTTTGGTTTTATTTTAGTGTCAGCTTATATTTGTAGTATTTGGTTGATGAAATCTAAGTAAAATATACTAATTCGGTATGGTTTAAAAACTTGGTTCAAAATTTTGAATTCCATAATGTGAAGCAATTGGATGTGGAATATCACGTGTTTTTATGACTGAATTTGATTTTATTCAGGAAATCGATTTTGGTCCCAAATCTTGATTTTTTCATTGTTACTTGTACAAAACAGATTTAATGTATTATAGAATTGGTGTAAGGATTTTAATCAATCGTGTGGGCTTATATGTGAATTATTGTGTATTGAATAAAAGACTATCAAATTTGGTTAAGCCCATTTAAAGTGTTCTAATAAGGATTTGATATATCGGGCTTTAATGCATCTAATTAATGTATGGGCTTTTATGTGTAGATACCAGACCATTACCTAATTCATGATGAGCCAAATTAGGTTAACTGACAATTCAGTAAATAAACACGGTTATGGTCCCTGAATCGTACGTACTGTTCATTCTTTTTGACATCCCATCATCAAAGAGAAAATAAGAACTGCGTATTGATTTGGAAGATCCAAACACCGCAATCGATCATCGTGAACCATATCTGATTAAGGTACGCTTCCGCTTCAATTATTTAATTCTTGATAATTTCAGCATGATGATTTTAGATCATAGATAAATAATTATCTGTGATAAAATTTCTAACAAGTGGTATCAGAGCTGACATCGTGTTGAATTATCAGATCAATTTCGAACGCATATATGTAAAAACCAATGCTTCTGATTTCGTGAAATTGAGAAATATACACACACTGCAAGATCGAAATTTCGGAAACCTGCATCAATTTTTTTTTTTTTTGGGATTCAGCCGATCGTTCTCTGTGTGTGAATGTATATATGCAAGAATCGTGGTTTAATAAAATGGATTTTCGTTTTTTTTTATTTTTGTATATTTCGAATTGAATTTGATTTTGGTTATTGAAAAATTTGGGATTTTTTGTGGATTGTGGTATTTGTGATTAAGATTGGTGTGTGGATCCGGTTGGGGATGGAACACCGCGAGCTGCGCGTTGCTAGCGGCGGATTTTAGCCATGTTGTAGGCGCTGAGCAACGACGGAGGACTTGGCTGCGCGCGGCGTTGCGCGCGGTGTGCTACAGCGTCGCACTCAGCGATGCTGTTTCTAGAATGCAGCCCCGGAGATGGCACTGCAGGCGGTGGACGGGGCCAGCAATGGCGCAGCGTTTTGAGGGTTTAAGAACGGCGGTGGGGTAGGGTTGTAAACCTAGCTGCTGTTGCGATTTTAGGGCAATGACTTATGTTGGAAATTTGAAGATTCTGAGGATTCATGTGCAATTTCAAATTTTTGGGTATATTGCATAGTCAAGTCCTCTAATCTTATTAAAGAATAAAGTTTAAACCCTAAAGGCTATGAAATTTATAATTAAGCCCCTAAAGTTATAAATTAATTAAGTTGGGCATGTTAAAGTTTTGGATTTTGTAATTCAGTCTATAAAGATTTATAATTCCCTATTTTGGCTCCCTAAAGTTTGAAAATTTTTATTTCAGTCCCTAAAGTTTGAAAATCTTCATTTTCAATCCTTACAGTTTAAAAATTTTCTTAATTCAGTCCCTCAAGTTTGGAAATTTTCAAAATTGGTCCCTAAAGTTTGAAATTTTCCAATCCAGCCCCTAATGTTTGAAAAATCTCTAATTTGGTCCCTTAAGGTTTGAGAATTTTCTAATTCGATCCTTAAAGTTTGAAAATTTTCTAATTTGGTCATTAATGTTTGAAAATTTTCATATTTAGTTTCTAAAGTTTGAAAATTTTCTAATTCAGTCCCCTAAGGTTTGAAAATTTTCTAATATAGCACCTAAAGTTTTGAAATTCTCTAATTTGGTCCATAAAGTTTGAAAATTTTCTAATTTAGTCCTTAAAGTTTTCAAATTCAATATTTTGGACCTCTAAAGTTTTATTTCTTTCAAATTGGGACCTAAAGTTTGGAATTTCTTTTAATTGGCCAATAAGGTTTTGGAAAAATTGTAATTTAAGTCCTTCAAGCTTAGAAATTTACATAATTGGCCACCTAAGGTTTAAGAATATTGCAATTGACTCTCTCAACTTAAGGATTGCTTTATTCTAAAGTTTTGAATTCTATAATTCAAATCCTAAAGTCAAATTAATATATGCAAATCAGTGATTTCGATTTCAAATTTTGGTACTACGGACTCTTTTGAGAGATATAATATTCGAAAGTAAGTTAGTTGAAGAAACATGTTGCCAAAGCAACCTCTCTTGTGGATATTAATTAACTTTGAATATTAGAAGGTATTTATGTGTGTTATTCATTGCGGATATTGATCGGCCCAAAGGAAGGTCAATATTTGGCTTGAATTTCACATGCACCTGTGGTGATAAACACGTGGCAATTATTTGGTTTAACGTGTGACCAATAAATCGGTCCAAAGAAAGGTTTATTGGTTAACATGTCTTATTTCCTGTGTTTGATCACTACACCAAGGGAAAATTAGGTGTTTGTGTGTTCTTTCATGTGGATATTGATCGGCCCAAAGGAAGGTCAATATTTGGCTCGAATTTCACATGAACTTGTGGTGATAAATATGTGACGATTATTTGGTTTTACGTGTGATCAATAAATCGGTCCAAAGAAAGGTTTGTTGGTTGACATGTCTTACTGTCAGTGTTTGATTACTACACCAAGAGTACCACTTACAAGTCAATATTTCTGTCCAAAGACTAAATATTGATGTTGTGCTAGGTATCTTGTGATGGGCCCTACTATTATTTGAAAGTATGATTTGCATAATAAGGTATTTATGTGAGCTATTTTGTTTAAGTGTTCTCTATTCGGTTTCAAATTCTGCCAGTAGTATATCTACAAGCTTAAATTTAATCCCTGTATTTATGGAACAAACTTCAAGGATCAAAACAAGAATATTAACTTTTCGTTCGCTGCATGGATCTAGACTGTGTACTAAGGATTGAGCAACTTGCTCCTCTTACGGATGAAAGTTCATCTAATCAAATGAGGAAATTTGAGAAGTGGGATTGCTTAAATTATGTGACTCTCATGATCATTAAGTGCGGCATTCCGGAAGCCTTTAGTGGCATAGTATCTGAGAAGGTAAATGATGCCAATGAATTCCTTGCCGAAATTAAGAAATGTTTTGCGAAAAACGATAAGACTGAAACAAGCACGTTTATGCAAAGCTTGATTTCAATAAAGTATAAAGGCAATGGGAAAATAAGGGAGTACATCATGTAGATGTCTCACACTGTTAACTGCTTCAAAACTTAAGGACTAAAACTCGACTTGTCTAATGACTTGCTCGTGCATTTGATATTGCTATCGCTTCCTGCACAATATAGTTAATTTAAGGTTAATTATAACTGTCAAAGTAGAAATGGACTCTCAATGAGCTCATTTCATAGTGTGCAAGCTTCTCGCACAATTCAATCAATTTAAGGTCAGTTGTAACTATCAAAGGGAGAAATAAACTCTAAATGAGCTCATTCTATTTTGTGTGCAAGAGGAGAAAAGTTGAAGCAGGAAAGAACTGAAAGTGTTCACTTGATAAACACCTCTAAAGATAAGGGAAAGTAAACAAATAAAGAAAATAAAGTTGTTAAGGGTTCAGAACAAAAGAAACCACATAAAGACATTAAGGATTGTTTCTTTTGCCATAACTCTGGACATTTGAATAAAAATCATACATAATACCAACTAAAACTGCTACTAAAACACTTTAAGAGCTTTTGACATGCATAATACCTAGTCCAAAGCATTTCTATATTTGGGGATGTCCAGCTAAGGCTAGGCCTTATAGGCCACATAAAGAAATTGGACTCCAAAATAGTAAGCATCTACTTTATTGGTTATTCTGAGTGATCGAGGGGCTATTAATTTTATGATCCCACACTTAAGTCAACTATTGAAACGGGAAATGCAACATTTTTTGAGGATGTTGAGTTTGGGGGAGAAATAAGGTTAGAGATATTGTCTTTAAGGAAGAAGTTGAGGAAGGATCGGTTTCGATTCCTACTATTGTTGCTTTTGACAATGTGCAAATTTTTTATGCATATCATTGATCAACAAGCATATCCGGAACCTCAATTAGACAATGTTGAAGAACCTCCCACCCAAAATAAGGTAAATGTCAGAAGTACAAACTCAACAACCTCAATAACTAAAGCCATTAAAGAGATCCATGAGAGAAAGGAAAAAAAAATGCTATTCCGGATAATTTAAACAGTATTTTTCCAAGAACATAAGGAAAATAATGGATGGTGGAAGATGGTCCAATCAATTTCCATCAGGCCATGCAGGGTTCTAACTCTCAAAAGTGGATTGATGCCATAAATAAAGAGTATAAGCAAGTGCAAGACAATAAAGTTTGAGATCTTGTCCCATTACCATAAGGTACGAAGCCCATTGGTCTTAAATGGATTTTTAAATCAAGAAGGATTCGAAAGGTAATGTGGAAAGATATAAGGGTTGTCTTGTATCTAAGGGCTTTACATAGAATGATGGCATTGATTATAAAAAGACTTTGCCTTCGGTTTCAATGAAAGACTCTTTCAGGAAAATTAGGTTGTTCCACATCTTGACCTCGAGTTACATCAAATGGATGTTAAGAAGACGTTTCTCAATGGAGACATTGATGAGACGGTTTGCAAATTAAAGAAATCCATTTATGTGCTCAAGCCCCTTCCCGTTAAGGGTAATACAAATTTCATCAAGTAATTATCTCATTTGGTCTTGGATTAATGTTGTTGATGGTTGTGTGTATTACAAGTTCAGTGGGAGTAAGTGTATTTTCCTGGTTTTATATATTGATTATTGCTTGCCACTAATGATATAGGCATGTCACATAAAATTATGAGATAAAAAATCTTGGTGACGTCTCTTTTGTATTAGGAATTCAGATACACCGGGATTGCTCTCGGGGTATTCTTGGATTGTCACGAAAGGGCTATATCGATAAAGTACTTAAGAGATTTGGCATGCAAGACAGTAAATCTGGGGACACCCCTATCGCTAAGGGAGACAATTTAGTCTCAACTAATGCCCGAAAAGTTATCTTGAAGTTAAAGAAATGCAGAGGATCCCATAGAGTTAAGCTATAGAAAATCTGATGTATGCTCAAATTTGTATGTGTTCGGATATTGCATACATTATTGGGATACTAATGAGATATTTAAGTAACCCTGTGATGGATCATTTGGAAAGCAGCCAAACATGGGTTATAAGGTATTTAAAGAGAACAAAAGGTTACATGCTCACATACAGAAAATCGGATCAGTTGGAGATCATATGGTATTATGATTCCGATTTTACTAGATGCCAAGAAAGTAAAAGATCCACATCAGGCAACATTTATCTGCTGGTTGGAGGAGCTATTTCCGGAATGAGTGCTTAGCAAACACTTTAGCTTCTTTCACCATGGCAGTAGAGTTTGTAGCATTTTTTGCGGGAATCTAATTATGGAATATAGCTGCAAAATTTTGTCATTGGGCTGCATATTCTGTACGGTATAGAAAGATCACTAAAGTTATATTGTGACAATAACTCAGCAGATTTATATTCCAGTAACAACAGGAGCTCAACTAAGTCAAAATACATTGACATAAGTTCCTGGTTGTGAAGGATACAATTCAAAGTGGACACGTGTCAATACGAGCACATTAGGACAAACTCCATAATTGCGAATCCGCTTACTAAGCTATTACCACCCAAGGTCTTTCATGAGCACATTGCTCATATGGGTGTTGTATTTCTTAAGGATATTTGGTTTCAGTGGGAGTTTATATTTTGGGTGTATTAGACACATTTACTGTCCTTTTGGATATAGTTTAAAGTTAAAGTTATTTACATCTGTAAGGTTTCAGGTTTATTATCTTTGAACTCGTTTGATGATGATCTCACTAAAGTTGGACCAGTTGGAAATAGGCATGTTGAAGATCACATTACATGTAATTTACATGCTACACATCCATACTTGATCCATGTCATTCAGTTATGTCGATATACGTGACCATTGATAGGTTTAGTTACGATTAATGTAGCGAAAGCCGCTTTGATCCTATGTTGATATAATTGATGGACCGGATTGTTTGGGGATGCATTCAGTAATGATAGCAAAATTCTGAGTACTAATAAGGTTATGATTGATACACAATTGTAAGGTAACACATATAGCCTAAGTGGGAGATTGTAAGGATTTTAATCAATCGTGTGGGCTTATATGTGAATTATTGTATATTGAATAAAAGGCTATCAAATTTGGTTAAGCCCATTTAAAGTGATCTAATAAGGATTTGATATGTTGGGCTTTAAGGCATCTAATTAATGTATGGGCTTTTATGTGTAGATACCAGGCCATTACCTAATTCATGATGGGCCGAATTAGTTTAACTGGCAATTCAGTATATAAACACGGTTATGGTCCCTGAATCGTACGTACTGTTCATTCTTTTTGACATCCCATCACCAGAGAGAAAATAAGAACTGCGTATTAATTTGGAAGATCCAAACACCGCAATCGATCATCGTGAACCATATCTGATGAAGGTACGCTTCCGCTTCAGTTATTTAATTCTTGATAATTTCAGCATGATGATTTTATATCATAGATAAATAATCATCTGTGATAAAATTTCTAACAATTGGTACTTTACAAAACATATAATTCTCAGTTGTTTCATAAATTAATGTATTACGTTGTTTTTTATTTGTTTAAAGACTATATAACGTGTATGAAACGAATTGTTATTGCAGGATTGAAACATTATATTCCCCCATGACCACGGTGTAACGATCCGAAAATTATGACGTCCTTTATTATCCATTATGATATAATAAAAGCGTTTTATAATTTATTTCATTAATTTGAAATGTAAAAAACGAAAAACAGGGTTTAACGAAACAAAAATGAAAATATCAAATAATGAAAGTTACAACAAAAACATGTTTTAATGCCCATCTTCCATGGACCCGTTTGATCATTTTCAACATCCTTTTAATATATGTGATGTATGTATGGACAAGTTTTCGAAACGATCTTCAAGAATATAAAAATATTTTTTACGTTTGATCAACGGATAGTCCTAAGTGAATTTTCAAAGTTAGCATCTTACCGAACGGTTAAAAACATATTTTTAAGTGGCCTACTTCGGCAAGTCATAACTTTCTCCTCAGTTGTCCATTTCTTGCATCGTAAAATGCACGAAAAAGTACACCTTGAGTACTTTGAAATGGTATCAAGAATTTGATATTTCGAATACATGTTTGAGTAATTCGAAAATAAACATATCAGGGATTAAGGCATGTTAATTTAATAACATGATCTCGGTTCCTTAAAATGAAATTCTACACTATCAAATATAGTAAAACCTTGAAAAAAATCCCAAGAACCAGGATTGACAGTGCTGAACCGACTTCATGTATTGATACATTGTTTTGATACTTGAAACATGAAGATGAACATGTATTGATGTGAACCTCCTTGGTAAATTGACTAAAAATTCCCACAACAATTTTGTATCAACCTAAGAAAGCTAAAAATGGTAATAAATGGATAATCTTGTCCCAAGTTTCACCCAACCAAAATTCTAAGGTAAAATGAACCCTAACCCAATGGAATGATTAAGACTAGTACCAAGATTTTGTGGATAAACAACAACAAATACACAAGACAAATTCTCAATATATAAATTGAAGAAAATTCCAAAGATAGTTAGAAGAAAGAAAGGATTTTACCTCTCTAAATGCTCTCCTAGGAGTGTTCTTAATGCCAAGACCAAGTTAGGGTTTGAAGCCATTTACAATATGTATTACAAAAGTGAAAGTAAAAAATTTGAAAAATTGCACAAAAAACCCCGCTATTTGAATCCGGGAACTTTCGGTCGATCGAACCGGTCGGTCGAAACCATTTCGGTCGGACAACTGGTCGACCGAAATGACACTTTCGATCGTAGACGCTCAGCCGAGCCCAACTAAGGCTACCTCTAAAATCTTTGCAGAGTTTCGGTTGACCGAAGTGACTTTCGGTCAACCGAAATTTCCTAGGCTTCCAAAGTTAAGCAATTGACCTCAATCTTCCTTTCTTCCACGTGGACTTGATTTAGGAGCTTGAAAATAAGTCCCGCCATCGACTCTTAGACCTCTTTGGCCTCGGATCTTGTCATAGACCCCACCGGTATTCTTATCGAGGGCTGACTTGTTTAACTTTAACTTGGTTGACCCCCTTGATTCTCATCATCCCCTCCCTCTTGAAAATGATTCGACCTCGAATCTTCACCTGCATCAAAAGGGGATAAGTCAGAAATATTAGAAGAAGTCGATACATTGTACTCACCTGGGATGTCAAGCTTGTAGGCATTGTCATTAATCTTCTCGATGATTTGAAAGGGACCATCACCACGTGGTTGCAATTTTGACTTTCTTTGATTCGGGAACCGCTCCTTCCTCAAATGTAACCATACCCAATCACCGGCCTTGAATGACACTCGCTTTCTACCTTTGTTGGCACTGGAGGCATACTGTTCATTCTTCTTCTCAATTTGGAGTTTGACCTTCTCATGGAGAGATTTGACTAACTCCGTCTTCATCTTCCCATCTAAACTACCTCTTTCATCAATAAGCAACTGAATCAAATCCAAAGGAGTTAATGGGTTATAACCATAAACAATCTCAAATGGAGAAAAAGAAGTAGTAGAATAAACACTTCGATTATACTCGAATTCAACAAAAGATAGACACTATTTCCAATTATTTAGATTGCCTTAAGGATAGTGCGAAGAAGTTGTGTTAATGTTCTATTAACCATTTCAGTTTGGCCATCGGTTTGAGGGTGACATGTAGTGAAAAATAAAAGTTTAGTCCCCAATTTTCCCCACAAAACCTTCCAAAAGTGGCTAAGAAATTTGACATCTCTATCCGACACAATGCTCCTAGGGATCCCCGTGGAGTCTCACTACTTCCTTAAAGAATATGTCGGCTATGTGGGTGACATCATCGGTTTTATGACAAGCAAGGAAGTGTGCCGTTTTACTAAATCGATCAACTACCACAAATATGAAATCGCTCCCCTTCTTAGACCTAGGTAGACCTAAAATAAAGTCCATAGAGATGTCAGTCCACGGTTTACTAGGAACAGGTAGGGGTGTTGATGTGATCCAGACCATGAATACAAGCCCGCGCAAAGACCCGTTGATGATCAAAGGAGGAACGATGACTTGATTACAAACGAGGAAGGCCAATGAAGCATTGGACAAGCCAGTACAAGAAACAATGGCCAAAACAATGTTCGTGCCATCAAAAGAAGCAAGTTCCATAATGGAACCGAGCTAAAACGACGAGTGGATCAACCTCATTCAAGCAGCAGAAGGAAATTGTGAAGTTTCAGATTTACGTTCGTAACCTATATTTCTTACGGCCGTAACGAGTACACTGTTGAAAACTGAAATTTTGAAAAGTTGGACTTATGGCCGTAACTCACATGTGTCGTCACGGCCGTAATGCAGCCTCGGGTTGAAAACAAGATTTTCAGAAAATATGACTTACGGCCGTAAATTAAGTCTCACGGCCGTAACTACTAAACGCGTAAATTTTGATATTTTATTTCTTTCCATATTTTTAGCAATTTCATTCCTTGTTTAATTAGGGCTTTTAAACCAGACTTTGACCCTATTTATAGGGATGTAATTTTCATTATTAGTTAGACCATTATTGATATTATTGTGAGGCAAATTGCTTTCAAACTTCTATTCTTCATTGAATACAATCCGAACTTGCGAGTTATTCTTGTTTGTTCAAATCTCGGTGAGAATTAATATTACTTGTGATCAAGAGGTCAATATATCCCTGTGATTGTATTGGTTGCTTGGTTCAATTAATTTTAATTGGATCCATAAATCGTGGTTTCTTGGTGTTCTTGGGTCTATTCAATATTTTGTGGGTTGCGTAGCTACAATTGCTACGTGGTTTGCATCATTTGGTATCAGAGCTTAGGCTCCAAAAATCAAGATTATATCTTTGTTTTGTTTTCTTAAGTTTTCTTAAATCTTGTTCTTCGTGTTCTTCCAGTTCTTGAGTCTTTAATCCAAAAACCGTCAGAAAAAAAATTTAAAAGTCGTTATTTCCTTCGTTTGGTATTCAAATAAAATCTCGTTTGTTTCCTTATTCTCGTAGTTGAACTTTCGAGAAAATAAAAACAAAAAACGAAAATTTCAACAGCGAAAAAAATTGTTATTTGATTTCGATAATTACCTTCTTGAATCAATCTTAGTTTCCATAAAAGTGTCAAGTCCTTTATAGAGTCAGATTCCATTCTCTCAAGGTCTTCTTCGAGTTTTCCAACAAGTTAAAAAAATTCTCACTTATACTCGGTTTGAGTCATTCGAGTTTAAACTTGTTTGAGTTCGTATTCGTTCTTTGAAGCAATTGGGGTGAAAGCCATAGAGTGGAAAAAGGCAGAGAGGTGAGATCAATAGAGGGTAAAAGCCAAAAAATTGAGTGATATACGAGCGAAATACACGTGAGGCATATATTACTTAGTATTAGGATGTCGGAAAATTCTACTACAGCAAAGAACGACGATCAAGTCAACATGGTGGAAGAGTTGGTACAACGCTTTGAGAAAATGCTTGGGGATATGTCGGGCAGGATTGAAAGGTTAGAGCGTCCTAGGGAAGCTCCAAATTTGCGAAGACAAGTGAGGCGTGGTCATAGGATAGAGACGGAGGAAGAAGATGAATTTGATGGGTATGATGATGGGGCACTTATGGATAGAGAGGTTAGGCATGAATGACAAGGTAGAGCGGTTGTTGGGGATCAACCGGATCGTGGCATGAGTAATATCAAAACCACAATTCCTTCCTTTAAGGGTCGGAGTGATCCGGAACAATATTTAGAGTGGGAGAAGAGGATTGAGTTGATATTCGATTGCTACAGCTAAACGGAGGAGAAAAAGGTTAAGGTTACGGTTCTTGAATTCAGTGATTATGCACTTACTTAGTGGAGTCAATTGGCAACTTCTAGGAGGTGAAATCATGAGAGACCTATTAGTACATGGGGTGAATTAAAGGCGGTCATGAGGAAGATATTTATACATAGTCATTACCATAGGGAACTTCATCAGAAACTACAAAGTCTTTACCAAGGTGCTAAGAGTGTCGAGGATTATCATAAGGAGATGGAGATGATGATGCTTAGAGCCAACGTGGAGGAGGAGAGAAGGCCACTATGGCCCGTTTCTTGAATGGGATGAATAAAGAAATAGCAAATGTGGTCGAATTGCAACACTATGTGGGGTTAGAAGATATGCTACATATGGCCATGAAAGTGGAGAAACAATTGAAGAGAAAAGGGACAGCTAAGTATCAGTTGGGTTCTTCGGGTTCTAATCTGTCTTGGCAGCCGAGGTGGGAAAACAATGGAGTTGGGGCTGTTTCGAAGGGGAAGATTGAGGTACCCAAGGGAAAGGAGGAGTCCGTTAACAAATTTCCACCCAAAGGGGAGTCTCAACCATCTAGGAGTAGAGATATCTAATGTTTAAAATGCTTGGGAAGAGGACATGTGGCTTCTCAATGCCCTAATAGACGTGTCATTACCATGCAAGGGGAAGGAGCTTGGGAAAGTGGCAGCGATGAGGAGGACTACAACGACATACCCGCTTTGGAGGAAGCTAGTGATAATGAGGAATTGTTATCCGGGGAGCATAGGCCGTTATTAGTAGCGAGGCAAGCCCTTAGTGCTCAAGTCAACGTGGATGACGTGGAGCAGTAGAGGGAGAACATATTTCATACACGGTGTCGCATCCAAGACAAGATATGTAGTATGATTATTGATGGTGGTAGTTGTACAAATGTTGCTAGCACCACACTAATTGAGAAATTAGGGTTACCATTTTTGAAGCATCTATCACCTTATAGACTTCAGTGGTTAAATTATAGTGGTGAAATTAAGGTGAATAGGAGGGTGTTAGTGAATTTTTCGATTGGTAGCTATATGGATGAAGTGATGTGTGATGTGGTTTCTATGCAAGCAGTGCACATTTTGTTGGGTAGACCTTGGCAATATGATAGGAAGGTGACACATGACGGGTATAAAAATAGATATAGTTTTACCAAAGATGGGAGAAATATTACACTTACACCATTAGCACCATCACAAGTTTATGCAGATCAAGTTAAATTGAAAAGTGATGAAGAACAAAAGGTGAGGAATCTTGAGAAAAAGAGAGTTGAGGCCACGACCTCAGAAAAAGGAGAGGAAAAGAGGGTTGGAGCCACGACTCCAGAAAAAGGAGAGGCGAGAGAAAAAAAAGAGTGTTGGGGTACATACCTTAGAAAAAGGAGAGGGAGCGAAGAGTGCCAGAAAAGAAAAACCAAGAGTGAGTTTCTATGCCAAAAGTAGTGAAATCAAGAAGGCTTTCGTGGAAAATCGACCAATGGTCCTTTTATTGTACAAGGAGTCATTCCTTGCCCTTGATGAAGCTAACATACCCCTCCCTAGTTTAGCTATTTCTCTCTTGCAGGAATTTGACGATGTATTTTCGGAGGATATACCTAGTGGGTTGCCACCCATTCGAAGTATTGAGCATCATATTAATTTTGTACCTGGAGCAGTCATTCCAAACTGTCCCGCTTATAGGAGTAATCGGGAGGAGACGAAGGAACTTCAAAGGCAAGTGGAGGAATTGATGAGCAAGGGGTACATAAGGGAGAGCATGAGTCCATGTGCCGTACTCGTGTTACTTGTACCAAAGAAGGACGGGACTTAGAGAATGTGTGTTGATTGTAGGGTCATCAACAACATAACGGTAAAATATCGTCATCCTATTTCTAGGTTAGATGATATGTTGGATGAATTGCATGGATCTAGCATATTTAGTAAAATTGATCTTAAGAGTGGTTATCATCAAATTCGAATGAAGGAGGGAGATTAGTGGAAAACTGCTTTTAAAACTAAATATGGCTTGTATGAATGATTAGTTATGCCGTTTGGACTTACTAATGCACCTAGCACATTTATGCGTTTAATGAACCATGTTTTACGTGCATTTATAGGTAAATTCGTTGTAGTTTACTTCGATGATATCTTGAAATATAGTAAAACTTTGAATGAATATGTAGAGCATGTTAGGTGTGTGCTTGTGGTTTTGAGGCAAGAGCAACTTTTTGTTAATTTTAAAAAGTGTAGTTTTTGCATGGAAAAAGTTGTGTTTCCTGGCTATGTGGTTAGTGCTAAGGGGATAGAAGAGAAAGTCAAAGCTATTAAAGAATGGACAACACCTAAAAGCATAACTGAGGTTAGAAGTTTTCATGGCTTGGCTAGTTTTTATAGGCGCTTTATTAAAGATTTTAGCACAATTTCCGCACCACTCACAGAAATTGTCAAAAAAAGTTAGGGTTTAAATGGGGTGTAGAACAGGAGCATGCATTTGAGACAATCAAAAATATGTTGTGTAAAGCACCGGTTTTATCACTTCCTAACTTTGACAATGCTTTTGAGATTGAATGCGATGCCTCAGGGCTAGGTATTGGAGTTGTTTTAATGCAGGATCGAAGGCCAGTAGCCTATTTTAGTGAAAAGCTAAAGGGGGCTGCTCATAATTACCCCACATATGACAAGGAGTTGTACTCACTTGTGCGCGCTTTGGAGACATGGCAACATTACTTGTGGCCACGGGAGTTCGTGATACACACTGATCATGAATCCTTGAAGCATTTGAGGGGTCAAGCTAAGCTGAGTAAGAGACATGCAAGGTGGGTAGAGTTCATCGAAACATTTCCCTATGGCATCCGGTACAAACAAGGTAAGGAAAATGTGGTGGCAGATGCATTGTCTCGAAGGTATGTCATTTTAACTTCTTTGAATGCTAAATTGCTTGGATTTGAATATATTAAGGACATGTATGCTAATGATCCGGACTTTTCTAGTATTTATGATTCATGTGGTAAGGGGGTTGTGGATAGATTCTTTAAACATGATGACTACTTATTTCGGGAAAATAATTTGTATGTCCCTAGGTGTTCAATGAGAGAGTTACTTGTGAGAGAGGTCCATAGTGGAGGTTTAATGGATCATTTTGGGGTTAAAAAGACCTGTGAAATCTGAAGTGAACATTTCTATTGGCCTAAGATGAAGATTGATGTGGCTCGGGTTTGTAGTAGATGCATTACTTGCAAGAAGGCAAAATGTAGGATTAAACCCCATGGATTATATATGTCTTTACCCGTCCCTACTGAACCTTCGTCCATAGTGAACATTGGGTCGATATCTCTATGGATTTTGTTTTGGGATTACCTAGGACTAAGAAGGGAAGATATTCGATTTTTGTGGTAGTAGATCGCTTTAGTAAAATGGCACATTTCATACCATGCCACAAAACTGACGATGCTACCAACGTAGCTGATATTTTCTTTAGGGAAGTCATGCGCCTACATGGGGTTCCTAAGAGTATAGTCTCGGATAGGGATGTTAAGTTCCTTAGTCATTTTTGGAGAGTCTTGTGGAACAAACTAGGAACAAAACTACTTTTCTCTACAACTTGTCACCCACAGACCGATGGACAAACCGAGGTAGTAAATAGGACCATGATTCAATTGTTACACACCATAATCAATAAAAATCTGAAAAAATTGGGAAGAGTGTTTACCATTTATTGAATTTGCATATAATAAGGCTATACATTCTACTACTTCTTGTTCACCATTTGAAATTGTTTATGGTTTTAATCCGCTAACACCATTGGATTTAATTCCTTTACCTGTGAATGAACGTAGTAGTTTGGATGGAAAGAAAAACGCTGAGATGGTTAAATCACTCCACGACAAGGTGAGGTTGGCAATTGAAAAGAAAAATGAACATTATGCATCGCAGGCTAACCAAGGAAGAAAATACGTCATCTTTGAACCCGATGATTGGGTTTGGGTACATTTAAGGAAGGAGCGGTTTCCGGAACAACGCAAATCAAAGTTACAACCGCGAGGAGATGGTCCATTCCAAGTGATTGAAAGGATTAATAACAATGCCTATAAACTCGATCTTCCTGGTGAGTATAATGTTTCGGCTACGTTTAATGTTTCTGATGTATCTCCATTTGATGCAGGTATAGATTCGAGGTCGAATCCTTTCGAGGAGGGAGGGGATGATGTGATCCAGACCACGAATACAAGCCCGCGAAAAGATCTGTTGATGATCAAAGGAGGACCGATGACTCGATTACAAACAAGGAAGGCCAACGAAGCATTGGACAAGCTAGTACAAGAAACAATGGCCAAAACAATGTTCGTGTCATCAAAAGAAGCAAGTTCCATGTTGGGACTGAGCCAAAACGATGAGTGGATCAACCTCATTCAAGCAGCCGAAGGAAATTGTGAAGTTTCAGATTTACGGCCATAACCTATATTTCTTACGGCCGTAAAGAGTCCACTGCTGAAAATTGAAATTTTGAAAAGTTTGACTAATGGCCGTAACTCACATGTGTCACGAATGTAATGCAGCCTCGGGTTGAAAACAAGATTTTCAGAAAATATGACTTACGGCCGTAAATTAAGTCTCACGGCCGTAACTACTAAACGGGTAAATTTTGATATTTTATTTCTTTCCATATTTTTAGCAATTTCATTCCTTGTTTAATTAGGGCTCTTAAACCAGACTTTGACCCTATTTATAGGGATGCAATTTTCATTATTAGTTAGACCATTATTGATATTATTGTGAGGCAAATTGCTTTCAAACTTCTATTCTTCATTGAATACAATTCGAACTTGCAAGTTATTCTTGTTTGTTCAAATCTCGGTGAGAATTAATATTGCTTGTGATCAAGAGGTCAATATATCCATGTGATTTTATTGGTTGCTTGGTTCAATTAATTTTAATTGGATCCATAAATCGTGGTTTCTTGGCGTTCTTGGGTCGATTCAATATTTTGTGGGTTGCGTAACTACAATTGCTACGTGGTTTGCATCAGGTGTATATAATCCATGTGGTGCTACCTTGGACTTGGCCTTCCTACAAGTTATGCACCTAGAACAAACTCTGCCAACGTCCCTCCTCATTTTAAGCCAAAATAAATGTTCTTGCAAGATTTCCAAGGTCCTCCTTACCCCTAAAGTGACCCATTAAACCTCCACCATGGGCCTCCCTCACCATCAACTCTCTCAAGGAACAATTTGATATACAAAGTTTACCTTCATGAAATAAAAACCCCTCATGCCTATAATATTTATCACATGCAACCATTTCACATGAAACAAATATACTTGCAAAATCCACATCATGCACATACAAGTCTTTAATACTCTCAAAACCCAACAACTTTGCACTCGAGGTAGTAATAAGAGCATGTCTACTAGAAAGGGCGTCGGCTACCACATTCTCCTTACTTTGTTTGTATTTGATGACATATGGAAATGTTTCCACGTACTCCACCCATTTGCCATGTCTCTTGCTCAACTTCCCTTGCCCCTTCTAATGCTTCAACGATTCATGTTCGGTGTGGATGGAGAACTCCCTAAGCCACAAGTAGTGGTGTCATGTCTCTAATGCTCTCACCAACGGATAGAGCTCCTTGTCATAGGTAGGGTAGTTCAAGTTGGCTCCATTAAGCTTCTCGCTAAAGTAGGCAACCGGCCTTTTTTCCTGCAACAAAACTGCTTCAATACCTGTGTCGGAAGCATTACATTCAATCTTAAAGGTTTTTTCAAAGTTAGGCAAAGATAAAACTGGGGCGGCGCACAATATTTCCTTTATTTCATTAAACGCATTTTCTTGTGTCTCCCCCAATTTAAAACCAACGGGCTTTTTGACAACCTCGGTAAGTGGTGAAGCTAGTGTGCTAAAATCCTTGACAAAACGACGGGAAAAACTAGCTAACCCATGAAAACTTCTTACCTCGGTAACACTTGTGGGAGTGGGCCATTCCTTAATGGCTTTGATCTTCTCCTCATCAACCTCTATCCCCTTAGTACTAACTACAAATCCAAGAAAGACAACACTCTCCATGCAAAAATTATACTTTCTGAGATTACCATACAACTTTTCTTCTTGTAAAACCAAAAGTACACTTCTCAAGTGTTCAATATGCTCATTCAAATTCTTGCTATAAATCAAAATATCATCGAAGTAAACTACCACAAATTTTCCAATGAATGCATGCAAAACATAATTCATTAATCTCATAAAAGTGTTCGGTGAATTAGTGAGCCCGAAGGGCATAACCAACCACTCATATAACCTATATTTAGTTTTAAAAGCGGTTTTCCATTCATCTCCTTCTCTCATCCTAATTTGGTGGTATCCACTCCTCAAATCAATTTTGCTAAATATCCAAGAACCATGCAATTCATCTAGCATATCATCTAACCTAGGAATGGGGGTGTCAATACTTTACCGTTATGTTGTTGATTGCTCGGAAATTGACGCACATTCTATAGGTTTCATCCTTCTTGGGCACTAGTAGCACAGGAATGGTACAAGGACTCATGCTCTCACGAACATATCATTTGCTCATCAACTCCTCGACTTGCTTTTGGAGTTCTTTGGTCTCTTTCGGGTTGCTTCGGTATGCCGATCTATTTGGGATGACAACTTCAGGAATGATATCGATCTGATACTCAATGCCCCTAATGGGTGGAAGTCCACTAGGCATCTCCTTCGGGAAGACATTTTCAAACTCCTGCAACAAAGAAGTAGCTAAAGTGAGGAGGGAAGTGTGAGATTCATCAAGTGTAAGGAGAGAATCTTTATACACCATCAAAAGGATGTGATGTTTTTCTTTTAACGCTCTCTCCACATCTCCCTTAATAGCATAAAAATTTATTTTTTTCTCCACATCTTTTGCTCTTTCTTTTCTCTTTCACCCCCTCATTTTTTTCACCACTTTTCTCCCCTTTTTTTCATTCTCTTTTTGTGCCCCACTCAACTCCATTTCTTCTTCTTTTTTTTCCTCTTCCTCCTCCATTTTGAGTTTCAATTGGTCTTTATAAACTCCTTCCGGACTCAAAGGTAGTAGTGTTACGGGCTTCCCATTCATTTGGAAGCTATACCTATTTTTCCTCCCATCATGTAATACTCCCCTATCATATTGCCATGACCTATCCAATAATATATGTGTAGCTTGCATGGGAACCACATCACAAAGTACTTGGTGCGTGTCATAATGTACCAAAATAATAAATAAATTCCTTGTTCACTATTACTAAGAATGTAGCAATGGAAGCAAGGGTCGATCCCACAAGGAACGGAAACTAACTTAGTGTCATGTCAATTAGAATCATAAAGGGGGGGTTTGTTTTGAGTTGTTCGTAAATGATTAAACTAATAAAATAAAGCAATTAAAATGGTTGGAATAAATATCAAATGTTGACGAGTCCAAGTTCTCAGGTTCAGTTGTATTCTATCACAATGTTATCACTTTCCAAGTAACGCGAGTTCAATTTCTTCTTTGATTTATCACCCGTAAATAGTTAATAAGCTCTAACTATTCCCATTCTCCCTTAGTTGCATTTAATTAGAATAAGTTCTCTAATCAAACATTAGCCATTGAATAACCTAAAACAAGCTCTTTAGATTGAAGACAACAACTATATAGTGGTTAAGAAGAATTAGGGTGAATTAGATTATCAATCACACAAGCTCGTGACAATTAACCTAAGTTGGAATTCTCTATGGAAATATTAAATTTCCACTTGCTACTATGATTTGAACAAAAAAGACGATTACGGATCCAATCATTCAAAATAGCAAATCTCAATACAACAAGTTAAATGATAAGGCCTTAATCAAATAAAGAATTGCATTGATTGAATTCGAAACGCATAAAAATCCAACAAATCAAAGTGAAGAATTTAGAACTACGTTACTAGTTTGGAAAAGCAATAAACAAATTGATATGAAATACAACTTCCCCTTCGAACTAGGTATGGAAGCTTAGCCGAGCATAGTCATGAAGAATTTCGGAATTTTTCTCTCTTGAATCACCCTCTCGAGTCGCTTAATTTCTCTTCTAATCCTTCAAGCGAGCTGCTCCTCTTTCAATAATTATTTCACACCTTTTTCTGTCCTAAAATTCCCTTTTTATAGCCTCAATTTCGTGCCCTAGCTTTGGGCTCAAGAAATCCCAAAATTATGGAAAGAATTAAAATATGGAAATTGTTGACTGGAGAGTTACGGCCGTAACATTTCATTTACGATCGTAACACGGTTTCTGCTTATTTTCCTTAAATTGAGGTTACGGCCGTGACATATCCATTCACGGCCGTAATTGTGTATCTGCATATTTTTTTTCTTTAGAAGGTTACGGCCGTGAATTCTGGTTTACGGTCGTAAATGTGTTTCTACTAATTTCTCTTAACACTGTTAACACTCTTACGGCCGTGAACTTGTAACCTTACGGCCGTAACTTTATTTGCACCTAAGTCCCCAAACTTCAGTTTTAAGTGCATTTTGGTCCTTTTTTCTTCTTTTCTCTTCTTTTACGATCCTATACAATATAAAACATAAAATGCATTAATAATACTTAGATAGAATCACATTATTGCTTATTCAAGGGTATAAGTGCATAAAATAAACGTAAATATAACACTTATTAAACCCCCCCCACACTTGAACCATTGTTCGTCCTCGAACAAAGATTTGCAAAGAAAAGAATAGGATTCAAACAATAGATTACAATTTAGAGACTTGAGGTTGCAATCCACTTTTCTTTAACAAAAATGTTCCATTTCATGATCGGATTGTGTTAGTGTGTGTTAGAGATGCAACACCCCTTTATTTCTCATCCCAATCATGGCTCGATATGGTTTATTTCCTTACACCTCTCGTGTTCACTCACCTCCCAACCATTTATGAGTGACTACAAGGGAAATAGTTTCGCCCAACTCTAGGAGAAATCAGTCGCGTAACCCAAGTTATTTATGATGTGAATTCAGTCAACACAGTATCCCCGACCACATTCATAGCACCAACCCTAGACCAAGCAATTCAAACCACTCATAAGCATATGTAATGGGTTTTAACACCCTCACAAGATATTTCTCTCTTCGCACAAAGTGTATAAGGGTTTGAATTCTCGCTCATCTCTCTGCATGGATAAGTCAGTACCACAGATTGCCAAACTGTCATAACCAGAGCCAATAATAACACAATTGCAAAGCGAATGTCTTTATTTGGTTGTAACGGGGCTTCAGGTCAGGTAGGGAAAAATGATATATTTAGGCTGAGTCGAGAAGGAACTTTGCAAGCTAAGTCAATTCCAAATAACATTACTTCCTTCTCCATTAATATGATCTTTATTGTTTCCCGCTACCCAACTCTATTCACACTTGAATCTCTTCTTTTATTTTCTCTTTTTTTTTTTTTCACAAGTTGAGTGTTTGACTTCCTCAACTAATAATTTCCTTGACTAAACTTCCTTTTCAAATTTTTATATATATATATATATATATATATATATATATATATATATATATTTTCGAGTATAGACTGCAACTTTTTCTCTATTGTTCAAATCATTTCGCAGTCACCAAGTGACACAAGATAGAATTTCAATCCCCTGAATTCAGTCCATTACACAACCATCACCCAACACAAGATAACTATTTCAACTTCTTAGACTTAGACCATAGCACAATCCTTAATCAACAAAAGCTTGCGAATCCCTTCTCTATGGGTTCAAAACAAAGATAATGCGAAAGAAATGGTATTCGTGGCTTGTAGCGTGGCAAAAAAATTAAAAGAAAGGGTAAGGCTCAAAGGGCTTCTATTGGTCCATGTAGCAAGGTAGGCTCTTTTAGCAAGTCAAATTTGGCTTAACCTATTGCCTTTGCTATAATTTGCACTTAAGTTAAGAAGCTACAACGGTATGCCACTAGTACATTAAGGGTCAAAGGCGTCGGTTGTAAAGCAGAATAGGCGTTGGTTGTACAGGAGACGCCTTTAATGACGACGCCAAAAGTGCCTACTTTAGGCGTCGGTTTGAAACCGACGCCTTAAGTTATTAAAAGGCGTCGGTTGTTACTTAACAACCGACGCCTTATCTCAACTAAAGGCGTCGGTTGTTATTTAAAACCGACGCCTTTAGTTGATAAAAGGCGTCGGTTGTTAAAGATACAACCGATGCCTTTTAATAACTTAAGGCGTCGGTTTTTATTTCACAACCGACGCCTTTTATTATTATTTTTTTTTTCATTTATTTATATTTCCCTCATATACCTATATAAACTAGAATCATGTGCACATCAAAAATTTATCTTCAACATATATAATCGAGGAATGCAGAACAAAACTTAATAAGATAAACAGAATTTCGAATTAATTAATCATGTTTTCACAATATTGTTAAAAAATTTGTACATGTTAAACATAAAATGGGCTAAGTTTACATACACTCTTCGACGAAGTATTTGGCCCATAAATTTCGAACCTCATCAATTTCCTCTGTTGAGTAAAACTCTTGAAATGCCTAAGAATAATTAATAAGAATTAATAATTATTATGTTAATTACACATAAATCGTAATTAAACAATTATCTTCAATAAATTATACCTCGTGTAGAGAAGTAAGTTGAGAATAGACTGTGACTATCTGGAACATGTTTCTCATAACATAATAGCCACACTCATCTCCTCCAGGTTGCTGAGGACACTGAAATTTGAATATTTAAAATTAAAACTATTATTAATAATCAAATGAAAGTGATATATATTAAACTAATATGAGAATTTGTAGCAATTTATAAAATTCTAGTTTTCATACCGAGATCTTTTTCCAATTTACATTGGATGTTGCCCTTTTGCCTCCTAACGACCAAAAAGCTCGAAATGCCCTAAAGTTTCAATAAATATGAATAAGTTATAAAATTAATAATAAAACTCAAAATTCTTACGTGAATTTTGTCAGAGTCTCCCCTATAAATTGAACGTATCCAACCTGTATAGAGACCTATTTATTGAAAATTATCCTAACTATCATAATCACAACACAAGCACATCAATTGAACCTCAAACTCACTACGATTATTCCATGAAATTAACCCAGGTATAACCCAACCATGCAGGACACACATCAAAGAATTACGAGCTCATAAGTATTAAAAACAGCTCTTAGGCTCAAAAGCTCACAAATTAGGGTTTTCATGTGTTTCTCCCATCCAATTATGAGTTATAGGTCATTACTTGATCTTCATTCCAAATCTAAATCCATTGGTCGAGGATAGTGGTTAAAAGTATTCAAACCATGACTACTATCAAAAGTATAATAATTTCTGTTGGAATTGGGACGCTCAGGGTTATATATGAAAGGATAATCTGTCTATTCTGGGTTGGGTTGACTAGGTTGTAGACATTTGACAATTTTTTCTTCTTCATTTTCAACCTATTCGTGCAGTTTTAGGACGAGACCATCTCTATGTGCTCGATTTATATCCAATTATGCAATGATTTTTCAAAAAATGAGCCAAAAGTGAGGCTGCTTCCTATCAAAGTATGGTTTAAGGCCTAAGTAGCATAGATAGGTAACAAAAGTAGAGAACGAGATTAAAATGGATGCTGACTCAACATGAATTTAACGTTTCGAATACAGAAGGAAGATAAAGACATTAAGCTTACAATCAATTCCCCCCCCCACACTTAGACAAAACAATGTCCTCATTGAAAAATAAAGCTAAACAGTAGAAGGGGGAAAAAGAAAAAGAAACTCCACGGGTCTAATGTGGCGGTTGATCATCCTGGGGTCCTCGCAATCGTTGAATCTCCTCCCGAAGGGCTCTCTGCTCTTCCAGAATGAGTTGTTGATCCTCTTGCATCATTCAGTTGAGTCTGGAAGGCTTGCATCATTTTCATCATCTGCAGCTCAAAAGGGTTGGAGCAATATAGAATCCTGTAAGAGAAATGAGTAAATTAGTGGAGTATGATTGTAACCTAAAGAAAATGTACTCGAGCAAGTAGTGCGTAATTGTCAAGGCTTAAATCCGAGAACAATGTTGGCATGAAAAGCATAACGTACACAAAAGTTTTTTTTATTTTTATTTTATATGTGTGTGTGAAAGAAATGACTAAATAAAATTAACCAAAAATGAAAATACAAAAATAAAGGGTTGAGGGGGTAAAGAAACTCCCTTCTCGGGTTGCCTCCCGATCAGCGCCTTTGTTTATTGTCGTTGGCTCGACCTAGTCCTTTCTCATTCAACCGGGATTAGGTGGATTCCCTAAGCTCAACTTTCTCTTCATATTCTTCATTAAGATCTGCAAAATAGGGGGAAATTTCTTATCAGCGACTGTTAGGGTGGTACAAAAGTTTTTACCTGGTTGTGATGGCCCTGGAAAATCGGTAATTATATCTACAGTGTCTCGTGGACCGTCCTTTCCACTAAATTTGGAATTTTCCTGTACTAGAGAATCATTCACATTAACAGAATAAACATGATCATCATCAAAAAATTTCGCAGAATCATGAATATTGAATTGAACAATTTCATTATCAAATTCCATGAAAACTGTGCCACTACTAACATCTATCTTAGTCTTAGATGTTTTCAAAAATGGTCTGCCTAGAAAAATAGGAGTGGAGCTGGGTGAATGATCATCATTCATATCTAACACATAAAAGTCCGCTGGAAACACCAATCCACCTACTTGTACTAGCACATCCTCAACTACCCCATCCGAATAGGCATTGGAACGGTCGGCTAGCTGAATGATAACACCAGTTTCAGTCATTTTGGAAAGTTTTAGTGCAGTGTAAGTGGATCTAGGCATTACATTTATGGATGCTCCTAAGTCTATCATTACATGATCTATTTTCTTATTACCTATTTGACAAGGTATGGTAAACATACCTAGGTCTTTGCACTTGGGAGGTAGTTTCCTCTGAAAGAGCGCCGACACATTCTCTCCCATTCTTACCTTTTCATTTCCCATCAGTTTTCATTTGTTGGTGCACAACTCCTTCAAAAACTTTGCATACCGGGGTACTTTCTTGATAGCATCCAATAGTGGGATGTTGATCTCCACCTTCCTGAATATCTCAAGTATATCCTTTTCCTTGCCCTCCTTAGTCACTTTTGCTAACCTGCTGGGAAAGGGAAGTGGAGTTAGTTTAACAATTGAGTTAAAGTTGGATTTTACCTGCGGGTTTTGCAAAGTTGTATCTTCGTTTTCATCTTCTTTCTCTTCTTCCCCTTTATTCTCGAAGATTTGTTTGCTTTGTCCTTCAACCTCTTTTCCACTCCTCAGGGTTATGGCACTCACGTTTTTGGGGTTCACCTCGAGTTGAGAAGGTAGCTTCCCTCTAGATTGTGCCTCAAGTCTGTTGATGGCAGTAGCCATTTGGCTCATCTGATTCTCCAAATTCTGAATACTGGATTTGGTATCCTGTTGAAATTGAATTTTGTTAGAAACCAAATTTTTAACCATGTCTTCTAGAGAGATACCTGAGTTCTGGGGCCTTTGTTGATACTGTCCCTGTGAATGGAAATTTCCTTCTTGTTGGAAATGCCCTTGAGATTTGTTGGAGGGGAAACCCGGGGGCTTTTTATTCTCATAGCTTAGATTGGGGTGATCCCTCCAGCCAGGGTTATAGGTATTGGAGTACGGGTTGTATTGCTGTTTTTGAAATGGAAACCCTTCTGCAGCCTTTACCTGTTCGCCATTCTCCTCTTGCAACACCGGACATGTATCCGTTGGATGCCCAAAGTTTGAACAGATTCCACGTGCTTTAACCTGCTTCGAGTTCCCCACAGCAAGCTGCTTAACGAGATTGATTAGTTCATATAATTGACCTTCGATATTGGAACTACTTACCTCGTTCACACGGCGGACTTGCGAATCCCTACTTGAGTTGAATTGCTGAGTGTTCTCTGCCATGTTGGAGATTAAAGCTCGCGCTTGTTCCGGCGTCTTGTCCATGACCACTCCTCCACTCGTGGCATCTATCATGTTTCTATCCATCGGTGCTAACCCTTCGTAGAAATACTGCACCAGGAGTTGCTCACTGATCTGATGGTGGGGGCAGCTCGAAATGAGTTTCTTGAAACGCTCCAAGTACTCATACAATGTCTCACCATTGCTTTGGCGAACCCCGCAAATCTCCTTCCTGATTGTCCCTGCCCTAGATGCAGGGAAGTACTTCTCTAGAAACAACCTCTTCATATCATTCCATGTGGTGACTGATCCAGATGGTAGACAGTACAACCAGTCTGTAGCGGCATCCTTCAATGAGAATGGGAAAGCTCTCATTTTTATTTGTTCCTCGGTAATGCCCGTGGGTCTCATACTGTCGCAAACTACATGAAACTCCTTTAGATGTCTATATGGATCTTCACCGACATGTCCCCGAAAAGTAGGTAGAAGGTGGATCAACCCGGATTTTAGCTCAAAGGTTCTTCCTTCTTATACCGTTAGAAACGTAATGCACAATGGATGTTAAGCCACATCAGGAGTAGCAAGTTGTTTAAGAGTTCTGTTGTTAGCTGCCATTTGTCGTGCTGCTCTCCTTTGTTGTCGAAAAGTCTTCTCAATTTTTGTGTCAAGATCAAAAAGTTCACAATTAGTTGATCGAGTTTTAAGCATATAAGATAAGGAGCACAAAAAACATTATTTTTTTACTTTTCTCTTTTTTTTTTTTTTTTTGAAAAATTATATAAATAAAGTGAAAATAAAATAAAAATAAAATAAATGCAGAAAAATAAAATTCTGATTGATTAAACACTAAATTGGTTAACCGTTCCTCGGAAACGGCGCCAAAAATTTGGTGCGTGTCGTAATGCACCAAAATAATAAATAAATTCCTTGTTCACTATTACTAAGAATGTAGCAATGGAAGTAAGGGTCGATCCCACAAGGAACGGAAACTAACTTAGTGTCATGTCAATTAGAATCGTAAAGGGAGGGTTTTGTTTTGAGTTGTTCGTAAATGATTTAACTAATAAAATAAAGCAATTAAAATGGTTGGAATAAATATCAAATGTTGACGAGTCCTAGTTCTCAGGTTCAGTTGTATTCTATTACAATGTTATCACTTTCCAAGTAACGCGAGTTCAATTTCTTCTTTGATTTATCACCCGTAAATAGTTAATAAGCTCTAACTATTCCTATTCTCCCTTAGTTGCATTTAATTAGAATAAGCTCTCTAATCAAACAATAGTCATTGAATAACCTAAAACAAGCTCTTTAGATTTAAGACAACAACTATATAGTGGTTAAGAAGAATTATGGTGAATTAGATTATCAATCACACAAGCTCGTGACAATTAATCTAAGTTGGAATTCTCTATGGAAATATTAAATTTCCACTTGCTACTATGATTTGAACAAAAAAGACGATTACGGATCCAATCATTCAAAATAGCAAATCTCAATACAACAAGTTAAATGATAAGGCCTTAATCAAATAAAGAATTGCATTGATTGAATTTAAAACGCATAAAAATCCAACAAATCAAAGTGAAGAATTTAGAACTACGTTACTAGTTTGGAAAAGTAATAAACAAATTGATATGAAATACAACTTCCCCTTTTCGAACTAGGTATGGAAGCTTAGCCGAGCATAGTCATGAAGAATTTCGGAATTTTTCTCTCTTGAATCACCCTCTCGAGTCGCTTAATTTCTCTTCCAATCCTTCAAGCGAGCCGCTCCTCTTTCAATAATTATTTCACATCTTTTTCTGTCCTAAAATTCCCCTTTTATAGCCTCAATTTCGTGCCCTAGCTTTGGCTCAAGAAATCCCAAAATTATGGAAAGAATTAAAATATAGAAATTGTTGACTGGAGAGTTACGGCCGTAACATTTCATTTACCGCCGTAACACGGTTTCTACTTATTTTCCTTAAATTGAGGTTACGGCCGTGACATATCCATTCACAGCCGTAATTGTGTCTCTGCATATTTTTTTCTTTAGAAGGTTACGGCCGTGAATTCTGATTTACAGTCGTAAATGTGTTTCTGCTGATTTCTCTTAACACTATTAACACTCTTACGGCCGTGAACGTGTAATCTTACGGCCGTAACTTTATTTGCACCTAAGTCCCCAAACTTCAGTTTTGAGTGCATTTTGGTCTTTTTTTCTTCTTTTATCTTCTTTTATGATCCTATACAATATAAAACATAAAATGCATTAATAATACTTAGATAGAATCACATTATTGCTTATTCAAGGGTATAAGTGTATAAAATAAACGTAAATATAACACTTATCAGTACTTGATCTTCATATGTCCCAATGTTGAAAGTAAGAAGTACTTGCATGCTTACCTTCAACTCACCATAATCACTCAACCATTGTAACTTATAAGGACTAGAATGTGGCATTAAGGGTAATCCCAACCTCTCTACCATACTAGTGCTAGCTACATTGGTGCAACTTCTCCCATCAATTATGAGACTACAAGTTTTGTCCCTCACAAGACACCTAGTGTGGAAAATATTTTCTCTGGTTAGCCGTCTCATCTACCTTGGTTTGGGTGTTGAGAGATCTAATGGTGACCAAGGACTTGGGTGGACTAACAACTCTCTCCACCTCTTCTTCCTCACCATCACTATTATCCCCAACTTGCACTCTCTCTTCATCCTCTTCATCTTCCGAGTACCATTGACCATTCTTTATAAACATCACCCTATTGTTAGGGTACTCTAGAGAATAATGCCCCCGTCCCATACATTTGAAGCATTCAATATCCCGACTCCTAGAAGTGGTAGGAACAACCTTGGGCTTATCCATGACGAAGCCAACTTCCTTCCCCTTGAAGGTTTCAATGTTGGATTTAAGTGGCATTTTATCCACCTTATCACTCCCCTACTTAAACTTTCAAGTGGAACTAGGACCCCCCAAAAAAATTTCTTGTCCCTTTCTTTTAAATCGCTCCTTCTTTTTCAATTGAGCCACTACTTTGATAGCCATGTGCACCAACTCCTCCATCTCCACATAATGGTATAACTCCACCACATTGGCTATCTCCCTATTCAACTCACTCATAAACCGAGCCATGGTGGCCTCTCTATCCTCCTCCATATTAGCCCTCATCAAGGTCTTCTCCAACTTCTTGTAATAATCTTCAACCCCCTTAGATCCTTGAGTAAGAATTTGTAATCTTTGATAGAGCCCCCTATAGTAGTGACTAGGTACAAACCTTCTCCTCATAAGACTCTTCAATTCATCCCAAGTATCCACACTACCCTCTAGATTCCTTCTCCTAGTGAGTAATAAATTATCCCACCAAGTTAAGGCATAGTCGGCAAACTCCACTACTGCTAACTTAACCTTTTTATCCTCGGAGTATCTATGGCATTCAAAAATAAATTCCATTTTCCTTTCCCATTCTAGGTAGGCATCCGGATCACTCTTCCCATGGAAAGAAGGAATTTTCATCTTTATGCTCCCAAGATTACCGTCCACTCCGTCTCTACCTCTATGGTTTCTCCCATGACCTCGACCAACTCCCCTCACATTCCTACCTCCTCTATTCCTACCCATGTTCCAATTTTGGTCACTACCCCCTTCACTCTCCAATTCATCATCATCCTCATACTCATCTCTACCCCTTCTCCTATCACCCCTCCTAACATTATCATCCATTGGGGGTGAAACTTCCCTCCTAGTATCCAGCCTCGCTAATTTCCCCTCCAATCTTCCTCCCATATCCGCCATGGTAACCGTGAGAGCTTGTATCATATCCCGTAACTCTTGAGTTTGTGCATTGGAATCTTGTCCACTTGAAGTATGTGTATTAGCCATGGAGTGTAAGTGTGCAAGTGTCCTCACTAAATATTTTTGCTCGTGTTTCACTCAATTAGGCTTTTTCCCTCTAATGAGCTCACCACTCTTGCCTTTTACCACTCCCCACTTTCTTACCCAAACTCTCCAAGGAACGTAATTCAACTAAATTGAGAATTCAATTCTTGTGTAGTACAAATTCCACAAACAACAAGGAAGCAAAGGAAGGATTGATACAATAGAAAGTAATATTTATTTGCTTGCGATTATACAAAAAAGTAAGGAATTGAACTTGATCAACAAGGTTTTCAAGGAAATAGTCACAATAAGCTTGATATAAGACACAAGGAATTCAACTAGGAATGTGTTTGGTAAATGAGATTCAATATGGAAACACTCTTTGAGACATTTTGTCAAACACTTATGATGCAAACTTAAATAGTTTATAATTTTCAAGTGTTTGTTCAAATGTAACCCCCAACAACTTTTCAAATTGATAATAACAACAATTCCCAATATATAGAAATCGAGAAATATTCATGGACTTCGAATTTTCCTCAATTGTTTTGGAATTTTCGTTTTTTTTTTTTTTTTTGGATATGGAGAATAACAAGAACAACAAGAATTTAAACATAGGATTACCAATTTTTAGAGTCAAGCTCTGATACCAAATGATGTGAACCCCCTTGGTATATTGACCAAATATTCCCGCATAAATTTTTTATCAACCCAAGAAAGCTAAAAATTGTAATAAATGGATAATCTTGTCCCAAGTTTAACCCAACCAAAATTCTAAGGTAAAATGAACCCTAGCCCAACGGAATGATTAAGACAAATACCAAGATTTTGTGGACTAAACAACAACAAATGCACAAGACAAATTCTCAATATATAAGTTGAAGAAAATTCCAAAGATAGTTACAAGTAAAGAAAGGATGTTACCTCTCTAAAGTCTCTCCAAGGAGTGTTCTTAATGCCAAGACCAAGTTAGGGTTTGAAGCCGTTTACAATATGTATTACAAAAGTGAAAGTAAAAAGTTTGAAAAATTGCACTAAAAGTCCCGCTATTTGAATCCGGGAACTTTCGGTCAACCGAACAGATTTTGGTCGAAAACCTGGTCGACCAAAATGGCACTTTCGGTAGTATGATGCTCAGCCGAGCCCGATTGAGGCTACCTCTAAAATCTCTGCAGAGTTTTGGTCGAACGAAGTGACTTTCGATCGACCGAAATTTCCTGGGCTTTCAAAATTAAGCAATTGACCTCAATTTTGCTCTCTTCCACTTGGACTTGATTTCGGAGCTTGAAAATGAGTCTTGACATCGACTCTTGAACCTCTTTGGCCTTGGATCTTGTCATAGGCCCCACCGATATTTTTATCGAGGGTTGACTTGTTTGACTTTGACTTGGTTGACCCCCTTGATTTTCATCATGCATCGATACATGTTCATGAATTATCGATAATCTTGTAAACGGAATGTATAGAACTTCTTTTAGGCACTCTTGTAACGAGGTGAGTGGGATATGTTTATTATGTTATATATACGTTTGAGAATATTTACGTGAGTTAGTGATTTCGTTGAGTATTACATATATTAATTCAAATTTATTAGTATATCATCACTAAAATTATCTTCACACTAACATCTATTCACTTGTTTAACATATAAGAGTTGATCAAAGTTATCATCCCTGACATTATCTTGGTGTTAACATTGATCCGCTAGTTTAACCTAAAGGATGACTAACAAAGTTTATCATCGCTAAACCAATATTATTTGGATATCTTAAATAACCATTGTCCTTGTTTACATGATCTTAAATTTATTAATTTGTATTAAAAATGATATTATGAGGTTAATAGTTATTGACATGTCATCTACTTGTAAAAGATTAACATTATGTATCGATACATTAAAATTCTAAGAAGTTTTTGTTGTCTCATGTATCGATACATATATATTTAAAGTTATTTCGTCACGAGTTAAAACTTTAATCAATATTATTTGAATAAACATTTGTTCATGTTACTGTAATTTGGACATATAGACATTGTGAGCAACACTTGTACTTGATTATGTGATCTTAAATATTACTTCGTAACATGTTTAAATTTATTTTATTTAATTGCATTAAAATGGTTTTCATGCTTTTTAGTATACATGGCATCGAAAGAATTTTCTTACATGATATTATAGTCATACTCTATCCCACTTGTTAATATGCCTATAGCGCTTGTCTAGATATTCGTGCTACGGAGTCCAATAACTAGATCACAGAGTGGTTACACTTGTTATCGGGGATTTGTTTCCCTACTTGTTATCGAATATTAAATTCTAAGCTTGTTATCTGGGATTACATTCCCCGCTTGTTATATTATGTCCTCTCGAGATAATAATTTATTTGTAGTATAGTCCAATTTATTTGTAATATAGTCCTCATTAAAAGTCAGGTTCTTGAAAATACATGCATTTGCACTAGTCTTGGATATATTGTTTGACTTGACTTGAATATGTGCAAAACATGTACTTACATTGATCTTGAATATATGCGTTTGACTTGACTTGAATAAATGAGGTTAACTTGTCTATGTCCAATAACACATGTGCACCATATTCTGCTCATTTGACACACACATGCTCACCCCCATGATATTTAACATTTCAGGTAGTCATAGAGAATTAAAGAGGTTGGCTTGAATATTTAGATGGCGAGACAGATAGTGCTACGTTAGGAAAGGCCAACCTAGAGATTTTGGGTGCCCTGTACAACAATTTGAAATTATGACTAATGAAAAAAAATTGTGCCCAATATTCAATTTTTTATTTAAATGTCCAATAATTTAAAAAAAAATATTCTGCTCCTATAACGTTGAGGTCTTGTGCGGTCGCACCTCTCGCATACCCTCATGACTGCCTTTGACATTAGGTGACGACTTGTGAGTTGTGAACACATCAAATATAATTTATGGTGTTTGAACTGCCAAACTTGGTATTTTATTGTTAATACTACTTATCTAAAATATTTTAAAGTCAAGATCTTTTATATTAACTAAAATGCTTTAAATATTAATACCATTACTTGTGTTAAATAAATGTGCTTTGTTATAAGTGAAGTGAATTTTGAAAATCCAGTAATGTGATGTAGTTTACATCACTAGTTTAAGAAAATAAAAACAAAATTAATTTCACAATTATTTTTGTATGTCACAAGTTGGTATCAGAGTTAAAAATATCGTGAAAAATTCACTTGCATCACAACTGTTTTCACATGAGCATTATCATGGACACATCACGGACGACATGATATCAAATTTGAAGGCGAATCTAAAGACATTTGAAAAAGATATGTTTAGGTGTACTTATTTTGGCAGATTTGTAATGAAGATTACGATACTTGCAACAAATATTATATTAACTGTAATATTCATATCATATGTGTAATAAACATTACAATACGTATAATGAAAATTACACTTCCATTAATCAAATATATTCCCTTCATAATTAGTGACACGACAAATAGCATGTATATATCTTACAATATGAGGATGTAATTTTAACAAAGATTATAAAACTAGTAATAATGAATGTTTCATATAATAAGTATATATTACAATGGATTATACCAATAGGAATGTATGTTACTTACAAGTTTCATTACATGAATTTTCCGTGTAGTTTTTCATTGTCGATCATTACAATTCGTGTAATGTTAAGTCAATTGAAATTTACAAATGTCTTAAGTTATATGATGTGTGATGTGCTCGGTATGAGTTACGTGTTATCAGAAGGGATATGGTGCCCCCATATCAATGCCCACCCGCCACTTTGCGAGTGGGCATTCGTTGTTAGGCGGGACCCATCGGGGCCCCGCCTGACAACCCCCTAATAGGGGGCTACCACATGCCCCCAGTGGGCACCATAAGGCGCCCATTGGGGGCATTATATCCTTTCTATACGTGTTATTACCACATTCGTAATGTTTAGTAATCACTTTAAGTCCAAGACTTAATTTATTATTACGACATTACCATAGATGTTATAGCCAATAAAATACTATGATAATACCGACACTATAATTTTAGATTATGATTTATACCTTCAGTATTATATAATAACTTTTGATTAATTATAAATTTTTGTTATAAACAAGAGAGAAGAATAGATATACCAACAAACTTGTGTATTTTATTATGACCCAGGGCCTCATATATATAGGGGAGAATAGGGATATACAAAGTAATAATGTCTAAGGTTATAGGGGTACAATTATCATTCATCAATACAAAATAATATTTACAACATTCCCCTTGAATGACATATTACAAAATACGTGTCTCGCTAAAACCTTGTTTGATAAAAACTCAATGGGACAAAAATATCAAACAAAGGAAAAAAAAAGTACAGTTATTCTTAGAGTATTAAGATAAATAATGCCTCATTAAAATCTCGACGGAAAACCCAATTGGACAAAACCTTGGTTACGGAAAAAAGAGTACAACTACTCTCCCTAGCGTTGATCACTGTAAATCATCGAGTTGATGCATCCCAATCTTGTAAACTGATTTCTTGAATATGGATATTGGCAGTGCTTTTGTGAATAAATCAGCTACATTGTCACTTGAGTGAATTTATTGAAAATTCTGGAGTATTTTGATGCTGCCTCGTTAAAACCTTATCTGAAAAATCCTATGGGACAAAACTTGAACGAAGGAAAAAGAGTAAAACTCCTCCCATTGATCCAATCTATATTGAATCATCCATATTTTGATCTCTTCAGGACTCTCGTATAGGTTAGTATATCAATAGACATTGATAACAGCTACCTTATTAAAAACCTTGCTAGAAAAATCCTATAGGACAAAACCCCGGCTAAGAAAAAATGAGTGTAGCGCATATTAACTCCCCCTCGTGGGAACTTCAAAATTATATTGATATTGCATATAATTATAATTATTTCAAATGTCAATCGGTGCAATATCGAATATGTTCACCAGCATATATAAATGACATATGTCTCATAGTATTTTTGTTCTTTGAATATAAATTCAATTCTTCCTTTGAACTTGAAGAATTATATCATATTTTCAATTGTTTGAACATACTGGATCGAGCCATGTTCTATAATTAATATTCATCAATGCATTTAATGGAGTTCTCAAACCTGAAAGTGACTTATTCACTTCAATGAACAATTTATTCACTTCAGGTGAATAATTAACCACGAATTTGCGTCCATGAACATCAGCTTCCACGATTTTCAAATATTAATCACAATAATGATATATCTCAATTTCAACACTTGGTCATATATAGTCATTTGTACCATTCTTCATATAATCTAATTTTATATTATCAATCACATTCCATTGCAAATTGAATCTATTCAAGACATATTATATATTCAGATCATCAAATATATACTTTGATTAAACATGTTTCTTAAAAATTTGAACTATATATTTCAGATACATTTTATCCTTCAAGGATTATACTATATACGTCAGGCATCGTATATGTTTCACGTTGCAATTTTCAACTGCTACCACCAAATAAAAGTCATGAAACTTTAGATATGTAACGATTCCTATATTTTAAATAGATATTCTCTAATCATTTCACCACAATTCCAAAGTATTGAGGTATTGATTACTCTTTTTAATCTCACTCATTGGTACTTCAAAGAATACTTTCAATGTACCAAGTTGATGATCATACATTTTGATCCCACTTATTAGTACATCAAAAAGCACAAGCTAGTAATTAGATTCAATCATCTTTCAATATTTACATTGCTCATAATCATATATTTATTGGCACTATTAAGCATTGTCAAGCAAATAAAATATTACATGTACTGCATATCGTTTCACATGCAGTGTCAGTTATTTGAAACATTCATTACGCAACAAGTCATGTATTACGACTATACCTATATATTTTTTATTGGCTCTGTACTTTTAATTATTTGGACTTCAAGTCCCAAAATTTTAGGTTTTTTAATAAGTTAAATTTAGCCTGGATGCATAATATGGCCAACTGTTTTTATGTCAGTTTTCTTCGACATATTTTCTTTTATTATCCTCGCTATCATTCATATTATGATGCTACCAGCTTCGCAACATAACTAAAGAGATCTCAATTTTTCAATATTTCAAGTACTTGAACCTCTTCTGAAAATTTACAATTAGTTATGTAAATATATACTTTCTCACTAGTATATGTCTCCTCAATTAGACCATAATAATCATTTACTCTATTTTTATTTATTTCAGGATCTTTATTCGAATCAGATATCGCTACGCTTCATGCGTGCCATACATCAACATGAAATAGAGCATTTGTAGCTAGTATATGAGATTTTATTAATCTCTTACAAATATTGTTTGTAATTATGTTATCTTTGAAATTTTTGTTCGTATTATCAATCGCGATGATATAGATAACATAATATGATGCATTTGTATGATTTTAAGCTACTAATTCTCCCCCTAATGCTAAGTAATTTGTCCAATCAAATTGACAATCATTTTTTCAGCGTTATAAAATATTGCCCATTTGGGATATGTTTAAACCATGCATTTATTCTCAGTAATCTTTAATTTACATTTCAATGCATTGTGGTGGATCAATTGTACTATTAAAAAATTAGATGGAAAAATTAGGCTCTAATCATAAGTTAATTATAACAGGGAGAACTATGATGTTGACATGATGCGTAATAGAATTCCCTATACAAAAAGGGAAGTGATTTTTCTCAATTAACTTAATTGGTGGCATTTAATAAGCAATAATGTTAAACCATTTATCAACATTCCAACTAACACTTGCTGAGATTTATGTCCACTAACATTAACAAGATACAATCTTGACTATATAATCTGAAAATTATGCTCATAATTTAAAATTTTAGCATAAATTTAGCAAACTTCAAGTTGCAATCACCATGTACGTATATATATCAAATCTATTAGATACATATAATATTTAGATGATCAACGTGGATGATGATGGTCCCCATTTATCACCCTAATTAAATTTCAAAAATATAGGAAAGTTAATCCCTATTTTAGCTAGTGATGATTAATGAAAAAGATTTCATGAAAGAAAACAAATCATATAAGATTGAATTGAAGAATCTTTTGATTCTTCATTGAGTATACATTTTAGTTTCACATCATTATTAATCCAATGATGATCCAACTAGTCATGCCAAATAATAAAATCAAATTGAACTTTAGGTTCAATATGAGATATAATTTAATCAATTCAAGTAGTCAAACTAATCAATATCCTTATGACATTAGTTACATGTTTTCCTTCTTGGATAAATATGAACTCAAATGATATATTCTTCAAAACATGTGCTACTTCGAAAGCACATTTTTATTGTCCAATCAAAATCAATATGTTAATATTCGTCTGGAATATTGAAATTGTAGTATCATACTTTTCAAGATTAGTTGATATTATTTTGTAATTGTTATGCTTCTTTGGGAGCAACAACATATTACAAGTTGAATATTCAATGTGAAATAAAATTTTGATTCTTCAAGAATAAAAATGAAATATTCTTCTATAATGTTTCATTAAATAACTCAAATGGGATATTTCTAATGCTTCAATATTCTGCAGTAATATCGATTTAGATCAATAACTCATTGAAGTACCAATGAGTGATGATTAAATTATACATTTATATCATTCAAGTAGTCAAACTAATCAATGTTCTTATGACATTAGTTACATGTTTTCCCTCTTGGATAAATATGAACTCAAATGATATATTCTTCGAAACATGTGCTACTTCGAAAGCACATTTTTATTGTCCAATCAAAATCAATATGTTAATATTCGTCTGGAATATTGAAATTGTAGTATCATACTTTTCAAGATTAGTTGATATTATTTTGTAATTGTTATGCTTCTTTGGGAGCAACAACATATTACAAGTTGAATATTCAATGTGAAATAAAATTTTGATTCTTCAAGAGTAAAAATGAAATATTCTTCTGTAATATTTCATTAAATAACTCAAATGGGATATTTCTAATGCTTCAATATTCTGCAGCAATATCGATTTAGATCAATATTATTCTGGAATATTGATTTAGATTGTTTCTTTTCTAGAATAGTGATACAATATTCTTCTAGAATATTGTACTATATTATTGAATGTAAAGCATATATTCAAACAAATTTTTTTTGTAAGTTGGTATAATCAAAATGATATGATAAGATCGAATAATTATACCACTTTCTATGAAAATTCAAAGTTAATAGAATACTAACATTTACTTTGAGCAGAAAAGAAACTATGTTATTCGTGAACAAGTAACATAATAAATTGAAATGTTTATCATAAAATAAAGTTGTTATTTTTCAAGAGAAAAAACAAAATATTTTTCAGAATATCAAATTAATAACATATCTCATAATATTAGGCTCTTCGAGAGCAAATTATATTACGTTATAATATTTAATATGAGATCAAATTATGATTCTTCAGGAATCATCACAAAAATATATTATTCTACATCATAATAATCTTCTAGATTATTAATAAATTCAAAAATTTGAATTTCTTTGAGAATAATAATACAATATTTATCACATGAGCAATAAAATAATATTCTTCTAGAATATTGAAACATAGCAATAACGTAATATTCTTCTAGAATATTGATTCGAAATTTATTTAATTAAAACAATAATTAATATCTATTGTGCTAGTTAGGAGCAAAAAAAAGAATTATTCTTCTGGAATAATTATATTTCTAAAATTACGATTCTTCAAGAATAATAAGTCAATATTCTTCTGGAATATTGACAAATTATGCTCTCTAGGAGTAAATAATATTCTTCTAGAATATTAACATTAACGATCTACCTTTCGAACTAACAATATTTGTACTCTACATGAGTGACAATAAGATATTCTTCTGGAATATTTATCTAACGTGGATTATGTTTATTCAAGAACACCAACATCATATTAGTTTAAAATATACATTAAATTATACTTCTTCAAGAGCATTGAGTCAATATTCTTTTGAAATATTGAAATTGTAATATATTGCTCTTCACGAGCAACTACTATTTTTCTAGAATATCAACATTTAGAATATCAATAATGTTGTCCTACTTCGTGAGCAAGAGCGTGATACGTTATCAATTCAAAATTTATGAATGAACGTCTACAAATATTTACTCAGCTTAAAGAATATTAATTACCATGTAAACATGATATAAATTCATATATAAAAATTAATTACCAAACATACATTCAGAAAAAGAATCTCCATAAATAGAAGTTAACACTAAATCTTTTACCAATATGCAAAAGATACTAACATGCACGTGAATTCCATATATAAAAATTAGAAGTGTAACTAATATGTGGTAGAATCAAAAGGTATAAATCTAAATAATTTATATAGGAATTCAAAATAATGTAGTGATTGCCAGCAATATGATTGAAAGAGTAAAAGCAAACTTAATGGTACATGCAAACATAATTAATATAGGCAAAAATAGACAATGACAAATTTTAAGTACCTTTTAGAATGAAAAGTAATGTATTGAGAGACAAGATATGTCTTCTTCCGGTAAAGAATTTATTTCGATTCTTTAAAAATAATAAATCAATATTCTTCTGAAATATTGAAAATTATAATTTACCCTCTTCATGAGAAAATAATATTCTTCTTGAATATTAATTATAATGTTGTTCTACTTCAGGAGCAACAACAAATTATTTATAATAGACAATTATATGGTTAATATTGTTCTGGAATATTAATTATCCGTTGTGCTACTCCAGGAGCAATAACATAATGAATTATCAATTCAAATCAATAATAACAATGATACATATAATTAATAAATCTATAATTAATATTCTTCTAGAATATGAATATATGGGTGCCTATATTGCCACCAAAAAACTTATTTTCTACATCACATTTTAAATATTTTCTTTATTCATAAAAATAATCATAAATAAAATTACGTAAATAGCTTTTTAGTTTTTCCTGACCAATTTTTATTTATACCACAATCTATCAAATAAACTTATTTTCTTCTCTTTTCTTCTCTATAGTTTTGATTTGTAAATCATCTTGTTCTTCTTTTTATTTTTGCTTTTCCATACCAACTTATTTAGAATAGATACCGTTACAATAATTCCATACGATTTCTCAAATAATGTCTCGCGGCCATTAATAACGACTAAAGTTCAGGTAAGTGAACGATTTTTACAGTAATGGAATTCAATTTATAATCAGATTCCATATGTTAGGGTTATAATTGTAAATTATTAGTGGTGTGTGTATAAAAAAAGGGTAATTATATCGACACCACAAATTTTGTTAATCACACCACATTTTTCATATTTACTAAATTGGTCACAAATAAATTGACTTAAATAACCCTCCTATAAAATAACCCTCCAATTTTATTAAAAAGAGAATTTTATAATTATACTACATTCCTTTTGCAAAAATAACAAATAAAATGAAAATAAAATTAGTACACCACAATCATCTTCTTCCATCTTCATCTCTCTACCCAAAAGGATGGTTATGGTACAACACAATCATCTTCCATCTTCATCTCTCTAAACGTGAAGGTCTGCAAAAATTTCCACATATTTTCCCAAGAAACAAATTATCTTATATATTTATTATTCTTTTTTTTATATAGAATTTATTATTCTTATTAACAATAATACACGATTGTCAGCATATGCAAATCCATATTTATGATTAGATAGAGATTTGATTTTTGGAGACTTTATTACCATTTGCACGGGTAAATGTTATCTTCTTTGTAATAGATAGAGATTTTGTATATATAAAGACACCACAAATCTAATTAAAAAATCCTAAATTAAATTTTGCAGCAACTCTAAATATTATCTGGAGTGTAAATAAATCCGTGCTTGTATATTTTTGTTAGATCTGCAAGAAGAAAATCATAAAAGAAGATTAGATCTTATGTTTTTGGGTGTCGTATCTTGATATTCATCAAATCTTATGTTTTGATCGTATTTCTTAGTTTTTCTAGCTAATTTTCATGTTTTCAGAATTATTTTATTGTTTTAATTGTTAAACTAAAAAGGATTGGTGGTGTATATTGTGTACCATGTTTTATTTTCATTTTATTTAAAAAATGTTATATTTGTAAAAAGAATGGGGTGTACTTATAAAATTTATGTTTTAATTAGTGGTATCAATATAATGTGGTGTGGTTAACAAAATTAGTGGTGTCAATATAATTACCCTAAAAAAAGTGTTTTAAGTGTGGTGTATTTATCATGTGGTGTAATAAATAAAAAATGTAGTGGTAATATATTTACCATTAATATATACTGTTGTGCTACTTCAGGAGTAACAATACAATAAATCAATGACATTAATAAATTTGTAATGGACAAATTTATAATTAATATTCTTCTGGAATATTAATATAGTATTGTGTTACTTCATGAGCAACAATGTAATATAATAATATATAAATATGCCCACAAAATCTTTTACATCATCCTGACTAGAATCTGAACCACTGAGACTATATAAAGGTTCAATGATACTAACAAACTATTTCCTCCAATAATGAGAAACTATTTTCAATCTAAACCATCAAGGTGCTTCTAACTAATATTTTGATATGTGAGATTTTGAGAAATTTTTCTAACTCATTTTTCATAGAGTCTCGTGTTGAAAACGTGTTATAAACAAGAGGAAAAAAAAAGGAGAAGAATAGAGACACCAATAAACTTGTGTATTTTATTATGAACCAGAGCATATATATAAGGGAGAATAGGAATATACAAAGTAATAATGTGTAGGGTTACAGAGATACAATTGTCATTCACCAATACAAAATAATATTTACAATACTTTTATAGTTATTAATTTATTTTAAATGTAATAACATCCCTAAAATTAAGGTTAACAATACTAATTAAATTAATTATTAATTACATTTCTATCTCCAAATCCCTAAATTTAAGGTTCCTATAATTAATGAAATTAATCAAAAATTTCTTTCTCTCTCTCTCTCTTGAAACCAAGTATATTCTAAAAATGGTGAATGAAATCGTGTGATATTACAATTAGTATAAATATTACTCATTTTTCAATTATGACCCATTAAAATCAAGTAGTTACGTAAATTTCCTATTATTTTAGTGGATTCTTAATTAATTAATTAATTATTTATTTATTTATGAATCAGCCAAGTAATTAAAAAATAAATAAATAAAAAATCTCATTTTACTCCTCTCCTACTCATACCATAAACTTCCAAACATTCAAGGTTGCAGTTCAACCTTATAAACTTTCAAACATGTAGCCCCCAGGGCATAGTTCAGTTGGAAAATGCTGAAGTGATGTAATGCTTGTCCTGCTGACAATCACAGGGTGGGAGTTCGAATTTTGGAAAATGCTTCGAATTTTTTCTTCTTGTGGTGGAAACCAATTAGCGAATTTCAGACTCTGGCTAACTGAGGTACAGTCCACGATTTACCTTCTCCAATAGGCTCTAGGGGCGAGATAGTGGGGACCGTCAAGATTGCTGTCCAGTCTTATAAAACTTTCAAAAATGGTACAAAAACAATCATAGATCGAATATTGGAAGTGAAAAAGAACAAATTAGATAAAGCAAAAAAAAATTTGGTAACACTATATCAATTATAAATTAATTGATTTATTTATGTTTTTGAGATAAAATTGAGTTATTTATAAATTGTAATGATTGCGTTAAAAACAAATTCTTAGTGGTTAGAACATGTTGTCCATAGACTTTAAGAATGTACTGTACATATGGAAGAACACGTCACAAGACGGACGCGTAAACCAAAAATTAAATAGCATATAATTGCTAAGAAATTAAGCTTGTGTTCAGAAAAAAACAGGGCAAAAAAAAAACCTTGGTTCCTATGTCTGGAAAATCTACTGCGGTGCTGACATGGTTTCTATTGTATTATGTGTTAGTGGGCCCCATAATTTGACATTAGTACATGACTTCGGATTTGAGAACTTGCAATAAACAACTTTTCGACTAATTTCGGTTATGTCCTTACCGTTGAGCACAAAGGATATGTGTTACGAAAAGTAACTTGCATAAAAAAATGTTATGGGTCGTATTACAGCCTCGAGTTTTTCATACAAATGCAGAAACCAAAAAAAAAATACGTGACAATGAAAAAATCAAGATCGGCACATCGTGCGTGTGAGATTTTTCCCAAAATTGTTCCCACGCACGTTGATCTCTCGCTGTTTGCTGACTTGTACTTAGTGCATCATCAGTGTGAAGATCATTGGGCTCAACTAGAACATATTTGGGGCTCAGTATTGAGACAAACCCTGGATCCCGTGTGCCTATCAAACACAAATAATTGTGCACGGCCATGCACACCACAACTATCGATGTTTGCACGCTGAATTGGTACTCAGGCATCCTTTGAAGTATTAAAAATCTTTTTTCAACACATCGAAGCTCCTTTCAATTATATGCCTGCATGAAGAGTGCATGTGATTAAAATATTCCTAAGGATTGTTTGGTTGGCGAGCTTGAGGGGTACATTCCCTATGGAACTCCTACATGTGGTATCATGCATTGTGACCCGTGTAAGGGCAATGATAACCCTTCTTGTTTGGGAATCCAGAATCCACGAGATAGTACTTGTTTCCAGAAGGCCATAGGAAATTACTGTTTGGGTCTCCAATGCCTCATTCAACATATGGCTGCCATCTGTGGAATCTTCCCATCCAGTACCAACAAACGTGAAACACATATTGAAATTGGCAATAGCTAACACGTTTTGCGTAAGATCACATTTCATGTTACAGTATCTCTCTTGATCGCCCTCTGGTGGAACGACTGGTATGTGGGTGTCGTCCATTGCCCCGATACAATCTTATTGCGCGGCACACGCGATGTGTTAATTGTGTACATAGTGATATTGTACATAATATGACCTCAAAAAAAAATCATAGTGACAGATAATTATTATTCTTATTTCATCTTTTTAGTTAGGAAACTACAAATAGAGTTGTTCATGCAATTGTTTGCTTATGGTTTTGTGCCTGAGAAAATGAGCAGAACAACAAAAATACCTGGAAGGCTGCGTGTCGCAGGTTTGTCTGTGAATGTCCCCCCTCACCATTCAAGTAGTTCGCATGTGGCCGTATAATATCAAATGACAAGTGTTTCAGCTTCCCAAGCACATAGTGGAAGTGTTCATGTATCATGGCGGTCGAGTGCCCAAATAAAATGTGAGCCAACCTCATTCTAACAGAGTGTCCCAGTATGAAAAGACTAAAAGCTTGTCTCTCTTTTGATGAGATGTACCTCAAACTCACGAAGTTATACCTCTGTTTCAGGAGACCAAGCAAACTCAAGAAAGCTTGGGGTCTCATTCTACACAATTGGAGACAGTCATCCCCTCTTGGTTGGTTCAAAATGCGCTCAACTTGTAGCGCCCCGAGTTCCATATACCCGATTCACTACGTCATTTTCTGTCTAAATTTTTCGAATAATATTTTTTGCGGAAGAAATAATTGAAATTCATTTTTGGCAACATTAAATAAACTGTAATGGCCGCTAAAATTGAAAACATTTATGAAACCATTTGAAATAGTAAATCGAACCATTAATATTGTAAAGAAATTGCCAATATCATAATTTCTCAAATAAATGAACTTCTCTAAATTATTCGATTGTTTGGAAAATACGGAAATCATTAACGTCAAACTTTCAACCGTTCAACGATTATTGCCACCATCATTCATCGCTCGCCACCGTCTCCGAAATCTGCAAAACTGTTAAAAAGTAGGGTGAGTATTTCATGGGGGAAATACTCAGTAGACTCATCGCAAATTAATTTAATTTATAAGATGATTAAACACATAAATCCCGACTCTTTATAAAACGGGCATTGATAGAGCTTCTTTATAAAACGGCTCTTGATAAAACTCATATAGTGCATTACAGCACGGGACATATTTTGCAAATCATAGGCTCTTTGAAAATAGCTCTTTGAAAACAGCTCTTTGAAAACCATATACTTATAAAAACATTTTAATTATGCCAAGCATAATTTCTTTTGAAAGCATAACATAAGATATGATTGAAATCCTCATAAACATAAGAATTTTACCGAACTTAGGTGGCAAGAATTCTTATGTAGTAAAATCATAATAACAGTAAGTTTTCATCATAACATAGGATAAGATCGAAATCCTCATAAACATAAGAATTTTACCGAACTTAGGTGGCAAGAATTCTTAGGTAGTAAAATCATAATAACAGTAAGATCATAATAACAGTAAGATCATAATAACAGTAAGTATACCAAAACATAATTCATGAAATTCATAGGGATCATTTCCATCATAACATAAGATAGGATCGAAATCCTCATAAACATATGCGACAGGAATTTTACCGAACTTAGGTGGTAAATCCTCATAAACATATGGAAATACAGGAATTTTACCGAACTTAGGTGGTAAATCCTCATAAACTTATGGAGACACAAGAATTTTACCGAACTTAGGTGGTAAGAATTCTTATGTGCATAGCAATGATCCAAAACATATAAAACATTATCGTAAAAACATAGGGTATACTTACTTTTCATAAAAACATAAGGTATATTTACCTTTCATAAAACATACTTAATTTTCTTGAAAATTGACTTTCACAAGTCACATGACATTTATATGAAATCATAATTTAAATCAATTAATAAGTGCGAGTCTACCTCAAATCCGACGAGTGCAAAGTTGAGCGGGAATGACTTCAATTTCTTTAAATTCTCCGTACGCTTCGTCTTAACCAATAAGTCATTTTTGTCTATCGAATATATAGTTCAAAATGATAAATTATAATTTGAGGACTAAAATTGATGTTTTGAAAGTTGAGGGACTAAAATGAATACTTTTGAAAGTTCAGGGACTAAAATAGATATTTTGAAATTTGAGGGATTAAAATGAATACTTTGAAAGTTGAGTCGGAAACTCAAAACAATAGGGTTGAAATAATATATTTTAAAACAATAGGGGCTGATTAAAACTCATTTAAAACTTTGGGGCTGAAATGGATAACTTAAAAAGTTGGGGACTGATTTGAAAACCTTTTAAAACTTGGGGGACCAAGCTGCAAATTTTGAAAATTAATATATCAGATCTTTCCCCTCTCTCTCTTACCATTCTCTCACTCACGACCTAACCCTCTCTCACTCGCGATCGGAAAGACGGAAGAAGGTCACTGTCCGACGGAGTTGCCAGCGAATACTCCGGCGCAGGTGCGGCGAACTGCGGGAGGGGTGGTAGACTAAGTTTTTATGCGGTTTAGGTGCGAGATATAGCTAAACCGAGGCTTGGAGTTCGCGATTGGGTTTTGAGATTCCGGCGAAGGGAGCAGCGCTTGAGGTAAGTAACTGGTTTACGTTAAATCCTGGGTTTTTGGTTTGGATTTTGAGTGTTTGATTTATGATAGTGGGCAGAGTTTGGTGGTTGGACTGCGGTGTGGTGGTTGGGTGATTTCTTGAATTGAGGGCAGTGGACTGGTGATATTCATGATGCCGTCGAGGTTTGGTTGTGGCTGCGAAGGGTTGTAAGCGGTGAATTGATTTGATTGTGGTGATTGCTTCCGGTGGAGGTTCTGGTATTGGGGGGGGAAATTCTTGGTTGTGATGATGATTGGTGATGATGAAATGTGGTGATCCAGTGACAGTGTGAATTGTGATGAAGGAGGGCTGAAGCAGATAGTGGAATTTGGCAGCTTGGTGGCCGTGACTGTGGAGCTGAAATGGTTGCAGATTGGGATTTGAGTTGGGTTGGCTGCAGTGAAGTAATATGATTCAGGTTGTTATGGTGATTGCAAAAATTGGGGATTGAAGTATTGTTGCTTGACATTAGAGCTGCTGGTGGTGGAGGAGGACTGATGATGCTTGGTTGTCTAGCTGCAGAAAAGGAACTGCAGTGTTTGGTGGTGAAAGTGATTTGCAGTGCTGGGGTTGAACTGGAGCTGGGTGGATGCTGAACTGAAATTGTACTGAATTGGTGGTTTTAATTGATGATAATAATAGTGTTTTGTGGAGGTGGGAAACATCATAATTTAAGGAATAATTTAGTGGAATCATTGAGTGGATTTTGATGATGAAATTGGGTCCAAATGGGTTGGGAATACTTTGTGTGATTGAAGAAGTTGCTGTATTATTGAAGTTGAACGTGGAGGTGGGGGAAAATTTGGTTTAGATAAATAGGATTAATTTAACTAAAAAAAATCTGACTAACTTCGATTTGAAAATATATTTAAAATTGATATATTTTGGACTGAAAAATAATTTTGAAAATAATACTTTGAATAAATAATTAAAATAACATAATTTTAGAAATTTGGATTTTAATTTAAAATCGAACAAATTCGATATTTCTTGACTTGGCTAGACGAATCCGTCGCGGCGTTAATCTTCAAAATAATAGGTGAAATAGTAGCGACACAATTTTCTAAATATTAAAATAATTATTAATTACGTAAAAATTCTGAGTCGCTACACAACTATGTACTATCCTGTCAACCCCGGTGCATTTGTTCGGCCATCCAATCTATTGTTGGCATAAATGTATTTGACAATGTGTCATGTCACACTACAGAAGTCAATCCACGTGGCCTCCTCCTCTTGTAATCCATGAATTTCGCGTAAGATTTTAGCTTCACTCATCGACCCCATGACAATTTCAAGATGGTGCAATTTTTTTATTGGAAAGAATAGAGATGCCGAAAATAACTCTTTCTTTTGTTTGATATTCGACTGCATTTGAAACGATTATTGCTTCTACTTATAGCCAAACACTGGGTAATGCAGGCGTTGATTACAATTATTCGGCTCAAGAAAACGTGCAATTGGAGTGGTCCAACATCTATTTGTACAACTTTTTCCTCCTAACAGAGCAAATGGAGACAATCATCATGAATCTAACCATGGATTTGTTTGTACTACCCTATAAATGCTCCAACCAAATTCTGTATGACATTGAATGTGGGAAATGCAAGGTACAATTTCTTTGGTACCACATGCTGCGTATCCCTAATAAAGTTTATAGAAAGCATTTTTTTCCTCAGCTGGATGAAGCTTTATGGCATGGAAAAATAAACGTGAAACAAATAGTCAAGAGCTTAATATTACAAAAGGATGGAACGATCACCGTTGAAGTTACAGTCGGAACACACAATTCGAAAAGTCAATGTGTCATGCACGGGAAGAGCGAGTGTATTAGTCGACAAGGAATTGCACCGCATGAACTATGAAGGTTCATCATAATACACATTTTAGACAAACTGAATAAGAACTTGATGAGTCTCTAATTTAATTATGTTCCTTGATCAGTATAAATGATGTATTTATACTAATTGAAAATTAGTATGGCTTCTAGCATAGTAATAAAACTCGTGATTTGCTACTTTTGAAAAGCAAAAATGTCAAATGGTAATCTACCCATTGTTATCAAATCACCCAGCAATCGACAATATCATGCACAAAAAGATGGATAAGAGGGCCCGACATAATATGAAAAATAGGAGAGAACTGCTGTTCTAGATGAATGAGTTCCTCTTCACCCATGACCAGCTATCTATTATTATGCATCCCAGTTAAGCTACATGAAATTCAAAGAAGTCCTACACGATCACTACAAAGAACACAACATATTGTTCGATCTCATTGAAATAACTCACACCCACAGAGGACACAAGTACACGAGCCAACGCAAGCATACGTGCTTATATCCTAAAAAAATTAAAATGGAGCTCTCAGATACTTAGCCTAACCTATAGTCACACCAATTGACGGGAACCCAAATGATTAGTCACTTGTATCCAAACTTCTCCATGTACTCCAAGTCTCTAACCATTCCACCTTCTCCTCCAATGTACCCCGTCCCAGAAAGAGGTTCCGTTATTGTGGGTTATACTCCAATAATACGGATCCATACATTGCGAGCTTATTGTTGACACTATGAATTTCTCAGAGGTACGACCAACAGTCGTCCATTGATAGGAGCGATAACTCATTCATTTCCTTCGCCTTACTCACCTCCGCAAGAGATTCAAGTAGATGTGATCTAACCATAGGCCTTTTCCCCTACGGTCTGATTCACTTCTGTCAACTAATTTACGCTTAATGCTTCTAATGCTTCGACTGCGAGGGATATGCCACCAACTGTGAAATCAATTATAGACACGTATGACCCCGTTCCATCACCTGCATCTAGCCCGACGTTCAGGTCCATCCTCCGAGTTAATTCTGGTAAACCCTGCACTCCGCAAATATTGGAAGGATAGACGACATGCTCTCCAGTTGAAGTGACATTCTAAAAGAATGTCTCTGTAATGAATAATCTTTATTTATTTTTTCTTGAGGGATTTCAGCTCGGGATTAACCTTCACAATGCAAAAAATTGGAATTATCCAAGATTTCTATAGACATCAAAACAATAGACTAACACTCATCACATCCAGTTAAGGTGATGAAATCTCAGATGAAATAATATAAACAGGAAAAGAATGCTACTTAGTTCAATATGGAATGTCATTAGCTAATTTTTAGCACCTGATAATTATCTGATTTAGCATAACAAATCATAAGCACAATTAAACAGCTAATGCAAGTGCACTTGTGAAGGTCCAAAAACTCTGTTTCCTGCTTCTAATCACAAGACTTACATAACTACAAGGCAGGGATACGAGTGATCATTCATGTATTTGTCACTCTCCCCAGACTTCCAATTCATTTGAAGTTTCTACAATTTTCCATATTTTCCACAGTAAATATGATTATATCCGGTTGCCATTGGCCTTTCACTGTCATTGTACTCCAATTTTGCCTCATTTACAGAATATTATTGGATCGCTACAATTGGTTATAGAATCCCATTTTTCTACATTTGGTAATAGAATCCCATTATGTAGCAAGTTCTATGTGGTACTGGTTTATTCCTACCCGTGCTAGTTCAATTCCTTCATTACCTCATCTTTCAATCACCATTGACTCTCGAGTTTTTTTTTTAATTTTTTATTGACGCAAGAATGGATACATAGATTGGAAGTAGGACAATGAAAAAACCATCATGTGTATATATATAAATCTAAAATATGTAATATACAAAAAATGTAATCAATCGTTCATTCAGAATGTGAAAAGAAAAAAAAATGTACACAAAAGAGCGTTATTTCCAGTTGCGCAGGACAATCCAAAACATAGTGCTTTTCCTGATATGCTCGACAACCAAACCTGCAATTATCTTGTTTTCTGCATCGTATGTGTTATTAACTATCTGATTCAGCAATTCTTTTTACAAAAAAGTTCTTTGAAATTAAGACTAGCCAATATATCCATCATTTATGCACATTGCAATTGGGGGGAAGAGGCCAAACCTGCAATGCGTGATTCCACCAGTCCTTGTCGGCGGTAATGCAGGTGTTCACAGGATCAACACCTAGGCAGGTAGCAGATCGCATCCAGTTCACAAGCAACCATAGTTTTTTTCAATTTGTTCTGTACTTGCGTGCTAGTACACTCGCCATCGAATCTAGAGTTCATTTCTCCAACAATCTTCTTCAAGGATTTAGGCTTCATCGCACCACCTTCGCGTTTTCCGGCCATTTGTTCTTCAACGCAGAGGGTGAAAACCAGAGAGCGTCGTTGGTCGTCCCACTTCAAGCTTTGAGGAGTAGTCTCTTTCCGAGCCTTATTTACCTTCTTAGGCGAAGACCGTATGTAATACGGTGCTTCGCCGGGGACCTGTGGAACAAAAATGGAGATTGTAAGAGCCTGTCTAAAGCTGGAGATATAAAATAAACATCAAGACTGATGATGTGTTCCGAACCCTCGACAATCGGAGTCATAGCAGGCTTGACGGAAAAAGTTAAATATTCAAGTCAAATAAAAGTGCATTACAGTCAACCATGTCAGAATTAGATGCATAGTATGTGTTTTTCGAGTAAAAATGGTCCACTAAGCAAAACTCATGGGCTACAGCCCTTGAGCCGACTAAATCTATGGCCAAATTCCATCATTTTGGGCTTCAAAACAACAAGTCAATTATGCAGACGGAAATTAGGGTTTTTGCGTATTTTTAGGTTAAATTTTATTTTTAATTATTTGTTTGCCTATTTTATAATTTTAGTTTAATTAGAATTCTATTTTGAGTCAATTAGCGGCTAGGTTATTTTACTTATTTATATTCATTTTCATTCATTGTAATTCAGATTTGATTTTGATATAAACAGTTTTTATTGAGGATTCAATAAAAGTTATAGGTGGATTCCTATGTTTTTCGAACTTATCAAGAATATTTCTTGTGGCGTTCAAATACCGAACTTATCAAATATTTCTTGTGAATATTTGTGGCTTTCAAAACCAGAGACTTATCAAGGAGATTGGGCAAATCCTTGTGGCGTTTCGAAAGTCGTGGTTCTTTATTCCTCATCCCCGAACCATCGTGTCATGAATATCGGGTCATGATTCATTTGTCCAACCACAACCTGAGTTCGGAACTTTCCGGCGTTTCTTCTGCGCTTCGAATCTCATCATCTGGTATCAGAGCTGAACTCTGAATTCAGGTTTTTCTATCCAGTTTAATTCTTATGTTTATCATCGAGTCTGTCATAAGAATTATCCATATCTTGTTGTTGAGTCTTTCTTTCCTTGAGTGTTCTTCGTGCCAGTAAATTTTTTTCCAGTTTGATCCATATAAAAATTCAACAAAAATTCAAAAGTGTTTATTTTGTTCGATTCTTATCCAAATCGTGTTCCGTTTGTTTTGTTGTGTTCGTGTCGAATTTTCGGCTTTATTTAAAAAAAATTATTTTTTTATTATTATTTAATTTTTCGAAAACTCATTATTAAAAAAAAATAGTTATTCCAAATTTAAGAACCACTTTCTTGAGTTTCTTTAAAATTCTTGATATTCATTTCCTTCCAAGTCAATAAAAGTCGTTCTTGCTATTTGATTTCTAAATCCTCTTCATTATTGAATTTTTTTAACGTCACATAAGGAATGAATTATGATCCGAGTTCTTTATTCCAAACTAGATGTTATGTAAATCATAAGGGGTGCAGTTTGGCGATTGATGGAAAGTGTTTTACTAATTTCGTTAGTAGCACTGTGGTTACAGTTTTTATTGAGGATTCAATAAAAGTTATAGGTGAATTCCTATGCTTTTTGAACTTATCAAGAATATTTCTTGTGGCGTTCAAATACCGAACTTATCAAATATTTCTTGTGAATATTTGTTGCGTTCAAAATCAGAGACTTATCAAGGAGATTGGGTAAATCCTTGTGGCGTTTCGAAAGTCGTGGTTCTTTATTTCGCATCGTCGAGCCATCGCATCGTGAATATCGGGTCATGATTTATTTGTCCAACCACAACCTGAGTTCGGAACTTTCCGGCGTTTCTTCCGCGCTTCGAATCTCATCAAGTGACCTTCCCTAGGAATGAACCGTCCATATTTCTGGCTTGGAGATGTGTGAATGGGTGCCTATGCCAGTGATGTTGCAGTCGAGTAACTGGTCTCGTGGAGATCTACCCTATTGCAGCCGAGAAAAATCCAATTTAAGGGGATTTCAAACTAGGGCAAGAAGAGAGAAGGAGGTGGAAAAAAAGAGAGGGAAAGACATGATGGACATATATGTTAGGGTTCAGTGCTTTCTCTGATGGGTAAATGATCAAGGCAATCAATTAGTTGATAAGATGCAAATGTTTAAAAATTTTGAGAAAAAACACATTTGCCAAACGGTGCCTAAGAATCTAATAGTTTTATATCTTTTAGTAAATCTACACATATATACTTTCATTTTATTTCAATGGTTGTCATTCGGTCCACTTCCGTCGGGCCACTAAGGCTCTATTCGATAACACTGTAGAGATTATAAATTGGTTTATTTATTTTCAAAATAAAAGTTTTTATTGAAAAATGGAGAGGCAAAATTATGTTTGATTAAAAAAATTGTTTAGAAAATTCTGTTTTTTATAATTTGACTTATAAATTATAATGATTGCATTGAAGAACAGATGGTTAGAAACAAATCAAAAAGTGGTGAATTAATATAAACTAGATTTGATTTCATAAGCTCTTTTCGATAACACTATAGCAATTATAAATTGGTTTATTATGATTTTTAGGTAAAATGTGTAGTTAGAAGTGTCAATATGGGTCGGCCTGCAAAATTTTGAATTACAACCTAAGCCCACCTGCTGCGGGTTTAAGGACCGGTTCGAGTCTATCCACAAATTTTGAACTACAACTCATTCGATGGACTATAGGGGTCGAGCACATGCTGGTTGCTAGTCGCGATTCATTCCGATTTAACCAGTATGAATAAAAATATAGAATTTTTCATATTTATAGCAAAAATAATTGTTTGTTAAATTGTTAAATATGAAATGAACAAAATGATAAATTCATATTTATGTAAAGAAGCGTTTATATATAGTCCAATTTATATCTTATATTACATGAATTAATTCTAACTTTGAAAAATTAAATACAATATAAACAAATAACAATTAAATGCATTTCTAATTACTACTATCAAAGAACATTATATTTCTTAGCTATTAGGAAAAAAATTACACTTAGAAGTAATAGAGTTTGTAAAAGAAAATAAATTTTCATTGTTACTATATTAATAAAAATATTTTTATTTTTAAATTATTTTAATTATTTCACGTGTCGATGGATTAACCGTGGCTTACAAAAGTGTGATCCACGAAATCCATAGTTCACATTTTCTAGACCCATGAATCGCTCGCTCGGGACACAGGTTAGCCCGTGGTCCCAGATTCATTCGGATCGATTTTCACGAGTCTGCTCATCTCACCCGTCTCGACATCTTTATGTGTAGTTAAAAAGTATAAAGAAAAAATGTGTGGCTAAAGAATTATTCGAGAAATTGTATTTTTTATAAATTGATTAATTTATAAATTATAATATTTATGTTTTTTTTTGTTAAATATTTTATATTTAAAAACATGTTTCTTTCACAAGTTTGCCAAACATAGGCTTAAGCAACGGAGCAAGTCCAATTGAAATTTCGATAAAAATATAGAATTGTGATAATGTCAAAGAGATAACCTATCCATCAGCACCATGTGTAAAAGTTGCCACATGGGACTAAAACAAATCCTCTCAAATTTCCACCTCTCATTCTATTTCTTGGACAGTTGTACTATTTCACCTCAAAACACTCGATAATAATAATATTCATTCAAACATCACACACAAAAAACTTGCCTGCAGAGTGAAAAATTGAATAGCAATGGCAGCTTCCACTTCTGCTGTATCAATGGCGATGCCATTAACCCGTGTAACCCGAAACACACAACCCAATGCGGACGCTTTCCTGAAGCCGATACCGGTAAAGCCCTCGAAAGCCATTGCAGTTTCAAAAGTAGCTGTCGGAAAATTTGAAGTCAAGGCTTCACTTAAGGAGAAAATGGTTACTGGCTTGACAGCAGGTGCATTGACAGCTTCGATGATCGTTCCGGACGTAGCCGAGGCAGCGAGCGGGGTTTCTCCGTCGCTGAAGAACTTCTTGCTGAGCATTGTGGCCGGTGGAGTTGTTCTTGGGGCCATTCTTGGTGCAATTATTGGTGTTTCTAACTTCGATCCTGTCAAACGTAGCTGAGGAGGAAATTATCGTTCATGTACCTTAATCTTTTCATCTTTGTGTGTGTATTCGTGGAGTGTGTTCGTGTATTACTTTACTCGATTTGAATTGATAATTGTTGGGTCGAAACCACAAAAATTGTTGCTCAATTTTCATGAAAGCATGTCATCATCTCTACCGGGTTATGTAAAGGTCGAATTATGGTGCAAATGTACAAAGAACGTTAATGTTACAATCACGGGTTGGGTATCGGTTTTACAAAATTTAAACCGAAAAAAATAAAATTATATGATAAAATTTCCTCTAGTTTTTATCTGTACTTAATAAAATTGTGCCCTCGACTGTTGATCTATTGCCCATAAATCTTCTCGATGACGAGGAAGAAAGGTTGGGAAAGTTGCTAAATACTTGCAGAATTGTTCATAATAATATAATGCTAAATTTTGGTTTATTTGAACAAAAGATACAAGATGGTGGTATTATTTTATTATGTGGAAATTTTGGATGCAAATGGGCAGAATGTCACTTAGATGCGTGTGATATTAAGTCAGTTGCTCGTTCTTTTGGTACGTAATTAACTATGGCTGTTGAGAAGAAAATTGTAAATCTGTGAGTTTTCTGGTTCTCTTTGTGATTGGCTCAAAGATTAGAAAATTCTGAACTTTTGATTAATTATGTTCTTTCAGATTTGGTGAGTGGAAATTTGTTGGATATTGATTAAATAAATCGAGAATTGAAAATCGATTAAAGTGATTTCGTGTCGACTTCGGCCAAATACTCAAAAGCTCGACTCAATCCGTTTAGGCAAAATTGTTTGCCACTTCGTCGCTTCGGGGCGCACAAACGGGGATCGACCTGCCCAGTCAGGTCGAGGGGACAACGCCCCCGAAAGAGAATTTTGATTTCACTGCATATATTGAAGGGTATATTTGGCATTTCGAAAACCGATATCGGATGAATGAGAAATTACGAAAGAGGATGAAATCAGGTCAAAATATTTGACCTTGCGACCGCATGGTTAGCAAACCGCGCGATCACACGTCAAATTGAAGTCCGATTTTTTGAGTAAAACTGTGCGGCCGCACGGTTGTCCGGTCACAAGACACCTTTTCATAAAGGTGCATTGTTTGGAAATTGTGCATGGTTTGAGTCTCAACCATTTCGTCCACACCCTTTCATGATCTATAAATAGGACCATTTGGGTGTCATATTCCTCACAATTTGATATGCAAAACATCTCTCTTCCTCTCTTCTCTCCAAAAATCATATCATTGCATTTGTTATTTTGATTTTACTTCATTTCATCATTGGAGTATATAAGCCTAAATTTGGTTCGTTGTACTTGTGTCTTGAAGTACTACAAACACAAGTGAAACCGTTGTATCTTGGGAGTCGATTGCCGAAATCCGTAGGCACCGTTGCGGGGCAAATTCTACTTAAGGACAAAGAGTCCAACTCTTGCCTCGGCTTTGTCCTTACTTTTCTTCTTCTTATTGTTTGTACTTTCCTTGTCGTTACTCTGTCCAATTTTCGACTTGAATTTACAAAATTTCATTCTACTTGTTTGGTGTCACTATTCACAAATTTCCTCCAACAAAATTCAATATAATCATACAAACTTTTCATAAATAAAAGGAGTTGGCATCAACCCCAACAATGGTATCAAACCTTCAGGTCTTTTGAAGTGTGGAGAGGATGTGTTAGGTGATGTGGAGATATTTGGTTGGAGAATGAATTTGACTTGTGGCAAGTGTAATTTAAGGATTTTTTTTTTTTTTTTGGGGGGGGGGGGGGGGAGGAGGGGGGTTGGTGGTGGACTACTATGACAAAAGAAATATCAACACGATTATTATGGACAACTTGGTTACATCGAGTAAAGTACCGAGAGCATTATCCATAAATTTATGGATTAAGTACACAAATACAAAATTTGAATGACCTATTTTTTAAGTATCAGGTATTTTAAAATATATTTTAACAATACAAAATCTATTCTCAAAATCAGGTATTTTCCATGAACTTGTAGAAATATTCTCTCTCTCTAGATTGTCGAACGTTGCATCAAGCCCTAGGTTTTTCTTAGAGAGGAAAATCAAAATTGGTGTGAAGAAATGGGGTAGCAATCGTTGATCTACAGATTCATGGGGAGTGGAATAGTAATCCTTGCCAACTACACTGAATTCACGGAGAATTTCACCAACATAGTCTCTCTGTGCCTCCAGAAACTCCCTATTCCATATCATTGCTTTGAAATATTCCCAAAATTAGGATAAAATATACAGAGTCTCTGTTGCAAATGCTATAAAGAAGTCGAGATTTTTAATCCTAAAAGTTAAATGCTTTGGAATGGATCTGTTTGGATATTATGCTTCCATGTTTGTATAATGCCTTATTATATTCCATATATTGGCTGTGTATATTTCAAGTGACGCTATTTTGTGTTCTCATGGGCATAAGTGATGAGAGAAGATTTAAAATAGGTACTTCATGTCCACCTCCAGGTGCTTGCTAAAATATCCAAGTTGAGAATCATAATTGTAATTTAAATCACAATAACTATTAATTGTATATTACAAGTCGCTCGAAATTTGATTTTTCATTTAAAATTAATTGAATTAGTTACAAATTGTAATTAATTACAATTGTAACTTAATTATATTATGTAACGAATTACAATTTATAATTAACTACAATTATAACTTAATTTCAATTTTGTAATAAATTACAAGTGTAACTAATTAATTCTTATTGCAATTTAGTTGTTTATTACATGTCACTAGAAATTTCATTCATTTTTTAAAATTAATTGAATTAGTTACGAATGAATTACAATTTGTAATTAATTACAACTATAACTTAATTTAAATTTTATAATTAATTACAAATGTAACTAATTAATCACTATTTTAATTTAATTAAATTGTAACATTGAGTTTGTAAAACATGACGGATCATTTTTATTAAAATTAATTGAATTGGTTAGATTCACATTAATTAATTACAATTGCAATTATATTCTGTAGTGAATTACAGCTTTTAATTAATTACAATTATAACAAATTAATTATGTAATTGTCACTCGAGACTAATATTTTTCCAGAATTAAAGATGAGGACTCAGGTGTATTTTTGGCTTCAAAACTAAGGTGGCGTTCTGTTTATATTATATTTTTTATTTTCATTTTCGAAAATGTTTTGTATTTCCTATTTTCATTTTTGTTTTCAAATTTGCTGAAAACGCGTTTGGTTTATCATTTCTGAAAACTGTTTTTGAAAATAAAAAGCTGGAAAACACGTTCTGTTTGAAATTTTGCAGAATACTACTTAAACTATTTTTAATTAATTTCCTTGCAGAATACTACTGACTCAAACTCAAATTTCCTTTCACAATACACTGAAAACATGGTCACATACAACACACTAATGTGAACATTAAGAGTCTATATTAATACAGATTGGTTAGGTTCGGGATTTGAGAAAACTCTAGTTCTATAAAAATCCAGAAAATGCAAGTTTTTTCAAAACCACCAAAGTCCATTTATCAAGGCATTTTTTGAAATATAACAACAAGAATTCTCACTTAATTTTTTTTTTTAATGTTGATATTGAATTTAATAAAACTTTATTTAAACTTAGTTCCAAGTTAGGATAATTCAAAAAAAAAAAAAAAAACTTTATTTAGGTTTAGTTCGGATAATTCTAAAAAAAATAATAATAAATAAATAAAATAAATAAAAATTTATATTAAGCTTAGTTCCGAGTTAAGGTAATTCTTATATATATATATATATATATATATATATATATATATATATATATATATATAATATAAAATTTCTCAAAACGTGTTTTCCGCGTTTTGGACATTTTTTGTCGAAATACATACAAAATGCGTTTTTCAAAATGCGTTTTCAAAAATGGTAAAGAGAACGTGTTTTTAGCGTTTTCGGAAATAAAAACAGAAAACGACCTCAAAACAGCAAAGAGAACATGGCCTAATATTTTTGGCCAGACATTTTCATAAACACCTTTGTAGTTTCAAGAACCCACTTCAATTCAGAACCCCCCTATTAGACCCATGAACTACCCCAGTCAAACATTCAAGTACCTCTTAAGATATCCCATTGTAATCTGAATTGGGTATTCGTGATTTACAGTCTTCAAAAAAATTTCTAGACGTACTATATATTCAGGAAGTGGCAAAATTTGTATGTTCCATGAACTCTCGAGCATCAAGGATTTCTGTAACTTCAAATGGAGAAACTTCTCCTCATGCTTCAGACCTAATTCTGTGAATTAGTGAAGGAATGGGAGTATTCATGTTTGTTTCAATGAATTTGTTACCTCCATAACGGAAATAAGTGGTTGACTTTCAATAGTCATAGATACTATGCAGATTGCATCGTCCTTTATATGGTTGGAGATGCTTTTGCTATGGAAGATGTAGATGCCTCGAGAAGCAAGGTGTTGATATGGAGTTAATTAAGATTTTTAAATTGATACCTGATTTGTATAAATTTTTATCTAACAACTGATTTTAAAAATTTTAAATATAAAAGTATGAATGAGTCTAATTTGCCCAAAATTTATTCAAAATATGGAGTGGGCTCGGCTAAATAATTGCATTCAAATAGAAAATTTTTGATGAGGACTGTGCGGGAATCACGTGAAAACTAGCGGAATTAATTGAAGAATATCTGAGAAATTTCAAATTCGGGTTGACATACGGTCACACGATGACCCGAGTCTCACAACTTAAGAACCTAAGATATATTAAACCTTAAAATCGTTGAAATGCGGAGAAAAGAACTAACATGGAGGAACGCTACAATGGTTGTCCACGCCTTTTGAAAAGTTCTAAGAAAGTTCAATTTAGAACCAAGAAAAGGGAATCCTCACCTTTTAAATTAATAAATCACTCAACATTCAAAGTCTAAGTTATGTCTAGAATACATGAAAAATCACTTATACTCCCTCCGTCCTACAAAGATAAGTTCATTTCTATTTTCATACGATTAAGAAAACATAATGAATATATGTTGGAACTATAAATTTACTTACATTTTACCTAATATACCACCGCATTGAATAATAGTAGTTCATATTTGTTGATAACAATGCATATTAAACAGGAGTATATTAGAAAATTTAAACATTAATATCCTCTCAACAATAAAAGTTGCCTACAATTTGGGATAAATGAAAAAGAAAAATGAGTCTATCTTTGTGGATCGAAGGAGTATCTGTTTAAGGGTCGGAAATAAGCTTGTACCCACCAACAATGGCCCATAAAAGGAATTAAAACAACTAAAACGAAAAATAAAGAAAAATTTGAAAACCTTAGACTTTTTCCGTTGCGATTGCATTGTCTTATTGTTTTGCTCTTGGGTTGAAAAGGTCATATCCTTGTGATCGCAAGCTACTTGGCCCTTACAATCGCAAGGGCTGTCTCCTCGGCGAAATTTTCTCAACTTGCTTCCAGGCTTGGTATTCGCCTTCCAATTTGATTTTTGGCTAGATCCTCAACTTGAATCACTTGTAAAGCCTCTAGTCTTCTTCCAATGCGCCATACTTGGATAGTAGAGCTTTTGAAATCGTAATTGTGATCTCTTCCAACAATGCTTGCATAAATTATTGTATGGCCTGCTTGATCGTCTTCGCTCTTAATTGAGTTATTGGCCCCACTTGAGTATGCAATGGGTCTTTAGTTATTGCTCCACCTTGGTACTTGTCATTCTCTTCCCTTAAAAAAGGATTCGTCCTCGAATCATCACCTACATATAACAGAGAAAGATTAGCAATATTAAAAGTAGTTGACACATTATACTCACTTGGAAGATTTAGCTTATATGCATTGTCACTGATCCTCTCGAGGACCAAGAATGGTCCATCTCCTCTAGGCTATATCTTTGACTTTCGCCGTGTTAAAAAACATGCCTTTCGCATGTGAACACTCACCCAATCACCTAGTCCAAATGCCACATGCCTTCTGCTTTTATTTGTCTAGGAAGCATAATGTCCATTCTTCTTTTCACATACCTAATCACCTGATTCAAATGCCACATGCCTTCTGAATTTATTTGTCTGGGAAGCATAATGCTCGTTCTTTTTTTCAAATTGAAGTAGGACTTTCTCATGGAGTGACTTCATAAGTTCAGCTTTCTTCTTCCCATTTGAACTGTCTCTTTCATCCAAATGTAAAGGAGTTATATCCAATGGAGTCAGTTAATTAAATCCAAAACAATTTCAAATGGAGAATAAGATGTAGTAGAATACATACCCCAATTATATGGAAATTCTACAAATGATAAACACTCCTCCCAACTATTCAAGTTCTTATGAATTATAGTACGTAGCAATTGTGTTAATGTCTTGTTAACTACCTCGGTTTGTACATCAATTTGAGGTTGACATGTAGTAGAAAATAACAATTTAGTGCACATTTTTCTCAACAAGACCTTCTAAAATTAATTAAGGAATTTAACATCCTTATCAAACAAAATACTCTTTGACACACCATGGAGTCGTACTATCTCTCTAAAGAAAAAATCTATTATATTCGTAGCATCATCAATTTTATGGCAAGGGATAAATTGTGTCATCTTACTAAATGTCCACCACTATGAATATAGAATCTCTACTCCTTTTAGTTTAGGCAAACCTAACATAAAGTACATAGATATATCAACTCAATGTTCACTAGGGGACTGATAAAAGTGTATAAAACACATGTGGTAAAATCCTAGACTTAGCCTTTTTACATATTATGCATGTGTCACAAATATGGTGAATATCTCGTTTCATCTAAGGCCAGACTCTGAAATTCCTCATCAATCCCCCACTACATAGTTCACACACCAATAACTCACGTATAATTTATTTTCTCTAAACAAGTACCCCACCATGCTTGTAGAACCTATCACTTGCACCCTTTCCACATGAAGCATAAATATTAGAGAAACCTAGATCATTGGCATACATATCCTTAACATTATTCAAATCCTAGCATGTCGTTTGCTTAGTTTACCTTGTCCCTTAAGGTGCTTCAACAATTCTTGATCACTGTGAACGACAAGCTCTTTTGGCTAAAGAGAGTGCGACCACGTCTCCAATGCTCGAATAAGAACACAAAGCTCCTTGTTATAAGTTGTGCAATTCAAAGCTGCCCCACTCAATTAAACATTGAAGAAGACTATAGGTCTCTTTTCTTGCATTAGAATAGCTCTAACCTCTATTCTTGAGGCATTACATTCAATCTTAAAGGTTTTGTTAAGCTAGGTAATGCTAAAATTGGTGCATAACATAACATATCCTTAACCAACTTAAAAGCATTCTCTTGTGCAATGCCCCCAATGAAATCTTACACTTTTTTGACTACCTCTGTCAGTGGTGTGGCAAGTGTACTAAAATCTTTAACAAATCTCCTATAAAAACTTGATAACTCATGAAAGCTTCTTACCTCAGTTATGCTTTTGGGGATTTTCCACTCCTTGATAGCTCTAATCTGCTCTCCATCTACCTCAATATCATTTGCACTCACAACATAACCAAGAAATAAAAACTTTTTCATGCAAAAGATACTCTTTTTAAAGTTAGCATATAGTTTTTCAATTCTTAAAACTTCAAGCACAAACTTTAAATGCTCAATATGATAATTGATCATCTGACTTTATACTAATATATCATCCAAGTATACTAACATGGATTTCCCAATATAAGCATGTAAACATGATTCATTGATCTCATAAACGTGTTAGTGAGACCAAATGACATAACTAGTCATTTATACAAATCATATTTAGCCCCTGTTTTGCCCTCTTTAAATTTTTAACACGATTTTCTCATTTCTTTTCAACCACACATTTATCAATAAAATAATATTATACATAAACCTATAAAAGATTCTCTACTTTTTAACCACACATCTCCTAAAAATTACTATTCATTTAAAATAAACTATTTTTAAACAACATCAAACAAGGGCTTAGTTTTAAATGCAATTTTCCATTCATCTCCTTCTTTCATGCGAATTTAGTGATAGTCACTTTTAAGATCAATTGCTAAAAATATATGAACCTTACAACTCATCAAGCATATTATTAAACCTAAGTATAGGATGATGATACTTTACTGTTATATTGTTGACTGTCCTACAATCACGCACATCCTCCAAGTTCCATCATTTTTAGGTACTAGCAACACCAGTACTACACATAGACTCATGCTCTTTCTGACGTAGAATTTGCTCAATAGCTTCTCAACCCTCCTTTGAAGCTCCTTTGGATTGCTCCTATAAGTCGGTTTGTTTAGAACAACAGCCCCAGGTACAAAATCGATTTGAGGCTTGATGCCCCCGAATGAGTGGTAATTCTCTAGATATGTTTTAAGGGAATAAATCATCAAATTCTTGCAAAAGAAAAGTAGGTAAACTAGGGAGGAGATTATTAGTTTCAACAAGTGCAAGGAAGGATTCCTTATAAATTAGTAAAATCAATGGTTGATTTTCCATGATTGCCCTCTTGATCACACTCATTTTTGTAAAGAAGCTCACATTTATTTTCTCTCTTTTCTCATTTTCTTTTCTAGCACTCTTTGCTCCCTCCCATTTTTCTGGGATACGAACCTCAGCCCTCCATTTTTCATTCTTCTCTCCCTTTTCTAAGTCATGGCCCCAACTCTCTCTCTTTTTTCACTCTCCTCTCCTTTTTTGAAGTGGTGTCTATAACTCTCATTTTTTTTTATCTTCCTCACTTTTTAGTTTTAATTAATCCTTATAGACCTACTATGGGGTTAAAGGCTTAAGTTTAATATTTATTTCCATCTTTTGTAAAGTTGTAGCTATTCTTGTGCCCATTATGTATCACCTTCACATCATACGGTCATAGCCTACCCAAGAAGGTTTTCCTAGCATGCATTGGAGTTACATCACAAACCACCTCATCTTCACACTTCCAATCAGTAAGGTTGATTACCACTGTTTTATTCACCTTGATCTCTCCAAAAACATTCAGCCACTATAAGTTATAAAACCTAGGGTGTTAGCATAGGTAAACAAAACTTCTCGACAATGTTGGTACTAGCTACGTTGGTACAACTCCCGCCATCAATGATCAAACTAAATACCTTATTATTCACAAAGCACTTAGTATGAAAAATATTTTCCCTTTGTTGACCCAACTCCTCCACCTTAATTGTGTACTAAGGGAAAGCCTAGTAGTAAAAGATTCAGCTACAATATAGACTCTAGTCTCACCATCACTAGCATCCTCTAACGTTGGCATATCCTCATACCCATCCCTATCCTCATCCTCATCCTCATCTTCATACACCACTTTCCCATTACGCACAAGCATTAATTTTTTTATATGGGCATGTGAACCAATGTGCCCAAGCCCAATACCCATGTATCTAAAACACTTGATGCCCCTACTTATAGGAGATTGAGAATCAGAAGTAGAATTTCATTTGCTAGTCGGTTCTTCTATCCATTTAGGTGGCTCCGGCTTCCCCCTTTGAACAGCTCCTCCACCCTTAGAATTTTCACTCCATGTTGGCTTCCAAGATGGAGTAGAACCCAAAGAATACCTTGCTAACCCCTTTTGTTTTAGCTTCTTCTCCACCTTCATATCCATGTGCACCATATCCTCCAATTCCACATAATACTACAGTTCAAGGATGTTGACTATATTCCTACTCAACCCGTTCAAAAACCTAGTATAGTGGCCTCCTAGTCCTCCTCAACATTCCCCATACTCATAGCTATTTCCATTTCCTTATCGTACTCCTCCACACTTTAGAACCTTAAGAAAGACTTTGCAATTTTTGCTAAAGGTCTCTATAATAATTATTAGGCACAATTCTCTTCCTCGTGAGATCCTTTAATTCATCTCATGTCCCAAAAAGCCTCTCACAATTCATCCTTCTACTTGTCATCAACTGATCTCACTATTGCATAATCTGTGAATTCTATCACTACTAATTCCACCTACTTTTTCGAGTAATTATGACAATAAAAGACTAATTCCATCTTTTTCCCACTTCAAATAAACTTCAGGGTTATTTTTTCCTTGGAAGGATGGTATTGTCATTATAATGTTTCCAAGGTTCCCATCTACTCCATCTTTATCTCCACGGTCTCTTCAATATCTTTGTTCATGCCTATCTCCTCTATCTCTCCTCCTACCTAGACTAGCCACAAATGTTTGATCACTTCCTCTGTCACTCCCTATTTCCTCCTCATCAGCCCCAATCCCAAACCAAGAATTATAGTCATACATGTCTTACTTTCTAGAAATATGGATTGTCTGAGAGTGCTCCCTACGTAAGTGAGCAATGTTCACATCCTATCGAACCGACCTAGTAATGATTTCATAAAACTACTTTTGTAAAGTTTCCAGCATGTGGAATTGAGTTTTGTCTTCTCGAGTTGATGTCAATGTTATTTCCATTTCAGACATGGATAGATATTACAATCAGATATTGAAAAAGAAAGTCATGACCAAAACACCAAGTGATCGTACGAACCACAATTTTAGAACCCGAGAGTTGAAATTTTGTCCATGCGATCGCATTCCATTCTTCCATACGATCACACGGTTAGAAATATCTATAGTTTTTCATTTTTCATCATTTTTTCGTTTTTTAATTTTTTAGTTCTGTTTTAGGCCCATTAATTAAGACTAGGTTGTTTATTTCGTCTCTTGGACATATAAAACAGAGTTTTCATTCATTGTAACTTAGATTTAGCTGTTTAAAACTTTATTGAGTGATTCAATACAATTAAAGGTTGAAGATTCCCTTTAACACTTGCCCTTTAACACTTGCTCTTAATTAAATTTTTGAACTTATCAAAGATACTCAATCTTTGTGCGTTCAAATTGAACTTATCAAAGGCTTGGGCAAGAACTAGAATAGGGATATCTAGATAATATCGAATTTGTAAAGAAGCTCAAGGACACGAGACAATTGGAATTAATGAAGGAAACAAAAACAAAACAAAGAAAAATCAAAAACATGTAGTTAGAGCCAAGCTCTGATACCAATTGATGTGGACCCTTATGGGAATCACGTGGAAACTAGGAAAATTAATTGAAGAATGCCTGAAAAGTTCCAAATTCAAGTTGGCAGACGGTAAAATGATGACTTGAGTCTCAAGACTCAAGAACCTAAGGTATATTAAATCTTAAACCTATTGAGATGAAGAAACAAGAACAAACATGGGGGAATGCCATAAATGTTTCCCACGCCTTTGATAAGTTCTAGGGTTGAATGCCACAAAACGTAAATCTTTGATAAGTTTTAAGGAAATTCAATGAAGAACTAAGAAAAGGGGGTCCTGGCCTTCTAAATCAATAAATCACTCAACCATCAAAATCTAAGTTATGTTTAGTATACATGAAAGCACTTATATATGTTTAAGGGTCGAAAATAAGCTTGTAGTCGCCAAATAATGGCCCAAAAAAATTAAAACAGAAAATAAGAAAAAATTCGAAAACCCTAGATTTTTGGCCATTGCGATCGCATGGTTGGTCGAGTTGCAACCACATAGGCTTAATGTTTTGCTCTAGAATTGAAAAGGTCATCTTCTTGGGATCACAAGTTATTTTGCCCTTGCGATTGATAAGTATATTTTATACACTTATTTATGTGCCAAAAGTAGGATTTTATATGTTTGTTTAAGAATATTCGCAATTCATTTCGTATATATTTGTTTATATTTCACAAAACAGCCCAAAATTGAGAAATGAATGCAAATGAAGCAATTACTGAAGAATTGAATAATTATTGAAGCTAAATTGTAGACATGAAGAAGTGCAAGGAGTCAATTGAGAAGAACAAGGAAGAAAAGAGAAGAAATCAAAAGTATATGGACCAAATTGCCACAATTGGAAGTTGGAAGACTTACATGCAAATAAAGAAGGAGGATCAACTTAAATAAGAATCAAAGTTGAAAATTGCACATTGGACTGTGTATTGCACGGCCAGGAGACCTCTAACCGCACAGTTGTGCGAGGAAGCTGAAATTAACCGAACCGTATTTTGTATAATTGCGAGGTCACGTGAACTTCAACTGCGCAGCAGCGCGCTTGTTCACCTAGGTTTCACCTTAAACTATAAATACATGTTATCATGCATGAAAAAAGGGCTCCCAATTGTTCCCAACTTGTGTGTTTTCATGTCAAATTGTTGTTCAATTTTTGAGGGATTCACGCAAAGCCAAAGACAAGATTGAAGATACAAGTACGAAGAGATGAACAGGGTGACCCTCTTTTCATTATTCTTGTAATTTATTTTCAATTATATATCCAGGATAAAATTTTAGTGTAAGATGTTGTGATGAAGCTTTAACTTATTCATTCTATATTTTGACTTTAGTTTAATTTATATAATTCTTGGGTTTGAGTAATTAAATTGTGTTTTTTATCTTACGCAAATTTCGGGCCAATTTTTGTATAACCGTGTGACGTTTTCTTATATCTAGAGAGCATGAGATCGTTAAACTTATATAATTTCCACAAGGTCCGATAGGGGATAGAGATATACCACTTGTGCCTTGTGTTATCCTTAAAAAGTGTTCACAAAACCAAAATATTTTTTTAGTGTTCAATTTGTCATAGAGATATAGTCGTTATTGCATCCTCGATAGAGAACTTAAATAACATTAGAAATATGAAATTTCAAAACCTCATTAATTGTAGTTAAACAATTAAGTCAAAATATATGTGAAATAGTTAAAGTGGATTCTCAACTTCCAACACGCTTGCTTTCATTTATTTTAAATCTATTCTTCATTGCATTATGGTTTAATTCTTAGTTTAGATTTAATCATACAACTCTCAATCAAATTTCTTCGTTTCGGTTAAGGAATTTGACCTAAAATATAATTTACTCAATCCTTGTGGGTATGATATCCGGACTCTAAAGTCCACTTTATTACTTGTGTAATCCGTACACTTGCGATTTCACAACAAAGATCACAAGTACTATCTCCTCAGTGGAATTTTTCCAACTTGCATCTGTGCTTAGTTCTTGATCTCCAATTTGGTTCTTGGATAGACCCTTGGCTTGAATCACTTGTATAAGCATTGAATTTTCTTCCGACGCGCCATACTTGGATAGTAGAGCTTTTTGAAGTCATAATTGTGCTCTCGTCCAACAACGCTTACACAACTTTCTTGATCTTCTACACTCTTAACCATGTTATTGGCCCCACTAGAACATGCAATGAGCCCGTAGTTATTGGTCCATCATGGTACTCATCAATCTCTATTTATAGGAGAAAATAATTTCATTCAAGTCTGTATATCTTCATGGAATGTGTTAGTAGTAATGAAAGGGGACATACTACTACTAATAGTCCGTGAATTTACATGACGGTTATTTGTTGGCATGATGCAAGGTGTATTGTGTGGATGATGAGCTCTTGAGAAGCAAAATATGATAATATTTCAACAAGTTTTTTTCGACATGAGCCAATGAATTCTTAGAGTTTGTTAAGAATTCTAAAGTCATGTGGTAGAGTACGTTGATTCTCTATTTTTAAAATTAGGACTGTCAAATTGTTGGGAATTGAACAAAATTTCTTTTAGTTTGCCTGCAAGATCTTTTTGTTGTTCAAAGAAGAATATGAAACAAAGAAATATATAAATATACGATGTAAAATTTACGAACCGTCCAAACTTTCAACTATATGAAAAATTGTAAGTCATATAGCCAAACCCTCAATGTAATATAGGAAAAATATTCAAAATATTTACCACATCTACCAATTTTTATTTTTTTGTACAATCCACAAAGAAAACAAGAAAAATTAAGATGATATACTACAATTTTTCTTCAAAAAACTCTCTAATCAGCTACTCTAAAATAATGAATAACATCACATATTATAGGAGCTACTACTGTAAAGTAGTCAAATTCTAATTCAGTCAAGTCAAAAGAAACTATTTTCTAATGTTAAAAGGAAATAATAAGATTTATTCCCAAAAAAAAAAAAAAAAAAAAAAAAGAACTCAACCTTTATTTAATCCATTTTTCACAATAGAAGTACTCCAAACTTCAAAACAATCTTATTTGAAATTTTTCTAGCGCATGGCATAAGCATTAAATTAGAATTAGAAATTATTTGATACAATTATCCCAATAATTTCAAAATGGTCGAAAACGAGTCAAATTTTCTATCATCTCTTTTGTTCATGATATTGAGAAAAACAGTTAAGCATCAGACACATTTTGACGATCTCAATTCTCAAAACAGAGAATTAACGTACTCCACAATGTGAGTATAATCACTTATAATAAATCACGGTACTAAGAATCTCATCAACTACTGTCGAAACAACCTTTTTGGAAAATCATGGTGCAAAAAAAAATCATGTTTGGATTCCCTAGCTCATCAGTCATCGACATTAATTCTACCACACACCATGCATCAAGGACAAACCAATACCCGTGGGCAAACATATGCACCCGCTAGTAAGAACACATTATCTATCATGACAACTAACGACATGCCAGAGGATGTAAACATCTTACTCAAAGTACATCTTTACCGCCTCTACCAAGAGAAATGCATTATCCAACTTCAAACTGTTAGCCAAGTCTGCTTTACCTTTTGACAGTTAGTTAAGTCTGCTTCACCTTTTAGACAATTTCTTCACATGTGCCCAGGTTGTCCATAGTTCAAACAAGTTACTTTCTTCCTTATGGAGTTACAGCTCTTCAACTTTCAGTAAGAAGCAATGATTTTTCAGGTGAAATATCAATTCTATGTAATCTTCTTTTCTCAGAAATAAGCTCACTTGTAACTTCTACAAAATTCACAATTTACTTCTCATGCATCAAAATAGGCTTGATATACTCAAAAGAAAATGGAAGATGCCAGATGATCCTTAAAGCTTTATCCTAATAATTTATTTTAACTCCAATAGCCTTCAGTTCATGAACGATTCCATTGAGAATACTTGGGGTATTCTGAGATTTTCGTACCTGCATTTATTCTCAAATAATAAAATTATTCCTTTAGATACTACCGAATTGAGATTCTTTCTCATATAACTTTTTCAATTTTTTACAAAGCTCCTTATCAATAAATATTCCATGAATATTTGTAAGAACAATCTTGATCAAATAAAGACGTATTGTGCTTCCAGCCTTCAAATCTAAATCTTCTCAATCATCATCACTTTTACTGGATTCAGTATCTTTGTCAGAACTCGAGGTCAAATTTTCTTTCAAAGCTTTGTGTATTTCAGCATAAATCAATACATCCCAGAATTGTACTTACTATAAACCAAAATTGATCCTGTCATCAAATTTCTCAATGTCATATTTAACAGACATAATTTTTTTCTCAAACTCTTCGAACCACCTAACGCTATGATACCACTTGTTAGGAAAAAATAAAATTCCTTTTAATTTGCTCGTATGGTCTTTTTTGTGGTTCAAAGAAGAATAGCAAACAATATATATATATATATATATATATATATATATATATATATATATATATATATATATATATATACTTGTTAGGAAAAAATAAAATTCCTTTTAATTTGCTCGTATGGTCTTTTTTGTGGTTCAAAGAAGAATAGCAAACAATATATATATATATATATAAAGATGTGGTGCAAAATTTACGGATCGACAAAGTTTTTCACAATATAAAAAATTGTTACAAATATAGAGTTTTACTCACCAAACCCCTCAAGTATTGCAGATAAAATATTTGAGACTTACCACATCTACCAATTTTTACTTCTTCGTACAACTTACAAAGAAAACAAGAAATCCAAGATGATAGATTACAATTTTTCTTCACAACTTCTTCACAACTCTCTAGTCAATTACTCTAAAATAATGAATAACATTATCTATTTATAGAAACAACTACTAAATAGAAAAGTGAGATTTCAATTCAACCAAGGTAAAAAAAATAATAATAATAAGTAAATAAATAAATTATGTTTTCTAATGATTAATCAAATCATAAGATTTATTCCCCCCCCCCCAAAAAAAAAAAAAAACTCAACTTTTTTTTAGTTCTTTTTATTACTTTTTTCAATAGAAGTCCTCTAAGTTTCAAAACAATTTTAATTGAAATTCTAATCAAACGCATGGTATAAGTGTTCACTTAGAATTAGAACTTGTTTGGCTCAATTATCCCGACACAAAGTTTATCAAAGACTTGTCACCTTTGTTTAAGTAGCGTGATCTAAATTTGCAGGAGATGATAGGAGTTTTAACCATTTCAGTCAAGTACAGCAATATTGGAAAAGTTATCAATTACTTGCCAAAGCGTTTGTTTGATAAATGAAATAAATTGATTTATAAATTACATAATTTTTTAAATAATTTTTTAATCATACACATTTTATTTTTCAAATTTTTAATTACTACTTTTTACTTTGAATTTATTTCATTTATCAAATACTTGCAAAGTTAAAAGGTGCCAATTGTTTGGCAATAAAATAATAATATATTCTGATTTGATTGAAGAAAAGATACCAAAATGTAGCATCATTTTATTGTAGCAGGCCACGGAATTTTTGTAAGAAAAACTTGTTAAACAGTTCACTAAGTAAAACAAATAATTTGCAGATGGTAAGTAAAGCAGTTTACTAAGTAAAATAAAATTTACAATAAGCAATAAACAAAAGGTGGTGGAGCGGGAAATAAAATTAAGGCTGGAGCCGGGGCCTGTGTTCAACACAGTGTCCTTAAAGCAATATTCGCCCTCTCGCCGAAGTACGCTTGCTTCCCAGGATACAGCGACTGGAACTGCAAGTGGGCAGTCGAACGGAAAATGTGCTTGAACAGAATCACCAAGACTGGAAGAAGGAAGGCAGGAAGCTAGACCGAAAATGCAGAGAGATTTTCGAGTTTTTGGTATCCTTGAATTTGAGGAATTGGCTCAATATATATATATAGGCAAGGAGGAGCATTTGCCTCTTAATACTGTCATAATTCCTCCATTTGAATTCAGACGTTTTTTGGAGTTACAAACCCTGTCTTTATACTCCATTTGAATTCAGACGTTTTGGAGTTGCAAAATAAATTTTCAGGTTATTTTTTAATGGAAACTGTAGAAGAAAATTCCAAAACGTGGCTTGCACTTTGTGGCCAATTTTTAACTCGTTCGGTCCGACATTCGTGTACGCACACAAGTTCAAGGCTCGAAGGCCAAGTCGGTCCAAGATTTGCACCCCCCCCTGCGGGCGCGTAGGCCATGGAGGATTCTCTATGCAACAAATGGTTACACCTTAAAAATTGTTAACCATATATAAATTGATCCACAAACTCATTTTTATCCTATGTGGGATAACATTTAAGCATTCCCAATATTTCCACATTTTTCCATTTTCCAATGTGGGATGGAACAATTATTTATAGCTTCCACTTATTCCCACTTTTCCATTTTCAACCAATGTGGGATTGTAATCCCTTTTAAGGCTCTTTTTCAAATCCCAACTTTCAATCAATGTGAGATCAGTTTCACATTCACACAAGTGAAAATCAATTGCCACCAATATATTTTCCAACAATCCCCCACATGAATGGAAATTGATAGAGACACGGAATACTTGGTGATAAAGTTCCACAGTTGAATCCTGCATAGGATAGGTAGGGGTTTCCTTTGAACCTTCCCTTGTGAAAATACATTTACTTTACTAGCTGATCAGTAGACGCGATGTCTTTGAACTGTTCTGCCTTCTGTGTAAACGATGATGTACTTCACACAGGATTCTTCCTAACACATTTTAGTTCTCATGGGTATGTTCGTTTGTGGCCATGAACATATGCCTGGTTCAGTGAGAGTTGTTAAGAATTAGCCTCATAATTCCCTTCGAAGCGGCCCCACTTCTCTCTCACATAGGTGATTTCTTAATCAAGAGTAACCCGCATTACTCCGCTCGGATTTCCGATGCATAAGAATCATTAAAAGCTTATTGTTTATCCTCTCCCCACGGGCATCACTGTTATTACAGGAATGGACAGGAGATAACCCCCATAGTGATCCTATTAAGTATTTGTAATTAGGTTTTCTCATTGAACCTAGATCTTGGGATCTCCAGTCAGCTAGGTTGAGTTTCCATTACAATAACTTATTCTTTTAGAGGCTTAAGTCCCATTCCTTTCGATGACTTTGCAACTAACTCTCTATTTAACCCTTTGGTTAGCGGATCCGCAATGTTATCTTTTGACTTTACATAGTCAATCGAGATAACTCCAGTTGAGAGTAACTGTCTTATGGTATTATGTCTACAACGTATGTGTCTAGACTTACCATTGTACATGTTGCTTTGTGCCCTTCCAATCGCAGATTGACTATCACAATGTATGCAAATTGCTGGCACAGGTCTTGACCATCTTGGAATATCCTCTAAGAAATTGCGTAGCCATTCAGCCTCTTCACCGCATTTATCTAGAGCTATAAACTCAGATTCCATGGTAGATCTCGCAATAACTGTTTGTTTAGAAGATTTCCATGATATAGCTGCACCTCCTAGTGTGAACACGAATCCACTTGTAGACTTTGAGTCTTTAATATCAGATATCCAATTAGCATCAGTATATTCATCAATAACTGCAGGATATCTGGTATAGTGCAGTCCAAAATCACGAGTATATCTCAAGTATCTTAGTACTCTTACTATTCCTTTCCAGTGGTCAGACCCTGGATTACTAGTATATCTACTCAGCTTGCTAACTGCGTAAGCTATATCTGGTCTTGTACAACTCATTAGGTACATAAAACTTCCGATTATTCTAGAATACTCTACTTGAAAAATACCATCGCCTCTATTTTTCGATAGATGTTGACTTGTATCTATTGGTGTTCTTGCTACGCCAGTATCATCATTATTGAATTTTTCAAAAACTTGTCCACATAATGTGACTGACTTAGAACAAGTCCATCTGATGTTCTTGAAATTTTAACTCCAAGAATCACATCAGCTAAACCCATATCCTTCATGTCGAATCTTGAATTCAACATATTTTTAGTAGATTTAATCATCTTATCGTTGCTGCCAACGATGAGCATGTCGTCAACATAAAGGCATAAAATGACATAATCATTTTTTGTGTCTTTGATGTAAACGCATTTGTCACATTCATTGATTTTAAATCCACTTTCCATCATTGCTTTGTCAAATTTTTCATGCCATTGTTTTGGTGCTTGTTTCAAGCCGTATAATGACTTTACCAATTTACACACCTTGTTTTCTTGTCCTGGTGCAGAAAACCCCTCGGGTTGTTCCATGTAAATTTCTTCTTCTAAATCTCCATTTAGAAAAGCAGTTTTGACATTCATTTGATGTACTTCGAGATTATACAAAGATGCAATCGCTAATATCAATCGAATGGAAGTTATTCTCGTTACCGGAGAATAAGTGTCAAAGTAGTCAAGGCCTTCTCGTTGCCTATAACCTTTAATTACAAGTCTTGCCTTATACTTATCAATAGTTCCATCTGCTTTCATTTTCCTTTTGAAAATCCATTTGTAGCCTAGTGGTTTGCTTCTCGGGGGAAGATCAACCAGCTCCCATGTATGATTTTGCAGAATGGAATCTATTTCACTTTTAATTGCCTCTTTCCATTGAGGTCCTTCAGAAGAGTTTACTGCTTCTTTGAAGCTTTGATGTTCAGTTTCTAGCATATATGTCAGAAAATCAGGACCACAAGACTTTTCTATCCTTTCTCGTTTGCTACGTCTTGGTTCAACCTCAACTTCTTGGTCTTGACTATTCTCAATCATAGTCTCATATGTCCGTTTAGAAGAGCTTGCTTCAGCTTCTTCATTGGACTTATATGGAAATACATGTTCAAAGAATGACGCATTTCTCGATTCCATTATCGTGTTTTTGTGTATATCAGAAATTTTAGAATCAAACACAAGAAACCGATAGGCACTACTGTTATGTGCATATCCGATAAATATGTAATCAACAGTTTTTGGTCCTATTTTCACCTTTTTTGGTGCAGGTACAGCCACTTTGGCAAGACACCCCCACACTCGTAAATATTAGTAGGAAGGCTTTCTTCCTTTCAATAACTCGTAGGGGCTCTTATCTTCTTTCTTTCGGGGCACCTTATTTAAAAGGTAATTAGCCGATAACACAGCTTCTCCCCACATGTTTTGAGGTAACCCAGAACTCAACAACATTGCATTCATCATTTCTTTCAATGTTCTATTTTTCCGTTCAGCAGCACCATTTTGTTGAGGTGAATAAGGTGCTGTTGTTTCATGTTTAATTCCATGTTGTGCAAAGAATTCAGCAAATGGTGATTCATATTCACCACCTCTATCACTTCTCAACACTTTGATCTTCTTGTTGAGTTGATTTTCAATTTCATTTTTATAGAGAACAAATTTCTCTATCGCTTCATCTTTACTTTTAAGCAAATACACAAAACAATATTTTGTGCTATCGTCAATAAAAGTAATAAAATATTTGTTGCCTCCCCTTGTTTGTACAGATTTTAAATCACATACATCAGTGTGAATTAAATCAAGCGGTTTAGTTTTTCTTTCAACGGATTGAAATGATGACCTTGTCAATTTTGCCTCAACACAAGTTTCACACTTATGTTTATTATCAATTTGGAATGTAGGTATGCAATTCAAGTTAATTAATCTACACAAAGTGTCGTAATTAACATGTCCTAGTCTACCATGCCACAAATTGGAAGACTCAAGCAAGTAAACTGAAGAGTTATTCATTTTATTAATTTTTGGCTTAATAGCCATTACATTAAGCTTAAAAAGCCCATCACTAACATAACTCTTTCCTACAAACATTCCAGACTTAGACAAAATAACCTTGTCTGACTCAAACACCATGCGGAAGCCATGTTTGTTCAACAGCGAGCCGGATACCAAATTCTTGCGAATCTCCGGCACATAGAGCACGTTGTTTAGAGTCAGCTCTTTCCCAGACGTCATCTTTAGAACCACCTTTCCATGGCCCTTGATTTCAGAAGTCGCTGAATTTCCCATGTACAGCTTCTCCCCATCCGCTGCTTCAAAACCACTAAACAACTCCTTGTCGGAGCAAACATGTCGGGTGGCACCGGTGTCTATCCACCATTCTCTCGGATTTGAACCCACCAGGTTCACTTCAGAAATGACAGCTGCAAGGTTGATGTCAGATGCATCTTCAACCATGTTTGCTTCTTTCTTCTTCTTCGGAAAACGGCACTTCGTAGACTTGTGACCAATTTTGTCACAATTGAAGCATTTTCCTTGAAACTTCTTTTTAGAAATTCCGACCTTGGGCCCCAACTTGAGCCCTTTGCTACTAGATGGCCCAGACTTGGTTTTGTTAGGTTTGGAGCTTTGCCCATGCTCCACAACATTTGCTTTAGCCACAACCGGATTGATCCCTCTTTCAGAAGTTTTGTTGTCTTCTTCTATTCGAAGTCTAACAATTAGTTCCTCAACATTCATTTCCTTTCGCTTATGCTTTAGGTAGTTTTTAAAATCCTTCCATGCAGGTGGTAGTTTTTCAATTATACAAGCCACTTGGAAGGACTCGCTCACAACCATTCCCTCGGAATGAATTTCATGCAATATCACTTGAAGTTCTTGTACTTGACTGATTACAGGTTTGGAGTCCACCAATTTGTATTCCAAAAAGCGACCAACAAGAAACTTCTTGGCTCCGGCATCCTCGGTTTTATACTTTTTGTCCAAAGACTCCCATAATTCCTTAGCCGTTTTTATTGTCCAGTATACATTATATAGTGAATCATCCAAACCGTTCATCACATAATTCTGGTACAGGAAATCCGAGTGCTTCCAAGCATCAATTGCACTAACTGCTTGAATGTCTCCTTCACCCTCTTGGAGCACTGGAGCATTTTCAGTCAAGAACCTCGCAAGATTCAAGGTGGTCAGGTAGAATAACATCTTTTGCTGCCACCTTTTGAAATTCAGCCCATTGAATTTCTCAGGCTTTTCCCCATGGTTAACCGGGACTGTCACAATTGGACCAGTAGCCAGACTTGGCATGTGAGCCACAGTCTTAGTTCCACTCGGGCCAACAGCTAGACTTGGCACATTAACCATAGCCTGTGTTACGGGAGCTGCTACTTGAGCCACCTCAGAAGTTGGCATACCATTGGAGGAACTGCTTCATTTTCGGATGCCACAACATTATTGGTAGGTGTATTTTCCATTTCTGAAACACAATCAAAATATTAGTATCAAACGATATAAATCAATTGGCCTTAAGAAATCTGCTTTTGAAAACGATTTTGTAAACTGTTTAACAAAAAAAATATTGATTTAAGTTTGTAAGAAAATCTTGTTAAACAGTTCACTAAGTAAAACAAATAATTTGCAGATGGTAAGTAAAACAGTTTACTAAGTAAAATAAAATTTACAATAAGCAATAAACAAAAGGTGGTGGAGCGGGAAATAAAATGAAGGCTGGAGCCGGGGCCTGTGTTCAACACAGTGTCCTTAAAGCAATATTCGCCCTCTCGCCGAAGTACGCTTGCTTCCGAGGATACAGCGGCCGGAACTGCAGGTGGGCATTCGAACGGAAAATGTGCTTGAACAGAATCGCCAAGACTGGAAGAAGGAAGGCAGGAAGCTGGACAGAAAATGCAAAGAGATTTTCGAGTTTTGATATTCTTGAATTTGAGGAATTGGCTCAATATATATATAGGCAAGGAGGAGCATTTGCCTCTTAATGCTGTCATAGTTCCTCCATTTGAATTCAGACGTTTTTTGGAGTTACAAACCCTGTCTTTACACTCCATTTGAATTCAGACGTTTTGGAGTTGCAAAATAAATTTTCAGGTTATTTTTGAATGGAAACTGTAGAAGAAAATTCCAAAACGTGGCTTGCACTTTGTGGCCAATTTTTAACTCGTTCGGTCCGACATTCGTGTACGCACACAAGTTCAAAGCTCGAAGGCCAAGTCGGTCCAAGATTTGCACCCCCCCCCCTGCGGGCGCGTAGGCCATGGAGGATTCTCTATGCAACAAATGGTTACACCTTACAAATTGTTAACCGTATATAAATTGATCCACAAACTCATTTTTATCCTATGTGGGATAACATTTAAGCATTCCCAATATTTCCACATTTTTCCATTTTCCAATGTGGGATGAAAGTAGGGCTGCACAAAAAAACCGTCAAACCGCAAACCGAATCGAAACCGTTGGTTTTAAACCGTTGGTTCGGTTCCACGTGGACCCGCCAATATTTTCAAACCAAACCAAACCAAACCGTTTCAAAATGGTTTGGTTTAGGTTTCAACTTTTAAAAACCGCTTAAACCAAACCAAACCGCTAATTTTTTTAATTAAAAAATTAATTTTTATTCATTTAAATTTAGAGTTTTTTCCCAAAAATTTTCAAATTTATCTAATGAATAAAAGTTCTTGTCTTTTTTCTTTTTAAAAAAGTTATTGTCTAATGTCCAACCACAAAATCTGATTAACCTTTAACTCATACCACATTTTAACAACATACTCCAATCCTAAAACCCCATTAACATATAACCCACACCATCCTTAAATCACATACTCAACGTTCCCACTTCTTAATTCAATCGGTAACTTTTTGTTTTCATTCGTCTTCCTTGTTTCCTTCCAACTTCCAAGTTCCTCTTCACTAATATCAATTAGATTCTTATAACAATAGACAGAGGTGACAGGTGTACTTTCAATTTTTTCCTGCATTTGATTTTATTTTAGAGAGTCATGGAAGATGTTTCGATCTATATCAGAAGGTTCGAATCAAGGTAAGAATTTGAATATCACTTGTTTAAGTTTCTTTGCAAGCAATATCATTCGATTATTTTATTTATTTTCTTAGAATTTACTCCTTGCTAAATTTCAGAATCTGGACAACAAAGATAAGCTAGCAAGAAGAGAGTCAAGACAAAATATAATTACTGTGAAAAATTGTATAAGCATCATACTAATAATTGCGGGACTAGTACTTTATCAAATCATATCACACATTTATGCGTATATGGTTTCAATGCAATTATAAATTTACAATTGTTTTTTAACTTCATGTATTTATTTTGAATTGAAAACAAATTCGAATGAATTTAACATCTAACATTATTAATTCTCGTATTTGCTTATATATTAACTTATTTTATCTTTATATTAAAATATATGAGTTAATTTAACGTCTAAAATATATTATATTATGTCGATAGGTAAAAACCGCGGATTAAAACCGAACCAAACCGCAAAAAATGGTTTGGTTTGGTTTGGTTTGTAAAATGAAATGGTTTGGTTTGGTTTGAGAAAATGCCAAACCGCTTGAAATGGTTTGGTTTGAAAATATGTCAAAAACCGCCCAAACCGGACCGCGTTCACCCCTAGATGAAACTATTATTTATAGCTTCCACTTATTCCCACTTTTCCATTTTCAACCAATGTGGGATTGTAATCCCTTTTAAGGCTCCTTTTCAAATCTCAACTTTCAATCAATGTGGGATCAATTTCACATTCACACAAGTGAAAATCAATTGCCACCAATATATTTTCCAACAATTTTACCTCAGGCAGCCGAGTCTAGTCAATTTTTAGGGTTTGTTCGGCTAACCAATTAAATATGTGATGATTGTTCAAATTAATTTACATAATTTTTTAAATCACTTTTTAATCATATTTTTTTCTTCAATTTTTAACCACATATTTTACTTAGAAAATACAAATAAATCAACATTATAATTTCAATTTCTTTTAATTCGCCGTCGGACAGGGCCTAAGTTATTGCTCATAGTTGCTCGCTTTCAATACGAGATTAGATTTGTTGAGATCGATGAAGAAAAGAAAAAAAATTATAAAGTTAGCGTTATGTGAGTTTTGTAGTCTTTTCGTGGATAGTTCAAAAGATGAAAATTTGTGTTGTAAACTATATATTAGTGAGTGAAATTTCGTAAAAAAATTTCATATAATGTTAAGCTTTGACAGAATGTAATTTTACTTATAACTTTTTTCTTTCGTTATAGCTCTCTCATGTGGATATTGTGACTGATGTTGGCTTACTAGGATCAAAGGGTACAGACCTAAGGTTAAAAATTTATTGCAGAAGACACTTTGTGTCATGAACCGGATCAGTATAGAAAACTTGTGGGCCGACTACTTTTTCTTAAGAGGAAATTACATACAAACAGATTTTTAAGTTTTGAATTTCAAAAATCAAGTTGAAAGTTTTTATACAAACATCAGGTGAAAATTCATCTTATCCAACCCACTGCATAAATATAACCTAACCCAGTTAAGGATTAAATCAATTCTCCATTGATTTCAAATTATCCAGGTGCCGACTGCCAGCAACTTCTCCACCTCCGATCTCCGGCGGTGACTGCGGTTGTGACCTTAACCTATTTCAAAATCCACATCATTCTCTTCTCTCTTCTCCACCCGATGACATAATGGTTGCTGCGCGCTACACTGACCTCGTGATGTCGCCCGAAAAATGCAGATTGACGGCGATGCTGAATCTTCGACTGACTGATAGAGTCACCAAATGAGCAGCGTCAATCCTGTTCAGCCCCAAACCTTCTTCCTCCGTCGTTCCATAGCAATTCCCAAATTTACTTATTTTCCATCTGTTCCAAAGCTTGGATCTGCTTCCTAATTTTGTGGTAGGTGGTAGACATGGTCGCTGTGGTGATGGGTGTGGGTGTTAGATTGTGATTGTTGTGGAGATTGACGGGGTAGTGCGGTGATTTGTGGAGGCAGTGGGTGGCGGATCTGGACATTGGGTGGTTGAGTGGTTACGGTAAACATGGTGGTGGTGGTGGCAGTGGCGATGGGTGTGGGTGTTAGATGCGGTGATGGTTGTGGAGATTGTTGTGGCGGTGCGGTGATTTGTGGAAGTAGTAGATGGTGGATCTGGACATTGGGTGGTGGTGGTGGATCCGTTGTGGTTGTAATTTGTGGTGAGGTGTTTGCGGTAGTGTTCAGGTGGTCACGGTGGTGGTGGTGGCGGCGAGGCGGTGAATGTCGCCGTGGTGGTGACAGCTACAAATGGTGGTGTCTACAGCAAATGGAGGTGGCGAGGGTAGTTTAAGGATAAGAAAAATTTTACGTTTGTGACCAATTTTTTAAGTGTTTGTGATTGCAATCAATAAATAATACATGACTGTGATTAAATTTATAATTGTGACTGATTATTTTGAGATTTGTAACCTAAAAAGATTGTGACCTATAATATTGTGATTTTTAACCAAGAAACAAGTCGTGATCTAAGAAGTTTATAAATTGTGACCAAATGAAATTTGTAATTTGTCACCAATAAAGAAATTATGACTCATAATTTTTTAAGTTGTGACCAATTGACTCAAAGTTTGTGACCGAAAAAAATTGTGACTTATGAAATTCGAAATTTGTAATTGAGAAATAAATTGTGACATAAAAAATTGTAACTGTGACTAATTTTTTAAGTGTTTGTAACCAAATATTTGAGTAATTGTGACCAATAAATAATGCTTGATTTTGATTAAATTTATAATTGTGACTCACAATTGTTTAAGTTATAACTGATTATTTTGAGATTTGTGACCGAAAAAAGTTGTGACATTTAATATTGTGATTTTGTTACTAAGAAACAAGTCGTGACTTAAAAAGTTTATAAATTGTGACCAATGGAATTTGTGATTTGTGACCAATAAAAAAATTGTGACTCATAATTTGTTAAATTGTGACCAATTGACTCGAGATTTGCAACCGAAAAAAAAATCATGACTTACGAAATTCGAAATTTGTGACCGAGAAATAAATTGTGACCTAAAAAATTATGAATGTGACCTTAAACTTATGACCTGATTTGTGACATGTGACCATAATAAGCTGTGACTTAAAAATTGTGACTCATGACCATTAACAATAAAATATATAATTAATTATGACCTGATTTTTGAAATAAAACCTTAAGTTTCTTAATTTTGAAAATATGTATTTTAAAAACCTTAGTTATGTATTCTTTCCTATTCTTAATCTCATCAAACCTGACATAACATATGTAGTTCAAGAGCTTAGTTAGTTTGTTACTTCTCTAGGGATTGTAAAAAAGCTCTTCGGCTCGAGCCGCTCGAGCTCGACTGAAAAAAAAAACTCGTACTTAGCTCAACTTGCGGTTCGAAATTTCGAGCCAAAGCTCGAGCCGAGCTTCTTTTTTTTTTTTAAGAGACAGGCTTTGACTGGCTCAGCTCGAGCCAAAAAAAGTCCGCTCAAAAAAGCTAGATGAGAGTTTGAGCAATGAATTTCGACCACGAGCTCGGCTCAACTTGCTATATATACACATTTTCAATAAAAATTTTATGGATTTTTGTTATTAAAAAAAAAAATTAAAAGCTCGGGACTCGGCTCGAAAAAGCTCGCGAACCGCCTAGTTGACATCCCTATACTCCAACCATTTCACACTTGGAGTCTGCTTTACATCTGTTGAAGTATATTGTTTTTTTCCCCCTTCTTCTAATAGTTTTTGGGTTAAGTTCACAATTACAAATATTTAAGTATGTTAATTTTTGTAATTAATTACACAAGTACCGAAATAACTATCAAAATCAGGTTTTTTTTTTTTAATCAGGATCAAGTTTGTAATTAATTATAATTGTAACTTTATTTTGTAGTTAATTACAATTGTAACTTATGAATTAGTAAAATATTAGTATAATTTGTAATTTGTACTTAATTATATTAGTGTAATTTGTAATTAGCTACCGCCAAACAACCATCGTCGGATCACCGTCGAAAATACAGTTGTAACTTTATTTCAATTTTGTAATTAATTACTGTGTCAATGTCACCACCCCCTCTACCAACATAACAGAGAAAAACAGATACAAGGAAGCCACTAGAAACCACAACTGCCACCACAACCTCATTCAACGCATCGCCGCCATCACAACACATACACATCGCCATCGTCAATTGTGCATCCCCTAAGTAGCCTCCTGCACCAACAATAGTGGGGAAATGAAGAGATGCAAAGAAGCCACCAGTCACCCTCTACTCCGATTGATACCAACGATACCGCCGCCGTTGCCTACAACTTGCAAAATCACCAATTTCAACACCACCATCCATCACCTCTACTAGATCAATCCAAGACCGATTCACATCATCACCCATCCATAAATCAATAACCAAAATCTGCCTAGCAAAGAAAATCCAAAGATCTGATTCGCTGAGCTTGATCGATGTCGACGGGAGAAAGTGCAGGAGCGATCTCTCTTCTACAAAGATAAAGCCTAACTGATTTAATAAAATATTATAAAAATACTTGATTTTAAAGATTATAAAACTAAAGATATGAGTCCGTCTAATTACCCAGCATGGGGTTAAGTACACAAATACAAAACTTCAAAGGGCCAATTTTTAAAAATAAGGTATTTTAAAAAATATTTTAAGAATGTTAAATATATTATCAAAATTAGATAATCGGTAATGAAAATCATGTTAACAGTTTTTAATTTTTAATTAATTACAATTATAATTAATTTTAAATTTTGTAATCAATTACAAATGTAAAATTAATTACAATTAAGTTCCAATTAAGTTGTAATTGTAATTGTAATCAATTACAAATTGTAATTAATTATGACTTAATTAAAATGCGATGTAATCATATTAATCTGTAATAAATTATAATTTGTAATTAATTACAATTACAACTTTATTTCAACTTTGCAATTAATTACAATTGTAAAATAAGTAATTGCTATTATAACTTAATTGTTTATTATAAGTCACTCAAAAATTCATTTTTCTTTTAAAATTAATAATTGAATTAGTTAAAAATTGTAATGAATTACAGTTTTTAATTAATAACAATTGTAACTTTATTTTACATTTGCAATTAATTACAATTACAACTAATCAATTTGTAAACGTGATAGATCTTTTTTGCTAAAGTTAATCGAATTAATTATATTCACCTTAATTACAACTACAATTGCAACTTAATTAAATTCTATAATGAATTACACTTTACAATTATTTACAATATTAACTTTGTTTCAATTTTATAATTAATTACAATTGTATTTAATGAATTTGTAAATATTACTGTAATTGTAATCAATTACCCGAAGATGCAAAAGCAGGAAAACAAAACCTCCAAACCTTTTAATCACACATTATTTTTCTCCATTTTTCAATTACATATTTTACCTCGAAAACATAAATAAATCAATTTATAAACTACATTATTTTACCAAAGAAAGGTTAAATTAAGATTTAGATGCAATAACCATCGCAGCAGTATAATCATTGCCTCTCTACTCAAGTATACATTAGATTATATTGAATTAGCTTAAAACAATAAAAAGCAATTAGGTCAACTCCAGAGCGCAGCAGCAAAATGGCGCCACTGCAACCATCTCCAACGGAGCAACATTCGAGCAAAATGGCCGGATTTAGCATTGCACTGTTAAATTTACCGTTGAAGCGGTACTTTTCCCTCTCCTTTTTTTTTTTTTTTTTTTTTTTTTTTTTTTTTCCTTGACTTTTGTTTTTGATTTTTTTTTCCCTATTTCATTTTTTTCTTTTTCATTTTGATCCCTACACTTTTGTTTAGTTTGTTTAAAAAAAGTCATATAAATTTGAGTTTGTCAATAAATTTTTCTAGTTAAGTAAATTGTAGTTTTTAAATTTTTATGTGTTAAAAGTAATTAATTATTAAATTAATTAATTTTATAAAATATAAATTATTAAAATATAAATATGCTTTTGGTATTAAATTATCGATATAATTAAATGTAATGAAATTGTATTTTTTTAAAATATAAAATAAAATAATGGATAGTGTACATTTAGTGTAAAATTTAGTTTTGCTGAATTGGAGTAGAGAAACTGAAATAGTATAACTGTAATCTATATCTATATATTACTAATTACAACTGAGATTCTAGTTGATTTATTTTGACCAGATTCTATTTTGTCAAAGATTCTTCAAGACAATATTTATTCATTTTACGTTATGCAATTTTCACATTCCCGGCAGTTTCTAAACGGTTATATTATTTATTCAATTTGCACTATTCAAACAGCAGCATTTCCGCCAGAATTAATTTTTGCAGATAAAAAAGCTTAGATTTTACGATTATTAATTTTCAAAATTCCCATATTTTTTGTACGTGGATCAGTTTTCTTAGCAGTGGGCAGTTAAGTGAATGACTTCAAGGCTAATTGGAAATGTCACTTCCTCATGTTTTAGTAAACAGACGAGAGACGAGATGGAAAGCTAGAAGGAGTTGGGGCTCGGTTTTGCGCAAACCGAAGGTGGACGGTTGCGGTTTTTCGACGGTAATCCAACCTAAACGAAATGGAGGTCAAGGTAGGATGTTGGGCTTAGATATTTCTTTAATTTCTTGGTTGTTTGGGTGTCAATTAGTTGTAGGAGTTGAGACAAGCAGTGGCAGTTTGAAGCGACGGTGGAGGTCGGCTGTCGTTCAGGATGCGGGGGCGGTGATGTTGGTTGTGAATTTGGATTTTGTGGATTTCGACAGTGGCTCGGTTACTGTGAGCGATGTTTGATTTTTGCAGATTGTGGGAAGCATCCGGTTGTGGTGCGTGTAATGTTTTTCAGTTTTTCTTTGAATTTCTTTCCATCTCCTTCAACCCATTGTTTGAATTGAGGTGACTACCTTCGACTCTGTTAGTAAATGATTTTGATCAGATTATAGTTTCGAAGAAAAGACATGCCAAGAAGTGAAAAACAGATTTACAAAATTGGAATAATATAAAACATATGAATCAGAAGAGAAGATCCGAGCAGAAAAGATTTAAGGATTTAAGGTTGATGATCGAGGCGAGAACTTGGCTCTCTGTCCTTAAGACGTTTTTTACCCCGTCACAATGTGCTTACGGTTTGTGGTAAAACGCCTCCAAAGATACAACGATCGGAACACTTGCAGAAGCAGCACCTCGACTGCAAGACAACGAACCAGAATTGAACAAAGACACTCTCTGACGACTTATGCAAAAAAAGAAAGACTGGAAGAAGACTTAATGCTGTGCAGAAGAAGTGATTCGTGATGAAATGAACAACCAACAAATAGAGGAGAATGTGGCAGTTTTGAGCAGTTTCCAAACCGCCCACTTCATGCAAAAACGGTACCACGATTCATGAAATGGTGACAGTTAACAACTGTCAAAGAGAGGGAGTGAATTATTTAAATAAATTCAGAACAAAAATTTAAATAATTTCACACGGGCCCGACCCGGCCCAAGCCCACGACCACGACCCGAGCCGGCCGGGCGGCGGCGGCGCGCGCGCGCGTGGCTTTGGGCTAGTCTAGACATTGTCTAAGACTCCCTCTTTCAAAGGCTATTGGTACCCCTTGGGGCCCAAACTCATTTCTCAACTTGAAGCATATAAAGTGGTTCAATGTTGTGTTTGCAACCTATGTGGGATTGACACCTTTTGCCAATTGTTTCCCATTTTTCCTCATATTTATTGTCCAACTTTCAATCATAATTTCTCATTCATATGGAAATAGTTTTATACAATTAAATATTCCACGCTCATTTACTCGGAACGTAGAATTTAATTGAACATTAATTTCGACAATTCGAACATCGGGTACCACTCAAATTTAAGGTCAAAGTTGACCCATTAACCCATTATTTCCAACAATCCCCCACATGAATGAAAATTATCATGACTATGCAATGAGATGCCGACACGATCAGAGAGTACAGGCGAAAAGCTTATTGCATCAGGAGAGATAGCTTTTGGCTTTGAACCTGCCTTAGTGAATACTATCGAGTTTACTTGGCTAATCAATTAACATAATGTCTTGAACTGTTCAGTCGTTGATGTAAACCAAGGCAACAATATCCACACAATAATTTTTCTATCAATTCTTCGGTTCTCATAGTTGTGTTCATTTTGGCCCTGAACAATTCTTGGGATTCATAAGTGCTCTAGAGAATTTAAGCCCCAAATCCTCATAGAAGCGGCCCCACTTCACACTTATATAGGTGATCTCCTATTAAGAGTATTCTGCTATACCCCACTTGATTTATCCAAGCTATAGGAATCATTAAAAGTTATAACTTAACCTTTATACATTCTGCAGACAGCACTTTTATAAAAGAATGGATAAGTGCTTTACTGAATCTTAATAACTTAGTTGTCCCATTGAACCAGGATCTTGGGATCTCCAATCAACAAGGTTGGGTTAACATCATTAAGATTCATGCATATTCGGCTTTAATCTCATTCTCTTTGTCAGATAGTATACTTGATCTCTTGGTAGGCCTTTTGTAAGCGGATCCGCAAGATTCTCCTTTGATTTCACATAATCAATGGAGATTATACCATTTGAGATCAACTGTTTTATGGTATTGTGTTTACGACGTATATGTCTAGACTTACCATTAGATATACAATTTTGTGCCCTTGCAATTGCCGATTGATTGTCACAGTGAATACTAATTGCAGGCACCGGCTTAGGCCAACACGGAATATCCTCTAAGAAGTTACGAAGTCATTCTGCTTCTTCTCCAGCTTTATCTAAAGCTATAAATTCCGATTCCATTGTTGATTGAGCTATGCAAGTTTGCTTTGAGGATTTCCAGGACACAGCCACACCACCAAGTGTAAATATATAACCACTTGTGGATTTAGAATCTTTCATATCTGATATCCAATTTGCATCACAATATCCTTCTAATACTGCTGGATATCTCAAATAATGTAATCCAAATTTCAAAGTATGTTTCAAGTATCGAAGTACTCGATTCAATGCCTTCCAGTGATCATTACTTGGATTACATGTGAACCTACTCAATTTATTAACTGCGAATGCAATATCAGGACATGTGCAGTTCATGAGATACATGAGACTTCTAATAATCTGAGAGTATCTTAATTGAAGTACTGATTCACCTCTGTTTTCGGCTAAGTGTAGACTTGTGTCTACTGGAGTTTTGACCGAATTTTCATCACAGACTCCAAATCTCTTTAGCACAGACTCAACATAATGAGATTGTGAAAGAACGAGGCCATCTGGTGTTTTAGAAATTTTAATTCCCAGAATTACATCTGCTACACCCATGGCTTTCATGTCAAAGTGTTTGGTTAACATTTTCTTAGTAGACATGATGATATCATGATTGCTACCTAGAATTAGCATATCATCGACATATAGACATACTAAGACATATGCTGTTGGTGTGCTCTTATTATACACATTTATCACACTCGTTAATCTTAAAACCATTCGACAACATTGTTTTGTCAAACTTTTGGTGCCACTGCTTTGGCGCATGTTTTAATCGAGTCTGCAAACATTTTTCTCTTGTCCATGAGCGACAAATCCTTCAGGTTGCTCCATGTATATTTCTTCTTCCAACTCACCATTTAGAAAGGTTGTTTTAACATCCATTTGATGAATTTGAAGATTATGTATCGCAGCAATTGCAACAAGGATTCTTATCGAAGTAATCCTCGTAACTGGTGAGTAAGTATCAAAGAAATCTAGACCTTCCTTTTGTCTATATCCTTTTGCTACCAAACGAGCCTTGTATTTAACAATAGATACATCCGATTTTAATTTTTTCTTGAAAATCCACTTGCAACCTAGAGGTTTATTTCCAGGTAGGAGATCAACCAACTCCCAAGTGTGATTTTGCATTATCGATTCAATTTCACTATTGATAGCTTCTTTCCAAAAAAGGAGCTTCTGCCAGGACTGCACAAAAAAACCGTCAAACCGCAAACCGAATCGAAACCGTTGGTTCGGTTCCACGTGGACCCGCCAATATTTTCAAACCAAACCGTTTCAAAATGGTTTGGTTTAGGTTTCAATTTTTAAAAACCGCTTAAACCAAATCAAACCGCTAATTCTCCACCTCTATCAGACAAATCAAATGGTTTGGTTTAAGTTTCAATTTTTAAAAACCGCTTAAACCAAATCAAACCGCTAATTTTTTTAATTAAAAATTTAATTTGTATTCATTTAAATTTAGAGTTTTTTCTCAAAAATTTTCAAATTTATCTAATGAATAAAAGTTCGTCTTTTTTTTTTTTTAAAAAAAGTTATTGTCTAATGTCCAACTACAAAATCTGATTAACCTTTAACTCATACCACCTTTTAACAACATACTCCAATCCTAAAATTCCATTAACATATAACCCACACCATCCTTAAATCACATACTCCAATCTCAAAAGCTCATTTAATAGAGATTCAAACAAAAAACGTTCCCACTTCTTAATTCAATCATTAATTTTCTGTTTTCATTCGTCTTTCTTGTTTCCTTCCAAGTTTCTCTTCACTAATATCAATTAGATTCTTATAATAATAGACAGGGGTGATAGGTGTACTTTCAATTTCTTCCTGCATTTGATTTTATTTTAGAGAGTCATGGAAGATGTTTCGATCTATATCAGAAGGTTCGAATCAGGGTAAGAATTTGAATATCACTTGTTTAACTTTCTTTGCAAGCAAAATCATTCGATTATTTTATTTATTTTCTTAGAATTTACTCCTTGTTAAAATTCAGAATCTGGACAACAAAGATAAACTAGCAAGAAGAGAGTCAAGACAAAATATTATTACTGTGAAAAATTGTATAAAATAATTGCGGTACTTGTACTTTATCAAATCATATCAAACATTTATGCAAGAAAAGTATCCGTATATCGTTTCAAATAAAAAGCAAAAAAAAAATGACTAGCTATGGTATGTCTTAGAATAGTGCTTTTTCTAAGAATTTTGATGACGATAACCTATCATGTTTGTTCGGAAAGAAGTTAGAGAACAAATAAAATGCAATTACAAATTTACAATTGTTTTTTAACTTCATGTTTTTGTTTTGAATTGAAAACAAATTCGAATGAATTTAACATCTAACATTATTAATTCTCGTATTTGCTTATATATTAACTTATTTTATCTTTATATTAAAATATATGAGTTAATTTAACGTCTAAAATATATTATATTATGTCGATAAGTAAAAATCGGGGATTAAAACCGAACCAAACCGCAAAAAATGGTTTGGTTTGGTTTTGTTTGTAAAATGAAATTGTTTGGTTTGGTTTGAGAAAATGGCAAACCGTTTGAAATGATTTGGTTTGAAAATATGTCAAAAACCGCCCAAACCGGACCGCGTTCACCCCTGCCTTCTGGTGTTGACATCGCTTCACTGAATGTCTTAGGTTCATCTTCGATCATGTATGTTAGAAACTCTGAACCAAATAACGTAGACTTTCTAACCCTTTTACTGCGTCTGAGTTCTTCTTCATTTTCATCATCATTTGCAGCATCGTAAGTTCGTTTTGTTGAACCTACGTCACTTTTGTCTTTACGAGGAAAGACATCTTCAAAGAAACTTGCATTTCTTGATTCAATTATTGTATCTTCATGTATATCCGGAATCTCGAATTTATACACAAGGAAGCGATATGCACTGCTGTTATAAGCATATCCAATAAATATGCAATCTACAGTTTTCGGTCCTATTTTTATTTGTTTAGGTTTTGGCACTTCTACCTTTGCCAAACACCCCCACACTTTCAAGTATTTATATGAAGGTTTGTGACATTTCCATAACTCGTAAGGTGTTTCATCCCTTACTTTGTGTGGTATTTTGTTAAGAACGTGATTTTTCGAGAGGATAGCTTCCCCCCACAAATTTTGGGGTAGACCAGAACTGATCAACATAGCGTTCATCATTTCTTTAAGCGTGCGATTCTTTCGTTCCGCAATGCCATTAGATTGAGGTGAGTAAGGAGCCGTTGTTTGGTGAATAATACCTTGTTCAGAACAAAATTCCTCAAATGGTGCTCCATATTCTCCACCTCTATCACTTCGAACAATTTTTATTATTTTGCTAAGTTGATTTTCGACTTCATGCTTATAATGTTTAAACATTTCCAAAGTCTCGTCTTTGCTTCTTAACAAATAGACATAACAGTACCGAGTGCAATCGTCAATAAAAGTAATGAAGTACTTTTTCCCACCTTTAGTTTGCACAAATTTTAAGTCACAAATATCGCTGTGAATTAATTCTAAAGGTGAAGTGTTTCTTTCAACTGAAGGAAACGGTCTTTTGGCTAACTTAGCCTCAACACAAGTTTCATATTTATGATTAGGATCGAAACTTAACGAAGGAAGCAAATTTAAATTCATTAATTTGCGCACAGATTTAAAGTTTGCGTGTCCTAATCTTTTATGCCATAAACAAGAAGAATCAACAATATACGAAGAAGTAGAAGCTTCATTAGTCTTGTTCAATTTTGGTACAATAGTAAGGACATTCATCTTGAACATCCCATCAGTCATATAACCCTTTTCCCACATACATCCCATTTTTAGTTAGTACAAATTTGTCAGATACAAATACTAACTTAAATCCATTTTTGCTAAGAAGAGAACCAGAAACAAGATTTTTCTGAATGTCAGGCACATGCAGCACATTGTTGAGGACGAGTTCCTTGCCGGATGTCATCTTCAAGGTCACATTTCCTTGTCTTTCAACCTTTGAGCTTGAGGAATTTCCCATTAACAGTTGTTCACCATCAATAGTTTTGTATTCAGAAAACACATTCTTTTCAGCACAAATATGGCGAGTGGCACCAGTGTCCACCCACCATTCCCGAGGATTTCCAACACTGTTACATTCAGATATTACAGCAGATAGGTGCATCTCTTGAACACCTTCAGTCAGATTTTCAGTTTCAACAACATGTGCTCGGTCATTTTGCTTTTTACTTTTTAGGCTTGCGACAGTCAATAGCACGATGTCCAGGTTTCTCCTTTCAGACTTTTTAGTATCTTCTTCAATCCTCAAACGCACAATCAACTCCTCCAAGTTCATTTCCTTGCATTTGTGTTTGAGGTAATTTTTGAAATCTCTCCAAGAAGGCGGGAGTTTCTCAATTACAGCTGCTACTTGGAACGACTCACTTACAGTCATCCTTTCAGCATGCAAATCATGGAGGAGTACCTGCAAGTCTTGAACTTGGGAAATAACAGATTTAGAGTCAATCATTTTATATTCCAAAAATTTACCGACAAGAAATTTTTTAGAACCAGCATCTTCAATTTTATATTTTTTCTCTAAAGATTCTCATAGATCTTTTGCAGATTTCATTATGCTATACACACCATATAGCGAATCATTCAGTCCATTCAGTACATAATTTTTGCACAGAAAATCAGAATGCTTCCATGCGTCCAAAGCAATAACCGAAGCTCGATTATTTTCTCCTTGCTGAACCGAATGAGGATCCTCCGTAAGAAATCTTGCCAAGTTCAGAGTGGTGAGATAGAACAGCATTTTCTGCTGCCATCTCTTAAAATCAACTCCGTTAAATTTTTCAGGTTTCTCTCCATGAGAAATATGAGTTGAAGCAGATGGACCAGCCACAGTCGGCATCACAGTAGCCACAGTTGGCGTCACAGTAGAGGTCACAGCCAAAGTAGGAGGAATTGCATTCGTCCCAATAGTATTAGCCATTTCTGTTTTCAAACAGAAGTTCAACAAGTCAGAATTTGGGAATTAAAATTCTGCAGAAAGGTAAAATCAAACCAGAAACTGCAAGTCAGAATTTAGGAATTAAAATTCTGCAGAAAGTTAAAGTCAAAATCAAACCAGAAACTGCAAGGTTAAAATTATACAGAAGCATGTACAATTTCGGAACTAGTAATCAACATAAAAAAAAACGTCTTAAGATTGTTAGTAAATGATTTTGATCAGATTATAGTTTCGAAGAAAAGACATGCCAAGAAGTGAAAAACAGATTTACAAAATTGGAATAATATAAAACATATGAATCAGAAGAGAAGATCCGAGCAGAAAAGATTTAAGGATTTAAGGTTGATGATCGAGGCGAGAACTTGACTCTCTGTCCTTAAGACGTTTTTTACCCCGTCACAATGTGTTTACGGTTTGTGGTAAAGCGACTCTCAAGATATAACGATCGGAACACTTGCAGAAGCAACACCTCGACTGCAAGACAACAAACCAGAATTGAACAAAGACACTCTCTGAAGACTTATGCAGAAAAAGAAAGACTCGAAGAAGTGATTCGTGATGAAATGAACAACCAACAAATAGAGGATAATGTGGCGGTTTTGAGCAGTTTCCGACCCGACCCGGCCCAAGCCCAAGCCCCCGATCCCGAGCCGGACTGCGGCGGCACCCGCGCGTGTGGCCTTTGGGCTAGTCTAGACATTGTCTAAGACTCCCCTCTTTCAAAGACTATTCGTACCCCTTGGGGCCCAAACCCATTTCTCAACTTAAAGCATATAAAGTGGTTCAATGTTGTGTTTGCAACCTATGTTGGATTGGCACCTTTTGCCAATTGTTTCCCATTTTTCCTCATATTTATTGTCCAACTTTCAATCATAATTTCTCATTCATATGGAAATAGTTTTATACAATTAAATATTCCACGCTCATTTACTCGGAACGTAGAATTTAATTGAACATTAATTTCGACAATTCGAACATCGGGTCCCACTCAAATTTAAGGTCAAAGTTGACCCATTAACCCATTATTTCCAACAGACTCCTCCAATTCCATTTATTGTATTGGAAACAATGAAAGTGTATGAAATCCGAAAAGGGACACCGAGTGCTTGGAGTTTGTTGAGATTTTTCTGCCTGTGTGGTTTTTGTGCATACAGCATATTGAGGGGAAATGAGGGAGTTATACGCTGATTGGAATTCAATATTGGTAAGTCAGGGCATATATCAATTGTCAATAGAATCTTAATAATATTTTTTTCATTTTTTTTTTCAGTTGCAACAATTTTTGGAAGTAATTAACATAGTTGATTTTAAAATTAGTGGGTTGAATTAGTGATGCATTATAAATATAATTCAGATATACACACAACCTCTGCACTATTTCTCTCTCTATCATGTTCTCTGTGGCAAGCAAATGGATCCACATAAATCCCTCGATGGAGAGTAGAATAGAAGAAATATAATCGGTGTATAAATTGTCTTTTGATCCAGACTTTTGAGATAATTTAATTTAATACGTGAAGAGAAATAATCTACCACGTTTTTACTTTTGTAATGGGGAGAGTGCAAGTGAAATGTACACATTGAAGTTTCAAAGGAGACAAAACTTGAAGCATAAGAAAATATTTCATCCATACTGATCTTTAAAAGAAACTTATTCGTAAACTAATGAACTTCATTAGCCTAGCAGAGGCAAAGGTGTCAAGCTGGAATGAAACTGATTGACTACCATGAGGGGGAACATTATTGGTTATTCAAGCTCATCTACTTCACTTCCCTATACAATGATTTATGCACTGAAGTACTACCTATATAACAATCAAAGAGTTGTACCTGTGAAGTGGTGGCCAGTTACAACAATCTCCTCTCGCCAATATCCATGTTACCTATTCTAAAAAGTCGAAGGATCTTGAATCTTTTACAACTCTCAAGTCATATTATTATCTTATGTCTCTTCTTGCCTGTTCTATTTGGATTGCGTCATTCTTGTAAGCGTGAGATCATTTACAGGCATCATGCTATGAGGTCCTAGAAGTACGACCTGGAGTTCCCTGTCCCACACGAGAATTAAGTATTACCCCAGGTTGTGTAGAAGCAGATTGCAGTACATGAAGCCATTGGTGTGGTTTTCCAAAAATTACTACAAAGAAGCATTTAGCAGGTTGGATTTTTTTTTTTTTTTTTTTTGGGTGGAGTTCAAGTGGTTTGAAGCAAATAAGAAATGTGAATACTTTAAGGTTGCATAAGTTTCTATTTCTAATTGTGTTGAAAAAAAAAAATCCACCGGAACCACTGTCTCTAGTCCATTAGATATGGCAATGCCTCTGTTGCATGTGCACAAAGTGGCCTTACCAATTAATATACGAGGAAGTCCTCCAAGACTGTACAGGCATATCATCTACAGTCATCTTTTGTGCATTGGTGTTCGTAGAAATAGTGATCTTACTACAGAAGATGAGAGAGGCCAATTCATAAAAGAAGTTGATGGTGTGATCTTACTATGGGAGGTTAGAGCAACAAGTGGGGGAAGTAAGAGCACGCCATGGGAGAATAGAACAGATTGGCGATATCATGGAGACGATGCAAAACATAACGTGGTTCGTGAGGGGCTTCTCGTTAGGAGTTTCAGGTATAGAGTTTTAATTCTCATTATGTTTCATCTTCTTTGGCATGCAGAATGATGATTTTCTATGTGCAAAAAAGGATAATTATTTTGAGAGGATATCACCCACAAATGAAGCAGGATCAGCCTCGTGATGAGGAAAGTCAGACTCATGAGAATGTTGTTCAAGGACCACTATCTCATTTGATTCATACATCTAATTTTGAATCGTTTCTCTATTTTAGACTCGTGAGGAAGTGGTTTCACAATTTGTTGAAGAGATTCAGCCTCACGGGGGGCTTTAGTCTCATGAGAAAGAGGTTCAAGTACTTATTTTTTTATTTTCACTTTCTATTATATTTCAATGTGGTCTCGAGACAACAATGCGATCTATTGGAATTGAAGGGGTCTTCAATGTCATTGTAGCAACAGAGGATGTCTACAGGGGAAGCCTGATCCCGATATGTTTTTATACGCAGCACAGCTTCTTCAATTAATACCCGAATGGCTAATTGTTCAAATTGTAAGCTAATCACTGCAAGAATGCTAATGAACTTGAAGGAATCAAGATCATCAACAAGTGAGTTTATAGACATACGCATCCCCACATATTTCTCTTCTGGGGTGAATTTCAATGCATACAAAATTAAGTTATCCTGAGGATTATTCATATTTAGCTTTTGAAGCGCTCGAATTGAATGCATGTTAATATCCAGTAGTTTTTGTACCCTAATAAATTGTTGAGTGTGTGCTAACTATTGGTGTCAAGATTAACCATGCTGATTCTTTTACCATTTTTTTCATCAGTTTGAAAGTAAGACAAAAATAGCAAGGATGGAAAAGTAGATATTGCTGATAGAATAAACATAGTAGAACTTCTTTAGTACTAGATTCCATATTGAAGCTCATGCATAAATAAATTACCAAAGTACTACAGGTTTAATATGCATCTCTTAATTAGGTTTTCCCTTAGGAAGGAAAAGGACTAATAGATTTGCAAATTTTAATATGCTTCTGGAAATTAGGTTAAACCCACAATTTTTGTTGCCATTGGATATTTAGCCGTCTTTTGCTCTTTAGTAATTTTTAATTTCAACCATTTTTTTATTTCTTTAAGTTTTATGTTATAACTGTTAAACGTTCTATCGCCATGAACGTTTATCGAAAATGATTGAGTTTTAGTGGCAGGCAGGAGTGGGAAGGGAGATATCAGCTACTGAAAATTGTAATTGACACAGGCAGAATTGAATCAGTTTTAATGGTGATTCTTTGTTAAATGACAAACTAAAAATAGTATAATTTGTTCAAGATTAGTTAAGATTTATTATTGTTGATGCCTTGCTATATTTGAATGGATTGATAAATTATCTGAATAACGTGGTGCTTGGAATTTCATAAAATTTTAGAAGACTCGGTTGGTTTCTACTTTTTGAACCAACTTTTAGCTATTTTCTTCTAATTTTGGATTAATTTAGGGAAACTTTTTGCATTCATGATCTATTTTATGTAATGTGGCCATGGTTTTCAGGATTTTAGTTATAATTTCTAATACTCATTGTAACAGAATAATTATTATTATATTTAAATTGGCAATGAATTTTAGTAGTTTTTCTGCTTTTTCCAGTTGTACTTTTTCTGTAATTTAGTCTTTATCAATGGAATATATCCGTGCATCGCACGGGTGTGAAACTAGTTCAAATTTAGTGTAAAAGTGAAAATTTAGTGTAAAATTTAGCATATGTGAATTGGAAATGGTCTTAAGCCCCTATTTGGTAATGATTTAAAAACACGTTTTTAAACAATAAAATTCCTCAAACCACTTTTTAACTGCATACATTTTCCCTCCACTTTTCAACCACATTTTACCTCGAAAGTATAAAAAAATGTTTTTAAACCCAATTTTTAACAAACAGAGCCTAAACTACTCCAATTGATTTGTTTTTTGCCATCAATTTCAATGTATATTCACTCAAATCTCCAATAGAGTTTCAATTCAAGCCGGTCGTGATCATGAACCCACAAGTTCTTTTTTTTTTTCTTTGGTTAGGCCAAAGAACAATCCAAACTTGTTTCTCTTAATACTTCTAACTTTTCCGAACTCTTACTCCAGACCAATCTTCAGATCTTAGTGAAGTACAAATACTAACAGGCAAAGAATCAGCAGAAAGTAGTATCAAAATAGGAGGCTTGCAAACCGCTCACAGGAGCCCCACTCCTTGTGATCAGAACCATATCTCAATACAAGTCAGAACTGAAAAATAAACAATCCATATATTACTAAAAAGTGAAGCAAAACATCATTCTACAACAAGCACAACAAAAATTGCTGATATAAAACTCCGAAATCTGTTAAACACTTCTTATAGAACTCATCTATCAAAGTCAACAGCACTTTAATAGATTTAAAGTAGAACCTGATATATTGGCATAGATGCTCTACGCTTGAATCTCAACTTCAGTTGGCAGCACAGCTGGCCTGAGGTACTCTTCTTCCTTTGGAGGATGAATTGTGACCAGATCTGGAAGAGGAGTTGTTGGACCTTGCTTTCCTTTGGGATCCCAGTCGAGCATGATCTTCACCTTGATTCCAAGCACTCCCTGAGCAAATAAATGCACATAACTCAACAGTTGAATAAGAAAAAAATGCAGGATGCTGTAAATGACAGTACTGAAGGCAACATTGACAAAATGCTATGTGAGAAACACGATACGAAAGCGAAATAAACCTGTCTAAGGAGAACGTGTCGAACAGCATAGTCAATGTATTCCTTTACTGGCTGACCAGATGAAATCATGTAGCCATCTTTGAACTTCATGGATTTAGCACGCTGAGCTCTCAGCTTCCCACTGACAATAACCTGTAACCCATACAAAGTACATTAATGTTGAAATGCAACATGTAAGAAGCCATCAAAATTATGGTCAAAAAAATCATTAAGAAGCAAACCTCGCAACCCTTGGCTCCATTGTCCATAACGAATCTCAAAACACCATAGCACGCTCTGAGGAAGACAAGAACACATAAATCACTCATTAATATTATCAAATTAAAATGGCAGATTAAATAAAGAATAAGAAACATTTGAAGATTAAAGCAACAACAAAATATTCCACCATGTGAGGCTCGGAACTGTAGAAATTCAAAATGTACCCGCCGTCATGCAAAAGGAGGGGTAAAAAAAATCTATTACAATTCACTTTCTTCAATTCATTTTTTTTGTTGTTGCAAAATTGAGGCATATAAAGCTATATAGATTATAATAATTCAAGCTTCCAAATTAAGTAATGCAAACTACCAGTATAACACAATTACGAAACCCACAAGTAACTTGCAGAGTGGGATATTGTGACCCATGGCATATCCGACAGAACAGCTTCAAGCCAATCAAATTAGGTAATAAGAGAGGAAGGTAAAAGGTTAGCAACACCAGGAATAGTAATGGGGGCAACACACGGCTTATCTGTAAATATCTTGGAAATGTTCAATTATTTTGGTTGTCTTCCAACATAAATACGAAATGGAACCTATTTTCTTAACAGTTCATGTTGGCATAACAAACTGACATTTTGAAAATCAACAAACTGTTGAAATTCTGACAAGAAATATTCAGTAGTGTTTTTTTTTTTTTTTTTGGTAAGAAAGATATAGAGGAAACAAAACAAAAGATTTGCAGTAAAAGACAAGACTATGTTCACCAAAATGATGTCGAGGATGTAAAACAATTTTTAGTTACCGAATTGTCTGACACAAAATGCACATAAAAGCACCTATTTGCTTTGTGACTTTGTTAAGGGCAATATAAGAAACATGGTGGCACCCTATACACAGCTGACGGCACAAACAACTCTAAAGAGAAAGTTAATTTTCCAAATACAAAAGATTTGCAGTTTCATACAAACATAGAGAACATAGCATTTTTCAAACACATTCAAACTGATGGGACAGCTAACAAATACACTAGTACCATTGTGGTTCTATACATCCAATAAAGCATGTCAGTTTGTGATACAATTAAAACGCCTAGAAACAAGAAGTCGTATGTTTCTCAGAAATTGATGTTGCTGCATAAAAATACAAATACATACAAACTAAGATTAAGTTCGTGAATAAGACAAGATCCAGCAGATTACCTCCTGACAGCAAGGCCACCGAGGAGCTTGTATCGGAGGGACTCAGCCTGTGCAATTGCGCACAGCCCCCTGTTGTTAACCTTCTCCGCATACAACTCTACACTGTTCTCTGGAAACTTAAACCTTTTTTGTACCACAGAGGTCAGCTCTCTGATCCTCCTCCCTTTCTCACCTGTCCGTAGAAATAACAAGTACAATTTGTCATTAAAACCAAATATCAAAATGTACACACTTAAACATCATAGCTACACAGAGAGAAATGAAACTAATTTACCACCAAAAAATGGGGAAAAAATATTCAAGACAACAGAAAAAATATACAATCAGTGAGCATTTCAAAATATTTAGGATAATCGATTTCAGAATAGACAAAATCATATCAAAATACGAAAGACCACACATTAAAGCAAATTAATAGAAAAAAATTTCCTCGTTTATCCTTAGTATCAAGGTAATAAATATAAAATGAATAGAAATGAGAGGAGATAATTACCTAGAACATTCTGAGTGCGAGTAGCACGGATGATAATCTCAGTTCTCATGGGAGTAACCCTGACCTCTACTCCAGAATATCCATCCTCCGCAAGCTCCCGTGTCAACACTTCATTCAGCTCCGCAAAGAACACTCCATCAGCTACAAACTGCAAATTTCAACAAATTAACCAATCAAAAATTTGATACAAAACTTAGGTAGTGGACACAAACATATAATATATAGATGGCATCGACAGAGGGGACCTTTCTCTTCTTGCTCATCTGAGTAGCCATTTTTTATTTGCGGAGAAAAGAATTGAGTATAGAAAGATCCGAAGATTAACTTGCAGCGCGAAAATCAAAACGTAGTTGAAGATTAGGGTTTTCAGCTGGGATATAGGATCGATCGGCCTGTTTTATCTTCCAATGGGCTTTAAGGAAGTTGGGCTCCCTTCATCTTAGGCCCCAGGATATAAAAAAGAGGAAATTACAAAATACCCCTAAAAATTAAAGAGGTGTTCGACTAGCTCATTAATGAGCTATTTAAACTAATTTAAATTAAATAATTTTTCAAATTACTTTTTAACTACACACATTTTCTCTCTCCAATTTTTAACCACATATTTTACCTCGAAAACAACAAAAAAATCTTCTCTCACCTCATTAATGAGCCGCCGAACGGACTGTAAGCTATTTGAATAATATTCTTTTAATAATATTAGAACATTTCACACCATATTAATACGGTCTAAAAGAAGAACAAGAAGAAAAAAATTCCCCAACCTTTCCTCTCCCCAATGACAATGTTGCCACGACATTCTCTCTCCAAACCTCACACCACCAGCCGCTACTCCTCGAGGGACAAAGAATTGGCTGTGCCGATTGATGTGCTGCAGACTATGGTGGACGTTGATGGGTTTGTATCAAGGCAATCACATATCAAGTATGAGCTTAGAGATACTCTTAGTATTTGTGAGATTATGGTTTGGAGTATGGTATTATACGGTAGAAGAGAATTTAAGACGTGATTTCAGTGAGGTTGTTATGTGATGTTCATTTTCAATAATTACGCTTATGTCAAAAGGGGGTAATGTTACTGACTGCAAAAAGTGGATAGCTTTATTTAATTGTTTATTGTAATATCATACCATTGCCAAAAAAAGGAACGTAGCAGAATATTATGCAATTTTATATGACTTCTTCGGTGATGAAGCATGATACATTTGTAAATGTCGGCATCATTTGATGCTTATGTAATATATTTAAAATGAAGGAAATACCTACGATTATGAGGTTTTAATTTTGGTTTACAGTAATTGTAGTTACTGTTTTTTTGCTGTTACATTTCAATTCCGATTGATATATATGGAATTCAACAGAGTATGCTTCTGTGCTTCTTGTATTGAAGAGTATTGCTTTGAACTCCCTTTCGTTTAATTGATCAGATCATCAACCAAAATAGTATGTTGTCCATACTCGAGATGTCATTTTACTAATGAATTGATAATATTATACTTTCATGATCATCAATAGATTGATATTGAAGTTGCTTCATAAAGAATATGGTATCAAGACACGGTCTTCTTGTAATTGGATTCAAACTCTTATTATGTTGATCCTCATATTCTCTATTTGGATACCTAAATAAGAAATGTTACATGTACAAATTCTTGCACGAAAATATCGAATAAGATTAAGGTATAAGAAACTATTTTGAGGAAAATCATGTTTTTAGGTGTAATGCAAGGCGAATGACATTTGAAATTGAAAAAGGAATCCATGCACCAAGGAACAAAATGCCATACGGGCAAAAGGCAAAGGAAGAATTGACTAAAATTGTTGAAAACAAGTGTTTGAGAGTTCTGGTTTTTGATGATGATCGTTATGGTCGTTGTATGGGAGACATTATTTCAATGGCATATTTGTATAGGCACTGCATTCATCTGTTCAACCCAGAATGCACTCAAAGATCGAAACTTTCAAGAACCCTTCTTCTAAATTCTTGATATGTACAGAAAGTGATACTCAAAATGGGGTTAGCATGGCTTTAAAAAGCTTATGACTAGAGGCCAGAATTAGAAAAGGTGATCCTCTGATTCAACTATATTCTAAACCATTTTTCCTAGGCTAATTAATTAATGAACTCCCGAGTTAATTATTTTTTTCCTCACCCAACTTATACCTTGGTCTTAGTTTCCTCACTCAACTTTAATCTGTTTCCCAAACCTTACCCAATTTAAGAAAGTTATAATCCATCCATCACTCTCATCACAAAGTTAGATGGAATTGCCACGTGGCTAACGAAAAATCCAAGTGGCAATTTTTTTTTATCAAAAAATGCCAACTCACATTAGATTTTTTATTTTTTTATTTTATCCTTTTGTCTTATTTTCATGTTGATCCCTACTTTAATTCAAATATTGGTCCCCAATTTTTAAAATTTGTTATTTTAGTCCTCAAATTTTGAATTTTCTTTAAAAAATGTCATTTATTTGCAACTTAAGTCCTTCAACTTTAGAATTTCTTGCACATTAGTCCCTAAAATTTACTTTTCTTTCAATTTAGTCCTTCCCACGGGTCATTGCCTTCAAACAAGTATAACTTTTGATCTACAACTCTGAATTGCACTTCGTTTTTTGCGTTGAACTCCAAATTCAATCATCTTTCTTATGGTGTATCATATGCTCATTTATTAAGTACTCTTTTGAGACCTATCATAATTAAATTATTTGAGATAGTGTATTTTGGGATATTGATTTTTTGAAGAATATGAGATTAAAAATTAAGAGAGACAGAGAGAAATGTACTGAAAAATGTGCAAGTATCAATAAAATTTGTATAAATCAATTTACGTTAATCAATGACGCCCTAACAAAATAAGTATCTACAACACAAAAATTAAAATTCAATGTTTAATAAAAGAGCATATGATACACCATAAGAAAGATAGTTGAATTTGGAGTTCAAACCAAAAAATAAAGTGTAATTCGGAGTTGTAGATCAAAAATTATACTCATTTGAATGCAATGACCCTTGGGAAGGAATAAATTGAAAGAAAAGTAAAATTTAAGGACTAATGTGTAAGAGATTCTAAAGTTAAAGGAGCTAAGTTGCAAATAAATGAGAACATTTTTGAAAGAAAAATCAAAATTTGAGGACTAAAATGACAAATTTTTAAAATTGGGGACCAATATTTTAATTAATGTAGGGATCAACATGAAAATAAGACAAAAGGATAAAATCAAAAAAAAAAAAAAAATCAAAAATCTATGTGAGTTGGCATTTTTTGATTAAAAAAAAAAAAAAGATTGCCACATGGATTTTCTGTTAGCCACATTTGCCACATCGCAATTCCATCCAACTTTTTGATGATAGTGATGGATGGAGTATAACTTTCTTAAGCTGGGTGAGGTTTGAGAAATATATTGAAGTTGAGTAAGAAAACCAAGACCAAGACCAAGGTATAAGTTGGGTGAGGAAACAAACAATTAACTCGTGAACTCCCTTCAGTATGCTTATGTGCGTAACAGGGAGGAATGTGCATAGATTTCTTGAATTTATTGACAATTATATATTTTTCTTTGAATTGGGAGTTCCGGACCCTTCTCTGCTTGCCCACTATGCCTTCGTCTGAAGGCTATGTTGGGACACAAGAAATGTTTTAATTTTATTCAAGGTTTTATATAGAACTTAAATCTCTTTTGTACATGGGAGAATTATAAGTACTATGTTTATGCTCATCAAAATCCTAGTTCACTACTTATTTGATATGTATGATGCTTTTGTGTATGGAAATTGAGGAATGTAATTTATCTACTAGAGTTTGTAGAATTGTGTAATTTATTATGTTACACTAACACAAATAGTCAATGACGGATATTGAAAAAATTAAAAAAGTGACGTTCAAATTGAAAAAAGTGACAAAGTGTCACCATGTCACTTTTTAGTTAAAGGAAAAATTGATAAAAATGGCGTTGTATCACTTTTTTAAAAAATAAAAAAAAAAAAGATTGAAGTATCTGTTGCTGCTTCCATATTGTGTGTTTGTGATTGGAGAACGGAGAATGTGTAATACAACTATTAGTATTTGTGGATTTATTTAAGTTACATTGACACGATTAGTCAAAGGATTAGTCAAAGATGGATACTGATAAAATAGAAAAAAGTTACATTCAAATTGCAAAAAGTGACAAAACTTCATTTTTATATCATGACACTTTTTGAACTACACTTTTTAATTAAAAGAGAATGTGAGATAAAAGAAAAAGTGATAAAATTGACATTTTGTCAATTTTTTTTTTTTTTGAACTTAAATATCACTGTTTCAGTTTTTGCAATATTCATCTGACAAACAAATTATACAATTCCACAAATAAAAAGTGAAAAAACGTTACCTTTTTTTCCACTAAAAAGCGACATCATGGCACTTTTTTTTTTTAATTAATAGAGAAGGTGAGATATATATATAAACACACACACACACACAAGAATTGACATTTTGTCACTTTTTAAAAAGTGGCATTGTGTGATGTATCTATTATTATTTGTACCATTGTTTAATTTTTTAATCAACGATGAATATCACTTTTTTTCACTAAAAAGTTTCATGATTCACTTTTTAGTTAAAATAAAATGAAAAAAAGTAACATTGTATTTGTGTGTGGAGAATTGAGAATGTATAATGTGTCTACTAGTATTTGTGGATTTGTGTAATTTTTTAATCAATGATTAATATTGCAAAATTGAAAAATTGACATTCAAGTAGAAAAAGTGACAAAGTGTTATTTTTATAGTTTAAAGAAAAAGTGATAAAAAATAATATTATATCATTTAAAAAAAAAGTTGCATTGCGTCACTTTTTTTAAAAAGTAGCACAATTATTCTAATATTTTGAATAAAATTAACAATTCATGAATTTATTTTAAGATTTTAATTTATATTTGATTAAAGAAAGTAACATACATGTCACTTTTTAAAAAAATAAGTGACACAATGTCACTTATTTTTAAAAAGTTACGAAGTCATCAAAAAAGTCAAAACATTAAAAAAAAAAAGTGGTACTCAATTACAAAGTATTTTTACTTCCTAAAAATTTCTAAAATGTATTTTGTAAGTAATTCAAAAATAAGGGTATGTGTAAACACCCCTATATAAAAATGTTCAACGGAAATCTTAGGCGCTCCCATCATCCCTGTTCTAAAATTGATAGAGGATGCAAATCACATGTTAGTTATCACCTACTAGACTGACAAAGTACCTAGCAAATTCAAACATACGGCCTCTAAACTACCAGCGTTTGTATATTCTCAACATTTGTCAATTGGGATGTGCCTTGGGAACAAGGACCCAAGGTATATAAGAATTATTAAGAGAGGGTCAAAGGATTACACACTGGGAAATAAGGGTTAAGTACACAAATATAAAACTTCAGAGACCTATTTTTTAAATATTAGATATTTTAAAATATATTTTGACAATATCAAACATATTTCTAAAATCGGGTAATTGGTTGCCAGTGGATTAGCCCTGCCTCAGAAAGGGAAACTCGAAGCAGGTCGCTTCTTCAGACAATGTTGGTAGCTAGATCACTTCCTGGGTGGCGTAATCATCCTCGGCTTCAACCTTTTCAAATTCCATATGTCTCGATTAAAGGCCTGAAATAGAGATTTTTGCTCAGGAATTGGAGTCGAAATTAAATCAATTTGCTTCTTCCAGTGGAATGAATTCAAAACCTTATGTGTCCTAAGGGTCTTCCCAAATTCTTTCACCACCTATGTTAATTTTCACTAATATACCTTTAGGGTCATGTTTGGGCGATGCATACAATAGTCTATCCCTCTAGTCAACTTGAAAATTCATTGGAGTTAATCCTTCATTTTTCTCGTATAAATAGGGGGCAAGGATTGTGATATAATTGTAACATTAATTTAAAATTGAATTTCATTTTACTTTAAAAATTAATTGAATTATCCTCCTTTTGGTAACATTGTAACGGTTTATAAATTAGTTTATTTTTTATTTTGAGGTAAAATGTGTGGTTGAGAATTGGAAAGAGAAAATGTGAATGGTTAAAAAGTGATTTAAAAAATTGTGTGGTTTAACTTGCGTTCGGGAAGTGTTATAACGCGTAATGATTAATGTTATTTGTGTTTTCGAGGTAGAATTTTTGATTAAAACTTGGAGAAAGAAAATTTGTATGATTAAAAAATAGTTTGGAATCCGTGCCAATTGTAAACAAAGTTGACTAGAACACATTCTTACAAACTGGTTTATAAATCATTACTAAACATTTGCTTGGTTACAAATTGTAATTAATTACAATTTTAATTTTATTTTTATTTTACAATTAATTACAATTGTAACTAATGAATTTGCGAAAACATGACATTTTTAATTGCTTAAATTAATTGAATTAATTATAAATTGTAATTAATTACAATTACAACTTATTTATTACTTAATTTTATGTTACAATTTACTCTAAATTTTTATTTTCCATTTAAAATTAATTGAATTAGTTACATATTGTAATTAATTAAAATTGTAACTTAATTACATCATTTAATGAATTACAGTTTATAATTAATTATAATTATAACTTTATTTCAGTTTTGTAATTAATTGCAATTATAACTAATTAATTACTATTTTAACTTAATTGCGTATTACAAGTCATTCAAATTTTTCATTTTCATTTTAAAATTAATTAAATTAGTTACAAATTATAATTAACTACAGTTTGTAACTTAATTATAATTATAACCGTAAGAATTACAATATATAATTAATTACAATTGTAACTTAATTTCATTCTATGATAAATTACATTTTGTAATTAATTATTATTGTAACTTAATTTCAATTTTAAAATTAATTACAATTATTACTTAATTAAACTTTGTAATTAATTATAATTACAACTTAATTACATTTATAATGAATTCAAGTTTACAATTAATTACAATTATAAATTTCTTTTAATTTCGTAATTAATTACAATTGTAACTTTCTAAAAAAAATTTAATTAATTAAAATTGTAAAATTATTTAGATTTTGTAATTAATTATAATTGTAACTAATGAATTTGTAAAATATGACAGATCTTTTTGTTAAAATTAATTGAATTAGTTACTACATTCACCTTAATTACAGCTCTAATTGTAACATAATTATATTTTATTATGAATTATGGTTTACAATTAATTACAACTGTAATGTTATTTCAATTTTGTAATTAATAAATACAATTCTAACTTTATTTAAATTTTGTAATTAATTAAAGTTGTAACTAATGAATTCAGTTCCAATTCCCAAATGATAAAGCTGCACTTGTAGCATCTAAACACAGCTTCTCAATACCAAATCAAGTTCTAATTCCCACATGGGATCCTGATCTTGATTGTTGTAATTGGGATGGCGTCCAATGTAATGGGACCACAAACTATATCATTAGCCTAGACATCACTCCTATACTCTCAGTGGCAAAATCATTAGCGTCGTTGCCAATCTTACTCACTTAAGTCGTCTCTGGCTAGACAAGATGTTGTATCTTGTTGGCAAAATTCCCTCGACAATTAGAAAATTGAAAAATATGATTTTTCAAAGATGTCATTTCTCTGATACTCTTAGTGGCTATACAAGAGGTCGTGTCTCTAATATACGAAGATGACGTATCTCTAATACTCTCAATGGCACAATCCCTAGTTTGATTTCTCAAAGGTGGGGTTCATGGATTCATTGGTTATACTGGATATATCACACAACAAAATTTATGGGAGGATTTCAGCACGCGTAACAGATGATCCAATGCTGCAGTAGTTGAATATTACTTATAACAGACGGAAGTTGACGAAAGTTAGAGCAGCTAAGCTGAATGCTGCTAGCTAGATAAAGTATTGTGACTTGTGTGACTAACTACTACGATATTGATACTCTCGAATTCTCGTATTACGACTGTTACGTCTTTAAGTAGCCACTGGTATATGTTTTGTTTTATTTTGTTGTAAATTATACTAGGTAGCCTCTAGATTTGTTTTATTAAATTTTGTGAAAATTTCGGCTCAACTCTTATAAGCAACGTTATAAGTAATATCTAAAGTTTACGTATCTTTATGCCTAAATTCACTTTTTATGCTTATGTATCAATACTTAAGATATGAATATCAATACTTAAAAGATTTAAATGTCGGTGCCAATTTCCAAATTTCAAGTATCCGTACCTTTTGTATTGTATCAATACATGAAAGGATATAGTTTTAGTTATATATCAAAAGTCAAAACTTCGATTCATTTACAGTAGGAGAACTTCATCATTTACTTGACTATCTTTTGATTAATAAGTTACATGTTGATTTTATGAAACTCCGTTTCATTCTCCACATCTTGATATATATATAAAAAAAAAAAAATCGTGCCTCACAATCGGTGGTATCAGAGCTTAGATTTAAAGGTTCTGCAGACTCAACTATATATATGTAAAACGACATCCAACTCCACCCAGTTGAGGTATGTATTAAGTTTCATCGTTATTTGATACATATTAGATTATTCATTTTGTAATATGCGAAAAATAGACATTGATAATACTGGAATCATAATTTACATTCCAAATAGTTGTCAAAACATGTTCATGTGTTATAAGGAGTACATGATACATAATAAGAGGGGGATGACTAGGACTCTGGATCAATAGGATCAGTAGGAGGATCATATGCAATGAAACGACTCTCAAGCACCCCAACTAGAGAAGTCATCTTGGATATACTGTAGCATTGTTGCCTGATTTTGTAACATCATAGCCTGATTATGAAGAACTATGTCCCTAGTTTTCCACAAATCAACCATAGACGATGTCGAATCTGGAGTCCGTGAAGCCTGGGCTGGTGGTACAAACTCAGGTTTGACACTAGCACCACCAATATCATGATCATCCTCAACATGTGTAGCAGCCATACAAACCTCATGTCTTCGTCTGTCTACTGCTCCCATATTTGGTACCCGTCCCCACTCTCTGGATGACTCGACATATCTCATCTTACCCAATGCCGAGAAACCAAATGTCAGGTTCATACGAACATCCTGAAGTGCCTCTCCCTCAAAATCGACCCCCTTGAGGCATAATTTCGCCATAATCATCCGACCCTATAGGAGCATGCTGCTCATCGAACCTACACTCTCTACCAAACCACCCAAAATAAGGTTCACAAAATTCACCTGTCTACCTGATGACACCGTTCTCAAAAACTATAAATCTTCAGCATGAAGTGTTCTTATAGCGTAGAATTTCTTTAATGACGTCATTGCATGAATAGGGCTTCTCTGAATATGTGCGAGATTGCCTATTATTGTGGAAGATTTATGGTTAATGTGCAGATCAATGTGTTGATGGCAAGGTTACAAGGTTATTATAATAGTACTACTGAATAATTGAAATGCATATTAAGATTGCTTGATTTTTACCTTTTATTTGTTCAGTATTGTTAAGGGAATATTGAACACTGACGTAATTGTCACATCCCCCATGTTTTACTTTTTGATTTTTGACTAATGGGGGCGTTATATTTGTAGCCATCAATGATAAAATTTTGGAAGCTGAGTATTTGAGTACAAGACATAATGGCTTAATCACATGAGTACGGCAAACTCCTTCGAGAGACACAGTAGCATGCCAAGATCAAATTCATATTTTCTTACTAGTAAATTTTTGGATACAGATATTAAACATAGGAAAATCTCCAATTGATTTTCTTCTCTAGAGGTGTGCAGTTTCTATTATTTTCTGAATTCTTCCAAACAAAAATATAAACATTTATAGGTGCTATAGCTTTGTCATGGAAAATAGCAAACAAAACCACATTTAAGGAACACGTTTATGTGTGATTACACATTTTACTTAGCTTGTGTTCGAAAACTATTATAACACCTCATGATTGGTGTTATTCGTGTTTTGTAGGTAAGATGTGTGATTAAAAATTGGAGAAAGAAAAAATGTGTGGTTAAAAAATACTGTTGGAAATTATGTAGATTATAATAAAGGTTTTCCGAACACAAGCTTATTTTGTAGCATTTTTTCTTTTCTTTGTAAATCTATTGTTGGTGCATCTGGATTGCTCTTATGATTTTACCAACCAAATTATTGGAGGTGTTAAATATTTTGGTACTATAATATTTAATTTTGTAGGACAGCGGTGTGATGTGTCTTATACTACGATTTTTTTTAGATGTTAATATGTTTTTGTAGGTTTTAATTTTTTGTAGGGTGAGATACTTGATAGAACTGATCAATATCTTTATGACAGGGCAAATGAGAAACTTCTTCCTGAGGATACGCCTTTGGAGGAGATCTGATGTGATCCTTGATGGGGAATCACGTAATCTCGCTGAAATTGTATAAATACTTGGAAAGTTCCAAATCCATATTATTAGATGATAGCAATATGACCCGACACTCACGACTCAAGAACCAAGGATGTATCAAATTCAAGACCCATTAAGATGCGGAATGAAGAACCATAAAGGGGTGAACGCCAGAAAGGTTTTCAATAGAATAGGGATAAACTCACCTAATTCAAAGTAATTTCAATAATCATCAAAGTTATGTTTTACAATGTCAAAGAAACATAATATAGCCAAAAAACGCGTAAAATTTAACCCTAGCTGCAAAAACAATAATTAAAACGTGGCGCTAGTTACGGTCGTAAGTGACCCTCGGGTCCAAACCCTGTTTTATCTCTTACGGCCGTGACATAGGTTCTTACGGCCGTAAGTTACATACTGAATAAAATTCCCCTACTTCAATTACGGATGTGAAAAGGATAGTTACGGCCGTATGTCCTTAGCTGTCCAATTTGTGCGATGGAAAAGTTACGGTCGTAACTTCAGCATTTACGGCCGTAAAAGGCCTTCTGCTTTCTTTTCTTGTTGTTCTTTGACCCAAATGCATTGTAACGGTTTTGGCTCTTCTTCCATCTTGTCATGCATTGAAAATGGAGTTTTCGACCTTGCACTTGAGCACTCGTCCAATAAAGCTTGCATAAACCCCTGCATTGTCTGCTTGATCTTCTTAGCTCTCAGCCTCGTTCTTGGTCCCACCGGTACATGCAATAGGTCCTTACTCGTTGGGCTACTCCGGTACTCATCATCCCCTCCCTGTTGAAAAGGATTCGTCCTCGAATCATCACCTGTACTAAACAAAGAGAGATGAGCAATGTTGAAAGTAGCAAATATATTATACTCACCAATGCCACGTCTCCAATTCCTTGACAAGAGCATAAAGCTCCTTATCATATGTTGGATGGTTCAACGCTACCCCACTCAGCTTTTCATTGAAATAAGCTATCGGTCTCCTTTCTTGCATAAGAACAGCTCCAATCCTTATTCCCGATGCATCATATTCAATCTCAAAGGCCTGGTTAAAATTAGGTAATGCTAAGACTGGTGCAGAACATAGCCTATCCTTAAGAAATTTGAAGGAATTTTCCTGTGCATCCCCCTAATGGAATCCCACACTCTTTTTAATTACCTCAGTGAGTGGTGTGGCGATTGCACTAAAATCTTTTATAAACCTCCTATAAAAACTTGCTAACCCATGAAAGCTCCTTACCTCAGTTATACTCTTAGGTGTTGGCCATTCTCTAATAGCTCGGATTTTTTCCTCGTCAACCTCAATACCATCCTTACTAACAACATAACCAAGGAATGTGACCTTATCTATGCAAAAAGTATACTTTTTAAAGTTAGCATACAATTTTTCAGTGCGTAAAACCTCAAGTACAAGCCTCAAATGATCAACATGCTCATCTAAATTTTTACTATAAACTAAAATGTCATCAAAATATACGACCACAAATTTACCAATGAAAGCTCATAAAACATGGTCCATCAACCTCATGAATGTACTAGGTGCATTGGTGAGACCAAACGGCATAACTAACCATTCATAAAGCCCATATTTGGTCTTAAATGCAGTTTTCCATTCGTCCCCCTCCTTCATGCATATTTGGTGATATCCACTCTTAAGGTCAATTTTACTAAAAACACATGAACCATATAATTCATCAAGCATGTCATCTAACCTAGGTATAGGATGACGATACTTTTTAGTGATATTGTTGAAAGCTCTACAATCCACGCACATCCTCCAGGTTCCATCATTCTTAGGCACCAATAAGACCGGCACAGCACATAGGCTCATGCTTTCTCGGACATAGCCCTTGCTCAACAGCTCCTCAACTTGTCTTTGAAGCTCCTTTGTTTCTTCCGGGTTGCTCCTATAAGCAGGCCTATTTGGAATAACAGCACCTGGTACAAGATCAATCTGGTGCTCGATGTCCCGAATGGGTGGCAGCCCACTAGGTATGTTGTCTGGGAATACATCATCAAATTCCTGTAAAAGAGAAATAGCTAAATGAGGGAGGGAAGGGTTAGTGACATCGAGTGTAAGGAAGGATTCCTTGTACATTAGTAAGACCATTGGTTGGTGGTCAAGGACAGCTCTTTTGATCTCACTTTTTTTGGCAAGGAAGCTCACTTTTGTTTTCTCTCCCTTTTCTTTTCTGGAACTCTTCACTCCCTCTTCTTTTTCTGAGGTGAAACCCTCAACTCTCTGTTTTTCTCTCAACTCTCATTTTTCTGGGATCGTGGTCCCAACTCTCTTTTGAACACTCAGCTCTCCTTTTTCTGGGATCGGGGTCCCAACTCTCTTTGTCTTCTCTTCATCACTCTTTAGTTTCAACTGATCTTCACAAACTTGCTGTGGAGTTAATGGCATAAGTCTAATACTTTTCCCATCCTTTGTAAAATTGTACCTATTTTTGTACCCGTCATGTACCACCCTCCTGTCATATTGCCATGGCCTGCCCAACAAGATGTGTCCAACATGCATCGGGATCACATCAAAAACTAACTCATCCTCATACTTCCCGATAGAAAGGTTGATTAACACCTGCTTATTCACCTTGCTCTCATCGGACTCATTCAGCCATTGTAACTTATAAGGTCTATGGTGTTTGATTATAGGTAAACATAATTTCTCAACAAGAGTGGTACTAACCACGTTGGTACAACTCCCACCATCAATTATCAAACTACACACATTATTATTAACAAAGCATCTAGTATGAAATATATTTTCCCTTTGCTCACCCAACTCCTCCACCTTAATTTGGGTACTAAGAGTACGCCTAGTAATAAGGGATTGAGCTACTGCATAATCTCCGTCGTCATAATCACTAGCTTCTTCTAAGGCAGGCATATCCTTAAACTTATCATCATCCTCAACCTCATCCTCCTACACCACCACCCCATTACGCACAAGCATTATTTTTTTTATTTGGGCATTGTGATGCAATGTGCCCGATTCCCATACACCTAAAACACTTAATGTCTCTGCTTCTAGGAGGTTGGGAGTCAAAAGTAAGTTTACCTTTATTAGTAGATTCCTCTCGAGCTTTTGGTGGTTCTGACTTCCCCTTTTGAGCAGCTCCTTCATTTTTATTATTTCCACCCCATGTAGGTTTCCAAGGAGTAGAACCCGAAGAGTATTTTGTTGTTCCCTTCCTTTTCAACTGCCTTTCCACCTTCATCTCCATGTGCAACATCTCCTCCAGTTCAACATAATGTTGCAGTTCTATAACATTTGCAATGTCTCTGTTCAAACCACTCAAAAACCTGGCCATTGTGGCCTTCGGATCCTCCTCAATATTCGCTCGAATCATAGAAATCTCTATCTCCTTATGGTATTCTTCTACACTCTTCGAACCCTAAGACAGATTTTGTAGCTTCTGGTACAAGTCCCTATAGTAATGGTTGGGCACGAACCTTTTCCTCATTAAACCCCTCAACTCATCCCATGTCTCAATAGGTCTTTCACGGTTTCTCCTTCTACTTGACACTAATTGATCCCACCACACAAGTGCATATTCTGCGAACTCTATAACTGCCAAGTTCACCTTCTTTTCCTCTGAGTAGTTATGGCACTCAAAAATCAGTTCTACCTTCTTCTCCCACTCAAAGTACACCTCCGAATCACTTCTACCTTGGAAAGCTGGTATAGTCATTTTAATGTTTCCTAAGCTTCTATCCACCCCATCATCATCCTTATATTCACGCCTATTTCCCCTTCCACGCTGACCATCATGACCTCTTCTCCTACCCAAACTAGCCACTGATACATTCTCACTATCATCATCAACACTATTTCCTATCTCAACATCATCATCATCCCAAACTCCATTTCTAGGATTATTGTCATACCTTCGCGGCCTCCTAATATTAGGAGCCGTGTGTGGTTGCCCTCTACATAGTTGGGCAATTGCTGCACTATGCATGTCCACGGAGTTTTTAATCTCTCCCAACTTCGCATCCCACCTCTCGAATCGTTTTTCCAACATTGCAAGAAAGTGGAACTGTTGGTTATCCTCCCCTGTCGATGATGCTTCCTTCTATGACATAGTTAGTGATCAAAGAAAAACAAAAAGAATTTGCAAAGAAAGAAAATATATCCTCATGTGTTTTGGCACTCGTGTATCACTCACTCTCTTTGGCTTTTTTCCTCTAATAGTCTCACCACTCTTGCATTTTTCCTCTCTTATCCCCTTTTCCAAAGTTCTCAAACGAACCAATTGAACTCAATCACGAACTTAATATTTTGGAATTCGACCCCAAAAGGTATGGATGACATAAACAAGGAAGACAAGGAACAATAAAAATGATGACTTGTTGACACAAGAAGGTTTAAAAGGAAATGAAGAAGAAGGTGGGCAGGGAAGATTGCAAGACTAGAGAGACAATTTCGTATTTTTCCTCTTGCTGTATATTTTTTTTTTTCTTTTTCATCAAGGAATTCGACCTTCAATGAATATTAAACACAATAAATTCGTAGCCTCGAGATAAAATTCTTCTTTTCAATCTTGAAGATTAAAGAGAACAAACAATGGAATATGAAAGGAGATTCTTGAATTCCTGGGATTATTCAAGAAACCACAAGAATAAATATCGATTCAACGATGATTCAAGAACAATGAAATTTAATGAAGAAAACGAAACAAAACAAGAATTATATCAAATCCTGGATTTAGAGCAAAGCTCTGATACCAAATGATGTGATCCTTGATGGGGAATCACGTAATCTCGCGGAAATTGTATAAATACTTGGAAAGTTCCAAATCCAGATTATTAGACGATAGCAATATGACCCGACACTCACGACTCAAGAACCAAGGATGTATCAAATCCAAGACCCGTTAAGATGCGGAATGAAGAACCATAAAGGGGTGAACGCCACAAAGGTTGTCAAATCATTTGATAAGTTCAAGGGGTTCAATCAAGAACGAATAGAATAGGGATAAACTCATCTAATTCAAAGTAATTTCAATAATCATCAAAGTTATGTTTTACAATGGCAAAGAAACATAATATAGCAACAACAAAAAAAACGCGTAAAATTTAACCCTAGCCGCAAAAACAATAATTAAAACGCGGCGCTAGTTACAGCCGTAACCTACGGGCTTACGGCCATAAGTGACCCTCGGGTCCAAAACCTGTTTTATCTCTTATGGCCGTGACATAGGTTCTTATGGCCGTAAGTTACATACTGAATAAAATTCCCCTACTTCAATTACGGCTGTGAAAAGGATAGTTACGACCGTAAGTCCTTTGCTGTCCAATTTGTGCAATGGAAAAGTTACGGCCGTAACTTCAGCATTTACAGCCGTAAAAGGCCTTCTGCCTTCTTTTCTTGTTATTCTTTGACCCAAATGCATTGTAACGGTTTTGGCTCTTCTTCCATCTTGTCATGCATTGAAAATGGAGTCTTCGACCTTGCACTTGAGCACTCGTCCATCTAGGCTTGCATAAACACCTGCATTGCCTGTTTGATCTTCTTAGCTCTCAGCCTTGTTATTGGTCCCACCGGTACATGTAACAGGTCCTTACTCGTTGGGCTACTCCGGTACTCATCAAGATCCCTGTTGACAATCCAAATGTTGGACTAAAATAGTGATATCTATTCTAGGGGTGAAGTCAGGCCATCAAATTTGTTTGTTGGAAGATGGTCATCTTCGAGGCATTGAGACTGCTACTAATGTACGTCACATGAAGGAAAGAAGTGCAGCTCGAAATATTTTTTCAAATTAGGTATATAAATTATATTATGTAAATAAAAATAAAACATATAAAAATGATTTAATTTCTCCCAATAAACTGTCTTTGTGAGGGCTACAAATAGACCTTCCCTACAAAACATTACTGTAGAGTAAAGGAGGCTTTGGCTAATAAATTTTTCGATACAAAATTTATTTGTAGGGAAAAGCACTATTAACTTTGTACCATGCCTACAAACTTTGATTCGTGAGCTAAATGAACTTTAATAGACAAATGAATTTGTCAAGATAGAATTTAGACGATGAATTAAATTCATCTCTGAAGGGTTTGTAGGGAGAAATTTTAGGCTACAAATGTTCAAATTTTGTCATCTAATACCTTTCCCCCTCGATCTTTGTGCCACAAATGTTCCTACAAAAAGTTTTTTCTGCAAAGGTCTTTGCCCACGAATAATAACATTTCTTTATAAATTTATTTTGTATTCAGAATATAAAATTTTTGTAGTATATGCGGTTGAAAAAATGATTTCGAAAAATGTATGTTGCTAAAAAGTGGTATTAGAAACTGTAGTTGATTATAAACATTGTTTATAATTGGTTATCGAACGATGGCTTAAACATCATCTTTTATTGTATTATTATGTGTATTGAATACATCATTATAAAATGCCATGAGCGTCGCAAGTACCAAAAAGAAGTAATTCATTGTAACAAAGAATATACTAGTATACCATTTTTTTGCGGCGGGATCGGACTATGTGAGCTACTCTCTTGTTCGAGCATCCCTGTTAAGAGTTTTAAGTAATTGTTTCTTAGACTTTTGAAATGTCAGTATAACACATTTAGTAGAAATGATTTTGGATAATGTCATTCTCCTCAAAATTTTGGGACTTTTGATCGTGGGTGTGATAGTAAATTTCCTATGCAAACTATGGTGAATTTTGTATTTAGAGGGAGGATATAGTGACATGAGGACATAGTTGGGGGTGTAAACCTCCTTAATGAATAATAATATCTAGCACCTAGTGTCGATCATGACTATCTACAGGAGTAGGCGATCGCTTAATGACCTACCTTGATGAGTGCCTCTAAGACATTTTTAAAATATATAATATTTATAACCAATAAAGAAACTTTCACAAAAAATATAAAAAAAACTAATACACACACACACACATTATTCAAAACTTATAAAAGTTTTTTTTATTATTTTTCTTTTTCTTTTTCCTTTTTGAAACTAATTCTTAGTCTTTTCCCCTTTCTATCTTTTTCATTTCTTTTGTTTTTAACATGACATTTCAACTCTTGGAGAATCCTAAACAACAGATTAATGCGATGACAGGAAAAAAATGTTTATTATACAAATGAATTGATATAAGGGGCTAACTGGTCTCACATGAGTTTAGAATCTTTTTCTTGGATTACAATGCCCTTACTAATATTTTATAATTCTTGATTTGTCCCTCAATTAATATTATCGTTAATGAATTCTAAATTAACAATATCACTAAAGGACAATCAATTACATACTTATATTTATTATCATTAATGAACTTTTCAAATTCATTAATTGGTAAATCTTATTTCCTTAGATTCATTAATTAATCTAGCATAATAATAATAATAATAATAATAATAATAATAATAATAATATTCACACCAAAATTTTTTATATCTACACTACATTTTAATTACATGGAAGATTTTTAATATTTGTTCACTTTTGCTTTTATGTCAATTTTTTTCCAAAGCATTATTATTTTTAACTTTCAATTAATTAACATATTTTATTTTTAATCATAATTTATATCCAAATATTTCACTAGTGTGTATTGAAAAGAGGGGAAAATATTTATTTTTGACTTTTTTATTAGTTATTTACTTCAATTATTTAAAAATACGAGACATAAATAAGTTTTTTTTTCACCCTCATAAGAAATATTTTGGACAAAAATCATCTTTATGGACAAGACATGAACATTAATAGATTGTTGATAAAAGATTTATATAAAAACTTGGGAGCTAGCAAAAGTGTAAAAATAAGAAAACTTAGAGATATATTCATTAAAAATAAAATATAATGTAGTTAACAAATGTTGTGGTGTTAATAATAATAATAATAATAATACTAAGTGTTAAGAATAATTTTTTGGACGATAATGCATTCACTAGTACCATCGATGGATAACACCACTACATGCCCAGATCCACCACAACCATCACCTGCACTACCCTGCCTCACCCAACCATTACCTGAATCGCCTCACCACAACCACACCCACACCACTACCACCAATACACTACACTCACATCACCATTGCACAACCATAACACCACATTCACTACCTTCACCAACCAAACTCTGTACCGCACCACCACCATCATTTTGACCACCACCAGAATCACAACCATCTCACCAATACTAACGTCACAACATCACCGCCTGCACCACCATCACAGCATCACCGCCTGCACCATTAACACCACAAACAAAATTTACTCAAAATTCCGGCTAAACACCAGATCAAAGAAAGAAATGACCCAAAAAAATCACAAACACCTACATAACAGCCACCGTCACAACCACCACACCACACCACACATCACCATCACCACCAACTGCAAACACACTAGTCACTACCTTACAGCACCACCTTCGCACAATAGCACCGCCTAATTTCCACCACCACTGTCCTGATTTCAACCACCCGCAATACCATAAATCTTCGATTTCCATCACCCACAACATCGAACGTGCCACCAAAACCCCGATTTCGACCACCTGCTACACTGGAAGCACAACCAAAGTCTCGATTTTCACTACCACAACCTTGAGATTGCTATTGCGCGCATCTCGATGCCAATAACATGGAGTGTCCGCACGACGCATATCCCTTGCTGCTATGTTGATGTACAACGGAGCATGCAGTCTCTTAGTGGTGCTCGTCAAAGAAAGGGAATGGGTAGCTAGAGGAGGGAGGAACCGAGGATGAGGAAAGAGGGAGGGGAAATCGTTTAGGGATTGGGGAGGGAAATGTGAGTAGGGTTGGTGGGGGTAGGTATGTTATTTTAATTTAGTAATTGCTAATATTTAATTACTTGAATTAAGACTTGAATTTTGTATAAATCTATCTATTTTGAATTTTGAACTTTAGAATCACGCAAGTTTGAATTTTCTCATCAATTAATTGGGTGAATTAGAAAAGTCTCAAATAAAAGGTCCAAAATTATAAAAGCCCACTTTAAATCTCTTATATATTGTAACTTGTATCCTACATGGGAAGTGTACTAGAATAAATACTTGCTTATATATTGGGGTATTATTCTAAGTTGTAATTGAATACAACTAATCCACCTACACCATAACTAGTCACTAGTTCCTTACATGGATAGCTTTAGCAAGCCACATCAAGGTAGTGTGTAGCACCATCCATGCTTGTGCCTGTGTTCGCGACCCCAGTCTCGCGCACGTCGCAAAGTTCACATTGGGAATCTTTAGAGGCACACTTTACAAGTACGCATCTTCACGAGGAGCATTGAGAAGCCTTAAAGTTTTCGTCATTGGAATTATGGCTTAATGACATGGCATTGGGAGCTCGGTGAGTTGACACACGCATGGATGGGGACAACGCGTCAGTTGAGCATGGCGTCTGCATGGTAATGTGAATAAGTGCATGGCCGGTGGTGAATGGATATATTCATTCCAGAAAATAATTTGGACTATCAGATCTTGATCTAACGTCTTAGGATGATCCGGACCAATTGGTGCTCCCATTCAGAAAAGGCACACACCCTTTCCAAAAGATGCTTCGAATTCTATAAATAGGGTACCCCCATTTTCAATTTCTTCACACCAAAATCATATAAAATGATTTTTATATTCTCTCTCTCGAAATTTTTCTTTAAAAAAGTTTATGTGAAAATAATTTTTGGAATTCTCTAAAAGCTCAGTTTCCGTTCCATCCTAGAAGAATACAAGTCAGGCTTCGATTTGACCGATAAGGTGGGTATAGTGCAGTACCAACTTTGAAAGAAGCATTGTATCTTGGGAGACAAACGTCCTTCGAACCTGTTGGCACATTTGCCGGGGGTGAAATCTGTCTTAAGTAGATTTTCTTCGACATACTTTTCTTCATCAACCTTTTACATTTCTGTTTTCATTTTTTATTTTATTTTATTATTATTCCCGTCACTTTTTGACAACATTCTTAAGATAGATTTTATACACTATTTCTGTTATGTAATTTAATTACACCTTTTAGTGTATTAATTTTGAATTTCTGTAATTGTGTTTTATAGAAAGATGGCAAATGTTACGGGAAATGCAATTGATACTAATGGATAGAGTTCTATAGCCAATAATGCAATTAAACAGAGTTTTGGGTCCAATCAATTTGTCATGGCGCCAGCATCTCAATATGAAAAGTTGGAAAAATTTCCACACTACAGGTTTCAAACGTTGGCAACAAAAGATGTTATTTTATTTGACAACACTGAATTTGGTCAAGTTCATGCATGAAGAATGTCCTACACAAACCGAGGAGAATGCTTTGGCTATTGAAGCATGGAAACATGCAGACTTCTTATGTCATAACTACATTCTCAACATGTTGGATAACACATTGTATAATGGATATTGTTCCTACAAGACGGCTAAGGAGTTATGAGAATTTCTTGACAAAAAATATAAAACAGAATATGCCGTGACAAAGAAATTTATTGTTAGCAAATTTTTGGAGTTCAAGAGGTTTGACACGAAGATGGTAATGAGTCAAGTTCAAGAGTTGCAGGTTATTCTGCATGATATTGAAGCGGAAGGCATGAAGTTATGTGAATCATTTCAAATTGCTGCTGTGATTGAAAAGCTACCTCCAATGTGGAAAGATTTCAAAAACTATCTCAAATGCAAGTGCAAGGAGTTGTCGATGGAGGATTTGATTGTTCGACTTCACACTGGAGATGACAATATGGCTGTAAAAAAGTAAAGTTCTATGCATAACATGAAGCAAAAGCTAACATAGTGGAAGACTTTAGGTCTAAAAACAAGAACTAAGGACAAGGGGAAAAGCAATTATGCAAATAGTTTAAAGAAAATTGCTTCAACTATAAAAAGCCCAGGCTTCTTGTGAAGAATTGTCGAAAAAGAAAAGATAATCAGAAGAATAAACTACCCCAAGCCAATATGACTGAAGTAGATAACATTTATATGGATGTTGCTGACATGAACCGGTCTGCAATTGTTTCTGAAGTTAACTTGGTATCAAATGATAAGGATTGGTGGATCGAAACTGGAGCCACTCGCCACATTTGTGCAGACAAGGGACTTTTTGGAGAATACAAGAAACTGGAACATAATGAACATGGAGAGATTACAACTCAAAGTTCTGGAATCTAAAAAAGCTCAAATATATACTCTAGTGTTACAACCGACATCGCTAGAATTAATAAGAGAAGCTCAGAACAGATCCTTTTATGCATAAGCTACGACATAGAATAAGTTAAGGATCCTCTGATTTTAATATATCAAGTGAAAGAGTTATTACATGTAGTGCTCGAGTTTATGTTCCATCACAAGTCAGAAATAATTTTTTGGAAGAAGCACACAGTACTCCATAGTTAATTCATTCTAGAATTTCAAAAATGTATCAAGATATTCGAACTCGACATTGGTGGCCAAAAATGAGAAAAGAAATTGAATATTTTGTTGCTAGATGTCTAACTTCTCAACAAATAAAAGCATAGGATCAACGACTTGCAGGCACTTTACAACTACTATCTATACCAGAATGGAAATGGAACAAGATTACCATGGATTTTGTTAGTGGGTTACCAAGAATAACAAAAGATTATGATGCAATTTAGGTGATTATGGATAGGTTTACAAAATCGGCTCATTTTCTTCTGGTCAAGATGACTTATAAAATGGAGCAACTTGCTAATTTACATATTCAAGAAATTGTTCTAATACACGGTGTACCTTGTCCATCACTTCAGATCGTGACTGATAAGTGTATTTTATACATTTATTTATATACCAAAATTAGAATATATTATTTTCGTTTTTAAATAAATGCTATTTAATTTGTGTTTATTTGTTTACATTACAAAAAATATCTCAAAAGATGAAGAATGAAGCAATTAATGGGAAAAATGCACAAATGGATAATAATTGAAGCTTAATTAAGCATTTGAGGAGTTGATGACATCAATTAGGAAGCATGCTTGGTACCAAAGAATGTAAATCAGAAGCTGAAGGACCTATTTGAAGGAGTTAAGAGCTGAAATGAGCAAATTGAGAAGATTCAAAAGTTTAGGGACTCAATCACAATAATTGGAAGTTGAGGACTGAAGGTGCAATTAGAAGTCAGGGACTAACTTAAATAGCCGGGAAAAGATGGAAATTGTGTAAACAACCCAAACTACGCAATCACCGGAATCACTACCGCGCGATCACGTGACGCCTCTTTTTTATCACCCTAGAGTTATTACCATGTCCATGCGATCGATCCATTTTGAACTACGCGATCGCGCGCGTTTCTGACTGGTTCGCGGGTCAGAATTTAATCACGACTTTCAACATGTTTTCAGCCCGTTTGACCTAGGTTTCTCCAATACCTATATAAGGAACATAAGAGGTATGATTTATGTACCTTTGCCTCTCCTAAGAAGCCACAATTGAGAATTCAACATTCACTTCTTGGGAGATTCAAGCATAGCAAAGGACGAGAGTTGAAGATCTCGTGGAGAATCGATACCTGGTGCAAGCTTTCCATTCTCTTCAGTTATTTTCAATGAACGTTATTATTTATTGTTTTTGTTCTTTAAGCATGATGTGTAAATAAATTTCTATGTTGGGATGAACGATATAACCTAGTTAATTATTTTAATTCCATATTCTTTTGTTTTAATGAGTCGTTACATGTGTTAATTGATTATTGTGTTTAATGCATGAGTTGCTTGATCACAAATTTATGATACAATGAGTTATTTCCATAATCCGAAAGGTGAGTTAATAACTTAGATCAAGGTAATAAATCCGGTAATTGGACAAGAGATAGAGATATACTCTTGTAATTATCGCGGTCATGTGTGAATTCCTGTGTGTTGTGCATCTAGATAAGGAATATTCGAACCTTCTGTAGAGATACATAGTTGACTTATTTATGTAGAATTGATTTAAACTCGAGAGGGGAATTTCAATATGCATTAGTGAATTCTACCGCGCACATATTTAGGAAATAAAACATGAAATTGGAGTTAATTTAATTTGTTAAGTGAAATTGAGAATCCCAACTACTTTATAATCGTTTAAAAAAAAAAACAATTTTGCAATTTTAAGTCTTTAATTTATTTTCTTAGTTTTAATTTAAAACATCAAACAAACCTACCCGTTAAAATGGAGATGGAACTAAAATATTTAGGTACTTAATAGTAGTCTCTGTAGGACTATAATTCGGACTCCTAGGTTCACTTTATTATTTCTCACGACTCATATACTTGCGGGACGCGAAATATCAGTGAATAGTGACCCTCATTTTCTATCAAGATTTTGGCAAGAGATATATAAGCTTTATATGGAAGTGATGGACAATCAGAAGACATGCTAAGTTGCTCCATCGAAATGCTAGTAAACATGCCCTTAGCATGTCTTTCGATGGACAAAGTTGGGATCACTATTTACCCTTGGTCGAATTTTTATACGATAGCAGCTATCAAGCATCTATTGGAATGACACCATATGAAGCTTTATATGGAAGGGAATGCCGATCTCATTTTAATTGGAATGAAACTGAAGAATGTTCATAGTAAATTCTGATATGCTGCAAGAAATGTTACAGGTGGTGGAAAAGATAAAAATTCATATAAAAGTGGCCCAAGATTGATAAAAGAGTTATGCAGATAAGAAAAGAAAACCTCTTGAATTTGTAGTAGACGATCAAGTATTTGTAAAGATTTCACCAATTAAGCGATTATTAAAGTTTGGAAAGAAAGGAAAATTAACTCCAAGATATATTGGTCCTTTCCCCATCCTAGAACAAATTGGTGAAGTAGCCTATAAATTGGAATTGCTAGAAAAATTTTCAAAGGATACATGAGTTTTTCATATCTCAACTCTTCGAAAATACATTTCAGACCCATCTTACATTTTGAGTAACATTTCAAATGATGTATAACCTGATTTAACTCTTGAAGGAAAACCAATTCAGATTATAACGAGAGAAGCACTGGTACAGTTTAAGTCATTGCATCGGTTGTAGAAGACAATACGCGTTAGTTGTGGAAGTGGCATGTTTGGTACAGACGTACAAGGTAAGAAGAATATGCGTTGGTTGTGAAACGAAGTAAAAGTTTCACAATTTGCATCGATTGTAGAATCAATTGACACAAATTGAGAAAAAAAATTAAAAAAAAATGAGAAAATACGTCGGTTGTGGCTTACAACCAACGAAAATAGAATAACTATATGTATCGGTTGTAAGTTATTCTATTTGCATCAGTTGTAAGCTACAACGGACGCATTTTCTCATTTGTTTAATCCAAAAATCCTGTTCATTATTTTACATTCGATCTCATCGTCAAATGTAACTATCAACAACCAACAAATAATCAACATAATTGCATAACAAAATTAAATAAGTCAATTTACATTGATATTAAATATATTTATTACAAATGTTCACATATATATTAACATAAAAAAGGAAAACTTACATACAATCTTCATAGAATGCCTACAAATAGTTAAGATAAATATTTAGTTATTTGTTAATAACTTATAAATCTGTTATTAAACAATTCATAGTATTCAATATTTATAATTCCTTATCTAAAGAAGTCGATTGAAATTACTGTGTGAGTATCTCATACACGTTTCTCATAACATAATAGCCACATTCAGAACTTTCGGGTTGCTGAGGACATTGAAATTTTCACAATAAAACTATTAGTAATATTATTCGTATAAATAAATAGAAATATATATATATTGACATACCGTAATTTGGTTTCAATTTACATTGCCTATACTCCTCTTCCCACCATATATCCAGAATGTTTTAAAAATCCTAAAATTTCAATAAATATGAATGATCATACATTTATACAGAAACTTTGGCAGAATCTCCCCTATAAATTAAATATAACCAACCTTTAGAGAGATCCTGTCATTAAAAACTATCTTAACTTATCAATAATGTAACACCCCAAGTTCGAAAGTCTAAAACCTAGGCATGTTAACTTCCATTCACATTATATGCGGAATTAAATCATTTACACATCAAAATATTCATTTATCTATTATAAAATTCTTACAAAATTTCGGCAGAGTCTCCTCTATAAATTTGACTTAACCAACCTGTAGAGGGACATCAAAACCATTTTACAACATAAAACTCAACTCAAATAAAACTCCAATACTCAACATACAAACCCAATTCTACTTCAAACTCCCACATCACCACACTATTTCAAATTCAATCCCCAAAACTCCTCAACACAACATTTTTCATCAATAAGCTTCAATTAAATACAATAAGTGATAATATAACCAATATTAGAAATTCCATAACTAATTTAAACTAATCTCAACCAAACAATTATCAAAATAATGAATTAAGGAATAAATTCAAATGATAACTTTAATAAATTTAACTTTATTAAATACTGTCGACAGCGAGTACTGTCTGAGTCAGCCGCCAAATGTTCTCCTCGGATCACCTAACTTTCATCACCTGAAATGTTGGGGAGGAATTGGGGTGAGCTAAAGCTCAGTAAGTAAACTGTATGCATGAATGCATGCTTATGACATGAATGCTTTAAAAATTCCATGTATGTATCCCCATTTACTTTATTTTCCAGAACTTTCAAACTTTTCAAACTTTCACTTAACATTTCAAAACTTTCACTTCATTCCATCGTGAGCTCACTTGGTGTAACTTCTAGTCAATCAGAATACAGTGGGCAATTATTTATTTGGAACCAGATTAACATGCGCATTTCCACCGCAAAGCGGTTTAACATTCACTTTCCCACCGCAAAGCGGTTTAACAGTCCACTGTAAACGGTTGAACATTCCGTCGCAAAGCGACTTAATTCGGGTACGCCGGTCCCCCGCGCCCCATTTCCCACTCGCAACATTCATGAACTAGAAGTACACCCATTCATTCTTTCAAAAACTTGGGATACATAACTTTTGAACAAACTTGCACCTTGACACATTTCTTTCATTTAAAAACATTTGACTTCCCAATTTCGATGCCAATGCATGCTTCATGATGCAATGACATGATAATGTGCATGCTTGAACATTCTTCTCAATAACACATACTTTCATAACGTAAAGGAAATTCATCAAGGCAAGTAGATTACAAGGCAGTCATTTACACATAACTTTCACATTACATTCAACTTTGATGAAAATAGGGGGAAGTTTACTTACTTGACGTCCTTAGCATTTACCGTTATCTGGATTTGCAAGTGGAAAAGTCTCGGATGACCGTGACGTCAATGTACCAAATATCCTAATTGTTCACATTCATTAATAAGTATAACTTTTAATTCACAGTGTGACCTTACGTTTAGATTAAAGCGCATAAAACAAGAAAGAGTTTCATGCTTCCAATTCCCAAAACATTACATTCTAAATCCCTAACATGCATAAGAATGCAAGATTATAATCAAGGTCTTGATTTAACTAAAATTAATCAGAACAAACCATTCCGATAGTTTCCAAATTTGAAATTCCAACTTAAAGTTCCAAATAAATTCTTAAATCTACAAAATACAAACTTCAATCCAAGAGTTAAAAATTTAAGCACTTAGCTAATTTCATAAATTCGAAGTCCTCAAATTTACCCAGAATAACATAAACTCAATTAAACTAACTCAATTTTAAACCAAGTATTTTTCCAACATTTTTAAATCTGAAAACAAAACTCTCAAAACAGTTGTCAATTAAACCAATTAAATTCCAAAATTTCATAACTCTGGAGAATCACTACCAGGTCTGAAAATCAATGTAATCCTTTATATCATATTTCCCAATTTCGAAATTTACCCCTTTCTAGCTCAAAAATGAAATTAAACATTTTTCAACATTTGAAAACTTACTTTGAACGACCTCACTGTTGAAATTTCACCTAAAATTCCAATTTAAACTAACCTCTCAACAAGGCATATTAAATCCATAAAATCTCAATCAGACAATAGTGAACTTATGCACATCCATGAACACACACATATATACATCTATACATACACACATATAAACATTATTCAATCTCAAAATTAACATTTAAATTTCGAAATCTACTTATTTTGAAATCTGAAAATATGAAAATCTTAGCCTATATACATACACTCAACATATATATACATCAATACGCATATATGTGTGTGCGAGTGTGTGTGTAGTGCGTGTGCTTTGTGTTTTGTGTCGGGTGTGTGCACTGCCGGGGAAAGGAACGAGGGAAGGGGGAGTGTTACCGGGTGGTGGTGGCGCAGGCGACATCGCCGGCGGAAGGGATGAGTAGCACTGGTTGCGTGTGTGAGGTGAAAGAGCGGCGAGAGAGGCAGAGAGGTAGGAGATCGAGAGAGCCGAGACAGAGAGTGAGATCGCGAGAGAGAGCGGAGAGTGAGCGTGAGACCGTGAGTGAGTTCGGTTTGGTGGAGAGGAAGTTAGGTTAGATTTCAATTTTCGTTAATTGCAACTCGGTCCCTCAATTATCCTCTTTTGTGTAATAAAATCACAACATTCAAATAAATTTCAAAGTGCCACCAAACTTCTCCCAAATTTCAATTTAATGCAATATAGGCAGCTTACTACTCAATTAAAATAGAAATTTACAAGTAACAATTTAAAATGCTCAATTCGACATGAAACTGCAAGTAAAAATTTATAATTTTCTAATTGGCACATTGAGCGAGACGGCGTCCAAGTCCTTCCACTGCAAAATCATTCAACTTATTATCAATAATAATTGTCAAAAAAATTATTCATAATAAAAAATTAGGTGGTATTCAAGGAAGCACGCAAAACGAAAAGTGGTATTACAAATAATCACTACAAAAACACATTAATTTCACCTTAAACTCGATAACAATTATTCTACGGAAACTATCAAGACTTATCCACCACGCACTAAACAAAAAAACATGATCAAAGAAATATATAAATACTTATGTATTCAATGATGGTCTAATTTGTATTTTACGCTTATTTGACTCCGTTGAATCCAAGAAGTACACAGTATTGAATTGAGAACAAAAAATTACAAGCAACATCCAATGATTCCTACGTATTATGAACGTGTAAATACAAATTTAAATGCCAGATGATTCAAACTAAGTAAGAAAGAATGAATATTAATAGTCTTACTCTTGAAAGTATGGTGCGAGAACGTATTACTTGGATTGCAAGCTCTTCATGGTTTCAGCCATATACGTAATAACGTTGTCAAAATTAGTTTCTACCTTAACTGACGTAATTCGTGACAGACACATAAATCCAACCGACTTGACACCAAATTCCTCACACAACTCATGTAGGTACTTAAAAATAATAAAACCAATAAATAAATTAATGATGAAAATTTAAATGAAATTTATAAATTTGTGTTAAATAGTCTTACATTGTGTGTATTTATAGGATAGATATATTCATCCACTCCATTTTAAACAAGTCACCGATGTCGTCGATTGTAACGTAAATATCCGTGTCGTCCGTAAGATAAAACACATTTGCATCTAAAGGCACACTGAAGAAATCAATACCAACAGGTGTCTGAATAACCGCATTGTGCAACCTTTTGCAATCATCACCCAGATGTTGTAATGTTGCATCATCAACAAGGAGAGATCGTTGGGTAGATGATATTTCAGAACTTGGAGCATTTTTCTATTTATCAATTTTTTTTTGCCTTTTTCGGTGACTCTTCCTCCATTTAGAAAATTATTATCATCATAACTCGTCTCATATAATTATCAAAGCAAACAATTTTGAAAGAAGGTTTTATATAACTAAAAATTATTATCTCTCCTAACATAACCAAACGTTGAGGCCATTGATTGAAGCTTCCAATAGCTTCCCCCCACCGGGGTGTGATATTGAGATGTCACTAAAAGAAGATACGCTTCTATACCACGTATAACATTGGAAATCGTCACTTTAACATGATAGGTCAAGAGTAATTGATGGTACGCCACAATATCAGGTCCAGATGGAAACACCATCCCTCTCGCTACTATATGAAGCTCATCATCACAACTTACGGTTGGATGACAAGGTATCAATTTCTATTGTTTAACATGATTGAAAATCAAAATTAGACCGTACAGTTGAAATCCGTTTAAAATAATATTCTACACATTCAAATAATTTAATTCACATTTGATACCTGAAGCCCATCATATGGATTTGGATCAACAGAGTGGCAACTGCTGCAAGTTGGTGGTGGGGAAGGTGAAGTTATGTCCACATCAGCATCAAGATTTAAGCCAATGTGCCGAAGGATAGAACCATATTTTTATTGTATACTGTCGAACTTATTTTGCCACTCTGACCTGACTCGATCGGTCTTCTTCGTGATCATATCTTTAATAGCATCTACCGACACGACCCGGATCGATCGTCTGCTAGAACTGACCTGCCATATACATCTCTGATCGTGACATAGACACCATACCCCTCTCCCGTCCAGGATGCTCCTCCTTCCCAAGGGCTTTAGATAAGAAATTATGGTGTCAATTTGGGACAAATGTCTCTTGAGGGCTTCATCCCCTTTTTCAATCTGTTCCAAAAGAAAAAGTGAGAATTTAATATAAGTACACTTCGGTGAATTTTAATTCACAATATGAAAAAATATATGAAAAAATGGGAGGCTATACTTATAATTTTTTTATACACCCCCTTGTTTTCTCATTGGGGATTTAAAAGATTCCATCGTCTTTCTTCTTGGACCTTGCTCTAATCCAATCTAAACTACGATATTTGCTTAACATGGACGAGCTAATTGACCCACAAGAAGAAGCAAAATATAGTAGGTCTGTTTGAAGCCACTCTGGCCTCATCCCAACATAACCAACTTGGCCTAAAAAGTGTAGATGCTCATCAAATTCAATGACCTTCACTTCCTGCACCTTCTTCTTCATCTTTTTGTAAGTTGTTGGCCTCTAGCCTTTTTCTTTTGGCTAATGGGTTGACCATGATTAGATGAACTTGAAGAACTAGCCATGACTTTGAAGGTTACTATTCAACGTACCTGCATATATATGTAGCATATTAATTAGTGTTACCAAAATCAAATATGAATATTTTCAACGAATAGAGCATATATATATAAACAATATTACGAAGTTATAAGAATGTAAATGACCTTACACAACTAATAATCATGAATGATGGTTAATCCACAATCCTTCTTCATGATCCCAACGCATGTAATCGGTTTCAAGGTTATCTTCCCCTGAAGTTGTACCCATTTGTATACCAATAGAAAATGGAGGGGTTCCATCAAAGTGGTCGTAGTCTTCTTCATCCACCATATCACCAATGCCAACAATATATCTCTTACCTTAAAGGACAACTGACCACTTAGTATCAGCAGGATCTGGAACATAAAATACCTGTTTTGCTTGTGATGCAAGTATGAATGGCTCATCAAGATAGCTCAGCCGACCAAAATCCACCAAAGTGAAACCTAATTCATCCACCCGAACACCCCATCAATTATCAATCCATTTACATTGGAAGAGAAGAAACTTGAGCTACTTGTAATCAAGTTCTCAAATATCTTTAATTACACCATAATAAGACATTGCAACATGTATTGGCCTAGTATCTTTGGCTCTAGAAAATCTCTTGATTATGTTACTTGTGTCACCCCACTATTGTGCATCGTACTCTTACAATCTTGACGTTTTTTTTGTAAAATGTACACTCATTAATATCACATGCTTCGTAAGACCTCACAAATACGGCAGGACCATACCCTAACATCTTTATCATTTCAGAAATGGTATTCGGCATTTGTGACAACTCTTTCATCACTATATCTTTAAACCATTTTGTAAATGGGCGATTATGTTGATTAGTAACCCACTTTTCATCTTTTGAAGGATTCTGCTGCTTTAAAATGGACATATGCTGGTCCAAAATATGGATGAGACTCAGTTAGGTGTTGCAAGATAAGAAGGTCTACTTTGTCTCACAATTCAACACTGGGCAAGATTGTTTTGTATCCAATCATATCTTTACCTTCGAGTCTTCCCTCGTGATGATTTTTAGGAATACCAATAGCCTCAACACCATCCAGGTACTCACTACAAAATTCGATAACCTCCTCAGCAGCGTAACCTTCAATGATACTGCCTTCAGGTCTAAATTCGGTATCTCACATCTTTTAATATATTCATGTATCTCTCACATAGATTCATATACCTTAAGAACATCGAACCAAAAATCTTAATTTCTCTCACCAAGTGAACAAGTAAGTGCACCATAACGTCAAAAAATGATGGCCGAAAATACATTTCAAATTGACATAGAGTGATAATAATATCGTCGTGTAAATCATCCAATGCCTCCGGATCAACAACTTTACTACAAATTGCGTTGAAGAAAAAACACAATTTTATAATAACATGTCTAACATGTTTTGGAAGCATGCCTCGAATTGCAACTAGTAACAAGTGTTGTATTAAGATATGACAATCATGAGACTTCATACCAACCAATTTCAGGTCTTTCATCGATACAATACTTTTGATGTTTGAAGAGTATCCAGATGGAACCTTAATATCATTCAAGCACTCACAAAAGCTTGTTTTCTCTTTTCTAGACAAAGTATAAAAGCTAGGGGTGAAAAGGTACGCTTTTTCGACTCTTGAGGTGCTAATTTATCCCGTATCCCCATTTCTATCATGTCTTTTCTGACTTTGATACCATCTTTCATCTTTTCTTGAATGTTCAATAATGTCTCGATGATACTATCACATACATTTTTCTCCACATGCATTATATTAGGACAATGTGTTACTTGTAAATGTTTCCAGTATGGCAGATCCCAAAATATGGATCTCCTCTCCCAAAGACTCTTCTAAAAAGGCTTAAAAAGGTTTGCCAAACATGACATCAATATTTTTAACTTGTTCGTAAACCTCATTTCCTGTTAATGGCAAGCGGGAAACTCGAGTCTTGATTTTTCCATTGAAGGGCTTTTTCTTCTTTCGATAAGGGTGATGAATAGGGAGAAAAATTCGACCCATAAAACATTTTTCTTACAATTTTTCAATCAAAGATCAATCATGTCTTCTTCACAAATGGAAGATGCTTTAGCTCCTTTGTTAGTATAACCCGACAAGTTACTATAAGCTGGAAAATCATTTATGGTGCAAAATATCGTAGCACGTTAGGTGAAATTCAGTTGGCTATGTTCATCAAACACCGACATACACCTTCATTCCACAACAGCCTTAAATCTTCAATTAATGGCGCAAGGTAAACATCTATGTCATTTTACGGTTGTTTAGGCCCTGATATTAGCGACGAAAACATTATGTACTCGCGCTTCATACATAACTAGGGTGAATTTTGTAAATCACCAAAAGAACCGGCCAAGTGCTATGTTGACTACTCATGTTACCATGCGAATCAATCCCATATGTGCATAGTTCAAGCCTAAGATTCCTATCTTCGCTATCAAATTCGAGAAACATCCTATTAATGTTCCTCCACTGAGGAGAATCTTCCGAGTGTTTTAGTTTTACATCTTCTTTCCTCCCTTCAACGTGCCACCGCATGTTTTTAGCATCCTTTTGTATTAGCAAACAAGTGTTTAAATCTTGGTATTACGGGTCAGGTACCAAAACACCTTTGTCGGAGAGACTGTCTTATCCTCCCAATTATCATTTCCATGCTTTCGCTTATACCTCAATGCCTCACACTTTGGACACAGATAGAAGTCTTTATACTCATTTCGATACAATACACAATCATTTGGACATGCATGTATCCTCTTGATCTCCATACCCATGGGGCACAACATTTTCTTTACCTCGTAAATTGAACTAGGAAGTTTGCTATCTCCTGGAAGCATCTCTCCTAAAAGTTCCAATAATGTTGTGAAACTTCTATCACTCCACCTATTCTTTTCAGAATCATTGAATAGGTTGTCGAATATATGAGGCTTTTCAATGAAATCTTCTTGTATATCATGCATCATTTCATCTATCCGATCATTATCCACATCATTCTTGTCATTCTCCATATTAATCTCATCAATATTGCTCAAACCTTCATTGTCACCAGTGCTCATCCTAGGAAGTATACTCTCACCAAGCCATATCCACCGTGTGTAACCTTCCTTAAACCCACGATGAATTAAATAACTCTTCACTTGCTCAGAGCTATGAAATTTTCTCAAATTCTTACAATCACAATAAGAACATAAAATTATTTATTTCCCTTTATTTATTTTGTTTTCCTAGGCATATTTCATAAATTCTTTAACTTCTTTCACATATTCTTGTGTATTACGTCTCCCATACATCCAACCCTGATCCATATTTAACGACTTATATATCAAGATATTCACAATGTATTAAAACGAATGAAATCACTTTAAATTATAAATTTCATTTTTTATTTATAAAATCCTACGAAAATTTTGGTAGAATCTCTCCTATAAATTGGATTAGCCAATCTGTAGGGGGAATTAAAATGTCACAATAAAACTGAAACATTCAACCTCAACATATCCAAAACTCAACCAAACCTTCAACATCATCAACTACTCAAAAATTAATCCAAAATCAATTCTCAACTCCTCAACATCAAAAGCCATAATCAATTGTATATTCTATAAAAACAAAATAACATTCTAAAATTTTAATAAAACTCTAACAATTCAAAAATTGAAATATATCCATTTACTAACTCAAAATCAACAATCTAAAATTAACATTCAAACTAAACTAATAGATGCATGTGTTGATTTTATTCAAACTAAACTAATTACTTTTGTAAAGATATATATCTCAAATTATCCGAGTCCAATACTCAATAATATATCAATCGACCTTTGCCTCAAACTCGAGCTTTAGAACTACAAAAAATAAACTTTAATTAAACACCTCGGCTACATGAATTTTTAGTCGCTTATTCACTCTTTATATATAAACATACACGTTATAAATATACAATAAACACACACACACACACACACACACACACACACACACACACACACACACACAAATATATATAAACATAATACATATACACAACATAAAATACGAACAGGTGGGGTGGGGTGGGCAGAAGGCAGGGGTGGGGGCGGGCGGGCGGGCGGTGGTGGGTGGCACACGGGAGGGGCTGGGGCGAGGGCGAGGGAAGGGGGCGGACGCGGGTTGGTGAGTGTGGTTTTAGTGTGGGAGTGAATGTGGTGGTAGTGTGGGTGTTAATGTGGTGGTGGGGGTGGTGTTAGTGGTGGTGGCCACGGATTAAGGAGTGAAAGGGAGAGGGTGTGAGTTTTGTGTGAGAAAAGAGAGAGAAATGAGCACATGCGCGACCTAGGAATGTGCGTCGATTCCTTTGAAGGAATCGAAGCATATATTGATTGGATGTATAGCGTCGGCTTTTGATTAAAAGTCGACGCAAATGATAAAATCATGATACATGCGTCAGTTCCTATATAGAAATCGACATATATGGTTCTACCAAATTTACAAAATTGCCATCTCTATTGTATTAAACGTCAGTTTCCCCATAAAGTGACGTAAATTACTTATTTTTTTGTCAAATTTGTACTAGTGAAGTTAAACAACTTTGAAAAAAGACTGTGCCATTAATATGAGTTTTATGGAAAAGCGTGGCAACTGAAGAAGAGACCTAGGAAAGAGAAGAAGAAATGAAGTAGAAATATATCCGGAACACTTTTCAGGTAATTTCGAGGATGAAACTCTTTTAAAGGGGGAAAATTGTAACATTCCATTATTTCCCCAATTTTAAGAAAATTAAAAATTTTGAAATTTTTGATCTATATTTCGATGCATGAATAACATGCACTGATGCATGCAGAAACCTAGGTAGGATTTACGCGTGGCTAAGTTATGAGTTGTTGGGATTAATAGATGTAGCCACCTTTCATACACGTAGAAGGTGTCACCATGCAGACTAGCACCTCCAGCTTATTGCCCCTCTTCGTCCTCCATGCTAGTCTAGGGAAATGACAACTTAGTGTTCGCTAACGGATCTTCAAAGCATTCAAAGTACAAATCATCTCTCGAAGATAAAAGATCAAAAACACAAGATGCGATGTTCAAAATATGAAGCATTATAGTATGAAGATCAAGGAATGAAGCCTACAAAGAATTGAACTTTTACAAATTGCTTTTCAATCTTATGTAAGGTTAATACATCAATAGTTGGCAATACATTTCATAAAGCTCAAGAAACATTTTTAAATTCATTAAAATATCTTTTTCAAAGTCAACTTTGATCAGAAAATCTTGAAAAATCAAAATCTTGAAATGTTGTTTTTTGCGATCGACCACAAATCAATGAGGCCGACCGCAAATTTTTTCAGGTCGACCGCATAGCTGAATAGGTCGACCACAAAAGACAGTATGTGCGAAATTTGCTCTATAAATAGCCTTCTCTCTTACATTCATTTTTAACAACTAAGAGAATATTTTAGAAAAGCTTTCTTGTGAAAAATTTATTGTTCTTACTTGATTTATAAATATCTATCTTTATTAGAATATTTGATTGATCCAAACTTTGTTTTATCAAATTCATCAAAGTTTTTGTGAAGATTCTTGATTTTACATTGTATAAACTTCCTCAACATCTTCACATTGCATATTGGAATTGAAGTGTAAATCTCTCTTTGTTCTAAACTTGTTTCAATCTTTTAAAAGAGAGAAATTCCAATTAAAGAAATTTGATTATTTGTGCTACATTTTTCATTATCATTTGATTCATCAAAGCTCCATTGCCTAAATACTTTGAGCTTAAATTATTGTTAATTATTCAAGTGTGGCATCTCTTGGTACTTAATTTGATTCAAAAATTTAATAAGAGATTATTTGAAAAACTTAGTTTGATTGCATTGAACTTTTCATTATCATTTGCATCAAAGTTTTTCTCTAACACTTGAGCTTAATTCATTGCTATCTATTGAAGTGTTAGCATAACTCTCTCTGTACTTAATTTGAGTATATCATTTGTCAAGAGAGTTATTTCAATTGTAAATTCAACTTATTATATTTTGTGGTTTCAAGAGCCTTGGGAAAACTCGATTGTTGGTTAAGGGTAGGTGCTCCTTATTGTAAGTCACCTAAGGATAAGTGCTCCTTATTGTAAGTCACTTAAGGGTAGGTGCTCCTTGTTGAAGGGTAAGTGCCCCTTGTTGTAAGTCACTTAAGGATTTAATACTCCTTGTTGTACGTTACCAATATAGTGGATTTGGCCTTGCTCATGAAGGAGGGCTCGGTAACGGAGGACGTAGATCACATTGGTTGATTGAACCTCCTTAAATCTTGTTTGCATTCTCTTATCCCTTTTACTTACTTACATTGCATTTATTCTATTCTATCAATTTATATTGTGCAACACTATATCTAAGTGCTATACTTGCTTTATCAATTAAGTTTACACATTTATAGCACATTACATTGATAGTTAAGTTACTTGCAACACTAAGTACACATACTTGTACCTATTGGTTTTTAAGTTTGAGATTATTTATCGAAAAAGTTTTATAAACCAATTCACCCCCCCCTCTTGGTTCGTTTACTTTTGGGCTAACAAAATGTGTATATTCGAAGAAATTCGGAGAAACATACATATTGGTATGCCTTTATGTAGATGACATGCTCATATTAGGGACTAATATGGAAGTCATTAACAAAACAAAGAAAATACTTGCCAATAATTTTGATATGAAAGATATGGGTGAAGCAAATGTGATTCTAGGAATGAAAATCTCTGGAACATCAACTGGGTTATTGTCTCAAAGTCATTATGTAGACAAAGTTGTTGAAATGTTTAAAAATCATGGCATTAAAGAAACATGTAATTCATTTCTACCTCATGTAGTTCTTCACAAGAATACAAGAAATGGTAAACAACAGTTGGAATATTCCCAAATTATTTGAAGCCTAATGTACTTAATGAATTGTACAAGGCCTGATATTTCTTATTTTGTAAGTAAGCTGAGCCAATACACTAGTAACCCTGGTAGTGGACATTGTGATGCATTACTTAGAGTTTTAAGTTACTAAAAGCGTACCACAGAGTATTCTCTACACTATGGTCAATATCCTCCAGTAATTGAAGAATATAGCGATGCAAATTGGATATCAGATACAAATCTACTACTGGTTATATATTTACTCTCGGTCGTGATGCTGTATCTTTGGAATCTTCTAAACAAACTTGTATAGCTTGGTCAACTATGGAATCCAAGTTTATTGCTTTAGATAAAGCAGGAGAAGAAGTAGAAAGGTTAAGAAAATTTCTAGAAGATATTCCTATATGGCCAAAACATCTATTGACTATATGCATTCATTACGATAATCAAGCAACAATACTCATAGCATAAAATTTTGTATATAACGGAAAGTCAAGACATAAACGTCTTAGACATAATACCATTTGACAGTTACTCTCAAATGAAACAATCTCAATTTATTTTATAAAGTTAAAAGATAATCTAGCGGATCCATTTATAAAAGGGTTATCTAGGGAGAGAATAAACTGCGCATCGAGAGAAATGGGCTTAAAGCCTATATCTATATAAATCAACTTGATGGAAACCTAACCTAATGACTGGAGATCCCATGAAATAAGTTCAATAGGAAAACTAATCATGATTGACTTGATGAGAAGCACTTCAGAGTGCTAAACTCCTTCCCATTTCTATGATGCAAAAGTGCTGCCTACAAAGAAAGTTAAGGATAAACTTTACTTTTAATGATGACTATTTCTTGTAATATGTACAAGTGGAGTATTGTAGGATACTCTTTATAGTATATCACCTATGTAAGTTTGAAACGTGGCCGGTTCATTGAGAATTTCTCTTAGGCGAATTCTCTAAAGCACTCATAGAACCCAAGAAGTTCAGGGCCGAAATAACAACCACAATAGAGAACCAAGTTTGACATGGGAGATAATGTGTTTGGTCTATTGTCTGGGTTCACAATAACAGCTGACAGTTCAAAACTTTGCGTTCACTAATTAGTTAAGTGAGTTCGATAGATTCTTGCTATGGAAGGTTCAAAGCGAAAGCTATCTATCTTAATGTGTTATCTTTTAAAAAGTACCTTCCTTGATTTGAGACTTTTTCCATTCATGTAGGGGATTGTTAGAATTAATTGAATTAATGGGAAATTAATTGGGTTTTTAGATGTTGTATATTTAATAATACATGCCATGTAATTAATTAATTGGGCGAATTGGAAAAAATCCCAATAAAAGGCCCAATATTATAAAAGTCACTTTAAGTGTCTTATATATGGTAACTTGTATCTCACATAGGAAATTTACAAGAAAAAAATACTTGTTTATATATTGGGAAATTTTTCTAAGTTGTAATTTGATACAACTAGTCTACCTACACCATGACTAGCTTTTGGCTAGTCATTAGTGCCTTATAAAGCTAGCCACCGCAAGGTGGTGCGTAGCACCACCAGCGACCCAACCCCTTTCCTGGTCCCAGCACCAGCTCACGAGCGTCGCAAAGTTCGCATTAGGCGCTTTGGAGACGCACTTTGCACTTATGACTAGGTGTCGATTGTACATGGTTTCTACATGGCAAAGTGAATAGGTGCATGAGATGGTGAATGGATACATTCATTCGAAGAATAAATCTGGCCCGTCAGGTTGATCCAACATGATGATTCGGACCAATTGATGCACCAATTCAGAAAAAGGCACATACCCTTCCAAAATACACTTCAAATTCTATAAATAGGGTACCTTATTTTCAATTTCTTCACACGAAAATCATATTCTGATTTTTTTACTCTCTCTCTCTCTCTCTCAATTCTGCTTTAACAAATTTTTGTGAAAATAATTTCTCGAACTCTTAAAGCTCGATTTCCATTCCATCCTAGAAGAATACAAGCCAGACTTCTGTTCAACCGATAAGGTTAGTATAGTGCAGTACCAACTTTGGAAGAAATGTTGTGTCTTGGGAGACGGACGTCCTTCGAACCTGTTGGCACCTTTGCAGGGGCGAAATCTGTTATAAGGAGATTTGTTTCAGCATACGTCACTTCTTTCTACATTTCTGTTTTCATTTTTTATTTTATTTTATTAATATTTCCGTAAATTTTTGACAACAATTGATAGATCCAACTTCGCTCCTTTATTTACATTATATATTTTTAAGAAAATTATGACATAAATAGATATCTTAACATTTTTATAAATTTCTAAATCAATCTAAAAATAATATACGATACATGTTTAGTTGGACTAGTGTTAACAAAGATCAATTCCATAATTTCAATGTCTATTGTTATGTATCATAGTCAATTATAAAACCTCGAGACAACTTTTCTTATAATGAAACCAAAAAAATTACATGTGTTTGGTAACTTGTTCATAAACAAGTTTATAAATACATTTCCTCCCAATCACTTTTTCCATACACATTTTTAAACAATTTTTTAACCACGTATTTTACTTCAAAAACAGTAATTTCTTTGTTTATAAACAAAAAATATTTACCAAATAAATTAAAACATGTTAACAAATATTAACACATTACATATAGATGTGTTATATATAATACATTACTTTTGGTATCAGGGATGGATTCAGGACACAAATTCATTTAGAGCATTGACCGTTCACTGACGATCGTTAACGATCGCAATAGCAATCATAACATCCAACTAATTAATGACCTCTCTTGCTATTATAGTACCATGTTCAGTTATTATTCACTTTTCTAACTGTTATACTTACTGCAACAGCCTTAACATTCTGCCTTATTACGTTTAAAAATCCTAAACCTTTTCAATAATCTTTACTTATTTTAATCTTTACTTATTTAACTTTTTTAATAAAACAATCAAAAAATCATAATTAAGGCAAAACAAAAAATCTATTCCATTTATGTAATAGTGCAGACTGCACAATACCAACAATACTATACCAAATCAATATCATAGACACATAGACAGGACTCAGTCACTCAAAGAATGAAAAACTCAAAGAGCATGTTACTATCGAAATAATATATGTATGTTACTATCGAAATAAAAAAGTGATGTTTATAGCCACACACATTTTTTCAAATCAGCTTTCAACCACGTATTTTATTTCGATAGTAACATTTTATTTCAAATCCTTTTTATTATGAATATCAAACGAAATTTAATACGTGTACGTATATTAAAAATTATTATGGTAAAATAATAAAAATAAGAATAAAACATTACAAAATAACGAAATTATAAAAATATACAAAAAAAAAAAAAAAAAAAGTTAAGGCTTTATTTGTTAAAAAATTTGTGTTTAAAAATATGTTTTTTTATGTTTTCGAGGTAAGATGTGTGATGGAAAAGTGAAGAGAAAATATGTGATTTAAAATATTATATTGTTTAAAAATATGTTTTTTTTTTTTAAATTCGAAAAATGGAGGCTAAAGAACAAGAAAATAATTAAAAAGAAAGGAAAAACTAAAATGGTTGTCAGTCGTATTTGTTGACAAACAAACCATTAAATGCACGCAAGGCTTGCAATGCAACAATTCTCTTCTCCTGCGCTCCAAGCGCAGGAGAACAGAACTGGAGTATCCCTATTTTCTTCTAGTAGAGACTAGATAATTGTAGACAATTTCTATGAAATAACGATGAAAAATATTGCATTTATAGATGGAAAAAAAAAAACTTAAAAAGACCGTTGGGGGTACGGTCAAAAATACCGTTTGGTCATTGTTTTCACAGCTCGGTTGATCGGCTCGTGAAAACGAGCTCGTGTCAACGAGTCTTGAGTAACGAGTTGGCTTGTGGCTCGTAGTAGTTAGACGAGCCGATGCTTAGATCATTTCTTCGAGCCCATGTTTGGCTTGCGATTTGTCTCATCTTTTTAACTAGCCGAACAGCTCATGGCTCGTATTTTTACGAGCAGAGCTCACGAACTAACGAGCAGCTAGATTCATTTGCTACCTCTATTTGGAAGATCCAAAAATTGTATGAATCCAAACCCACATTATGGTGGGTCCCATAATATAAGTCAAATAAGTCGAAAATTCCTAATTTGATTAATGACTTGTAAGTTACAAGCAAGTGTGGATCTAGTGAGCTGATCGTGTTGGATTCGAAAAAAATAAAATAATAATAAAAATAATTTACCTTGTATTTTTGGGTGTCAAATTTTGTTCCCTTGTCATTATATTGATCGCTCGTAATGTATCAAATCCGCTCGTACTGAATCAGCTTCCTGAATTTGTTCCTGGCTACAAGTGTAAGATTCAGTCCACATAATTTTAAAGATGTCCATCTTATAAAAGGCTATTTGGGAGGGGTTTTTTTGAACTATACTGCATCGGATACAAAGTATTTCTGACTCAAAATCCTGGGGGGAGGCAGTGGCGGATCCAGCCGGTGTCGAGCTAGCGCAGCCGCGCTAGCTGGACTACGGCCGATCAGATTTGCAGTTGCCATATATATATATATATATTTGGAAAGTTAGACTTGAGAACGATGAATTGGAAGATATCCTCTGATGATTTGTTAAAATCTGGAAGCCACCATTGTTGAAGTAACGAAATCTGTAATGAAGATTGAAGAAGGCATCTGCAACAGTCTTGAACTCTTGGGGAAGAAGAAAGTCTGGAAAGAAGGAAGGGTATTGGGCCTTTTTTTTTTTTTTCTTTTCAAATGCCTGATTTGGGCTTTTGGATTGATATTATTTGGGCCTTATGGGATTTTTTGTTCTTTAATTCCTAGTACTAGGCTTGTGTTACTTGTTTCATTTAATTAAATAATTTCCTTTTTCTTTGAATAGTATGATTATGATATGTAATACATGATTGTGTGAGTAAATAAAAAATACTCTAAATATTGAATTTGTGAGTTGTGATTATTGAGATTTTGTGAGTATTGAAATTTTGAATTGTGATTTACTGAATAATTATTTGTTTATTTCTACATTAATTGATTAATTTTAATATTATTTCATTTCATTAAATAATATTCACAATATCGCTATTGTCATCGCCACTGGGGACCGGGGGGGGGGGGGGGGGGACAGGGGTTGCTGAAGAGAAGAAGCAAATTATACATACATACATACATACAGTGAAACGTGGGTCGAAGCGTGACGGTCAAATCTCTCTCTCTCTCTCTCTCTCTCTCACACACACACACACACAAGATTAGATTCAGTCGCGCCGATCATTCCAACTGTTTCAATAGCTATCCTCTCTCACAGCATAATATTCCCAGCTTCCTAAGGTACGTCAAACTAATCTAAATGTACTTGTACTTTATGTATATACATACACATGAAGAGTGTAGTCTGCAGATATTCTTGTTTTTTCTTGTAAATTTTTTGATCAGCTCCACAGTTTGAAGGTGTCTTGAATCTGTCAAAAACCCCAGTATTTATTCTTTGAACTTCACATTTACTTGTGTTTTGTGTGCCGGATTTTGTATTGAGCGGCAGTTGAATTTCTTTTTCCAGATTTGAGATCTCTGATTTATGGGTTTATATTTGTTCCTTCTCCTTCTTCTTCTTCATTTTCTTCCTCCTTTTTTCATTTTCTACCTTCAATGCAATTGCAATCTTTCATTGTACGGTGCCAACTCTGAATTCCCAGCTCACTTTCTGCTGTTTCAGCATTTGATGCGGAAACCCATGTGTTGCCACTAGTGGTTAAAACAATTTTTGCTTCTTGAAAGCTGAGTAAATTGTTCCAATACTTCCACTTAAAATGTTTAATTATTTTCTTAATAATTTTTGAGAATTTTTTTTTCCTTTTTCAGTGATAATACCCTTACAAGAGTTATGTTCATGTCTGCACTGCATCATTGACTGGTTTTTGTTTTTCATGTCTTGAGATTCTGGATTTTTTTGAGTTCATTGTGAAAAGGTACCCCTTTACTGGATCTGCCTTTTTACATTTCATCAATACCCCCATAATAATTGAGATTATAATAAAAATAATGCTAAACACACAAAATGTTTGACAAACTGGATGACATATCACTCACATGCAAGATAGCCCACAGTGTGCGGACCCCCTCCATGTGAGGATGTGTCATCTAGTGTGTAATTCATTTTGTTTGTAGCATGATCCTTACAATAATAATAAACTTAATTACATATATATATTTTACCTGATCCCTTGTGTGAAAAGATGTAACCTTTGTGAGCGAGTCATGATTTCAAGTTCAGAACTTGTGCCTTATTTAAGCACAATTTTTCTTTAATAATATCATGTTCTGTCTGCACTTTTGTTAATATATATATATATTAGCAAGTACAAAAGGGAAGATGATATAATTCCTTAAAAGACAATATGATATTGAATCCCATATGTACACAAGATTGTCTCTTCTTGTTATGTTCCTTTGTCTCAGAATAATCATCTCTTTCTTTTTCTTTTATATATATATGCCTTTTGAAGGTGAATAACGTTGAATCTTTGCAGCAAGTACGGGATTCGATTGGATTCGATAGCTTGAATAATTAATGGAGGGCGATGCAAAATTGGATGGGAAGGTAGTGCAGAAATTTCAGAAGAGTTTTGTTCAAGTCCAGAATATACTGGATCAGAATAGGCTGCTAATCAACGAGATTAATCTGAATCACGAGTCAAAGGTTCCGGACAATTTAAGCAGAAATGTGGGACTCATTAGAGAACTCAACAACAATATCAGAAGAGTAGTTGATTTATATGCTCATCTCTCAACTTCTTTCATAAAGCCTGTGGATGCTTCATCTGAGGGAGATTCAAATGCTCACAAAAGGGGAAGGCATGCTTAGATAATTCATAACAAATCGGCCATTTTTCTGATCTTAATTCTTTTGCAGCTTCATGTCTTATTATTGTCCAGAAATCGCTTGTTAAAAAAATAATATTTGCTCATGCATGTTTCGGTTGTTGAATTTTTGCTTCGAATCGCCTGTGTTTTAGATGATTTAGCATGAAGTTTGTTTTGATTTTTAGTGTGCATTCGGCGGCTCTTTAATGAGGAGAGAAAATTTTTTAGTATTTTCAAAGTAAAATATGTGGCTAAAAATTGAAAAAAGAAAAAAATGTGTGTGATTAAAAAATGATTTAAAAATTGTATAATTTAAATTGTAGTTTAAACTTCTCATATAGCCGAACCGGGTGCTTTTTGCAGTTTGCCAAAGGCTAAATCTCTTATGTTCCCTTCACTAGTTTTCTTTTAAAAAATGATTTATAATCGCTATTCTTTATTGTTATCGAACGGATTGTTTAGCCTTTGTTCGGATCAGTTTTCACTGATTATAATCAGTTTTTGCACACATCTCAAGGTGAGTTTAGGGTTAAAAATTGAAGAGAGAAAATATGTATTGTTAAAAAATTATATTGAAAATTGAAGCGATTATAAATGATTTATAAATTTTTTCAAAGCAGAGAAAAACATGTTCTTCCTTTGACTCCTTTCCCACGGTGATCACTCTCTCTCTCTTTTTGTGAAAATTAGGCAAAACATGGTCGGTACACGGTACTGTTTAATGATTTTACTATCGTCCAACATTGGTGTCGAAAAAAGATTTTAATATCGTCCAATCAATCGTGCTACAAAAAACAAAATGATGGCCGAATGGATTACATTCATATATATGTCAATGATTCAATTTTTTACCAAACATATCAACATTGAAATTAACAACTCACAACAATTCGATCACATTTTTTTTGAGCAAAAGAGCATTTCCCATCGTCTAATATTGTATCAGTCATGCTACTTATACATAATAACTTACCGATTGAGTTACATACAACACACTTGGCAAACATTAATCACTTTACCTATCACATTATTTTCAAAATCAACAATCACAATTGTGTCAACACACAAATTGGTAAATCATTAGGTAAATCAATATGTACAACAAGAATAATTCATAATGTATAATACACTTTAAGTGAGAGAAAATTTACACATAGTAGATCTTTCTGCAAAGATACCCTGAAATAATTGAAAGAGCACAACTTTAGATGATCCTTTTTAAGTTTTTCGTCTATAAATAAATTTATAAATAACACATTTTTTATTAATCACAAATATTTTCTTAATCATTTTTCAATCTCATATTTTATCTCAAAAATATCAAATACTTTGTTATAAACAAAAAATTGTTATCAAATCGAGGCAAGCGAAAATATGTTTTTAAACAACAAAATTTCCAAATCACTTTTTAATTGCACACATCGTCTCTTTTCTTTTTTAACAATATATTTTACCTCGATACCATATAAAATAAAATTTTAAAACCAAAACTTTTAACAAACAACTTACGTATTTTAGTTCATTGTCGAGCTAATGTATCTCACTTGTCAAAAGTGAAGCTAAATAAAATTGGCATGCTTGCCTTGCCTTGGGACAAAGTGACAAACATGTTGAAGATTAACAGTTTCGTATATTAAAAAAAAAAAAAATTTTGTTTTTAAATAGAGAAAGTTATATTTTCAAGGTTAAATATGGGATTAAAAAATAATTTAAAAAATATGTATAGTTATACAGTGATTTGAGAAAATATATTGTTTATAAATTTATTTCTAAGCCACTGTTCGAATAGTTTAAAATTAGTTTTTTTGAGTTTTTCACGGATCTTGAGATAGATGTGGGTTAAAAATTGGAGATAAAAAAGATGTGCAGTTAAATTTATAAATAACACATTTTTTATTAATCACAAATATTTTCTTAATCATTTTTCAATCTCATATTTTATCTCAAAAATATCAAATACTTTGTTATAAACAAAAAATTGTTATCAAATCGAGGCAAGCGAAAATATGTTTTTAAACAACAAAATTTCCAAATCACTTTTTAATTGCACACATCGTCTCTTTTTTTTTTTAACAATATATTTTACCTCGATACCATATAATATAAAATTTTAAAACCAAAACTTTTAACAAACAACTTACGTATTTTAGTTCATTGTCGAGCTAATGTATCTCACTTGTCAAAAGTGAAGCTAAATAAAATTGGCATGCTTGCCTTGCCTTGGGACAAAGTGACAAACATGTTGAAGATTAACAGTTTCGTATATTAAAAAAAAAAAAAAATTTTGTTTTTAAATAGAGAAAGTTATATTTTCAAGGTTAAATATGGGATTAAAAAATAATTTAAAAAATATGTATAGTTATACAGTGATTTGAAAAAATATATTGTTTATAAATTTATTTCTAAGCCACTGTTCGGATAGTTTAAAATTAGTTTTTTTGAGTTTTTCACTGATCTTGAGATAGATGTGGGTTAAAAATTGGAGATAAAAAAGATGTGCAGTTAAATTTATAAATAACACATTTTTTATTAATCACAAATATTTTCTTAATCATTTTTCAATCTCATATTTTATCTCAAAAATATCAAATACTTTGTTATAAACAAAAAATTGTTATCAAATCGAGGCAAGCGAAAATATGTTTTTAAACAACAAAATTTCCAAATCGCTTTTTAATTGCACACATCGTCTCTTTTTTTTTTTAACAATATATTTTACCTCGATACCATATAAAATAAAATTTTAAAACCAAAACTTTTAACAAACAACTTACGTATTTTAGTTCATTGTCGAGCTAATGTATCTCACTTGTCAAAAGTGAAGCTAAATAAAATTGGCATGCTTGCCTTGCCTTGGGACAAAGTGACAAACATGTTGAAGATTAACAGTTTCGTATATTAAAAAAAAAAAAAAAATTGTTTTTAAATAGAGAAAGTTATATTTTCAAGGTTAAATATGAGATTAAAAAATAATTTAAAAAATATGTATAGTTATACAGTGATTTGAGAAAATATATTGTTTATAAATTTATTTCTAAGCCACTGTTCGGATAGTTTAAAATTAGTTTTTTTGAGTTTTTCACGGATCTTGAGATAGATGTGGGTTAAAAATTGGAGATAAAAAAGATGTATAGTTAAAAAGTTGTATTAGAAATTGAAACGATTATAAACCAAATTAAAATCACTTTACCGATCAGTGGAACATTTAGCAAACTGGGTAAACAAAATTTGAATACCAAATGGTTCAACAAAATATGAACTAAATAATCCTTACGGATTTTTTTTTGTTTTTGTTTTTTTGCTTTAATTCTCTCTCCCTCTTTCTTTTAGCACCTGATAAGTGTATTTTATACACTTATTTATCTATCGAAATTAGGATATTATAATATTTTTTCTTGAATAAATTCTACGTAATTGTTATTTATTTTCATTATTTCAGGTTTTATCCCAAGAGTCGAGAAGATGAACGAATTGAAGGAAATTCATGACAATTGGACGAATATTGAGATAAAACGAAGAAAAGGACTAAAGTGTACAATCTCAAAAGTTGAAGACCGAATGTGCAATTAACTCAAATACCAACTTATTCTATTGGAAGAATTGTGACCCTAAAACATAAAAATTAAAGTAAGAAATAATTGGGCTTTTGTTTTAGGGCTAAATTGTTTGTATATGAATATATATATATATATATATATACATGGGAAAAGAGGGGGCAGCCGTGAGATTAAGAGCAGCGGAGAGAAGAAAGAAAAGAAGCAGCCGCCGTGGGGAATAAATTCTTTGACAATATATATACATACACATTAAACAAGAAGGTGGAGGCTGCTTAATTGGTATATATATATATATATATACACACACACACACACACGGCAGAGAGGGGTGATACACACGGCTGATACATTGGAGATAAAAGATTGGCAGACTACATTGGAGGAATTAATTGGATTTGTCTTTCATATACATATATACACAGCCGACTGGTGATACATAGCTGGAGAGATTGATTATTATTATTATTATTATTATAATATACATATACATTGATTTAGTTGGCTGTGTGTGGAGAAAGGAACAAAAGAGGCTGCTGGAATTCTGGTGAATTGGAAGTCAAGTGGAGGTTGCACGGCTTTGGTGATTTTGGGAGTAGGAGAAGATGCTAATTCTTGATCACTTCAAACTCCGGGTTTTATTTTCATTATTTATTGCTTTTTATTTCAAGAACACGAGTAGCTAAATTTTATAATCGGGATTAACAATTTAGATTTAATGTTTCTTGTTTGATTTTAATTCTCAAGTTGGTGCTTTTATTTCATGTATTGATTTTATTATTGCGTTTAATGCTTGAATTGCTTGATCACCAATTCATGAATTAATGGTTGTTTTCATAATCCGAGAGGTGAGTTAACAATTAGATCACGTAATAAAATCCGGCAATTTCAGCAAAAAGATAGAGATATGAATTTGTGGTTGCACGTGGTCACTTATGAATTCTTTGGAAATTTAATGCATTTAGCTAAGGAGAACTCTGACCCGCTGTAGAGATACATGGTTGACTTAGTTAAATAGGCCTAATTTGAACTCGAGAGAGGTAAATTAGATATATGCGTGAATTCGACCAAATACAATTTTAGAAAACAACTTGAGATGAGAAATTAAGCTAGAACATTATTTCGAAATCGTTAGTCCCGATATTAATTCAATAGTTTAAAATCCACCATGTTTGTTTCTTGCTTTCGTTAATTGTTTTTAGTTTAATTTGTTATTTTTTATTTTAATTGATTTGTTTATTTCATTGATTTTCAATTATTTGTCGTTTTTGTTTTTATTATTTTACAATTTATTTTCCTAGTTAGTTTTGATTTTTGTCTAGGAATTCTATATTCGAAGTAAATTTATAGCGAATTAAATAGTCCTCGTGGGATCGACAACTCGGATTCAAAAGTCCACTTTTATTACTGTTAGCGATATCGTACACTTGCGATTATTTCACACCAACAAGTTTTTGGCGCCGTTGCCGGGGACTATTTTAATTTGTTATATATTTATTTTGATTTTAGTATTCTTAGACTTTTAGATTTAGTTTGCCTTTAATTGTTTATTTTTATTTATTTTTTCTTTTTTTCATATGATCTTCTTGCTTTTCTGTGTGACATTGTTGATAGTGATAGAAGAAAAGCTAAGAACTTGAGACATCACGGGAGGACATGAGCTATATGACAGAATATAATACTTTTGTCGACGTGGATGATGAGTACTTGCGCTTCGAACTACCAATGACCCAATCGATCATTATTAGGGACCCTTTGGAAATTCAATCAAGTTCAACATGTGAATACTGTGGAGCATTCCATAATACTGCAGATTGTATACTGCTGGCCACATCAGAGGAAGTGAAGAACTTTATAAATGATGATACGTGTCTATTTTACAAGGCCGAAAAATACAAGATACAACTTCCAGAGATTCATTTGACAAGGCCAGAGGAGGACGAACCAGTGGAAATTAATAAAGAAGAAGTTAAGGAACAATCTGCACCATCAAAAGAGGAAGATGAGCATGTTGAGAATGAAGAGTTGATTTTAATTGAGAACATAACAGTCGACAAGGGTGTAGATATCAAGCAATCCTTGTACTCAATTGATTCTCATAAAATTGATTTTGTGATAGGACCCGAAGAAATGATCGAAATATACATAGTTGAGTTCGAATCTAATGGTAAAATTATCTATGATTTTGAACAAGACAGCATAAAGATTTGGAGCAAAAGTATGAATTGGAGCAAAGGCAACTTCAACAAATATAGCAGATTATCAAAGTCATTATTTCGAGTGCCATGAAGTCATGTTCAAAAGTCGAGCTTTAGACTATAAACGGAGCGCTTATTGGGAGGCAACCCAATTTTCTTTCCTTTTCATTTATTTTGCTTTATTTATAGCTTTACATTTAAATTTTTAGGTAATATTTGCATTTTTTTTCTTTCTTGGAGTTTTTGAAGTAAGCATCCCTAGCATCAACCTCTTTGATTTCATCTTCAAGTGCATTTTTAGTTTAAATTCATACATCATCCATGAGCTTACAATTTTGCATCACATTGTTTTAACCTCATTGCTCTTATCATATTAAAAATAAATCATATGCATGATTTTGCACACTTTGATCGTGTTTGAAAATTCAAAATTTTCCTATGTTTTAGTTGGAATTGTTTGTGTTGATCTATTTCAATGGTGTGTATGATTCTAATATTGTTTATCTTTTACTTGCGAGGAACACACCACTTGTAACACTTCCAACCAAGCACGGAAACACAAGAAACGGATCGAAATCGTCCGAACGAGATCAAAACCAAGCTTCAAGTTATAACATCGCTCATCTAAACCTGGGAAGTACCTAACTCATTTTTTATGTATTGTTATCAATTGATATATCTTTTCTTTTACATTGAGGACAATGTAACTTTCTAGTTTGGGGGGGTGGTATCTCATTTCTTCATTTTGTTCATTCGGTACCTTGTTTTTGGGATTCAAAAAAAAAAAAAAAAAGGTGAAAATTTTGAAAATTTTTGTTGATTTATTTATTACTTATGACATGATTTGAATTGACTTTTGTGCTTTAGTTAGAAAATTTGGGCAGCATGTGAACTAAAATTTTTCTTGACATTCATCCATGTAAGACATTAATCAAACTTGAGCACATAGCCACTTTCGAATAATAACTTGTGTAGGGAGATGCTTGATACTTGTGGGATAAACTTGTGCACTTTAAACATATAATTGACTGAAAAATCTCAAACCTTAAGAAATTAGATCATGACCTGAAATGTAGAACCAAACTGCTCAAGAGGGGGTAGAAAGGTCAAGTACAAGTAGGCATTGACAGATTGAGGGTCTGAAGTTTTTAATGATCCATCTTTAGTGTAAGGGGTTTTAATCAACGGGTATAAATCATGACCAGCATAAAAACAGAAAAATGCTGAAGGTCTTATTCTGTTCTTCAAATGCCTTTTTGACTCGAGTAAGTAAGTCCGAGGGGTCTTTCAAACCTGGTGCCCTAAAGTCATCTGGCTTGGGAGTCATCGACCTAAAGCTCGCTACATGGGTCAACTAGAAAGCAAGTACGGAGAATGGACTTACACATAAGACACTAAAACATCTTTAACTTTTCTGTTTAAGCCTTTATGACTCGGGTAATTAAGTCTGAGGGGTTATCTGAACCTGGTACCCTAAGCTCAACTGAGTTGGGAGCTGCCGACCTAAAGCTCGCTACAGGGGTCATATAGAAAGCCAGTATGAAAAGTTCTGCACAAAGATGGTAAAAGACAAGGATATTAAAAGAAAAAGTCGTCCATAAAAAAAATGATATATAAATGGTATAAACTTTGTTGATTAAAATTCCTAATACTGGAGTGTGGGATTGGAGATGAATTATTCTTGGTCTGTCGTGCATACTTGTCAAATCCTAACTGCCTTGTGTGGAAAAATGCAATTTATACATGTTTAGAAACCACATCAATAGGAAAGACCTCGGGATATAAGAGAAAAGCATTAAGGTTGTGATCATCCGTGAGAGTGTAAGGAAAATAAAAAGAAAATCATTGTTGACCACATGGGATTCGGGCTTATTTCTGCATGACTAGTCACACAGTGTCAAGTATATTTTTACATGATTTTGCATTCGAATTTTGGCTATTCACACACACACGATGAAGTTAAGCATTGGATGAATGAAAATAATTTTTGTTGTTCATATTTTCTCTCTAAAGTGAATTGTCATTTTGGATTATTGAAGTGCATGGTAAATAAATTGACAAAAACAAAAATAATTTCTGTTTGCATTTTTAGTTTTATTTTTATAGTTTAGTTTTATTTTTGTTCGAGGACGAGCAAATATTCTAGTTTGGGGGGTTTGATAAGTGTATTTTATACACTTATTTATCTATCGAAATTAGGATATTATAATATTTTTTCTTGAATAAATTCTACGTAATTGTTATTTATTTTCATTATTTCAGGTTTTATCCCAAGAGTCGAGAAGATGAACGAATTGAAGGAAATTCATGACAATTGGACGAATATTGAGATAAAACGAAGAAAAGGACTAAAGTGTACAATCCCAAAAGTTGAAGACCGAATGTGCAATTAACTCAAAGACCAACTTATTTTATTGGAAGAATTGTGACCCTAAAACATAAAAATTAAAGTAAGAAATAATTGGGCTTTTGTTTTAGGGCTAAATTGTGTGTATATGAATATATATATATATATATATATAAACATATACATGGGAAAAGAGGGGGCAGCCGTGAGATTAAGAGCAGCGGAGAGAAGAAAGAAAAGAAGCAGCCGCCGTGGGGAATAAATTCTTTGACAATATATATACATACACATTAAACAAGAAGGTGGAGGCTGCTTAATTGGTATATATATATATATACACACACACACACGACAGAGAGGGGTGATACACACGGCTGATACATTGGAGATAAAAGATTGGCAGACTACATTGGAGGAATTAATTGGATTTGTCTTTCATATACATATATACACAGCCGACTGGTGATACATAGCTGGAGAGATTGATTATTATTATTATTATTATAATATACATATACATTGATTTAGTTGGCTGTGTGTGGAGAAAGGAACAAAAGAGGCTGCTGGAATTCTGGTGAATTGGAAGTCAAGTGGAGGTTGCACGGCTTTGGTGATTTTGGGAGTAGGAGAAGATGCTAATTCTTGATCACTTCAAACTCCGGGTTTTATTTTCATTATTTATTGCTTTTTATTTCAAGAACACGAGTAGCTAAATTTTATAATCGGGATTAACAATTTAGATTTAATGTTTCTTGTTTGATTTTAATTCTCAAGTTGGTGCTTTTATTTCATGTATTGATTTTATTATTGCGTTTAATGCTTGAATTGCTTGATCACCAATTCATGAATTAATGGTTGTTTTCATAATCCGAGAGGTGAGTTAACAATTAGATCACGTAATAAAATCCGGCAATTTCAACAAAAAGATAGAGATATGAATTTGTGGTTGCACGTGGTCACTTATGAATTCTTAGGAAATTTAATGCATTTAGCTAAGGAGAACTCTGACCCGCTGTAGAGATACATTGTTGACTTAATTAAATAGACCTAATTTGAACTCGAGAGAGGTAAATTAGATATATGCGTGAATTCGACCAAATACAATTTTAGAAAACAACTTGAGATGAGAAATTAAACTAGAACATTATTTCGAAATCGTTAGTCCCGATATTAATTCAATAGTTTAAAATTCACCACGTTTGTTTCTTGCTTTCGTTAATTGTTTTTAGTTTAATTTGTTATTTTTTATTTTAATTGATTTGTTTATTTCATTGATTTCCAATTATTTGTCGTTTTTGTTTTTATTATTTTACAATTTATTTTCTTAGTTAGTTTTGATTTTTGTTTAGGAATTCTATATTCGAAGTAAATTTATAGCGAATTAAATAGTTCTCGTGAGATCGACAACTCGGATTCAAAAGTCCACTTTTATTACTGTTAGCGATATCGTACACTTGCGATTATTTCACACCAACAAGTTTTTAACCCGTTTGGTAAATCAAATAAATTGATTTATAAATTAGTTTATAAATTATACAATTTTTCAAATAACTTTTTAATCACACACAGTCACGCACACTCGCGTGAGCGCACGCACACATACATCCACATATTTTCACTCTCTAATTTTTAACATTTATTTTTTACCTCAAAAATATAAAAAAATCAGTTTATAAACCACACACCATTACCAAACGAAGGCTTTAGTTAGGGGTGAATAAAATAACCTAACTAAATCAGAACCGAACCGAACGGTTTGGTTCGGTTCTCTCTCTCTCTCTCTCTCTCTCTCTCTCTCTCTCTCTCTCTATATATATATATATATATATATAAATTTTTTTTACAAATTCGTATGCATTTGTCTCACCAAAAAAAATCAAATCTGAAATTATAAATGTAAAATGTAAAAAAATGTTGTTTACTATACATTTTACATCATTCCTATTAGACAAAAATTTTAAATCATAAATCTAAATTACTAATTCTAATTCTAATTCATCTCTCTCTCTCTCTCTCTCTCTCTCTCTTCCCCAATTGTAGACACGTATTTACACTGCTTACTTGCACTTCTACAGCACAATAATCGTTGCGCTCCTTAGTCACCATTGACGACATAGTTGTTTATTTTTTAAAATTTAGATATATATATGTATGTATATAAATTTCGTCAATTCTCAGAAGTTAACCTAAACTCAAATTGCAAATTTCATCCATAACTCACAAGGCGTCACGGCAGAGTGACCAAAGTCAGACCTTCATCGTAACCTGTAACTATAAGTCTAAACGGCCTTTATGTTCGATTCTCTAAGTTTCAGTGAGCTTTGTTCAAGTCGGTTTCTTTTTCTTCTTCTTCGATTTGGAGTAACATGTTATTTTTTCTAAACTTTTGTTTTGTTAACTAAAAATTTCATTTTCGATTTAGTAATGATGTAGATGAATTTTAATGAAGAAGCTGATATAAACATGTTTTAAATTTACTTTTATTATTTAAAAATTTAAGTAATGATCCCATAATCGAATCGAACCAGATCAAACCAAATCAAAGCCGAACGATTTGATTCCATATCTCTATAAAAATCATTTGATTTCATTAGTAAAAAAATCATCAATTCATTATCTAATTTAATTCTCCTGAAATCAGAATCAAGTTAAGTCGAACCGCATCCATCTCGCTTAGTCACTGTTTTGCAATAAATGCCTTTCGTGAGTGGCTTCCATTTGAACTTCTCTCTTTTCTGTCATTGATTGGATAATATGGGTAAGGTCCCTATGTTTGTGGGCCCAAGATTTTTTTTGTTAATTTCTTGATCTTAGGAAAGAAACGGTCCACATGGTGATTGCTGGAAATGGTTTTTTTTCATTAATTATTGATGCCATTCTCTTTATGTTTATGTGATATGATGTTTTAACCTTATTCGGATTTCGGCTGTGATGTGGTACCTTTTATCTCCCTTCAAACTACCATGATTATCATTCTATTATTGATTTTGCAAATGTCTGTGGGTCATCCACAAAGTTTGTGGAGAAAAACATTCCAACGTTTTACGCATGCAACAACTGTTATTTTTTTATACTAACGTGCTTTATAGTCAATGTGCACTTGATAGCTCCTTTCCTTGATGGAACAAATACAAGATCGAGAAATTCTGCTAACAAATTGTATGAATAATTGACTGGGAATCTTTTGAAATGTTCGTTAAAAGTTTATTCTTTTAAAAAACAAAAAAATGTGATGATTTCAAGATAAAATATATAGTTGAAAATTTATTTTAAAAAATGTTTATGTTTAAAAAGTTGCTTGAGGAAATATGTTTTTTAAAAACATGTTTTAAAACAAGGTTGCCAAACCGAAGCTTAATTCAGACTTTTCACTGGGTAACTCAAGCATTGATCTTCGCAAGCCACAATCCTGGCCCTCCTTCCGTAGAACAGAGATATGAAGGTAGCGCCCTGCAACTTCCATATTTGGTGACTCAATGTTATCTTTACCCACTGGCAAAGTGTTGAGCTCTTCTGACAAAGTTCAGCTGAGTTTAGTTCAGTATTTACCAAACTAAAGATTGCTATCGTACTGTATAGTGAGATCGGTTACTGGTGAGGTCGTAAGTCTTCTCTCCGAGGTAGATTTCCCAGACTAGCGATAGAGCTTTTTGGATGTGCCTAAACCCTTTTATAGTAGGAAAACAGAAGGGAAAATTACATGAAACCCTTCATATAAATATCACTTTGTAATAATAAAGTTATCAGTTTTAATTTGTAAAAATTAGGTCCTAATTACCAATTAATTTTTATTAATAAACATTTTATACCAATTCAATCCTTAAATAATATCAAAATCGTTTTAGACGTTTCTCTTTCTACAACCCCCCACCCAAGGTGATCCGACCACGACCACCATTCCGCCGGAGCTGTGATGTCCACCAAAATTAGCAGGTGGCCCGGAATAAGCAGGCGGAGGAGAAGAAAGCAGTATCCGATGGCCACTACTTGCTTCAGCTCCGTCGCGCAGCCAACTGCTGCTCGTAGAAGCGGCGTTGTGCACCTTCAACCTCTCAAGTTCTGCCACCTCCGCCTTGCAGAATCAGCGTTGTGACTGTTGTGCGTGCCGATGCAAGCGACACTCACATCGCCGATTCTGCTACTTCACTTCCGTCCCCGACTCAACTTGGCCTCCTCATTCGATCTGTTGGTTGTGGTGAGCTACTGGTGGTTGGTGGTGAGTTATGGTTCCAGACGGCGATGGTGTTGGATGGTTTATGCATTGAAACTTTTGAGATGGTACAAGGCAGATCTATGGAATGGGATTTTGAATTTGTTGGTGGTGATTTTCAACGATGGATTTTCTAATGATGCAGATCTTGAGACGTTAGTGGTGCTGGTCAGGCGGTGGCGGCAACGGTGGTAGTGCAGGGAAGCAATTTGTTTTGGAAGGTGAAGATATGTGGGATGCGATTTTGAAGTCGGTGGTGGTTGGTAGTGATTTTAGGCGGTCGCTTTTCTGGCTCTTGAAATGATGCAGGTCTTGAGACGTTGGTGGCGCCTGATCATGGCGGCAGCTGGACGGTGGTAGTGAAGGTGAATGTAGCGACCAAAAAATTTCAAGTTTTAAAAAACAAAAAAAATTAGTTTTATAAAAAAAAAAATTGTCGTTACAACTCTCCAATTTTAAAGATCATTATTTAAAAACTATCGCACTCGTCTAGCCATTTACAAGTGAAATTAAATTTATTTTAATCCGAGTCCAATTCCAAATTTATTAAAAATATCTCCATTTTCCTTATTAAATTATTTTAAGTCCAAATATGAAATTCAATTTTATCTCAAAATTTATTTTCAATCCAAAATATATCAGTTTTAAATACATTGCCTAATTGAAGTTAGTCTAATTTTTAGTTAATTATCCTAAACTAATCATACCTAACTAATTCTACCTAATTTTTCCCCACGTTTGCTCTTTCTTTCTTCTTCTTTTCCACCAATTCATCATCATTATGTCTCAAAAACATAATGATTCATTACACAAATTTTCATCTTTCCACTCCATTCCAACTTAATTATCCACCATCTTTTCTTCTATTTCATATGTTCTCCATCTCCTCACAAATCACAAACAAAAGCTCATCACACAAGCTCCTCCCAATCTGCACCACCAACACCACCACCCCAACTCTAAACAACCATCTACATCAATATGCACAATCAAACCAACCACCCAAAAATCAATCCAAACCAAACAGCCCAGTCCCAATCAAACGCCAAGTTCCACAATGAACAAATCAGCAGAGCCTCAATCCACAACCAAAACCCATCACCACCTACATCAATCTCCATCACCACTGCCAATCACCTCCATCTCCATCCCAGCCACTGCAGCTGCCGACCAAAACCACCCACACCTCCACTTCCATCACCCAACCACAACTACCACAGTTCGAGCTCCATTACCCTGCTACCAAAACCAACTGCCTGCACAACCACTTCACCCTCACACCCACTGCACAATCCATTTTCAACATCACCACCAAGCTGCATCACCAATGTCCAGCCACAACCAGCGCTTGCAACCAACTCCAAATAGGCCACTGCCTTCCACCATAACCATCATCATCAATGACGCGATCCCGGTCGGGGAATCTCGTCGAAAACGCGGAATAACGATATTTAAAACCCTAGGATAGATCTAAATCAGATCTGACACGAAAATAACCAAAATTAAAATAATAGAAAGATAAAATTGACGATAGGACCTGGACCCAACAATCACGACGCAAGAATTGACGATGCGGATTGAAGAACCGAGGTTTTCGAAACGCCACAAGGGATGTCAAAATCCTTGATAAGTTTCTGATTGGAACGCCACAAACATTCACGAAATATTTGATAACTTCTAGGAATTGTTCTTCAAGAACAAGAAAAAGGAATCCTCCTTTTCGAGAGAGAAAATTCTCACATTCATTCAATAATTCAAAGTTGTTCTTTACAATGATGAAAAGAAATATAAATAAGCAAGAAAACCTAAACTAGGGGTTGCCGCTAATTGGGCCCAAAACATAAAGGTAATTAATAAACAAAACGGAATTAAATTAACAAAACGCGTGATTCCGGGAAATCAGATTTACGGCCGTGAGAACTGATTTACGGCCGTAAATATCCTTCTGCATAAGTCTTACGGCTGTGACCATTTTCATTACGGCCGTAACTATAAAATTCTCCAATTCCTTATTCAAACCCGAGGCGGAGTCACGGTCGTGAGGATTTGAGTTTTACGGCCGTGAACTCGAGTTTTACGGCCGTGAAGTTTCTTCTTACCGCCGTAAGTGTCTTTCTGCACAATTTCTTGATTATTTGTCTCGGCTTGATCCTTTCGCCTTCTCGGCTCGACTCCAGCATGAAACTTGTGCCGTTTCCCGCGTAGATCACTGTCGCATTTCCGATAGGTCGACTTCTCCTTTGGTCTCCTACTTCGGATCACATCAATCAATCCACCAAACCAGCAGTCAACATCCACACAACAACTATCATCGGCCGAACCAACCGCCAAAACCAGCCACCACACGAACCGGCCTACTGCACAACACCAAATCCCCATCAATCAACCAAAATCAAACCCAAAACTAAAGAATAGACGGAGCCCAGAAATTTGCCTCTACCGTCGACCCATTTCTGGTCGGATTTATCGCCGGAGAAATCAAGATTCAAGCCTCGGTTGCACCTCGGTTTACTTTGTTTTTCGCACCCAATCTACACCAAACTGTGGCCTTTTTGCTCCTCCTTGTCACCGCCACATGATGGTGGTGATACCGCCGTGGAATTGCTGACGGAATGGCGCCGGCAGCACCATCACCAGTGCCGCGTCGCACCTCCGTCTCTCGCTCCTCTCTCTCCCTCTTCTTTGGGTTGTACGAAATTGGGTGGGGGGGGGGAGTGATTTGTATAATTTATTTTGATTTTTCAAAAATTACAGCTTGGTCCCTAAGTTTTAAAATGTTTCAAATCAGTCCTGTTAGTTTTTAAAACAATCAATTCAGTCCCTTAAGTTTTTAAATGATTTTTAATCAGTCATTTCATTTTTAAAATCAATTATTTCAAGCCCTATAGTTTAATATTCGTTTTGAGCTTCAACTCAACTTTTGAAAAATTTACATTTTAGTCCCTTAAGTTTGAAAAGTATTCGTTTTAGTCCCTTAACTTTCAAAGTATTCATTTTAGTCCCTCAACTTTCAAATTATTCATTTTAGTCCCTCAACTTTCAAAGTATTCATTTTAGTCCCTCAACTTTCAAACCATCAATTTAGTCCCCAATTTCAAAAGTTATCATTTAAGCCCACATATTTTAAAGTCTTTTAATTTTGTCCATATTGATTTAAAAATTATATATATATATATATATATATGAATCCCAAGTTTTAAAATAATCATTTCAGTCTCTAAAGTTCAAAGTCATTTAAATCAGTTTTAAAGTATTAAATTGGACTTATTATTTTAAGTTATGCTAGACGAGGCATACAGAGATTTAAAGGATTTAAGTCGTTTCCCGCTCAACTTTGCACTCGTCAGATTTAAGGTAGACACGCCCCAACTAATTGATTTAGACTATAATTGCACGTGATTATTTGGGTTTGTGTGATTTTTATGCTTAATTGCATGAGAAAATAAAAGAATATCTCGTATGAGATAAGACAAGAAAAGAATATCTCTTATGAGATAAATTTGAGAATTTATGTTATGCATGTCATAACTTATCTGCTAGCATGAGACAAGAAAAGAATGTGTTCATTTGCATTCACTATGTGATGCCTATGAATAAGAAAAGAATATCACTACATTATTTGCATAATTACTTGTCCAATTATCTCTTAAATTAATTATTGGAGATGAATCTACCGAGTATTTCATTTTGAAACGCTCAACCCGTTGTTTTACCAATTTTTGCAGATTTCAGAGACGGTGGCGAGTGATGGGTAATGACGGCAAATTACAAATTGATATTTTTTTTGAAATTCGTGAACTTTGAAATAATTATTTCATTTGATCAAGAATTGTCATTTTTATAAATTTGTACGAATTACCTTATTCCATCTGAATTATCGCTAAACTTTTATTCAATAAATGTGATATTTAATATTTAGTCATTTTCCGCAACAAAGTTTATTCAAGAATTTAGAAAAGTGACGTTCTCGCGTTTCTCGGAACTCGGGGCGTTACAGTGAAGGGTTGGAGTTGGAGTTGGGTTTGGGTGGGGTGGGATGTGGGGTGGGGAGGAGGTGGGGTTGGGTTGGGTGATTTGAATAGTAAGTGTGGTCAATTATAGGTAATTTGGACTAATTAATAAGTAATCATGACCAAAATGTTGATTAAATGTGACTTTGTACAACTTGTTATGAGTATGAAATGTGAACAATTATTAAGTAACTGTGACAAAAAATATTGATCTATAACCAAGAAAACGAGTAATTTGTGACCAATTATATTAGAGATTATGACCAACTGTGATTTTGTGTGATATTTGGACGAGGACGTGATGTGACCTGCAGTTGTGTCAATATAAGTATGTGTGATCGAACTATGACCTCGTGTGATCGAATTGTAACCTCGATTGATTGAACTGTGATTTTGTGTGACCCAACTGCGACTTTGTGTGCTCAACTGTAACTTTGCAGGGTGGGTGCAGTAGGGTGGTTTGGAATGGTGAATTTTTGCAACTAAATTTGTAATTGTGACCAAATTAAAACTTTTGTGTAACCAATTGTGACTGCTAATTGGGTAGGGTTGGGTAAAATATGCGACTAAATTTACAATTGTGACTGAAATGTGACTTTATGTGACAAATTGTGACTTTACGAGTAGGATAGGGTGGGAGAGGGGTGGAATTTGCAATAAACTTGTAATTACAACAAAATTGTAACTTTGTGTGACCAACTGTGACTTGCGGGGTGGGGTGGGGTGATTGGGATGGGTAGGTTTTTGGGATTAAATTTGTAATTGTAACTGAAATGTAACTATGTGTGTCCAACTTTGACTTTGTGGTGGGGGTGGGGGTGGGGGTGGGGGTGGGTGGGAGTGGGGGGTGAAATTTGCGATAAATTTATAATTGTGAAGAATCGTGACTTTATGTGACCAACTGTGAGTGAGGGTGGGGTGGAGGGTTAAATTTGCGATTAAATTTGTATATGAGATCGAATTGTGATTTTGTATAACCAATTGTAACAAGGTGGCGTGGGGTGGGGTGGGTAGGGTGGTGGGTGGTTGGTTGGGTGGGGTAGGGTGGTTCAGGGCGGTGGGGTGGCCCAGTGGTCTGGTTGTAGATTAGGTGTTGTTTGGGTTTATTTTATATATATATATATATATATATATATATATATATATATATATATATTATTAAAAGATGTAATTTTTTTCTTTGGAAATTAAAAAATGTAATATTTATGGAAAGGAAAAAAATAAAGCAAACATTATGAGTCAATGAAAATGAAGTAACTTATTTATTGGATCTTTAAGAAAAAAAAGAGAAAGATATATTTAAAAAAAAAATAGATTATGTTCATTTTTTAAAATTAATTAAAATTTGTAAACAAGTATGTAATATGAATATTTTTTATATTAAATGGTTATTTTCGTAGTTCTTATATCACTAAATGAATAAAAAATATTTTCGTAGTTCTTATATTAAATGGTTATTTTCATAGTTCTTATATCAAATGGTTATTTTCGTAGTTCTTTCCGTGGTGGATGGGTGAGGGTGAGGGTTAGGGTGAGATGAGGTGGAGGGTTAAATTTGCGATTAAATTTGTATATGAGAACGAATTGTGATTTTGTGTGACCAACTGTGACTATGATGAGGTGGGTAGGGTTGGATGGTTTGGGGCGGTGGGTTGGCCCGGTGGTCGAATTGTGGATTAGGGATTAAGGTTGGCCCGGTGGTCGAATTGTGGATTAGGAATTATTCCTAATCCACAATTCGACCACCGGGCCAACCCACCGCCCCAAACCATCCAATCCCATCCACTACCTTACCCACCCCATCCTATATATATATATTATTTGAAAAAAAAAATCAATTAATATTGCCCAGTCCATTTATGTTACACCAAACAAGAATTCCTAGCACCAATATATATATATATATATATTATTTGAAAAAAAAAAATCAATTAATATTGCCCAGTCCATTTATGTTACACCAAACAAGAATTCCTAGCACCAATGTCCAACTACTTCGATTAAGTGGCATATCATATGCTTCAATAAAAACTAAACATAATTCAATGTCAAGATGTAGTAATTAAACAAACCATCAATAGCTAGACCCCCCCCCCCCAACCCCCAAATATGGGGGGACTTACCTTAAAATTTCATTATCTTTGACAAAACTAAATATAAAAATCACAGGATTACTTGTTTGATATTTCTCACAATTACAAGCTTTAGATTCCAAAATAGAATATGTATGAACTATGAACTGAATATACAATATAAAAACTTAAGATTACCTCTCCAATGTCTCAGCCAGTCCACCTCTATGTCCTATAGACATACAGTTAGCGGACATACCATTAGCCTCGTCCGTAATGAGAACTGTCTTTGGGCGTTGAGAGCTGAAAATGTAAATTCAAATTAATTCTCTGTTACAAGCATCATGAAAGAGCAAAGAATAAACATTCCATCTTAAGACTCGGGGCTTTGTTACGTATTACTTATGAATTTGTCTGAACAAGAAAAGTATAAAGAACTCACATTGAACTCTATACTTATGGTATGATAACTCGTGCCTTTGAAACTTCATTCGACAATACAATTAACTGTGAATACTGAGATTATGAATTAAATGCATAAAAGAACTTCATAAGTACAAGAAAGAACAAAATGAAAGCCAATGATCTAACAAATAATCAGAACACAGCGACAATCAAACTAACGCATTGACCTGATGCCACTGACCTAATAAAAGTAAACTGTAATAAAAACTAAAACTAAGGCATTGACCCTATGATTCCTAACCTTAGATTTATAGATATCTTGATCCTTAAACTTAGAAACCAAACTTTCTAAATAGCAGTTTAGGGTGAAAATATTAGTATAGGTAGGTGTAAAAGTTTGAGGAACTGAAGTTCCTGAAATGTGTTTTTGATTGAAGGGTTTTAGTCAACGAGTATAAGTCGGCACTAGCAACATAAAAAAATAATAATAGTCTTATTCTTCTCCTCGCAACATTTTTTACTCGAGCAATTAAGCTTTTAAGGGTATTAAAATCCGATACCCTAAATTCATCTGAGTTGAGAGTTATCAGTTTAAAGCTCACTAAAAGGATCAACTAGAAAGCTTAAGGGAGAGAAGACTGACACATAAGATACAAAAAACATCATTTACTATACTTTGTAACCTTGGTGACTCTAGTAAGCCTTTAAGGGTTCTTTGAACCTGATACCCTAAATTCATCTGAGTTGGGAATCATCGGTCTAAAGCTCACTAAATGTGTCACTTAGAAAGTTGATGAGAAAGGTATTGCACAAGAAATGATAAAAAGAATGAAAAAGTGAAATAAAGTGCTTGGTATAAACTTAGAAACTAGAACTTTAGAACTAAAGGTGTGGAATAGGGAATTGTTTACCATTGACTTTTTATATAAACTTTTCTAAATCTAACCACTTTACGTAGAAAAATGCAAATTGGTGATATTTAGAAACCATATAAAAAGAAAGAACTTAAAATTTGAGAGAAAAGCATAAGGATATGGTCATACATGAGAAATGCAAGGAAATTTATAAATGTATTGTTTGACCACATGGAAATTGGGTTTATGCAAGTTAAGCCACATCGTGTTGAGTATGTCTTTATATGTGTATTCATTTGGTTTTGACTACACACACACACATATGAAAATTTGAGCTTGAAATAAGTAACAAATGATTTTATCATGTTGTCTAACGTTCCTTTCTAGAGTATATATTTTGAATCTTTGATTCGAACTTGAGGCATATGGTAAGTAATTAATAATTGAGTCATTTTTGTTTTTCTCAAAGTCACGTTTCAGTTTTATTTTATCTGAGGATGAACAATTATTCTAATTTGGGTTATATCATAAATGTATTTTGTACACTTATTTAGACGCTAAAATTAGGATATTATATTGTTGGTTAAAAATAAAGTCTACCTAATTTGTATTATTTGTGTTTATTTCAGTAATTATTCCTGAAGTCGAGAGAATGAAGCAATTGAGACAAATAAAGACCAAGTGGATGGGAATTTGAGCCAAATCATAGAGTTGGGATGTTGATGAGATCAATAATGAACCACAAAGCAGTAAGTTGGAAGAAATCAAAAGTTCAGGGACTCAATTGTAACAATCGAAAGTTGAAAGAATGGACTCGCAATTAAAGAATAGGGACCAACTTGCAGGGAATAAAAGGTGAAAATTGCAAGGATCATGTACCACTACACGATCGCAAAAAGCAGTAGCGCGAATGACACTTTCAAAAGCTGAACCGTTTTAGATCCAACCACGTGATCGTGGCACCTTACTACACGCGGTCGCATATCTTTCGGAATGGGACACAATTTTTGCCTTAAAAATTCTGAATTTGACTTGTTTCTTTCCTATTTCGTCTACAATTCTTTATACCTATATATACTCAAGATTATATACGAATTAGGGTTACACTCCATATATCTCTAGCATAAATTTACAGCAAATATTCTACATAATGTTGACCTACGGTTAACTTAACCTTTCTTTTGATCATAACAAACAATAATATATCGTGTTATTAACAAGTGTGCTTCAAGTGTTTCATGTAATGATAATCTTCAAAGTACAAATCATCTCTCAAAGATAAAAAATCAAAGACACAAGATGCGATGTACAAGACATGAAGCATGATAGTATGAAGATCGAGGAATGAAGCTTACAAAGAATTGAGCTCTTACAAATTGCTTTTCTTAAGTAACAATTTTAAAATCATTAAAATATCTTTTTCAAAATCAACTTTGATCAGAAAACTTTGAAAAATCAAAATTTTGAAATGCTGATTTTGAGGTCGACCGCAATTTTTTTTAGGTCGACTGCATTGTTCTATTTTGAACTCCAACAGCTATTTTCTCCCAACGGCTATATTGAGGTCGACCGCAAGAGTCAGTATATGCGAAATTTGCTCTATAAATAACCTTCTCTCTTGCATTTATTTTTAACAACTAAGAGGAGATTTTAGAGAAGCTTTCTTGTGAAAAATTCATTATTCTTACTTTATTTATATTTATCTATCTTTATTAGAATACTTTGATTGACAACTTTGATTTATATTTTGTGAAGATTCTTGATTTTACATTATATAAACTTCCTCAACATCTTCACATTATATATCGGAACTGAAGTGTAAGTCTCTTTGTTCTAAACTTGTTTTAATCTTTTAAAAGATAGAAATTCAAATTAAGGAACTTTGATTATTTGTGCTACATTTTTCATTATCATTTGATTCATCAAAGTTCCATTGCCTAAACACTTTGAGCTTAACTTATTGTTAATTATTCAAGTGTAGCATCTCTTGGTACTTAATTTGATTCAATATTTTAACAAGAGATTATTTGAAAAACTTTGTTTGATTACATTGAACTTTTCATTATCATTTGTATCAAAGTATTTCTCTAACACTCGAGCTTAATTCGTTGCTATCTATTAAAGTGTTAGCATAACTCTCTCGGTACTTAATTTGAGTATATCATTTGTCAAGAGAGATATTTCAATTGTAAATTCAATTCATTATATCTTGTGGTTTCGAGAGCCTTGTGAAAACTCAATTGTTGGTTAAGGGTAGGTGCTCCTTGTTATAAGTCACCTAAGGATAAGTGCTCCTTATTGTAAGTCACTTAAGGATTTTGTACTCCTTGTTGTAAGTTACCAATTTAGTGGATTTATCCTTGCTCGTGATGGAGAGCTCGGTAACGGGGGACGTAGATCATGTTGGTTCCTTAAATCGCGTTTGTATTCTCTTATCCCTTTTACTTACTTACATTGCACTTATTCTATTCTATCAATTTATATTGTGCAACACTATATCTAAGTGCTATACTAGCTTTATCAATTAAGTTTACACATTTATAGCACACTATATTGATAGTTAAGTTACTTGCAACACTAAGCTCATACTTATACCCATTGATTTTTAAGTTTGATATTATTTATTGAAAAAGTTTTATAAACCAATTCACCCCCCCCCCCCTCTTGGTTAGTTTATCTTGGGGCTAACACATAATTCGCGGAGAAAAAGAGGAAGAGAATGAAGAACTTGAATATTATTAAAGGGGAATCAACATCTTGGTCCAAGATTTATTTATTTATTTATTCTTTGTTAGTTTGATGAACTTAATCATGTTTTCTTATTTTTACTGAGTTTTATATTTCTTTGTGATGAAACTAATTTCATAGTAGGGATAAATGACGTAGCCTAACTTTATTTAATTAATTTAATAATTCAAGTTTTGCATATTTATTATTATGTGTTGATTTTATTATTGTGTTTAATGCTTGAATTAATTGACCACTAATTCATAAATTTTGTGGGTTATTTTCATAATCAAAGAGGTAAGTTAACAATCTAGACCATGAAATAAAATCCAGTAATTAAATAGAAGTTAGAGGTACACTTTTATTATTATTGCGGTTAATAATTGAGTTTTTGTATGTTTAAACACCTAATTGAGGCTTACTTTGATTCGAGATATGTGGTTGACTTAGTTCGGTAGAATTGATTTAAACTTGAGAGAGGAAAATCAATTTATATTCATGAATTTGACCGGACACATTTATTTATAAGAATAAAACTTGAGAAATGAAATTACTATTAATAGTTACAGTGAAATTTTGCATCTCAACATTTTTCGAATCACTTAAGAAAAACCAATTTTGTCATTTCGCAATTTCTTTCATATTGCATTTAGTATAATAATTTAAGATTTTTGTTTAAACTACAAAACCTCATTCGATTATTCAAATAAAGTTAGAGCTAACATATTTCGGTACTTAATTACAATCCTCATGGGAATTATAATCTGAACTCTTTGGTCCACTGTATTACTTGTCATGACCCGTATACTTGCAATACATTTCACACATTGCATTTTGAGTGAACAATGACTTCCAGAACTATGATGGTCTATGTTTTGTATCTGTGTTGAATGATCTAATTCAAACGTATTGGTTGCATAAATTGCTTTACGTAACAAGCGGCCCTCCTTCCAGCACCAATTTTTATGGTTGAAATATAAGTATTCCAAGTTAGCAAGAAAAAGGATGAGCGTCAGTTATGTGATAAAGAATGATTGTTGTAAGAGATAGGTCCTAGATCGTATATGACCTGGACTCCATGTATGTTTCTTGTATTAATCTCTATTGGCTTAATATTTCCAAAACTAGGATCCTTTTTATGAGCCATCTTCCATCATATTTATAGGAAAAATGGATGAGCTAACTTATTACAAATTTCTGTGACTAATATTGACTTCTAACTGAACTCTTTGAGTTCTTACAATGTAGGAAATAGTTAAATTTCCCTAGTTCAACTGTCTCGTTTCTCAAATCTTCTTTCAAAAAGTTGTGGTTTGGTCAACCATCAAGTCTACATACGATGTCGCATTCTGGTCGTGCATGGTATTATCCCAGTGCTGAGTTCATAGAATGATTGACGATCTGGGGTCCAGATCGTTCATACCTTGCATCTTCTTCGTATTGTGCAATGGTCCTGTTGGCAAACATGCGGCCACGTCACACGTCAGATCATGCATCATTAATCATGTCCACATCAGGTCATGCATCAACAACGAGTTTTCATACTTTGATATATTTTTAAAATCACTTCATTATCAATCTTAAAAAACATATCTTTCCCCACAAAAATAATAAGGCTATCATTCATCACCTCTTCTCCAATCTGATTGTGCAATCTATTCTTCACAATGTTCATGGCAGAAAATATCATATCTACCACAACAATACAAATGGATATTCTCTAATCTTCGTTGTAAAAATTAAATTTTGCGTGAGATCACTGAGGCCATTTAGTTCTTCAAACTCTTTGTTCGAGAGAATGTAAAAATTATGATTATCAAGTTGATCATCATGTGTAAAGAGATATACTATAAATAAACATTGTGGATAAAACTTAGCAAGTTGAATTAACTTTATTTTGTCAAAAGCAGAGTGAATATTGTGGACATAGACAAACTACACAAATGAGCAACTCAATTTTTACCTCTAAGAAATAATCATCCAACCGTCGAAGTTGCATATCGATGATAGCATAAAATAAATCTACTTGAAAGTGTTGCAAGTTTGTCATTTTTGTAGGATTACGATGAGGGAGACCACAATATGCATGACGCATAAACATAACATCCATGTTTTGAATATCAATATAATGATCCTGACAAAAGAAAAACATGTTACAAGAAAGAATCACACCCATCATCTCTCATAAGTTGGAGTCATTTTTTCGAACTTTCACCATGTCCATTGCATTGATAATATCTTGATCTTTCCTTTGCATTGTCTTTGACAAATCATTTCATATCCCCAAAATACTTTGCATTAGATGTAGATTAAATGCAAAATCAAACGATTGATTAACTCTCTATAAATTGAATGCATCATTTTTTTTTATTACAATTACTAAATTCATCTTCAGTAATAATTTCAAGTACATCAATAACAACCATAAAAATGCTAGTCAAGCTGACCAAAAAATTATAATGAGATCCCCAACGCGTATTACTTGAACATTGAAGAGTGGTTTATTGAAATGCCCTATCCACTTAAATATTGTCATTCTCCAATACCTCAACAGTGATATCTGATTGTTTCTCTCAAAGAAGACAACATCATTTAGAAGATGCTCCAACGCTGTTTAACACATTAGCAACCACATGAAAGTAATTAGTAATCGATATATTCTTCTTTGTCACAGCTACAAGAGCTAGTTGAAGTTTATGAAGAAAAAAATTAATATAAAGGGCACATGGGTTCTCATTTTAAATGAGTGCTTTGAGACCATTGAACTGACCTTGCATATTACTTGGACACATCATAACCTTGTCTCCTCAAATTAGAATTGCTTCTTAAGTTATATCTAGAAAATATCTTGTCAATAGCAACCTTAATTGAAACAGCAGGGTACTAGACACGTGTTCAAGACCTATGAAACGTTCATTACAAGTCCATTGTTCACACAACGTAACGCAATTGACATTTGCTCATTTGTTGACATATCATGGGATTCACCAACTAAAATAGAAAATAGTGAATCGCCAAGATGTTTGATAATAACATCTATATTTTCAGCAGCACGAGCACGTACTATATCAGTTTGTACCTTAAGATATGTAAATTTGACATTTTGAGGAACATTTTCCGATGTCACATCCTTAACCTCTTGATTATGCTTGGCCGAAAATTGTAATTGGACTAGAAAGTTACCCGGATAGAGAGAATTCTCAGATTCATCATGGCCCCGAAATGAATGTCCTTGTAGCAATAAAACCCAAACACAATCAATTGATGAAATAAGATGAACAAGATATTCATTTTGCATTTGTTGAAATTGCTTGAAGAAAACCAGTTGAATGTATTGTTCTTGATTCATCAATGTAACGACCCAAATTCTAAAAGAAACTCGACTCGTCACCTATGCTTCGTTAAATTGTTAATAAAAAAAACCGTAAGAGTTTTAAACTACATTTGAATCAGATTTGACTAAAATTTTTAGGAAAGAGCAAAATAATTTGAACAGCTATTATTTAAAATATAACAATACACATAAAAACTTTCACATCAAAAACTCAATTAACTAAAATACTTCGTATGCGTCACCTATGTTTTCTATTAGGCACGTGCTATGCATAATCCAAACACAAAATGCATAGGTACACGAAGCATTAAAAACATAGGTGCCAAATGTATAAATCTACACGCAATTAACGTGACAAATTGATGGCAATTTAATACTCAATCTTAAGTCATGTGCATGTGCATGTCTCTCTCTCTATAATTGCAGGAAACCCATATATGTACTCTATTCAACCTCGTAATGCATAATTTGACTAAAATGACATCATTCAAATAAAGTCAAATCAACGAATGCATATAGATAAACTGAACGGAGGCCAAAATACGTTCTTGTAACAGTGTAGTAATAATTCTTCAATCCAAAATCAGAAACGGAACAAAAAGAAATATCCGTAAATTAACAAAATGAAATACTCTGGTAATATAATTATTCAGTCAAATAAATTACGCCGGATAAACTTATTAATTTCCATATATCCTGGCATCTCGACACTACTGCATCAACCTCCAATCAACGACCCATTCTAATCTGTAAAATAGTAGGGGTGAATATATGGAATACTCAGTAGGACACGAAAATTATGGTGCTATCCCGAATAAAATATCAAACACATGTGTCAAGAATATCATACCGTTATCATATCTTTAGAAAACCGGTAAGAGATCAATCATATCATATTTTTGGTACCGGATGACCATAAACATTATATCATATCATTAACTTTCATAAGCATGATAAGTTAACAACATGGAAAAATAATTTAAACGGGACAAGAACAATTGCACCTTGTTATCCTACCTTAAGTCTTTGAAAAACTTGATTTATTGCTCCCAAAAGTAGCTTTTACGTAGTCCTAGAATCAGCCTCAAAACTTTAAAAAAATATAATACTGCTTTCTTCTAAGAACTCTTGAAGAAATCTTGTTTGTTTTCTAGTTAAGGTAATATGACAATAAAAAGAGATGGAGAGTTACGTGAGGGAGGAATAAAGTGAGGTAGTTTAGATAATGGAAAATGGTAAGAGAAAAGTGGAGAATCTTTGAAAAAAAGATTTGATTGATACGTACCAATCCAATCCGATGGAAAATCCAATCAATTGGCTATGATGTGTGTGTGTGTGTGTGTGTGTGTGTGATAACCAAATTCAACCTACCTAAACATATCACACGTGCACACTATTGTGCTAAAGTCCAAGAATGGTGACCATACACACATATACACGTATTCAAAGACAACCAATGAAATAATATTAATTGACAATTTCTTTAAACCTCAATACCTTACGCTTCATTAATCCGAATCAACTTTTTCTCGAGCCTAAATACATGATTAATTACAAGCTATCCAACGAGCCCAATATTGATATATTTCTCTATATCCCATAAAAACTTATATATATATATGGTAAATTAAATGAAATTTAGTATATTTGCCACTTTAGCCCCTAACCTTCAAAGCATGTATAATAGCATATAAAGAAATTAAATTTTGCTTTATGAAAATATTTGGGACCTTACAATCTCCCTTACTTAAAATATTTTCGTCCTAAAAAATTACCTTGGCTAAACAAATAGTTCCGGATGCTGGGATTTAAGCTCATCTTCCTTCTCCCAAGTAGCTTCGTCGACACCATGATTACTCCATTGAACCTTGACCAATGGAATCTCTTTGTTCCTCAAAATGTGCACCTTTCTACCTAAGATCTTTGTCGGAGCTTCATCATACGACAAGTCCTTTTGTACATCCAATGTCTGATAACTCACTACATGATTAGGATCATGAACATACTTTCTGAGCATCGAAACATGGAATACATTATGCACTGCAGCTAGTTCTGGCGGTAAGGCAAGTCGATAAGCCAAACCACCAATCCTTTCAAGAATTTTGAAAGGACCAATGAACCGCGGTCTCAACTTCCCTTTCTATCCAAATCTCAATACACCCTTCATTGGTGCAACTTTCAAGAAGACTTTGTCCCCCACTTGAAATTCCAATTCCTTTCTTCTACCATCTGCGTAACTCTTTTGTCGATCTTGTGCTGTCTTTATTCTTGCTCTAATTTTATCAACTGCCTCTACTGTTCGTTCAATGATTTCTGGACCCAAAACTCTTTTCTCTCCAACCTCATCCCAATGAACAGGAGATCTGCACTTTCTACCATAAAGGGCTTCATATGGGGCCATACCTATAGTGGCCTGAAAGCTATTATTGTAAGTGAACTCCACCAACGGTAGATATGTCTCCCAATTACCTCCAAGATCCAAAACACATGACCTCAACATGTCTTCTAGAATCTGAATGGTTCTTTCTGACTGTCCATCCGTCTGAGGATGATAAGCAGTGCTAAACTTCAATTTCGTTCCCATAGCGCCTTGCAAACTCCTCCAAAATTTTGATGTGAATCTGGGATCCCTATCAGAAATAATGGTAACTGGAACTCCATGTAATCTGACTATCTCTCTGACGTATAACTGTGCGAGCTGTTCCATACTGAAATTGATTTTGATTGGTAGAAAATGGGCTGACTTTGTCAAACAGTCAACCACTACCCAAATAGCATTGTGACCTCTTACTGATCTTGGAAATCCTATCACAAAGTCCATCTCTATGTGTTCCCATTTCCATTCTGGAATATCCAACAATTTCAAAAGCCCTGATGGCCTTTGATGTTCTGCCTTGACCTGCTGACAGACAAGACATTTCTCTACGAACAAACCAATCCCTCTCTTCATGTTTCTCCATCAGAATGTATCTCGAAGATCTCGATACATTTTTGTACCTCCTGGATGTGCAGCATACGGAGCATAATGAGCTTCTTCCAGTATCTCATTTCTTATATTTTCATCCTTAGGTACACACAACCTTCCTTTAAAAGTCAGTGCATTATCTGCAGATATTTCAAATTCACTTCATTTTCCTGTACCAACCTCAGCCTTAATCTTTTGCAAAAAAGGGTCCATATTCTGTGCTTCCTTGATTCGATCCCTCAGTGTAGGTCGAATCATTAAAGATTCTATTCTTGCTGAAGTCTTTGTCGGTGGTGTGATGACTTCTAACCTCAATTTCTCAAAGTCTTTTATCAAGTGTTCCTGCACTGTGGGTAAAACAGCTAACTGTGATCGTGTCTTCCTGCTTAAGGCATCTGCAACTACGTTAGCCTTACCCGGGTGGTAAAGGATTGTACAATCGTAATCCTTTACTAATTCCAACCACCTCCTTTGTCTCATATTCAATTCCTTCTATGTGAAGAAATATTTGAGACTTTTATGGTCAGTGTAGATTTCACATTTCCCACCATAAAGATAATGACGCCATATTTTTAAAGCGTGAACTACAGCTACAAGCTCTAAGTCATGCTTTGGATAGTTCTGTTCATACTGCTTCAACTGTCTCGAGGCATATGCAATCACCTTTCCATGTTGCATCAACACACAACCTAAGCCCTGTTTAGAAGCATCACTATAAATGACGAACCCATCTGAACCTTCAGGCACTGTCAAAACAGGAGCTGATACTAATCTCTGCTTGAGTTCCTAAAAACATTTTTCACATTTTTCTGTCCATTGGAACTTCACACCCTTTCTAGTCAACTGAGTCATCGGCCCTGCAATCTTCGAGAAACCCTCAATAAACCTCCTATAATAACCAGCCAGTCCCAAGAAACTACGAACTTCGCCTACACTGGTTGGTCTAGGCCAATTTGTTATTGCTTCTACTTTAGGCGGATCTACTTCAATCCCTTGGGTCGTAACCACATGACCAAGAAAACCAACGCGATCAAGCCAAAATTCGAACTTCTTGAATTTGGCATATAATTTCTCCTCCCTTAAAGTTTTTAAAACTATACCGAGTTGTTTCTCGTGTTGTTCCTTATTCTTTGAGTACACAAGTATGTCGTCAATAAACACTATGACAAATTGGTCCAGGTATTGATGGAACACTCGATTCATAAGGTCCATAAATACAGCTGGAGCATTGGTCAAACCAAAAGGCATAACATTGAACTCGTAGTGTCCATAACGAGTCCTGAAAGCAGTCTTTGGTATGTCACTTGCCTTGACTTTCAATTGATGATACCCCGACCTCAAGTCAATTTTTGAAAACACCGCTGCACCTCTTAACTGGTCGAATAAATCTTCTATCGTTGGTAGCGGGTATCTATTTTTGATAGTCAAACGATTTAACTCTCAATAGTCAATGCACATTCTCATACTCCCATCCTTCTTCTTTACAAAAAGTACTGGAGCGCCCCAAGGTGATACACTTGGTCGAATGAAACCATTTTCAAACAACTCTTCCAATTGTAATTTTAATTCTTGGAGTTCTTTTGTTGCCATTCTGTATGGGGCCTTAGAAACTGGTGCTGCTCCGGGGACCAAGTCGATAGTAAATTCCACCTGTCTATCTTGTGGAATGCAAGGTAGGTCTTCCGAAAATACATCGGCATAATCTCGCACAATGTTAATATCATGAACGATCATTTCCGAATGAATGTTTAGACCCGATGATATTAACTAGAAGTCCCTAACATGACTCCTTCCTCAACATTTTCTCTGCTTGTAAAGACGATACAAGGCGAGGTAGAGACTTATACTTTGTTCCAAAGAAACGAAATTCTTCCCCTCCAGGTCGCTGAAATAATACTTCTTTCTCACGACATCGGATGGTTGCATGATTTTGTCCCAACCAGTCCATGCCTAATATAACATCAAAGTCCTTCATCTCCAAAAGATATAAATCAGCCTCTAGTATTTTCTTGTCAATCTCTATTTTCAAAGCTTTAGTCATCTGATTTGTGCAAAGGGTTACTCCTGAGGGGATACTAACCTCTAATTCAATACCCGTTTCCACACAAGTAAAGTTAGACCTAGCGACGAAGGATGCAGATATAAAAGAATTTGTAGCCCCAGAGTCAAAAAATACATAAGTAGGTACATCAGATAATAATAGCATGCCTGTGTTCATAACTATAGAATTAGACTTGGGGAAATTAACGCAAATTTAAAGAACAAAAAAAATAGGTACTCTCAATTAAAATACCTGCTATTACGTTCGGATCCTGTTCTGCCTCATGTTGATTTAGTGCAAAAACTCGGGCCTTTCCTTTCTTGTTATTATCCTGATCTTCATCCCTCTTCTTTGGAGGCTCTGTACAGTTATACGCAATGTGTCCCGGTTTACCACACCGAAAACAAACGTTTTCCCCAAATAAACATTCACCCTTATGGAGTTTATCACACTTAGGACAAGGTGTAATATTCCCACTCATCCCACCAATATGAACTCCTGTGTTGGGTCTTTTGTTTTGCCAATTACGTTTGTCCTTGCCATGGTTGTTCCACTTTCTTTTTCCTCCCGATTCCTTGCTCTGTTGGGCATACTGTTCGAATGTAGTCCTCTGATATGAAATAGCATGGGCCATTTCCAACATTTCACGATATGAAGTGAAACGATGGGACATGATGATCATGCCAATCTCTGGGCGTAATCCATTTTCAAACCTCCTGATCTTCTTAACTTCTGTGTCCACTAGGTGCGAAGCATACCTTGAGAGCTGATCAAACCGCCTCTCGTAATCAGTAAGCGACATGTTTCCTTGCCTGAGTTGCAAAAATTCCGATTCTTTGAAGTCCCTCAGGGCCTGAGGAAAATATTTTGACAGCACATCATCCTTAAACTGCTCCCAAGTCAAGTTACGTTGTTCCTGTTCAGTCCTAGTACGCGAGACAGACTCCCACCAGTGACTAGCTGCTCCAACAAAGATGAATTCTGCGCATAGTACCTTCTGTACATCCGAACAAGCAATGTGTCGAAATATGCGCTCCAGGCTCCTTATCCACTCCTCAACAACCAATGGATCGGAACCACCCTCAAAAGTAGGAGGCTTGTACCTTCGAAACTGCTCAACCACTGAGACAACTCCGGGAACAATCGGAGGTGCATTCTGTTGGGGCGGTGCATTTTGTGGTGGTGGTGGATTTTGCCTACTCAACTATTGTACCGCTCGCAATAAATCACGCATCAAATTCGTGTGGGTAGGGGGAGCCATTTCCTAGAATCTAATATCAAGTAACTCATCATATCGAAACTCAATATGTTATGCTTACACTCTTATAATTATGTCACATCCTATTTCACGCTTGCCTATAAACATATTTAAAATCATGGATAACATGCTTCACTTGAAATATAAGACTTAAAAGTGTAGATAAAACTTACATATCATATAATTTAGGCAATAAGAAATTTTTCAAAAAATTTGAGCAATAGGTTGAACTAAACATATCTTTTCTTACTCCTTTACGTACCTTATGATCGTCGAATGATGGTCGATTGGTGGTCGTTGAGTGCCAAGGATCATATATTTATCTTACTCCTCTATTCTTCCAAAATACATAATGCATATGTATAACATCACATATTAAATATCATTCAATTCGAAGAATAAAATTGCATTTCTAATTCACACTTCAGTTTCACATATAATCAATTAAAATTTTATCGAAATCCATAACATACAATATTCACTTATTTAAAGTAAATAAAAAAAATTAATGCATAAACAATTAAAATCAAAATGGGATTTTTTTTTTTTTTTATAAATTCACTGTTCACGATGTGAATAGTGACACGTACTGTTCCCCCCTTGAACAGTGACGTAACATTTTTTTTTTTTACACATAGGTCTACAGAAAAATTAACCTTCACTCTGATACCAAATTGTAACGACCCAAATTCTAAAAGAAACTCGACTCGTCACCTAAGTTTCGTTAAATTGTTAATAAAAAAAACCATAAGAGTTTTAAACTACATTTGAATCAGATTTGACTAAAAATTTTAGGAAAGAGCAAATTAATTTGAACTGCTATTATTTAAAATATAAAAATACACATAAAAACTTTCACATCAAAAACCCAATTAACTAAAATACTTCGTATGCGTCACCTATGTTTTCTATTAGGCACGTGCTATGCATAATCCAAACACAAAATGCATAGGTACACGAAGCATTAAAAACATACGTGCCAAATGTATAAATCTACACGCAATTAACCTAACAAATTGATGGCAATTTTATACTCAATCTTAAGTCATGTGTGTGTGTCTTTCTCTCTCTATAATTGTAGGAAACCCAGATATGTACTCTATTCAACCTCGTAATGCATAATTTGACTAAAATGACATCATTCAAATAAAGTCAAAACAATGAATGCGTATATATAAACTGAACGGAGGCCAAAATACGTTCCTGTAACAGTGTAGTAATAATTCATCAATCCAAAATCAGAAACGGAACAAAAAGAAATATCCGTAAATTAACAAAATGAAATATTCTGGTAATAAAATTATTCAGTCAAATAAATTACGCCGGATAAACTTATTAATTTCCATAGATCCTGGCATCTTGATACCACTGCATCAACCTCCAATCAACGACCCGTTCTAATCTGTAAAATAGTAGGGGTGAGTATATGGAATACTCAGTAGGACACGAAAATTATGGTGCTATCCCGAATAAAATATCAAACACATGTGGCAAGAATATCATACCGTCATCATATCTTTAGAAAACCGGTAAGAGCTCAATCATATCATATCTTTGGTACCGGATGGCCATAAACATTATATCATATCATATCATTAACTTTCATAAGCATGATAAGTTAACAACATGGAAAAATAATTTAAACGGGACAAGAACAACTGCACCTCGTTATCCTACCTTAAGTCTTTGAAAAACTTGATTTATTGCTCCCAAAAGTAGCTTTTACGTAGTCCTAGAAACAGTCTCAAAACTTTAAAAAAATATAATACTGCTTTCTTCTAAGAACTCTTGAAGAAAAATTGTTTGTTTTCTAGTTAAGGTAATATGACAATAAAAAGAGATGGAGAGTTACGTGAGGGATGAATAAAGTGAGGTAGTTTAGATAATGGAAAATGGTGAGAGAAAAGTGGAGAATCTTTGAAAAAAAGATTTGATTGATACGTACCAATCCAATACGATGGCAAATCCAATCAATTGGCTATGATATATATATATATATGTGTGTGTGTGATAACCAAATTCAACCTACCTAAACATATCACACGGGCACACTATTGTGCTAAAGTCCAAGAATGGTGACCATACACACATATACACGTATTCAAAGACAACCAATGAAATAATATTAATTGACAATTTCTTTAAACCTCAATAACTTACGCTTCATTAATCCGAATCAACTCTTTCTCGAGCCTAAATACATGATTAATTACAAGCTATCCAACGAGCCCAATATTGATATATTTCTCTATATCCCATAAAAACTTTTATATATATATATATATATATATGGGGTAAATTAAATGAAATTTAGTATATTTGCCACTTTAGCCCCTAACCTTCAAAGCATGTATAATAGCATATAAAGAAATTAAATTTTGCTTTATGAAAATATTTGGGACCTTACAATCAAAGCTTCACACTTAATTCAAGCTTGATTATGAGAACTATTATGCTTTCTAACATAACTAGCAAGCCTCTTTCTATCTTTCCAATGCGTGAATCCTTCACCAACAAATGAGTCGCCTCACCTTGTTTTCCACTACCTGTTTTGAGAAGAAAACAATACAAGTAAAAAGTTGCTTATTTTTCCATGCCATACTCCAACCAACTACCAAACTCGTTAAACCATGAAATTTTGAATCATCTAGATTCTTTATCTCTAGATTGTCTTTTCTTAAGTGCATGGTTAAGAGGTTGACAAGGAGCCTTAATTCACCGGTCTGTATGCTCACTTTCGATCAATGGGGAATAGACTAGCAGGAGGAGGATGTGCGCTGAAAAGAGGACGACCAATGTTGATTCAACGAATGAATGCCCTGATCACCACTAAAGCCATCGATTGTCATAACTTTTACCATGAGCGAAAAGACCAATTAAAAAAATCTCCCTTAATAGTTGAGACCTGGGGCTCCAATGTCAATGAAGTTGAGAATTCTAAACTTTGGTTGATATACGAGTAGGAACAGGTTTAGTTCAGAAACCTAAACCTTGGCACGACACAGAAGAGGTGTCGAAGATGATCGCAATCATGGCTGAGTTGCTTTTGATCAATTTTTTCTTTCAGCAGTAGAGAGTGAGTTAGTGATCCTCACTCGGAGGCTCTTTATACTGAATATTGTTGCCATCATTGAGCAGCTCTCTTTAAGCAACCAAAATGATAAATAAGATCAAGGATTAGTTTTAAGCTGAGCATCATCAAACTCATCTTTATTTGACATCTCCCCATCAAAATTTTCCACATCCTCAAGAGAATTTCTGACTACACTTGCACCGTTTAAGTGAATAAAGAAATCTTCCCTTACTATCAGCTAGTAGTTGTAAAGGTTGTATTTGCTGTAGCCAGACAAGATGTGTACAATTCATACCCGAAAGAGAAAAAGGCACTCTTTGTCGGTCACTGACTTTTCTTAGAGGTCATCGAGAGTGAAGTCAACTTAGCTTCGATGTAGCATTCATTTGGACCATTCGACCTTTGATTTCTTTTATAAAATATTTCCATGGCTATTTTTACTGTGAAATAATAAACAAGTGTTAAATTCACACATCTTTTTACTAAGTCAAACTCCTTTTTTAATCATATTTGCCAAAAAAGACAATTCCTCATTCTACTAAATCAAAACTTTCTTTTTAACAAGATAGGAAGTTTCAAAGTTTTGATTTATTAGTTTAATCATTAATGGAAAAAATAGGGATATAATATTTTGATATTATACATTTGGGACCACCATTTTTCAAAATCATCAATATAATTATATAAAGGCATAAAGCATTAAAGATAAAATGCACCAGGTTCACGATTCAGATTTTAAGGAAATAAAATTAAGAAAACAAAATTAAATAATGAGAAAAATTGGAAAAGAAACAAAATATGTATTATTGTATAAAAAATTATTTGCCTTATATGTACTACTTTCAAGTTACAAATGAGTGGCAATCAGGTTCATTTGTAGACGATAGTCTTGTTTGACATTCAGCAGCCTTTGTCGTTTAATCATTCAGGGTTCCTTCAGTCGTTTCCCATTTCAACCTCACATTTCAGACTTTGGGTCGGAATTAGGGGTTTTAATTTCTCTATTGTTTGTGCTATAATTGTAGCTAAGTATGTGTTCAATGAATTTTTTAAAAAAAAAGTTTATAAATCACACAATTTCTCAAACTATTTTCTAACAACACACATTTTTCTCTCTAATTCTCAACCATTATTATTATTATTATTTTTTACCAAAAATCATAAATAAACCTGTATATAAACCAAACATTGTTACCAAAATTAAAATTGGATCATTTATTTGGCCTATTTAAATTTTTTCTTGTGGTAATTACAGGTCACCAGGTTTATGTTTGGACTAATTCACCTTTATAGAATTAAACTAATAAATTCATGTATTAGGTGTTAATTATAATATTAAATTCGAATAAATTAGTTTAACTTACTCAACCCACCATACCTATTTCAAACCCAAATTTCCCATATAACTCTCTCTCCCCTCTCATTTCTTGTTGGAGATCTACCATCTCATTTCTCACATCCACCGAAAGCATCTCATGCCAGCAGAGACTCTACTACAGGCGGCCGCGGCACCAGTTCGCGAAGCCCCAGCCACTGAAGACTCTACTACAGGCGACAATAACACCAACTCCCGAAGCCCCGGCCACCGGAGTCTATGCTACAGACCGGAGCAGTGACTCGATAAGCGGCTATGTGGTGACAGTGCCAACGAAGATCAAGTGATCATCGATTGGTAAATGTTTGGTTGTGTTTGGGTTTGTTGGGGCTGGGTCAGCGCCAAATTGATTTCTTCAAAGCTGAACTCCAATCGGCAACGAGAGTCAGTAGGGTAGAATCAACCCTAAAGAACTCCGGCGATAGACTGAGGGAGTATAGGCAGAATCAAATTTCAACAGTTTTTGGGGGCATTTATGATTCCAATTTCAGTTGTGGTGTTACAAGAGAAATGTGCGGTGATTGGGTATAATAGGCCTATAGACTGTGGTGGTGGTGGGGGCAATGTTGCTGGTGGTGGTTCAATGTGAGGTTGTGTTGACGATGTTATGATGGTTGGTGTTTGTAGGTGATTATAGGTCAAAGGTAATTTAAAGTGGCACTGCTTTGATCCAGCTGCGGCGGAACTGCTTCCTCGATGATAGTACCGATGCTGTTTCCCAGAGCCTTCAAAATTTTTCCCCATTAACGTTCTCACTTCTCATCTTTTCCAAATTGAATGGTTTTGGAAATATTTGTTGCTGGAGGTGGTGATTGTGTGTGAAAATGGTGGTGACGGTGGTTGTGGTGGTCAAAGATTTCGGTAGTGGTGGTTTGGTTACACTCGAGGATGAAACCACGGTGGTCACTGGTTGTGCAGTGTGGTCACTAGTGTGTGTGATTGTGCAATGTGGTCACTGATTGTGTAGTATGGTCACTGGTGGTTGTGTGATGGTGTGGTAGGTTGGTGGGGGCAGTAATGGTGGTGTTGGCATCAGTTAAGGTCATATGTCAATTTTTATGGGATGGTATTGAGACTGAGCCTTAATAAGGATGGCACTGAGGTAAGGATGTGGTCACATGTACAAGTCATAATCACATATTGTTTGTTTTTGGTCACTAAGGTGGTGGTGTGGTTGTGGAGGTGGTGAGATGACCATTGTTTGTTTGTGGTCGCTGAGGTCACATGTTTAGGTCACGTGTTCAAACTAGGGTCACATGTCACATATTCAAGTCACATGCCACATGTTTAAGTCATGGGTCACATGTTACATATTCATGTCACAAAAAGTCGCATTGTACTCACATGTAACATATACGAGTCACAGGTTACATGTTCAAACCACAGTCAGATGTCATAGGGCACATGTTACATATTCAAGTCACACTGCACAAAGTCACATTGCACTCACTGGTCACATGTTCAATTTCTGTTTGTTTAAGTCACGAGTCACATGTTACATATTCAAGTCACATGTCACATTTTTGGATCATATGTTTCAATCAAGGTCACATGTCACATAACAAAGTTCATATGTCACATTACATCATCACAGGTCACAATTATCAAATCACAGCATGTTTGGTCACATAGGTCACAATTCAAATGTTGCAATCACAAGTCATATGTTACATTCCACACAACACATATCCAAAGAGAACTGGTGAAAGATGCAGAGACAATATGTAAGTTTCAGATTTTAGAACTGGTGCAAAAAGCAAGGAAATATGTAAGTTTCAAATTTTTATTTTTATTGATCTTCAAAATTTTTTTTTTTTTTAATTTATATATATATACACAGACATCAGTTTTTGTGATGATGGGAAGCTGCAACGATTTATCGAAGGTTATGATGAAGATGTGATGATGACAATACGATGGATGTGGTGGTGTTGGGGTTGGGGTTGGCGTAGGTGGTTGTAGTGTTGTGGTAGTGGCGGAGGAGCTGGTGAAGAAAACGAACTGGAGTTACTAGACGATGAATTTCATTTGAATTGGGTGGGGTGGGGTGATTTTTTATAATATATTAATTAATTATTTAGCATCTGATTGATGAAGTTTTAAACTCTTTTCTTTAAGTTTGAATTGTGGTATAATAACCACCTTATTTGTGTATTTTTCCCTTTTTTCTTTTAGTTAATTAGTAGTCGCACCTTTGCGATGAATGGAATATATAATTGAAAATTATTTGTTGAATAAGTTGTAAAAATACAATGTCCTGCAAAAATAACATAATAATGAACAACAAAAAAATAAATTGCATACACAAATTGTGGATAATTTATAATTTATTTTCTCCCTATAGGATTTTTTATTTGATCTAATATTCTTGTATGAATAACATAAATTATTTTAAAACACAATGAAATAAAAGATGCAAGTAACTTGAATGTATAAATTGTACATTAATGTATAATTGAAAATACCCAAAAAAGTAAAATATAAAGTTTTGACTTGCATATTTCTTTTAAAAGCTAATTGTTCTTTTTCTAGTTTTTTTGGTCTATTTAGGTGAAGTAGGATTTAAACATGTGACATATTCTATACCTTACAAATTGATTTGATGATTAAAGTCAGGCTTACAGCTAATTGAATTCTAAAAGTTGAAATATTTACAATTTTCAAATTGTAAAATGAAATAAAGAGATTAATAAACATTCACAAAATTAATTTATCGACTCCCCGAACAACACTATAAGAATTGATACTATCTATCTTAATGTAATAATTGATATTTAAATATAATAAACAAATATTTCATTGCATTACATGTAAAAAATCAAACACGTTACGACCAAAATTTATCATACATTTTAAAAAATAAAAAAATTGTTCAAACTTAAATTAAATGCTGCAATTTGTTAAACTTACATGTGACATAGTTATATGTAATAAATAAGCAATATGAAATATAAATTTTAATTAAATTTTATTGAATATATATTACAAATACAATTAACTCATTTTCTTTTTCAAATATAATTTTTTTTTTTCAATATACATTTTCAGCCACATTATTTAAAAACTCATTTTTCACAATTGCACATACTACTTTTTAACCGCACATTCTAAAAAAGAAAAGAAAATCACTTTTCAACATTCATTTTCAACCACTCAATTGATTGATTTGACAATTACTTTATTTTTTATACCACTTTCTTTCACTTTCAACCATACATTTATTTTAGCGTCCGTTTGGTAACCGATTTATAAACCAAACAATTTCTCAAATTATTTTTAACCATTAAAATTTTCCCTCTCCACTTTTCAACCACACATTTTACCTCAAAATCATAAATAAATCAGTTTATAAACCACTACAGTGTTATGGTTTCCAATGCAACGTGACATTTTATTTTTCACCGAGTAGACAAAGGGTCATGTTACCGAAAAAAAAAACTATTTTTGTCTATGTTAAATAAACATATTGACCATAATATATGTTTAAATAAAATGAGTTTGCTAACACTTTATATTTGTACTTTTGATAGAATTCAATGAACCAATTGTTAAAGTCTGTAGTATATATTTTACAAATTGAGGTTGTTTTAAATTTATAAAATTAAAAAATAGATAAATGAACAAAATAAGTAAATTGATAAAATTAATTTTAAAATGACCAAAGAGTTTATCAAAACCTAAAATTGTAGAAATTAAAAAGATTTAATTGAGTTTACTTAAAAAGATCATATATCTATTACTTCTTTCAATTTGATAAGAAAAACATTCGAAATTAATCATTTATGTCAAATTAAATTTAGTTAAGACATTATAGGTATTATTTGAGGACTTAAATAATTAAAAATTTGTATATTGAAAAAACTAAAAGTATAAGTAAAGTTTTTGTAAGCTTGTATTAAACTTTTAGTTGGAGTCTTGGATTTGACATCAATGTTGCATATTTTCGACTTCAAAATAATATAATAATTATCAAAAGATTAAAAATAATATACAATTTTACTTTTTTATAGATGTTTTATTTTTTATAAATTCATAGATCATTTATTACATGTCACATATAAATTAATTTTGCATTAATTGAACTTTCATAATTCAGTTATTAAAAGAAATTGATAAAATCAATAAACTTTCTAAAATGATAGGTAAAAATAGACGGAAAATTGTGTGCGAATTTATGTGACTACTATATTATTATTATAAAGATAAAGATAAAGATGGTCTACAAATACTTAAAGGACGCCGGCCTGGCCCTAAAGTTCATGCTTGATATTGAGCTTGCATTGGGTCTCCATTGACCTCAATGAGAGATATCCCGTCTCCTTTCATTCACTCATATATAATGAATAAAATAATGTTTACAATAGAAAACTCACACTTATCTTGCCTGACCTTTATTTTCTCTCTATTTTGATATATATATATATATCTAAAACCCTAAGTAATGCTATCTATTTATAAGATTGAATAAAACAAATTCAAATTACTCAATAAAAATTTAAAAGAACACAAACTAGAACTTCCTTCCCCAAGGCTCCAACCCTATCCTCGGAAAGGGCTGTCGAGGTCGAACCCTGTACTATCCCATGAAGTAATTATAATAATAATAATTAGGGTCGACATTAATAATTTGACTCGACAAATAATTAGTCTTCATAACTTAACGTGAAGTCGTGAAGTAAAATTACATCTACATATTGGAATATAAAAATTATTTGCACCCACTGATTTTAACATACATAATATGCGTTGGCCGATGATATTTTCTATTTCTAAAGAATCATATGAAGTAACAACGTTGTGAGACTTCAAATACCATTGACGGAAAGCCCGTTTAAGTCCATACATAAATTTCCTTGATTTACAATGTGTTGACTTATATCACTAGCATATATAATAGATAACATCATTTTGAGTATATTAATAAACGTTTTACTTTTTAAATTTTAAATACTTTACTATGTAGAACATCTCCAATAAACTTTTTATATTTAAAAATCATATTCTACATAATAGAGAACATTTTTAAATTCAAAAAGCAAAGTTTTTTATAAGTTCTAATGAACTCTTTATTTTTTGGCTTTTTATTTAACCTTTTTATAAAGATTTTTTTTTATTTTTAGTTAATATTTATTGTTGTAAAAATGAATTACCAATGAAATCAAATATGTAATAAAGAAAGATAACGTAGGAACATTGAAAATTGAAACTTTTGAATGCATTTAATAATAGAGAGTAAGTTTGGTTCTCCAAACCTACTCTAAATTAAAATGTTAAAATAAAGAGCCTACTAGAGTAAAATTTTAAGGGCTGACTCTCCAAAATAAAGAACATCTCAAGTTTAGAGAACCTTTTGAAGATGCTCTAAAATGCCGTTGGTAAATAATATGTTTTACTACATGTACATCACAACTTACATATTTATCTATCAATAACAAAGTGATGAAATTTGACAAAGTCAGAATCTCGCTAACCTTCCCCTCCCCCTCGCCCCCCCCACCCCCCCCCCCCCTCACCGAAAAATAAATAAATAAAAAAGAATTTCCTCCAATTTGTTTTGCCATTAACTTACATTAAATAAGAACAACTGTTTAACTGGTGAAAAAATTTTGACATTTTAAAATCAATTTATCGTCACCCCACTAATCTGTACATTTTTTTTTAATAAATGATGATGTATAATAAGCATTTTAATAAATAAATCTTCTATTGGAGGTACTTTTACCTTAGTTGTATGACCACTTAATGTAATCTCGAAATCAATGCAAATGTGCGCGTTGAAAAATCAAGCCCACAAGTAGACAACTGCATTTCTATATTTTTCAACCACTTTTCTTTAATTTTCAAAGGAGCAATTAATTTAGATACTTCCAATCTGCAAAGAAAACTTACTTGCAGGCCATAATAGAACTAGGATTTCACTTATGCAATGCACAAAATTGGCATCCGCAATATTAATTTCAATAAGTATTAGTAAAATTTTAATATTTATACATAATCAATACATATATAAATGCAAAAATAAAATAAAATAAAATAAAAAATAAAAAATTCTATCACAATAATTATTAGAATTTAAAAAATAACATAACTAATTCAGATTATTAAAAACTTCTTTGAATAGTATAAGTTGATTTATATATTTAAATTTAAATAATAAATAACTATTAATTCCAATAATTTTTATGAATTATTATTAACTTCATTGAAAATGCAAATTTAGTAATTTTTTAATGATATATCATGTTTGATGTAATATTATATATAGGAATATTGATGCATGCGAAAAGTATCAGTGTATTTCTCATACTTTCTTCATTTTCCTTTCGTATGTAACATACTTTTCAATTTTCATTCAAAAACATCAATCACAATAATTAGAAAATAAGTAGTCAAAATATTTGAATTTAACCAAATAAAAATTTATTCACAAAAACAAGTAGTCAAAATAATAATTTCGAAAATCACGTAATTATCATGATATGACAATCAAGTAAATTTTGAGATTATGAAATTATACCGAAAAATCTTATACCCTATAATCATTAAACAAAATTTAAAATTAAGAATGATTAAAAAATATTAATCATTTTATTAAGATTATTAATTAAAAATAAATCATACATAAACTCTTCAATATTAGCCTTCATTCAATAATTTTTCTACAAATTATTTACAAGCAATACATTTTTTCAACTACTTTTTAACCGCATATATTTTTTTAAAACTATTTTTCAACCATACATTTTACCTGAAAAATAAAAATATAGTCGCTGAACATTGGCTTAATTTATTAAAATAATTAATAATAATATATAATATATATTTCAGAATTATGATTTGTAATATTAAATATATCGAATAATTTGACCATTAATAATTAAAACACAATTTTATATTGAAGGCTTCACATAGGATTTATGATATTAAGAACAATAAATTAAAAATAATAATAATAATTAAAAATATTGAACTCATTCGATATTTGTATTAATAATAAAATTAATAATGATGATAATTATAACCAAAATATACAAATAAAAATAACATCATATTAATTATTTACTATAAAACTAAAACATAAAGAATTTAAGAATTAAATTCTGCCATACTATTCCACTTTTTATGGTATAGATTTTTACCAGTGCGATGAACTGAAATTGTTATCCGTAATATTGATAAGCATTCATAAAATTTAATGATTATACATAACGAATACAAATACAAAAGATATAAAATTAAAATTTTTTATTACAACAATTATTAAAATTTTAAAAAAATAACTATTCCAAATTATCGAAAACTTCATATGATAAATGTCAATTTATATATTTTAAAAATATACAGCTGTTGATTTCTATAATTTTTATAAGTTACTATTAACTTCATTGAAAACGCAAATTTTATAATTTTTTAATTGTATTTCATGTTTGATGTAATATTATAAATACAAATATTGATACTTGTTTGAAGTATTAATATATTTATTATAATTTCTGCATTTGCCTCACATATTTAAATTTTTTTTTTTTTCATTCAAAAACACTAATCACAATAACTATAAATATGTGTTTAATCTTAACCAATCAAATATACGACAATTGAACAACGTTGATGATCGAGAAATTATTATATCATATAATCTTTGCACAATTATTAAAATTATAAATGATTAAAAAAAAAATAATCATTATTTATTATTTACAACAATATTGGCGCGTGCGCGATTAATGCAATAAATGTATTCACATTGTTCCAAATTTTACATTCACATTCGACAGACAACTATTTTGAATTCACACTAGTGTTCATTTATATTCACATTGATCATACTATTCTGCTTTTGTATATAGTATAAATATAGATTGGCCAGCTTCTTTAAGACCACAAAAATGTATTTATTTTTTTTTGGCATATTAACATAATAACTCTATCTTTATTTACTTTGAGGCCTAAGAAAAATCGGATACCATTCCAAAAGATGTTCACTTCATGAAAACTGAACTTAGAGCAAAACTCATTGAAAAAAATTATTTTTATTATTTACTATAAAAATAGAAAGAGAATTAATATTTTAAAATATTACAAGAGATCACTATTATCATATACATAACGATATGCTAAAAGTCATAATGTCAATTTTAAGTTGATTTCTTGATGGAAGCAGTTATAATTAATCAAATTATTGTCGTTGACTTTCTATTTTCATATTAGTCGAAACCAAAATTAAACGACCTATTAGACCAAATACATGCTATCAGAATAGGTTAAAACGACATATGTATAAAGTCAGAATATCGTGTTAAACATTGACCATGGTCATAAGAAACGTGTATATCTATCTATCTACAATCTATTCTACGTTCCACACAATTTAGAAGTGAGGATGAGGGAAAAACTTTTGATTTCACATTTTACCATTAATTTGTTATGTTTTCGGAAAATATTATTTTTAACATTTAATCATTTTCATTAAATAAAATTATTATTAGTTATAAATATTAATTTACAATATATTTAAATATTTTTATCTTCTATCATAGCACCTTAAAATAATTATGTTTCCTGTCAATAGTTTCATTAATATTTAACTTATTTTCGTTAAATACAATTATTATTAGTTAGTAATATTGATCTACAAAACATTTAAATATTTTTCCTTTTTGTCAATAAAACTCTTATATTCCTGTAAAAATTATTAATACATTTTTTTTGGAGAAATATCTCTTATCTTGAAAATTCAAACCTAGAATATAATTTTATTGATGTAAAATTGAAGTACAAAATATCAAAATCCCTACAAAGCTAACAAGGAGTAATTAAAACCTTACAAGAAAATTATAAGAAAAAATGATTACACTCAAAATGACCAATAAACTCTTCAGTCAGCATCAGTACTCAGCTCAAAGGATCCCTCTTCGAAAGTTCACCATTCTCAACTTATCCAATCTAGCTTCCCCTTTACCAGTCCCAAAGAATTCTTCATCTGAAAGTCTTCTATAGGATCTGTCTTTGTATCCGACATTGGCCAGCCAATAAGCGACTTTGTTTCCTTCACGCCATACATAGGAGAATACTGCAACACAGTTGCTTTGGATGAATCTGGTAGTTTCAAGGATATATTGGATTTTCCACAGTCCCTTATCCTCTTGCTTGATGAGCTCAATGGCAGTGCTAGAATCCGATTCCACCAAGATGAATTTAAAATTCAATTCTTGACATATATGCATTCCCGTAGCAATGGCAAGTAATTAAGCCTCAAGTATGTAAACCTTGCCATAAAAGTCGCAGAATCCCATAATGATGTTACCCTCATTATCTCTAATTGTTGGATAGTGTATGCCCGTCGAGTTAATTTATTTGTACTCGTGACATTTTTGGAATAAAATATTATTTTGATTAAATATTTGATTATATTATTTTGAGCTTGCATTAGTCCATAGATCGATTCGATATTACTAATTGAGTGTTTAAGTTGTTAAACACATAAAGATTCAATTTGTAATTCGATCTAAGATTATTGTTCACGATCAGTAAAATAAATATGGATAATTTATTTTGATCGTCTCGATTTCATTAAAATCTATCTTTGATTTTGAAAATGAAATTGAGAGTACATTTGATATGTATCGAACGGGACCACGTGAAATTAATTTGTGACATTGACCGTGCAAATTTAATTTCACTTGACTATCATACATGGAACCTTAATCCTAATCGGATAATGAACTTCGATTACTAACTTGAAGTTCTTTGAGGTATCAATGGGTGAGATCAAATTGTTGGTCAATATCTCGGTACTTTGGGAATTAAAGTAAACTAACGAGGAGCATATATTCGTATTATGAAATCCCTCACCTTTAGGTATGATCATGATCTCGCTGGTTCTTCTAGTGGACAGTTAAATCTGAGCTCAGTAATTCGACAATGATTGTTGAATTCTATGATGTGATGTGATCACATAGAACTGTCAGATAGAAGATGGGAGTTGAGAATTTATGAATATTCAGATAAGAGTATTTTGGTCATTTAACCTTACTTCGAGTATTCAAGTTGATCGACGGGGGTAACATGTAAGAGCGGTAAGTCAGAGGATATAATTATTGGTTATTGCTTCAGTAATTACAATTTTATTAAGAGTGCAATCTCGTTCTTTTAGTGGAATAGAACGTGATTAATGAATTGTTTTGATTGGTCAAGAGTTGACTAGATCAGAATTAATTTATTGGAGCTTAGTTTAATTGGGTCTGATCAGGTTCCCTTGGTGGCTTCAATATAACAGGCATATACATGCTTATAACTTGTATTGGGCCGTGCAGAAATGGGCCTTTGTTATAGCATTAGGGTTGGTAGGGTTTTTAGAGGGTAAAGAAATTATAAATAGTCTTCTAAGACTATTTTTCTTAACCTAATACACTTGTGGACGGGACACACACTAAAGTGTGAAGTGTGTGTTTTCTTCTCTTGATTAAAACCCTAACCCTAGTGTAACAAAAACCCAGAGAAAAGTGACCACACACTTGCATAGCCTCTGTTGGAGAACACCAAGGAAAACTTGAAGGTTTGGAGATTGGTGGAGTCAAGAACAATACAGATAATTGTCAAAGCACGCTACAAGGGTAACGATTAGTAAACTATTATATGTTCAAAATTATTTAATCTAGTCAAATACATAAAACAGGGAATTCCTACTATGGGATGATCCAAATCACAGGAAATTAATTTTTGTGATTAGATATCCCGTTGTTTTATTTTTCCAACAATGGTATCAGAGCCAGGTTTTTGATACTGTTTTATGTGTTTAGGATTAAATAATTTTGTTATGCATGTGTTAGTGGAGCGGTGTAGGTTTTATGTGATTTGATTTGTTATTGGTTGAATGATATTTTAATGTACTGATTTATGGCCTTAGATTGTTTGTTGTGAATTATGTATTTGTTTTATCGAGTCTTGTTACAAAGGGAGTGGATTACGACTCCATGTTTCCCCTTTGATTTTGATTTATTGTACAGTAGAATTAGAAATTAATTTTTCAATTGTTTTTTGTTGTAATAAAAAATCTGAAGACTGAATCCATCACAACTAGAACATGGAGGACTTCTGCAACAATTTCGAAATAAAGACTCAACTTCAACTTCTTCAACGCATGAAGGACTTGGCTTGCAATTTCTGGAAATCAACCATGAATGGCATGCAGGCAGTCGACGGGACTCATGGGTGCTACCAATGTGATCGGCAGTCAATGGCGGTGCTTTTGGCACTGCTATCTTGGCTCAATCGCGACGGTAGTTGAACCCACATATGTCGCTGCAAACGATCTGCAGCACCTGGGTGCTGCCGTTGCGACGGGTGGTTGATCGCGGTGCCCTTGGCGTCGTGATCTCACCTTGATTGCGGCGGTAGCGGAACCTGTGGTCGCTGCTGCCTGTACAGCTCCGCGGAAGATGGGCAACACCACCGTGGTGCTGCCGTGCTGCCATTGGTGGTTTATTCCACCTTGTTGGCAGTGGCGGCACACAGAGACTGGTGCTGTGGTGACATGGTTTCAGGCGTTTTTTCGGCGATGGCACTTCCACGGTTGGCGGCTGAAGCTTCCTCTCGGTTAGGTTACTGCAAATGCAACAGAGGAAGAGATGACTATTTCATTTGGGCTGTAATTTTCAGTTGGGCCTTACCTTCTTCTTGGGCCGGATGGACTCAATTAAAATTGCAGATTGGACCAGTTTGAATATGGACCAGATTAATATTATTTGAAGAGTTTGAGTAATGGGCTGGACACATGCAAATGGAAATTGAAGAATTGGGTCGGGTTATGGCTCAATGTAATCTTTAATTAATTTGTAATTTGTGTCTAGGTTGTGGCCAAAAATCATGTTCTAATTTATTTTATTATTGCATTTATTTATTGCTTTAAATGAATTGTGGATGAATGTCATTTGATAACATGTCATGTAGATCGCATTAACACCGCTCTAAGAGCTATACTGTCATGCATGGTTTTATATTTTATTTTCTTTTCTAAATGTTAGATTAGAAAATAATTTTGATAATTATTAAATTGATTTTAAAAGTTAAAATTGATTATTTAATTATTAAATGAAAAACCCAATAGTTTAAAAATATTAAGTGAGTGAGGGTGCAAATTCTTGAACCCACGGCCTCCCTTGTTATCCCATTAGTAAAAAATTGTGCATGCCTCGTGCTAATTTATTTAGTCTCCCTATAGGAGGGCTGCACTGTTTTGGTTACTGGTTTGGGCCCAATTAGGTGATGATTTCTTTAAGTTTGAACTAATCATGATTACTCTATAGGTAACGTAATTAATTTGGTATTTGAAAAATCATCAATATAAGGGTTGAACACTTAAATCAATGACATCTTGGAGACTTCCTATAGAATATCCAAACGATGTCAATGATGACCAAATTTTAACGACAATAGAATTAATATTGCATGAGATGCTAGATATATTAATTTTAGTGGGAGGGTCTCAGCCTAGCCATAAATCTCATTTATTTCTCCTATAGAGAAATGTATTAAAGATTTTGGGGTTTTATGTTGTCGTCATATTATAGTAATTTTGGGTCTACTTGTGCATAATTTTGTATTCATGCATCATATATGAAATCATTGAATGCATAGCTCATTTTCTTTATTTTATTTTATTTCAGAAAAATGTCTGGAAATTTACTGTCCATTATCTTAACTAAAAATCAACTGGTTGGAGAAAATTTCGTTGATTGGAAACGTAATTTGATGATTGTTCTCACTGCCGAGAAGCATAAATTTGTGCAAACTGAACCCCGTCCCAATGCACCTACTCGGACTTCCACACCCGAACAGAAGGCCGCATATGAGAAGTGGATCCATTCTGATGAGATAGCCCGCTGCTACATTTTGGGTTCTATCTCAAATGTGTTGCAGCAGAAACATCAGAATATGGAAACTGCTGCTCTGGTTATGGAGAGCCTTCAGCAAATGTTCCAACATCAAGGTCGTCAGGCCCTTCAGGATGCCATTAGGTCCATTATGAACATGCGTATGAAACCTGGTACGCCCATTAGAGATCATATGCTTGCATTGATTGGTCAGTTTAACGTGGCTGAGGTTTTGGGGGCTGAAATCAATTCGGAGACGCAGGTTGACATGGCTTTGGAGACTCTCCCAGAGATGTTCTCTCAGTTCAAAGTTAGTTATAACATGAACAAGCTGGATATGTCACTGACCGAGTTGATGCAGGAGCTTCAGAATGCTGAGACTGTTCTTAAGACCAGGGCCAATGATGTGCTGGTTGTCGCTTCTGCTGGACCATCCTCTTCGAAGCTGAAAGGCAAAGGAGGCAACAAGAGGAAGAAGTCTAACAAGAAGGGACCACATCAGCAGGTTAAGAAAGCAAAGACATAAGGCAAGCCAAAGGGGAAATGCTTTCATTGTGGACAGAAAGGTCACTGGAAGAGGAACTGCCAGGGATACCTAGCTTCCAAAAAGCAAGGTAATGGTGAGTTATCTTATATTGAGTCTTGTTTAGTGGTTGATTCTACATATACTTGGATAATAGATTCTGGAGCCACTAATCATGTTTGCAATTCATTGCAGGGGTTCCAAGTAACCAAACAACTCAGTGAAGGGGAGCATACTTTAAGGGTTGACACAAGAGCAGTGGTTTCTGCGAGAGTCATTGGAGAAGTTTATCTTTATTTTAATAATAAACATTTGGTTTTGAATAATTGTTATTATGTCCCGGATATTACCCGAAATTTGATTTCGGTTGCATTACTTTTTAAACATGGTTATTCTGTTTATTTCACTTGTTTGATGGTGAAAATTTTTATGAATAAAGTTTTAATTTGTGAGGGATATATGCTTAACAATTTGTATACTTTGAAACCTTCTGATAGCTCTTTATATCACATTGCATCTAACAAATGCATTAAGTTATCTCCTACTAATGAGACTTATTTATGGCACCTGAGACTTGGTAATGTTAACCTAAATAGGATTCAAAGACTTGTAAGGGATGGTCCTTTAAGTGACTTAAAGGTGGAATCCCTACCAATTTGCGAATCCTATCTGGAAGCAAAAATGACCAAGAGACCTTTTACTTCAAAGGGGTATAGGGCCAAAGAAGTCCTGAAATTAGTACACTCTGATGTATGTGGACCCATTAATGTCCAAGCTAGAGGTGGGTATGAGTACTTCGTCATCTTCACTGATGATTACTCTAGATATTGTTATGTTTACCTAATGGCACGCAAGTCTAAAGCTTTTGAAAAGTTCAAAGAATTCAGGACTGAAGCGGAGAAGCAATTAGGTAAGAACATTAAAACACTTCGTTCAGATCGAGGTAGAGAGTATCTATCCCATGACTTTAGGTCATATCTACTAGAAAATGGGATTGTATCCCAATTAAGTGCACCAGGTACTCCCCAATAGAATGGTGTATCTGAAAGGAGAAACAGGACCTTGTTGGACATGGTCAGATCAATGCTAGGCTTCTCAACTCTCACAACATCCTTTTGGGGATATGCTCTATAAACTGCAATATACTTGCTTAACATGGTTCCATCTAAATCTGTCCCTAAGACACCCTTGGAATTGTGGAATGGGCGAAAGCCTAATCTGGCACATATACGGATATGGGGATGTCCTGCACACGTGCTTAAGGGAAAGGTGGAAAAGATGGAATCAAGATCACAAGAATGCATTTTTGTAGGATATCCAAAGGGAACAAGAGGATATTACTTCTATAGTCCTCAAGATAAGAAAGTTTTTGTGAGTACAAATGCAACTTTCTTAGAGGACAAGTATATAGAAGAACGTGAATCAAAGAGCAAGGTTCTTTTGGAAGAGATGAAGGGAAATGTTCCCAGTTCATTAACCCCAGTAATCCGCATTGAACCTACTCAGGATGAATTCACGTCCCCACCAGTTACGGTACCTGAATTTAATGGGAGACAAGTGGAGGTTATACCTTCCATGTCTGCTGGATCACTGACACGTAACTTGGAGGAGGAACAAGTCCCCATTGCATCACCACTTGGTATTGAAGTTGGAAACGAGGGACTTGATACCAGAGAGCCGGTGGTAGAACAAATACAAATTCCAATCAACCAGGAGCCTCCTCAGCATAGACGAAGTGAGAGAGTCATTAGACCACCCTCCAGATACTTGCTCTATGGAGAGTCTTTCGAGGCAGTCTCCACTGAACAAGAGGAGGATCCTACTTCGTATAAAGAAGCTGTGGAGGATGTAGATGCTGACCATTGGAGGAGTACCATGGACTCAGAAATGAAATCCATGTACACTAACTCTGTCTGGGATCTTGTAGATACACCTAATGGGGTAAAACCAATAGGATGCAAATGGGTCTACAAGAGAAAAAGAGGGGTAGACGGAAAGGTAAAGACCTTTAAAGCTAGACTGGTCGCTAAGGGTTTCACCCAAAGAGAAGGTATCGATTATGAGGAAACCTTCTCACCTGTGGCCATGCTTAAGTCTATTCGGATCCTCTTATCCATTGCAGCTCATTTTGATTATGAGGTGTGGCAAATGGACGTCAAGACAGCATTCCTTAATGGAAATCTTGACGAAATCATCTATATGATGCAACCAGACGGTTATATCCAAAAAGGTCAGGAGCATAAAGTATGCAAACTGCGTAGGTCTATTTATGGACTTAAGCAGGCGTCTAGGTCCTGGAATATCATATTTGATCAAGCTGTAAAAGGTTATGGTTTTGATTAGAATCTTGATGAGCCTTGTGTTTATAAGAAAATTAAAGACAACAAGATAATTTTTCTCATATTGTATGTAGATGACATCCTGCTCATTGGGAATGATGTAGGAGCATTAACATCAGTTAAAAACTGGTTGGCGCAACAGTTTGATATGAAGGACTTGGGAGAAGCCAATTATGTTCTAGGAATTCAGATCCTTCGGGATAGGAAGAACAGGAGAATTGCGCTATCTCAAGCTTCATATATAGACAAGATTGTGGTGAGGTTCGCTATGCAAAATTCCAAGAAAGGTCAAATGCCTTTCAGACATGGAATTCACTTTTCACGGGAGCATTGTCCTAAGATTCCTAGTGACGTGGAACACATGAAACAGGTTCCTTATGCTTCGGCTGTAGGAAGTCTCATGTATGCTATGATATGTACTCGCCCAGATATCTGTTATACTGTTGGGATTGTCAGTAGATATCAGTCAAATCCTGGACCAGAGCATTGGACCATTGTAAAGCATATACTCAAGTATCTTCGCAGAACTTGAGATTATATGCTGGTTTATTAAGCTCCAGATTTGGTGCCAACAGGTTACACTGATTTTGATTTTCAAGCTGATAAGGACTCCCGAAAATCCACATCTGGATCAGTGTTCACACTGGGTGGTGGTGCCGTTGTTTGGAGGAGTATCAAGCAATCATGCATTGCTGATTCCACCATGGAGGCAGAATATGTGGCAGCTTGTGAAGCAGCCAAAGAGGCAATATGGTTGAAGAAATTCTTACTGGACCTTGAGGTGGTTCCATCTGCATCTCAGGCCATTACTCTATACTGTGATAACAGTGGAGCAGTGGCGAATGCAAAAGAGCCCCGCAACCATCAGCGTGGAAAACACATTGAGCGTAAATACCACTTGGTTAGAGAAATCGTTCAACGAGGAGATGCGACAGTGTGCAAGATAGCATCAGCAGAAAATCTTGCAGACCCTTTTATCAAAAGCTTACCAGCTAAAAGTTTTGAGGGTCATATTGAAAATATGGGTGTAGTTAACATGTCTCATTTACTCTAGGGCAAGTGGGAGAATTGTTGGATAGTGTATGCCCGTCGAGTTAATTTATTTGTACTCGTGACATTTTTGGAATAAAATATTATTTTGATTAAATATTTGATTATATTATTTTGAGCTTGCATTAGTCCATAGATCAATTCGATATTACTAATTGAGTGTTTAAGTTGTTAAACACAGAAAGATTCAATTTGTAATTCGATCTAAGATTATTGTTCACGATCAGTAAAATAAATATGGATTATTTATTTTGATCGTCTCGATTTCATTAAAATCTATCTTTGATTTTGAAAATGAAATTGAGAGTACATTTGATATGTATCGAACGGGACCACGTGAAATTAATTTGTGACATTGACCGTGCAAATTTAATTTCACTTGACTATCGTACATGGAACCTTAATCCTAATCGGATAATGAACTTCGATTACTAACTTGAAGTTCTTTGAGGTATCAATGGGTGAGATCAAATTGTTGGTCAATATCTCGGTACTTTGGGAATTAAAGTAAACTAACGAGGAACATATATTCGTATTACGGAATCCGTCACCTTTAGATATGATCATGATCTCGCTGGTTCTTCTAGTGGACAGTTAAATCTGAGCTCAATAATTCGACAATGATTGTTGAATTCTATGATGTGATGTGATCACATAGAATTGTCAGATAGAAGATGGGAGTTGAGAATTTATGAATATTCAGATAAGGGTATTTTGGTTATTTAACCTTACTTCGAGTATTTAAGTTGATCGACGGGGGTAACATGTAAGAGCGGTAAGTCAGAGGATATAATTATTGGTTATTGCTTCAGTAATTACAATTTTACTAAGAATGCAATCTCGTTCTTTTAGTGGAATAGAACGTGATTAATAAATTGTTTTGATTGGTCAAGAGTTGACTAGATCAAAATTAATTTATTGGAGCTTAGTTTAATTGGCTCTGATCAGGTTCCCTTGGTGGTTTCAATATAACAGGCATATACATGCTTATAACTTGTATTGGGCCGTGCAGAAATGGGCCTGTGTTATAGCATTAGGGTTGGTATGGCTTTTAGAGGGTAAAGAAATTATAAATAGTCTTCTAAGACTATTTTTCTTAACCTAATACACTTGTGGGCGGGACACACACTAAAGTGTGAAGTGTGTATTTTCTTCTCTTGATTATAACTCTAATCCTAGTGTAACCAAAACCCAGAGAAAAGTGACCACACACTTGCATAGCCTCTGTTGGAGAACACCAAGGAAAACTTGAAGGTTTGGAGATTGATGGAATCAAGAACAATACAGATAATTGTCAAAGCACGCTACAAGGGTAACGATTAGTAAACTATTATCTGTTCAAAATTATTTAATCTAGTCAAATACATAAAACAGGGAATTCCTACTATGAGATGATCCAAATCACAAGAAATTAATTTTTGTGATTAGATATCCCGTTGTTTTATTTTCCCAACACTAATGACACCTCCTTTTGCAGAAAATCCATTTAGTTTCAAACATCCATCACAGTTTACTTTGATCTATCCAATGGGAGGTTTTATCCATTTTACAATTCAGGCTTTGTTATGTGCTCCTTTTTTACTTTAATGCAGTAGACCAGACTTGGATAGATTTGCAATCAATCTTTCGAACCTCCTAATAACTCTCCTTGACCTCATTCTAATTCCGTGATGTTTTGATTGGTTCCTTTCCAGCCAAAGGTACCAGAATGTTAGCAGAGGAATTATTGGTAGGATGCTTTTATTCAGTATAGAGGTTGTGGCAAATCTCCAGTGTTGAAAGAGAAGGGTGGGGCTTCTAGTTTTAGTTGTTGCAACACCATAAATCTGATGAAATCCATCCTAAACCTCATGTGCAACTTTACCATTAACAAGCACATGATCAAAAGTTTCCACATCAAAACAACATTGACACTTAGTTGCCATTTCAATTCCAAGTTTGTGCTAGATAATGTCATCAGTAAAGAGAAATTTTTGCCACAATTTCCAGATGAATATAGAAATTTCAGATGTATCATTTTAGACCCAACAAATTTGTAAGATGATTGAATAGTACTCCTTTCCCCGATTGTCTCCATATATGATATAATTCTAAATGTACCAGAGGTATCCAACAGCCTAAAGATCTTGTCAGCCCTGTTTCTGAAACAAATTTGTTGAATTCCTTCCACCCTATTTTCAAGTAATTCAAGGTTCAATTTGATAGCATTCCATTCCTAATTCTTCATATGCTCATAAACAAAAGAGTTATCTGGAACAGCATTTGGAAGACTGGGAAATAGCGGGCCAGGGGGAAGCCATTGATCATACCAGAAGGAGATGTGGCTTACACCAATTTTCTAAGCAATGTGTGGTTCCACAATGCTTCTAACTCATAGTAACCTTCTCCATACAAGTGAAACCAGTGGTGTTGGTTAAACCAAAATAGGGTGGAGGGTTTTACAATAATTAGCTTTAATAACCCAACTACACACAGATTCTTGAGCTCTAAACTTCCACCTGAGTCTACAATTGAAGACTTTACTGATATCACATAGTTTCCTACATCCTAGGCCTCCTTCCATAGTTGGGAAACATAATTTTCTCCATGATGACCAGTGAATATGTTTGTGGGTTTCACCATCACCCCAAAAGTATGCATTAAAATTCTCTCAATGTGTGTGAAAACATAGTGGGGAGGGTCAAGAACTTGCAGTAGATAAATAGGCATGGAGGAGAGAACATGCTGACTTGGAATGAGCTTACCTCCTGATGATAGAAATTATGCTCCCACCCTTTGATTTTAGCCTTGATTTTATTGATAATGCTTTAAAACAGGATGGACTTGTTGAAAAGTTGAACTCCCAAGTAGTGAATAGTGAGAGTTTGAGATCTGTAGCCTGTACAATCAGCAATCTTGCTTATAATACTTCTTTACTCACTGTAAATGAGCTTTTCTGAGTGTTGAGAGCTTGTCCAGAGGCTGGTTCATATTTTCTAATGAACTCCATATTTTTCTCAATTGTTTGATTTCTTGTTCCCATTAGTAAAAATGATGATATCATGACACCGATAAAATGCCGCCATAATGGAAATCAAGGAAAGTGTGGACTGTGAAGAGCTGTTGAAGACCTCTTGAAAGACATTCGGCTAGAATGATATAGAGGGAGGGATATATGGGGACACCTTACCTTAAACCTCTAGAAGCTTTAAAGAATCCGTGCAAACCTCCATTTATCAAGATGGAAAATGAACAGTTGGATATACATCTATCTTTATCCAGCCATGAATTATTGAAGCCAAATGCAGACAAAACTTTCATTAAGAACCCCCATAAAAATCTATCATATGCTTTCGCCATATCTAATTTAAGGATGACATTGTTCCCTCTAACCTTTTTACCCAAGTTCCTTACCATCTCTTGAGCCAGAAGGACGTAATCAACAATGTTCCTACCTAGAGTGAAGCCACTCTGATTCTAAGAAATGATTAATGGATGGACATCTTTGATTCTGCTATTCATTAATTTGGTAATGATTTTATTGAGCACATTACACAAACTTATAGGCCTAAAATTTCTCCATTCTTCAGCATCATTTGTTTTGGGAATGAGTACAAACGTGGTTGCTCCTCGAAGCAGAATTTTACCTTGAAAGAAATCTATAACAGCATCCAAGAGGTCATTCTTGATTATAGGCCAGCAATCCTGAAAGAATCCAACTGAAAATCCATTAGGACCTGTACACTGAATTTACTCATTGAAAATACCACTTCTTTTAGTTCTAATTCATTTAGCTTGACATTTTCTACTTCATCAATCAACTTAGGAATATTCTGGAGTAGACTATCACCCTCATTGATGTTTTTAGTAGTTAAAATATTCTGGAAATAGTCAAAGGTTGATTTGGAAATTAACTCCTCAGAAGACAGCCTGATCCCATCTTTATTTTGGATTGTTCTTATTGCATTTTTACACCTCTTCTTTTTCACCAATGCATGTAAAAATTTAGTATTTCGATCCCCTTTAATACACCATTTTACTCATGCCTTTTGCTTTCATAGTTATTCTTCATTAATAAATAGGATTTCATTAAGCTGAGCATAAGCTTTCTGAACTTGCATTTTGTCTACAAGAGCCTTAGAGCAATCATATATCCTTTCTTTGACTAGAGCCTCTTTTTTTGCTTCAACAACTTTGGCTGTAACATTTCCAAAAGTGCTTTTATTCCACTTGATCAAGCAGGCTTTCAGCCTTTTCAACTTGTAATAAAAGCTAAACAATCCTCTGGTGTATGGGGATAAGGGAGATGACCAATTCTTTTCAACCATTTGCATAAAGGAATCATGGTTATCTGAATGGAGATTTAAATGAAGGAGGAGCACCTGTATTGCAGTTCAATAACATGGGGCAATGGTCCGAGGAGTCTCTATGAAAGCACCAAACTAATCCACCAACTGTGAGTTAACCAAAATCCTATCAAGTTTTTCCCAAAGTCTGCCATTGGTCCACATGAATCTGCCACCTTCAAATGGAAATTCATCAACTTCACATGTGATCAACATCTCATGGAAATCATCCATAGATATGATATTGGGACAATTTTCCCCTTCTCATTCTTCTCCAAAAATAAAATAAAAATAGCAATGAAGTCACCTCCAATGACCCATGGTCCATTATTGTTTTGGGCATTTATTCTTAATCATCCCAAAGATTTCTTCTTAATACATTAGAGCACTTAAAGGGTAATAAATTGTTCAAGATTCAGGGTTGGTATACAATTGATATCATTGTTCTAGAATGCCCATATTTTACCATTGATGTTAGAGACACAGTTCTCAAATGAGAGAATGCTTTTGTATTCTTCAACTTTCTCCTGACTTACTATAGGTTCAAGAATAACAATCATCTGAATATGATGTTTAGGGATAAGACCTTTTAAATGTCTTTGAGAATCCCTCTGGTGGATACCTCTTATGTTCCAGATTATTATATTGACTGACATAGTAAAAAAGGTGCTATTTGCCTCATTTCTTTGTCTTTCCTTTACCTTTTACCGTAGACCGTTGTTTAGAAACATCAACTTGAATCAAAGAACCAGACTCAAATAGCTTTTTCTCTATTAGTTCTTCTTGAATATCAGCAATATTTCCAATAGATGACCTTCTAACCTCAAGTTCATTCAAGGGGGTTTATTCAATGTAGATTTTAAAAGACTTTTAAAGATTTTAAAGGATTTGAAAAAATTTATTTTATTCAATTTACATTTTAGAAACTCTATTAAAATCTTGAGGTATTTAATATAGACTTTAATGGACATTCTAAAAGTCCATAAAAGTCATTGTGTATTAAATAAAGACTTTTAAAAGTCTTTAAAAGTCCTGTGTTATTTAAAATATCAATGAGTTTTAAAGACTCCTACGAAATTCTTTATGTACTAACTTTTAAACAAAAAATACAATCACAAAATCTCTTAATTTGTCTCTCATTAACCTCCAAAATTTTGAAAGGCTTTAAAAAAAGAAAAATCTTTTAAATTGTAATTTATTTTCTTCCATATTTTTCTCCCTTCTTTCATGTTATTTTTTGAAACTTTAAACTTGTGATTTACTTTCATGCTAATTTTTAGAAACATCCTAATCCTAATCCTAACGGTATTAAAAGGGCGAAGAGCTTTGTCACTGTTCATAAGCCGTTTTCCCTTTCCCGGCTCCAGCCGAGCCGCTAAACATTACATAAGTTAGGTTTCAATCATTCCTCCAATTCCATCCTCCAACTCCACTCGGCTCACTCTCTCTGTTCTCTCTTCACCTTCTCTCTTCACGCCACCGATATCTCTCTGCCTTCTCTCTTCTCTGCCTTCTCTCTTCGTACCGCCGATCTTTCTCTCTTCACGGCATTCGACCCTTATCTCCAGTCAAGCCGTCGTCGCCGGCGCCCTTTTTTACTCTCTCTCTAACCGAACTCGCACCACAAATCCTGGGTTTGCGATTTCTTCTGGTCTCCATCTTCTTTGGGTCTTCTCTTCTGATAACCGGCGCCGCTACCTCAACTGATCGGTCCACCACTTGCGATTTTCATGCAATTTTTTCATACAGGTACTATGCCTGTGATTTAAATTTGCATTTAAATTTGGACATATTTGATCTGCAACAAAGACCCAGGCTTGCAGTTCTTAATTTTTTATTTTTTACCTCTGTTTTGCAGATTTTCTATTTCTTATAATTTTATAGTTTAATTCTTATTCAGACAAACTCTAGAGGATTGGCAAATATAAGTTGTGGTGGTGTGTGAAGGCTTGTAATATTCCGAATTATTCTTATTTGTTTCATTTGGGGAATCAAATTAAGAGAATTTTTTTTCCCAGTAAATTTTGATAAGTCATGTAACTGAAGTGGAATAGTATTTTAATTTTATGTCTTGCATTTGGGGAGTGTGATGAACCAAAAATTTTAATTTCCAGAAAAATTTATGCAATGGATTTGTTTTAAAATTTACTTATGCGAACGTCATCACACGTAATCCAGACTGTATTAACCTTTATTTGCAATGTGAGATGGTTGCTTATGATGGATCGTGCTAAATGGTCACCTGTAGCAACAATATCATTCATGTATGAACCAAAGATCCATGTCAATGAAGAGTTGATGGACAACTTGAAACCTGATGAGAAAAAGGACTTCGCTGAAAGCAGTAAAATCCCATTGTTTTGACGAGAATACGATTCAGGTTAATCATAAATCTCATTTTCTGTTAGGATCAAGAAATATATGTATGATGACATGATTTGTGATTTATACTTGCTACATTTTTTACCTTGGGTTGCATTATTATTGGTGTTTGAAATTTTAATTGAATGTTTTCATCTAGACCGTAGATCATCTAAAGTTTGTGAACTGGAGCTGGTAATTAGATTTATGCTTTTAGTTGCATTGACCTTATTTTGTGTAAAAATCATTTAGATTAGTAGACCACTGAACTAGGAGATAACTAATATTCTTAAATTCTCTTTCTTACAGCTATCATCGTTCTTTTTGCAGGTTTTTAGTCATCTACGTTTTGTGAACTGGAGCTGGTAATTAGATTTATGCTTTTAGTTCTACTGAACTTATTTTGTGTCAAAATCATTTGGATTAGTAGATCACTGAACGACGAGATAATTAATATTCTTAAATTTTCTTTCTCACAGCTATCATCATTCTTTTTGCAGGTTTTTAGTTGTTCTGAAGTTATTAACATAATCAAAATGAGGTTAGTTAACTGGAGCTTTACTTCAATTTTATGCGTACTTGATTTTAGTTTTCTTTTGTAAGTAAAACCTTTGGCTGAATTTATTGGACTGAGGAGACTGTTTATAGAACGTCTAAATTTTTCATTTTGCAATTGTTGGAATAAGGAAATAAACTATTATTATTTGTAATAGGGACTAGATTTTATCAATGTTTTGGATATTTTTTCCTCTTGTACTCAAACCTGTAGGCTCATTTATCAAACTCTTTGCAGCAAGTTTTTTCCTCTATCTACAAACTGCAATAACATATTCAGTTAGAGTATAATCAATATTTCTATTCTGAAATTCAAATAATAATAGAGAGGACAAAATAACAAAAAAAAACTTTTTTTCTCCTTTATTACGTTTTGGATTTGTTGACTTTTTGGATTCTGTTGTGTAATTGTTCTCTTCGAGGGTTTCGTTAGTTGTTTATTTATTTACTTATTTTTTTATTTGTAAAATGGAATGAAATTATTTGTGTTTTCAGCAGGTTATCTTGCCGTGGACTTCGAGTTTCAATCCCGTTGATCATTTTTTTTTAAATGTGATTGATTAGCTAAACGTCAGAATTTAGAGAGTATTCTTTAGATTTTCATTTTGTACTTGTTTTTTGTTTTAATGTATTGAAATTCTGGGGACATAAGTTTGACTCACATTTTTTATGTCAAATATATTTATTTCTGAAGACCTTGATTGGTTTGAGTTTTTTTTTTAGATTTTAATTTAGTTTTATTTGACGGTATTTCACCTAAATCTTTTTCTTTTCTTTGATGTTTGTAGTTATTTTTTCTCTTTAGTAAGCCTGTTTTATTCTTCTAATATCAAGATTTGCGATAATTTTGGAGTTTCTTTTGATGCTTCAGTGGAGATTTGTGATATTTTTGAAGTTTTGTTTGATAATTCTGTGGACTTTTCCACATAGACCCGAGGTTTAATGTGTGTGTTGCAGATTTTTAATGATGTTTATTGGATTATTTTTCTGTCTTTTGTAAATTGTTGCAACCTTACCTGAGGTTTGGTTCACATAACAAGGGTATAAAAACTGACATGATTTTATCTTTATTCCAGATATATTGTCCATTGAGATTGCTTGGCCTACGGAACAAAGTCGTTAACTTTCCAGAATATCAGCAGTCAGGTTAAAATCATGGCAATTACTTGTCTGAATGTATATATTTTGGTTCCAATAAACATTGATTAACCTTGGACACTCATTTAGCAGTGTATGTTTATATTTTAAATATGTTTAGATTTGGTTCTTCTTTTGCATCTCATAGATTGTGTAATGGTGAAGGAGATAATTGAGCATTAGAGGCAGAGAAAAAGGATGCAGATATAGCTGAGAATAACCTGGGGAGAAGGAACGGTTCATTGATGCATTAAAACAGCTCAACAAGTTCCTTGTCAGTTATCAACTTCTTGTATCCACAAAGGTAATATCAAGTGTATGTTTTTACCGTTCAAAAAATTGTAATATAGTTCATTCACTCGCTAACATTCAGTGTCATAGTTTTATGTTTCTTAATAGGACTAGAAGTGGAATCAATACAAACAAACAAAAAATGGTAGAGCATTTGCACTCCTCTCTTACCTACGAACCTAGCACTTCTCTTCGTTCTCTTCGTTTATTTGTTATCTCTTAGCTTAATCAGGGTTTTAGGCAGTGTCAAATGTTGGAAACTTGGACTGGTTTTGGTTTTATTTAGGGTAATATATATTTTTTTAAAGCATTCGTCTTACCACTTGATTTTAATGGTTCTTACATAAAAAAATTCGGCATACATTTCAACTAATTCTTCCTTCTTTGTTTTGTGTATAGGGTTCGATTTTGCTTTTTATTTGGTCTCAAAATTTCTGCAAATTTGAAGCAAATTGGAACTGAATGAAATGGTGAAACCTCCACTTTACCCATTGGTAAAGCAAGAGTTAGTAAGAAATATTTTCTGTTGAAACCTCCACCTTACCCACTGTTTACCGCTGCTGTTTATTTACGATGAAATATTTTCTGTTCCATTTTTAAGTTACTCACAGCTTATTTTTAATTTCTTATCGTGTCGCTCGACATTTGTTTGAAAGTTTGCTGTTGTGTAATTTTTATTCCCTCATATTACATATTTGTTTTCTTCAATGCATTATAGGTCATGAAATTTCAGGATTTTAAGGAACTCAGCAATAGGTCAAATGTAAAGGTATTTCTTCAATTTTTCCATTGCCAAAATATTATTGTGTGTTTTTTAATTAGATTGTGTGGCATTTTTGCCCATTATGTCTGGTAATTAGATTTATGCTTTTAGTTGTACTGAACTTATTTTGTGTCAAATTCATTTCGATTAGTAAACCACTGAACGATGAGATAACTAATATTCTTAAATTCTCTTTCTCATAGCTATCATTGTTCTTTTTGTAGGTTCTTGTTCATCTAAAGTTTGTGAACTGAAGCTGGTAATTAGATTTCTGCTTTTAGTTCTACTGAACTTATTTTGTGTCAAAATCATCTGGGTTAGTAGATCACTGAACGAACTTATTTTGTGTCAAAATCATTTGGATTAGTAAATGGTGCATGTTGGTGCTTTCTTAGTTATCTTTTCATCATTTTATGTTAAAGTTATGCCATGTACGAGGTAATATTGAGTAACATATATGCTAATTGCTTTCATTTTTTCAATTGTGAATACCTTTCCTCACATTCATCCTATTGTGTTATTTATTAAGTCACAATGTCCATCCTTTAACCTAACTTTTCTTAGGATGATTTTCTTGTGTAACTTAAGGCTATCTCATGCGCTATGCATATCAATTTATTATTCATTTAGGACAAATGAAACCTAACATGACTTAGCACTCTGCGAAAAAATTTAATACTTTACTTTTCGTGTGAAGGTGCAGACATGGCAAGAGGACGCGGAGCATTCACGGTAACATCAGAGAGAGGCTGAGAATAAGTTCTCCTCAATGGAGGCAAGTTTGTTTATAAACTACCTGCTAATTGTTTATACTATTTTCTTAAATATTACATTTTTAAATCTTTAAGGAGATGCACCCTATAAATGCAAGAATTTTTTGCCTTTATTTGTTGCTGAAAAATACCATCTAGACATTTAAATTGATAAGCCTTTTATTTAGTTGGAAATCAGCGTCGCAGGTGAAACTTGTCTGGTGTGCTTTTAAACAGAGGAGTCAATCTCTATCCATTAAGCAAGTGGTCCAAAGTAAGAGTTATTATATATTTATTGTATTCTGTACCAAGTAGTTTTTTTGTTTATTGTGAATTGCTCTGTTCTGTTTTTCAATTAACAGTAACTCGTGAAATACAAGAGTCCAAATTTGTGTAGCGCTATGGTGGGCAAGTTCATATTAACTGTATGTCTTTTGCCCACACGATCGATACTAATCCATTCTATTGTACATTTAAGAGTGAACTTTCTCAATCACACTTCCAAACCCTTCTTTTCCCCAAGAATCAAAATTATTAGCTCATATTTTTTTGTACATGGGCATATAACATAGTTATAATATTAACTTCAGATCAAAGAAGTCCTTGAAAAACCATAGTACCTTGAAAAACCATAGTACTCGAGGCCCTTGGAGAGAACATTTAAGCATCATAATCCAGAAAGTCAACAAACCCAAAATGTAGAAAAGGAGAAGAAAAGGTTTTTCCTGTTTTTTTGTCCTCTATTAATATTTGAATTTCATAACAAGAATATTGATTATACTCTAACTGAATATGTTATTGCAGTTTGTAAATAGGGGAAAAAACTTGCTACAAAGAGTTTGACAAATGGACCTACCTGTTTCAATACAAGGGGAGGTAATTATATCTACTAATACCTTCCCACCTATTTTATTACAAATTATCCATGAAAATTCTCTCTGTAGGACCTTTTACTGGAAATAAAAAATTTAATGAGATCTATACAGTAGTTTGATTAACCTTGGGGACGAGGGTAGGCAAAGGATTATCTAAATTTAGTAGGTCAAGCAGCCTCAATTTTTTGCTCATTACTTGTTATCACCTATACATTTAAATTGTCGCTTCCAAGACTCGAGTTAATATTCTCAACTTTATACTAACCATTACATTGTTTTTTTGCGCAACAATGGTACTTGTTGCTAATTCTCTCTCTCTCTCTCTCTCCCCCCCCCCCCCCCCTCCTTTGTTTTTTTGGCATTGGTTGGTGCCTTATATTTGCTTAATTTTCCACTGATTTTGCATATTTCCAATGTCAAAATAAGCTGGATTAGTAAATTTTAATTATAGAAACTTTGCTTTAATGCTCACATAGCTGTTGATTTTTTTCACTAGCACTAATTCCATCCTTTTGATGATCTCACTCTTCAAAATACTAACTTTCATAGGCTAAAATATTCTATCATATAAGTTTTAGTTTACATTTTACCTATTGTTATCTTTTCAAAGCCATTGGTTTCAACTTTTAGCACTCAAGTTTTTGCATTTTTTCACCACATTGCGTAACTATCATTAAAATTTTATATTCGCTACTTTTATTTTCTTCTATACTATTGGTAAAATTATTAGAAGAGTTATTAAATATCTCCTATAGAATAACAAAGAATTTACAATTGTCCCTGGTCATATTTTAAAATTAATCTCATCTTCTACAAACTTCACCGGAGCTGAAATATTGGAAGTTATAAAAAATTCCAAAGACTCTGCTGTCCAAAGAAAGAAAAACTTGGAAGAAGAGAAGGAACATTATCAAAAAGCTACTTTTTCTATTCTAAACATTCTTAACAGAGATCTCAACTGAAGCTCTAAGGTTTGCCATTTCTCTACAATCTTTTCATAACTTAAAAATTTTACGCTTGTGCATTTTGTGTATGTTTACAACTTAGATTTTGATCATTGTTTGGTATGCTTCAAATATTTCTTGATTTTTAACAATTTTGCTCCAAAATATCGTATGCTCTTACTCTCTTAGTTTGTGCTTCGTGTGAAATGAAATGTTATGCTTGTTTTTCAGTGTATACTTGAATTTTCCCATTTCCCATTTGGGATACTGCATAGGTGCTGGAGAATGATTTCTTTGTTTCAAATAGAACTTCATTTTCGGATCAATGGTAAATATTTAAGTTCTATCCATAAAATTCTCCCCTCTAATGGAGAGTGTCTTTTTTTTTTTTTTTTTTTTTTGGAAGAGCAATGAATATTGAAATTTATTTACTTTTCAAATATCTATTTAAAGTTTTACTTCCTAAGTTTTCTTGGAGCTTCATTTTTTTATTTAAATGATATTAAATTGTGGATTCAATTGACCTCCATGTTGCCAAAAGGATCCAACATTCTGACCTAAAAATAGCAAGAATTGATGGTAAATTAGGTTGGAATAAGTTTTGTAGACATTGACTATATTGTTGAAATTTCTTTCTTGACTGCTAATCTTCTAATCAGGGTGCTATTAGAATAACCACCCTTCATTGTGCATGCGTGTCAGAGACATGGAGCAATGCAATATAATATCAACTAGCGAATTCTGTTTTCTCATATAAGAAACAAACAATTGAGGTGAAAGCAAATCATTTTGGTTTCTAACCCTGGTATGGTATCTTTTACTTGACGTCTTTCAAGTTCCAAATTAGATTTTATATATATATATATAATTTTTTTTTTGTAGAAGTCAATGCTATGGATTGTACGAGTAAAGCTTTAGAATTTCTTAGTTGGCATGAAGATGACAAAAATAAACAGTTATGGAACTTCTGTTTTTATAGAACAATCAGGTATTTTGTTTTTATACCAGTTGATGTATTGTTCCTGTTGTTTAATTAGTTTGTAACATGTAAAAATTTCTGGAATTTGTTAAGGATATTCTTTCCTATGTTTTCTACAAATTAATTTTATTTGCAGGAAAAGAATTGAATTATTCTTGTTATTACAGACTATTGTATTGAAGGAAAGAAAGTCAAAAACTTGCATTGGAGATATGAAAATCTCACATTTTAGGTAAAAAAATTTTTTTTTTAGGTAAGTGATAGAAATTTAATTTATGTTATTGGTGCTTCATCCATTTTTCTTGGAATTAACAGGAGTTGCTTTTCAAGAATGTTGGTTATTGCATAGAAAATTTCTTCAATGTTGGAGAGAGAAGACAACTGTTGAAGTGTGAAGACTAATTTACTTTTTCATCACAATCGACAATATATTCAATGAAAATAAGTTTAAAAAATCTAGCCACAGGTACATTTTTAATGATTTTATCTTTGTTTGTATTTCAATTTTAAGATTGTTATCTTTTTGTTCCTATAGTTCTAACTTGTTGTTGCAATTCTAAACTTTAATTTTAAAGTTTTGATTTTTATTTTGTCTCAATATAATAGCTCATTATTTAATAGTTCAAATTACTCATTTTCTATCTACACATCTGATTTATTGTAGCTAATCTGATTATTGAAGCTGGTGCAGACTGCTGCTTCCATGTGGCCTTTACTCTGGTTAGTACATGGGCAGTGTGCATGGTCAGGTAATATGCCTTCATATGTTTGTTCCCATGGGTTTTTGTTGTGGGTTTTCATAAATTTTCTTGAAGAATGTTTAGTTAGAAAATGAGGGTGGAAAGAGTGGGAAAAAATAAAAAAAAATAGAATGTAGCAATGTGAAATAGAGAAGATGTTGCCATTGATGGGCAAGTATCATTCAGAGAAAGTAGAAAATGGTATGTTTATCACTCTTCTTGAGAACTCGATTCTCATGAAAACTTGGTAGAGCTAAACAATTGTTCTTAAATCTGGTTTTTGGTTTTATAGACTATGCACAATATACTTTTTAAACAATTGTGTATATTGTTGATTGTATTTTTAAGGTACTTGCTTGCTGGTTAGAATAATCATTTTTGTTGTCTTAGATATTATTAAAAAAATTTCCCCTGCATATATTGCTATTAAATTGATACTGCTGTGTGTGTTTCAATTATTGATTAAAATAACCATTACCAGTTTTGAACGTCGGGTTTTTAAACTTGGATTTATTTATTACTTTCCTTAAGTTTTTTGTTACGAAACTCTTTAAGATCAGGAGCGTTGCTCTTCTGCTATTTTCGTTTCATATCGTGACTTATTTGTTGTGCTTTTTTCTTTGCACTCTATGAGTTATTTTACTGAGTATACATGTCCCTTTTTCCAATTCTCATATCACTTTTGCGTACTATACTTTTGCAAAATATTGCATCTCACGTGTTGGGAAATTTGTGGAAGTTTCATATCGTAATCATCTCTTTCCTCTGCATGGACACACCTAACGGAAAATAAGAAAAATAAGTATAAATCAATTACGCTAACTTTGCCACTTTATTTGGCTGAACAATTTTTATTTGTTTAAGCAGAATAAGGGTGAACTAAATTTTATATTTATCTATTTAAACAATAAAATACCCGTTACCGTATTTTGACTTTGTAATCAATTTTAATTTTAATTTCTTCCCATAATTTTTTGCTGGTTTTCTCTGATAGTAATTTCATTTTTTTACCAGATTAATGTGTATATATTTTCGTTCTCAATGTCACTTCAATAAACATCCACATCTACATTTTCTGCAAAACATTCAGAGCTGTTAACTTGCAATCAGTCACAGTGGGGCTTTCCTAGCACTGTTTGACTGTATCAACCTATGCAGGTATCTTTTTCGAATTAATATTGGAATTTGGATGCAATTCAAGAATAAATAATGTTGATGGCTGTTGATATTATTCACCCCTAAATCTTATAGGAGTACTTCATTTGTGCTATTTTTTTTTTTTTATTTCTTAATTTGTATTGCAGGAAACATGTGCTTGTTTCATAAGAAGTTATCTTTTATATCTAATCTAATATCATAAGGAGTGAACATGTTAATCCTTAGCATTTGTCTTTACTAATAAGTTGTTTTGTTACTACACATTTCACCTAATTTGGTAATTTACTGTAAATCTTTATCCCATTTAGATTCATGGATTGTTTATTCAGTTATAGTTCATTTAGCAACATTTGTTTCCTTTCGTGGAATTTCTTTATTTAGTCTGCAACCTCAGCTTTCCTAAAGAATAAGTTGGGGTTTCCTTTTTTATCTTATTGTCTCTTTTGTAATATTTCTTTTCTCAATTGTAGCTTAACATTTTAAAGTGCAAGGAAATAAGCAGAAATTGATGTAAAGTACTTGGATATATTTTTAGTTTGCTATGTTTAATATTTACTAATTATCATCCTATTCTTGTTACTTTAAGTTCCGTTGAGAATTTCAATTGGTCTCAATTTTGATAGTATCCCATCTATCATGTCCATTGACTTTCAATAATATTTGGATAAATTTGGTTGCAATTTAGGATCACCAACACCATGCGATATTTTTGCATACATCTCTTTCACTAAAATCATTATCAATACTTGCATTTGTTATATATTCGATATGAAGGAAAACATTTATATAACACAAATTTTAGATGCGTGTGATGTCATGAATGTAAAGTAAAACATTTATATAACACAAATTTTACACTTCTTTTGTACATCCCAAACTTGAATAGTTCATTTTTAGTTGCTTGAACAGTGCACTCAATTTTACATCACTCTTGAGATTGATTCATCTATTAACACGTGCTCATTTTTTTATGCCTAATTTAATATAGAGTTCTGCTAGATATCAAGTTTCCAGTAAAGAGCTTTTGGTAGATATTAAATTGTAGTGTTCACAATATAGGGTAATCCTCTAATCCATCTCCTTTTTAATCACAGCATGAGATCAAATACTTATATGCACTGATACATATGAATAATGAAGCTAGTGGAAGGCAAGGGAACGATATCATTGTTCCTGTCATTCCTGTGGTTAATTTCAGTGGTGCATCCAATGATATTCATTTATGCTGACATGGAAGGTTAATTTTAATATATCTATTCATACATTTGCTTATTTTCAGTTTATTTTTAGCATTATTATTGGGATTAATCTGTGTTCTGCTCTACCTCATTTTGGTAAATACTTTCAGGTGACATAAGGTTGGACAATGAATTTTATGAATATATATCATGTTCGTATTCAAAATAAACTAAATTAACAAAAAAATTTCATTAATTTGTGCCTCTGTTTAAATAGTTGCATTTTCACTTCTTTGCACAGTTGGGTAGGAGAATTTAATGCAATGCTTTACCATATGACATCTCTTTCAGGTTTTCTTCTATGAAATCATTTCCTTCACTTGTACTTTTGTATATAAGGGTGCTTACTTCTGATTCTTGTGCATTTAATATTGCTCAGTTTGTATTTCTGAGTTGGATTTTACACGCAATGATAGTTTAAACAAAAATTCAATTTCACACGAGCAACCTAAAAAAAAAAAAACCAAAAAATAAAAATTGTAAATCTCCTAAATGAAGAGTGGTATGTCAAATAGAGTATGTTCCTTTCGAACATTATATTCCAACTCATGTACATGCATTGCGCCGTTATTTCTACAATACCTTTTTTCAACAAAAGAGATCGCTGAGGTATTGTCTGATTATTTGTTGAAAAAGGAACTTTACATTCTTAAAGTATTCCAAGATGATTTTATGCAACTTGCTAAATTTGATTCAATTAGTGTCCATCTTCAAAGTACAAGATTCAGTCCTATATGTGCCATCCATTTTTTTTGTACTTTTGCTGCTGTAGTCTGTTCGGTTTAATATTCAGTTACTTGGAGGTTACACAGTTTGGTTGATATATTATAGTGTTTATTTCCTATTAGCATAATGTGTAAAAGGAAAAACCCTAAACAAAATATATATATATATATATTATAAAATTCCATTTTCTTGGTTTAATATAACATTAATTTTGTCTGCATTTGTAATTTATGGCCATACATGAATAATAAATTGGAATCAATTGAAACTGAAATTCCTGCCAGTAATGCTTCTACATTTCATCTTTCAAGTTATACATGTATAAATTTTTTTTAGCTATTCTCATCCATATGTTTTACCTTTCTAAATTAGATATGATGTAGAGGGAACCTGTCACCTATTTTAATGTTCGATCTTCAAAGTGGAAATAGTTGGAACAGAAATTGCTGCAAGTAATGCTTCATTCTTCGAGTTATACATGTCTAGAAAAAAATCGTATCACTATTTTCTTTAAAAATGCAGATCAAGTAATGGCAAATACAGCCTAAAATTTTAGAAAATTGTATCTGGCTGAAGTTTCTAAAAAAATCCAGTTCTCTCATGGAGATTCATGTCATTTCTTCATTTGGTTCCATTCTTGACATGATAAAATATTTCACTCCTCAGATTCTATATGTAGCTAAGGTCTATACATTGTACATTTTTTATTGTAACATTTATTATTAATTTGATAAAAAATACAGGTTCGCTTAATATTTCGTTTCAAGCTGAATCTATTACAAGTGAAATTATTAAATGCATTGCCATGGAATTCAATGGTAATTATGCTTTTCTTTTAGGACTGTCTCTTGGGTCTCACTTTTCAAGAGAGGAAGAATGTGCTTTTAAGTACGTACTGGTATTGTTTTACAGCAAAATAAGTGACCATATGATAGGAGTTTTCACTGGTGGAGATAACCTTAACTCACAAAAGGATGATTACACGTGCAGCTGCCCACAACCTATGAAGGTATTTTGCTATTGCTTTCTAATTCCCTTTAAAACATCTCTAATAGATTCTTTATATTTAAATAGCATCTTATTTACAATGGTGACAATTAATGGGTAAAAACATGACACATTTTGTTTATTTAGAATTTATAGCTAATGCAGATGTTTATGCCTATTGTAATGTGAAGCAAATTGCAATCCAATCTTTTAATCCAATTATGCTTTATACTTTTCAAAACCAAAGTATCCTCGGTATAAGAGTCATATTATTGTTGTGCATTTGTGCATTTGTTTGTTATTGTGAATTCACCATCAAAGCTTCGATTGATTTGCAATTGCTAAATGCTAATTCGAATTTGGAGGCTTTTAAAAATCCAAAATTTTTGTATCATTACATTTTTTTTTCAAATTAGTTATTTCAATTTTTTCTTTTTATTTATTTATTTATTTTTTTGGTTTTATTATTTCACTTTGATTTTAACATGTGAATATGTAGATCCTGCATATTCATATTTCATGTATTTGTTGGACATTCCCCATTTATTTACTACAAGAGATAGTGGGGCATATTTGTGCTTCCCTATATTTTCTTTTTATTTCCTACTAGGATGCTATTTAGCACAGATTTTTTATTGTGGTTTACTAATTCTACTAAATGTTGTGTAGATTACATGGAATACAAATTGTTGCATTCATGATTTTATATTCTCCCAGCTCATTTTTTGCTTTTGTCTTTTCTTTTGTTCAAGTCTTTGATTAAGTTTTTGTGAAAAATGCTAATACTCTTTAGGTGGCCTCTCCTGTGAGGTATGCTCATTAGGAAATATTTTGATTTAGAGCCTTGTTTAATTTGCAAGCTCAAATTTTTTTGTCAGTTGGGTTTAGGGAATATAGAATTTAAATTTTAGCAGCAACGTGGTGGCATAATTAAACTAAACCATTTTGATGATTTCAAGAATGTTTGATCATTGGATGGTAAATTATATAAATTCATAAATAAGCAAAATAAGATCTCGCAATCATATCATAATCCTAAATACAGAAATATAACTTAAATTAACTAACAATACATAACTAAAAGAGGCAAATTAACCTTTTCAAAAAAAATAAAAAAATAAAAAAATAAAAAAATAGGCAAGTTAAAAATAACAAAATGACCCAAAAAATATTTAAAAATAGGCATAGGATTCTTGTTACTGTTCACAAACATTTGTTGATTTCTTTGAGTTGAAAATACTTACATATTGCTTGTTCTAATGTTGCATTTAATTAAATAATATGTTGTTTGGTATGGCACTCTAATCTTAATCAAAATTTGTGCTGATACTTGCGGTATAATAAATGGATTTTATAATGTTTTATGTCAATTGGATTGATATAAATAACTTCTCTCTCACCATAATAAAATGAACAGAGATTTAAAATCTGGGGAAATATCTTTTTACAGTAACTATTCCTTCTTTGATCAAAATATGTTTTAAAACAAGCTTTAGCAGAATATAAGCTATTAGTTATTCCTCTCCTTTGTAACTCTTTTTCTAATTTATTTCACATAAACTTCTTAGAAACAAAATTTAAGGGAAACAGAAATAGTATATAATATAAATATTGTTGACAAAAATCCTCAAATTTTTAACTAATAAAACATCTTGATCTAAGGGTTGGAGTTGTTCTTAAATCAATGCATAAGAACTTCTCTCTCACCATAATATAATATTATCATCTTTGATTTTTTTCACTAAAAAACTCGGTGTAACGAGCTAAGATATTTAAGACCACTGGTGCTGGAAGCGCTGTCATTTGAAATGTGGTAAATATGTTCCCCTTATGATATCATTGAAGCATTCTGTTGGTGTTAGAGATGCTACAATTTCTCATTCAATTTTGTTATGCATAAATCGATTATTTTGTTCAATTGATACATTACAATGCAACTCTCTGTCAGGTGTAGGTGATTTCTTCATATTCACTAATTTACTGTGCAAATACTCTTTCCTTAAGTATTAGACTATCATTTCCGTTCGTTTAATCCCTATCCCTATATAACAAAATTGCTTTTCTTTATAATTTCATTTTAATGGTGATCATGTTTAAAATATGTAATATTATATCTATTTTGATTGCATTTTTGCTTGTGGCATTTTGTACAATGCATATTTCAGCTGTAGTGACTTTTGAATAGAATTGCTATTGCTATAATGAAACAGCTCACTCTTACAATAAAAGACTACTTAGTCTCTTTCAGATAGTGCATGTCCACACGAAGTTTTTTGACCCGCATATCATTTGTCCCTTTTCTTTGACAACAGTCACAGGTGGTTGATCTCTGTTTTTCTTTACCTTCTCTTGTAATTTAGCTACTATTTTCTTGAATATTGACTCAGTTTGTCTCTAAATTATATCCAATAAGATGCTTTGTTTACCTTTTAGCACGCACTTTTGGAGCAGGGATAACGGCATCTATCTTGTTGTTGGTGAAGGTTATGCAATTAAAGCCTGTAGGTGTCGTCAGTTGATCCACCAGATTTCAGGTTCATGGACTCTGATGATGATTTCATAATTGAGGCATAAATGGCACCTCCAAGGTTATACCATGAGCAATCACAACTCATTTTAATTTGTTTTTTTTCAATAAATGTACTCTTCAAATTTCAAATTATGTTAAAAGGTGTATACAAATATAAGTTTACAAATTTTTGTACAAATAAATGTTCATTCTTAGAATCACATTCGAACACTATCCAAACTTACACAAATTTCTCTTTCGTGCAACGCACGTTTAAATCCTAGTATGATTAAACAAATCATTACTTTTCTTCTCTTCTCCTTATTATATATATATATATATATATATATAATATTCTTTCTTTATATTTTGGCTCTATTCTTTTTCATCTTTTTTTTCCAATTTTTTTTATGAAAATAAATCCAACTAAAATTTTATAGAACAATAATAATTAAATTGTATCAAAATAAATAATAATTAAGCTAAGTTATTCTAAAATTTCTTGAGAGAGATTTGTATATTCAAAAATATTAATTAAAATTCAATTGAAATTTATAAAACTTTATATATTCAAAACAAATTTATGAACATAGTATAACTTTTATGTCGATATCAAAACATAATTTTAATTTTTCCCCATTTCTTAATCACAAATGTTTTTTTGTCCTAAAACTATTTATCTCCCAAGTCGTATTTTTTTTTTTTTGTAATATAATTATTATTAGCGATTAACATTGACATCATACGAAAATTAATCTATAGAGTTCAAGTTTTTCAATTATTAAAAAATAAAAGTCTGCAAAATTCTTTGAAAGTCTATGAAAGTATTTTAAATCAATTTACAAAAGTTTTTAAAAGTCCATAAAAGTCTTTTAAATAAATGTCCACAAAATCCTTTAAAAATTTATACAAATCCATAAAAGTCAAAAAAATCCAATGAAATTCATTAAAAAAAGTCCTTTAAAAAAGTCTTTCAAAATCTCAATTAAATAAACCCCCTAATTGATAATATCCAGTTGATATTTACTCCAATCAATACAAAAATCGACCCCCTCTCCAAGATTAGCATTTACCATTGAACTTCTGGTCATATCAGTAACTAACTTACTTATCTGATGACTTGATTTAGAATCCAAAATCATGTTATCCCCATTGTCAGATGACGAGCAAGGCTTTACTTCCTCCACAACTCCCCTAACCTGTGATGATTCAGGCACATCATGAATCTCTTCAAAAACCTAGAATTCATTCTAATTAAGATTTTAAAATAAATAATTTCAAAACTATTTTGGAAAAATAAAATTAAAAATGAATATTAAAAGAAAGTTAAATTTTTTAATTATAATCTAAGTAAGAATATAAAATAAATAATTTTAAATCTCTTTTGGAAAAACAAAAATAAAAGCTGAAATCTTTGTTTGAACTTATATAATATTTTTTTTTTATCATAAAAATATGCTTCTAAAGTAATTTGATTTGCTTGTGCACAATTTTTTTTTCATATTTTTCAGTGACTTATCATAAATATTTTAAAAATTATTTGTAATTTACAAATATTTTATGATATCAGATTACTTCTTGATATATGACATATAATTACTTTATTAACTGATATTTTAAATAATTTTCTAATATATATTTTGAAGAATTTGGTGAAAAAATTCATTTTTTTAAAACTAAAGTCGATTCACAATTTTAACTTTTTCTTTAATATTCAATTATCACAATTATATTTAAAAAAAAATATTAATTATTTTAAAATATTACGCACATCACTCATCATATAAATGAGACTTATTACTAGTTTTACTGGAAAATAGAGTGTTATACCAAAATGAATATGAGTCCCATGTGTTTAAGGACTCCTAAAGTTAACATAATCCTATGTTGACTCGAACATATCAAAAACGTTTAAATGTAAGAACACATAAAAAATTACAAAGTTTGAAATTGTTCTTCTATTTGATAAAAGTTTTCTGGTTATAAATAACGAATGTGATATTCCAAAGGAAAAATGTGTGATTAAAAAGTGATTTAAAAAATGCGTGGTTAAAAAGTGGTTCGGAAAAATGTGTTGTTTATTCATGTAGAATAGCTTCCTGAAACAATTACCTTAATTTTTGTTTCAAAACTAATTTTAAAAAGCACTCATACCCTAGGATTACTTTTGGAGAAAGCCACACTGAACCTGCTTCCCCTAAAAGTTCTTATAACTGATGAAATACTTTAAACACTTTTGCCAAACATATCAAAACCACTTTTAGTTTCTCAGGAGTCTTCCAAAATATGCCCTTAGTTTGTAAAATTTTGGGATTCAATCTTGGTAATTGCTAATTGTACATTGACAAAGTGGTTAACAACCACCAATTTCTAGTGAGTTTTTGAAAAACAATTTATCTCGAGTCTTTGATTTAAGTTAACTTATTCAAAATCCAAATTCGGTTAGAATTGGAGCTCATTACCTCTAACATTGTCGAAAAATCTTTGACATATCCCCTTAAAAACCATAGAAGCATAGGTGCCATTTGTCCAGACATATCGGTCGGCCAGCCACCCACCACAAACGATTGGAACCCATCAAGGAGACCGCATTAGACTTCTATCACGCCATCTTTGCTTGCATCAGATCCCGCCGGCTGCCGACTCATAATCTGAAATGAGCTTTATTTACACTAGACAAATCATCAATATTGGACCTTGGTGAGCCTATTCTCTTTGTATCCAGCTTTTAGTCAAGATTTGAATCCTTTAAACCAAATCGGTATGAAGCAAAGATTTGAATTTTATGAACATGAAATGATTTGAAATCTTATAGATCATGAATCTTGTGTTTTTGCCATTTTATAAATAAGATTTATTTATATGCATGAATACATACATACATACATACATATTTGAAAGGCTTCATTTTTGCATAAAAAGTAAAGTGTTGATAAATTGAAGATTTTTTTATCAATAGTTACTCTATTTTGTAAATGTTGTAAAAATATGAAATCTTTGAACAAGAAATGAATATCGCTTTTAGATGACAATGAAGTTATTGCAGATGATGATAGAGAAATTAGATAACACTATATAATTGGGTTGAAGTGAATAAGAAATCACAATTGAGGTTACCAAGATTGTCCTAGAAGTTAGGATGAAGTTTACATGCTATGATGATGCTTTTGGATTTTACATGTAGTATGAATACATGGTTTAGGTTCCTTGTACAAAAGATAAATTAAAAAAAGTGTCAGACAAGAATTTGACAGATGCCTTGCTTTTAGCAGAGAGGGAAAGAGATGTGGCTCTGCAAGTAATTCTTTGAATCCTCACCCAACAATTCAAACATGATGCAAGGATAATATAATGATTTGCTCATATATTTTAGGCACGTGGTGTGTTACAAAACTATTTGGAGCATAATCACAAGACAAAGTCCTTTAAGGTTGAGGTTGTATAGATGCAATCGACAACTGAATGAAAAGGTGAAAACGGAGCTTGAAGTGAACGACGTAGCTGAGATTTTGATTCATAAGAGTTTCAATGTAACTGTTGTTGATGCTGGTGGATATGAAGAACTCACGATAATTGAAAAGAATTGTAGAAACTACATAGAAAATAACACGACCCGCCCTGAGTAACACTAGTGGACCCGAAACATGATATGCATCGATGATGGATACCAACTAAAAGTAGGACCCACCATTAAGGCTACTAGAATCTATAACACAATTTAACTTATTTTTAAGAAAATTTTGGCATTATCTCCTCTGTAATTTGGACAAACCAGCTTGTAATCAATGCACAAAATCCCAACAACATCACTATAAATTTCATCATAATATGATGTGTTCTGGACCCTCGACAATCGGAGTCATGCAGGCTTGACGGAAAAAGTTAAATATTCAAGCCAAATAAAAGTGCAATCCAGTCAACCATGTCGGAATTAGATGCATAATATGTGTTTTTCGAGTAGAAATGTGCCACTAAGCAAAACTCATAGGTTAAAGCCCTTGAGCCGACTGATTTTATGGTCAAATTCCATCATTTGGGGCTTCAAAACAGTAAGTCAATTATGCAGACGTAAATTAGGTTTTTTGCGTATTTTTAGGTTAAATTTTATTTTTAATTATTTGTTTGCCTATTTTAGAATTTTAGTCTAATTAGAATTCTATTTTGAGTCAATTAGCGGCTATGTTATTTTACTTATTTATATTATTTTCCATTCATTGTAATTCAGATTTGATTTTGATATAAACAGTTTTTATTGAAGATTCAATAAAAGTTATAGGTGGATTCCTATGTTTTTCGAACTTATCAAGAATATTTCTTGTGGCGTTCAAATATCGAACTTATCAAATATTTGCTAGAATATTTGAGGTGTTCAAATTAGAGACTTATCAAGGAGATTAGGCGATTCCTTGTGGCGTTTCGAAAGTCGTGGTTCTTTATTCCGCATCGTCGAGTCATCGCGTCGTGAATATCGGGTCATGATTCATCCGTCCAACTACAACTTGAGTTCGGAACTTTCCGGCGTTTCTTCCGCGCTTCGAATCTCATTATCATATGGTATCAGAGCTGGACTCTAAATTCAGGTTTTTCTATCCAGTTTGATTTTTATGTTTATCATCGAGTCCCATAAAAATCATCCATATCTTGTTGAGTGTTTTGTTTTCAAAATTTTGAGTTTTCTTGTACTTCGTGTTAGTAAAATTTTCAGTTTTTGATCCATATAAAAATTCAACAAAAATTCAAAAATGTTTGTTTTATTCGATTCTTATCCAAATCCTGTTCCGTTTGTTTTGTTGTGTTCGTGTCGAATTTTCGGATTTATTTAAAAAAAAAAATTCTATTTTTTATTTAATTCCGAAAATTCATTATTCAAAAAAAAAAAAGATTTATTCCAAATTCAAGAACCACTTTCTTGAGTTTCTTTAAAATTCTTGATATTCGTTTCCTTCCAAGTTAATAAAAGTCGTTCTTGCTATTTGATGTCTAAATTCTCTTCATTCTTGAATTTTTTTTAACGACACATAACGAATGGATTATGATCCGGGCTCTTTATTCCAAACTAGGTGTTATGTGGATCATAAGGAGTGCAGTTTGGCGATTGATGGAAAGTGTTTTACTAATTTCGTTAGTAGCAACGTGGTTGAAAAATTAGGATTACCCCTAGAAACACACTATAAACCTTATATGATGTCGTGGATGAGGGAACCAAACAAGTTCTAGTGCCTATCACACAGGGAATATATAGTGAGGATGTATGGTGTGATGTAGTGCCATTGAAATCTTATCATATTTTATTGGGAAAACCATGGAGGCGTAGGAGGGAGGCTGTGTATGATAAGAGTATGCACATATACAAATTCCTTAAGAAAGGGAAAACATGCGCACTATATGGGTTGACATTAGAGGAAGCGCTAAAAGATTCACGGAGGGTAATGAAGGAGAGTGAAAAGTGGTGTAATATGAGGCATCGTGGGAATATGGATATTGATAAGAAGGAGGGAGAGTTGAAATTAAAAACAAGAAAACAAACTCCAAAATTTGATGAGGAGAAGGTGGAGTTGGGTAGCGAGGAAATGATTAAGAATGAAATTGTTGATGATGAGAGGAATGAATTGGGAGTTGAGGTGGAAGTTCAAGATTTGAGCGTTGAATTGGAAGATCCGCATTTGGATAGTGATGAGGTAGTGTGCGAGCACGGTGATAAAAGTGTGGAGTTAGGAGATGTGCTTGAGTTTGAAGATGAGAAATTTGAACAAGAAGTTGCAAAAGAGAAAAGAGGCGAAGAGAAGAGCCTCATGGTTCAAGAAGTGGAGTTAGTGGTGGTTTATCATGAATACAATGATCCATACCTTGTACCTCATGAAGCTAACATGTCCCTCCCCATTTTGTTTAAATCTTTTTTGCAGGTTAATTACGTTTGGAAGTTTCAACCACACTACGTATGGCAAAGTGAGTTCAAGTTCCATCTCTTCCATGTTTTCCAATCAAAGGAGCATAATTTACTGAACTCATGGCATGAAAGCAATAATTTTCTATTTGAAGTGAAACAACATAAATAAAGCTATGATTCGGGACGAATCATCCTAAAAAAGGAGGGTATGATGTGTTCCGGACCCTCGACAATCGGAGTCATAGTCGGTTTGACGGAAAAAGTTAAATATTCAAACCAAATAAAAGTGCAATCCAGTCAACCATGTCTGAATTAGATGCATAATATATATTTTTCGAGTAGAAATGGGCCACTAAGCAAAAATCATAGGCTAAAGCCCTTGAGCAGACTGATTTTATGGCCAAATTCCATCATTTGGGGCTTCAAAACAGGAAGTTAATTATGCAGACGTAAATTAGAGTTTTTGCGTATTTTTAGGTTAAATTTTGTTTTTAATTATTTGTTTGCCTATTTTAGAATTTTAGTCTATTAGAATTCTATTTTGAGTCAATTAGCGGCTAGGTTATTTTACTTATTTATATTCCTTTCCATTCATTGTAATTCAGATTTGATTTTGATATAAACAGTTTTTATTGATGATTCAATAAAAGTTATAGGTGGATTCCTATGTTTTTCGAACTTATCAAGAATATTTCTTGTGGCGTTCAAATATCGAACTTATCAAATATTTGCTAGAATATTTGTAGCGTTTAAATCAGAGACTTATCAAGGAGATTGGGCGATTCCTTATGGCGTTTCGAAAGTCGTGGTTCTTTATTCCGCATCGTCGAGCCATCGCGTCGTGAATATCGGGTCATGATTCATCCGTCCAACCACAACCTGAGTTCGGAACTTTCCGGAGTTTCTTCCGCGCATCTCGAATCTCATCACAATATAAATAGCCCAATTCCCAAACTTTCATTATAAAAACAACATGAACTGTACATATTGGCGCAAAATACATAGTGATCTCCATAACTATCTACATGTGATGCACAAATGCAATCCAAAAATAAACATGCTTCCCAAAACACTGACTACATGCTCTATGAAATGAGTTATACTAGCTAACATTGTCATGTGGCTCTGACTCCAAAATCAAAGGATCACTCCAAAAGCTTCCCAGAAACTCAACTGCTACCTGATAAGAAAAATCGTGGGAAAATATATGAGTTGATAGCTCAGTGAATGGATAATTTGAAAAATAATTATACTTTCTCATTTATACATTTTTATCGAAAATCAACTTTTTATCACTTAACAGTTCAGAGAATATCATATAATCATAGTCAAAATGTAGGACATTCTCTTAATGCAGAAAAATATCAATCTCTAGTCAAAACAATGACATAGTTTCATCATATCAATAGAATACTGTCATCACAATCTGCAATCTAACACCATCAATAGTCTACTATCAACAAAGCCTGTAATCTCTAGGTATGGCCATACCCTAACAAATCTCACCAAAATGTACCCATTGAATATAATCTGTATGCACTTCCACTAAGGGAAAATATCAATATAAGGGTCTCAAGACCTCAAACCATCCAGTTTAGTACATGGTCAAGACCCCTTAGTGTATAGTACATGACCAAGACCCCTCAGTGCTCTAACGCATGGCCAAGACCCTTCAGTGCACTAGTACACGGCCAAAACCTCAGTGCACTAAAATAATCAATAAACTCATGGGTACTTTTTGGTGGATTTCAATATCACATCTCACATTTCTTTAAACAAATAATCACTTCCTTATCTTTTTTATTCCAAAATTCTCATATTCCAATAACATTTCATAATAGTCACGTAATTTAACATATAGATCAGATAATCACGTTTAACGCAATCGTATAAACGATTTATCAATATTTGAAAATCTTTAACATTTTCCACTCGCACTCTATGTACTTGACAACTATTACTGATAAGCTGTCCAAATCGATTCGTTACCGCCTGAAAATGATATAATATCTAAATCAACAACTAACCATATCAACTAGCTCAATAATTGTAAAGGCGATACTAAAGTCTAATCTTTTCATTTTTAGGCAAATTTCCTTTTGATAAAAATTGAATATAAACTAATAATCTAACAACCCTAAAATTGACAATACTTTTAAATAAATAACTTATCACTTAACTTTCAAAACCGACTAACAAAAGCTTAATAGTATAAACCACGTTGTCGAGGGTTACCAATTTGCCTTTTTCTTTTCTCCCTTCTCTTTTTTTTTTCTTTCTCCCTGTCACTTTCTGTCTCGTTTTCTTTATGTCCGATTTTTTGAATGTATAAATGTGTGTAAATGTATTGCATTTATAAAGATGAGAATTTTGAAAAGAATCCACCGCCTGAATTTGCAAAATTTTGTTCTTTTTTTTTAAAAAAAAAACAAAAGCTTGACAATTTTGACCAAGAAATAAGTGTTGACTTACCAAGGTGTTACAAAACTCACCTTTCAAAGAATTTCGTCCTCAAAATTTACTGAGTACTAAAGAGCTGAGGATACTGAGAATGTATCTGATCTTCACTTTCTCATGTTGCCTCTTCTATCGCATGATTCCTCCATAAAACTTTAACTAATGGAATAGTCTTATTATGCAACACTTGTTCCGTTCTATCCAATATTCGAGCTGGTTTTTCTTCATAAGTAAGATTCTCTTTCAAATTCACTGGTTGTGATTCCATAACATGAGATGGATCTAGAATATATTTACGAAGCATAGAAACGTAAAACACATCATGAATCCTGGACAACTCGATAGGTAAAGCTAATCAATATGCAACTAGACAAATATGATCAACAATCTCATAAGGGCCAATATATCGAGGACTCAATTTTCCTCGCCTACCGAATTTGATAACACCCTTCCAGGGCGATAATCGCAAGAAACCTCTATCCCCAACTTCAAATTCAAGATATCTTCTTCGTCTATCAGCATAATTTTCTGTCTACCATGAGCTATCTTTAGCTTTTCTTACATTATCTTTACTTTCTCGGCAGTGATCTGAATAAATTCCGGACCAACATTTTTCTCTAACCAACTTCATCCTAATAAACCAGATTTCTGCATCTTCTACCATACAGTGATTCGAAAGGGGCCATTTCTATGCTTTAATGATAGCTGTTATTATAAGAAAATCCCATTAAAGGTAAATGAGTATCCCAATTCCCTTTAAATTGTAGCACACAAGCTCAAAACATGTCTTCCAAAGTCTTAGTATTTTTCTGATTGACCATTTGTTTGGGGATGAAAAGCTTTACTGAAATACAGCTTAGTACCCATAGCTTTCTGCAAACTTGGCCAAAATTTAGAAGTAAAATGAGAATATCTGTTTGAAACAATAGATACTGGTGCTCCATATAAACCAATGTTCTAAAATGCGTAATGCGTTGCGAGGCGGCGAGGTCGAGAATCAAGAATTATGGGTTTAGGCGTACCAATGCGAAGAATATGCGTCATAATACGTTTTGTATTATTCATATTATTTTAAGATATTAAATATATTTTTTCATATAAAAATATTAAATTTCAGAATTAGTAATTAGATTATTTTATACAAATATTGGGAGATTTAAATAAATAAAAGAGAATGTAAAGAAAAATTAACTTTCACAATAAAAGGATTTTTTTAAAAAAAAGAAAAAAGAAATAACAAAACAAATAATAATTATTAATAATACAATAAAAAGTTATAAACAATTATGCAAGGTGGAGACTCGAACACGCACAGATAGGTTGGCAAGGGGCGCTGCAACCAATTATGCTAGCCACCAGTTTGCGTTTTGTAATCACAAACTTTAAATTAAAGAGAAAGAAAAACAAGAGGAGCACCAATCCCACATCGGATAGAAATTGTTGAATGTTGCCTTACTTCTCCTATATATACCTCAGGTCCTCAAGCGTGGCTTTCTCATTCCAAATGTTGGTCCTTTAAATAGGTACCTGACCGATTTTAATTAATAATTAATAATTTTTGGACCGATTTTTTATTGATTTGGACCTGATTTTTATGGGTTTGGATCGATTTTTTATCGGTTTGGACCCATTTTTTACAGGTTTGGACCGGTTCTTGCTGGTTATGGCCGGTTTTTTTTTCCGGTTTTAATAGTTTAAACGCATTTTTACCACGCATTAGCCTTGCTACGCGTTTTACGAACGCATCGCGCCTAGGCGCGATTAGGCGGCGCATTTGCGCGCCTTTTAGAACACTGATATAAACTGACTACCTCATCAATATATATTTCACCAATCTGTCTATTGAATTGAATAAGTAACTCTAATAGGCAAAAATTTAGTAGTCTTCGTTAACCTATAAACAATAATCCAAACACCACCATGACCATTCTGTGTATGAGGAAGTCCAAATAAGAAATCCACAGGCAATGTCTGTAATAACCCAGCTGTTTTCTAATGATTTGGCTTTACCTGTTGTCAAATAAGACATCTGGATACAAATTCAGCTATTTCTCTTTTCATTCCATGCCACCAATAATGTTCTTTGAGTACACGATACATTCAAGTACTATCAGGATGAATTGCATAAGCTGAACTATGTGCTTCTTCTAGGATCTCTCTCTTTAACTTTGAATCATCAGGAACACATAATCTACTTCCAATAACAAAAGCTCCATCTCCTCGAACGGTGTAATTAGTATGCTTACCATTACTAACGTTCTCCTTCAATTTACTCAATACTGGATCTTGAGTCTGAGCTTCTTTAACTTGATCAATCAAAGTAGGTCTTACCTGGAAATTAACAAACAATGCTCCCAACCTGGTTACTGACAACTAAACATGTGCATTTCTAAACTCACCAAACAAAGAAGAACAAACTATATTGGTCTGTGTCGTAGAACTAGATGTATTCCTACTGAGAGCATCAATAACTACATTTGCTTTCCCCGGATGATAATCAATCTTGCAGTCATAATATTTTATCAACTCTAACCATCTTCTTTGCCTTAAATTCAATTCTTTTTTATCGAAAATGTATTTCAAGCTCTTATGTAATGCCTCTACATCTTAAATACTAAGACAACTATAACAAGTTCTAAGTCGTGTAGGATAATTTAGTTCATGTTTCTTTGATTGTCTAGAAGCACAGGCTATTACCCTACCATCCTGCATAACACACAACCAAGGCCCTGACGTGAAGCTTCACTATATATTACAAATTCTTCACCTGGTTATGGAAGAGTAAGAAGTGGAGCTGAAATTAATCAATTCTTCAATTCTTGAAAACTCTTTTCACATTCTTTAGTCCATGCAAGTTTAGCATTCTTTCGATTCAAACTAGTCAAAGGAAGAGCAAGTTTAGAAAATTCCTCTACAAAACGACGATAATAACCTGCTAATCTAAGAAAACTCCATATTTCTGTTACATTGGTAGGTCTTTTTCATTTCAGAACTGCTTCTGTCTTCTGTGTGTCTACATAGATCCCCTCTGTTGATATGACATATCCCAAAAATACCACTTTATCGAGCCAAAACTCACATTTACTGAATTTAGCACATAAATGCTTATCCCGTAAAGTTTGCAAAATTACTTTGAGATGTTCTATGTGCTCATCATGATCTCGAGAATACACTGATATGCCATCAATGAATACAATCACAACTCTATCTATGTATGGGGGAAACACTATGTTCATCATATCCATAAATGCTGCTGGAGTATTGGTCAAACCAAATGGCATCACTAGAAATTCATAATGACCATACCTTGTTCTGAAAGCAGTCTTCGGTAGATCAATATCCTTGATTTTTAGTTGGTGATATCTAGAACGCAAATCAATCTTTCAAAATAATGTAGCACCCTGAAGCTGATCAAATAGATCATCAATAGGTGTTAAAGGACAGTATGGTACCATCTTTCTTCTTCACAAATAAAACTGGCACTCCCCATGGAGTTAAGGCAGGTCTGATAAAACAATTTTCAACCAACTCTTGCAATTGAACCTCCAATTCCTTTAGTTTTGTTGGGGCCATTTTTTATGGTGCCCGTGAAATAGGTGCAGTTCTAGGAATCAAATAAATAGTAAATCTGATGTCTCTATCTGATGGTAAACTCGATAGTTCTTCTGGAAATACATTAGGAAATTCTCGGACCACTGGAATGTCTTCAAGTTTTACTTTGCTAACACTTGTATCGATAAAACGAGCCAAATATGCATAACAACCCTTATTGAGTAATCTTCTAGCACCAATAGCATATATGATACAAGATGGTAAAATTCTACGTTGTTCGCTAAATATAACTTCAGGATGTCCAGGTTGTCTAAACACAACTTCTTTTCGAAAGTAATCAACTGAAGCACGATTTGCAAACAAAAACTCCATAACCAAAATAATGTCAAAATCATGAATAGCTAGAGGAATTAAGTTAGCCTTCAGTTCTTGATCACTCAAGTTAATAACACAATCTCGATATACACTATAAGATAAAAGTGATCTCCCTATGGAGTCTCCACAACCGAAGAATTATCTAAAGGTTCCAGGTTTTGATTCAAAAATATAGCAAGTTCAAGTGAAATAAAAGAGTGCGTAGATCTGGGATCAATTAAAATTTGAGCACCTTTGCCAAAAATAAATAACGTACCCATAACTACATTAGGTGACTCATCTGCAGTCTGCTGAGTCATCGCAAAAACTTTAGCTTGGCTCTTAGGATGTCCTGGCTGGCCTTTCTGTCTAGTACCACTGCCGCTGGTAACCTGGGACTGTGCTCCACCTGTTGCATCTACTCTATTAGTCGAAGTATTCCTCTGATTTATTCTGTCTAGAACTGTTGATGCTCGAATGTTGAAAAGGCCTTGATATCATGCTACTCTCTGATTTTAAAGATGGACAATTTCTTCTGATGTGCCCTGCTTGGCCACAATAATAACAGGTACCAACTCCTTTGAACTTCAAACACTCTCCAAATGAAGTCTTCTACACAATTGGCATTGTGGAAATTTAGCACTCTTAGGACTTTCACCCCGTCTGAACATAACTGGTCTTGGGAAGAATCTTTGAGGTTGAGTAGGACTATCCATTTGATGTTGTACAATATTCTGACTAAATCTTGAACTTCGTCCTCCTCGAGATCTGGTCTTGAAGTTTCCTGAAGTGGAAACACCTGGCCAAAAATTTCGATTATCCCTTTAAGGTGATCTATCACAAAAAGTTCTTGTCCAGCTCTGACTACCACTATCCTTGTATTTCATTTGCTCTTTACCCTTTTATCGCTCTAATGTACTCTTCTCCACTTTTAATGGAGCTTCAACGAGTTTCCCAAAATTTTCATAACTTGTGATTGTCACCACCAATCTAATTTCTTCTCTCAACCCATTTTCAAATTGTCCACATTTATCAGCTTCACTTGCAATCAAAGCTTGTGTATATTTTGGAAGTTTAAGAAATTTCTTTTGAATCTCAACCACTGTCATTGAACCCTGTACCAAATTTAAGAATTCATTTCTTTTTGTCTATTTATAGACACAAGGATGATACATCTCATAAAAAGCACGGTTGAAGTTTTTTCAAGTGGTTTCAGAAGGCTTTGGATTTGTATTATGTACAGACCGCTACCAATCATATACCCCCTCTTCTAATAGAAAAGTCACTAGACGCACTTTCTTGTCATCTGGGCATCCCATGACATCAAACACTCTCTCCATCTTAGTCATCCAAGCCTCCGTGACTGAAGGATCGGCTATACCTGTAAAGACTTTTGCCCTAATTTTGTTGCTCTTTCAATACAGAACCGTGGACCTTTATCTCGCATAGCATCAACTACAGCATTAGTTATCCCCTCAATAGTAATAGGTTCATTTTCCACTACATTCAATCTATGAGACACAGGAGGTGGATGTTCTAATGGCTAATGGACTAACTCCTCTACTCCCTCATCCTCTCCAATATTACCTCTATTAGGAGCATTATGAGCCTCGGGCAACATATCTTGGAGCCTGTGAGTTCTGCCACCACGAACCGTGACTCACCTATATGCATGTTATGCCAAACATCAGAATGCAAGTACAATGCAAGCACATGGACTCAAAACCATGCTCTGATACCAAACTAACATGACTAGCCCCAAGTAAAACTAGTGGACCCAAAACGTGACGTACGCCGACGATGGATACCAACTGAAAGTAGGACCCACCATCCAGGATACTAGAATCTATAACACAATTTAACTTATTTTTAAGAAAAATTTGGCATTATCTCCTCTGTAATTTGGACAAACTAGCCTGTAATCAATACATAAAATCCTAACAACATCACTATAATTTACATCACAATAGAGATAAGCCCAATTCCCAAACTTTCATTATAAAAACAGCATGAACTGTACATGTGAACGCAAAATACATAGTGAGCCCCATAACTATCTATATGTGATGCACAAGTGCAATCCAAAAGTGAACATGCATCCCAAAACATTAACTACATGCTCTATGAAATGAGTCATACTAGCTAGCACTATCGTGTAGCTCTGACTCCAAAATCAAAGGCTTACTCCAAAAGTTGCCCAGAAACTCAACTGCTACCTGATAAGAAAAATCGTGGAAAAATATATGAGTTGATAGCTCAGTGAGTGGATAATTTTGAAAATAATTATACTTTCTTATCTATACGTTTTTATCGAAAATCAACTTTTTATCACTTAACAGTTCAGAGAATATCATATAATCATAGTCAAAATGTAGGACATTCTCTTAATGCTGAAAAATATCAATCTCTAGTCAAATCAATGACACAGTCTCATCATATCAATAGAATATTATATCACAATCTGTAATCTAACAAAATCAATAGTCTACTATTAACAAAGCTTGTAATCTTTAGGTATGGCCATACTCTAACAAATCTCACTAAAATGTACCCATTGAATATAATCTGTATGCACTGCCTCTAAGGGCAAATATCAATATACGGGTCTCAAGAACTCAAATCATCCATTTTAGTACACGGTCAAGACCTCTCAGTGTATAGTACACGACCAAGACCCCTCAGTGCTATAACGCACGGCCAAGACCCTTCAGTGCACTCAGCCAAAACCCCTCAGTGCTCTAACACACGGTCAAGACCCTTCTGTGCACTAATACACGGCCAAGACCCCTCAGTGCACTAAAATAATCAATAAACTATCTGGTACTTTTTGGTGGATTTCAATATCTCATCTCACATTTCTATAAATAAATAATCATTTCCAAAATCTTTTTGTAAGACCGCTTTTCATTTTATGGGCAATTCTGAAATCCTACGTGATATTTATGTTAATGTTGTTATAAATTTTAAATTGATAATTTTTAATGTCTATGATTTGAATTATTTTGCAGTGGAAGGACTTGGACGCTGTCTCGATCAATGTGCCAATTAGAAAACTTATAAATTGGTTACGTGAAATTTTATGTGATTAATTGTTGGGAATATGATTTGTGGCATATATTTATAAGTATGAGTAGTCTTAAAAACCAACATATATCCAAACTTCACCCAAACAGTTAACTAAACTACAATTTTCATAAATCTCAAAATCAGAAATTTATATATATATATATATATATATATATATATATATATATACACTTTAAAGCAAATCAAAAATTTATTCACGTTTATACCATTTTCCCAAATTCTAAAATTCTCAACTTAACCCTTCATTAAACTAGAAGAAAATCAATTAAACAAATCGATTTAATAATTTTCGAATCCTATCATTAACGCATACATATAAATACTAAATACCTAAATTTAAAAATTGAAATCAATCAATTAAATTTCGAAATTATACTAAGTCAGAATCTGAAAATATACTGTAGAAAATACGCATCTATATATACATATATACATCAATACACACATATATAAGCATTACTAAATCCCCAATTAACGGTATAATTCGAAATCAAGTAAACCAAAATCTGAAAATATGAGAGTGTGAGAAAATGCATATATACTTACAGTTAAACCATATATACCTCAATATATACATACAATTCCATGTATACATACGAAAATTCCATGTGTGTGTTGTGAGTGTGTCCGTCCGTGAGTGGTTGTGTGCGGGCGTGAAAGGGAAAGGGGAAGGGAGTCTTACCGTGATGGGGGGTGTACGGTGGTGGTGATAGTGGTGACCGCGTGCCGAGAGAGGAGCGGCGAGAGGGCGAGATAGAGAGAGCCGAGAGAGAGAGAGACAGAGAAGACGAGCGTGAGGTGTGAGATGAGGGAGAGACGCGACTGAGAGATGAGGGAGAGGCAATCGGTTTTAGGTGTTAGGTTTAAGATTTAGATCGTTTGAAATTTGCAATTTACTCCCTAAATCTCCTCCTATGTCTAATTAAGCCCATAAGTTCCATTTACTCTCTAATTGTCACTAAACTTCTCCCTCAATTTTCAATTTAACAAAACAAAAATAGCAAGTAGTATGCTTAGGCAATAAAACAATTAATCACATAAAATTTTACGTAACCAATTTATAAGTTTTCTAATTGGCACATTGATCGAGACAGCGTCCAAGTCCTTCCATTGCAAAATAATTCAAATCATAGACATTAAAAATTATCAATTTAAAATTTATAACAACATTAACATAAATATCACGTAGGATTTCAGAATTGCCCATAAAATGAAAAGCGGTCTTACAATTCCTTACCCCCTAAAAGAAATTTCGTCCTCGAAATTAAAACTTACCAAAAAGTTGTGAATACTTGGCACGCATCTCATCTTCACATTCCCAAGTAGCCTCTTCTACTGCATGATTCCTCCAAAGGACCTTAACTAACGTAATCTTCTTTCTTCTAAGTTCCTTATTTACTTTCATTAGGATTTTCACAAGCGACTCCTCATAAGTCAGATCCTCACCAAGATCTAATGACTCATAACTGAGACTATGGGAGGAATCCGAAATATACTTCCTCAACATTGATGCATGAAAAATATTGTACTCACCTGATAACGCCGGTGACAATGCAACCCGATAAGTTAGGTCACCCACCCCTCTCAAGAATTCCAAAGGGGCCGACAAAACATATGCTTAACTTTTCTTTTCTTCCCGAATCTCATAACTCATTTCATTGGAGCTACCTTCAAAAAGATCATATCGCCTGCGGCGAATTCCAAAGATTTCATTCTTTTGTCTGTATAACCCTTTTGTCTACTCTTAGCAATTTTCATCCATCGACGGATCTCTTCTATAATTTATATTGTCTGTTATACTATTTCTAGACCCAATAATTTTCTTTCTCCTAATTCATCCCAATGAACTGGCAATCTACATTTCCTATCGTATAGTACTCAATACGGATCGAAGTTTAATAGTTATTGTTGTAGGAGATCATCCACCGACATTATCCCACTTATGAATCCATTCACTAACTTTCCATTTACAGCCTTTCATAGGATCTATTCTAACGTCTAAACCTTAATATATTTATATTGATTGATCACATCCTTAAAACTAAAATCAAGAAGATTGACCAAATAAGACTTTATAATCCAGAATTAGTGAAACTTGACATCCATACCAAAATATACAGTAGAAATACTAAAACTTTGACAGAATCTTTCTGGAAAGATTCACAACAAAATCCCTTCTAAACATGCTGGCATTTCTATTAAAATCGGAGGATCAACTTAAATCTGTAACCCATACTTACATATTGAATCAAGTATTCAGCATCATACACTCATCTTAAAACTAAAGCCAATGTACTAATTTAAGAATTCATACTTTCAAAATCATCATAACAACAATACTCTAACCCAGCATTTTATAAATAAATCATTGACCTATCACCAATGAATAAGACTTTTGTGATTCATATAAGATTCCTCATCAAGTTCACTTAACCCAAAGATACAATCCCATTATAAGTAAAAGTCACACAACTGCCCTCAAATAATCATATCAATCTCTCTGAGATTTCAACATAATAACCATCATATCCTTCACACGAACCTTTTACGTCAAAATACTCACTAAGATTTTATATCAATCTCTCAAACTCAATAATTCTTGGACTCTGCCATTGTCACTCTTTCTGCACACTACTCCATAACAATAATCATTGTGAAGCCTTATTCTCATTTTTCACAAATCCTATCCACAAGGACAATTGCCTAAAATTTCATTTCTTATTTTTGAATCAAGATACCATCAATAATAATCTCCACAATTTCATGGTATGTACTATCATAAACCTTCCTCCGATCAGATGCATTACTTCTGCAATACTTGTACAAATCTAGGACCTGATAAAGTTTCTTTCATCAATATTGAAAACTTAATGTACATCAGTGAATCATTCACATTATGAGGAAATCCTGATTCATTTTCCATGACTGAGATTCATCATTCTTTGAATTTTCACTTAGAACCAAATACAACATAACTTATTCATGGATGGTCAACTTATTTCATAATTTCAATACATTATCACATTCAGTTCTCATCATCACATCATTCCTTACAATCATCTATTATACCTTTTATATACAATTGACCTTATGACAATCATTATCTCACATAATCCCAAACATTCAATCGCATGTCCCCAATTTCTCACTTTGAATAAGTGGTTACTCCTTTAAGGCATCTCACCATAAAATATTTTCAATATCTCCCATTCATGGTAACTGACTAATCCCAATAATCATATTACATGTAAATTCAACAGACGGTAAATGGTTTTCCTAACCATCACAAAGGTCTATAATGCAAGCTCTCAACATAGCCTCTAAACTCTGTATAAAGAATATTTGCTGATCACTTAAGTCATTATTCAATAACCCAAATGACATCACGTCTCTTCACTAATCTCTGTAAGCCCATGGAAAAATTCTCTCCAAATTTCAATAAATCTTTACTATTTCTTTAAAAACATACCAAACCATAATAATTTGTCATCTCTAAAACTTCTTTATCACCAAATATCACCAAAATAATTAAAACGATAGAAATTACCTGAATATTCTCTCTATGTAGTATATCCAATAACATATTATTCACAATCAACATAATATCATCAGCTTATCTTTAACATATCTTCCCGATCAAATTCCAAAATAAATCAACAATATTATCTCATATCCTCATAATTTATAATATTGTCCAATACAAGCGATCATTCCTTACTAGTGATCAATCCGTTCCCAAGAATAATTAAGATTCTTCCAAATAACGCCATAATACTTGTCTTCACCCATCTTTTCAAAATATAACTTATCATTTCCCAATGTATGGATCAAATCATCACATAACTTCATGTATACCTTGATATCCCAGAAAACCAATCCATAATTCCTCAACATAACAATTTCAAATCATAATTTCCAATATCCATATCTCACTTCCTTCAATATATTAGTTGGTTCAAAAGACTACTCATACTTATAAATATATGCCACAAATCATATTCCCAAAATTTAATCACAAGACCAAACTACATAATAAATTTCTCTCAAAATAGAGGAATAGTTCACTTACTCAAACACAATATCCATTCCTTAATTCCCAATAATTAAGAATCAAATCTTTAAATCTCAAATTTCATAATTTTTTTTTTCTCTCATAGAAATCTCAATAAAATCATATCACTCATAATCTCAACATCTCATCACAACTTCATAAAACTGATTTTGCCATGTCTAAAATCAATTATGCAAAGTCTCATAAAACCATCTTTCTTCTTCATGTATAGCTCCTGAGTACCCCATGGCAAAAAGCTAGATCGAACAAAACCTTTGTCCACGAGATTCTATAGTTGCACTTTGAGCTCTCTTAAGTTACGAAGGAGCCATCCGACATTATACCTTGGATACTAGAATTGCGCACTTAATCGATGACGAATCCAATTTCTCTTTTAGGCGGTAAATCACAAAGATTTTCTAAGAACATCCTTAGTCATTCTCGAATAACAGAAATTTGTTCGAGAGAAGTATTCACCTTAAACACTTCAATTATTGCAACCAAGTAGGCTTAATAACTCTTATTCATCAATTGACTAGCCTTCATCACTGATAATATCGAAATAGAAAGTTTCACCTTTACTTCAACAAAGTGAAAAGGGTTTCATTTGGAGGTTTAAAACGTATCCAGTGATTGAAACCTTATACCGTAATAATCATTCCATTCCTAGTATAAAATCAAGTTTGTGGGTATTCAGTGTTATGAAATCCATCATCTACTCCTTCCCATTCACCATGATTGGGACATTTCCCAACACATAACTTTAGTTCAACAATTCTTCAAATGGCGTTGAAAATATAAACTTGGTCTCCAGCTACTGAGATGGGTAAATCAATTTTCCTATAACTGTTGGACTATCAAATGAGTGGGTAGTCCCGAGATCAAATACGATCAGTGTTTAATACTAAGTTTGATGACTTCTCAACTTCCGACTTGGAAATAATATACATTCTTGCCGATGTAGTCTCCATGACTCAAGTACTATTCCCATTTTCAAATAAATTTTAAAAGTCTACAGAATCGCTTTTAAAACTCTTAGCTCTGATACCAAAAATGTAACACCCCAAGTTCAAAAGTCTAAAACCTAGGCATGTTAACTTCCATTCACATTATATGCGGAATTAAATCATTTACACATCAAAATATTCATTTATCTATTATAAAATTCTTACAAAATTTCGGCAGAGTCTCCTCTATAAATTGGACTTAACCAACCTGTAGAGGGATATCAAAACCATTTTTCAACATAAAACTCAACTCAATAAAAATCCAATACTCAACATGCAAACCCAATTCTACTTCAAACTCCCACATCACCACACTATTTCAAATTCAATCCCCAAACTCCTCAACATAACAATTTCAAATCATAATTTCCAATATCCATATCTCACTTCCTTCAATATATTAGTTGGTTCAAAAGACTACTCATACTTATAAATATATGCCACAAATCATATTCCCAACAATTAATCACATAAAATTTCACGTAACCAATTTATAATTTTTCTAATTGGCACATTGATCGAGACAGCGTCCAAGTCCTTCCACTGCAAAATAATTCAAATCATAGACATTAAAAATTATCAATTTAAAATTTATAACAACATTAACATAAATATCACGTAGGATTTCAGAATTTCCCATAAAATGAAAAGCGGTCTTACAAGAATTGTAAGACCGCTTTTCATTTTATGGGCAATTCTGAAATCCTACGTAATATTTATGTTAATGTTGTTATAAATTTTAAATTGATAATTTTTAATGTCTATGATTTGAATTATTTTGCAGTGGAAGGACTTGGACGCTGTCTCGATCAATGTGCCAATTAGAAAACTTATAAATTGGTTACGTGAAATTTTATGTGATTAATTGTTTTATTGCCTAAGCATACTACTTGCTATTTTTGTTTTGTTAAATTGAAAATTGAGGGAGAAGTTTAGTGACAATTAGAGAGTAAATGGAACTTATGGGCTTAATTAGACATAGGAGGAGATTTAGGGAGTAAATTGCAAATTTCAAAAGATCTAAATCTTAAACCTAACACCTAAAACCGATTGCCTCTCCCTCATCTCTCAGTCGCGTCTCTCCCTCATCTCACACCTCACGCTCGTCTTCTCTGTCTCTCTCTCTCGGCTCTCTCTATCTCGCCCTCTCGCCGCTCCTCTCTCGGCACGCGGTCACCACTATCACCACCACCGTACACCCCCCATCACGGTAAGACTCCCTTCCCCTTTCCCTTTCACGCCCGCACACAACCACTCACGGACGGACACACTCACAACACACACATGGAATTTTCGTATGTATACATGGAATTGTATGTATATATTGAGGTATATATGGTTTAACTGTAAGTATATATGCATTTTCTCACACTCTCATATTTTCAGATTTTGGTTTACTTGATTTCGAATTATACCGTTAATTGGGGATTTAGTAATGCTTATATATGTGTGTATTGATGTATATATGTATATATAGATGCGTATTTTCTACAGTATATTTTCAGATTCTGACTTAGTATAATTTCGAAATTTAATTGATTGATTTCAATTTTTAAATTTAGGTATTTAGTATTTATATGTATGCGTTAATGATAGGATTCGAAAATTATTAAATCGATTTGTTTAATTGATTTTCTTCTAGTTTAATGAAGGGTTAAGTTGAGAATTTTAGAATTTGGGAAAATGGTATAAACGTGAATAAATTTTTGATTTGCTTTAAAGTATATATATATATATATATATAAATTTCTGATTTTGAGATTTATGAAAATTGTAGTTTAGTTAACTGTTTGGGTGAAGTTTGGATATATGTTGGTTTTTAAGATTTGTGAAATTGTTGGGACTTTATGGGAGTGAATTTTATAACGTTAGGTTAAATTATGTAATAAATGAACATTTTAGTCGTGTAAAGGATTTAAATTCCGCGTTTAATGTGAATGGAACTTGACACGCCTAGGTTTTAGACTCTTAAACTTGGGGTGTTACACTTTTATATTCCAAAATTCTCATATTCTCATAAAATTTCATAATAGTCATGTAATTTAATATATAAATTAGATAATCATGTTTAACGCAATCGTATAAACGATTTATCAATATTTGAAAATCTTTAACATCTTCCACTCATACTCTATATACTTGACTACTAATTCGGCTGATAAGCTTTCCCAATCGATTTGTTACGGCTTGAAAATGATATAATATCTAAATCAACAACTAACCATATCAACTAGTTCAATAATTGTAAAGGCGATACTAAAGTTTAAAATTTTCATTTTTAGGAAAATTTTCTTTTGATAAAAGTTGAATTTAAACTAATAATCTAACAACCCTAAAATTGGTGAAACTTTGAAATAAATAACTTATCATTTACCTTTCAAAAATGACTAATAAAAGATTAATAATATAAACCACGTTGTCGAGGGCGCCTAATTTTCCTTTTTCTTTTCTTCCTTTCTCTTTTTTTTTCTTCTCCTAGTCACTTTCTATCTCGTTTTCTCTCTGTCCGATTTTTTGAATGTGTAAATGTATTGAAGTGATAAAGATGAGAATTTTGAAAAGTATCCACCACTTGACTTTGCAAAATTTTGTCCTTTTTTTTTTCAACAAAAGCTTGACAATTTTGACCAAGAAATAAGTGTTGATTGACCAAGGTATTACTGAAAAGGTTTGGTGATTAAGGCACGAGGAAGTTGATGCAACTATAATACAAGCCTATTATTAAAAAAATGCGAACTAGTTGCCTCATTTTATTCTTTAGTGTGGACTTGAATGATGAATGTCGTTTAAAGAATGTGTTTTGGGCTAAAAAAGGTGCAAAGTAGTATACACAGAGTTTGGGGATGTTATCATATTCGAAAATTCTTATATAACGAATAGGTATGACATATCCTTTGCTCCTTTTGTAGGAGTTAATCATCATGGACAAACAACACTGCTCAATTGTGGATTACTGTCTAATGAGGACATGGAGACTTTTGTTTCGTTAGGACGTGGTTGGAGTGTATTGAAGGAGTAGCCCCCATTGGCATCATCACCGATTAGGATAGAGCGATGTAAAATACAATTCAAATCGTGTTTCCAAAAACTAAACATAGATGGTGTTTTTGGCACACCTTCAAGAAATTTCTTGAAAAAAATTGGGTATCACACGCATAAGGGTTCTATACTTCATAATGTACATGAGATGATTTATGAATCTCAAATTGCAGACGTATTCATGCAGGGTTGAGATCAATGCTTGATGTGTTTTCTCTGTATGAACATGATTGATTTACAAGACTTTATTGAGAAAGAGCTCGTTGGATACCATGTTTCTTATGTACTAGTTTTTGCGCTGGGACGTCAACTACGCAACAGAGTGAGTATGAACGATTCGTTAACGGGTATGTCCATTCCAAAAACTCGTTAAAGCAGTTTGTTGAATGAGCAAGCGTTGAGATGTAAGGTGGAGAAGGAATTCAAACAGATTTTACGTCGTATTCTCATATGGTCCCATGTGGAATTCGGTATGGTTTGAAGAAACAATTCCAAGAAGCTTACTCAATTTTGAAATTCAAAGAGTTCAAAGAAGAACTAATGGGAAAGTGTATTGCGGTGTTATATCCACCGAAGATGTCTATCATGAAATAAGATATGTTTTTCGAGAGGACATCATATTAAATGAATTTTTGAAGAGAAAAGAGTTTACAATTACGTATGATAGTTAGAAATGTCACATTTCTAGTAACTACCATTTGTTTGAATTTAGAGGGATAATTTGCATATATTCCTTTTTGGTATTGATCTAATGGTGTGAAATTACTTTCAAAGAGTTATGTACTTAGGAGATGGAGAAGATGTGTGGTCATAGCATACAGGTGGGTGAAAGATCAATTATAATGGATTTAAGTTTCTGTATTAATTAGGTATCTTCAAAATTAACTAAATGGAAGACCCAATCCTAACGATTGAAAAAGAGAGTCCTTCCATCATTCAACCGACGGAAGAACCTGACTTTCAAGTGTTGAATCGATCCGTTTGCTTACTCACAACAACTAATGGTTATTTTAATAAATAATTATGGTGTTGTATTAATAACCTCCATATGAAACTTGTTTATACATTTTTTCAAATTATTTTTTAACCACACATATTTTTTTCAAACCACTTTTAAATTATATATTCGAAAAAATAACATTCTTCGTTTATAAGCCAAAAACTTTTAGAAAATAGAGGCTAAGTTCTGCGTTCATATAATTTGGTGTATCTTATGAATCATTTCTTTCACATGGTTCTTCAATACATCTGTGTGGTGGAGCTTATGGAGGCAATTGACTATACCTTATGGGACGAATCTACCACTTATGCCAATCTATGCATCCCAGCATCCTGCAGATGAAGGATAGGGTTAAGTACACAATTACACACATTTATGTTTCAAATTTTTGTAATCAGGTGATTTGTAACTAATTACCCAAGTATCAAAATAATTATCAAAATCAGGTATTTTTTTAATTAGACTCATGTTTTGTAATTAATTACAATTGTAACTTATGATTAGTAAAATATTAGTATAATTCGTAATTTGTGGCCAACGCCACAATCGCCTTCGTCGGATCACCGTCGAAAATAAAATTGTAACTTTATTTTAATTTGTAATTAGTTACAACTTTATTTCAATTTTGTAATTAATTATAATTGTAACTTATGATTAGTAAAATATTAGTGTAATTCGTAATTTGTAACCGGACAATGCCACAATCACCGTCGTCGGACCACCCTCGAAAATAAAATTATAACTTTATATCAATTTCTAATTAATTACAATTACAATTTTATTTTAATTATTAATTAGTTACAATTGTAATTTTCACTACCATCACCGATCACCACCTAAAACCATCACCACCAACCACAGCCAATAACTACCTAACACCATAACCACCAACCAGTCCCCCATCACTATGAGAATGTGGCAACCTTAACTTGGTTCAATATTTTCACAACCCAGAGAAACAATTTCTGTAAACACACCAATTAATCCAACTCACCAATTTCACAACCCAGTAACTTCCATAAATCACAATTGTTGGAGAGAAAATTTGAGTTAGAGCCTGAGCCTGAAACTGAGGATTTTGAATCCAAATTAGATGACTCTCTGTCGGGAAAGAAGTGGAAAAGGATAAAGGCGAGTTCTAGGTGCTGTTGATTCTCTGTTAAGAATCCCTTCCTTGCCGTTAAGTCGTCATCGTTGACTTTGAATAGTTGTCTCGCGTTTGAACAGGTCACAATTGAAGGCTTGGGATTTTTGACAAAATTGAGGCCTTCCCTTCGATGTTGACGTTGTAGATGAAATCATTGTTCGAGTCAGTTACGTAAGCGTTGTTGGAGAAGTCAATTGCGACATAGTTTGTAACGATGGTTGAGGGAAGGGGGTAGGAGGTAGGGGAGTGAGGAAGAGTTGGTGATAGGTGGAGACGTGATAGGAGGCGAGGGCGTTGAAAGCAGTGGTTGTGGGAGTGGATGACGGCGAGGATGCGGTGATGGTGACGATCCAAAGTGAGATCGAGGAAGAAGGAATTGGGCGGGACTGGTGATGATGATTCAGAAGAAGAAAATAGAAGGGGGAGGATATCTGATTTTTAAGGATAGTTTATAGATACATGATTTTAAAAATTTTAAATCTAAATTGTAAGATTTTGTGTAATTTTCCCTGAAGGATATGTATGCTTAGGGCTGGGCCCATAAACAGGGAACCCGCCGACCCGACCAAACCCAACCCAACTCCAATTGGGTCGGGTTGGGTCGGTTTCAGCTTAATTATGGGTTGGGTCGGGTCATATCTAATTTACATATCGGTATCTTCCAACCCGTAGCCAAAAGGTAAAATCCTAGCCTCTCTCTCTCTCTCTCTCGATCTCGATCTCTCGACTTCTAATCGCTTCGTGCATTTGGTCTCCTTCTTCCATTCTACTGCATTTGGTCTTCTTCTCCCAATCTACCACATATTTTCGGTTCTAAAGGTTGATTGAGGAGTTCTTGTGATTTTTTAATAGAATCCTTTGCCTTGCGAAAATTTCACTGTAAGCACACGAGTCTGTGCCCTCAAAGTCATTAAGAGATGATGTCTTGCTGGAAAAATTGGAACCCCTCATATAAGTCGGAAACAGTTTTGGAAAAAGAGTGGCAGTAGGAACACCAAACCGTATAGGCATTCCAAGATTTGAACATGAAAGCTTGAAGGCAATGGCTTATTTCTCGATGTGTAGGCTGAGCAAGAATTCTTTCTCTTGTTTGTCTTTGTTCTGCAAAACATTTGTCAGATCTGGATGGGACTCGAGAACAACACACATTTGCACCATGCCAACATTGCTACATTTGCCACAAGAAGCATAAATGTCTACTGGAGGTTATACTCAATAGGGGAATCAAAATCTCTTGTATGAAATTCAAATTGCAGGTTTGAAAAAGGGAGAAAAAACTCGAATTGTATGATTGGAAAAGGAAGAAAAGTGACGCGACCCGGACCAAACTGACCCGCTTCGGGTCGGTTCGGTTTTCAGAGCAGTTAAAACCGGTTTGTTTTGGGTCGGGTCGATTTTGGGCCAAAACCGATCCGACCCGATCCGTTGCCCAGCCCCTATGCTTATCACATGCAGTGATGGCAATGTAGCGGATCGGATCGGATCGGATCAAACAGTAAAAAATCTTGGATCGTGTTGGGTTCGGATCGAAACAAACATTAAGAAATTTTCGTTATATATTTTCGTTAACGACAAATAAATCAATACATAATTCATAAAATAACTAATATTATATCTAATTTATACAACAAAATATTACATATATAGAGAATTAATGATTTTGTATCAAATTCAATAAAAGATTATATATTTTATATTTAATAATTAATATTTTTTACATATTTTTTTAATTTTTAAAAAAATTCGGATCGCGGATCAGGTCAGATCGGACACCTCTGATCCAAATCCGATCCATTAATCCACGGATCGAAATTTTTTCGAATTAGATAAGGTCAGATCGACGGATTAACGGATCGGATCGAATTTTTTTGCCATCTCTAAATTCACATGTAATGGAATTCAACAATGGAACTTGAAATACATTTCATAATGCATGAAGAGTTTACCGTCATGCTCATTTAACTTAAGATTTATTCTGAATCTTCAATGTTGTTGCTTGTGTGAAGTGAGTTCCATGTTGTGGCTATTCATCGAAAAGTTTAGAAGTGTGTTGCATCAACAGGAAAAATTTGTTCTAGGATCCAAGAATAATTTTGCTAAAGGTAAAAATTGTTGTTTTATTAATCATTATTATACCATTGGAACACATCTAGTACCATAGATGCTCTATATGGTATCTTATCAATGGGACACAAAATGTATTTCTTCAATTTTGGCCCGTGTGGACTATAGACGTTAAGATAGTTAATCAGTTATAATTCACATAAACCATCTATAATGATGACGAACTCTATATAAGTGTGATAACTGGATTGTGAATTGTCATCTTGGAACAACCGGTGGAAATACTAGAAGCCCGATCTGTCTCGGCTCATCTTAGACAAGCCATGAGCTCGGCTCGGACGAGCCGAGCAGTGAGCTCAAAGGGTCAAGTCGGCTCGACTCAGCCCATTGCCAACACTATCCATTGTACTGGATACAAGGGGCATTTTGGTTATTTCGTTTTGCCCTAATGCAAGTTGCAACTACAAATCCCTCGACTACATCTGCGTTAGGAACCACCGAAAAGCTAAAGGCAGCCTTAGCATGGAAATGGACATGCATATAAATTAACAAGGTAATGGCTGGAGTTGAGCATTCAATTCAATGAATTTTGCGGACAATGGAGAAATCAAATGACTGGAGTACCCGTTAATGAATGTTCTACAGTGCTTTGTCGATAATTCGGTATTTGTTTAATGAATCAACGAATTATTGGATCTAAAAATTCAAGTATTCATAGAATCAATAAATATATGACTCGATCTATGGTGGCATCAAATACCTTCCTCAATTTATCTCTAACCCCAATTAATTTTGCAATTTCAATTCTAGTCTTATCCTCACTCTTTTTCCGGTATTTAATTTTATAAATTTTTGGGAATTAAAGAGACATGCAAAGCAAGAATTTTAAATGTTGATGTTATAATATTATTTCGGATAAGAAATAAATATAACTGTTTATCTAATCTTGCAGAACTTTGTTTTGACACATTAATCATATACTAGTATTTTCTTTTGTACAATAAATGTTTTAGATCTCAATCAACATCAAATGTCAATTATTTGAAGACTTATACGCTCCTCTTATTTGTAGAGAAGCAAAAAGATATATATATATATATATATATATATATATATATATATATATATATATATATATATATATATAATACAAATACAAATTTCTTGCAAAATATTGGCCTATCATTTCAAAAACTAATATAATAATCGGACAGAAATCGCCACAAGATGAAAAAAAATGCTAAATAATTGAAGATTAAGAATAAGGATGCCACGAAAAAAGTCGAACAATAAACAAAAATGGAAATGTAATTAAAATGTGGTACAACAAGTGTTTGAATATTATTGTCCTTTTTAAGATAAGAACTAGTGTATCTGTATTTGTCATAATCCTCAACGATAATATCTCAATTTGTTTTATTATATTGGTCAACTTTTGAGGAACTACCTTGCTACATAAACAAAGTCTTTTAAAAAGAACTTGACAAAAATCCTTACAACTATGTTTGAAGTTTTTTTTATTACAATTCTTCCAGGGTACACACAATTTTATACATTTGACAAGACCCTATTAATTCATACATCATACCAACTTTTAAATCAATGTTCACAAACTTGTCAACTCGTTTTTTTATCGTCCTCTACGTACAAAGTAGTATTTTTGTTTTTATTAGCAACTGAAATAGGGAAACATCACCCTATGAAAATGAAAATATATAAAATATATTGTTAATGACCTTCAAATTATTTGGAAAGATCCTGTGGTACAAGATTTGATGTGATCCAGACCACGAATACAAGTTCGCACAAAGATCCGTTGATGATCAAAGGAGGACCGATGACTCGATTGCAAACAAAGAGGGCCAATGAAGCAATGAATAAGCTAGTACAAGAAACAATGGTCAAAACAATGTTCGTGTCGTCAAAAGAAGCAAGTTCCATGTTGGGACCGAGCCAAAACGACGAGTGGATCAACCTCATTCAAGCCGTCGAAGAAAATTGCGAAATCTCAAATTTATGACCGTAACATACACTACTCACGGCCGTAACAAGTCTACTGCAAAAGAACTGAAAATTGTGAATAATTGGATTTACGGCCGTAAACCACATTGTCACGGCCGTAACGCAGTCTCTGTTAAAATTATGATTTTAGGAAATATGACTTACGGCCGTAAAAATATGTCTCACGGTTGTAAATGTTAAACAGAAACCAAATTACGGCCGTAAAGGAAGGATTCACGGCCGTAAATAGCTATACGCGTTATTTTAGGATTTTAATTATTTTCCTTATTTTTAGGTATTTCTTTCCTAATATAATTAAAACTCTTTAGTCAGGTTTTGACCCTATTTATAGGGATGTAATTTTCATTATTCATACACACAACTTTGATATTATAATTGAGAGGCTATTTTGCTTTCACAATCTTATTCTTCTTTGAATTAAATCCGAACTTGCGAGTTATTCTTGTTTGTTCAGATCTCGGTGAGAATTATTATTGCTTGTGATTAAGAGGTCAATATATCCCAGTGATTGTATTGGTTGCTTGGTTCAATTAATTTTAATTGAATCCATAAATCGTAGTTTTTTGACGTTCTTGGGTTGATTTCAATATTTTGTGGGTTGCGTAGCTACAATTGCTACGTGATTTGCATCATTTGGTATCAGAGCTTAGGCTCCAAAAATCAAGGTTATATCTTTATTTTGTTTTCTTGAGTCTTCTTTAATCTTGTTCTTCGTGTTCTTCCAGTTCTTGAGTCTTTAATCCAAAAAGTGTCACAAAAAAATTCAAAGTCGTTATTTTCTTCGTTTTTTATCCAAATTAAATTTCGTTTGTTTCGTTATTCTCGTAGTTGAATTTTCGGAAAAAAAAAAAAAAAAAAAAAATTCAACTGCAAAAGAAAAAGTTGATATTTGATTTCAAGAATTACTTTCTTGAGACAATCTTATTTCCCAAAAAAGTATCTAGTCCTATATAGAGTCAAATTCCATTCTCTAAAGGTCTTCTTCGAGTTTTCCCATAAGTTCATAAATTTTCACTCATACTCGATTTGAATCATACGGGCTTAGACTTGTTTGAGTTCGGGTTCGTTCTTTGAAGCAATTGTGGTGAAAGCTATTGAGTGGAAAAGGCAGAGAGGTGAGATCAATAGAGGGTAAAAGCCAAAAAATTGAGTGAAACACGAGCGAAATACACGTGAGGTATATATTACTTAGTTTTAGGATGTCGGAAAATTCTATTACAGCAAAGAACGGCGATCAAGTCAACATGGTGGAAGAATTGGCACAACGCTTTGAGAAAATGCTTGGGGCTATGTCAATCAGGATTGAAAGGTTAGAGCGGCCTAGGGAAGCGCCCAATGTGCGGAGACAAGTGGGGCGTGGTCATAGGATAGAGACAGAGGAAGAAGATGAATTTGATGGGTATGATGATGGGGCACTTATGGATAGAGATGTTAGGCATGAACGACGAGGTAGAGAGGATGTTGGGGATCGAAAGGATCGTGGCATGAGTAATATCAAAACAACTATTCCTTCCTTTAAGGGTCGGAGTGATCCGGAACAATATCTAGAGTGGGAGAAAATGATTGAGTTGATATTCGATTGCTACAGCTATACGGAGGAGAAAAAGGTCAAGGTTGCAGTTCTTGAATTCACTGATTATGCACTTACTTGGTGGGATCAGTTAGCAATTTCTAGGAGGCGAAATCGTGAGAGACCTATTAGTACATGGGGAGAATTAAAGGCAGTCATGAGGAAGCGATTTATCCCTAGTCACTACCATAGGGAACTTCATCAAAAACTACAAAGTCTTTACCAAGGTTCTAAGAGTATTGAGGATTATCATAAAGAGATGTAGATATTAATGCTTAGAGCCAATGTGGAGGAGGATGAGGAGGCCACTATGGCTCGTTTCTTAAATGGGATGAATCGAGATATAGCAAATGTGGTCGAATTGCAACACTATGTGGAGTTAGAAGATATGCTACATATGGCCATGAAAGTGGAGAAACAATTGAAGAGAAAAGGGACACGTAAGTATCAGTCGGGTTCTAATCCGTCTTGGAAGCCGAAGTGGGAAAATAAAGGCGATGGGGCTGTTTCTAAAGGGAAGTTTGAGGCACCAAAAGGAAAGTTTGAGGTACCCAAGGGAAAGGAGGAGTCCATTAAAAAATTTCCACCCAAAGGGGAGTCTCAACCATCTAGGAATAGAGATATCAAATGCTTCAAATGCTTGGGAAGAGGACATGTGGCTTCTCAATGCCCTAATAGGCGTGTTATTACCTTGCGAGCAGAGGGGGCTTGGGAAAGTGGCAGCGATGAGGAAGACTACAGTGACATGCTAGCTTTGGAGGAAGCTAGTGATAATGAGGGATTGTTATCTGGGGAGCATGGGACTTTATTAGTAGCAAGGCGAGCCCTTAGTGCTAAAATCAGCGTGGATGACATGGAGCAATAGAGGGAAAACATATTTCATACATGGTGTCGCATCCAAGACAAGGTATGTAGTATGATTATTGATGGTGGTAGTTGTACAAATGTTGCTAGCACCACACTTGTTGAAAAATTAGGGTTACCATTGTTAAAGCATCCATCACCTTATAGACTTCAGTGGTTAAATGATAGTGGTGAAATTAAAGTGAATAGGAGGGTGTTAGTAAATTTTTCGATTGGTAGCTATATGGATGAGGTGATGTGTGATGTGGTTCCTATGCAAGCCGGACACATTTTGTTGGGTAGGCCTTGGCAATATGATAGGAAGGTGACACATGACGGGTATAAAAATAGATATAGTTTTACCAAGGATGGGAGAAAAATTACACTTACACAGTTGACACCATCGCAAGTTTATGCAGATCAAGTTAAATTGAAAAATGATGAAGAACAAAAGGTGAGGAAACTTGAAAAAAATAGAGTTGAGGCCACGACCTCAGAAAAAGGAGAGGAAAAGAGGGTTGGAGCCACGACTCTAGAAAAAGGAGAGGAGAGAGAAAAAAAGAGTGTTGGGGTACATACCTCAGAAAAAGGAGAGGGAGCGAAGAGTGCCAGAAAAGAAAAACCAAGAGTGAGTTTCTATGCCAAAAGTGGTGACATCAAGAAGGCTTTCTTGAAAAATCGACCAATGGTCCTTTTATTGTACAAGGAGTCATTCATTGCCTTTGATGAAACTAACAAATCCCTCCCTAGTTTGGCTATTTCTCTCTTGCAGGAATTTGACGATGTATTTCCGGAGGATATAACTAGTGGGTTGCCACCCATTCGAGGTATTGAGCATCAGATTGATTTTGTACCTAGAGCAGTCATTTCAAACCGTCCAGCTTATAGGAGTAATCCCGAGGAGACGAAGGAGCTTCAAAAGCAAGTGGAGGAGTTGATGAGCAAGGGGTACATAAGGGAGAGCATGAGTCCATGTGTCGTACCTGTGTTACTTGTACCAAAGAAGGATGGGACTTGGAGAATGTGTGTTGATTGTAGAACCATCAACAACATAACGGTAAAGTATCGTCATCCTATTCTTAGGTTAGATGATATGTTGGATGAATTGCATGGTTCTAGTATATTTACTAAATATGGCTTGTATAAATGGTTAGTTATGCCGTTTGGACTTACTAATGCACCTATTACGTTTATGCGTTTAATGAATCATGTTTTACGTGCATTTATAGGTAAATTCGTTGTAGTTTACTTCGATGATATCTTGATATATAGTAAAACTTTGAATGAGCATGTGGAGCATGTTAGGTGTGTGCTTGTAGTTTTGAGGCAAGAACAACTTTTTGCTAATTTTAAAAAGTGTAATTTTTGCATGGAAAAAGTTGTGTTTCTTGGTTATGTGGTTAGTACTAAAAGGATAGAAGTAGATGAAGAGAAAGTCAAAGCTATTAAAGAATGGCCAACACCTAAAAGCATAATTGAGGTTAGAAGTTTTCATGGCTTGGCTAGTTTTTATAGGCGCTTTGTTAAGGATTTTAGCACGATTGCTGCACCACTCACAGAAATTGTCAAAAAAAGTGTAGGGTTTAAATGGGGTGTAGAACATGAGCATGCATTTGAGACTATCAAAAATATGTTATGTAAAGCACCGGTTTTATCACTTCCTAACTTTGACAAGGCTTTTGAGATTGAATGCGATGCCTCAGGGCTAGGCATTTGAGCTGTTTTAATGCAGGATCGAAGGCCAGTAGCCTGTTTTAGTGAAAAGCTAAAAGGGACTGCACTTAATTATCCCACATATGACAAGGAGTTATACTCACTTGTGCGCTCTTTGGAGACATGGCGACATTACTTGTGGCCATAGGAGTTCGTGATACACACCGATCATGAATCCTTGAAGCATTTGAGGGGTCAAGCTAAGCTGAGTAAGAGACATGCAAGGTGGGTAGAGTTCATCGAATCATTTCCCTATGTCATCAGGTACAAACAAGGTAAGGAAAATGTGGTGGCAGATGCATTGTCTCGAAGGTATGTTCTTTTAAATTCTTTGAATGCTAAATTGCTTGGATTTGAATATATTAAGGACATGTATGTTAATGATCTGGACTTCTCTAATATTTATGATTCATGTGGTAAAGGGGCTGTGGATAGGTTTTTTAAACATGATGATTATTTATTTCGAGAGAATAAATTGTGTGTCCCTAGGTATTCAATGAGAGAGTTACTTGTGAAAGAGGCCCATAGTGGAGGTTTAATGGGTCATTTTGGGGTTAAAAAGACCATTGAAATCCTAAGTGAACATTTCTATTGGCCTAAAATGAAGATTGATGTGGTTCGGGTTTGTAGTAGATGCATTACTTGCAAGAAGGCAAAATCTAGGATTAAACCCCATGGATTATATATGCCTTTACCCGTCCCTAGTGAACCTTGGGTCGATATCTCTATGGATTTTGTTTTGGAATTACCTAAGACTAAGAAGGGAAGAGATTCTATTTTTGTGGTAGTAGATCGCTTTAGTAAAATGGTACATTTCATACCATGCCATAAAACTGATGATGCTACCAACGTAGCTGATATTTTCTTTAGGGAAGTCGTGCGCTTACATGGGGTTCCCAAGAGTATAGTCTCGGATAGGGATGTTAAATTCCTTAGTCATTTTTGGAGAGTCTTGTGGAACAAACTAGGAACAAAACTACTTTTTTCTACAACTTGTCACCCACAGACCAATGGACAGACCGAGGTAGTAAATAGGACAATGATTCAATTATTGCGCACCATAATCAATAAAAATCTGAAAAATTGGGAAGAGTATTTACCATTTATTGAATTTGCATATAATAGGGTTATACATTCTACTACTTCTTGTTCACCATTTGAAATTGTTTACGGTTTTAATCCGCTAACACCATTGGATTTAATTCCTTTACCTGTGAATGAACGTAGTAGTTTGGATGGAAAGAAAAAGGCTGAGATGGTTAAATCACTCCACGACAAGGTGAGGTTGACGATTGAAAAGAAAAATGAACATTATGCTTTGCAGGCTAACAAAGGAAGAAAGGGCGTCATATTTGAACCCGGTGATTGGGTTTGGGTACACTTGAGGAAGGAGCGGTTTCCAGAACAACGCAGATCAAAATTACAACCGCGAGGGGATGGTCCATTCCAAGTGATTGAAAGGATCAACAACAATGCCTATAAACTCGATCTTCCTGATGAGTATAATGTTTCGGCTTCATTTAATGTTTCTGATCTATCTCCGTTTGATGCAGGTACAGATTCGAGGTTGAATCCTTTCGAAGAGGGAGGGGATGATGTGATACAGACCACGAATACAAGCCCGCACAAAGATCCGTTGATGATCAAAGGAGGACCGATGACTCGATTGCAAACAAAGAGGGCCAATGAAGCAATGAACAAGCTAGTACAAGAAACAAATGGCCAAAAAAATGTTCGTGTCGTCAAAAGAAGCAAGTTCCGTGTTGGGACCGAGCCAAAACGACGAGTGGATCAACCTCATTCAAGCCGTCGAAGAAAATTGTGAAATCTCAAATTTACGGCCGTATCAAGTCTACTGCAAAAGAACTGAAAATTGTGAAGAATTGGATTTACGGCCGTAAACCACATTGTCACGGACGTAACGCAGTCTCTGTTAAAATTATGATTTTTAGGAAATATGACTTACAGCCGTAAAAATATGTCTCACGACCGTAAATGTTAAACAGAAACCAAGTTACGGCCGTAAAGGAAGGATTCACGGCCATAAATAGCTATACGCGTTATTTTAGGATTTTAATTATTTTCCTTATTTTTAGGTATTTCTTTCCTACTATAATTAAAACTCTTTAGTAGGTTTTGACCCTATTTATAAAGATGTAATTTTCATTATTCATACACACAACTTTGATATTATAATTGAGAGGCTATTTTACTTTCACAATCTTATTCTTCATTGAATAAAATCCGAACTTGCGAGTTATTCTTGTTTGTTCAAATCTCGGTGAGAATTATTATTGCTTGTGATCAAGAGGTCAATATATCCCAGTGATTGTATTGGTTACTTGGTTCAATTAATTTTAATTGGATCCATAAATCGTGGTTTCTTGGCGTTCTTGGGTCGATTTCAATATTTTGTGGGTTGCGTAGCTACAATTGCTACGTGGTTTGCATCAAGATTTGCCATCAGAGGATCTTTGGCCCAATAAATATAGTGCGAGTTTCTTACTGCCTCAAGGTTTCACATTAGGCGGGTTGTCAAACGATGTCCTGTTTGAGCATTAGGTACGCCCGATGATGTCTGTTTGCATTCATTTTTATTTTTATTTTTAAATGAGAGTTTTGAATAGTAATTTTTGAAAGAACTATGGGAAAACTAGACGACACTCGATGGTTTCTTGGGGGTGTTATGTGATTATTTTTTTAACTGGCCGAAGCTAGGTTGAGTTTGACGTAGACGGGTCATTCTACATGATTTCCCTTTTTCTTTTTTCTTTTTTTAATTATTTACGAGAGAACCTAAAGTCACTACCTACTAGATGTGCACAGAGTAAACCGTCGAGATGACGCAATAGCCTGCAAATCACGCCAACCAGGTAAATCGCACTAGTCAAGCTCGGTGCGACAAGCTCGACCAAGAAATTGTTAGTGGGAGAATCGAACACATGCCAAAGACCTCCGCACTCACCTACTCCACTATCTCGGCTACCCCATGAGCGTACGTTATTGCCTTCTTAGCTCCACGTGAGTTGATGTTACAAAAAACAAAAAAAAAAAAAAAAGTCAGCAATCATTTAGCAATTATTAAATTTTATTGAATTCATTTCCAAGCTGTTCAAAATGTTCAACTGAAAACCGTAACATCCACCAATTTGCCAGTCAACTCATTTAATGCCTACAAGTTGAGGTTTTACTGTTGCCTTGAATATGTTCTCACACAGCTTAAATATGGAAGCATCAGCATAAGGAAGATATAGAAAATTGTCAATCCCCCAAGAAAAATTGTGAGCATGGTAATTATTCAGAGAACTTATCAGTTTCCTCCAGCAATTTTGTTAGTCCACTTTCTAATGGCCTGCTTGGCTATGGAAACAACCAATATTACCACGGATCGGTCTTCTCTTCTCACCTTCAAAGCCCACATGAAGTTAGAGCCTTCACACATTTTATCAGATAATTGGTCGGTTTCTACTTCTGTTTGTGTATGGATTGGTGTTACATGTGATATTCTCAACCAAAGAGTGACTGCTATGGATATTTCTAGCATGAATCTTACTGGAAACATACCTTCAGAATTGGGAAATCTGTTGTTTCTTGATTCTCTCAACTTGAGCAGGAACTATTTTACGGGGAATCTGCCTCGAGAATTGGTTCAACTTCAACGACTAAGAACAGTTGATTTCAGGTTCAATAGTTTGAGTGGACAAATTCCATCTTGGTTTGGTTTCTTGCCTAAATTACAAGTTTTGTACCTTAGAAATAATAGTTTTACTGGCTTCGTCCCACCTTCTTTCTCTAATATATCCACTCTCCAGGATTTGGATCTTTCTTTCAATCCTCTGAAAGGGAAAATCCCAGAAGAGATTGGAAATCTTCATAACTTGAAAACACTAAAACTGCAATATAACAGGCTCACAGGTGTGATGCCTCCGGCGATTTTCAACATATCGACACTGGAAATTCTTGCCTTAACAGGCAACATCTTATCTGGTAATCTTCCTGTTGATATTTGTCATGCAGTTCCAAGAATCAAAGGGCTTTATCTATCTTCAAATGAGTTTGAGGGCGAAATTCCTTCCCGTCTATCAGAATGTTCACAACTTCAGCTTCTTGATTTATCATACAACAAATTCAGGGGATCCATACCAGGAGAGATTAGTAACATAAAGACACTTGAGATTCTTCGTCTTGGAGCAAACTATTTGACAGGTACTATATATTAATCTTACCGCGAATACGGAATAACCGAGGTGGGATAGTTATGCTGAACCACCTGATCTTAAAGCTTAAACTATTGAATAATTGTCACATTTCTTTACTCAGATTTAGTCTTCAACACATCTTTTAACGTGCATGCTGCATTTATTTTATTCATCAAAGGCCGGAATTGTTATAAACAAGTGGCTGGAAGAACTTTCTTTTTGACTCCAGTAGTAGCTTTGTTTCTGTGTTGCTTCCAGGGGTGTTTATCTATCTAAATTTCGATTTTTTGTCATTTGACAGGTGCAATCCCGCGAGAACTGGGTAACCTTCAGAACGTGGCGAAGTTAGCTATTGGAGGAAATTTTCTTACAGGTTCTATACCAGCCAGTATCTTTAACATTTCTTCACTGAAATATCTTGATATTTCAAGCTGTAACCTGTCTGGTACTCTCCCAACAAATATGTGCCCTGATGGAAGCCAACTTGAAGTAGTTTATTTGCATCTTAATCAATTATATGGCCAACTCCCAACAAGAATCCATCAATGCTCACAACTTCAAATCTTAGCATTAACCAACAACTCTTTTAGTGGGCCAATTCCAAGAGAGATTGGGAATTTAACTTTGCTTACTGCACTATACATTTCTACAAACAAATTAACAGGTTTGCCTTCCAGAAACGCGTATGATTAAGAATTTGGTATCCCAATAATTTCTCAGTCTAAAAATCGGTATGATCTTAATGTAGGTGTAATCCCACCAGAAATTGGAAATCTCTATAATTTGGAGCTTCTCGATTTGGGTGATAATTTCTTAAGTGGTTCCATGTCAACAGGATTCTTCAATCTCTCAGAACTAATTTTAGTTAGACTTTCAGATAATCAGCTGTCAGGCAACCTTCCAGTCAATTTTGGTTATGGACTACCAAATCTTGAAGAACTCTACATGACTGAAAATAGTTTCAGTGGAAGAATACCTGATTCCATCTCAAACTCTTCTAAACTCAGTATAATAAACTTTTCATTCAACAATTTTACTGGAAAAATATCCAACTCTTTTGGTGAGTTGAGATTCCTCGAAATTCTGTACTTGAATGGAAATAATTTGACTAGTGAATCTCCAGAATTGAGCTTCATCTCTTCATTGACAAACTGTAGATTTTTAAGAACTTTGAGTGTTAATGGAAATCCTTTGAGTGGAATTCTTCCAGCTTCTGTTGGGAATCTGTCAACTTCTCTTCGATATCTCTATGCTGGTAATTGTGATCTGCGCGGTACCATTCCATACGAAATTGGAAACTTGAGCAGTTTAATAAATTTAAGCCTACTTCAGAATCACTTGATGGGATTGATACCATCAACCGTGCGAAATATGAGAAGTCTTCAAGCATTAGTTCTTTTCGGCAATAAGTTAACCGGATTTATTCCGATGTCCATTTGTGAGTTGGAGAATCTGTATGGATTATTGCTGCAGCAGAATCAAATGTCTGGTGCAATTCCAGGCTGTATAGGGAACCTTACTACTCTATATTATCTTTATTTAGATTCCAACAGATTCATCTCTGGCATACCTGGGAATCTGTGGCAGCTAAAAAATCTTCTAGAACTAAATCTTTCTTCGAATTTCTTGAGTGGCATTATCTCACCTGAAATTGGAAATCTGAAAGCTGCAAACCTGATTGATCTTTCACTGAATCAGTTCTCGGGTATTATCCCAAGCACGGTTGAAGGATTACAGAAGTTGGTTAATCTTTCTTTGGCAAATAACAAATTGCAAGGATCAATTCCAGACTCTGTTGGTAAGATGCTGAACCTGGAGAATCTTGATCTATCCCACAACAATCTCTCTGGTATGATACCCAAGTCCTTGGAAGCACTTCGATATCTTAAGCATTTTAATGTTTCTTTCAATCGTTTGAGTGGTGAAATTCCTCCCGGTGGTCCTTTCAAAAACTTCATGAATGAATCGTTCATTTTGAACGAAGGATTATGTGGCGATCCAAGATACAATGTCCTACCATGTCGAGCAATTGCTAATAACCGATCATCAAAGAGAAAAACTATACTTTTTATTATGTTAGGGACATTAGCATTGATACTTTTTCTAGCCTTGTCATATGCTTTTGTCAGATATAGAAGGAAAGATAATGTCCAAACTGAAACAGACCTTTTGTCCTCCACAGTACCATTAAGAGTTTCATATTATGAAATTTTCAAAGCAACTGATGGTTATAGTGAGAGTAATTTTCTTGGTACTGGAAGCTTTGGATCTGTCTATAAAGGAACTCTTCAAATGGGAAAACATGTGGCTGTGAAGGTGTTCGATTTGCAACTACAAAATGCATTCAAGAGTTTTGATGTAGAATGTGAAGTATTCCGCAATCTTCGCCATCGAAATCTATGTAAAGTCATAAGCTCTTGCTCCAATCTAGACTTCAAGGCCTTGATATTGGACTACATGTCAAATGGAAGCCTTGAGAAGTGGTTATACTCACATAACTACTACTTGGATATGAAGCAGAGAATCAGCATTATGATAGACGTAGCAGCCGCAATGGAGTATCTACACCATGACTACTCAACACCTATAATACACTGTGATTTGAAGCCAAGTAATGTACTTTTGGATGACGATATGGTTGCCCACTTGAGTGATTTTGGAATCGCCAAGTTATTGGGTCAAGGAGAATGCATTGCACACACCATTACCCTATCGACTTTGGGTTATATTGCACCAGGTAATTTTCATTTCTCTCTTTTCTCCCAATTTTCTCTAAGGTTCTTAGTCTAATTGATTGACATATGCATTTATACATCTCTCTCCGCCAATGTTTTTGAGCCTTTGACTTATTTTCTTGTGAAGAAAATTCGATCAAATTCAAAATTTTGATGTAGAATATGGATCGAGAGGAGTAGTGTCAACAAATTCAGATGTGTACAGCTATGGGATCATGTTGATGGAAGTTTTTACGAGAATGAAGCCAAGTGATGAAACATTTTCGGGGGACTTGAGCCTGAGAAGCTGGGTAAATGGTAATGTGCCAAATGCAGTTTTTCAAATAATAGATTCAAACTTACTAAGTTCAAATGAAGAACATTTCCATGAAAAGTTGAATTGTTTATGTTCCATTATGGAATTGGCTTTACATTGCTCACTGGACAGTTCCAAGGACAGGATCAACATGAAGAATGTCGTTGTAACATTGAAGAAGATCCAAACTCAGCTTCTTGCATATCGTGCATAGACCTTGTGTTAGAGATAGATTTTGGCGTTGTAGTTGATGTATAGAATAGGTTTTTTCTATCTTGGTTTGTAAGGAATAGGAAAATTAAACCTATGTTGTGTATAAATATTCAACTAACATTTCGCTTGGTCCCAACTTTTTTTTTAAGTTTTTGAGAAATTTTGAATTTTTGGGAGAATGTATAGATGAAAAGTAATTAAAAAATGTAAAAATTGGTAAATCCCATAGAAATATGTATTTGGAAATTAATTTGAAGGAAAATTTGAAAAAAAAAAAAAAAAATCGGGATCAGACTGGCCCTAAGATGTAAGATTTGTTTGTTTAAACAACTTACTAAAACTATATAGCATCAATTGTTAGTTTACAGAATAATAAGTTTATTGCATAAAAATAACACAAGAAAATGTTGACTTAGTGCGACAATTGCTAATATATCTACGGACCACTCCCAACTTTTGAACAATTATTAAGTGTGCGTTTGATTTTGTTTAAAAAAAGTTTTTGTGGTTTTGAATAGTGATTTTTAGGAAATTGTGCGGTTAAATTTTTTTTTTTTGAATTTTTGTGTAATATTATATTATTAATAAATGAATGATTGAAACGAAGAAAAAAAATCATGATTTTTTTTAAATGAAAATCAGACAGGTGCTTAATAAGTTGAATAGATTAAGGAAACCAAATCCACTCTCTATCTAATTTAAAACCAAAATCAGAGAAAATTCCGAACTTTACTAAAACATCAAAGACAAACCCCACGTCTAGAAATTATACAACTCATTTTCATTTTGAGTTTTGAGTATTACATTACAACCCTGACCACTTTTTATGTATATATCATCTAAAATGATGTTGACGTACCCTTGACCACTATTTAAGTTATTTATCATCTAAAATGATGTTGATGTACCCGTATATCATCATGCATGGCTTCATTCTGATTTACCCATTTGCATCATAGTCAACCTTTTGGCTCGAAGGGCTTAATCCAGTGTAGAAACGACTTGCATGACTTTCTTTATTCCATGGTTTGGACTTGTTGGGAAATTAACGTGCATAAAATATTCTAGTAATATACTTTCTACGTGCATAAAATTGAACAAAGTTTTTACTTATCGAAATCGAATACATGAAGTAGAAATCGAAAATGCATGAATATAAATTCAATCGAAAAAAGAGTTTGACTTTTTGTTTTTAAGAAGATAATGCCCTGAATGGATGCTAACGATTTTTCGACATTTGTCTCCCAAAATACAACGATCACATCTCACAATAGGAATACTGCACTCCAAATTACGTAGATCAAAATAAGTGCAGAATTTATTTAATGAATATACACCAATGAGATATGCAATGATGAATTGATGGATGAATGAAATGAAATGGATTAAAATTCAAACATATTGGGTCTATATATAGTTGTTGAAAAATTATGTCTCAAAAGACATAACCTTTAGAAGAGACATTTCTATTGAATTTTGTTTCTATAAGAGACATATTGTTTGGAAAATATTAATTCAAAAGGTTGTGTCCTTCTATCTAAATTGATACGTATCTTCGTCCAAATAAAATCTAGAATATTCCATAACATTCTAAGAGATGAGAGCTTAAATTCACCAACTAACGATTTCACTTAAGTATCACATAAAATTGGTCAAAATCAATTTTCTATAAAAAAAATTCCAGCAATCCCTACATGAATGAAAATTAATGCAAAATGACTATGCAGACACTAAAGATGTTTCAAACGAAAAGTTATTGCATCTGGATATGTTCCTTATGGGTTTGAACCTTCTGTAGTGGAATACTATCATATTTACTTGACTATTAAGTAAACATGATGTCTTGAACCGTCAGCCATTAGGGTAAATCATAACAACAATACCCACACAATAACCTTCATAACATTTTTGAGTTCTCATTGTTATGTTCATTTTGGTTTTGAACAGTTCTTGGATTTCATTAGTGCTTTAGAGAATTCAAGCCTTAAAATATTCTCATAGAAGTGACCTCACTTCTCACTGACCTTCCATACTCCACTTGGTTCATCCAAGCCATAGGAATCATTAAAAAATTAACTTAACCCGTAACATTCTGAAGATAGCACTCTCTCTTAGAATGTGCAGGAGTTAACTTCCAAGTTCTCATTGAATCTTCGTAACTTAGCCTCCATTTGTTAACCAAAATAAATTGGTTTATAAATCAGTTTATAAACTACACAATTTTTTAAACTACTTTTTAACCACACACATTTTTCTCTACAATTTTCAATCACTTCATAAATAAATCAGATTATTAATCAAACAGTGTTACCAAACAAAGGCTTAATTGTCCCGTTGAATCAAGATCTTGAGATTTCAAGTAAACAAGTTGGGTTGCAATTGCAAAAATCTTTAAGTAGTAGGCTTTAAACACATTCCCCTCGATATGTAGTATACTTGATCTCTTGGTAAACATTTTCTTAATAGATCCATGATTTACATCATTTGAGATTTGTTATATACGATATTATGTCTACGACGTATATGTCAAGACTTGATAGTATACAAACTCTATATCTTATTAAATATAGCTAACTTTCACTAATTCATTTAATAGATACACACAGTCCACAAATAAGGAATACTCTCATAAATATATGAAGTCAAGTGCTTCTATCTACCTTTATTTAAACTATGTCCACAATTTATTTAGAGGATTTCTAACAAAGCCTTACATTGTTGGCTGAACTGCAATAATTTTACTAGTGAATTGTGAATCACTGGTAATAGATATCTAACTTTTATCATTATACCATTACCTACCACAATGTAGTTCAGCTTATGAATATTAATCAAATATTACAATACTATTATTGCATATACAATACAAATAAAATAACTGATCTTGTCCAAATTTTAACCACTTTTGGTTTAGGTTGTTTCACCTTTGTGAATCATTCACATACTTCTAAAATTCAGTATAAGGGCTTTCTACCTTCCATATTCATGGAACATTTTCTATAACTTATAAGGTATAAATAATTTAACTTGCCCACAATTCCTCAATTAAAAATGCATATGCAAATATTAACATTGTCCACAATCATTGAATAAGGCTCGAACTTAGAGTTTAACTCTTTTTAAGCTTAATTGTATCATTTATGATGTCTATATTACAGATAGAACAATATCCCTGCACTTTCATTTTTGTATCACTTTTGAAAGAAATGACACCTCCACATTTCTACGATAGATATGAAATCATCAATTCTTTCATCAACTCAAGAAATGATTTTTCGATTCCCATTATTCCGAAAAAATCTGCACAAGCGATATATCATTATTCTATCATTATATTTCTATCCCCGCATTTATGGGATATAGAGAACTTATATAAGTCATTATTTATTAATGTAATTCTCGTCCATTCTTAGAAGAGTAATGACATTACCATCTTTGAGCAATTTATACACCTCAAAAGTCTTGAAACCTTGGAGTCATCTACCACCCATGGTCTTCATCATGCGGTTATTCTTTGAAACATCTCTAAATTTGTCATCTCCTGTATTGACAAACTTTCAACAAGGAAGAAGATCCCAATTTTTTTATTATATTTCGAAGCTACCCAATGAATTGGGTTTTCGATTTTTTTTTTTTTTTTTTTTCACATGTAGTATATGCCCGCATACAACCTGTGTCATTTCTTATAGGCGCTATAAATGTGTCTTAAAGAAGTCTTGTCATGGGATGAAGAATATGCGCTACCACACTTTTTAATTGCTACTGATATGGAACATGCTCTATGAACCATGTTTTAGGAGATTATTTCTTCAATTGATGTTTTTATAAGTTTTTATTGTCGTCTATTGATGGCAAACTTACTTGCTTCGTCAGTCCTACTCATCAAAACAAATAGAAACTATAATAATTTTTGCAGCCAATAGGGAATAAGATGTTAAGATGACAGGAACACCCTCTATATATCAACATTTGTTAGAAGTATTATTAAGCATGCGAGAAATATATAAATAAAAAAATAAGAGAAGAAAATGTCAAATCAAATATATGATTAACGAATTTGTAGAAATGGTAGATTGAGGCTAGAATTTGACTCAATTTCCTTAAGACAATTTTGGTCTGCTACGGTGCTTACAGTCGATGCTAAACGCCTCCCAAGATACAACAATCCTTCACTTGCGGTATGGAAGCACTCCTAACAGCAAGAACGACGAACTAGAAAAGTCTCGTACTCCCTCGACTATGAATGCAGAAATAATTTATTGCAGAATGCAAGAAATAATGCAAAATGATTTCCAAAAGTTGCAGGTCAAGAGTTGCAATTGGTTGAAAGTTTGTTTCTGAATAGACACAACTATTGGTTTGTGTCAGTTTTAGTCTGAATAGTTTCAAACATGTTTGAAAAGACACTTTTTCAATTTAAATTGAAACACCTTTTCAATTTATTAATTTGAAATTCGGAAATAAATAAAATAAATAAATTTTTTTAATTTATTTTGTCCAAAAAGAATGTAGGAACCAAATACGACCCAGGACCCGACCGTGCCGAGCAGGACGGACAGCGGCGCGCGTGAGCTTTAGACTAGTCTAGACATTGTCTAAGACTTCCCCCTTCTAAAGACTATTAGTACCCCTTGCGGCCCAAACTCATATCCAAACTTGAGGTATATAAATTGTAACGACTCGGGTCCCACTTAACGAGCTGTCCCGGCCGTTAGATGACGGCGTACTATGCTCAATGTACCAATACGAGTCTTTTCAGCATGCTTTGTCCCCACTCGCACGCTCCCTGAGAAAACTTCCCAAGAGGTCACCTATCCCAGAATTTCTCCAAGCCAAGCACGCTTAACTATGGAGTTTCTAACGATGGACTTCCCAAAAAGAAGGTGCACCTTGTTGGTATGAGTAATACCTATCATTTCTTTTAAGCTTTCTTAGTCGAGGTATTACAATCAACCCCTGTTAGACTCGCGACGTACTCGTCGCGCTTCACCCATCTGAGGATTTGTTTTCAGGCGTTGGAATTCTAGAGGTGGCTCCCGCCCTATGGCGTAACACTTAGTTCCCGATTTCCGGCAGGTGGCCGTCTCTGAGACCACGCTGTAACGCCCCGAATTCCGTGAAACCCGAAACGCCACTTCATCGTCTCAAATTAACTTTGAAAATAATGATTTAGCGGAAAATAGAACAACAATTGAAATTTCATTTCACATAATTTTATAAAGTTTGACCTAAAAGGTCAACAATTCGAATATTGAAATAATTTGAAAATAAACTTGGAACAAACATGAAATAAATAAGTTTCAACTTCAAATAAAACATTTCTAAAATCTCAACAATGGCCACCATCGTACGCTTCGCGTCCAACTCCGTCATCTGCAAAATTTGTTTTGAAAAACGTGAGTATTTCAAAGAAATACTAAGTAGACTCGCGCATAATAATCATTTAACATTATAAATCGAAACACATAATCATGATATTCAAGTCTCAGGTGTCTAACGATCACCAGTATTCTCATGAACAAGTAAATAACATACAAGTTCAAGTCTCATACATTTAAGCAAGTAAATTCTTGTAACATAGTCTCATGCTCAAACAGCAAGTAATTCTCATGAACACAATCATACATGCTAAACTTATAATACAAATAATTATTGATGCGCACTTTTGAAAAATGTAAATTTGTAAATAAGAGTCTACCTTAATTCCTCGAGTATTGAGCAAACGGGAAAATACTTCTAATTCTCTCGCGCCTCGTCTAGCCCTAAAACAAATAACTTCTATTAGAAACTTGAAATTAAAGTTTTGTAGATAAAAGTAAATTCGAGGGTTGAATTGAAAGAATTTAAAAGTGTAAAGCTCGGACTAAAATGGTAAAGTGTAAAGATTTGGGACTTTGTGCAATTAATTGAAATTAGGGATGGAATTGACCAACCCAAAAAGTTTCTGGCCAAATTAGATTTCAGCAGAAACTTTGAGTAGAAATAGACTCAGTTGAAAACTTGGGACTAAAGATAAATATTTTAAAACTAAAGGACTGAAATGACTTTATTTAAAAATAGGGGCTGAAATAAGATAATTTAAAATAAGGGATGAACTTTAAAACAAAATAGGGGCCGGTTTTTGGTGGGAGTCAGCATCGCGGACTAGAATCGAAGCAGAACAGGAAACTCTAACTTGGGATGAATTTAAAGCCGAAATCAAAGACAAATTCTTCCCACAAGCCCTTCGAGACCATAAGGAGACGGAGTTTCTGCATTTGACTCAGGGAGAGATGGACATAACAGGTTACGAGAGAAAGTTCAAGGAACTATCACGATATGCTCCACATCTGGTGGAGACTGAGGCTAAAAAGGCTCGTCGATTTGAGAGAGGCTTACGCTCGGAGATCAGACAAATTTTTAGTTCGCACGAGTTGCCTACCTATCGAGAGGTTGTAAGGAAAGCTCAAGTTGTGGCTTATGCCAGTGTGAAGTATGGAGGACATAGTTTCGAGAACGAGCATAGTAAAAGAAAATGGCAGAACCACAACCGAGATCGGAACGTGAACGAGAGCAACGCTCCTAACATGAAACCCAACAATAAGCCTAATGGAGGACAGATATCAACCTTTACCCCCTTATGCCCTAAATGTCAGAAGCCCCATCACGGGGAGTGTCTATGGGGTAAGGGCGTCTGCTACAAATGCGGGAAGTCGGGTCACATGGCAAAGGATTGTCGCTCCGGGTCAGCTGGGAACAACGTGCAGACAGGAAAGGCCAGGGTATTCTCTATGACCTATAACGAAGCCAATCGAGATTCTGATGCGAGCCCAGGTATACTATCAGCATCCATATATTTTCTTAAAAACTTTGATGAAGCATATTATCTGAAGCATGCCTAGCTAGTTCCCAACTAGTAACATTTTGAGATTTGTATGCCATACGGAGGAACGATTGATACCAATCTAATAGCTAGAAAAATATTGATAGATTTCGGTGGTATAGTCTTGGGAGTAGACTTACATGTAAGTGAGATGATTGATTATGATGCTAAGAAAAGTACATGTCCTTAGGAATCAAAAGGTTCCTTTAGTCAAAGTCCAATGAGATAGATATTATAAAGCTGAGGTCATTTGAGAAAAAAAAAATGAAGAATATATTCTTACCTAATACACAGGCCTCCCAGAATAAAAGAGTTAAATTTCGAGGACAAAACAAATTTAATAGCGCTCTCGTCTAGTCATATTAGTTATTTTAAGATTTTCAAAATCTTTAAGTCCAAATTTTGATTTTCAAAATTCTCCCAGTTCATCATTTTTTTTAAAGTCCAACGGAGTAGACATGGTAGTGATTAAGCTACCGAGAAAAGAAAGAATAAATTTTGGTTTAGTGCCCTAAAATATATTTAGATCAAGAAAGTTTAAAATTTCGAGAACGAAATTATTTTAAGGTGGTAGGGTTGTAGCGACTGAGAATTTTCCATGACTTATTTAAATAAACATATTTTTTTGTGTCGCTACGATTTTGTCCATTTATTTCTAAAACGTGATCATCTAAACCAGTGAAGTGAAATTAAATTTATTTTAAATTTTATCATATTCCAATTTTCAAATTATATTAAATGATGTCCCAAGTCCATTATTATTTTCCCGATTTTCAAATATTAGATTCAAATTATTTAAGTCCAAAATGTTTTAAATCCGAACTCCTAAAATTAGTATTATTCTTTTTCATTTCAGATCAAAACCAATCACAATTATCTTGGCTCAATCTTGAAAACCAATTCGCTAGCAATTTCCCATTTCCCTCAATCTCTTCCCTTGATCCAGCCAATTTATGTTCCGTTATTAACCCCAATTTCCCCAAACTCCTCTGATTCAGCCATCATCTTCTTGCATCCCCAAATTCTCTCCTTCAACACCCTCAATCAGCCCAAATCCCTTCAATCCTCCCTCACCCAATCATCAACCATCATGCATTTACCAAAATTGAAGCACAACCTACATGTTAATAATTCCCCATTCACCTGCATCATTCACAACACCCATAGACCTCCAGCAAGGTATTACCTCCCCTCTTTAACACTACTTCACGGCAGCCATGCCTTGGCCATTTTTTTTTGTTCCAACTGCAATACATCACAAACTTCAATGGCTCAATCACGCACATGCTACATTCCAACCAAAAAAACCAATCTTTGCACCTCAAACCCATAACGCTGATGCATCACCACTCAGCCTCCCCTCACTGCCACGACCAATCCACCACCAACACCACCAGAAACTGCCATAGCCGTTCCTTTCGAACACCACCACTGCAAGCATCATCACTGCCATTACCAAAGCCAACTGCAAATCGCAACTCCAATCCACTACATCCACCGCCAACCACTGCAGCCATCACCTGCAACTCCCAACCACTATCGACTGCCCTCTTCATCCCTACTCCAGAATCGACACCCAAGTCAAAATCCAAAACCAAGAATAAACCCTCCAAATACCTTACCTTCAACCGCTGCCTCGTATGGACCGGAGTATCGCCGGAGAGTATCACCCCTAGCTCGAAATTGAGCCTCGGTTCCAGCCCCAAATCGCCCAAAAACCATCCATTTTCCTCACACTCGCACCACACCCATGGCCGCCATGCTCCGGCTGCGCCAACGCCGGCACCGTCATCGGCGATTGACCTTGGAAGAGGGGCTCACCCCCTCCCCCACCGTGCTCTAGTCTCTCTCTCTCTATCGTGATAGATAGAGAGAGGAAAGATATATATATATATATATATATAATTTGATTTTTGTTTAATTAGCCTCTTAGGCCCTCGAGTTTTAAAAAGCGTTGATGTTAGCCCTTGTTTGTTTTAAGGTTCATCCCTTGTTTTAAATTATCTTATTTCAGCCCCTATTTTTAAATTAAGGCATTTCAGTCCTTTAGTTTTAAAATATTTATCTTTAGTCCCAAGTTTTCAACTGAGTCTATTTCTACTCAAAGTTTCTGCTGAAATCTAATTTGTCCAGAAACTTTTTGGGTTGGTCAATTCCGTCCCTAATTTCAATTAATTGCACAAAGTCCCAAATCTTTACACTTTACCATTTTAGTCCGAGCTTTACACTTTTAAATTCTTTCAATTCAACCCTCGAATTTACTTTTATCTACAAAACTTTAATTTCAAGTTTCTAATAGAAGTTATTTATTTTAGGGTTAGACGAGGCTCGAGAGAATTAGAAGTATTTTCCCGTTTGCTCAATACTCGAGGAATTAAGGTAGACTCTTATTTACAAATTTACATTTTTCAAAAGTGCACATCAATAATTATTTGGATTATAAGTTTAGCATGTATGATTGTGTTCATGAGAATTACTTGCTTTCTGATCATGAGACTATGTTACGAGAATTTACTTGCTTAAATGTATGAGACTTGAACTTGTATGTTATTTACTTGTTCATGAGAATACTGGTGATCGTTAGACACTTGAGACTTGAATATCACGATTATGTGTTTCGATTTATAATGTTAAATGATTATTATGCGCGAGTCTACTGAGTATTTCTTTGAAATACTCACATTTTCCAAAACAAATTTTGCAGACGACGGAGTTGGCGGCGAGGCGTACGATGGTGGCCATTATTGAGATTTTAGAAATTTTTTATTTGAAGTTGAAACTTATTTATTTCATGTTTGTTCCAAGTTTATTTTCAAATTATTTCAATATTCGAAATGTTGACCTTTTGGGTCAAACTTTATAAAATTATGTGAAATGAAATTTCAATTGTTGTTTTATTTTTCGCTAAATCATTATTTTCAAAGTTAATTTGAGACGATAAAGTGGTCTCAGAGACGGCCGTCAGCCGGAAATCGGGAACTAAGTGCTACGCCATAGGGCGGAAGCCACCTCTAGAATCCCAACGCCTAGCAACAGATCTTCAGATGGGTGAAGCGCGACGAGGACGTCGCGAGTCTAACAGGGGTTGATTGTAATACCCCGACTAAGAAAGTTTAAAAGAAATGATAGGTACTACTCATACCAATAAGGTGTACCTTCTTTTTGGAAAGTCCATCATTAGAAACTCCACAGTTAAGCGTGCTTGGCTTGGAGAAATTCTGGGATGGGTGACCTCATGGGAAGTTTTCTCGGGGAGCGTGCGAGTGAGGACAAAGCATGCCGAAAAGACTCGTGTTGGTGGCAGGATTCTAAGAATCATTGTACTAAACCCCTAGGTACATGGTTCGAATCCTGCGGAAGGTAAAAATCCACTTTTGGAGAAGGCCCTAGCGAGGGAGCCAGGGAGAGTGGAAAGACCATTAGTACGACACGGAGAAGGCCCCAGCGAGGGAGCCGGGTCGTTACATAAATTGGTTCAAAATTCTTTCAACTTCCTATATGGGATTAAGTTCCCACATTTGCTTTCAAATTTCAATATTTCTACTTTCAAGTTGTCAACTTCTAGCATTAATTTCTCATTCATTCAGAAATGATTTTGTGAAATTAAATACATCACGAATATCTACTCGCGAATTAGAATGTGTTTGACAATTGACCCGTACAAAACGGATACCAAGTCCTACCCGAATTAGTTCGACCCATTTCACACCCATTTCCAACAACATTTGTGGTGGAATCACGAATTGTATCACTAATGTCCTTTCTTTTCTCCCTAAAGCAGGGTCATGAGAAGCAGGGCCATGACCAGTTCCATAAAAAATGATAGATATAAAATGAAAAGAAATACTTCAACTGTTATAAATTATAAATATTATTACAATATATGTGAATGACTATTTTGACCCCTATAAAATTCTATAAATAAAGGCTTGTTTTGTAAAATTATATACAGAATTGAATGAGAATAAATTCTCATTTCTATTCTCCTCATCTCGATTCTTTATAGTCTTAATAATTTCATAAAATGTCTGGACGAATTTAGCTAAATTGAGTTAGAAAATTAACTTCCAAAACCTATAGATCTAAAAAAGTTAATTTCAGATTTGTAGAAAGAGTTGAGAAATTGTACAACTCATTCTCAGTTTCATTTTTCTTTCTACTTCTATCTCACTGTAGAATAGGTTCTAATAATGAAGGAATAATGCCATAGGGGTTTGGGTTATGTTTCTTTATCGCCTTTTCTCGAACTGGGCTCTCTTGTTTGCCTAGAAATTTGTGTCAAAACCTTGTTCACAAGATTTTTTCTTCTTCACAAAGTGCATTGTGAGTTTTCCCTTTTTGGAAATTTTTAATCTAGCCATATTCTTTCCAAATTTGGAAAGTTATAAATTTATGGAATTTTCAGCAAAATAATTCTAATACGGCCATATACTAATTCTTTCCCATTTTTGAAAGTTTTGATTCCTTTCTGGAATTTCAATAAAACAATTCTGATCAAACTGAGGCATCAACCAGTTGACACATGCAAGCTCTATAACCTACATAGTTTCGACTACATGTATGATTTTAAATATTTTTGTTCTTATTATACCTTCATAGTAGGACGGCTTTTCATCCATATAAGAATGGTTTTAAATATATTCATCTTTAAATTATTATGACACCTACAAAGTTTCAACTATATGTATGGTTAATTTTAAATAAATTTTTTTATTATGTTGGCACCTGCATAGTCGATCTTTCGGCTATATGTATGGTTAATTTTTAAATTATGTTGAAACCTGCATAGTTGATCTTTTGGTTATATGTATAGTTAATTTTAAATTATGTTGAAATCTATATTTTTGAAACATATTGTTCACAACACTCCAAAAAATGTTGGATGTTGACATTTCATCACATGGTGCCAAAGGTTATCATTACTCAAAGTTGTTGTATATAAATATTTTATCAAATGGTACGAGAAGCTACCGTTACAAAAAGTTGTTAGATTTTTATAAAATTATTTTAGCAAAAGGTATCAGAATTTACCATTATCTGTATGGAAAAGACGTATGAAAATTATGATTTGTGATAAGATAATATCACATGATAGCACGAATAAGGTTACTATGAAAATAATCTTATCAAATCAATATTATGAAATAAAAATTATATGAGTGAAAAAAACTAATTTGATAAATATCTGGAAAAATTCTCACAGAAGCACTTATGTACTCTAGAAGTACAAATATACTCCAGAAGAAGTACAATTCAGTATTTAACATACTAGAAGGATAGTGACGGATCCAGTAGGGAACTCTAGCTAGAACGTTGACCGTTGACTCTGTCGCCGTTGACTGTTGACCGACGAACGTCAAAGATCGCAGTAATGAGATTGTGAATAATATTTAATGAATAAATATTTAAAAATGAATAAATATGCATAAAAATAAAATAAAAAGTTGTAATGAAATATATGACACAAGTTCATTCATATTGAATTCAGTGCGAAATCTCTTCGTCTTATCAAAGTCTACTAACTCATATAGTCTACTAGAAGCAGTTGCAGGACTACTAGAACTAGAACCACTAGGTTGAGATTTTCATTTAGGTTGGAAAAAACGTTCCACAATCTGTAAATCAATTATCTCAAATCATATATTCACCAAATCTTAATTCAAAACCTATAGATCAATAATCACATTTATGACATATTTTCATCAAATCTCAATTCAAAAATCACAACCTATAAATCAATAATCACAATTAACAAATCAAATCATATTTTCATCCCAATAATCACAATTCACAAATCACAAATCTAACCACACTGCAAAAACTTAAATGTAACATTTATGCATAATTCCCAAATCAATTATAAAGAATCAAGGTTTATCCGCATTACCTGATAATTGAAATGAGAAATTACAAATGGAACAAAATTGGAGAATGACAATGGGCAATGGACAACCGAGTAATCTAAGAAAAAAATTGAGAAATCAAACATCAATATTACTGATTAAAATGTTTAAAACTTAGACATTCACATCACATTACAAAATCTGAAAATTACAAAACTGAAATATATATATATATATATATATATAACAACAACAGAGTTGCATAATTGTATTACCGTCTGAACAAACCAACAGGCACTGGAGTGGAGACTGTGGAGCAGTGACGACGACGTGCATTGGTGCACGTGGAGTGACCGACGACGATGGCAACGCTGCTGCTAGCTTGGAGGCTAGAGCGACGATCGTGGAAGGGTTGAGAGTCAGAATCGGGAACGGATTTAGGGATTTGGCTTGGGTTAAACTCTTGCAAATTGAACCAATTTCACGTCAAAGAAGGATTATATCTGGATTGGTCTCTTCTAGGCTTGGGCTTGGACAATTATTTGGGCCAAAAAAAAAAAATGGGATCTCCTTGCGTAGTGCCACACAGCCTACGCCAGTGGCGGTCCATAGGCGGCCAGGTAGCTAGGCCGCGCTACCTCACCTAATGATGGATCCGCCACTATAGAAGGATATTATTATTATTATTGCACTTGTACAAGTACAAAAGAGTCATACTAAAATATGTCAAGAAAAAGGGTAGATGCAAAACACAAGAAAACAAAAGGGAAATATTTATAAAATCCTCAAAATTAGAGATGTGTCTCCCTAGTAGAATACTCCGTACACTACCACACCTAATTCATTTTGAGGTTCACAAAGTTAGTTTACATTAACCGGACTATATTTTCGCTTGATTCACCTTCCTTGCAACCAATCTATCTTAACTCCCACTAGATCTTGTATTAAAATATATGATTGTAACTTATCCAACAGCTCCCCGATAGTAGAAGCAGAAATAAGGATCCTCCTAGAAAATGGAGAGATGAGTCCCTATTTCACGACATAATCAAGAAATTTTAGTAAATAATCGAAGAAATTGTTAATATTTAAAGCCCAGTAGGCTTGGTATGGAGATCCAGTTTTTCCCAAGAGGTAATATTAAAGATTTATTCTAAAATACTAAAATCTCTAGGGAGGGCTATGAAGGCATCTGAACCATACATCATGTAAGTCATGCGTTTATGGATAGATAATGTCTGTACTTCATACCCTCGTATTTCACCCAAGATATCTGCCAAAGGAATATGTATGATGCATATTACTTTCACTCGCTCTGTTTGTACAGATTGTGAAACGCAACCCATCAATCCACACTACTTCCTCCATACACAAGAGTGATTCCTTTCTCTCCAAACCTCTTTCCTAGAAGCATTGCCACATCTAGATACCCAAAATCTTTTCCTACTTTCTAATTCACAAAATACACATGTAATTTTGATATGTCGAAGTTTTAATCCTTCCATCTTTTTATTTTCTCTAAAATATATAAAGAAGGAACACTTAGGGGAAAATAATGTTTTTTGGAATGCATAAGTTTGTGATAATGGATAGGTTTTTAAAATAAATAATTTAAACTATTTCACTGTCCATTATTTGAAAAAGTGGCAATTTACTTTTAAACGACATTACTTTTAGTTATCTTACTCTGACATTATTTCAGTGCTCCATAATTGACACACCTTTCGAAGGTCTTTCAATCACAGTCATTTAATGCTCAAGAAAAGAAACATAAAATTATTTGTCAAAATATATATGTATGTGAGTATATATACTGATTTACTTTGTATTAATGTTGAAAAGCCAAAACATTCATGTTTGTGACTGGCAAACAAGATCTTTTGATATTATATTCTTGAGACTATAACGATTTTTCTCAGCCGACCCTTAATGAAATCTATTTTATCATTTCGATTTTTGGATGTATATCCTACTAATTTAAAATGGGTGTCACATGTCCTCGAGCAAGTTTGTAGCAACTTTTTAATCTTATTGCTCTTTGCTTCATTGCAAAGTTCTCTTGCTAAAACCAGGCATGTGTCCAGATAGTGAATCTGGTAATTCATCAGCTAATCAAACATTTGCTTCGATCAACCAACGAATATCTTTCGGGATGCCGTGATCCATTAATGGTCTCAATCTTTCAAACTAAACTCGATAAATCTTTTTCAAAACATTTACAAGAAGGTTATAATAGTATTTACGAATATTTGATAATATAACATCCATTATCGATAAATTTGATTTTCTTCTCATGCGATCTATTTAAAATGCATTATCTAACGCATAAAGAGTGGTGGCTCCGCGTGACATTTATTCCACCAAGAATAAGGGAAAAAAATACGGTAGCTATATTGTCACAACAAAACTTATTCTCTACACCTCATTTTTAAATATAATCTTTATTTACAAAATAGATATAACTAAATTTAAATAAATAACCTTTAATTTACTCTATCTCTTTTTTATATACACCACACTTCTTCTCTACTCCATATGTTCATCTTACTTTTTCCGTTGAATAGTTATCCCTTGTACATCGGTTACGCAATCAAGGATGATTTAAATGACTACATTGATAGGAGCGGGCGTGGCTCGAAGTCTTATACTTCGGATATGTTGAGGAAGCCAATGGTCTCACCACCAATGGATGGAGGTGATGCGAAGGGGAATTTCGATAATGAAATTGATAAGAAAATTGGAGATGGTGACACGTGGGTGGATTAGGAAGACCAGATTTTGGAGAACACTATGCCACCCATTGGCTTTGTGAGGATGATTCTTCATTTTGGAGATAATGAAAGTTTTCCCTTGATTATCTCTCTCTGTGTGTGTGTGACAAGTTTTTTCCCTTGCTTATCAGTATGTGTGTGACTTTTCTTCCTTTTCAAATCAATGAAAAACAAGATAATTAAATGAATCCCACGGGAATGATGAGTCGATTGAGGGCATATTGGAGACTGGTGATTTTAAATTAGAGGTAAAAGACAATGAGAATGATAAGTTAATTGATGTCGAAAGAAAATATGGGACGATTGAAGTGGGTAAACTCAATGGGGGTCCCCCTGAGATTGAGACAACAAGACTTAAATTTGAATTCAGAGAATAATGGCTGTGAGGGGAAGATGGAAGGGGATGACTTCGAAAGTGGTGGTGATGGTTGTGGTTGTGCTTGTGGTTGTGGTTGTGGGGAGAGAGAGGGAGATGATAGTAATAATGGGGGTGAGTGGTGTACTTTGTTTTGTTTTTGTTTTCTATTTGATTTGATTTAATTTAATAAGGGGTATGTTTGTATATTGATTGTGGTGTATTTATAAAAATTATATTTTTTTTGTTGTGTATTTAAAATGTGGTGGTAATATATTTACCCAATAAAATATTGAAAAGATGGGGACAAGAATTATCTTCGTGAGATATTGCCTCCAAGTCTTTTTTCAATACAGTAAAATAAATCAAAATATGCTGATTTGTACTATACAGACATACATAAAAGTGAAATAAAATACCGTATTGAACCAGAAGTTCTATAATGACCAGTTGGATCATCCTGATTCAATAATAAGATTTATTTAGAATGTAAAATGACATTCATTGAAGAACCAGAAGATTTTTCAAGTTAACAAATTCTTAATGCCACTTGTTCTTAAAAGCAAATTGATTATCTAACTAGCTACATATGAAAATGAATTCATAATTATTTGCTTATGAAAATATCATGATTATTTGCTTATGAAAATGAATTCGTGATTATTTGTTCAAATTATGGTATTAGGAGCAAAATGATAAAATTCTAGAAAGAACATATCCCAAAATCATTAATCATTTTACGAATTGGTTGGTATGATAGAAAATTATATTGCTAATGATTTAACTAATTAAAAGCCTCCATTTATTTTCTATGAGAACAATTTGAGTAAATATGTTGTTTCACATCCAGCAATACCCTATATACAAACAGGTCAATGTGATGAACTAGCGAGTAGCTTACATAAGATCAATAAAAATTGAGAAGTACGATATATATACCCCATTGAAATGCACTAAGCTATATGATTGGGATTAAATCCCTAATTATGAATGACGTATATTGTGAACTTTTTAGTCAATTAATATGATACAAGATCTATCAGCATTTGGGGGAGATTAAACAATTTATGTCACGCCTGAACCATGATCAGTCTAAAGTGTATTAGCAATCGATTCCAAAAATAGATATTTCTTAAATTATTGTGATGATCCTTTTGAGGCTAAATACTCATGTTGAGTAGAAAGGGGCATAATTAAATACATATAAAGAGATTCAGGTACAAAGTGATAGAAAATATAAAGAAATCTCTACAAGTTATGTCTTTATTGAAATGAAATGGAATCGAGAAATAAGTCGACAACATGTATTACACAACTCTTTTTTGAAAATGAGGTTGAGAAAACCCATAATATTTTGGTCAAAGATAAAAATCCTATTGTAGGGATAATTATTATTATTATAGGGCTTGAAGTCCAAACACTAAAAGGTGTAAATCCAATATTTATTTGTGTAAATGAAAAATATTAGATAGTTGTAAAAAAAAAATGACTTGTTGCACACAAAATTTTTCAAAGAATTGGCATGACATGTGATGGATGAAACAATAATCCAAATCATTAGCTTGAGCTCTTTTATATACCATGAGTGATATCAAAATGTTAGATTCTCATTTCGGTACTTTGGGAGTATTCTTTGATGTACCAGTTGATCGCGGTACGTGATAAGCGTATTTTATACACTTATTTCAATCCTAAAAGTAGGATTTTATCTGTTTATTCAAGAATATTTGCTATTTATTTCGTTGTTATTCGTTTATATTTCAGGATTAACCCATAATCGAGAAGACATTGGAATTGAAACCAAAATCAAGCAATTGGGGTGATAAAAGTGTCAAAGTGTGAAAATCAAGAGTTGATGAAGTTAATCAAAGGCCAAATGGCAAATTTGGAAGAAATTAGAATGTCGGGGGCTAAATTGCAACAATCGAAAGTTGAGGAACTTGTTCTGCAATAAAACTATAGGGACCAACTTATACGACGCTGAAAGATGAAAATTACCTGAAGAGTTTACAATGAGCGATCGCATTAGATTAAACCATGCGATCGCATGACCTATATTTAAAACGGCAGAATGTTTTCTTCATAACCATGGTATTCTGCTGGGCCGACTAGTTGGACTTTTTCACAATTTTCAGCATTCTTTCTCCTCAAGTAACCTAATTTTCTAGAAAATTTATAAATACAAGACTGGGGCACAAAATTAGGGGTTCCAAACTTGCCAAAGGTGATCCTGAATGGCTGTCGAATTCTTAAGGAACCAATTAGCGTAAGATTGAAAATTCTTCTACAACATGGTGAAAAAGATAATAAACTCCAATTACTATTGTTTTGATTTATCTTTTATTATGTTTCAAGGCTAGATTTGTAATGTTAGAATTGTGATGAAATTTTGAATTCTTGACTCCATGTTTTAATCTATTATTTATTTTATACAATTCATGGTTTTGATGCAATTGATTCGTGCTTTGATTATCATATAATTTTCCGGTCAATTATTATGTAATTGATGTTATGATTTCTTAAGTTCGAAAGATTCTGATAGGGGATAGAAATATACCCCTATACTTTGTGTTTTCTGTTATAGTATTCACAAATATTTTAATACTTTCTTACACATTCGCATTCAACATAGAAATATAGTTGGGTCGTGCGTAGGAATAAATGTTAATACTTGTCCGAAAGGGAGTTTTAACTACATTTGGAATATGGAAACTCAAAACTCTTGAATTTTATTTAAATAATTTGGTTAAAATATCGATGATCGAGTCAAAATGGATTCATGATTCTAACGTACTTGTTTTCATAAATTTTAAAATCAAATCCTGTCATTTTTAGTTTAATCTTTATTTTCATTTTCAAAAACAAAATTTTCAACTCAATTAAATCTCTTGTTCCGGTTAAGGTCCGTAGACTAAAATACAATTTACAACAATTCATGTGGGTACGATACTTGGACCCACGTCTACTTTATTACTTCATACAATTGCGGTTTAGCGAATTGTACGTTGAGATTTTAAGGGAAATGATTATAGATTATATGTCGAAATTGATATCTATTTCAATGATTGATTATAATCCTTCTAATTAGAAATTGTAGCCTATGCAAGAAACATAAATGTATAATCACTATAAAATTGAATGTAATTCTAATGTATAAAATACAATCACATGAAGAATAGTAAAAATGACCCGTTTAATATGTTGTAATAAGTTGAAATTAGTCACTAGAAGTGAATAATGAATGATTGTTTACCATGCGTAATTCATATGTTGACCAGAAGTGAATAATGTTTGATTGTTATTCATGTTTAATTGTTCACCAGAAGTGAATAATGTTTAACTAATCACCATATGTAAATCATGTTTAAGTATTCACCGAAGTGAATAATGTTTATTTGTTCACCAGTAGTGAGTCATAAATGATATGTTTGATTATAGAATTCAAGATTGCATCAATATACTTATGATGTTCCCATGAGAGGAAAGAATATGCACTGCACTCTTTCTTCATTAGGTAAGGTTTTGTATCACAGGATTTTCCTAGCAAAGTTTTTAATGAGGCAGTAGTTGTGGCATATTTATGAGAATAATTTGTTTTTTCCCCTTTCGCTATGGTTCTTTTCCACAGGATTTTCCTAACAAGGTTTAGAGACATTATCACAGTTATCTATAGACTATAATTAGACAGCGACGCCTTTTTAATTATGTTGGAATGATAACAATAAATGAAGAAAGTTGTAGTAAATTTATGAAAAAAGTTGTATCAGTTGTACACAAAAAGACTTTCATATGTACACATCTCAGATGAAAGATGATATCAACGTTCAAGAGGTTTAAGAATTCTCGATGACAAATTTCAGAGGAATTATATTGTACTATTTTTCCTTCATTCAGGTTTTATCCGACGGTGTTTTACTAACAAGGTTTTAATGAGGCAACACTTTGGAATTCCAAGTCTTAGTACATTGATTGTGCCATTTATTAATTGATGTCATTTTTAATAGTCATTTACCGGTGGGGGGGGTGTGTGTTATAAATTATAAATATTATTATTATATGTGTGTATAAACCAGTGTTTAGAAAATTGAAAACTAGTTCGTACCGGAAAAGGCAACAGGTCAATGATCAAAAGGTTCGACCGAATAGAATCGAATTCAATTAAAACATAAGAAATTATTCCAAAAATCACAAAATTTTCTAAAAAACATGTTATTTTACAAATAAACTAATATTTACTCATTTAGAAGATAAAATTATATACAAGAGTAGCTTAAAACAACTAGAAAAAAGCAAAAGAAAGAAAAAGAAAAAATTGAAAACTGGGTTTAAAAGCCCTGTCGATTTTTCGGTTTTCTAGCTGATTTTTGAGGTCAATCAGACAGGTTTTCTGGTCGGTTCCCAATTTTCCCAGTTGAACCTGAAAATTTAAAGTTATCTAAATTTGAATTTTAAACAAACTGACTGTCACAGATTTGTCTGGACAGTAAAATATTAATAGAAAAACGAAGTTTTGTTTAGTGCAGATCCAGATGAATCTGGTTATCATAGATCCGTCTAGTTTATAACTCGTGAACAGAATAAATAAATGATGCAGAATAAAGAAAATTGAACACGATATTTGAGCTTAACGTTGAAAAAACCCGAACAAGGAAAACACACGTGTCCGCACCCTGCGAACAAATATTAGTCAATAATTAGAATAGTTGTTACACAGTTCAATCTAAGCGACAGGATAAATTTATGCATAAATCTATCAAACAACCAAGAAATAAATCACTCCCTGATTCTTCTGTGGCATGTAATACGAGCTGGTATTCCATCACTCTTCAGTAGCTTTCTTTGACACTACAACGATCTTCAGCAAACTCGAACTCCCGTTCGATCTCAATCCAAACCTCCCGTTTGATCTTCTGGCTGAAAGTCTTTTCTTCTCGTAGTGATTGAAAAACTCCTTATGGAGAAACGAAGTCAAAATGTTGAAGAAGCGGTGTATATTTTTAGCACCACAAGAAATTGTTGGTTTCAAGACTTGAAGATTGGTTTTTACACGAAAGAATATGCTCTAATTCTTTAAGTTGATCATGCAAACTAGAGAAGTCACCAATATGAAGAAGCCGAGTATATTTTCAGCACAACACTAATATTTCAACTTCAATGACTTGAGAGAAAAATGTCCCGTCTTTCTCTATATATAGGCACACGAGTTTCTTGTCCAGCAAGAAACCTAGATATGCACAATGTCTATTTTCTGCAATAAGATAATTACAAGTTAAATAGATATAAGGTAAGAAATCAAAGATAATTATGAAACAAAGAATCTTACCATAAATGAATCACTTGCCAACCAAATGTTATACACAAACTTGGACGCCAAGAAATAAGACTAATTTTTCAGCCAATAGGAATATTACTTATCTAGAATAATAAGTGACAAACATTATCTCTAAATATTAAATCATTTTCACAAACATATAGGAGATAAAAATTTTAGGCCAAATAAAACATTATCACAAGATTCTTGACCCTTATCATAAAAGATAAGTGACACAATTTATTTCCAAATATTACAATTACATGAGATAATTATTCCAAGAAATTTGGAAGATAAATATAATCATTAGTCCAAGAAAGTATCAAGTAATTTAATTAAACTTAATAAATTACTAAATAAACGTATTTAGTATTAAATTAAATTCACTTAAATTACGAACATGTAGAAAAATAGAAAATGCAAACTTAAATAAGTTAATAATCTCCTCCTTTGGCTTTTTTCTAAAAAAAAATACTACTCCCTCTTTTTGGAAGAAATAGGGGAAGCATTCCACGTCTTATAACCTGTCATATAAGCACAAGTAGACAAAAAATAGACAAAATTCGATTACAGACCATATATACTGGGAGTCAAAGTAGAGTTTCAGAAAACTTCAAAATTAGTGAGGTTAGATGCATTTGGACTGAGCCTCTGGTACTGAGATGGATCTCAGTCCTTTTTCTGCTTCTTTGTTCCAGTAAGCTTAAGTCTTTCCTCAAGCCTTTTAATAGTAGTCTTGTGTTCTGCAACTTCTACTTTCAATAGCCCAATTCTGTTATTCGGTGAGGAGGCTGTGTCAAGAGTCTTTTTACAATTTACCCTATTCAGTTGTTTGAGAGTGATGACCAGTTCATCTTCCAATCTCTTGACACCCTTTGGCAGTCTGCATAGGAGTGCTAACAAATGCTGAAGGATCATAACTAGATCCATCTGGAGCAGAAGATGTATCCGCCTTTGTGCTCGATCTCCTTTGCTTTGCAGACACTGTTTTCTTCACCTTTTTTTTGTTCTTTCTATCTGGCCTAGCGGTCTCTTTTTCTTCTTCAAATTCCTCTGATTCGTCATCATTATCCTCATCTCCACTCTCCTTAGTATCATCATATTCATCTTCACCTCCAGACCCATCTATTTCACTAGATTCATCATCTTCCTCTTCTTTATCCTCTGACTCTAACTCGCCAAATTCACCTGTGTCCTGGTCAGATCCATCTGCGTCTTCTGCCGATTTGTTTCCAAATTTATCTTCTTCCACATCTTTATCATCTTTTGGCATCTCCCCCTTTGTTTCAGTCTATTTTCCCAAAATTTCACCTGTACCCATCAATTCACTTCGAATATTTAAGGGAGAAAAGTGATTCGTGGGAAGATTACCAAACATAGGTGTCAAAATCGCACCCATAACTTGTGGCTTGGTGATAGAGCCGCCTTGGCTTGGTTTGGCTATAGGAAAAGTTAGAATTTGAACTCGTTCTATCATGAGTAAGAACGGCTTGTGTGGAGATGGTGAAGGAGATTTGAGGAGGGATTTTTTAGGAATTTGAGTACAAATAGAATTCAAGAGATTTTTAATTGCATTCCTTGTGGATAAAGATATCTCTTGAGAATCCTAGTTCCTGTCAATCTCCTTTCCTTCAAAAAAAATAGGATGAGTATGGAAACAAAAGAATTCACGAATTAGGTAATAAATAAATTACCAAAATTGAGCCCCACAATTAACTGACTTATTCTGCAAGATTCGCACACATTAGCCCACAATATACTACCTTAAATAAAGATTTTCAGAAAAAAAAATATCTAAAATACGTGAATGAAAAATCTAGATGCATCTGGGTACCTGAGACATGTCTGAGTAGTGTTGACATCTGTTGAGGTAGATACATCTGATAGTGTACAGTCCACTACATACATGATTAAGTTGATTAAAGTGCGTGTATGATCTGAGCAGCCTTTAGTCATCCACATACTATCAAATACCATATGATTGCCCTGACTTATTGATTTGTCACCGTAGTGCACAATAAGACCGATCAATATATATATAAATTGCATTTTCTCAAATCCGACTTGCTGACTTTTTCAATATTGTGACAATGTCTTTTGGAGGTGGAAATAGCTTTACACAGTCCCCAGAAGTTATCTTACTAGATTTTCCCCTTTAAATTAGAAAAAAGGTATGAACTTGACTTGAATTGGTAGATTCACACAATTCCCAGAAGTTATCTTACTAGATTTTCCCCCTTTTATTTTTGATTTCTTTTTCTTAAATTTTTGAACATAAAGGATGTGAAGTTAGCTTGGATAGGCAGCTTTCTTTTCCACTGGCCCTTCCCTTGGACAATAAGAAAATGTGTGCAATACTAAAAGCAAAATTCAGATCATAGGTCTACACACAAAATATAAAACCTCAATAATAATCAACCAGACAGCTCTGACAATAGTGACATATTCCTTGAATTGCGTAGATTTGAGTGCTAGTTAGATTCATCTGGAGACATGTTAACTGACATTAGCCTCAAGCACTTAGATATATCTGTAAGCAAAAACATGATGTACACTTAGTATAAGAATAGGATAAGTCAACCTAAATGCATGCAATAAAAGAAAAGAAAAAAATGCATTTTTTTTTAATATGCATATTCCTATTCAGGAGGAGGTGATACTCCAATTTGTTTCCTAAGGTTTTCAAATTTGATAGTATTGATGTCCTTAGTGAACAAATCTACAAGCTGTAGATCAGTTTGTAAGTGCTTCAGATTGATATTCTTTTATTCTACCAATTCTCTGATGAAGTGGTGTCTGATATCAATGTTTTTTTTTTTGGAGTGCTGGGTAGGGTTTTTTGAGATGTTGATAGCATTAGTGTTGTCACAGTACATAGTGGCTTGTTCTATAGAAATCCCATAATCTTCCAACATATGTTTCATCCAAAGGAGCTGTGTACAACAACTACCGGCTACAATATACTCCGCTTCAGCTGTCGAAAGAGATATAGAGTTTTGTTTTCTGCTTAGCCAAGCCACCAATTTGTTTCCAATGGAAAAACAACCTCTAGATGTACTCTTCTGATCATCAACATTCCCAGCCCAATCTGCATCTGAATATCCTGGAAGATTGGAAGTGGTATCTCTAGTGAACCAAATTTCATAACTTAATGTATCACTTACATATATGATGATTCTTTTTACAGCCACTGCATGAGACTCCTTTGGTTTGGCCTGATATCTTGCACACACTTCAACACTGAAGGATATGTCTGGTCTACTAGCAGTCAAATACAAAAGACTCCCAATCATGCTTCTGTAGAGAGATGGATCCACGTCCTTGCCAGAGTCATCCTTTGGAAGTTTCAGTGTAGTTGCCATGAGAGTTCTCATAACCTTTGCATCTTCAAGGCCAAATTTCTTCACCAGATTTTTAGAAAATTGTGTTTGAGATATGAATATGCTAGATTCATCTTGTTGTACCTGTAAACCAAGGAAAAACATTAGTTCACCAACCATACTAATTTCAAATCCTCTTTTCATTGTATTTATAAATTCATCAATTTGAGACTTTGAGGTAAACCCAAATACAATGTTATCAACATATATTTGAACTACAGTTAGTCCAGGATTCAGATGCTTAATGAAAAGAATTTTATCAGTTCCTCCCCTTTTGTATCATTTGCTTAGCAAGAATGATGCGAGCCTTTCATACCAAGCTCTGGGGGCTTGTTTCAGCCCATATAAAGACTTTTTGAGTCTAAAGACATAGTTCGAGTGAGATGAATCTATGAATCATTGGGACTGTCCCACATAAGCTTCCTCATTGAGTACACCGTTTAGGAACTTTTGACATCCATCTGGTATAGTCTGGAATTGATGTAGTAGGACACAACTAGCAACGTTCTAATGGATTCTAGTTTGGTTATAGGAGCAAATGTTTCGTCAAGTCTATCCCTTCAATCTGGGTGTAACCTTGAGCAACAAGTCTGACTTTGTTTCTGACCACATTCCCTTGTTCATATGACTTACTTTTGAAGATCCATTTGGTCCCAATTACATTTCCTTCTTTTAGATGGGACACTAATTCCCAGACGTTATTTATTTCAAGCTGATTAAGTTCCTCCTGTATTGCTTGTACCCAGTGTTCATCTGTCAAGGATACTTTGACATTTTCTGGTTCAATTAGTGACATATGATAGATGTTTCTCATATCAACAGCAAATTGTCTTCTGGTTACATTCCTCTTAGATAGATCAATGAGAATGTTTTCAAGTGGATGAGCTTTTTGAACTCTAGCAGATGATTTTTTCAAGACTTCTGGTTCTGCAGCATCAGGTGTATCTGGGTAGTCAGATGCCTCTGGAAAGGCATATGTATCTGGACAACCAGATTCATCTGTGTCACATTCTTTATTATTATTCTAACTTTCTGCTAGTTGTGGTTTCTCTACTGTTTTTATAGTTTCATCTTACTGTTTTGGAAGAATCTCCAACTGATCATCCTTTACTCCCTGCAAGTCAGAATTCAAACCATTAGTATCATCCACTTTCACATTAACTGATTGAAGAACTGTTTGGGTTCTAAGATTATATACTCTATACGTCCTACTATTTTCAGCATAACCCAAAAATATTTCTTCATCAGATATTGAGTCAAATTTTCCTAGATGTTCCGTATATTTTAAAATATAGCATTTACTTCCAAAAGTATGAAAGTAATCAACCCTAAGTTTTCTACCCTTCCAGATTTCATAGGGAGTTTGATTTGCTCCTGTTATAAGAATGACTCTATTTATAATATAACAAGCAGTATTTATGGCTTCTGCCCAAATCTTATAGGCAATTTGTTGTTGTTTAGCATGACACGAGTCATTTCTTGTAGAGTTCTGTTTTTCCTTTCCACCACTCCATTCTGTTGAGGAGTCTTTGGGGCTGAAAACTCGTGCTTGATTCCATATTGGATACAAAAATCAGCAAAGTTATAATTTTCAAACTCTCTTCCATGATCGCTTTTGATCCTTTTGACTCTTACCTCTTCGTCAGCCTTTTCATTTATCATTTTCTGAAAAAGATTAGCAAAATTGTCAAATGCACCAAATTTATCATGAATAAACATAATCCATGTGTATCTATAGAAATTGTTAACACAAACATAAATGTGCCTCTTTCCACCAATACTTTCCTTTTGAATAGGACCCATCAGATCCATGTGAATTAGTTCAAGTATATGAGAGGTAATAATAGATGTACCTAATTTGTGTTGACTTTTGATTTGCTTACCCTTTTCACAATCACTGCAGATTCATTTTTAAATGTTTTTTATGCTAGGAAAGCCTCTCACAGCCTGTAGTCTGGTCAGCTTCATGAGATCATGGTAGTTTAGATGTCCTAACCAGTTATGGCAAAGTTCATCGATTTTGGTCCTTAAAGAATTACAAGTTATGTGACTTTCAAGTGTGTAGCATTTGTCTTTGGATCTAACTCCCTTAAACAAAACACTTTTTAACGAATTTAAATTCTTGTCACAGCTTAATATCTTGCAATAGTCTTTAGAAAACATGACAAGCAGGTTATCATCACACAATTGTCTACACTAATCAAATTTGCCTTAAATCCTATAACATATAAAACATCGATTACTATAGGCAGTCCTTTGATATTGATGATACCAGATCCATCTATCTTACCCTTTTGGCCACCACCAAAGGTAATAACAACTGTCTCGCCTTTTTCAAAGTGTGACAGCAAAGAGAGATCACTTGTAATGTGTCTAGAACATCCACTATCAAAATACCAGGTGTTAGGAATCAGACCACTTAAAGATAATTGAACTACAGAAGCGTTAGTTTTAAATTTCTTTTCTTTCCTAGAAACAAGTTTTCTTTTGTGTGAATTGATTAATTTTAAGTACTTATGACTCCTAAATACATCATAACCAGAGTTAGCACAAAAATTACAGAACACATGGAAGACAAATGTATCCTACCAATTCTGACGAGGTTGAAATTTTCTGCCAGCATGACGAACAGATTCATCTTGCTTGTACAGATTCAGTTGAAATTGTCTACCAATATAGTTCCTGGCTAGATGTGAGTTTTGAGTTCCAGCAGCATTGAATTGATGATGGTAGGAGGTAGATGCATCTGTGTAGTTTCTACTTTGCTCCTTGTATCTGTATCCAGATTCTTTCACAAAGTTCATTTTATTATCATGATTTTTACCTATACCTTCATATCCAAGACCAGTTTTCAAGCTAACAGGTATGCCACTGTTCAGAACTTCATCAAGCTGGACAGATTCGAGTAACAGTTTCTTGATCTTGTCTTGTGCTTTAGCAAGTTCTGTGCTCAACCTACTTACCTCATTTTGTTTGTCATCTGAGAATGCAAATACGTCTGGATGACTTTCCCTGTTATGTTTAGTCACAACTTGCAACAGTTGTATCTTCTCTTCTACTTTTTGAAGTTCTTTCTTCAAACTTTCAGTATTTAATCCAAATTCATCTGAGTTAGTTCCTGCATAAGAAGAGTTTCTAGAATCAGTACCGGATGACTATAAAGCAGTAAAAGTAGTTACCTGTTTTTCAGAATTGCACATGTCTGAACCTGAATCAGATTCATTTGTGTCCCCATTACTCCATGTAACATTCATGGGCTTCCTTCCTTTGGTCTTCTTTAGAGTGTTGGGGTAATCTGCTGCAATGTGTCCATATCCCTCATATTCTCTGCGTTGAATACAATTCTTAGGCTTTCCTTCAGATGAATTAACATTGTTCCTGGGATTGAAATTGTTTTTCTTCCTTTGCCTTTGTTGATTTTGATTCTGGCCTTGAAGGTTTGTAGATCTTTCTTCCTATTTACTATTGAGGAACTTCTTAAATTGTCTGGTGAGAAGTGTGAGGCTTTCATCTTCATCAGTCTCACCCAATTCGTCTGGCTCCTCACTACTTGCTTTGAAAGCAATCCCTGATTTCTTGTCTTTCTTTCTTCGGGCCAGATTTAACTCATAGGTCATTAATAAGCCTACAAGTTCATCAACTCTCATGGTTGAAAGATACTTACTTTCTTCGATAGCTGTTACTTTTGCATGGAATCTATTTGGTGAAGATCTAAGAATCTTTTGCACAATCTACTCATTGGAGTATGTTTTACCAAGGGCTTCAGCCAAATTTGTGAGATCACTTAATCTAGCGTAGAAACTTTTAAAGTCTTCTCGCTCATCCATAGATAGTTGTTCAAATTCAAGAGTGATCATCTGTAGCTTGGAGGCTTTGACAACATTTGTTTCTTCATTTGCTACCTTCAAAGCATCTTATGTTTTCTTAGCAGTTCTTAAGGAAGAAATTAGCCTAACTTGACCTGTATCAACCAAAGAAACAACAACGTTAAATGCTTTTGAATTCCAATTTGCAATAGCTAATTCATCAACAGTATATGCACTTTGAGATACAGCTGTGATAACACCTCTAGCAGTGACAGTGGGTGATGTGTAACCATCAAGGACAGATGTCCAGCAACGTTCATCAATAGACTGAATATAGATTTCCATACGAATGATAAGTGTATTTTATACACTTATTTATCTGTCGAAATTAGGATATTATAATGTTTTTCTTGAATAAATTCTTCTTAGTTATTATTATTTTTCATTATTTCAGATTTTTATCTCAAAATCAAGAAAAATGAGAAGTTGAAGCAAATACATAATAATTGAATGAAAAGTGGAGTTAATTGAAGACGTTTTGAAACTCAAGGGCTTAATTGAACAATTGAAGACTCAAGGACCAACTTATCAAATTTGGAAGAATTGAGAGGCTTAAAAGAAATTTTATTTCTGCCTTAGGGTTGGATTGTGTGTATATTTATATATACACTTTGCCTGAATAAACAAAAGGGGGGAGCCACGGTTGAATAGAGAGGCAGCCGTGGGAAGATTCTGAGAATAGACACGGAGCCGAGAGTTTAATTTGAAAAATAGGAGAGAGGCGGCTGAGAGATATATGCACAACTTTTGGAAGGAATTAATATAGTCAACAGAATACATTGTAGAGAAAAGGAATTGAGGGTTATAAAAAGTTGTCTGTTGTGATTTCAGAGGCATTACTTGAGAATTAAAACAAAGTGGTTAGTTAACAGAGGGATTAAAGTGGTTGGTTGGATTAAAAAAGGTGAGAATTCAACAAACAATAAAGGTGCACGCACGGATGGTGATATATTGGAGGCTGACTTAATCTAGCGTAGAAACTTTTAAAGTCTTCTCGCTCATCCATAGATAGTTGTTCAAATTCAAGAGTGATCATCTGTAGCTTGGAGGCTTTGACAACATTTGTTTCTTCATTTGCTACCTTCAAAGCATCTTATGTTTTCTTAGCAGTTCTTAAGGAAGAAATTAGCCTAACTTGACCTGTATCAACCAAAGAAACAACAACGTTAAATGCTTTTGAATTCCAATTTGCAATAGCTAATTCATCAACAGTATATGCACTTTGAGATACAGCTGTGATAACACCTCTAGCAGTGACAGTGGGTGATGTGTAACCATCAAGGACAGATGTCCAGCAACGTTCATCAATAGACTGAATATAGATTTCCATACGAATGATAAGTGTATTTTATACACTTATTTATCTGTCGAAATTAGGATATTATAATGTTTTTCTTGAATAAATTCTTCTTAGTTATTATTATTTTTCATTATTTCAGATTTTTATCTCAAAATCAAGAAAAATGAGAAGTTGAAGCACATACATAATAATTGAATGAAAAGTGGAGTTAATTGAAGACGTTTTGAAACTCAAGGGCTTAATTGAACAATTGAAGACTCAAGGACCAACTTATCAAATTTGGAAGAATTGAGAGGCTTAAAAGAAATTTTATTTCTGCCTTAGGGTTGGATTGTGTGTATATTTATATATACACTTTTCCTGAATAAACAAAAGGGGGGAGCCACGGTTGAATAGAGAGGCAGCCGTGGGAAGATTCTGAGAATAGACACGGAGCCGAGAGTTTAATTTGAAAAATAGGAGAGAGGCGGCTGAGAGATATATGCACAACTTTTGGAAGGAATTAATATAGTCAACAGAATACATTGTAGAGAAAAGGAATTGAGGGTTACAAAAAGTTGTCTGTTGTGATTTCAGAGGCATTACTTGAGAATTAAAACAAAGTGGTTAGTTAACAGAGGGATTAAAGTGGTTGGTTGGATTAAAAAAGGTGAGAATTCAACAAACAATAAAGGTGCACGCACGGATGGTGATATATTGGAGGCTGACTTTGGATTAAGTTAGGGAACATATTTACGAAGAAGGCACTCGGCTAGCAGAAGGACTCGGCTGTGCATTGGTGGTGATGTTTATTCTTCAATTATTCAAACTCCAAGTTTTATATTTATTATTTATTGCTTTTTATTTCATAAATATGAGTAGCTAAATTGTTAATTCGGGATTGACGATATAGATTTAATGTTTTTAGTTTAATTCTAATTCTCAGATTGGTGCTTTGATATTTATGTATTGATTTTATTATTGCGTTTAATGTTTGAGTTGCTTGATCACCAATTCATGAGTTAATGGTTGTTTTCATAATCTGAGAGGTGAGTTAACAATTAGATCACATAATAAAATCCGGCAATTTCAACAAAAAGATAGGGATATGAATTTGTGGTTGCTTGTGGTCACTTATGAATTCCTAGGAAATTTGATGCATTTAACTAAGGAGAACTCTGACCCGCTATAGAGATACATGGTTGACTTAGTTAAATAGACCTAATTTGAACTCGAGAGAGGTAAATTAGATATATGCGTGAATTCGACCAAATACAATTTTAGAAAACAACTTGAGATGAGAAATTAAGCTAAAACGTTATTTCGAAATCGTTAGTCCCGATATTCATTCAATTGCTAGAAATCCCACCACTTTATTTCTTACTTTTATTAATTGCTTTTAGTTTAATTTTCTATTTTCATTTTAATTGCATTGTTTATTTCATTTATTCTCAATTTTATTGTCGTTTTTGGATTGTTTGGTATTTTATTTTCTTAGTTAGTTTTTGTTTTAATTTAGGAATTCTATTGAATCAAAGTAAATCGATAAAAAATAAATAGTCCACGTGAGATCGAAAACCCGGACTCAAAAGTCTACTTTTATTACTTGTTAACGATATCGTGCACTTGCGATTTTCACACCAACAAGTTTTTGGCCCCGTTGCCGGGGACTATTTTAATTTGTTATTTATTTATTTTGATTTTTATTATTCTTAACTTTTACATTTATTTACTTTAATTTTTAGCATTTTGATTATAAAAAAAAAAAAAAAAAACTTCTAAAATTCTATTCTTTTCCTTTTATGCTCCGTTCTCAAAAAGGAAATCTTCTGCCATTCGAACTTGAAATTGAAAAGTTATTTAGAGAACGACGTAGGGAACAACAAAATTTGAACCAAATGGCTAATCCTATTAATCCAAACGAAAACTTTGAACTTGAGCTAAATGCCGCTGCAAGAGCTCTTGCTCCTAATGCAGTACTACAAAACAACCAACAAAATGTACAAGATAACAATGTAGGAGACCTTCCTGTGGGTTAATTCTTGACTCTTGTTGCCACTGCAAACCGTTCTAGTATATTATATCCGCCTTTTGGAAGGAATGACTTTCAACTAAAAGCAGATTTAATAAACCTTTTCAGTAATAATCTTCAATTTTTTGGAAAGGCACAAGAGGACCCCAATGCTCATGTTGCAAGATTTGGGAGAATGTGCCAAAATTTTCAATTTCAAGGCATAAACGATGATGTCATTCGTTTGAGACTATTTCCTTACACTTTAAGAGATAGTGCATTGGAGTGGCTTGATTCTGAGTCTGAATTTAGTATAGTTACATGGGATGACTTAGCTAGAAAATTCTGTAACAAATATTTTTCACTTGCTAAAGTAGCTAAACTAAAATTGGAGATATCTACTTTTCAACAACTAGACCGTGAGAGTTTTCATGAATCTTGAGGTAGATTTAAGGATCTTATTAGAAAATGCCCATATTATGGATTTAATAAAGGCCTTCAAGTTCAATACTTTTACTCTGGGTTGTCACCACAATACTAATCCATAGTGGACTCATCAGCTGGTGGGTCCATTACCAATAAAAGTGTCAAACAAGCATGACTTGGTGGAACTCATTGCAAAAACACACACCATGTTCCCGTCTGAAAGAGTAGTGAACAAAAGAGTTGCTGGAGTGCATGATGTAGATGCAATGACCAGTACAAATGTTCAACTTGCTGTGCTAACAAAAAAGGTTGACATGTTATTTTGACATCATCAAGGAGTTCACGCTATTCAATCACCAGTAGTGTGTGAGAATTGTAGCGCGAACCATTCAACCGAAAATTGCATGTTGGCATCAAAAGAGGAGCGGGTTAATTTTGTACAAAACAATCATCAACAACAGAATGACCCATATGCTCCTACTTACAACCCTGGTTAGAGAAAACACCCAAACTTCAAATTGTCTAACATTCAAAATGAGTTTAACCAACCAATGCAGGAGAGAAGACCAAGTTTGGTTGAAATGTTTCAACAACACATGCAGAAGACTGATAAAATGTTTGAATTGCATCAAGCAACCATTCAAAATCATTCTGCTGCACTTAAAGAGCTTGAAAATTAGATAAGCCAAATCGCTCAACAACTTTCTGAGCGAGCACCTGGAACACTCCCAAGTAACACAGTTAAAAATCCAAGGGAGCATGTCAACATGATCTATGCAGTAGAGATGAGAAAAATCTATACTTCAGCTTCTGAGGTAGCTGTTGAGGATGAATCATACATTCCCGCAGAGGAATATTTTCCACCAAATGGATATGTACCTCCAATCCCTTTCCCTCATACACTTCTGAGAAATAGGATACAGAAGGATGTTCAGGCTGTCAATACCAGAAATGGTGTTCAATTGCCCTAAACACATGAAGAAAGACCTGAGAGGGAAGACAAACAAGTGGTTGGAGAAGTAGAGAATAAATCTGAGAAACCTAATCAGTCAACCAAATCTGAAACTCAAAAGAAAGAAGAAGAATCTCAATCGTCTATCAAGACCTACGTCCCACCAGTCCCATTCCCTCAACGTATGCAAAATCACAAAATGGATAAACAGTTTAGTAAATTTCTGGAAGTATTCAAGAAATTGCATATTAACATTCCATTTGCAGATGCTTTGGCTCAGATGCCAGCTTATCTCAAGTTTATGAAAGAGATGATTTATAAAAAAAGGAAGTTGAGGGAATTTGAGAATGTATCCTTAACTGAGGAGTGCAGCGCAATTCTACAAAATAAATTTCCTCCAAAACTCAAAGATCCAGGGAGTTTCTATATCCTTTGTGATATTGGAAATTTCAAATTTGATAAAGTTTTGTGTGATTTGGGAGCAAGTATCAATTTAATGCCTCTCTCAGTTTACAAGAAACTTGGATTGGGGAAACCCAAACCAACCAAAATCACATTACAGCTGGCTGACAGATCTGTGAATCATCCATATGGTGTCATTGAGGACATTTTAGTTAAAGTGGATAAATTCATTTTTCCAGTAGATTTCGTGATTTTGGATATTGAAGAGGACAATCGAATGCCTCTTATTTTTGGTAGATCTTTCCTAGCCACAGGACGAGTTTTGATAGATGTTGAAAAGGGGGAGGTGATCTTAAGGGTTCAGGATGATCAAGTGATTTTCAGCGTCACTCAACATCCTAATAAATACTATCAAAAAGAAAGTTGCTTCAAAGTGGAGAAAATGGTACTTGCCAATGGACATAATTTAAAGCGAGAAGAAAAACCAGGTGACACTCAGATCAACAATTAAGAATTCAAGAAAGTGCGCAGTAAGGTTGAGAAATGCAAGGCGGGAAATTGCAAGGAGTGCAGGGCATCACGAGCATCATTTAAACCACCATAAGAAAGTTTGCAAAAAGTCGGGTTTGAGACTATAAACGGAGCACTTATTGGGAGGCAACCCAATTTCTCTATCTCTTTTATTTATTTTGCTTTATTTATAGCTTTACATTTAAATTTTTAGTTAGTATTTGCATTTTTTCTTTCTTGGAGTTTGAATTTAGCATCTCTAGCACCAACCTCTTTGATTTGATTTTCAAGTGCATTTTTAGTTCTAATTCATACATTATCCATGAGCTTACAGTTTTGTATCACATTATGTCAAAGTCATTACTCTTATCATATCAAAAACAAATCATATGCATGATTTTGCACACTTTGACCGTGTTTGAAAATTCAAATTTTTGTTATGTTTTAGTTGGGATTGTTTGTGTTGATCTATTTCAATGGTGTGTATGATTCTAATGTTGTTTATTTTTTTTACTTGCGAGGAACACACCACTTGTAACACTTCCAACCAAGCATGAAAACACAAGAAACGGGTCGAAATCGTCCAAGCAGGTTCAAAATCAAGCTTCACGTTATCACATCGCTCCTCTAAACCTGAGAAGTACCTAATTCCTTTTTTATGTATTGTTATCAATTGATATATCATTTCTTTTACATTGAGGACAATGTAACTTTCTAGTTTGGGGGGGTGGTATCTCATTTTTTCATCTTGTTCATTCGATACCTTGTTTTTGGGATTCTTAAAAAAAATTAAAAAAAAATAAAAAAGGTGGAAATTTTGAAATTTTTTGTTGATTTATTTATTACTTATGACATTATTTGAATTGAATTTTGTGCTTTAGTTAGAAAATTTGGGCAACATGTGAACTAAAATTTTTCTTGACATTCATCCATGTAAGACATTAATCAAACTTGAGCACATAGCCACTTTCGAATAATAACTTGTGTAGGGAGATGCTTGATACTTGTGGGATAAACTTGTGCACTTTGAACATAGAATTGACTGAAAAATCCCAAACCTTAAGAAATTAGATCCTGACCTGAAATGTAGAACCAAATTGCTCAAGAAATAGTTTGGGGGTAGAAAGGTCAAGTACAAGTAGGCATTGACAGATTGAGGGTCTGAAGTTTTTAATGATCCATCTTTAGTGTAAGGGGTTTTAATCAACGGGTATAAACTATTACCAACATAAAAATAGAAAAATGCTGAAAGTCTTATTCTGCTCTTCAAAAGCCTTTTTGACTCGGGTAATTAAGTCCGAGGGGTCTTTCAAACCTGGTGCCCTAAATTCGTCTGGCTTGGGAGTCATCGACCTAAAGCTCGCTACAGGGGTCAACTAGAAACCAAGTACGGAGAGTGGACTTACACATAAGACACTAAAACATCTTTAACTTTTCTATTTAAGCCTTTATGACTCGGGTAATTAAGTCTGAGGGGTTCTCTGAACCTGGTATCCTAAGCTCAACTGAGTTGGGAGCTGCCGACCTAAAGCTCGCTACAGGGGTCATATAGAAAGCCAGTATAAAAAGTTCTGCACAAAGATGGTAAAAGATAATGACATTAAAAGAAAAAGTCGTCCATATAAAAAAATGATAAATAAATGGTTTAAGCTTTGTTGATTAAAATTCCTAATACTGGAGTGTGGGATTGGAGATGAATTATTCTTGGTCTGTCGTGCATACTTGTCAAATCCTAACTGCCTTGTGTGAAAAAATGCAATTTATACATGTTTAAAAACTACATTAATAGGAAATACCTCAGGATATGAGAGAAAAGTATTAAGGCTGTGATCATCCATGAGAGGGTAAGGAAAATAAAAAGAAAATCATTGTTAACCACATGAGATTCGGGCTTATTTCTGCATGACTAGTCACACAGTGTCAAGTATATTTTTACATGAGTTTGCATTCGATTTTTGGCTATTCACACACACACGATGAAGTTGAGCATTGGATAAATGAAAATAATTTTTGTTGTTCTTATTTCTTCTTTAAAGTGAATTGTCATTTTGGATTATTGAAGTACATGGTAAATAAATTGACAAAAACAAAAACAATTTCTATTTTGCATTTTTATTTTTATAGTTTAGTTTTATTTTTTTCTTCAAGGACGAACAAATATTCTAGTTTTGGGGGGTTTGATAAGTGTATTTTATACACTTATTTATCTGTCGAAATTAGGATATTATAATGTTTTTCTTAAATAAATTCTTCTTAGTTATTATTATTTTTCATTATTTCAGATTTTTATCTGAAAATCAAGAAAAATGAGAAGTTGAAGCAAATACATAATAATTGAATGAGAAGTGGAGCTAATTGAAGACGTTTTGAAACTCAAGGGCTTAATTGAACAATTGAAGACTCAAGGACCAACTTATCAAATTTGGAAGAATTGAGAGGCTTAAAAGAAATTTTATTTATGCCTTAGGGTTGGATTGTGTGTATATTTATATATACACTTTTGCTGAATAAATAAAAGGGGGGAGCCGTGGTTGAATAGAGAGGCAGCCGTGGGAAGATTATGAGAATAGACACGGAGCCGAGAGTTTAATTTGAAAAATAGGAGAGAGGCAGCTGAGAGATACATGCACAACTTTTGGAAGGAATTAATATAGTTAACAGAATACATTGTAGAGACAAGGAATTGAGGGCTACAAAAAGTTGTCTGTTGTTATTTCAGAGGCATTACTTGAGAATTAAAACAAAGTGGTTAGTTAACAGAGGGATTAAAGTGGTTGGTTGGATTAAAAAAGGTGAGAATTCAACAAACAATAAAGGTGCACGCACGGCTGGTGATATATTGGAGGCTGACTTTGGATTAAGTTGGGGAACATATTTACGAAGAAGGCACTCGGCTTGCAGAAGGACTCGGCTGTGCATTGGTGGCGATGTTAATTCTTCAATTATTCAAACTTCAAGTTTTATATTTATTATTTATTGCTTTTTATTCCACAAATATGAGTAGCTAAATTGTTAATTCGGGATTGACGATATAGATTTAATGTTTTTAGTTTAATTCTAATTCTCAAGTTGGTGTTTTGATATTTATGTATTGATTTTATTATTGCGTTTAATGCTTGAGTTTCTTAATCACCAATTTATGAGTTAATGGTTGTTTTCATAATCCGAGAGGTGAGTTAACAATTAGATTACGTAATAAAATTCGGCAATTTCAACAAAAAGATAGAAATATGAATTTGTGGTTGCTTGTGGTCACTTATGAATTCCTAGGAAATTTCATGCATTTAACTAAGGAGAACTCTGACCTACTGAAGAGATACATGGTTGACTTAGTTAAATAGACCTAATTTGAACTCGAGAGAGGTAAATTAGATATATGCGTGAATTCGACCAAATACAAGTTTAGAAAACAACTTGAGATGTGAAATTAAGTTAGAACGTTATTTCGAAATCGTTAGTCTCGATATTCATTCAATTGCTAGAAATCCCACCACTTTGTTTCTTGCTTTTATTAATTGCTTTTAGTTTAATTTTCTATTTTCATTTTAATTGCATTGTTTATTTTATTTATTCTAAATTTTATTGTCGTTTTTGGATTATTTGATATTTTATTTTCTTAGTTAGTCTTTGTTTTAGTTTAGGAATTCTATTGAATCAAAGTAAATCGATAACAAATAAATAGTACTCGTGGGATCAACAAATCGGACTCAAAAGTCCACTTTTATTACTTGTTAACGATATCGTGTACTTGCAATTTTCACACCAACAACGAATTTTCCAATATGCATAATTATTACCAGTCAACAAAAGTGACCTAAGAGATACAGAATTTTCCATTTTAGAAAACTGGATCTCACTTTCTAGAAGTGAACCTCCTCTGATACCAATTGAAAATTTGAAGTTATTTAAATTTGATGTTTAAACGAACTGACTGTCACATATTTGTCTGTACAGTAGAGTATCAACAGAAAATGAAGTTTTGTTTAGTGCATATCCAGATGAATCTGGTTAGCACATATCTGCCTGGATTATAACTCGTGAACAGAATAAATAAATGATGCAGAATAAAGAAAATTGAACACAATATTTGAGCTTAACGTCGGAAAAACCCTAATAGGAAAAACCCACGTGTCCGAACCCTGCAGACAAAAATCAATCACTAATAAGAAAAGTTGTTACACGGTTCAATCTAAGCGACATGATAAATGTACGCATAAATCTATCAAACTCCCAAGAAATAAATTACTCCCAGATTCTTCAATGGCGTGTAATATGAGCGGCGTCCCACCATTCTTCAATAGCTTTCTTTGACACTACAACGATCAGCAAACTCGAACTCCCGTTCAATCTCAATTTAAACCTCCCGTTTGATCTTCTGGCTGAAAGTCTTTTCTTCTCGTAGCGATTGACAAACTCCTCCTAGAGAAATAAAGTTTAGATGTTGAAGAAGCCGTGTATATTTTTAGCACCACACAAAATTGTTGGCTTCAAGACTTGAAGATTGGTTTTTGCACGAAAGAATAAGCTCTAATTCTTTAAGTTGATCGAGCAAACTGGAGAAGTCACCAATATGAAGAATCTAAGTATATTTTAAGCACAACACTTATTTTTCTGCTTCAATGACTTGAGAGAAAAATGTCAGTCTTTCTCTATATATAGGCACACGAGTTTCTTGTCCACCAAGAAACCTGTATATGTACAATCCCTATTTTCTGCAATAAGATAATTACCAGTATTTAGAAAATCGAAAATCGGTTCGAACCGGAAAAGAAAATGGGTCAAGGGTCAAAGGGGTTGAACCAGTTTCAATTAAAACATAAAAAATTATTCCAAAAATCACAAATTTTCTAAAAATCATATTATTTTACAAATAAACTAATATTTACTCATTTAGAAGATAAAATTATACACAAAAATAGCTTAAAACAACTAGAGAAAAGCAAAACAACAAAGAAAAAAAGCAAAAATAAAATAAAAAATGAAAATTGGGTTTGAAAACCCGGCCGGTTCCCGATTTTCCTGGTTGAACTTACAGGTCCAATCCTATTTTCTAAACATTGATAGTTACAAGTTAAATATAGATAAGGTAAGAAATCAAAGATAATTATGAAGTAAAGAATCTTACCATAGTGAATCACTTACCAACCAAGTGATATACACAAACTTGGACACCAAGAAATAAGACTATAATTTTTCGGCCAATAGGAATATTACTTATCAAGAATAATAAGTTACAAACATTATCTCCAAATATTAAATCATTATCACAAACACATAAGAGATATAGTTTTAGGCCAAATAAAATATTATCACAATTCTTGATCCTTATCACAAAAGATAAGTGACACAATTTATTTCCAAACATTATCAATTACATGAGATAAATATTCCAAGAAATTTGGAAGATAAATATAATCATAAGCCCAAGAAATTATCAAGTAATTTAACTAAACTTAATAAATTACTAAATACACGTATTTAGTAATTAAATTAAATTCACTTAAATTACGAACATGTAGAAAAATAGAAAATGTCAACTTAAATAAGTTAACAAAACCGACCGGTCCGATCCGATTTTATAAACATTGGTATAAACTATTTTGTTCCTATCAAATTCTACAAATGAGGACATAAGTTGTAAAATTATAAACACAATTGAATGAGACTAAGATCTCCTCTCTATTCTCCTCATCTCGATTCTCTATACTCTTGATAGTTTTATAACATTAACAAGTTAATTATTACATTTTCATATAGCATATGAAATGTTGACATTCCTCTTCATTTTAAGCACAAATATAATAATTGGCCATGTTGATCAATTAAATAGAAATCAAACAGACGGGCTAATATGAAATCCAATAGACACATTTTCATATTAGTAAATCCAATGTTTCATGTTTGAATAATCGGTGCCTTATGTATAATTATAATCAAGCCAATTGCGTATGATATTATATCTAAATTCTAGGTCACGTGAATACATAGCTTACCATATCGTATTGCACGTAATTTTTTTTATCATTACTACATGAACTTAATATTATATGTATATGCTAATAGAATAAACATTTCACAGCTCTAATTTGTCGTAAAGAGAATATGGTTGCCACATATGACAAAATTTAAACATCCATGCACCATAACATGTTCAATTAATGATTCTAAACACAATCTTAATAACGAATCCTAAATTTTCGAAATGTTGTAACTTGTATCAAGTAAGATGCACAAATTGTCATAAAACCAATGCACGTACGTGTCAACATAATAGAATTCAAACAAAATTTAAGTACTAAGAGTGCAAATTAAATTTCTTTATTAATGCAAACAGATTAATAATCGAAGCATGTAACTTAATATCGTGAAATATAAAATGCACATAATTATCATCTTAAAATTGTTGGGAAATTAACTTTGAATAATTATATTCTAATAACATACTTTTTACGTGCATAAAACTTGATAGAATTTCGATTTCTCGAAATTGAATACATGAAGTAGAAACCAAAAATGCATTGTATGAATTTGGTCGAGGCAAGAATTTGACTCTTTGTTCTTGAGAAGATAATGTCCTGCACGAGTGCTAACAACTTTTTGACAATCATCTCCCAAGAAAGAATGACCATGTCTTGTAATAGTAGCACTACACTCTAAATTACGTAGACAAACTAACTTACTAATGTTTTCAACTCCTTTCATAAGAAATTTTGATACAAAAAATTGCAGAATTTTTTTGATGAATACCTACGAGATATGCAATGATTAATTGATGAATGAATGAAATGAATTAAAATCCAAACATATGGGGGTCCCTATTTAGAAAAGTTGTGTTTCAAAAGACATGATCTTTGAAAGAGACACGTCTATTGAATTTTGTTTCTATATGAGGAGACATACATACCTATTGAAAAAGTCTAATTCTAGAAGTCTAGAATGACACATATATTCATCCAAATAAACTCTAGAATATTTTACGAATTTTTTGAGCAATTTCTCGTATTTGAATGGCTTAAATTTAGCTTAATTTCTCATTCACCAACTAATGATTCTACTTAAATAATTGCATAAAATTGGTTTTCTATACAAAACTTCAACAAGACTATGTGGACATTTATGTAGGGACGGAGACAATGGGGGTGCTAATGGGGTCCAAGACCCCAAATTTTCTTTGAATAATTTTTTTATTATCTTTTTAACTTTTTATTATCTTTTTAGGACCAGTTTTACATGTTTTGGAATGTGTAAATTAATATAATCTATTAGAAAAGTAGCTAGGAGAACTCATAGGGATAGTTTGTAATAAATTTTTAAAATAAAACCCATCATTGTTATTTTCTTTTAAGATTTTTATGTATTTTAAAATGAGACCACAACCCAAAAAATATGGCTCGGTCCTGATACAACCTCTTTGATGCTTCACATAGAGAGATATATATAGCGTGCCTGCTGGTATATCGAGATCTAATTCTCCAATTTAAATACTCTCTGGAGAAAAGTATTTGTTAGAAACTTGTGTGTGAGGTTATTCCATTAAGTAATAATAGTTTAGGAGCAAGAATACAATTTATAGAAATGAGACAACAAGAAAAATGTATGGAAGCAAATAATATGATAAAATTCCATAAAGCAAGTAAAAAATCATTATGCTGTGATAAATTACAATATAAACCAACACAATGGGGATGTCATCTAGAAAGAAAATATAAGAAAAAGAAATATTATAGAAAAGATAAATTTAGAAATAAATTTAATAAATTTAATAAATATAAAAAACCATATAATAAAACATTTAAAAGGTATAGAGTACCATACAAGAGATATTTAAGGCAAAAACAAAACTAAACTAAAACATACCCTAAAAATCCTAGAAAATGTAAATGTTATTCATGTGGAGAAATAGGATATCTATCTCCAGAATGTCCTAAGAAAGATAAAAAAAAAAAAATATGATGTATATCTCATTAATAGAAAAAGAAAATTATAACTTATTACCTATTGAACAAGAAGAAGAATGGGAAGAAATTCCTGAAGATGAAGAAATTTATGAATTAGAAGAACAAGAAGTAATAAATACAATAATGGAATTAGAATCTTCAGAAGAAAGTGAATCTAATGAATCTAGTGAAGAAGAATATTTATATATAAATATGATTAGACAAATTAGTGAAGAAGGTACATCTAAAGAATATGAATATCAATTAGAAGAAAATGAAAAACAACTAAATGAAATATTAATATTTAATCCTAAAATGTATGAAAAGATCTTAAAATCAAAATTAGATGTAGAACCAAAAGAAATATTTAATTTACCATTTTGGAAGAAAAACAAAGAAATAGCATATGTAGCAAGAAACCATAGTCACCCTATAGACATAAGAGATACTACAGGAAATACATTAATACCTATAATAAATGAAGAAATTATAAGACAAGAAATAAACCTATTGAATCCTGAACTAAAAGGAAAAATAAAGAACATATATTTAGGAGCCGTACAAATTATAGCAAAAGCCTATTTTAGAGAAGGAATAGATACACCTATAGAATTCTATATTATGGATGATAGAATTGTAAGTTCAGTACAAGATGCTCTAATAGGAATTGTAACAGGAAACTTAATGTACCAAAAAGTAAAATTTACAATAAGACCAAATTTCAGCATAAGTATGGGAGAACAAAATAAAAATAAAGCCTTAACATTATATTACAGGTTAAGAGGGATAGATATGGAACCAGGAAGTAATACTATAAGTTTAACTATTAGAACAATATATGCTTTTACTAGTAAACATGAAGTAAAAATTAAGAATGCTACAAGAACACATATAATAGAACCCATATTTCAGAATTTATTGGAATACAAACCAGCTAAAGAAAATCCAAGAATGACAATACCAGAAGATATAGAAATAGATTTCAATCAAGTTAGAAGATTAGTAAATATGGATAAGCCACAAATAGAATTTGGAAGAAGATCAATTAGCCTAAGAAGAAATACTAGTACAAGATCATTACCTGAAATAGAAAATAGAAATGATTCAGAAAAACAAATAATGACAAAAATACATAGAAAAATACCAAGAATGAATCTATCTAAAAGAAATGAGTCAAAACAATTTGAAGTTATGATAGAAATTAGAATAAATGGAGAATGGAAAGAGCAGAAAGTATTAATAGATACTGGAGCAACTGTATCTCATATAAAAGAAAACATAATAGGAGACTTAGAACTTAAAGTAACAAATAATTCAATTCAAATACAAGATTATTTTGGAAATATTCATCCCATGGATACTTATGTAGAATTACCAATAAGAATAAATAAAAGAAATGAAATAATCATAAACATGTACATAGAACATACAGGAAAGGTAAATACGGAATTACTATTAGGAACAGACTTCTTAGAGCAAGTAAAACCATATTACATAAAAGATGATAGAATGCTATTAACAATACAAAATGAAAATCTAGTTATACCAAGGTTATTATGAATAAAATACAAGGAGGAAGAGAACATATTTATATACTAACCAAAATGAATTACAATGGATATCTTAGCAGAAATTATCATGCATTGTTTGATACAGGAGCATCATCCTGTTTATTTAAAGAAAATGTATTACCCCCAGAAATGTGGAGTAATAAAAAAGATAATGAAGAAAGAGTAATACTTGCAGGATTTGATGGAAGCACAAACCTAATAACTAAAGTAGCAAGGAATGTTAAAATACAAATAGGAAAATATGAATTACAAATACCTTATGTATATCAATTTGATGATATGCCAGGAGATATATTATCAGGAAATAACTTCATAAAACAATATTATCCAATAACTATTGATGAAAAATTTATACTTTTATCTACCCCTTGCCACCATATAGCAATAGCAATAAGAATTAATGATCCTTACTGTAGAGAAAAAATGCCTCATATAGCAGCTCAGCGTGGTGAGGATAGACAAAAATTAACACAAACAACACAATTTATGCCTAATAAAAATAGAATAAATCTAGTACAAGAACATTTTGATCAAATTGTAATAAAAAATATTACAGAAAAATTATTAAAATTATCAGGAGATAATCCTTTGGAAAAATGGCACATAAATAAGCCTATGGCAGAAATTATACTAGAAGATGATACTAAAATTATTAGTGTAAAACCAATTAAACATACACCAAAAGAATTACCTGAATTTGAAATGCACATAAAAGAAATGCTAGAAAAGAAATTTATTAGAGAATCTAATAGTAAACATAGTAGTCCAGCCTTTATTGTAATAAAACATTCAGAACAAAAAAGAGGAAAATCTAGAATGGTAATTAATTATAAAAGGTTAAACACTTATACAAAAGAATTAAAATATCCAATACCAAACCAACAGGTATTATTTAATCAAATTAGAGGAAAGAAATATTTCTCTAAATTTGATCTCAAATCAGGATTTTATCATATTATGTTAACTGAAGAATCTAGACATTTAACAGCTTTTACGGTACCACAAGGATTTTATGAATGGAATGTATTACCTTTTGGATTTAAAAATAGTCCAGGAGAATTCCAAAGGTACATGGATAAAATATTTAAAGATTATTATCATTTTATTACAGTATATATTGATGATGTTCTTATTTACTCTGAAACCAGACAAGACCACTTAAAACATCTAAATATTTTTATAGATATTGTAAGGAATAATGGAATTATATTATCAGCTACAAAAATGGAGATAGCTAAAGAAAAGGTAGAATTTTTGGAATCTATAATAAGCCAAGAAGGAATAAAACTCCAAAAACATATTGGTACAAAAATACAAGAATTTGACAATCTTATAAAAGATTACAAAGCTTTTTAGGACTTGTAAATCAGACTAGTAAATATGTACCTAACTTAGCAAAACATTTAATCCCATTACAAAAAAGATTAAAAGGAAAAACTAGATGGACACCATGGTCTAAAGACGAAGAAGAAGAAGTACAAAAAATTAAAGACCTTTGTAAAGATTTACCAGAATTAGAATTACCCAAAAAAGAATGTGATTGGATTATAGAAACCGATGCATGTGAAACAGTATGAGGAGCAGTACTTAAATATATTTATCCAAATGAGGATGAGGAAAGGATTGCACAGTACACTAGTGGCAGTTTTACTCAAACTCAAACTAATTATCATATAAATGAAAAAGAATTATTAGCTGTAAAATTTGCTATTAAAAAATTTGAATTATTTATTGTTACTACAAAATTCAAAATTAGAACAGATAATACACAAGTTAAATATTGATTAACTAAAGAAATTGATCCAACTATTGCAAATAAAAGATTAATTAGATGGCAAGTAGAATTTAGCCATTATGATTTTGAAATTATTCATATTAAGGGTACTGACAATGTTATTGCAGATTATTTATCAAGACATGGAAGACATACTTAAGAAAGTAGAAGAAATTAACTTGGCTATGGGTCAAATGAATATCAACTATTCAAATCTATTCAACCATGTGAATACTTGCATGGTGCAGATTGTACAAATTAACAGTGAACTAGTCTTTTACAAGTCAAGGGTTAATTCTCTTGAGGAAATGTACAAAGGAGGATCCCAATCCTCTCCAGTGAAGAATTTATCTGTAGGACTTCCTATTGAGGAAGAAGTATCTAATGTATCAATTATTGGAAGTTCATCTTCCAAAGCCATTAGCAAAACTATTGAACCATCTAAAGAAACTTTTTTAGAAGCTGCGAAGAAACCAGCAGTCGTAACAAAGGAACTATCAGAAAAGGAGAAAGTTATGAAGAAACTAGAGACATTCTTGAAGTATGTGGAGTATCTAAACAAGAGGACAAAAGAAGGAGAATGGCTAAGGACAATTAGCCATCAAAAAATCAATAAAGCAATTATTTTTCCAGGAGCAGAACTAAGAACAGTCAGGGGACTGTTTGACCAAGGACTTATTCAGTGCATCTACCCTAGCAAGGATATGAAGGAAATATCATTATTACCTAATTCTATCAAGGCAGCAGTGAAAACATATTTTGGAATTACCAAAGCTGAAAAGATCTATGTCAGGATTTACTCAGTCATTCCAGAATTTATTGATGAAGAATTTCTAAGGGCAGAACATATTGTAAAACTTGGAGTAACTAGCAAAGCTATTCTTTCAGAACCATAAATAAAACCATTTAACAAAGAGGAACAGATATAAGCTATTCCAGAAAAAAGGGCATTGGGATTTAGAGTAATGTATACTGAATTAAGGGATACCCTTACACAAACTAATGTTTGGGTATATGAATCTAATGATGACAAATTATTAATCTACAGCATTGCAAGAATTAATCAAGTTAATTGTCAATTATGGAAATTAAGAGAATATGCTGAGAATTTACTTGTCAGCAATTTGGATCTTAGCAAAGGAGCCTATGAATATCTACATCACCTAATGGAGGTAGAAACAGGTCACAAATGTAATAATTGTGGGGACCTACTCAACTATAATGAAGATGAAGCATACCTTTTCTGAACACGAATTATTCAAGGCATGGGGGTTCAGACCCATGTGAAACTTTAGAAAAGCAGCAAAAATTATTGTAACTTTAGCTTTACTTTATCTACTTTAAATCTTAGCCAAGTATGTAAAAGATAGGGAATATTATCTTGTTTCCCAACTTTGCTTTTACCAACTATAAAAGGAGGAGTCTCTCCTCATTGTAAGCATCCGAAAATCATATGAGTTTTCAGCAATAAAAATCTATATTCTCTATCTATTGTCTTTCTTTTCATTCCTAGTTCAAAATTTTCTTTCATCAAACCAATCCAGAAACAGTTAGCAGAAGGTATGAGTAACTAAACTTCACGTAGATATATATGAAGCTATAAAATAATTAGTAATACTCTATTTATTTATGAGTCCATAAGTTTATTCTTTATAAAACTTTTGTTAAAAGAGTACATCCAGAGGTAGGAAACGAAACTGGATTGTGCTGAACCTCTTTGAAGTGTTTTTTTAAGTATTAAACAGAAAGTGTTGGAGTAAGTCTTTCGAGCATCCTTTAATGCGTAAGTCTTTTGAGCAGCAACGATCTTCTATGAAGATATGTTTAATACTTAGATAAATAACTGAAGAGTATTTGGTCAAAAATCTTTTAAAATCAGATTTACAAAGAAGCGTGATGGACCCATAGATAGAAAGAAGTATTATTGATTATTTATGGTGGATTATATATCGTTTTTTTTATTGATATTATCCAAGTACTGTTATCATAGTCTTAAATTTATCATTTTGCTTATGATATCTCTTGCATGTTTTTACATATGTTGAAATTTTGTTTTTACTATTCCTAGAATTAACTATTGGAAGAAGATTTGAATTAATAGCTTAAATTTAAATAGTTTTATAATTTATGAATTCAGAACATTTAATAGAACTAAATCCTTCAGAAGTAAACGACTTTAAGTATTTAAGAGAAGAAACAATTAAACAATTAGAAATTATAAGAGAAGATTTTATGATTTATTAGACTACGCAATAAAAGAACCCTCATTCACAGATTTTTCACAATTTACTAGAATTATTAGACTACGCAATAACAGAACCCTCATTCACAGATTTTTCTAGAATTATAGTAAATAAAGGAAGAATAATTAGTGATCTAGAGAAAAAAATTGAAGAATTAAATATAATTATTGAAGAAAAGAGTTTAACATATAATAGTATATATTACGCATTTTATGTAAACAATAAATTTAGAGATATAGACATAACATCAGAAAACTAAAATAATTATAACTAGAAGGATAACATAGTAATTGAACATTCAAAAATTTTGTCTTTTAACCGTTAGTACAACTGTTAGTACATGTAGCAAGGTCCTAAGCACTAAGGCCTAAGGCGTGGGCCTCTCTGTGGAGAATTATGGGCGTGTCAGTTTGTGTGTTTTTTTTTTTTAGGATTTTCTCAACCTTGGTATGACTCTCAACTTTAGATTACTAAATTACCAAGCCCCTATTCTCTTTACTGTTTTGAGGTCATTTTCTGTTTTTATTTTCGAAAACGCTAAAAACGCGTTCTCTTTACCATTTTCGAAAACGCATTTTGGAAAAAAAAAAAATTGTACACAAAACGCAAAACGTCCAAAACGTGTATTTCGATAAAAAAAATGTCCAAAACGCAGAAAACGCGTTTTGGGATTTTTTTTTTTTTTTAAAGAATTATCTTAACTTAGAACTAAGCTTAATATAAAATTTTTATTTTTTTATTACTTTTTTTAGAATTATCAAAACTTGGAACTAAGCCTAAATAAATTTTTTTTTTTTTTTTTTTTAGAGAATTATCCTAACTTGGAACTAAGTTTAAATAAAGTTTTATTGAATTCAATATCAACATTACAAAAAAAAAAAAAAAAAAATTAAGTGAGAATTCTTGTTATTATATTTCAAAAAATGCACTGATAAATGGACTCTAGTGGTTTTGAAAGAACTTGCATTTTCTGAATTTTAATAGAAGTAGAGCTTTTTCAAATCCCGAACCTGACCAAGTTGTGTTAATATAGACTCTTAATGCTCACATTAGTGTGTTGCATGTAACCATGTTTTCAGTATATTGTGAAAGGAAATTTGAGTTTGAATTAGTAATATTCTGCAAGCAAATTAATTAAAAATAGTTTAAGTAGTATTCTGCAAAATTTCAAACAGAACGTGTTTTCTAGCTTTTCAATTTCAAAAACAGTTTTCAGAAATGACAAACTAAACGCGTTTTCAGCAAATTTGAAAACAAAAATAAAAATAGGAAACACAAAACATTTTCGAAAATGAAAATACAAAATAAAATACAAACAGAACGCCACCTAATAATTGGGGTAGTTTAGTGTTTAGATGCTGCATTCATTCCAGTTGCCAATCATCCAATTTCTAGCACATGTTTTATTTTTTTGGGCAGTTTAGTGTATTTAGATGTTACATTTTATGGTGAAGTATTGAAGTACACTATTTTTATTGGTGAAGTAGACTATTTATAAGTTGTTTTAAATTTACAATTTTTGACTATTTTTTTTTTTATAAGTTTGTAGTGAGGCTTACAACTCGCCTCTCGAACTAAAACGCCTTAGTACCTATTTTCACATTTTTAAACATTGCTTAAGCCACATTTCACACTGTTTTAACAACTTTGGCTTTGAACATGATGTCTTGCACCTGAATCTTTTTACTTTTGAGCAGGTGAAGAAAATGATTGTCCATCCAATGAGCCAAGCTCTGAAGGATGTGGAGGATTTTTCAAGTCACAAATGAAACTGGTAAAAAGACCATTTCTTCCCATTTACCCTTCTATTTATAAGTTTTGGCTACTTAATAATTTTTTTGTGGTTTACAAATTGCTTGGATAAATTACTTTTGACGTGTTTCAGGCGTTTGATTTGAAGTCACTCTTATTCGGCATCTCAGCAATACTTTTTGCGGAAAATGATACGATTTTTTTTGGTGTTTTCTAATATATGCAAGCATGCTTGTACTGTATCTGTCATGTCAATTATTAAATTTTTTTTTTCCTGGAAACATTACAAGTGAAATGTACTTGATGATCATGTCTAAATTGATCACATTTTGTTTTTTGTAGCATGGTCGGCACAAGAGTTGGTACATTGTATTTGACATAACTTGGTTAAATTAAATGGAGATGCCGTGTTTAGTTTTTTTCTTCTATTGCTACAAGATTTTGTTTGGCAGTGTAGTCTATGCTGGTTAAACTTTATTTCATTATTATTGCTTTTTAAGAGAATGGATGATTCAGATTTGGTTGAAAAGTCAAATATTGTGGATTTCACTTTTAATGAGAATCAAACAAGGACAAAATAGTTTTCTGCAAAAAAACCTCAAACAACGTGTTTTCCAACTTTTCATTTTCGAAAACAGTTTTCAAAAATAACAAACCAAACGCGTTTCAGCAATTTTGAAAACATTCACAGAAAATGAAAAAAAGAAAACATTTTCGAAAATGAAAACAGAAAACGGAAATATAAAGAGAACGCAGCCTACAGTTTTCTTGAGAGAGTAAGAGACCAGAAAAAGAGAAGAACATAGAAGCTTAAAGAGATGTCAAGGTATGGCAACAGAGGGAAGCTTCATTCAACCTGCAATTCCCAGGTTCGATGGTCCCTACAACCATTGAGCCATGCTCAAGGAGAATTTCCTCCGATCAAAGGAGTGATGAACCTTAGTAGAGAATGGGATTCCAACAATACTAGAGGGAGTAGAACCTACAGAGACAATGCAAACCTATTGAAGATCAAACGTTGAAGGATCTTAAGGTGAAGAACTATCTATTCCAAGTAATAGTTAGAACAATTATGGAGACCATCCTGAATAAGGAGACTATAAAAGGAATTTGGGCTCGATGAAGTAAAAATACCAAGGTTCTACCAAGGTTAAGCGAGCCCAATTACAAGCTCTTGGAAGGGAGTATAAAATTTTGGAGATGAAAGAAGGTGAAGGTGTTGATGAATACATTGCTAGAACACTCACCATTGTCAACAAGATAAAGGCGCATAGTGAAAAGATAGATCGACAACTGTTGGAAAAATCCTCAGATCGATGACCACCAAATTCGATTATGTGGTTTAGTCAATCGAAGAGTCCAATGATTTTGCAACCATGACCATAAATGAATTGCGAAGCAGCCTGCTTATGCACGAGCAGAGGATGCGAGGCCAAAGAGAAAATGAACATGTTCTGAAAGTCACCAATGTTCACCAATGTTGAGAAGTTTGAAGGAAGAGATGAGTACAAGTTTGAAGGAAAGGGAAGATCTCGTGGAGGTTTTAGGGGAAGAGGTCGAGGTCGAGGTCGAGGCCGAGGAAGACAAGTGTTCAACAAAGCTCTAGTTGAATGCTACAAGTCCCATAAGCTAGGGCACTTTTAATATGAATGCCCTAGCTGGGATAAGGGAGCTAACTACGCCGAGCTCGATGATGAAGAGGAAATGCTACCAATGTCCTATGAAGAAACACACTGTGAAAAATTGAGGAAGTATGGTTCCTCGACTCAGGCTGCAGCAACAACCTGAGCAGCAACAAGGATTAGTTTTCAAATCTTGATGAGCACTTCAGGAAAACAGTTAAGTTGGGAAATAACTCGAGAATGGAAGTCATGGGAAAGGGAAATGTAAGGCTGCAAGTTAGAGGCATCACACATGTCATTACTGAAGTCTATTATGTTCTAGAATTGAAGAATAATTTGTTGAGCATTGGACAATTACAGGAGAAAGCACTTGCAAATTTTGATTTAAAATGGGAAATGCAAAATTTATCATTCGAGAAGGGGATTGATCATGCAGACTGAAATGACCAAAAATTAAATGTTTGTTCTACTTGCTAGAATGGTGTCTAAAATGTCCACATGTTTTCAAACCATCACAGAAGACAAATCTCACTTGTGACATTGTAGATATGGCCACTGATAAGTGTATTTTATACACTTATTTATATGTCTAAATTAGAATATATTATTTTCATTTTAGAATAAATACTATTTAATTTGTGTTCATATGTTTACTTTGTAGAAAATATCTCACGGGATGAGGAATGAAGCAATTGATGGGAAAAACACACAATTGGATGCTATTCGAAGCTTAATTGAGAGAATGAGTAGTTTATAACGTCAACCGGGAAGCATGCTTGGTGCCAAAGAGAGCAAATCAGAAGTTGGAGGACCTAATTGAAGGAGTTGGGAGCTGAAACAAGCAAATTGAGAATATTCCAAAGTTTGGGGGCTAAATCACAACAATTGAAAGTAGAGGACCAAAGGTACAATTAAAAGTCAGGGATTAACTTATACAGTCGTGAAAAGTGGAAATTGCACTGAAAGGTCTAACCACGCGATCGACAGATTTAATACAGCGCGATCGCGCGAGGTTGTAAAATTTCCACCAGAGAGTTATAGCTGTGTCCACGCGATCACTAGGTTTTAAACCAAGCGATTGCGCGACTTTCTGCTGGGCCGCGACTTGGGATTTTTCCGCAATTTTTATTTGGTTTTCTTCTCTTTTGACCTAGGTCTCTCCAATACCTATATAAAGAACATAATAGGCACGAAATCAGGACCTTTACCTCACCTAAGAATAAGCCAAAACTCAAATTTTATCATTAAAATCTTGGGGAATTCAAGTATAGCAAAAGGGCACGAGTTGAAGATCACGTGGAGAATCGATACTTGGTGCAAGATTTCCATTCTCTTATTTTATTTTCAATAAACACTATATTTTATTATTTTTGTTGTTTAATTATGATGTGTAGCTAAATTCAATATTGGGATGAACGATGTAGCCTAGTTGATTATTTTAATTCCATATTCCTTTGTTTTAATGATTCATTGCATATGTTGATTTATTATTGTGTTTAATGCATGAGTTAACTAGCCACTAATTCATGATTCAATGTATTATTTTCATAATCTGAGAGGTAAGTTAATAACATAGATCTAGGTAATAAATTCGGTAATTGAACAAGAGATAGAGATATACTATTATTATTATTACGGTCGTGTGTGAGTTCTTGTGTGTTATGCATCTGGAAAAGGAATATACGGACAATCTGTAGAGATACATGGTTGAATTGTTTAGGTATAATTGATTTAAACTCAAGAGAGGAATTTCAATATACATTAGTAAATTCGACCGAATGCATATTTATGAAATAAAATTGAAATTGGAGATAATATAATTGGCTAGGTGAAATCGAAATTCCCAACTACTTTACAATCATTTTTAAAGACAAAACAAATTTTGCAATTTAATTATTTAATTATTTTCTTAGTTTTAGTTCAAAATCTCAAATTATTTCGTTCGTTCAAATAGGGTTTAAAACTAACATATTTCGGTAATTAATAGCAGTCCTCATGGGACGATAATCCGGACTCTAAGGTCCACTTTATTACTTCTCATGACCCGTACACTTGTAGGGATATTTTGCATCGCGAGATATTTGTGAACAAGTTTTTTGGCGCCATTTTCAGGGATTGTTTTTATATTGATATCGATACCAATTAGTTATTGCTTTAGTTTGAATTTATATTTGTATTTTTTAATTTTTAATTTTTATTTGTGAATTTTTTAAAAGTTGCGAATTGTCTCCTTCTCAGGCACTGAATGAATATTCAGACAGTTGGAGGCAACACAACAAGATGGCAGCGAACCTTTATTAATGGCTCCATGATCAAGTTACAGTTCAAACTTATCAGATTTGTGACTTCTAGTATGAAAATCATGCCATCCAAGATTGTCCTTTCGCATATCAGGCTCAGCCAGAGATGGATCAGGATAATTATTGGGAAAATAGTCACATGCATCAGAGGAGTTCATATTTTCAAGCTTATAATCCTTACTGGAACAAGCAACCAAATTTCTCGGGGTCAAATAATTAGAGTATCCAAAGCCTACAATTTTTCCAACAGCAACAACAGCAGCAAAGTGATCGCAACAGAGATTTTTTATTACAGTTGCTAGAAGGTCAATAAGAAATGTTGCAAGAACTACAGACATATTTTCACTATCAGCAAGTTGGGAAACAACAGTCAAAGATATTATACCCAACGGAGATTTGCTACAACAACTACTCCAAGATCAACGGGCTGAATTGAATGAAATGAGAGATCAGATGGAGCAGTTGCAGTTAGCTAAACAGAAAGACCACCAGAGGAGTTACCAGAAATCCAAGTGAAAAGATTAGAAGACTCAGAAAAATTGGTTGACACAACTGAAGAAAAAGAAGAACTTGAAAAAGTGAATCAACCAAAAGAAAATAGCTGTCAAGAAAAGGTCAATGTCTCATTGTCAACAATGCAGAGTTCGGACATCGAGCTTGAGGAGACTTCAATCAAAGAGGAAGAACAATTGAAGAAAGAGGAGTTGATCACAACAATTGAAGAAAGAGGAGTTGATCACAGAAAATCAAACACTTAAGGGTGCCGAAGTTGCAATGCAATCCTCCAAATTCAATTATTGGGAAAGAATTGATTTCATCATTGGTGATGAAGAAATAATTGAAATCTACATTTTGAAAGTTGAATCGAGTGGAGATGTTAACATTTATGACATGGGCAAGGTACAATTTTTGAGCTTAAATGCATCATGGAGAAAATTCGACCGTCACAAACAAAGACAGTCATCAAAAGCTCTCTTTAAAGTTCCTTGTAAAATCAGGTAAAAAGTCAGGCTTTAAACTTAAAACGGAGCGCTTGTTGGGAGACAACCCAACATTTCTTCTCTTTTATTTATTACGCTTTCATTATTTATTTCATTGTTGAATTTTAGATATATGCATGGTAGGTAACTTGTTTGAGTGTTTTGCATGTTACATGTTAGAACACTTTTACATATTAGTCTATTGTTGCATATTTAGGTATGTTTTTTATTTAGCACATTTTGGTAGACTAGGCTTTAATTCCTTACCCCGAACGCAAACACACATTAGTTTAGGACATGAAGAAAATATTTAGGAAAGCATAATGTAGATCATGAAGTGATTATGAGGTAAAAATCGAGCTGGAAATCTAAAATTAAAAGAAACTTTCTAGTCTGTAGGTAAACCATGCGATCACTGGGCAGTAAGCCTGCGCGATCGTGTGACTGCATAAAAATTAGTATTTCGCTACAGAATTACACCACGCGATCACTAGCACTCTAACCACGCTATCGCGTGGCTGTATTGGGACCAAAATCAGCAGTTTAAAGGCTTCCTATCATTCTTTCATTTTTAAAATGTCCAAACTTGTTTTCTCTCCCCAAATCACTTCCAATAAAATCTCTCATCATTTGAGCATATCATCAACATGTTGTTGCATCAATATCATTTCTTAGATCACTCCAACATCAAACAAAAGGTATGAATTCCTCTTCTTTTTCAAAGGTTGTGCCAAATTGCTAACCTTTCTATAATTTTTTTGATTTCTGAATTAAGGAGAATTGGAGTATGGGCTTAAGTTAGTTGTTGGAGAATGTGATTTGTGCTTTAATAGGTAAAATTTTTGGTTCAATCCATGTTTCCAAATTGATGCAAGTTCTTTAATTTTTGTAGTGCACATGAAGTGTTTGATGAAATCCTTCCGAGCATTTATCTTCATAACATGTTTATAAGTGATTATGTGTGATTAGTACATGAGTTAGTTCACTTCTTTGCATGAAAAACAATGAAAACCAAATTTAGCACCATGGCAACCCATTGCAAGGTCATTGCACCTGAAAAACAGCTCGCGTCACCTATTTCTCAACAGTTTTTCATGACCCTATTGAACTTCAAATGAGCTAGATTTTTAATATGTTGTCAACCATGCTATGAAATTTAACATGTCAAAAGATGGCTTGGAAAATTTGTGTTTTTCTAGGTGATGTCATGGCTTGAATATGTGTGGTCGACCATACTTGAAAATTTAGAAATTTTTGCTTTAACTTTAGTTTGGGGGTGTTGGTTTGAGCCTACATAGTTTCTTGTTGGTGTTTATGACATCTTATGTTATTTATCTTTTGTCTGCAAGGAACACACCAATCAAAACACTTCGAACAAAGTCGGGAAAAGCAAAATTAGGGTCAAGTTCATCCAAACACATTGCAAATGGAAGCTTCAAGGCTACAAAACATCTCCAATGCACCTGGGAAGTTCTCGTTCTCTCTCCTTTATCTTGTTTTGCATTTTTAAATCCTTTTGATAAACATTGATGACAATGTTTTTTTCTAGTTTGGGGGTAGGAAATATCATTCATGCAAACTGATTTCATATTCATGCTATTCATTCTATGTTCTCATTCTATTTCTATTGGGATAATTCCAAAAAAAAAAATTGGAAACTTTGTTGACATGTTTATTGCCTAGGATGTAGTTTGAATCAAATCTCATTTTAGCTTGGTTTTGGACAATATGAAAACATGAATTTTATGAACTAGTTATCACTTGCTAGGTTTCATCTACATTGCGCACATAGCCATTATTGGATAAATACTTGTGTAGGGGTTTTTTTTAACACATGTGAGCCAAGTTTTATGTACTTTGAACATCAGAATGACTATTAATCCCTACACTTAGATCTAGAGACATCCCAACCTTTAAAACTTAGAATCTAAACTTGCTCAGGAGCAGTTTGGGGGTGGGAAGAAGTTGTGAAGGTAGGTTTGAACTTTTAATGGTCTGTAGTTCCTGAAATGTGTCATTTGTTGAAGAGGTCTTGATCAACGGGTATAAACCACTGCCAGCATAAAAACATAAAAATGCTGAAGGTCTTATTCTGTTCTTCAAATGTCTTTTTGACTCGAGTGATTAAGTTTTAGGGGTCATTCAAACCTGGTGCCTTAAAGTCGTCTGGCTTAGGAGTCATCGACCTAAAGCTCGCTACAGGGGTCAATTAGAAAGCAAGTACGGAGAGTGGACTTACACATAAGACAATAAAACATTTTTAACTTTTCTATTTAAGCTTGTATGACTCTAGTAATTAAGTCTGAGGGGTCTTTCAAACATGGTGTCCTAAAGTCGGCTGGTTTGTGAGTCACCGACCTAAAGCTCGCTACAGGGTCATATAGAAAGCAAGTATGAAAAGTTCTGCACAAAGATGATAAAAGAAATGGATATAAAAAGAAGAATTCGTCCATAAAAAAATAATATATATATATATATATATATATATATATATATATATATATGTATATATATATATATATATATATATATATATTACTTGGTATAAACTTGTTGATTGAGACTTTGATACAAAAAGCAGGGATTAGGGAACCGCTTACCATTGATAGTTTGCAGATTTAGCTAATTCTGACCACTTAGTGTGGAAAAATGTACATTTTTGATGTTTTGAAACCACATGAATAGAAGGAACCCTGGATTCGAGAGAAAATAGTAAGTTGTGATCTTCCATGAGTGATGCAAGGAAAATCATTAGATTCATTAGGGTGACCACATGAGATTCGGGTTTGATTGTGCATAACAAGCAACACAGTGTTAGGTATATCCCTTACATGAGTAGGAGTTTGATATTGGCTATTCACATACCCACTTAAAAATCTGGCATGAGATAACTAGAAATTATTTTACTGTGTTGTTCATAGCTCTTGCTAAAAGTGTGAATTGATTTGGACTACAGAGGCATTTGGTTAACATGTTGACATAACAAAAATAATTGCATTTTGTTATTTTGATTTATTAGTTTAGCTTTACATTGTTCGAGGACGAAAAATAGTTCTAGTTTGGGGGTATTTGATAGTGTATTTTATACACTTATTTACATGTCTAAATTAGAATATATTATTGTCGTTTTAGAATATATACTATTTAATTTGTATTCATGTGTTTACTTTGCAGAAATATCCTACAAGATGAGGAATGAAGCAATTGATGGGAAAAACACATAATTGGATGCTATTCTGAGCTTAATTGAGCGAATGAGAAGTTTGTAATTTCAACCTGAAAGCATTCTTGATGCCAAAGAGAGCAAATTATAAGTTGGAGGAGCTAATTGAAGGAATTGAGAGCTGAAACGAGCAAATTGAGAAGATTCCAACAATTGAAAGTGGAGGACCAAGGCTGCAATTTAAAGTCAGGGACTATCTTATACAGTCGAGAAAAGTGAAAATTGCACTCAAGGGTCTAACCACGTGATTGCCAGATTTAATACCACGCAATCGCGCGAGGTTGTAAAATTTCCACCCAGGAGTTATAGTCGTGTCCACGTGATCGCTAGGTTTAAACCACGTGATCGAGCAGCATTCCGCTGGGCCACGACTTGGGATTTTTTCGCGATTTTATCATTAAAACCTGCAAGTGAAAGATGACTCCCAAGGAGGCATGAAGTGGAATAAAGCCTAGAGTTGACTATTTTCGAGTTTTTGGACGTCTAGCAAATGTTCACATTCCTAAAAATAAAAGAACAAAGTTGGATAATAAAATCTTCGAGTGCATTATGTTGGGGATATGTGAAGATTTGAAGGCCTATAGGTTATATGATCCCATTTCTAAGAAATTTGTGATCAGACGTGATGTGGTTTTTGGGGAAGACAAGAGCTGGAATTGAGCAGATGTTGGTGGAAATGTAAGTTTGGAGAATCTAGAATGGGGAGATGATGATAAGAGTGTTCAAAGTGAAGAAGGAGGGGAAGGAGTTGTTTCAGACGAGGGAGGTATAGGTAGTTCATCCTCTGCTGAAACACCAAAACATAGTTCACCGAGTATGGATGAAGGGAGAGCAAGAAGATGTCATGCCTGGATGGAGGATTATACAAGTGAAGAGGAACTGTCTAGAGATGAGGTTGTAAATAATTTAGCTATCTTTGTATGCAGTGATCTAACTACATTTGAGGAAGCTACTAGGGATGCAAAATGGAGGGTTGCCATGGACATGGAAATGGAATCAATTGCAAAGAACATTACTTGGAAGCTAACAGATTTGCGTAGTAGTGTTAAGAAGATTGGAGTCAAATGAATTTTGAAAACAAAGCTCAATTCAAATGGTAAAGTTGATAAGTGTAAGGCTCGAGTAGTGGCTAAAGGATACACTCAACAACATGGAATTGATTATACTGAAGTTTTTGATCCAATCGCCAGATTAGACATAGTTCAAATGGTTGTTGCTTTGGCTGCTCAAAATGGATGGAGCATATTTCTATTAGATTTGAAGAGCGCCTTCTTGCATAATGAACTAAGTGAGGATGTTTGTTGAGCAACCTCAAGGGTATGAAAAGAAGGGACAAGAACACAAGGTGTATAAGCTAAAGAAAGCACTATATGGGCTTAAGCAAGCTCCCTTAGCTTGATATAGCAAGATTTGTCGAAGAAAGCTTTGAGAAGTGTTAATATGAACACACATTGTAAGTAAAATCAAAGAAAGGAGGTAAGATTTTAATAGTAAGCATGTATGTTGATGATCTAATATATATTGGCAATGATGAGAGCATGTTTGATGATTTCGAAACTTCAATGATAAATGAGTTTGATATGTTTGATTTGGGGAGGATAAGATATTTTCTTGGTATGGAGGTATGTCAAAATGATGATGGTGTGTATTTAAGTCAAAAGAAATATGCTCGAGAGGTGTTAGAAAAGTTTGGGATGGATAAGAGCAACCCTGTGACAAATCCTATATTCCCTGGTTCTAAGCTGTTGCGAGACGAAGGAGGAGTGAGAGTTAATGCCACAATGTTCAAACAAGTTGTTGGAAACCTGATGTACTTAACTTCAACCAGACCTGATCTCATGTATTAAGTGAGTTTAATTAGCAGTACATAGGGAGTCATACTGAAATGCATTGGAAGACAACAAAAAGGATACTTCGATACTTGAGAGGGACTGTGGATCTTGGAGTTCTTTATAAGAAAGAAGGGAATAAGGAGCTAATGACCTACGCATATTGTAACGACCCGGGACAGTCCATTAAGTGAGACCCTGGTCGTTACAAGTGCTACTCCATATGGCCGGAGCCACATCTAGAATCCCAACGCCTGGCAACAGATCCTCAGTTGGGTTAAGCACGACGAGGACGTCGGGAGTCTAACAAGGGGTGATTGTAATACCCTGACCAAGAAAAGCTTAAAAGATTTGAAAGGTACTACTCACACCAATAAGGTGCACCTTCTTTTTTGGAAGTCTATCGTTAGACACTCCACAGTTAAGCATGCTTGGCTTGGAGAAATTCTAGGATGGATGACATCCTGGGAAGTTTTCTCGGGGAGCGTGCGAATGAGGACAAAGTATGTTGAAAAGACTCGTGTTGGTACAGTGGGGACAGTACGTCGTCATCTAACGATCGGGACAACCCGTTAAGTGGGACTCAGGTCGTTACAAAGGACAGTACATCGTCATCTAACGGTCAGGACAACCCGTTAAGTCGGATCCAGGTCATTACAAATGGTATCAAAAACAGTCGTCAGCCGAAAATCGGGAATTAAATGCTACGCCATAGGGCGATAGCCACCTCTAGAATCCCAAAGCCTAGAAACATATAATCAGATGGGTTAAGCACGATGAGGACGTCGCAACTGTAACAGGGGGTGATTGTAATACCCTGACTAAGAAAGCTTAAAAGAAATGATAGGTATTACTCATACTAACAATATCCACCTTCTTTTTCGGAAGCCTATCATTAGAAACTCCACAGTTAATCGTGCTTGGCTTGGAGCAATTCTAGGATGGGTGACCTGCTGGGAAGTTTTCTCAAGGAGTGTGCGAGTGAGGACAGAGCATGCTGAAAAGACTCGTGTTGGTACAGTGAGGATAGTACGTCATCATCTAACGATCGGGACAACCCGTTAAGTGGGACCTGGTCATTACACATATAGTGATTATGCAGGGGAGACCAATGACAGGAAAAGCACATTGGGGTATGTCTTTATGCTTAGCTCTAGTGTTGTAGCGTGGTCCTCAAAGAAACAACCAGTTGTCACCCTTTTTACCATAGAAGCTGAGTTCATAGCAGTAGCAGGTTTTGCTTGTCAAAGTATTTGAATGTAAAGAGTACTGGAAAAGTTGGGGCATGTTCAAAACAAGTGCACAACATTATTCTATGACAATAGCTTGACGATTAAACTCTCCAAAAATCCAGTGATGCATGGGAGGAGCAAACACATTGATGTTCGATTTCACTTCCTTTATAATGTCTCAAAGGATGGTGTAGTGGAGCTGGTGTACTTCAATTCACAAGAGCATGTGACTGATATCATGACCAAACCCCTCAAGCTCAATGCCTTCTTAAAGCTGAGAAAATTGCTTGGGGTTTACAGTGTTCTTGTTGTGAACTGAATGCAAAATGCAACCAGTTTAAGGGAGAGTGTTAAAGTTATGCTTTTTAGTTGTTTTATTGATATGTTAATAATCCCTTTTAATAGGGTCATGAGTTTGATTTGATTTAAAATTCCAACTACTTGTCACGTTTGTAGGCTGTGTAAACATGGGTGCATATTTATCTTTCAATTTGTATGTAAAGGCTTGTATAAGCCCAGTCTTACTTTGAATTAATAACAAGATATTCTCCCAAAAGCTTGTGTCTTTTCTGGACAGTCCAAATTATTCAACATCATCATGGTGAAAAAATATTGGTTATAAATTTTAAAAACCATATCTTTATAGCAGTATTCTAAAACGCGCACCTCCCATGCATCACTTTGGCGAAAAGCGCGGAAAAAAAATTTTGAATTTTTTATCTAAAAAGCGTGCTCGAAGCGCGCTTAGGATTCTTCTTTTTTTCCTTTATTTTTTTTTTCTCGTTTAAAGTATGTGTAAAATTGAAATCTAATATGTAGAAAGTGAAAAATGCTTTTTAACACCTACTTCCACTTAAGCTTGTAAAACTTGACTCTCGGGCTACACGCTTCACGCTTTTTAGAACTCTGCTTTATAGATCACATTTTAGGTTTTTTCTTACAATTACTGGTTATAAACTTTTAACTAAAAATCTTATATTTTTAAGAGTAATATTTTTCTTTTATTTATTTTTTTTTTTAAAAAAAAGTACTTGTACTCTTTGTTTTGTGGTGAAACTTAAAAGTAATTGTTATGTTACTATGCTTTTTAACATATAGAGATAGAAATAGACCAAGGCAAGTTGTTTGCTCAATTTATTGAGGCTCGACTGGAGACCCTTTATTTATAGGACCTAAAGGGAGATGAGGACCAGCTTCGCAAATCGATGTGCTAAATTCTTAGGCCCTTCTTATAACTCGATCATAAGGATTCTTAAAGGTTGAAAATGATGTCCGTTATTATCTTTTTCTCATCGAAATCTATCTTAAAATAAATCAGCAAATAACAAAGGACTTTTGATTGACCCTAGAGTGATAGGGACAGATAGGATCCGACTGTTGAAAAAAAGTCTCAGCTTGTTTATAAGGTCATTTGTGTCAAAAGATTGAGCCAGACCAATTTCTTTTGACACTTAACTACTAAAATATTCGATATAGGGAAGAACTTGCTTAGAAGAAATTTTTTCTAAAATTCTTTTTCTCAAACTTATTTTCAATGCACATTATTAAAAAAGTCATTTATAATTGTCATTACACATTATTATTTGGGTTTGATTTTTAAGTTATAATTTATTACATGAGTTTATAAATTATACTTTACTACAAACACCCCACCACCACCATCACTTTGACCTCCATCTCAAAATGTACTATTACTATAACCACCATCACTACCACCACCTTAAAATCCACTATGAGCTCCACCTCCAATCCCCTTACAAATTACCACACTAGAAAATTTCAATTCTTACTATGAACTCGAATCAAATCTTAAATTCATCATTTCCTTGTGTAAGGCCTTAATCTTATCCTTATTAGATATTGGTACATCATGGCTTGCAAAGAGCACAAGGCCTATGTTTTAACATAGATGATTATTCATCTACAATCCAAAAATATCATGATGGAATTATCAAGAATTGAGACGAAAGCGAGCATACTTGAATCTATGATTTTGGTTGATCGAACAGAGTTATGATTCTTCCAGTTGATACGTGCTTCTCTCCAAAACAATTCTCTCTATTGATGGGGATTCGGAGATATATGAAAAGTCGCGTTCAATTGAGGACCATGACCTATATAAATAACTCCCAAGCAGTTATCATCTTTCAATATTATTAAATTGGCCCCTAATCAATTTAATAAATTGATTTCGTCTCTACACTTTTTTTTTTCATGACATTTAATACTCGTTAGTCCAAAATAGTAACTTTAGCAGATAACTCTATTGACTAACTTCAAGATAGTACCACATATTTTAATAAATACCGCACATGTTGAGTTTTTTTCCAACAAGCTCCCACCAGGCCATACATGTATCCTTACAAATGTGCACAACCTTATGAGCTCAAAAATTTTTCCATCATCATTAAGTGTATTTCCAAAGAATCTCGTCAATCAATTACATCGATATAGGATCAAAGCGATTTTTGTCACATTTATCATAATTAAACCCATCAATAGTCATGTACACCAATACAACCAAATGACATGGATCAATCATGGGAGTGTAGCATGGATATTACATGTTATGTGATGGTGTTGCCCTATTTTGAATGGCGGAATGCTAATGAACACGCCTAATTTATCCTCTAGGCTAGAGAACTACTCTTCTCTATGTGGGAAGTTAGGAAACAGCTAGGTCTGGCCTACCTCATGCTCATATCTGAAAAGAGTATGTGTATTTCCAACTGGTCCAATTTTATTCCTTAGATGAGATCAATACCAAACATAATGTAGCGAAGTGGAATGAACTGAATAATATTTCTGTACAAAAATTATTCAAATGCACTAATGTGTCCAAAACCAAACATAAAGCAACCAAAGTACAAACTCCCATTAAAACATGATATCCTCAAAAAATACATCACACATAAGAGCAGTGTTCTCATGAAAGACCTTGTGTGTAATCCCTTAGTAAGCAAATCCACAATCATGAAGTTTATCTCAATGTGCTCTATGAGAATCTATCTTAGCATCCAGTAAAATCAGAATTGGAGTACTCTATGATCTCTAACTGATCTGATCTGCTACATGTGAACATGTAATCTTTTGTTTTCTTCAAATACCTTATAACCCTTTTGTGGAATTCTGATTGCTTTAGAGGGGAAGCTTCTGATGCAAAATTCAAAATGGCAGTCCTTTTGGGGAAGCTTTGGGGGAAGCTTTTGATGCAAAATTCAAAATGGCGGTACTTTTGGGGGAAGCTTTTGATGCAGGCCCAGGGCTAGTGCCATCACCAAAATCCGCACATAGTAGTGGCAATGGGCCAAGCGAGTTGGCTCGGCCCCAAGCTCGTGTTGCTCTTGGCCCATGAGCTCGTAGCTCGCCCAGTTTCTTTTTTTTAAAAAAGTTAAATACTTGAATATAAATTAATTATATAATGATATATTATATATAAGTTTATAAATGAATTTTAATTTATAAGTCTAAATCTCCAATTATAATGCAAAAAGACAACATTTGAAGGGAATATTTTTCTATGTGAGCCAAGTTAAAAGAGTAACAATCTTTGAGAAGTTGTGTACAAACCTTTGATAATACACAGCCAATCCAAGGAAACTTCGTACTTCAATAGGTGTAGTTTTTTGCTCCAATACTATATCAATCTTACTAGGATCTATCGAGATTCCATCTTTGGTGACAACGTGTTCTAAGAACCTAACTTTTTCTAACAAAAATCCACACTTCAAAAAGGTTGTATAAAGCTTATTTTCTTGTAAAATATGTAGAAATGTGTGGAGATGATTGACTTTTTTATCTCGAGACTTTGATCATATAAGAATATCATCATTGAATACAATATCAAATTTGTCCATATATTCTTTGAATATTCAATTCATCATATTCATGAATATTGCTAGTTCATTTTTCAATCCAAATGATATGAAAGAAATTTGAAATGTCTATAACAAGTATAGACATTAGTTTCATAATTTTTAGCTGATGACACAAAGTTTGCAAATCAGTTCTTGAGAAAATTGCAAAACCTTGTAACTGATCCAGAAGATCATCAAACGTGGTAATGGGTACTTGTTCTTAATAGTGACCTCATTAAGCTCCTGATAATCAATAAATAGTCGTATTGATCCATCTTTCTTTTTAAAAATGAGGATTGGAGCACGTTCGAAGATGCAATTGGTTAAACGAAACATCAATTTAGATAGTAATCTAATTGAACTCTAAATCCCTTCAGTTCAGAGGGGACCATCTGATATGGAGTTTTGGATACAGGTTGAGTACCTGGTACTATCGCCATGAAATTTTCCACAATGAGAAAAAGATGAAGACATCATTCACTTGGATTCATTTCCCATTCGGAACTTTTTATTTGGGAACCAATGACCTTTTCTAAATGCCCCCATTACCTTGTTGTTGGCATTCTACTGCTTATTATTTCGATTTCAAGAAGTTGATATTCTTGTTTCTCGAGCCTAAATTATTTTAGCCTTCACTTGTTCTGCCAATAAACCCTTATCTACTATTGTAGAAAACTCAATCCTTGAGTTCCGAACATCTGAATATCTCGTGTTAATTCAGATTTCAACACTCCAATGAAATGATAGATTTGGATTTCGTTGGTATAGATCACCTGAGTTGCTAAATGTGATAATTCTTATTCTTCAAACTTCTTGATGTAATCAGACACAGTCATGGACTCTTATTTCAGAAATAAAAATGCATTTAACTATTTTCGTTTGACTGGTCGACCCCTCAGTATGTAGAGCCAAGAATTGGGTACTCTAATTCGCTTAGGGTCGACTCCAGGTTCACAAGTGTCGACCCCTATCGGATTATATAAATAGAATTCAAGTCCTAAGTCCTCATTTTCTTCTCTTTTCAATTCCAAAACCTAATTTCCCTCTTCCCAAACTTCTTTTCTTCGAACCCTAGGTATTCAATCTCTCCATTTTCTTCTAAAATCTAAGATCAAAAGCTCAAATTTCTTCAAGACGAGAAATAGACAAGTAGTTTATCGTCAACCTTTTCCCTCTTCAAGTGAAAGTGAGGAAGTAGTTCATCTTGTAGATCCAAAACATAGAAAATCTCCTTCAATAAATGAACCTAGAAAAAGTGCTCGACTTAGAGGTGGTTTAAGTCATGGGGCATCTTCATGTCCCACTTGTCGATCGGAAAAGGCATCCACGGAATAGCCCGAGAAAAGTGACTATTCAAGTGATGGTAGTGAGGATGAGATTTTTCAACGTGGAGGTACATGTTTTCCCAATATATTTTTCTTTAATGAAAAAGCAGGTGATAGATATAAGAAAATGAAGAAAATGGATGCGATTCGAGTAGGGATATCAATTTATTATTTTTTTCGTAGGCCAAGATTTGAATTTCTGCCTTATTTTGAAAGTATGAAATGATTATGATTTTTTGGATTTAAATTTAATAGTAAGTGAAAGACCGGTTCGATTATTTTATGCAAATGCCAATTCTAGTGATGAATTGCTTGATCACTCAAATAAAATTCCAGACACATTTCACACCTATGTGAAGAAATTCCTTTTGGCTTAGGGCAGATCATTTAGCTTCTATGTATGGTATGCTCAATGAGGGGTCAGTGTATGATGGTAAATTTATTCGACTTGAAGCAACGAGTGTCGTATACAAGAATCCTAGGAAAATTTATCCGACTTGAAGCAACGAGTGTTGATTTTTTCTCGAAATAAAAAAATCGTTTCATATCTCCTGGTAGTTTGATAACATCTAAAACACAGCAGTCCTCTCCCCAAAAAAGTAGCTTGACGATAGCCCCATTAGCTGGCGCTTGATGCCATCCGAATCCACTACAAATAGCTTGGCGATTCGAACCGAGACCTTGGTTGAAGTAGCCCTAATGCAGCGGAACCTCTGCATTAACGACATAAGATGTTGCGCAGTGATCGTGCCTCTTCATCTATAAACTGTCGCTATACAGCAACATCACGATGACCGCTGCTGCTGCCGCCTGTAGCAGAAGGCTCTAGTGGTGGTAGTTTGGTGCTGGAGATGGAATCCGAGAGGAAAGAGAGAATAATATTGGAATTATGAATTGAAATGGGTTAGGTTAGGTTAAATTAATGGCGAAATTGTTTAAAAAACCTTCCTCCTGTTATAAAATTCATTGCCTAATTTATATTGTTATAAATCCCATACCTAATTTATAATATAAATTATTGTATTAATGACTATTTTTGCCCCTATAGAATTTCCTATAAATAGAGGCATGTATTGATTGTATTTGGCACACCTTGAAGAGAAGAATTCTCTCCTCATTCTCTCCATCTCTTTCTATCTCTATTTCTTGTTAAATTTAGGTAGTTTCACAACACGTTATTAGCACGAACCTCTAGTAATAAAAAAGGATTATGCTCTACAGTTGCATCTACGGATGATCCTCTGTATCAGAAACTTTGCTATTACCAATAAAATCTAATTCTATAAATACGAACTGTTTACTGGATTTCACGTTCTAAGACTAATCATTTAAAATCTATCATCCGTTTTACAAGAGAACAAGGTATATTGTTTGGTCATTTGATAATATTCTAATAATATTATTATCCGTATTTAAATTAATTATTCAATATTTTGTTTGATCTATTCAGTAGAAAATTGTTAATGTTTAAATGAGATTTATTTCTTAAAGAACTACAATTTTATAAATATAGAATTATTCTAGAAGAATAATTTATCATTACTCCTGAAGAAGTACAATGATACATTAAGTTAATATTCCTGAAGAATATTACTTGATTTCGAAGAATACAAATTTATAATATTAAATATGTTATAGTTCTCCCGAAGAACTGATTCAATAAATTGTTATTACTGAATAATGACAACTATTCTAGAAGGATATTTATTGATCCTGAAGATATAATAATAAACTTCATCAATATTTTCAATAATATTGTGCTCTCGAAGCAGCACGTGTTTTGAAGAAATATCAAACTTGTATACACAAATTAACCCTGAAGGAAAGCATAAAATTAATGTCCCGTTGACATGAATATTAATAACTAAAAATCTTTGATTGATTTCTATATGATTTAATAACTGCATTTTTTTATCATATAGTTATGTCTAATATCACAAAGCTTGAGTTCGTTGCACTAGACATATCGGGCAAGAATTACCTGTCTTGGACACTTGATGCAGAAATTCACCTGATCTCAAAGGGATTGGGAGACACGTTAAAAGAAGAAAATGAAACATCCCAACAAGATCGTGCAAAAGCACTTATCTTCCTTCGCCACCACCTCCACGATGGATTAAAAGTTGAGTGTCTCACAATAAAAGATCCATATGTTCTTTGGGAAGATTTGAAAGAAAGACTTGATCACCAGAGGACTATAGTCCTCCCCAAAGCCCGTTATAAGTGGATACATCTCCGCTTACAGGATTTCAAAACAGTAAGTGAATACAACTCTGAGTTATTTAGAATATGCTCAAAATTAACTCTTTGTGGAGAAAAAATAACTGATAATGATATGTTGGAAAAAACTTTCTCCACTTTCCATGCATCAAATGTGCTCCTGCAGCAGCAATATCGAGAGCGTGGATTTAAAAAATATTCTGAACTCATATCTTGCTTGCTAGTTGCTGAACAAAATAATGAATTGCTAATGAAAAATCATGAATTACGCCCAACTGGTTCTACAGCATTGCCTGAAGCAAATGCTATTGTACTTCCTAAAGCAAATGTAACATTAAACCATGGACGCGGACACGGACGTGGACGTGGACGTGGACGTGGGCGTGGGCGTGGACGTGGATATAATAATAAACCACATTATCAGCAACAGAACACCAACTCTAGAAAGTACAAAGCAAAAGATAATACATCCAAAAAGGAAAATGAAGACAGTTGTTATAAGTGTGGAATGAAAGGGCATTGGTCCCGTACTTGTCGTACGGCAAAACACCTTGTAAAACTGTACCAAAAATCAATCAAAGGAAAATAAAAGGTGGAAACAAATTTTGCTGATTTTGATGATCCAGTTAATATGACTCATTTGGACATCTCAGATTTTTTTGGTGATCGAAGTGGCAATATTGATCACTTAATCGGTGGCGATATAATGGAAGAAGATTAAGTTTGATCTACTTTAAGATTGCATGTATTGTGTGTGTTTTAAAATAAAAGAAAGTTTGGTTTGAATTGGAAGTTTGAGTGATGTTGTTTTTAAAATAAGTTGATAAAAGTTTGGTCTGTAATAAGTTTGTTTACTGGGAAGATATAACATTTGTGTTATTTCAGTTTATTTTTATTCACTCTTAAAACATCTATTTGATTATGTTTGAGGTACAGGATGAATCATCAAGATATTTGTTTACCTGATAGTGCAAGTTCGCATACCATTCTTCAAGACAAAAAGTATGTTTTGGACTTAATACTAGCAAATAATCATATTCACACAATATCTGGTGAATCATATATCATTGCAGGCTCCGGAAGAGCTAGTATTATTTTATCAAATAATACAAGATTTTGTATTGATGAAGCACTCTATTCTAGCAAATCTCGAAGAAATTTGCTTAGTTTTAGAGATATCCGCAGAAATGGATACCACATTGAAACCATGGAAGAAAATAATACCGAATATCTTTGTATTATTTCTTTTATATCTGGAAAAAGGCAGATAAAAGAAAAACTTCCATCACTCCCATCTGGTTTATATTATGCAGTTAGGAAAACTATTGAATCAAACGCTATTATGAACCAGAAGTTCATTGATCCAAAAATTTTTATGCTTTGGCATGATAGACATGGACATCCTGGAACTATAATGATGCGGTGAATTATTACTAACCCACATGGACATCCTTTAAAGAATCAGAAGATTCTTTCGCATGATAAATATCCATGTGTTGCTTATTCACAAGGCAAGTTAGTCATCAAACCTTCATCTATTAAGGTTAATATTGAATCTCCTATTTTCTTGGAAAGAATTCATGGAGATATATGTGGGCCGATTCACCCACCATGTTGACCATTTCGTTATTTCATGGTTTTGATTGATGCATCAACTCGATGGTCCCATGTATGCTTGCTTTCAACAAGGAATGCAGCTTTTGCTAGACTGTTTGCTCAAATAATAAAATTACGAGCTCAATTCTCAGAATACTCAATTAAGACGATTCGCCTTGACAATGCTGGTGAATTCAGATCTCAAGCATTTGATGATTATTGTATGTCAATTGGAATTGATATTGAACATTCAGTTGCTCATGTCCATACACAAAATGGATTAGCAGAATCATTTATCAAACGATTGCAACTCATTGCAAGGCCGTTATTAATGAAAACAAAACTTCCCACTTCTGCTTGGGGTCATGCTATATTACATGCTGCATCATTGGTTCGAATAAGGCCAACTTCTTATCATCAATATTCACCTTTACAACTTGCATTTGGCCAAGAACCTAATATTTCTCATCTGCGAGTATTTGGATGTGCTATCCAAGTACCAATCTCTCCACCAAAACGTACTAAAATGGGTCCCCAACGAATACTTGGGATTTATGTGGGTTTTGATTAACCTTCCATTATCAGGTATCTTGAACCCTTAACAGGTGATCTATTTACTGCACGCTTTGCAGATTGTCATTTTGATGAAATGACTTTCCTAACTTTGGGAGTAGCAAAGCTACCTCCTGATGAACAACGTAAAATTTCGTGGAATGAAAAAACATTGTCTCATTTTGATCCCCGTAATAATCAATGTGAACGAGAAGTTGAAAAGATAATTCACCTACAAAAGGTTGCAAATCAATTACCTGATGCATTTGTTGATACAAGAAAAGTGACAAAGTCATACATTCCAGCAGGGAATACTCCAGCAAAAATTGATGTCCCTGTAGGACAACCTATTATAGCAAATGAATCTCAAAAACGCCAGAAGCGTGGCCGGCCAGTTGGTGCAAAAGATTTGGTACCTAGAAAGAGAAAGGTACAAGATAAAAACCAACTGAAAGAGATTCATCAATCAAATGAAAATAATGAAATTCCTGAAGAATTACAAGTGTCCGAAAATAATGAAATTTCAATAAACTATTTGTTATCTCATAAATTATGGGAACGGGATGATATTATCGTAGATGATATTTTCGCCTATAACGTGGCACTTGAAATTATGAAAAATGAGGATCCAAAACCACAGTCTATAAAAGATTGTCAAAATAGAAATGATTGGCCAAAATGGGAAGATGCCATGAAGGCGGAATTGGATTCTTTGGAGAAACGCAAAGTGTTTGGACCTATAGTTCGAACACTTGAAAATATAATCCCTGTAGGATACAAGTGGGTCTTTATAAGGAAGAGAAATGAAAATAACGAAGTTACTAGATATAAAGCCCGACTCGTAGCCCAAGGTTTCTCCCAAAGACCTGGAATAGATTATGAAGAAACATATTCTCCCGTAATGGACACCATAACATTTAGATTTTTAATCAGTTTGGCTGTGTCACAAGAGCTAGATATGGGACTTCTGAATGTAGTAACTGCTTATCTATATGTTTCGCTTGATAGCGATATATATATATATATATATATATATATATATATATATATATATATATATATGAAAATCCCTGAAGGATTTAAAGTGCCAGAAGCAAATGATTCATCATCCAAAACCATGTTTTCAATCAAATTACAAAGATCATTATACGGATTAAAGCAATCCGAAAGAATGTGGTATAATCGCCTTAGCGTATATTTGTTGAAAGATGGCTACAAAAATGACGATGTCTGCCCATGTGTTTTCATAAAGAAAACAAATATTGGATTTGCAATTATAGCAGTTTATGTTGATAATTTAAATCTTATAGGAACTCCAGAAGAGCTTCATAAAACTGCTGAATATTTACAAAAGGAATTTGAAATGAAAGACTTGGGAAAAACTAAATTTTGTCTTGGTTTGCAAATTAAACATTTTCCAGAAGGATTATTTGTTCATCAATCTTCTTATATAGAAAAAGTATTAGAACGATTTTCTATGGGTAAAGCTTATCCACTGAGATCTCCTATGGTCATTCGATCACTTGATGTAAACAAAGATCCATTTCGTCCACTTGAAAATGGAGAGAAAATTTTTGGTCCTGAAGTACCATACCTTAGTGCAATAGGAGCATTATTGTATCTTGCAAATTGCACTCGACCAGATATAGCTTTTTCTGTAAATCTTCTTGCAAGATATAGTTCTGCCCCAACTCAAAGACATTAGAATGGTGTTAAACACATTTTTAGATACCTAAAAGGTACTGTTGACATGGGATTATTTTATTCACAAAAATCCGGATCGTCTTTAGTGGGATATGCCGACGCAGGTTACCTCTCTGATCCACATAAAGCTAAATCACAAATAGGTTATGTGTTTACACGAGGGGGAACAGCTATATCTTGGAGATCTGTAAAGCAAACTTTGACAACAACATCTTCAAACCATTCTGAAATAATTGCAATTCATGAAGCAAGTCGAGAATGTGTTTGGCTGAGAAATATGACACATCATATCCAATCATCATGCGGATTAACTTCAACAAAAGAAAGTCCAACAATATTGTATGAAGATAATGCAGCTTGTATTGCGCAACTTAAAGGAGGCTACATAAAAGGAGACCGAACAAAACATATTTCTCCAAAATTCTTCTACAGACATGATCTTCAGAAAAGTGGTGACATCGATGTTCAACAAATTTGCTCAAGTAATAATGTAGCAGACTTATTTACAAAAGCATTACCGACGTCAACATTCAAGAAATTGGTATATAATATTGGAATGCGTCAGCTCAAATATCTTCAGTGATCAATATCAGAGGAAGCAGCTGTACTCTTTTTCCTTCGCCTGGGTTTTGTCCCACTGGGTTTTCCTGGCAAGGTTTTAATGAGGCAGCATATTTATACTATGAAGTATCTTAATTCACGTGACCAACATGAAGGAGGAGCGACTGTACTCTTTTTCCTTCGTCCAAGTTTTGTCATACTAGGTTTTCCTGACAAGGTTTTAACGAGGCAGCGGCTGAACTCTTTTTCCTTCGTTCAGATTTTGTCCCATTGCGTTTTACTGACAACGTTTTAACGAGGCAGCACTGAAGCACTTCAGCACTTCAGAACTTCAAATTTCAGTACATGATTTGTACTACTTATCATTGATGTCATTTTGGATATTAGATTCAATGATTAATGATGGCCAACATCAGGGGGAGCAACTGTACTCTTTTGCCTTCGCTCAAGTTTTATCCCACTGGGTTTTCTTAGCAAGGTTTTAACGAGGCAGACAATTGAGCAATAAGTCATTAAAGGGGGAGTGTTATAAAATTCATTACCTAATTTATATTGTTATAAATTCCTTACCTAATTTATAATATAAATTATTGTATTAATGACTATTTTTTCCCTTATAGAATTTCCTATAAATAGAGGCATGTATTGATTGTATTTGGCACACCTTGAACAAAAGAATTCTCTCCTCATTCTCTCAATCTCTTTCTATCTCTATTTCTTGTTAAATTTTGGTAGTTTCACAACACCTCCAACTAATTTTTGGCCAAAAGGCTTTAGACCAAAAGTGAGAAAATAAAGTAAATAAGAAAATATATTAAAATGTGAAAATACTTTTTTACTGTTGCAATTTAACATAAAATTGTCTTTTTTCTTCATAAAACTAAGATAGCAAGATTTGAACCTTGCACCTTTTGGTTTAAAAGTTAAAGAACCAACCACTTGACCGAATGATATTTTGTCTTACAATGCATCTCTAACAAATATATATTGTTTCGAAATATTGCTTTTCCTTCTTCAAAAAATCTAAGGTTGCAAGGAATTGAACATTGCACATTTATGATTTATAGTAAAGAATAGAACCACTTAAACCAATAACATTTTGTGTAAAGAGTTATATGTAACAAATATATATTATATTTTAAATATAAAACTCTTACCGCTTCAGATATGATCATAATGAGTTATAAATCGTTTTTCAATTAAAAGAGACTTGAAAATCGTTTTATGAGAAAAAAATGACTGTTTGAAACAGAATGCTTACAGGAACAAAACTACTTCTAATTCGTTTCTAAAATATACAAAACGATATGAAGTCCATTTCTGTACATATGACATAGAAACGTGTTACGAGTCGTTTCTAAATAGGAAAATGGTTTAGAAGTCGTTTTATGAGAAAAAACTTGTTGTTGGATACAATGCTTACAAGAACAAAACTATTTCTAATCCATTTCTAAAATATACAAAATGATATGAAGTCTGTTTCATTACATATGACATAAAAATGTGTTACAAGTCGTTTCTAAATACTGAAACGACTTGGAAGTCGTTTTATGAGAAAAAACTTGTTATTTGGGACATAATCCTTACATGAACAAAACTAGAGGTGTCAATTCGGGTGGTCCGGACCTGTTGGCCGCCAACATACGAGCCCAGTAACGGCCCGTGCGGAAATAAGATCGCGTCACTGCAGATTCCGGGCCGATTCTTGATTGGCCCACAAATTTTGAAATATGACTCAGGCCCGCCTGCTATCTCATCCGGGTTTAGCCCATGAGGGTCGCGGTTTGTTCTGATTTGGCCAATATGAATAAAAACATAGAATTTCTCATATTTATAACAATTTTATTTGTTAAATTTCTAAATATGGAATGAACAAAATGATAAATTCATATTTATACAATAAAATGTTTACATAGAATTTAAATTTATATTTTATGTTACATGAATTACTTCTAAATTTACAAATTTAAATAAAATATAAACAAATAACAACTAAATGCTAAATACATTTCTAATTACTACTATAAAAAAATTACATTTCTTAGCTATTAGGAAGAAAAAATAAGATTTAGCTTTAGAAGTACTAGAGTTTGTAGAAGAATGAAGATTTTCAATGTTACGATATTTAATAAAAATAATTTTTTTTTTCACGGATCAGCAAGTTAATCGCGGCCAATGAAGGTTTGACCCATGAAACTCGTGGGTCACACATTCTTGATCCGTGAATCGCTCACAAAGGTCACGGGTCAGCCCGCTATCCCAGGTCGATCCGAGCTGATTTTCACGAGTTTGGTCAATTCGTCCGTCTTGACACCTCTAAACAAAACTAATTCTAACCTATTTCTAAAATATACAAAATGATGTGAAGTCCGTTTCTATAAATATAACATAGAAACGTGTTACAAGTCCGTTTTAAGAATATATGAAATGATGTGGAGTTCGTTTAACGTGCTAGGAGTTGTCCATTCCTCGAAAACGACGTTCGCACTGAAAGAACGATTTTGATTTAATTCCTGTTCATGGAATTCTGCTTCGAAATCGTTTTGGTTATGAGCAAACCGTAATTAGTTGGAAGTCATTTAGTGGACGACAATTGTATTTTATACACTTAGGTCCCATCCTCTTTGCTGTTTTCGGATCATTTTTAATTTTCAATTTTCGAAAACACTGAAAACATGTTCACTTTTTCATTTTTGAAAATGAGTTTCCCAAAAAAAAAATACCGACAAAACTCAAAACGACAAAAAGTCGTTTTGAGCGTTTTGCGTTGAAAATACCAAAACGCGCTGTTCTACCCAAAACGCGGTCCTGTAGCAAAAAGGGAGATCAACGTTAGGCTTAGGGGTGGGCATCAACCCGCCCAACCTAACCCAACCCGATCGGGTTGGGTTGGGTTTTGATGAAAATTGGGTTGGGTTGGGTTATAAAAAAAAAAAATTGTTTGGGTTGGGTTGGGTTGGGTTGTGGGTTGGATGACAAACACAACCCAACCCGACCCAACCCAACCCAATCAAAATTTTAAAAATATAAGACCATTTAAATTTCAAGAATTTTAAATCCATTTTTAATTTAGATAAAACTCAAATATAATTTGAACATATTTTAGTTTTATTAGAAAATATTCAATTTATTATATTTGAGCTTATTGTATTGTACAAAACTTATTTGATTTATGGACATAATTTTTTAATTTTCTAAGAATTTTATTTAATTGGACCAAAGCTCAAACCACCCAACCCAACTCAACCCGATCGAAACTTGATTGGGTTGGATTGGGTTGGGTTTGAACTCATATTTAGGTTGGGTTGGGTTGGGTTGGGTTTGGGTTGGGCAAAAAATCGACCCAACCCAACCCACGCCCACCCCTAGACTTAGGCTTCGTAATTTCTCTCATCTTCTCTCACGCCTCTCGCCCAATCTCTCACCTCTCGTCTTCTCCTATCTTCACGCAAATCACCACCAATGAAATGGCGGACTATTTCTGGTCGCCTCAGATGCCGTCGAATTGGCTGTTAAGGAAAAAATTGTTGAAGACAACAACGATTCTGGTGATTTCTCTCTCACACAGGATCATACTCTCGCAAATAGAAATATTTGTATAAATTTTATTTCTCAACTATTGAGGACCCTCACCCACAGAAACACACTTCTTATTTCTTTTCTATTATGTTGGAGTGAATTAACATGGAAAATGGTGGAGGATTTTATCTGATATTTGATAATTTAGTAATTTATCAAATTTATTGTTTCTATTTAGATTTCAAAAGAAAATTCAAAGACATGTTGATTATTATTGTGCAAATTAAATGGGTACAATCTCCTTTTCCGGTTTTGGGAGTTATTATTACATTACTTTGTTTATATTTTGATGTGTAATTAACATGGCCTTAAGAATTGTCATTGGGCTAAGTTACTTGTGTATTCACTAAATTTGGCATGTTTAGGTGATAATTAAAGATTCTATGTGTAGGTGTAAATTATATATCTTGCCAACAATACCGTCGAATGAGTGGGTATAGGTTTGGTTTATTGTTTGAGGAAGCAGGATAAATTGAACTGTAACACAACTTAGAACAACTTTCTTAAGATGGTTGCTGGTATGCCTAATTCTTTTTTACTTGGTTTCTTCTCTCAGTAATACTCATGAACCCTTAAGGAAAGTAATTGTATCCTTAAGGAAATAAATTAGTAAATAAAGGATTATATTTAAGCTTCATATGTTCTAGAGTTGTCTAATTCTTTTCCAGAACTTGAGATTTCACCTTGCCAATTGGAGGGGTTGATAGGGAGAATTCGAGCTTCCAGTGGATGATGCTACTTTCAAAATTCTTGTATGCAAAATTTTGAATGACCTATTACATTATTAAAACATCAAATCTAAGCAATAGATACTGACCTACTGATATTTTGAATGAGCTATTACATTATTAAAACAACAATGATCTTTGTTGATAACCAAATTCTGCATTTCCTTGTTCTGTCCAATCAATGCACATGACAAAAAGTTCCTTCTCTATTTGTCAATTGCAACTCTGCTTCAGTTCCACTGTCATGCGGTAGAACCAAGGAATTATCAAAGCAAGTATGGCAGTATCCACTTGATTGTTGAGTTTCTAGGTTGCACATGAAATTTATCAAGAATATTGAGTTATAATCTGTGTATATGTTTGTTATAATCTTTCTAATAAATGTTAAGAAATTGAACTGTAATCTTGATGCATCTATTTGGATGTACATTCTCTGCTCTCAGGGTCATGTATACTTTGAATTCTCCACGACAACTTACGAAATGGAGTGTGACTGTCGGGGATCCTTGTGAAGAATCTTGGAAAGGCATTAATTAAATGCTCGGGCTTCAAAGTGACAGAAATGTGTTTTTGCAAGGAAGCCATTTGCAGGCTTTGATCAACCATGCCAGCAGTACTATGTAACTAGTGCTAGGTTTGCTAAATGGAGGATTGTTCTCAAGATTGGTCCTAACTCCTAATGAGCCATCCATGTGTTTAATTTTCTAGCAATGCTCAACGTGTCGGCTGGTGGAATAAATTGAGAAGCAAGGTGGACTAAGGAGGCGTTGTCTGAAAAACGGTGGTGGAGTTGGATGACAGTGAATGTGGACCAGAGGAAAATGGAGATTGGATCATCCATGTAATTAAACAAATCAATCATTTTTTTAAATACAAAATATCACGAAATAATGATTCTCAAAATTTCAAAGTAAACACATTTTTCAATTTATTGTTTTGAAAAATAGTTTTCCAAAACAACAAAAAGAACACATTTTCAACATTCTCAAAACAAACTCTCAAAATCGAAAATCAAAAACAAAATAAAAAATTCAAAACTGAAAAATCGAAATACAAAAAGAATGGTCCCTTATTTGTGCATATGAATTAGAATAATCTTTTGTAATTTTTGAAAAAAATCTACTTAATTGCTTTCTATTTGTTCATACTTCAGAAAAGATTTCAAAATTGTGAAAATGAGACAAAGTGTGGAAATCACGAGCACTTAGATGACTATTGGGGCTAAAATGCTCAAAGTAGAGGCAAGTGAGGACCACTGGAACTCACATCGTGGATTTTAGCTCAAAAAGTGAAGTAGGAGGAATTAATTGCAATTAACTGTTGAGAAAAGAAGAATTGAAGAAATTTAAAAGTTTTGGAACCTAAATTGTAACAGTCAAAATATGAAGGACCAATGTGACATAAAAGAGCAGGGGCCTATTTACGCATGTTGAAAGATGGAAAATTGCGCTAAACGGTTGTCCTACGCGGCCACGCTAACCTTAGCAGGTGGCTGCGTGTTCAAAAGTCAATTCAAACATGAAAGGAGTTTATCTTTAGACCATTTAACGATGCTATGAGTTTCCCGTTCCTCGAAACGACATTAGTACTGGAGAATATGTAATGTAGTGACCCAAAATAACTTGTTAAGTTTTTTTAACATTTAGACAGAGCTTTTGAATCTACTCTTGCAATGGTAATTCTTGGTTATATGCACGAGCTTTTATTAATCTAGTTGTTGAGTAAAATTGGTCATTGTCATCTAATCCAATGCATAAGCTATGGAAGAAAGAGTAAATCTATCATTCTAAATTCAGCATATTAATGTGTTAATTTTTAAGTTTCGGTGTTTTTTTTTTACTTTTGCAATGGTCACTTGCGAGCTCCATATTCCCCTTACACAAATTTAAATTGTGATTATTGTGATTTGGTGAATATTGGATTTGTGAATTGTGATTATTGAGATTTGATGAATATTGGATTTGTGAATTGTAGTTTATTGAATATTTGAATATTTATTATTATTTAATTAAATAATAATAAACAATCTCGTTATTATGGTAATTAAATAATAATAATAAACAATCTCATTATTATGGTCGTTGACGGTCTTCGATCAATAGTCAACAGTTCATGATCAACGGTCTTCAGTTCATTGAATTTGTCTTCGAATTTGTTTTAGTTATTGAAAAATTGTGACGGGTTGAAAGTTGTTTAGTAAGTAACATCAATGACATTGAAGTCGTTTGCATCGAAAACAACAACTCGAGCGTCGAAGGCAACTTGGGAGGACTCTCATAGATGCTAAGGGTAATAAAAAAATGTTTCCATGGTTTGCTGAATCTCGGAATGCCATTTATATAGAAAATAGAGGAAAAGTTCTTCTAAAAGTCTTAAAAGGTAGTGAACTTAACTGAAAACACTTAATGTGGGCATTAGTAGCTCGTACCTTGATCAAAATAGGTCAAAAATGAATCAGTTTATCTTTAGACTATTTAACGATGTTATGAGTTGCCCTTTCCTTGAAATGATGTTCGTTCTGGAAGAATAACTTAGACTTCATTTCAGATCATGGATTTCGTCTTTGAAATTGTTTTAGTTATAGGCGAACTGTAACAGGTTGGAAGTCGTTTAGTTGGTAACATTGACGACATCGAGGTCGTTTGCATTGAAATTGACAATTCGAGTGTCGACGGCCACTCGGGAGGACTCCTATACATGCAAAGGGTAATAAAAACATGTTTTCGTTATTTTCTAAATCTCAGAAGGCCACTTATATGGAAAAGAGATGAAAAGGTTATTCTGAAAGTTTTGAAAGGTAGTAAAATTATCTGAAAACATTTAATGTGAGCATTAGTCGCCCACATTAACATTAAATATGAATTTATTTTTTAAAAAAATTACAATGCTAGCTATAACATAATTTCATATTATTATAATTTTTCAACTATTTAGCATTAAATTAATTTATTATCTAACAATTTATATTTTTTAATCTATTTTTATTTAATTATTCTTATTATTCTTATTATATTTTCTTCATTTAGTTAGTATTAAGAAAAGAAGAAAAATTATGTCGTCATTTCATAACTACAAAATTTGTTTATTGATAATTTTTTTCAATATTTTACCACGTTTTAATTCAATACTTATATTTTTAAAATTCTTAAAATTGAATTATTAAAACCTTAAATCAAATATAATTTGTACGATTAATTATATTTAACGATTAAAAACAAACTATCCATAATTTTTCAAATGATAAGGAAATTTATATTCTTAGCTTATCTAACTTATTTTTCTATCATTACCTCAATAACTCATTTAAACATAGACGTATCATTTTTATCAGTAAGAGATTTTGAAAATATTGTACCTGGATTAAGAAATCTGACAACAGAAATAGCATAGACGGGAACATGATCAATAATTGGTAGATGGTGAGTTGAATTAAAATGAGGGTAACTATATTACCACAACAAAAATTATTTCTCTCACCACATTTTAATTTTAATTACACCACATTAAAATATTTTTATTATTAATTACACCACAATTATTTTACTAATATAACCTTAAGTGTGGCGCATGCAGTTGATGGATCACTTTTTGAAAAGATCAAGTCAACTCTGCCCATAGATTTGAGGATTGCACCACATAAATCTAAAATTTCTGTTCTTTCTTCAAGATTTTGTATTTCTGATGTGCTTATTTTCTAATTGAAATCATAATCTATCTTCAGCTTTTTCTTGAGTGAATCTTGGATCCTAAATCAAAATCGAGCACCATAAGAGGGGAAATTTAGGTATCGGGTCAAAAGGAAATGCCAAAAAAAGATCGATTAAATTTTTTTGTAGTTACTCAATTCATTTGCCTTGAAGATTAAGAGAACGATGAATTTCCAGAGAAGCATATTCTTTTTCCATTGATAGCAATGAATAATCAATTGAGGTATAGAAAGGAGTATAACATAATAGAAATAATTTTTTTAATAATAATGGCAATGAATGAATCTGAGTATCTCACCAATTAATCAACTCATTGGCTACAATTCAATCTTGAATAGGTTTCAAATTTAAATATATTAGTAGAGAAAAATGAAACGAAAACAGAAAAGAAGAGGAGAAAAATAATTGGTGGTTATAATTTTGGGGTGTATATAAAAAGTGGAGAGAAGGAAAATCTGAAGGTCATTTAAGTCATTTTATTAATGACTATTTTGTAAATAATACAAAATATTTAAAATGTGGTGGGAGAAACAAATTTTGTGATGGTAATATAATTACTCTTAAAATGAATACATTTTAAAGCCACTATCTTTATGAATAATCAAAATAGTAAATAAAGTGAGTTATTTATTTGGACTCTAATATGAGACTCATTTTCTTTTCGAACTTTAATTTGTTATAGGAATTTTGTTTTATAAATTTCTCATCGTACAAATAGTTATTTAGGAAAAATTGAAAAATGTCTATTATAAATTTATTCACATGTTAATAAATAAATAAATGGTTAATTTTCATATAAATAATTATTTTTATTAAAGTTAAAATTACTTTATTTGACACAATCGTAAGAGTTGGAAAAGATTATACGTAATACGATTTAATAATAATATTTCTTAATCTTCCTTAATACTATTTATTTTGAATAAAAACGTATTATTCATACTACTTTATAATCAATGACTTATAATCATATATGTATAAATAGATAATTTAAGGATTTTCATTTTATACTTTATTACATAGAAAACACAAAATATAAATTATTTGATTGCGTACATAAGACGTGCAAAGTATACAAGACAAATTAGTAGTACAAAAATACACTACAACGGCTTGAAAATCGATTGTATTTGTCCATAACAACATTTAACTTTGTTATAGTAAAAGAGGACCTCAATTTTACCAAATTTTGAGATTGGGGACCAAATTTTCAAGAGGTCCAAAGATGAAGGACTCGAGTTGCAATTGTTTAGGTCTATAAATGATATGAAATTCAAATGTTGGGGACTAAAATGTATGAAATAATACTCGAGGGACTTATCTTGCAATTATCTTGAGACTAAAATAAAAAAAGAACAATATGTTGACTGAGATTTAAAAGTTAAGGACTTATCTTGCAATTAACTTTTTATTTTGGGAATCATAAAAAGACAAGGATATGTTAGTAATTTACAAAATGTATTTTTCTTATTTTTATATCCTTAGGCCTTATGCACAAATAAGATTAAACAAAGGCCTTTTAAATGAATGCATAGGCTGACTAGACCAAACAAATACTCCTAAATTAATTTATTTAAATTTTGAATTATTATTATTATTGAAAATTCGAGGTTTTCTAAATTTTAATAATGGACTGTCACAGATGTGTCTGGACAGTAACCAGTTAAAAGTAATTCGTCAAGTTTGTTTAGCGCAATACCAGATGAATCTTGCTCAGGCAGATTCGTCTGGATAATAAAACGTAAACAATCAGAATAAATTGTGCGGAATAGTAAATAGACAAGAACACAATAATTTGAGCTTAACGTAGGAAAAATCATAACAGGGAAAACCCAAGATTCGCATCCTGCGAACAAAAAACAAATCACTATATAAGGAAAGAGTTTATACAGATCAATCTAAACTACAGGATAAATCTACGCATAGACTTTATCAAACATCCAAGAAATAGATCACTCCTTGATCCTTCTGTGGCATGTAATGTGAGATGGCGTCCCACCACTCTTCAGTAGTTTTCTTTGATTCTGCAACACTTTTCAGCAAGACGAACTCCCGTTCGATCTTGATCCAAACCTCCCGTTTGATCTTCACGCTGAAAATATTTCCTTCTCTAAGTGATCAAAATCCTCCTCCCAGAGTATTGGAGTCACAACTCAATTGAAGTATTTTGTATTTGTGCACATACAAAAATAGGCTTTTAGGACTTCTAAAGTGGACGTGTATTTTTGTAGAGCTCCACACGATTTTCTGTATTTTCACGTCACAAGAAAAACGTCCCCTTTTTCTTCTTTTTATAGTGCAATTAGGTTTACTTAACTCCCAAGTTTCCTTATTGCACAAGATCTCTAATACCTGCAAAACATGGTAGAGATAATTAGTAAAAAAGTAAGATAAGTATTCTTAACTAAATCTTACCATAACCAAGATATAGATAAATCATGTAAGATCTTACCATAAGTTAATCAATCACGTGATTAACATAAACTTGGACTTCATATTTCGGCCTATCAAGAATTTTCCCTACATAGATTTTCGTCCAACAAATCTTACCATATACAAAAATAAGAATAAAATATTCTTGACCATATCAAAAAGATGCTTACCATATTTTAGATACCTTGACAATCACAATATATTATCAAGAATTTTACCAAAATAACAAGATCAAGATTTCAAGATATTTTCGAGATTATGATCAAATATTTTCGGCCAATCAGAATAGTTTAACAAGACTTAAAATATAATCAAAATACTTATAAGTGATAAAGATATAATTTCAAGTCAAGTAAACTCACTAGTACAAAATCGCGCATAAAAAATGGGGAATACGCGTCGTTTTATGTAACAACCGACGCCAATTGAAAACGCGGTGGCAATTTTGTAAATAAATTTTAAGTAAAGGCGTCTGTTCTGGAAGAACCGACGCCCAAACCCGGGTTTGGGCGTCGGTTCTTCCAGAACCGACGCCCAAAACCGGGTTTTGGGCGTCGGTTCAAGCGGGTTTGAGCGTCGGTTCCTCTTGAACCGACGCCCAAAGGGCTTCGGATCCGCGCCCTTTTCAATTGTATCCGCGGAACTTAACACACATACACTTCACACACGAAACACTCTCCACGCCCAAGCTGCCACCGCCCGCTCCCCCGCCCGTCGCAGCCACCGCCCGTCGCCGCCGCCGCCAAGGTGACCTTAAATCTCTACCCCTACTTAGTTTTTGTATAAATGTGTGTGTATATATATATATATATATATATATCTATGTGTGTATGTGTATGTATATCTTTGTGTGTATATATATGTATGTGTTTGTGTGTGTATATATATATATCTGTGTGTATGTATATGTTTGTGCATATATATATAATTGATTTATTATTTATCAAGTTAATTGGTTTGTTTGAATATATATTATTGATTTGAAGTTAGTAGATTGATATACAATAATATTTGAATTATTGGAGTTAAGTTATGCAATCTTAGTTTGATTTTAAAAAGTTGAGAATTGATTTTGGATTAATGTTGGAGTAGTAGATGATGTTGAAGTTTGATTGGAGTTGCGTTTGAGTTTTGAATATGTCGATGGTGAATAATTTGGTTTTATTGTAGTGTTTTCATTCCCCCTATAGATTGGCTAAGTCCAATTTACAGAGGAGACTCTGCCAAAATTTTCGTAAAATTTTACAAATAAAAAATGAAAATTATAATTTAAGAGACTGTCACTCGTACAAAATTGACTATACTAAAAAAATAACTATATAAAATACAATCATCCTTGTAAACTTTTAATCTTTTTAATTATATCTTCACATATAGGTTGTAACGCCCCGAGTTCCGAGGAGCGCGAGAACGCCACTTTTCTAAATTCTTGAATAAACTTTGTTGCGGAAAATGACTAAATATTAAATATCGCATTTATTGAATTAAAGTTTAGCGAAAATTCAAATGGAATAAGTAAATTCGTACATATTTATAAAAACGACAATTCTTGATAAAATGAAATAATTATTTCTTAGTTCACGACTTTTAAAAAAATATCAATTTGTAATTTGCCGTCTTTGCCCATCACTCGCCACCGTCTCCGAAATCTGCAAAAATTGTTAAAACAACGGGTTGAGCATTTCAAAAATGAAATACTCAGTAGACTCATCGCCAGTAATTAATCTACAAGATAATTGAACACGTAATCATGCAAATAATGTAGTGACATTCTTTTCTTATTCATAGGCATCACACAGTGAACACAAATGAACACATTCTTTTCTTTTCTTGGCTAGCAGATAAGTTATGCCCAGCATAACATAAATTATTTATCTCAAAAGAGATATTCTTTTCTCATGCAATTAAGCATAAAATCACACAAATCCACATAACACATGCAATTATAATATAAATCAATTTGTGGGGGCGAGTCTACCTTAAATCCGACGAGTGCAAAGTTGAGCGGGAAACGACTTAAATCCTTTAAATCTCCGTACGCCTCGTCTAGCCAATAAGTTACCTTAATCTTTAGAAATTTGTAGTTTAAAAATAATAATTTACAATTTGAGGACTGAAATTGATGTTTTTGAAAGTGGAGGGACTAAAATGAATAATTTGAAAGTTGAGGGACTAAAATGAATATTTTCAAAAGTTGAGATTTATAAATATACATATATATATCATTTTAAATCAATATGAACAAAATCAAAAGACTTTAAAAATATGGGGGCTTAATTGATTGCTTTTAAACATTTGAGGACTAAAATGTAAATCCTTTAAAACTTGGGCTTAAAATCAAATAAAGTAAATCAGCAGGGACTGAAATAAAATGGATTTGATACTTAGGGGTTAAAATAATAACTTTTGAAATTTAAGGGCTGAAATGATTAGTTTAAAATCAAAAAGGGACTGAATTGAATAACTTTAAAAGTTGGGGGACTAGGCTGCAATTTCCGAAAATCAATAATATTAAAAAAAAACAAAATTTCATTTCTCTTCTCCCATTTTTCAGATCAGAGAGCAAGAGAGAGGGACGGTGCAGGTCGCAACTTCGTGAATCCATCCTTCGACAGGCGATTTTGCCGGCAAAACACCGGTGCAAGGTGGCGGCGAGTGGCGGCCAAGGCAAGGTTCATATTTGAGGGGCTTAGGTGTGAGTTTGGACTTGAAAAACCGAAGCAGACTAGGCTCAAATTGGGGCGATTTCCGGCGAATAGGGCGGCTGCCGAGGTAAGTCGTGAGCTTGGCTTATTCTGGGTTTTGGTGGTTGTTTTGATTTGAGATTTGAGTTGGGTAGAAGCGGAGGCAGTGTGAGTTGGAGGCGGTGCTGCCGGTGGTTTGACTGGCGTGGAATTGCAGACGGTTTGGGAGTGCTGGAGGTAGCGGGTTGTAGAAGTATGATTGGGTGATGGAGGTAGTGGGCTGTGGTGATTGAGTCTCTGTGGCGCTTTGGGTGGTGGTTCAACTGTGGTTTGCTGTTGTGTGATTGGGTTTGCCGATTGTGGTGGTGCTGCAGGTGGTGTGCTCTAGAAATTGTGGTGGTGGTGGCTGCTTGAGAAACGACGGTTGTTGGTGGCAGCTTTGTGGGGGTTTTGCCGTGTGTGTTGGAGTTGAGGTTATCGGTTTGTGGTAGTGACAGTGGCAGTAGCAGTGGTAGTGCTGCATTTGGTGGTTGGTGATGAAGGTGGAGTGGTGTGGTTGAAGTTGATGGCGATGGAGAAGGGGAAATTTCCATATCAGGAAGTTGCTGTGATATTGGTACGTGGGGGATGATTCAGATTTGCGAGCAACAATGGATTATGGAGATGGAAGTAAAATTTTACCAGAATATTGCTTGGCTGCGTGATTGTGAGGAGGGAGGAAATGAGAGTGATTGAACGGTGAAGGTTTAGGGCACAAATATCTAGGATTTTAAGTGGGTTTGGGCTAGAAGAATTTCTTAATTGGGCTAAAAATAATTAAAATTTGGACAACATAATTTTGGATTTGAAATAATAAAATTGGACTTGAATAAATTGGACTCAAAATAATTGTAAAATTTGGATTTAAAAATAATAAGGAATTTGATAATTTAAAATATTCGAGATTGGACTCGATTTGGAATGGGTTAAATTTTATTTTTACAATGGCTAGACAAACACGCTTCACATTTAAAAGTAGAAACTCGGGATTAAATCTTAGCGACACGTTTTTCGAGAAAACGATTTTATTTTATTTAAAAATTCTCGGTCGCTACATAGGTCGTTAGATATGGATCGGGGTTGGATGTAGGGCATGCGTAAATTATCTTATTTGATTCCAACTATTAAACTTTCTTGTATTCTTTATATATGCGCTATACATTGTTAATATTATTTGTGATCTTGATAACAATAATTTGATATATATATATTTCTATCATGAATATTGATTGTCATATGTGCAGGTACGTGTTATATTGTTTCAATATAATGGCGGAGTTTTCAAGTTCTTCAGACGATCATAGTACTGCCCAAACAAAAAGGACGAGAGGGCCGACTATGTGTAAGAAAATTAAGAAGGCAGGGCAAAAAATCAATGTTATTGAGTTCGATGAAAAAAATAGGCCGATCGGACTAGGAAAGAATAATTTCAAAGCTTTTATAGGGTCTTTGATCCGTATTCAAGTTGACATAAACATCAGTGATTGGCACAAAGTGGATCAAGGCCTTAAGGATATGATGTGGGAAGAAATCAAGGTACTATCACTTTATACATAATGAATTGAACATTAATCGTAATATTTTTTATAACATCGCATATTATCCTTATCTTTCAGAGGGAGTTCAACATCCCCGATGACCTTCGTCTGAAATCAAGTGTTTTGAAAGTTGTGGGGATGCGATGGAAAGATTTTAAGACAAGGCTGGTTCATAAGTACATTACACATGACCACCCAAAATATAAATCCCCTACGCAGCTTTATGATTTCTTATCTGAAGAGCAATGGGAGTTGTTCAAGAAAGAACGACAAACGGAGCAATTTAAGGTATATTGAAATGTACGCATATGATTTATTGAGTTGAAAAACTAAAAATATATTATTTTATTCAGGAGAAAAGTAAGAAGGCTAGAGATAGTCAAATGCGAAATAAGCATCTCCATTATTTGGGCTCAGCAGGTTATGTGGGGATGAAGCCACAATGGCTAGTAAGTGACCCATTATCTTCTAGCACTTCATGTGACATGATTAGCTCCTCAATTGTACGAGAGGATCACAGTTTAGATTGGGTTCGAGCTAGATCAAAAAAGAAAGAAGATGGAACTTACTACATCCCCAACGAGAAAACTAGAGGGGTGTTTGACAAAATTGTAAGTATATCTTCCCGGTTTTTCATATTTTCAATTCAAATTTACTTTAATACTTGTATTTAGTTTTCAGTTTTTTTTTTTTTTTTAACAGGTAGAAAAAGCTGAGCAGGCCACACAGGGGACATTTGTGGCAAGTAGGCAACATGATATTTTAAGTGAAGCCCTTGGGAAGGAGGATCATCCTGGTAGGGTGAGGGGGTATGGCGTGTATGTCACCACGAGGGATGTTTACGGCAAGCTGGACGATTACCTCAGACGATCGTGTGGGGTTGTTTCAGTAGATGACATTAAGGAGATAATCAGGCACGAGATGGAGGATAGCATTACCGAGAAGGTCAGGCATCAAACCATGTCGGAGATGCAAAGTAAATTCGACAGTATGCAAAGTGCGTACCATAGTATGCAGAGTAAATACGATGCTATCCTCCAGCGCTTGGGCCTAAATGTTGATGCCGAGGTGGACGTAACTCCACACCCCCGACCTCTAACTCGAAGCAGTTGTCATTCCGTGAATCCAGACCCATTTGATGGGCTTCAGGTACTTAATGCTAAATTATTTAGGTTTTTTTTAATATTGCTTATTTCATTTCAAATGGAAAGTGATGACTTATATGTTCAATTATATATGTTGAAAAATAGAAGCTGATTCCTTGTCGTCTCGCCGTAAGTCATGATGGTGAGAAACAAATAGTGGCCAGCGGAATGGTTTATCCGTCCGGACCCGACACTGTGGTGCATCATCAACCACTCTGGCTTGATCATGTGAAGGTGTCCGTTGACCATGTCGTAGATGGTGCGGAAGCATTCTATCTTCCAGTGCCATCTCAACATCACACCACGGTGGGGGAAGGTATTGGAAGTTTTTTTCAATGGCCGAAGGAGTTGGTTATTTTTGGAGAGGTAATAATGTTTAGTTACATAAAAGATTATGTCGATATTAATTTCTTTTAAAATTGTGTTAGAAGTGTTATAATGATAAAAATTGTCTTCTTGCAGGAAGAGGCACCGAAAAAGCTAAAAAAATCTAACGAACGGAAAAAACCTCAAAGTTTTGAATTGTCATCTACCCAGCGACCTGCAATTGTCGACGATGAGACGTTACAACATCTAGGTGACAAATGCAAAATGTTGAAAGCTCTAGTCCTTCAATTGCCTGTTGGTGATGACTTCTACCAGGTGCCCATAGATGCCTCTGTGTTCAACTGTGCATTCGACGATGGTATTTTTGTTACAGTCGGAGACATCACCGATTTGCTAACGATGCAATGGTTGGATACATCTATCTTAGAAATATTTTTATTGTAAGACTTCTGATCAGAAATTATAACTTGACTTTAAATCATTATTTTATTTATATTTATTGGTTTAATTATTTTTAGGTACCTCCATGAGATGTGTCATGAATACGGTATTGAATCTATTGGATTCATGTCTCCGACACACATTGCATCGGTTTCGGTAAGAACAAATGCAGATGGTGTTGTAACTTACATTGACAATACCATGAGAGCAATGAAAATTAAGAAGTTCATTATAGCACCGTATTTTCAGGAGTAAGACCACTGACATTCTCTCTTTTTTTACCTAATTTGAATCATATATGTTTAAAGTTGTATTTACACGTTCATAATACGTAGGAACCACTGGATGTTGCTAGTGATTTCTCCTCAGAAGAATACGGTGTACTTCTTGGATTCAGCTGGTGCATGTAAGCGTGACTTAGATATCAAGCCGCTATTGAATACGTAAGTTATGATAATTTTTCATGAAATAATTGTGGAGTTGTGGTGAAATTGATTGTGGAGTTGTGGTAAAATTGATGAATTTCTGTTGTGATTGTTGAGAATTTATTTCAATAGCAACTTGCCTCTTTACAGGTTAGATATGTTCAATTTATAAGGGAGGCTCTGCCAAAATTTCTGTAGAAAATTTAGAGTATTTTTTTTTTTGGTAACTTGTTCATATAATTTATTAAAATTTTAGGGCTTTCAAAATGTATTGGGCCCAAGGAGGTGTTAGGACGAAAGGCAATACAACGTGGCTAAAAATAAAGGTACGAAAACACATTTAAAATTTATTGTAATGTTTTGAATTATTTTCATATTCTATTAAGTTTGATTATTCATGTTAGTTTTCAATGTGAAAATTTCAGTGTCCTCAGCAACCTGGAGGTTCTGAGTGTGGCTATTACGTTATGAAAAATATGTATGAGATAGTCACAGAACACTTCTAGCTTCCTTCGTTAGAAAAGGTATAAGTAATTTAAATGAGAGTTTTTAATTAAGACTTTATATTTTATTATAAAATAACTAATAATATGTTTTGATTGTTTGTAGGCATTTAAAAAATACTACTCAACGGAGGAAATCTTTGAAATTCAAAATTTATGGGCCAAATATTTCGTTGATAGGTGTGTGTAAAATGACACGTATCCAAACTTAAATTTACATATTTGTATAATAAAACAACAATCTTGTATATATAATTGTTCTCTATTTAATTTTATTATGTATATGTCGATTATATGTATATTTGATGATGCGCATGTGGAAAATGTTCAGGTCATCGCGTGCCACGTCCAAATGACTGCAGGTCATGACCTGTAGCGGCCTGGGTCACTGCAGGCCATGACCTTCAGCGGCCTGGGTCACTGCAGGCTATTACATGCAGCGGCCTTAGGTGAATACCTGCAGCGGCCTGGGTCACTGCAGGTGTGAAAACGAAAAAAAAAAAAAAAATACTTTAGGCGTCGGTTCTAAAGTTTGAACCGACGCCTAAAAGTAAATTTTTTTTTTCAACTTTAAGCGTCGGTTATTTAATAACCGACGCATAAAGTCGAACTTTAGGCGTCGGTTCTAAAGTTTGAACCGACGCCTAAAAATAATTTTTTTTTTTCAACTTTAAGCGTCGTTTATTAAAAAACCGACGCATAAAGTCGAACTTTAGACGTCGGTTCTAAAGTTTGAACCGACGCCTAAAACTCATTTTTTTTTTCAACTTTAAGCGTCGGTTATTAAAAAATCGACGCATAAAGTCGAACTTTAGGCGTCGATTAACAACCGACGCCTAAAGTCAAAACTTTAGGCGTCTGCGTCATAGGTGTCGCCCCTACAACCGACGCCTATGCCTTTTTACAACCGACGCCTTTTCCACTTTCTGTACTAGTGACTATTATCACAATTCTTATCACAAAAGATAAGTGATAGACTTCTACCATTATCACAATACTTATCAAATCAGATAAGCAACCAACATTATCTCCAAAATATTATCACAATATTTCTTGTCATTATCATAGAAGATAAGCAACAAATATAATCACAATATATAGGAGATAAAGACAATATTACGTCCAATAAATGTTTAAGTAATTTAATTAAACTTAATAAATTACTAAATAAAAATATTTGGTAATAAACTAAATTTATCAAATTACAAACATATAGGAAAATAGAAAATGCCAATAAATATAACTTGAAATAAGTTAACAATTATTATTATTATTATTATTATTATTATTATTATTATTATTAAGTAGTTGAATTAACACCTAATTTTTAGATAGAAAAGTTCCAAACCTGATTTTTAACTTTGGTAAAGTGATTATAAGCTAATTAATTATTTACACAATTTCTCAAATCATTTTTTAACCACACATATTTTTTTCTCCTCAAAATTTTTAATCACACCTTACCTCGAAAACCAAATAAATTGATTCATAATCACTTGGAAATATTCGAAGAGAACTGAAATAAATAGAATTTGGGACGCCCCGGGTTCTAATCACCCGACTCGTCACGTCGTCGTCTCGTCAAAATTTTGAAATAATATTAAGCGGAATAAAATAAAATTTTTAATTGGCAAGACTTATTTAAATAAATTCAAAAATTGACAAACTTTAAATATTCACCAATTTACGGAAATAATATTTGCTAAAACATTTCCAAATAAAGTATACTGTTCAAAATCTCAAAATTTCTCAAAATATGATTATTCAAATGAAATAATAATGAAATCTAATTATTCATATATTAATGCCACAGCCTGCCCATCATTCGCCTTCATCTCCGATATCTGCAATTGTTGTTAAAAAGGGGTGAGCATTTCGTTGAAATACTCAGCAGACTCATCGCCGATTAATAAATTTACATAAAAATTGAACACATAAACATGCAATCATATAGTGACAACTTCTTCATAATATTAGGGTTTCGTAACATAGGGTGTGGGTAGTCTCGTCTCATGCAATAAATACACATAAGTTATGTCAAAACATAACAAAATCATAATCTCGTCTCGTCTCATGCATTTAAAATGCATATAAGTTATGGCATGCTCATAACACAAATATTTCATAAGGAATATAAATTCTCGTCTCATCTTATGCAAATAATGCACATAAGTCACATGAGCATATAACGTGCAATTAAAATGTAAACAAATTAATGGAGGTGAGTCTACCTCAATTCTCTACGAGTGTGGTTGAGCGGGAAAATATATTTCAGTTCTCTAGATCTCCGTACGTCTCGTCTAGCCAAGATAAAATAAAATTTGAATTAGTTTCTAGAAATTCAAAGTTTGAAATAAAATTAGAGTTTTGAAATAAATTCTAAAGTTTGGAAATGAATGATTTTAAAAGCTGGGGACAAAAATAGAGTTTTTCGAAAATTAAAGGACTCATTAAAACGCTGCTTAAAATAATCAGGGATAGGAATAAAGATTTTGGAACTTAAGGCTGAACTATATACATTTAAAACATTTTAGGGACTGAAACAATTAAAACGACAAATATGAGGACCTAAAAGCAAATTTTAAAACAAGGTTATATATATATAATATATATGTATATATATATACACATACACTCCCTTCTCTCTCTATGCTACGACAGAGAGAGAGAGACGAAGAGTGAGGGATGGGAGGGCGGACGCCCTCCTCAATGGCCGATCTCCGGTAGCAGGGCCGGTGATAATACCACCGGAGCGGAGCAGCATCGGTGGGGGAACCTGGGTAGCAAGAAGATGGAGTTTTGGGTTGATTTTGGGTGCGGTTCCAAGGCAAACCGAGGCAGAAACTCGTGGGTTCTTCGGCAAAAACTAGCTGTTGAAGTATGTAAATAAGTTCCTGGGATTGTGATTTGTATGTTGTGCTTTCAATTTGAGTTTTGGGGATGGCCGTGGTGGCAGTCGAGGTGTGGTGGCGGTCGAGGTTTGGGAAATTGATGCTTGGTTTTGATTTGGGTTGTGGTGTGATGCTCGACGATGATGGTGATCGGTTCGTGGTGAACTGGGCAGATTGGTGGTTGGGTTTGCAGTGAGTTCACGATGTAGCAGAGGTAGTGGTTCATGGATGTTGATCATAGTGGTGATAATGGTGTGGCTGAAACGGAGATTTTTCATTATCATACCTGAATTGAGAGGTAGTATCGTGAAGAAGGTATGATCGTGAAATGGGAATTAAAAATGGTTGGATAGATAGTCTTTGATTTGGTTTCGAATTTGAACTGCAGAAAGATTTTCGTGATAGGATTGGTTGATTGAGAGTTGGATAGGATCATGATTTGTAGAGATAATTGATGAATTTAAAATTTGAAATGTAATTAGAATGATAGACTCAAATTTGAAATAAGATTATCTAGATATTTTATTTGAATAAATAAATAAATAAATAATGAAATTGGATTTAAAAAAAAAAAAAAATAGATTTTGAATTTTTGGACGTAAAATCAAATTGGACTGAAATTTATTATTCTTGGCTCAAAATTATATTACTTGGCTGAACGACGTACATGAACTTTAAATAACGGGTTAAATTATAGCGACACGATTTTTAGTAAATAAAATATTTATTTCTAATAAATTCAGAAATTTCTCGGTCGCTACAACCTTACCCCCTTAAAATAATTATGTCCTCGAAATTAAACTCACTTGATCTATGATATCAGGATACTTGGCTAAAATCTCGTCTTCTCTTTCCCAAGTAGCCTCATCATCCTTGTGTCTACCCCACTAGACTTTGACTAAAGAAATTTCTTTGTTTCTTAAGACATGGACTTTCCTCTCTATAATGCACATGGGGGCCTCCTCATAAGACAAATCTTTCTGAACTGAAATTGACTGATAATTCACCACATGACTAGGATCATAAACATACTTTCTTAATAGGGAAACATGAAAAACATTGTGAACCGCTGCAAGCTCGGGTGGCAATGCCAAACGATATGCCACATTCCCTAATTGCTCTAATATCTCAAATGGTCCAATAAATTGAGGTCTTAACTTTCCCCTTTTTCCAAAGCGAAAAGTACCTTTCATTGGGATAACCTTCAAAAACACTTTCTCTCCCACCTGAAATACCAAGTCTTTCCTTCTCATATCTGCATAACTCTTCTGTCTGTCCTGTGCGGTCTTAATTCACAGTCTAATCTTCTCAATAGCCTCAACTTTCTTTCAATTAATTCTGGTCCCAACAATTTCTTCTCACCTACTTCATCTCAATAAAGTAGCGATCGACATCGTTGTCCATACAGTGCTTCATATGGTGCCATACCAATAGTAGCCTGAAAACTATTATTGTAGGCAAATTCCACCAATGGTAGGTGATTCTCCCAACTACCACTCAAGTCTAGCACGCAAGCTCTAAGCATATCCTCCAGTGTCTGTATAGTACGCTCAGACTGACCGTCTGTCTGCGGATGGTATGCAGTACTAAAATTTAATTTAGTACCCATTGCAATATGCAAACTCTTCCAAAATCTTGAAGTAAACCTCGGATCTCTATCTGAGATAATGGAAGCTGGTACCCCGTGAAGTCGAACAATCTCTCTTAAATACAACTGGGCTAACTGATCCATACTGAGAGTCATTTTAACCGGAAGGAAATGAGCTGACTTTGTAAGTCGGTCCACAATAACCCAAATAACGTCATTTCCTCTAACTGATTTTGGCAACCCAATAACGAAATCCATGGAAATTTTCTCCCATTTCCATTCTGGTATGTCCAAAGGATTCAACAATCCTGACGGTCTCTGATATTCAGCCTTAACCTGCTTACAAGTCATGCATCGAGATATAAACCTCGCAATATAACCCTTCATATTTCTCCACCAAAAATTATTGCGTAAATTGCGATACATTTTTGTCCCACCAGGGTGACCTGTGTAAGGTGCTGAATGAGCTTCAGTTAAAATCTCCTTCTTGATCTGTTCATCCTTCGGCACACAAATTCGCCATCTGAACATAAGTGCTTTATCTCAAAACCTATCCTCCTGCTAGTCCCAACTTCGGATCTTATTTTCTCCAAAAATTTATCACCTCCCTCAGCTGTCACAATCCTATCCCTCAAATCTGGTTTAACAGTCAGATTTGTCAATCTGCTAGATCCTCGAATTGATGGGGCTCGCACTTCAATTTTCAAATTCTGAAAGTCTCGAATCAACTGGTCTTGCGTTGTTCCCAAAACTGACAACTGACCAGCATTCTTCCTGCTCAAGGCATCTGCAACCTTATTTGCTTTACCCGGATGGTAAAGAATAGTGCAGTCATAATCTTTCACCAGCTCTAGCCATCGACGCTGCCTCATATTTAATTCCTTTTGAGTAAAGAAATACTTGAGACTCTTGTGATCGGTGTAAATCTCACATTTACTCCCGTACAGATAGTGTCTCCAGATCTTTAAAGCATGCACTACAGCTGCAAGCACTAGATCATGTGTCGGGTAATTATTTTCATATGGCTTCAACTATCTTGAAGCATATGCTATTACTTTTCCATTTTGCATCAATACACAACCCAATCCATGCTTGGATGCATCACTGTAAATAACATAACCATCCGACCTCTTCGGTATAGTCAATACTGGTGCTGATACAAGTCTATTCTTCAGTTCCTGAAAAATTTGTTCGCACTGACTTGTCCACTGGAACTTAATTCCCTTCCTGGTTAACTGTGTCATAGGACCTGCTATTTTAGAAAAGCCTTCTATAAATCACCGATAGTATCCGGCTAACCCAAGAAAACTTCTCACGTCTCCAACATTGGCAGGTGTTGGCCAATTCATTAAGCTTCAACTTTAGATGGATCGATTTCAATACCATTTACTATAACAACATGACCTAGGAAGGCTACCCTCTCAAGCCAAAATTCACATTTCTTGAATTTGGCGTACAACTTTTCTTCTCTCAGTGTTTCCAATACTATCCTCAAGTGCTCTTCATGTTGTTCATAATCCCTTGAGTAAATCAGTATGTCATCAATAAAAATGATAAAAAATTTATCAAAATACTGATGAAAGACTCTATTCATCAAATTCATAAACACTGGGAGTGCATTCGTGAGACCAAATGGCATTACTATGTACTCATAATGCCCATATCGCGTCCTAAACGCGGTTTTTGGTACATCAACTGGTTTAGTCTTTAACTGATGATAGCATATCTCAAATCGATCTTCGAGAATATAGTTGTACCTTTCAACTGATCAAATAAGTCTTCGATCCTAGAAAGGGGATACTTATTCTTTATTGTCAATTTGTTCAGCTCTCTATAATCAATACACATCCTCATGCTTCCATCCTTCTTTTTCACAAACAACAAAGGTGCTCCCCATGGAGATACACTCGGTCTGATAAAACCCTTTTCTAACAATTCATATAGCTGAACCTTCAATTCCTGCAACTCCTTCGGTGCCATATGATATGGAGCTTTAGATACCGGGGAAGCTCCTGGTACCAAATCAATGGTGAATTCCACTAGTCTATCAGGCGGGGTACCTGATAGATCATCTGGAAAAATATCACCATATTCACATACTACTGGCATCGACTCCAAAGTGATCTCCTCTGATGGTTTGTCTTGAAGACTAACCAAATAGCCCTGGCAATTGCCCTTGGCTAATAACTTCTCGGCTTGCAAAGTTGATACAAGACGAGGAAGAGCCTTAATCTTCGTCCCATAAAATCTAAATACTTCTTCACCACCTTTTCAAAAAATAATCTCCTTCTCATGGCACATAATTGCAGCACGGTTGGTGCTGAGCCAATCCATACCCAGAATAATATCGAAGTCTTTCATTCGAATAATATTCAGGTCTGCTTCCAATACTCGACCATCAAAATCAATTTGCACTGCTTTGACTATCTTATTGGTATCAATAGTTCCTCCTGATGGTAAACTAACCTCAAGTATACTACCAGTTTCTTCTCCTATTAAGTTCAACCTTTCTAAGCATGTATCAGATATAAATGAGTGTGTGGCTCCCGAGTCTATCAGAACATATACGGGAATACCAGAAACAGATAATATGCCTGTTATCATATAAGCATGTTTCAAAATAGGAAAGATATACAATGCAGGACAACAATTAGGACATGCATAGGAATACTAAAAATATTAGTATACCTGGGATCACGTCCGAGTCCTCTACTGCATCCATGGAAAATACTCTCGCTTTTCCTTTCCTGTTTTGATCTGTGTTCCTCTTCTGATTAGAACCTTGTGCTGGAGGAGCAGACAATCCCATGCAAAATGGCCCGGTTGGCCACATTTATAGCAGACTCCCTCACCATAGAGGCACTCTCTCTTATGCAATTTCTGACACTTAGGGCAGGGTGGAGTATGATTAGTCACATGTCCTCCTGGGGTTCCTAAATTCTGTCTCTTATTAAATGGTCGATTTCAATTCTGGCTATGATTTGGCCCTTGCCACTTTCTTTTCCCTTGATATCTCTGTTCATGATGATTACCTTGGTTTCCAATCTTTACTCCCGCATAGGCTACTGCTTGAGCCTTCTTTACCACTTCTCTATAGGTTGGCAGCTCATGCGAACCGACTATCTGTCTAACCTCTGAGCGTAGACCCCTTTCAAACCTCTTAGCCTCCGTCTCCACCAGATGTGGAGCATAGCGTGACAATTCCTCGAACTTCTTTTCATACTCAGTTATATCCATATCGCCTTGAACCAGGTGTAAAAATTCAGACTCTTTGTGGTCTCTTGGGGCTGGTGGATAGCCTTGAACTCCTCCCAAGTTAAAGCTAGCTGTTGTTCTAGGGTCCTGGTTCGGGATGCTGATTCCCACCAGAATCTAGCCCTACCAACCAACATAAATTCTGCACAAATAACTTTCCTGTCCTCCGGGTAGGAAATGTGTCTGAAGATTTTCTCAATCGTCTGCAGCCATTCTTCCACGGCTAAAGGGTCATTACCACCGTCAAAAGTAGGTGGACGGTACCTTCGGAATTGTTCAATTATTGGAACTGAGGAACCAGTACGGGCCTGTCTCAAGTCCTGAACTGCCTGAAGTAGATCCCTAATGATATTGGCCTGGTTTGGGGATCCTGCCTTGAAGCAGTCTAACCTTGGTTAGTCTGGTTCGGTGCATCTCTGATTAGGCGCCGAGACATTTTCTTTTATCACGTAAAACAAATAGGTTTATTATTTCTCGATAGGAAAATACAGACAACCAATCATCTCATACATTCAATCTTAATAACAATGTCAAACATAGCTCGTGACATAAAAATAAATGAATCTCTTTATTAATAAACGAAATTCCTTCAATGAGGATACATTATTATTTCAGGAATGGAAAAACTGTTGAAAAGGGAAAAATGCCAAAACACCTATCACTAGTCCTATCCCACTAAATCTGACTGTTGACAGGGGTGGTCCCGGGCGTGCCAGGTGTATAGTCTGGGGCACCGGGTGTGACACTTGGTGAACCTGGGAAGTAATCTGGTGATTCTGAAACATAACCTTATAACCCAGGCGTATAATCATAGATGCCTGACTTGGCATCAGATATCTCATTTAGCCGATCTCTATTATCGGTTTGGGGTATCATTACTTGTACTGGTGCTGGTGCTGGTGCTGGGGTTCGAAAAGGGTCCCAAAGTATTATAAACTCATCACATAATGTCTTAAAGTTCGCGTTTTCTCCCCGAATTCTTTTTATGTCCTCATAAAACTCATTTGCCAATTTACGCTCTTCCTCCGGGAAAGTTGACAAAAGGTGACCAATAGTCTGTGTGTCAGTTATCTTAAAGCCATGCATTATTGCGTCCTCTTGTGCAATGCAGTAGTATTCTACATGCTCATCTATCTTCTTGCGATGTCCCCTCTTGAATGATAGGTATTTTGAGGCCCATCCATCTAACTTTCTTTGTTGTTGTCTTGTGAATGGTGTCATGTCTAAAACAATTTTGCAAAGTCCAATTAGGGTTCTTTATTTTCTAAGTTCGAGGATAAAAATTATTATAAAACAATTCTTTTATCAATAACTATTTATTCCCATTATGCTCACAACTCGTTCTTTCTTCTTTCTTTCTTTCTTTCTATATCGGATACAGATCTTTCTCTTTCTTCTAAGTCTCATAAATCATTTAAAATATGTATCCGAAAAATAAAATAACATAAACTCATAAACTTCTTTACCTCGGAGTTGGCAATTAATAATGTAACTAAATTTTAAAAATTTCTCTTTTGAAAAATTTGCCAGTCTACAGAAACGTAGACTCGCACTAATACCACGCTGGGACGCCCTGGGTTCTAATCACCCGACTCGTCACGTCGTCGTCTCGTCAAAATTTTGAAATAATATTAAGCGGAAGAAAATAAAAATTTTTAATTGGAAAGATTTATTTAAATAAATTCAAAAATTGACAAACTTTAAATATTCACCAATTTACGGAAATAATATTTGCTAAAACATTTCCAAATAAAGTAAACTGTTCAAAAGCTCAACATTTCTCAAAATATGATTATTCAACTGAAATAATAATGAAATCTAATTATTCAAATATTAATGCCACAGTCTGCCCATCATTCGCCTCCATCTCCGATATCTGCAATTGTTGTTAAAAAGGGGTGAGCATTTCGTTGAAATACTCAGTAGACTCATTTCCGATTAATAAATTTACATAAAAATTGAACACATAAACATGCAATCATATACAACTTCTTCATAATATTAGGCTTTCGTAACATAGGGTGTGGGTAGTCTCGTCTCATGCAATAAATGCACATAAGTTATGTCAAAACATAACAAAATCATAATCTCATCTCGTCTCATGCATTTAAAATGCATATAAGTTATGGCATGCTCATAACACAAATATTTCATAAGGAATATAAATTCTCGTCTCATCTTATGCAAATAATGCACACAAGTCACATGAAGCATATAACGTGCAATTAAAATGTAAACAAATTAATGGGGGCGAGTCTACCTCAATTCTCTACGAGTGTGGTTGAGCGAGAAAATATATTTCAGTTCTCTAGATCTCCATACGTCTCATCTAGCCAAGATAAAATAAAGTTTGAATTAGTTTCTAGAAATTCAAAGTTTGAAATAAAATTAGAGTTTTGAAATAAATTCTAAAGTTTGGAAATGAATGATTGTAAAATCTAGGGACAAAAATAGAGTTTTTCGAAAATTAATGGACTCATTAAAACGCTGCTTAAAATAATTAGGTACAGTAATAAAGATTTTGGAACTTAAGGCTGAACTATATACATTTAAAACATTTTAGGGACTGAAATAATTAAAACGACAAATATGAGGACCTAAAAGCAAATTTTAAAACAAGGTTATATATAATAAATAAATAAATAAATAAATATATATATATATATATATATATATATATATATATATATATATATATACACACACACACATACACTCCCTTCTCTCTCTATGCTACGAGAGAGAGAGAGAGAGAGAGAGAGAGAGAGAGAGTGAGGGATGGGAGGGCGGACGCCCTCCTCAATGGCCGATCGCCGGTAGCAAGGCCGGCAATAATACCAACGGGGCGGAGCAGCGGCGGTGGGGGAACCTGGGTAACAAGAAGATGGAGTTTTTGGTTTTTTTTTGGGTGCGGTTCCAAGGAAAATTGGTGGTTGGGTTTGCAGTGAGTTCACGATGTAGCTGAGGTAGTGGTTCATGGATGTGTATCACAGTGGTGATAATGGTGAGGCTAAAATAAAGATTTTTCATTATCATACCTGAATTGAGAGGTAGTTCCGTGAAGAAGGTCTGATCGAGAAATGGGAATTAAAAATGGTTGGATAGATAGTCTTTGATTTGGTTTCGAATTTGAACTGCAGAAAGATTTTCGTGATAGGATTGGTTGATTGAGAGTTGGATAGGATCATGATTTGTAGAGATAATTGATGAATTTAATATTTGAAGTGTAATTAGAATGATAGACTCAAATTTGAATTAAGATTATCTGGAGATTTTATTTGAATAAATAAATAAATAATGAAATTGGATTTTTTTAAAAAATAGATTTTGAATTTTTAGACGTAAAATCAAATTGGACTGAAATTTATTATTCTTGGCTCAAAATTATATTACTTGGCTGAATGACGTACGTGAACTTAAATAACGGGTTAAATTATAGCGACACGATTTTTAGTAAATAAAATATTTATTTATAATAAATTCAGAAATTTCTCGGTCGCTACAGAATTTGATTTATAATGTGTATTAGCCTTTGTTCAGTAAGTGGTTTTTTTTTTTTTTTTTTTTTTTAATAATCGCTCCAATTTTCAATACAACTTTTTTAACTACACATCTTTTTCTCTTCAATTTTTAACCCTACATTTTCCTCGAAAACCGCGAAAAAATCCAAAAATCTGTTTATAAATGTCTCCAAACAAAGACTTATTTTAAAATGTATAGTTAAAAATTGAAGAGAAAAAATGTATGTGATTAAAAAATAAAAAGTAACTTGAAAGATTATATATATTATAATTTGAATTTATGAATGTTACCGAACGACCCAATCATTCAAACTTCAACTCTGAGGAATTATTGGCCAATAGCCGGATCATCCGACCCATTTTTCAAAATACCCTTTGACCCATTTGTAAGTTGAAAAGAAAAAGTGAAAATAGTTTATTATTGGCAAAGTCTAAAATATCATTACACTTATTCGAAAGAGTCCGGCTAAAACAAAGTGGACTCACCATTCTCGCCTTTAGTCCGTCCAAGATAAGAAGAAGAAGACTCCGGGTTGATCAAGAAGAAGATCTATTCCTCATAATCTTCAAACATTAGATAAGGTCAGATTACATTTTTAGCTTTGATTCCTAAATTTATAGCTTGAAGTTTGAAATTTTTCTTATGTAAATCGAGTTTGGGTTCGTAGAAACTTTTTTATAACGGAGCTCGCCGAAGATGGCGAGCTTCGCCATTGTTGGTACTTCGCTGGGCGGTGCCCAGCGAAGAAGAAGGTGAAATGGTCCAATCAGACCATCAATTTAATGGTCCGGCCGGACCATTTTTTGCAGTCGGTTTGTTTTTGCGGCCGGACCAATATGTTTTGGTCCAATCGGACTGTTTTGACTATATCTTTTGCATTATAAATAAATTATAAAATTCTAAATATTTTTTTTATTCTTAATATTATTTATCATTTACTACAAAAATAATTTCATTACTAAATATAATTAGAATTAACAAATGTGAATTATGATTTCATAATTGTAACAAAAATTTAATAATTTCACAATGTTGGAAAATGTAATTATAATGTCATAATTTGTTAATAATAATTACAAATAAGATATGTAATTTTCATTTCTTAATTTCTTAATAAAAATGAATTAATAATTTCATAATAATTAGAAATAAGATATGAAATTATAATTTCATAATGCAAATAAGAAATTTATTAATAATATCAAAATAAATGTAATTATAATAATTAAATAATGTTGATAAAAAAATTATTAATATTTTCAAAATAATTAGAAATAATAAATATGAACTATAATTTCATAAATGTAAAAATATATATAATAGTTTCATAACATTAATAATTGTAATTATAATTACACAACTTTAATAAAAAAATAATAATACAATAATAATTAATAATGTTTATATATATACCATAATAATAATAATTTTTTTCTGTAGTGTTTAATTTTCCTACTTGTTCATTTACGTGCGGTAGTCTACAATGTAGAATGGTTAAATATTGTAGCATACTTTTTTGAACTATGATTTTAACATTTGAAATTATTGCAGGATAGAGTATGCTATTGATCTTGAACTGAGAGGGCTTCCAGCTAAAGTTTCCCAGTACAGGAGTTGTGACTTCAACACAATTCTAAAGAGTTTTGATAAGTATCATCAAGATATCTTGAAGCGATCTTTCCTATGGTGATTCGAAGAATTGGCCAAGATGCAGTTTGCACCGCATATTATAGATTCTCTGGGACTTCGACTTCTGAAGCCAGTAGACGGTGGTGTATTTAGTTTTTGCTTCGGGGATGAAAAGATAGTCACATTCTCGACTTTTGAGTTTTCCCTCATCACGGGATTAAAGTGTGATGGCCAAAGGGACCCAAAGCCCGGAAAACTCTCAAAATCGAGACTTCCTCTGAAATACTTCGAAGAACAAAGGACCATTTTAAGGGGGGAGCTCTGGAAAACTTTACAGACTTGTCCTGATATGTTGGACAAATTGAAATTATGCACGGTCTATATTCTCGAGAGCTTCGTGAAGGGCAAGCAAGCAAATAATGGTATCGACTTATATGCTTTGGAACTTGTTGATGATATTGAAGCCTTCAACAACTATCCATGGGAGTCTAAAATTTATGTCGATACCGTTAACATATTTAAGAAAACGCATTCGATGCCCAGTGCGGAGAAGACCCCCCTGAAGTATGATGCGTACGGCTTCCCTTGTGCTCTGCAGGTAATAATTTTAAACTTTTCATTTTAAATTATTTTATTATGTTTTTCATCGTCATAATAATTGTAAGTTTCACAGATATGGGCGTATGAGGTTATTCCCGCCTTAGGTAACAGGTGGGTAGTTTGGACGAGGACGCGATTTCCTCGGATGTTAAATTAGAGAGCAACGGAGGCGCCAAGCGCTAGGGAGCTTTCGACTATCCTCGATGATCCTCATGTGAGCGTTTAAAAATTATTATTAATGTAATATAATATTTGACACATGATTTATAAATTGTTCGAATGTTAATATATTAGCTCGAAGTCCTTCATGAGCTGATGACTTCAACCGAAGAGGAGGAGCAGGACTACATGCGTGGACTGGTATGTAATGTGATTTTAGATTTTTATTTATCTTTTGGGTTAAATAATTAATTTTCATTTTTGTTTATTTATCTAGGATCAACGCAGTCCAGTACGAGACATGTTCCCGCCGCTCATGAGATCTCATTTACCGAGGGCATCTCGTGGACCTTTCCGCTCCCCCACTCCCCCGGTATGTTCATGGATTCAGTTTTCAATAAGCTATAATATTTTACTTGAGGTTAGTTTATTTCCTATTATATTTGTTGGAGTTTATAATTTGAATTTGATATGTTTATGAGTTGAGAATTATTTTTGGAGTAGTTGGTGATATGGGAGTATTATTGAGTTGTGGCTGGTGTTTTGAATTGTCATGGTTGAGTGCTTGAATGTTTTTGGTTTATTATGACAATTTGATGTCCCTTTATAGGGTGGCTAAGTCCAATTTTAAGGGGAGACTCTGTCAAGATTTTTTGTAGAATCTTAAATAAACAATATTCGACATTTAATTTCTAGTTTTGTTATATCTAGGATCAACGCAGTCCAGTACGAGACATGTCCTCGCCGCTCATGAGATCTCATTCACCGAGGGCATCTCGCGGACCTTTACGCTCCCCCACTCCCCCGGTATGTTCATGGATTCAGTTTTCAATAAGTTATAATATTTTACTGGGGATTGGTTTATTTTCTATTATATTTGTTGGAGTTTATAATTTGAATTTAATATGTTTATGAGTTGATAATTATTTTTGGAGTAGTTGGTGATATGGGAGTATTATTGAGTTGTGGTTGGTGTTTTGAATTGTTGTGGTTGAGTGCTTGAATGTTTTTGGTTTATTATGACATTTTGATGTCCCTTTATAGGGTGGCTAAGTCCAATTTTAAGGGGAGACTCTGTCGAAAATTTTGTAGAATCTTAAATAAACAATATTCGAAATTTAATTTCCACTTTTGTTTATTTATCTATGATCACCGCAGTCAAGTACGAGACATGTCCCCGCCGCTCATGAGATCTCATTCACCGGAGACATCTCGCAGACCTTTACGCTCCTCCTCTCCATCGGTATGTTCGTGGATTCAGTTTTCAATAAACTATAGTATTTTAATGATCACATTTACATGTTATAATATTTGAGTTAAATAATCAATTGTCATTTTTGTTTTTAGCGCCCAGTACCTCACATTGATGATTTGTTTGAGCGTCTGGTGGGGGTCATTCGTGATGAGATGCATGCCCTTCCGGATGAGCTCGGAGGTAAGGTCGACGCCCTCAAAGTGAAGGTCGATGCCCTCGGAGGTAAGGTCGACGCCCTTAGGGGCAAAGTGTAGAACCAAGCTTTAGCTTTTTCTGCCAAAGAGAATGAAAATAACTTCAATTTCACAGCATCTTATGAAACTCCATTCATGCGCTGCATTTCACACAATTCCAAAAAGGATCGAAGATGTGCATGAGGATCTTCAGTCGCCAATCCATGGAAAACACATGACTTTTGGATCAGTGAGATCAAAGAGGTTTTGATCTCAAAATTGTTAGCTTGGATTGCAGGAGGTACTATGCATGTTCCAATGTTCCCCACATGAGGAACCATGTAGTCTCGCAAAACGTGCCTTCCATGATTTTGTTGCTGTCCATTTACAGCTGCTGGCAGATTTTGTTAATTTCCCTGATTATCTTGAATTCTATCATCTGCCATGGCTAAGTCTGTTTGTTGATTCGCTTCCAACTGTTGTCTACGCCTCTGTCGAAAAGTGCGTTCAATTTCTGTATCAAAAGGAAGCAAATCAAATGACTTAGTCCTTCTTAACATAAATTAAAGAAAACGAAAATTAAAAGCAAAAACTGAAAAGTAATATAAAAATAAAAATAAAAATAAGCAAAATAAAGTTCAAAGTAAAATAAGAACTAATGGGTATCGATATTAATATAAAAACAGTCCCCGGCAACGGCGCCAAAAACTTGTTGTGTTTGAAATCGCAAGTGTACGATATCGCAATCAAGTAATAAAGTGGACCTTAGAGTCCGGATTATCGTTCCCACGAGGACTGCTATTAATTACCGAAATATTTCAGTTCTTAACTTTATTTGAACAAATGAAAATCGTTTTAAGAATAAAAATCTAGAATTAAGAAATGGAACTAATGAATTAAAAAGAATTGTTAAATTGTTTTGTTTTCAAATAAGATTGTAAAGTAGTTGGGATTCACGAATTCACCTAACTAATTAAATCAATTCCAATCCCAGTTTTATTTCCTATTTGTGTGTTCGGTCGAATTCACTAATTTAAATTGAGATTCCTCTCTCGAGTTTAAATCAATCCTATCTAAATAAGTCAACCTTGTATCTCTACAGCGGGTCCGAATATTCCTTAACTAGATGCATTACACACAAGAATTCACACACGACCGCAATAATTACAAGAGTATATCTCTATCTCTCGTTCAATTACCGGATTTATTACCTAGATCTATGTTATTAACTCACCTCTCGAATTATGGAAATAACACATGAAATCATGAATAAGTGGTCAGTTCATTCACGCATTAAACGCAATAATAAATCAACACATGCATTAAAGCGTTAAAACAAGAAATATGGCATTAAAATAATTAACTAGGCTACATCGTTCATCCCAACGTTAAAATTAGTTACACATCATCATGAAATAACAAAAACAGTAAAAATAAACGTTCATTGAAAAACAATATAAAGAATGGAAAGATTGCACCAATTATCAATTCTTCAACTGTTTTCAATTCACGCCCCTCTGCGATGCTTGAATCTCCAAGAATTTAATGTTGAAATTTCAATTGTGGCTCGTTCTATGGAGAGGCAAAAAGAGAAAAGTCTGATAAAAATTGCGAGAAAAAACCCATTGTTGGCCCAGCCGGAAAGCCACGCGATCGCGTGGTTTACACCCTAGCGATCGCATGCTTGACCCAAAAACTCTCGGGTTATTTTTTTACACCTTCTCGCGATCGCTTGGTATGTAACCAATGATCGCGACTTCGCTCTTTTCTCGGCTGTACAAGTTAGTCCCTGACTTTTAATTGCACCTTCAATCCTCAACTTTCAATTGTTGCAATTTAGTCCCCAAACTTTATCTTCTTCTTGATTTTCCCATTTAAGCTCTCAAATCCTTCAATTCGTTCCTCCAACCTTTGATTTCCTCTCTTTGGCACCATGTAGGTTTCCCGGTTGTTGTCACAAACTCCTCACTTGTCCAATTTAGCTTCAATTAACATCCAATTATGCGTTTTTCCCATTGATTCCATCATTCTTCATCTTTTGGGATATTTTCTGAAAAGTAAACGATAAACACAAATTAAATAGCAAATATTCCAAAACGACAATAATTACACCTAATTTAGACATACAAATAAGTGTATAAAATACACTTATCAAGTATCATATATGACGCCAGAGCATGATGAGCTGGATGATATGATAGCTCAGATGACGGAGCGGCATTTTTACACGGTGCTGACTTGGGTGGCTGGGGATGTGACTGAGGGGGTGCCGGTGGCGGAGGAGGTGCCTCGGGTGGAGGAGGAGGTGCCTCAGGGGGCGTAGGAGGAGGTACCTCGGGTTGCGACGGAGAAGGTGTCTCGGGTGGAGGAGGAGGTTCCTCGGGCGGCAGCGGCAGAGGAGGTGCCTCGGGAGGTGGAGGAGGAGGTGCTTCGGGAGGCGGAGGAAGAGGTGCCTCGGGTGGCGGCGGAGGAGGAGGTGCCTTGAGTGTTAGAGGATGTGACTAATCCGCATGTGTCGACGGAGATGTCGACGGGGTTGGCAGAGGAGGTGTCTCGGGGGGGCAGAGGAGGAGGTGCCTCAGGTGTCGGAGGCGCCGGAGGATGAATCGACTGAGGGGCCGACGAAGATGGTCGAGAACAGGGGACGAAAACGTACTATCGAGGTGAAGGAGCAGATTATAAGTAAGAGGACAAGACAACCCTCACAGCATGTTCTTTCTCCCTTCACGGCCGAGGTGAAGAAGAGGACATTCGTGAATGGCACTTATGTTAACTTATTCCGCGAAGTCGATCCGGAAAAGCAAAAGGTGTTCGATATGTGGTACTCTCAACTTAAGTCGAAGTAAGTTTCATATGTTTTTGTTTATTTATTTCTTAACTGTTAAAATGATTGTATATGAATTTCTAATTATTTATTCATTCAGGTTTCGCTTCTCCATTGGGAAGACAACAATATCTGATGCCAAAGATTGGTTCGGAATAGTCCTAAGGAGTGGAGCTTGGCTTACCGACGACGTGAGTGCATAATTGTAATTATGTGAACTCACTATATTATTTGTTGATTAGATAATATGTAATTCGCTTATATTTTATGTTGTAGCATGTTGATCTTGCGATGGAGTTGCTGCGCGATCGGGCTAGTAGGTACCCGAAATCGTTCGGCTTTCCCGGGCGACTGATCTTATGCTGTGGCTTTAAAAACGCTGTCGACATTGAGTACTTAATGTACGAAAGTAACCCTACCTCGTACGTGTTTCCATATTACATGTTGGACTACGTGGTAGGGGCAGAGCTCGTGTGTGGCCAATCGTGGACGGGTTGTACACACATCTATATTTCGGTGATCGCGAACTCGCACATCATTGTTGTTGAGGTCTTGTTCGTCGAATCGAAAATATATGTGTACGACTCCTCATGGCTGTTTCACAGAGACCCAGCTCCAAGAAGCTCTGATATCCTTGGCAGTCATTGTTCCTCTAATGGCTAAGAATGCTAGAATTCATGTCGATGATGTACTAGCCATTGAGAGGATCAAGGGGATTTCCAAACAAGGTGTCAGGTAAATTTTCTTATACTCGTATTCCAGTATTTAATTAAATTCTTAACTATGTTCATTTATTTTACTAAAGTTTTTTTTTTTTTAACTTACAGTGGCGATTTCGAGATTTTTGCAATAAAATATATTGAGTTCTTGAGCATCGGACGAGATGTCAAGATGATCAATCAAGAACATATACAGAAGTGGAGGATAAAGTTGGCTACTGATTTATTTACGTACAATTGTGATCCATAAGATTTAGAAATGTAAAAATATAGTTTTTATATGTAATTGTGTATATATATTTATTTGTCAATTTCTTTATTACTTTTGAAATTACAACTGCATACATTATTTTCAATTATCGTCATTCAATATTTCCACATGCATTAATTTACATATTAAAAATTAAAAAAAAAAAAATCTACGTTTGGTCACGGTCCGGCCTGTGAGGTTTTAAGGATTAGGGTATGGAGGGTTAATTAAGAGTAAAGTTGAATAAATTGCCACAAGTGTAGATAACAATATATTTTTTGGAACAAAAAAAATAGTATATATATATAATTGCTAAATTTCTTTTTTATATTAATTAATAATTGCTAAAACAAAAAATTTGTGAATTTCACCTTCTCAGGATTGCTCTCACAGAAGTCCTCGAGGCATATGCTGCATATATTATCGGAACCCATTATCAACTTCTTTCGATTATCCACATTTACACCTTCACTTTTACGGAACCAAACACTAAAATAGAAAACTAATATACTAATGACATCAGCATATTAATTTTCTGTTTTTGTGTTTGATTCTATGGAAATAAAGTTGTGTAGGTGGAGATCGTAAGAAGTTGATAATGGATTCAGATAATATATGCAGCATATGTCTTGAGGACTTGTGTGAAAGCAATCCCGAAAAAGTGAAATGTTCATGAATTGCTTATCTCACAAGGGAATATGATGCATGTTTCTTGAAAAAAAAAAAGTTATTGTGGGCACCACAAAGGTGTGATTATTAAATAATACCGAAACAAAAAATTTATGCATTTCACCTTCAATGGATTGCTTTCACAAAAAAGATCGAGACACATGCTACGCTGATTATTTGCATAATTTTTTTTTTTGTTTCACAATTAATTAATAATCACACGTTTCTGATGGCCTAAAATATCTTTTTTTTCCTCAAGAAACATTTATCATATTTCATCGTATGATAAGCAATTCACGAACTTTATTAAAATAGACAAAATAAGATAATTTATTATCAACAACACTACAATTACAATAAAAATTTTAATAGTGATAAAATTAATTATTCAAGGGAATCTAACTATTACAAGTTTGGCGAGTATGACCGACTGCGCCGCACCTGCCATACTTTCGCGGTTTGGGAAACTCTTCAGTAAATGGTATTCTAGACGTACGTACACGTCCAGGAGTACGTCTTCGGGCATTCAGTGGCAGTAAATTATCAAGCGGGAGCAAGTGTTCGGAAAGTTCCCACTCAGCCTCATTTGGTAGATGAAATATAGTTTCAGCATATGCTTCTCTCCACAAAGCAGTGGTATAGTACTTAGTTGATTATGACTATGGTGAAAAGCCCCTATGTCTAGCAACTGCATGAGCGCATGGAAAGCTCTCAAACTAAAACTGTCTACACATGCATGTGTTGTTATTCAAGTCCACAACATAACCAACATTACGTTTGTAATGCCCCGAATTCCGTGGAGCTCGGGACGCCATGTCGTCAATTTAATTATTTATCGTTACTTTACTTTAAAACTTAAGATAAAGGTTTTTATGAATTTGTTATGTCTAGCAACTGCAACTGCATGAGCGCATGGAAAGCTCTCAAACTAAAATTGTCTACACGTGCATGTGTTGTTATTCAAGTCCACAACATAACCAACATTACGTTTGTAATGCCCCGAATTCCGTGGAGCTCGGGACGCCATGTCGTCCTTTAAATCTGATTTTATTGCGAAAATAATTAAAAAATTTCAAACATCATATTTATTATTTGAAACCTTTGAAACAACATTTTTGCGGAAGAAATGAATTTATAAAACATTACATCTATTATTTAAAAAATGTAGTGGAACATAATTCTAACAAATTCATAAAAACCTTTATCTTAAATTTTAAAGTAAAGTAACGATAAATAATTAAATTGACGACATTTATGAAACTTGACTTAAGAAGAAAATTAACATTATTTCTGATTTTTCCACCGCTACCATTTCATTCCCCGCCATCTCCAAAATCTGCGAAAACTGTTAAAAAATGGAATGAGTATTTCGAAAAATACTCAGTAGACTCATCGTCAATAATTAATTTACAGAATAATTGAACACGTAATTATGCAATCATACAGTGACCTCATCATCATATTCTTGGACTCTTGTATTTCCAAAATCAAGGCTGTTAAAATTATAGGGTGTGGGTAATCTCGTCTCGTGCACTTAAGGCACATAAGTTATGCATAACATCATCATTTCTCATCTTATCTCATAAGAGATATTCTTGTCTCGTCTCATACATCAAAGCATGTAAATCACGTAATTTTACATAAGACATGCAATTATAATTTAAACTAATTAGTGGGGGCGAGTCTACTTCAAATCACGAGTTTGAAAGTTGAGCAAGAAAGTTTACGTTGTTCTTCTAAATGTCTAAGCGCCTCGTCTAACCAATATATAAAATAAATCTTAAAGTTGAATTTGAAATTCAAATGTTTTGAAACGAAAGAATTTTAAAAGAAGAAATAAAAGCTTTAGAGATTAATTTAGAAATCAAACATAGTCGGGATTTGAAAAGAGTTGAGATCAAAATAAATTATTTTGAAAAACTATTTGGCTGACTCGTATGTTTTAAATATCTTCAGGGCTGATTATTAAATCTAGTGAAATCTAAGGTTGAAAATAATATATTTAAAACTGCATGGACCGACTTTCATGATTTTAAAACTAAGGGGACTGAATTAAATAACTCTAGAAAACAGGGGCTAAAAATAACATATTTTAAAACTAGCGGAACTAAAATAAATACTTTTAAAAACTTGGGCACTGAAATAAATGGTTTTAAAAGTGAAAGGACTGAAATTGATTTAATTTAAAGAAGATTAAACTTTAGGGCCAATAAGAGAGTTGAATCAAAAATCAAGGGCTAACTTGAACTTTGTGCAAAACTTTAGGATTTATAAATCAAATCTTTTCCTTTAATTGAAAAAGGCCCCCATTTCCATATACATACAGATCGGCATATATACAGGAGGAGTGCTGATTTAATTTTCAGATTTGGGTCTCAAGTTTTTAGTTCAAACCGAGCCTTGCCGATGCTCGGTTTGGGATTTCCGGCGAATACACCGGTCAAAGCGGCCGGATATTGAGGTAAGTTTTGGGATTTGAAGTTTGGGTTTGATTTGTTGGAGGAAGATCAGGTGGGCAGTGGCGGATTTCCTAGAGTGGTTGGTGGCGGTCTCGGTGTCCAGGCGGCGTTGGTGTCAAACTTTGGTGGAAGCTCAGCTAGTTGGTGGTAATGACAGTGAAGGTGTAGATCTTTAGCTTGGATTTCATGGTTGAATTTGTGATGTTAATGGAGTTTTGGTGGAGGTGTTAGTCGGATTTGGCGTTGATGGTGCTCGATTTGGTTGTGGAAATATTTATTGCCGATTGTGGTTTGATGGTGTAGCCGATGGTAGTGTGGCTCGGGTCGTGGGGTTGATTTGGTTTGGGTGTGATGTGGGTAGCGGTGAATTTGGTGATGGTGTTTCTGATGGTGAAAGACAGTGGTGATGCTCGGTTGATCGGAGGTTACAAGTGAGGCTCGGTGGTGGAATTTGGTGAATTGACAGTGTCGTGTGTTGCTTGGAATGGTGATGGACTAGGGGAATATATGGTGTGGCTAGGTGTTTGGTTTATTTTGGGTAAAATGTGGCAATTTTCTGGTTTAGGAAATGTTGAGAGATTATGTAAGGGATAATGGCTGAATGAGGGGAAGAAAGAGAGATTAAAGGGATGCATTCCAGTTATGGTGATTGAGTGATTTAGGATTAGTGAGGAAAAACTTGAGGAAGTTGGCCGTGGAAATTTTGCAAGATTGGGGAAGAATGTTGATTGAGGGGAAATGGATGAAGGAAGTTGGCAATTGGAAATGTACAAAATTGAGGGAGACGTGTGAAGATTTCTGGGAGAGGATTGTGGGATTGGAGAAGATGAATCGACTCTGATTAAATTCTGTAATTTAGGTTGAATGGCTAATTGAGAGGGATTGGGTAGAGATAATGAGGAAAATGTGCTTTATATGAAAATGGAAGTTGGTGAGGAAATCTTGGGAAAGATTATAGGAAACATGCAAGAATGGAATTTGATTGAGGGAGTTGAGGGAGAGAGTTAAGGATTGTAGAAATGGTACGGACGTTTGGGGAGGATCAAATTTTGAAAAATAAGAATTTGTTTTAAAGAGGAAAAAGAAATGTGGGGGATCTGGCTAGGTGAATGGTCGTTTCTAAATTGGGATTAAAGAGAAATTAAATTAGTTTAAATTGGACAAGATATTAGAATTTGAAAATTTTGAACTAGGAAATAATTTGAGATTTTGCTAGAATTGAAAGTTTGAACGTAAAATAGATAATGACATTGGGACATTTTTAAATTGAAATCGGAATTGGACTAACATTTTTAAATGATTTTAATTTCACTTAAAATGGCTAGACACACACGAGTTTTAAAAATAAATGGGTAAAGTCGTAACAACACGTTTTTAAAGATAAATAATATTTATTCAAAATCAATCACGAAAAGAAAATTCTCGGTCGCTACAATGTCCGCATACGACGTTGAATCTAAACTGACCCAGTAGCTCCACGCCCAACCTTCTAGCCAGGTCTAATGTCTTGAAGAGTTTGGTTTCCATGGCAGGGGTGAGATAAGATGTGCATGATTGAGATTCCTCGCGTCTATCATGAAACCAAACATGTAACTTCTTCCTAATGTTCTTAATCATTACCAGAATTGGTAACTCTCGATCCTTCTTAAATAATGCATTCAAAGACTCCACGTTATTTGACGTCATCATATTGTATCGACGTCCTGGAAATTGACACCGTGCCCAATGTGGAATCCCCAATTTATCTATTAAGTACTCCGAGGCTTTCTTACTCTTGTTATCTATTTCGATCATGAACTTATTATAATCTTCAAAAGTGTAAGCCTCTGCAACTCTCTTAAATAAGGAAATGATCACAGTGCCACAGTACGTCGTCTTCAAATTGCCTTGTATATGGTACATGCAATAACCATGGCGTGCCTCGGGAAAAACTTCAGCTATACCATTTATGATAGAATTTCCCCGATCAGTTATAAAAGCAAGGTCATGGACATCTCCAATTACTTCCCTCAATTTTGAGAAAAACCAATTCATCGCTAGATCATTTTCGCTATCCACTATGCCGAACGTAAGAGGGTATATTTGAATGTTGACATCTTGACATGTAGCAATAATTAACTTCCCTTCATATCTAGCTTTCAGTGTTGTACCATCTACTAGAATTAGAGGTCGTATCGATCTAAATCCATTTATACATTGTATAAGAGTCATGAAAAAATACTTGAAGTGATTGTCGTCGTCAGCCTCAATAAAGAATGCCGAAACAGGATTAGTTCTCTACATCTTATGACAATACTGGCTAATTTCGCATAACTTTCCTCGGGTGAACCCATTAAATCCTCTAACGCACATTCTCTAGCCTTCCAGGCCTTCTGGTAGCTCATGGTCACTCCAAAATCTCTCTGCACATCGTTAATGATGTCTATAGGTCTGTAAATAGTCCTTGGGTCATCAAACTTATGCATTATCTGTCGTCCTATAAATCATGAACGCGCTGGTCTGTGATCATTTCGAAGAATGCCCACTTGACAAGTATGTTCTCATGCATACTTGCGAACTACGAAGAATTGATTCGTGTCCATCGTCGTTGCTCGCAGACGCCAACTACAATTATCATCTACATAGACAATTGTGTAGGTACCCCTGTTTGACTTCTTTACTTTAAACTCGAAATTGTGCTTAAGTGCAATATTGTGCACCGCTTCTTGGAGATCTTGCTTGGTATTAAATAATTGCTGGACTTCCAAATCTTCATCATCTGGAACCACACGTGAACAATTAGTCGATCGTGAACTTGGCCCAGCCTGTGAGTTCTCAAAGTGCTCATGTTGACGTCTGGATAAATTAATCAGATCATTGTTTATAAATGGAATGTGCTCCTGATTGTCTCCGACTACATCTGACCTCTATGGGTGATAAGAGGATCATGGAGTATAGCAACTGTATCAAGAATAATATCATCATCCTCACGAGCTATTTCTAATGTGTCCCAAATATCATTCACATTCTGATCCCCACCATCGAATTCTTCATTCTGATTATCGGGGGTATCCTTTCGTACTAAAGTTATAAAGAGAGGAATAGTTTCCTTTTTATTCGCCTCAATTAACTACGTAATTTGCACATCAGAAGTAACATACAAGGGTGACAATGCAACAGTAGAATTAGAGTTATACCAAATTTCATATCATATTCAGATGGATCAACTTCGAGTTGATCTTGTAGTTTGCTGTATATGTCTGTAAATGACATACCTGGTGTTAACAAAATTACAGAAATGTTTTGTCACTTGTATATTTCCATGACATCGCAAATTTTCATCAACCACAAATTCACCAAAATAAGAAACTAGTATGAAAGCCATATCTGCATTTTAAAAATAATAAATTTTCAAAACAACAAGTTAGGGAAAATCAGAGCAATTGATAAAAAATAATTGTAAACAAAATAGTCGATCGGGCCGGAGCCTCGGTTCTGCCGGACCGAGACATGGTCCGATTGGACTATGACCGGTCTGGCCGGACCGATGACCGGCACTTTTTGGTCCGGTCTAATGTTCAATTCTTCCGATTTTGTTACTAAACTGATAAAAATCACACTTCGCCATATTAATTTTCCATTGTTTAGTCTACATAATTATAGATCAATGATTATTAACTAAAAAATTAATAATAGATGAATTTTTGGATAATTTTTTGTTACTAAAATTATAGATCTGTTGAATAAGTTTAACACAACGAGAACGAAATTAAATACAGTATAATAAATATTGCTAAATCAACTTACCTATAAGAAGTATCAAATGAAATCTTTTAGTTGAGATTTGTAATTTTTTTGCGAATTTTTTTAATACAAGCAGATAAAAAATGAGAGAATAATTTATCTGTGTATTGAGTACAAGCAGATGAAAAACGAGAGAATAATGAAAAGTGAGAATTGTATGATTTTTGTTTTAATATAAATATGAAATAAATGAAGGGTATAAGAAAAATATAATTATTAAGGATATACACGTCATTTAAAAAAATAAAAAAGAGGATATTGTGGCTAATTTTTGAAAAGTTAGGATGGCTTGGTTATTTTGAAAGTTCTCCCCCATCAACTCTGTAATGGTCAAAACACTCCACCGACGCTAAAACAACCGCGTAGGTGTCATCATCACATCTATCTTCAGAAGCCGCCACCCAAAAAACAAACCACAAACCCCTCAAACCCAAAAAAATCAAAGGTAAAATGGAGGGTTTCAGATCCAAATCCCTACACGATGAAAGCCTTCAAATTGAAAGTTATAACTACACCTCAAATGGAGTTCCCAGTTACAAACCCAATTCAAATCCAACTGGGCTTCAAGATCTAAGGTGCTACAGTACATCATATGCATCATCTTCATCAGCACAGAACAACTCCCAGATGGATATTATGCCTGCAGATCAGTGGAAGTTCAAGAAAGGGAAGTCAACAAATGGAGCAGTTTCCAAGAATTGGAGTTTTGACCCAGAATTGCTGAGGAAAAAGAGAGTTGCCAGTTACAAAGTCTACACCGTTGAAGGGAAAGTTAAGGGATCTATCAAGAAGAGCTTTAGGTGGCTCAAGGGGAGGTATACACAAATCTTATATGGGCATAGATGATCTTTCTCATCCTATGACAAGTTGTCTTTATTGGGTTTCATGCATTAATTGATGAATTGATATAATTTCTGTCAAATATATATATGTGGTGTTCTTGAATATGAGTGTAAAATTCAGTGTATCGTATTCTATAATTTAAGTCATCTGTTTGATATATTGACGAAGAAGAATTTTGCTCAAAGTGGGGTTCTTTTAGCAGAGGAATAATTGATTTCATTATATTGATGTGGTTTCTCACTCAATCTTGGGATGAACACTTGTTGATTAAAGCAATCTATCTATGATTACTTATTCTTGTTCTTGTTTGTTTTTGTTGTTCAATCTTTAACATGTATTAGAAGCTGAGAGCTGAGCGATGCCTATTTCACTATCCACCTGACTTAGCTAAGCTAATAAATGGTGTGTTATGAGAGAGGGAGAGACTAGCGGCTGCTCATCTAAATGAAAGATTTGAACGATCTTAGCATTCATTTTAAGCAAAATCACAACTTTATGTAGGCTTGAACAGTTTTCAGTTTTTCTTCAAGTCCTTACCCCATCAAAGGCCTTGATGGCTGTGATTGATTTTCGTTCAATGGCACGTTGACACTGAAAGATTATGGCTTTCCTGTGAATCGTGGTTTGTGATCTTTATTTGAAAGAAAAATTAGGTTCCTTGTGAAGATACTATGCACAATATTTTTGGCTCTGTCTTTCTGCAGTGCTCAGTTTTAAGAGGGATTTGCACAAAGAAAGTGAGATTTCTTTCCCCTTATCCAGTCCAATTCAGTATAGAACATACCTGAATATCCTATTCCTTACAACTCATCCTATTACAAAGTTTTTGTGCTTTTTGTGTTTAGAATAGCTAATAGATTTTTTTCTAGAGCTGCTACGCTTGGGTAAATCTGTGCATGTGATATTTCAGGTGGGTTTTTTCCAAGCTGATTGAATATTTTTCCGGGCACATTTTGGTTTCATCTGTCTAAATTTAATTATTCATACTTACAATATGATTTGATTGAATTCACAGTGTCAAAGCTGCATGAACAAGCAAGTTTTATTGTCAATAATCTATCGGCATTTTTCAAAAGCTTCGTTGTGTTAAACACTTTTTAACAGCTCTAACGCATCAAGGGCTGATTTTCATTTCTTGCTAGCTTGACGAGTGAAGTGCACCATTAGTCATGAGTCACTTCTGGGGTCGTTCTGGTCCTTAATATTTTTAAATACATGAATTTGGATTTGTATGTGACGAAACCGCCAATCTACAAGAGCACGACTTTTAGATGAAGGGTAAAATTAATGAAAGGCCACCAATCTTTAAACCGATTACTATTTAACCACTCAAATTTAAAATGTTTCTTATTGACGACTTAATTTTCGACCAATTAACCCATCAACAACTGGATATCTAAATTCAACTTATTTTAACAGAATCTCCCATGTGGCAGTTAAATATCTTACATTGCATCTGATGTGTTAAATACAATTTTGTCACGTTTTTAACATTACCCAAACAAGCCCTGAAATCACCCACTCTAAAGAACGATCCTTCAACTTTCCAACAACTAGTTGGCTTCCTTCCACAGTTGAGGCTTCTGATTGTAAATCGCAAGACGTTTACGTTTGATTTTGACTTAAAATATTCAATGTCATTATGCAAAATTGAGTTTCAATAGATAATATCACTGCAAAGGCGGAAATTTGATTTACAACAAGAAGTCTCAACTGTGGAAGGAAGTCGGTTGTTGGAAAATTGAAGGATCATCCTTTACTGTGGGTGATTTAATAATATTAAAAAATTTGTACTTGACAACATTTCACTAGTCGTGGACAATTTTTATATTGTCCACAGTGGACAACATATTAAATCTGTTGATATTGAATATTCTGATTATAGGAGAATCCAAATTCACAAATAAAAAATGGTTGCATTTAGGAAAGTATAATTATAGCAAATTTGAATTACACTTTTGAGCACTACATGCATTTGTTCCCAAATAAATAAATAAAAAATCGTTTGGAGCACTGTTAAATTATATATATAAAAAAATAATGGTAGTTAAAAATTTTTGTTTAAAAACAAAGAATGTGATGTTTTCGAGATAAAAATTAGTGATTGAAAAGTAGAGAGAGAAAATATGTGTCATTAAAAAATAGTTTAAAAAAGTGTTATTTAAAAATATTTTGTTAAACTAAGATGCTTCGTTCCAATTTCACAAAAGGACAATTTAAAATTGTTCTTTTGGAAAGGTTTTGCCAAAAACACAAGAATTTATATATACTAGTTAATCACCCGTGCGATGCACGAGAAGAAACGTTTGGATAAAGATAATTCAATATGAAATTAGATAAATCATTTTCATAAAATAAATAAATTTCGACAATAAGAGATAATATCATCATTTATTGATTTCATATGACTACAAATTCTGGAATACTTCTTTGTACACAACGTTGTTTGTTGATTTTGTTGTTCTTCCTTTCTTATCACAAATCAATATCTTTAATCAGGAATGATTTGTCACCCTAGATATCGCAACATAAAGTTATCCATGTGTAAGCATCAACCGTTTAAGAAGAAGTTCCACATGCAAGAATGATTGTCCCTGACTCTTATTGATAGTCATGACATATGACACCATCAATAGAAATTGTCTTCTTTGAAATCTAATAAGTATCCTAGAATCAGAAGGGTTCAACGATAACATTGGAATAAAGAACTTGTGTCTTGTATTGATGCCAGAAAAAATTTGACCTTCTAGAATATGGTCGCCAAGTTTTGTAACTATCAACCTTGTTCCATTACTCAATCCCTGTGTATAATCAATATTTTTCAGAAAGAACTTGTGTCCTCACTTATCTGTTGCAAAGGTCCATCACGTGGCGTAATAGTGATATCCATGTGTCCAGATAGTGTGTCAAAATTCATCGACAATCAATTCGGCAATTTCATCGACAATAGAAAAATCATATTGGCTATCATTGGTCGCCCACCAACCAAAAAGTATAAGTCTTAAATTTGAAGTGTTTCCTCAATCATCTTTTCTCAAACCAACCTAAATTGCCTTAACAATTTGTTATATTTGTCTAGCATATCCTTCGAATCAGAAACTATTAAATCATGCAACATAGAATCGCATGATTCATTCCTACCCGGAGACATTAAAAGACATAAATTAAATTTTAGAATATCATAACAAAATTATCCCTAAACAATATAATAATAAAAGTAATAAATACATAATACGTACCTCACGACCCTTTTTCTGCTTTCAACCTCATTCACATTGTCAACAATGTAAAGCAAGCAAATTGCAGAGCTGAACCGTCATCAAGCAATAGACTCTCAATCTTATGGCAATTTTGATCATGTAATCTGAAGAGGGGAGGTCATCTACCATCATTTAGCTCATTATCTATTCCCCCATAGAAGTGAATGAAAACATCTTATTATATGTCCGAATGTTCTCAATGGAATTTTTAATCATGTCTCCCTATCATATAACAAATCTTTCAAAATTAGATGATGATCTTCCATAAGAGAAATATTCACTTTCTTTTGTATACAACAAAGTAGGGGTGAACAAATAAATCGCAAAATCAAATTAAACTGCAACAAATGGTTTGGTTTGTAAAAATTCCAAACCACCTTAAACAATTTGGTTTAGGTTTCAATTGTCAAAATCGCGATTTCAAACAGCCAACCCGCCAAATTTTAAAAAATAAAAATAAAGACAAATTTTCAATTAAAAAAAAAAAAAGCAATATACTTTTTATTGTCAACAAATCAAAATTGAGGAGACAAAGATTAATTTGTTCAAATCCACAATCATTTGGAAATAATTTTTCCTCCTACAATTCATTATCATCATCCAAGATATTTTCTTAAAATAAAATTTTTAATATAAGAGCTAACGATAGTTTACTTCTATATAATTAGTTTGTTTGTCTACATGGATTGATTCACAACAAAGTACTCAATTAGAAACTTAATACTATTATTGAGTTAGTTTCAACTCGAAATTTTAGATGAATATATGTCTTTGAGCTCGCTTTGAAATATACTAATTTATTCATCGGCAATCTGTGGTTTCAAACCGCACCAAATCGCAAAAAATGGTTTGATTTTATTTTGTTTAAAAAATGAAATAGTTTGGCTTGGCTTGGAAAAACTCCAAACCGTTTTAAATCTTTTGGTTTGAAATATTATTAAAAATCGTGTTCACCCCACAACAAAATGAGAATTTTGAATTACGACATGTTTTATAATGCTTATTCACTCTCTCCTCGCACCAAAAATTTGCTTTGCAAAATAAATATTTAAAAGTACGATCTCCAATATCCATGTACTCTGAAAAATCAAACAATAGATGAAAAAGTTAATAATATAGATCATGCTATAAAAGATAAGATTTATTGTTTTGATCATTGACAATGAAAAACAACACGTATAAGAAACGAATTCGATAATCATAAAAAAAGAAAAAAACTAAAATTGTGATTGACAAAGATGCATCAAATTCATGGTATTATAAGTTTTTGCAATTTTTATACAACGTAATTGTTTTTTTATGAAAATTATAATATAATATTGATCATCTCAATTATCAGTTAAGTAAATTGGGAGACAATTTACTTATTGTTGTAAAAATTTAAGAATCATAAATATTGAATTAAAAGTATGATTATTTAAAACAAAATTTAATACAAATTGATTAAATATTCGATATAAATATAAATGAAAATTCGATATTAGATTTGTATGATAGAACGAGATTATTCATCCATAAAATTGATACCAATAAAATATCACAACTATTGAAAAAAATTATTTACGTCTTAAATGTAACTTTCTATAAAAATAATAATTAAGTTAATAGAACACAATACAAAGGAGCTCAAATTTTTAGATGTACTAAATAACTAAAAAAAATAAGATTATTTATAAAAAGTTTTATACAATAAGATTTATTTAGTATTAGATGCGTGATACAACTTCGATATAATTTTGAACTGAAAATTTTGCATTGAATTTGTATGACTGCATACAAATACTTATTTGCAAAATTCAAACATTAAAAGATAAAAAAAAAAAAATTATGAAAAGAGAGGTTTAAACACAAATAATCAAATATAAATAAATAAATAAAAATCTCCATAAAAATATTTAAGTGGAAGTAGCAATGTGAACACAATAAAAGTTGAGTTTTGGTCTTTGGAGTGTGAAAGCAATAAAAGTTGAGTGTGAAAATAAATGAAATATATAATATATAATATTGTATAAAAAAAAAAATCACAAAAAGTTGTGTCAAATTGGCGGGAAATTCTCCTCTTTTAATATTAAGTAAGATATATATACACACACACACACACACACACACACACACACACACATAATTTCTCGCTAAAATGTATTTGCTAAATTTGGAAAGGTTTTGCCTAAAACACAATAATTAAAAAATATAAATAAAAAATTATTACATTTTGGAAAGTGTAATGATTGCAAAGTTGAATTATAATTTTGAGTACTATATGCATTTGTTCCCAAATAAAAATAAAAAATTGTTTTGAGCACTTTTAAATTATATAAAAAATAATGGTGGTTAAAATTTTCAAAGAATGTGATGTTTTCGAGGTAAAAAGTAGATAGAAAAATATGTGTGATTAAAAAGTAGTTTAAAAGCGTATTGTTTAAAAATATTTTATCAACCAGAGATGCTTCGTTCTAATTCGAAAAAAAGGACAATTGAAATTTTTTTTTTTTTACAAATTTGATTTTTTTTGGAAAGGTTTTTCCAAAAACACAAGAATTAAAAAATAAATAAAAAAATGATTGTTTTTTGGAAAGTATAATGATTGTAAATTTGAATTACATTTTTGAGCACTACATACTTTTGTTCCAAAAAAATCATTTTGAGCACTGTTAAATTATATATAAAAAAAAATGGTAGTTAAAACTTTTTGTTTAAAAATAAAGAATGCGATGTTTTCAAGCTAAAAATTAGTGATTGAAAAGTGGAGAAAAAAATATGTGTGACTAAAAAGTAGTTTAAAAGCGTGTTGTTTAAAAATATTTTATCTAACAGAAATGTTTCATACTAATTCCAAAAAAGGACAATTTAAATTTTTTTTTTAACAAATTTTTTTAATATAACTATTAATCTTATTATGTATCCTAACTTCATTTTTTTTTTCGTGAAAAATGTGAAAATTTACATCAAAATCATCATAAGTCTAATTTAAAAAATATATAGATAATTCTCTATTGTCATAAAAAAGTATTCAAGATCCATAATTTAGAAATTTTGTTAAATTAATTAAAGAAAAAAATATTATTCAAAAATAATCTGCTTAATCATAGTTTAACTAATTTGGTAAAGTAACATTACATTATTTATAAATATATAAAATTATATTATAAATGTGTTGAAAAATATTTAAATAACCCTAAAATATTTTAGTTTAAAGAACGAAAAATGTTTTAGTTTAAAGAACTTAAGAACATTCCTTATATTGTGTTTTTTTTTTTTTTATAAATTTTACAGTTAGATTATATAAAAAATAAAAAATTAAATGACTAATCCAGAAATTTTCTTTTAAAACGAATAGTTTTATACTTGATTGAATATAATTTTCCGTCATATATAATGACAATTAACAAGAGTTATAAGTAATCACTCTCGCATGTTGGAATGTATTTGAGAAGTCCTATGGGTAACTATCGGTATTAAAAATATGTTTAAGCATGTGTTCAATAAACTTGCAAATATGATTTATAAATCATTTTATAAACTATACAATTTCTCAAACCACTTTTGTAACTACACACATTATTGTATTATTTTGAAATCGAAAAATATGTAATATATGTGTCAAACCGAATATCTCAACAAAAAGTTTAATACAATATAACAAGTTAGAGCAAACTGTAAAAACATTGTCTGTAAAATCGTCTAAAAGATCAAATGTCAAAGTTTTACTTCATATTTTTTACTTCATTTTAAATTATATCATTTAAGTTATATAATACTCCATGTTCAGAAAATCTGAAATAGTTCGACCTAAAAGAGGCAACAGGTCAAAGGTCAGAAGATTGAATCGGGTTGAATTGAGGTCGAATAGATTTTAATTAAAAAATAAATAATTATTTCAAATATCAGAAAATTTTATAAAAAAAATTATTTTTTAAATAATACAATATTTACTCATTTGGAGTAAAATTAAATAAAAACAATATTCTTTACCAATTCAACGCAAATACAGATTTTTGGTTGTTAATTTTAATTATTAAATTTTATTTTAAAATAATTTAATATATAAAAAAAAAAGATAAAAATAACTTAATTAAAAAAAAGAAAGTTTAACATACAAATAAATAGTAAATAAAACTTTTTTTTAAAGAGACAAAAAATTTTAAAAAAGAAAAGAAAAAAAACTTATAATGATCATAATTTTTTATTTTTTATTAGTTTTGTAAATGTTGCATTTTCTATTTTGATTACTTTTTTTTTTTTAAGTTTTGAATTCGATAATATTTTGTATTAAAATATCATTGTACTATATTTTTATTTGATTTGATTGTATAATTAATATATTTTCATAAATTTTGATCAAAATCACTGTAATAACTATATTTTCGTGCATCGCACCGATGAAAATACTAGTATGAATAATATAAGACTCAAACTTTACTTTAGAAGGTTTAGAACTCATAATCACGCTAGGGAAAAAGTTGGAAAGCTCAACGTTGATTCTATCCATTTTTATGAGTGGAAGTACCGTGATACGTATGAAGAAGGAACGTTTAGTCAGGGTAATTTTTTGAAGTACGCGTAATTAAAAAATAAGGAAAAAATTTGATTTGTGTGTAATAATATTTTATTTAAGAATGTCTAATTAAAAATGTATTTGAAAAATGAAGCTCTTTATATATTTATTTATTACTAGATTTATCACCCGTGCGATGCACGATAATAGATATATACAAAATATTTAAATGTAAAAAAATAAACTTAAAAATTATAATAGCTTCTTACAATAGTAAAAAGGCAATTTATATATTTAAATAATAAATGACTGTTATTTGCATAATTTTAATATTGATAGCTACACATATCATCTACAATATTAAGAACAAACAAAAATAGTATTTTAACTACATAATTTAGATATGAGACATAGTTATATTATTTTTATTTCAAAAAAAATTATTTTTCAACAACACATTTTCCTAACAATAGAAAGATATTGACCTTGACTTTTGTTAACAATTATAGCATATGAAACGATCAAGGGGTACTGTCACTACACAAAATAAAAAGGTTTGGATGCCTAATACACAAAGTTAGTTTTAGTGGAAGCAACTACAACTGGGGAAGCAACTCCTCTCCTTTGCATAACCTCCAGTACCATGAAAATATAATTAATTATATTCCAAATGTTGAATATTGGATTTAAATAAATGCGTTTGAGCATTTCCTCTCAAACATTTTAAACTTTTAGATGAGTATATTAAAAATAATGAGCAAGCAGGACTTTATAAGTTTTATCCTTGTATGTTTTTACCTAAGCCTCTGTTTTGGTAACATTGTTATAAACAATGTTTGTAAATATTACAATTTTCAAAACCACTTTTAATCCACGCACATTTGTTAAACCACTTTTCAATCATATAATTTGCTTAAAAAATAATCAAGATTCTATTTATAATCTTCGACAGTAGGATTTTTCTTTTATTATGCCGACAGAAAAATTTAGAAACTGGTATTGAGTTTTTCGTCGGGACTTTCCTGAATTTAACTCTATTTTTATTTTTCGTGCCTAAATTCAAATCTATGTCTAACAAATTGAATTTAATTAACAATATTTTAAACATGTTCTTAGTTTATAAATATAATGTATTATACTACTGTGTCAGTCTATTTTTTTTCCTTAATGTGAAGATTAATGCAAAACATAGAAGTATAGACCTTGTTGTCCGATTTATAAATATTTCTTAAACATTTCCACACAAAGAAGAGAAGCAGCAGCAGTCTCACTACTTCTCAACAAATATTCCCAACAAATCATTTTTATGATCCACGACAAAAAAATGCTATTCATTTTACTCTAGCTTACATTCCATTTTTTATTATGGCACTAACAGAACTAATTTAATTAAAGAAAAATAAGTATACTTTATATGATAATCTACAGGTAGGTGTCTGCCAGGCCCCTAACTTGGGGAAAAAAATTTGTAGTCCAATAAAAGAAAAGGGCATATTAAAAATAAATAAATAAATCGGAGTAACATATGCATTGAACTGGAATAGGTTCATTTATATGTCAACAATTATTGAGTGCACCAAAAGCCGAGAGTTAACTTGTAGAAGATATTCAGTTCCCTGAATTGCTGGTAAATATGCCTACATTTGAAAAATAATAACTTTTATACTCCATTCATCTACCACTTTCATTTGCTACAAACCACGGATCCAGCCATCCAGAAAGAAAGACAAAATTTGCTGCGAGCCGAAGCGTAATGAAATTAAAAAAAATGGAGAAACACAAGTACTGAGAAGAACAGAGATTAGGACACACTGATGAAAACTAACATCTATACTTCCAATGTATCATCATATGGGACACATTTTGTTTTGCAACCTTCCATGAACAACTAAAGTGGAAGTCTGATATCATATTAAACTCCTTGGGCTTAGTTCTTTGCAGACTTCGGGTTACGTTGGTGAAACAATTCTCAATTTTAAAACCTGAGTACTCGCAGAAAAATACAGACCTATACCATCTTATAAATCAAACATGTCAAAGTACATGCTAGAGATAAACAACAGAAATCTCACACACAATAGAAAAATGAGTGCACAAAGCAATTTAAGGTAGTAAAAAAAAAAAAAAAACTTGAAGTAGAGCTACAAAGCAATAATAGGAGAAGGGTTATAATAAAATACTTTTGCTTGTAGCAAATTTAGTCACATTTCCCCTGATAATAGCACTTGCAGAGGGACTATGGAGATACCGAGGGCTGTAGTTGGTAGAAAATTAAAAATACCTTGAAGTTTATTTTCTTACATATAATGGTTTGAGCAACACCTTGTTCAGACTATGTACAAAAAATTACTTTAGATGGGTAATTGATTATATTTACAAACATAATTCATAAAAAAAATGAAAAATGTATCAATATTCATATAAGGTGTTCTGAACAAAAGTGAAATACATGCCATACGGTCATAACACTACAAAATCTAAAAATATGGAAGGCAAGTGGAAGCAATAGGAAATTCAATATACCAGTCCAAAATGAAGGAACTCCACACAAAACGATGTAGAGAATAACTCCAATGCTCCATATAACTATTTCTGATCCTAAAATTTTACTAGACAATATAAAGTAAAATGAAACAAATGTTTTCTAAAAACAGAAACTATATAATCTTTATTTTCCACCTGTTGATCAAGATTTTTACAAATTCAAACCCAAATAACCCATTCTCCTTTTACCTTTCGGCTTTGAACATGCTGGTCCATGGAGCTTTAGTCTCCTCACAGATAAGTTTCTCCTCAGCTTCGGCAACATCCTTTCACCATTTAAAAGCAAATCTAAACATAGCTCCTGCAGGAAACAAAATCACACCTTGCAAAATTTAGCAAGTACTTCACCTTCAAGAAAACTAAAACACGAGAAAATCTGACAAAGTTTTCAGAACAAAAATTTGCTAGCATTTTATAATCTAGTGAAATAAATTTGCAAAACCAATTCAAATCACACTTGACCCAATTCAAGAAAATTATGACTGAAAATGGGAATAGGAAAGCTTACCAGCTGACAAGCTTTTCCTCCAGCCTCATAAAGAACTTTTTGCAGTGAAAAGCTTCTCCTCAAAGTGATGATAGCCGCTTGAGTACAAAGAGCCTGAAGATCTGCACCAGTGAATCCGACAGTTCGCCTCGTTACCCACTTGAGTAACAATCCAGTAATAGCCTTAGGCCACTGAGTGTGCAGTGAAAGGATGGCTTCTCTGTCCTTATAATTGAAGGCAGTGGGAAATAAATTTCACGATCAAACCTCCCAGGCCACCTTAAAGCAGGATCAACTGCACAGGACGATTTGTAGCTCCTATAACAATAACCAAACCTCATGACTTTGAACCATCCATTAAAGCAACCAAAGCGAACTATGTATTTGATCTTGTTGCATATTGCAGCAGGGGCCCAAGCCATCTATCTCATCTAAGAAAATGATTGAAGGGTAAAAAAAAAAATACCAAGAAGATAAAGCACAAACCTGATTTTGCATCAAAGAAATAAGAGGGCTATTGACTACAGTAGTCTTTTTCGCAATCAAGTAAGAATAATAAGATTACAATGCAAAAAATAGTAATGAATTGGAGCTTACCACAAGGACTTGCCACTGCCAGTGGCCATAACCACCAAGCAATCTTTACCATCAAAAGTTTCTAACTCTCTGTGAAGAACCAATTGCTTATACTATAAACAAATGTACTTATATTCAGAAAAACCAAAAAAATCAAAGCAACCATTACTGAGCCGTAGGGCCGCAGGGGAGAGAGGACGTCGTTTACCTTGTTGGTACATTCAGCCATGGAACAAGCGTCCATTGGAGGCAGACAAAGTTTACGGTCTCTCAAGACGTGTGAATGGGCGGTAGCTATGAAATGAAGGTAGAAGATGTAAAAACAGATATGATTTTTTTTGTATTGAGTTTCTTGTTTTGAATTTTGAATTGACGTGGACCCAAATATTGGGGTGGGAATCTGGAAATCTGATGTGCAGGCAGTATTATTATTATTATTATTATTATTATTATTATTATTATTATTATTATTATTATTATTATTATTATTATTATTATTATTATTATTATTATTATTATTATAACAGATTGATGGGAAACGGTAGGGGAAAAATGGGAGGGATAATATGCAGTTACTATCCTTCTTTTATATGAAGAAGAAGATAGATTACCAGCAGTATGCAGATTAACTCGAGCTATTCTTACCAGTTTTATATTGGCAAAACAATTTTCTGTCGACAATTGTAATCTGTGCTTCCCATTTAGTTCACTACAACAGGGAAAATTAGCACCAGTTCTACAATTTCACTCCAGCTCCTATGCTGCTGATCTATGAACCTACATTCAGTTCAATCTATTGGTGCAATTATAATATCCTCATGTAGATGCAGGCAATATCCCTGAGAACTTCAATTTTTAATTTCATAACTCAGCTCTCTGAAGATCTATCTAGAATGACTATTGGCCTTTAAGATAAAAAAACAAAGGATAGTTCAACATAAATCTCACAAATCAAAATTAAACAACAACAATTTACATTGGGCAACTCAGCTCTAAATTTGAGAAGATCCACTTGTATTGATATAGGGCACCAAGGTATCAGGTGGTAAAAAAAGGTCTTGTGCATTCATTAGTGATAAAGCTATCACTTATTCTGATCTCTCTGAAACCCTTTGTTGCAAATTTTACACACAAATATGTTGGTTGCCAAGAGAGTTCTCAGTGATAAAGCTATCACTTATACACAAGGATCTAGTCAAAAATCACCAAGATATTTAACTTTCCCCTAAAAAAAAGTTACTGATAAACTAACCTGGATTGCCTGGCTGATTTCTCCTTTTCTTCACTGCTTGATTCATTTTCAATTATGAACTCCGATAACTATGAACTCCTATTAATATTTCTCACGTGGTGGATCAAAATGGAGAGTAAATAAGTAATAAAATCTTCTTAAACCAATCAAAAAGTATAGCAAAGAATTGGTTCGATGAATGCAAATGCAAATACAAATGCTATAGATATTAAAGACGACTCTACATTAGAAAGTGGGGCAGCAGGAATTTTAGGAGTCAATTTTGTTGAAGATTCATCAAACTTCCAAGAGCAATCTTTGTATGCAAATCCAATACCCACTCCAGCACGAAAAGCTATTGATTCCCAGCACCAAAGCCTTGCAACTCGAATCAACAACTTCTACTCGAACACAGACCTTACAGGTTTCTTTTTTTTTCACTCCTGTCAATTCAAGAATTTAATCAAAATTATTTCAACTTTAATCCCATCAAAATCCTAACAATTTAATCAAAATTAAAGCATTAAAATGGAGATACCTCGATCCAAAAGGCAAAACTGCAGTATTAAAATCAAGACATTTCACCGATGTGTCACTGCCTTTCACTGTACCTCACCCAATCAAGGTTTCCTCTCACAATATGCTCGGTTTTCTTCACTGTGCTTCCAACCGATCACTGATTTCAACAGCTTTCTTGCTTCTCTCGTTCGGCTGCTCCTTCTACCGTCGTCCACGCTTACAGCCCTTTTTCCACGGCTTCTTTTCACTTGATCGGTGCTCTTCACGATTTTTTACCCCATTCAGTTTTTGATTCTTGGTTGGTGCTGCACTTTCTTCAACAGGCTTAAAGAAAAATAGTGAGAGACGAATTGTCAAAATTCAAATTTGTAACCAAAATTTGAAGGTATTGAGAATAGGCTACTGTTTTGCAGAGATGTGAGAGCTGTCCATTTGCAGTTGAAACAGTCTTCAGGTCAAAAAATTGAGAAAAGCTGGCGTGTTTTTTTGGCAAGACATTTTGTAAGAGTAAAATAAATGTTGCGTCCCTGATACACTTCCTATTGGAGCCGTCAGTATCTAATGAAAATGGTTCAATTTTTTTTTTCCTTTTCTTCCTCTTGAGCGGGAGATTATAGGCGGGAAAATATTTCCACTTAGCTCCTTTAATATATTTACAAGATTATAAACACAATTCCCATAACGGTCAAAATGTTTAGCTAGAGGTGAAAATGGGACGAGCCGAGCCGACTTGACCTCGAGCTCGTTTCAAACTATGCTCCGCTCGTTTGACAAGGGCCAAGCATGAGTTCGTGGGCTGAGCCAAGCTTCGGCTCGTGGCTTGCTTGATTTCATTTTTTATTTTTGGACAAATACTTGAATATTAAATTAATTATATAATGATATATTATATATAATATAAATTTATAATTAGTTGTATAATAAATAAATTAATAAGTAATGTAAAAGTAGTGAATGAATGAATTATAAGTTGAATTGTTCAAATCTTTAATTATAATTCGAAAAGAAAAAAACTAGAATTGAGTAAGTAAATTAAAATTTAAAAGTTTAAAAATTAAATTCTTCCTCTCTTTTTTTCTTGCTTGGGACCGGTTACTAACTGGAATAATCGAATTTTCTAGTAGGTGGAGTTAAAATTGTACATGAACAACTTGTTACGTATACAATTTTTGTTTTAAAATCAAAATAGTATTTTAGGTAAAGAAATTAAAAGTTTAAGTTAAATATCATTTACCTGACTGTATGCAATTTCGGCATACTTATTTTGTATGAAAAAATGAGCGTCCTGCTTATCTTTGATATATATTAATGCTTCCAAAATATATTCTTTGAGTCGGTTCTTTACTTCTGACAAAATCTTTTTACCTGCACTAAAAGCAAGCTCTGAAGCTACCATGCTAACTGGAGGTGTTAGTAGATTTTTTGTTATGACAGAAACAATTGAATATCTCCGTTCGTTTGTTTAAAATATTTTTTCAATTCTTTAAGTATTACAAGTGGATCTAATTCGTTATGACAACTAGGGGACATACTGTAAGAAGAAGTTCCTTGTGTATACATAATTTTTTCCGTTAGATCTAATAATTCTACTTCATTTTCTTTAAGTGTAATGACACATGATGATGCAGATATTGTATGACTAACTTTAGTTCCTAATCGTGCTGCATATGCATCATACATGCTTACAAACGTATTTTCTAAATTATTATAAGCGATAGGAGTTTTCAAAATCAACGCGCTACTTATTTTTTAAACAAAAAGTTTCTTACCCTTTAAATTGTAACGAGAGTCCATTACACATGTTAAGGGAAATAATATAGGTAAATCGTACCAATATTTTCTAAATTTTATTTTCATATCAATTATCATATCAACAAAAAATAAATCATCTTTATCTACATCTATATTTATCTACATCTACAATCTACAATCTAAATCTACAATACATACATACATACATACATACAATATCTAAAAAGTTTGGATGTAAGAGAAACTTTTATTTTCCTATTTTACCCTTTAATTTTTGTGTACATAGTCAATGCTACCCTTAATACTCAATGTTTTTTCATTAAATATAATTATTGTCCCAATTTACATTGATCTTGTCTTTAATATAATTCTTTTGGAAGTTTTGTTTTCTGTACTCTTTTAATTGGTTCATCTATTTTAATTCTCAAGTTACAAGTTATAATATAGCCATAAAAATAAATATTTAATTCCATGTACTCTTTTAGTTGATTTGACGTTCTTTTTTACATTAATTTAATATTTCTTAACGTAAAATTAGAAACCACAAAATAAATTGTTTATTCATTGTGAGTGTTTAACACATGCTGATCATCATTGCTCATTAAAGTATATTATTTGTAAGGAATTTATAATATCGATTTCTGCAATATTAATAATTAACTTATCTTTTTTAAATAATTTAAAATTGCAGATAAACAAATAAATTACTTTATTGTACAATAAACTAAGTAAATGCATTAAGTTTAAGCTCATTATATCTGAATTCTTAAAAATTTCGCAAATTACCAAAGAAATAAATAAATAAATGAGTTTCATTACAAAAGTCAGTAAAAACACTTAGTGTTCATTGGACACTGCTTTTGTAAATGGAGTATTTTTGCTAGTCTTTTTTAGTAGAGCTTATTAAAAAAATGTTGTTAACAAAAAATAGTTGACTGTTTAGCCTCCGTTTGTTAAAAGTTTTTTTTCTTTAAAAATATGTTTTTTTATATTTTTGAGGTAAAATATGTCGTTGAAAAGTGAAGAGAGAAAATATGTGTGGTTAAAAAGTGATTTGGAGAATTATATTGTTTAAAAACATGTTTTTAATTGATTTGCCAAACAGAGGCTTAATTGTCAGTCCAGAAAGTATTGTTCACAAATATATAGATCGTTTGACAGCACAACTAAAGTGCTTTTGTATAAACTAATTTTTAATTATATATCGCACAATTAACTAAAAATTAAATAATTATTTCACCTCAATTTTGAAATCTAAAAAAATATATTTTATTAATTCATAAATATAATATTTCACTAGATTTCCGTAAGAGTGATAGAAAAAGTATTTTGTCAATAAATTTCATATTTTATTAATTAATAAAATATATTTTCATAAACCAATGTAATATAATATTTCAATAAGAATTATGAAAAATAATATATTTTTAAAATATTTCAGATTTTATAAATTAATAAAATATAATTTCATTTCATTTCATTTTAATCCATAAAATATAATATTTTAATACACATTAAGGAAAATAATATATTTTGAATTGATTTCATAATAAAATGGACCATGATACACTCTTCACGGTGCTCACTGCGAGTATGCCCCACTCAAAAAGTACTTTTCAAAAAGCTGTTTACCAAGTCAAAAAGTATTTTTCAACCACAACTAAACACTTATATTTTTAGTAAAAGTAATTTTTGCCTTTTAAAGTACTTTTACACCTTTCAAAAATCCTACAAAAAACACACTTAATTCATATTTTGTCATTTTTTCCAAATGTATTTTGCATAGGACAAATGTATGTAATTTTATCCCAATTTTCTAATGTGTATAAATAAATAAATAAATAAATGATATGTCACGACTTATTACAATTTCACTTATAACACATATAAATCATTTCTTGAACAGTCATATCCAATCTGCATTGATATCTACATCTACATCTTCAACATCTACATCTACATCTACATTTACAAAAAGGGAGAATGGATGAGAAACTTTTAATGCATAATTTACCCTTATATATTTAGTTATACACCATCAACTAATTATCTAAAAATATATAATGTTATAATATAATTGTAACGACCCAAAAAATTTGTCTTATTATTATATTAAATTATTCACATTTAACGGGACCCACTTGAAAGTCAATTGAAAATTTAATTTATTTGACTTATATACAGGAGTCTATTCGACATTAAATAAGACTTTTAATTTAGTTAACGCAATATAAATGAAAAACAAATAAGAATGTTAAGTATTACTTTAAGTATTTTTTTACCGATTAAATAAATCGACTATCGATTCCATAATTGGGAAGATAGGATTGAAGTGTGTGGAATGTACTTCGAAGTGGAACTAAGAATTTGTTCTAACGTTGAAAAATAATAGATCAAAGTTAAACTGTAAACTTTGGGTTATTAACGACGAATTTCTCGTATAGTTTTGGGACTCGTAAATTATTAGTTCTGTTATCCGTCTTGACTATTCGAGAATACTATCACGTAGAGCATTGAATGACCTTCAAATTGGCATATTGTAGACACGTATTCGGTCGACGTACGTGTCTCGAATATTTTAATAAAGAATGTTGACATTTGAAATGTTAGTTTTAAACGATTTATTTTGACAAATCGCAACATTTGCTATAGTTGACCATATTGCATTTCGGCAAGGATACGAGAAATTAGATCGTGGGTATTTTAGAATGGTATAATAGAAGTTCAATTTTGATGACAATAAGAGTACCGAAAATTAAGACGAAAGTAGTAACTTGAAAAGAAATCGAAATAAAATAGTTTTAAGTGATAAACTTTGACGAGCGATAACTTTTACCTCGGTTATCGATTTTATGATCCGAAAATATCGTTGTGATGTATTCCTTGAGAACTTCATATTGGCCCCCAAGAACTCTCTATTTCGACTTCATTTCATCCTATAATTTTTTTTAGAGTCATTTTAGAGTTTTTACTAATTTTTGGGACTAAAATATAAATCTTATATTTTTTTTGGGACTAAAAGAGCAAATAAAATAATTGTAACTTAGTCCCCGATAAAAATTATAAATATGGGCAGTTGACTGTTTAAAAAACGAAGAGAAAAAAGAAGAAGGAAATATGCTCCCGTTTTTAACAGGGGGGTCGACCCCCATTTAAAAATAAATGGGGGGCCGACCCCCCCTCATTTCATTTTAGGGGGGGATCGACCCCCCCCCCCCCCAATCATTTTGAAAGGGGGGGTCGACCTCCCCCCCCTTTCAGTAAGGTAAGGGTTGTTTATTTTATTTATTTTATTATTATTATATTATATTATATATTACATATTATTATATATATATATATATATATATATATATATATATATATATATATATATAATATAATTAGATTTATATTATTAATGTTATGATTATTATTTTGGATATGAGGATTAGATTAAATGCTTTATGAAGTATAATAAAGTGGGTCAGTTCATTTAAAGTAAAGTTGATCCGTATAATTATTTAGATAAAATATTCTATAATAAGATGACCAATTTTAATCTCATATTATCTAATGGACTCTAATTAATATTTGTTAGTTGGGATATTATATATATTATCACGCAACTAAATTGTAATTTATACATATGATAGGCAATGAGTGATTTGACTCCAAGCGTATTAGTGGTACCAAATATTGAGGAATAAAGTCGTGAACTCTAGGATACTCAAAGAGTGAGGTAAGTAACATTTCAATTACAATGCAAAACATTATATTTATATTATTATGTGCTCCTATGTGATTATGTGAAGTATATTGTTGTTGCAATATACGTGGAATATGATATGACAATATCTGTATATGATGAAAGCATGCAAGACGTGATTTGATGATATGATATGTTATTAATGCACATTGATATCATTAGAATGCCATTTTACGTGTTTATGACGTACAATTGACGCATGAAATATATGTTGGCATTCATGAGCATTGACATGTGCATTGTGTGGACTTAGAAAAAGTCCTTCATAAATCATAAAGAAAGAGATAAAGAGTATATGGAGATATATGAAGAGAGAATGATGTGGATGATAGTAGAATCGTCCTACGAGTGTACCATACTTTACTTCGCGTCCGGATATATACACCCGCTTGAGGCTCCCGACGGTCATTAAGGGTAGTCGATGATGGGGTGTCGGCGGTCCGGCGCTGGTATACGGGCGGTGTCGGGAGGTCTCTTGGTGGCATTGGGACTGCGAATCGACACGCCGAGCAGCGTATATAATAGGTCAGGCCTGATTGATATAATATAATTCCCGGTGCAGTATCTTGAGTCTCGGTGGGCGATGACGGATACAAACTGTAGAGTTTTGAGTCTCAGTGGGCGATGACGGACACAGGCACTGGAAGGCGCATGTTATCGGCCATGTGATATTTGAGCTCATACGGTACAACGTATAGGGATTCGGGCCCAAGTAGAAAATGTGAATAAACTGAAATAAAGAAAAGGCACGGAGCCTGAACGAAATAATTGTGAGAAAGTGAGTCGAAACTCATGCGCATGATCAGGCATATGTTGCTTGCTGAGCAATTAGCTCATTTAGTTTTGCATTGTAGGTGTGACAATGCATGGATTGGAAGTTGGTGCGAACTCGCAAATGACGGGACGATTGTGTATTGGGTACCTGACCGTGGTTCATGGACCTCTCACCAGGGAAACCCCAAAAAGGTCCAACTACTTTTAATTAATTTCATTTCGTTTCAATGCTATCTTCCGCTATCCACTCTCTGCTCCCAGTTTTAAACAAATATTTTTATATCAACTACTAACTATAAAGTTTTCATATTATGGTTAGTTTATTTCGTTTTCTTATAAATTAAATTACAAATGATATTTCAGAGGAAAGTACTTATTTTTAATAATGTCCAATTATGCTCTAAACATAAAAGTTCAAATTTATATTTAGAGCGGGTGGATAAAATATTATTTTATTCGTTTGAAAAATCAAAATATGGCGGAAAAATAAATAAATGAATTAAAATTGGAAATGAATTTGGGGCGTCACAATAATATAATATAATATAGTATAATGTTATTATAATTTCCCATTTATTTATTATCTAATGATTTAAAATGTTTTAATATGATTTCATAGTATTATATTTTTAATTAATTTAATTGAATTATTAAATTAATCTAAAATACATCAGAAAATGGAGATGAGTGAAAAAGTTTTGATTTTTCATTTTACTCTTAAACTGTTATTTTTTGGTTCATATTATCCTTAACATTTAATTTAATGTATTTTCATTAAATAAAATAATTATTATTAATTAAAAATTTAAATCTTCAATACATATATATATATATATATATATATATATATATATATATATATATATATATATATATATATATATATATATATATATATATATATATATCCAATAATAGATCTTATTTTCTTATTAATATTACCTTTAATATCTAATTTAATTTTATCAAAAAAGTATTATTAACTCATAATCTATAATAAATTTAAATATTTTTCTCTTTTGTCAATATTACACTAAAATTCTTATTGAAATTATTAACTAATTCATATAAAAAAAGATAATTTCAATTATATTCAAATTAAGAATATAAAATAAATAATCTCAAAACTCCTTTTGAAAAAAAATCAAAAATGAAATTTTTGTTTAAACTTATATAGTATAAAACCTTTTTTTCATTACAAAAATATGCTCCTAAATTAATTTGACTTGCCTATGCACAATTTTTTTATATTCCTGTGACTTATAAGAATATATGCAGATGTTAGATTACTTCTTGATACATGAAAATAGAATTTTTTTTATTAAGATGACATTTTAAATAATATTAATATTTCAAAGATATTAAGTGTACAATTTATCTTTTACATAAGATATGCAAAGCGCACATACTTAATACTAGTATCTATAAAAAGTTTTTGAAATAATATAAAAACGTTCAATAACTCTTGAACTAATTGGATAATATACACCAAATGATATATTGGTGGAATCGTAAAAACTTGTCAAAAATCTTTTGACTTTAAAAGCAATTTCTCAACCATCTTCTATTAATACAAAATCATTTTCATTTCTAAGTGTTTTACTGTTATAATATTCGGTTATTGTGTCATCATAACCTTCACGTGATTTAAATAACTAATATGTAAAGTTCCACCTATGACCTATGTTGGCGATAAATTTCTTATCATCTTTACCGTATTGTCAACATAACTCTTCAAAGTATTGTTTTCTATTCGGTGATTAGTTATGTACACTAATGCTTATCTAATTCTATCTATTTGGTCTTTAATATGTTTAGTTCCATCTTGAATAATTAAATTTAAAATATGACAAACACATCTAACATGTAATAAAAAATTACCAAATTCCAGATTAAGAATTTCTACATAACTTATCTACTACAAGCTTATTTACACTAGCATTATCAAAAGTAAATGACCGAATTTTACTTTCAAAACCATATTCTTTAACAATTTGTAGTATATCATTAAATATGTTGTTTGTGATACGAGGAAATTCTATAATTTTAAAAGCGATAATTTTTTATGCATAACCCAAAGTGGATCAATGTAGTGCGTAGTTGCAGCTATATAACCCTTTTTATTATTACCTTCCCAAAGATCGAAAGTAAAAGAAATAACACTACCATATTTATGTAAATCAACTATTAATTGATTCTTAGTTTTAAGAAAATATTCTATAGTATCAGAACGTAGAGTGTTTCGACTAATTTCAACATACTTGGGTTGAAGATGCCATTTGATGTAGGTAACAAAGTGTTTATTGTCTACTATACTTAGTGACAACTCCGTCCCCGCAACGAATTGAACCTTGCTAGTTCGATTCTCTTTTTCGGAATACATCAAATTTGAAAGTGTAGATGCAACAAAAAAACCACTAGTGGATGAACCAAATTAAAATTTACTTTAATTTGATTCAACGAACTCGCAGTAGGTCACACACTTGCGAAAGTGACGGTTGAGGTGTATAGTATCAATACCATTTTGTCATGCCAATTGTACATTGTGTAGAATATTTGCTCATTGCTTTGAACTTTTGTATTTTGTCAGTTGTTTTCCCAGTTGAGATCAATTTAGAGTGTTCACAGCACTTTGTAACTTTCTCCTTACCTTTTTCCAACTTTTTGCTTTCCTCTAGCATCGGGAATATCAGGATCAATTTTTAAGATTTGAACATCAACATCTTATTCAATATCATCTAAATCAATGTGAAGATTACCTACATCTTCTTCAATGTTCTCATGAATTGGTATGTCATATATATATGGTTAGGATGAATTGAATTCTAAATTGAAACATATAATGAAAAATTGAGAGATTGAAATGAAATGTAAATTTATGTAATAAAAATTGAAGAGATTGAAGTATAATTGTAGAGAGTAAGGTACTAAAATTATAGAAAGTAGAAGAGTTGAGATATTTTGGTGTGAAAATGAAGTTGAATTAGAGGATATTTATAGGAAGAAAAATGAAAAAAAAAAAAAAAAAATTTAGACCGTTGCTGACCCCAACGGTCACATTTTGAAATTTATTTATTTATATTTTGACGAGCCTTGCTGGCTCAGGGCCACGAGCCGCTCGTGAAACGACGAGCTGAGCCGCCCTAGGCTCGTGTTTTCACGAGCCGACAAGCAGCTCTGTCTATTTGTCACCTCTATGTAATCCCAGTTTGGTTGGGATAATAATTAGATTTTGATATTTAAAAAAAAAGAAAAAAAGAGGAAATATGTGGTTGAAAAATTGATAAAAGTTGAAGATTTTATAAAATACATTGTTGAAAATGCATTAGAAAAAAATATTAGAATCAAACACAGCTTAATATATATCTCGAATACCAACATTAACATCAATATTGAATATAGAATGTCAAAAATCTAAAATTAATCGATCTCCAATATATTAATATTTATGTTGTTTTAAACAATGTTGTCAAACCCGGCCCGACCCTAAAACTCGTGACCTGGCCCAAAAATCGGGTCGGGTCACATTAAAAACCCAGCTGGGTCAAACTCCATCAACGACCGGGGAAACCAGGTCGACCCGATCGACCCGGACCCGGGTTTGACCCAGGCTTTATATATTTTTAATTTTTTTTAATTCTTTGATTTTTTTAAATTTTTTAATATTAATTAATGCTCGAGTTGACCCAGGGTTAGAGGTGTCAAACGGGTCGAGCTGCTCGTCGGCTCGGCTAGCGAAAACACGAGCCGAGGGCGGCTCGACTCCTCAAATGAATGAGCTCGTGGGCGAGCCAATCAACATCGTTGAACCACGAGTCGAGTCAAGCTTGGCTCGCGGTTCAACGAGCGGCTCGCTGGCTCGTTGAAAACAAAGAAAATTAAAAAAAAATTGAAACGGTCACCGTTTCCAAAAAGAAAAAAAATAAAAAATAAATAAAGACAACACCAAAAAAAAAAAAAATGTGACCGTTCTAGTCAAGTGACCAGTGACCGTTCTGGTCACATATTAAATTTTTTATTTTTATTTTATTTTTTCTTAATTCTTACCCTAAAAATACTACACTAACACAATTTTATTTTTACAATTCTACTACATCTACTACAACTCTCTAAATTACTCTAATTCTTATTCTACACTACACTCTTCTCTTCCTCTAATCTACTACATTTACTCTATTTTCTACAATTCTACATTACAAATATACTTCAACTTTGAAGTTTGTTTACCAATACTTAGTTAAATATTTGATATTTCAATTTCAATATCTCAATTTACCATTACATCTCTCAATTACACATATTTCATTTTATATTTCAATTATTCCACACCACATCATATACAAAAGAATGAATCCCAGCAGTCGAAGATTTGATAATAAATTGTTCGATGGTCCACCTGGATTTGGGGGGTATGATGACTCAACACCACAATCTCACGCTCATTTCGACGACCAATTTTCTGGTCTCAACGAGGTACCAATTCCCGACAATATTGAAAAAGATCCATTAAATCAACGAATCGATTTAGACGATGTTGAAAAAGATCCGGATGTTCAAATCTTACAAAATGATCCGGATATTCCTGACGCAAGAGGGAAAAGAAAAGCTAGAAAAGATAAGAAGCCAACTTCAAAGTGTTGGGATCACTTTAAATTGGTCGCAAATGGAAAAAAATTTGAAGAAGAAGATGAATTCAAAACTGTGTGCAAATATTGTGCACAACAATTGGCATGGGGAAAGGGGATTGGTACTACACACCTCAACTGTCACTATCGCAAGTGTCAGCCCAAGAAAGGGTTAGTTGAACTGAATCAAAGTCAACTACAATTTGGTTCATCAACCGCTAGTGGTTCTGGAGCGGGATCAACAATACTTTGAAATTGGATATATTTCGAAGCAGAGAATTGAACTGGGATGGTTCAATTTGTTGCAGGGGCGGAGTTGCTACTAAACATAGTGGACAACGAACATTTTGTTACATACATCAAGCGTTATCTTCAACCCAAGTATGTCGGTATTACTCGAAACACTCTACATTCTGATACAATACAATATTATCTTAAAACTAAGAAACAATTAATAGTCGATTTAAATAACTATGGTAGTTTTATTTCTTTTACTTCCGATCTTTGGGAAGGTATTAACAAAAAATGTTATATTGCTGCAACTGCACACTACATTTATCCACTTTGGGTTATGCATAAAAAAATTTTTGCTTTTAAAATTCTAGAATTTCCTCATAATGCAACCAACATATTTAATGCTATACTTGAGATTGTTAGAGAATATGGGTTTGAAAGTAAAATTCGATTCTTTCCTTTTGATAATGCTAGTGTAAATAAGCTTGTAGTAGATAAATTACGTAAAATTCTTAATCCGGATTTTGGTGATTTCTTATTCCATGTTAGATGTGTATGTCATATTTTAAATTTAGTTGTTCAAGATTGCTTGAAACATATTAAAGATGAAATTGATAAAATTAGAGATGCTATAGTGTACATAATAATATCACCGAGTAGAAAACAATATTTTGAAACTATGTGTTCACAATACAATTTAGATTCTAAGAAATTTATCACCGACGTAGGCCATAGGTGGAACTCTACATACTTGTTACTTAAATCATGCGAAGGTTATGAACACATAATAATGGAATATTATAACTTAAGAACACTTAAAAAAGACGATGATCCTCTATTAATAGAATCGGATTGGGAAGCTACTTTTAAAGTAAAAAAAATTTTGACAAGTTTTTACGATTCAATCAACATATTATCTGGGGTATATTACCCAACTAGTTCAAGAGTTCTTGAACGTCTTTATATTATTGCAAGAACTTTTTATAGATATAGATATGACTCATTTTTTACTGAAATGATAATTGCTATGGAAATGAAATTTGGAAAATATTGGGAAGATTTACCTATGTTATTTCTCTTAGCATGCATAATGGACCCGCGTTTCAATTTAAAGGGTACGAAAATTCTTGTTTCAAAAATCAATAGCTCATTGATTTTGGATAAACCTATCACTTATAATAATTTAGAAAGCACGTTAGTAAATATGTATACTGTACCGTTTTCACAAGGGGAAAAATGGATATTTGAAACAAAAGCTTCCAAATTTTCATCGCTCATTTCCATTGTTTCTCATTTTTTTATATCTATTTATCTTCGTTTTCATCTATTATACTGTAATTTTCCCCCAAAACCTGGCTGTTTTTATTTCCTTTTTAATCCATTTTTTTCACACAAGTCGTCTACCCATAGAGCTCTTAATATTTTTTTAGATTAGAATTTCAAAATACCATGGGTTTAGTTTTTAGACCTCTAGCTATACCCCCAAAGTGAGGTTCGAATTCTCTGACCAACTTTTATAGATTAAAAATACGTACAAACAAGAGGGCTGATTAGAAAAGCTATTAGATGGTCAAGGGATGGCAAAACGGCTCGTCGGCTCAGGCTCGGCTCGGAAAAAGCTCGGGCTAAGCTCGGCTCGCGGCTCGAGTCGAGCTTTTTTTTTTGAGAGACGGGCTTTGGCTCGGCTCGGCTTGAGCAAAAAAAAAGTCCGCTAAAAAAGCTCGATGGGAGCTTGAACAATGAATTTCGACAACGAGTTTGGCTCAACTTGCTATATATACACATTTTCAATAAAAATTTTATGAATTTTTGTTATAAAAATAAGAGAAAAAGTAAAGGTTCGGGACTTGGCTCGGCTCGGCTCGGAAAAAGCTCGAGCTAAAACTCGAGTCGAGCCTTATTTTTGGGGACGAGCTTTAGCTCGGCTCGGCTCGGGCCAAAAAAAAGCTCGACCCCAAAAAGCTCGAGCCAAGTTCGAGCCTTGATCTTCGGCTCGCGAGCCGGCTCGGCTCGACTCGTTGACATCCCTAGATGGTCTAATATAATTTTTTTCATAGAGCTCTTCAGAAGGTGATTTGTATTAAAAGGGTTTCAAGAAGAAATTGTCTAACGTAGTTTTTCAAAAAACTCTTCCATAAAAAACAGAAATCATATCAAGGGGTTTTTAGTTAAATAGGTTTGATATGTAATAAGTTTAGTAAAATAGATCCATCTGTTGAAATGTCAAAATTACCCTTAATGAAAAGGACTGTTTAATTTGCAGGGTATATCCCCAAACTTAGTCAGGTTGATTTAATTCAGTACTTCTGGTTATATTTATATTTTTTAATCTTTTAAGTTCTTCTAAAAATGTTCTATATTGTAATAATTTTTCAAAAGATTTAGGATGATCTTTTTTAGTTATATATCCTAACATTATTCCTTCTGATACTTCTTCTTCTATATCTTCGTATTTTTCTATAATTTTATGAACTGTATTTATATTTTTTGCTGTTTCAACAGAATTAAATTCTATTCTATTTAGGATTGCATAGTCAATATCTTCGTATATCTCTTTTAGTTTAGATTGTCCAACAGAATGTATATTTTTAGATTTTTCAACAATAATTGATAAAAATGAAATTTCTTTATCATCTAAATATAGTTTATAATCACAGTTATTAGATGTTGATGTTTGTAAAGTATTCATAGATTATTGGGTTGATAAATTATTATACAAAATTTTCTGGTATAATTCCATTCTTTGGTCTAGTAAAATACAATAATCTGCAATATATTGTTCGTATTTTTTTAAAAGTTTATTGTATTCTTCAGAAGATATATTTTCATTTTCCATTTGATGTTTAATATCTTCCATTTTATCTCTTAATTTTTCTAAAAGATTATCTAATCCTTCTATTGTATACCCTGGCATTTAGGTTTAGACTGTATTTGTTACTATTTTTTTAAATCTATTTTAAGTTGTAATATATCAGAACAATCTATAATGTATTGATCATGATTTTCTAAAAGTATATAATATTGTTCAGATGATTCATCCATATCTATTAATTGAGATATAATGTTATCTATTTTTTCCGTTATCCTATTTAACAAATTGTCTAATCATTCAATAGTATATTCAGGCATTATAAACACAAAGATAAATAATTTATAAAATTTCAAGTAATTTTTCAAACTCTATCAATGTTTGAGAATTGATAATATCTATATCAGCCATAATATCTATGCTTGGTTCAAATGGTATATTATATTTTGAAATACTTTTCTTTCTCTTTTCTAATTTATCAATTATATCTTGAATATTTTGTACCATTATAGATCTTACAGTACCTCTAGTAAAGTTTTCTATCAAATTTTCTTTAAAACTTTTTAATATCTCTTGTGATGCATATAGTTGCTCTTGGTATCCTATTTTATCAATTTCATTTTCATATTCAATACCTTTTTTACTTTTGATATGCTTTTGAACTTTATATGGACCTCTTTTAGTTCTGGGTTTTTTCATGATATAATTACTATTATTCATGATATTAAGATTTTCAAAAACTGGTAAAGAAAGATTCATCCCTTCCATCACTGTCATAATCTATTACAGGGTCATAATCATTATCACTGCTAAACACATATCCTAAATATAATTCATTATTTATTTCAGTATTATCACTATCAAGCCAAAAATAAATAATTGATTTTGTAATTTCTAATCCTAATATTCTTTTTAATGTCGGAAAGATAACTAACGAACATGGCATATAAACATGATATAACTTTTTTATTTCATTATTAGGTCTGGTGAACTGTTTATACATGAATAAAGGTTCAATTATGCTATGGTGTTAATCATTATAAGGACTGTTTTGATAATTAAATTTAATAATCTTGAATTCTGTCATGTTAAAAACTCTTCTTCCTCCTAATTCCGTAAAGATAGATATATTAAGAATACTAACCTCTTTTTCTGTTCTCAGTACCTTTGTATTTTCCTTCTACTGTTAGTGACCTTCAGGCTTATAGGTTTCTGCTCCACACCCTTCAATGGCTTCCTGCCTTTACGGGTTATTAGCTAAACCTGGATGCCTTCACTGTATAACGTTTTAGATTGAAAATGTTTTAGAACAGAGTGTAGGGAGTTTTCTTAATAATATATCTTCTTTTTGGAAACAAGATTTAGAAGATAAGAATTTAGAAACTCATCATAATTTGATAGGTAGATTGAGATTTTATTGATAATATGAAGATTGAAACAAGATTGGTAAGAGAATTTTTCAAAGACAGAAGATTTTTGGCTTTCTCACCAACTGAGTGCTCCAGTGAGTTCTGTCTTTCAACTAGCTCGGAGGCCTCTATTTATAATACTACATTGGACACAATTACATCACTGCTTACATCATTGTCCTAACAATTTTATAGCTTTTTTCACCTAAGGACACACCTGTCCCTCTATTATTTATTACATCACATGACCTTTACATTATGGGGACACTTATCCTTCTCTTTTTTGGTCTTGGTATGGCCCCTACATTATTCTGTATTGTTGAATTAAAGTAGATCTATTGAATAGCTTCCACTTGTCCATCAATTTTGTTGGCATGTGAAGCAGATCCATCAAGTGGCTTCCACCTGTCCATCAATTCCTTTGGCATGTGGGGCAGTTTCTGGCTATGCACGCCTCTTGCAAAGTGGCAAAGCTTCCATGGATTTGATGAGTGTCAAATTTATTGATGTATTCTTGCAGGATTGTTGATTTTTTCTTTTCCTCCATTAGTGAGTAGGGTCCATCCATTATACTGGCATATGCATTTGAATTTTTTCTCATACAGGTTTTTGGCAATGTTGTAGAGAACTTTAATTCCCAATACCCTTCGGGATCTAAACCATGATCTTGTAATGTTTGGTACTGGTTTGGTATTTTTTCCAACTTCAATTTGGGAATTTCGAGCAACATACCCAATCGTGATAATATGCTCAGCGGGATAATATATCCTTCCATCAATTTCAGGACTGATTGAATAAAATTTTAAATATATGGGTCTTTCTTAGGAAAACTTTGAAATTTCTCCTTTTAGTAAATCATCAAATTTTTCGATTTCTTTCAGATCTTTTCCTGGATAGATAAGATCCAAAAATCCATAATCAGCTGCCATTTTTGTCATGACGGGATCTCCTCCCTGGGTAAGGATCAATTGTGGGTATACATGGTCTCCAGATGAAATATAATAACAATCACATTCCTGAAGTTCATATATAACTTCAATGGTAGTTTTATATTCGTTTTCTTTTGGTAAAAAAAGGGAATCATTTTCCTCTTCAGCACGAATTCTGACTACCCTTGTATGTTCATCTTTGGCATTGATTGTGATTTTTCGAGGACTGGCTTCATTTATAACAACTTTTTTGGGACTTGGTTCATCTCTTTTGATCGTTGGTCCACCACTGCTTCTAGAAGATGTACTGTTTGTATTTTTGATATAACCTGTTTGGTAATCAACGATTCAAACTGAGATTCAATCTCAATTATGTTATCGCTCAATTCTTTAGTATAATTGTGATGAAATGTTGAGATTTCCATCAATTGTTTGAAACTTCCTTGGAAAGTTTCTGTAAGTTGTTCAATTCCAAGCTTTATATCTTCAGCTTCCTCCATGAGGAAGTTCATTCGCTTTTTGGCGTCTATCAGAGATTGTTTGATATTATCCATCTGCAAATTCAATATTCCTACTTAAAAAGTCCGCAAGATAATTATTGACACCTTTAATATGAACTATATCAAAATTATAAAATTCTAAATAGGCTTGCCATCTATGAAGCCTTCTATATTGAGGTTCTGGTGGTAATTTATTTTTTACTAAACCTGCAACTTGAGAATTATCAGTTTCGACAATGAATTTCTTAGATAATAAAAACAATGAAAACTTCTTTATTCCTCTGATGATTGCTAACAATTCTTTCTCATGAGTAGTATAATTTATTTCTACTTGGTTAAACGTTCCACTTGAGTATCTACAAATTTCATTAAGATCTGTTTTTAATATTGCTGCCCAATACTTATCCGAGGCATCAGTATTAAGTATCAGGTTATCTTTTTCATCTGGTAATCTTAATTTTGGAAAATTTTTACATTCTTCTTTTAGTGATTTGACAATTTCTGTGTGTTCATCACTCCATCCTTTGGTATTTGTCTTTCTAAGTAAAATTTGAATTTTATTTCTCTTTTTTGATAGATTTTCAATAAATCCTTCTGCATAATTTAAACATCCTAAAAATTTTGTATTTGTTCTTTTGATTCTAATTTGTCTGGAAAACTTTCTATCTTTTTAGATATATGAGTTTGTAATTTTATTCCTCTTTTATCTATTGATAATTCAAGAAAATCAATTTCTTGTTTTTCTATTATAGCTTTATTTTTTGAAAGAAAAATTCCTTTTTTTTACATTCATTTATAAATTTCATTAAATGGTTTCTATGTTCTTCTTTATTATTAGAACATATTAATATATCATCGACATAGACAATTAAGAATTCATTGAATTTTATAAATATGTTATCCATTCTTCTTTGATATATTTGTGGTGCATTTTTTAAACCAAATGGCATAACCATCCATTCATACTTACCTTGGGGCATACTAAATGCTGTATATTGAATACTATCTTCTTCCATTTTTACTTGCCAAAATCCTGATTTGCAATCAAATTTAGAATAATATTGCTTTCCTTTTGCAAGATTTATTAGTACCTCTTTATTTGGTAAAAAGTATCCATCAAATTTAGTATATTTATTTAATTCTTTATAATTTATCACCATTCTAACTTTTCCTCTTTTTTATTCAGAATGTTTCATGACCATAAAAGCTGGACTACTATGTGGTTCATTACTAGGTCTGATTAATTTTTGGTTAAGTAATTCTTTTATCTGAGTTTTAAATTCTTGTGTATCTTGTATGGTATACATCATTGGTCTAACTCTTATAATAACATTTTCTGTTAATTCTATTTTAGCTTTTGGATGATGTGGTTTCCAGAATAATAATGGATTTTCTCCACAAATTTTTTCTAGTTGATCAATGATTTTTCCCATATTTGTTTGTATGTTCGTTTTTAAGGCTTTTTTATACATTATTCTTTTATTTTTTGTTTCATTTTGTATAATTGGTTTTTTCTCCCATTTATCACCACGCTGTGTTGGCTGAACTCTGTAAGGTCTAAATTCTCTTGGTATTTTTAGTAAATGTGCACAAGGTGTTTGTAACATTATCATGTAATTATTTTGTTTATAATATTGAAATTGTTGTATAAAGTCATTTCCTAGTAATATATCACATTCTAGTTTCTTATAATTATATATTTTATTTACAACTATTTGTTTACTTCCAAGTATTATATCTACTTTATCAGCACTATTAATTATATGAGTAATTTCTCCCGTTACTCCTGTAATTTTTATCTTTCCATTAGTATTCCATGATTTTATTAAGAAACTTTTGAATATTGTTATATCACTTCCCGTGTCAATTAATGCACATGTTGTTATATTTGTTTCAACAATTGTAATTTGTATATAAACGGCTAATGGAAAACTTATTTGGTTATTCATTTATTCAGCTTTTCTGCATAGTATAGTTTGACCATTATGAGTTATATATAATCCTTCACGTTTTATACTATAATCTTCTAATCCATCTAGAAAGCTCATTCCTAATAATACATGAGGATTTACCATACTATTATCTACATGACATGGTACTAAGAGATTTATTCCTCCTATTTTTATTGGTACTTTTACTTCAAGTTCAGTCATATGTACTTGTCCATCAAAATTTATATATCTATATGGATCAGTTCTATGAGATATTAGTCATTTATTTCTATTTGAAGCTATATGACATTCACTAGCTCCCGTGTCAATTAATATATTGGATCCTTTTATATGTTCTATTCCATTGAAATATTCACCTTCGATTTTCATATTTCCAGCATTTCTATTAAGTTTTATTTCCCTTATATTACTAGTTTCTCCTAATTGTTTTCTATTAGGTAAACTTGTTGATCTCCTAATTAATCTGCCATCTTCAAATGTTATGTTATTATTAGGGTATTCTTCTTCTCTTAACTCTATAATTTCTGGTTTATTTTTTGTTATAGTAAGTTCATAGTTTTTTGGGACTAAACTTATTTGTTTATCTGGTTCTACGACTTTACCAAAGTCTTTACATTCTTTATGAATTTCAATATATGGTTTTTTAGAATAAATGTTTCCATAATTAGAATTAGTAAATGTGTATAATGCTTTGTATTCTATAGTCATAATTTTATCTCATGGTTCCATTATGTCATCCTTATGTAATTTGAAATGTAGTCCTAAAACTTCATTAAAGTTTCTATCTTTTAACGATATACAATATTTTGGATAACATGTAAATATTAGCTTCTTATATGCTAGATTTCCTTCCATTGTTCCTAAATGACTGTCTTTTAAATTTATAATTCTTTCATCATGTAAGCTTACAGTTAAAGGTGAATCTAATCCTTCTCTAAACAGGGATTTAAACATTATTTGGATACCTGCTAAGTAAACATATTGAATCTTTTCACTTTGTTTTCTATTGATCTTTGTTAATAATTCTGCAACTGTATTTTTTGTTAAAAGATTTAATTTGTGTGTTCCTTGAGTGGTTCTAACATCTATTGCCCTTTCAATTTTATGATATTCATTTATTACTACTTTTTCTCTTTTCCATATTCTATCTAGTATTTCCTATTTTCCTATTTTCAAATCTAAAGATAATTTTTGTATCTTTCTAAACTTATTATTATCAAAAGTTACCTTTAATCCATAACCTTCTATTCCTTCATATTCTTGTTTATCTATGTTCTTGTTTGCTTCTATTTCTTCTATTCCTTTATTCTGATTCTGATTCATCACTTTCTGAATCTGTTTCACTTATATAGACTTCTTGATCGTAGTATTCTTCAATATCTGATATTTCACTTAGTTCACTTTCTATTTCTAGATATTCTTTTTGTAATATTTTAACTTTCTTTTTATTATAATCAGGGCTTATATGCCCCATTTCTCCACAATTCCAACATTTACATTGTCTTTTGTCTTTCTTATAAGTTTTATTTTTCTGTCTTTTATTTGGATTATATCTTCTTTTGTAATATCTTCTCTTAGGCTTTATATATTTTTTCCTGAAGTTTCTGAATTTTTTAAACTTTCTATTTTTATATTTTCTTTTGTTATTATTTTTTCTTTTTTCAGGGTTACATCCCATTGGGTAGGTTTTTCTATATCTTCACAACATATTCTGGTTAGTTTTCCTGATTTCTTTAATAATTGTCTTTGTTGACATCTTTCAAATAGGAATTTTATCCTTGATCCTAATGTTCTAGGTGTTCCAGGGTTATCTCTAATAAATTTTTCAAATTCTATTTTAAAGTATATTCCCCATGAACCTGGTAATTTATTGTAATACATATCTCTATATACTTCTTGATTTTCATTATTATAGAATTGGACATAATAGTATTATTTAAACTCACAAGTATATTATTTGATTTTACACATATCACATATTGTTAAATTTATTAATCTTACTCTTGCATTATCTTTTTCTTTTATTGATTCTGCTTCATAATTACTTATCCAATTTTCTCCTAAAAATTCATCCGCAATATAATCTACTAATTTTTGTATTCCCTTTCTATCTGATTTTATTAGTTCCGTCTGTACATTTCTTCTTATTAATGCTTTTGTATCACTACTTATTCCTTCCCACCAATTTCTAACATGTCCTTCAAAAGATGCTACTAAAAAATTTATCATTCTATCAGTATTTTCCCATGTATCATCTTTATTGTATAAAAAGAATAGTATCATTGAATCTGCCCAAGTTAATAAAGCTTTTTTAGTGTCTATTTTACAATCCAAATCTAATTTTGTTCCCCCATGATTAATAGGTTTATCATAATTATTATTTTGTTCAAATCTATCTTTATATTTATTTCCTCTAGGTGGTTGTCTATCTCTGATTCTATCATAATATTGTCGGTGTGGTTTACTATATAAGGGTGCATAACTTTCATCTGGATCTGGTAATTCTTGTTTAGAAGTTCCTATAGGAGCAGGGTTAGGTGCTCCTCCAGTATTCATTAAAACTTGGTATTCATCAAAATTTTCTATGCTTAATTGATCAAAATTTTCTATAATCAAATCTAATTCTTCATTCATTTTTGTCTCGGTCTTCTTCAATTTTTTCTTCAGCTTTTAATTTTCCTAAAGTTTTTTCTATAGATTTTTGTAATTCTAACTCTTCTTCTAGTATTTTTGGTAATATGTTTTTCCTAAATTCATCATCCATACTTCCTACTTCTATTATAATTTTTCTTGTTCAAAATGTTTCTTTTCTATTCTAAGTATTTCTTTTTCTATGAATTTTTTGTCTACTTTCTTATCTTTGCTTTTATTATTTTCTTTGAATTCTCTAATCTCTAGTTTTTGTATATTTATATCATTTCATACTTCTTTCAATTCATTTTTTACTTCTTGAACGTCACTTATTAATGATTTTATTAATATTTTTAGATCTTCAATATATTCACTTATTGACATTTTATACTCTTGATTTTTGAGTTTTTTGTACCTTAAATAGACTGTCATACATATCATCTATTTTTATTTCTAACTTTTTGATTTTTTCTTCTATTGATATGATTTTTTCATTTTCATTCTTTCTTATTTTCTCGTTTAGTTTATCTATTTTTTCTATAATTATTCCAAATTTTATCTTGATTAATTAATTCTCCTGATTTTCTTTGAAATTCTTTTAATTGTATTTGTTGCACCCGGGCCCAAAGAAATGTACAGTGATCTACTAGCGAAGGCCCAATAGTGGCCCAACGAACCTTAACCCACAGCAAAGGCCTAAAATATAACTTTGGGATGAATGCCGAGGTGGTACGCTAAGCAAACCTCTTTTAGCCGACCTGGTTAACGCCTAGCCGATGTGCTTTATGCTCAGCCGGGGCGCTTTATGGCGATGACCAGAAGAGAGATGAAGTCAGTGATGGGACACCGCCTTTACCAAGACGTGACAGGCGCCCATCCCCTACGAAATGTAGCAATGACTACGGTTGAAAAGCAAGGTTGTCACATCCATGAACTAGGGTGATGACAAGTGTAAAGTACGCCACGTGTCGTGATCCGAGACAAGAAGTTCCTCTATAAATGAAGCACAATTATCTCCAAGTTAAGGGTTAGCATTTTTACTCTCTTAACTGAATATTTACTCTCACTCTCTTTTCTCTCTTTTACGCACTTATATTTTCCGCACTCAAATTATATTTGCTTGACATGGGCACTGACTTAGGCATCGGAGTGCAAACGGGAGCCACCTCGGCCCCCTTTGCAAACTAATTGTTTGTCACAGTGCGCAAGAGATCCACGTATTCAAGAGGGAGGAGCTGAGACGTGTTGGTCCAAGGTCCAGCCGGATTTTGTAGTCAACAGTATTGTTAGTTTATTTTGAATGTTTTGTAATTTTTCTTTGATATTCATATCCTGTATATTTAATTGTTGTAATTCTTCAACGGCTAATTTATCTTGTAAATTTATGTTTTTATATGTTTGCCATAAAAAGGCACTTATCCAATTTAATTGCATGTTAAGAAATCCATCAGATTCTCCCCATGAGCTTAATGGTTGAAACATAGTTGCATTAGCTCCTTTTATTTGGTAAGATCCTACCGGTAGATTAATATTTTCTATTATTTGTTTTTCAAATTTTATTTCTGGAAATTCTGTCATTAAATTTTTCCTTTGATATGCTCAACTTCTAATCTTAATTCTGTATCATATTTTACTTCTTTACATATCATTATATTATATTCACAAAATTCTTCAATTGATCTTAACATAATTTTTCTTTGTTGTGCTCTATAACTTTTATTGTAATATTTTATTTCTCCAGTTATATCATATTTTTTCATATTGATTTTTCTTTGTTATTTATAATCATAAGTATATTAGGTAATTGTTTTAGAATTGTATTAAAGTATTTTCTTTTACTTTCTAATGATTTTAGTCTTAGAAATCCTTTTCTTTTTATATTTCTTTCTTCTATCATTTGGTCTAATAGATTTCCTCTTTGTTTTATTATGGAATCTAATTTTTCATTTGTTTTCATATCTAGATATTTGATTAATAAGGGTTCTCCTCTATGATAATCCATTCCTATAATCTTTGTATAATTCTTCTAGTATATCTTTGTGGATTAAATCTAATATTTCGTTTATGATAAAATCTTCTTTTATTATATCGAAATTTATTAGATCATATATTTCTCTTCTTATATCTTTATCTAAATCTTTTAAAGTATTCAAGATTTCTATTTTATAATTATCGGGTATTGTTAATGTATGCATAATTATAAATCTTGATGTATATATTATATATTTATTTTTATTTTTTGTCATATAATATTTATCTTTTAGATCTTCCATATGGCTCTGATACCAGTTGACGGGATGCTACTATGAGCGAACAAAAATCATATAAACAAAAATCATTTAAAATTATGTAAACAAAATTGTCTAAAGACTTAAATGAAATATTTCCATACTTTAATGGTTTGTATTGCAAATTATATATATAAGGGTATTTTTGTAAGTTTAAAGAGTCAAAGTCTATTTTTACAATATTATTGTTTCAAAGTCTATTTTACTAAATATTATAGTTATTGGATCCATTTATAATTATTTCCCTCATATCAAATGGACCCTACAATCCACTACTTCTCAACATTTTGAATTAATCACTCACATTAACAAAAATATAAATGTGGGATTTTTTTTTTTTTTTTTTGATATCCAATAAATCATAAAATGGACCCTACAATCCACCACTTCTCAACATTTTGAATTAATCACTCACATTAACAAAAATATAAATGTTGGGTTTTTTTTTTTTTTTGATATCCAATAAGTCCGGACAATGATATTAATCAATTTATTGTATATTTCATAAGCTTCGGCCGAAAATTGAAAAAGAGGAGAAATGATGCCATGAAAGAGACCAAATTGAATGCTCAAATCCAGTGTTCTAAAAAGCGTAAAGCGTGACAAAGTGTGGAGCTCGAGAATCAAGCTTTACAAGCTTAAGAGGGAGTATGTGTTAAAAAGTGTTAAAAAGCATTTTTTATTTTTTTTAATCAATCTAAACCATTAAATAATTTAAAAATGCTATTTAGATGAAAGGAGAAATTTCATACATAGAAACTTGTTCATATAACAAGCAAAAAAAAAAAAATACAATTCCTTTACATACTAGATTTTTAATATTATTTTAATTATTTTTGAGTCATTAGATAGAATTTTACATAGAAAATTAATTACACATAATATATAATAAATAATATATTATAACAACAATATTTTCTTAATTTAGAATCATTAATATATAGAAAATAATCAAATATAGATTCATGGTTGTCAATTATATTTATTATACTATTTTTTATTACAAAACTTCATAAATTAATAACTATGTGTCTAAATAACTTACTTTGTACAAATTAAATTTATTCCTATAAATAAAGAGATCTGCCATTATTATTAATATTTATTAATATATACTAATAGTTTAATATTAATATTTAATATTTAAAGTTGTAGAAAAAAAGAGTAAAAAAGAGTCATTAGTACAAAGGCGTGCTGAACAGCGGAAGTCAAAGGAAAAAGAAAGAGCAAAAAATAAAAATAAAAAGAAAACCAAAATCTTCTTACCTTACAGCAATCCCACATCGGAAGTATGTGGGAAATCTAAATCAACAATCAGCTATAAAATCATATGCCTAGGGGAATGGTAGTTGGGTCTCAATTTCTGATTTATGATTTGCTAAGCGGGCCTTGTTTTATTTGCATGGGCCTGCTAAGCGCCTACTGTGTGTAAATAAGCATGTATTTGCGCGCTTTTTTCCTGAAGCGTGTGCTTTATTGGTCGAAGCGTGTTCTTTATTGGTCAAAATTGTCCATTGACCACTTAATTTGCACTTTCCCTCAAGCGTTGCGTGAAGGGTCTACGTCATGCATAGTGCGTACTCATGCATTGCTCAAATCACAACTTGTTGGGCTATTGGGGGCGGCATTTTATTGGACTTGTTACTTATGCATTTTATTGGACTTGTTACTCATGACTAGTTCTAATGTTAGACTCATTTGTTATGAAAACTTGGGTTATTTGTTAGATATGTAAGTAACTAGGCTCATTAACCTGAAGTTGGCCCAATTGGGCACTTAACATATTTCTAATGTTTATTGCCCTTAGAATATCTCCAATAGATTCTCGAAATTTGAGATACTCTTTATTTTGGAGAGTCGACCTTTAAAGTTTCACTCCAATAGGCTCTACCTTAATATTTTAATAATTTGGAGAGTCATATTCACTCTCTATTATTAAATACATTCAAAAAGTTCTAATTGTCAATGTTCTTATATTACTTTTCTTTATTACATATTTAACATCATTGGTCATTCACTTCTAAAAAATAAATATTAACTAAAAATTTAAAAAGATAATAAATATTTTTATGAAAAAGTAAAATAAAAAGCCAAAAATAAAGAGTTTATTGGAGCTTGTAAAAAATTTTACTGTTTAAATTTACAGATCCTTTATATTATGTACAATATGCTCTTTAAATATAAAGAGTCTATTGGAGATGCTCTTATTGTGGAGTCGAGACAAAATGTTTTTAATCTTGCAGCCTCCTCTCCTTGACCTTTTTCTTGGGTAGCCCCCAAAAGAGGATTGTTGTGGTGACTTTTCTCCTTTCGATGGTGGTCGAATGAGATAGTTATGGGAAGGTGGTGTTGTGGGTCGAGTTTATGGGTGGTTTCAATGTGGTGTCGATATTAAACTAAGTATGAGATTTTAGTGAATATACCATCCACAAAATAAACATGGTGTCAGAGCTTAATGCTGTGTGATTTGGGCAGAAAATAGCTTAAACTGGTGAAGAAGAAGGCTAGAAATCGACAGAAAAAACAGGGAATGCAGAAGGATTCTATCAAGTTTTTTGCAATGCTTATAGACCGAGAAACTTGGTTTCTAGCCAAATCAGTGGTCGGATGAAGAAACGGACACCACTGGCATTATTAATAGGCGAAGGTGAAGCTGGTAGGGTGGCGTGTGGTGGTGGTCGGCACCGAAAAGTGGTGGTCGTGGTCGACGTGTGGGTATCGTGTGAAGGCGCATGGTCAGCTCATGTTGAGTTTTCCGACAAACGTTCTTCAGGGAATTAATTTCCCTTGTCGTGGTGGAGTTGTTGGTGTTTTGATATTTCTGCTTCTAGTTTTTTATTGAAAGTTGGACGAGTTTGCCCTTTGGTCGCTTGGTCAATGGGTGATGTTTGTGTTGCTCCAATTTTCGGTGGATGCTTTAGGGTGTATGGTGGTGTATCTAGGTAGTGATGTTTGCATATCTCCTAATTTACGAACCAAAAAATTGGTTTGCTCGTTATCTTGTTCTTTCTCCTTATTGTTGCAGCCATTTACTTTCGCATTAGAAGTCGTCGTGTAAGGTGACATTAGGTTTAGGGTTATCATGAAGGGGTAACCATGTCCTGTTTCTAGACCTCGAAATTATTTGTTCAATTCTTGCAATGTATTCTATATGAATGTGATATATTAGTTTCACGAGTCAAAAATCAAGGCTTGAGCTTTGCTCAAACTTTTAGGGGTTGAGCTTTTTTTGGCTCGAGTTGAGCCAAAGCTCGACCAAATTATTTAAGATCGATCCGAGCTTCTTTGAGCTAAGCCTAGCCGAACCTAAGCCAGGCAAGCCCATATTATTTTTGTTTTTTGGAAAATGAACTGTGTTTAGTTAAAAATATAACACACATAAAACTTTATCTCATTACCTTCTCTTATTGGTTCAAGTCCACCTGCTACTACTTCAGCTCCACCCTTGGCGTGTGATGCTACTCCAAGGTATGATCTCTCTCTCTCTCTCCCTCCTCTTCTCCTTTGTCTTCCGACTCCCCAAAAATGTCCTCTCTATCTTTGTCATTGTTACCACCCACCCAAGCACAAGAATCCAATCCTCTACCCGAGCCATCTCATCAAATTGAAACCCGTTCTCAAAATAATATCTATCATCCCAAACAATTTCCTGACTTTAAGAAAAATTATCATGTCACCAAACATCCACTTCCTGCATCCCTTAAGCCTTCTATTGCCTTTCGAGCTCTTAAAGATCCAGGATGGCATGCTGCTATGGATGATGAGCTTGCTACTCTTACTCGCAATCGTACATGGGTTCTTGTAGCTCGTCCTCCAAACCATAACATTGTAGGGGTCTAAATGGGTGTTTTATATCAAACGAAATCCAGATGGTTTTATTTTCCCAGTACAAAGCCCATTTGGTTGCAAAAGGATTCTATTAACATCCTGGGGTTGATTATCCTGGGGTTGATGTGTCATGTTTGCCTCTTACAAAAGGCTCTTTATGGTTTGAAACAAGTCCCTCAAGGTACAAGAAGTTAAAGACATTTCTCCTCAACTTTTGATTTATCAATTCTAAATCTGATACTTCATTATTTATCTATACCACTAGGAAGAGTCAGTCTGTAAGACCTATAGGGAAATTAGGGTGGGGTAAGGCTAGATGCTTGTCCAAGTACCCTAAGAAGTACGCATTAAAGAAGTACTACAGTTAGGTACAAGGTAGTCTTAAAAACCATCGACAAACTTCTTAAACTCATTGGACTACAGCTAAAAGGTTGCTTCCTTACATCAAACATACAATACATTTTGGTCTCACTATCCGGCGTCAACAATCTCTCCCTCTTCAAGCTTATTCTGATGCTGATTGGACTCATGACCAGGATTCTTACAAGAAGGGCTGCAAGTTGAATTAGAAAATCCGATTTCATCTGATTCTATTCTGAATTTTTTCAAAAAAGTTCGATTCCGATTGATTCGAAATCCAAAACTTCCGAATTACGAAATTTTCCGAAACAATTGGATTGGAATTGGAATGAGTTTCGAAATTCCAAAATTTCGATCTAAAAATTATGATTTTTTTTAATAAATTCCTAAAGTTTTATATTTGCATTACAATTAATAATATAAAATCTAAGAAAACAATTTATTCAACAATGAATAATATTAAAATATTATTAGCATTAGATTTAACATATAACTAATGGGTAACACTTTCACTTAGTTAAAAAAAGAAGAAGCTAGAATAGCACTTCAATTTTAGCATAGAATTTAAATTAGGTAAATTGGGGCAATGAAAAAATATTTTACACATCAGATATAATAAAAAGTTCAGATTAAATCAAAAGTTCAAAATGTGTTGTCAGTTGTGGTATCACAAAGTTTACATCACTTATTCATTGTTTGTATGATCATCAGGTTTGGACTTTGAAACGTGACATTGTTTGTTTATTGAAAACTAAATTTTTGAAGCAAAATTGTTAGATATACATAGAGTTATAGGATGAGAAAAGCAAGAGTTTTAGATTGTTATCGTTAACTTTTATTTTATTGGATTACGATGAAACACTTATGTTAAATCTATTTATAGATGTTATATTGTTATTTTGTTATCGTTTATAACTTTAATTATAGTTTTTGACTAGTTGAAATTTTGAATTCATTTAGTTTTAGACATTTAATTTCTTGAATTTCTTTTTTTCATATACTTAAAGTTATTATAAATCTTGATAAAATATTAAATATTGGAAATTTTAAAAATTTTTCAAAATTCCGAATTTCAGTTGGGAGTGAAGTTTGTGTATTCCGAGAATTTTGGAAAGAAATTTGGAATACCTATTTCCAATCCGTTCCGCTCAAAAAATACCCCTACTTACAAGTCTACCAATGCTTTTTTTGTTTTTCTTGGTGGAAATCAAATCTCTCTGTGTTTAAAAAAACAAAGAACAGTAGCTCGTTCTTAAACGAAGGCAGAGTATTGTGCTGTTGCTTCTACCGCTGTTGAAGTCAATTGGATTTCTCATCTCCTTTCTGAGCTTGGTATCACTCCTCAACAATGTCCTACCATTTTTTGTGATAATTTAAGTGCCACATATTTGTCTGTTAATCCGCTCTTCCACAGTCGAATGAAGCACATTGCGTTGGATTATCATTTTGTTACGGAAAAACTTGCTTTTGGTTCTCTTAAGGTTTCTCATGTTAATACTCACTCTCAGCTTGCTGATATCTTTACTAAGCCACTCTCCAAAAGTCGGTTCCTTTTCCTTTGATCCAAGCTTGGCATTTCAGATAGAATTACCATCTTGCGGGGGGCATATTGAAGCTAAATCATAGGAGCCATTCTTTTGCTTCTGTTGTAATAAACTAGTTATGGCAAGTTTCATTGTAATTATCTTCGCCACGGTTTGTGGGATATTTGTTGTAACTATTTTGGGTGTTTATAAACTATTTAAACCTCGTTCAATGTGTTTAATAAATATTAGTTTTATTCAGCAATTACTCCTCTTAAAACCTGTCACAATTGTAGAAGCAAAATCAATGTGTTCAGTAAACTCATTATAAATTACACAATTTCTCATATCACTTTTTAATCACATACATTTTTCAAATCACTTTTCATCCACATATTTTATCTCAAAAACAACAATTAGTCATTTATAATTTAGAGTAAAAAATTTGTACATTGACCTAATTAAACAAATTTAAGAGTTTACATTATTTTATCTTAAATATTACTAAGATGACCGAGGCTTATATATATAAAGTAATGCACAATAAATTAATTTCAACTGATCAAAGGGGTTTGTCCTAGTAGTGAAGGTACCCCCCGTACCGGACTTTAGATCCGGGTTTGAGTCACCAACCCTCCCCTTAGTTCCCCCCTTTGTAATGCTCCAAATAATAATAATAATAATAATAATAATTTGAGTTTTTTCCCTATTTGATACAATTACAAATTTTAATTTTAATCAATGTCAATATTTAAAATTAATCACACATTTTATGGGATCCATAATTTTTCAACCACACATTCGCCAATTATTAAAAAACTACTAACAATCTGTTTTTTATTCACACCAAACATGGACATTAATTGGTGTTTAAAAAGGTTAAATAAGGCTTTTAAACAATTTATGTTGAGGAATGAGTCACCTCACGGCCCTCATCTACACTACGGTGCACTATGAGGGCCAAAATTCAGATGACAAGAATAATCTTGTTACATCATCCTCTTTAATCCTTCATATCATAGTTATTAAGAGTGTGTTGGGTATTGTTTAAAAAGAGTTTTTTAAATGAATAGTGATTTTTATGAGAATGGATGGTTAAAATTTGGTTTAAAAGTTAAATATTGTGGGCTTGATGTTTAATTGATGGTTGAGATTGAATACTGTAGAATAAAGAAAAAAAATTAATGTAAACCAAACAAGGGCTAAACTCAACCCATATTAATGAAGTGGCGAGTTAACTAACTACTTCCTTAAATGAACCTAGAGGTGTCAAGATGGACGGATCGACCAGATCCGTGAAAATCGGTTCAGATCGACTCGGGACTGAGGGCCTACTCGTGATCCCAGCGGGCGGTTCAATGGTCAAATAAATGTGACTTGCGGGTTTAAGAAATGTGACTCGCGAGTCATACATTCACAAGCCACGGTTAATCCAATGGCCCGTGAAAAAAAAAAATTATAAGCTCTCTCCCAAAAAAACACTACAAGCGTTGAAGCTATCTTGCTACAACGCCTGTAGCGAGCTAAGCATGCCTGCATGCAGAGCTTTTCGTTTCTCATTTTTTTTTTTTTTTTTTTTTTTAAAACAAGTATTTGTATCATAGATTCACTGTTCACAATGACAATTCTAGCGGTATAAAAAAGAAAAGCAACGGTAAAAATAACTCATTTATAAATTTGATTTTATTTCTAATATTTATCACAGTTTCAATATACTCTCTTGAATCTTACATTTTACTCAATTATATTCAACAGCCAATATCATATTCTCATCATCAATCATCATATTCATCATCTTTTTTTCTCATTTAATCGTTTAATACTGTTGTATTATGGATTTGCGCAATTTCTCTTCTCAAAATCCTATTTTCAATGATAGATGTTCCCCAATAGAATTAGAAGATGATAATGTTGTAGAAGTTGGATCATCTCAAAATTCAAGGAAAAAGAAACAAATATCAGAGGTGTGGCAAATTTTTACAATAAATGAAAAGGATGGTATAGTAGTATGCAATATCTGCAAAAACGCTTATGTCTGGAGATATGGTCTAGGCATCGGTACGCTACGGTGGCACAAAGAGAAACATTTAAATGAAACAGGACATTTGGATCCTAGACATACTCAAATTATTGGGTTTACTAATGTTAGTGGGTTAGTTACTTTTACTAACTTTGTTTATTCGCAGGAACGAATGCGAGTTGGAATGTTGAAATTTTTAGAAAGTCGTGAGATGCCCTTCACATTTGCAGAAAATCATTATTTTGAAGAGTTCCTGCAAAAGTACATTCAACCTTCTTATAGGAGCGTAAGTAGAAATGCTGCTCGTTCTGATTCTATGAAATTATTTCATACAATAGCTGAAAATTTTAAAAAAAAATGAACTTAAAAAAATTGATGGAATGATGTACTTCACGTTTGATTGTTGGTCTGGAAGAAATCATAATGGTCATGCTTGTGTTACATCACATTTTATTAATAATAATTGGTTATTGCATAAGAAAATTATTTCTTTTCATTTACTTGAATATCCAGATAATGGCATAAATTTGTGTGAAAAATTATTACAAGTTTTTAATGAGTTTGGTGTTTTAAATAAACTATTTAGTATTACATTTGATAATGCAAGTGCTAATAATGCATGCATTGAGCTTTTAATTAGAACGATTACACCACTTTATGATTCTAAATTATTTCACATACGTTGTGTTTGTCATATATATAATTTTTTTGTCCAAGATGGTTTGAAATTAATAACACCAAAAATAAGTATAATTAGAGAATCTATTAATTATATTTATTGTTCAGATTCTAGTTAACAATAATTTTCAAAAACTTGAAAAGCTCTTGGATTGAGACGAAGAAAATTTGTTGATGATATTCCTAATAGATGAGATTCAACCTTTTTAATGCTAAAATCATGTGTTGGATATACTAATGCTATTAATGCATTTGTTAATTCAAAACAGAATAAATTTTATTATCTGATTCAGACTGAGAAAAAGCATTTAAAGTTATGAAATTTTTGAAACATTTTTATAAAGCAACAAAAGTTAGTTCTGGAGTTTATTATCCAACTAGTAATCTTGTACTTTTACAATTAATAGAAATTGCTGGACATTTTTCATCATTTAGAGACGATCCATTTTTCTTTCAAATTATTTACTCAATGAAGGAAAAGTTTAAAAAATATTATGAAAACATGCTACTAGTTTTTCCTGTAGCAGCAGTAATGGATCCTCGCATTAAGTTATTTGGAGTTCATTGTACTTTAGAATCACTTCCTAAAACATTGGCTTTTAACATAAATATTATAAATCGACAATTGGAAATTTTTATTAATGAAATGTATAAAAACTATTTTATTAAAAATAGTAACAATGAAAATATCACTTCTTTTATAAACTCTAGTACAACTTCTAAAGGTAAATCTTCTTTTTTCTCCCCAATAGCTAAGAAACATAATGTTCTTAGGTCTTCATCTACAACTTCAACTGCAAATCTGAATACCAAACCTGAAGATGAAGTGGAAAATTTAGATATATTACAATGGTGGGAATCAAATGAGCGGTCATACCCTATATTATCTAAAATGGCACGAGATCTACTAACTGTTCCAGTCTCAACAGTGGCATCCGAGTCTGCTTTTAGTGCAAGTAACAGGGTATTGGACAAAAGAAGATCGAGACTTAAAGAAGATATTTTGGAAGCTCTCATATGTGTGAAAGATTGGATATTCACGGATCGAAGGATGCAAGATAAAATTATTGATGATGTTGCTGAAGACTTCAAAAATCTTACAGTTGCTGAAGATTGATTGACAAACAACTATATAATTTTTTAACAACTAAATTATAGTTAAGTATGTGTCAACCTAGTTGGGATGTACTTAAACTATAAATATTTGATAATAGTAATTAGAAATACATTTAGTTGTTATTTGTTTATGCTGTATTTAACTTTACATTATTATAAATAATTCATGTAACATTAAATTTGATTTTTATGTAAACATTTCTTGATATAAATATGAATTTATCATTTTCTTCAATTCTTATTTTACATTCACAAATAAATAAATAAAATTGCTATAATTATGAAAAACTCTATGTTTTTATAATTTTATTCATATAGCCCAAATCAAAACGAACCATGACCATGGACCCACATAGGTCAGTGGGCGGGCCTGGAGTGTAGTTCGAAATTTGTGGTCCGACCTGGAACCGCCAGCGGACATACTTTTTTACACGTGGACCGTTACGGGGCTTATATAACATTGATCCATAAAAAAACAGATTGGTTCGGTAAAAATCGATCGACCTGATAACCCTAATAGAGGTTGAACTGATTCATCTAACAATTTTTTATTTTTAATTATTTATCTTTAGCTAAAAATTACATATAAACTCAAAAAATATACTTTTTTTTTTTTCAAAAAAACTATCTCATTCAAACTGCATGGTCTTTTGTTTTTTCTATTTTTCTCTTGGCTTGATCTCCATCTCTCAACTTCCATTTTTTAGCTATAACCTAAGGTTGCGCTTGAAACGCTCTATTTTCCATAGAAAACAACCATTTTCCAGCATTTTTTTCCATCTTTTTGTGTTTGACAAGCAAATTCTTCTTGGCAATTCATTTTCCTTCTTTTTCTCTCACGCGCGAGTGTTCCTTCATTTTAGGGAATTCATTTTCCCAACCAGCTATTAGAATTTATTTTTCAAGTAAAATCTTTAACTATTTTCGTCACGTTTGATCATTTTTGTTGTTGTTAATTGATATATTTTTTGCTCAAAAATTAACATTATTATTATTAAGTGCAAATGTGTGAATTTTTTTTTTTATTAAAATAACTTAATTTTGCTTTATTTGCCATAAAAAATAATGTCAATTAAACAATAAAAGTTAGAAACTTTCTCAATTTTTTCACATAGAAAATTAAATGAATCAAACACATAAAACATCCAATTCCCAGGAATTCAATTTCCTAGAACTCATTTTATTTCCACCTAAATTCCACCATCGCTATCAAACGCAGCCTAAGTGTTTTACTTTGAAGATCATTCTTTTGCTAAGTTGTCCCTACTTCAAAAATTTTGATTGTCATCTATTGCTAATATGATGGCTTTTGGTAAGTTTGAATTAAATCAGTATGATTTGGAGAGAGATTAAACATGTGGAGTCAAAAAATGAAAGTTGGTGACTTGATCAATGTTTTTAGATCCGGTCCGGTCATCAACCCGGTCGAGAGACGGGTCAAGGGTTAGATGATCAACTCGGAGTCAATTCAGGATCGACCCGGGCAATAATTAATATTAAAAAAATTCAAAAAAAAATATATAAAACCCGGGTCCGAGTCGGCCGGGTTTTTCGGGTCAAACCGGGCCGTTGACCGAATTTGACCCGATAGGGTTTAAAATGTGACCTAGCCCGATTTTTACCCCGGGTCGACCCAATCGGGCCAGACCGGGTTTGATAACATTGGACTTGATGAAATGAGATGTGCTACTGCTAAGACCTTAGATAACACATGGCCTGCTGATAAGATTCCTTCTAAAAGAAATGAATTAGAAGAAATTGCTTGGAGCACAATTTCTTATATCTTATTGAAAATGTGATACGTGTGTTATTGGTGAAATCACAATTGCGTTTGAACTACAAACTAAACTGCAAGCACAATATGTTACTAAGACTATTCCAAATAAATGTTTTTTTATTAAATAGTTCTTTTCTTTTAAAATGGATCTTTCTATTGATTTGGAAGATAATTTGAATTATTTTACCAAATTAACCCAAGATTTAGCCAATTGTGATAAAAAGATTCAAAAGATCTGCTGACAATAATCCTGTTAAACTCCATTAGTGATAGGTACATAGATCTAAAAACGTTCTTGAATATAGTAGGGATGAGACCACTACAAACATTATAATTAGTGCTCTAACGAAATAAGGCTCTTGAAATAAAATTTGGGTAAAAAAATAATCATAGTGAATAAAATTTGTTAGCAAAGGGTAAGGGAAATGGTAAGTCAAATTATCACTCCAAAATTACTGATGAGTAAAAAGAAACTGATCGATAGAGGTAAATCCAGGAATAAAGCAAAAGGGGGAAAAAGTTACTATGTGGAAAATCAGGACATTTCAAAAAAGACTGTTTCAAAAGGAAAAACGAAACAAATTATAAGAATAAGAAAACTAATGAAGAAATGTTGTCTTTGATTACAATAAGTTGAGTTTTGAAGATGGTTTAGTTCTTGCTAATATTGATAAGAAACTGCATGAATGAATCATTAACTCTAATTGTTCTTCCCATATGTGCTCAATCTATCTTCATTCACATGTTTTATCTATTTGACTCAAAAGGAGGAGAAGACGAAGATAAAGAAAGCACCGTCTTCAGCACACCAATGGGAGAGGCCACCCTATAGGAACTTCCTTTTTTTTTTTTTTTTTTTTTTTTTTATGAAAATCAGTGGTAGCAGGTTACTATGGATAATAACATGACATGTAAGGTAAGTAGGATTAGAACTCTAAAACCATTACTTGAAAATGATAATATTCTTTTCTAGAAAGAAACCGTGTATGTTCCCAATTTAAAAACAAAAATTTAATATCCTTGGGTATGTTGGATGATATGTAGCTTTACATAAAATTGGGTCAAGGACACATTAACATCTTTAGTGGCTGTGATTTAATCATAAGTACTACAAAGAGACATGACATTTATTTTCTTGAAGCAAAACCTTTACTTGGCTTGACTATTGCTATTTTAAATGAAAAATTAATTCTTGCAAGTCTTTGGCATGAAAGACTTGGCCACATTAGCAAAAAATGCTTGAGATTTTTACAAAATAAAGGAGTAGTTGGAAAACTAAATTTGGGTGATGATGTCTCTTGTGAACAATGTGTTATAAGAAAACAAGTCAAAATACCTTTCTTACCTGGAGTTCATAAATCCAAACAAATACTAGAATATTTACATTCTAACTTGTGGGGTCCAACTTTTGTGAATATTCTATCTGGATACAAATGTTATTTGTTGATTATTTATTTTTCTCGAGAAATTTTTTTGGTATTTTTGGTAAAAACAACAAATGAAAAATTTAATGCCTTCAAGAATTGGGAAATCAAAATTGAAAATCAAACTGATCATAAAATAAAAATCTTGAGAACGGATAACGGTTTGGAATTATGCAATTATGAATTCAATAATTTTTGTAAGGAGCGTGACATTTTAAGATATAGAACCAATATCTATGCTGTAAAGATTCTAGGAAATGGCAAGTTACCATGGAAGATGAAATGATTTCTCTTTATAAAAACAAAACTTGTGAATTGGTTAAAATGCTTCAAAATCATAAACTGGTTGAATGCAAATGGATCTATAAAATGAAGGAATTGGAAGAGAGCAACAATAATATTAGATATAAAGTTAGACTTGTTGTCAAGAGTTTTACACAAAAAGAGGGTGTTGACTATAACAAAATTTTCTTCCATGTAGTTAAATATACTCCTATTAGATGAATTATTGCTCTTGTTGTTCAATTTAAATGGGAACTTGACCAGTTAGATGTAAGAAAATGTATTCCTATATGGTGAGTTTGATGAACTTATATACACGAAACAACATGCTGATTTTGTGTAAGGAAATCCTGAGACTACTATGTGTTTATTGAAAAAAGCTTCGTGTGGTTTGAAACAAGTTCCAAGACAATGATATAAAATATTTGTTTCTTTTGTCTTGAAACTTCGTTTCAAAAGAAGCAATTATGATACCTGCTTATATTGCAAAGGAGATGAGCTAAAAATTTCTTATATTTGGTATTCTATGTGGATGATATGCTTTTAGCTAGTGATGATAAATCTAAAATTATTGATATAAAATAAATTTTTAAATCTGAGTTTGAAATGAAAGATCTTAGCCCGGCCAAGAAGATTCTAGGAATTTGGATTTTAAGAACAAAGGGAAAAAAAATATATTTTTCTTAAATTAGCATGAGCACGTGAATAAAATATTGAAAAAATTGACACGTTTGAATGTAAATGTAACACCCCGAAAAAAAATTTTGTTATTATTTTCCTTTTTTAGGTTCAAACGAACGTGGTATAGGTAAATATTGATGCTTTCAACTACAGTATAAAACCTATTATTACATGGAAATTATTTGTGTTACATGGTTATTGTTATTACGTGAATGATTATTTGATTTAATTATGCGTTGATAATTGGTAGTAAACTTGGAATGTTTCCAAGGCATGGATTATATTGTCATTCACGTTGGGATAGAACATGATAATTTTGAATGATAATTCCTATCATAGTGTACCATACTATATCATAGTGTACCATACTATATTGTGTTGGATAGATATATTGCTTGAGATGCGTGATGGTCATTAAGGATTGTCAATGATAGAGTATAGAGAATCCACATTAGTATGCAAGCGGTGTCAGGAGATCCCTTGGTGGCCTTGGGATTATAGATCGGCACGCCGAGCACCGTATACAAGGCCAGACCTTATTTGAATATCTTACTTTCCAGTGTGGATTCCTGAGTCTCGGTAGGCAACGACGAATATCTTGTAATTCTTGAGTCTCGATGGGCGATGACAGACTTACAAGCACTGAGTAACGTGCTCATTGTGGCCATGTTTATTAGAGCTCTTATGGTACATTATAATAGGAATTGTGGGTCCGTGTTTGTGTGACATGCATCATGCACCATCATATTTACTAAACATTATTGTTTACATATAATGCTTTATACTGTAGATGCTGTTGCGGAAGGAGGAAATTATCTGCACTAAAAAGGATGTGCACATTTCTTTCGATCTTACCACCATATGAGTCTCCTTTATATGGGAGCATTATACGAGATACTATACCTTGTCTGATGAGGATAGCGAAGCAAATAGTTTTGAAGAATATAAAGACTTTACTTTAATTTTAACAGATGTTTATGACGTCGTTACGACACGTTTTGACCACACTGTGATAAGTGTGGAATAGGTCATGTAAATATATAATAAAATAGCGTCATTATGTATAGTAAGGTACAATGTCCTCTCCTGACACTAACATGACACGCCATCGTCATTGTCCAAAGTTTTTGTAGTAGTGACAGGTAACTTTTGAAAAGTAGTAGGCAGTATTTTTGGTCCTATATGGGTTGTTATATAGCTAAACTGGTGTTAGGGATTTTGTTTTGTAAAATAGGTTTTTATAATGTAATACAAATGGCTATTTTTCTTTTAAATTTCCACATTATTTATTTAACAGTTATTACATTTGATAAAATAATTTAGTTTACAATAAATAAATCCTAAATATTATAATTCTTCTTATAATAGAAAGAAATGATTAAATAATTTGAAAGCATTTTTAATTTATATAATGAAAAACTGCAATAAGAAAGTTAGGATTTAAGGATGTCAGACTTTAAATTAAACCTACAAATTTACCACTTGCAAATCATTTTAAGCTTTCCCCTTATTGGTGTCCTAAAACTAAGGATAAATATGATAGGAGTGACTGAAATTCCTTTTGGAAATGTTATTTGATATGTGATGTATTTGATGATATGCATTAGACATGGCTTAGCTCACAGCATTAGGATACTTAGCAGATTTATGAATAACCCTGGGAAAGAACATTGAGATGCTTTAAAATTATTGTTGAAATATCTGAAATGAACATCTAGTTTTGGTCTTGTGTTTAAAATAAACAAAGAATGGGCAACCTTAAAAAGATACACTGAATCTGATTTTGCTGGAGATAAAGATAATAGGAGATCAAAATTCATCATATATTTTATACTTTATGTTGTATTGTTAAGAATTGGAAATCATAGCTGTAGCAAGTTGTGCTCTATCCTCTACATAGGCAGAATACATTTTTGCTACTTATGTTGTTAAAGAATGCATTTGGTTAAGTGGTTTGTTAATTGAACTTGATTTTATTGATGAAAATGCTATTTTATACATCAAAAATCAAAATTCGATACATTTAAGTAAAAATCATATGTTTCATTACAAAACTAAACATATTGATGTTAAGTATAATTTTATATAAGAGATATTCTTGACCTATGGTTAACTTTAACCTTATTGTTTTGATCATGACAAATAAGATTATCTCATTTTAGTAACAAATGTCCTTCAATTGTTTCATGTAATGATAATCTTCAAAGTACACAAAGTACAAATCGTCTTTCAAAGATAAAAGATCAACTTTTCATATGGTATTTCAACTTAGTTAAATCACACTTGATCAGATTCTTGAATACATAAGATGGAGAACTTTGAGGATGAACGTAAATTAATGCAGTCGACGACAAATAAGTGAGGTCGATCGGATTGCAAACAATTCAAAATTCAACGGCTATTTTCTAAAATGCTATTTTCTAATTCCTAGTAACAAGTCGACCGCATGTTGATACGATCAGAACAAGGCATCAAAGGGCGAAGTTAGACATCGGCAGTATGACGGTGATCTACGTGGAAAACGGAGCAAGTTCGTGTTGGGGTCGAGCCAGGAGGAAGAAAGGATCAAGCCGAGTCAAGTGGTCGAAGTTCATTGTGCAGAAAAATCATTACGACCGTAATGAAGGTCTTTTACGGCCGTAAAATCTATTATCACGGCCGTAACCAATTCTCGAGGAAAATGGAAGAATTTTAGCAGAATGTGGCTTACGACCGTAAGTCTGGAAGTTACGGTCGTAACTATTGAAGCAGTTTTGGACCCGAGAAGCATTTACGGCCGTAACTGGATTCTTCACGGCCGTAAATGAGGAGCGGGTCAGATTTTGCGAGATTTTTAATTATTTTGTTTCCTTTTTTGATTTTTAAGTTATTTTCCTATTTTAGTATTTTTAGTCTAATTAGGATTCTGTTTTGAGCCCAATTAGCTGCTAGGTTATTTTTCTTATTTATATTCCTTTTCATGATTGTAAAAGACAGTTTAGTTTTGAGAATATTGAATTTGAGTTGAGAAAGTTTTCTCCAATTGAAAGGTTGAGGAGTCCCTTTTGTGTTCTTCAAGAACAAATCCAACTTATCAAATATTACGAAATATTTGTGGCGTTTCCAATTAGAATCTTATCAAAGAAATTGACAAGTCCTTGTGATGTTTTGAAAACCTTAGATCTCGATTTCGCATCGTCAATTTCTTGCGTCGTGAATCTTGGGTCAAGGTCCTATCGTCAATTTTATCTTTCCATTGTTTTAATTCTTGTGTTCTTGTGTTTGTTCGGCTGAATTTGGATCTTTCCTACGTTTTCAATTCATTATTCCGCATTTTTTTCGTGTTCTGTTATTGGGATCGCGTCATCTGGTATCAGAACTTGGATCTAGATTCAGTTCTTGGTATTCTTGATTTTCTTGTTCTTCGTGCCAGTTATAAATTTTCTCAATTTGATCCATAAGAGTCAGTCCCAAAAATTTAAAAGTGTTTTTCTTGTTCGTTTTTTGTCCAAATCCAGTTCTGTTTTTTCTTCCATACTCGCAGTCCAATTCTCTGACTGAAGATTAAAAAAAATCAGAAAAAAATCATTTTTTTTTTGCCATATTCCAAATTTTCTCAATTCTTCAATTTGTTCTTATTCGTGTCTTGTTTATCTACCCTTGATAAAGAGTTCTTGGATTGGTTCTCAGAGTTCTTGAGAGGGATAAAGAGTGATACACGAGTGATAAAGATTTGTGAGGAATTTTATTTGTTCTTCTTGTTATAAATCATGTCTCGTAGGGAGAGATCTTCATCAATGGGTGACAACAAATGGCCCAAAAGAGGGGATAGGATATTGGAGCAGGGTGTTGAATTATTGATAAAGATGCAGGCAAAATTTTAGAAGGTAACGGCTAGGATGGATAAAAGAGATGCGATGATTGCCCAATTGAAAAAATAAGCAATCGCGAGTGGACTCTATGGCTAGGAGGAGTAGTAGGCGTGAATATCATGTTAGGTAAGGAGATGGAATGAATGAAAAGTCATTGAGGCGAAAGGAAGAAGTAAGGTCATCTCAATCAAAGCGGGAGCGTATTGACTAGAGTCCAAAAAGGAGGGAGGAACCAACACCGAAAGGTAAATATCATTGTGTCCAAGCCCCTTAAGGATAAAAATGTTAAGTGCTTTAAATGTTTGGAATGAGGTCACATTTCACTTGATTGTTCACGTAAAAAGGTTAGGTGTGATAGTGAAGGGGCGAAAAGTGTTGTGGTCGATGAGTCAATTATTGATAGGCATGCTCTTAGCGTTAGGCATAAGGTGAATGCTTTGGATAATGTGGAAGGGCAGAAGGATAATATTTTTCGTACTAGATGCATAGTGAATGGTAAAGTGTGTAGCATGGTGATTGACGGGGGAAGTTGTACTAATGTAGTTAGTGCAATGTTGGTGGAAAAATTAGGCTTACCTTTAACGAAACATCCAACGCCTTATAAATTACAATGGTTGACCGAGTTTGGGGAAGTTAAGGTGAAGAGACAGGCTTTAGTGGCATTTTCTTTTGGTGGGTATTCGGATGAAGTAATTTGTGACGTGGTGCCTATGCAAATTAGTCACATACTGTTGGGGAGACCGTGGCAATATGAAAGGGCTGTGCTATATGATGGGTATACGAATAGTTACAGCTTGGTAAAAAGGGGTGAAAATTTTACTCTTGTACCACTATCTCCAACTGAAGCCCTGAAAGATCAATTGAAAGTGAAATGTGAGTTTGAGGGGAAAAACAAGAGAGTTGAGGTCACGATCTCAGAGAAAGGAGAGGAAGAAAAAATTGAAAATAAGAGTGTTGAAGCCATGACCTCAGAAAAAGGAGAGGAAGTGGAAATAAAAGAAAAGAGCGTTGAGGTCCAAACCTCAGAAAAAAGAGAGATTGAGTACAGAAAGCAAAAGAAAAGTGAGACTAGCACAAAATTGAGTTTATTTGCACTCACTCACGTTAAAAAACCCCTCCCCAATTCTTTAAAATCTGTTTTACAGGTACCGAAGTCAAACCATGAGCTTAAAACAGGGAAAAAACTTGTTGGCACAAATGATCAGCCCAAAAAGTCGAGAAAGTTGAAGGAGAAAAATGGGCAACCCAAAAGGTTGAAAGCAAGCACGAGGCATAAAAATGATCATCGAGCCTAGAGAAGCAGGAGGAGTTTGAAAAGTCGACCAAAAATGGATTCGAGGTTGAATCCTTTTCAAGAGAGGGAGTATGATACGATCCGGACCAGGCATCGAAGGGTGAAGTCGAGACAACGGCAGTATGATGGTGATCTACGTGGAAAACGAAGCAAGTTTCGAGTTGGGGTCGAGCCGGGAGGAAGAAAGGATCAAGCTGAGTCGAGTGGTCGAAGTTCCTTGTGCAGAAAAATCATTACGGCCATAATGAAGGTCTTTCACGGTCGTAACTCATAAAATCACGGCCGTAAAATCTATTATCACCGTCGTAACCAATTCTTGGGGAAAAAGGAAGAATTTAAGCAGAACAAGGGTTACGGCCATAACTATTGAAGCAATTTTGGACTCGAAAGGCATTTACGGCCGTAACTGAGGAGTGGGTCAGATTTTGCGAGATTTTTAATTATTTTGTTTCCTTTTTTGGTTTTTAAGTTATTTTCCTATTTTAGTATTTTGGTCTAATTAGGATTCTGTTTTGAGCCCAATTAGAGGCCAGGTTATTTTTCTTATTTATATTCCTTTTCACGATTGTAAAAGACAGTTTAGTTTTGAGAATATTGAATTTGAGTTGAGAGAGTTTTCTCCAATTGAAAAGTTGAGGAGTCCCTTTTGTATTCTTCGAGAACAAATCCAACTTATCAAATATTGCGAAATATTTGTGACGTTGAATTTATCAAATATTCGCGAGAATATTTGTGGCGCTTCCAATTAGAATCTTATCAAGGAAATTGACAAGTCCTTGTGGTGTTTCGAAAACCTTGGATCTTGATTTCGCATCGTCAATTTTTTGCATCGTGAATCTTGGGTCAAGGTCCTATCGTCAATTTTATCTTTCCAGTATGTTAATTCTCGTGTTCTTGTGTTTGTTAGGCCGAATTTGGATCTTTCCTACGTTTTCAATTCATTATTCCGCGTTTTTGTCGTGTTCCGTTATTGGGATCGCGTCACATGTAGTCAGGTCGATCGGACTAAATAGGCAGTAACCGAGATTTTGAGTCTATAAATAACTCTTCATTTTACATCCAACCAAGAACTGACTTGAGCATTAAAGAGAGTCGTTTGTTGATAAATTCATTAAGGTTTCCTTGCATTCAATTCTTCCAGATTTCTCTTTACAACAACGTTGATTGATAGAATAATATTTCAAAATCATTTTATTTATCGAAGTTCACGACACTTTGAGTTTAAATAGTTAGTTATCTATAAAAGTGTTGAAATTCTCTTGACACTCAACTTTTATCTACATTTATTGTAATGACTCGGGTCCCATTTAACGGGTTGTCCCCGGCCGTTAGACGATGGCGTACTGCCCCACTGTACCAATACGAGTCTTTTCAGCACACTTTGTCCTTACTCGCACGCTCCCCGAGAAAACTTACCAGGAGGTGACCCATCTCAGAATTGCTCCAAGCCAAGTACGTTTAACTGTGGAGTTTCTAACGATGGACTTTCGGAAAAAAAGGTGCACCTTGTTGGTATGAGTAGTACCTATCATTTCTTTTAAGATTTCTTAGTCGGGGTATTACAATCACCCCCTGTTAGACTCGCGACATCATCTTCGTGCTTAACCCATCTGAGGATCTGTTTCCAGGCGTTGGGATTCTAGAAGTGGCTCCCGCTCTATGGCGTAGCACTTAGTTCCCGATTTCCAGCTGGCGACCGTCTCTGATACCATTTGAAACGACCCCCACTTAATGGGTTGTCCCAGCCGTTAGATGACGGCGTACTGTCCCCACTATACCAACACGAATATTTTCAGCATGTTTTATCCACACTCGCACGCTCCTCAAGAAAACTTCCCAGGAGGTCACCCATCCCAAAATTGCTCCAAGCCAAGCAATCTTAACTGTGGAGTTTCTAACGATGGACTTCCGAAAAAGAAGGTGCACCTTGTTAGTATTAGTAGTACCTATCATTTATTTTAAGTTTTCTTAGTCGGAGTATCACATTTATTGATAGAACAAACTTCATCAAGAAACTTTTATTGTGTGAATTAAATTCATTGATCATCATGTACATCAAATTTCCACTTTCTATGAAATATTTGATTTTGAATCAAACTCATTGAACATTACATTCATCAAAGATTCCCTATCCAAATTCTTAAGACTCTCTTATACTTATTTACATATCGTTTGTTAAGAGAGAGTCTTTTAGAAACTTTGATTGCTGTAATTAATATTTTCATTTGGAGCCCAGTTGATCACACCATAGGACAAGGTTAGTCAATCACTGGCCTTTGGCAAAAAAAATGCAATGCTTTATCATCCTTATCAAAGTTTTTATATTTAACACTTGAGCTTTAATTCATTACTACCTATTGAAATTGTTAACATATCTCTTTTTTGACACTTAATCTCAATATCGTTTGTCAAGAGCAAGGTTCTAAAAGGCATAATGGGTTGCGAGGAGGCGAGAATCAAGAATTTCAAGTTTAGGCACGTCAATGGGAAGAATAGGTGTCATAGATCCACGAGAAAGAAGTTCCAGAGGGTAACTCCTAGCGTTAAAGTATCGAAATGCGTGTACGGGCATGTTTGCTGCTACCATGGAACTCCTATTGAGTCAAGCAGTAAATATTATGACTAGCAAAGCAACTAAAGCACCGGAGCTCTTCTAACCAAAACCTATTCTAAAGGAATACAAGATCAGTCGATACGAGACTTTTGATTCGATAGAATCCCTAAAATATTTAGGTTTTTTGTTTTTTGTTTTTTTTTTTTACAAAAATACTAAATACACAAAATATACAACAACAATATTCTTTAATTTCAAATTTATCAATACAAAGGAACTATAGATACATGATCGTTAATTTTATTTATTATATTATTATACTATAATTTATTTCAAACTTTCAAAATATTTCAATTCATAAAAAATAAGATAAAAATAAGATTTAAATAATTTATTTGAGAGAAGAAAGTTTATCAAATAAATAAATTACAAAAAAGAAAAAGAAAGAAAACTAAAAAGGAAATTTTAAAAAAAAAAACGAAAAAAGAGGTTAAATCCCATCCCACATCGGAATATGAGTGGGATGGGAGACCCCACCAATTCTTATAAAAGGACCGTTGGGTTTTAAAGTTATTGGAAAAGTGAAGACAAGTTGGTGGCCCCAGCCTTCAGTTATTCTTCTGTTTTGGTATTCAAGTAAATTTTGTTCGATTTTTAATTGAATGACCCAAAAGTACACATTGTATTGCCAGTTTCGACTAGTTCACAATCGGTTTTGGTCGGTTTAGTATTGGTTTTGACCGGTTTTGATCGGTTCACCTCTGATTTTTGCTAGATCATGCCTTTTTTTACCGGTTTTATCCTGTTCAAAAGCATTAATGTGCACCTGAGGCATATGCGACACATTTTTTACATGCGTCACTCATTGGCGCCTAGGCGGCGCCTTTTGATGCCTTTTAGAATATTGGTCAAGAATAGTATTTCAATTGTAACATTATACATTATATTTGGGTCGTATCAAGGTCCCTTGAAAGCTCGGTTGTACAAGTATAGGATCTCCTTGATGTAAGTCACGTAAGGATACCTTGTCGCAAGTTACTTAAGGATAGTTACTCCTTGTAGAAAGTTACCTAAAGATAGGTGCTCCTTGTTGTAAATCACCCGAGAATAAGTGTTCGTTATTGTAAGTCACTTAAGGATATGTGCTCCTTATTGTAAGGCCATAAGGATTGATACTTCTTCTAGTGAGTTACCATTTTAGTAAAATTGGCCTTGCTTATGCCAGATAACATGGTAACGGGGACGTTGAACACATTGTTGATCAAACCCTATTAAATTCATTTGTTATCTCTTCCCTTTAATTACATTGCACTTACTCTTCAATCCACATTGTGCAATAATACATAAACACACACACACATTATAACTATTAAAAAACCTGGTTAATGATTTATATTCAATTATAATGTTTGGGAGGTCAATAAGTTTGGTCTTTATGTGCTCACCAAGGTTATTAAAGTTGATGGAAAACCTGACCAAATTAATTCAAAGCCTAGATAGGAATATGATAACGATGATGATAAAAGAAATGGTCTTTAAATGCTAGAGCCAAATATTTACTTTACCGTGCTTTGAATATAGAAAAATTTAATCATAATAGAACATATGATTCCGTATATTACATTTTTTATGCATTAGAAGTTACATCGACGAGTACATGCAAAGTAAGAGAAAAGAAATAAATATTTATTTAAAGATTTTGAAAATTTCTTTATGGAGGAAGATGAACCCATTATTAACATGGTTACTTGATTTACCAACATTGTTAATGGCCTTAGAGGCTCTGATCATAAATTTCCTAACGGTGAAATTGTGATTAAAAATGCTTAAGTCTCTCTTTGAATATTGGAATTCATTGAGAATGTTGATTGAAAAAATGAAAGAAATCAAGATATATCCATTGGAGTAGGTCTACGAAACATGATCTCATCAATGTAAAAACAATGGACAGGACAGGACAGGACAAGACAAAACAAAACAAGAAAAGGAAAGGAAAAGAAGAGTTTAGGCAAAAAATTGCTTTAAAATCATCACATGATAAAAGCTCATCTAGCTTGAACACGAGTGAAAAAATAATGATGATTAATTCCTTCTTATCAAGAATTGAAGAGGTTATCGCAAAAATCAGTTCCAAAAGAGAGACGAAAAAGATGAAAATATTTTTTCAATTTGAAACACTAACTTTGAAATGAATAAATTGTTAAAAAGGGAAGTAGAGACACTTTCAAGATTTTGAAAAGATTTTGCAAAAGAAAAGATTGATCAGCATTCCTTGATTGAAGAAAATTGTTCTTTAAAATGAAAAGTTTTGAATTTAATAAAGATTGTTCACAAGTTTACTCAAGGAAAGAAAAATGTTTATTTAATGCTTGGTGAAAAAAATACATTTTCAATGAAGGAGGGACTGGATGTAAACCAAATTTTAAGCAAATTTTTTTTGGTTATAACGTCAAATTCTCATAGTCCTATTACATGTGGTTTTTGTAATAAAGATAGTATATAGCTTCATATTGCGTGATTAAAAAGAGGACATATTGCGTGATTAAAAAGAGGATATATTTTACAAGCAAACATATGTGGATTCAAAAACACACTAACACTTACCACCAAGGGCCCATATTCATATAGGTACCAAAGAACAAAATCTAGACTATCTTTTTTAGGTATCAAGGAAGATAAAGAGAGACTGGTTCTTTTAATATGGATGATCAATGATCGGAGATCAATCGTAGAGATCATGTTTCAAAAGGAAGGATAAAGAGATGATGCCAAAGATCATTTGGATTGAAATAATTGGTTTTAAGATCCTTTTGAGCAATTAAGTACTCAAAAATCATACAAACAGAATCTCGCCAAGGGGTGAATTCAAACCAAGTACATCATAGACATACTAAAAAAGTGTTTTGATATGGAAGAATTGAAATTAGTATACACTTCAAGGATTTGCAAATCAAACGCAACTAAAAGAATATAGATGAATATAGACATATTTATATATCAAGGTATGATCGAACCCTATCTATTATCACTACTTTTTGTGCTTGAATGTTATATTTTATACAACTATGTGTCTATCAAATTAACCATCTCTTTAATGAGCAATATCATTAATGCCATATTAAAGCTTAAATATCCCACATTACATTCTTTATCTAAGATTTTTATGTATTAGACATTATTTTCTTAGAGATCATGAGAATATTTCTAATGGAACATCTTTCAGAGAGATAGTTCACTAATAGACCAATGGATAAGTAATTCAACTCAAAATAGGGATATCAATTTAGGATTTTTTAACACAAAAAATCAATTAGCCAATATCCTAACAAAACCTCTTGCTCTCAATAGATCTTCATTCACTAGAAGAGGTTTAGAAATCGTTGATGAATGTGAAATATGTGACTAAATGTATTGATGTATTTATATGGAATTATATGTCATTACATTGCGTCATCCATTTATGAAAAATGTTTAAAAAATTCGCACTTTGTAAAGTTGAGATTGACCTGACATTCACGAGGTTGACCTGTAGTTGTTCTTGAGTTCGACCTAATACCTGATTCTGAAAACAAATCGTCTGAAGACTCCTTTCATCTAGCGAATATGAAGTTGCACCTGAGGATCAACATTGAAAAATGTCATAATTTAATAGGTAAAAATGTCAATCTCTTTGTTTTCACTCTTGAAGCACCTTCTCTTCACTTGCAGTATATTGAGAATATTGGTTGGAGTAACAATGCTTCCATTCATGAAAAAAACTTATCCCAACTTTATAAAGGAATTCTACACCAAAATTTCAAGTACCCATCTCAGTTTCAATGTCAAAATCCTTCAAATTCCTAACTCTTATCCATCAAAATGATTCAAATCTTCATCTTTGGATGGTAAATCAACTGTAACTTGATTTATTTTTAGTGTATTTAGCATTCTATATGATTGTTAAATATTGATCATATTTTTGGCATTTTATTAATTTTGTTTAAACTAAATATTTTACTATGAATGTGATGTTTGTTTAAATCTCTACATATTTGACATTTTGTGACATAACCAGTCCCAAATCACCTAATGAACTCGAGACGTGTCATGCGCCGCTAGTAGACGCCAGCTAGATACTTGACCTACTACCAAAGCCACATTGACTAATTGACTATGAAAAATATTTTAAAATAAATTTGACAGAGTTTCCTTTAGAAAATTGACTAAAATCACCTGAAAAGCAACAATTTTTCTCGAACATAAAAATTTGATTTCAAATGGGCACCCATGTCCCTATAATGACCAACTAGTCAAAATAAGTACTTAGGAATCGACCTCTTTGTGTTTTAGAATTAAAAACCCCAAAATACACTAACTATGCAAAATGCAGCGAACTCAACATTTATATACAAAACTCAAAATGGCTTATCTAACATGATAAGCATACCCCAAAAGAAATATAATTTATACAAAATGACAAAATGAGTCATATAACTAATAACAAAATGCGGTTCGACTCGGTGGATCAAGATGCTCCAATGTTGCTAAACTTAGCTACTATTTGATAAGAGAAATAGAGAAGGATTTTGTGAGTTTATAACTCAGTTAGTGGATAGTTCGAAAATAAATATACTTTACCCGTTTATGCATATATACTGAAAAAGCTTTACTTATTCTTTAATTCTTATACATACCTTATATTGAAACATAATTGAAACATAAAGCACTTCACTGTTTATTCTAAATGAGTAACTGTAAGGGATGTAAGTATAAGTAACCTTATATCAATGAAAACGGGAGTAAAATATCATTTCAAAATACTATAAGCTGAAATCTATATTATGTAAATTAAATAACTGCATTCTATAATTCTTGGATTCTGGTAAACTATAATAATACTGAAAAATCACACCAAAGGTGGATCTGATAATTCTGAAATTCTGAGATTCTGTAATTCCGTGATTCTAAAATTCTGTAATTCTGGTCATACGCCCGCAGAGCTGCCCGAAGGCTATAAACTGGTCATACATTATGGAAACAAATTCAAAATAGTGCAGAGGAGGTAAAATAACCATATCAGGTCAAACACTGTGGAAACGAATTCATATCAGTGTAGACTGGGGTAAAATCACTTGGGTACTTTTGATGGTTTTAAATAATAAATCTCTAAATATTCTAAAACATATAATATTGATAATTTGTCAATTTAAAATGCTTAGACTGAACTGATCAAAACTCTTAAGAATAAATACTTAATCATAAAAATTCGCTTCATTTTGAAAATCACAAACTATAAGTGAAAAATAGAAATATTCAACTTCTACAATATATATCAATGTCAACATGCACTATGTAACATAAACCTTTCATAAAAGGCTTGGAATTGAAATAATTTAAATAAATGCTTATTTTCTTAAAATAATTAATCCACTCACTGGGTATGAACCACAACTAGAAAGGTCAATATACTTTCCCAACCTCCTCTTTACCGCCTGAAATATAATATAAATAATCTCATTAACGACTACTTCAACCCCCAAATACATATAAAACCATAATGACTTAGAATCTCCATACTTAACAAAATTCTTAAATTCCTTTAATTACTATAAGATTACTCTATTTTCTTGTCCATTTAATAATCTATAATCATCAAATTTACCTTCAAACTAGATGGCATGGTAATATTCCATTTTTCTATTCTAACAAAACCATGAACCATAAAGCTCCAATTAAATTCTTAGTTTAACCCCTACAACAATTCCTTCAAATAATCATCTCACTAAAAACATTGATCCCCCAACATTTCATACATTCAAGAATCTAAATAAAATTCTAGGGTTTGCCATAATTTGAATTCCTTACCTTGCTGAAAATAGAGATGGAAAATCAAGGTGTTTAGCTTGTAATTGTGCTTCTCTTCTCAACTGAAAAAGAATTGAAGTAGTAAGTTGAATCCCTAATCAATTACCACAAATATCTCGTAATTCTATGATTTCTTACCTCTTGAAAAACAACAATTGAATCTTAATTTCGAGTTGACATCCAAAACCACTTCCTCCTTTTCTTTTTCCTTTTTCTTCTTCTTTTTCTCCTCTTTTTCCTTCCTTTTTTCCTCCTTTTTCTCACGAGTTTCTGGCTTAGTTTCGTTCCCCAGCTTCTTCTCCTTCCAAAGTGTAAGAAAATGAGTTTAAATGTTTAGCTAGTGGACCACTAACTCTAATTTTTACAAGGTAAGTCCCTCATTTCCTTTTACATAATACTTTGGTCCATAACTTGATATAATAATAAAATAAATTCTCCAACTTCTATATAATCCATTTAAACTCCCTTAAGTATATTTAATTGTAAAATATACCTAAAATAAATATTTATTCCATTTAAGTCCTTATTGAACTATGACTTTGACTAAATAAAATTGGGTTGTAACATTTTGCATCTAATTAAGGGGGGCAATAAATTGATGAATTGATATAATGAAAAATGAATAGAAATATAAATGAGAGATAAAATTTAAATGAGATGTGAATGAAGTAAATTCATACATATATTTGCATGCAGTGTTATGCCATGAATGATCCATTATGATTATATGCTATATATGGATAAAAGAAAAAATGAGATTGGTGACTTAAAATGAGTCATATGAATCTAACGATCTTTGAATATTTATGCTTTAAATTCATCTCCTCTATACATGATTTATATTTCTAATGAGTTGAAAATGTTATGAATATTTCATGAGATGATATGTGATCTTGTCATCTTATCGTTGCACTAATATTTTGATGAATCTTTTGATCTTTGAATATTTATGCTTTGAACTCATCTTTCCTATACATGATTTATATTTTTAGTGACTTGAAAATGTTGTGGATATTTCATGAGAAGATATGTGATCTTGATATCCAATTGTTGCATTAATATTTTGATCTTATATATGCAGCCAGGGGCGGACCTAAGGTGGGTCCTAGTGGGCACGTGCCCCAGTAAAAAATCTGATTTTTTTTTTCCTTTTTTTTTAAAGAAAGAAACTAGAATTTGAGATTTTAGTTTGTTAAAAATTTGTGTTTAAAAATATTTTTTTATATTTTCAATGTAAAATATGTGATTGAAAAGTAGACAGAGAAAATTAGTGATGTTAAAAAGTGGTTTGAAAAATTGTATTGTTTAAAAACATATTATTTTTTTTATAGTTTGTCAAACAGAGGTTAAATTATATACTTTTGTTTGGAGCTTATACTTTCAAATTAATATTTTGTACTATTGATCTCTTTTGAAATTTATATTTGGAGATTGAATATATTTATACAATTGTTTATTTCTTTGTTTGTATCAGTAATTGATAAATAAAATTGTAATAACATTTCAAGCGTCTCTTCATTTTTCGCAACATTTATACAACTTTGATTGTGGTGATTGGTATTCGTTGAATATCTGTTTACAATTGTTTATTTGATTGTTTGTATTAGTTATGAATAGATATTTGAAACATAAATCTGCATTTTCTAAAGGATCTTTCTAAAAAAAAAATTTACGGGGGCGCTGCCCCCGAACCCCCGTAAACTCCGTCACGAATAACAAAAATTCATTTTTGTGCCCCACTAAGATAAAACGTCTACGTCCGCCAGCAATGTTAAAGAATATATATCTTTGATCATATGCAACATAGTACCTTGATATTATCTTGGTCATTCTCCTATATGCTCATACTTTCGATACACATGTTTATACTATAGAGAGAAATGGATTACATGCCTATATGAGATAAATGATGATATTCAAATCCAATATAGTTGAAGATATGGCTTGACACCCATATGTTGAAATGATCTATGAATAATACGCTTTGAGATATGTTTTGAACTCATTGCATGCTATAAGTGTTCCATTAAGGGAGAATATGATTACAACCATGACATTCGAGTTGTGCTTAATTATGATCTTATGCTTCTCAAATCCATGCTCATGATTAAATGAGAGTATATCTATTTGAAATCATCTTGTATCTACATGTCTTGACTTCCTATTCTGAAATTATCTTATGCACATGTATGCTCTGTCAACGAGGGAACTTATTTCCCAATGTCACCTTTTTTCTTATGCCAAAAGTGAGAAAATTTGGGATGATTTTTTTGACTTGACTATGGATAATATATATGCATTGAAATGAATATGATAGATTATGTTGCTACTTGCTTTGAATGGAAAATCATTGATTTGTAGAAGATAGGGGAAATATATGCTCAAAATGAATTTATCCATTATTCTCATTTCACTATGCCTTGATTATATGTTTATATTATCTTAGCAAATTATTTTGTTTGACATAATCAAAAAGGAGAAAGTTATTGACCTATGATTGATTTTAACCTTATTATTTTGATCATATATCGAAAATTCGAGTGATTGAAGCAGCTATTTTCGAAGTAATAGAAAGAAAAGCAAATTCGACATTTGAACTTTTCACTAAGATAATGACATAAAATCGGAAACAATATACGATTTTTGTGATTGCGATAACAGTTGAAATGGTGGGTGTATATAAGGTGCGAGATTTTTTTTTTTTTTTTTTTAAGTAGTCCGGACGAATACACGGTGCTTTGGGAAAGCACAAATTGAAGAAGGTTTTTATGCAGGTTGGCTGTTGGGTTGGGTATGGAAGCGGGAGGGATGATCACTTTTTCATCTTCCAAGTAGAAATATTTGTTAGAAAATTGATCATGGTGGCACTGAGTAAATTAATGAATAGTTTGGTGAGAATTGAGTAATCATCTAATGTTTAGTGAGCAAGTAGTAACCATGAGTAAAGATCAATTGTCAATCATTTAACTAACTCGTCAAACTTAAAAAAATATTATCGCTACACGCTGACATGATTACCGGTAATTCAATGATCACCTCATTATCCAAACCCAAAAAACCTGGCTTTGCCATTTACATCACAGAATAGATACAATGAAATTCTCAATTTATTAAGAACTTGAATACTTTGTTTACAGAAGAAATGTAAAAATCAATGAAATATGACCTCCCGCCAACTAAAATGAGCCAAAGATTGGTAAAAAAAATGATTTTGCACTTATAAGTGAATAAAAGAATGAAGATTTGAGTGACAACAGTCAGATTATGCAAGTAAAGGGCAGCTTCCACTTCCCATTATAGCTTATAAGTTAACTATTAGCTTAGTTACCTACAGGAATAGGTGTCCTCGGACTAGGCAATCCCATGTATGACACCCGTGGAGAAAGTCGAATCTTAGGACTTGGACGAGGTGATGGGATTGGACCGTGGCAGTTGAGAGGTCCATGCGCCACCCGAGGTGAAAGGTTAACTTGTTCGAGTGCTCGGAATTGTAACTCAGCAGGATACTCCCGTACGCATCCAATGCGCGGTCCAGCACCAGTAGTCCATTTGCAGGACATGCGCTTAGACAAGTTGAACACTGGTCTATCTTTCTGATCACAGGATGTAATTTCTTGTTCCCTGGTCAAACTATCGACCTCATGTGTGTTAGTATTTTCTGATAGTTTGGCTTCAGAAGTTGATCTTGGAAGCGATTCCTCGTAAGGATCCTTCTCGGAAGGAAGGTAATCATCATCAGCTGCACATCTCTGGACAAAAGAGAAACAGAAAAGCGTTAGACGAAATTGGTTAATAAACGAGATTAAGAGCCTGTTTGCTCCATCTAAAATTTTATCAAAAATTTTCAAACTCTATCTCAATCATCCATTCTTAGTCAAGCCCACATTTTTTTACTTTTCAAATCAATCAAAACCACGTATCCATCAAGAAACACAAAAAAAACTAAAAAATTAAAACTTTTTCATGGACTAAACGGGCTCTAATATAGGTGATATTCAGTTTACAGAACGATGAATGGAGCAATTACCTTCACATTAGCAAGATCTACACTGTGCTCCTCCAGGAAGCTTATGAATTCCCTGAAGTTCTCTTCAGTCGGGTGGTAGTGCCCACTGTATGGCCAAATTGCCTGCAAGGCCGTTACAAAATCATTAAATCTGCATTTGGAACTTAAAATTTCAAGTATACTGATCATATATGAATATGAATGTTTACCTCAAGAACTCCGTCATGAGCGATTAATCTTCCAGCAGCTGTGATGGCACCACCAGCTAGAAAACTCGAATGCTGGAAGAGACCTTTCTTCTTCTGCCCAACGTATAAAATTCTTGTCGTGCTAAGAACAAATATCCATTTTGAACCCTCAACGGTCTCCACAATGGCACCACTTTGTTTATACACAAGCTTCCCATCTTCTACGATGACTTCATACTGTTCTCTCTCGTTCTGGTAGAGGAAAAAGTAGATTAGACGTCAACTTTACAGCCCATATACCCGACATAAAAATATAAATTCTGCAATAACTTGAACTTACTGGTGCTAGATATTTGATGCATTGGCGTTGCAATCTGGCCCTTGGACACTTATCAAGATTCACTTCTTTTCCGTCTCCAACATCGAGCCTTCACATAAAATAATCGATATTGTATGGAAAGTCAGAAAATATTATCTCTATAAATATATATTATAAGAATTTGAATCCTTTCTTTAGGAAAAGGGAGTCTTTAATGCACATTAGAGGGGTCGAAGAGGGTACTCACCAAAAGAAGAAAGGTTGAGCGCTTTCGCTTTTGAACCAGACGTCATAATATTGATGTAAATTGTGTCCATACCGATGACGTGGATCAATCTACAATAAAAAAAGATAGCGAAAAGTGAGTAACAAAATTAATACGACCTAATGAAATCATATGAAAACTTTTGCACTTGACAGATTTAGGGGAGACATACAGCTTCAAGCCAGTGCTGTAGGGCCAGTTTTTGAGCCTTCTCATCCTTTGACAATCCTTTTCCAACCTTGGCTGCTCTCGTCCGGGCTCTAGCCCACCTAGAAACCGCAGTTTCGGGTTTCTCATCATTGAAGAATGAGACAGAGCTACGCTTGAGAGCGGCAAAGTCCAAAGCCTTCCACCTATACACGTCAAATATAAACAATTACCAACACATAACGTAAATGAACAAATAACAACATAAACTACAAGTGTCTCAAAGACTAACCATAACTCCTCGACCACGACTGCACAATCTGCAAGGTTTCTTCGAGTCCGATAACTCTTGTAGACCTTTTGAAGCTTGACTGCTGCTGCATCAAGCTCGCTGACAGGTCTTGGAGAAAACATAATGGCTGGTTCCGGGAGTTTATAAGTATCAACTTTCGCATTAGCATAATCAGATTCTGAGTTTCTTATTTCTTGAACTAAGTTTTTAAATGAAAGCGTCGTTTGAAGGACTAATTTTGCAGGCTCCAAGTTACTCAAGTTTATCGAATTCTCCCTAACCATCTTTTTGCATCCTTGAGCTGTTTTGATGGAAGTTGAATCTGCTTTACCAAAGCTGTTCGTTCTTAAAGTCATCACCGGATTTCTTGAGGATAAACTGATACCGAATGCCAAACGAAGATTTAAAAAGTCAGAAAAAATTTACAAAAACTTGCGTCAATTACAAAAATATAATTGAAACTAGAAGATTTGATCCATCATTTCATCAGCATAAATGTCTACACCAAATTATTATTATTATTATTATTTATTTTCAATTTTATTTAGCATCATAATCAATATATAATTTCCCAGGAAATGCCTCCTAGAAATTGATACAGTTATTATTGATAAAGACCAATCTTTATCAAACAAAAGTAAAGTTTGACCAAATTAAAACCATTACAGGGTTTGCAATTATAATTACACACATAATTATCTCGAATTTTTACAAAAAATATCATAATCCACTCACCAGAAATGTAAAACCCTTTTGCGCTCTGAAAAAGATCCTATTGCGATATGATTCTGAATGTATAATGTCCCTGTTTATATATCCTGCTCTAATGTGGGCAATGTTGGAAAAGAAATTCGAACATTTGAGTCAACTGGACCTTTAAACACGGCTATGAATTTTTTCTCGTATCAGTTTAACCAAGAAATTTCTATATATTTTCTTGAAATAATGAAGAAAACGGTGAGTCTGATTCAAAGATGTACCAATTCAAAGCTTGATGTTTGAATCACTTTTCTGTGGAACAAGAAATATATATACACACCATCCAATAATAAACACACAAATATAGAGAGAGAAATGAGGAGGATGGTCAAGGAAAGTAAGCCATTCGCGGCTTCCGGGAAGAACCAGAAGAATTATTAACAACCCAAAATCAACAAAAACGTTGGAGTAAAATTTTCGTAATATGGGGAAATGGAATTTTGGCATTTTTAGTGTAAATTTCACCCAAGTCCACAATGTTTGGAAACTGTGAACATAGGATCCCAACCTATAAAAAAGTGCTTCTGGAGGAAAAATAGTAGTGGAAATTACACCATCACCGGTATTTAAATTCCCAATTTCAAAAGTCATCTCTAACTATAATTTATACAATTATCAGGTAGTAATATAATTTTAATACTAATAATAATATTCACCCCAACCCCAACCCCACTGCACACACACCCCACCTAACGCAATAGTGCAATAGAATCCCTAAATCATTTCTCATTCTCTTCTTTCTTCTATATCTATCATCTTCATGGGGACGAAAGGGTCGGTGCTCAGTGAAGAACGGAGAAGACAACGCGCGATGAAGAAGGGCAACGCATTGTGGCCGCGAAGCTTCTTCTTTGTGGCCGGTGCTGCATCTTCTTCGCACGACGGCGCCTCTGCTTCTTCGCGGCGGCCAAGGTACTTTTATCATTTTAGCGATTCTACTTCGCAGTGGCCAATTGTGGCTCCAAATTCTCAGTGGTTTTTCAACGAATTTCGTGGATGCAGTGGCTTGAGTTTGTGGATGGGGTGGGGGATTGAGGTGGTGGTGCTTCGGTGGATGCGTGGTGCGGTGGGCCAGCGGTGGGGAGTGACGGTGCAGGTGATTTTCAGAAAGCTGATGAGGACCTCTTCGATTTAGTCTGTCTGTTTGTGAAAGTGTGTGGAATGGATATGGGGAGCTCGATTAGCTTGGTTGAGTGTCTGAAATTGTGGTATTTGGCGCCGTTGTGGTGTGGGGTTGACGCTGGGGGTCTGTTTTGGTGGTGGCTATAGAAGTGATCTCGCCACTACTAGGTGGAAGCATCGGCGCCGCTGCTTCGATTTAGCAGCAGCGCCGCCGCTACCATCTAGCGGTGGTGCGGTTCACACCTAAGAGATGGCGATGGTTAGTTGTTTTACTGGTGGTTCTTACTGATTTTTTGGGTGGTGACGGTGACCATTGATTGGGCATTTGCGGTCACTGGTGGTTTCATGGTGTGTGATTGTGCTTGTGAATTGCGATCAGTAGTGGTTGTGTGGCTGTGTAACTGGTGGTGCAAAATCAATTTTGGGTGGTGACGGTGGTCACTGATTGAGCATTTGCGGTCACTGGTGGTTCATGGTTGTATCATTGTGCTTGTGCATTGCAGTCACTGGTGGTTATGTGGCTGTGAAGTGTGGTCAGTAGTGGTTGTGTGACGGTGTGCGAAGGAGGTGGTTATGTAGATGTGCAGTGTGGTCACATGTCATAGGTCACACTGAGGTCACATATATGAATACGAGTCACAGGTCACATGTTCAGGTCACGGTTACATGTCATCGGTCACACGTTTAAGTCATGGGTCACATGTTACATATTCAAGTCCCAAAAAGTCACATTTCACTCACAGGTCACGTGTCACAAATTGAAGCCACAGGTTACAGTTTCAGGTCACATGTTCAAACCATGTTTAAGTTACAACTCACATGTTACATATTCAAAATCACGGGTCACATCTCAAATATTCAAGTCACAAATATTCTTTAAGTAACAGGTCACACAGTGGGGTCACATGTTCAAATCCCAGGTCACATATCACATATTCAAGTCACAGGTCATATGGTCGAGTCACATGTTCAAATTGCAGGTCACATACCACATATTCAAGTCACAGGTCACATATCACATTGTTCGGATCACATGTTCAAATCACCGGTCACATGTTATATATTCAAGTCACGGATCACATTTCACATGTTCAAGTCATTGGTTACACTTTATACCTCAGGTCACATGTCATACTTTAAGGTCATGAATTCAAGCCACAGGTCACATATCACATTGTTCGGATCACACGTTCAAATCATCGATCAAGTGTTACATATTCAAGTCACATTTCATTTGTTCAAGTCATGGATCACATGTCACATGTTCAAATCATTGGTCACAGTTTATACCTCAGGTCACATGTCGTACTTTGAGGTCACATGTCATAGTTCATACGTTTCAAGTCACAGTTACACAAGTCACTAGTTACATTACTTAGGTCACATATCAATTTCAACAAGTCATAGTTCAAAGAAGTGTTGATGAACTGAAGCACATTATCCTGGGGCATCATTGTGCCATATTTTCTAGATTCTCTTTGTTGCAGACTTCCATTGCTCCTGAACTGAGATTTCTGAGAATCTGAACAGTGCTCCCATTCCCTTTATATCCCAGCAATTTCCTGTAAGTTTAATTTCTGAGAATCTGAACAGTGCTCTCATTTTTATTTTATTTTTGTGATGATGATGGTGTGGTGGTGGTGGTGCGCCGGAGATAGTGGTGTTTCTGGTGGCTGTGGTTGTGGTTGTGCATCGAAGTTTGTGAAGTTATGATGATGGTGAAGGTGATGGTGACAGTGGTGGTGCTGGTGATCGAAAATACGGTGGTGGTGGTGGTGGTTGGAGATGATGATGGTGGTGGTGGTCGGAGATGATGGTGGTGGTGACAGTGACGATGATGAGGTTCCACAGTTTATACCTCAGGTCACATGTTGTACATTGAGGTCACATATTCAAGCCACAGGTCACATATCACATTGTTCGGATCACATGTTCAAATCCCCAGTCACATGTTATATATTCAAGTCACATGTCATTTGTTAAAGTCACAAATCATATTTCACATGTTCAAGTCATTGGTCACATTTTATACCTCAGGTCACATGTCGTACTTTGAGGTCACATATTCAAGCCACAGGTCACATATCACATTGTTCGGATCACATGTTCAAATCCCCAGTCACATGTTATATATTCAAGTCACATGTCATTTGTTAAAGTCACAAATCACATTTCACATGTTCAAGTCATTAGTCACAGTTTATACCTCAGGTCACATGTCGTACTTTGAGGTCACATGTAACGGTTCATACGTTTCAAGTCACAGTGACACAGGTCACTAGTTACATTACTTAGGTCACATATCAATTTCAACAAGTCACAATTCCAAAAAGTGTTGATGAACTGAGGCACTCTCCTTGTTGCAGACTTCCATTGCTCCTGAATTGATATTTCTGAGAATCTGAACAGTGCTATCATTCCCTTCATATCCCAGCAATTTCCTGTAAGTTTAATTTTTGGGAATATGAACAATGCTCTCTCTCTCTCTCTCTCTCTCTCTCTCTCTCTCTCTCTCTCTCTCTCTCTCTCTCTCTCTCTCTCTCTCTCTCTCTCTCTCTCTCTCTCTCTCTCTCTCTCTCTTTTGGTGACTGTGATGGTGTGGTGGTAGTGTGCTGGAGATGGTGGTGTTTCTGGTGGCTGTGGTTATGAATCGAAGTTTGTGAAGTTATGATGAAGGTGAAGGTGACGGTGTCAGTGGTGGTGCTACTGATCGAAAATACGGTGGTTGTGGTCAGAGATGGTGGTGGTGGTGGTGGTCGGTGGTGTTTGGTGGTTGTGGTGGACGTGGAGGCGATCGTTTGGTGGTTGGTGATGGATGTAAACGATGAAAAGGTTATGTAGAATATTTGAATTGGATGGGGGCGGGTGGAGTGGAGTGGGGTGGGGTGGGGTGGTGATCGGAGATGTGGACGGCGGTGGTAGCAGCGGCGGCGGTGGTGGTGGGGGGGGTTGGTGGTGGTGACTAACGATGGTTGTCGTCTGCTTACGAAATATTTGAATTGAACAGGGTAGGATAAGGTAGGGTGAGGTGGGGGTGAGGTGGGGTGGGATGGGGGTGGGGTGGGTGGATTTTTTGTAATATATTAATTATATTAATTAAGACCTGATTTATGCAATTTTAAACTTATTTCTTTATATTTGAAATTGTGTATTCCAAACACCTTGTTTGTGTATTGTTCCCAAAATAGTATGCCACTGCCCTTCCCATAATCCCATTCGGGATGGAAAGGAGACATGATCCACTCCCAAAATTCTCTGAATCCTCTCGAAACCTTTTGAATTTATTTTATTTTATTTTTATATTTAAATTTTTAAAAATAAAATAGATAATTAAACGGGGAGCTAAGTTGGAATATTTTAGTCTTCACTTCGTCACACATTTGCATTACAAAAATATTTCAGTGTGAGTGATTGGGAGTAGGGATGGTGAAATATTTTGATCGATCCACCTTCCACTTTCCACGAACTTCACTTGAACAGGACGTGAATTCCTTACCTTGCCACCATGTTCAATCTTATTTAGTATTATGAAAAATAAACTTTACAGAAAAAGAAAAATATATACAATATGAAACATGACAATAAAGAGGACAAATGAATGTTCGTACCATCCCTCCATCATCTTAAGCATAGCACGAGACATAAAGTTTTTCTGTGATGGGCACGTAATTGGTGCCCCGCTTCATTGTCATCCTTAACAACGAGGGATGCTTTTGGCATATCATCTCTCATTATCATCCCTACATTTATCATTCTCAATTGATAGAAAAAGTGATATTTAATCTATTAAATTTAATAATTTTACAAACGATTCTCATGTGATGTAGTATGTAGTATGTGAGATGAGATGAAATGCTCCGGTCAATTAAATATATAGATACAAGATTCACTCTATCAGCTTTATCATTTAGCATCACCTCACATGGTGATCATTTCCAGTTTGTACATATTATATTACTCTATCATCTTTATCATTTAGCATTACCTCACATGTTGATCATTTCCAGTTTGTACATATTATATTACTCTATTAAATTAGCATCTCAAACTCATGCATTTTGTCTTAAAATGGTAAAAATGTCCATCGCATTTTAGTAAAGTCACCCTATAGATAGTTATTCTTAAAATCCTACTTTATTTTCAAGTCACGTGCATGTTAATTTAAAATGGTAAAATGACATTTTTCGAGATGATGCATGCACACTTTTTATAGGTTGAGGATCTGGGTTCCACAGTTGGCAAAAGTTGGGGACCTTCTTAACACAGTTAGTAAAGGTTGGTGACGGCAGCTGAAATTTACCCTTTTTACGAAGGTCCAATTAATTATTTTTGTTGTTAAGGTGCAATCTTAAGGTCATAAAACGCGCCAACACAAAATGACAGCGTATGCTGATGCTATGACTTGTATGTGTTTCTCTCTAGGCATGTGAGTCATCAGTCAAGGACTCGGTCTTTGACTCTTTTATCATTTTATGTCATTTTCCCTTTGGTGGAAATGATAGGTCCATATCTACACGTTATAATATTTATTGTGAAGGAGAAAGTTGTCAAAAAATTTCTCAAATTCATTTTTAGTCCTGGTTTGATTTTATAACTTTATTATAAAATTTATTATTTTTTCTATAATAATCAATCTCAATTATTCAAAAAAGTCAAATCCATAATTTTTTACTTTTTAAACCACTTTTTAACAACATGATTTCCCAAAACTTTTCTTTTCCCCAAAAACTTAGAAAATCAAACACACACTTAATCAAAAAAATTTATAAGATCCACCACTTTACACACTTTTCATCAACTTTTCAACTATAAATTCAAAAATATCTCAAATTTTTCCTAAACCAAACATGCACTAATATTTTAAATCAATCAACAACTTGATCTGTAATTGATATAGTTGCCAACAATTCAATTGAAGTGAAAGATATAATTAATTATAGTGTTATAAATATTATATTATTTAGTGAATGACATTCATACCCCTATAATCTTAGGGATAATTACTTTGTGTATCCCTTTCTTCCCCCATATATATGAGGCTCTAGTTCTTAATAAAAAATAAGTTTATTTGCCTCTTTATTTTATTTTCTCTTTCTCTTTATTTTATAACACGTTATCAGCACGATTCTCTCAAAAATATTTGAAGGTAAATTTTTTTAAGCATAATCAACTATCATGTGCACTAAAATTAATTTGGTGATATATGAATTTGTTTTTATGTATCTAAATTCCAAGATTTCCATCGACGAATCCTTTTTAGACATTTATCATCAGAATTCAGAATTTGTGCCGATGGTTATATTAATTCTTTCCGGCCAATGAATTCTTTTCAATTGAGAACCAATGCATAAATCTGACTTTTCAATGTGTAAACCGTGCATGATTGGATGATTTCCAATTGGTTACTTTCCAATCCGTATAGAATAATTGATTACCGATTCAGATTTCAAGTTTGAGTTTTTATTTATGCGTGTTTAATTTATAATATATTATTGTTATTGTTGATTTTTTTTTATTTAAATTAATAGTTCATTACGTTGTTATTCCTGAAGTAGCGCAACTGTATAATTAATATTGCAGAAGAATATTAATATGTGTATTTAATTCATATATTATTGTTATTCTTGATTTTTTTTATCATTTAAATTAATAGCTCATTACGTTGTTGCTCCTGAAGTAGCGCAACTGTATAATTAATATTATAGAAGAATATTAATATGACTATCATAAATAGTTTGTTGTTGCTCCTGAAGTAGCACAACTTTATAATATTCAAGAAAGATTATTATTTGCTCTAGAAGAGCATAAATTATAATTGTCAATATTCCAGAAGAATATTTGACCTATTATTGAAGAAATAATAGAAAAATACAACATGCTCCCGAAGTAGCATATATATCAAAGAATATGTCATAATGTTTATCCCTGAAGGAAAACATATAACTTATGTGATGTTGATGATTTGATTTATTATTATGTGGTTTAATCACATTCTTCGAAATTAATTGTATTTTTTTTATTCATTGTGTAGTTATACAAATGGCCAACATCACTAAACTCGAGTTTGTTGCACTCGACATATCTGGCAAAAATTATTTATCATGGGTCTTAGATGCTGATATTCATCTTGTCTCGAAAGGTCTGGGAGAGACAATAAAAGAAATAAAAAAAGAATCCCTACAAGATCGTGCAAAAGCACTCATATTCCTTCGTCACCATCTTCATGTTGGATTGAAAGTTGAATATCTCACTGTGAAAGATCCACAAATTCTCTGGAAAAACTTGACTGAAAGGTTTGACCATCAGAGTAGTTCTCCCCAAAGCCCGCTATGAGTGGATGCATCTCCGCTTGCAGGATTTCAAAACGGTCAATGAGTACAATTCTGAATTGTTCAGAATAAGTTCTAAATTAAACTTGTGTGGAGAAAAAATCACAGATCAAGATATGTTGGAAAAACTTTTCCACTTTCCATGCCTCGAATGTGCTTCTGCAGCAGCAATATCATGAGCTTGTTTTTAAATAGTACTCCGAACTTATATCATGTCTGCTTGTAGCTGAACAAAATAATGAATTGCTGCTGAAAAATCATGGATTACGTCCAACTAGTTATGTACCATTGCCTGAAGCAAATGGTACCGTATTTCCTGAAGTAAAGGCAATATCAAAACATGAACGTGGACGCGGACGCGGTTGTGGAAGAAACCCTGGACGGAATTTTCAGCAAAACAATCAGTAATAAGGGAACAATTTTAAAAGGCACAAAGCAAACGAAAATAGAATATCAAGAAATGAGCATGAAGAAATTTGCTTTAGATGTGGAATGAAAGGGCATTGGGCACGTACCTGTCCTACGACAAAACATCTTGTGGATCTTTATCAAAAATCAGTCAAAGGGAAAGAAAAAGTAGAGACAACTTTCGCTGATTATGATGGTCCAATTGATATGACTCATTTGGACGTCTCTGACTTCTTTGCTGACCCAAATGGCAATATCGATCATTTAATTGGAGGCAGTGTATTTAAGAATATTGATTAGTTTAATTTTCAGTATCTTAATTGTTCTTTTTCTTTAAAAGTTAGTATGAATTATGTTTTTACTTATTTTTTTAAAGTTAGAGACATTTACATTATTAAGTATTTTTAGTTGATTAAAAATGTCGCTAAATTTCATTTTATGAAATCAAAGTTTTAGAATATTTATTTTGTTTTGTTTATAAGTTCAGGATGAATGACCAGGATATCTATTTAGTCGATAGTACAACTACACATACTATTCTTCAAGACAAAAAGTATTTCTTGAACTTAACATTATCAGAGAATGATGTTAATACAATATTAGGTGTATCAAAAATCGTTGAAGGCTCCGAAAGAGCTTGTATTATTTTATCAAATAATACAAAATTATATATTGATGATGCACTTTATTCTAGCAAATCGAAAAGATATTTTCTTTGTTTTAAAGATATTCGCTGCAATTGATATCACATTGAGACGATGCATGAAAATAATGCAGAATATCTTTGAATAACTTCTTTTATATCTGGCCAGAAGCAGATAAAAGAAAAACATCCGGCACTCCCTTATGGCATGTATTGTACATCTATAAAGATGATTGATATCTCGCGATGCGAGATATCCCCGCAAGTGCACGGGTCGTGAGAAGTAATAAACTGGACCTAGGAGTCCGGATTATCGTCCCAAGAGGACTGCTATTAAGTACCGAAATGTGTTAGTTCCTAACTCTATTTGAACGAGCGAATTTGTTTGAGATGGTTAACTACAACTAAAGAATTAAACTAAAGAAATGAAATTGCGAAATTGCTTTTGTTTTTAAATACGATTGTAAAGTAGTTGGGAATCCCGATTTTACCTAGCCAATTATATTAACTCCAATTCAAGTTTTATTTCCTAATTATGCATTCGGTCGAATTCACTAATTTAAATTGAAATTCCTCTCTCGAGTTTAAATCAATTCTACCTAAATAAGTCAACCATGTATCTCTACAGAGGGTCCGAATATTCCTTATCTAGATGCATAACACACAAGAATTCACACACGACCGCAATAATAACACGAGTATATCTCTATCTCTTGTTCAATTACTGGATTTATTACCACGTTCTAAATTATTAACTCACCTCTCGGATTATGGAAATAACTCAATAAATCATGAATTGGTGATCAAGCAATTCAAGCATTAAGAACAATAATAAATCAATACATGCAACAAAACATTAAAACAACGGAATTTGGAATTAAAATAATCTGACTAGACTACATCGTTCATCCCAACATAGAATTTAGTTACACATCATCAATAAATAACAATAAAAAAAACAATAAAAATTAACGTTCATTAAAGATAATATAAAGAATGGAAATCTTGCACCAAGTTTTGATTCTTCAGTTATCTTCAATTCACGCGCATTTGCAATGCTTGATTCTCCAAGAATTTGACGTTGAATTCTCTATTGTGGCTCGTTTTATGGAGAGGAAAAGGTCTTATTTTCGTGCCTAATGAGTTGTATTTATAGGTTTTGGAGAAAACCTAGGTCAAAAAGCGAGAATGCTGTTGAAAATCGCGAGAAAAAGCCCATATTTGGCCCAGCCGGAAAAGCGTGCGATCGCGCAGGCATAATGCCGGCGATCGCGCGGAAGACCTTATAACTCTCGGGTTATAATTTACAACCATATCGCGATCGCTTGGTGTGTAACCAGCGATCGCGACTTCATCTTTCTTCCGGCTGTGCAAGTTGGTCCCTGACTTTTAATTGCACATTCAGTCCTCAACTTTCAATTGTTGCAATTTAGTCCCCAAACTTTATCTTCTTCTCAGTTTGACCATTCAAGCTCTTAATTCATTCAATTAGGTCCTCCAACCTCTGATTTAGTCACTTTGGCACCAAGCATGTTTCCCGGTTGTTGTCACAAACCCCTCACTTGTCCAATTTAGCTCCAATTAATATCCAATCGTGTCATTTTTTCATTAATTGCTTCATTCTTCTTCGATTGAGACATTTTTCTGAAAAGTAAACAAATAAACACAAATTAAGGAGCATATATTCTAAAACGACAATAATTTATTCTAATTTAGACGTACAAATAAGTGTATAAAATACACTTATCAAATACCCTCAAACTAGAATTATTGTTCGTCCTCGAACAATGAAAAATAAACTACAAAAATTAAAGAAATAAGAGAAAAAATATTTTTGTTGTGTCAACATGTTTACCATATGTCTCCAAAGTCCAAACCAATTTAAGCTTTAAGCAAGCGTCATGAACAACAATGCAAAATAATTTCTAGTTATATCTGCCAGATTTTTAAGTGTGTGTGTGTGAATAGCCAATGTCAAACGCATACTTATGCAAAAGATGTGCTCATACTGTGTGGCTCATTATGCATAATCCGGCCCGAATCCCATGTGGTCAATCTATGATTTCTAATAAAATTCCTTTCAACGCTCATGAATGATCACCACTTTCTGCTTTTCTCTCACATATCCCGGATTTCTATCTATGTGGGTTCTAAAAAATATTCTTTGCTTTTTCCACACAAGGTAGTCTGAATCAGAAATATGCGTGCATGACAAATCAAAATAAAGTAGACCCCAATTCTACAACCTTAACCACCACAGCTCAGTCAACAAAGCTTATACCATACAATAATTTTTTTATTTTTTTATTTTTTTTTATTAGACGACTTTTTCTTTTGATTGTCCCTGTCTTTTACCATCTTTGTGCAGAACTTTTCATACTTGCTTTCTATATGACCCCTGTAGCAGGCTTTCATATCGACAACTCCCAAACCAGTTGGCTTTAGGGTACCAGGTTCAAAGAACCCCTCAGACGTACTTTCCCGAGTCATAAAGGCTTAAACAGAAAAGTTAAAGATGTTATAATGTCTTATGTGTAAGTCCACTCTCCGTACTTGCTTTCTAATTGACCCATGTAGCGAGCTTTAGGTCGATGACTCCCAAGCCAGTTGGCTTTAGGGCACCAGGTGTGAAAGACCCCTCGGACTTACTTACTCGAGTCAAAAAGGCATTTGAAGAGCAGAATAAGACCTTCTGCATTTTTCTATTTTTATGCTGGAAATGGTTTATACCAGTTGACCAAACTGTAATGACTAAAGTGAAAAATCAAGAACCACAGACCTCCAACCCGTCAATACACACAATTTCCAACCATTTTACCCCCAAACTTTCCTTTTAGCATTATTGGTTCTAATTTAGGGGTGGGATGTCTAACGATCTAAGTTCAGGACTTTTTGAGTCATTCCTAAGTTCCAATTGCATAAAACTTTGCCCCACATGCATTAAACAACATCCCTCACACAAACAATTATCCAACACTGGCTATGTGCGCAATAAGTATGAATCTAGCAAAACATAACTAGTTCAAAATAAGTTCATGCTTTCATGTTGTCCACTTTTCAAGCATAAACACAAATTGATCCATACTATATCCTAGATAATAAAAATGTCAACAAAGTTTTCAATTTTATTATTATTATTTTTTTTTTATATAAATAGCCCCTAAAGAATCGAATGAATATAAAGTGAATGAAGAATGAAATGAGTTTTCACCCCCAAACTTGAAATGAACATTGTCCTCAATGTTTGTCAAAAATATTCAACAAAATAAAACAAGACAAAGAAAAGAGAACGAGAACTTCCCAAGTTTAGAGGATGTATTTCTTTGAAGCTTCCTGTTGCACTGTCTTGGATGAATCGACCCTTTTCTTACTTTTCCCGATTTGGTTTGAGGTGTCCTGATTGGTGTTTTCCTAGCAAATAAGAGATAAGTAACATTAGAAGTCATAAACACCAATAAGAAATAATGGAAGTTCAGGACCACACCCCCAAACTAAAGTTAAAGCACATTTTTGAATTTTCAAAATTGGTCGACCACACTTATTCAAGCCTTGACATCGCCTAGAAAAACATAAATTTTCCCGAGCCATCTTTTGATATATTAAAGTTCGCCGCATGATCGACAGTATATTAAAAAGTCAGCTCATTTGAAGATCAATAGGGTCATGAAACAATGTGGAGAAGTAGGTGACGTGAGACAGTTTCTGGGTGCAATGGCCTGCAGTGGCCTTGCAATGGGGCTGCCTTGATGCAATGTTGGTTTTCATGATTTTCATGCAATGTAGTGAACTAATTCTAGAACTAAATACACACAATCAATGATGAACATGTCATGAAGATAAATGCCGGAATGAATTTCTAAAATTAGCACAAGAACATCTTTGTAGCATTTCATCAAACACTTAATGGGCATTGCAAAAATCAATGGATATGCATAGGGTTGGAGGGATGAATGAACCCAAAAAATTTTTCTACTAAACCACAAATCACAATCTCCAACCACTAACCTAAGCCCACTCTTCACCATTCACAATTTCAAAATCCAAGAACTAAAAGAAAATTTCAAAATTTTGAGTAAACATGGATTTAAATGAAGAATTTCATACCTTTCATTGATTTGGATTTGAAAATAGCAATGAATTTGGTGCAATTAGGTGATGATGACATGCACACAAAATGGAAGATCAAATATGAGGTGATTGGGGGAAAGAAAACGAGTTCACGTTGTTTGAAATTGAAAGAATTAAGTGAAGCACTTAAACTGCCGAATTTGGTATTAGATTACCCACGCGATCGCCTGGTTGGAGTGCCAGCGATCGTGTGGTTCAAGGTTTAAGAATCTGTTGATTTTTAAATGCAAACTCGCGATCGCCATAGCCTATTGGCACGCGATCGTGTAGTTCATGACAGTAATGAAATTTTTTCCTATTTTTGATTTTCAAAATCGTTTTTAGTCCCTTAATCAATTCATGATCTATGCAAATGATTTTTCAAGTATTAACTTCATGACCTACTAGTGTGTTAAACGTGTGGGATAACAATAAAAAGCCTAGTTTAACAAAAATATGCAAAATTAGAAACATACCTAAATATGCAAAAATAGTGCAACAAGCAATAGAGTTTTAACATCCAAAAATGTAAAACCCTCAAACATGTTACCTATCATGCATTTATCTAAAATTCAGCAAATAAATAAATTATAAAAGCGTAATAAATAAAAGGGAAGAAGGGTTGGGTTGCCTCCCAACAAGCGCTCCGTTTATAGTCTGAAGCCGGACTTTTTACCGTGATTGTTCAAGGAACTCTAAATAAAGCTTTTGATGACCTTCTTTGTTTGTGCCGATTGAACTTGCTCCAATTTGGATTTATGCACCAAAATTCCACTTTGCCCATGTCATGTATGTTGACATCTCCACTCAATTCAAACTTCAATATGAAAACCTCAATCATCTCTTCAGTGCCAATGATGAAATCAATTTTTCCCCAGTGATTGAAGTTAGAGGATTGTAGTATAAAGTCGGCACTTTTAAGTGTCTCCTTGTTTATTTGCTCTTCCGTGATCAACTCCTCCGTTTTTATTGAAGTTTCTTTAAGCTTGATGTCCGAAATTTGAGTTGTTGACATTTGGACAAAGATATCTTCATGGTAGCTATTTTCTTCTGGTTGATCCACTCTTTTAGGTTCTTCTTCTTTTCCTTCAGTTGTTTCAACCATTTTTTCTGGCTCATCTTATCTTTTCACAAAAAAATGTTCTAGTGGATACCCCTGCTCTATTAGATAAAAATTCCCCACACAATCAATACTCCACAAACTATCTTGGGGTGCAATAGGACAATCATATAAAGCATGATTTTCCCAGCAGAAGTCACACATCAGATAAGTCTGAATTGCAGTTCGATCAAAGAGCCACTGATTATTGTTTGTTGCCATCTTGCTATATTGCTTCCAACTGTCTGAAAATTCATTCAATACCTGAATAGGAAACAATTCACAGCTTTAAAAAAAATTCCCAAACAAAGACTAAGAAACAAAATAAAAATAAAGTTCAAACTAAAGTAAGAACTAATTGGTATCGATATTAATTAACAGTCCCCGGCAACGGCGCCAAAAACTTGTTCACCTGATATCTCGCGATACGAGATATCCCCGCAAGTGCACGGGTCTTGAGAAGTAATAAAGTGGACCTAGGAGTCCGGATTATCGTCCCACGAGGACTGCTATTAAGTACCGAAATGTGTTAGTTCCTAACTCTATTTGAACGAGCGAATTTGTTTGAGATGATTAACTACAACTAAAGAATTAAACTAAAGAAATGAAATTGCGAAATTGCATTTGTTTTTAAATACGATTGTAAAGTAGTTGGGAATCCCGATTTCACCTAACCAATTATATTAAATAGAAATGTAAAATTATTCAAAAGAATAATTAGAATCCCATAATTTTATTTGTGAATAAAAATAGAACATAATTTTCTTACATAAAGTTCAACATAATTATCTCATCAATCTTAACCACTTTTGCCACTTCCATGTTGACCGCCTCGAACCTTCAATTATCTGAAAATGGTAAATATCGTGGAGTGAGATTTATAAAATCTCAGTAAGTATACCAAGCATAAATTTTCTTTTGAAAGCATATGGATCATTTTCATCATAACATAGGATAGGATCGAAATACTCATAAACATAGGGAGACACAAGAATTTTACCGAACTTAAATGGCAAGAATTCTTATGTGTAGCGCTACTAAACTCCGGTCCCCTTAGCATAATCATAAACATATCATATGGAACCCATAACAATCTTGTGAGATTGATTTCATAGCAATGATCCAAACATTTTCATAAAAACATAAGATATACTTACTTTTCATAAAAACATAAGGTGTATTTACCTTTCATAAAAACATACTTACTTTTCATAAAAACATAAGATATATTTACTTGTCATAAAAACATACTTACTTTTCATAAAAACATAAGGTGTATTTACCTTTCATAAAAACATACTTACTTTTCATAAAAACATAAGATATACTTACTTGTCATAAAAACATACTTACTTTTCATAAAAACATAAGGTGTATTTACCTTTCATAAAAACATACTTACTTTTCATAAAAACATAAGATATACTTACTTGTCATAAAAACATACTTACTTTTCATAAAAACATAAGGTATACTTACTTTTTAAAAGATTAAAATGAAGTGTAGTAGTAAATGGACCAAGACTTTCTTGACCACGTTGAATTTCTCTTACTTGTGGATTTTGTCAAGAGATTGGAAATAAGTGTATATGTGTAGAGTTGTGTGTAAAAGAGATGGGTTTAAATAGATGTATAAAGTTGGCATATTGTAAACATAATCATTCAATTCTATTAATTTTAACACATCCTTTTCTTAAAGTAAAGCACCATTCATATACTTTTCCATATTTATACAAATATTATGCTCTTCATGATTACATATAATGGAGTCTTATCAACCATTCATATACTTTTCCATATTTATACAAATATTATGCTCTTCATGATTACATATAATGGAGTCTTATCAACCATTCATATACTTTTCCATATTTATACAAATATTATGCTCTTCATGATTACATATAATGGAATCTTATCAACCATTCATATACTTTTCCATATTTATACAAATATTATGCTCTTCATGATTACATATAATGGAGTCTATAATTCATTCATATACTTTTCCATATTTATACAAATATTATGCTCTTCATGATTACATATAATGGAGTATATAATTCATTCATATACTTTTCCATATTTATACAAATATTATGCTCTTCATGATTACATATAATGGAGTATATAATTCATTCATATACTTTTCCATATTTATTAAATTAAGATTCTCATAATTATTATATATAATGGAACCTCTCATGCTTGCATATATTTTCTTAATTTCAATAATAAAAATAATTTTTGTATAAATAAATATTGGGATAACATTGAATTAAGTACTTGGACTTAATATACTTTAAATCAAGAGAATGGAGATATTTTTAGAAATTCGGAATTTAATTTAAAATCGAACGATCTCGATTATTTCTTGACTTGGCTATACGAATACGTCGTGGCGTTAACTTAATAAAAATGGGTGAAATAGTAGCGACACGATTTTCTATTAAAATAATTATTAATCGCGTAAAAATTCTTGGTCGCTACAAACTTACCCCCTTAAAATAATTTCGTCCTCGAAATTAAACTTACTTGATCTTATGATTTCTGAACACTTAATCAGAATCTCTTCTTCTTCTTCTTATGTAGCATCATCGCTACCATATTTAACCCAACCATATTTAACCCACTGGACTTTGACTAAATGCATCAATTTGTTTTCTTAAGACATGAACTTTTCTATCAATAATAGACATATGTCTACTCATAAATTCTTCTGAATCAAAATGAAAATTCCCAATCGTATGTGATATTTCATCATATCTTGTAGTACTCATGTAACCTGTCACTTATCATCGTATCATGTAACCTCAAATATTCGTATTAATATCTCTAAAATTTCAATAAATCTTTACTAACATATCATACCATAATAATTTGTCATTTCTTCTTATCACCAAATATCCCAAAATAATTAAAACGATTACCTGAATATTCTCTATGTAATATACCCAAACATGTTATTCACATATCAACATAATCATCAGTTTATCTTTCCAATATTTGTAACCCAAAATTTCTGCAAAATTCAATAAACAAATATCTCCCAAATAATTAAAATTCTTAACTCAAATATCATAAAATTTCCCGTAAGGTATTCCTTTCACTTGCACAAACTTATTAATCCTGATTCAATACAGTCCTTATTTCACTTTCACGTATCCCCGTATTATTTCTATACCTTGATTATTATATCAAAATATCAGTACCCAAAATCCAAGAAAATATTCCATATCTCAAATCCCGTCATCATCAAATCTTCCTTTTATCAAGAAAGTAAACGGCGCATAACTCTTGTTCCCTCTTTTCCATTATTCTATTCCGCGCTTTCTTGCTGGAATCAATATCACGCGGATTTCCTCCGATCCTTAATGCTTTTAAATAGTTCATGCTGGGAAGAGGTTAGATCCATCAAAACATGGATATCATTCTTACAAACATTCGCAAGTATTATTCCAGTCTTCCAATGAATGATCTGAGGAAAATTTATCGAATAAGACTCGAAAGATTGAGGTTGCTGATGGCTCATGGTGTTTCAGAAGATGTTCGCTGGTTGATCGAAGCAAAGGTTCGACTATCTGGTGAATTACCTATGACATTTCCAAAGCACATGCCTGGTTTAGGCAAAAGCACCTTCGCAAAGAAACGAAGAGCAAAAAGGCTGAATGGTTGCTACAAATGTGCTCGTTGGAACTGTGATACTCGTTGCAAAACAGTAGGATATTCTTCTACTAATCGGGATGATAAAATCAAATTCATAAAGGGTGGACTGAGTAAGGAGTCTTTGGATGATATTCGACTGACTCTTGAGACGCACCCAAGTGGTTATGTGCAACGTGAACTTTTCTCCTTATACGCTCAGTTTAACGGGGACAAAAATCGTTATAGTCTCCAAAATATAATAGCAAAAGATCCTGTTTGCCAGTCTGTTTTACAAAATGAGGCTTCTGGCAGTTCATCAATGATATAAGGTAAATCTCTTGATACACATTTAAAATATTTTGCTGTTTTCTTTCACGCGTTTTGGAAATAAAATATATTTTCCTTTCTCGAGTTTTGATAAAGCTGGAAATAAATATATTTTCCTTTCTCGAGGTTTGATAAAGCTGGAAATAAATATATTTTCCTTTCTCGAGGTTTGATAAAGCTGGAAATAAATCACCGAAAGGTGATATCTTTGGTAAAACAGTCAAAAGTTGGCCGATTTTGTCAAAAGTAAATCTTTACTTTTTCAGAATCAATGAAAAACAGTAAGTTTTTCCGGCTTTAAATAGCCAAACATATTTCATAGTTCAGGCATCCCAAAATCACATCTTCTTCGTAAGTTTTCTCTTCTATACTATCAAAGATGGAAGCACCAAAACTTCGACAGATCAAAACTATTTGTGTATTTTGTGGATCAAAAGTGGGGAAAGGCTTCAGTTATCTAGAAGCGGCCGTAGATCTTGGAAAGAAACTGGGGGAAAAAGGTATCACTCTTGTGTATGGGGGTGGTAGCAGTGGTCTAATGGGTTGTGTTTCCCAATCTGCTCTTGCAGAGAAATCAAAAGTAATCGGTGTCATACCTGTCCCTTTGGTAGATGTTGCAGGAAAAACACGAGGGCATGAAGTTCAAACCTTATCCATCCATGAACGCATAACTTGTATGCTATATGGTTCTGATGCCTTTATAGCCCTGCCCGGAGGTTTTGGTACCTTAGAAGAAATCTTTAACATTACCTCGTGGGCTCAACTAGATCTCCATACTAAGCCTATTGGGCTTCTGAATGTTAACAATTTCTTTGATGGCTTGTTAACCTTTCTTGATTATGCTGTGGAACAGGGATTCATCTCTCCATTTTCCAGAAGACTCCTTATTTCTGCTCCTACTATTGATGAACTACTGGATAAGCTGCAGTCATATATCTCAATACAAGATCCAGCAGGGGTTAAGATAGATTGGTCGCAAGGAAGGGGAATCAAGCGAAAATTGAGTCTGGTTAATGTAAACTTAACTTTATGAATCTTAGAATAGGTGGGGGTAGAGTACGGAGTATTCTTACTCTCGAGACACCCCTCTAATTTCCTAGGATTTTCCTTAATGTTTAAATCTTGTGTGTACCTCAAAGGTTCCAGGTGGTAGATTACGGAGTATTCTTACTCTCGAAACACACATTTTTGAAGGTTTCTTTATTTCCTCAAAAGGTCAGAGGTGGTAGGATACGGCTACTCCGGAAATACATCTCTCAATTTGAGGAATTTCCCATGTTGCTTTCTTTTGCTTTTGCGTGTTTTCATGTATTTCCTTTCTAGGGTGACTCTTGTGTGTTCTCCTTATGAGAAAATAATAATATCTCTGTTATCATCTACTAAATCTCGTTTGTGATGTAAATGAACTTGTATGTCTAACTTCAATTCTCTTAGTGATTGCATACCATACTATGCTCTTAACTCCAAACGATAAAATTCTAGGCAGAGTTTTCCTTTGAAATTTGGACTTATCCAAATCGTAAGCATACTTCATAACTCACAATAATAACTAATTGTACATTTGATCACAATTTCATCAAACTTCAATATCATCATAAATATTCCAGAAAATCAATTCATAATTCCTCAACATAGAAATTTCAAATCATAATTTCTAATATCACCATATCAAGTCCTTATTTCTCAATAATTAAGAGCCTAAACTTTAAATCTCCAACTTCATAATTCTTCTCATAAAAATCTCAATAAAATCATATCACTTATAATCTCAACATCTCATCATAACTTCATAAAACTGACTTTCTATTTCTCGTTTAATCTAAACGATGAATAATTCGAAAATATTATCTAGTCCTTTCTGTTGACTTCTCATACTTAGTGCCATGTCTAAAATCAATTATGCAAAGTCCATTTAGGGCTCATCATTTCTAAACTTGACGACAAAGATTATTTTGAAAATCATTCGTAAATCATATTTTTTTTTTTTTTTTTTTTCAAAATTGAAACTTGAAGAGTGGTACCAATAATCATCCACAGTTTTTCCTTGCTTTTAAGCAAAGGTAGTGATAAAGGGATAAATTATTGAACCGAAAATTGAAACTTGAAGAGTGGTACCAATAATCATCCATAGTTTTTCCTTGCTTTTAAGCAAAGGTAGTGATAAAGGGATAAATTATTGAACCGAAAATTGAAACTTGAAGAGGAAGTACTAATAACCATCCACAGTTTTTCCCTTGTTTTTACACAAAGGTAGTGATAAAGGGATAAATTATTGTACAATTCATTATCAATTTTGTTTGTTTAATATATTATTCCATATATTTTGGGCCAAAGTTACAACCCAACTTAATTTCTAATTGAGTCAATCTTACTAAGCTTAATATGAACCAAAATTCATATCAATATCCTCTATGTCTCATGATTCTACATTAAAATGAATAAATTAAAATTTAGGCTTCTATCAATTCATATCATACTCAACATGTATATTTCACTTAAAGATTCATAACATATGAATATTTCATACTTAACATGTCTTAATAAAATCGTAAATGACTTGCAAAGCATATAACATACCTGGTTCGAGGAGTCAATACGTGGAGAGTGACATAGTAGAGTGATGAGTTAAAATATTTTAAAAAAAAATTATTATTAATCATTTCGCATCTTTACATAAGATTGGGCCTAATTAACCCAAATAAAATTTTATCGTCAAATCTTATTTTCCTTTAGTCCCCGAACTTCTAGAAATTTATCAAAGACATCAATATAAAAATCATATCACTAACTAATTATATTCCATAAAATTTTCAGAACATTACAAACTCCCTTGCTTAAAATGAATTTTGTCCTTGAAATTCGCACATCAAATTTCATCATACTTTTCAAAATCATAACCATACTTGACATGTGAAAATTCAAATTTTTTTTTTTAATTGAATAGTGATTTCGTTCACTGTTCATCATGAATAGCACGTCGTTTTACTGTTCACGTGAATAGTGTTTTTTTTTTTTTTTTTTTTTTTTTTTTTTTTTTTTTTAAGAAATAAAATTTCAAAAATCTACAGAATCGTTTTTAAAACTCTTGGCTCTGATACCAACTGTGACGACCCGAATTCTCGACCATTCGAGTGCCACTAAAAGTGACTCATATCATATTATCGAGACTTAAATAGAAATGTAAAATTATTCAAAAGAATAATTAGAATCCCATAATTTTATTTGTGAATAAAAATAGAACATAATTTTCTTACATAAAGTTCAACATAATTATCTCATCAATCTTAACCACTTTTGCCACTTCCATGTTGACCGCCTCGAACCTTCAATTATCTGAAAATGGTAAATATCGTGGAGTGAGATTTATAAAATCTCAGTAAGTATACCAAGCATAAATTTTCTTTTGAAAGCATATGGATCATTTTCATCATAACATAGGATAGGATCGAAATACTCATAAACATAGGGAGACACAAGAATTTTACCGAACTTAAATGGCAAGAATTCTTATGTGTAGCGCTACTAAACTCCGGTCCCCTTAGCATAATCATAAACATATCATATGGAACCCATAACAATCTTGTGAGATTGATTTCATAGCAATGATCCAAACATTTTCATAAAAACATAAGATATACTTACTTTTCATAAAAACATAAGGTGTATTTACCTTTCATAAAAACATACTTACTTTTCATAAAAACATAAGATATATTTACTTGTCATAAAAACATACTTACTTTTCATAAAAACATAAGGTGTATTTACCTTTCATAAAAACATACTTACTTTTCATAAAAACATAAGATATACTTACTTGTCATAAAAACATACTTACTTTTCATAAAAACATAAGGTGTATTTACCTTTCATAAAAACATACTTACTTTTCATAAAAACATAAGATATACTTACTTGTCATAAAAACATACTTACTTTTCATAAAAACATAAGGTATACTTACTTTTTAAAAGATTAAAATGAAGTGTAGTAGTAAATGGACCAAAACTTTCTTGACCACCTTGAATTTCTCTTACTTGTGGATTTTGTCAAGAGATTGGAAATAAGTGTATATGTGTAGAGTTGTGTGTAAAAGAGATGGGTTTAAATAGATGTATAAAGTTGGCATATTGTAAACATAATCATTCAATTCTATTAATTTTAACACATCCTTTTCTTAAAGTAAAGCACCATTCATATACTTTTCCATATTTATACAAATATTATGCTCTTCATGATTACATATAATGGAGTCTTATCAACCATTCATATACTTTTCCATATTTATACAAATATTATGCTCTTCATGATTACATATAATGGAGTCTTATCAACCATTCATATACTTTTCCATATTTATACAAATATTATGCTCTTCATGATTACATATAATGGAATCTTATCAACCATTCATATACTTTTCCATATTTATACAAATATTATGCTCTTCATGATTACATATAATGGAGTCTATAATTCATTCATATACTTTTCCATATTTATACAAATATTATGCTCTTCATGATTACATATAATGGAGTATATAATTCATTCATATACTTTTCCATATTTATACAAATATTATGCTCTTCATGATTACATATAATGGAGTATATAATTCATTCATATACTTTTCCATATTTATTAAATTAAGATTCTCATAATTATTATATATAATGGAACCTCTCATGCTTGCATATATTTTCTTAATTTCAATAATAAAAATAATTTTTGTATAAATAAATATTGGGATAACATTGAATTAAGTACTTGGACTTAATATACTTTAAATCAAGAGAATGGAGATATTTTTAGAAATTCGGAATTTAATTTAAAATCGAACGATCTCGATTATTTCTTGACTTGGCTATACGAATACGTCGTGGCGTTAACTTAATAAAAATGGGTGAAATAGTAGCGACACGATTTTCTATTAAAATAATTATTAATCGCGTAAAAATTCTTGGTCGCTACAGATATCTTCATGGTAGCTATTTTCTTCTGGTTGATCCACTCTTTTAGGTTCTTCTTCTTTTCCTTCAGTTGTTTCAACCATTTTTTCTGGCTCATCTGATCTTTTCACAAAAAAATGTTCTAGTGGATACCCCTGCTCTATTAGATAAAAATTCCCCACACAATCAATACTCCACAAACTATCTTGGGGTGCAATAGGACAATCATATAAAGCATGATTTTCCCAGCAGAAGTCACACATCAGATAAGTCTGAATTGCAGTTCGATCAAAGAGCCACTGATTATTGTTTGTTGCCATCTTGCTATATTGCTTCCAACTGTCTGAAAATTCATTCAATACCTGAATAGGAAACAATTCACAGCTTTAAAAAAAATTCCCAAACAAAGACTAAGAAACAAAATAAAAATAAAGTTCAAACTAAAGTAAGAACTAATTGGTATCGATATTAATTAACAGTCCCCGGCAACGGCGCCAAAAACTTGTTCACCTGATATCTCGCGATACGAGATATCCCCGCAAGTGCACGGGTCTTGAGAAGTAATAAAGTGGACCTAGGAGTCCGGATTATCGTCCCACGAGGACTGCTATTAAGTACCGAAATGTGTTAGTTCCTAACTCTATTTGAACGAGCGAATTTGTTTGAGATGATTAACTACAACTAAAGAATTAAACTAAAGAAATGAAATTGCGAAATTGCATTTGTTTTTAAATACGATTGTAAAGTAGTTGGGAATCCCGATTTCACCTAACCAATTATATTAACTCCAATTCAAGTTTTATTTTCTAATTATGCATTCGGTCGAATTCACTAATTTAAATTGAAATTCCTCTCTCGAGTTTAAATCAATTATACCTAAATAAGTCAACCATGTATCTCTACAGAGGGTCCGAATATTCCTTATCTAGATGCATAACACACAAGAATTCACACACGACCGCAATAATAACACGAGTATATCTCTATCTCTTGTTCAATTACTGGATTTATTACCATGTTCTAAATTATTAACTCACCTCTCAGATTATGGAAATAACTCAATAAATCATGAATTGGTGATCAAGCAATTCAATCATTAAGAACAATAATAAATCAATACATGCAACAAAACATTAAAACAACGGAATTTGGAATTAAAATAATCTGACTAGGCTACATCGTTCATCCCAACATAGAATTTAGTTACACATCATCAATAAATAAATAAAACAATAAAAATTAACGTTCATTAAAGATAATATAAAGAATGAAAATCTTGCACCAAGTTTTGATTCTTCAGTTATCTTCAATTCACGCGCCTTTGCAATGCTTGATTCTCCAAGAATTTGATGTTGAATTCTCTATTGTGGCTCGTTCTATGGAGAGGAAAATGTCTTATTTTCGTGCCTAATGAGTTGTATTTATAGGTTTTGGAGAAAACCTAGGTCAAAAAGTGAGAATGCTGTTGAAAATCACGAGAAAAAGCCCATATTTGGCCCAGCCGGAAAAGCGTGCGATCGCGCAGGCATAATGCCGGCGATCGCGTGGAAGACCTTATAACTCTCGGGTTATAATTTACAACCATATCGCGATCGCTTGGTGTGTAACCAGCGATCACGACTTCATCTTTCTTCCGGCTGTGCAAGTTGGTCCCTGACTTTTAATTGCACCTTCAGTCCTCAACTTTCAATTGTTGCAATTTAGTCCCCAAACTTTATCTTCTTCTCGGTTTGACCATTCAAGCTCTTAATTCATTCAATTAGGTCCTCCAACCTCTGATTTAGTCACTTTGGCACCAAGCATGTTTCCCGGTTGTTGTCACAAACCCCTCACTTGTCCAATTTAGCTCCAATTAATATCCAATCGTGTCATTTTTTCATTAATTGCTTCATTCTTCTTCGATTGAGACATTTTCTGAAAAGTAAACAAATAAACACAAATTAAGGAGCATATATTCTAAAACGAAAATAATTTATTCTAATTTAGACGTACAAATAAGTATATAAAATACACTTATCAATGATTGATTCAAATATTATCACGAACCCGAAGTTCGTTGATCCAAAAAGTTTTATACTTTGGCATGATAGACTTGGACATCCAGGAACAACAATGATGCGTCGAATAATTAAAAACTCCCATGGACATCCTCTAAAGAACCAGAAGATTCTTTTACCTAATGATTATCTATGTGATGCTTGTTCGCAAGGCAAGTTGGTCATTAGACCTTCGACTATAAAAGTCAACATTGAATCTCCTACTTCTTGGAAAGAATTCATGGAGATATATGTGGGCCAATACACCCACCATATGGACCATTTTGATATTTTATGGTTTTAATTGATTCATCTACTAGATGGTCCCATGTTTGCCTACTTTCTACTAGGAATGTAGCCTTTGCTAGACTACTTGCTCAAATTATAAAATTATGAGCTCAATTCCCTGATTACTCAATCAAGAAAATTCGTCTTGATAATGCTGGTGAGTTTAGATCACAGATATTCAATGATTATTGTATGTCAATTGGAATTGAGGTTGAACATTCGGTTGCTCATGTCCATACACAAAATGGATTAGCTGAGTCGTTTATCAAACGTCTACAATTAATTGCTAGACCATTACTTATGAAAACAAAACTTCCAACTTCTGTTTGGGGTCATGCCATATTACATGCTGCATCATTGGTTCGTTTAAGACCAACTGCGTATTATTAATATTCTCCTTTGCAACTTGCAATTGGTTATGAGCCTAATAGTTCTCACTTACGAGTTTTTGGTTGTGCCGTCCAAGTCTCAATTTCACCCCCACAACGTACCAAAATGGGTCCCCAACGAAGACTTGGAATTTATGTTGGTTTTGATTCACCATCAATAATAAGGTATCTTGAACATTTAACGGGTGATCTATTCACTGCACATTTTGCAGATTGTCATTTTGACGAAATGACTTTCCCAACCTTGGGAGGAACAAAACTACATCTAGACAAACATGGTAAAATTTCGTGGAATGAAACAACTTTATCTCACTTTGATCCCCATAGCAATCAATGTGAGCAAGAAATTGGAAAAATCATTCACTTACAAAGAGTTGCAAATCAATTACCGGATGTATTTGTTGACACGAGAAAAGTGACAAAGTCACATATACCAGCAGAAAATATCCCTGCAGAAATTGATGTCCCTGAAGGACAATCTGCTATAGCAAATGAATCTCAAATACGCCAGAAGCGTGGTCGACCAGTTGGTGCTAAAGACTCTATACCTCGAAAAAGAAAAGTACAAGAGAAAAACCAACCAAAAACTTCAGAAGAAGTAGTATTTGAAAAGATTGATCAATCGGATATTGAGAATATGGATCAATTGGATATTGAGAATATGGTTCCTGCAGAACCACAAGTATCCGAAAATAATGAGATTTCAATAAACTATTTAGTATCTCATAAACTATGGGAAAGAAATACTATTGTCATAAATGACATTTTCGCCTTTAATGTGGCTCTTGAAATAATGAAAGATGAGGATTCTGAACCACTGTCTGTGAAAGACTGTCAGCATAGAAATGATTGGCCAAAATGGAAAGAAACCATACAGACGGAGTTAAATTCCTTAGAGAAACGAAAAGTATTCGGACATGTAGTTTGAACAGCTGGAAATGTAATCCCTGTGGGATACAAATGGATTTTTGTAAGGAAAAGGAATGAAAATAATGAGATTACAAGATACAAAGCTCGACTTGTAGCTCAAGGTTTCTCTCAAAGACTAGGAATTGATTATGAGGAAACGTATTCTCTCATAATGGATACTATCACTTTTAGATTCTTAATTAGTTTGACTGTGTCACAAAGGCTTGATATGTATCTTATGGATGTAGTAACTGCCTATCTATATGGTTCACTTGATAGTAACATATACATGAAAGTCCCTGAAGGACTCAAAATTCCAGAAGCAAATAATACATGCCCGAGAACTATGTTCTCTATTAAATTGCAAAGATCATTATATGGATTAAAACAATCCGGACGTATGTGGTATAATCGTCTTAGCGAATATTTGTTGAAGGAGGGTTATAAAAATGATGACATTTTCTCGTGTGTTTTCATAAAGAAAACAAATAGTGGATTTGCAATTATTGCAGTATATGTGGATGATTTAAATCTGATTGGAACTCCTGAAGAGCTCAATAAAACTGCAGATTATTTAAAGAATGAATTTGAGATGAAAGATTTGGAAAAAAACTAAATTTTGTCTTGGGTTGCAAATTGAAAATTTCCCAGAAGGATTATTTGTTCATCAATCTTTGTATATAGAAAAAGTTTTAAATCGTTTTTATATGGATAAAGTACATTCATTGGCATCCCCCATGGTTGTTCAATCACTTGATGTGAAAATCGATCCATTTCATCCACATGAAGATGGAGAAAAAATTCTTGGTCCTGAAGTACCATATCTTAGTGCAATTGGAGAGCTAACATATCTTGCAAATTGTACTTGACCTGACATAACTTTTTCTATAAATCTCCTTGCAAGATATAGCTCTACACCAACTCAAAGACATTGGAATGGTATTAAACACATTTTTCGATACCTAAAGGGTACTATTGATATGGGATTATTTTATTCTCAAAAATTGGGATCTTCTTTAGTGGGATATGCAGATACATGTTATCTCTTTGATCCACATAAAGCTAAATCGCAAACAGGATATGTGTTTACACGTGGAGGAACAGCTATATCTTGGAGATCCGTGAAACAAACATTGACAGAAACATCCTCAACTCATTCAGAAATTATTGCAATCCACGAGGCAAATCAAGAATGTGTATGGTTGAGAAACATGACTCATCATATCCAAGCATCATGCGGATTAACTTCAACTAGAGACAGTCCAACAATTTTGTATGAAGACAATGCAGCTTGTATTGCATAACTCAAGGGAGACTTCATCAAATGAGACAAAACAAAGCATATCTCTCCAAAGTTTTTCTATAGGCATGAGCTTCAGAAAACTGGGGATATCGATGTTCATCAAATTCGCTCGAGTGACAATGTAGCTGATTTATTTACAAAGGTATTGCCAACATCCACATTCAAGAAATTGGTTCATAAGATTGAAATGCATCGACTCAAATATTTACAATGATCAATATCAGGGGGAGTAGCAGTACTCTTTTTCCTTCGTCCAAGTTTTGTCTCACTGGATTTTCTTGGCAAGGTTTTAACGAGGCAGCATTTATTGTAATACTCCAAAATAATTGTACTCTTTTTCCTTCGTTTGATTTTTTCCCATTGAATTTTTATCAAACAAGGTTTTAACAAGACAGATATTTTGTAATATGTCATTCAAGGGGGGGTGTTATAAATATTATACTATTTAGTGAATGACATTCATACCCCTGTAACCCTAAAGATAATTACTTTGTGTATCACTTTCTTCCCCTACATATATGGGGCTCTGGTTCTTAAAAATAAATAAATTTATTTGTCTCTTTATTTTCTTCTCTCTTTCTTTTTATTTTATAACATAAAGCACTTTTTTTCCTTTAAAAAAATGAAATCAAAATTTTCTAATACTAGGACTTGTAATAAAACGGTTTAAAACATAAAAGCATTGTTTAGTATGGAGTTTCCGAATAAAATATTTCCCATGTCAATGCTCATGACCGTGTTAAATGGGAACGTTGATATTTCATGTTCCAAAAACCAACTTGCATTTCGTTGACTTTAGACCATAGTTATTAAATTACTAGTCAATTACTTTTTTTTTTTTTTTGGGAGGTTGGGGGGTGGGGGGAATTTCGTATTCATTTTTATATTTTTTCTCAAGAAACGTGATAGATTATAAGGAAACGATTACCTATTCGCGGTGGACAGGTGTTAATGTTCCCACCGTGAATATCATGCTGACACGTGTTTAATATTTTAAAATTTTTGAACATGTACCAGCATTATATTCAAAATAGACATATTTGTTATAAATAATGTATATATGTGAATGACATTACCATTATATCCCTGTAAACTTTACAATATTACGATTGTGCCATTGTCCACTCCTATAAATAGGAGCCTATACTTACCAATTTATTACACCAATTCTTGAAGAGAAATTCTCTCCTCTAAACTCTCTCCATTTCTCTCTCTATGTTGTTCTTATGATTTCGATGATTTTATAACACGTTATCAGCACGAGTCTCTAACCAATTGAGTAATAACGGGAGTATGCTCTACAGTTGCATCTAAATGATGAGCCTCTGTATCAGAAACCTGATTATTACTAACCAATGTTTCCTTTTCTCTCAAACTGAAAAAGAATGATTCTGGCCGATCCAGATATCCGATCGACGATCGGCCACCGCCATCAGAACGGGCTTGTCAAGGAGAAGACTCGCCTAAAATTTGGCGCAGAACCAACGGCTGAAACAAAAGATATCGACCGAAGAAGAAAATCTGAAAAACTGTGCAAAAACAGATATCTGACCGAAAATTGAAATGCTTATTCCGGACGATTCTGAACTCCGATCGACGATCGGCCAGCGGCATATCAACGGGTTTTTCTAGGAGAAGACTCGACTGAAATTTGGCGCAAATCCAACGGTTAAAACGGAAGTTATTGTCCGGAGAAGAAGATGCTGGCGGACTGAAAAATGATGATTCCGGCCAAACGGTTGATCTTTTGGAAAATCGGAGACCACCGGCATATTCAGGACGCCGAGGCACATATTATGGTGATGGGTTAATTTTTCCGATCACCGGCGCGTGGCGGCCGGCGGCGGCCGGCGGCGGCGGCGCGTGGCGGATCCGGCGATGACGAAAGGCAGTTTGTCCGTTTTGATGAATTGGATTTTTCTATGATCTTATTTTTCTGTTTTGTGCAGTTTTTAAAATATTCCGGCGGTCGAACATGGCGGTTTTCTTAAAAACTGTTTTTGGAGCAATCCTGACGAGATTTTGAACTTCGGACCAAAAGTAAGTTTGTTCTAAATTAAATTTTAAACCTATTGACGGTTTCAATTTATTCATATGAGCAATATATTAAAATATGGACGATTTTGCCCTTAATAATACATACAAGTATAATAATCGTAAATTAACGATTAATATGTGATCAATTGAATTATATTATGCTGCCACCTACATGGTTGGTTTTACCACCTACATGGTTGGCTTTACCCGGTTTAATTATTTCATTATGTCGATTCCGCCTATATGGCCGGTTTAATTGTTTCATCTCGTTGATACCGTCTATATGGCTGGTTTAATTATTTCATCACGTTGACACCGCCTATATGGTCGGTATATCAATTGAATACATATAAACACCTCAGTTGTTGGTTAATTCTAACATATTAGAGGGTTGTTGTCAACATATATACTTGGTGGTATAACCCCAGTATCGTTATTGTTAATATATATATACAATATTATTGTTATTTGATACTTCATTAAATGATACCAGAAGTTATCAATACTAAAGTTAGAAAATATTTTATCAAATGATACCAGAAGTTATCATTACCAAAAGGTTGATAAATATTAATAAAATGTTTTATCCAATGGTACCAGAAGTTACCAATATCTGAATTTGAATGGGTGGATGAAAATTATTCAACAAGAGAATGTTGATGTATGATAAGATAATATCACATGATAGCACGGATATAGCTAATGTGAAAATAATCTCATCAGTATTATGAGATGAATGTTAGATGATAAGTGCCTGGAAAAGTTCTTGCACGAGCACTTATATATTCCAGAAGAAGTACATATTTACTCCAGAAGAAGTAAAAATTATCATCTAAACATACTGAAATGATATTATTATTGCTCCTGAAGAAGCATAAACGAGACATACATGCAAAATGCAAAAGGGGAAAACATTTATGATCCTCAAAATTAGAGATGTGTTTCGGGAGTAGCCGTATCCTACCACCTCTGACCTTTTGAGGAAATAAAGAAAAAAGTGTGTTTCAAGAGTAAGAAATACTCCATACTCTACCACTTTAAATCTTTGAGGTACACAAGATTAATACATTGATAAAATCCTAGAAATTTATGGTGTGTCTCAAGAGTGAGAATACTCCGTACTCTACCACCACCTATTCTAGAGTTCACAAAGATAAATTTACATTAACCGGACTCCATTTTCGCTTGATTCCCTTTCCTTGCGACCAATCTATCTTTACTCCTGCTGGATCTTGTATTGGAATATATGATTGCAACTTATCCAGCAGTTCCTCGATAGTAGGAGCAGAAATAAGGATTCTCCTAGAAAATGGAGATATGAATCCCTGTTCCACAGCATAATCAAGAAATGTTAGCAAACCATCAAAGAAATTGTTTACATTTAAAAGCCCTATAGGCTTAGTATGGAGATCTAGTTGAGCCCATGAAGTAATATTAAAGATTTCTTCTAAAGTACCAAAACCTCCAGGCAGGGCTATGAAGGCATCAGAACCATATAACATGCAAGTTATGCGTTCATGGATAGATAAGGTTTGTACTTCATGCCCTCGTGTTTTGCCTGCAATATCAGCTAAAGGAGTAGGTATAACACCTATCACTCTTGCTTTCTCTACTAGAGCGGATTGTGAAACACAACCCATCAATCCACTGCTACCTCCTCCATACACGAGAGTGATACCTTTCTCTCCCAATTTCTTTCCTAAATCCACGGCTGCTTCTAGATACCCAAAACCTTTTCCCACTTTTGATCCACAAAATACACAGATAGTTTTGATCTGTCGAAATTTTGGTCCTTCCATTTTTGAAAGTAAAGAAGGAAAATGTTATTTTGGGATGCATGAACTATGAAAAATGTTTGGCTATTTAAAACCGAAAAACTTCACTATTTACTGGTCGTTTTTCGAAAAAGTGAAGATTTACTTTTGACAAAATCATCCTACTCACCTTTCGGCGATTTAATATTTTTAACCAGCCTTTATCAAAACTCGTGAAAGGAAACAGAAAAAATATTTTATATGTGCATATATATCAAATGATTTACCTTGTATTAATGCTGCATAGCCAAAGCATCATTGTTTATAACAGCATGGCAAACAGGATCTTTTGCTATTATATTTTTGAGACTATATCTCTCTTTATCGCTGATGAATTTAGCCCATAAAGATAGTAGCTCACGCTGCACATATCCACTAGGGTGCGTCTCAAGAGTCAATCGGATATCATCCAATGACTCCTTACTCAGTCCACCCTTAATGAAGTCTATCTTATCATCTCGATTTATGGATGAATATCCTATTGATTTACAACGGGTATCACATGTCCATCGAGCACATTTGTAGCAACTATTTAATCTTTTTGCTCTTCGCTTCTTTGCAAAAGTACTCTTACCTAAGCCAGGCTTGTGCTTAGAAAATGAATCTGGTAATTCACCAGCTAATCGAACTTTTGCTTCGATCAACCAGCGAACATCTTCTGGCATGCCATGATCCATCAGCAACCTCAATCTTTCGAGCCTAATTCGATAAATTTTTCTCAAATCATTTACTGGAAGATTGGAATAATATTTGCGAATATTTGAAAGTATGATATCCATTTTTGATGGATCTAGCCTTCTTCCCAAATCATCTATTTAAATGCATTATTCAACGCGTAAAAGAGCGGCGGCTCCGCGTGTCAGTGATATGGATTCCATCAAGAAATAATGGAATAAATTATTGAAAAGGTGAGATAATATGCCATTACCTTTTTCGATATAAGGGAAGATTTGGCGACAAGATTGAGATTATGAGATATTTCCTTGGATATTGTACCTGATTTTTCGGTATACTAAAAGTAATAAAGGTATACTGATTTGAACTATATAGAATACTGATGAAATAAATGTTGTATTGAACCAGAAGTTCATACATATGTACAAGTGAAATATCTTATTGAACCAGAAGTTCATACGTACAAGTGAAATATGTATATAGTATGAACCAGAAGCTCATAAATGAAATATACATTGTATTGAACCAGAAGTTTAGCGATATTGTATTGAATCAAATATTCATACATAGAAATGAAATAAAACCGTATAGAACCAGAAGTTCTATAATAAACGGTTAGATTATCAAAAGTTCCAAATTATTTTCTATGAGAATAACTTATTCAGAAATTGTTTATCATACAACAATATTCTATGTCAAACAGGGAATAGCTCAAGAAGCTTTATTATTTGTAAAAGTGCGATATGCATACACTCCACCAAAGCGCACTGAGATATATGATTGAAATTACATCCCTAAAAGAATGACATGTGTTATGGCATTTTAGCCGATTGATAATATTTGAGAACATTATGGTGAAAACACGCCTGAAGCGTAATTATGCCTGAAGCATAATGACTATCGATTCCAAAAATAAATATCTCTTGAATGATTGAAATGATTCCTTTGAGGCTAAATACTCAAAGTAAGTAAAAGGGACATAGTCAAATGATGAGATATTCAGGTACCTGATGATAGAACATATAAAGAGATCTCTCCACGTTATATTGAGATGGAATCGATAAATAAGTCGACTGCATACCCTCTTATGAAATAAGATTGATGAAATCATAATTCTTTGGCCAAGTATGAAACCCTAATGTAGGGATTATTGTTCAAGGACCTGAAGTCCAAATGCTTAAATGTGTAAAGCCAGTAATTATATGTACAAATGAAAAATATTTCACAGTCGTAAAAGACGACTAGTTGCGCGCGAAATTTTTCATAGAACTGGCATGACATATGGTGGATAGACTATAGTCTAAATCACTAGCTTGAGCTCCTTGATATACCAATGAGTGAGATCAAAATGTATGATTCTCATCTCGGTACTTTGGGAGTATTCTTTGATGTACCAGTTGATCGCGGTACGTTGGGATTTCAAGTAAAATGATTGTAGATTATATGTCGAAATTGATATCTATTTCAATGATTGATTATGCTCCTGCAAAATTAGAAATTGCAGTTTATAAAGTGCAAGAACATACATGTATAAATCATTGAAAGATTCAATATGCCCAGATTAGTATCACTATAGAATGATACAAATGACTCCATGATATAATATGTTGAAAGTGAAATTGGAGTGTACTATTTATGACATCTGGGAAATTGATTATTCACTAGAAGTGAATACGAAAATGAATATTCACCAGAAGTGAATTTGAAATTGATTATTCACTAGAAGTGAATTTGAAAATGAATATTTAATTATTCACTAGAAGTGAAAGATGCAATCTATGAAAGTGAATTATAGATTTGATTATTCACCAGAAGTGAATTCTAAATTTGATTATTCACCAGAAGTGAAAAATACAATGAAAAGATTCGTGATTGCACCAATATACATGTAATATTCCATGAAAGGAATAAATACGCGTTGCACTCTTTTTCCCTTAGCTGAGGTTTTGTCCCACAGGGTTTTCATAGCAAGTTTTTTTAATGAGGCAACAGTTGAGGCGTATTGATGAAAATTAATGAGAATAATGCACTCTTTTTCCCTTCGCTGAGGTTTTGTCCCACAGGGTTTTCCTAGCAAGGTTTTTGAGGCATCATCATAGCTATCAACAAGCTATAATTCAGCAACACATTGTTATACTGGAATGATATCAACAAATGAAGAAAATCATACACATCTTATGAAGAATGTTATGATATCGGCTACACACAAGAAGATTTTCATATATATTCCAGAAGAAAGATGATATCATTATTCAAAAGGTTCATGAATACTTGATTGCACACTTCAGGGGGAGAATCATGCTGTCATGCTGTACTCTTTTTCCTTCGTCCAGGTTTTGTCCCACAGGGTTTTCCTGACAAGGTTTTAACGAGGCAGCGGCTGTACTCTTTTTCCTTCGTTCAGATTTTGTCCCATTGGGTTTTACTGACAAGGTTTTAACGAGGCAGCACTGAAGCACTGAAGAACTTCAAAGATTCAATACATGATTTGTTCTACTTGAACATTAAGACTCAACGATTGACGATGGCCAATATCAGGGGGAGCAACTGTACTCTTTTTCCTTCGCTCAAGTTTTATCCCATTGGGTTTTCTTAGCAAGGTTTTAACGAGGCAGACAATTGCGTAATATGTCATTCAAGGGGGAGTGTTATAAATAATGTATATATGTGAATGACATTACCATTATATCCCTGTAAACTTTACAATATTACGATTGTGCCATTGTCCACTCCTATAAATAGGAGCCTATACTTACCAATTTATTACACCAATTCTTGAAGAGAAATTCTCTCCTCTAAACTCTCTCCATTTCTCTCTCTATGTTGTTCTTATGATTTCGATGATTTTATAACAATATTAACACTTGTCCACTATAAATAGACATATTAACACTTGTCCACTATAAATATGTGATCAGGACTGTAGATCATGTAGATTATATTCGATACTTTGAAGAGGTTGACCAATGACCAATGGCATTGCCATTGCCATTTGCAATAATTCAGCATGGCTAGTTGGACAGCGTGGGAGCACTGTTTGATAATTTTTCTTTGCTTATAAATAAAGAATTTATTATTTTCAAAGTAAAATATGTGATTGAAAAGTTATTTAAAAAGTGTGGTTGGTTAATTAAAGTGGCTTAAAAAATGTGTTATTCATAAATTTGTTTACATTCTATTAATTTGTTTTATTACAATTATTATTACCAAAAGAAATCAGAATATTCCTATGTTACATTTTATCCTAGTCGAAAACTCAACCAAGAACTTCATATAATTTGATAATTGATTAGTCAAATAGTTGAGATATGCCAAGTAAATTAATGCATATTTCTCTAATTTGCACTTAGCAAATGCTTAGTCAGGTAGTACGTTAGTTTTTTCCAACCAAGTCCAAAATGATGAAATAATATTTATTACTTGCAATTGAAAATTTTAAGTTGTCTAAATTTTACAAACAGTCTGTCACAAATAATTCTGGACAGTAGTCAATTAACAGTAAATCGTTAAGATCTGTTTTAGCGCTATACCAGATGAATCTCGCTGATGCAGATTCGTCTAGATAGTAAAACGTAAATGAACAGAATATATTTTGCAGAATTGTAAATGGACAATAACACAATAATTTAAGCTTAACGTGGGAAAAATCCTAACAGGGAAAACCCACGGCCCGCATACTGCGGACAAAAACCAATCACTATATAAGAAAATAGTTTATGCAGATGAATCTAAACTACTGGATAAATCTATGCATAGACTTATCAACATCCAAGAAATAGATCACTCCCTGATCCTTATTTGGCATGTAATATGAGCTGTCTTCCCACCACTTTTCAGTAGTTTTATTTGAATCTGCAACACTATTCAGCAACCTCGAACTCCCATTCGAAAACGATCCAAACATCCCGTTTGATCTTTACGCTGAAATTCTTTCTTTCTCTCAGTGATTGATTCCTCCACCCGGAGTACTGAAGTTACAATACAATTGAAGCCTTTAATATTTGTGTACCAAACGAAAATTAGCTTCAAGACTGAATGTAGTGGACGTGTATTTGTGAAGCACCATGCGGATTTTGTGTTTTCCACGTCTTAAGAAAAATGTCCCGTTTTTCTTCTATTTAAACTGCAATTAGGTTACTTGACATCCAAGTTTCCTTATTGCAAAAGATCTCCATTACCTGCAAAGCATAACAAAGATAATTAGAAAAAGGTAAGATAATTATTCTTGAATAAATCTTTCCATAAAATATGATATAGATAAGTCATGAAAGAACTTACCATAAAATAAGATACCAAGTATAAGCACCATATTTTCGGCCCTATTAAGAATTTTTACAATCAAGATTTTAGACCAAATAATCTTACCATATGTGAATAAGCTCGACCCTTTACCAAGATAATGTCTTATTATATGCAAAGATAAGATTGAAATATTTTGTACCATATCAAGAAGAAACTTACCATATCTAAGGATAAGCTTGAGCACCAAGAATAATCACAAAATAGATCATCAAGAAATTTACCAAAATCACAAGATATCGAGATCAAGAATTTCAAGATAATCATCCTAATCAAATCAATATTTCTTGATAATTATCTTCCAACAATAAATGGTATGTACGAAAATAGAAGATATATTTTTCTTTCAAGAAATATTTTCATAATTTAATTAAACTTAATAAATTACTAAGTACACGTATTTAGTAATTAAATTAAGTTTTCTTAAATTACACATTTATGAAAAAATAGGAAATGTCAATAATATAAAATTAGCAATCTCCCCCTTTGGCTTTTTCTATTTTTTCGAAACCAATCATCTTTTTATAATCACAAGATATCAACAAGCTCCCCCTATCAAAAATCTCCCCCTCAAGTTATGCATCATAATAAACGCAATCAACTAAGGCATGTAAAGGAAATCAAAACATAGAGAGCATTAACCAAAAAGATGATATGATATACTCTCCCTTTTCGGAGAAAGAGGAGAAGCCATATACTTCACAAAACATGTACGCAAAAACCAAACACAAACTAAAGTTGATTACACGGACAATGGTTTTAAAGCAAAACATAAGAACAATGTTTCAAAATCACTGAAAATAAACAGATGGAACTAGCAGGGTGGAGATCAGTCCTAGGTCTTCTTTTGCTTCTTCGAGGCAGGGAGCTTTTCGGCAGCAACAGTCCTCTTTTCCTTGGCTTCCACTGGAGCCACATCTTTAGAAGACCTTCCAAGCAGCTGATCTAGTGTGTCTTCAAGACGTTTGAAACGCACCTTGAGGTCAAATATGTCAGCCTTCAACCCAACATTCTCCTTTTCCAGCTGGTCAATCCTGGCATCCTTACCAGCTGAATCCTGATTCCCAGCAGTCTCATCCACAACCTGTTTCCTATGAGTGGTTTGTACCTCCAGAGTTTTTCTGCATCTGGCTCTGGTTAGCACTTTGGGGGTGATCACCAGATCATCTTCCAGCGTTTGGACTCCCTGATCACTCAGAAAACTGTGAAATAATCCAAGGGTACACCAACAGATAAGTATTCCCCTGTCGAGGGCCACTCCCCGAGACCCTACCAATGATTGAGTTCCAGATTCGTGTAGCAAGGTCAATGTTTCGTTTAGTCCCAAGAAGAAATGAGGTTCTAGCAGACTCTCTCTTAAAACTTGAGTCATGAATGAGTTGGTCAAAATTTGTCTTCACAATTTTGTGAAGAATTTGGTATTTCTTGGACATCTCCGATCTAGGTAATTGTTTCAAACCCTTCGCCGGCCACGTGATCTTACCCCCCTGACAACTCCATTGCAATTTCATCATTAGTGACTTCCATAGACTCATCCTCATCAGCCACATCCTCATTCAATCCTAACCACTTTCTAAGATCCTTTGCAGAAATCTTAATCAATTGTCTCCTAACAAATAGCGAAGTGGTAAACAGACATTTTTTGGGGTTAAATTCAACAGGGATATTAGCATAAAATTCTTTAACCAAGGTCTCATTGATCTCCCCCTTACATTCAGTCAATTTCTTCAACCCAAAGTGTGACACAATATCATCTATCTCAAAATCATCAAATTTTCCTACAACCACTCCAGATTCATAATGCAGCCATTTACCCAAAATATGCTTTTCGAAATCAGAGTATGCCTCAGTCGACCAAAATTTAAAATTAAATGGGGTAAACATACCCCTAGCCGTCTGGATGGGGGTGCAGACAAATGCAGATACATCAAATTTGGATCTCACTGGACTCGCAGCTGTGTCTCCCTTTTTCTTCTTCGAACTTGCAGTGACTTCTGCCTTCTGTTTTCCCTTTCTTTCTGGGATTACAACCACTTTCTCAGTCTCCTCTTCTAACTGCTCAGATTCCTCTGTTTCTTCTAGTAGTGCTTCACCCCCAGACTCTTCTGCTTTCTTGTCTTCCTCAGATTTCTCATCCTCCCAGACACTTCCTCCTCTTCTGGTTTTTCTTTTTCATCACCAGATTCAGTTTCACCAAATTCGTTGCCACCTTCTTCTTCCACAACTTTTGCATCCTTTGCCCTTTTCTTAGTTGCAACTTTACTTGCTCCCTGCACCTCAATGCGAATATCCAAGGGAGAAAGATGACTTTTCCCAAGATTACCTGATATGGGTGCCAAGTTTATGCCCATGGTTTGTGGAATGATTGGCGTACTCCGGCCTATTTTGACCATGAGAAGAGCAGGTGTTGGAGTAGTACTGTCGGTAGGAATGTTTTAAAAACCGGCTCGGACATCGACCCGAAAAAAGGAAAGGGTCAAGGGTCAGAGGGTCGAACCGGGGTCGACTCGGGGTTGACCCGGTGATTTAAAAAAAATTATCCTAAAAATAAAAAATAACAATTTCTGTATGGATTCAAAATCATAAAACACAGATAATTTATTAATTAACATAACAATTACCAGTTGCAGTGTTGCACTTGCTGGAAGATTGAAGAAGTGGAGAAAGACCACCGATCGGACTTTGGGAAGTGAGAAGTTGAGAGAGTTAAAGACACTTAAAGTAAAAGTCTTAGATGTCTAAAGAAATCGATTTTTGGCTTTTTTTTATGTGTATAATAAATAAATAAATAAATCGACCCGCAAAACCCGGCCGGGTCACCGGGTTTTTAATATCCGGGTTTTAAACATTTCGCGACCCGATTTTTGGACCGGGTCGCGGGTTTTCCGGTCGACTCAGCCGGGCCGGGCCGGGTCTAACAACACTGGTCAGTAGAGAGCGAGGTCGGCATTGGGCTGGTGCCGGAGGGTGGTGCAGGTACAATGGCCCCGACCCTTGGAGTTTCCATCTCAGATGGGTTTGGTTGAGACGATGCTACATTGCTGCAGCCGCCTCTAGTAACTCTCCTCCTTCCGGTTTGCTTGCTTCTGGCCATGTCTGAAATGGTTTTCTCTGTTATTTTTTTTTTTTAATTTGAGAGAGAAGGAAGATGGAAGGTAGGGTTTAGATGAGAGAATTTGAGGTTTTGAAACTTTGGGAAGTGAGTTTTTATGAAGAAGTGTGAGGGTTTTTGGGTATAAGAGGAATTCTTATAGAAAAGGAATTAGAGTTTATTATGGTAACTGGAGAATCCTGATTCTTGCCAACTTCTTTCCTTAAAAATAGATAAACATAGAAACAGAATATATTGAGAATCAGGAAATAAATAAATTACCAAAAATTGGGCTCCACAATCAACTGACTTGTTCTGCAAGATTTACACATATTAGCCCACGATATACTGCATTAAAAAATAAATATTTTTAGAATAAAATCTAAAATTCGTGAATAAGAAAAATCTAAATGCATTTGAATACCTAAGACACGTCTGAGCACTTGTAGGCATCTGTTGAGTCAGATACATCTGGCAGTATATAATCCACCACGTACATAATTAAGTTGATTAATGTGTGTGTGTGATCCAGACAATCTTTAGTCATCCACATACTGTCAAAAATCATATGATTGCCCTGACTTCTTGATTTGTCATCGCAGTGCACAATAACACCGATCAATATCTATATACAGTGCATTTTCTGAAATATGGCTTGTCGACTTTTTCAATATTATGGCAATGTCTTTTGGAGGTGGAAACGACTTCACACAATTCCCATAAGTTATCTTACAAGATCTTCCCCTTTAGATTGGAAGAATGGTATAAACTTGGCTTGGATTGGCAGATTCACACAATCCCCAGAAGTTATCTTACTAGGTTTTTCCCTTACTTCTATAATATTTCCACATTTACCTCAATTCATCATATTTTGAAGCTAAAGGGTATGAACTTGGCTTGGATAGGCAGTCTTCTTTTCCACTAGCCCTGCCCTTGGATAATAAGAATATGTGTGCAATGCTATAAGCAAGATTCAGATCATAGCTCTACACACAGAATATGAAATCTCATCCATAACAACCACATGACTTAGACAACAGTGACTTATCCTTTGGGTTTTCCAGATATGAGTGCTAGTTAGATTCAACTGGAGACATGTTGACTGCTTTCAACTAGACGTATTTGTCTCGTTATCAGCCACAAGTACTCAGATATATCTGTAAGCAAAAAAACATGATCTACTTAGAATATGATAGATAAAAAGAAGAAAGAAAAAAATGTTTTTTTTTTTTTAAATATGCATTTTCCTATTCAAGAGGAGGTGATACTCCAATTTGTTTCCTAAGGCTTTCAAATTTGACAGTATCGAGGGCTTTAGTAAACAAATCTGTAAGCTGCAGATCAGTCTGTATGTGTTCCAGATTGATAATTTTTGTTCCACCAATTCTTTGATGAAGTGGTGTCTGATGTCGATGTGTTTTGTTCTGGAGTGCTGGACATGATTTTTTGAGATATTAATGGCACTGGTGTTATCACAATACCTAGTGACTTGTTCTGTAGAGATCCCATAGTCTTCCAACATTTGTTTCATCCAAATGAGCTGTGTACAGCAACTGCCAGCTACAATATACTCAGCTTCGGCATTGGAAAGTGATACTGAATTTTGTTTTCTACTTAACCATGCCACCAAGTTGTTCCCAATGTAAAAACATCCTCCTGATGTACTCTTTCGATCATCCACATTCCCAGCCCAATCTGCATCTAAAAAACCTGCAAGATGGGCAGTGGTATTTCTTGTAAACCAAATTCTGTAATTCAATGTACCACTTACATATCTGATGATTCTTTTCACAGCAGCAACATGAGATTCCTTAGGTTTGGCTTGATATCTTGCACAAACTCCAACACTGAAGGATATATCTGGCCTACTGGCTGTAAGGTACAGAAGACTTCTAATCATGCTTCTGTAGAGGGATGGATCTACATCCTTGCCATTGTCATCCTTTGAAAGTTTTAGAGTAGTTACCATGGGAGTTCTCATTGCCTTTGCATCTTCAAGTTCAAATTTCTTCACCAGATTTTTAGCATATTTTGCTTGAGATATGAATATGCCAGATTCATCATGCTGTACCTGCAAACCAAGAAAAAATGTTAGTTCAACAACCATACTCATTTCAAATTCTCTTTTCATTGTATTTATAAATTCATAAATTTTGGACTTAGATGTAGACCCAATACAATGTCATCAACATATATCTGAGCTACAGTTAGTCCAGGATTTAGATGCTTAATGAAAAGAGTTTTATCAGTTCCTCCCCTTTTGTATCCGTTGCTTAGCAAGAATGATGTGAGCCTTTCATACTAAGCTCTGGGGGCTTGTTTCTACCCGTACAATGCCCTTTTGAGTCTAAAGACATAGTCCGGGTGAGATGGATCTGTTAATCCTTGAGGCTGCTCCACATAAGCTTTCTCATTAAGCACATCATTAAGAAAGACACTTTTGACATCCATCTGAAATAATCTTAAATTAATGTAGCAGGACACAGCTAGCAATAGCCTGATCGATTCCAGTCTGGCTACCGGAGCAAATGTTTCGTCAAAGTCTATCTCTTCAATCTGTGTATAGCCTTGAGAAACCAGTCTGGCTTTATTTCTTACCACATCTCCTTGTTCATTTAATTTGTTCTTGAAGATCCATTTGGTTCCAATTACATTACCTTCTTTAGGACGTGGTACCAGCTCCCAAACGTTGTTTCTTTCAAATTGGTTGAGCTCCTCCTGCATAGCATGTACCCAGTGTTCGTCTGTCAAAGCTTCCTTGACAATTTTTTGGTTCAATTTGAGACATATGACAAATGTTTCCCATCTCAGCAGCAAATTTTCGTCTGGTCACGTTTCTCTTAGACATATCACTGAGAATGTTATCAAGTGGATGAGCCTTTTGAATCCTAGCAGGTGGTTGTCTCGATACTTTTGATTCTACAATATCAGGTGTATCTGGGCAATCAAATACATCTTGATCTGCAGATATTACTGGGTGCCCAGACTCATCCGGATCGCATTCTTCAGCATCATTGAGACTTCTAGCATGGTGTTGTTCTTCTTCTGACTTTTTAGTTCCAGCTTTTTCTTTTGGTGGAATTTCCAGTTGATCACCATCTGCTTCCTGCAAATCCGAGTTTAAACTATTAGTATCATCCACTTTCACATTAATTGACTCAAGAACGGTTTGGGTTCTGAGATTGTAAACTCTATATGCCCTACTATTTTCATCATAACCCAAAAATATTCCATCATCCGATTTTGAGCCAATTTTTCCTAGGTGCTCTCTATCTTTTAAAATGTAACATTTACTTCTAAAAGCATGAAAGTAATCAACCCTAAGTTTTCTAGCCTTCCAAATTTCATATGCAGTTTGATTTATTCCTGATATAAGCATGACTCTATTGATAATATAACAAGCAGTGTTTATGGCTTTTGCCCAAAATTTGGTGGGCAATTTGTTGCTATTTAGCATGACACGAGCCATCTCTTGTAGAGTTCTATTTTTCCTTTCCACCACTCCATTCTGTTGAGGAGTCTTCGGGGATGAGTACTCATGCTTGATTCCATATTGGATGCAAAAATAAGCAAACTCAGAGTTTTCAAACTCTCTTCCATGATCACTTCTGATCCTTTTGACTCTTACCTGTTCGTCTGCCCTTTCATTGCTCAATTTCTGAAAAAAGATTAGCAAAATTGTCAAAGGTATCAGATTTATCACGAACAAACATAATTCAGGTCTATCTAGAGAAATCATCAACATACACATAAATATACCTCTTGCCACCAATACTTTCCTTTTGGATAGGACCCATCAAATCCATGTGAATTAGTTCAAGTATATGAGAGGTATTAATATATATACCTGATATGTGTTGACTTTTGATTTGCTTACCCTTTTGACAATCACCACAGATTTCATTTGGAATGTTTTTTATGTTAGGCAAGCATCTCACAACCTGTAGTCTAGTCAGTTTCATGAGATCATGGTAGTTTAGATGCCCTAATCTGTTATGCCATAGTTTCTCATTTTTTGTCCTAACAGAATTGCAAGTTATGTAACTTTCAAGTATATAGCATTTATCTCTAGATCTAACTCCCTGAAACAAAACACTTTTCAGCGGATTAGACTTCTTGTCACAACTTATAACCTTGCAATATTCTTTTGGAAACATGACAAGCAAGTTATCATCACATAATTGTCCTACACTGATCAGATTTTCCTTAAGTCCTATAACATATAAGACATTAGTTAATGTAGGCAGTCCCTCGATGTTGATGATACTAAATACATCTGTCTTACCCTTTTGGCCATCACCAAATGTAACAGCACGTGTTTCTCCTTTTTCAAAATGTGTTTGTAGAGAGAGATCACCTGTCATGTGTCTAGAACATCCACTATCAAAATATCATGTTTTAGGAATCAAAGCACTTAAAGATAATTGAACTACATAAGCATTAGTTCGAATTTTCTTTTCTTGTCTAGAAATAAGTCTTTTTTTGTGTGAATTGATTAATTTCAAGTACTCATGACATCTAAATACATCATGATCAGATTTGGCACAAAAATTACAGAATACCTGGAAAACAGATGTATCCTGCCGACTCTGTCGAGGTTGAGATTTCCTGTCGTTTTGATGGACAGACTCATCTGGCTTGTACAGATTCGGCTGAAATTGTCTTCTTGTATAATTCCTGGCTGGATGTGAGTTTTGAGTTCCAGCAGCATTGTATTGATGAAAACGAGAGGTAGATGCATCTTTATAATTTCTACTTCGTTCCATGCATCTGTATCCAGATTCTCTTACAAAGTTTATTTTATGGTCATGATTTTTTACCTTTACCTTCATATCCAAGACCTGTTTTTAAGCTGACAGGTCTGCCACTGTTCAGGATTTCATCAAGCTGAACAGATCCAAGTGCTGGAGTCTTGATTTTGTCTTGTGCTTTAGCAGGTTCTAAACTTAACCTGCTTACCTCATTTTGTTCAACATCTGAGACTGCAGATGCGTCTAGATGTCATTCCTTGCTGTGTTCAGTGAATGCCTGCAACAGTTGGATCTTCTCTTCTGCATCTTGAAGTTCCTTTCTCAAGTTTTCAGTGTTTGGTCCAGATTCATCTGCATAAGAAGAGTTGCCATATTCAGTACTAGATAACCGTAAAGCAGTAAGGGTAGTTACCTGTTTTTCAGAATTGCTGCTGTCTGATTCTGATTCATATTCATCTAAGTCTCCATCGCTCCATGTAACGTTCATGACCTTCCTTCCCTTGGGCCTTTTTTGAGTATTAGGACAATCTGCTGCAATGTGTCCATATCCTTTACATTCTCTGCATTGAATTCGACGCCTAGGCTTTCCTTCAGACAAGTTAGCATTATTTTTTGGATAGAAATTGTTTTTCCTCCATTGTTTTTGTGTTTTTTGATTCTGGGCTTGAAGATTTGTGGATCTTTCTTTTTGTTTGCCCTTGAGGAACCTTTTAAATTGTTTGGTGAGAAGTACGAAGTTTTCATCTTCATCTGTCTCGCCAGATTCATCTGGATTGTCACTGTTTGATTTGAAAGCAATCCCCGGTGTTTTGTCTTTCTTTCATCGGGCCAGATTTAACTCATAGGTCATCAATGACCCTACAAGTTCCTCAACTCGCATGGTTGAAAGATCCTTACTTTCTTCAATTGCTGTCACTTTTGTATGGAACCTGTATGGTAAAAATCTAAGGATTTTTTGTACAATCTGCTCATTTGAGTAGGTTTTCCCAAGAGCTTCAGTTGAGTTGGTGAGATCACTCAATCAGGCGCAAAACCTTTTGAAGTCTTCTTTCTCATCCATAGATAGTTGTTCAAACTCTAAAGTGATCATCTGCTGCTTGGAGGTTTTGACAGCATTGGTTCCTTCGTTTGCTACCCTCAAAGCATCCCATGCTTCCTTGGCGGTTCTTAAGGAGGAGATGAGTCTGAATTGACCTGGATCAACCAAGGAAACAATAGCGTTAAGTGCCTTAAAATTCCAATTTGCATTAGCTAATTCATCTGCAGTATAAGTACTTCTAGCTACAGCTGTAACAACACCTCCAGCAGTGACAGTGGGTGATGTGTAACCTTCAAGGACAGATGTCCAGCAATGTTCATCAATAGATTGAATAAAAAATTTCATACAAATTTTTCAATATGCATAGTTACTACCAGTTAACAGAGGTGGCCTAAGAGATGCAGAATTTTCCATTTAGACAATCGAATCTCACTTTCTAGAAGTGAACCCGCTCTAATACCAATTGAAAATTTAAAGTTTCCTAAATTTTACAAACAAACTGTCATAGATAAGTCTGAACAGTAGTTAATTAACAGTAAATTGTTAAGATCTGTTTTAGCGCTATACTAGATGAATCTCGCTGATGCAGATTGTAACGCCCCGAGTTCCGTGAAACCCGGGACGCTACTTCGTCTCTCTTTAAAATATATATTTAACAAATATTGCAGAAATAAATGAATTTTAAGAAATTCCAAACATCACATTCATTTGAAAAACTTCAACGGAACTCACATTTAAATAAATTCACTTGAGAAATATTCCATAAAATTCCAAAACTCAGATAAATAAACAAGTTCCAAAAATCTCAACTTTCAAAATAATTTAAAAATAAATGTTTGCCATCATTGCCCATCACTCGCCACCACTTCCGATCTCTGCAAATGTTGTTAAAAACGGAGTGAGCATTTCAAAAGAAATACTCAGTAGACTCATCGCCAATAATTAATTTACAAGATAATTGAACACGTAATTATGTAAATAATACAATGACATTCTCTTCTTAATCATAGGCATCACATAGTGAATGCAAATGAACATACTCTTTTCTTATGCGCTAACACATATAAGTTATGACATGCATAACAAAATTTCTCTTCTGATCTCATAAGAGATCCTCTTGTCTTATCTCATAAGAGATACTCTTATCTTATGCAATTAAGCATATAATCACGTAAATCAACATAACACATGCAATTATAATATAAATAAATTAGTGGGAGCGAGTCTACCTTAAACTTATCGAGTGTGGTTGAGCGGGAATGACATCAATCTTTCAAATCTCCGTACACTTAGTCTAGCATAACTTAAAATAATAAGTCCAATTTAATACTTTAAAACTTATTTGAAAGTAGGGGGACTAACATGAATACTTTGAAAGTTGAGGGACTAAAATGAATAATTTGAAAGTTGAGAGACTAAAAGGAATATTTTGAAAGTTGAAGGACTAAAATGAATATTTTAAAACTCGGGATTTATAAATATATATATCATTTTTAAATCAATATGAACAAAATTAAAAGACTTTAAAATATGTGGCTTAAATGATAACTTTTGAAATTTAGGCTAAAGATATCTTTTAGATCAATAAGGACTAAAATAAATAACTTTTAAAAAAATGTGGGCTAAACTTAAAACATTTTAAACATTTAGGGGCTGACTTAACGAAAATCTAAAATTTCAGGGTTTAAAATAATAACTTTTGAATTTTAAAGTAAGATTTAAAACATTTATAAGTGTAGGGACTGAAATAAATAAGTTTGATACTTAGGGGACTAAAAGGTAAATCTTAAAAATCAAAATATAGTATAAGATTCTTCTCTCTCTCTCTCTCTCTCTCTCTCTCTCTCTCTCTCTCTCTCTCTCTCTCTCTCTCTCTCCACGTAAATCAGAGAAAAATGAGAGACGAAGTCGACGGTTCACTCCTTGCTGATTTCGGGCCATTTTTCCGGCGATGGTACCGCTGGAATCTGGCGGTAATGAGGAGGAAGAAGTGGTAGCAAAAAGAGGTAAGTTTTGGTGCTGATCCGAGGTGAAACCGAGGCTCAAAGTTTGAACTTAGGCTGGAATTTTCGGTGGTAAATCTGGTCCAAATTGCCGGTGGTGTGAGGTAAGTATTTGGGTTTCGATTATTCTTGGTTTTGGGTTTTATTTTAGCTGATTTGATGAGGATTTGGATGAGATTTTTTGGGGGCTGATTTGAATTGATTTCAGGCCAAGATTGAAGCCGGTGGTGTAGTGATGATGACGGTTGCTGGAAGCTTGGGATTGGTATAGGTTGAGTGATTTCTTGAGTTGGGCAGTGGCGGTGGTTAGTGGTTCGGTGTGTGCTGGCCGTGTGGTGGTGTTGGTGGTTCTTGGTCGAGCTTGATGGTGGTTTGTGTATTGTGGTGATGGTGATGATGATGATGATGATGGTGGTGGTGGTGGTGGTGATGGTTGATTGCAAATTGGTTTCAGATTGATGTAGATGATGGTGGTTGAAATTGGCAGCTTGGCAGCTTTGGTGGCGGCAGTTGATGGTGTTTGATAGGCAGCAGATTGTTGAAACTGTAAATAGAGGCTTGTTTGGTGATGGTGGTGGTGGTTTGATTTGCAGATTGGGGATTGAAGTTTGGTTGCTTGTTATTGAATTGGCATTAGGTAGTGGCTCTATTGGTGGCGGGAGGTGTTGGTTTTTTGGCGATAAAAGTGGCGGTGGCAGAGGTGTTTGGGTTGTGATGTGGTTCAGATTATAGAAATGGGCAGTGACTTTGGTTGTAAATTTGATTTGGATTGGGTATATTGTGGGTGAAGTCTTGCAGTAGGACAATGGTTGTGAAATTGGCGTGGCTGAAGCATTGTGCGATGGAGAGTGTTACCTCTGCAGTGATGGGGAAAGGGAATACTTTGCTGAGGTTTCTGTGTGGGTGAATGAAGCTTAGGGAAAGATGACTTAAATTGATGAAAATACGGTGGAGAGTTAGGTATGAAATGGAGTGGAAAGTGGTGTGATGAATCATTATGTTTTTGAGACATAATGATGATGAATTGGGTGGAAAAGAAAAAGAAAGAAGAAGCTAACATGGGGTGCAATTAGGTGGATATAGATTAGGATTAGTTGGTAGGATTAGTTTAGGATAATTAACTAAAAATTTGACTAACTTCGATTAGGCAATGTATTTAAAACTGATATATTTTGGACTGAAAATAAATTTGAGAATAAATAAATTTTGAGATAAAAATGAATTTCGTATTTGGACTTAAAATAATTTAATAAGGAAAATTGAGATATTTTTAATAAATTTGGAATTGGACTCGGTTTAAAATAAATTTTATTTCACTTGTAAATGGCTAGACGAATACGTCTCGACGTTAACTTAAAAATGGGTGAGATCGCAGCGGCATAGTTTTCATAATTTTAAAATAATTATTTAAATGCATGAAAATTCTTGGTCGCTACACAGATTCGTCTGGATAGTAAAATGTAAATGAACAGAATAAATTGTGCAGAATTGTAAATGGACAATAAAACAATAATTTGAGCTTAACGTGGGAAAAACCCTAAAAGGGAAAACCCACGGCCCGCATACTGCGAGCAAAAACCAATCACTATATAAGAAAAGAGTTTATACAGATCAATCTAAACTATAGGATAAATCTACGCATAGACTTATCAAACATCTAAGAAATAGGTCACTCTCTGATCCTTCTTTGGCATATAATATGAGCTGGCTTCCCACCACTCTTCAGTAGTTTTATTTGAATCTGCAACACTATTCAGCAACCTCGAACTCCCATTCAAACACGATCCAAACCTCCCGTTTGATCTTTATGCTGAAATTCTTTCCTTCTCTGAGTGATTGATTCCTCCTCTCGAAGTACCGAAGTCACAACACAATTGAAGCCTTTAATATTTTTGTATTACACGAAAATTATCTTCAAGACTTCTTGAATGTAGTGGACGTGTATTTGTGAAGCACCACACGGATTTTGTGTTTTCCACGTCTTAAGAAAACTGTCCCGTTTTTCTTCTATTTAAACTGCAATTAGGTTACTTAACCTCCAAGTTTCCTTATTGCAAAAGATCTCCATTACCTGCAAAACATAACAAAGATAATTAGAAAAAGGTAAGATAATTATTCTTGAATAAATCTTACCATAAAATATGATATAGATAAGTCATGAAAGAACTTACCATAAAATAAGATACCAAGTATAAGCACCATATTTTCGGCCCTATCAAGAATTTTTACAATCAAGATTTTCGACCAAATAATCTTACCATACGTGAATAAGCTCGGCCCTTTATCAAGATGATGTCTTATCATATGCAAAGATAAGATTGAAATATTCTCGACCATATCAAGAAGAAATTTACCATATCTAAGGATAATCTTGAGAGTCAAGAATAATCACAAAATAGATCATCAAGAAATTTACCAAAATCACAAGATATCGAGATCAAGAATTTCGAGATTATCATCCTAATCAAATCAATATTTCTTGATCATTATCTTCCAACAATAAATGGTATGTACGAAAATAGAAGATATATTTTTCTTTCAAGAAATATTTGCATAATTTAATTAAACTTAATAAATTACTAAATACACGTATTTAGTAATTAAAATAAATTTACTTAAATTACACATTTGTGGAAAAATAGAAAATGCCAATAATATAAAATTAACAGCAATGATCAAATAAAATATTGAATTAGATATACTCGTAAAATTTTAAATCCGTTCACACATAAAAATTAGATCTCAAGTAGGATTGATTCTTTTATAACATGCATGCATGTAACGATCAACAAGTTACAAACACAATCTATTCTATCTATATATAATAATAGGATAATCTTTAGTATTTTTACACACACATTTTTCTCACCCAAAATTCTTTCTAAATCAGGAAATTTTTGTCAAAAAAAATGACAAGTATTAAATTTAAATGTAATTAATACTCCATCCATCCCAATTTTATTGGCTTGTTTGACTTTTTACACAGATTAAGAAAACATATTTAATTTCATTGAAAAAGTAATTTTTGTAAAGAAAATTTCTAACTTACCCTTATTTAATATCAAAACAATATATTGGAAGTAATAAATAGGGATCCATTAATAAACAAACAAAATAAATACTTTCCAATAAAGAAATAAATCTATATAATTGGGACAAACGAAAAAGGAAAGTCAGCTTATATAATTGGGACGGAGGGGTAAAAGTTATTATTAAATATTGGTATTAAATAAAAGTTGGTATTAAATGAAAGTTAATAATAAATGTGGATCATATATATATATATATATTGAAGTCTTTATAAAATATACATAATCAATACATTAAAAATTAAATTTAATAAAAAATTAAAATACATTAAAAAGAAAATTGGTGATAAATACAAATAAAATTAAAACGAATTTAATAAAAAAAATTAATGAAGCGTCAAATTGTAGATTATTATTTTCCTACGTTGATTAGTGTTGTCTTTTTAAAAAAAATTTAAAATATTATTTGTACTAGTATATTTTTTATTTGATATGATTGTATAATTAACAAATTTTCATGAATTTCAAAAAAAAGAAAATGTCTTGAGTACCGTGCAAAACATTATCATTTCTTTAATATGCATATGTATGTGAGTGAGTGTGCTTGAAGTTTTTATAAAATACAAGTAATCTATACATTAAATATTAAACTTAATCAAAAATTAAAATACATTAAAAAAATTGGTGATGAATACAAATAAAGTTAAAAGAAATTTAACTAAACGCTAAATTTTAAGACGCGTGGTATTTTTATTTCCTATTTTGATTAATATTGTCTTTTTTAAAATTTCGAATTTGATAATGTATTGTAATAAAATTTTATTTGTATTATATTTTTTATTTGATATGATTGTATAATCAACATATTTTCATGAATTTTAAAAAAATAAATATCTTGAGCACTGTGCAAGATATTATCATTTCTTTAGCCCCTGTTTGGTATTGACAAAAATCAGATTTTTAGTAGATTTTGATAAAAATTAATGAGATGTGTGGTTGAAAAGTGACGAGCTAACGAAATATGTAGTTAAGATTAAATGTTGACTTTGAATTATATTAAAATAAAAAAAAAAAGTAGTGATACCACATAAGGGGCTTAATGTGTGTGTGTGTGTGTGTGTGTGTGTGTGTGTGTGTGTGTATTGAAGTTTTTATAAAATACATGTAATCAATACATTAAAAATTAAACTTAATCAAAAATTAAAATACATTAAAAATAAAATTAGTGATGAATACAAATAAATTAAAACAAATTTAATTAAGCACCAAATTTTAAGACCTGTAGGCAATTTTTCTTATTTTGATTAGTGTAATCTTTTTTAAAATTTCGAATTTGATAATATTTTGTAATAAAATATTATTTGCACTATATTTTTATTTGATATGATTGTAAAATTAACATATTTTCATGCATTCCAAAAATAAAGAGATGTTTTGAGTATCGTGCAAGACATTATCATTTCTTTAATATGTATATGTATGTGTATGTATTAAAGTATTTATAAAATATATGTAATCAATACATTAAAAATTAAATTTAATCAAAAATTAAAATACATTAAAAAGAAAATTGGTGATGAATACAAATAAAATTAAATAATATTTAATTAAGCGCCAAATTTTAAGACATTTGGGCATTTTTTTTTCTTATTTTGTGATATGATTGTATAATAAACATATTTTCATGAATTCCAAAAAAAAAAAAAAAAGAGATGTTTTGAGCACCGTGCAAGACATTATCATTTCTTTAACTAGTAATCGCACCCGTGCGATGCACGGAATAAATAATATTTATTGAATAAGTTGTAAAAATATAATGTCCGATAAAAATAACACAATAAAGAAATAATAATAATAACTTGCATACCCAAATTGTGAATAATTTGTAATTTCATTTCTCCCTATAAGATTTCTTATTTTAATGCATAAATTGTATATTCAATATACAATCAAAATATCAAAAAAAAAAAAAAAAAAAAAGGTTATGAATTGTATTTTTTTTAACAGTTAATTGTTCATTATCTAGTTTCCTTAGTTTATTTATTCATATAGAATTGATTATTCAAAAATAATTTTTTTTTAATGTTCATTCACAACCACATATTATTTAAAAACTAATTTTTCACAATTGCACATACTACTTTTTAACCACACATTCTAAAAAAAGAAAATCAATTTTTAACCACTCAATTGATTGATTTGACAATTATTTTATTTTTTATACTACCTTCTTTCACTTTCAATCACACATTTAAAACAATTTCTATAGTTTATATCAAACTTACTCATATTCAATGATTTCAAATACAATGTGACATTTTATTTTTCACCAACTATTGAAAATGACCATGTTACCCACACACACAAAAAACTATTTTTTGTGCATGTCAAATAAATGTATGGACTATATTTTATTTTTAAATAGAATAAGTTTGATAAAACCTTATATTTTTATTTTCTATAGAATTCAATGAATTAATTGTTAAAATTTGTAGTATATATTTTACAAATTGATGTTATTTTAAATTTATAAAAATTAAAAAATAGATAAATGAACAAAATGAGTAAATTTATAAAATTAATTTCAAAATTACCAAAGAGTTTATCGAAACCTGAAGTTTTAGAAATTAAAATGATTCAATTGAATTTACTTAGAAAGATCGGATATCATTATTTCTTTTAATTTGATAAGAAAAAAGATTTGAAATTAATCATTTATGTCAAATTGAAGTTACGTAAGAAATGATAAATATCATTTTATGTCTTAGATGAGATAAATTAAAAAGATTAGATATTGAAAAAAATAAAAAGTATAAGTAAAACTTTTACCTTTATTATTTGAGGAAATTTTAAGAATGATATATTTAGAGTTTGCTCTCATTTGTTAACTTGTATTGAACTTCTCGTTAAGATCATGAATTTGACACCTATATTGCATATTTTTTGACAAAAAAATATTACAATAATTATCAAAAGAATAAAAATAATATACAATTTGATCTTTTTATAGATTTTTTATTTTTTACAATCAATAAGTCATTTATTACATGTCACTTATAATTAATTTTGCATTAATTGAAGTTTCCTAATGCAATTATTAAAATAATTAATAAAATTAAAAAGTTTCCTAAAATAGCAGGGAAAAATGGTGGGAAACTATGTGTGGATTTTTTTGACGGCTATACTATTATTATATATATTAAGATTAAGATATGTATATGTATGTGTGTATTGAAGTATTTATAAAATATATGTAATCAATACATTAAAAATTAAACTTAATAAAAAATTAAAGGGTAATAAGTACAAATGGTCCCCAACCTTTAAGTTTCTTGCGAAAATGGTCCATAACGTTTAGATTTTTGCATTTATACCCTCAGAATCACCAAACGTTGCGAAAATGGTCCCTACCGTTAGATTCCGTTAGTTTTTTCCGTTAAAAAAGTGTAAATAGCATAAATGGTCCCTAACCTTTGAGTTTTTTACGATAATAGTCCCTAACATATTAAGGTCACGTTTGACATTTTTAGTTTGTAACCTCCAAACGTTTGGCGTATTTAGTCCCTAACATATTAAGCCCCTATACGTTTAGTATATTTAGTCACTGACATATTAAGCCCCTATTTGAAACCAATTATTTCAAATAATATGGTTTGTAATCGTAATTTTTTGAAGAATTTGTTGTTAAAAAAATTGAGTTTATTTGTAAATTATTTTATTGATAGAATGTGTGGTTAAAAATGAGTTTTAAAAAATAAAATTTATTCTGAATTTCTAAAATGCACAATAAAATATTTAACAAAAAATCACAGCTTCAACCTATTGGAAAAAAATAATGAAACCATGGAACATAAACAAACAAATACATTGGACATTATTTTAGAAATTGAATAAAAAATATGTTTTTATCTAGAATAGACTTTATTTTTAAAATTCATTTTCAACACACATTCTATCAATAAAATAATTTACAAATAAATTAAAACGTAATTTTTTTTTAAAATTTATGCAAAAATTAAAAAATATATATTAATAGAATGTGTGGAAGAAAATGAATTTTGAAAAAAAAAATGAAATTTCGCAAATCGATATTGATCGGTTCTCAAAATCGAAAATAGAATTGATAAAAACATATTTTTTATTCAATTTTTAAAATAATGTCCAATGTATTTGTTTGTTTATGTTCCATGGTTTCATTATTCTTTTTCCAATAGGTTGAAGCGGTAAATTTTTGTTAAATATTTTATTGTGCATTTTAGAAATTCAGAATAAATTTTATTTTTTAAAACTCGTTTTTAATCACACATTCTATCAATAAAATAATTTACAAATAGAAATTGATACTGCAAAGGCAAATAAAGAGGATGCACTTCACTTATTCGCTGCAACGGTTCACCACTTGGTGTAATAATGATATCCATGTGTCGAGGTTGTATATCAAAATCCACCGACAATCAATCTAGCAATTTCATCGACAACACGCAAATCATATCTCCCATCATCGGTCGCCCACGACTAATAAGTATAACTTTTATATTTGAAGTGTTTTCATCAATTATCTTTTCTCTAACGGACCTAAATTGCCTTACCAATTTGTTGTATTTGTCTAACATATCCTTCAAACCAGAGCAACATTGAATCCCATAATTCACTCCTACCAGCGGACATTAAAAGACAAAAATTAAATTTTAGACTATCACAACAAAATTATTCGTAAACAATATAAATATATAAGCAATAAATACATAATACATACCTCACGACATTTTTTCTGCTTTCAACCTCATTCGCATTGTCGATAATCTAAAACTGAGCAAATTGCGGAGATGAACCATCTTCTGGCAATAAACTCCCAATCTTATGGCAATTTTGACACTGTAATATGAAGACGAGAGGTCCTCTACTATCATTCAGCCCATTATCTATTCCCCCATAGAAGTGAACGAAAATATCATATTATATGTCCAAATGTTCTCAACGAAAATCTTAATCATATCGTCCCTAACATTTAACAAATATTTCACAATAAGAGGATGCTTTTCCATAAGAAAAATCTTCACTTTCCCTTGCATACAACAAAGTAGGGGGTGAACAAAGTAACGTCGAAATCAAACTAAACAGCAACAAATCATTTGGCTTGGTTCTGTTTCAAATGTGAAATGGTTTGGTTCAGTTTTCATTCAAAATCGTCTTAAACGATTTGGTTTAGGTTTGAATTGTCAAAACCGCTTAAAAAAATAAAATAAAGGCAAACGTTCAATTTTAAAAAAAATGCATCACGGTTTTTATTGTCAACAAATCAAAATTAAGGAGTCAAAAATTAATTTGTTCAAATCCACAACCATTTAGAAATAATTCTTACTCCCACATTTCATAATCATCATCCAAGACATTTTCTTAAAATAATTTTTTTAATGTAAAAACTAACTACTGTTTATTTAAGAAAAATTAAATATTTGTTTCTATATAATTAGTTTGTTTATCAACATGAATTGATTCACAATAAAATACTCAATTAGAAACTGAATACTATTATTAAGCTAGTTTCAACTCGAAATTTTAAACGAATATGTGTCTTTGAGCTCGCTTTGAAATATATGCGGTTTCAAACCCCACCAAACTGCAAAAAATGGTTTGCTTTGATTTTGTCTAGAAAATGAAATGTTTTGGTTTGGTTTGGAAAAACTCCAAACCGTTTTAAATAACTTGATTTGAAATATTACTACAAACTGTCCAAACCAAACCTTGTCACCCTTACAACAAAGTGAGAACTTCGGATTACGACATATTTTATAACGCTTATCCACTCTCTCCTCGAACAAAGAATTTTCCTTGAAAAATGAACAGTTAAATCTAGGATCTCTAATGTCCATATATTCTGAACAATCAAATAATAGATAAAAAGTTAATAATATAGACCAAGTGATAAAAGATAAAATTCACTGTTTTGACCATTGACAATGAAAAACAACACGTTTAATAAACGAATTCTATAATCATAAAAAAAGGGGGAAAAACTAAAATTGTGAGATTGATAAAAACAAAAACAAAAAAAATAAGATATGAGACTTTTTGAAATAAAAAAATTAAGTAATAATTAAATGTAATTGTAAATAAAATTATTTTGATAAATAATCTAATATAGAAAAGAACTTTATTATATATATATATATATGTAACAAAGAACTTAAAAGTAGGATTATTTATAACAAAATTTAATACAACTTGATTAAATATTCGATATAAATGAAAATGAAAATTCGACATTGGATTTGTATGACTAAACAAAATTATTCATCCATAAGATTAAGACCAATTAAATATTACAATCATTATAAAAAATTATTTATGTATTAAATGTAGTTTTCTATAAAAATACTCATTAATCTAATAAAAAGCAATACAAATGAGCTCGAGTTTTTAAATGTACTAAATAACTAAAAAAATAAGATTATTTATAAAATAAAAATTATACTATAAGGTTTATTTAGTATTAGATGTGTAATACAACTTCGATATAATATTGAACCGAAAATTTTACATTAAACTTGTATGACCGAATACAAATACTTATTTGTAAGATTCAAAACATTAAAAGATCAGAATAATTTTATGAAAAGAGTGGTTTAAATATAAATAACCAAATATAAATAACTACTAAAAAAATTCTCCATAAAAATTCTATATAATTAAGCCTCATTTCATCATTGGTCGAAAGTATCAACAGTGTGAACACAATAAAAGCTGAATTTTCCCGCCAAAACTCAGTTACTTTTATATAAAACTAGTGAATCACCCGTGCGATACACAAGAAGAAAACTCTGGATAAAGATAATTCAATTTGAAATTAGATGAATCTTTTAAATAAAATAAATAAATTTCGCAAATAAAAGATAAGATCATCATTTATTGGTTTCATGTGACTGCAATTCTGGAATACTTTTTTGTACACAACATTGTTTGTTGATTTTGTTGGTCTTCCATTCTTTTCATAAATCAACATCTTTAATCCGAAACGATTTGTCAGCCTAGAAATCACAACAAAAGGTTGTCCATGTGTAAACACCAACCATTTAAGAAGTCCCACATGCAAGAATGATTGTCCCTGACTCTTATTGATAGTCATGGCATAGTACACCATCAATGGAAATTGTTTTCTGTGAAATCTAATAGGTATCCTAGAATTAGAAGGGCTCAACGATATCATTGGAATAAAGAATTTGTGTCCTGCATTGATGACAGAAAGAATTTGACCTTCTAGAACATGGTCGCCAAGTTTTATAACTATCAATCTTGTTCCATTGCAGAATCCCTGTGTATGATCAATATTTCTCAGAAAGAACTTGTGTCCTTCACTTATCTGTTGCCACGGTCCACCATATTGCCCAATAATGATATCTCTGTATCTAGGTCGTGTATCAAAATCTACCGACAATCAATTCGGCAATTTCATTGACAATAGGAAAATTATATTGGATATCATTGGTCACCCACCAACTAATAAGTATAAGTCTTGCATTTGAAGTGTTTTCCTCAATCATCTTTTCTCAACCCGACCCAAATTACCTTAACAATTTGTTGTATTTGTCTAGCACATCTTTCAAATCAGAAACTATACAATCATGCAACATTGAATCGCATGATTCATTCATACCGGGGGACATTAAAAAACATAAATTAAATTTTAGACTCTCACAACAAAATAATCCGTAAACAATATAAATATAAAATCAATAAATACATAATACGTACCCCCACAACCCTTTTTCTACTTTCAACCTCATTCATATTGTCAACAATGTAAAGCCAGCAAATTGAAGAGCTGAACCATTATCAGGCAATAGACTCTCAATCTTATGGCAATTTCGACCGTGTAATCTGAAGACGGGAGGCCCTCTACCATCTTTTAGCCCATTATCTATTCCCCCATAGAAGAGAACGAAAACATAATATTATATGTCTGAATGTTCTCAACGAAATTCTTAAACCTGTCATCCCTACCATATAACAAATCTTTCAAAATAAGATGATGCTCTTCCATAAGAGGAATCTTGATTTTTTCTTGCATACAACAAAGTAGGGGTGAACAAATAAACTGCGAAATCAAACTAAACTGAAACAAATGTTTTGGTTTGGTTCGTTTTGAAAAAAATTCAAAGCGCCTTAAATGATTTTGGTTTAAGTTTCAATTCTCAAAACTGCGATTTCAAACAGACAACCCACCAAATTTTTAAAAATTAAAATAAAAATAAAGGAAAATTTTCAATTTAAAAAAAATGCAAAACACTTTTTATTATCAACAAATCAAAATTAAAGAGTCAAAGATTAATTTGTTCAAATCCACAACCATTTGGAAATAATTCTTGCTCCAACAATTCATAATCATCATTCAAGATATTTTCTTAAAATAAAATTTTTAATATAAGAGCTAACTACAGTTTGCTTCTATAGATTATATAGACATAGATATAGATTTGTATAACTGAACGCAAATACTTATTTGTAAAATTCAAAACATTAAAAGATCAGAATAATTTTCTGAAAAGAGAGGTTTAAACACAAATAACCAAATATAAATAAGTAAAAAAAAATTCTCCATAAAAATACTTAAGTGGAAGTAGCTGTGGGAACACAATAAAAACTGAGTTTTGGAGTGTGAACACAATAAAAGCTGAGTTTTGGAGTGTCAACCCAATAAAAGATAAGTTTTCCCGTCAAAACTCAGCTGCTTTTATATATTATATAAATATATAGATATAGAAAATTTAGAATATAGATTTATAGATATATATATTTAAGTTCGACTCAACTAACACTTATAGAGGGGATGAATAGATATGATATACTAAATTAAAATTAAAGTTAAACTAGTAATCGCACTCGTGCGATGCACGGAATAAATAATATTTATTGGATAAGTTGTATAAATACAATGCCCGATAAAAATAATACAATAAAAAAATAATAATAATATCTTGTATCCACAAATTGTGAATAATTTGTAATTTCATTTCTCCCTATAAGATTTCTCACTTTAATGCATAAATTGTATATTCAATATACAATCAAAAAAGAAAAAAAAAAGTTATGAATTGCATTTTTTTTAACAATTAATTGTTCATTGTCTAGTTTTCTTAATTTATTTATTCATATAGAATTGATTATTCAATTTTTTTTTTAATGTTCATTCACAACCACATATTATTTAAAACTAATTTTTCACAACTACACATACTACTTTTTAACCACACATTCTAAAAAAAGAAAATCAATTTTCATCCACTCAATTGATTGATTGAGAATTATTTTATTTTTTATACTACCTTCTTTCACTTTCAATCATGCATTTAAAATTATTTCTATAGTCTATATCAAACTTACTCCTATTCAATGGTTTCAAATACAATGTGACATTTTATTTTTCACCAAGTATTAAAAATGGTCATGTTACACACACACACATACACACACACACAAAACTATTTTTTATACATGTTAAATAACTGTATTGACCATATTTTATTTTTAAATAGAATAAGTTTGATAAAACCTTATATTTTTATTTTCTGTAGAATTCAATGAATTAATTGTTAAAGTCTGTAGTATATATTTTACAAATTGATGTTATTTTAAATTTATAAAAATTAAAAAATAGATAAATGAACAAAATGAGTAAATTTATAAAATTAATTTCAAAATTACAAAATAGTTTATCGAAACCTAAAGTTGTAAAAATTAAAATGATTCAATTGAATTTACTTAGAAAGATCGGATATCTATTATTTCTTTTCATTTAATAAGAAAAAAGATTTGAAATTAATCATTTATGTCAAATTGAAGTTAGGTAAGAAATGATACATATCATTTTATGACTTAAATGAGATAAATTAAAAAGATCGGATATTGGAAAAAGTAAAAAGTATAATTAAAACTTTTACATTTATTATTTGAGACAATTTTATGAATGATATATTTAGAGTTTGTTTTCATTTGTTAGCTTGTATTGAACTTCTCGTTAAGATCTTGAATTTGACACCTATATTGTATATTTTTTACTTCAAAATATTACAATAATTATCAAAAGAATAAAAATATTACAATATTTTTTACTTTAAAATATTATAATAATTATCAAAAGAATAAAAATAATATACAATTTGACCTCTTTATAGATTTTTTATTTTTTACAAATCAATAAGTCATTTATTACATGTCACCTATAATTAATTTTGCATTAATTGAAGTTTCCTAATTCAATTATTAAAATAATTAATAAAACTACAAAGTTTCCTAAAATAGCAGGTAAAAATGACGGGAAACTATGTGACGACTATGTTGTTATTATATATATATTAAGATAATAAGAAACAAGTCACTAATTATGGTTTCTAAATGGACAAGTTTAATATAGTAAACCATAATTGTCCGTTAAGCATAAATATTAAAACACAAAAGTAAATTAGCACCAAATATCTTAACGAAGGAAAATCTCTTAAAAAACTTTTCACATGGGATAAAAACCTCAGGACAAATAGTGTCTATAAAAGATCCACTAAATCTTAGTAGACTCTGACTACTCAATATGTAATCGCTAAAAAATTCTTCGATTGTGCTTTCATTACTTTCCAACAACCCTAGATTTTTTATTCCTTCTGCATAATTTGTATGAATTTAAGGTTTGGTATTTATAGTAGAAGGTTGATAGAAGTGTTTTAGGGTTGTTAGAAGTTTGAAAAGCGCGAAACGAACTTTAGCAGAACATCAAGGCTACATCGAGCGACCAGCTTCTTTGGAACCCGCTCGAGCGCTTTTTTGGCAATTCTTTCTCCTTGTTCCATATTTTAACTCTTTTAACCAGTATATCCAAACCTAAAAGTTTGACTCCAATTACAATTCAATAACCATGTCTTAATTTTGTTCACTGAATTCTCAATTATAATATTAAAACTAACAAACCCCTCTTTGTCATTTCGTGATAAAATCATTTATTTAAAAAAAAATAAAGAACACAACCTAACATTATCAACCCAAAGACTCAATACCCTAACTTCAACTCAACAACTAGTAATACATGTTTCGTGAAATACATGAAATATAACAATATCACGTGTAAAAGCAAGATGAAACTGCAAATTAAACACATAACTAAAATATAGAAACAATGCAAGTAAAATATGTGTAACACCAAACCATGTAATATTATTTGCATCAATAACATAAAAACTAATCATGACCAGTTGAAGCAATAGTTGAACCAGCAACACAAAATATGATATCGATATTATGCAAAAAACTTAACATAATATCAATAAGGCAAAAAAGCACATTATGCTAGTCAAATAATCAATTTACAAAAGCTCTCCGTGAATCCCCATAAGTCAACTATCAAAAATACACTTAACAATATATATTAACTTCTCCTTATTATTATACTACTTACATCCCTGAAATAAATACTAAACTCACCACTTTTTGACACTTATCACAAAGGGAAATCAAATAATTTAATCATTAATAGTGCATAGAGAAATGAGTGAAAAACTAAGTATATGGGCACAGTATGCAAAATGATGCAAAATATGTGATGAGAGAATGATTTATTTTATTTTCTTATCAGTATTTCACCTAAGCAATGCATGAAAGTTGCTATTCGCATTATATATTTTGATAAATATTCATAAAATTTTAATGCTTATACATAATCAGCACAAATACAAAAGTCATAAAAAATAATGTTCGATTACAACAATTATTAAAACTTAAAAAATAACATAATTAATCCAAAATTTGAAAAACTTCTTTGAAGACTATGTTTCTCATTTAACTAGTTGGTTCCCCCAACTTTATCAAAAATTAGTATTTTTAATCTATAATGATTTGTAAACCTGGACACTACAACATGTAGTTTTCAATGACTGAAAAATGTTATATTCAAATAAAGCCAACACAAGAAAGGTATTGGATGTGACTCTTGTTGATAGTTATAGCATATGACACAATCAAAGGGTATTGCTTTCGTTGAAACTTAAAAGGAAATCTTGGGTCTGATGGAGTTAATGTCATTCTAGGAATAAAAACATTATGCCTTGCATTACTTTCCAAAAGATTTTTCACCCCGAGAACATGATTTCCATGTATTTTAATAATCAATCCAGTCACATTACACAGCCTAACAAAATGATCAATATTTCTTAATAACATATTAGAAATTCCAACTTTCAACTTCAACTCATGATAAGGTGTCCCAAAGCATCTAATTCCATTCAGAAATTCTGTCTTTTGAAGATCTTGCACTAAATCAACATTGGAATTTGATCTGCAAGTCTCATTTGAACTTATACACATCTTTCCATCAATTTTATTACGGGAGACCATTTATTTGTTGACCAATTCAACCACATCAAGTGTTGGTGGGAGTATGGTTGTTCCTTGTAAATATAACGTTTCATCAACATTGACCAAAAAAGAAGAGTATGTGATGTCCACAATTGTTGCAACTAAATTATGTGACCTCATTTATCAAAAGATCATCTGGAGTTTGAAAAGGTTGCATGACCATCATTTGGACCACCAACTGCTCCATTTTCAATGCTTGAAATCAAATATGAAAAGGCATTAAACTCAATACATTGAATGTCTAAACTAAAGTTTTGAAGCCTTGTGTTCTTAGTCACTTTCAAGAAACAGATGCACCATGAAAATGAAATTGAAAGAATTGTAAATGAACTAAATGCAGACCCCTGGTAGCCCATATATCAAAATCTATTTCAAAAGGAAACGGATATCAAAATCTATTGCAAAAGGAAAAGGGAAAAGAAAAAGTGGAATCAAGCAAATCAAATAAGAAAAAATCAAAACCAAAAGACACAAGAACAAGTCAAGAAACAAGCCAAGCAAATGAACAATCCCCTCAGATCAATTATGATGAGAGTATTTCCCAAGACTCTAAGGATCTATGGTTAACTAAAACAGAACTCCTTGAAAATTTGGAAACTCAAGATAAAGAAGCCCAAGATACCCATATACCTTGGTTGAATCAACAAAATTTTACTTTTCAACCAAAGGATTTCATGAATATCAACACACCATAATAGAGACGACATAAGATTTACTTAAAATGTTTACGGGTCGTATGTGCATTAATGTATGTCTTTACTTTATATTATTGTACTATATGTCGAAAGAAATCTTTCTTTCCAAAAAGAAATATAAGATAAGTCAGAAAGTTTGTACTATGTGTGTTAAATAATGATGTGTGTCCACACATGTGTACTATTAGATACACTTCTCCCTCTATATAAGGAGAACTCTTCCTCATTGTAAGATATCCAAAGTTCAGTAATAACAATCATTCTGTTCTATTTATATCATGTTCTTGTAATCTCTTTCGGTTTTCCCTTAGTGTTGAATAATTATAGATTAGAGTGATATGGAGTAAGATCTGTGTAGAAATATGAGTAAGCTTTGCAATTGCACCTTCAGGGTAATCCTCTAAATTAAAAAAGACTTTTGCACTGACTGGTATGTCCTTATAATATTTTCTTCTGTTGTAAGAAGAAAAGAGGGTGAGTTGACTCATTCTCATATTCTCCTAACTTACATAGCATCTATTTCCTAAGTATTGGACCTGACTTCTAATGGTAATTGTTTCTCTATTTTAGGCCTCACATGGTGAAAATGTTGCAAACTTCTATGCTCTAGATAAAAAGGTATTTTGGCACTACACTCCCTTCTTGATGAGAATCAAGGGAATCAAATAAGTCAACTCTCGATAAGAGTGCTGATGGAACCCATGGTGAGATCCAAGGCAAAAGAAATTTAAGAGTTAATGCCAGGACACGTTCAAAAAAATAAGGAGTCGAGCCCAAATGGATGACATCTTCAATTTCGACATCACGTGCATCAAGGCCGCCTAAGTACGAGGCGCCAAGGAGGCTCAAGGTTCGAGGCTAAAACAAGTGACTAAGTCGAAGAAGGAGCCAAGAATTAAGTGGGGAATAAAAAATAAATTAAAAAGGAGCTACCCTGACGCCCATGCGATCACGAGCAAGAACAAGCGTGCATCACGTGAGCGAGATAGACAGAGTGTTTTGGTCATAGCCATGCGATCGGGGCTGTTCAGATGACAGAAAGTCGCGAGATTTCTTTTAAAAACCGAACTTTTTGGCTCTTTTATTTCTTGTACTATAAATATGCTCCTTGAAACCCTAGAACATTAGTTTGTCATTTGAAGATTCTTTGGAGCATTTTTGAGAGGTAAAATTCTTTCTTATCTTGTAACTATTCTTGGAATTTCTTCAACTTCTATTTTAAAATATTGTTCTTGTATGATTGTTGTTAATTCCACAAATATCTTGAAATTTGTTTCATTCTCTCCGTTTGGCTAGGGTTCATTTCCTTAGAATTTTCGTTATGGGAAACTTGGGTCAAGGTTCATCATTTTCTTAATATTTTTAGCTTTCTTCGATTGGTATTAAATTTTTGTGGAAATTTGTGGTTTAAACACCAAATGGGTTCGCATCATTTGGTATCAGAGCTTGAAAAATTAAAAAATTTAAAAATTTAAAAATTAAAAAAAAATTGTATGCCCATTAGTATTTCTTGATTTTTACATCTCAGGTATTGTTATTGTTATCACATTTGATTTTGTTGAGGATTACATTTGAACAAACACTTGTGTATTTAGGTTTTTCAAAGTACACTTACTAAGTGTTTGATAAAATGCCTCAAAGAGAACTTTCATACTAAATTCTACTTTTCAAACACCAAACACATTCCTACTTGCTTACTTTTTCCTCTCATCTAGCTTGTTATGATCATACATTGAACACATTGCCCCAAAAAATTAAATCTCATTTTTCTTGTATAGTAGCAAGCAAAGAATTCTACTTGTTATTGTGTCAATCTTTCCTTACTTCATTGTTTTGTTTGTAGAATTTTGCTACAAAAGAACTCATTTCTCGATCTAGTTGATTACATTCCTTGGAGAGTTTGAGTATAAAAAATTGAAGTGAAAAAAGGCAAGGGTGGTGAGCTCATTAGGGGGTAAAAACCTAAATTGAGTGCAAACATGAGTGAGACTTCTCATGAGGACATTTTCACATTTGCACACCATGTCCAACACTAATGCTTCAAGTGGGCAAGATTCTAATGCTCAAACTCAATAATTGAGAGACATGATACAAGCTCTCACTGTTACAATGGCGAGGCGAATGAATGAAATAAGAGGAAGGTTGGAGGGAAGACTAGAAAGATTGGGGACTACGAGGGAAGTCCCACCACCAAGGGATAATAATGATAGGAGGGGTGATAGAAGAAGAGCTAGAGATGATGATGACGATGAATTGGAGAGTGAAGGCGATAGTGACCAAAATTAGAGCATGGGTAGAAATAGAGGAGGTAGGAATGTTAAAGTATTTGGTCGAGGTCATGGGAATAATCATAGAGGTAGAGATGGGGTGGATGATAATCTTGGAAGCATAAAATGAGGATTACTTATTTTCATGGGAAAAGTGATCCAGATGCTTACTTAGAATGGGCAAGGAAGATGGAGTTGATCTTCGAGTGTCATCGATATTTCGAAGACAAAAAGGCTAAGTTAGCAGTAGTGGGGTTTGCCGACTATGTCTTAGCTTGGTGTGATAATTTATTGCGCCCGCTAGGAGGAGGAATTTGGAGGGTAGTGTTGATACTTGGGATGAGTTAAAGAGTCTCCCGAGGAAGAGATTTGTTCCCAATCATTATTATAGGAGACTCTATCAAAGACTACAAACTCTTACTCAAGGTTTTAGAGGGGTAGATGACTTCTACAAGGAGTTGGAGAAGGTCTTAATGAGGGCTAACATAGAGGAGGATAAGGAGGCCATCATGGCTCGATTTAAGAAGAAAGGACAAGAAAAATATCTAGGGGATCCTAGCTCTACTTGGAAGTCTAAGTGAGGGGAATGAGAAGGGTGATAAAATGCCCCCTAAGGATAAGAATGAATCATCTAAGGGGAAAGAAGTTGGCTTCATCAAGGATAAGCTCAAGGTTATCCCTACTACTTCTAGGAGTAGAGATATTGAGTATTTCAAATTTAGCTTGATGAGTCTCACACTTCCCTTCCCAATTTAGCTACCTCTTTGTTGCGGAATTCAAAGATATCTTTCCGGGGGATATGCCTACTGGACTTCCACCCATTAGAGTCATTGAACACCAAATTGACTTCATTCCCAAAGCCGTCATTCCAAATAGACCGGCATATCAAAGCAACCCAGAAGAGACCAAAAACTCCAAAAGCAAGTCAAGGAGTTGATGAGCAAAGGATATGTTAGTGAGTGCAAGAGTCCTTGTTCCGTTCCCGTGCTACTAGTGTCCAAGAAGGATGGAACATATAGGATGTGTGTTGATTGCCAGATACCACCAAATTAGGATGAGAGAAGGAGATGAATGGAAAACCACATTTAAAACTAAGTATAGTTTATATGAATGGTTGGTTATGCCGTTTGGTCTTACTAATGCACCAAGCACATTTATGAGGTTAATGAATTATGTTTTGTGTGCATTTATTGGAAAATTTGTGGTAGTTTACTTTGATGATATTTTAATCTATAGAAAAATTTTTGATGAGCATGTTGAACACTTGAGATGTGTGCTTTTTGTTTTAAATGAAGAAAAATTGTATGTTAATCTCAAAAAGTGTAATTTTTGCATGGAAAGTGTTGTATTTCTTGGTTTTTTTTGTTAGTAATAAAGGCATTGAAGTTGACAATGAAAAAATCAAGGCCATCAAGGAGTGGCCAATACCAAAAAATGTCACCGAGGTAAGAATTTTTCATGGATTAACTAGTTTTTATCATCGTTTTGTCAAAGACTTTAGTGCACTAGCTTCACCATTTATCGAGGTAGTTAAAAATCATATAGGTTTAAATGGGGAAAAGAACAAGAGAAAGCTTTTAATGAAATAAAAGAAAGATTGTGCACTGCACCCGTTTTAGCATTGTCTAATTTTGAAAAAACTTTCGAGATTGAATTTGATACTTCAGGAATATGTATTGAAGCAGTGTTGATGCAAGAAAAGAGGCCAATTGCTTGCTTTAGAAAAAAACTTAATGGGGCCACCTTGAACTACCCAACATATGACAAAGAACTCTATGCCTTGGTAAGAGAATTGGAGACATGACATCACTACTTGTGGTCAAGAGAATTCGTCATCCATACTGACTATGAATCATTGAATGTATGCTCTTATTACTACTTTGGGTGCAAAATTGTTGGGTTTTGAATTTATTAAAGACTTGTATGTGAAAGATGTGGATTTTACAAGTATATTTGTGACGTGTGAAAAGGTTGCATGTGACAAGTATTATAGGCATGAGGGGGTTTTGTTTCGTAGAAATAAACTTTGCATGCCTAATTGCTCTTGTAGGGAGTTGTTGGTGAGGGAGGCCCATGGGGGAGGTTTAATGGGTCATTTTAGGGTGAACAGAACTTTGGAAATTTACAAGAACATTTCTTTTGGCCTAAAATAAGGAGGGATGTAGAAAGGATTTGTTCTAGGTGCATCACTTGTAAGAAAGCCAAGTCTAAAGTAGCACCTCATGAATTGTATATGCTCTTACCAGTTCCCAACGAACCATGGACCAAGATTTCTACGGATTTTATTTTGAGCTTACCTAGTTCTAAGAAAGGGAGTGGCTCCATCTTTGTGGTTGTTGACAGATTTAGCAAGATGGCCCACTTCATTGCTTGTCACAAAACAGATGATGTCCATTACATAGCTGACATTTTCTGTAAGGAGATAGTGAGACTTCATGGAGCATTGTATCGGATAGAGGTATAAAGTTTCTTAGCCACTTTTGGAAGGTTTAGTTGGGAAAATTGGGAACTAAACTTTTATTTTCAACTACTTATCACCCCAAATTGAAGGACAAACCGAGGTGGTTAATAGAACATTAACATAGCTCCTTCACACTATCCTTAAAAGCAATCTAAAAAGTTGGGAAGAAAATCTACCTTTTGTTGAGTTTTCTTATAACAGATGTGTTCATTCTACTACCAATTTTTCTCCTTTTGAAATTGTTTATGGTTTTAATGTTGGGAACCCAGGTTGCTCTACTCAGAAAAATTGATTTCTTGTGATTAGATCATCCCGTTACAGGATTTTCTGTTCTATGTATTTAACTTAGAATAAATAATTTTGTGTACACAAACCAAAAGATATGTTACCCTTGTAGCGTGCTTTACAATAATCTCTTTTCCACTACTTCTTGATTCCACCAAAGTTTCAAACCCTCAAGCTTTCCCCGGTGTTCTCCAATGGCAGTTGTGCAGGTGTGTGGTCACCTTTCTCAAGACCTAGGTTACACTAAGATTATGGTTTCTTTTTAAAGAGGAAACACACACTACATACTTTAGTGTGTGTCTTGTCACTTTGCCAATTCGGTTAAGAAAAATATTTTTAAGAAACTATTTGTAACCTCTTTATACTCCAAAACCCTACCAGGCCTAGTACCATAACCCAGGCCCATTTCTGCACAGCCCAATACAGGTAATAAGCTTGTATAAACCCATTATAGTGAAGCCACCGAGGGAACCTGATGGGACCCAATAAAACTAGGTAATAAGCTTGTATAAACCCATTATAGTGAAGCCACCGAGGGAACCTGATGGGACCCAATAAAACTAAGCTCCAATAAATTAATTATGATCTGGTCAACTCTTAATCAGTCAAAATTAATTTATTAATCACGTTCTATTCTACTAAAAGAACAAGATTGCACTCTTAGTAAAATTGAAATTACTGAAACAATTAATCAATAATTATATCCTCTGACTTATCGTTCTTACATGTTATCCACGTCGATCAATTCGAATATTCGGAGCAAGCTAAAATGACCAAAATGCCCTTATCTGAATATTCATAAACTCTCAACTCTCATCTTCTATCTGACAATTCGATGTGATCACAACATAATAGAATTCAACAGTCACTATCGAATTATTGAGCTCAGATTCAACTGTCCACTGAAGAACCAGTGAGATTATGATCATACCTAAAAGGTGACGGATTCCAATCCGAATATATGTTCCTCAATAGTTCACTTTAATTACTAAACTACCGAGATATTGATCAGCAATTTGATCTCACCCATTGATACCTCAAAGAACTTCAAGTTAGTAATCGAAGTCCATTATCCGATTAGAATTAAGGTCCCACGTATGATAGTCAAGTGAAACTAAATTTGTACGGTCAATATCACAAATTAATTTCACGTGGTCCCGTCCAATACGTTCCAAACGTACTCTCAATCTTATTACAAAAGTCAAAGATAGACTTTAATAAAACCGAGACGATCTTATCAAAATAAACTATCCATATTTATTTACTGATTATGAACGTTAATTTTAGATCGAATTACAAATTGAATCTTTTTGTGTGTAACAACTTAAACACTCAATTTGTAATATCAATCGACCCTTTGCACTTATTTGTATGTCTAAATTAGAAGAAATTATTGTCGTTTTAGAATATATGCTCCTTAATTTGTGTTTATTTGTTTTCTTTTCATAAAATGTCCCAAACGAAGAAGAATGAAGCAATTAATGGAAAAATGACAATATTGAATGCTAATTGGAGCTAAAACGAGCAATTGATAAGTTTGTGACGTCAACCGGAAAGATGCAATGTGCCAAAATGAACGAATCAGAGGTTGGAGGACCCAATTGAAGGAATTGAGAGTTTAAACGGGCAAATTGAGAAGAATATAAAGTTTGATGATGAGATTTGAGACGCGGAAGAAATGCCGGAAAGTTCCAAACTCAGGTTGTGGTTGGACGGATGAATCATGACCCCATATTCACGACGCGATGGCTCGACGATGTGGAATAAAGAGCCAAGACTTTCGAAACGCCACAAGGATTTGTCCAATCTCCCTAATAAGTTTCTGGATTTGAACGCCACAAATATTCTCAAGAAATATTTGATAAGTTCGATATTTGAACGTCACAAGAAATATTCTTGATAAGTTTGAAAACATAGGAATCCACCTATATCTTCTATTGAATCCTCAATAAAAACTATTTATATCAAAATCAAGTATGATTACAATGAATGGAAAAAAACGTATAAATAAGCAAAATAAAACCCTAGTCGCTAATGGACTCAAAATAGAGTTCTAACTAACCTAAAATAGCTAAAAATTGGAGAAGGAATACAAATACGAAAAAAGAATTCAAAATCCACATTATTTGTGAAAATCCTAACTTACGGCCGTGACAGCATCACTTACGGCCGTAACTATTCTTCTGCTTAAGGATTACGGCTGTGACCATAATACTTACGGCCGTAACTTTGCTTCTGCATAATTTTTGGTTCTTTTTGACACGGTTTGATCTTCGAAGCTCATTAAAACATCTTTAACTTTTCTATTTAAGCCTTTATGACTCGGGCAAGTACGTCTGAGGGGTTCTTTGAACCTGGTACCCTAAAGCCAACTGGTTTGAGAGTTGCCGACCAGAAAGCCCGCTACAGGGGTCATATAGAAAGCAAGTATGAAAAGTTATGCACAAAGATGGTAAAAGGCAGGGACAATTATAAGAAAGAGTCGTCCATCAAAAGAAAAAATATATATAATTGCATGGTATAAGCTTTGTTGACTGAGTTGTGGTGGTTGAGGTTGTAGAATTGGGGTCTACCTTTTTTTGATTTGTTATGCTGATTCTGACTACCTTGTGTGGAAAAAGCTAAGAATATTTTTAGAACTCACCTAGATAAAAACCCGAGATGTGAGAGAAAAAGTAGAAAGTGGTGATCATCCATGAGCATTGAAAGGAATGTTATAGAAATCATAGATTGACCACATGGGATTCGGGCTTGAATATGCATAATGAGCCACACAGTGTTGAGTATATATTTTTTGCATAAGTATGCGTTTCACGTTGACTATTCACACACACACTTGAAAATCTGGCATGATATAACTAGAAATTATTTTGCATTGTTGTTCATAACTCTTGCTGAAGTGTAAAGTGATTTGGATTATGGAGGCATATGGTAAACATGTTGACACAACTAAAATAATTGCTCTTTTATTTCTTTGATTTTTGTAGTTTATTTTCCATTGTTCGAGGACGAACAATAATTCTAGTTTGGGGGTATTTGATAAGTGTATTTTATACACTTACCTGTATGTCTAAATTAGAAGAAATTATTGTCGTTTTAGAATATATGCTCCTTAACTTGTGTTTATTTGTTTACTTTTCAGAAAATGTCCAAATCGAAGAAGAATGAAGCAATTAATGGAAAAACAACAATATTGGATGCTAATTGGAGCTAAAACGAGCAATTGATAAGTTTGTGACGTCAGCTGGAAAGATGCAATGTGCCAAAATGAACAAATCAGAGGTTGGAGGACCCAATTGAAGAAATTGAGAGTTTAAACGGGCAAATTGAGAAGAATATAAAGTTTGTGGATTAAATCGCAACAATTGAAAGTTGATGATTGAAGGTGCAATTAAAAGTCAGGGACTAACTTGTACATCCGAGAAAAGATCGAAGTCGCGATCGCTGGATACATACCAAGCTATTGCGAGAAGATGCAAAATAGTAACCCGAGAGTTTTAACGTCTTCCACGCGATCGCTGGGATCTTTACCACGCGATCGCGTGGGCTTCCGGCTAGGCCGACTGTGGGCTTTTTCTCGCGATTTTCAACAGAATTCTCTCTTTCTTGACCTAGGTTTCTCCAAAACTTATATATACAAAACACAAGGCACGAGATCTGGACCTTTGCCTCTCTATAGAACGAGCCACAATAGAGAATTCATCATCAATTTCTTGGAGAATCAAGCATTGTAGAGGGACGTGAATTGAAGACAATTGAAGAATCAAAACTTGGTGCAAGATTTTCATTCTTTATATTGTTTTTCAATGATCGTTTATTTTTATTGTTTTTGTTCTTTCATAATGATGTGTAACTAATCTCAATGTTGGGATGAACGATGTAGCCTAATCATATTATTTTAATTCCAATTTCCATAGTTTTAATGTTTTGTTGCATGTATTGATTTATTATTGCGTTTAATGCATGAATGAACTGGCCATTTATTCATGATTTTATGTGTTATTTTCATAATCTGAGAGGTGAGTTAATAACATAGATCTAGGTAATAAATCCGATAATTGAACGAGAGATAGAGATATACTTTTGTTATTACTGCGGTCGTGTGTGAATTCTTGTGTATTATGCATCTAGATAAGGAATATTCGGACCCTCTGTAGAGATATATGGTTGACTTATTTAGGTAGAGTTGATTTAAACTCAAGAGAGGAATTTCAATTTAAATTAGTGAATTCAACTGAATGCATATTTAGGGAATAAAACTGGAATTGAAATTAATTTAATTGGTTAGGTGAAATCGTAAATCCCAACTACTTTACAATCGTATTTGAAAACAAAACAATTCTCCAATTTTAAATTCTTTAGTTTAATTCTTTAGTTTTAGTTTAAAACCTCAAATTCATTTGTTCGTTCAAATAAAGTGTAGAACTAAAATATTTCGGTAATTAATAGCAGTCCTCATGGATGATAATCCGAACTCCTAAGTCCACTTTATTACTTCTCACGACCCGTACACTTGCGGGGGTATCTCGTGTTGCGAGATATCAGTGAACACCCGTGGACAAACTCAACTTCATATTAATACAATCAATTAATATTTTATTTCAAATGACGAGAATTATACTCTATGGGCATATATAATTCCAACAATCTCCCACTTGCCCTTAGAGTATACATGAAACATCGAATCATCCATCTTGTCAACATCATCATTACATTAATAATTATGTTCTCAACCAAGATGGTAACTCCTTTCGATGTAAGTCACGGTTGTATAACAAACAATCCAAGATTGTATTATATCCAACCAACTAACCACATTATCTCTCAGTTATATTCCAATTTTTATGACTCTCGAAAGTCTTGGTCAAATCAGATCTTAATGAGTTTTAATCCATCAGATCACAACCTGAATAGATAAGCAAATATTTACTCGTATTCCAAAAACGCTTGAGTATATGCTTTTACATATATTCAATAATCTGATCAAACTAATAATCATCAACAATATCCCCAGCATATGATATGACCTATCTAGTACAAAGTAAGGCTTCCTATAGCCGGAGCATAAGGAACATTCTCTATCTTACCATGAGTTTTAAGAGAATACTCGTAAGATAGATAAAGTCCACAAAGAAAGTAATCAATTTAAGGACTTAAATATTGCAAATGTAGATAGTATCTTATTAGTATAAGAAACTTGAGACTATTCTATTCCATTTTTCTCCTTCTCCGAAAAATACGGATATCTAGAAAAAATAGACAGTCATTTGCAAGTCCTTCAATTCTAATTGCTGGTACCAACTGCTATTTAATGAAAATACTCTCACATATAAGTGTCATTCAAAATATTAGTCGCGGAAACTGTCTCATCTTTCTGTATACATGAGTATACTTAAGAAATATCAAGATTTTAATCAAGACCATGTATTGTAATGGTTCGATAAAATTATATATTTCATGTCTTGAACAATTATTCAAATCCAAAGTTAGACACTTGTAAGTCGTGAACTTTACTTTGATGGCCTTTAGTATGAAGCCCTTAGGTTACACGTTGTAAATGATTTTCTTAAGATGCATTCAAGAAATAACTTCTTGACATCCATCTGTCGTACCTCATTTTCACAATGAATGACAATGGATAAAAGATCCAAGTAAACTTTCGCTGGGCAATTGGCGAGAAGGGTTTCACAAACCCATAGTCATAAGCCCTGCACTAAAGGCATCAACCTTCTCATCTACCCCTCTTTTATCATCTTAAAAATCATCACACCTTATAGGTTTGACCCCATCAGGTGTGTCTACAAATATCCAAACCCTGGTGTAGTACAAGGTATCCAATTCCGAGTTCACATTCACCTTCCATGATTTTAATTCCATAACTTCTACCACTTCCCTAAATGAGGAGTCCTTCTCTTATTTTAGTAGAGACTGTCTAAAAAGACTATCTATAGAATAAATGTCAAGAAGGTGGTCTTACAACCCTCCCACTCCAATTAGTTGTTGGAAGTGTATTTTCATTATGTCTAAACATAGTTACTTCCTCTCCTCCCACTACTTGGTTATATCTCTTACTGTGATCAACCTCTCTACTACTTCCCTATAAACATAAAGAGGAGGTGGAACAGTGAGAACTTTTTCGACTACAACCTTTGGTTTTTCCCTGTCTATTGGGATCACCAGATAAAAATAGTGGTGGAACCACTTGCCCATTTGTCCTACTAGGATTGGCAACCATAGGTTCCATAGGAAGTCCCAAATCATCAAGATTAATTCTATGCGAAAACCTGGAATCAAGTTTTTTGAACCACGTTCTAACATCTTATCCAATAGAATCTTACTTGTGGATTTGTATTCTTCTATATGCCTTATCCTCTAAGAAAGTTACATTTGTACTGAACAAATACTTTCTTGACTATAGGATTATAGAAGAAATAATTTCTAGTTTCGTTGCATACCTTATAATCAAAACTTCATTGTTGCCTCAATCTCGTTAATCCTTCCTTTCAGCTTGTGTGCCAAAATTCCCTAAATCTGAATGTGGTATAGACTGGGCTTGCACCCATGCCACAACTCTAGGGTATTTTAGGAAATGAATTAATGGTACTAGGCAATGAAGGAACCTGACTATCTCTGGTGCACATTTCCAAATGAAACTAGTAATGATGATAACTCTTCATTGATTTGATATTACCTTGTTCTTCTTTTTCGATAAATGGTTCCTAAACTCATATGAGAGATACACAAACCTCGATCAAATCGAAGTATTTCGATTCTCTTAATTACTTATCAACTTCTATCCAAAATTCTAGAATTTCTTCAACATTTCGAATTAATGAGATATTAAGTATAAAATCGAGATCTGAAGTGATCATCAATAAAAGTGATGAATTACTCGTACTCTCTCGTATCTTGAGTACAAAAGAATCCACACATATCGAAGTGTATTAATCCTCAAACTCTTAAGTTCATTTAATGTATAAGGACTCTTGGTTATCTAATCCTCTAAACAAGATTCAGAAAACAGTATAGATTCCACCTCAGATCCTTTTCAGGTCCATCTCTTACTAGTATTAAAATCGAGTTTTGGATAATGTGTTTAATTATTAAAAATAAATATAGTATTATATATAATATAAACATAATTATCTATTATATATTATTTTTAAACTAATATAATACTAAATCAAAAACTCAAAATTTGACGTCACAACCTCCCTCGCCCTCACCCTCACCCCCGCCCACAACGCCACCCACCCACGCCACCTACCCTACCCCAAAAATAATTTTTATTTTTTCTGTCGATGTTTTCCTACCCATCCCCATCCCATCCCATCCCATCTCATCCCATCCCACCCCAACCCCACTCAACCCTACATCATCGTAAAGTGACAAATTGATCTCACTCCAGCCGCAGCCTCCGACCACACCCACACCTCGCCACCCTCCCCACCCCATTCCTACCCTACCCCACCCCAAAAGTAAGTTTTTTTTCCCTAGATGTTTTCCCACCCCACTCGACCTAACCCCACCTCATCGAAAAGTGACAAATTGATCTCATCCCAGCCACAGACTCCAACATTATCCCACCCAGCCCACCCATCCTTCCTACCCCCACCCTACCGCAAAAATGATTTTTTTTCCTTCTATGTTTCCACCACACAACCCACCCACCCACCCACCCACCCCAAAAATGATTTTTTTTCCTTCTACTTTTTCACACCCCACCATCCCACCCCACCCCATAAAAATAAGGTTTTTTTTTATCTCTCGATATTTTCTCACCCTACCCCGCTACCCACACCCACCCCACCCAAAAATAATTTTTTTCTTCTAATTTTTCACGCCCCATCCACCCAGCCACCGACCATACCCGCCACCCACCCAACTAATCGACCCTATCTAACCCCATCCAAAAATAATTTTTTCTTCTACTTTTTCACACCCCACCCAGACCCTACCTTTGTACCCACCCCACCCACCATACCGACCCATTCCATTCCTACCCATCCCCCAAAAATGATTTTTTTCTTCAATTTTTCACACCCCACCTACCTCGCTCAGGATCCTACCTCGCCACCCAACCAACCAACTGACCCCACCAAAAATGATTTTTTTATACTTTTCTACACTCCATCCCGACCCTACGTCCGTCACCCACCAACCCCAACACTACCCACCCCACGAAAAATGATTTTTTTTTCTACTTTTCCACAACCCGTCCCGTCCCGTCCCGACCCCACACCAAACCCATCACCCACCAACATCACCCCTACCCACCCCGCCTAAAAATGATTTTTCTTCTTCTAATTTTTCACACCCCGCCCCTACCTCTACCTCGCCACCCACCCATCCAACAAACCAACCCCACCCAAAAATAGTTTTTTTCTTCTACTTTTCAACACCCGACCCAGACCCTACCCCCACCACCCACCCCATCACACCAAAATGTAATTTTTGTCTTCTAATTTTCCACGCCCCACCCACCCCGCCCCCGCCACTACCCGTCACCTACCTAACCAACCGATCCCACCCACCCCTCCCCATCCCACCCAAAAAAATATTTTTTTCTCCTGATATTTTTCACCCCACCACCCCGCCTCATCCCCACCCGATATTATCCTCAAAGTCACAATTGGTCACACAAGTCATGTTTCAGTCACAAAATCACAATTACAAATTTAATAGCAAATTTCACCGCAATCACACACCACCCAACATAACTCCATCCCACATGCAAAGTCAAAATTCGGTCACAATTAAAAATTTAGTTGCAAAATTGACCCCACCCACCCCTCATGTCAAGTCACAGCTGGTCACATAAAGTCACTTTACAAATTAAGTTTCAAAACCCCACCCCACTTCCAAAGTTACAGTTGGTCACACGAAGTCACAATTGATCACATTAGGTCACAATTTGGTCACACAAAGTCGCAGTTAGGGTCACATTTGGTCTAACGAAAGTCCCAGTTGGGCACAGTTCGATCACACAGAGTCGCTGTTAGGTCACATGAGATTACAGTCTGGTCACATGAGGTCACATTCCAGCCACAGATCAATCACATGAAGTCACATATAGTCACACTTTGGTAACATGAAGTCACACAATGATTTTTTTCTTCTACTTTTCTACACCACACCCCCACAAGGTTACAACTCGATCACACAAGGTCACAAAGTCATAGTTTGATCACACATAGTTACAGTTGACACAACTGTAAGTCACATCACGTCCTTGTCCAATAGTCACATAAAGTCATAGATAGTCACAATCTCTAATATAATTGGTCACAACTTATTCATAAAGTCACAATTGACACAACTGTAAGTCACATCACATCCTTGTCCAATAGTCACATAAAGTCATAGATAGTCACAATCTCTAATATAATTGGTCACAACTTACTAATTTTCTTAGTCACGATTAGTCAATTTTTTGTCACAATTACCTAATAATTGGTCACATTTAGTTGACATTTTAGTCACAATTACTTATAATTGGGCACAATTACTATTCAAATCACCCAACCCCAACCCCCAACCCCACGTCCCCAAACCACCCCTAAACCTAACCTGACCCTGACCCTGACCCTGACCCCTAAACCCAAGCCCAACCAACCAACTTCACCTTCTTAACAAATTGCTTCCCTGCACTACCACCCAGCCGCCACCGTCGTGACAAGCCACCACCACCTTCTCAATTGAGGATCTACATCATTTCAACAAACAGGAAAGGCATCGCCTAAAATCACCCACAACCATCAACTTCGAAACCGCATTCCACGGATCTACCTACTGCCTTAAACTATCTCAAAATTTTCAACATATAAAACTGCCGCCACCACCATCTGAAAAAAGGGTATGCACCGTTTCAACAGTTGGAACCACAACTAACCACCACCACCAATATCTCACCACAGCCAACAGATCGAAGGAGGATGACAAGATTACGTCGGGTGACGGAACGTGCAGAAGCAGAATCGACGATGTAAGCGTCGCTTCCTTCGGCGAGGCGCAGCAGTCACAGTGCCGATTCTGTAGGGCGGAGGTTGGCGATGGGCTAAAGGTGAACAACGCTTCTTCTGCGAGCAACGACTAACTGCGAGACGGAAGCTGAAGGCGTAGGGCCCGCTTGAGAGATTGAAGGTGCACAGCCTGCTTCTCCTGCACCATCTGCTAGTTCCCGTTGACAATTCAGCTCCAGCGGAACGATGGTGGTGGCCGGATCACCTTGGGTGGGGGTTTGTAGAGAGAGAGCTGGGGGCTTGTCTGATGAACCGATTTGAAACTATTTAGGTTTGAATTGTTATAAAATATTTATTAATAAATATTAATTTGTAGTTAGGACCTGATTTTTACAAATTAAAACTTATAACTTTATTTTTACAAAGTAATCTTTAAATCAAGGGTCTCATGTAATTTTCCCATAAATTAAAGCATCTATTGAGCCTCAAGCTGGCCCAATTCTTCAATTCCCATTTGCATGTGTCCATTCTGAATCTTCAAAGCGTTAGTCCAAATATGAAACTCCAAATGTAGTGATCCCATTAAATATTCTAGTCCATTGTAAAATTCAGTCCACATTGCAATGGCCAACTAAACAATTTAGCCCACATTACAAATTACTCAAATTAGACCAATTTTACAATTTCAGGGCCATATTTTAATTTCACCCAAACCTAACCCAAATGAATATTTCACATTCTGGTCCAAAACTTGAATCGGGCCAAAGTCCATAATTAAATCTCATTTAATTCTAATCCAAACCAAAAATCGGCACAATTGGAAGTAATGGCTCAACTGAATAATTTTGCATTCTGGCCCAAATTCGAGTCACCCATAACCTGCCCAACATGAATAGTTTTGGCCCAAAATTGAATCATCTCCTTCTCTGCATGTAACCAAAAAAAAAAAAAAAAAGCAGCAACCAAAGGAGGTTTGAAAGGTCCAGCCGCCACTTCTCCTCTTGCCGTTGCCGGAAAAAGTTTTGGAAGAAACCACCATCTCGACGCCGCAACAACCCGCTGCTACCGCCGCCATCAAGGTGGTAAGGACCATCGATCATAGCAGTGGCAGAACCAAGGTGTCGCATCTTATCAACCGCAGCCACGCATGTCACAGTTACCAGTGGTACCGTTGCCCCTTCCACGAACCCACGACAATAGTGCTCAAAGCGCCGTCGCACGGGCGCACATGGATGCAGCTAAACCACCTGGTGTCACAACTTTTTGCGCAATGTGTGGTACCACTGCTGCCCCAGTCAAGGCCAGATGACGATGCCCTAACGCGCAGACATCGACCACCAACCGCGACGGCAGCACTCACAGGTGCTGTGGCGAACGTTTTCCATTTTTAGTGAATTTACAATGCAAGTCCTTATGCTTTTGAAGAAGATGAAGAGTGATCCTTATTCCGAATCTGCATCATCGGTCCCTCAAATTAAAACTGCAGATCTAGTCCTTTGAATTTGCAACATAATTTCTTCAATCTCAAAACTGCAGATATGTTCCTCTGATTTTTACAATTACAATAAGAATTATACAAACCCTAATTCTATTTAAAAAATCAAAATCAAAGGAGAAAACATGGATTCGTAATCCACCCCCTTTGTTACAGGACTCGATAAAATAATTACATGAATTGACCACAAAATTCTAAGGCCGTAAATCTGTTCATCAAAATATCATTCATTCAATAACAATCAAATCACATAAAACCTAACACCGCTCAGCTAACACATGCATAACAAAATTATTTATTCCTAAATACACAGAACAGTATCAAAAACCTATGCTCTGATACCAATTGTTGGGAACCCTGGTTGCTCTACTCACAAAAATTGATTTCTTGTGATTAGATCATCCCATTACAGGATTTTCTGTTCTATGTATTTAATTTAGAATAAATAATTTTGTTTACACGAACGAAAAGATATGTTACTCTTGTAGCATGCTTTACAATAATCTCTTTTCCACTACTTCTTGATTCAACCAAAGCTTCAAACCCTCAAGCTTTCCCCGGTGTTCTCCAATGGCAATTGTACAGGTGTGTGGTCACATTTCTCAAGACCTAGGTTACACTAGGATTAGGGTTTCTTTTTAAAGAGGAAACACACACTTCATATTTTAGTGTGTGTCTCGCCATTTTGCCAATTCGGTTAAGAAATATAGTCTAAGGAGACTATTTGTAACCTCTTTATTAATCACGTTCTATTCCACTAAAAGAACGAGATTGCATTCTTAGTAAAATTGAAATTACTGAAATAATTAATCAATAATTATATCCTCTGACTTATAGTTCTTACATGTTACCCCCGTCGATCAACTCGAATATTCGGAGCAAGTTGAAAATGACCAAAATGCCCTTATCTGAATATTCATAAACTCTCAACTCTCATCTTCTATCTGACACTTCGATGTGATCACATCACATAATAGAATTCAACAGTCACTTTCGAATTACTGAGCTCAGATTCAAATGTCCACTAGAAGAATCAATGAGATTATGATCATACGTAAAAGGTGACGAATTCCATAATACGAATATATGTTCCTCGTTATTTCACTTTAATTCCCAAAGTACCAAGATATTAATCAGCAATTTGATCTCACCCATTGATAACTCAAAGAACTTCAAGTTAGTAATCGAAATCCATTATCCAATTAGGATTAAGGTCCCACGTATGATAGTAAAGTGAAATTAAATTTGTATGGTCAATATCACAAATTAATTTCACGTGGTCCCGTCCAATACGTCTCAAACGTACTCTCAATTTTATTACCAAAGTCAAAGATAGATTTTAATAAAACCAAGATGGTCTTATCAAAATAAATTGTCCATATTTATTTATTGATCGTGAACGTTAATTTTAGATCGAATTACAAATTGAATCTTTCTGTATTTAACAACTTAAATACTCAATTTGTAATATCAATCAATTAATATTTTATTTCAAATGTCAAGAATTATACTCTATGGGCATATATAATTCCAACATTTAATCCACTAGCTCCTTTAGATTTGATTTCTTTGCCTATTGATGAAAGATGTAGTTTAGATGGAAAGTGAAGATTCGGTCAAATCTCCCCACAAGAAGGTCAAACTGCAAATCGAGAAGAAGAATGAACAATATTCTTCTAGTGCCAACAAAGGTAAAAATCATGTGTCATTCGAACCGGATGATTGGGTGTGGCTCCACTTGAAAAGGAGCATTTTTCAAATCAAAGGAAATTCAAATTGCAACCGCACAGTGATGACCACTTCCAAATCATTGAGAAGATTAATTACAATGCCTGCAAACTTGACCTCACAGGTGAGTACAATGTTTTGGCCAATTTCAATAATTTTTATTTGTCTCCATTTGATGTAGGTGAAGATTCGAGGTTGAGTCATTTTCAAGAGGGAGGGGACGATGAGAATCAAGGGAGTCAAACAAGTAAATCCTCGATAAGCATGCCAGTGGGACCCATGACGAGATCCAAGGCCAAAGAAATTCAAGAGTTAATGGCAGGACTCGTTCACAAAATAAGAAGTCGAGCCCTAATAGTTGACATCGTCAATTTTGACATCACGTGCATCGAGGCTTCCTAAGTACGAGGTGCCAGGAGGCTCAAGGTTCGAGGCTAAAACAAGTGACTAAGTCGAAGAAGGAGCCAAGAATCAAGTGGAGAATCAAAAATAAAAAAGGAGCTAACCGGATGACCACACAATCATGTCACACCCCCTTTTTAATAGACATTTTTTTATAAAAGTTGAAAACTAATTACTTGATCTAAATATGCGATAATTTTTTTTTTATATGGCGTAAGCATTCTCACAATATAATAATAGTATATCCAAAGAAAAGAAGACTATATAGACTTACTGAAAACATTTTACATTGAGGTTACAAAGTATAAACAACCCCACTTTATAAGTCATATATACATGCATTATAAGATTCCAAAATACAGTACAAAAGACTTTAGAACTAAAAAATAGCCCACAAAATAACCCTTCAGGTCGTCATCCATGTACATCGATCCTCGAAATCCTGTAAGAGCTTTACAGCCAGCAAGGTCATTTATGAAGTTCCATGCTCACCTAAAATGCAAGAACTACATGAGCTAATGCCCAATAAGTAAAAATCATGCATGCTATGATTATGAATACACAATTGTGCAATTTCCTTCAAAAGCATAAGGTTATAAATGTATCATATTCAAATATTGACCAAGATGAGCTCAAAACATTTTGATTGAAATCCTTTCTTTTCACTGGGCCCTTGACCAATCTACTTTGCACCAGAAAGAGCTCTGAGCAATATCAAATCAATATCAATAATCCAATGGCCAATATGTCATTGACACGGTCGAGTGGACCAGCCTCCTGTGATCACTAGAGGTACATCTCCTAACAACCTCTATGATCACCCTAGAAGTATCCCACACACGGTGTCAATAATCATAACATAACAAAGGCACAGTCAAGTGGTCCACTCTCCCGTAACCCACCAAGGACTCCCCTATCTCTCCTTGTGTTCACCAAGAGGTCTCACTTACTTGTCAACAATTATCAAAGCATGCCTCAGTGCACTAGTAGTGGTCAATAAAACATTTTGCAATATGATTCACTTCTCAAATCATGTCGTGCATGCTAGATATCAAACTTTATAATATATTGTGCATGCACATGCCAATGCTCATGCATAAAATACATGATAAAAAGATGTCTCGAACACATATTCAATCATTGTGTTCAACATAAGATATAAAACTTTCAAACAATTACTATGCTCTTGCATTGTAGTTGTAAATGGATTTTTACTTACCTTTCGCCTGTGTGTGTGTTCTCTACGGTGTAAGTCAAGTCCTTTCCACTTAAAGGCATCAAACAACCTGTATTGTTACTTAGTATCAAACAAGGCTCTTAAGTTCACAAGCTTAATACACACATTCCTTCACTATGACCATTAATGTCAAGACAATCTAGATAACACTAGAACTTCAAGTAGTAGCGCCAAACTTCCCCCCATTTCCAAGTTCAATGCAGGTAAAACACATTTATTTGGATCAATAATGTCCTAACACTCATTCAAGTCAAATTCCCAAGCTTTAGAGGTGAATGGTAAACATGCAAGGGTGAAACAATGCAAAATCTGAAAATGGACAGATTCCGATTTAAATTTCAGCTGCGGCGCAGGTTGATTCATTCCCATTTTCACACACTTAATTATATCCATTCATTCCAAAATTCTTACCATAAATTTATGACATGTATATGAAGGAAATCATGTCCCGAAATTACACAAATTTCAGGACTTAAAGCCTCAAAAAAAATTCATTTCACAGTACATCAACCCAATAATTTCATTGGGGTTGTTTTGAGTTCCACTCTAATTATCATGCTTCAATTCAGGTTCTACCCCCAAAAATCATTTGAAAAACCTTTAAACTCATATATGAACACATTCAAATCGATTAATACATTATTCCTCAAGTTATAATTCAAAACAAATGGCTAAATCATCAAAGATCATCAATTCCAGATTCTGCCTTCAAAGTTGTCCTCACTTTCTTTCAATAACTAATCATTCTCTTGTCATCATAAATTCACCAAAACATACCAACATCACCCAAAGAAAGTTCAGAGACTTAATAATTCATAAAACACTCAAAAGAAATGGATTAAAACCTCAAAACCGTGATACTTACTAGTGAAGGATTTCAATGCCCAGATTCTGTCCTCCTTACTTCTATTCAGCTTTCTAGTGTCTTCTTTCACTTGGGAGCATTTGAGGACGTCTTTAGGGATTTGTTTTGTGTCTTAACTGGTAGAGATAAGGTTTAAATGTGCTGGAGTCATGATCAATTCCTTAGGGGTTAAGAAACAAACTAGCAAAGCAAAAGTGGCATAAGCAAGCATGAGGTGGCAGCTCCTATTTAATTCAGATTTTGCACCAGCCTCCTTAAGTCCAATTCACGTGTCCTTATCACTTCACTTGAACCTAATAATATAACATTGTGATCATAAAATCTTATAGCTAATCTCCAAATTGTGTTACTTACTTATCTAGGTCTAGGATAGCCTCAATCAATCTGAAATAAAAGCGTAAGATCTCACCGATCAAAAGTGCGATGCTTTCCAATTATTGTTGAGTCACAATCCAATATCCACCACTTGATCAACCTAATTCTATACCATAGCTCAACATAAAATCGATCACCTAAGTTGGGAAGTTTGAAGAATAATACTTTAAAACCTCAATAATTGAATGTTTCATTTCAACAGAAAGCACAATGAATTATCAATGCAAATGCAAATGGCAATGTCAGAAATATGTGATGCATGAATGATATTGGCCAAGTTTTAGTTTGAAGTTTTGGGTATTACAATCGCGAGCCAGAACAAGGGCGTGATCGAACGAGCGAGAAAAACATACTGTTTTGGCGATCGCCACGCAATCACGTGGATTGACCCCACGTGATCACATGGCTGTTCAGATGACAGAAAGTCGCAAGGTTTCTTGTATTATAAATATGCTGTTTTGGCTCTTTTATTTCTTGTATTATAAATATGCTCCTTGAAACCCTAAAACATTAGTTTGGCATTTGAAGACTCTTTGGAGAATATTTGAAGGGTAAAATCCTTTATTATCTTGTAACTATTCTTAGAATTTCTTCAACTTCTATTGGAGAATATTTTTCTTGTGTGGTTGTTGTTGATTCAACAAATATCTTGGAATTTATTTCATTCTCTCCATTGGGCTAGGGTTCACTTCCTTAGAACTTTGGTTAGGGGGAAACTTGGGTCAAGATTCATCACTTTCTTACCATTTTTAGCTTTCTTCGGTTAGTATTAAATTGTTGTGAAATTTTTTTATTTAAACACCAAAAGGGTTCGTATCACTTCCCTTATCGCTCTGTGTGTATGTTCAATTATAGTTACATATGATTGAAAGTTCTCCGAGTCACTATCCAGTATGATTGGTCATTCGTAAGAATAATCTGCCAAAACACAAACTAAAACAAGATTAAATGTTACCAAATATAATTTAAACAATAAAATACGTGTGCAACAATATTAAAATTGTGTGATGCATTATTTTAATCTTCGAAGGTGGTTTGAAAGGAGGGTTCAAAGATATTCCCAAGTATCCAAGAGATAGTAGCACCAACAAGCAATCCACGAGATTAAATCCAAGTAACCACATAGGATTCCATCAAAGAAAAGATGTGGTATCTTCACCAAGAAGTTAACTACAATGGAGGCCAAGTATAAAGAGCACAAGAGCAACCGAGGAACACAAGGAAGCAGCTGAAAACAAATGTAAAATGGGGAAGTCGAAAAAAGGTATATGTGTGTTGCCCTAGGAGTAGCTATATTACATACATATATTGGTTAGGTTAGCCTTAGGGAAACATACTAAGGGGGCTACTTGGAGTAGTTAATGTGCAAATGATCAAGCCTGTTAAAACCTTCGATCAACTACTTAATGGTTCGTGGACTATCTTTGTATATGAGCTGTTGGATCACTGTCTTGGGATAAAACACGGGAAAATTACATGCAAACCTATATTTTAATAATCAAGTATAGATAAAAAAAAAAATTACAAATCATATGTTAATTAAAATTTCTATTAGTAATAATAACAAATTAAAACATATCTACACCATCAATCCAAAACAAACCCTAATTTTCTAATATTAATTTCTCTCTCCTCTACCTAACCCTAACCCTAACCTCATTTCACTCACAACCCCTAATCCAATTTCAAACCCCCATTCCACAATCTTTCTCCAGTGGCGATAATCGATGAGCTATGAGTGACGACGATAACTCCCAAACTAGGGGCGGCCCTAAGATCGTGCGAGAGGTGAGAAGAACAAGGCACCAAAAATGAAAATACAATACGATATATTATTTTTATTTTTAAACAAACGTATTTTACACCACTAGACCATCTTTTAAACCCGTGCCCATTGGCCATTCCAAATAGCCCAAATATAACCTTAAATTTAATTTTAGTCACTCTTCAAAGTTCAAAAGGCTCTAAATCTAAATTCTCTCAATCTTGCAAAATGAAAAGTTTCTTATAAAAATCCAAGAAAGTTTCAAGCTTGAATTCAGTTGTAGCGACCGAGAATTTTCGTGATTTTATTCAAATAAATATTTTTTTTAAAAAAAAACGTGTCGCTTCGACCTTACCCATCATTTAGTTATTTTATTTTTTAAATGCGTGCTCGTCTAGCCAGTTAAGTGGAAAATTTAATTTATTCAAATACTTAGTCAAATTTTAATTTTTATCAAATATATTTCAATATCACAGTTTATTTTCAAAGTCCAAGTATTAATTATATTTAAGTCCAAATTTCAACTGTTTTAATCCAATCCAATTTATCGAGCCCAGATATTTTTACCAATCATTCAAGCCCATTTAAAACTCAATAAGTCATTTCTTGGCCCAATTAATTCAACAACTTCTTCCTCACCAAGTCATTCCTTACACAAGCGATACTTATTTCCAAAATTCTTGCTAATTTTCCATAAAACCAAATTTTGACCTAATCTACCAAAATTAAGTCAGCAACCTATGTTTATTTCTCACAATCCCTCACCCAGCGAGAATCACACAAAGCTTCATCTCGACCCTCTCGACTACTGCACACTAATTCCACAATTCCAAACCATCTCACCAGCCACCATTGCATGAGATCAGCCAACGTTTGACCAAGCTGAACAACCGTCGAGCCACATCCAAAACATTCTTTCAGATCAACAAGCTACCATCTCCATCAACCCAATTCAATCCACCAGTACACAATCTGCAGATAGTGGCTTCAAGCCACAAACAAATTCCATTGCAACCCCGTTTCCACAATCTGCACCATAACCAACTCTATTGCAAGGTCGACCCTCACCAACTGCCTTCACCCCAACCACCAAACACGCTGAACCACCAACGAATCCCTGCCAACCGCCACCTCCAAGAAACCACCGCTGCCAAATCGAAAACTCAATAGCAAACCTCAAACTTCACAACTCAGCCATCACCACCGTCTGCACTCATCGCCAACCACCACAGTTTACCTTCCACATTCAACTCTGCATACCCTCACAACACTGCACCAACCATTCCAACCAGCATCATCATCACCCACCCGAGACCACAACCAACCTGCATCCCGGCGTCTCCCTTCGCCACCGCTTGGACCACCGACTGCCGCCAACACATCACGGCCAAACCACCATCGCGGCCACAGCATCCCCACCAATCACCCAAAACAAAACCCAAATTAACCCAAAACTACGAATAAGACATAATCCAGTTACTTACCTCAACCACCGCCGGAATCACCAATGGAAATCACAGCCCGAGTTCGAATTTGATTCTCGGTTCCAGCCCCAAATCGCTCCAAAAAGCCCTCTCCCTAACCACACACTTTCACCACCGCCTCGTGCCGGCGGCGCCTCGCCGGCTGAAGTGCCGGCAGCAGCTGGGCGGAGGAAGGGGCTTCGCCCCCTTCTTCTTCGTTGATCTATCTCTCTCTAACGATAGAGAGAGAGAGAGATATGAGGGATAATATACATATATATTAAATTTACATTTCAGCCCTTATGTTTCAAAATCTTTTGTTTCAGTCCCTCAACTTTTAAAGTTATTCAATTCAGTCCCTTTTTGGTTCCAAGTCATCAATTTCAGCCCTTAAGTTTTAAATGAGTTTAATCAGCCCTTCATTCTTAAAAATCTATTATTTCAACCCCATTGTTTAATATTCGTTTTGAGTTTCAACTCAACTTTTGAAAATATTCATTTTAGTACCTCACATTTCAAAGTATACATTTTAGTCCCTCGACTTTCAAAGTATTCATTTTAGTCCCTCAACTTTCAAATCATCAATTTCATTCTCAAATTGTAAATTATCGTTTTTAAACTATAAATTTCAAAAGACTAATGTAACTTATTGGCTAGACGAGGCGTACGGAGATTTAGAGGATTTAAGTCGGTTCCCGCTCAACTTTGCACTCGTCGGATTTAAGGTAGACTCGCCCCCACTAATTGATTTATATTATAATTGCATGTGTTATGTGGATTTGTGTGATTTTATGCTTAATTGCATGAGAAAAGAATATCTCGTATGAGATAAAGAAAAGAATATCTCTTTTGAGATAAAGAATTTATGTTATGCCGGGCATAACTTATCTGCTAGCATGATACAAGAAAAGAATGGTTCATTTGCGTTCACTATGTGATTCCTATGAATAAGAAAAGAATGTCACTACATTAATTGCATAATTACTTGTTCAATTATCTTGTAGATTAATTATTGGCGATGAGTCTACTGAGTATTTCATTTTGAAATGCTCAACCCGTTGTTTTAACAATTTTTGCAGATTTCGGAGACGGTGGCGAGCGATGGGCAATGACAGCAAATTACAAATTGATATTTTTAAAAGTCGTGAACTTTCAAATGATTATTTCACTTTATCAAGAATTGTCATTTTTACAAATTTGTACGAAAATACTTATTCCATCTGAATTATCGCTAAACTTTTATTCGATAAATGCGATATTTAATATTTAAATCATTTTTCCGCAACAAAGTTTATTCAAGAATTTAGAAAAGTGACATTCCCGGGTTTTACGGAATTCGGGGCGTCACAGTGTGGTATCAGAGCCAGGTTCTACGTTTCTGTAGACTTACAAGATTTTTTTTTTTACAAAATAAGAAAATAAATTTTTCTAAAAATAATAGAAATAATGTTTTCACGACTTTTTGCCATTGCCATCATTTTTCCGCCGACTCCGAAGGTAACGAAGTTTAGTATGTTTACTTTATTGATTTATTTCGGATACTTGAGAATAAATGTTTTGAGAATTTGACGAGAAAAGAAAAGACGAGAAAGAATAAGAAAACTAGTATCCGAAATAATGAGAAAGAAATAAAGAAAGAAATGAGTTTTGGAGTATAACGAGAAATTTTTCAGAAAGAAAGAAAAGAAAGAGAACGAGTGTTGAGCATAATGGGAATAATATGATTTAAGAATGATTTTATAATAACTTTTGTCCTCGAATTTAGAAATGATGAACCCTACCTGGATTTTGCATAATTGATTTTAGACATGGCACTATTTACGAGAAGTCAACAGAAAGGATTAGACAATATTTTCGGAATATCTATCGTTTAGACTAAATGAGAAATAGCAAGCCAGTTTTATGAAGTTGTGATGAGATGTTGAGATTATAAGTGATGTGATTTTATTGAGACCTTTATTAGAAGAATTATGAAATTAGAGGTTCAAAGATTTGGTTCTTAATTATTGGGAATTAAGTAATGGATATTATGTTGAGTAAGTGAATTATTCCTCTATTTTGAGAGAAATTTATTATGAAGTTTGGCCTTGTGAATAAATTTTGGGATTATGATTTGTGATATATATTTGTAAGTATGAGTGGTCTTTTGAACCAATTAAGATATTGAAGGAAGTGATACTGTGACATTGGGAAATATGATTTGAAATTGTTATGTTGAGGAATGATGAATTGATTTTTCAGGATATTCTTGATGATATTGAAGTTTGTTGGAAATGTTGTCGATATATAAGTCGTTGTGGTCAATGTTGAGCTATTTGTTATTGTTGGTTATGAAGTATACCTACGGATTGGATAAGTCCAAATTACAAGGGAGGTTCTGCTTAGAATTTTATCAATTGGAATTAAGAGCATAGTATGATAAGCATCCACTAAAGGAATTGAGGTTAGACTTGCAAGTTCATTTGCATCACAAGCGAGATTTAGTAAATGATAAGTTATATTTTGAAAGATAAGTGAAGACGAGTATTATGACGTTATTGGGAAGAATTTAAATTATTCTTGGGAATGAATTTATCACTTGTAATCACTTGTATTGGAGAATATTATAAATTATGAGGATATGAGATAATACTGTTGATTTTATTTTGGAATTTGATCGGGAAGATATGCTAAAGATAAGCTAATGATTTATGTTGATTTGTGAATAATATGTTATTGGGTATAATATATAGAGAGAATATTCAAGTAATTGTTTTTAATTATTTTGGTGATATTTGATGATAAGAAGTTTTAGAGATGACAAATTATTAAGGTTTGATATGTTTTTAAAGAAATAGTAAAGATTTGGAGAGAATTTTTCATGGATTTTTGTAACGGGTTTACAGAGATTAGTGAAGAGACGTGATGTCATTTGGGTTATTGAATAATGACTTAAGTAATTAGTAAATATTTCTTTATACAGAGTTTAAAGGCTATGTTGAGAGTTTGCATTTTAGACCTCGGTGATAGTTAGGAAAACTATTTACCGTTTGTTGAATTTACATGTAACATGATTATTGAGAATAGTCATTTATCATGAATGGGAGATATTGAAAATATTTTATGGTGAGATGCCTTAAAGGAGTAACCGTTTATTCAAAGTGAGAAATTAGGGACATGTGATTGAATGTTTGGGATTATGTGAGATAATGATGATGGTCATAAGGTCATTTGAATACAAAAGGTACAAGAGATAATTATAAGGAATAATGTGATTTTCTTAGGTCGAGAATTTAAGGAGAGGATGTGTTGAGATGATGAAATAAGTTGACTTTCCCTGAATAAGTTATGAGGTATTTGGTCCTAAGTGGAATTCAAAGAATGATGAATCTCAGTCATGGAAAATAAATCAGGTTTCCTCGTAATTTGAATAATTCACTGATGTACGTTAAATTTTCATTTATGATACTAGAAGATCATGAGAGAAAAATTTTTTTGGATGAAATTGATGAAAGAAATTCTAGGAAGTTCTAAATTTTGTACAAGAGTTGATGAAGTAATGCATTTGATCTGAGAAAGGCTTATGATTGATCATATCTTGAAATTTTGGAGATTGTTATTGATGGTATCTTGTTTAGAGAATAAGAAATGAAATTTTATGTAATTGTTTTCGTGGAAAGAATTTATTGGAAAATAGGGATAAGACTTCACAGTGATGACTTATCTTGGAATGGTGTGCAAAGAAGTGACAACGGTAGAATCCAAGATTTATTAGTCTGAGAGATTGATATATAATCTTAGTGAGCAGATTGACGTATAAGTTTCACGTGATAGGTATGATGGTATTTATATTGAAATCTTAGAGAGATTGATATGAATATTTGAGGTCATGTAATACGATGATAAGTGACAGGTTACATGATTACTACAAGATATGATGACTAGACGGTTAAGGGATGTTATGGTTATCCCGTGAAGAATTGTGTGAATATATTGAGTCAATTGATCTCATTTTGATGGTTTATTGCATTATGGAGAAAAATATTACATAGATTGGGAGTTTTTGTTTTGAGTCATAATATATGGGTTTATTTAAAGTTTTGATGATGCAGTTTTGATTATTTATTGTCGGTTGCACTTTTGATGTGAATAAAGTAGTTTTGGCTACAATAATGGAAAACCTGAGAATATCATTTGTGTGACTTTTACTTATAATGGGATTGTATCTTTGGGTTAAGCAAACATGATGAGGAATACTATATGATTCATAGAAGTCTTATTCGATGATGATAGACTTAATCAGAGTATTGTCCATAGTGTGACATGAATTGAAGTTTTGGGAGAACAGAAAAGATTGAATCTTGAACTTCAGATTTGGAAATTAGTGAGGTTTCTTAAGTTTGAGAATAACATATCTGATCCGGGTGATGCTTTAAGTCCTCAGTTAGAATGAGCATGTGATACCGAGTACTGGATGCATGATTTAAAAGTATGGATTAAAGGATTCAAGTTTGAATTTCTCCAATTATGAAAAAGGAAGTTTCAGTCGAGATTATAAATGATCACGTTGTTAGATCTATTCAGAAAGATTCTGCCAAGTTTGGGTTTTGTACTCAATATTCTGGAATTGATGTCGTGCTTATATATTTTGGATCATAAGGATTTATTCGTGATCAATTTTCTTGATTTTTTTTTTTTTAGTTTAAGCATTTGGGTCAATGAATATTTTGTGGTTTCGATATTAGTATAGATCCTATGAAAGGTACTTTTCGACAAGAGAGGAATTTAAGGCCTCATTTCATCGGACCATTTAAAATGCTAGAGAAGTGGGTAATGTGGCTTATTGTTTGACTTCGCCACCAGAACTTGCATATGTTCACAATGTCTTTCATGTTTACCTACTGAGAAAGTATGTTCATGATTCAAATCACATGGTAAATTATTAGTTTATTTTAGTTCAGAAATATTTGACTTATGAAGAGGCACCTATGTGCATAGTAGAGAGAAAAGTCCATGTCTTAAGAAACAAAGAAATTCCTATAGTCAAAGTCCAGTGGGGTAGATATAATAATGATGAAATTGTTGGGAGAAAGAAGAAGAAATTCTGGTTAAATATCCAGATATCATAGATCAAGTAAGTTTAATTTCGAGGACGAAATTATTTTAAGGGGGTAGGGTTGTAGCGACCGAGAATTTTCGTGATTTTATTCAAATAAATATTTTTTCAAAAAAAAAACGTGTCGCTTCGACCTTACCCATCATTTAGTTATTTTATTTTTTAAACGCGTGCTCGTCTAGCCAGTTAAGTGGAAAATTTAATTTATTCAAATACTTAGTCAAATTTTAATTTTTATCAAATATATTTCAATATCACAGTTTATTTTCAAAGTCCAAGTATTAATTATATTTAAGTCCAAATTTCAACTGTTTTAATCCAATCCAATTTATCGAGCCCAGATATTTTTACCAATCATTCAAGCCCATTTAAAACTCAATAAGTCATTTCTTGGCCCAATTAATTCAACAACTTTTTCCTCACCAAGTCATTCCTTACACAAGCGATACTTATTTCCAAAATTCTTGCTAATTTTCCATAAAACCAAATTTTGACCTAATCTACCAAAATTAAGTCAGCAACCTATGTTTATTTCTCACAATCCCTCACCCAGCGAGAATCACACAAAGCTTCATCTCGACCCTCTCGACTACTGCACACTAATTCCACAATTCCAAACCATCTCACCAGCCACCATTGCATGAGATCAGCCAACGTTTGACCAAGCTGAACAACCGTCGAGCCACATCCAAAACATTCTTTCAGATCAACAAGCTACCATCTCCATCAACCCAATTCAATCCACCAGTACACAATCTGCAGATAGTGGCTTCAAGCCACAAACAAATTCCATTGCAACCCCGTTTCCACAATCTGCACCATAACCAACTCTATTGCAAGGTCGACCCTCACCAACTGCCTTCACCCCAACCACCAAACACGCTGAACCACCAACGAACCCCTGCCAACCGCCACCTCCAAGAAACCACCGCTGCCAAATCGAAAACTCAATAGCAAACCTCAAACTTCACAACTCAGCCATCACCACCGTCTGCACTCATCGCCAACCACCACAGTTTACCTTCCACATTCAACTCTGCATACCCTCACAACACTGCACCAACCATTCCAACCAGCATCATCATCACCCACCCGAGACCACAACCAACCTGCATCCCGGCGTCTCCCTTCGCCACCGCTTGGACCACCGACTGCCGCCAACACATCACGGCCAAACCACCATCGCGGCCACAGCATCCCCACCAATCACCCAAAACAAAACCCAAATTAACCCAAAACCACGAATAAGACATAATCCAGTTACTTACCTCAACCACCGCCGGAATCACCAATGGAAATCGCAGCCCGAGTTCGAATTTGATTCTCGGTTCCAGCCCCAAATCGCTCCAAAAAGCCCTCTCCCTAACCACACACTTTCACCACCGCCTCGTGCCGGCGGCGCCTCGCCGGCTGAAGTGCCGGCAGCAGCTGGGCGGAGGAAGGGGCTTCGCCCCCTTCTTCTTCGCTGATCTATCTCTCTCTAACGATAGAGAGAGAGAGAGAGATATGAGGGATAATATACATATATATTAAATTTACATTTCAGCCCTTATGTTTCAAAATCTTTTGTTTCAGTCCCTCAACTTTTAAAGTTATTCAATTCAGTCCCTTTTTGGTTCCAAGTCATCAATTTCAGCCCTTAAGTTTTAAATGAGTTTAATCAGCCCTTCATTCTTAAAAATCTATTATTTCAACCCCATTGTTTAATATTCGTTTTGAGTTTCAACTCAACTTTTGAAAATATTCATTTTAGTACCTCACATTTCAAAGTATACATTTTAGTCCCTCGACTTTCAAAGTATTCATTTTAGTCCCTCAACTTTCAAATCATCAATTTCATTCTCAAATTGTAAATTATCGTTTTTAAACTATAAATTTCAAAAGACTAATGTAACTTATTGGCTAGACGAGGCGTACGGAGATTTAGAGGATTTAAGTCGGTTCCCGCTCAACTTTGCACTCGTCGGATTTAAGGTAGACTCGCCCCCACTAATTGATTTATATTATAATTGCATGTGTTATGTGGATTTGTGTGATTTTATGCTTAATTGCATGAGAAAAGAATATCTCGTATGAGATAAAGAAAAGAATATCTCTTTTGAGATAAAGAATTTATGTTATGCCGGGCATAACTTATCTGCTAGCATGATACAAGAAAAGAATGGTTCATTTGCGTTCACTATGTGATGCCTATGAATAAGAAAAGAATGTCACTACATTAATTGCATAATTACTTGTTCAATTATCTTGTAGATTAATTATTGGCGATGAGTCTACTGAGTATTTCATTTTGAAATGCTCAACCCGTTGTTTTAACAATTTTTGCAGATTTCGGAGACGGTGGCGAGCGATGGGCAATGACAGCAAATTACAAATTGATATTTTTAAAAGTCGTGAACTTTCAAATGATTATTTCACTTTATCAAGAATTGTCATTTTTACAAATTTGTACGAAAATACTTATTCCATCTGAATTATCGCTAAACTTTTATTCGATAAATGCGATATTTAATATTTAAATCATTTTTCCGCAACAAAGTTTATTCAAGAATTTAGAAAAGTGACATTCCCGGGTTTTACGGAATTCGGGGCGTCACAGTGTGGTATCAGAGCCAGGTTCTACGTTTCTGTAGACTTACAAGATTTTTTTTTTACAAAATAAGAAAATAAATTTTTCTAAAAATAATAGAAATAATGTTTTCACGACTTTTTGCCATTGCCATCATTTTTCCGCCGACTCCGAAGGTAACGAAGTTTAGTATGTTTACTTTATTGATTTATTTCGGATACTTGAGAATAAATGTTTTGAGAATTTGACGAGAAAAGAAAAGACGAGAAAGAATAAGAAAACTAGTATCCGAAATAATGAGAAAGAAATAAAGAAAGAAATGAGTTTTGGAGTATAACGAGAAATTTTTCAGAAAGAAAGAAAAGAAAGAGAACGAGTGTTGAGCATAATGGGAATAATATGATTTAAGAATGATTTTATAATAACTTTTGTCCTCGAATTTAGAAATGATGAACCCTACCTGGATTTTGCATAATTGATTTTAGACATGGCACTATTTACGAGAAGTCAACAGAAAGGATTAGACAATATTTTCGGAATATCTATCGTTTAGACTAAATGAGAAATAGCAAGCCAGTTTTATGAAGTTGTGATGAGATGTTGAGATTATAAGTGATGTGATTTTATTGAGACCTTTATTAGAAGAATTATGAAATTAGAGGTTCAAAGATTTGGTTCTTAATTATTGGGAATTAAGTAATGGATATTATGTTGAGTAAGTGAATTATTCCTCTATTTTGAGAGAAATTTATTATGAAGTTTGGCCTTGTGAATAAATTTTGGGATTATGATTTGTGATATATATTTGTAAGTATGAGTGGTCTTTTGAACCAATTAAGATATTGAAGGAAGTGATACTGTGACATTGGGAAATATGATTTGAAATTGTTATGTTGAGGAATGATGAATTGATTTTTCAGGATATTCTTGATGATATTGAAGTTTGTTGGAAATGTTGTCGATATATAAGTCGTTGTGGTCAATGTTGAGCTATTTGTTATTGTTGGTTATGAAGTATACCTACGGATTGGATAAGTCCAAATTACAAGGGAGGTTCTGCTTAGAATTTTATCAATTGGAATTAAGAGCATAGTATGATAAGCATCCACTAAAGGAATTGAGGTTAGACTTGCAAGTTCATTTGCATCACAAGCGAGATTTAGTAAATGATAAGTTATATTTTGAAAGATAAGTGAAGACGAGTATTATGACGTTATTGGGAAGAATTTAAATTATTCTTGGGAATGAATTTATCACTTGTAATCACTTGTATTGGAGAATATTATAAATTATGAGGATATGAGATAATACTGTTGATTTTATTTTGGAATTTGATCGGGAAGATATGCTAAAGATAAGCTAATGATTTATGTTGATTTGTGAATAATATGTTATTGGGTATAATATATAGAGAGAATATTCAAGTAATTGTTTTTAATTATTTTGTTGATATTTGATGATAAGAAGTTTTAGAGATGACAAATTATTAAGGTTTGATATGTTTTTAAAGAAATAGTAAAGATTTGGAGAGAATTTTTCATGGATTTTTGTAACGGGTTTACAGAGATTAGTGAAGAGACGTGATGTCATTTGGGTTATTGAATAATGACTTAAGTAATTAGTAAATATTTCTTTATAGAGAGTTTAAAGGCTATGTTGAGAGTTTGCATTTTAGACCTCGGTGATAGTTAGGAAAACTATTTACCGTTTGTTGAATTTACATGTAACATGATTATTGAGAATAGTCATTTATCATGAATGGGAGATATTGAAAATATTTTATGGTGAGATGCCTTAAAGGAGTAACCGTTTATTCAAAGTGAGAAATTAGGGACATGTGATTGAATGTTTGGGATTATGTGAGATAATGATGATGGTCATAAGGTCATTTGAATACAAAAGGTACAAGAGATAATTATAAGGAATAATGTGATTTTCTTAGGTCGAGAATTTAAGGAGAGGATGTGTTGAGATGATGAAATAAGTTGACTTTCCCTGAATAAGTTATGAGGTATTTGGTCCTAAGTGGAATTCAAAGAATGATGAATCTCAGTCATGGAAAATAAATCAGGTTTCCTCGTAATTTGAATAATTCACTGATGTACGTTAAATTTTCATTTATGATACTAGAAGATCATGAGAGAAAATTTTTTTTGGATGAAATTGATGAAAGAAATTCTAGGAAGTTCTAAATTTTGTACAAGAGTTGATGAAGTAATGCATTTGATCTGAGAAAGGCTTATGATTGATCATATCTTGAAATTTTGGAGATTGTTATTGATGGTATCTTGTTTAGAGAATAAGAAATGAAATTTTATGTAATTGTTTTCGTGGAAAGAATTTATTGGAAAATAGGGATAAGACTTCACAGTGATGACTTATCTTGGAATGGTGTGCAAAGAAGTGACAACGGTAGAATCCAAGATTTATTAGTCTGAGAGATTGATATATAATCTTAGTGAGCAGATTGACGTATAAGTTTCACGTGATAGGTATGATGGTATTTATATTGAAATCTTAGAGAGATTGATATGAATATTTGAGGTCATGTAATACGATGATAAGTGACAGGTTACATGATTACTACAAGATATGATGACTAGACGGTTAAGGGATGTTATGGTTATCCCGTGAAGAATTGTGTGAATATATTGAGTCAATTGATCTCATTTTGATGGTTTATTGCATTATGGAGAAAAATATTACATAGATTGGGAGTTTTTGTTTTGAGTCATAATATATGGGTTTATTTAAAGTTTTGATGATGCAGTTTTGATTATTTATTGTCGGTTGCACTTTTGATGTGAATAAAGTAGTTTTGGCTACAATAATGGAAAACCTGAGAATATCATTTGTGTGACTTTTACTTATAATGGGATTGTATCTTTGGGTTAAGCAAACATGATGAGGAATACTATATGATTCATAGAAGTCTTATTCGATGATGATAGACTTAATCAGAGTATTGTCCATAGTGTGACATGAATTGAAGTTTTGGGAGAACAGAAAAGATTGAATCTTGAACTTCAGATTTGGAAATTAGTGAGGTTTCTTAAGTTTGAGAATAACATATCTGATCCGGGTGATGCTTTAAGTCCTCAGTTAGAATGAGCATGTGATACCGAGTACTGGATGCATGATTTAAAAGTATGGATTAAAGGATTCAAGTTTGAATTTCTCCAATTATGAAAAAGGAAGTTTCAGTCGAGATTATAAATGATCACGTTGTTAGATCTATTCAGAAAGATTCTGCCAAGTTTGGGTTTTGTACTCAATATTCTGGAATTGATGTCGTGCTTATATATTTTGGATCATAAGGATTTATTCGTGATCAATTTTCTTGATTTTTTTTTTTTAGTTTAAGCATTTGGGTCAATGAATATTTTGTGGTTTCGATATTAGTATAGATCCTATGAAAGGTACTTTTCGACAAGAGAGGAATTTAAGGCCTCATTTCATCGGACCATTTAAAATGCTAGAGAAGTGGGTAATGTGGCTTATTGTTTGACTTCGCCACCAGAACTTGCATATGTTCACAATGTCTTTCATGTTTACCTACTGAGAAAGTATGTTCATGATTCAAATCACATGGTAAATTATTAGTTTATTTTAGTTCAGAAATATTTGACTTATGAAGAGGCACCTATGTGCATAGTAGAGAGAAAAGTCCATGTCTTAAGAAACAAAGAAATTCCTATAGTCAAAGTCCAGTGGGGGTAGATATAATAATGATGAAATTGTTGGGAGAAAGAAGAAGAAATTCTGGTTAAATATCCAGATATCATAGATCAAGTAAGTTTAATTTCGAGGACGAAATTATTTTAAGGGGGTAGGGTTGTAGCGACCGAGAATTTTCGTGATTTTATTCAAATAAATATTTTTTCAAAAAAAAAACGTGTCGCTTCGACCTTACCCATCATTTAGTTATTTTATTTTTTAAACGCGTGCTCGTCTAGCCAGTTAAGTGGAAAATTTAATTTATTCAAATACTTAGTCAAATTTTAATTTTTATCAAATATATTTCAATATCACAGTTTATTTTCAAAGTCCAAGTATTAATTATATTTAAGTCCAAATTTCAACTGTTTTAATCCAATCCAATTTATCGAGCCCAGATATTTTTACCAATCATTCAAGCCCATTTAAAACTCAATAAGTCATTTCTTGGCCCAATTAATTCAACAACTTTTTCCTCACCAAGTCATTCCTTACACAAGCGATACTTATTTCCAAAATTCTTGCTAATTTTCCATAAAACCAAATTTTGACCTAATCTACCAAAATTAAGTCAGCAACCTATGTTTATTTCTCACAATCCCTCACCCAGCGAGAATCACACAAAGCTTCATCTCGACCCTCTCGACTACTGCACACTAATTCCACAATTCCAAACCATCTCACCAGCCACCATTGCATGAGATCAGCCAACGTTTGACCAAGCTGAACAACCGTCGAGCCACATCCAAAACATTCTTTCAGATCAACAAGCTACCATCTCCATCAACCCAATTCAATCCACCAGTACACAATCTGCAGATAGTGGCTTCAAGCCACAAACAAATTCCATTGCAACCCCGTTTCCACAATCTGCACCATAACCAACTCTATTGCAAGGTCGACCCTCACCAACTGCCTTCACCCCAACCACCAAACACGCTGAACCACCAACGAACCCCTGCCAACCGCCACCTCCAAGAAACCACCGCTGCCAAATCGAAAACTCAATAGCAAACCTCAAACTTCACAACTCAGCCATCACCACCGTCTGCACTCATCGCCAACCACCACAGTTTACCTTCCACATTCAACTCTGCATACCCTCACAACACTGCACCAACCATTCCAACCAGCATCATCATCACCCACCCGAGACCACAACCAACCTGCATCCCGGCGTCTCCCTTCGCCACCGCTTGGACCACCGACTGCCGCCAACACATCACGGCCAAACCACCATCGCGGCCACAGCATCCCCACCAATCACCCAAAACAAAACCCAAATTAACCCAAAACCACGAATAAGACATAATCCAGTTACTTACCTCAACCACCGCCGGAATCACCAATGGAAATCGCAGCCCGAGTTCGAATTTGATTCTCGGTTCCAGCCCCAAATCGCTCCAAAAAGCCCTCTCCCTAACCACACACTTTCACCACCGCCTCGTGCCGGCGGCGCCTCGCCGGCTGAAGTGCCGGCAGCAGCTGGGCGGAGGAAGGGGCTTCGCCCCCTTCTTCTTCGCTGATCTATCTCTCTCTAACGATAGAGAGAGAGAGAGAGATATGAGGGATAATATACATATATATTAAATTTACATTTCAGCCCTTATGTTTCAAAATCTTTTGTTTCAGTCCCTCAACTTTTAAAGTTATTCAATTCAGTCCCTTTTTGGTTCCAAGTCATCAATTTCAGCCCTTAAGTTTTAAATGAGTTTAATCAGCCCTTCATTCTTAAAAATCTATTATTTCAACCCCATTGTTTAATATTCGTTTTGAGTTTCAACTCAACTTTTGAAAATATTCATTTTAGTACCTCACATTTCAAAGTATACATTTTAGTCCCTCGACTTTCAAAGTATTCATTTTAGTCCCTCAACTTTCAAATCATCAATTTCATTCTCAAATTGTAAATTATCGTTTTTAAACTATAAATTTCAAAAGACTAATGTAACTTATTGGCTAGACGAGGCGTACGGAGATTTAGAGGATTTAAGTCGGTTCCCGCTCAACTTTGCACTCGTCGGATTTAAGGTAGACTCGCCCCCACTAATTGATTTATATTATAATTGCATGTGTTATGTGGATTTGTGTGATTTTATGCTTAATTGCATGAGAAAAGAATATCTCGTATGAGATAAAGAAAAGAATATCTCTTTTGAGATAAAGAATTTATGTTATGCCGGGCATAACTTATCTGCTAGCATGATACAAGAAAAGAATGGTTCATTTGCGTTCACTATGTGATGCCTATGAATAAGAAAAGAATGTCACTACTTTAATTGCATAATTACTTGTTCAATTATCTTGTAGATTAATTATTGGCGATGAGTCTACTGAGTATTTCATTTTGAAATGCTCAACCCGTTGTTTTAACAATTTTTGCAGATTTCGGAGACGGTGGCGAGCGATGGGCAATGACAGCAAATTACAAATTGATATTTTTAAAAGTCGTGAACTTTCAAATGATTATTTCACTTTATCAAGAATTGTCATTTTTACAAATTTGTACGAAAATACTTATTCCATCTGAATTATCGCTAAACTTTTATTCGATAAATGCGATATTTAATATTTAAATCATTTTTCCGCAACAAAGTTTATTCAAGAATTTAGAAAAGTGACATTCCCGGGTTTTACGGAATTCGGGGCGTCACAGTGTGGTATCAGAGCCAGGTTCTACGTTTCTGTAGACTTACAAGATTTTTTTTTTACAAAATAAGAAAATAAATTTTTCTAAAAATAATAGAAATAATGTTTTCACGACTTTTTGCCATTGCCATCATTTTTCCGCCGACTCCGAAGGTAACGAAGTTTAGTATGTTTACTTTATTGATTTATTTCGGATACTTGAGAATAAATGTTTTGAGAATTTGACGAGAAAAGAAAAGACGAGAAAGAATAAGAAAACTAGTATCCGAAATAATGAGAAAGAAATAAAGAAAGAAATGAGTTTTGGAGTATAACGAGAAATTTTTCAGAAAGAAAGAAAAGAAAGAGAACGAGTGTTGAGCATAATGGGAATAATATGATTTAAGAATGATTTTATAATAACTTTTGTCCTCGAATTTAGAAATGATGAACCCTACCTGGATTTTGCATAATTGATTTTAGACATGGCACTATTTACGAGAAGTCAACAGAAAGGATTAGACAATATTTTCGGAATATCTATCGTTTAGACTAAATGAGAAATAGCAAGCCAGTTTTATGAAGTTGTGATGAGATGTTGAGATTATAAGTGATGTGATTTTATTGAGACCTTTATTAGAAGAATTATGAAATTAGAGGTTCAAAGATTTGGTTCTTAATTATTGGGAATTAAGTAATGGATATTATGTTGAGTAAGTGAATTATTCCTCTATTTTGAGAGAAATTTATTATGAAGTTTGGCCTTGTGAATAAATTTTGGGATTATGATTTGTGATATATATTTGTAAGTATGAGTGGTCTTTTGAACCAATTAAGATATTGAAGGAAGTGATACTGTGACATTGGGAAATATGATTTGAAATTGTTATGTTGAGGAATGATGAATTGATTTTTCAGGATATTCTTGATGATATTGAAGTTTGTTGGAAATGTTGTCGATATATAAGTCGTTGTGGTCAATGTTGAGCTATTTGTTATTGTTGGTTATGAAGTATACCTACGGATTGGATAAGTCCAAATTACAAGGGAGGTTCTGCTTAGAATTTTATCAATTGGAATTAAGAGCATAGTATGATAAGCATCCACTAAAGGAATTGAGGTTAGACTTGCAAGTTCATTTGCATCACAAGCGAGATTTAGTAAATGATAAGTTATATTTTGAAAGATAAGTGAAGACGAGTATTATGACGTTATTGGGAAGAATTTAAATTATTCTTGGGAATGAATTTATCACTTGTAATCACTTGTATTGGAGAATATTATAAATTATGAGGATATGAGATAATACTGTTGATTTTATTTTGGAATTTGATCGGGAAGATATGCTAAAGATAAGCTAATGATTTATGTTGATTTGTGAATAATATGTTATTGGGTATAATATATAGAGAGAATATTCAAGTAATTGTTTTTAATTATTTTGGTGATATTTGATGATAAGAAGTTTTAGAGATGACAAATTATTAAGGTTTGATATGTTTTTAAAGAAATAGTAAAGATTTGGAGAGAATTTTTCATGGATTTTTGTAACGGGTTTACAGAGATTAGTGAAGAGACGTGATGTCATTTGGGTTATTGAATAATGACTTAAGTAATTAGTAAATATTTCTTTATACAGAGTTTAAAGGCTATGTTGAGAGTTTGCATTTTAGACCTCGGTGATAGTTAGGAAAACTATTTACCGTTTGTTGAATTTACATGTAACATGATTATTGAGAATAGTCATTTATCATGAATGGGAGATATTGAAAATATTTTATGGTGAGATGCCTTAAAGGAGTAACCGTTTATTCAAAGTGAGAAATTAGGGACATGTGATTGAATGTTTGGGATTATGTGAGATAATGATGATGGTCATAAGGTCATTTGAATACAAAAGGTACAAGAGATAATTATAAGGAATAATGTGATTTTCTTAGGTCGAGAATTTAAGGAGAGGATGTGTTGAGATGATGAAATAAGTTGACTTTCCCTGAATAAGTTATGAGGTATTTGGTCCTAAGTGGAATTCAAAGAATGATGAATCTCAGTCATGGAAAATAAATCAGGTTTCCTCGTAATTTGAATAATTCACTGATGTACGTTAAATTTTCATTTATGATACTAGAAGATCATGAGAGAAAAATTTTTTTGGATGAAATTGATGAAAGAAATTCTAGGAAGTTCTAAATTTTGTACAAGAGTTGATGAAGTAATGCATTTGATCTGAGAAAGGCTTATGATTGATCATATCTTGAAATTTTGGAGATTGTTATTGATGGTATCTTGTTTAGAGAATAAGAAATGAAATTTTATGTAATTGTTTTCGTGGAAAGAATTTATTGGAAAATAGGGATAAGACTTCACAGTGATGACTTATCTTGGAATGGTGTGCAAAGAAGTGACAACGGTAGAATCCAAGATTTATTAGTCTGAGAGATTGATATATAATCTTAGTGAGCAGATTGACGTATAAGTTTCACGTGATAGGTATGATGGTATTTATATTGAAATCTTAGAGAGATTGATATGAATATTTGAGGTCATGTAATACGATGATAAGTGACAGGTTACATGATTACTACAAGATATGATGACTAGACGGTTAAGGGATGTTATGGTTATCCCGTGAAGAATTGTGTGAATATATTGAGTCAATTGATCTCATTTTGATGGTTTATTGCATTATGGAGAAAAATATTACATAGATTGGGAGTTTTTGTTTTGAGTCATAATATATGGGTTTATTTAAAGTTTTGATGATGCAGTTTTGATTATTTATTGTCGGTTGCACTTTTGATGTGAATAAAGTAGTTTTGGCTACAATAATGGAAAACCTGAGAATATCATTTGTGTGACTTTTACTTATAATGGGATTGTATCTTTGGGTTAAGCAAACATGATGAGGAATACTATATGATTCATAGAAGTCTTATTCGATGATGATAGACTTAATCAGAGTATTGTCCATAGTGTGACATGAATTGAAGTTTTGGGAGAACAGAAAAGATTGAATCTTGAACTTCAGATTTGGAAATTAGTGAGGTTTCTTAAGTTTGAGAATAACATATCTGATCCGGGTGATGCTTTAAGTCCTCAGTTAGAATGAGCATGTGATACCGAGTACTGGATGCATGATTTAAAAGTATGGATTAAAGGATTCAAGTTTGAATTTCTCCAATTATGAAAAAGGAAGTTTCAGTCGAGATTATAAATGATCACGTTGTTAGATCTATTCAGAAAGATTCTGCCAAGTTTGGGTTTTGTACTCAATATTCTGGAATTGATGTCGTGCTTATATATTTTGGATCATAAGGATTTATTCGTGATCAATTTTCTTGATTTTTTTTTTTTTAGTTTAAGCATTTGGGTCAATGAATATTTTGTGGTTTCGATATTAGTATAGATCCTATGAAAGGTACTTTTCGACAAGAGAGGAATTTAAGGCCTCATTTCATCGGACCATTTAAAATGCTAGAGAAGTGGGTAATGTGGCTTATTGTTTGACTTCGCCACCAGAACTTGCATATGTTCACAATGTCTTTCATGTTTACCTACTGAGAAAGTATGTTCATGATTCAAATCACATGGTAAATTATTAGTTTATTTTAGTTCAGAAATATTTGACTTATGAAGAGGCACCTATGTGCATAGTAGAGAGAAAAGTCCATGTCTTAAGAAACAAAGAAATTCCTATAGTCAAAGTCCAGTGGGGGTAGATATAATAATGATGAAATTGTTGGGAGAAAGAAGAAGAAATTCTGGTTAAATATCCAGATATCATAGATCAAGTAAGTTTAATTTCGAGGACGAAATTATTTTAAGGGGGTAGGGTTGTAGCGACCGAGAATTTTCGTGATTTTATTCAAATAAATATTTTTTAAAAAAAAAACGTGTCGCTTCGACCTTACCCATCATTTAGTTATTTTATTTTTTAAACGCGTGCTCGTCTAGCCAGTTAAGTGGAAAATTTAATTTATTCAAATACTTAGTCAAATTTTAATTTTTATCAAATATATTTCAATATCACAGTTTATTTTCAAAGTCCAAGTATTAATTATATTTAAGTCCAAATTTCAACTGTTTTAATCCAATCCAATTTATCGAGCCCAGATATTTTTACCAATCATTCAAGCCCATTTAAAACTCAATAAGTCATTTTTTGGCCCAATTAATTCAACAACTTCTTCCTCACCAAGTCATTCCTTACACAAGCGATACTTATTTCCAAAATTCTTGCTAATTTTCCATAAAACCAAATTTTGACCTAATCTACCAAAATTAAGTCAGCAACCTATGTTTATTTCTCACAATCCCTCACCCAGCGAGAATCACACAAAGCTTCATCTCGACCCTCTCGACTACTGCACACTAATTCCACAATTCCAAACCATCTCACCAGCCACCATTGCATGAGATCAGCCAACGTTTGACCAAGCTGAACAACCGTCGAGCCACATCCAAAACATTCTTTCAGATCAACAAGCTACCATCTCCATCAACCCAATTCAATCCACCAGTACACAATCTGCAGATAGTGGCTTCAAGCCACAAACAAATTCCATTGCAACCCCGTTTCCACAATCTGCACCATAACCAACTCTATTGCAAGGTCGACCCTCACCAACTGCCTTCACCCCAACCACCAAACACGCTGAACCACCAACGAACCCCTGCCAACCGCCACCTCCAAGAAACCACCGCTGCCAAATCGAAAACTCAATAGCAAACCTCAAACTTCACAACTCAGCCATCACCACCGTCTGCACTCATCGCCAACCACCACAGTTTACCTTCCACATTCAACTCTGCATACCCTCACAACACTGCACCAACCATTCCAACCAGCATCATCATCACCCACCCGAGACCACAACCAACCTGCATCCCGGCGTCTCCCTTCGCCACCGCTTGGACCACCGACTGCCGCCAACACATCACGGCCAAACCACCATCGCTGCCACAGCATCCCCACCAATCACCCAAAACAAAACCCAAATTAACCCAAAACCACGAATAAGACATAATCCAGTTACTTACCTCAACCACCGCCGGAATCACCAATGGAGATCGCAGCCCGAGTTCGAATTTGATTCTCGGTTCCTGTCCCAAATCGCTCCAAAAAGCCCTCTCCCTAACCACACACTTTCACCACCGCCTCGTGTCGACGGCGCCTCGCCGGCTGAAGTGCCGGCAGCAGCTGGGCGGAGGAAGGGGCTTCGCCCCCTTCTTCTTCGCTGATCTATCTCTCTCTAACGATAGAGAGAGAGAGAGAGAGATATGAGGGATAATATACATATATATTAAATTTACATTTCAGCCCTTATGTTTCAAAATCTTTTGTTTCAGTCCATCAACTTTTAAAGTTATTCAATTCAGTCCCTTTTTGGTTCCAAGTCATCAATTTCAGCCCTTAAGTTTTAAATGAGTTTAATCAGCCCTTCATTCTTAAAAATCTATTATTTCAGCCCCATTGTTTAATATTCGTTTTGAGTTTCAACTCAACTTTTGAAAATATTCATTTTAGTACCTCACATTTCAAAGTATACATTTTAGTCCCTCGACTTTCAAAGTATTCATTTTAGTCCCTCAACTTTCAAATCATCAATTTCATTCTCAAATTGTAAATTATCGTTTTTAAACTATAAATTTCAAAAGACTAATGTAACTTATTGGCTAGACGAGGCGTACGGAGATTTAGAGGATTTAAGTCGGTTTCCGCTCAACTTTGCACTCGTCGGATTTAAGGTAGACTCGCCCCCACTAATTGATTTATATTATAATTGCATGTGTTATGTGGATTTGTGTGATTTTATGCTTAATTGCATGAGAAAAGAATATCTCGTATGAGATAAAGAAAAGAATATCTCTTTTGAGATAAAGAATTTATGTTATGTCGGGCATAACTTATCTGCTAGCATGATACAAGAAAAGAATGGTTCATTTACGTTCACTATGTGATGCCTATGAATAAGAAAAGAATGTCACTACATTAATTGCATAATTACTTGTTCAATTATCTTGTAGATTAATTATTGGCGATGAGTCTACTGAGTATTTCATTTTGAAATGCTCAACCCGTTGTTTTAACAATTTTTGCAGATTTCGGAGACGGTGGCGAGCGATGGGCAATGACAGCAAATTACAAATTGATATTTTTAAAAGTCGTGAACTTTCAAATGATTATTTCACTTTATCAAGAATTGTCATTTTTACAAATTTGTACGAAAATACTTATTCCATCTGAATTATCGCTAAACTTTTATTCGATAAATGCGATATTTAATATTTAAATCATTTTTCCGCAACAAAGTTTATTCAAGAATTTAGAAAAGTGACGTTCCCGGGTTTTACGGAATTCGGGGCGTCACATCAGTGAACTCCAATCTAATGATATGCTATTAACTTAATTAGTAAACACTTACAATCTAATGACATGGTTATTGATATTGCTATTGAGGAAGTGACAAGGGTGATTGTGATCTTTGAAAGATATAGGGAAATTGGATTCAATGATGCTATAAATATTGCTAAGGAAATTGTTAATGAATTGAAAGTTGATTTTGTATTTCAAGTAAAATGTACAATTCGTAGAAAGATACATTTTGATGAAAATGTCACTGTAGAGGACACACAATCACATAAAGATTTTCTTAGAACCAATTATTTATTCTATATAGTAGATCAAGCAATTGAATTGCTCAAGAAAATATTGGATAAATTTACAGCATATGAGAAAAATTTTGGATTTCTATTTTCTTCGGAGAAGTTGAGTTCATTGGATGATGCTAATTTGAAAGCATGTTCTGACAATCTTGATATTGTTCTAAGGCATGAGACATTTTGTGATCTTGATGGTTAAGAGTTGTTTCAAGAGTTAAAAATTTTGCGAAATCTTTTATCAAAAGAAAAAAATATAGCTTTTGACATACTAGCTTATTTGTAAAGGTTGGACTATTTTCCAAATACATTTATTACTTATAGAATTTTATTAAAAATACCGGTTACAGTTGTATCTACTGAACGAAGTTTTTCAAAAATGAAACTATTGAAATCTTACTTGTGATCAATCATGTCGCAGGAAAGATTGAATGGACTTGTTTTGATATCTATTGAATATGATTTGCAAAAAAATATTGATTACAAAAAATTCATTAGTGGTTTTGCTTCAAAAATGCAAGAAGAACTAATTTAAAATTATTTTTTGCATTTCAAGGCTTACATATGATATTGTTTGAGGTGTTTTATGTCTTTTCATTTTTCAGGTCAACTCATATGGTTTATCAAAGATATTAGTGATTTAGATGATGCTTTCTTAAGAAAATACGAGCTTTTGGATATTTTGAATGTGCTATCATGCATAAATTTAGTTTTAGTTGTACATTTTCTTTACGACAAGAAAAAGATATTAGAAAAATATTGAAAAATATTATTTTTTGTTACGTAATAGTTTTATGTATAATGAGTTCATATAAAAAGTTTAATTTTTTCTATACGAATGTTTTATAATTAAAGAACAGATGAACTCTTTTAATATTCGCAGAGTAGAGAGCACTAAAAAGTATAGGACTGGCCCTGACCCGAACACTATTAAGTGTCACCAGAACACCGCACGGCTCTACGCAGTGCAAAGCATCACGCATAGCTGGTTCCTAACTTAAAATGAGAAGCTAACAGTGGAAGATGTCAAAAAGATCTCAAGATTTCACTGTTTGAGATAGTGAAGGAAAGGCTTAAGCTAATAAAAAAGGATTATATATCATACTCTGATTGTAGACAGATTTGTGGTTAAAATTTCTCGTGTGTTGATCAGGGAATGAAGTTCGCCAAAATGCTTGGTGAATCTGGCATTGTTATTGTACATGTTGATTTCATCCTCCTCCGGCCTAAATAGGTTAGTTCTTTTACTACCATTATTTTTAGTTTAGTTATATTCATTTAATTAATTTAAATAATTGGTTGGGATGAACATCCTTCAATAGGAACACATCAACAAAGCAAGTGGATGTAGATCGTCTCCAGCGAGGGGCACTACCGCTGCTTGAGGCGCCTTTCCTCATCTCTCTACTGTTATTTTTCCTTCGACAATGAAGGTATTGCGGGTAAAAATGACAGCAAAATTGACCAATTTGGAGAAGTCCAAAAATATGCCTGGATATGTTGTATTTGGTGTCACTCAAGATGGACAGAAGCCTGAGGATCACGAATAAGATACGATAGCATATGATTCCCAACCATGATTGAACGGAGATAGTTCGGATTATCGAGTTGGTTGGAGTTTTTATCACATTGCATGGTAGCAAAGCTGCCTACACAAAAGAGACATTTCGAGCTGAAAATCCAAAGTTTCACAGAATATCAGAATATGGATATGGAACAGCATAGTTCTCTCTCCCCTTCTTTGTCTAACTTTTATTTACATCTTACAATAGCACACAACTTTCCATGAATGCGATTAGCCTATATTGGTGCTCATTTTAAAACTCTTTTGGAGGATTTCTTTAATGTTTTTCATTTACAAGCATTGATTTTAACGAATGTGCAGAGCAAGCATTTATATGATGGTATAGACGGGCGGAGCCAGCATCGAGCCCCCTGTGGTCCTCGAGATTTTTTAGGTAATTGTCACTTTGTGCAACTTGTTATGAGTACGGGATGTGACCAATTTAATTAAATTATCGATTACAAAATTTGATTTGTGACTGAATGTAACCAATTATGGGTGATTATGACCAATTATTAGATAATGACAAAAATATAGATTAATTATGACTTTATGCTATTTGTGATGAGTATAGAATGTAATAAATTTAATTAAATTACCGATCAAAAATTTTGATTTGTGATTGACTTCATGATCTAGAATTTGTGTCTAACATTCAAAAATATTGACTAAAGCAGGGAGACATTCTTTCCCCCTTCCTCTTTGTTCTTTGCCTTGAATACCTCTCAAGATCCTTGAACATTTACTCAATGGGTTTAGAATTAAATTTCCATTCAAAAATGTGCCCACCTTAAGATCAGCCATCTTTCCAACGCTGATGATCTAATGCTTAAGTCAAGAGGGGATGAAATATCTGTTAGTATCTTGCTTGATACTCTTTCGAGCTTTGGTACAAAATTGAGACTGCATGATAATGAATTGAAATCCTCCATTTATACAGCAGGGATCTTCGGTCAGCCCCTTATTGATATTTATTCGATGACTAGCATTTAAAAGGGTATTATGCCCTTTCAATACTTAGGTATCTCTCTTTCTTCTGAGAAATTGAAAATTATGTATTACTCTCCGTTTGAGGAGAGAATAACAAAATGCATTGGAGCCTGGATAGTTAGCTCCCTATCTTATGTGGGACAGGCGGAGCTCGTAAGAGCTATCTTACGAGGGATAGAAGGCTTTTGGATTTCTATCCTTTCTATTCTAGTTGGGATGTTTGACAGAATTACCAAGCTAGAACGTACCTTTCTTAGGAACTTGGGAAAACCGTTTGTTGCATGGACAGAAATTACTCACTAAAATCAGAAGGTGGGATTAGTTTTAGAGCTTTAAAGGGATGGAATTCAGCCTTACTTACAAAGATCATATGGAACATTCAGGCTGAAAAGAATACACTTTGGATTAGTCGGGTCAATCATGTCTTCATGGTGCATCCTTTTGGGATATATCTATCGAAAAAAGATGATTCACCATTACTCAAGATGTTTCTCACCTTAAGGGATATTATTATTTGTGGTAAAGGATCAATCAGAGCTGCTATCCTCAAACTAAATTCATGGACTCATGGAGGCAAATTATGCACAGCTGCCGTATATGATTATCTTCGAAACAGGGGAGTCCCAAAATTCTATTATGCTCTTGTTTGGAATTCATCTACTACCCCTAAACATTCCTTCCTACTTTGTTTACACGTTAAGGGTAGAGTACTCATGAAAGAGGGACTCAATTTTTTGGATGCCAACACCGAATGCAATTTTTGCAACTGCCCTTTAGAGACGTAACAACACCTTTTCTTCAGGCGTACATTCTGCCATGACATTTGGGATAGAATCAGGGCCTGGCTGGGCATCATGAAGTCCAGGATTACTTTGGAAAATGCATTGAAGTGGATCAAGAAAGAGGTTCGAGGAACAACTTGGAAAAGTAAATCAAAACAATTTTGTTTGGCAGCAACAGCCTACCATATCTAGACAGTAAGGAATATGATTCTTTTTGAAGGACTGCATCCTAACATTGACACCATTGTAAGAAGGATCAAAACACATGTATATAAGGCCTTCTTTACCTTCTATCCTCATGTTTTGAACATGTATGAGTTGTTAGCTATTGACGTCTAGTATACTTTGTTTGTGATTGTTGGATGTTCTTGATTTACCTGGGTATGCCCGGCACTTTTGTATCTATTACTTTATTTTCGCTCTTGTAGTTTGTTTCCTGGGTATGGCCAGTGTATACTTGTATTTTGAGCTTATAGTGGATTGATCTCTGATCATGTTTTAACTGGGTATGCCTGGTAAACCGATTGTTTTTGGTATTTCGAGCTTCATATGTATTCTCAATTGGCTGCGCCCAAGTTTGTCTAGGTCTTTGGGACACTTTTGGACACAATCCTTTGTACTTCTCGGATATGCTCGATGTATTTGTATCATTCTTGTGATCTTTATATTTACATCTATTATAAAATAAAGTTTTGAGTCATCATGGTCAGGTATGTAAAGTTATAATTTTGTTTGGAACTTTGGTTTGACAATTACTAAGCACTACAACAAAAGTGATCTTTTACGACATGCATTTACGGCGTGCATATAAGGCATGCCATAAAATTAGATTATTTACGGCGTGCAAAAATAGCATGCCGTAAAAGAAGATGATTTACGGCGTACTTTTTTGCACGCCATAAAAAATCACTATACACGACGCGTAGAAAGAGCACGCCGTAAAAAGTTATAAAAACATTAGATTCACGGCATTCAGACGCATGCAGTAAATAACGGCATGCATATAGAACTCCGTAAATAAAATAGGTTGTTTACAATGTGCAAATTGCACGCCGTAAAAAGTGTTTAAATTAGCATCGTACAAAGAAAAAATTAGGGCGCGTTGAGGTTTTCTTCATCGTTCAACAAAATTTGTAACACTCTTCCACGTTTCCTTCTCTTTCTTCAGCCATATTCACAGCCATAACCATAAGCCCTAACCTATATCCCATGGCCATAAACTTCGTCCAGTAATTGCGAGGGGCGAGAGGTAGAGAATAGAGAGACCGAGTAAGGATATGTCTTCTTCTCGACACATTGTCGGGGACGACGCCTTCTACATGCTTTGAGGTCAGTACCTCGTGTCTAAATCTTGCTACTCACTTCTGCACGCCCTATTGTGAGATAATTGATTCTAATTCTGATTTTACATAATGATTAATGAATATTGTATATTAACTGAGATTCTATTTCTAATTTCTGAACTCTATTGAAGGGATTTTATGAAAGTTATTCATTTTTTATTTGTGATTTTGAATAATGAATATGTGATTTGTGATTTTTGAACTCGATTTTGAGAAAACTGGATGTCCTTAGATGGGATTATATTTTTGATTATATAAGTGTTAATCTTTCTTGATATTGTGAGTTAGTGTTGAATTTTCTACAATTTCATCCAATCCAAATTTGTGTGGGAAATAAACTCTGTCACAAAAACCAACAGAATAATTCTCTATCTCCCCTGGTCATCAGAAGGCTATCATGTGATGTGAGAGAGACCGATTAAGACTGTGATCGGATGGGAATTCAACTAACTGAGAGGGCATAGCCCCTATTTAAATCTCCTTATCAAGCCATAATTCAGAGATGGAAAGTCTCCAAAAAGTCTTTGTTTCAAGTTACCAAAGACATGCTTATATATATGCCACCATGCTCCATGTCTCGTGATGATATTTTGTTGCTCGAATTCATACAGCATACCTCAAGTTAATTCTCATGTTTGGATATGGTTTTATGTCTACCATTACATTATGACTTCTTGTTGCAGTTAAGAGTTTATTAGAAGCATGGCCCGTACTGGACCTTTGTTGTGTGACAATTCCGCTGATATAAGTTTCAGTAGTATGTAGATTGAAAAGATTCATACATTATCTTGCAGTTTAAGTAGTCGTTCATTTACAATAGCTTATTTCTCCTAGAAAAGTTTGCATTGTTTTATCATGATGTATCCTTAATATTATATTAGCAAAAATTTGTAGGATCTTCCTACTTGTGAAACTTGATAGGATTAGGATAGAATGAAATTGATAGGTGTTGATATGACTCATTTATGGTAGGAAAGGGGACTGGTGGAAATGGACCAAGCAACATTTAAATTCTATACGGACCTCATCTTTGGCTTCTAATAGCAGCAGCTGCAGGCAACTGGTCTAATAGTTTTTTCTACATTTTTTTCTTCTTTAGTTCATCCTCAATTGCATCCTACTGTAGCTAAAATCTCACTTCTCGACACTATTATATTCTATGTTAGTGCTCTCTTTCTTATACACAGGCACACACTAATTTCCTGCATATTTGGTTACATGGAAGTGGAATTGCAAAATATTTGAATGGAATCATTTGACAATATTCATGCTGGTCTGATCAGTTGTTATTTTCTTTTGGTTAGATTAATAATGATAACTATATCTTGTAACTTAGATAATACATTTAGTGGATAAATACGGAGCATGACATCAATTACCCGTGCTTTTGGGATTGGCTTACCACGGAATGAGAAGGTACTTGCATCAGCAGTACAACCTCTTGCACGTTGGAGGAAGCCAAGGCAAGAAATATGAGACTGGAGAGTTCTCATATCGAACAGTTGATGGAACGTGCAATCATCCTCTCGCTGATCTTGTAGGAAGTCAAGGTCCCTTTTTTGATCGGAACATGCTTCTAGCAACTTCATGTTATGGGGTAAGACTCACACCAAATTGAAGGCATTTCTTGTGATTTTCTATGAAGTATTTTTGACATAGTTAGGCATCATGATAAACTAAAAATTCAATATACTCAAGATATATTTGATTATAAGCATTTAGGCATCTTGATAGACTTGAACTTCAATAAGCTAAATTATGTTCCCTTTGGCTTTGCATCTTAATGTAGCAGCAACCCAAGACTATCTTTTCTCTTTCAATGGGAATTTTCTTGGATTACTCTACAATATTTTCCATGGTATGATCTTATATTTAACTTCTTCTTTTTTCTTTTCATAAAACTCTTATGTAATTGATTTGCATGATCTACCTTGATTGTAGTTTAAGTTTAAAGTTTAAGTGGTTTACGGTGTACTAGATTTTGGGTTCAGCTCTCATCATTATTTTTTCTATAAAAAATGTGGGCCTCTGATAATCAATTTAATGTTTTAACAAAATATTTTGGTAGGTATGTGATATTTGAAAGATTTGAGTATTTGGTTTTGAATTGTCCTTCATTTTGTTTCAACCTATTTATCCATTAAAGAAATTGTTAATATTATATTCAAAATTTCATATTGTGTGATAAGCAAAAGATGTTGATTTTATTTAAATCAGCTTCAGGGGAACAGAGCCTTCGATGCTGATGAGTGGAACACTGATTTCAACTACTCATGGTACAAGATTCCAAAACTCAGAATTATAGACATGGCCTTATGATACTTCGTTTTATTGTATGTATCATGCTATGCAAGATGAATTTTACAAAAACAAAAAGTTACTTTACATGATGATACATTTCTTGATATACTTTTGATTTGCATATTGACTATAAGTTTATTAATTATACCATATCATTTTTGTGATCGGCAGGGAGTTGATTATTTCGAGGATAGCTGAATTATATGTCAAGGAAGTAACCTTGGATATGGATTGAATATTTTGTAATATTTTAATCGATTTTATGAAGCAAAAGTCTATAATTTGTCATGTTGTTATCGAATCCATGTAAAACTTTATTATATACAGATTAATATTACATTTTTTTTTGTTCTGTTTGGTTTCAAAATTATTATAATTTTGTTTTGTTTAGTAATTATTATAGGTTTAATCATGATGAACTAAATAATTTTTTCAAAAAAATTAAATTCACATTTACGGCGTGCGATTGCACGCCTTAAAAACATGTAACTTTTTACAGCGTGTGCTTGCACGCCGTAAAAAGTTCATTTTGTTGCAGTACCCCTGTTTGATGTTGATTTTAAAGAGTTTACTTGCACGCCGTAAAAGGTTCATTTTGTTGTGTACCCCTGTTTGATGTTGATTTTAAAGAGTTTACTTGAAGAAATAATTTTTTGAATATTGATTTTGAAGAGAATGCGTGATTGAAAAGTAGAGAATCTTTTATGAACTTATGTGTAATATTATTTTACTGATAAATATGTAATTGAAAAATAGAGAGAGAAAAATTTGTTTTATTTATAATGGGGGCAAAACATGTCCTAAGTACGTACTGTTTTGTTTTTACAGATTTGTTCAGAACCAATGAGGAGGTTTGTTATGATTTTGGTCTCAAACAAATCGAGAGGCTATGATGATTAATAAGGCCGGTCTCATACTTCATATATTGGAGAATATTTTATGCGAAAAGTACACAATTATATATAACATTATAACTATTATTTTTTAAAACTAACAAACTTAATTTTATTTTTTCAAATCGAGTGTTTAATAATAATAATAATAATAATAATAATAATAGATAAAAAAAACATTATATAAAATATAAAATAATTAAATTTAATATTTTAAAATAAAGTTAATATAATTTTAAATATAAACCACAAACCCCACCCCACCCCACCCCACCCCACCCATCCCATCCCATCCCACCAATCCCCTAAGTTACGATCAGTCACAGTTCGGTCAGAATTACAAATTTAGTTGTAAAATTTACCACACCTCATCCCACCCCACCCACCCACAACGTCGCAATCAATCACACAAAGACAAAGTTCGAACACAGTTATAAATTTAGTCGCAAAATTCATTTCACCTCACCTTACCTTATCCCACCCGACTCCACCCATCTCCCACAAAGTCATAATCAATTACACAAACTCATAGTTCGATTACAATTACAATTTTAGTAGTAAAATTCACCCCGCCCCACCCCACCCACAAGTCACTGTTTGATCACAATTACAAATTTATTCTCAAATCAAATTATTAACCAATAATTTAATTAAATGAGTCACATCCTGTAATTGTCACAAGTCACTCAAAATCACAATAATGTCCTTTCAAATGAATATAATAATTTATAATCCCGTGTAAAGTGCAAAAACTCCTTGATTAAGTGAGATATATGGTGTTATCATCTTGAACGATTAAGGAATTTTCTATCTTCACGTTGAACAACAAACACGCCCCATGAAACTCAGGTGTTGCAATTATGTTATCTTTTCCTATAAATACAATTGGGAAACTCATTTGCTTCTGGATTTTTGATCGTCACCTATGAGAATCTAGTCAGTGTAAAAAGACTTCCCTCCAGAAATCCTCTTATTCTCTTTCTTTTGATGAGTTAAGAGGTAGTGTGATCACTAAGAACCTACAAAATGGACAGAATAGCGGATGTTAATGTGTTCCTTGTGTTCACTATCCACTCTGATAAACCCTTTCAAGTTTGAACTTTATTTGCCAAATCGTTCTTTGATATGCATTTTTTATATTTTATGCAGTTGAGAAATGATACGGGAGAACTTGTAATATTTGAAAACCAAATGATAAGTACATTTTTTGTACTTATCTTGACCTTAAATTTATAAAATTGTGAGTGTTTTAGAGTTCGATATTGCTTAATTGTGTATTTATTTTGATTGTTTTAGGTAAAACTCGAATTTGTATGTTTTTGGAGACTAAATGAACAAAAAAGGATCAAAATTGTGCAAAATGGACCAAATTATAAATATTATATGTTGATTCGGATCAAAAAATTAATGGTTAAAGATCATATGGAATCAATTTAATGATACTGGAAGTCAAAGGATCAAAGTTGCACTTGAAAATGACTTAGGGCGAAAAAGGAATCACAAGAAGTTATGTTCCAGATTTGTAGTCTGAATTTTAGCCCCATATTTGGGATATTAAAGGTTCGAATTGGGAAAATTGTATTTCATGACGAATTATAGCCCTTTAATTTAACTTTTCAATGTATTTTGAATCACCTCAATCGGATAAGGGAAGAAAAAGATATGATGAAAATACTTGCAGCTGCGTAGAGAAGTCCCGAAATTTAACTTTCCTTATTTGAGAAGGACTCTTACGGAAGCCAAATTGGACGTGGTTCTGACCTAATCTCCCTCTTGGATATTCATTAAATTCTGGTTAAGCCTTTCTTTTTATCATTAGTTTTATTCTCTTTTGTGATGTGTAACTAACCATTGTTGGGGTGAGCGATGTAATCTTAGTTTAATTATTCAATTTTAATTCTCATGTATTTATTCTTTAATTATTTTATGTATTGATCTTAATGCATGAACTAATTAGCTACTAGTTCATAGCTTTTGCGGTTGTTTTCATAATTCGAGAGCTGAGTTAACAACTAGATCATGTAATAAAAGTTGGTAATCTCAACAAAAAGATAGAGATGTGAATTTGTCGTTTCATGTGATCATTTATGAATTTCTAGAAGATTTTATACATTTGGTTAAAGAAAAATTATAAATCAACATAGAGATATATGATTGACTTAGTTAAATAAGGCTAATTTGAATTCGAGAGAGATAAATTAGATACATTAGTGAATTTGATCAAATACTAATTCAGAAAGAAAGCATGAGGTGAGAAATTGGATTGGAGAACTAGGATGACATCAGGAGTCCCAACGCTTTTAATTCACAAAAACAAAACAGAACCAAAAAAAAAAAAATCAAATCTTTTTATTTGCTTATTTAGTTAATTTTGGCATTTAATTGCTTTCAGTAGTTTAGTTGTTCAAAAATCACAATCTTTATGTTTATTTATAGTTTATGACTTGATTAATCTAAACAAATAGTAAATAAGTTAGTACTCGTGGGATCGACGACTCGGACTCAAAAATCCACTCTATTACTTATCAACGATATCTTACACGTGTAATAAATTATCACGAACACCAAACATTAAAAGGTTTAATGTTATGTTTTAGTTTAAGTAATTGAGATAATAATTTTTCTGCTAATGAAAATTTGAATCTCTAGGACTCAAATGAGCATAGTGAATGAAGTGTGTATTTATGGCTTTCAGGATTAGAACCTAATTTCACATTATATCTGGTCACTCGAGTATAAAATCAATATTTTTTGTAGTCATCAATGCCAACAGTGTATACCAAATCCTTATCTGGGTATAGATTAGCATACACAATTCATATTTCCTAAACCTATCAATAGAGTAAGATATGATAAAATGAGAAAATGAGGGCACCATGAAAGAATAATTAACTATGAAGAGCATATACTTTTAGTTAAATTAGATGAGACAGGTAATACGGAATGATACGAGATAAATTTTCATTAACATTGTGTAAAAGTGTTAACCGTCTGCAGGGTGATTTGTGTAAATTTTGTTGATATACAAATGATTAGGATCAACATAAAGAATTCTACTCAGAGATGCGTATTTCCCACAAAGTAGGCTAGGCCCGCCTCTTGAAGGTATAGATACAAGATAGCCAACATTTGTGCTACAATCTTTATTATTCACTTTCTCATTACGAAATTTCATTATAATATCAATAGTCTCCAATAAAGATGGGGATCCATGCATAGATGTTATATTTTCAGGGACGAATATTGATAATGGAGAAATAACCATCATCATCTGAATTTGATAGCCCTGCAAAGTCAATTATAAGTAACTTTTAATAATAGGGACAAAATCCTTTAGCAATATTGAAATAGAACCAAAGTAGTAGGTACTTTGTTTTTCAGTGAAATGACCTGATTGCTCCCAGTGGAGCCACTCCAACATAAGCATCCTCTGCATATAATTTTAATTAGAGATGTACCTTACAAGCATAATTTGCATAAATCTAGTATACTTTTTGAGCATCAAAACCTTTTAGACCAAAAACGCTGAGAACATACACCTTCTTCCACAGTTCCCCTGCCTATATATTTAATTAGTAGAATTGAATCTTTTATTATTATTATTATTATTATTATTATTATTTTATATAAAATTGAGATGGACAAAAATAGGACCAAATACCTTCTTCCACAGTTCCCCTTTTCCAAATTTGATCACTAAATCTCTCTCCCATAATGACTTCTTAGGCCAACTCTAGTACAGCGGCAAAATGGCGTGAAAACACCATTTTCTCGCTGCAAGCATCTCCAGCGGTGCTCCGCTACAGTGCAGTGCCAGATTTGGCTCTGCACTATTCAGTATGCTGCTGAAGCGGTTAGCTGCTTTTCCTTTTTTTTTTTTTTTTTGGTTCCTTAACTTTTTTTTTTTGATTTTTTGTCTCTATTTCATTTTTTTTCCTTTTCCAATTTAGCTACTCATGTTACACATTATGTAAACATCAAGTATCAGAAAGACAAACATGAGAAAAATACAAAAGAGAGTAAAGAAAGCTTAGTGATGGGAATTGTTGTAAATTCCTCTAAGAAACCTCATTTGAAATCCTGTATTGAATTCTCACAGAGCTTGATTTCTTCTCCTTGTTGTAGTATACAAGAAGTGTATGTAAGAGGTGTGTCTTCTCCTTCATTTTCCCTTGCTATTTATAGAGTGAAATAACATCTTCTTTATGATTAAAAAAATCTCCAATTGTAAGAATAATTCATTTTCATCATTCATCACACCTTGGAATCTCATCTTTTCCACCATTTTTTCCAACTTTTGTCTCCCACATGGAATGACTTTTGACTCCTTTATGATCAATTGCAAGAATTATTCCACTTTCTTAATTGTATCCTTTCTTTTTCTTCATTTTCACCATTTTTTACCATTCCTTTCCAACTATTGTCTCCCACATGCTTGTGTCAAATTGTTTTAAATTCTTTGAATCTTGTTCCCACTAGCCTTTGTTCCAAAATTTTGTATAATATATTTCCAAAACAGTTGAAATAATGTAGAAAATCGAATTTTCCATTGTTTTCTTTGTGCGCCCATCAAACTTTTCTTCCGACCAGTAATCGATAATTTATCTTCTTCGTCTGAAGTCTGATCGACGCGATTCAAAATTCTGTGGAAATATAACTTAGAGGACTACAATTTATCTTGAAAAGACATTTTCCAATTCGAAAGTTTATGGGACGAAACATGAGCCTTAATACGAAGCCGAAAATTTTGAGCATAACTTGTTCGACTGAAATTCTTTGGTTTTTGTCCTTTTGCATTTATTTCACCAAATTTAGCTTCCAACTCTTCCAATTGAATATTTAGTATCATGTGAGAGTAGACAAATGGTTTGAATCATCTTTTTAAAAGTGTGCATTTCAGTCCTCGAACTTTGAGTTTTCTGTCAATTTCCTTTGATTCCTTCATTTCGCATCGAATTTCACCTAATACATAGAAATAATAAAATTAAGCTATAATTCATTAAAATTAATAAAAAATACTCTAGTTTAATGTTTAAGATAAGTGTCCTTTTCTTACCAACTCCGTGAGTTCTTTGTTTTCAGCCTTGATCTCATCCAGTTCTTTTCTTATGTTGTCTTCATTTTTTTGGACCTTTTTGACACCCATTGTTCGTTCAGACGAGGTACCCCGAACAGCAACATCCTCCATGTTCAGAGAAAATGATGAAATTCTAGGAGACGTGAGAGAGCTGGCAAGTGGGCAATCTTGTTCAAAAGATAAAAATGTATTTTGGGAGGTTTGAAAATCATGGCGTGACACATTTTATGTTGGGGATAATTTTTCAATGTCTTTCAATAGTGGCCACAAATGATCAAATTTGAAAACACCCTTGTTAGTAGGGTCTTGTGCATACAACATTTTGGCTTTGTCCATCTGCAAGACATGTTATAAGATTGTTTATCAGTAAAATGTGAAAGAAAAATAACGATGGATATTAAATACGAATGCTTACAATGTCTTGCTCTGATACGCCACTTGGATGCAAATTTTCCGCTTGACTCAAACAACCTTGCAATTTTGAGACGGTCTTAGTAATTTCACCCATACACGTTGAGATGGACCTTTCTAGTCGAGGATTCACGTGGGTTGATTTACTGTTGTTGTAGGCCTCTGAAACTCTTTTCTATAGCTTCGAACCTTTCTGTCGAATACCAATTATGGAATCTTGGGATATATCCAAGTAAACATGATTTAAGTGTATGTCCTTATAAACTGTATAGTTAGCTGATCTTTTGCTTCAACTCATGTTTAATTGCAAAAACAATTTTTGATTCTCCAAATTATTATTTACGAGTTCAAAATAGGTTACCACCATTTATAGCAAAAAAAAAAAAAAAATGACACTGAAAATCAAAGTATTGATTCTCCGCAATGCTACGGATTGTCAAAACAGTATGGTTTTTTGCAAGAGAACCATACTTTTTTGACAATTGACAAGATGTAGAGAATCATATCAATTTTTAACAACGTATTGATTCTTTGCAAGGCAATGATACAAAGTGTCAAAAAAATAAGATTCTCTTGCAGAGAATCACACATAATTTCAAAAAACATATATTTTCTCTGAAAAGTTTCACAAAAAGCATACTATTCAATAACCAAGTGGCAAAAAGCATATATTTTCTCTGAAATATTTCACAAAAAGCATATTATTCAAAAACCAAATGTCAAAAAATCATAATATTCTCGGAAAAGTTTCACAAAGCATATATTTCATATAAAGTAAATTGATTCTCTTGCATAATCATATATGATTTCAAAAACCAAGTGTCAAAAAGGCGTATTATTGTCTGTGAAATTATAAAAGCATATTACTATCTTCAAAGTTTAAAAAAAGCGTATTATTCTCTGCAAAAATTTCAAAAAAGCATATATTTTATATAAAGTAAAATGATTCTCTTGCAGAACCATATATTTTACATGAACCAAATATCAAAAAATCACAGTACAAAGAGGCCAATGTAAATTATCTAGACACAAAGTTTAAATCAAACATTTAAGAAAAATGAATTTCAATTTAGACGCATCCTCTTCTACCATGCTTGATCACGATAGTGACGAAGAGTATGTTGGACATATAAACAAGATTGATGAGCATGAGGAGATTGTGCTTTGCATTTGATAGAACAACATCCGTTGTCGGGCTCGTCTGCTTGAGAACCGAATGGATTATACACCTCGTAGAGGTTCAATCATCGACCTAGTTGTGATCGAACGCGACCGCTAAGCGGCGATCAACACTTGTGCAACGATTACTTCTCTGTAAATTCATAATTCGATGAACGATTGTCCCGTCGATGCTTTCCCATGTCCCGAAATCTATTCATGCATATATTTCAAAGAGGTGCAAAGTCATGATGACTATTTCGTGCAAAAAACGCGATGGTCTTAGAAGGCTAGGTCTGTCTCCTATCTAGAAAATCACGATTGTAATGAGGATGTTGGTATATGAAATTGCACCAGACGTCACTGACGAGTACGTGAAAATAGGTGAGTCAAAAACAATAGAGAGTTTGCAACGGTTCTGTTGAGCTGTCGTGGAGGTATTTTCAACACGATACTTGCATGCACCAAATGCCGAAGACATTGCGAGATTATTTTACACTGGGCGGCAACATGGCTTTCTAGGTAGGTGATGTGATCCGGACCAGGCATCGAAGGGCGAAGTCGAGCCATCGACAATATAATAGTGATCTGCGTGCAAAACGGAGCAAGTTCCGTGTTGGGGTCGAGCCGAGAAGAGGGACGGATCGAGCCGAATCGAGTAAAAGAAATTATTTATGCAGAAAAGGCATTACGGCCGTAATGGAGATCCTTCACGGCCGTAACACATATAATCACGACCGTAAATCATGTTATCACGGCTGTAATCAATTGTCGAAGAAAAAGGCAGAATTTCAGCAGAAAAGGTCTCACGGCCGTAACTTCCAAACCGGAGGAAATTCACGGCCGTAATCATTGTGTCACGGCCGTAATCAATAACTCAGTTTTTTATCAGAAATGCCTTTACGGCCGTAAAAGGAGTCGTCACGGCCGTAAAGGAGCAAAGCCAGATTTTCCGGAATTTTTCCAATTATTTTGTTTCCTTTTATTATTTTAGGTTATTTTCCTATTTTAGAATTTTAGTCTATTTAGAATTCTATTTTGAGTAAATTAGATGCTAGGATATTTTGCTTATTTATATTCTTTCCAATTCATTGTAAAGAAGTTTGAGTTGATTAATAGAATTTGTGAGAGGATTCTCCAAAATTGAGAGGTTGAGTTTATTCCCTTTTTCTTGAACTTATCAAAGATCCGATCTTTGTGGCGTTCTTCCAGCAAACTTATCAAATATTCGCAAGAATATTTGTGGCGTTTCCAAATTCGATACTTATCAAGGAAATTGACAAGTCCTTGTGGCGTTCACCAATCTTGGTTCTTCAATCCGCATCGCCATAAATTGCGTCGTGATTGTCGGGTCAAGGCTTTACCGTCGTTCTATCCTTATTTTTCGTTGTTTGTCTTGTGTCGATCTGATCTAGATCTATCCTAGGGTTTTAAATATCGTTATTCCGCGTGTTCGACGAGATTCCCCGACCGGGATCGCGTCAGTAGGTTAGGCAGCCTTGATTGTATGCATTGAAAATGAAAGAATTGTCCCACTGCATAGGCTGGACAATATACAGGCCGTAGTGGGTCCCATACAATAATTCTCGATACTGTGGCCGATTATGATCTTTGGATATGATATGCTCACTTTGGATTGACAGTGTCAAACAATGATATTAATGTGTTGGAGTCATCTCATCTATTTTTCGACTTGGCAGACGGCATAGCTCCACCGAAAAATTATGTCATACAGGGTAAACAATACACAATGTGATACTATTTGGCTGATGGAATATACCCAAAGTGGTCAACACTTGTACAGATGATCCATGATCCTCAAACTTCAAATAAAAAATATTTTACAATGAGGCAGGAAATTTGTAGAAAGGACGTTGAACGCGCATTTTAAGTACTTCAATCAAGGCTTAAAATTGTTAGTGGATCGGCTTGGTCTTAGAAGAAAAATGTCTTGCATGAAATAATGACAGCATGCATTATCATGTATAACATGATAGTGGAGGATGAACGAGACCTCAGTGTACCAATTGGCGCATATGTAGAAGCGTTGAGTCCAACAGTTGAGGTTGCCGTAGATGAGAATCAACGATTTCGAGAATTTCTTGCTCGACATCAAAAGATTAAGAACTGGGAAGCACAAATCGCGTTAAGAAATGCATTGATTGAGCACTTGTGAGAGGAATATAGCAACTCCCAAGACTAGATTTTCTGTGTTATTTCGAGCTGTGTCATTGCTACGTATTTCAAATCACGTGTTTTATATTTTCATGTTTGTTTTTCTAATTTTCAGCTAATAAAAAGTTTAATTTCAATTTGTTTATGACAATATTAATTTTTAAGTGTTCAAAATAATTAATTTAATAAAATATTAATTATTAAAATATAAATACGCTTTTTGTATTTAATTATTGAAATAATTAAATGTAATGAAATTGTATTTTTTTTTAAATAGAAAATAAGAAAAATAATAAATAGTGTACATTTGGTGTAAGATTTAGTGTTGCTGGATTAGAATAGAGAAGCTGAATAGTATAACTGTAATTCAATTTTAGTGTAAAAATGAGAATTTTGTGTAAAATTTAGTATATGTGGGTTGGAGATGATCTTACAAACATGCAAAAAGTGATCAATGTATTAGGATAATATGATGTAAGTATTAGGACACAAATTATAATTTAAAGAAATAATTACATGTAACATATAACAATTGTGTGGGTTTGACAAGAGAAGTAGGGTCATGTTTGAGAGGTCCACTGTCCTGAACTAGTTGCTCGAAGACAATTTGCTAGAACCCTACTAGTGGTTCAGTGCATAAATATTCAAGGACTCGATTATCTTACGAGTACTAGTATTTGTCATCGGTTGGGCAATCACAAAATTTATAAAGAAATATGAATTCTTCTTAAGAGAAAAGAAGGGTATTTTTTGTTTAGATTATATACTTCTTAAAATTCTTATTCTACGAGATGAACAAGGATGACTGGTTCTTGATTAGTGATGGCATTGGGTGGATCGATGCCGATCCAAATCTACAATGCGAGAACTTGGTTCAATCCATATCCGCTCCCACAATCCACCAATTTTTGGGACGGATAACGGATCGACCCCCCGATCAGCCTGTGGAACTTTTTTTTTTTTAGAGATTTTAAACTAAAATCTCTAAATAAATTTAAAAATATTAAGATGTTGTTGTGGTTATTATTATTATGAAATGGGGCAGATTGAGGCTGATTCGAGTCCACCCAGCGATCTACCTCGCCCCGACCAGGTTCGGATCGGGTATTTTTGACATCCCTATTCTTGGTTAGCCAATTCTCTGCCTTTAGGGTATGATCAGTCCCCAAGGAATGGCAAATACCTTTGCTTATCACCTTCCATGACCATTTAGCAAACATAACATCGCGGTACTACTTAGTACCATCTTAATTCCTAATGTTTTTGTGAACAAGGTTTCTATTTGTTCCTCATTTTATCTGAATTGAGTTCCATCTATTTTGCATTAAAGTTTATTCATGCTTTCATTTTGAAACTTAAAATACGATCATATAATATTATAAATTCATCATCTGTACTATCTAGTCAAACTTATCTTAATAATGAAATGCGCTATTTCTACCTTGCTACATTTCAATTTGAGTTTTGCGTCTCTCTAAAAGTAAAACTGAAGGGAAGACTCGTGTAACAAAGCTTCATTGTGTGTATGAATTTTCTGTCTCACTCCAATTGAGGTCCCAAAACTTGTAAATAGTTAAATGTTAAGAAATTATTGTAATATTCTTAATTCAATTGGACTATTATGATCATTGTTGACGGTTGAAATATGAGTATTTCAAGACAGCAAAAAACTAGTTAAGTGCTAGATATGTAACAAAAAATATGACTTCAAGAGGTAGGTTCCATCATCGTGTTTGATTTAGACTCCACGTAGAATTTATTGTATAAATTTAGTATTAGCTTAAAATACCCAAAGTCTGGATTCTTTTATGAGCAACTAACCCCTATATTTATAGGGAAAAAGGGGTGAGCTAGCTTACTACAACATATGACTACCTGACTTTAGTTCCTAACAGACAAGTCATGTGTAGCTTTTTTCGTCACTGCGTTGATGAAGGGTTGTACGATTCCATTACATCCTAAATCCAATATTTCACTCATATCTTACATCGCCACTTATGCCATTTTAGACCATAAATCATCACTTTTTTACTCTCAGATCGTGTGTCAACAATTGATTGGATAGAGGTTACGTAGAATAAAATTGGTGATGATGATGATGCTATGTGTCACCTTATTGTTCCGGAATTTGTTTGATGGTATCAGGAACGTGCTCCTTCAGCTGCTATTTCATTTATGTCAAATGCATGGCTCAAGGGTGCATCTTCAAATTCCGTACCCACATTTAATGCAATGACTATATAAATGACCCTTAGCTCTTTTTCCACTTTCCTTTTATGAAATTTTTGAGATAATTGCATATCTGCACAACTTGACACCCAGATCGTGCTACTCAGTTCCATTTCTATGAACAGATGCTCACTTCCTCCCGTTCAGGTACACATCTTCCCTTAGATCCAATGAGTAATTTTGATAGCGAAACTTCTGAGGTAAGATCGTGGGCCAGGGGTGATGTACACCTGAGCTAACCTTGATCGTGCTACTCAGTTCAACATAAAGACTAGGTCTCACTAACACGTCAACCCTAGACATCCAACTCTTAAGACCTATTCATGATTCACACATTCACAACCATCCCGGCTTGTCTTCATATAGGGATGGTGATCGCGTAAATGTACAAACTATCGTAGGACAAAGTCAGTCCTGGAGAGATAGTTTTCACTCCTCTAACATAACCGAACACGATCTGTCGATCTGAAAACTTGAGTATAGGATCCCTCAATCTGTCTATATCTTTCTCTCTCTAAAGACAAATGGACTGACAACATCAATGCTGGTGTGGCCGTGACCAAGTTAATTTTAGAGACTGAACTTCTTTTTCCTCTACCCCATGTCATTATCGATTTCCTTAGGTTCTAGGGGTTGGCTCCCTCTTAGATTACTCCAAATGACTGGAGAACGTTCATATGGTTCCTCATTATTTGGAACAAACTAGGGTATGGTCTGCCTGACGTCAGGGAGTTCAATTCGATCTTTTATTTTCGATATGACCTAAAAGATTTGGTCTAGTACTAAGTAATGGCTATATCGCGCACTAGATGTAACATTATCCTGGACTTGTTGGACTTTATCAGAGGATGGAGGGACCAATGATTTTATTTCGGAGGGTCGTGTCAATGTTTGGACAGTTAGGCCAAGCTGGATTGTGTCGTTCCTATTCACTTCAGGGCTTGCAGTACGTTCTGGTCGCACCACGAATGACACTCCAAAGTATTTTCTTTTCTCTTTAATACTTTTGAATACTTTGACGTTGTGAAGTATATTAGCAAGTAAGGGTCATTCTTCCACAGAGATTGTGATAGTTTAAATTAATTGATTTGTTAAAATGGGGGGGGTTGGTTGGTTTTGTTGTTTATAATAAAAAAAAATAACAAAATAAATTGCAAAAATGTAAAAAGAATGAAATTGATAAAATTGTAAAAGAGTGTAAATAATATGATTGAGGAATTAGTATACACATCTAGACATTAGGCGATAATAAATAAACAAATTCATTTCAATTAAATAGATCAATTGTAATAACCTTCAAAAAAGCACACAAGCTCGGATCTAAGCTCTCACAAGTGCCTTCCCTTGCCTTTTTCTTGTTGCAGTAACCTTAGCTATTAATCGGAATCCTTCCTACTTAGTCATTGGATAGAACAAGCTCTCTATCCAATCTCTTTCCAAATAACAATCTAGAATAAGCTCTCTAAATTTAATTAATTGAAAGATTAAGCTCTTAAGGATAGGTTATTCAAGGCAACAAACTTATAAGCTCGGTTTATTTAACCTAGGTCACATTCCACATGCAAAATAGAGATTTGCTCGGTTCAAATCATTTTTGCATTTGTTACAAATTATCTTGATAACTTAACAATTACGGATTAAGCACCAAAATATAACATTAATCACTCTAACTAGATTCCTTAGTAGGCCTCCAAAGCAATAAAGAAAGAACAATATGACATGAAATCAATGGAATGCAAACACAATCAAAATATATAATGAAATGAAATTAGTTATAAAAATTAGAAACCCATGTCTAAATGCTTCAACTTCTTCCCCAATTAAAGGTGAATTTAGCTACTCATGTTATACATAATGTAAACATCAAGTATAAGTAATACAAGCATAAAAAAAATACAAAAGAAAGAGTAAAGAAAGCTTAGTGATGGGAATTGTTGTAAATTCCTACAAGAAACCTCCTTTGAATTCCTCTATTGAATTCTCACAAAGCTTGATTTCTTCTCCTCGTTGTAGTATACAAGAAGTGTACGTAAGAGATGAATCTTCTCCTTCATTTTCCCTTGCTATTTATAGAGTGAAATAACATCTCCGTTATGATTAAAAAAATTTCCAATTGTAAGAATAATTCACTTTCATCATTCATCACACCTTCGATTCTCATATTTTCCACCATTTTCTCCATTTTTGTCTCCCACGTGGAATGACTTTTGATTCCTTTATGATAAATTGCAAAAATTATTCCACTTTCTTCATTGTATCCTTTCTTTTTCTTCATTTTCACCATTTTTTACCTTTCCTTTCCAACTTTTGTCTCCCACATGCTTGTGTCAAATTGTTTTAAATTCATTGAATCTTGTTCCCGCTAGCCTTTGTTCAACACTTTTGTATAATGAATTTCCAAAAAATTTGAAATAATGTAGAAACCCGAGTTTTCAATTGTTTTCTTTGCCCACGCATTAGATTTTTCTTTCGACCAGTAGGCGGTAATTTCCTCGTATCTTCTTTATCTGATGTCTGATCGACGTGATTCAAAATTCTGTGGAAAGCTGACTCGAGGGCTAAAATTCATCTGGAAAAGAAATTTTCCAATTCTAAAGTTCATGGGACGAAAGACGAGCCTTAATACGAAGCTGGAGATTTTGAGCATAACTTGTTCGGCTGAAATTCTTTCGTTTTCGTCTGTTTGCATTTATTTCACCAAATTTAGCTTCGAGCTCTTCCAATTGAATCTTTAGCATCATGCGAGAGTAGACAAATGGTTTGATTCATCCTTTTGAAAGTTTGCATTAAGTCCTCGAACTTTTAGTTATCTCAGTTCAGCTCGATTTCCTGTCAATTTCCTTTGATTCCTTCATTTCGCATCTGGTTTCACCTGATCTATACTATATATTATAAAGGGATGATAGTTGGTAAGTGTGAATGCAAGATTTATGAAACTAGTTTAGCAAGTGTGAATACAAAATATATGAAGTTGGTTTGTAAGTGTGAATGCAAATAAGGATAGTTAACAAATGTGAATGCAAAATGTATATGTTTGTGTGTGTGTGTGTTACACAAATTATATATTATAATGAATATATAAAATTTTTCTCATCCCTTTAATATAAAAAGAAAAACACTCTAGAAGAAATTATGTGTACATTCTTGACAATTTTTTAAGTTACAATTTTGATTCCAACTTAAAATTAACAAAGATTTTAGCTAAAAAAACTATTAACTAATATTAATTTATTTTATATGATTTATTTTTTATTAGAAAAATATATTAATTAACATATAATAAATAGGAATTTATATTTGTCTTTATAACGTTGAAAGAGTCTAATGATATTTTTTTCTACATTTTTTAATGCGTTCCTAACTTATTAAATTGAAATGCATGTTGCAAGATTTTAAGAAAATAACATAATATATTTTGTAAATCTCATACAAAATAGTAAATTAGATTACTGTTATGGATGATGCATTGACTGCATTTTATGACGCGTTTAGTGTAATGGGAAATGAAATTGAAATTATTAAGGATGGTTAATTTTATTACTTAATAATTGTTTGTTTAACTAAATTTTGAATTTCGTGAAAAAAAAAATGAAAGATAATTAATGATTGAAAGTAAGGTCAATGTAGGTTAGCCCTGACACCCCTTACCAGATAGAACACTTGAGTTCGAGACTATAAGTGGATTGGGTTGGGTTGGGTTGAGATTTGGATCCTTTCGTATATACGTTCAAAAAATAATAAAAAAGTAATTAAAAGTAATAATTATTAAATAATTTTCAATGATATTATGAATGATATGTTTTGCCTCCAAAATTTCTTTTAAAAAGATGTTTACATTTATTGTTGTAAATTAATAATCGTTTAATATCAATTATTTTTTAAAAACGAAGCAACTCCAAACCGTGTGCAAATATTTACTATTTTCGATAAAAAAAAATATCAATTTCTTTTTATGAATAACTTCATTTTATTGTGGAAAAATTAATAATCATATATTATTTAAATATATAAATTGACTTTCATTATTCAAAGAATCTATTATAAATTGAAGTAGTTTTATTGTTTGTAAAATTTTAATTCTTAAATTCTTTATGTTTTAATATTATAGTAAATTATTAATATGATGTTATTGTTATTTGTATATTTTGGTCGTCGTCGTCATCGTCGTCATCATCATCATCATCATCATCATTAACACTAATACTGAATGAATTCAATCAATATTTTTAGCAGTGTTAAAATTATTGGTTTTTTTATTTATATGTTGTTTTTGATATTATAAATCCTACGTCTAGCTATAAATATTAAAATTGTGTTTTATTTATTAATGGTCTAATCATTTGTTATTTTAATATTACAAATTATATTTTCTGATATATATATATATATATATATTATTAACTATTTTAATAAATTAAGACTCTATTCACGACTACATTTTTTGTTTTCGAGGTAAAATGTGTGGTTGAAAAATAGTTTTGAAAAAATATATGTGGTTAAAAAGTTGATTGAAAAAAATTTTCTACTTATAAATAATTTATAGAAAAAGTTATTGAACGAAGGTTAATATTGAAAAGTTAATGATTTGATTTATTTTTATTTAATAATATTAATAGAATGATTTTTTTATCATTCTTAAATCTAATAAGTTTTTAAAGATTATATGGTATAAGCTTTTCAGTCTCCAAATTTACTCGGTTGTCATATCATGATAATTGCGAGATTTCAAAATTATTATTTTGACTACTTATTTATGTAAATAAATTTTTATTAGTTAAATTCAAATATTTTGACTACTTATTTTCTAATTATATTGTGATTGATATTTGTGAATGAAAATTGAAATGTATGTTAAATGCGAGAGGCAAGTGTAGAAATTATGAGAAATGTATTAATACATTTCACATGCATCAATATTCGTACGCATAATATTACATCAAAGATGAACAATTCATAAAAATTATTGAAATCAATAGTCATTTATTATTTAAATATATAAATTGACGTTTATTTTTCGAAGAAGTTTTTAATAATTTGAATTAGTTACGTTATTTTTTAAATTCTAATAATTATTGTAATGGAAAATCAATTTTTATGCATTTATATATGTGTTATTTATGTATAAGCATTAAAGTTTTATGAATACTTATTAAAATTGATATTGCGATAACAATTTTCGTCCATCGCACGGGTAAAATACTAGTATATAAAATATAATTAAAGTGAGGTATAATTCATTAAAATCAATAATAAATAATCTAGTTTAACGATTAAGGTAAATGTACAATACACTTATCACGTCCTAACTTTTACTACAAGATATATTTTTGTAGTTTTAATTATGTCCTCTTTTGCAGATCGCGTCAACACTAAATGATCCGTTGAACTGAAATTGAAGAGGGTTGTTCAAGTAAAATCCCGAAAATGTACGAGATCGTTGACAATTAATAATTTTGATGAGTTTAGAGTTATCGTTCCCATAAGGAATACGTTTTAGTCCTAATTATCAGTTTACTTTCGATTCAATTAAGTTGAACATTAAAAATATGATTTATTTGTCTATTCTAAAAATTTCAATGAATAAATAATAAATAAAAATGTTGAGGAATAAATATGAATGGAGAGCATGTATTAAAATTCGAATCAACTTATTATCATCTATCTCAATTCAACAATTTGTAGTTCAAAATCATTTAAGCATTATTTGACAATCGAAAATTCATATGCAATTAATTTTTTTTGCCAAAGACAATTTAAATCTATCCTAAACATGTAATGAATATATTTCTAATCCAAATACGAATGTTTAGAACGCATTAAATCTCATAATTATCAATTAGATTGTATATATCATAGTGTTATTCCTAATATTTAGTGTTCATGTGTTAATTATGCAATGTTCTAATTTATTGTAATTTTTTCAATATTACAACAAGCAACAATATACTCAATTAGTGGCCAATCAATTAAATAATAAAGATAAGCATGCAAGATTAATCAATAACCCTAGAATTCCTAAACTACTCGTTCTTAAATCGAAATAAATAAATAACAAGTTTCATCTTCATCCAATACATAAAAGGAATTTAGCTTACACATATAATTTGATGAATAATCAATAAAAGAATTAATAGATACCACCTGATTGAATGCACAATATGCAAGCCGACTCTCTTAATTTTTCTCCAGCGATGGTCGACCAACCTCTCCTCCTCAACCGTGCACTTCCTCCTCACAAGGAAAATTCTCCAGCCGACCACACAGAATGTAATCTACCTCCCTTTTTTATCTCCAATTCAGCCCACTGCCTTTTAATTCAACCGACTCTACCCTTTCTTTTAAACCTACATGCGAACACACTTTCCAAGAGAAGAGACTGCCCTTTTTATTCCTATCACCACCCGAAGTCTTCCTTCTCCCTTTTAAATGTCTTCTTCCCTTATTTTTAAAGCACCAGCCATCCACTATAATTTGGCCACCATCAATAACCGCAGCCGCCTCCCACTACTACAAGCACAGGCCACCATCAAGCATTCAACTCACGCCACTATTCACTGAGCCCTTACGCTGTCACCGATTCCAATAAAATGGACCATTTTATCATCCTCAACTGAAGAAGATGTACAGATCTCGCCCCTTTCACATCCGACTTCCAATTCTTTGTTGTCCTGTCGAAGTTACATTGTTGGCCTCCCACGACATAAGATTTTATGTCCCCAAATTCTCAATCTTAATAAATTTCTACCTTATTAAGGATATTTCACTATAAAATATATTCACATATCACATTCAACCTAACTGACATCAACTTATCCCGTGCTTGAATCTTATCACATACTATATTTATATACTATCATGATTCTAACATTCTCCCATATAAATAGTCAAAACATACCACAAAATCCAAATAATATTGACAATCAATTTATTCTCAAAATAATCAAGATTTGCCACTTGATTGTCATAAATTTTTCTTGCACTTATCCTTCAAGATATAATTTGATATTCTCTCATGTATACGTCAAATGACCATATAACCCCATATGTATACATTAATACTTAAGTGATTCTATAATCAAATACTTTGAATGTCTATGCATAAATTATCTGCAAAATCATCAAACTTCTCACTTTATATCGATAATATGTTTAAAATTGGACTCCTATAATGCTAAACAATTTTTAACTCTTTCAATCATTTTATCATTGAAAATAATACTTTCCCATACTAATTGATCATGAATCTAAGAAAAATATCCCTTCAAAATCTTGACTTTAATACCTTCTAATAACAATGCGAGTTTTAAACAACTTAGGAGCCTGTGATTTCTGCCACCACATATTATTACACATTGAATATGCATGATCTATTAATGCGTCAAATATTAAAACTTCTAAATCTCTTTAACCATGCTCTGATACCAATTGTCACGACCCGTTTCAGATCACCCTACTAGACCCAGAACGTGACGTGTGCCGATAGCAAGTACTAGCTAGTTGTTGGACCCACCATCAAGGCAACCTTAACTTTTCGTATCTTTCAACATCTATCTTAAAATAATATAGATCCTGTATGAATTTCTAAAAATTTTGACAAAGTCTCCTCTATAATTTTGACACAACCAACATGTAAAACGACAACAAATCCTCAAACAACTACTCCTGTATATTTATAATACTACCTAAATCTTCTAAGCATAACAATTGATATAATAAGATAACTAGAAACTCTTAGTTTAATCATTTATATATATACATAACCCAAATGAATATACATCTATGAAGATGTAATGAACCCACAAGCTTAGGTACATGAATAACTTAATCAGATTCTCTCACCAGGTCTATGGCAGGACTTGGGAGATTAACAGGCTCCGACTTCTTCTTAACTCAAATTTACCTGCAAACTATAAGAAAATATGGGGGAAATGTGAGTTTATAACTCAGTGAGTGGATAATTTAAAAATAAGGATAATTTTCTCGTAAATACATATTTACAAATCAATCGTATTTATTCTCTTTCAACTTTAAGAAATTCTATATTTTGATAATTGCTTTTAAGAATGAAAGATGCCGGAATCATAACATCCTTTATTCTTTCTTCTAAATGAGCATATGTAAAGCATAAGGAGTATATGTAATCTGATATCATGGGAAATAAGGACAAACTGTTAATACACTATAAGCTGAAATCACTATTCTGTAAACTGAATAAACTGAAACTATTTTCTATTATCTGGAATTTGATAAACTGAAGTCTATTTTCTGAAATCTGATAAAATAATATAATACTAAAAATCACACCCAAAATGTACCCGAAGAACAACTTTACTCATGTACAGAGTAATCTCCATGTACAGGACAAAGCCATTCAGATCTGATAAGCTGATAATCTGATAATATGTGTCATATGCGCATAGACTGCCCCAAAGGCTAAAGCACCCTGGTGCACAGTCCAAAGCCTATATGTGCACAAGAGTGGGTCCCAAAGACCTCTAATAATCTGATAATCTGGTCATACATTGTGGAAATGAATTCACATCAGTGCAGAGCGGGTAAAATCACCATATCTGGTCATACACTGTGGAAACGAATTCACATCAGTGCAGAGCGGGTAAAATCACATGGGTACTTTCTGGTGGTTTTAAAATAAATCACTGAGATATGTAAAACTAATATATTAATCCAATGAATTGATTTAATTGAATCGAATAGAACCTTAAAGGAATTTCTTATAAAGTCATTTTATTCTAAAATTTATTCTTTTCTAGCTCAATCTGAAAATAAATAATTTTAGCAACTTATATAATATAATATGAGTAGTACATAACAAATAACATCCATTTAAACTTTGAAAACTAAATAAGTGCTTATTTTATGGAAAAATAAAGTTTTCCACTCACAGAACTATTGACTGAAATCTGACTGAGGTGATAGGCCTTGTCTCATCTCTAAACACCTCCTGAAACAGCAATATAAATCCTTTGTATTAAAATCAATTATTTCAAACCATGAGAATTTATCTAATACAATTCTGTAACTTAATTCATTTACAATAGGCTCATTCTGATTCACTAGTTATTCTAACTCATATTCCCTTCATATACTTATCAATCAATCATCCTAAATTATCCAGCTTATTAACATCTAAACCTTAATATAACCCATTTTGAATACTTTATTTAATCCAACACCAAGATTTCAATATTAGTCATAAAACTTCATTCTAACTTTCCAAATCTGAGAACTCTAAACTTTGACAAAAACAACACTAAAATTCCAACTCTGAATATATAAGCACTGATAAAGAAATGTTCGGTAGAATACTACTTTTCTGGACAAAATTGTAATATTAAAATCATTACACTACCTTTGCTTGAAAATAGCTTAAAATTACCTAAATAATGGAGAAACCAAACTTATAATCCTTAACTAAAATGTTTAGTATCATATAAGCAAAAGGAAAATCAAAAGAGATTCTATTACGCAAACCCAATTCAAAATCTCAATTCCTTTAACATCAATCTTCCATTAATACCTCAAATACATGTCAATAAAGCTTAATACTTGCTAAACTTCGAATTAAAAGCAAATAGTCCAAAAATCTCGAATTTAATCTCAATCTAAAATGTGTAAATTCTTTCTTTACCTCTTGAAATTGAAGTAGGAAATGAAGAACCCAAGCTAAAACCATATGTTTTGGACTCCATTCGGCTTCCTCTTTTTTCTTCCCTTCTTCTTCTTATTTCCTTCTCTCTCGATTTTTCTCGAACTTGGCCTGTGTTATCTCCACCGAGAATGAGGAAGGAATGGTTTTAATCCCTTTTAGTTAGGGATGGAAATGAGTCAGGTTCGGTTCGAGTAGGGTCGGGGCCGCCCCGCCTCGCCTCGAGTGTTCACGGGTCGGGTTCGGTTCGAGTAGGGTTGGGATTAACTTATATTTCACTCTTTGGATCACTTATATTTGATGCTAACAAAACCGACAAAAAATCAAATCTCGTGTGACTCACAATCCAGCACTAGTCAGCAAATTAAGGAGGCCTCCAAATTAAAAAAAAAAAAATAATAATAAATCTTATAGACAATCAAATCCACACCCATACTTTAACTCTCACATGCCATTTTAAACTAATAATCCTTAGCTTTTTTCAGCCCATTTGATGTGATCCAGGACCCTCGACAATCGGAGTCATAGCAGGCTTGACGAAAAAATATAAATATTCAAGCCAAAACAAGAATTCAGCAGGTTCGACGAGCTTTGAAGATCAAACCGTGTTGAAAAGAACCGAAAATTAAATCACGGCCGTGGATTGGTCACGACCGTAACTTTTGAAGCTCACGGCCGTAAATGAAGGATCACGGCCGTAACATGCTCTCTGTCTAATTCATAAACCGGATAAAAGGATTTACGGCCGTAACAAAAATATTCACGGCCGTAACATATTTCAGTTACACAATTCACGGCCGTAAATGAAGACACTCACGGCCGTAAGACAGCTCCTGGACATGCGCCGCTGATGGAATTTAAAGATTTTTCATTATTTTATTTCCTTATCTATTTTAGGTTAGTTAGAATTCTATTTTGAGTAAATTAGCGATTAGGGTTTTATTTTGCTTATTTATACGCCTTTTTGATTCATTGTAAATTAAGACTTTGATGATTGAATAAAAAGAGATTGAATATTTTTCAATTGTTTAATGTGTGGATTCACATTACAAACCCAAACTTATCAAGATTGATTATCTTGTGGCGTTGAAAATCAGAGACTTATCAAGGAGATTGGGCAAATTCTTGTGGCGTTTCGAAAGTCGTGGTTCTTTATTCCGCATCATCGAGCCATCGCGTCGTGAATATCGGGTCATGATTCATCCGTCCAACCACAACCTGGGTTCGGAACTTTCCGGCGTTTCTTCCGCGCTTCGAACCTCATCACCATTAAATTCACCGAATCCCAATATCTGATACCAATTTTCACCTAAGAAATCAATAGTATTTCCAAGTTTTCACTTGAGCAATAGGACTTTAAAAGCAATGCAAGATAATTCAATCTTAATTTTTATTTATTTTTATTATTATTTTTTTAGGCATATCTTTAGATTTTTTGCTTAGTCTTTCACCTTAAGGTTAACTCAATTGCTTTTCATCACATTCAAACAAATTATAAACGATACCTTAAGATAGGGTCAGCCAACTTTGTAGATTATAAACTAAAAAAATTAGGACCTATATGACTAAGATTGTTTAACTATAGTGTTTAAAAAGTTGAAATCGGGTAATAAGACGATTTTCGTTCATGAGGCGAGTCTTAGATCTCAAGGCATTTTGAGGCGTAAGCCTTAGACAAAATAGAAGTCCATACAGTAGTTTTTGACCAGTATGGAGCCACGTCGATTGCAGTTTACTTGCTTCGACAGCTAAAACCCGGACTTTGCTACTGGAGAGCTAAGGAAACCTGTTGCGGTGGTGAAACCGAGGTCGAGGTGATAATTCAAATCGAAGCAATTGGATGTCCAACTCGGGCCGATCAATAGAAATACTCCACCCGAATCGGTACGCCCCTACTCTGTTTACTACATAAATAGTGGGGCGGAAGTTACAGAGCTACAGGGAAAGGTACTGATCCCTTACTCTATTAAACAAAAACAATGGCAAAAAATTATTAAACATAAAATAAGCTCATAATATATCATAAACAATCTTTGAAATTCGTAGCTGAACAATATAAAGTGTAATACTGTTTTTTCGTTTTATATGCTTTCTTGGATTTCCCGTAGTTTTATGTTGATGCCATCATAAATTATTTAATTTGTAATTATTACTTCAAGTAATTTGATTTATTTAGCGGTAGAATGACTTGGATGCCATCTCGATCGATGTGCCAATTCAAATGTTTATATGTGTATGTGCAATTCTATGTGTTATTATTTATTTAATTATCCAATCATCCTAATTTCTATTTAGTTAAGTTGTAAGTGGCACAAAATGCATTTAAATTGAAAAAATTTGGGGGGGATAAAGTTTTAGGGCATTTTGTAATTATAAAAATACATTATACTTAATTACAAAACTTAAGGAAATTGAGGGACAGAAATTGCAAATTACTCAAATTAAATACCAAAACCGATTTCTTCCCTTTCCAAAACCTAGATTTCTCTCTTCCCTCCCCTCCCCTCAGTCTCGCCTCCCTCTAACCCTCTCGTCTCTCTCAACGCTCTCAATCGCGTCTCTTCTCTCACTTCTTCCTGCCATCGCCAGCGACCACCATCTCCACCGCGGCAAGGTGCTCCCCTTTTCCCCTCTTCAACCACCCACCCACGGACTCACAAATGCACACAACACCCCCCCCCCCCCCGGGAACACACACTGCTTCACGCACAGAGAAACGCACACACTTGAAGATTTATAAATTGAATTGTATATATGTATCTATTATATATAGATGAAATTTCAGATTTGGATTTCAGTTAGATTTTGAATTTTAAATTGTCAATTATATACACGTGTATATATGTATTTGTATATATAATTGTCAGCTTTTTAAAATAATGTAGATTAATTTTCAAATTTTGAAAGATAGGAATTTATGCTGTGTTTGGTTGCTCTCGGGTTTAACTTTGAATTCGTGGTTTAAATCTTTAGAATTACAAATTTTAAGGATTGTAATTGAAATGTCTGAAATTTTAAGTTGGGGTTAGAATTTTCCAATTTTGATCTTGGTTAAAGATTGGTTAGTGTTATTAGAATATTAGATATTTGATTTTGAAATAAAGGTTATCTATTATTAATGAATGGTGTTTTATTTTTTCTCCCTTTCAATTTGATGCTATGTTTCCTTTTTTCTCAAATGTACACGTTTGTTTGGTTGATTTTTGGTGTCAGAACTTTTAGCGTGTTAACTTAGCTTTGTATATTTTCTTCAATAAATGTGAGTCAGGATTGTGTTGTGTTGATTTTTTTTGGTTGCGCAATGTACATTCTATATAATGATGTTGATTCCAGCGACAATTAGCTGGCTTTATCATGCTATAGTTACACATCGTGAAAAAACGTTGATTTTGTTTTGTGCTTAATAGGCGGAAATATTTTTTAAAAATGTCATAATTTCTTATTTAAATTACCTATTCCGGTTGTGTTTCGTTTTAGAATGTGTTTTCTACTAATGATTTATGTTCTGTTTCCTTATGCTCGGATGTTAATAAATGTAATCACTTACTATTTTACATTTATTTTGTCATTCAAGCTTCATGAAGTATTTTTTTTCCGTATTAAACATGCGTTTTCGTAGATGTGTATTGATTTCCTTTCCATTATGAAATTAGTCAAATATTTTGTATTTCTATGTTTGTTCAGTTCCTGTGTTTTGAATTTTTCACTTTCCATACTATCTGGGCATCGAGTTTTGTCATGCATATATTTCTATAAAAAGGCTGGTAGTTTGCTATTTACATTTACTTTTCAAGCTGCGTATATTTATTACTTTTCGAATTTGAATGTTTCTTTTCTAATCGTATAGTTTCATCTTCATTTTTTTTGCACAACTGTTGATGAATAAGTTTTATTATTGTTTTTACACTTATTTTAGCACGCAGAATTTGTGCAAGTATTTCTTCTCAATGAAATTTTAATTTAGTAGACATACTTTTCTGTAAGTTTGAATTGTACCTTGTTTCTATGCTTTGTATTCTTCATATTTTAAAAGTTTGATGCCTGTTGTATATTATTTGTTTCTTTGTTTCCCGTTTCAAGTGTATCCCTGCATTTTTTTTGGTTTTTTTTTTCTTTTACCATGCACATTTTCTCTCTCCACTTTTTAACCAAACATTTTTTTTTGGGACAAAAAACTTAGCCACATTTAACCTTAAAAAACATAAATAAATTTCTGTCTAAATTATAAATTAAATTACAATGTAACTGCCGAATAGAAGCTAAATTGATTTATAAATTGTAATGATTTTTTTTAAAGAGCATATGCGTATTTACATAAAAATTTTAAGAAATTATTAAATATATAAATAAAAATAAAAATTAGTAATTTTCTTTTCAGAATTTTCAATTCTAAAATTTTTATATTTTTTTTTTCATTTTTTTTTGTTTTTTGCTTTTTAATTTATATTTTATATTTTTTTACTTTTTAATTTTATTTGTTAAAATATGTATTAATAGATTTTTTTTTTGCATTTATTTAATTTTTAAAGTTTCTAGTATTTTGTATGTTTCAATTTTATTTTTCATTAAATTAAAAATTAACAAAAAAATGTGTACACCTCTTTTGAAAATAATAATAATAAAATTTCATTTTAATGCTTATGTGGGTGGCGTCAACCATCTAAAAGGTAAGGCCACGTATTATTTCACATCCAACTAGGCTAGAAAGTTAGGAGAATGGTGTATGATATAAGAATTTTAAACATAAGTAGTAGTTTGTGTCATTTTGAACCGTTAGTGGTAAATTTGAAATTTTTGATAAAAATGGGTGGCATATTGTGTAATTAACCCCCTTTTTTGTGAATAACTATGTTCAATTTTGGATGAGTGCTAAATTGTAATAGGTTGCGAGTTTGAGACGTCGTGCCTACTCATAGTTTTAAAAGGCGGAACTAGGTACCGAGGCGGTTTTTCTTTGTGAGGCGAGGCGTAAGCCTCAAGGCGCTTTGAGGCGTAAGCCTCACTACAAACCGAAAATTTAATAAAAAAATTATAAGATAATATAAAAGCATCTTATTTCAAAAAAATTAAAAGATGACATAAAAAAAGCCTAAAATAGAAGTATAAAACCAAACATAAACATAAACATCAAGCATGCACTACGTGATTAGATTGTTGATTGCATGACTTCAAATTCATTGTTTAGACGAAGAGAGGGGGAGAGAGAACATGATGGGCAGACTGCAGATTGCATGACTTCAAATTCATTGTATAAAATATGATTTTCCTTGATTTGACATTTTTCATGTAAAATTTCCTCAATCAAACACAGCCTAAATATATAAATTGATTTACTATTTAAATAAGCTATTATAATTTGAATTAGTTATATTATTATTTATTAAATTTTATTAATTATTGTAATATAATATTATTTTTCATACATCTTAAATTTATTTTAATTATATATAAATATTAAAATTTTATAAATACTTATCGAAATTAAATCATCGTTGAGGTTTCCTTCCCTAGTGAGCCAAAAAGGACATATCATGCATTTTGAATTTATTTTATTTTAATTATGTATAAAAATTAAAGTTTTGTAAATGCAAATTAATCACGACCTAGGGGAGGTTTTCTTCCTACTAAGCTAAAAAGGACGTGGAAATATCAACCATTTTTCTCATCTAATTCTCCAAAATTCTTCAAAATACTCCAAAAATTTCCACCCAAATCTCCAATCCTCCTCCTGCAGACCCTTCTATCTGGCGCCGTCGAGCCGAGCGTGCTAACTCCAGTTTCTCCACTTGTATAAATTTCTAATCGATGGTCACCAGCGACTTTCAACTCGTCTTCTCCGAATAGGGTTTCGTTCTCCTTTGCTTCTATCTCATCTCCTCGTCTCGTCCTTGGGAATTTTCACAAAAAACCTCGTCTATCTCTGTAGAGGTAGAGAAGGAACACGCCTCTCCAAGTAGAAAATTTATACGCAAAAAAAAAAAAAAAAAAAAAAAAAAAAAAAAAAAAAAAAAAAGAGGGTATCTCCATAGTCCGATCAATAACCAGAAGCTTCAGTGGCGGAACCTGTCGAAACCAATCCCTCAACCTCATCTCAGAACTCCCTTAATAAGCACGCCCACGTAATTTATTTTCCCCATCTTTTATACTTTTTGGAAGATAAAATAAATAATTTCAATTACTTTTCTGTTTGTAAAATAAAAGATGTTTCACTTATCTTCAATTTAGTGTAATCGTATGAAGTTATTTCATGAAGTAGATTCGGAATTTAACAAAAAAATAAACTTTTTTTTTTTTTTTTGAACTCTATAGTGAATGGGCATGTTGCTAATTAACGAAAATTATTTTGATTCCTTGGTAATGTGAATCATGATTGCAACATTTTCGATGTTTATTATGTTCTTAAAAAAAGGTGGAGTCATAATGAGTGCTTATCACCAATTCACTACTAGTTACAATAAAATATGATGTTAATTTTCAACCTACCCTAAAACCTCGGTTGAGTCTAGGATCTTTTTGTTTACTAGATTATGAAGTAGGACACTCTTGTAATCTCTATCAATTTATCTCTTCACGCAACTCATAATGTATTAATTTAGATCTGGTTGACTTTCTGTAGTCCTTTTGAAAAAAAAAACCAGCTGTCTGGTGAAATACCAAGGCAGTTTTCTAACTCAAGGATGACTCTCATACATCTATAAATACAACTGCTGTGTTATTTACATTGACAATGCAAAAAGGAAATCAAATGTTTGTGATTACCCTGTTGACATTTTAACAAAGAGAGAAATTTAAAGATGTTGTAATTCATGCCTGGAGTTCTTATGAGAAATATGCTTGGGGTCATGAGGAACTTCAGAATGTTTATTTTGCTAATTTCCATTACTCGTGTGTACTTCTATTTTGGCAATTTGCTTTTGCTGTTTACCCGTGTTAACTTCTTATGAACACCGATTTTAAATATGATAAAAAGTGAGATTCACAAGCTAATTAGTCTAACCTTACATCTTACTTTCTGTAGCTTAAACTGGCCTTGGAACTGTTGTTGGAAAACATACCTTGAGGTCGGATTTCACCGCTGGAAAGCGGGGTATACTACTAGCTTCATTTCATGTAGGAAAGGTAGACAAGCAGTAGAGTTTTCACCCTTCTTCTTCCGGCTAGAAATTGGGGGAGAGGCAAAAAGGGAGACACGCTCATTCCATTGACACCAATTTATCTAGTGTCGCAGGATTTCTACTCAACTTTTCTATAAAAAAATTGGAGGTATTATATGATTTTATCACAAACGGAGCACTCGATCTGTTTGTTGCAATTTATTTGTTTTTCTGAAGTTGTTGTTTCACCTGGAGACCGAGACGCCGCCTGCTGCAAATTTGATGGAGTTCACCGGAGAATGGAAATCCATCTGGCCAATTTCCTCCACTCTCTCTCCCCCACTCCTCTCAAACAGAACCCCAAATAAACCTCTTGGCCCATTAATTTTTTCCCCAACTCTCAACAAACCCACCAATATACTACTAGAATCCTCGTCTGTTGCCCCGAGACTCCCCCTTCCGTATCCACAACTTCCGCTCTCCAGATTCCTCCAAAAGTACTATTCTTTACCTTCCACCGCGGCCTCTATTTCCTCTTTTTTCGGTCCCCAACTCCCGGAATACTCACCCAATTTAGTAATTTCAATGCCCTCCAACTACTCAGAATCCCAAACAGGAATTTGATTATTGTTTTTTTCCCCCACTGGTGACAATTATAATCAAGTGGGGTTTACCTTACTGTCATTAGAAGATGCCAAATTGAGTGTTACTTCGACAAGGGAAAATTCTTTCACGGTGGCAAAAGGTAGCTGCATAAATCATCACCGGATTACAAGGTTGTTGGTCAACCCAGTCGGTGACGAAGATATGTCTCTAGTAGTGAGTAATGCTCATAACGGTAACAGTGTAACAATAGTTGGGTTTTTGTTGGTGTGCACTGAGTATTCTGTTTTTTGGTATAGAGTTTGTATTAGTAGTGTAGTTAAAAGGACCGAATATTATTCTGTTAATTTGGATTGCGCAGGGTGTGCTGATACTAAGACATTCAAGGGTAAAGCAGTCGTGAGCGTGTGTTGGAGTCCGCATTTAAGGGAAGAGTGTTTAGTTTTGTTGGTTAATGGTGAATTGTTGATGTTTGATATTAATGAATCTTGCATAAAAAAGGGTAATCTGGGGTTTTTAGTGAGTGCAAGGAATAGAACTCTGGAAAAGAAGCTGCGAGTCTCACTCAGCAATAAGGTGAGTCTTGAGAAGGATGAAAGTGATAGTGGGGAGTGGTTTGGATGTGACTTTAGTTGGCATCCCAGGATATTTATTGTCGCTCATTCTGGTGCAGTATTCTTGGTTGATCTGAGCTGTGCAGGGAAATGCAATGTGAATTGTGTGCTGAAGGTTGAGATGTTGTCTAACGTGAAGAATGATGGGTTTGTGGCACTCTCGAAGGTCGGTTATGATGCGTTCTGCTTTACCGTAGCTACAACACACTTGTTGCTTCTTTGTGATGTGAGGAAACCGTTGATGCCATTGTTGCGTTGGGTACATGGTCTTGGTAATCCACGGTACATGACTGTTATTAGATTGTCAGAGTTAAGGTCAAATGCAAAAGTTGATGATTACAGGTGTGCGTCTGAATCAGGGTATTGCATATTGCTGGGATCGTTTTGGGACTGTGAATTTAATCTTTTCTTTCTTGGGTCCAACATTAATAGAACCCACTTCATCTCTTCTGGAGATTTGAAGTTCTGCAACTCGTATTATGCATGGGAACTCCCTTCTGAGATTTCATTGTCAGGCTATGAATTTAATTGTGGCAGTTGTCTTGTAAGAGAGGAGTTCTCGAAAAGTTCTCTCCCTGATTGGATTGACTGGAGGCAGAAAATACAGGTTGTTATGGGGTTTGGCATTCTTGATGTAGATCTTTTTGCGGAGTTGTCTACACCTAATAGTTTTGGTGGGTTTGTGTTAATTAGGTTAATGTCATCAGGGAAGCTAGAAGCACAGCAGTACCATGCAGAATGGGAATCTGAAAAAAATTCTGAAATAGTTCATAAGAGGACATGCATTCATCGCACAGATAATCTTTTGTATGATACGGGTGACGCAGAATATAAATTAGAAAAGAAACATCAGCACCTGAAGTTTGGCTGCCTCAATGCCTATTTGGAAGATAATCTAGCTAAATACATTGTTGAACAAAGAGAAAATGTGAAAGAGACTAGCGAAGATGCCCCGAAAAGATATAATGTCACATCAAAATCCAATTTCCATCAAGAAATCTGTAATAAGCTGAAGGACTTTAGGCTTCCAAGAATAAGGTCTTCCCTGGCAGTTTCCGATGTTATGGAAGATGTTAGCTTACCAACCAGCGTAAATGAGATTGCTTTGAGAAGTACCTGGGCCAGCTTACCTACAAATCTCTTGCAATTGGCTTTCTGCACCTACTCAGAATTCCTTACGGATCTTGAGAGGCATAGGGAACCATTGGAGTTCCTAGATATTCTCGATAAACTTCAATTGCTCCCCTTTCCTTTCCGAAAATCATCATGCCGCAGCAATAAATGGTCTGATAAAGTTCAGCCTTCAGATGCTCTTGTAGGTCCAGTTCTTCCCCCTCATCTTTTGACTATTCTTCATAAACTCTGCATGGAAGAACTTAAAAAGGAGAGACAGACTTACGTGGAAGAAACAGAAGCATTCTCAATCAATGCTGAACTCAGACTTCAATATAAGAAAGTAATGGAGGTTGTCGAGGAGCTTGATGTTTCGGATTCTGACACCAAGATTCAGGATGATGATTTTGTTTCTCTTGCTGATGATAAAGATGATATGTGTTACAACTACAAGACTCAAAAACCAAAGTTCTCTTATCATAAACCGCAGGCATTCCTAGAGAATTCCTCTGATGTGGATGTGATGATGAGGAAATCTGGACGCGAGATTGACAGATTTTCAACCTTTGTTTTTCGGAGAACCCAAGAGCATAAATCTAATGTCAGTGCAGAGATGGTAGGGCTAGATCTATTTGATGTGGGGTGCCCAATAGCTCTAAAGTTTGATGGTTTTACCATCAATTTTGGGCCAAAGGAGCTGGAAGCATACCAAAATTTGAAGAAACAAGACTTAGAATTTCAGAAAGGTTTTAATCTCTATCAAGACTATGTCACCAGAAGGAAATCACCGAAATGAGTTATGTAATTTCTTCGATGTTTGGTGGTTTAGGAAAGGTGTTTTTCAAATTTTGTTAGGATATTAACTTCTTGTACTGATACCTAACTGTTGTATGTTATACAATTAAAGAAATCTGATTGAAATTGCGTACTTAATGGTTATATAGTCCAACACTGTTCATCTTTTTGAGTAATGCCGTGCACCCATAGTTTGTTTGTTTCTCTCAAATGCACTTCCATACATCCAGCTCGTGTAATTTCAAACCTTTTGCACAATCTACTGGAACAGATATTCAGACTTTGGTTCTTTTTTTATTTTTTAATTCTCAAACTCTTATACACACAATCCTCTTCCAGAGGAAGACAATTTACTTTGATCTGCTTTTCTTTCATTTAGGCGCTTATTTCCCTTTTCCTGCATTTATTGTTTCATTTCCATCCCTCCTTTTTATTAAACTGTTTACTCGCCTTTCTTTAATCTCTCCATTTTTGCTTTCTTTTATTTCTTCCTTTTTATGATTTGATAATGGTGTTGTGTTTGAGGGATTTTTTTTTCTTCCCTAATTTTGCTAGATATACTCTAAATTACAATTTGCAACGTGCTCATAGTTCTCTGCATTACATTGTGATTTTTGGATCATGTTGCAGACGTCTTGCCCATAGGATCCTATGAAAGCTAAAAGAGATGAAATGTTACTGTCACACGAAAGCTCCAAACTCGCGATTTTGAACCATTTTTGCGATTGTGTCAGTCTGAATTTAAGGTGTGTCTCTTTGAAAATATTTTCCATCTTTACATGCACTATATTGGAAAGAAATGAAACGTATATTATCTTATGTGACTTTGCACCTAAGTAGTTGTTCTGTTAGTTTCTGAAATCCTAGGGGAATGCCATTCTAATGGAACCTTGGTGAAATTACACGTAGCATGCTGTATATGGACTGTACATACTATTTTCCTTTTCCTTATTTCTATCAATCGTTGTTGTCTATTTTCATTTGTACTAATTTTCATTTTCATTTGTACTGATTCTCTTATTGTCTTATCAAGCTTTACAGTTGTATTTGATGAAAAACATTTTTTTCTTCACTTGTTGGAAGGGTGCCTTGCATATTTAACTTTCACTTACAAAACATATTTGCTTGCACGTGTTCTACTTGTTTATTTACGAATGGAAACATGGATGCATATTTTTTCAGTTTTCTTTCTTATTACACCATGTTTGAGTTATGAAAATTGGAACAATAATTTATTTGATTTGTTTATATCGTTGGCCCATTGGAAATGTGGAAATATTGTCTTTTCTAGCTATTTTTTTTATGTGACTCAAGTGTCAGCACACAAGTCACCCTGTTGTCTTAATGGCTTTCTATTGATTTTCTGTCAAGATAGTAGAAATGCATTTACTTGGGGGACTGACTGTGAGGTTCTGAGGCCCAGAATTTAAAGGAGTGTATCTGCGGGCTGCAATAAGCTTCCCCATTGAACTGGGAAGTGAATATGAGATCTGCCACTGACTTTGCATTCTGGTGAAATTCAGTACTTGAAGAACTTTTCTCCTTCCTCCTGTTAGCCCACCCCTTGTGGAAGCATACAGCCGAGGCTCGGTATATTCTCTTTATTCTTTTTCTTCTCTTTTCAAATCATTTATCTTGATTATATTTTTGGTGGCCCTCAGATATGTTATTCATCTGTTAATGTCGTAGCTTCTGTTCCCCTTCTGCTCTACTTGATGCTATCAGAGCTTCGCAGCATTTTATCTTCGTCAACTTAGCCATTTGGCATGCCCTAGGATTCTGACAGATTATGGGCCTCAGCTGCATTTGAAGATCTCTCACTCTTTTGTGCATACTGTTTGTTTGTGCTGTCAACATACGGGCTTCTTGTGCTGCTGGTCTCTCTACTTACCTCTCATGCATGACAATCTAACCAAGAGGATGAGTGAAACTAGTAGAGAGAGAGAGAGAGAGAGAGAGAGGTTTTTACTAGTTGAAGTTGCGACCAGAGTCCGTTTCAAGTAGTGGCCATCTACATTCTACACATCCCCGCATATTTGATTTCAATGGACGATCTTGAGGGGGAGAGTTTGAATTGAATATTATTTTCTTTAGTTAGGATATATATTTTAGGATTTTTATTATCTCCTTTCTTTTTAGAGATTGGACTATTCTCCCATGTATAGGGTTGATTGTAATGCATAGTTTTAAAAGGCGGAACTAGGTACCGAGGCGGTTTTTCTTTGTGAGGCGATGCGTAAGCCTCAAGGCGCTTTGAGGCGTAAGCCTCACTACAAACCGAAAATTTAATAAAAAAATTATAAGATAATATAAAAGCATCTTATTTCAAAAAAATTAAAAGATGACATAAAAAAAGCCTAAAATAGAAGTATAAAACCAAACATAAACATAAATATAAACATCAAGCATGCACTACGTGATTAGATTGTTGATTGCATGACTTCAAATTCATTGTTTAGACTAAGAGAGGGGGAGAGAGAACATGATGGGCAGACTACAGGTGAGGTGCATGTATAATATAGTTTACAGACAGGTGCCATATTATTTTTTAAATTTTGATAATTAATCAATGCATAAATAATGTCTATAAAGAGTTTATAATGATGATAATGAAAGAAAGTGGTTATGCATGTTTATAGACTTGGCACTATGATGGGATAATAACCGGAGCAAGAACGTGGGAAGTGGGGGGTAGAGGAATATATAGGGTTTTTTAGTTTTTTTTAATGAGCACAAGTCTAAAATATTTTTTTTTTTATTGATGGTCCAAATTGGGTGTAAAATATTTTTTGGTTTCAATTTTTGATAACCTAAGAGGTCAAATTGGGTCTAACTTATTTTTTGTAAAGATGTGTCATAAGAAAAAAATTCATTTAGAACGCCTCACGCCTCAAGGCGTGTGAGGCGCAAGGCGTACGCCTCAACGATTGAGGCATACTTTCCACCCAAAATAGCACTAAATCAGTGCCTCGAAGCGTAGGTTGTGCGCCTCACAGTGAGGCGAGCCTCAAGGCGCGCCTCCACCTCGCCTTTTTAAACCATGTGCCTACTTTTGTTTCACGGAAACTCTGGTGTTATCGTTTTTTTACTACTTCGTTTGAGGTGTGGTATAAATATTTTTTTAGGGTTTCTCCATCCGTCTAGAGAGTTCATTCAACGTAGCCTACGATCATCTTTCTCCAATTTAATTGTGTGTTTCTCGTCCTTTATCGTGATCTTAATTAATGTTGATGGTAAGGGGGAAAATTACGTGGTTCAAGTTACCATAAGCAAGGGCAAAAAAAATTACTGACGTCAGCATGTGATTCCCTTGTAAATATAAATATTGGATGAAAATAATGGTATATTTGTATGTTCTTCATATCATTTGTGATGTTCATGTGACAATGTTGATTAATTAAAGATAACAAGGGCTCTTTCCTGCCAACTTTTTTTGTTACGTAGATTGTTACCTAACTTGATCCAGTAACGTGGATACTAAGCTCCTGCAACTAAGCTTGTTTCATGCAATTTTTGCTTGTTATGATGTACTATTTTGTTGTGTTCAAGTGGTCTTAGTATGTTCTTTGCTGGGTGTGAAAAAGATATCTCTGTAATAGATTATGCTAAACCCACAGAGAGAATTTAAATACAGTTCAATGTAAGTTTTATTTAGGTGAATATGTGGATTTAATTTTGGTAAAATATAATGTGTTGAATAGGGTAGTATAATAGCATTACTTCAAATGTTTCATTTATCTTTACCTTATAAGTGCTTCATTGAAAATGACTTTGACAATTCAAAATTAATTTCCCATCTACTTGTACATTTTGGCAAGCGACCAAAAAAATAAACATCATCAATTACGATAATCTTTAACGCTAATATGTAGTTAGTTAAAGTCGTTGCATGTGCGATTAGTACATATATATAAATATATATGTAATATATGAGTAGTGATGTATACGTGTAATGACAGTTGCTACAAAATCGTGCTCGTGAAATTGACCTGGTGTCCCTATTTCTTTTTTATCCCTCCCATCTCAGTGATTTCTTCCTCTTTAATTTCCAGGGAAAGACCACTATCACAAATAGAAGGCGTTTTGGAGCAGGACATCTGAAAATCTTATTAGGTATGTCAATATAAAACCCTAACTTTCTAGATTCAGTTAGAATGTAGTGGTGTGGTTGATTGTGACAATCGTCAATGGGAATTTCATAACCTACTGGATTTTAATTCATTTTTCTAAATCTGTTGGGCATTTCTATATTTATTTTTATTGTTCAAAATATTGAATCTTTACGAGTTTTTGCTGAGACTCCTGATTTTTGTTTTTGTTGAATTTTTAAATTTGTTAATAGAAATTAATTTTGAATACTGTACTATAGATCTTTATATTTAGCATAATTCAAACTTGAATTAGTTTAAGGTTACAATTTAATTAAACTTTGGTGTACAATTTCATATAGTTGGAGGTCATTATCATAAAAAAATGTTTTGATCCAGTAAATATAATAGATATTACATGTTTTGTGATATATGATGTTCTTAGTTTGATAAAAAATTTCAAGCCCCTTACATATTGTTCTATGTTTGTTGCTTGGAATGGCTAAAAACGTACCATGGGATATCACCACTGAAATACTCTCGAGGCTTTCGGTTAAATCTCTCATGCGATTTAAATGTGTTTCAAAATCATTCTACTCTTTGATTTCTCAAGATTCCCACTTTAAAAGGAAACACCTCAATCAATCAAATTTGAGAAGGGCGATTCTTTATCCTATAAATGGAGCAAATAGTGTTTTTTCGTGCCCTCTTTCAACTTTATCCTCCGAAGAACCCATTGATGTTGAATTGGTTAAACTTGATCTTCTAGTTGAAATAACAGGGGAACAATATTGGAATAGGAACATTTATAATTGTTGTGACGGTTTGTTTTGCATCGGAGATAATGGAGGTGGCTTGATATGGAATCCTTTCACTAGAGAATTAAAGAGACTCCCAGTTTGTCCTATTGAATCCCACAAATTACTCGTTTGTGTAAGAATCACATATTGGTTAGCTCATGACTCATTACGCAATCACTACAAAGTCTTGTGTTCCATGAAATTTTATGATATCCCTCAAAACGATGATCATATCAAGTTTAAAATCTATTCAATGAAAATTGATTCCTCGTGGAGAAAAATTCCGGATTTTCCATATGAACGTTTCTCCCATATGGATTGCAACTTCTTTAATGGAGCATTCCATTGGATTGCCATCATTAGAAATGTTGGACCTGTATCGATTGTTTCACTTGATATATCCAACGAAAAATACACAGAGTTGGCATTACCACAACCGATTCACAATTCAAAAACTCTATCATTAGGTGTAATTAAGGAAAAGCTTTGTATGCTTGCCCGAGGGCCAGTAAATGAAATGCGTTTTGATTTATGGGTGATGGAAGAATATGGCAATATGGGATCTCTGACGAAAATGCTTACTATTCCTTCTATGAAGCTCCGTTGTTCCATTTACAAGCCTTTGTATTTGTTCGAGGACCGTAAGTTGATGATATATGCATTTATCGATGTAGGAGAACGAGTAGTCATTTATGAGGATGGAGAAGTACGCAAAAATGGTGTTACTAATTGTGATATTACCAGTGTATATCACAGCATGGAGACCCTTATTTCACCTCAATTTTAAATTATTTAATATTTCTTATTTTTTAGTAGAAGAGTTTGATTCAAGATGGTATAGGTAATAGTTTGCTACTATACCTTTTCATTTGTTGTAACTTATTGTGTATTCTCAATTTATATTTATGTTTTTTCCCCTCTATTTTATTGATAAGAAAGGTAAGATAAATCCTAATACAAATCCTGTGTGGATATAAACACAAAGTCTTAAACAAAAAGTAATGTTTATTGTACTAATGATGCATTGTATTATTTTGTATTGTTTGGGTAAGGTTCGAGGAAGGGAAAAAAAAGAAAATTCTCCAAATTTGTTTGAATGACCTTTAAATAAAATATTCACCCGACCGTAGGGAGGTTTAGGGCCTCCCCTACGCATACAAAAAAAGATTGTGGTGTCTGTCCTCTACCAAAACCCATTGCCGTCCTACAAAATCTCACAAATTCTTCATAAATCTTCAAAATTTTCAGCAAAAATATGCAATTTGTCGTTCCCCATTCCCGTACACATGTTCCTCTCTATTATTTATACTATAAATAAGTCGTCAAGAGTTTAGGAGATCCTTTTATTATTGGAGTTGGGAAATTTACATTGTAAGGTAATAAGATTAAGCACTATTGGGCTTTCTAGGGAGAATTTATAATTATTCTTTTAGCATGATTGAGTAGTTTGTTTTTAACATTTAGTTTTTGAATTTTCCTAGGTTTTTGTTTCATTTGGTTTCCTGGATTCTTTTTTCCTTGTAATATGCTTTGGGATAAGTCTAATATCAACATTATTATGTAAAAATAGAAGGCAGCACAAAGCATTCCAGGGAAGGGGAAATTAAGATAGGTGTCAAATTAGAAGCCAGAACTAAACATTTCCATTCCTGTGGTATAGAAGTTAATTACTAACTTGTAGAGTTGGCTCATTCATTGGAAGACATGAATAGCTGTATATTCTCATTACGAACATATGATAATGATGTGGATGTGATTAGCTAAACCTATTAATATGTTTGGGAGATAATTACAAGTGAATTAAAGCAATGAAGACATCCTATATAACGGAGTCAAAAGACTTCCATTGAATCATTGTTACTCAAATTGAAACTGGGTCTCAATGTTATAGGGAGACTCATATTGAATTAGTTCTTAACACGATCTTGCTAATGTAGGTGACTGTGATTTAGAACTAATTCGCAGTGGCCGTAAAAGGTTCATTTTGTTGTGTACCCCTGTTTGATGTTGATTTTAAAGAGTTTACTTGAAGAAATAATTTTTTGAATATTGATTTTTAAGAGAATACGTGATTGAAAAGTCGAGAATCTTTTATGGACTTATATGTAATATTATTTTATAGATAAATGTGTTATTGAAAAATAGAGAGAGAAAATAAGGCCGGTCTCATACTTCATATATTGGAGAATATTTTATGCGAAAAGTACACAATTATATATAACATTATAACTATCATTTTTTAAAACTAACAAACTTAATTTTATTTTTTCAAATCTGGTGTTTAATAACAATAATAATAATAATAATAGATAAATAAAACATTATATAAAATATAAACCACAAACACCACCCCACCAATCCCCTAAGTTATGATCAGTCACAGTTCGGTCAGAATTACAAATTTAGTTGTAAAATTTACCACACCTCATCCCACCCACAACGTCGCAATCAATCACACAAAGTCAAAGTTCGAACACAGTTATAAATTTAGTCGCAAAATTCGTTTCACCTCACCTTACCTTATCCCACCCGACTCCACCCATCTCCCACAAAGTCATAATCAATCACACAAACTCATAATTCGATTACAATTACAATTTTAGTAGTAAAATTCACCCCGCCCCACTCCACCCACAAGTCACTGTTTGATCACAATTACAAATTTATTCTCAAATCAAATTATTAATCAATAATTTAATTAAATGAGTCACATCCTGTAATTGTCACAAGTCACTCAAAATCACAATAATGTCCTTTCAAATGAATATAATAATTTATAATCCCGTGTAAAGTGCAAAAACTCCTTGATTAAGTGAGATATATGGTGTTATCATCTTGAACGATTAAGGAATTTGCTATCTTCACTTTGAACAACAAACACGCCCCATGAAACTCAGGTGTTGCAATTATGTTATCTTTCCCTATAAATACAATTGGGAAACTCATTTGCTTCTGGATTTTTGATCGTCACCTATGTGAATCTAGTCAGTGTAAAAAGACTTACCTCAAGAAATTCTCTTATTCTCTTTCTTTTGATGAGTTAAGAGGTAGTGTGATCACTAAGAACCTCCAATATGGACATAATAGCAGATGTTAATGTGATTCCTTGTGTTAACTATCCATTCTGATAAACCTCCAATATGGACATAATAGCGGATGACAGCATGCATTATCATGTATAACATGATAGTGGAGGATGAACGAGACCTCAGTGTACCAATTGGCGCATATGTGGAAGCGTCGAGTCCAACAGTTGAGGTTGCCGTAGATGAGAATCAACCATTTCGAGAATTTCTTGCTCGACATCAAAAGATTAAGAACTGGGAAGCACAAATCGCGTTAAGAAATGCATTGATTGAGCACTTGTGAGAGGAATATAGTAACTCCCAAGACTAGATTTTCTGTGTTATTTCGAGCGGTGTCATTGCTACGTATTTCAAATTACGTGTTTTAAATTTTCATGTTTGTTTTTCTAATTTTCAGCTAATAAAAAGTTTAATTTCAATTTGTTTATGACAATATTAATTTTTAAGTGTTCAAATTAATTGATTATTAAATTAATTAATTTAATAAAATATTAATTATTAAAATATAAATACGCTTTTGTATTTAATTATTGAAATAATTAAATGTAATGAAATTGTATATTTTTTTTAAATAGAAAATAAGGAAAATAATAAACAGTGTACATTTGGTGTAAGATTTAGTGTTGCTGGGTTAGAGTAGAGAAACTGGAATAGTATAACTGTAATTCAATTTTAGTGTAAAAATGAGAATTTAGTGTATGTGGGTTGGAGATGATCTTTGATAAGTGTTATATTCACGTTTATTTTATGCACTTATGCCCTTGAATATACCATAATGTGATTATATCTAAGTATTATTAATGCATTTTATGTTTTATGTTGTATAGGATCCTAAAAGAGGAGAAAAGAAGAAAAAATGATCAAATTGCACTAAAAACTGAAGTTTGGGGACTTAGGTGCAAATACCTTTACGGCCGTAAGTGCATGATTGAAACAGACAAAATTAAGCAGAAAAAATGTTACGCCCGTAAGAAACATATTTACGGCCGTAACCTTCAAAGAGTGAAAAATGTGCAAAAACACAGTTACGGCCGTAAAGGTACATGTCACGGCCGTAACCTTCAAAAGATAGAAAATCAGCAGAGATTCAATCACGGCCGTAAAAGAATCTTTACGGCCGTAAATCTTAAAGTCAAAAATTTCCTTATTTCCATTCTTTCCATATTTTTCAATTTCTTGCTCCCAAAGTTAGGGCACGAAATTGAGGCTATAAATAGGGAAGTTCATGACAAGAAAAAGGAGGAGGGAAATATAATTTGAGAGCCTCCAATATCAAGGTTTGAAGAGAAGAAATTCCGGACAAAATCAAGGTTAATCAAGACAATATTTTTGGGGAATTCTTCATGGCAATGCGTGGCTAATCTTCTCAACCTAGTTCAAGGGGGACGTTGTGTTCATATTATTTTATTATTCATTCCTCAAACTCGTAACGTAGTTCTTGTTTTTATATTTTATTTATTGGATTTCTCATGAACATTAATGTCGTCAAGACAATTTATTAATTGATTAAGGTCTTGTCTTTTAATTATTGTGTTGATGTATGCTAATTTGGGTGATTGGATTCGTATTTGTCTTGTTATCCGAATCATAGTAGCAATTGGTAATTTTATATTTCCATATGAAAATCCAATCTAGATTAATCAATTCGAGCATATGTAATTGATAATTTAGTTCACCTAATTCCTCTTGTTTTCACATAGTTAATGAATTAAATCTAGGGAGCTTATTCTAGGTTGTTCATTCACTCTAAATTGATTGGAGAACTAATTCTAATTGATTATTATTAAGGAAGAATTGGATTAATCAGAGTTTTTTGATTATTCCGGGTGATAAATAAAACAAAAGAAATAGTACATGCGTTGCTTGGGGAATGACAATATTATGATAGGGCACAACCGAACCTGAGAACTAGGATTCTTTATTATTTGATTTTTATTCCAGCTATTTTACATATTTATTTGATTATTTAGATTAATTGCAATTTTCAACTCAAAACCCCCCTTTACGATTCTAATTGACATAACACTAAGTTAGTTCCTGTTCCTCGTGGGATCGACCCTTGCTTCCACTGTTATATTCTTAGTAATAGTGAACAAGGAATTTAATTATTATTTTGGTGCATTACGACACGCATCAATCTTACAAACATGCACAAAGTGATCAATGTATTAGGATAATATGATGTAAGTATTAGGACACAAATTATAATTTAAAGAAATAATTACATGTAACATATAACAATTGTGTGGGTTTGACAAGAGAAGTAGGGTCATGTTTGAGAGGTCCACTGTCCTGAACTAGTTGCTCGAAGACAATTTGCTAGAACCCTACTAGTGGTTCAGTGCATAAATATTCAAGGACTCGATTATCTTCCGAGTACTAGTATTTGTCATCGGTTGGGAAATCAAAAAATTTATAAAGAAATATGAATTCTTCTTAAGAGAAAAGAAGGGTATTTTTTGTTTAGATTATATTACTTCTTAAAATTCTTATTCTACGGGATCAACAAGGATGACTGGTTCTTGATTAGTGATGGCATTGGCTGGATCGGTGCGGATCCAAATCTACAATGCGAGAACTTGGTTCAATCCATATCCGCTCCCACAATCCACCAATTTTTGGGGTGGATAACGGATCGACCCCCCGATCAGCCTGTGGAACTTTTTTTTTTTAGAGATTTTAAACTAAAATCTCTAAATAAATTTAAAAATATTAAGATGTTGTTGTTATTATCATTATGAAATGGGGCAGATTGAGGCTGATTCAAATCCACCCAGCTATCTACCTCGCCCCAACCCGGTTCGGATCGGGTATTTTCGACATCCCTATTCTTGATTAGCCAATTCTTTGCCTTTAGGGTATAATCAGTCCCCAAGGAATGGCAAATACCTTTGCTTATCACCTTCCACGACCATTTAGCAAACATAACATCGCGGTACTACTTAGTACCATCTTAATTCCTAATGTTTTTGTGAACAAGGTTTCTATTTGTTCCTCATTTTATCTGAATTGAGTTCCATCTATTTTGCATTAAAGTTTATTCATGCTTTCATTTTGAAACTTAAAATACGATCATATAATATTATAAATTCATCATCTGTACTATCTAGTCAAACTTATCTTAATAATGAAATGCGCTCTTTCTACCTTGCTACATTTCAATTTGAGTTTTGCATCTCTCTAAAAGTAAAACTGAAGGGAAGACTCGTGTAACAAAGCTTCATCGTGTGTATGAATTTTCTTTCTCACTCCAATTGAGGTCCCAAAACTTGTAAATAGTTAAATGTTAAGAAAATATTGTAATATTCTTAATTCAATTGGACTATTATGATCATTGTTGACGGTTTAAATATGAGTATTTCAAGACAGCAAAAAATTAGTTAAGTGCTAGTTATGTAACAAAAAATATGACTTCAAGAGGTAGGTTCCATCATCGTGTTTGATTTAGACTCCACGTAGAATTTATTGTATAAATTTAGTATTAGCTTAAAATACCCAAAGTCTGGATTCTTTTATGAGCAACTAACCCCTATATTTATAGGGAAAAAGGGGTGAGCTAGCTTACTACAACATCTGACTACCTGACTTTAGTTCCTAACTGACAAGTCATGTGTAGCTTTTTTTGTCACTGCGTTGATGAAAGGTTGTACGATCTGAGTTTCAGTTCATGCATAACCAATATCCAGTTCAGGTCGTGCAAAAAACTCTACATGTTCTTATAAGATGTCATTACGTCCTAAATCCAATATTTCACTCATATCTTACATCACCACTTATGCCATTTTAGACCATAAATCATCACTTTTTTACTCTCAGATCGTGCGTCAACAATTGATTGGATAGAGGTTACGTAGAATAAAATTGGTGGTGATGATGATGCTATGTGTCACCTTATTGTTCGGGAATTTGTTTGATGGTGTCAGGAACGTGCTCCTTCAGTTGCTATTTCATTTATGTCAAATGCATGGCTCAAGGGTGCATCTTCAAATTCCGTACCCACATTTAATGCAATGACTATATAAATGACCCTTAGCTCTTTTTCCACTTCCCTTTTATGAAATTTTTGAGATAATTGCATATCTGCACAACCTGACACCCAGATCGTGCTACTCAGTTCCATTTCTATGAACAGACGCTCACTTCCTCCCGTTCAAGTACACATCTTCCCTTAGATCCAATAAGTAATTTTGATAGCGAAACTTCTGAGGTAAGATCATGGGCCAGGGGTGATGTACACCTGAGCTAACCTTGATCGTGCTACTCAGTTCAACGTAGAGACTAGGTCTCGCTAACACATCAACCCTAGACATCCAACCCTTAAGACCTATTCATGATTCACACATTCACAACCATCCCGGCTTGTCTTCATATAGGGATGGTGATCGCATAAATGTACAAACTATCATAGGACAAAGTCAGTCCTGGAGAGATAGTTTTCACCCCTCTAACGTAACCGAACACGATCTGTCGATCTGAAAACTTGAGTATAGGATCCCTCAATCTGTCTATATCTTTCTCTCTCTAAAGACAAACGGACTGACAACATCAATGCTGGTGTGGCCGTGACCAAGTTAATTTTAGAGACTGGACTCCGTTTTCCTCTACCCTATGTCATTACCAATTTCCTTAGGTTCTATGGGTTGGCTCCCTCTTAGATTACTCCAAATGACTGGAGAACGTTCATATGGTTCCTCATTATTTGGAACAAACAAGGGTATGGTCTGCCTGACGTCAGGGAGTTCAATTCGATCTTTTATTTTCGATATGACCTAAAAGATTCGGTCTAGTACTAAGTAATGGCTAGATTGCGCACTAGAGGTAACATTATCCTGGACTTGTTGGACTTTATCAGAGGATGGAGGGACCAATGATTTTATGTCGGAGGGTCGTGTCAATGTTTGGACAGTTAGGACAAGCTGGATTGTGCCGTTCCTATTCACTTCAGGGCTTGCAGTACGTTCTGGTCGCACCACGAATGACACTCCAAAGTATTTTCTTTTCTCTTTAATACTTTTGAATACTTTGACGTTGTGAAGTATATTAGCAAGTAAGGGTCATTCTTCCACAGAGATTGTGATAGTTTAAATTAATTGATTTGTTAAAATGGGGGGGGGGTGGTTGGTTGGTTTTGTTGTTTATAATAAAACAAAATAACTAAATAAATTGCAAAATTGTAAAAAGAATGAAATTGATAAAATTGTAAAAGAGTGTAAATAATATGATTGAGGAATTAGTATACACATCTAGACATTAGGAGATAATAAATAAACAAATTCATTTCAATTAAATAGATCAATTGTAATAACCTTCAAAAAGCACACAAGCTCGGATCTAAGCTATCACAAGTGCCTTCCCTTGCCTATTTCTTGTTGCAGTAACCTTAGCTATTAATCGGAATCCTTCCTACTTAGTCATTGGATAGAACAAGCTCTCTATCCAATCTCTTTCCAAATAACAATCTAGAATAAGCTCTCTAAATTTAATTAATTAAAAGATTAAGCCCTTAAGGATAGGTTATTCAAGGCAACAAACTTATAAGCTCAGTTTATTTAACCTAGGTCACATTCCACATGCAAAATAGAGATTTGCTCGGTTCAAATCATTTTTTCATTTGTTCCAAATTATCTTGATAACTTAACAATTACGGATTAAGCACCAAAATATAACATTAATCACTCTAACTAGATTCCTTAGTAGGCCTCCAAAGCAATAAAGAAAGAACAATATGACATGAAATCAATGTAATGCAAACACAATCAAAATATATAATGAAATGAACTTAGTTTTAAAAATTAGAAACCCATGTCTAAATGCTTCAACTTCTTCCCCAATTAAAGGTGAATTTAGCTACTCATGTTATACATAATGTAAACATCAAGTATAAGTAATACAAGCATCAAAAAAATACAAAAGAAAGAGTAAAGAAAGCTTAGTGATGGGAATTGTTGTAAATTCCTACAAGAAACCTCCTTTGAATTCCTCTATTGAATTCTCACAAAACTTGATTTCTTCTCCTCGTTGTAGTATACAAGAAGTGTATGTAAGAGATGAATCTTCTCCTTCATTTTACCTTGCTATTTATAGGGTGAAATAGCATCTCCTTTATGATTAAAAAAATCTCCAATTGTAAGAATAATTCACTTTCATCATTCATCACACCTTCGATTCTCATCTTTTCCACCATTTTCTCCATTTTTGTCTCCCACGTGGAATGACTTTTGATTCCTTTATGATCAATTGCAAAAATTATTCCACTTTCTTCATTGTATCCTTTCTTTTTCTTCATTTTCACCATTTTTTACCATTCCTTTCCAACTTTTGTCTCCCACATGCTTGTGTCAAATTGTTTTAAATTCATTGAATCTTGTTCCCACTAGCCTTTGTTCAACACTTTTGTATAATGAATTTCCAAAAAAGTTGAAATAATGTAGAAACCCAAGTTTTCAATTGTTTTCTTTGCCCACGCATTAGATTTTTCTTTTGACCAGTAGGCGGTAATTTCCTCGTATCTTCTTTATCTGATGTCCGATGGACGTGATTCAAAATTCTGTGGAAAGCTGACTCGAGGGCTAAAATTCATCTGGAAAAGAAATTTTCCAATTCGAAAGTTCATGGGACGAAAGACGAGCCTTAATACGTAGCTGGAGATTTTGAGCATAACTTGTTCGGCTGAAATTCTTTCGTTCTCGTCTGTTTGCATTTATTTCACCAAATTTAGCTTCGAGCTCTTCCAATTGAATCTTTAGCATCATGCGAGAGTAGACAAATGGTTTGATTCATCCTTTTGAAAGTTTGCATTAAGTCCCCGAACTTTTAGTTATCTCAGTTCAGCTCGATTCCTGTCAATTTCCTTTGATTCCTTCATTTCGCATCTGGTTTCACCTGATCTATACTATATATTATAAAGGATGATAGTTGGTGAGTGTGAATGCAAGATTTATGAAACTGTTTTAGAAAGTGTGAATACAAAATATATGAAGTTGGTTTGTAAGTGTGAATGCAAATAAGGATAGTTAACAAATGTGAATGCAAAATATATATGTTTGTGTGTGTGTGTGTGTGTGTGTGTGTGACACAAATTATTTATTATTATGAATATATAAAGTTTTTCTCATCCCTTTAATATAAAAAGAAAAACACCCTGGAAGAAATTATGTGTACATTCTTGACAATCTTTTAAGTTACAATTTTGGTTCCAACTTAAAATTAACAAAGATTTTAGCTAAAAAAACTATTAACTAATATTAATTTATTTTATATGATTTATTTTTTATTAGAAAAATATATTAATTAACATATAATAAATAGGAATTTATATTTGTCTTTATAACGTTGAAAGAGTCTAATGATATTTTTTTCTAATTTTTTTAATACGTTCCTACCTTATTAAATTGAAATGCATGTTGCAAGATTTTAAGAAAATAACATAATATATTTTGTAAATCTCATACAAAATAGTAAATTACATTACTGTTATGGATGATGCATTGACTGCATTTTATGACGCGTTTAGTGTAATGGGAAATGAAATTGAAATTATTAAGGATGGTTAATTTTAATACTTAACTAAATTTTGAATTTCGTGAAAAAAATGAAAGATAATTAATGATTGAAAGTAAGGTCAATGTAAGTTAGCCCTGAAACCCCTTACCAGATAGAACACTTGAGTTCGAGTCTATAGGTGGGTTGGGTTGAGATTTGGATCTTTTCGTATATACGATCAAAAAATAATAAAAAAGTAATTAAAAGTAATAATAATTAAATAATTTTCAATGATATTATGAATGACATGTTTTGCCTCCAAAATTTCTTTTAAAAAGATGTTTACATTTATTGTTGTAAATTAATAAGCGTTTAATATCAATTATTTGTTAAAAATGAAGCAACTCCAAACCGTGTGCAAATATCTACTATTTTCGATAAAACAATATCAATTTCTTTTTATGAATAACTTCATTTTATTGTGGAAAAATTAATAATCATATATTATTTAAATATATAAATTGACTTTCATTATTCAAAGAATCTATTATAAATTGAAATAGTTTTATTGTTTGTAAAATTTTAATTCTTAAATTCTTTATGTTTTAATATTATAGTAAATTATTAATATGATGTTATTGTTATTTGTTTATTTTGGTTGTCGTCGTCATCATCGTCGTCATCATCATCATCATCATCATCATCATTAACACTAATACTGAATGAGTTCAATCAATATTTTTAGCCGTGTTAAAATTATTGATTTTTTTATATATATGTTGTTTTTGATATTATAAATCCTACGTTTAGCTATAAATATTAAAATTGTGTTTTATTTATTAATGGTCTAATCATTTGTTATTTTAATATTACAAATTATATTTTCTGATATATATATATATACATATTATTAACTATTTTAATAAATCAAGCCTCTATTCACGACTACAATTTTTGTTTTCGAGGTAAAATGTGTGATTGAAAAATAGTTTTGAATAAATATACGTGGTTAAAAAGTTGATTGAAAAAAAAAAATTTACTTATAAATAATTTATAGAAAAGGTTATTGAACGAAGGTTAATATTGAAAAGTTAATGATTTGATTTCTTTTTATTTAATAATATTAATAGAATGATTTTTTTATCATTTTTAAATCTAATAAATTTTTAAAGATTATATGGTATAAGCTTTTCAGTCTCCAAATTTACTCAGTTGTCATATCATGATAATTGCAAGATTTCAAAATTATTATTTTGACTACTTATTTATGTAAATAAATTTTTATTAGTTAAATTCAAATATTTTGACTACTTATTTTCTAATTATTGTAATACCCCGACTAAGAAAATTTAAAAGAAATTATAGGTACTACACATACCAACAAGGTGCACCTTCTTTTCCGGAAGTCCATCGTAAGAAACTCTACAGTTAAGCGTGTTTGACTTGGAGAAATTCTGGGATGGGTGACCTCCTGGGAAGTTTTCTCGGGGAGCTTGCGAGTGAGGACAAAATATGCTGAAAAGACTCGTGTTGGTACAGTGGGGACAGTACGCCGTCATCTAACGGCCCTAGACAGCCCGTTAAGTGGGACCCGGGTCGTTACAAATGGTATCAGAGCCGGCTGCCAGCCGAAAAATCGGGAACTAAGTGCTACGCCATAGGGCGGAAGCCACATCTAGAATTCCAATGCTTGGCAACAGATCCTCAGATGAGTTAAGCGCGACGACGACGTCGCGAGTCTAACAGGGGTGATTGTGATTCCCCGACTAAGAAAAATTAATAGAAATTATTGGTACTACTCATACTAACAAGGTGCACCTTCTTTTCCGGAAGTCCATCGTAAGAAACTCCACAGTTAAGTGTGCTTGGCTTGGAGAAATTCTGGGATGGGTGACCTCTTGGGAAGTTTTCTCGGGGAGCTTGCGAGTGAGGACAAAGCATGCTGAAAAGACTCGTGTTGGTACAGTGGGGACAGTACGCCATCATCTAACGGCCGAGATAGCCCCACCCCAAGTTCAAAATCTTAAACATAGGCGTGTTAACTTTTCTTTACTTAAATGCGGAAAATAAATAATTTAAAACCTCAACATTTTCATTTTCTATTATGAGATTTTACAAACATTTCGACAGAGTCTTCTCTGTAAATTGGACATAGCCAACCTGTAGAGGGACATCAAAACCATTTTAAATTACACATCTCAACTCATTCAATGCCAAACATCATCCAAACCATTACAATAAGTCCCAAACTCCTTAACAATATAATTCCAAGTAAATAAACTTTAACAAATGAAATAAGAGGTAATTTAACCTCTAATACTACCTATACTTATTCAAAGCAAATTTCAACCAAACAATTAACAATAATAAATGAATTAAGGAATAATTAATGAGAAACTTAAATAAATTCTAATTTAACTTTATTTTCAAAGATTTAGGATAGGTATAGGCTGAGTCTGTTACCAAATACTCTCCTCGGATCACCTAACTTTCATCACCTGAAATGTTGGGGAGGAGTTGGGGCGAGCTAAAGCTCAGTAAGTAAACTTTATGCATGTAATGCATGCTTATGACATGAAATGCTTTAAACTTTGAAATATGTATCCCCATTCACTTTAACCTTTCAAAACTTTCACTTAACATTTCAAAACTTTCACTTCATTTCCATCGTGAGCTCACTTGGTGTATCTTTTAGTCAATCAGATAACAGTGGGCAATTCTTATTTGGAACCAGATTAACATTCACATTTCCACCGCAAAGCGGCTCATTCACTTTATTCCACCGCAAAGCGGCTCATTCACTTCGTTCCACCGCAATGCGGCTCATTAAATTCGGGTACGCCGATCCCCCGCGCCCCATTTCCCACTCCCATCTTTCATGAACTAGAAGTACACCCATTCTTTCTTAAAAACTTGGGATACATAACTTTTGAACAAACTTGCACCTTGACACATTTCTTTCATTTAAAAAACATTTCACTTCCCAATTTCGATGCCAATGCATGCTTGATGATGCAATGACATGATAATGTGCATGCTTGAATATTCTTCATAATAACATATACTTTCATAAAGTAAATGAAATTCATCAAAGCAAGTAAGTTACAAACAGTCATTTACACATTCCACATTTACATTTAACTTCTATGAAAATGGGGGAAGTTTACTTACCTGACGTCCTTAGTATTTACCGCTATCTGGATTTACAAGTGGAAAAGTCTCGGTTGCCCCGTGACGTCAATGTACCAAAAGTCCTATTTTATTCTCATTCATTAACAAAATATAACTTTTAGTTGACAATTAAATTCGTTATTCATTTTAATACTCAATCAAACATTAACTGAAATTAAAACTTCAATTTAACTCACATGCGATCTTACATCGAGACTAAAGCACATAAAACCAAAAATTTCTTTTCATACTTTCGAATTCTCAAATCTTAAAATTTCAATTTATAACAAAAATTAAACTAAAACTATAAATGGAACAAGCTAAATCTAGTATTTTAAAATCTGAAATTTCCAACTTAAAGTTCCAAATAAACTCTTAAATCTAAAAATTACAAATTCCAATCCAAAGGTTAAAATTTAAACAGTTAACTAATCTCATAAATTCGAAATCCTCAAATTTATCCAAAATGATAGAACTTCAATTAAACTAACTCAATTTAAACAAGGTAATTTTTCACAAATTCTAAATCTGAAAAATTATCACTATAATTCAGAATTTAACCAAGCAGTTAACTAAGCCACAAAATTATCATTATATTCACACACACACACACACACACACACACACACACACATACACACACACACACACACACACATGCATGCATGCATGTATGAACATTACTCAAATCTCAAAAATTAACCCTTAAAATCCGAAATCTACATAATTTGAAATCTGAAAATTTGAAAATCTTAACATATATACATACACTCAACTCACATATACATCAACAAATACATACAATTCCATATATACATACACCAATTACATGTGTGTTGTGTGTGTGCATTCTGCAGTGGTGGAGTGCTGTTGGTGTGTGCGCAGAAAGAGAAGAGGGAAGGGTTCTACCGTGTGTGGAGACCGGCGAGGAGAAGACCGGCGAAGTGGTGGCTTGTGCTACTACAGATGGTGTGCGGCTGCGGTTGAGGGAAAAAGAGTCGAGGTGGGAGAGATGGAGAGGAGCCGAGTGTTGCTGCTGAAAATAAAGGGGCGACGTGTGTTTCACCGGGGCGGTGGTGCAGGCGACGTTGCCGGCGAGAGGCTGAGTGAGGTTGCGGTTTAGGTGAGAGGCGAGAGAGACGGGAGACTAAGTGTGAGCGGAGAGAGAGAGAGAGAGAGAGAGAGAGAGAGAGAGAGAGAGAGAGAGAGAGAGAGAGAGAGAGAGAGATTGCGGTCGTGAGAGACAGAGACTGAGGGTTTAGGATAGGATTAAGAGTTAAACTTTTGAATTTTGCAAATCAGTCCCTCAAATATCCCTATGTAAATAACTTAGTCCATTAGTTCTATTTACTCTCCAATTGTCGCTAAACTTCTCCCAAATTCAACTTAATGTATTTAGGCCATTTACAAATTTAAATAAGTGAAAATAAGCATCCCGAGAAATTAAAATAAGCACTAAGACACATAGTTGAACGTAACAATTTATAAACTTTTTAAATGGAACATTGATCGAGACAGCGTCCAAGTACTTCCACTGCAAAGGAATTCAAATCATAGACATTAAGAATCATGAATTTATAATTTATAATAGCATTCACATGAATATTACTTGAAATTTAAAATTGCAGGAAAATAAAAAGCGGTCTTACAATTATATTGTGATTGATATTTTTGAATGAAAATTGAAATGTATGTTAAATGCGAGAGACAAATGTAGAAATTATGAGAAATGTATTAATACATTTCACATGCATCAATATTCGTACACATAATATTACATCAAAGATGAACAATTCATAAAAATTATTGAAATCAATAGTCATTTATTATTTAAATATATAAATTGACGTTTATTTTTCGAAGAAGTTTTTAATAATTTGAATTAGTTACGTTATTTTTTAAATTCTAATAATTATTGTAATGGAAAATTAATTTTTATGCATTTATATATGTGTTATTTATGTATAAGCATTAAAATTTTATGAATACTTATTAAAATTGATATTGCGATAACAATTTTCGTCCATCGCACGGGTGAAATATTAGTGCATAAAATATAATTAAAGTGAGGTATAATTTATTAAAATCAATAATAAATAATCTAGTTTAACGATTAAGATAAATGTACAATACACTTATCATGTCCTCACTTTTACTACATGATATAATTTTATAGTTTTAATTATGTCCTCTTTTGCAGATCGCGTCAACACAAAATGATCCATTGAACTGAAATTGAAGAGGGTTGTTCGAGTAAAATTTCGCAAATGTACGAGATCGTTGATAATTAATAATTTTGATGAGTTTAGAGTTATCGTTCCCATAAGGAATACGTTTTAGTCCTAATTATAAGTTTACTTTTGATTCAATTAAGTTGAACATTAAAAATATGATTTATTTGTCTATTCTAAAAATTGCAATGAATAAATAATAAATAAATATGAATGGAGAGCATGCATTAAAATTCGAATCCACTTATTATCATCTATCTCAATTCAACAATTTGTAGTTCAAAATCATTTAAGCATTATTTGACAATCGAAAATTCATATGCAATTAATTTTTTTTGCCAAAGACAATTTAAATCTATCCTGAACATGTAATGAATATATTTTTAGTCCAAATACGAATGTTTAGAACGCATTAAATCTCATAATTATCAATTAGATTGTATATATCATAGTGTTATTTCTAATATCTAGTGTTCATGTGTTAATTATGCAATGTTCTAATTTATTGTATTTTTTTCAATATTACAACAAGCAACAATATACTCAGTTGGTGGCCAATCAATCAAATAATAAAGATAAGCATGCAAGATTAATCAATAACCCAAGAATTCCTAAACTACTCGTTCTTAAATCGAAATAAATAAATAACAAGTTTCATCTTCATCCAATACATAAAAGGAATTTAGCTTACACATATAATTTGATGAATAATCAATAAAAGAATTAATAGATACCACCTGATTGAATGCACAATATGCAAGCCGACTCTCTTAATTTTTCTCCAGCGATGGTCGACCAACCTCTCCTCCTCAACCGTGCACTTCCTCCTCACAAGGAAAATTCTCCAGCCGACTACACAGAATGTAATCTACCTCCCTTTTTTATCTCCAATTCAGCCCACTGCCTTTTAATTCAACCGACTCTACCCTTTCTTTTAAACCTCCTTGCGAACACACTTTCCAAGAGAAGAGACTGCCCTTTTTATTCCTATCACCAGCCGAAGTCTTCCTTCTCCCTTTTAAATGTCTTCTTCCCTTATTTTTAAAGCACCAGCCATCCACTATAATTTGGCCACCATCAATAACCGCAGCCGCCTCCCACTACTACAAGCACAGGCCACCATCAAGCATTCAACTCACACCACTATTCACTGAGCCCTTACGCTGTCACCGATTCCAATAAAATGGACCATTATATCATCCTCAACTGAAGAAGATGTACAGATCTCGCCCCTTTCACATCCGACTTCCAATTCTTTATTGTCCTGTCGAAGTTACATTGTCGGCCTCCCACAACATGAGATTTTATGTCCCCAAATTCTCAATCTTAATAAATTTCTACCTTATTAAGGATATTTCACTATAAAATATATTCACATATCACATTCAACCTAACTGACATCAACTTATCCCGTGCTTGAATCTTATCACATACTATATTTATATACTATCACGATTCTAACATTCTCCCATATAAATAGTCAAAACGTACCACAAAATCCAAATAATACTGACAATCAATTTATTCTCAAAATAATCAAGATTTGCCACTTGATTGTCATAAATTTTTCTTGCACTTATCCTTCAAGATATAATTTGATATTCTCTCATGTATACGTCAAATGACCATATAACCTCATATGTATACATTAATACTTAAGTGATTCTATAATCCAATACTTTGAATGTCTATGCATAAACTATCTGCAAAATCATCAAACTTCTCACTTTATATCGATAATCTGTTTAAAATTTGACTCCTATAATACTAAATTTTTTTTTAACTCTTTCAATCATTTTATCATTGAAAATAATACTTTCCCATACTAATTGATCATGAATCTAAGAAAAATATCCCTTCATAATCTTGACTTTAATACCTTCTAATAACAATGCGAGTTTTAAACAACTTAGGAACAACTTAGGAGCCTGTGATTTCTGCCACCACATATTATTACACATTGAATATGCATGATCTATTAATGCGTCAAATATTAAAACTTCTAAATCTCTTTAACCATGCTCTGATACCAATTGTCACAACCCGTTTCAGATCACCCTATTAGACCAAGAACGTGACGTGTGCCGATAGCAAGTGCTAGCTAGTTGTTGGACCCACCATCAAGGCAACCTTAACTTTTCGTATCTTTCAACATCTATCTTAAAATAATATAGATCCTGTATGAATTTCTAAAAATTTTGACAAAGTCTCCTCTATAATTTTGACACAACCAACATGTAAAACGACAACAAATCCTCAAACAACTACTCCTGTATATTTATAATACTACCTAAATCTTCTAAGCATAACAATTGATATAATAAGATAACTAGAAACTCTTAGTTTAATCCTTTATATATATATACATAACCCAAATGAATATACATCTATGAAAATGTAATGAACCCATAAGCCTAGGTACATGAATAACTTAATCACATTCTCTCACCAGGTCTATGGCAGGACTTGGGAGATTAACAGGCTCCCACTTCTTCTTAACTCAAACCTGCAAACTATAAGAAAATATGGGGGAAATGTGAGTTTATAACTCAGTGAGTGGATAATTTAAAAATAAGGTAATTTTCTCGTAAATACATATTTATAAATCAATCGTATTTATTCTCTTTCAACTTCAAGAAATTCTATATTTTGATAATTGCTTTTAAGAATGAAAGATGCTGAAATCATAACATCCTTTATTCTTTATTCTAAATGAGCATATGTAAAGCATAAGGAGTATATGTAACCTGATATCATGGGAAATAAGGACAAACTGTTAATACACTATAAGCTGAAATCTTTATTCTGTAAACTGAATAAACTGAAACTATTTTCCATTATCTGGAATCTGATAAATTAATATAATACTAAAAATCACACCCAAAATGTACCCGAAGAACAACTATAATCATGTACAAAGTAATCTCGATGTACAGAATAAAGCCATTCAGATCTGATAAGCTGATAATTTGATAATATGTGTCATATGCGCATAGACTGCCCCAAAGACTAAAGCACCCTGGTGCACAGCCCAAAGCCTATATGTGCACAAGAGTGGGTCCCAAAGACCTCTAATAATCTGATAATCTGGTCATACATTGTGGAAATGAATTCACATCAGTGCAGAGCGGGTAAAATCACCATATCTGGTCATACACTGTGGAAATGAATTCACATCAGTGCAGAGCGGGTAAAATCACATGGGTACTTTCTGGTGGTTTTAAAATAAATCACTGAGATATGTAAAACTAATATATTAATCCAATGAATTGATTTAATTGAATCGAATAGAACCTTAAAGGAATTTCTTATAAAGTCATTTTATTCTAAAATTTATTCTTTTCTAGCTCAATCTGAAAATAAATAATTTTAGCAACTTATATAATATAATATGAGTAGTACATAACAAATAACATCCATTTAAACTTTGAAAACTAAATAAGTGCTTATTTTATGGAAAAATAAAGTTTTCCACTCACAGAACTATTGACTGAAATCTGACTGAGGTGATAGGCCTTGTCTCATCTCTAAACACCTACTGAAACAACAATATAAATCCTTTGTATTAAAATCAATTGTTTCAAACCATGAGAATTTATCTAATACAATTCTGTAACTTAATTCATTTACAATAGGCTCATTCTGATTCACTAGTTATTCTAACTCATATTCCCTTCATATACTTATCAATCAATCATCCTAAATTATCCAGCTTATTAACATCTAAACCTTAATATAACCCATTTTGAATACTTTATTTAATCCAACACCAAGATTTCAATATTAGTCATAAAACTTCATTCTAACTTTCCAAATCTGAGAACTCTAAACTTTGACAAAAACAACACTAAAATTCCAACTCTGAATATATAAGCAATGATAAAGAAATGTTCGGTAGAATACTACTTTTCTGGACAAAATTGTAATATTAAAATCATTACACTACCTTTGCTTGAAAATAGCTTAAAATTACCTAAATAATGGAGAAACCAAACTTATAATCCTTAACTAAAATGTTTAGTATCATATAAGCAAAAGGAAAATCAAAAGAGATTCTATTACGCAAACCCAATTCAAAATCTCAATTCCTTTAACATCAATCTTCCATTAATACCTCAAATACATGTCAATAAAGCTTAATACTTGCTAAACTTCGAATTAAAAGCAAATAGTCCAAAAATCTCGAATTTAATCTCAATCTAAAATGCGTAAATTCTTTCTTTACCTCTTGAAATTGAAGTAGGAAATGAAGAACCCAAGCTAAAACCATCTGTTTTGGATTCCATTCGGCTTCCTCTTTTTTCTTCCCTTCTTCTTCTTATTTCCTTCTCTCTCGATTTTTCTCGAACTTGGCCTGTGTTATCTCCACCGAGAATGAGGAAGGAATGGTTTTAATCCCTTTTAGTTAGGGATGACAATGAGTCGGGTTCGGTTCGAGTCGGGTCGGGGCCGCCCCGCCTCGCCCCGACCCGCGACTGTTCGCGGGTCGGGTCGGGGCGACCTCCCGCCCCTCTAATGACCCGATTTTTTTTTTTATATATATATAAATAGGTAATGAAATTTTACGTGAAAAACTTAGGCGTCGAACTAGTTAGAGTTTTTGAGTTTGAACTTTAAAGATAATATGTATATATTTGAAGAAAAAAATCATAAACAATATAATAGTATAGTGGTTGTATATTCTCATATCCTTAAATTTCTTTACGGTTCAATTCTTCTGGACTTCATCAAATTTATTTTAGTTTCTCATTTCAATATTTAAAAAAAATAAAATTTACCGGGTCACCGGGCGGGGCGGGGCAGGTCCGCCCCGAACCCGACGGGGCGGGTCATTTCAGGTCCTCCGGGTTTCGGGTCCTTCGATTTTTTTTGTCATCCCTACTTTTAGTTGACACACATATATAATGTAATTGCAATACAAGTCCTCATACATTTATATCACATACCCTTAAATCCTTTAATTTAAATTATGGAAAGCAAAATCCTTGAATTTCTATTATCTATCATCTCAACCCTCAAGTTTTGCAATTGCAATCTAATTTCCAATAAAATTCTTTGTTCAAATTAGGTCCTTATTTGACCTTGACTAAAATAACTTCTTGACTTTGACTACTAAAGAGTGAGGTGTAACATTTATGGTAATAAACTTTATACATTTATAGACTTGCATAGATTTATCGTAATAAAACTCTTACATGTATATATGCTTGGTTGTATATAGTTGGACAAATAAATTGATAACTTTATATATTCGAAAATGCATATATCTTTGTAGGAGGGAGTTAACGTTGTCTTGCATTTGATAGTTAACAGAAGTCATGTCTCACCGCAAATTTCAAAGTCAAATTCCAGTGTCCAGGATGGCCAAGAGAGGGAAATGAACCCCTTGAAGCTAGAGAGGACAAAAAGAAACCTAGTTAATAATACGTGCATTCCACATGGTTTTATAACAATAATATATATATATTTGAAATTAATTAACTAGTAATAGTTCAAGCAAAACTCGATTCCACACTTCAATTAAAATGATGGGAAGAAATATACAATGATCAATCAGAAGCTCACATATTCTTATTAATATTCTTATTAATCCACCATATTTATTGGTTTAGATGTCTTTTAATACATGAAATAAAAAATAAGTCAAATGTTATGGCCATCAAGACTCTCCCCAATCTCATCTAATATTATTAATAGCTTAGCACTAAAGTTATGTGAGACATGTTGTTTTACCGTGTTGCAATTTGCAAATTTAGAGAAATAATACCTAAGAAATGAACTTAGCATCCAAAAGTTAGAGAAATTACACCTAAGCATCTATTTGATAAACTTATTTTAAACAAATTTATAAACAGCACATTTTTTTTCAAATTATTTTTCAACCACACACACTTTCTCTAATCACATTTTAATCACATATTTATCTCGAAAACATCACATTATTTATTTATAAATATTTTTTAAAACCAAATAGAAGCTAAGGGTGCGTTTGATAGCTATGGTGGAATTTGGGTGGAAAGAAAATGAATTCCAGGGAATTGAATTATATGGAATTGAATTCCCGGAAATTAGAAGTTTAATGTGTTTGATTTGTTTAATTTTCTAGGTGAAAAATGTAGGGAATTTTCTAACTTTTGTTGTTTGATTGACATTAATCTCCATGAAAAATAAAGTAAAATTGATCTATTTTAATAAAAAAATATTTTCTTTTTTAATTTTTTCATACATTTGTACTTGATAATAATAATATTAATTTTTAGAAAAAAATAAATCAATTAACAATAACAAAAATTATCAAACGTAGTGAAAATAGTATAAATTTTTTCCTGTAAAATAAAACCACCTCCTTCCCTTGGAAAATGAATTCATTCAAAACAAGGAAAATACCGAATTTCGAGGCAAGTGGAAAAATGAATTCCATGGAAAATTTAGGCAACCAAACAGCGTAAAGTTGGAAATTCACATAAAAAATCATATTTTTCAGGAAAAATTTGACGAATCAAACGGACCATAAGTATAAAATAAAAGCTTGAATGATTTCTCGTGAAAACAAGCTGGAGATAAACTCTATATTACATAAATCAACCCCAAACTTAATCGAAAAAAGATAAAAACAAAAACAAGTACTAAAATCAATCATGGGTTCAAATCATTCTTTAACAATTTATTAACTTCTATTGACGCCTCCCTTCTCTATTTTGTTCACTACCGGTCTAAATCATTTGCGTTGCACGTTTTATATAAATGATGAATAAATTGCATAATTTTGTTGTAATAAATAATTATTGAATAATTTTAGCGAACTTCAGCAAACTAAAAAAAAAAAATCGATCAAAAATCGATTTTTGTAATAAGTTATAAATCATATGACTGATTACCAATACATTTAACCCTTTATATATAAGATTTATAACAAAATCAATTGAAAAAATTAAAATTGGAAATAACATACATTTCTCAACTTATTTTGATCAGTTCTTTTGTTTCCAAAAGATCATTGGCATATATAGTTGAGGGACGGTCACTACACTTACCATATATCTCCCCTATATTAGAAGATCTCTCCCCTATATTAGAAGATCCTCTTCAAATATTACTATTCATTTTTAGTTAGTTGTTTTTACATCTTAAAGTTAATTATCTGGTTTGGTAACAGTAAAGAAAAAAAACACAAAAATAAACAAACTAAAAAAACAGAATTTATATTCCTTTTTATCTGTTTTGGCAGCAGTAAAAAAATTGGATTTTTTTTATTATACTCATGATTTTGCTTAGTCACGAGATAGAAATATTTTAGCAAACGAGAGAAAAAAAGACAAATTTTTTTTATTATTATTTTCATATGATTTTGCTTAGTCACGAGATAGAAATATTTTAGCAAACGGATACTTTGAGTTGTGATTAACTTATATTTCACTCTTTGGATCACTTATATTTGATGCTGACAAAACCGACTAAAAATCAAATCTCGTGTGACTCACGATCCAGCACTAGTCAGCAAATTAAGGAGGCCTCCAAATTAAAAATAATAATAAATCTTATTGACAATCAAATCCACACCCATACTTTAACTCTCACATGCCATTTTAAACTAATAATCCTTAGCTTTTTTCAGCCCATTAAATTCACCGAATCCCAATATCTGATACCAATTTTCACCTAAGAAATCAATAGTATTTCCAAGTTTTCACTTGAGCAATAGGACTTTAAAAGCAATGCAAGATAATTCAATCTTAATTTTTATTTTTTATTATTATTATTATTTTTTTAGGCATATCTTTAGATTTTTTGCGTAGTCTTTCACCTTAAGGTTAACTCAATTGCTTTTCATCACATTCAAACAAATTATAAGCGATACCCTAAGATAGGGTCAGCCAACTTTGTAGATTATAAACTAAAAAAATTAGGACCTATATGACTAAGATTGTTTAACTATAGTGTTTAAAAAGTTGAAATCGAGTAATAAGACGATTTTCATTCATGAGGCGAGTCTTAGATCTCAAGGCATTTTGAGGCGTAAGCCTTAGACAAAATAGAAGTCCATACAGTAGTTTTTGACCAGTATGGAGCCACGTCGATTGCAGTTTACTTGCTTCGACAGCTAAAACCCGGACTTTGCTACTGGAGAGCTAAGGAAACCTGTTGCGGTGGTCAAACTGAGGTCGAGGTGATAATTCAAATCGAAGCAATTGGATGTCCAACTTGGATCGATCAATAGAAATACTCCACCCGAATCGGTACGCCCCTACTCTGTTTACTACATAAACAGTGGGGCGGAAGTTACAGAGCTACAGGGAAAGGTACCGATCCCTTACTCTATTAAACAAAAACAATGGCAAAAAATTATTAAACATAAAATAAGCTCATAATATATCACAAACAATCTTTGAAACTCGTAGCTGAACAATATAAAGTGTAATACTGTTTTTTTGTTTTATGTGCTTTCTTGGATTTCCCGTAGTTTTATGTTGATGCCATCATAAATTATTTAATATGTAATTATTACTACAAGTAATTTGATTTATTTAGCGGTAGAATGACTTGGATGCCATCTCGATCGATGTGCAAATTCGATTGTTTATATGTGTATGTGCAATTCTATGTGTTATTATTTATTTAATTATCCAATCTTCCTAATTTCTATTTAGTTAAGTTGTAAGTGGCACAAAATGCATTTAAATTGAAAAAATTTGGGGGGATAAAGTTTTAGGGCATTTTGTAATTATAAAAATACATTATACTTAATTACAAAACTTAAGGAAATTGAGGGACAGAAATTGCAAATTACTCAAATTAAATACCAAAACCGATTTCTCCCCTTTCCAAAACCTAGATTTCTCTCTTCCCCCCCCCCCCCCCCCCTCCCCTCCCCTCCCCTCAGTCTCGCCTCCCTTTAACCCTCTCGTCTCTCTCAACGCTCTCAATCGCGTCTCTTCTCTCACTTCTTCCTGCCATCGCCAGCGACCACCATCTCCACCGCGTCAAGGTGCTCCCCTTTCCCCCTCTTCAACCACCCACCCACGGACTCACAAATGCACACAACACCCCCCCCCCCCCCCCGGGAACACACACTGCTTCACGCACAGAGAAACGCACACACTTGAAGATTTATAAATTGAATTCTATATATGTATCTATTATATATAGATGAAATTTCAGATTTGGATTTCAGTTAGATTTTGAATTTTAAATTGTCAATTATATACACGTGTATATTTGTATGTGTATATATAATTGTCAGCTTTTAAAAATAATGTAGATTAATTTTCAAATTTTGAAAGATAGGAATTTATGCTGTGTTTAGTTGCTCTCGGGTTTAACTTTGAATTCGTGGTTTAAATCTTTAGAATTACAAATTTTAAGGATTGTAATTGAAATGTCTGAAATTTTAAGTTGGGGTTAGAATTTTCCAATTTTGATCTTGGTTAAAGATTGGTTAGTGTTATTAGAATATTAGATATTTGATTTTGAAATAAAGGTTATCTATTATTAATGAATGGTGTTTTATTTTTTCTCCCTTTCAATTTGATGCTATGTTTCCTTTTTTCTCAAATGTACACGTTTGTTTGGTTGATTTTTGGTGTCAGAACTTTTAGCGTGTTAACTTAGCTTTGTATATTTTCTTCAATAAATGTGAATCAGGATTGTGATGTGTTGATTTTTTTTGGTTGCGCAATGTACATTCTATATAATGATGTTGATTCCAGCGACAATTAGCTGGCTTTATCATGCTATAGTTACACATCGTGAAAAAACGTTGATTTTGTTTTGTGCTTAATAGGCGGAAATATTTTTTAAAAAGGTCATAATTTCTTATTTAAATTACCTATTCCGGTTGTGTTTCGTTTTAGAATGTGTTTTCTACTAATGATTTATGTTCTGTTTCCTTATGCTCGGATGTTAATAAATGTAATCACTTACTATTTTACATTTATTTTGTCATTCAAGCTTCATGAAGTATTTTTTTTCCGTATTAAACATGCGTTTTCGTAGATGTGTATTGATTTCCTTTCCATTATGAAATTAGTCAAATATTTTGTATTTCTATGTTTGTTCAGTTCCTGTGATTTGTATTTTTCACTTTCCATACTATGTGGGCATCGTGTTTTGTCATGCATATATTTCTAGAAAAAGGCTGGTAGTTTGCTATTTACATTTACTTTTCAAGCTGCGTATATTTATTACTTTTCGAATTTGAATGTTTCTTTTCTAATCGTATAGTTTCATCTTCATTTTTTTTGCACAACTGTTGATGAATAAGTTTTATTATTGTTTTTACACTTATTTTAGCACGCAGAATTTGTGCAAGTATTTCTTCTCAATGAAATTTTAATTTAGTAGACATACTTTTCTGTAAGTTTGAATTGTACCTTGTTTCTATGCTTTGTATTCTTCATATTTTAAAAGTCTGATGCCTGTTGTATATTATTTGTTTCTTTGTTTCCCGTTTCAAGTGTATCCCTGCATTTTTTTTAGTTTTTTTTCCTTTTACCATGTACATTTTCTCTCTCCACTTTTTAACCAAACATTTTTTTTTTGGGACAAAAAACTTAGCCACATTTAACCTTAAAAAACATGAATAAATTTCTGTCTAAATTATAAATTAAATTACAATGTAACTGCCGAATAGAAGCTAAATTGATTTATAAATTGTAATGATTTTTTTTAAAGAGCATATGCGTATTTACATAAAAATTTTAAGAAATTATTAAATATATAAATAAAAATAAAAATTAGTAATTTTCTTTTCAGAATTTTCAATTCTAAAATTTTTATATTTTTTTTTTCATTTTTTTTTGTTTTTTACTTTTTAATTTATATTTTATATTTTTTTACTTTTTAATTTTATTTGTTAAAATATGTATTAATAGATTTTTTTTTACATTTATTTAATTTTTAAATTTTCTAGTATTTTGTATGTTTCAATTTTATTTTTCATTAAATTAAACATTAACAAAAAAAATGTGTACACCTCTTTTGAAAATAATAATAATAAAATTTCATTTTAATGCTTATGTGGGTGGCGTCAACCATCTAAAATGTAAGGCCACGTATTATTTCACATCCAACTAGGCTAGAAAGTTAAGAGAATGGTATATGATATAAGAATTTTAAACAGAAGTAGTAGTTTGTGTCATTTTGAACCGTTAATGGTAAATTTGAAATTTTTGATAAGCATGTGAATAACTATGTTCAATTTTGGATGAGTGCTAAATTGTAATAGGTTATGAGTTTGAGACGTTGTGCCTACTTTTGTTTCACGGAAACTCTGGTGTTATCCTTTTTTTACTACATCGTTTGAGGTGTTGTATAAATATTTTTTTAGTGTTTCTCCATCCGTCTAGAGAGTTCCTTCAACGTAGCCTACGATCATCTTTCTCCAATTTAATTGTGTGTCTCTTCCTTTATCGTGATCTTAATTAATGTTGATGGTAAGGGGGAAAATTACGTGGTTCAAGTTACCATAAGCAAGGGCAAAAAAAATTACTGACGTCAGCATGTGATTCCCTTGTAAATATAAATATTGGATGAAAATTATGGTATATTTGTATGTTCTTCATATCATTTGTGATGTTCATTTGACAATGTTGATTAATTAAAGATAACAAGGGCTCTTTCCTGCCAACCTTTTTTGTTATGTAGATTATTACCTAACTTGATCCAGTAACGTGGATACTAAGCTCCTGCAACTAAGCTTGTTTCATGCAATTTTTGCTTGTTATGATGTACTATTTTGTTGTGTTCAAGTGGTCTTAGTATGTTCTGTGCTGGGTGTGAAAAAGATATCTCTGTAATAGATTATGCTAAACCCACAGAGAGAATTTAAATACAGTTCAATGTAAGTTTTATTTAGGTGAATATGTGGATTTAATTTTGGTAAAATATAATGTGTTAGTTAAAGTCGTTGCATGTGCGATTAGTACATACATATAAATATATATGTAATATATGAGTAGTGATATATATGTGTAATGACAGTCGCTACAAAATCGTGCTCGTGAAATTGACCTGGTGTCCCTATTTCTTTTTTATCCCTCCCATCTCAGTGATTTCTTCCTCTTTAATTTCCAGGGAAAGACCACCATCACAAATAGAAGACGTTTTGGAGCAGGACATCTGAAAATCTTATTAGGTATGTCAATATAAAACCCTAACTTTCTAGATTCAGTTAGAATGTAGTGGTGTGGTTGATTGTGACAATCGTCAATGGGAATTTCATAACCTACTGGATTTTAATTCATTTTTCTAAATCTGTTGGGCATTTCTATATTTATTTTTATTGTTCAAAATATTGAATCTTTACGAGGTTTTGCTGAGCCTCCTGATTTTTGTTTTTGTTGAATTTTTAAATTTGTTAATAGAAATTAATTTTGAATACTGTACTATAGATCTTTATATTTAGCATAACTCAAACTTGAATTAGTTTAAGGTTACAATTTAATTAAACTTTGGTGTACAATTTCATATAGTTGGAGGTCATTATCATAAAAAAATGTTTTGATCCAGTAACTATAATAGATATTACATGTTTTGTGATATATGATGTTCTTAGTTTGATAAAAAATTTCAAGCCCCTTACATATTGTTCTAGGTTTGCTGCTTGGAATGGCTAAAAACGTACCATGGGATATCACCACTGAAATACTCTCGAGGCTTCCGGTTAAATCTCTCATGCGATTTAAATGTGTTTCAAAATCATTCTACTCTTTGATTTCTCAAGATTCCCACTTTAAAAGGAAACACCTCAATCAATCAAATTTGAGAAGGGCGATTCTTTATCCTATAAATGGAGCAAATAGTGTTTTTTCGTGCCCTCTTTCAACTTTATCCTCCGAAGAACCCATTGATGTTGAATTGGTTAAACTTGATCTTCCAGTTGAAATAACAGGAGAACATGATTGGAGTAGGAACATTTATAATTGTTGTGACGGTTTGTTTTGCATCGGAGATAATGGAGGTGCCTTGATATGGAATCCTTTCACTAGAGAATTAAAGAGACTTCCAGTTTGTCCTATTGAATCCCACAAATTACTTGTTTGTGTAAGAATCACATATTGGTTAGCTCATGACTCATTACGCAATCACTACAAAGTCTTGTGTTCCATGAAATTTTATGATATTCCTCAAAAAGATGATCATATCAAGTTTAAAATCTATTCAATGAAAACTGATTCCTCGTGGAGAAAAATTCCGGATTTTCCATATGAACGTTTCTCCCATATGGATTGCAACTTCTTTAATGGAGCATTCCATTGGATTGCCATCATTAGAAATATTGGACCTGTATCGATTGTTTCACTTGATATATCCAACGAAAAATACACAGAGTTGGCATTACCACAACCGATTCACAATTCAAAAACTCTATCATTAGGTGTAATTAAGGAAAAGCTTTGTATGCTTGCTCGAGGGCCATTAAATGAAATGCATTTTGATTTATGGGTGATGGAAGAATATGGCAATATGGGATCTCTGACGAAAATGCTTACTATTCCTTCTATGAAGCTCCGTTGTTCCATTTACAAGCCTTTGTATTTGTTCGAGGATCGTAAGTTGATGATATATGCATTTATCGATGTAGGAGAACGAGTAGTCATTTATGAGGATGGAGAAGTACGCAAAATGGTGTTGCTAATTGTGATATTACCAGTGTATATCTTAGCATGGAGACCCTTATTTCACCTCAATTTTAAATTATTTAATATTTCTTATTTTACTAGATGAGTTTGATTCAAGATGGTATAGGTAATAGTTTGCTGCTATACCTTTTCATTTGTTGTAACTTATTGTGTATTCTCAATTTATATTTATGTTTTTTTTCCCTCTATTTTATTGATAAGAAAGGTAAGATAAATCCTAATACAAATCCTGTGTTGATATAAACACAAAGTCTTAAACAAAAAGTAATGTTTATTGTACTAATGATGCATTGTATTATTTTGTATGTATTGTTTGGGTAAGGTTCGAGGAATGGAAAAAAATGAAAATTCTCCAAATTTGTGTGAATGACCTTTAAATAAAATATTCACCCGACCATAGGGAGGTTTACTCCCCTACGCATACAAAAAAAGATTGTGGTGTCTGTCCTCTACCAAAACCCATTGTTGTCCTACAAAATCTCACAAATTCTTCATAAATCTTCAAAATTTTCAGCAAAAATATGCAATTTGTCGTTTCCCATTCCCGTACACATGTTCCTCTCTATTATTTATACTATAAATAAGTCGTCAAGAGTTTAGGAGAACCTTTTATTATTGGACTTGGGGAAATTTAAATTGTAAGGTAATAAGATTAAGCACTATTCGGCTTTCTAGGGAGAATTTATAATTATTCTTATTTTTGTTTTTAACATTTAGTTTTTGAATTTTCCTGGGTTTTTGTTTCATTTGGTTTCTGGATTCTTTTTTCCTTGTAATATGCTTTGGGATAAGTCTAATATCAACATTATTATGTAAAAATAGAAGGCAGCACAAAACATTTCAGGGAAGGGGAAATTAAGATAGGTGTCAAATTAGAAGCCAGAACTAAACATTTCCATTCCTTTGGTATAGAAGTTAATTACTAACTTGTAGAGTTGGCTCATTCATTGGAAGACATGAATAGCTGTATATTCTCATTACGAACATATGATAATGATGTGGATGTGATTAGCTAAACCTATTAATATGCTTGGGAGATAATTACAAGTGAATTAAAGCAATGAAGACATCCTATATAATGGAGTCAAAAGACTTCCATTGAATCTTTGTTACTCAAATTGAAATTGGGTCTCAATGTTATAGGGAGACTCATATTGAATTAGTTCTTCTTAACACGATCTTGGTAATATAGGTGGTTGTGATTTAGAACTAATTCACAGTGGTTCAGCCTTTATAGTTTGGAAATCAGTAGGGGAGAGGGTAGGATAAATGCCACTGCCCTGCTTTATTTTTGTAGGAGATGATGGGCTTTTCACTATTGGAATTATACGTAATGTTTGCATAGAATATAGCATGGAAGATCATAGAAAGCATAGAGTGAAAGTCATTCATGCTTGGGCCGAACCGTAAATGGATCTTATTCACCTAGAGTTGCTGACACTTTAGCGACTCATAAATTTATGTCTTGCGCAATTGATAGAGGCACGAAACAGATGGGGGTTGAGAGTGATGTAAAATATTATTTTATAATATTAAGAGCATGATACATCTAGTGTTAGACTGATGTCGGAATCAATAGAGGGGGAAAAAAACCAACACGAATATCAGTAAATATGAAATCTAAAATGTTGCCAAGCTTTTGTCTTCCAAAAATCTTTCATCACAAAATTCTTAGACTTTTACAACAAATTCTACAAAATACACAAAATCTCTCCAATTTTTCTATATAAATCTCCCCCTCTATCTTCAAACTACGCATATATATTCAGTTTGAGCGTATGAAGGTCATATTCTATTCTGCTATGTGATTTTGAATTAAACTGTAAGTACCGTTGAAGGAAATTCGTGGAAACGGTAGTAAGGGTTTTTCTCTACTCGTTCCGGCTACTAACACGCTTTATATTCCTCACAGATTGACTGAATTTTGGATGAGTTTATGTACATTTCTTCATTAATTCAGTGATCTTATTGTTGTGGTTGGAGCTCTGTCTAGTGATGAACTTCAACCATAAACAGGTAAAACCCAACAAATAAACATGTAAAATGAAAATACTCAATAGAAGAACATAAATTGAGATTGAGAACTCTTTTTATTTCATACACTAATAAATTCTTTTACAATGCAGGAAAATATAATTACAAACATAAATATGAAGATGCAGGAGTACTGAATATTAATTGCAGTAGACAGAGTATGTGGTGAGAAAGAAGTAGAACAGGGATGAAGATTAGAAGAATAGAAGATGAGAGGGAGCTAGAGACAGAGGGGAGGAGAACGTGAGATAGAGAGGGGGAGAGTCTGTTAGAAATAACCATGATGAGATTCAAGATGCGAGGAAATAACGCCGGAAAGTTCCGAACCCAGGTTGTTACGGACGGTGGAATCTTGACTCGACAATCAAGACGCGAGGATCGACGATGCGGATTGAAGAACCAAGATTTACGAAACACCACAAGGATCTGTCCAACTTCCTTGATAAGTTTCTGATTTTGAACGCCACAAATATTGTCGCGAATATTTGATAAGTTCGAGATGAGCGCCACAAGATAATCAATCTTGATAAGTTCGGGTTTGTAATGTGAATCCACACATTAAACAATTGAAAAACATTCAATCTTTTTTTATTCATCAAAGTCTGTTTTTAATATTACAATGAAAACGCCTTTATATAGGCTACCAGAGTAAAAATCCTAGTCTACTTAGAAAACTAAATAAAATCTAATTCTAATTAGGGAATAGATAAAATCTCTCGTAATGGAGTCCTAATTTAATTGGAAAAAATAATAAAGAAAAAGTAAATATAATCCTATAATTATGAAAATATAGTAAATTTTCGTCTGCATCATTGATTTGACAATTTGAAGCCCAAAACGATGGAATTTGACCCTAAAATCAATGGGCTCAAGGCTTTGACCCATGAGTCTTGCTCAGTGACCTGTTTCTATTCGAAAAATATATATTATCCATCCAATTCCGACATGGTTAACTGGACTGCACTTTTATTTGGCTTGAATATTTAACTTTCTGTCAAGCCTGCTATGACTCCGATTGTCGCGGGTCCGGAACACATCAAACCAATATTCTTAGTCACATGGTATCCTTCTCCCATGTCCCCTTATTTATAGATTTGCTAGGAATATTCTCGAATAAGTGAAGTGAGGTGCAACATGGGTGTGAGGGTGGTGAGGGCTAACCATGACACATCACTTCTCACGGCCCATTTCTTTATCCATCTACTCACGTACACACACCATAATGCATGATGTACTACTTTCTTGGATGATTTCTTCAATCAAATTTCGCATTATTTTAGTAACCACTGCTCTCTGTTTAGGAATGATCTACATTTCATAATATTTACTTTTGCTTTATTACCCGAGAATTGAGACTTGTCTGCCGTATTATGTTCTTTCAAATTTTTCCAGCAAGCGCAGCGTCACCATTATATGAAGAAAATTATTTATTTCTATGTTTATTTTGGGTGTCTTAGCAATTTCGATGTAGATCAGCATTTGTTCAAAGTACAAGTATGGTCAAGCAAATGAGGTTTAAGATACTAAATTGATGACGATGTCAATTTTTCAACATTTTTTATGGAATTAACCTTTACTGGGGCTACAAATATGTGTTAAAGTAGATGATTATTAGATAAATTTCCATGTAAATATATTAATGCAATAGAGAAATAGGAGTTGTTCAGGCTATTTATTTTGATTTGAAGTGGTTTTACTTTCTTGTGGTCACTGTTGCATTTTTACAAGCATTTAATTAATTTTATATTAATATTGTGTTAGTTGTGATCCCAAGCTTTCCCTCATTATTCTTTCTGTCAATAAATAGGAGCCACTGCATAATCTTTCTTGGGTGTTTTGTCTGTTACCACATTCACTAAAAGCAACCTTTGATGCTATAGTTGATATCAGAGGTGCTAATAGATCACGTGCTATCATAGAAATAATTGGGTATTGACATTTGTTTTTTCTCCACCCTTAAGAAAATTATAATTTTTCTCTCTTCATCGTCTGACAAGCTAAGAATGTTGTCTAAGAAATAAATAGTCAACTCGCTCGGAATCTCATTTGAACTATAGAAGAATTAGAACCACTAGGAAATGTACTAGAAGTTCCCTTAATAGTCATAAGGTAGGAAAGTAAATCATTATCTTCATTTTGCATCACATTAGGGTGGTAGCAGTTCTTCTGATATTTTTACCTGATTTTTGGGCATTAATCTCGTACATTTGACATAAACATTTTTTTAAATCTGAGCATGTTATCGGGGTTCCAAAAGCTAATTTATTTGATTTTCCCTTATGATGTGTTTAGTTCTCTCTAAATTTACTCTAGGGTTCATTACCGTTGCTAATAGAAATAAAGTGGGTAAATCTTCCCAATATTTTCTAAACTTAGTATCCATTGTTACAATGATTTGAGAAAAAATAGGAAATAATTTGTACTTGTTAAAATTATTAGTATGATGCAATAAAAATACTTCAACACTAAAGGAATAATATGATAATAAACATCGGATGATTCGTTTGTAGCATAGTAAAAAGGTTTCAAAAACGTTTTAACATGAAATATAAGTTCTCAATCAGTAGGTAGCAAATCAAAATTTGGGTCATGTGAGTGCCGGTCGTTGTAATATTCACATATTAAATCCTCATAACCTTGACAATGTTCAATTATTAAATAAGTTGGGCTCAATTTATGTCCTACATCTGTAACAAATGATCGTGCATGTTTACCTTGTTCTACACAATGTGCATCAAAAGCTTGTTTTCTAGATGGTGTTATCATAATGAAATTGCAATAATACTTAATTTTTTTCAATTTATCTTCTATATGCTTAAAGCTATCTTGAACTATCAAATTAAAAATGTGACACATATAACATGAAACAAGATCCCACCAAATTCAGGATTTATGTGATTAGCTAATCTATCTATCACTGCTTTGGAAGCATTATTTAGTGTAAAACTACGAACTTTACTATCGCAATTAAATTCTCTAAGAATTGCAAGTAGCACATTGAAAATATTTATTGCATTATGTACGTAATCAGTAACTTTGAATGTTATAATTTTTTTTGTGCATTATCCAAGTATCATCTATGTAATGACAAATAACAGCTACGTAACCTTTATGATTATTGTCAGTCCATAAGTTCGAGGTAAATGATAAGTTACAATTATATTATTTAAAGCATCTATAAAATCTTGTTTTCTTTCGAAATATTTTGCAATGCAATCAGCTCGTAAATTACTTCTAGAAACGAGTTTGTACTTAGGTTGGAGATACTTTTGATGAAAGTCATGAAATGTGGACTTTCTACAATTGAGAGCTGGAACTCATCACTCAATATGAACATGACCATTCATTCCCGACACGCTAGATCTTGCAAGAAAACTCAATTAGATAGACTTGATTGACCAAACTGCAGTTGTGATTGGTTTGTTTCAACCTAGTCAGGTTTTTGACATTGTTTGTAGTGTCTGTGGAGGCGTCTTGTGCCACCACCTGTCTCTTAAGAGAAAAGTCCGTTACAAGTTTTACATTAAGCTTTCTTTATCGTTTTTCTATTAATGTCTTTAGCTGTTGTTTCGTTCAAATTGAAATAATTCTAACAATCACTTTTAGCTTTCTTTTCTGATTTTTTTCGAGCATGCCATCGTGTTAGAGGAGCCAGATTCATATGCAGCAGTGTTTATTTTATTTTGTGATGCAAAATATACCCGCAAGTGTACGGATCGTGAAAAGTAATAAAGTGAACTAAAGAGTCCGGATTATCGTTTCCACGTGGACTGTTATTAAGTACCGAAATATTTTAGTTCTTATCCCTATTTGAAAAGCCGAATGAATTTGATGTTTTAAAATAAAATTAAGAAAATTAACTAAAAAATTAAAATTGCAAATTTGTTTTGTTTTTAAAAACAATTGTAAAGTAGTTGGGATTTACGATTTCACCTAACCAATTAAATTAACTCAAATTCCTGTTTTATTTCCTAAATATGCATTCGGTCGAATTCACTAATATATATTAATATTCCTCTCTCGAGTTTAAATAAATTCTACCTAAATAAGTCAACCATGTATCTCTATAGAGGGTCTGATATTCCTTATCTAGATGTATAATACAAGAATTCACACACGACCGCGATAATAACAAAAGTATATATTTTATAAGTTTGTTTTAGTGTATTTGCTTTTCATTTGTTCTATATTTGTTTATATTTTAGAAAACTACCCAAGATTGAGAATTGGATGCAAATGAAGCAAATACCGAGGAATTTGATGATTAATGAAGCTAATTTGTGAACATGGAGAAGTGCCAGGAGTCAATCAAGAGGAATAAGGAAGAAAAGAGAAGAAATCAGAAGTATACGAGCTAAATTGCTGCAATTGAAAGTTGGAGGACTTTGATGCAAAAAAGTAGTTGGACCAACTTAAACAAAAATCAAAAGTGGAAAATTACTCTGCAGGGGAGAACTGCACGGCCACCAGAAATAAGAGGTGTGGCCGCGCGAGCAATTTGAATTAAGCAGAACTTGATTTGGGAGTACTGCGCGGCCACCAGAAGTTACATTGCGCGGCCACGCAGCTGTCCAGCTCAGCGTGAATTCAGGACCATGCGCTATTTCTTGTGCCAAAAGCTTAGGTTTCTTCAAGAATATATAAATACCTCTTCTCATGCATGAATTAGGGGACCTTTGTAGAGCTTGACAACATCATAACCTCGAATTTTGGGGAGGAAATTGAAGGCAAAGGGAGATGATTGAAAATTATCAACGTGGACGAATTTCTTGGTGCAAGAGTTTCTTTTATCTTTTTAATTGGATATGCTCTACATGTTTATAGTTTATTATTGTGCTTTCAATTATTTTGTGATAAGTAGCTAAATATTTAGTTGTGATATTCGATGTACCATAAGTTTTATGGTATTAATTTCTTGGTTTGAGTTTTACATATATTTTGCATGTGTTGATTTTATCTTCGTGTTTAATGCGTGAATGAATTGATCACTCGCTTACGATATCATGAGTGTTTTCATAATTCGAGAAGTGAGCTAACACTTAGCTCTATGGATAAAATTCGGTAATTGGACGAACGATAGAGATATACGCTTCTTATTATTGCGATCGCTACATGAATTCCTTCATTCCATGCATTTAGTCATTACGGCCAGCTGTTCGTTAATACAGTTGATTAACTAGGTAGAGTTAATTTAAACTCGAGAGGAGAATTTCATATGCAAACGTGAATTCGGTCGAGCACATAGATAGGAGTAAAACTCGAGGATTGAAATTAATAATATTGACTTATGTGATATGGGATGTCTCAACACATTCAAACATCACTTAAGAAAATCATAATTTGAATTATCTATTTTACTTGTTTATTAATTTCAATTTAGTTTATTTAAAATCCAAAATTCACGTCAAATCTCTCGTTCCAGTTAAATGTAGTAGTCTAGAATACAATTTACTCAATCCTCATGAGATCAATATCAGGACTCTAAGTCCACTTTATTACTTGTGCGATCCGTACACTTGAAGAATTATATAAAATCGTTAAAAAGTTTTTAGTGTCGTTGCCGGGGACTATAGTTAAAATTTATTTCTAGATTACCTTCATTAATTCAGACTTCATTTAATTTTTATTTAATTTTATTTAATTTTATTTGTTACTTTTGGGTTACCACCACGATCCTAAGTCTTCTTTTTTTTTTTTTCGATTTTCTTTCGAGTTATAATTGATTTCACCATTGGCTTAGAATGAATAGTTTGATTACAATGACACTCATAGTGCTTGGGTATTTGAATGCCAACAACAAACATTAGACACGTTGGATGCAAGTCACATATTTTTGGATGAGTGTGTATCGGACGATTGGGATTAAGACATCGCTCTTGTGGGAGATGGTTGTAACGACCCAACAATTCATCCTATTATTATATTAAATTATTCACATTTAACTAGACCCACTTTGTAGTGATCGAGAAATTTTAAATAATGTAAAAAAATCATTTTTCTCGAAAAACGTGTCGCTAAAATTTAATCCCGATTTTTTTTTACATGAAGCATGTTCGTCTAGCCATTGTAAAAATAAAATTTAAACCTATTCCAAATCGAGCTCATTCTCAAATATTTTAAATTATCGAATTCCTTATTATTTTAAAATCCAAATTGATATAATTTTTAGTCCAATTTAATTAATTCCAATATTTTAATATTTTGGGTCCAAAAATTCTATGTCCAAATTATGCTTTATTTTCAGTCCAATTATGTAATTCTTACCAGCCCAAAATTTTGGCCCACTTACCCACCTAGAAAGCTGTGCCCTAATCACTACTGTTCAAATCACTCTCATTCCTCCCTCCTCACAATCACGCAGCCAAGTCAAGCTAAGTTCTGGGTATGCTCTCTCCTACATTGGAAACTCCATGTCGATGCTAGAATATCCATTTCTAGCCACCGATGTTGCGAGCAATCCCACACTACACGTTCAGGCACAAATTTCAGATTTCAATTTCATAAACGTTTGGAATTTCATGTTCATGCTAGGATCTCGATTTCTAGCCATCAACAACCACCCATTTTCGAAACACCAGCCACCGCCTATTCTCACTGCCACGGCCAATCCACCATCAACACCACCACAATACCACCACACTGTCGAAAGTAGAACCACCCAAATCTCACACAACCCGAAACACAGCCTGCATCACACAACAACAACAATATTATACCAACCTCAATCGAACACAAGGACCACACGCTCGGTCGGACCACCCTCAACCCGGAACTACCTTCTCCAAAATTTCCCTCAAATCAAACCCAGACAAAGAAAAAAATGAACCCAAGATACTTACCTCCGACCGCCTACATTGTTGGACGGAATTTTCACCGGAAATCACATTTCTTTTAGGCCTCGACTTTGTCTCGATCTCACACAATAAACCACCCAAAATCAACCCTTTTCACAGTCACCATCTCCGCTGCCACTCGACGATAGCACCCCGCCGGTGCTGACTGGAACGGACGGGAGCTTCGCTCCGCCTCCGCCACTTTCTCTCTCTCTCTCTCTCTCTCTCTCTCTCTCTCTCTCTCTCTCTCTCTCTCTCTCTCTCTCTCTCTCTCTCGATTGGCAATGAGAGAGAAAAGAGTAAAAGTTATATTTAAAAGTTGATTTTTAAATTTGCCTTTTAACCCCCATTTTTAAAAGTCATTCATTTCAGTCCCCAAGTTTTTAAAACGCATTCATAAGTCCCTACAGTTCAAATATATATTTGGGCTGTCCCCACACGTTCTAATTACACTAAATCAACCCCTTTGTTTTCAAAGAAATCTATTTCAGTCCCTAAACTTTAATTTCATTTTTTAATAAACTTCCAATTGAGTCCCTAAATTTTACTTTATCATTTTAAAACCTTAAAATTTTTAATTTACTAATTCAAAGCTTTATTTCATATTTTGGCTAGACGAAACGCGTGGACATTTGAGAGATTGAGGCTACTTCCCGCTCCATCTTTTTACGTGATTTGAGATAAATTGAGGTAGACTCGCCCCCACTAATTTATTTATATTATAATTTCATGTGTTATGTGGATTTATGTGATTTATATGCTTAATTTTATGAGACAAGAAAAGAGAATCTCGTATGAGATAAGAAGAGAAATTTATGTTATGCATGTCATAACTTATATGCTTTATTTGCATAAGAGAAGACAAGAGTATGTTCATATTGCACTCATTTCATGATGCTTATGACTAAGAAGAGAATGTCACTATAATATTTGCATAATTACTTGTTCAATTATCTTGTAAATTAATTATTGGCGATGAGTCTATTGAGTATTTCTTTTGAAATACTCACTCCATTTTTAACAACATTTGCGGAGTTCGGAGGCGGAGACGAATGATGGGCAATTTGGCAACATTTATTTTAAGTTATTTTGAAAGTCTAGTTTATTGAACTTTGTTAAGTTAAATTGTTGAGATTTGGAATTTTATGGAATGTTTTCAAGTAGATGTATTTAAATTGGGCTACCATCGCAAATTTTCCAAATGAATGTGATGTTTTAAAATTCAGTTTATTTTCGCAATATTTGTTAAATATATATTTTAAAGAGAGACGAAGTAGCGTTCCGAGTTTCACGGAACTCGAGGCGTTACACACTTGAAAGTCAAATATAAATTTTAATTTATTTGACTTATTTAAAGGGGCATATTCGACATTAAACCAGACTTTAAATTTAGTTAACGTATTATCAACGAAAAATAAATAAGAATATTTAATATTACTTTAAATAATTTTAGCGATTAAATAAATCGACTATCAATTCCATAATTGGGAAGATATGAATTGAAGTGTATGTAATGTACTTCAAATTGGAATTAAGATTTGGTTCTAACGTTGAAAAAAAATAGACCAAAGTTAAACATTAAACTTTTAGTTAAAATAATAATAATTAAAATAGTATAATATATATATGTATATAGAAAATTCCACTTGTACAGGGGATCTGTATACAGATCCCCTATAGTGAGGCGATCTGTATATAGATCCTCTGTACGAGTAGTGTGATTGTATATATATAACATGTTGGAGTAACATTGATTATATATATATATATATATATATATATATATATTCCAAGAATCTCCTTAATCAATGTGGGATTTGTCCTTCAAAGAACTGATTCGTGACTCGAACACCCGACACCGTGGTTCGTAGCCACGTGCTCTAATCCTCTGAGCTACAGGCCCCACCCAGTTCCAAATAAAAAGAAAATAGAATTCTTATTTTGTGTTTAGAATTTCTAACTTATTCTTTTTTTTAATTATATATATTATTCTAAATTCTTTAGAGATTTCTATTTTTTTTTTTTTTAGGAATAGAATCTGGAGTTTGTCGTTTTTTTCTTATGATTCTGAAATATGTTTTGCAAAAATTCGAGTTGTACGAAAAAGAGTTAGTAACAAGGGTATTCATTCAATTGTATCTCCAAGGTATGCTGGGAAAAGAGATTAATCTTAGCTCCGATGAAATTGATAGCCGAATTTGGAGTACCTTCCCGAATGAATGTAGGACACATATTTGAATGTTTGCTCGGGCTAGCAGATATATATTATTTATTAACGAAGAATAACACGTATAGTTTCGGGTCGCGTAAATTCATAGTTTTATTATTTGTCTTAACTATTTGAGAATATCATCATGTAGAGCATTGAATGACCTTCAAAATGACATATTGTAGGCACGTATTCGATTGACGTACGTGTCTCAAAAACTTTAATAAGTAAGGTTGGCACTCGAAAGTTTAGTTTTAAACGACTTATTTTGACAAGCCGCAACTTTTGCTATAGTTGACCATATTGCGTTTCGGCGAGGTTACGGGAAATTAGATTGCAAGTATTTCAGGATAGTATGTTGAAAGTTCAATTTTGATGATAATAAGAGTACCAAAAATTAAGACGAAAGTAGTCATTTAAAAATAATCGAAATAAAATAGTTTTAAGTGGTAAACTTTGACGAGCGATAACTTTTACCTCGGTTATCGATTTCACGATCCAAAAATATCGTTATGAAGTACTCGTCGACAACTTCATATTGATCCCAAGAATTTTCTATTTCAACTTCATACCATCCTATAATTTCTTTTAGAGCCATTTTGGAGTTTTTATTAAGTGATGATCAATCTATTTTGAATCCAAGCGGATTAGCATTGCAAAATATTGGAAAATAAAGTCATCAACTTTAGGATAATCCTGGGAACGAAGTAAGTAACATTTAAACTACAATGCAAAACATAGTATTAATATTATTATGTGCTCATACGTGACTATCTGAGGTATATTATTGGTGCAATATTCGTGAAATATGATGTGGCAATAATATGTATGTGGTGAAAGCATGCGAGACATGAATTGATAATATGGCATGTTATTAATGAGAACATGAATTCATTGGAATGCCATATTACGTGATTATAATGTACAATTGGCGGATGAAATATATGTTGGCATTCATGGGCATTGACATATGCATTGTGTGGACTTAGAAAAAGTTCTTCATAAATGATAAAGAAAGTGATAAAGAGTATATGGAAATATATGGAGAGCGAATGATGTGGATGATAGTAGAATCACCCTACGAGTGTACCGTACTTTACTTCGCATTCGGATATACACACTCGCTTGAGACTCCCGATGGTCAATAAGGGTAGTCGATGATGGGGTGTTGGCGGTTCGGCGCCAGTATAGGGAGGTGTCGGGAGGTCTCTTGGTGGCCTTGGGACTGCGGATCGGCACGTCGAGCGCCGTATATAATAGGACAGGCCTGATTGATATAATATAATTCTCGGTGCAGTATCTTGAGTCTCGGTGGGCGATGATGGATACAAACTGTGAAGTCTTGAGTCTCGATGGGCGATGACGGACCACAGGCACTGGAAGGCGCATGTTATCGGCCATGTTGATATTTGAGCTCATACGGTACAACGTAGTGGGATTTGGGCCCAAGTAGAAAATGTGGACAAACTGAAATAAAGAAAAGGCACGGAGCCTGAATGAAATAATTGTGAGAAAGTGAATCGAAACTCATTCGCATGATCATGCATATGTTACTTGTTGAGCGTTAGCTCATTTAGTTTTGCATTGTAAGTGCGACAATTCATGGATTGGGTTGGTGCGAGCTCTCAAATGACGGGACGATTGTGTACTGGATACCTTACCATGGTTCATGGGCTTCTCACCAGGGAAACCCCAAAAAGGTCCAACTACTTTTAAATAATTTTATTTCTTTCCAAATTAGTTAAATATTTTAAATAGCAAATTTTCCACTATCTTTCGCTATCCGCTCTCTGTTCCCTATTTTAAACAAATATTTTTATATCAACTACTAAATATAAAGTTTTCATATTATAGGTAGTTTATTTCGCTTTATTCTGAATTAAATTACAAATGATATTTCAGAGGAAAATACTTATTTTTAATAATGTTTAATTATGCTTTAAAAATAAAAGTTCAAATTTAAATTTAGAGCGGGTGGATAAAATACTATTTTATTCGTTTGAAAAAGCAGAATATGATGGGAAAATAAATAAATGCATAAAAATAAGAAATGAATTTGGGGCGCCACAATGGTCCTCCACTATGGAGTGAAAGGGTAATTGCAAAATACTATCAGAAATTAGTTGATTTGGATGAAGATGATATGCTTGTGGAGATTCCATGTATTGGAACGACTTTCAAAAGTGGGGGTATAATCCACTCAAGAAGATTCATAGGAAGGACTCGCCAAAGCTCATGGAGTTTGACGATGGACCGGCTATTGAATCCATTGATGAGTCAACTATTGAAAAAACACTTGAAGTGGATGAAAAATCAATCACAATGAAGCTAAATGAAGATTTGGACATCAATGAGGAAGAAATCAAATTACATGATTTCCGAAATATTGATTTTGTGATTAAACCCGATGAGGAGGTGGAAATCTTCATAGTTGAGTTCGAAGTGGATGAGAGGGACAGTGTCTACAACATGGAGAGGGGCAAATTCGAGTCTTGGAGATCAAATGAGGAGTGGAACAAAGTCAAAAGAAAGAAGATGAGCAAGGCATCTAAAGCTTTCTTTAGGTGCTCGTGAAGCAATTGCTAAAAAGTCGAGCTTTATACTTCAAACAGAGCGCTTACTGGGAGGCAACCCAATTTTGTTTCCCTTTTATTTATTATGTTTTCTTTATTGCTTTATTAGTAGTTTTAGGATTTTTATTGCTTTAGTAGTTTATTTCCACGTTTCAGGATGTTTGAGTTATCAATTAACATGACACTTTTGCATCACATTGCTTAGTTGTTAATTGCATGATCCAAGTTGAGTATGTGCATAGTGATAATCATCAATTTCTGGCCTAAAACCTTTAGTCATAGTTTGATGCATAATGAGCTTACATAACATATCATTCCATGAAAAGCCTGATTCTTGTTGCATGCTTGACTTTTAACTGTTAAATCATAATCACAAGCATGACATGATTTGTTAGACATACACAAGGTGTAGGTAGTTGAGTGAATGGATAACGAGGTATTTTTGGATAGAAAATCGAGTTTGAAATTCAAAAGTCAATATTTTTCTTTCTTTTTTTTTGGTTTCAGCCGAGTAACCATGCGCCCACCACCTTGCAAACTAGGTGGCAGTGTGTTGGACATCAAAATCAACGGTGCATAAAATTTTGCATTGCGTGGCCACTAAGTACTCCACTGTGCGGTGCGCAGGAAGTTTGAAGTTGTATCAGCAGCTTTTAAAACATATGGCTGTATTTTTCAAAAATCACAACTTCAACTCGTTTTCTCTCCCCCAAATTACCCTTAAATGTGTCCTCAACTATTTCCCGCCATTTGCACTATACATTGGGTTACATTCATACTCATTAACACTTGGGAATCATTCAAAAGGTATGAATTTTCTCATGACTCTTTGGTTACAATGCGTGGCCGCGCAGTTGTCCGGCCCATGCGCTATTTTTTGTGCCAAAAGCCTATGTTTTTTCAAGAATCTATAAATATCACTTCTCATGCACGAATTAGAGGACCTTTGTAGAGCTTGACAACATCATAACCTCACGTTCATAATATAAAATTTTGGGGAGGAAATTGAAGACAAAGGGAGAGGATTGAAGATTATCAACGTGGAAGAATTTCGTGGTGCAAGAGTTTCTTTTATCTTTGTTAATTGGATATGCTCAACATGTTTATAGTTTATTATTGTGCTTTTAATTATTTTGTGATGAGTAGCTAAATATTTAGTTGGGATATTCGATGTAGCATAAGTTTTACGCTATTAATTTCATGATATGAGTTTTACATATATTTTGCATGTGTTGATTTTATCTTCGTGTTTAATGCGTGAATGAATTGATCACTTGTTCACGATATCATTGTTTTCATAATCCGAGATGTGAGCTAACACTTAGATCTAGGGATAAAATCCGGTAATTGGACGAACGATGGAGATATATCTTTGTTATTATTTCGATCGCTACATGAATTCTTGCATTTCATGCACTTAGTCATTACGGTCAGCTGTTTGTTAACACGGTCGACTAACTAGGTAGAGTTAATTTAAACTCGAGAGGGGAATTTAATATGCAAACGTGAATTCGGTCGAGTACATAGATAGGAGTAAAACTCGAGGATTGGAATTAATAGTTTTAACTTATGTGAAATCGAATGTCCCAACACATTCAAACATCACTTAAGAAAATCATAATTTGAATTATCTATTTTACTTGTTTATTTATTTCAGTTTGATAATTTATTTAAAATCCTAAATTCACGTCAAATCTCTCGTTCTGGTTAAGGGTAGTAGTCTAGAATACAATTTACTCAATCGTCTTGGTATTGATATCCGGATTCTAAGTCCACTTTATTAGGATTGGAATTAATAATTTTAACTTATGTAAAATCGAATGTCCCAACACATTCAAACATCACTTAAGAAAATCGTAATTTGAATTATCTATTTTACTTGTTTATTTATTTCAGTTTGATAATTTATTTAAAATCCTAAATTCACGTCAAATCTCTCGTTTTGGTTAAGGGTAGTAGTCTAGAATACAATTTACTCAATCGTCTTGGTATTGATATCCGGACTCTAATTCCACTTTATTAGGATTGGAATTAATAATTTTAACTTATGTGAAATCGAATATCCCAACGCATTCAAACATCACTTAAGAAAATCATAAATTGAATTATCTATTTTTACTTGTTTATTTATTTCAGTTTGATAGTTTATTTAAATCCTAAATTCACATCAAATCTCTCGTTTTGGTTAAGGGTAGTAGTCTAGAATATAATTTACTCAATCGTCGTGGGATCGATATCCGGACTCTAAATCCATTTTATTACTTGTGTGATCCGTACACTTGGGAGATTATATAAAATCGTTAACACATTGGTTGAGCCTCTCAGTTTTCCCATCTTTCTGAGGGTAGTAAGCTATGCTAAGCTATAATTGAGTGCCCAAAAGTCCGAATAGTTCTTGCCAAAAGAGGCTGGTGAATATTTTATCTCTATCTGTAACTATACATTAAGGTCGGCCATGTAATTTGTGTATGTGATCCATAAAAACCTCTGCTATTCAAACCGCGGTAAAGGGGTATCGTAGAGCAATGAAAAGGCCATATTTGTTGAACCTGTCAATCACTACCAGGATCATAGTTTTTCCCTTTGATGTAGGTAGTCCTGCGAAGAAATCCATTGTGATATGACTCCAGGAATAGAGTGGTTCAGGTAATGGTTTAAGTAGACTTGGATACTTAACATGCTCTCCTTTACTCCTTTGACAGATTTCACATTCTAGCACTTTTTGCTTGATATCTCTGCTCATTTCTGGCCAATAGAAATGTTGTTTGTCCCGATAAATACTTGCTTGGACTCCAAAATGCCCCCTTCTCGTGAATTGTGTGCGCTTCTGGTTATCTTTTTTCTAATATCTCCCCCTGAACCGATATAGAGCTTATGCATTTTTTTTGAGAACCCCATTTTTATAGGAGTACTCTGTGTCTGCTACTGGATCAATAGTAATAGCCTGGATCTTTTCTGAAGCCATTTTATCATCTACATAGCTGTACATCGCCTCATGTACCCAAACTGGTTTGACTATAGTGATAGTGGCTAATTCTCCTTCGATTTCATATTTTCTGGACAAGGCATCTTCAGCTGCATTGTCTCTCCCTTTCTTATACTGAATGTCATAATTTAGCCCCATCAATTTAGTAAGCCACTCTTGCTGGAGTGGAGTAGTGATCCTTTGTTCTAGGAGATATTTGAGAGACTGATGGTTAGTCTATATTATGAAATAGTGCTCTGCTAAATAATGTCTCCATTTGTTCACTGATGTCACCAAGGCTAGTAGCTCCTTTTCATATATAGAAAGTCCCAAATTTCCCACCTTAATACCATTGCTCATAAAAGTTATTGATATGTTACTTTGCATCAAACTGCCCCCGAGCCTCCATAACATGCATCCGTCTCCACAATAAAACGTAGCTCGAAATCTGGCATAGCCAGGACAGGTGCTTTGCACATGGCTGTTTTCGGATGAATAAAGGTGTTCACTAATATCTCGCAATGTGAGATATACTTGTGAGTGTATGGATCATGAGAAGTAATAAAGTGGACAAACGAGTCCGGATTATCGTTCCCACGATGATTGCTATTAAATATCGAAATATTTTAGTTCCTAGCCCTATTTGAACAGACGAATTGTTTTGAGAAGATTAAACTAAAAATAAGAAAATAAACTAAAGAATTAAATTTTGAAATTGTTTTTGATTTAAAAAACGATTGTAAAGTAGTCGGGAATCCTGATTTCACCTAGCCAATTATATTAATTCCAATTTCAGTTTTATTTCCTAAATATGCATTCGGTCGAATTCACTAATTTAAATTGAAATTCCTCTCTCGAGTTTAAATCAATTCTACCTAAATAAGTTAACCACCGCAGTAATAACAAAAGCATATCTCTATCTCTTGTTCAATTACCATATTTATTACCAAGTTTTAAATTATTAACTCACCTCTCAGGTTATGAAAATAACTCAATATATCATAAATTGGTGATCAATCAATTCACCAATTCAAACATTAAGAACAATAATAAATCAATACATGCAACAAAACATTAAAATTATGGAATTTGGAATTAAAATAATATGACTAGGCTACATAGTTCATCCCAACGTGGAGTTTAGTTACACATCATAACTAAAGAACAAAAACAACAATAATAAACATTCATTGAAAATAATATAAAGAAAGAAACGCTGGCACCAAGTTTTGATTCTTCAATTATCTTCAATTCACGCCCCTTTACGATGCTTGATTCCCCAAGAATTTGATGTTGAATTCTCAATTGTGGCTCGTCCATAGGAGAGCAAAAGGTCTGATTTTCGTGCCAAGAGGTTGTATTTATAGTTGGAGAACAGACCTAATAGAAAAAGTTAAGCAAATTGTCAAACCCCTGCGAGTCTTTTTTGGTATCTGCACAGCGTTCAGTATTTCAATGATATCTTTCTGTTCTATTATCTGATTGAGGTGATTCAAAGTGCGCTACAAATATAACTTAAAGGGACACAATTCTTCCTGAAATAGGATTTTCCTAATTCGAATATTTACTACCACAAAATAAAGTCTCAAAGTCCGACTAGAAATCTGTCCAGAATCTTGTGCGGTTGGAATCAATTTTATGGTAATATTCTTATCATATTCTATTCATTTTTTACTTTTACTTGCATCCAATTGACTCCTAAAAAGCCTCAAAGTATCTTCTTTTGATCCAAATCAATCATTGGATATTTGCAAGTTGGTTTCTCATGTTTAATTTACTCTTCAGTCCTTCAGCTTCTAATTTATTCACTTTCGTACCATGGATGATTCTCGATTATTATCATAAACTCCTCAATTGATCAATTAAGCTCTAATGAGCATCCAATTGTACATTTTTCTCATCAATTACCTTATTCTTCATCTTTTGGGATATGTTCTGAAAAGTAAACAAATAGACAAACATTAAATGGCATATATTCTAAAACGACAATAATTTATTCTAATTTAGACATATAAATAAGCGTATAAAATAAACTTATCAAAAGGCTTCCTCTGCTTCAGGAGACCAATTAAATGTTTCCTTCTTCAGTAGGTTAGTTAAAGGTTTGGCTAAGGTTCCATACCCTTTAACAAACCTTCTATAATAACCTGTGTGGCCTAGAAAACCTCTCAACTCATTTAAGGATGTTTTGTATAGGCCAATTCTGCATGGCTGTAATTTTTTTTGGGTCAGCTGACACTCCATTAGCACTGATTATATGCCGAAGATACTCTATTGAGGTCTGCCAAAATGCACACTTGCTGATTTTAGCGAATAATTGATGTCCCTTCAATAACTGTAGTACCAATCTCAAATGCAATTCATGATCTGCATAATGTCATCAAAGAAAATTAATACTCAATTACAATCATCCTTTATAAGTTAAGCCCACAATATTTGATTTTTCAACCAAATCTCAATCATCCATTCTCCTAAAAATCACTATTCATTTCAAAAAAACTCTTTTTGAACAATACCAAACACACATTAAATGTGGTGGCTCCATTCAACTCATCTAATAATTTATCAATCACTGGCATAGGAAATTTATCCTTACCAGTTAAACTGTTCAATTGCTATAGTCAACACAAAACCACCAAGTTCCATCCTTATTTTTTGACAAGTAATACAGGTGAAGCAAAAGGATTGCTACTTACCTATATGATTCCAGCTTCCAGCATTTATGTCATCAACTTCTCAATCTTAGTCTTTTGAATGTAGGGACACCTATAAGGCCTTAGTTTAAATGGCTGCACTCCTTCCTTAAGAATTTGATGCTCATGTTCCCTTTTAGGAGGTTGGCCAGAAGGTTTGTCAAAAACTTCTTCAAATTCCTTGATCACATCCTGAAATGCTTCTAGGATAGCAGTCAGTTCATCTGTTGTGATGGAGTTTATCTGTGATATTAGACCATATTTCCCTCCTTCAAGCCATTGATATAGTTCCTCTACCTCCATCAGGTCTATTTTGCCCTCCACCTCACTATAGAAAGTGAGGGTTTCTCCTTTATGCTTGAAACTAATCCAACCTTCTCTATACTCAGTGGTGATTGGTCCAAACTGGCTTAACCGATTAATTCCAAGGACAACATCACTTCCTCCTAGTTTTAATGTCCTCATAGGGTATTGAAACTCATATCCCAGCATTTTCCAACAAACAGACTGACAAGTGGCTTCACTCACAATCCTATCCCCATTAGCCATCCTTATAATTTTAGTGCTCCCTTGATACGTTTGGAATCCCAAGTTCTGTACTATATTTTCATCCATAAAGCTGTGTGTGCTCCTACCATCAATAGGATGAATATCCTTCTTCCTTTAAATCTACTAGGAATTATTATAGTTCTTGGTTTGGGGGTTAGCACTACCATACAAGGCAATCCATGATATTTGTACCTCCTCTTCCTCTTCTTGCCCAAGAATAGTGTTTCAAGTTCAAAAGGAGATTTTTTTACAATTTGTAATACTCAATGCTTATTATTTTATAGATTTGCAATATTTTTAAAAATTTTAAAATTTTTTTCCAAATATTTATGTTTTAGTACATCATTGTCAATATCATACATCCGTGCATCGCACAGGTGTGAAACTAGTTTGGGTTTGGAGTAGAGATGTTGTTTCATGGATTTATTTTATTTTCATATTATTTTAACACCATATTTTTGAGGTTATTATAGTTTGATCTTATTTATTAATTTGGATCTTTAAAAGTAGGGGTGGGTGTAATGTCCTCTTTCAACTTTCGTTCCACTCTTTTCTTTTAGATTCAGTTCAGAAATTGGGCCACAAAGGACTTCTTCTCATGGGTAACTGGGTTTCGATTATCCAACGAATTTTAATCCAAAATCAAGAATCGAACAAAACTTGTTCGGTTCTTGGTTATTAGAACCAAACCTATTTTTAAAATAGAACAAGTCCCGAACCGGTCAGTTCAGCCCAATTCTGGTGGTTTGGGCCCTGTTAAAATGCCCACCCCTAAAATAAACCCATGATTTAAGCATTAAAAAAACATTCGTATAACTATAAAATTGTAAAGTATTTCAAGAAAACTATAATACTTAGGCCAGGAAAGCTTCAAAGATTTTATAGGTATTACTCATACCAATAAAGTGCACATTCTTTTTTGAAAGTCCATCGTTAGAACTCCATAGTTAAGCGTGCTTAGCTTGGAGCAATTCTATGATGGGTGACCCCCCTGAGATATTTTCTCAGGGAGCGTGTGAGTGAGGACAAAACATGCTAAAAAGACCCATGTTGGTACAGTGAAGATAGTTGTCGATCTATAAGGCAGCCCGGGACGTTACAAATGGTATCAGAGTCGGTCGCTAGTTAAAATCGGGAACTAAGTACTACGCGGGACAAAGTGTTACACCATAGGACGGGAGCCACCTCTAGATTCCCAATGCCTGGCAATAGATCCTCGGGTGATTTAAGCGCACTAAGGACGTCACCATCTAACGAGGGGTGATTGTAATGCTCAAACCAAGAATGCCTAAAAGATTTGATAGGTACTACTCATACCAACAAGGTGCACCTTCTTTTTCGAAAGTCTATCGTTAGAAACTCCTTAGTTAGGCATGCTTGGCTTGGATCAATTCTATAATGGGTGACCCACTGGGAAATTTTCTCAGGGAGCATGCGAGTCAGGACAAAACATGCTAAAAAGACCCATGTCGATACAGTGAGGAAAGTCGTTGATTAAGGCAACACAGATTGTTAAAAAAAACTTCAACATACCCTTTTGGGAAGGGTAGCAGTGCTTCCCTTGTCACCATTGCTGTTGCACTCATCCATCTTCTTCTCACCCACCCCTTGCTTCACTTCCTCAGCTTTCTTATTACTCTCACCCTCAATGGCATTGTATTTCTCAAAGAAATAGCAGCAGTGTCAACATTTCTATCCCCATTATCACCACCATCATAACCCAGTACCAAAAAAACCAAACTAATATTGGAGTTTGTGCTGGTTAAGAAACATTAGTTAAAAACCTACCAATGGTGCGTTGCAAATCTTGGAGCCAACGTTCGCCTTGCATGCGAACAACATCGTTTGGATGAAGGTACAGTACAATAATGGCTTCTTTGACCGAGAGATATAGAATTTGAAATTTGATGAATTTTGGAGAATTTTGAAGAATTTGAAATGCAGAGTAAAATTTGGAGAAATTTGATGAATTTTGGAGAATTTTGAAGAATTTGAAATGCAGAGTAAAATTTGGAGACAGACACCACAGTCTTTTCTTCCTTCGCAGGGGAGAAAACCTCCCTCGATCGGTGATAATGATTTAGGTCTAGATTTATTTTATAATTAGATCTGGGTTTTTTTTATTTATCACTTGTTTGTTGTAAATTTTAATGGTCCATGGGTATTGGGTCGGAGCGATGAAGATTTAAAATGGAAATGGAACTATATATCGATTATGGGATAAAAATGATTTTTTTTTAATTTTTAATAATAAAAAAATTAAATCGGTTCTTGGTTCTGGCTCTAGTTCCGAATCTAGAAATGGAAATGGAAACAAATGGTTATTTACTATTAGAACTGAAAGAGCCGAACCGAACCGGAACAAAACCAAAATCGAGCCTAACCGTTGGTTCTGGTTATTTTACCCAGGCTTAACTGATATGTTACATAACGACCATGGACTTTCTCCCATCTTGCCCCCTATGGCTCAGGGGCTATTCCGTGCACCGTTAGCTTACGGAGTATCCACTTTGGGAGATCCCAGGCCCATCTTGCCCCTTATGGGTTTTTTGATTCCAACCTAAGACCTCTGACTTATGAGAGATTTAAGTTCATTCCTAGTACCAATTGGACAACTTGCCACAATGCAACGGAATCCAAATTCCTCTTTTAAACAATTTCTTTAACATTATCTTCCCCTCCAAGGTCAATATCCTCAAGGAATTTAGCGAAAGGTTTTGGAAGTTGTTCAACAATTTCGTCATGTCTGCCATAGTATTCACCACCATGATCATATTTAACGGCTTTAATCATCTTTCCAAGTTGATTTTCAACTTCAACTTTGAAGGCCTTAATACCGTCCAGAGATTATGACTCATCATAAATCAAATATAGGTTGCCAAAATCCGAATAATTGTTGGTGAACATAATGAAATATTGTTGTCCATTCCAAGAATCCGTATGAAATGGTCTACAAATATCAATATAAATTAGTTCTAAGATGACAGAACTATCATTGGCACCCAATTTCCTAATGTTTGTCTGTTTTCCTTTATGAACTTGACATTGACTCTGGAGTCTTGTCAAGTCAAGGGGTTTAAGAACCACGTCAAACACAAGTCTCTCAATTATCTATTTATAGATATGTCCTTAGCACTTGTGCCACAATGTAGCGGAATCTATATTAGTTAATTTACGTTTGTACCATGTGAACGACATGCAAGGTTTCATTATATGAGGCAAGTATACCCAATAATTATAGGTTTTCATTCAAAGATAACGGAACGGTCCAACAAGATTTGAATTATGAAAAAGACTAACTTTATTGTTTCCTAATGAACAATATTAACCGAATTTGTTCAATATGGGAAACAAAAATTAAATTATGTGTAAAAGACGGTACTTCATAAGTCTCCTTAATTCAAATAATAACCAGTCCTTAATAATAACCTAAAATTACTTGTAGCTTCAACTGTAACTGTATTACCATTGCCGTAATAGATGAATAATTCAGCATCAATTGAGAGATACACAAACCTAGATCAAATGGTTCCTAAACTCATATGAGAGATACACAAACCTAGATCAAATCGAAGTATCTCGATTCTCTTAATTACTTCTCAACTTCTGTCCAAAATTCTAGAATTTCTTCAACATTTCAGATCAATTAGATCATCAATAAAAGTGATGAATTACTCGTACTCTCTCGTATCTTGAGCACAAAAGAATCCACACATATCGAAGTATATTAATCCCCACACTCTTAAGTCCATTTAATGTATAAGGACTCTTAGTTATCTAATCCTTTAAACAAGATTCAGAAAACAATATAGATTCCACCTCAGATCCTTTTGAGGTCCATCCCTTACTAGTATTAGAATCGAGTTTTGGATAAGTGTGACCATGCCTAAGATCTTAATCATTTTATCCTCTAAATAAAATTCAAAAGCTCACATAGATTCCGCCTCCAAAATACTTAGAGGCTATCTTCACTCGTCTTTCAATCTTATTTAGATAAATATGATTATCTTAAGATCTTATCAAAGAGTTCATTAATACAAGAAATCATCTATCCCTTATCACTTGTATTAATATTACACTTAGAACCTTTTACAAGGCTTTGAGATTGTTAACCATTTGTCTCGAAATAATAAGAGCATTATTTAACTTAATTCCGACTAATAACTGGAGATTAAGTGCAAAATAATTCAGCTCAAGAGACAAAATAACAATCAAATTGTTTCGCAAACATAAAAGCCCAACAGCTCTTTCCATATTACCGTACCAGTGCTTATCCTTATAGTATACTTTATCTCATTGTGTCATTTGGTCACCTAGGACCATATTGAAACAACTTGCAACAGTGATTAATTACTCTAGAATCTATAATCAAGATAGACTCAATTACTAATCATAACACAATGAACACAGTCTTACTCCATTATAGAGTTTCCAGAAAAGGCTACCTCCTTATTAATCCTATCTTTGCTCAAAAGTAAAAAGGTTAGAGGGCCTACCATACTATCCATTGCTTTAAATAATCTCTTCACTATGAATAGCTTACATTGAACCTTTCAGGGACACGTTCATCCTGGTGAATTTAGTTCACACTGAACCGCAAGAGATCATCTTAAAATATTTCTCAAGCATTATGTCACATGAATCAATGTTTGCATGTGGAACCTCCACCACGTTAAAGTGACCAATCATGTTTTACCAAATGATCTCTTGCAAAAACGTGATCGGTTCATAAATAGAGATATATTATAGTTAGATAGCATATTTTGTATAACTCCATAATTAAGACATCCAAAATTATCATAAATATCCTTCCATCGTGAAAATAAAATTGGTTATCTTATTTTGATGTTTTTATTGCAAAGTACTTGATATGAGAATCAAAACTATGCAATAAACCATCTCATCAAAATAAAACCATTTTCATTGAAAATTTTTAATTATTATTGAACAAGGATCTTCTAGCACGAACAAATATCGTAAGTGGAAAGAATTATAATGAGACATGTTACAGTTTTAGCAAATTAGTTGGTGATGTCTAAACATATAACTAGTTGTGGAAATATGACATTCAAATAAAATAAATGTATTAAACACAAGTTACATATGTGAAGAATACTTTCATATATGATGCATGAATAAAAAATTATGCACAAGTAGACCCAAAACTACTCTAATATGACGATAACCTAAAACCTCAAAATGTTAAACACATTTCTCTATAGGAGAAATAAATGTAATTTATGGTTAGGCTGAGATCCTCTCACTAAATTAAATATATCGAGCATCTCATGCAATATTTAATTTATAGTTGTTAAAATTTGGCCATCATTGATATCGTTAGGATATTCTATTGGAAGTCCCCACGATGTTATTGATTTAAGTGTCTAACCCCTATATTGATAATAATTCAAGTGTCAAATTAATTACGTTACCTATAGGGTAATCATGAATAATTCACACTTAAAACATCACCACCTAATGAGCCCAATCTAGTAACCAAAACAGTGCAGCCCTCCTATATGGAGACTAATTAGATTAGCACGAGGCATACACAGATTTTTACTAATGGGCCAGTAGGGGAGGCCATGGGTTCAAAAAAAAAAAAAAACTTGCACCCTCACTCACTTAATATTTTGAACTCTTGGGTTTTCAATTTAATAATTACCCAATCAATTTTAACTTTTAAAATCAATTTAATTATTAATAAATATATTTATTTTCTAATCTAACATTTAGAAAAGAAAATAAAATATAAAAAAATGCATGACAATATAGTACCTAGAGCGGTAATCATGCGATCTACATGACATGTTATTCAATGACATTCATTCACAATTTAATTAAAGCAATAAATAAATGCAATATAATATAATAAACAAGAACATAATTTATGGCCCAAACCTAGACACAAAATTACAAATTAATTAAAGATTCAATTGAGCCACAAGCCGGCCCAATTCTTCAATTTCCATTTGCAAGTGTCCAGTTCAAATCTGCAAAGCTTCAGTCTTCAACCCAAATGTCAAAATGTAATGATCCATTTAAATATCCCAGCCCATTGTAAAGTTTAGTCCACATTGTATTGGTCCAGCTAAACGATTTAGCCCACATTGCAATTAATTATAGGGAAAAATACACAATACAGGCTGTTAAAGATTCACATTTCAGAATTAAGGAATAACTTATAATCTTTCATTATTCAGGTCCTAATATATATATAGTATCGGAAATAATGATAAACATTCCCCCATAATCACGTTTTCTGTTACACAATTATTTCCATATTAATTTGGACTCTACAATAAAGCTTTCAGTGATTGGAGACTGTAATTATTAATCGCTTAGACAATAGAACCAGTTCCACACCGATGTCAAAAATAGAGGGCATCAACATAAAGTGAATACGATATCACAAATTCGTTGGGCAATGGATTGATCGCAATATAGAAAGAAAGTTTTCCTAATTGCATTGATTCCTTGAGCATGAAATAGCTTGATTCGGTAAGTCAATAAAAATATAATTGAGCTATCGTAAATGAGGAAATCACAATTTTTTTGCGTGAATTATAATTAAATTTAAACATCAGTACACATAACAAAATAATCTATCCAGATTATGCTCTTTCCCACTGAGATTCGGCCATTGTGGTCAACTTTCGTACTTGATTCGGCCGTTGTCATCATCACATAATTTAAGCATCATATGTGGAATACTAGTATCCACTTTTGAGGTCACAATTTCAAATAGTGATTGGTATCTGTGATCGAGCCTGTGCTGTGCATTGTGGCTTGTGTACAAGATGATATTTATATAATGTGTAGCAAATTTTACGCTTTGATTTGGTATGTCTGTTAATGAATTCCAATGAGGTCACACGATATATTCAAGTCACATAGCCAATGACTGTGCACGTGTCTCTGCACTTTTCAAAGAATGCTCAGGTATAAAGTCTGCTTGCAACTCTAAAGTGTTTGTGGTCACATAACTTAAAACTTGTGAAGTGTAAAGCAGCTTGAAGAATGACTACTGTGATCTCAATTCAAAATGTAAATTTTGTGGTGGTTTGAAGTCACAACAACCAAAAACGTTTTAGAATATGCCAACTGTTAGAATTAATGTACAAGCCCAATTGTTGGGCCGGACTTTACAATTAGATTAATTAATATGATTAATTAATTAATTAAGGCCCATTAAAAGCCCTATTGTCACTAGGGTTAGGGTTTTGAGGTACACATATTAATATGTGCACTATTGTAAAGAGAATCATGATAGTCGTTTTTCTGTAATATTCTAGCGCATGATTTTTCTCTTGCTAGCACAAAGAGAAAAATTAATTCTCTCGAATCCATTCCAAAGGTTGGAGATTGATGGAGTTCCAGAATCAACTCGCTGTGTGGATTTCTGTTAGATGCTGGACAATTGGACAGCTGGTGGTGACAAGTTTGTACCTCCTGTTTCAGATTTCAGATTCACGGCGTTCATCAAAGGTATTATTCTAATCACAAATTTTATCTAAGTGCAAGGTTGATCCGGGCTATGGTTTTGCGTTTGTTTAATTTCCGCTGTGCATATATGTATCGAAACCTTACAGTGGTATCAGAGCCTACCTTGTTAATTGTTAGAATTTGTTAAATTCTTTGATGAATTCAATGTATGATTGAATTAACTTTTTTTCTAGTTATCTAGCCTTTGAGAAAATTGATTTTCTTGTTCAAATCTGATTTGAGAGAAGAAAATAATTTTGGGTCGAAAAATTTTAAAAAAAAAAAAAAACAGATTGGAAGGAGCAGCCGGAAATAGTTGCCGGAAGGGGAGGCGGCGGCACGCACACGTGGCTGACGGAAAGGGTGCAGCAGTAGCGGCCATGGTCGCTACTCTACAGAGAGCGAAGCGCCGTTTTCTGCTGCTTCATAGCTGCAAAAGGCTGCCGCTAGCGGACCTCAGAGAGCAGCAGCGCAAAGGTCGCGCTACTGCAGCATGGGTAGCGCCTTCGCGCTGATGCGACAGCCGCCGCTCAATAGCGACGGTTCTCGCCATCGCTACACCTTAATGGCAGCAGACCGCTACCATCATCAGCGGCAAGGGGCGTCGCCGTCGAAGATGGCGAAACTGAGCTACAAGTTTCAGATCTTTTGGGGGCGGGGGCCTGTTGTGTAATTCATGAAAGTACATGCCCTGTTTGCAATTTACGAATTAGGGTTTAGAATTGGGGCGAGGGCTTCTTTGCAATTTCTGAAATTTCAAACCCCTGTCTGCAATTATGTAATAGGGTCAAAAATGAAATTTTAAAATGAATGACCTGTCATGTGATTTGCGAAATTTGTGGGTCAAAATGTAATTTTCAAAAATGGATTTTAGTTGTTTTTTAAAATGAGTTTTAAATTGGATTCTCAAATTGGTTTGACCCAATTTAAGACTTTGACCATAATTTTAATTTTGACCCAATTCAAAATTTTATTTTAAAATTCACGACTTTTAAATTATTGTTAAAATTGGATTTTAACAAATATAAAATTTTGACCATAAATTGAATTTTATTTTATCTAGGAGTTTTATCTTAAATTAAAATGTTAATTCGATTTTCCCTAATGTAGAATTAGAGTTTGGACTCTAATTTAGTATTTAATTAAAATTTGATTTTAATTAAAATTTGATTTAATAATTAGTTAATTCGATTAATTGATTATTAATTGAATATTATTTAGGATTTAATCCTAAATTCAATTAGCCCTAAAATCGTGAAATTGGAGTTGGACTCTAATTTAATATTTAATTAAATTTTGATTTTAATTAAATAAACCCATCAATAAAGTAATTGATTAATTTGATTAATTAATTACTACATTAAATTTTATTTTCTTTTAGGAATTTTATCCTAAATTAAGATGTTAATTTAATTTGTCTCTTTTGGAATTAGAGTTTGACTCTAAATTGGTATTTGATTAAAATATGATTTTAATTAAATAAGACCCGCTAACTAAAGTTAATTAATTAATTTGATTAATTAATTATTGTTCCGATCCATTTTATCTAAATTAGTTTAGACGACCTAAATTGCTAGAAACTTGAAATTTATTTATATAATATTAGATATTATATTATAATACACTTATATGATGAATGTGTATTTAGTGGAGGGTTATGGACTCGACCCATGTGATTGGTTGGATGTATGGTTAATTTATTCGACTTTTGTTGGTTGGATCTGCGAGCCTATTATTATCTAATTGGGTCTGCGTGCCTCTTATTAATTTATTTGGGCCTGCGAGCCCTAGTTTGTAGATATGGGCCTGCGCGTCCTTTGATACAGGCCTGCATGCCAATTAGTATAGGATACAGGTTGCAGCAGCAGATGGAGATTATTGCATTTAGCATTCGATGATCGAATGCAATGTCCCCTAGGAATTGACCAACTAGTCCTCTTCATGGCTCGAGAAGACTAAATAGATATCGTCTATAATCATCCACAATATTATTATATGTATGATTAATTGCATGGTAGATGTTAGTTAATATACATAGGAATGATGAGACAAACCCCTCACTTAATATTATATTAAGTCATGCGCTTTCCATTGTTATAATGAAAAACCAGAGTTTACTATAGATGTCAGCTTGTTGAGTCACTCAAGGCTACTCAATGGTAGATATGTTTCTCATTATGAAGTATCAGATACTTCTGAACAATGGTTCAGACTTAACCAAAACAACATCATTTTGAGTCAATCAAAAGTGATATAATTTTGGAAGCAATTTATTAAATTCGTTTTAATTGGTTAATACAAAGTGCCTTCCATTGTTATAGTGAAAAACCAGAATCCACCCTCGATGCGGTTTGTTGAGTCACTCAAGACTGCAAGTGGGAAGGTGTGTTTATCACTATTAAACATAAGATATTTCTGAACAATGGATAGAATTTAACCGAAATCTATCTTTTGTTGAGTCACTCAAGGAGATGAGATTTTGGAGGCACAATCAAGTAAATACATAAGATGTGTGCAACAAAGAGTTATCTACTTGATGATCTAGGAGTCACATGGAGATGTGATTGATGGGAGTATCTACCTGGATGTCTCATTAGAGCTTGTTGAGTCACTCAAGGTTCTAATGGAATAAACGGGATCCTAGCCTACTGTGAATCTAACAGGATTCTACGAGATTAATGTTGATGGTCATTAATTCAAGTAAAACAGTGGGAACAATCGATTTAATAAAAGACCTTATTAAATTGATTTATACGTGATAATACGTGATTCTATTTTTAATTATTATTGTTGTTGTATGAGTTTTAAAATTTGAGTTGTTACTTGAACTTATGGAGTATAATTGACACTCTATAAGTTTATTAGACTGAAATCCTTAAATTGGTGTCGTCCTTTGAGAAATGATCTCAAAAACATGATATGATCGAGAATACTCTTCTCGAACATGCCAATAATAGGAAGCTACATTTATAATTGCGAGGCTTCCTTAACCGAACTGAAGAAGTGAGAAGTTTGGTGAATCTTCTACTTCAGTGTTCTATTTGATAGAGGTTGAATAATCTACTTAACTAATCGAGTATTAGATACCGATAATTTGCAATGGCTAAAAGTAGAATAATTGCGAAAAATGGTGATGTGCCTATTTGTAGGTAATAAAACAAATGTTGTTTGAACAACTTAAGAAGCTATTACCTATTTTTGCCTTCTCATTCAGTTTAAAATTAGACAATTGTTAATTACAGTTCTTATGAAGAACGATACTTCCACTTCATGTTTGGACATGAAGTGATTATCCTCTTTAATTAAGAATAATAGTTTTTCGATAACTTAAATGGGATATTATGGAAGTGAGGTAAATAACAAACAGTCTACATTCTGAATATTGGCAAAGAAGAAGTCGCACTTAAATCTGACACTTGACTTATTCAATTAATAGAGATATATGTATATCTCACCTTGGAGGTAAATTGATAAGTCAATTTTCTTTGAAAAGGAAAAGTGGGATGGTTGATCCACTGAGCCTGTTACATTTGGATGTAAGCGGGCATATGTCAGAGTGGTCTTTAATCATTAGATAACCATGATTGTCATTTTTATCTATAATAAATTTTAAATCTGAAAGTTTGAAAAATTCAAATAATACAAATATAAATTAGAAGGCCAAAATGAGAAAAATATTCTAAGCACGTAGATTTGATAAAAGTGAAGAATATTTTAAAGTGATTGACTTCAAGATTATGTTATGAGAACATAATTTTCGCATAGATAACTCTTTCACATACGTCTCGACACAATGACGCATTTGAAAGGACAATGATTACAATTGATGCAATCATTGATGAAGCCACGCAAAACCTCTAAAACATTTTTTGGAGCGTTGCACTGAAAACTTTATATTACACACTTAGTCATGTTCCATGATAATTGGTTGATGAAGGTCCATATAAGATATGGATTTAAAAGGTCTAATCTTCCTCGCGTTAAGATTTAAGACCTCAATACTTATTAGAAGTATACCAGATTTGGATAAGCAATAATCTTAGTCCAATATGTATATTTGAGGGATATCCAAAAGATGGTTGGATATTATTTCTACATTCCTATCGAGAAAGAAAGTCTTTCTCGAATTTTGTTAATGTCTTGGAGAAATAGTTCATCTAAGAGAAGACAGTGGGAGTAAGAGTAGAGCATGAAAGAATTCATGATTAAACATATGCTTAACCGATTAAATAAGCTCGAATATGTGTTTGCATTGGATGAGGCACAAATAGATGCTTGGGACACGATCATTACTTAGGACGTGGTGACGACTAAGAACGCACTAGCTCCATGTAAAGACATTAGGATCACGCGTACTCCATTGAGTTACACATCCCTGATTGCTAATATTGTATTAGTCATCAAGAATAATGAGCCTATATTTACATAGTAGCTAAGTCAAGTGTTGACTATACGAGATGGCAGGAAACCATAGAATCCGAGATAAAAAAAAAATAAGTTTTGGAACTTATTTGATTCGCCTGAAATGGGTAAGACCCATAGGCTGTAAATGCGTTTACTCTGAATCAATTCGAATTCTGCTTGTAGTAGCAACATGATGTAACTATGGGATTTTTGAATCCTTAAACATAGTATACTAGCTACAAATATCTATTATAGATTAGAATAGTCCTCACGGATATAGAATCTTAATTTTGATGAGATAATCAAAATGTTTGATTTTATCAAAAGTTGAAGATAAATCATGTGTGTATATAAAAGGTTAGTGGGAGTGTTCAATATTTCTGATGACATATTATTGATCAGAAGTTGAGTCTCTAACCTTTAAAATGAATGTGCAATTATTTTAAATTTCTCCATGATGGATTTGAGAAATAAGACCTTTACTTTGGGAACCAAAATCTATAGAGATAGATTTGGAAGGTTTTTTTGATTCTCAATCCACGTACATAGATGTAATGCTAATGGGGTTAGCATGAGTGAATTCAATATAGGATTCTATCCCAAAATTTTTAGGGTTAATCTTTTCAAAATGATGTTTAGAACACATATTGAGAAATAATGACATGGAGAAGATACTTGATTGTTTGACAATAAAATCTTCTTAAACACGACATTATGTACGATACCTTTTGTATTATTGAGTACTTGAGAAATACTAAGAATACAATAGATACGAGGAGAAATGTAGACTTACAGTCTTCAGGTATAGAGATACCATCCTTTTGTCCGGGAAGGGATGAAGGAAATATTCAGTCTAATTGTTAATTAACTCATAGTAGTGGTGTGGTCAATTTGAAATTATTCAAATAAGAAAGACTGCTAACTATACAACCGAGACCAAATACATAAGCGCTTGTGAAGCAATATCGATCGTTAAGTTCATTAGTGAACTATAATTGTTCCTAGCATTGTAGCTCCAGTAATGAGTACTGTGACAACAATGGAGCCATCGCACAAGCGAGGGAACTGGGTCTCATCGATGATCTAAGTATGTATTTAGGGGCTACTATCTTATTCGAAGATTGTAGAAAAATAGAATTCATGCCCACTAACCTTACAAAGGTTGAATATGTGAAGAGTCACATGTCTATGATCCACCTGTAAATCCACTATCCCAACAGGAATGTGATTGTCACATAAACTCATTATGTATAAGATACATGAGTTATTGGATCGAGTGGGAGAATTTCAGTGTTATGCTTTAAATCCAATAGTTGAGATAGCATAACACATATTATCATTGGTTCAATAAAGGCAGATCTGTTATTATATTGAGTTTAACTTATTATTTAAATAATAGAGTCCGTAGAGTAAGTTTAATTAACTTGTAAGTCACAAGGTGTTGTGACTGTGAGATATAAGTCATTAATATCTTATTCTAAAATTGTCCCTAGTCGAAGTAACAGCAAGATACGGATATTGTTGTTGTAGTTAGACTAGCATGTGTTGCATTTCTTTCTTATGAAGAAAGTAGCTTATCTCACAAGCTAGAATGTAGAGGGACATTCGAATGAACACGTGGATGCATTGTTAGATGAACAAAGCATTGGATGACCCACCTAGAGATTCCACATGGATAACTATCCAAGCGTTAGTGGTGAATCTCTAATGCGCGGTTGTGGATTTGGTCCTTGACTTGAGGACGTCATAGAATCTATATAAGGACTACTATGCTTTGGCGAGCGTTGATGTTGGCTCTTGAGAGGGAGTGTAACACCCGAAGTTCAAGAATCTTAAACCTAGGTGTTAACTCCCCTTTTTCTTTTAATGCGGAAATAAATCGTTTAAACATTAAAATGCGGAATTTAAATATCGTTTACACGACAAAAATGTTCATTTATCTATTATAAAATTTTAGAAAAATTTCGGCAGAGTCTCCTCTATAAATTGGACATATCCAACCTGTAGAGGGACATCAAAAACCATTTTAAAATTTAAAACATCCATCACATCTCAATCACATTCATCATCTCCAAAACCAATTCATACATTTCCCAAAGTCCTCAATCATAAGATTTTTCAAAACATCATCAAACATTGACCATTGAAATAAAGGTACTTTAACCTCTAATACGTTCCATACTTAATCAAGATAACTTCAACCAAACCATTATCAATAATAATGAATGAAGAAATAAATTTAAATGATAACTCAAATGAATTTAAACTTTATTAATTAAGGCGACAACGGGTACTGTCGGAGTTAGCCGCCAAGTGTTCTCCTCGGATCACCTAACTTTCGTTACCTGAAATATTGGGGAGGGATTGGGGTGAGCTAAAGCTCAGTAAGTAAACTGTATGCATGAATGCATGCTTATGACATGAATGCTTTTCGAAATTCCGTGTATGTATCCCCATTTACATTACTTTCCAGAACTTTCAAACTTTTCAACTTTCGTTCCACATTTCAAAACTTTCAATTCATTTCCATCGTGAGCTCACTTGATGTAACTTCTAGTCAATCAGCATACAATGGGCAATTACTTATTTGGAACCAGATTAACATGCGCATTTCCACCGCAAAGCGGTTTAACATTCACTTTCCCACCGCAAAGCGGTGTAACATTCACTTTCCCACCGCAAAGCGGTGTAACATTACATTCGGGTACGCCGGTCCCCCGCGCCCCATTTCCCACTCGCACCTTTCATGACATAGAAGTACACCCATTCTTTCAAAAACTTGGGATACATACTTTTTTGACAAAAATTTGCACTTTGACACATTCCTTTCATGAAAACATTTGACTTTCTCATTTCGGTGCCAATGCATGCTTGATGATGCAATGACATGTAACGTGCATGCTTGAACATTCTTCTCAATAACATATGTTTTCCTAAAGTAAATGCGATTCATCAAGGCAAGTAATTTGCACGACAGTCATTTACACATAACTTTCACATTTACATTCGACTTTGATGCAAATAGGGGGGAGTTTACTTACTTGATTTCCTTAATATTTACCGTTTTCTTGATTTGCAAGTGGAGGAGCCTCGACTGCCCGTGTCGTCAATGTACCAAAAGTCCTAATTATTCACATTCATCAATAAACATGACTCTCAGTTCACAACCACGTTCGTTATTCATTTTAATACTAATCGAAAATTGACCTAGATTAAAACTTCAATTTAACCTAATTGTGGTCTTCAACTATGAACAACACATACATTATCACATTCGAAATAGGAATTTAATTACATATACTATAGGAATTTTTTTTTTTTTTTGATCCTTTAATTTCAAACTCAGATAACTATATCGACTTAAACCAAAATCTACCAAATTCTTATTAGCAACTCTAACCATTCATGAATTTTTCCAAAGTATAAAATTACAAATTTCCACTCATAGTTAAACACGAACAAAAAAACTAATAAGCTTAAATTCATAATTTATCAAAATTTTAAACAAGGTATTTTTCACAAATTCTAAATCTGAAAATTCTCAATACATACACACATGCATATAAAAACATATACATATATTCCACTAAATGAATCAAATGTATACATACATACATACATACATACATACATATTGCCCAAAATATGGATTTAACTGTTTAAATTTCGAAATTGAATTATAACCCAAATCTGAAAATTCTGAAATCTTTACTTACATATATAAACATTACCCATTTTTAAGTTTCACATCTAAGACAACTAGAAATCCAATTTCCCAAATTCAAAAAAATCTGAAATTTGTTTCATAAGATGAAAATCTGAAGATTACAGATACAGGTAATATATATATATATATATATATATATATATATATATATATATATATATATATATATATATATATATATATAAACACACACACACTCCCTAATATATACATAAAATTTCGTATATACATACAATCGTGTGTATGGGGAATTTGTGCGTGCGTGTATCGTGCATAGGTGAAGAAGGGAAGCGTGGGTGCCTTACCGGTGGTGGTTGGTGACAGTGAGGGAGGCAGTAGCAGCGGCGTCGCCGTGAGAGGCGAGACAGAGAGAGGTGAGGAGGGCGAGTCTGAGAGAGCGACTTCGTGAGGGAGAGACCGAGAGAGTGAGATGAGGAAGAGCGGGTGAGAGAGAGAGGAATGAGGGTTAGGTTTAAATTGTTTAAGTTTTGGAAATTTGCAATTTAGTCCCTCGGCTCTCATAAATTGGTAATTTAAGTCCACGACCCTCAAATAAAATTCCAACGTGTCACCAAACTTTTCCCAACTTCAATTTAACACAATAAAAATAGAATTTAGCATGCCTAGGCAATAAATTTAATTAATCACATAAAATTGCACGTAAACTGTTAAAATAACAATTTATAAACTTTTAATTGGTACATTGATCGAGACGGCATCCAGTCCTTCCACTGCAAAATAATTCAAATAAAACCATAATAACCATAATATTAGTTAAATCATTTATAATGATATTAATATAAACTTTACGTGACAATCAAGAAAGCATGTAAATCGAAATGCGGTATTACAATTCCTTACCCCCTAAAAGAAAATTTCGTCCTCGAAATTAAAACTTACCAAAAAGGTGTGGATACTTGGCACGCATTTCGTCCTCGCGTTCCCAAGTAGCCTCTTCTACTGCATGATTCCTCCAAAGGACTTTAACTAGAGGTATCTTCTTCCTCCTAAGTTCCTTATCTGCCTTCAGTAGGATCCTCAAAGGTGATTCCTCGTAAGTTAGATCCTCACGAAGATCTAACGACTCATAACTGAGGATATGAGAAGGATCCGAAATATATTTTCTCAACATCGACACGTGAAATACGTTATGAACTCCAGATAGTGCCGGTGGCAATGCAACCCGATAAGCTAGGTTATCCACCCTTTCAAGTATCTTAAAGGGCCAACAAAACGCAAACTTAACTTCCCTTTCTTCCCAAGTCTCATAACTCCTTTCCTAGGAGCTACCAAAAGTCATATCACCTATAGTAATTTCCAAAAGTTTCCTTCTTCTGTCCGCATAGCTCTTCTGTCTACTATTAGCAGTTTTCATCCGCTGACGAATCTTTTCAACAACTTTTGTTGTTTGTTATACTATTTCTGGACCCAATAACTTTCTTTCTCTTACTTCATCCCAATGAACTGGCCATCTACATTTCCTATCGTATAGTACTCAATACAGATCGAAGTTTGATAGCTATTGTTGTAGGAGACCATCAACCGACATTATCCCACTTATGAATCCATTCATTAACTTTCCATTTCCAACCTTTCATAGGATCTATTCTAACGGCTAAACCTTAACATATATATTGATTGATCACATTCTTAAAACTAAAATCAAGAAGATTGACCAAAATAAAACTTTGTAATCCAGAATTAGTGAAACTTGACGTCCATACCAAAATATACTGTAGAAATACTAAAACTTTGACAGAATCTTTCTGGAAAGATTCACAAACGAAATCCTTTCTAAATATGCTGACATTTCCTTTAAAATCGAAGGATCAACTTAAATCCTGTAATCCATACTTATATATTGTAATCAAGTATTCAGCATCATACACTCATCTTGAAACTAACGCCAAGGTACAAATTTAAGAATCCATACTTTCAAAATCATCATGACAACAATACTCTAACCAAGTATTTTATAAATAAATCATTGACCTATCATCAATGAATAAGACTTTTGTGATTCATATAAGATTCCTCATCAAGTTCACTTAACCCAAAGATACAATCCCATTATAAGTAAAAGTCACACAACTGACCTCAAATAATCATATCAATCTCTCTAAGATTACAGTATAATAACCATCATATATATCACATGAACATTTATACATCAATAAATCACGAAAATCCTATATATACCAATCTCTCAATCTCTATAAATCTTAAATTCTGCCATTGTCACTCTTTCTGCACACTACTCCATAATAAGTAATCATTCTGAAGTCTTATTCTCATCTTCTACAAATTCTATCCACAAGGACAATTGCCTAAAGTTTCATTTCTTATTTTTGAATCAAGATACCATCAATAATAATCTCCACAATTTCATGGTATGTACTATCATAAACTTTCCTCCGATCAGATGCATTACTTCTGCAATACTTGTATAAATCTAGGACCTGGTAAAGTTTCTTTCATCAATTTCATCCAACAATCTCTCATATGATATTTTAGTATCATCAATGAAAACTTAACGTACCTCAGTGAATCATTCAAATTACGATGAAACCTGATTTATTTTCCATGACTGAGATTCATCTTTCTTCGAATTCCACTTAAAACCAAATATAGCATAACTTATTCATGGAAAGTCAACTTATTTCATAATTTCAATACATTATCACCTTCAGTTCTCATCATCACATTATTCCTTACAATCATCTATTATACCTTTTATATACAATTGACCTTATGACAAGCATTATCTCATATAATCCCAAACATTCAATCGCATGTCCCCAATTTCTCACTTTGAATAAATGGTTACTCCTTTAAGGCATCTCACCATAAAATACTTTCAATATCTCCCAATAATGATAACTGACTTTCCCAAATAATCATATTGCATGTAAATAATCAAATCTTTAACACATCATCTACCAATCAACTTCCAAAATAAATCAACAGTATTATCACTTACCATCATAATTTATAATATTCTCCAATATAAGTGATCATTCCTTACTAGTGATCAATCCGTTCCCAAGAAAAATTAAGATTCTTCCCAATAACGCCATAATACTTGTCTTCACTCATCTTTTCAAAATATAACTTATCGTTTCCCAATGTATGGATCAAATCATCACATAACTTCAGGTATACCTTGGTATCTCAGAAAACCAATCCATAATTCCTCAACCTAACAATTTCAAATCATAATTTCCAATATCAATATCTCACTTCCTTCGATACATTAGTTGGTTCAAAAGACTACTCATACTTATAAATATATGCCACAAATCATATTCCCAAAATTTAATCACAAGACCAAACTACATAATAAATTTCTCTCAAAATAGAGGAATAATTCACTTACTCAACACAATATCCATTACTTAATTCCCAATAACTAAGAACCAAATCTTTAAACCTCTAATTTCATAGTTCTTCTCATAAAAGTCTCAATAAAATCATATCACTTCTAATCTCAACATCTCTTCACAACTTCATAAAACTGGTTTTGCCATGTCTAAATTCAATTATGCAAAGTCTCATAAAACCATCTTTCTTCTTCATGTATAGCTCCTGAGCACCCCATGGCAAAAAGTTAGGTCGAACAAAACCTTTGTTCATGAGATTATATAGTTGCACCTTGAGCTCTTTTAAGTTACGAAGGAGCCATCCGATATTATACCTTGGATACTAGAGTTGCGCACTTAATCGATGACGAATTCAATTTCTCTTTTAGGTGGTAAATCACAAAGATCTTCTGAGCACATCTTTAGTCATTCTCGAATAACAGAAATTTGTTCGAGAGAAGTATTCACCTTAGACACTTCAATTATTGCAACCGGTAGGTTTAATAACTCTTATTCATCAATTGACGAGTCTTCATCACTGAAAATATCGAAATAGAAAGTTCTACCTTTACCTCAACAAGGCGAAAAAGGATTTCATTTGAAGGTTCAAATACCACCTTAACGTAGCCAGTGATTGAAACCTTATACCATAATAATCATCTCATTCCTAGTATGACATCAAGTTTGTGGGTATTCAGTGTTATGAAATCCATCATCTACTCCTTCCCATTCACCATGATTGGGACATTTCTCAACACATAACTTTAGTTCAACAATTCTTCAAATGGCGTTGACAATATAAACTTGGTCTCCAGCTATTGAAATGGGTAAATCAATTTTCCTATAATTGTGGGACTATCAAATGAGTGGGTAGTCCTGATATCAAACACGATAAGTGCTTAATACTGAGTTCGATGACTTCTCAACTTCTCGTTTGGACATTGTATACTCTCATGCCGATATACCATTCATATCCATTTCTTATTTCACAAAAAGATCTAATAAACGGCACCCAAATTCTTAATAATCATTACTTTCTCACTTCCTCATTTACATAACCAAGGTATACTCGTCATATTCACGTCATATTCACTGACAACATTCTTAACCTTTCACTTTACAACATTACATATTAACATGCAAACATTTACAATACTGGAAACATTACCAAGCATTTAACAATTTAAACAGAAATTTAACCTTACCAGATGATCGAGGGAGAAGCACTTGAGGCATGACTCAGTACCCGAACCATTTTCAAATAAATTTTAAAAGTCTACAGAATCGCTTTTAAAACTCTTAGCTCTGATACCAAAAATGTAACACCCCAAGTTCAAGAATCTTAAACCTAGGTGTTAACTCCCCTTTTTCTTTTAATGCGGAAATAAATCGTTTAAACATTAAAATGCGGAATTTAAATATCGTTTACATGACAAAAATGTTCATTTATCTATTATAAAATTTTAGAAAAATTTCGGCAGAGTCTCCTCTATAAATTGGACATAGCCAACCTGTAGAGGGACATCAAAAACCATTTTAAAATTTAAAACATCCATCACATCTCAATCACATTCATCATCTCCAAAACCAATTCATACATTTCCCAAAGTCCTCAATCATAAGATTTTTCAAAACATCATCAAACATTGACCATTGAAATAAAGGTACTTTAACCTCTAATACGTTCCATACTTAATCAAAATAACTTCAACCAAACCATTATCAATAATAATGAATGAAGAAATAAATTTAAATGATAACTCAAATGAATTTAAACTTTATTAATTAAGGCGACAACGGGTACTGTCGGAGTTAGCCGCCAAGTGTTCTCCTCGGATCACCTAACTTTCGTTACCTGAAATATTGGGGAGGGATTGGGGTGAGCTAAAGCTCAGTAAGTAAACTGTATGCATGAATGCATGCTTATGACATGAATGCTTTTCGAAATTCCGTGTATGTATCCCCATTTACATTACTTTCCAGAACTTTCAAACTTTTCAACTTTCGTTCCACATTTCAAAACTTTCAATTCATTTCCATCGTGAGCTCACTTGATGTAACTTCTAGTCAATCAGCATACAATGGGCAATTACTTATTTAGAACCAGATTAACATGCGCATTTCCACCGCAAAGCGGTTTAACATTCACTTTCCCACCGCAAAGCGGTGTAACATTCACTTTCCCACCGCAAAGCGGTGTAACATTACATTCGGGTACGCCGGTCCCCCGCGCCCCATTTCCCACTCGCACCTTTCATGACATAGAAGTACACCCATTCTTTCAAAAACTTGGGATACATACTTTTTTGACAAAAATTTGCACTTTGACACATTCCTTTCATGAAAACATTTGACTTTCTCATTTCGGTGCCAATGCATGCTTGATGATGCAATGACATGTAACGTGCATGCTTGAACATTCTTCTCAATAACATATGTTTTCCTAAAGTAAATGCGATTCATCAAGGCAAGTAATTTGCACGACAGTCATTTACACATAACTTTCACATTTACATTCGACTTTGATGCAAATAAGGGGGAGTTTACTTACTTGATTTCCTTAATATTTACCGTTTTCTTGATTTGCAAGTGGAGGAGCCTCGACTGCCCGTGTCGTCAATGTACCAAAAGTCCTAATTATTCACATTCATCAATAAACATGACTCTCAGTTCACAACCACGTTCGTTATTCATTTTAATACTAATCGAAAATTGACCTAGATTAAAACTTCAATTTAACCTAATTGTGGTCTTCAACTATGAACAACACATACATTATCACATTCGAAATAGGAATTTAATTACATATACTATAGGAATTTTTTTTTTTTTTTTTGATCCTTTAATTTCAAACTCAGATAACTATATCGACTTAAACCAAAATCTACCAAATTCTTATTAGCAACTCTAACCATTCATGAATTTTTCCAAAGTATAAAATTACAAATTTCCACTCATAGTTAAACACGAACAAAAAAACTAATAAGCTTAAATTCATAATTTATCAAAATTTTAAACAAGGTATTTTTCACAAATTCTAAATCTGAAAATTCTCAATACATACACACATGCATATAAAAACATATACATATATTCCACTAAATGAATCAAATGTATACATACATACATACATACATACATACATACATACATACATATTGCCCAAAATATGGATTTAACTGTTTAAATTTCGAAATTGAATTATAACCCAAATCTGAAAATTCTGAAATCTTTACTTACATATATAAACATTACCCATTTTTAAGTTTCACATCTAAGACAACTAGAAATCCAATTTCCCAAATTCAAAAAATCTGAAATTTGTTTCATAAGATGAAAATCTGAAGATTACAGATACAGGTAATATATATATATATATATATATATATATATATATATATATATATATATATATATATATATATATATATAAACACACACACACTCCCTAATATATATAAAATTTCGTATATACATACAATCGTGTGTATGGGGAATTTGTGCGTGCATGTATCGTGCATAGGTGAAGAAGGGAAGCGTGGGTGCCTTACCGGTGGTGGTTGGTGACAGTGAGGGAGGCAGTAGCAGCGACGTCGCCGTGAGAGGCGAGACAGAGAGAGGTGAGGAGGGCGAGTCTGAGAGAGCGACTTCGTGAGGGAGAGACCGAGAGAGTGAGATGAGGAAGAGCGGGTGAGAGAGAGAGGAATGAGGGTTAGGTTTAAATTGTTTAAGTTTTGGAAATTTGCAATTTAGTCCCTCGGCTCTCATAAATTGGTAATTTAAGTCCACGACCCTCAAATAAAATTCCAACGTGTCACCAAACTTTTCCCAACTTCAATTTAACACAATAAAAATAGAATTTAGCATGCCTAGGCAATAAATTTAATTAATCACATAAAATTGCACGTAAACTGTTAAAATAAAAATTTATAAACTTTTAATTGGTACATTGATCGAGACGGCATCCAGTCCTTCCAATGCAAAATAATTCAAATAAAACCATAATAACCATAATATTAGTTAAATCATTTATAATGATATTAATATAAACTTTACGTGACAATCAAGAAAGCATGTAAATCGAAATGCGGTATTACAGGGAGTCATCAGGATGACGTCGTACGGGTATAGTGAGAGTCATATGAAGGTTGTGTATGTCCAATATGAGGATTCGTCACTCCTGGGTAGTAGGAGATTATAACCTATATTTCGCTCACTTAAGTTGATGTAAATTCCTCGGCCGGGGTGAAGTTATGAGTTGAAAAAGGTGTTTTTAGTCATAACAAGATCAACTAAGATAAGAAGTGAATAACATAATTGGTTGAAATGAGATTGACGCTATCCATATCTCTTAACCAATTGGGTTATATTGATGAAGGGATTGTATTTCCATGGTAATCACACATGAACTGGTCTTGTCATGCCACATGACTTTTCCTTTCACATGGATTGCCTTGACACATTGCTAGATGTCAATCTAGGACAGCGACGTGAATTAATCGATCTTGGTGAGTCGAGGATGAATTAGAAATAGAGATTTAAATTCATCTTATTCCAATCAGATTGAAATAATAATAATAATAGCACGACGTTTGCTATTGTGAATGGAACCTAATGGGTCACACACAAAAAGCGAGAATTGAATACCTGGAATTGGATCTTGTCCAAGTGGGAGATTGTTAGAATTAATGTACAAGCCCAATTGTTGGGCCTGACTTTACAATTAGATTAATTAATATGATTAATTAATTAATTAAGGCCCATTAAAAGCCCTATTGTCACTAGGGTTAGGGTTTTGAGGTGCACATATTAATATGTGCACTATTGTAAAGAGAATCATGATAGTCGCTTTTCTGTAATATTCTAGCGCATGATTTTTCTCTTGCTAGGACAAAGAGAAAAATTAATTCTCTCGAATCCATTCCAAAGGTTGGAGATTGATGGAGTTCCAGAATCAACTCCCTGTGTGGATTTCTGTTAGAGGCTGGACAATTGGACAACTGGTGGTGACAAGTTTGTACCTCCTGTTTCAGATTTCAGATTCACGGCGTTCATCAAAGGTATTATTCTAATCACAAATTTTATCTAAGTGCAAGGTTGATCCGGGTTATGGTTTCGCGTTTGTTTAATTTCCGCTGTGCTTATATGTATCGAAACCTTACACCAACATCTAAGCAGGTCACAAAATGCTCAAACCAATAGGCATTTTGGCCCAACAAATGATTAGCGCACTAGTTACCAACAAAACCAAGTCACAAATATTTTGTACTAAGGTTACATTATTGTTTGGATTATATGTAAGAAGTGAACCTGCTGATGTTGATCTTCTAGGCCATATAATTCGACATCCAAAATCTGGATTCAACAGGCCATATCCTGATTTTTTCTTAGGTGAGATTTCAGTTGTATCAAACACAATTCCCTAGGAACAATAACTTGGCTACTGTAATGCAAGTACAAAGGGATCTATCTTATGGGAAAAGCAGTAAAGTTGAAAACTTGTAAGCTTTGTAAGCCAAGGAATTGAAAAACATAAAAATTTATTTAATTCATTTCACCAAAAAAGAAGATTACCCACATTTTTTAAAAAGAAAAATGAAATTCAAAAAACTGAAGAATATATAGGGAGAATGCTTGTACATGAAGGAATAATTCTACACATCAAGAGAATATGCTCGAATTTAATTGGTTATTATTATTTTAATTATTTTTCATTGCCTTCTAGATAAGGCAGTAGGCAACAACCAGCCAATCTCTCTTTTCTTGCTTTCTCTTTATAAGTAATTGAAGTGTGTGTGTGTGTGTGTGTGTGTGTGTGTGTGTGAGAGAGAGAGAGAGAGAGAGAGAGAGAGAGAGAGAGAGAGAGAGAGAATTGCTAAAAGGAGAAAAAATAATAATTTAAACCTTCAATTTATACTTTTAATCTTCCTTTTTTTCATTTTTATTTTAATTCTTTTGTATCCGTCTCTCCAAAACTAGTCCACTATTAAATTTGAAAGGGAGACATGACATACTTTTGTTTTGACTTGGATTCAAACAGACTTAGTCATTTTTGTTTAAATTTTTTTAAAGTCACAACACATATGTAAGGTAACAAATGTTCAATACAATAGTTATCAACAACGCTACGTCACAAATGATTATTGCACTAGTTATCAACAAAATCAGGCCACAAATGTTTTTTTTATTACAATATGTATGTACGTTCACAAATGATCAGTGTATTAGTCATCAACAAAGCCATGTCACAAATGAACATTTCAACAATCATCAACAAAACCAGGTCACAAATGTTCTGAATCTCGAATAACTTCAAACCATCTCAAATCAAGATGAGGAATAACGGGGTTCACATTCTATTTTGAAGATCATAAAGGTTCTGGTTCAGTGCAATACACATCAACAAAACAAGGTTACATGTGCATTATTTCAACAAGGTACCAATCAACAACAACCTAATTTCATAGGTATATGAGTACGTCACTAACTTCTTGTCGTTCAGGTCACCTTTTCTTCGACTCAAATCATTTCACACAAAGACAAATCAAGGTCACAGATAATGAGTTTTACCAAACCTATTTTTCAAGGTCACATTTTTACATTTTTTCAGAGCACTACTGACACAAATAATAAGCACATAGTTCACATTTTCACGATGTCAAAAAAAAAAAAACACCTATCAACAATACCCAAGGTCACATGTAAATGATTATGTTACAATTGTTAAAATCCTTGATCATATTCACATATCACCCTCATTTCACCCGGCTATCGATTTTCTGATTTCATTGGAATATTATTATGAATTTCTTTTTCAACGTCATCTCTCTTCCTTTCATGACATGTGTATTCCTTCACCTTCTCTTTCCTAAATAGTGAAGTTAGGTTGATTATCTTGATTTTTACCATTTTCAACAATGGTTCTCTCCTGTTTAAAATTTTGGGCAACATAATGGATTTTTTAGATTAGGTTGAACAACGTAATGGAGGAGATAGTGTATAGCTTGGGAGGGGTAATGGAGTGGGTGGATATTTAGGGATAGTAATATATTTTAAAATATTTCCTTCAGCAGTTAATTGCGTAAATGGCGCTTATTGGCTTCTTTATTCATATATTCTATATTATCATAATTTATTAATGAATTATTAAAATCCTAATTAAAACCTGAAATTTGAAGTTATATAGGTTTGACCTCATTTTTGAATTTGGTTCTTAAAATACCTTTTTGCCTGTAATTTCCACTTAATTAAAATATACCAATTTTACAATTTCAGGGCCATATTTAATTTCATCAATATCTGGCCCAACTTCAATTTAATTCAACAGACCCAATTAGCAAATCATTTGATATTTGGCCCATTTCTTTAATTCCAAAAACCGGTCCAGATGGATTGAACCATCTTCCTTCTCCCTCCATGGTTACATTTGTGACCAAAGAGTTTTATCAGCAGCCATCTTTCTACCTTGCCATCGCCAGAGTCGAAACCTGAAAGAGGCATCGTCGTCCAGTTGTTTCATCTCCATCACCGTTGCCAAGATAACGCATCTGCAGTGCTCAAAACACCGCTGCTCCACGAACAAGCTGAAGCGGCACCAACGGTTGTCGATCCATGGCTCCAATCGCGGCGGTACCTGCTGTACCGTTGCCACCGCGATCAAGACGGGATCGTGGCAGCTAGAGGTGCTGCCATCAACCGTCAATCCCAGGCGGCAGCACCTACTGGTGCTGCGAAATCTCGGCTCCGAAAATCACAGCGGAACTCAGTGAGTCCGCTACCTCCGCGGTTAAGGCGAGATAGCGTCATCAATGTGCTGTCATCAATAGCCAACAACAACGACAGCACGCATAGGCGTTGCTGTAATCGAATTATATATGCCCATAGAGTATAACTCACGACATTTAAAATAAAATATTAATTGATTGTATTAATATGAAGTTGCGTTTGTTCACAGGTCGATTTGATATTACAAATTGAGTGTTTAAGTTGTTAAACACAGAAAGATTCAATTTTTGATTCGATCTAAAATCAACGTTCACGATCAGTAAATAAATATGGACAATTTATTTTGATAAGATCGTCTCGGTTTTATTAAAGTCCATCTTTGACTTTGGTAATAAAATTGAGAGTACGTTTGGAACGTATTGGACGGGACCACGTGAAATTAATTTGTGACATTGACCATACAAATTTAATTTCACTTGACTGTCGTATGTGGGACCTTAATCCTAATAGGATAATGGACTTCGATTACTAACTTAAAGTTCTTTGAGGTATCAATGGGTGAGATCAAATTGCTAATCAATATGTCGGTACTTTGGGAATTAAAGTGAACTAACGAGGAACATATATTCGTATTATGGAATCCGTCACCTTTTAGGTATGATCATAATCTCACTGGTTCTTCTGGTGGACAGTTGAATCTGAGCTCAGTAATTCGACAGTGACTGTTGAATTCTATGATGTGATGTGATCACATTGAACTGTCAGATAGAAGATGAGAGTTGAGAATTTATGAATATTCGGAGAAGGGTATTTTGGTCATTTTAACTTGCTCCGAATATTCGAGTTGATCGACGGGGGTAACATGTAAGAACGATAAGTCAGAGGATATAATTATTGATTAATTATTTCAGTAATTTCAATTTTACTAAGAGTGGAATCTCGTTCTTTTAGTGGAATAGAACGTGATTAATAAATTAATTTTGACTGATCAAGAGTTGATCGGGTCATAATTAATTTATTGGAGCTTAATTTAATTGGGTCCGATCAGGTTCCCTCGGTGGCTTCATTATAATGGGTTTATACATGCTTATTACCTGTATTGGGTTGTGCAGAAATGGGCCTGGGTTATGGTACTAGGCCTGGTAGGGTTTTGGAGTGTAAAGAAGTTACAAATAGTCTCTCAAGACTATTTTTCTTAACATTATTGGCAAAGTGGCGAAACACACACTAAAGTGTGTAGTGTGTGTTTCCTCTTTACAAAGAAACCCTAAACCTAGTTTAACATAGGTCTTGAGAAAGGTGACCACGCACCTGCACAGCTGCCATTGGAGAACACCGAGGAAAGTTTGAGGGTTTGAAGCTTTGGTGAAATCAAGAAGCAGCGAAAAAAGATTATTGTAAAGCACGGTACAAGGGTAATATCTCTTTCTTTTTGTGTGCACAAAATTATTTATTCCAAGTTGAATACATAGAACAGAAAATCCTGTAACGGGATGATCTATCACAAGAAATCAATTTTTGTGAGTAGAGCAACCCGGGTTCCCAACAACTGGTGTCAGAGCCAGGTTTTTGATACTGTTTTGTGTATTTAGGAATAAATATTTTTGTCTATGCATGTGTTAGTTGAGCGGTGTTAGGTTTTATGTGATTTGATTGTTATTGGATGAATGATGTTTGATTGAACAAATTTATGGCCTTAGATTTTTTGTGGTTAATTCTTGTATTTGTATTATCGAGTTTTGTAACAAAGGGGATGGATTACGTCTCCATGTTTTCCCCTTTGATTTTGATTTTTGCAATAGAATTAGGGTTTGTATAATTCATGTTGTAATTGTAAAAATCAGAGGACCATATCTGCGATTTTGAGATTGAAGGAATTATGTTGCAAATTCAAAGGACTAGATCTGCAGTTTTAATTTGAGGGACTGATGATGCAAATTCGGAATAAAGATCACTCTTCATCTTCTTCAAAAGCATAAGGACTTGCATTGTAAATTCACTAAAAATGGACAAGGTTCGCAGCAGCACCTATGAGTGCTGCCGTCGTGGTCGGTGGTCGATGTCTGCGCATTAGGGCATTGTCATCTGGCCTTGACTGCGGTAGTAGTGGTACCACACGCTGCGCGAAAAGTCATGACACTAGGTGGTGTCGCTGGAGCCATGTGCGCCTGTGCGGCGGCGTTTTGAGCACTGTCGTCATGGGTTCGTGGCAGTGGCGACGGTACCACTGGTAACTGCAACGTGCGGGGCTACGGGTGATAAGCAGCAGCGCCTTGGTTCTACCGCTGCTATGATCGATGGTCCTAACTACCTTGATGGCAGCGGTAGCGGCGGGCTTCTGCTGCGTCGAGATGGTGGTTTCTTCCAAAACTTTTTCCGGCAACGACAAGAGGAGAAGCGGCGGCTGCAACTCCTCCAAGGTTGCTGGTTCTACATATAGAGAAGAAGGGATTCACTTGGGCCGGTTTTTGCTTTTGAGCCATAATTCAAATTTTACAAATTTGGGCCAGGATCAATTGCACTACTTGAATCAAAGTTTGGCCCATTAATTTAGGTTGGGCTGGATCTGATTTTGGAGCAAAATTAAATGGGACTCCATATTGGACTTGGGTCAGAATTCATGTTGGATTGCAGATGATTATTTGAAGAGTTCAAATAATGGGCTGGATACTTGCAAATGGGAGTTGAAGAATTGGGCCGGGTTGTGGCTCAATGGATTCTTTAATTTATTTGTAATTTCATGTCTAGGTTTGGCCATAAATTATGTTCTTGTTTAATTTATTATCGCTTTTATTTATTGCTTTAATTAATTTGTGAATGAATGTCATTAAATAACATGCCATGTAGATCACATAAACACCTCTCTAGGTACTATACTGTCATGCATTGTTTTATATTTTATTTTCTTTTCTAATTGTTAGATTAGAAAATAAATATATTTATTAATAATTAAATTGATTTTAAGAGTTAAAATTGATTGGGTAATTATTAATTAAAACCCAAGAGTTCAAAAATTAAGTGAGCGAGGGTGCAATTTTGAACCCACGGCCTCCCCTATTAGTCCATTAGTAAAAATTTATGTATGCCTCGTGCTAATCTAATTAGTCTCCCTATGGGAGGGCTGCACTGTTTTGATTACTGGATTGGGCCCAATTTGGTGATGATTTTTTAAGTGTGAATTAATCATGATTACCCTATAGGTGACATAATTAATTTGGTACTTGAAATATTATCAATATAGGGGTTAGACACTTAAATCAATGACATCGTGGGGACTTCCTATAGAATATCCAAACGATGTCAATGATGGCCAAATTTTAACGACTATAAATTAAATATTGCATGAGATGCTAGATATATTTAATTTAGTGGGAGGGTCCCAGCCTAGCCATAAATCACATTTATTTCTCCTATAGAGAAATGTGTTTAAAATTTTGGGATTTTAGGTTGTCGTCATATTATAGTAGTTTTGGGTCTACTTGTGCATAATTTTTATTCATGCATCATATATGAAAGTATTCATCATTTATGCAACTCGTGTTTAATACATTTATTTTATTTGAATGTCGTATTTCCACAACTAGTTATATGTTTAGACATCACCAACTAATTTACGAAAACTGTAACATGTCTCGTTATAATTCTTTCCACTTATGACATTTGTGCGTGCTAGAAGATCCTTGTTCAAAAATAATTATAAATCTTCCAATGAAAATGGTTTTATTTTGATGAGATGGTTTATTGCAAAATTTTGATTCTCACGTCAAGTACTTCGCAATAAAAACATCAAAATAGGATACCATATTTATTTTCTCGATGGAAGGGTATTTATGATAATTTGAACATTTTAATTATGGATTTATACAAAATATGCTATCAAGCTATATTATATCTCTACTTATGAACCGATCACGATTTTTATAAGAGACCATTTGGTAAAACATGATTGGTCACTTTGACGTGGTGGAGGTTTCACTTGCAAACATTGATTCATGTGACATAATGCTTGAGAAATCTTTTAAGATGATCTCTTGCGGTTCAGTGTGGACTATATTCACCAGGATGAACGTGTCCCTGAAAGGTTCAATGTAAGCTATTCATAGAGAAGAGATTATTTTAAAGCAACGGATAGTATGGTAGGCCCTCTAACCTTTTTGCTTTTGAGCAAAGATAGGATTAATGAGGAAGTAGCCTTTCCTGGAAACTCCATAATGGAGTAAGACTCTATTCATTTTGTTATGGTTAGTAATTGAGTCTATCTTGATTATAGATTCTAGAGTAACTAATCACTATTGCAAGTTGTTGCAATATGGTCCTAGGTGACCAAATGACACAATGAGATAGAGTATACTATAAGAATAAGCACGGGTATGGTAATATGGAAAGAGCCGTTGGGCTTTTATGTTTGCGAAACAATTTGATTGTTATTTTGTCTCTTTATTATTTGAGCGGAATTTTTTAGCACTTAATCTCGAGTTATTAGTTGGAATTAAGTTAAATAATGCTCTTATTATTGCAAGACAAATGGTTAACAATCTAAAAGCCTTGTAAATGGTTCTAAGTGTAATATTACTACAAGTAATAAGGGATAGATGACTCCTTGTATTAATGAACTCTTTGATAAGATCTTAAGATAATCATATTTATCTAAATAAGATTGAAAGACTAGTGAAGATAGCCTCTAAGTATTTTGGAGGTGGAATCTATGTGGGCTTTTGAATTTTATTTAGAGGGTAAAATGATTAAGATCTCAGCTTGGTTACACATATCCAAAACTCGATTCTAATACTGGTAAGGGATGGACCTCAAAAGGATCTAAGGTGGAATCTATACTGTTTTTCTGAATCTTGTTTAGAGGATTAGATAACCAAGAGTCCTTATACATTAAATGGACTTAAGAGTTTGGGGATTAATACACTTCGATATATGTGGATTCTTTGGTGCTCAAGATACGAGAGAGTACGAGTAATTCATCACTTTTATTGATGATCACTCCAAATCTCGATTCTATACTTATATCTCATTGATCTGAAATGTTGAAGAAATTCTAGAATTTTGGACAAAAGTTGAGAAGTAATTAAGAGAATCGAGATACTTCGATTTGATCGAGGTTTATTTCTCTCTCATATGAGTTTAGGAACCATTTATCAGAAAAGGAGAACAAGTTATTACCAAATCAATGATGAGTTATCCTCGTTACTAGTTTCATTTGGGAATGTATACCGGAGATAGTCAGGTTCCTTCATAGCCTAGTACCATTGATTCGTTTCCTGAAATACCCCTAGAATTGTGGCATGGGTGCAAGCCCAGTTTACACTACATTCAGATTTGGGGAATTTTGGCACACTAGCTGAAAGCAAGGATTGACGAGATGTAGGCAACAATGAAGGTTTGATTATAAGGCATGCAACGAAACTAGAAATTATTTCTTCTATAATCCTTTGGTCAAGAAAGTATTTGTTGAGTACAAATGTAGCTTTCTTAGAGGATAAGGCATATAGAAGAATACAAATCAACAAGTAAAATTCTTTTGGATGAGATGTTAGAACGTGGTTCAAACAACTTGATTCCAGATTTTCGCATAGAATTAATCTTGATGATTTGGAACTTCCTACGGAACAGATGGTTGCTGATCCTAGTGGGAGAATGGGCAAGTGGTTCAACCACTATTCTTGCCTGGTGATCCCAATGGACAGGGGAAAACCAAAGGTTGTAGTCGAAGTTGTTCTCACTGTTCTGTCTCTTCTTTATGTTCATAAAGAGGCAGTGAAGAGGTTGATCCCAATTAGGGATATACCAGTAGTGGGAGAAGAGGAAGGGACTCTGTTTGGACATAATGGAAACATACTTCCAGTGACTAATTGGAGTAGGAGGGTCGTAAGACCACCTTGTTGACATTTATTCTATAGAGAGTCTTTTTAGACAGTCTCTACTAAAATAAGAGAAGGACTCCTCATTTAGGGAAGTGGTAGAAGTTATGGAATTGAAATCATGGAAGGTGAACGGGAACTCGGAACTGGATTCCTTGTACTACATTAGGGTTTGGATATTTGTAGACACGCCTAATGGGGTCAAACCTATACGGTGTGATGATTTTTAAGATGATAGGAGAATGGTAGATGAGAAGGTTGATGCCTTCAGCGCAAGGCTTATGGCTGTGGGTTTGTGAAACCCTTCTCGCCAATAGCCATGCAAAAGTTTACCTGAATCTTTTATTCATTGTCGTTCATTGTGAAAATGAGGTACGACACATGGATGTCAAGATTTTGTTTCTTAAATGCATCTTGAGGAAATCATTTACAAAATGTAATCTAATGAGTTCATATTAAAGACCATGAAAGTAAAATTCATGGCTTACAAGTTTCCAACTTTGGATTTGGATATTTGTTTAAGATATGGAACATAGAATTTGATCGAACGATTGTGATACACGTTCTTGATCAAAATCTTGATATATCTTAAGTATACTCGTGTACACGGAAAGATGAGACAGTTTTCGCGACTATTTATTTGAATGACACTCTACTAATATGTGAGAGTATTTTCATTAAATAGTAGTTGGCACTAGCAATTAGACTTGAAGGACTCGTAGATGACTGTCTATTTTTTCTAGACATCCGTACTTTTCGGAGTGGGAGAAAAATGAAATAGAATAGTCTCAAGCTTCATGTAATAATAAGATACTATCTACATTTGCAATATTAAAGTCTTGAAAGGAATAATGTTCTTTGTGGACTTAATCTATCTTATGAGTATTCTCCTAAGACTCATGGTAAGATAGAGAAGGTTCCTTATACTCCGGCTATAGGAAGCCTTACTCTGCACTAGATAGGTCATATCTTATGCTGGGGATATTGTTGGTGATTATTAGTTTGATCCAGGATCAGATCATTGAATAGAGGTAAAGCATATACTGAAGCGTTTTCAGAAAACGAGTAAATATTTGCTTATCTATTCAGTTTGTGATCTGATGGATTAAAACTAATTAAGATCTGATTTTAATAGCACTCTCGAGAGTCGTCAAAATTGGAATATAACTGGGAGATAATGTGGTGAATTGGTTGGGTATAACACAATCTTGGATTGTTTTTTATACAACCGTGACTTACATCGAAAGGAGTTATCATCTTGGTTGAGAACATAATCATTAATGTAATGATGATGTTGACAAGATGGATTATTCGATTTTCATGTATACTCTAAGGGCAAGTGGGAGATTGTTGGAATTATATATGCCCATAGAGTATAACTCACAACATTTAAAATAAAATATTAATTGATTGTATTAATATGAAGTTGCGTTTGTTCACAGGTCGATTTGATATTACAAATTGAGTGTTTAAGTTGTTAAACACAGAAAGATTCAATTTTTGATTCGATCTAAAATCAACGTTCACGATCAGTAAATAAATATGGACAATTTATTTTGATAAGATCGTCTCGGTTTTATTAAAGTCCATCTTTGACTTTGGTAATAAAATTGAGAGTACGTTTGGAACGTATTGGACGGGACCACGTGAAATTAATTTGTGACATTGACCATACAAATTTAATTTCACTTGACTGTCGTACGTGGGACCTTAATCCTAATAGGATAATGGACTTCGATTACTAACTTAAAGTTCTTTGAGGTATCAATGGGTGAGATCAAATTGCTAATCAATATGTCGGTACTTTGGGAATTAAAGTGAACTAACGAGGAACATATATTCGTATTATGGAATCCGTCACCTTTTAGGTATGATCATAATCTCACTGGTTCTTCTGGTGGACAGTTGAATCTGAGCTCAGTAATTCGACAGTGACTGTTGAATTCTATGATGTGATGTGATCACATTGAACTGTCAGATAGAAGATGAGAGTTGAGAATTTATGAATATTCGGAGAAGGGTATTTTGGTCATTTTAACTTGCTCCGAATATTCGAGTTGATCGACGGGGGTAACATGTAAGAACGATAAGTCAGAGGATATAATTATTGATTAATTGTTTCAGTAATTTCAATTTTACTAAGAGTGCAATCTCGTTCTTTTAGTGGAATAGAACGTGATTAATAAATTAATTTTGACTGATCAAGAGTTGATCGGGTCATAATTAATTTATTGGAGCTTAATTTAATTGGGTCCGATCAGGTTCCCTCGGTGGCTTCATTATAATGGGTTTATACATGCTTATTACCTGTATTGGGTTGTGCAGAAATGGGCCTGGGTTATGGTACTAGGCCTGGTAGGGTTTTGGAGTGTAAAGAAGTTACAAATAGTCTCCCAAGACTATTTTTCTTAACATTATTGGCAAAGTGGCGAAACACACACTAAAGTGTGTAGTGTGTGTTTCCTCTTTACAAAGAAACCCTAAACCTAGTTTAACATAGGTCTTGAGAAAGGTGACCACGCACCTACACAGCTGTCATTGGAGAACACCGAGGAAAGCTTGAGGGTTTGAAGCTTTGGTGAAATCAAGAAGCAGCGAAAAGAGATTATTGTAAAGCACGCTACAAGGGTAATATCTCTTTCTTTTTGTGTGCACAAAATTATTTATTCCAAGTTAAATACATAGAACAGAAAATCCTGTAACGGGATGATCTATCACAAGAAATCAATTTTTGTGAGTAGAGCAACCCGGGTTCCCAACAGTTAATATACCACTTCTATTATCATTTAATTTTATGAATTTCCATCTTTATCATTACAGTATTAAACGATCAGCTTAGTAAAATTAGATTTTATGAATTACATTCCTTATCAGAGTATTAAGTGATGAACTTACTATAATTAAGTTGTTAGTTATGAAACTTTGTTACCGGTATATGAAAATTATCATTAATTGGTCTTATGTTTAATACATTGCTTTATTTGAAGCCAAAGCCTGGTATTTGGCAAAGATGTGTTCCTGGTAATCCCACTCAAGGTCATGTGTCGTCCATGATGCTTGAGAAACAATGATGCATTCCATAAGTAACATCAAGTTTTACAATAAACAAGATTAGCATTTGTTATGTTCAGCAGCCTCAATAAGGTTTGAAGATTATTGTCTAAATACTTTCATCAGCAATGAGCATATTCATTCTTGAGTGCTTTGAGAGCATGTTTGGATAGGCTTATAATTGTTACTATTTACTAATAAGGGAACAATATTTGAACTAAATAGTCTTTCTGTTGGTGAAAGTTAGAATTGAATAAGTTATTTCAACAATAAGCTAAGATTCACTTTTAAAATGAGAATTTCTTGACTTAAAAGTAAGAAAAAAGCTCCTTTTTGTTAAATAATCTATCACTGTCATTGTTAAGCTGAAACATGTAAATCAAACTTTCTTCTTAAATTTATGAAGTTTTCTATTACTTTTGTTGGCTCCTGACTCTCTTATCCTTCAAATGGAAATTATATTCGACTTTCTGTCATCAACTTTTAAAATGAAACATCTTTTTGCTCTTTATTTCTACCGTTCACCATTATGATTTGAGCTCCATCTGATGGCATATTTGCTTCGAACTATGTTAGTTCTCATCTCCATTAGAGTGGGATATCTTTATATGGCTATATTAATAGCATATGTTTGACATGACATTTGAAGCGCTTTGATTTTATTTTATTTTTTATTAGGCTTCTGAGAAAAATTGTCCTAAAATGAATTTTCTTGTTCATCTCTTTTCGGAATGGATTGAATTATATGTCAAATCATCAACAGTTTGGTACTTGGTGTCACACTTGTCATGCTTGTGAAATGAAACTGTAAGGATTGTTCATGCACTTATCTTAGCACTTGGCCGTGTAACTAAATTTGTTATTTCCAGTTGATGTGCTTGCTTGATCTTCTTCCTTTAGAAGCTATTGAATTCAAATATTTATTAGCATCTCGATATTAACATAAAAGTTCTCTTTATATGCGTCAGAGCACGTGACTATTTTGTGCTACAGGTTGTACAATAATAGTTGACTTTCGATCAAGGTATTTACTAGGTGTATGTTGCCATTTTCGACTTGTTTTTATTTTATGGTATGAATTACGGTGGGAATCTTTAATTTGTAAATTATGCAATTTTTTAAGAATATCCAAGTCAAGTCTGGAATTTTTTTAAGGAATTTTTGTTAATGGATTTTCGTGTCATTGCTCTTTTTCCTATTCTTTCTAGAATTTTTTCAGGGATTTTTAGATAAACTAGATCATTTGCGCCCTCTTCCCTGAAAATTGAACTTCCGTGGTTAGATTCTAAAGATTAGTCTTTCTTTAAATAGATAAAATCATAAAATGACATGAAAAATGAGTAGTTTGTTCGAAATTGAGTGAGGTGTAATGAGTGGAACCTATATAATCAGTTCTTCATTTTACCAATAGAGATATATTTATGAAGATATATACATGAGATACTTGAGCTAGGAGAAATCTGAATAGCAGCCATTTTGGATTCTGGAAATGAGCTCTCATTCAAATTTTCACTTTCTTTTTAATTTCTTTACATCAATATTTCTTCCAAACCCTTTTTTAACCATATACATGCTATCAAACCTTACACTAATTGTTCAGTCGTGCAACGCACGTCCAAAACCTAGTATATATATCTCTCTCTCTCTCCTATATTAAAAGAGCCAATAATGTTACTATTCATTTTCGAAACCTTTGCATTCACACTGGAAAGCCAAAAAACTCCTCTTCTCGTTTGTGTAAATTGTGTATAGATATTTACACTGTTCACTATAGATATTTACACAATCTGGTTCGGCAATGCTGAAGAAGAAATCATCTGAGGAAACCACCGTCTATCACCGCATCTCTTCTCTCTCTTCATAATCGTCTTCTGATTTTTCCCTCTACACAAAAACTCTCAAACCGTAAGCAAGAAGAGATCAAACCGAATGTAGGGTACTCACAGCTGGTGTCGACCTGAATCGTAGTTGCTAATACTGTCACAATCAACTTCTTAGCAACTAGAATTCTAGGTGTGTAATTTTTTATTTTTCTGATTTTTGTTAATGTAATTTTGCCCAATTCTTCGTTTATTGGATTAATCTACTATGATGACATCGAAATGATATGTTAATGTGAACTAAAAGATGGAATCTTGCGTAAATCCTATTTATAGGTTGCTTTGCGCTAAACCTCTCGTTGTTACAGTGCATAGGTGCCATAGTGGTAAGGATTTTTCTTTTTCTTTTTTGCGTTCGAAAACTCATAGAATGAAGTGTTGAATCTGATGTACTATATCCATGACCATTTTACAGCGTAATACAACTAAGCAATTTGTTGTTGGCACCACTTCATCCCTGGTAATTTAATATTTTAGGGATTTGTACAGATTAAAAGTTTGGGCTTTGCTCTAGGATCCATACTTTTTTTAGCCAAGTTCATATTCTTCTTATTGGTTTTTATTATAATATCTCGCCCTGAGTTTTACCATGGTCATTGATTGGTAAATATCCCCAAAGTTTGAATAGTTTCTTGTCCTATTTGAAATGGAATTAACACTGAGCAACTACATCAAATTGTACAATTATATCCCATGTTTCGTTACAAGAACCAGAGGCATAAAAAAAGGTGAAATTAGCATTAAAAGCTTTTTATTTTTTAATTTATGATATGATGACAATGAGACTGAAGAATTTAAAAAGGTAAAGTATTATGTTTTTTTCTTATCCATGTATAATATAATAACGTTTTTCATTAATTCATTCCCTCATCAGAGTTAAGATACTTGTATAATGGTCATGCTTGGTCTTCGAGTAAGAGCATATTTTACTGTGCTTAAAAATTACTCATCTAGAAATTAAGTTCAAACTTACTTTTCTAGAAATAATGAAATACGTGTTCATTGCCTTTACTTCATCATTGCAGTTTTTTTTGGACTCATCGAGATTCTTCCCATTCAGTTGGCACATAATAGTTAGACATGAAGAAATCCATTTCCAAAGTTGATAATCATTGGAAAAATTGTGCAGGATGTTCCCCAATCGCCTTTTTGAGACTATGAAACCATTGATCTGGAGTGACGAAGGGATATTCCACTAGATAAAGCAAAGTAAGCCCCTTAGTCCAAATGTATTATGCATGATCAAAGAACTTTTTATATATTTTAGAGAATATTTGTTGAGTGTCTTGGGTTTGGGGTTGACGAGCGTAAAATGCATGCGACTTTTGATACTATATCACATTGCTTTTGAAGTAATATTTCAGCTCAATTGTAGATCTTTCAAGTAACATCGGGAGGGGCCGGTTTTTACTAGCATTCGATATCCCGTCCTCAATATCAATCTCAGAACTATTTCTCAAGTAAGCTTGAGACATAAACTCTATGCTGTGACCAAATCCATTGCTGCCTGCAATTTGCATGGATCCCATTGTTGGAGGAGATGGTGAGAAATCTTCTATTTCATCTTGCCAATTTGTTCTATGTTCATTAATTCTCACATCAATCTGTGAAGCATAATCTTCCTTCCTATGTACATATGTTATATAGAGCATGTTTGGCTAAGTTAAAATATTAGAAAAACATATTTTTAAATTAATTTTTCTTTCCAAGCAAGTTTGAATGTAAGCAACTTACTATCAAAATAATTAACTTGGTTAAGACATTTATTATTTACTTTTAAGTAAACTTTTTAAGCTTATCCAAACATGCAGCAATAGCATACCTAAGTTCCATTTTCTTTTCCTTAATTTCGTATTTATCTGAAAATAGATGGAATTAAATGTAGTAGTAAGTTCTTAAATTTTGCTTTATGCTAATATTCAACTTGTAATGGTCACCAATGAAATACAGATCCACAAAAACAATTTTGGGACCCTGTAGTGATCGTTGATCTTAGTTTTCATCAGCTATTAGGTGACTCAGTAGCAGCTGCTGCTGCAATTGTCATGGCAGGAGCTCTTGGAGCTGCTTAGACTACTTGCACATCAAAGTCAAACCAGTTTGTTTTGCAAATTCAATCAGTGTTGGGCATTGATCCCTTTAACTCTTCATTTGGCCAAAATGTCAAGGAGTCAGCTGACTGGAATCATCTCCAAGATGAAGGTTGGTTTCTAAATAAGATTCAGGTTGCATTGGTGATGCGCGTCGTTACACACCGAAATTTAATTAAATATCTTACTTGCAAATCACCAAATTTAATTTCAATAGCGAAAGTAAGAGTCAATCCCACAAGGAACAGGTACTAAATTAGTGCTATGTCAATCAAAATAGATGAGGGGTTTTTGAGTCCAAATATTATAAATGACATGAGAATAAAATAAAAACGTAAATTAGATAGAATATAAATCAATTATTGACAAATCCTAGTTCTCATGTTCAGTTGTATTCTATCACAATGTTATCACTTTTCAAGTAACATGAGTTCAATTTCTTCTTTGATTTATCACCCGTAAATAGTTAATAAGCTCTAACTATTCCTATTCTCCCTTAATTACATTTAATTAGAATAAACTCTCTAATCAAACATGAGCCATTGAATAAACTAAAACAAGCTCTTTAGATTTAAGACAACAACTATATAATGGTTGAGAAGAATTAGGGTGAATTAGATTATCAATCACACAAGCTCGTGACAATTAACCTAAGTTGGAATTTTCTATGGAAATACTAAATTCCCACTTGCTACTATGATTTGAACAAAAAGACGATTACGGATCCAATCATTCAAAATAGCAAATCCCAATACAACAAGTTAAATGATAAGACCTTAATCAAATAAAGAATTGCATCGATTGAATTAAAAATGCATAAAAATCCAACAATCAAAGTAAAGAATTTAGAACTACGTTACTAGTTTGGAAAAGAAACGAACAAAGTAATTAAAATACAACGTCCCCTTTTGAACTAGGTGGAGAACTTAGCCGCTTAAAGCCATGAAGAATTCCAGAATTCTTCTCTCTTGATTCACCTTCTCGAGTTGCTTAATTTCTCTTCCAAGCTCCAAGTAAGCCGCTCTCCCTTTTGCAAAATTTTCACCTTTTTTATGTCATGAAATTCCCTTTTTATAGCCACAAATTCGTGCCCTAGCTTTGGGCTCAAGACATACCAAAATTATGGAAAGAATAAAAAAAGGAAATTCTTGACGAGCAAGTTACGGCCGTGAAAGATCATTTACGGCTGTAACTTGGTTTCTGCTGATTTTTGCACCATTGAAGGTTACGGCCGTAACTTTTTATTTACGGCCGTAACTCGTGTTCTGCTCTTTTTTTGACAATGATATGAAAACATTTACGGCTGTGACCTCCTTTGTTGCGGTCGTAACTTATTTGCATCCAAGGTCCTCAATCTTCAGTTTCACGTGCATTTTGGTCCTTTTTTCTTCTTTTCTCTTCCTTTATGATCCTAAACAACATAAAATATAAAATGCATTGATAATACTTAGATATGATCAAATTATTGCTAGTCCAAGGTTATAAGCGCATAAAATAAATGTTAATAAAGCACTTATCAAATCCCCCCACACTTAAACCATTGTTCGTCCTCGAACAACGATAGACAGAGAAAAGAATAGGACTCAAACAACATATTACGATTTAAAGACTTGAGGTTGCAGCCCACTTTTCTTCAGCGAGAATGTTCAATTGCATGATCGGATTGTGTTAGTGTGTGCTAGAGATGCAACGCCCTCTATTTCCCATCCCAATCATGGCTCGATATGGTTTATTTCCTTTCACCTCTCGTGTTCACTCACCTCCCATCCATTTATGAGTGATTACAAGGAAAATAGTTTCGCCCAACTCCAGAAGGAATCACTTGCATAAACCGGGTTATTCATGATGTGAATTCAGTCAACACAGTATCCCCAACCACATTCATAGCACAAACCCTAGACCAAGCAATTCAAACCACTCATAAGTAAATGTAATGGAGTTTAACACCCTCACAAGATATTTCTCTCTTCGCACAAAGTGTATAAGGGTTAGAATTTTTCGCTCAGCTCACTGCATGGATAAGTTAGTACCACGAACTGTCCAAATGTCAATACCGGAGCCAACAATAACACAAGTGTAAAGCAAATGTCTTTATTTGGTTGTAACGGGGATTCAGGTTGGGTAGGACAAAGAGAGATATATATATATAGGCTGAGTCGAGAAGGAATTTCTCAAACCAAGTCAATTCATAGTGATATTACTTCCTTTACTCTCCATATGAACGTCATTGCTTCCCGCTACCCAATTTAGTTAACACTTGTAAATCTCTATCTCTCTTTTTTTCAAAAGTCGACTGTTTACTTTCTCAACTACCAATTTTCTTTACTCCGTTTTCGATGCTCTTTTTTTTTCATCAAATAAATGTAATCACATATCTACACACGATAGGACTTCTCTACTTGAATTCAATCCATTACGTAACTATCACAGGATACCCATCACACTTCTTAGATTTAGACCACAGCACATTCCCCAATCAACCAAAGCTTGCGAATCCCTTCTCCATGGGTTCAAAGCAGAGATAATGCGAAAGAAAGGGTATTCGTGACTTGTATTGTGGCATCAAAGATTCAAAGAAAAGCCAAAGCTCAAAGGGGTTTCTATTGGTCCATTTAGCAAGGTAGGCTCTTTCAGCAAGTCAAATTTGGCTTAACCTAATGCCTTTGCTATAGTTTGCACTTAAGTTAAGAAGCTACAATAGTTTGCACAGAAAAGCACATCCAAGTATAACCTAACCATGCAGGACACACATCAAAGAATTACGAGCTCATAAGTATTAAAAACAGCTCTTAGGCTCAATAGCTCACAAATTATGGTTTTCATGTGTTTCTCCCATCCAATTATGAGTTATAGGTCATTGCTTGATCTTCATTCCAAATCCAAATCTATTGGTCGAGGATAGTGTTTAAAAGTATTCAAACCATGACTACTCACAAAAGTCTAATAATTTCTGTTGAAGTTGGGACGCTCAGGGTTATATATGAAGGGATAATATGTCTATTCCGGTTTGGGTTGGCTAGGTTGTCGTCATTTGACAATTTTACTTTCCAATTTCAACCTATCAGCACTGTTCTGGACGAGATCATCTCTATGTGCTCAATTCATATCCAATTATGCAATGATTTTTCAAAAAAAAAAAAATGGACCAAAAGTGGGGCCGCTTCCTATCAAAGTATGATTTAAGACCTAAGTGTCATAGATAGGTAACAAAAGTATAGAACAGAATTAAAATGGATGCTGACTTAAAATGAATTTAACGATTCGACTACATAAAGAAAATAAAGAGATTAAGCTTACAATCAATTCCCCCCCCCCCCCCCACACTTAAACATAACAATGTCCTCATTGAAAAAATAAAGCAAAACAATAGAAGGGGGAAAAAAGAAAAAGAAACTCCCTCGGGTCTAATGTGGCGGTGGATCGTCCCGGGGTCTCTGCAATCGTCGAATCTCCTCCCGAAGGGCTCTCTGCTCTTCCAGAATGAGTTGTTGATCCTCTTGCATGGCATTCAGCTGAGTCTGGAAGGCTTGCATCATCTCCAGCATTTGCAGCTCAAAAGGGGTAGGAGTAGGAGTCCGTTGTGTCACTTCCCGCGCTGTGGGCTCCTCGGCGCCCTGATCATCATCGGACTCCCCCGAATCCCCATCCCCATGACCTCGCTTGGCCACGATCTGCCTACGAGCATTCTCCAAACTCACCTTTGTGAGGCGATTACCATGCCCCAAAGTGTCCTCATTCAGTGCTGCGGGAACTCGTTGAGCTCGACATAACGCAGTAATCAAGCATGGGAATGGCATACCCCTCTTCTGTGGCATCAGGCTAGCATATGTGGAAATAGTGTCATAAATGTGCTGTCCCAAGTCAAATTTAATCCCCCTGGAGATAGCATAGTAGACCAGGAGATAATGGATAGAAACAGTAGTGAGGCTAGTGGATGGAAATAGACTCCCCGACCCCCACTGATGCAGGTACCAAGCGTCCCTCTGTAAATCCTGATTCTTATATTGGGGATGTATGAAAGTTAGGGAATTGTGGAGTTCTGGCTTCAAAGCCCATTGGAGTACCTCCTGGTCCGGAAAGAAAGCCCCTGAACTGGATGTCATAGGGACGGCCCCAGTACTGTTGATCTCCAAGTAGTTATCCACCACCTCCTTGTTGAACTTAATTCTCTTCCCTGCTACCCTGGTGTGGTGGTAATCAAGCGACCCCTCGTCACCAATATCCTTGTTTAATTGAGTGTAGAACTTGAACACTAGCGGGGGGTTCCCAAAAGGAAGATCGCTTGCAAAATTTACCCAGCCGAACTCTACGAAGAGAGCCCAAAATGGTCGAGGAGCAATGACTATGTCAGCGCTCCGCATTTCTTGAAAGTCTTCTGGGAGGAATAGCAGTTCCTTAATGCATAACATAGATTGACTCTTCTCCTGGTGGGGCTCAGAGGAGGATTCACCCGCTACTTGCTTTCCTTTCTTTGTCGGTGGAGCCATAGAATATCCTTTAAAAGACATGAAAAAATTAGTTGAGCGTAATGGGAAGTCAAAGAAAATGCATGCTAGCAAGTAACACTTAACGTTCAAGGCTCAAATCCGAGAATCAATGTTGCCATGAAGAGCACGGCGTACACATAAATTAATCATGGGAAGGATTAACCCGTGGAACAAAGCATGCAATTAATCGTTTAAGCCTTAACGTCAAGCAATTGAATAAACAATGGCACAAGCTCAAGATTCCTAACAAGTTTTCTGAGAAGGCACACTCCAAATGCAAGGTGAATGCTATTGTTATAAAAATTTATAAAAGCCAAGTTCCCAAATCATAAACAAACTCAGCAATGCACATTCAATCATTAGAAAGGAAAAATAATCGATAAACCCATGTCCATTGATACTTTACCCACGCCAAAAAAAGAAAGAAGAAAAAAAGAATTCATACTTTTGAAATCTTGTGAAGAGGAATGGGTGTGATGGAGGTGATGGACGGGAGTTTACAATTGATTTCAATGAGACTCCCTTATAAACGAAATAAGTGTGCGAATTGAAAGAGTTTTCGTGAGAGAGTCGTGGCGGAGAAGAAGAGTTGTGAGCGGTTATGCGTGAAGTTCGCGGTTTAAAATTTGAAAAAAGCTAGTCTTATGGCCGTGAAGGTGTTACTTACGGTCGTAAGTAACATTCTGAAAAAACATTTAAAGATACAGTTAAGGCCGTGAAAATGTAGTCACGGCCGTAATAAGGCCTCTGGATAAAAACGCTAGGATTGAGTTACGGCCGTAAAGGGTTAACTTACGGCTGTAACAAGGCCACTGAATTTTTTTTTTTTAGGTGAATGAAATGACTAAAAATAAAAAAAAAATTAAAAAAATTGACCAAAAATGAAAATAAGAAAATAAAGAGTCGAGGGGGTAAAGAAACTCCCCTCTCGGGTTGCCTCCCGAGCAGCGCCGTTGTTTACTATCGTTGGCTCGACTGAGTCCCTGTGGGACTAGCGCCCCTTGTTGTTGTTTTCCAGTGCAATCACTTCCAAGTTTTCGATTTGGAATCCCTCATAATACGGCTTGAGACGGTGCCCATTGACCTTGAACTGTTTATTCGTTCTCAAGTTCCTAATTTCGACTGCACCATGTGGAGATACATTAGTAACAACAAAAGGACCAACCCAACGAGAATGAAGCTTACCTGGGTACAATTTGAGCCGGGATCGAAACAATAGCACTTTCTGGCCCTCTCAAAAGCTCTTTCGAGAGATGCGCTGATCATGGAATGCTTTAGTTTGATCTTTATAGATCATTACATTCTCGTAAGCCTCATTCCGGATTTTGTCCAATTCTTGCAATTGAAGCTTCCTATGATCCCCTACTGCTCCCCAATCCATATTGCATTGCTTGATGGCCCAGTATGCTTTATGCTCGAGTTCCACAGGTAGGTGGCATGGCTTTCCAAATACCAATCGGTATGGAGACATACCAATCGGTGTCTTGTAAGCAGTTCAATAGGCCCATAAAGCATCATCGAGTCAAATGCTCCAATCCTTCCGGTCTGGTCGAATTTTTTTCTCTAGAATGGACTTCACTTCCGTATTGGAGATTTCTGCCTGCCTACTAGTTTAGGGGTGATACGCGGTAGATACCCGGTGCATCACTCCATATTTCTTTAACAAGGCTTCGATGGTTCGGTTGTAAAAGTGCGTCCCCCTGTCACTGATCATTGCTCGGGGTATTCGGAACCTGCTAAAAATGTTAGCTTTCACAAAATCTACAATAACCTTTGCGTCATTAGTACGGGTGGGCTTTGCCTCCACCCATTTTGACACATAATCAACAGCTAGAAGAATGTAATTACAACCAAACGATGGGGGAAAGGGTCCCATGAAATCAATTCCCCAAATGTCAAAAATCTCACATACAATTATGGGGTTTTGAGGCATTTGATCTCGTTGGGATAAGTTACCTGTTCTTTGGCAATTATCGCAAGACTTACAGAAAATGTAAGCATCCTTGAAAAGGGTCGGCCAAAAGAACCCGCTTTCCAATACCTTTTATGCTGTCCTTCTAGGTCCAAAATGGCCACCTCATGCATATGAATGGCAGAAGGTAAGGATTGATTGGTATTCTGATTCGGGCATGCACCTCCTAATGATTTGGTCGGGGCACCTTTTCCACAGGTATGGGTCATCCCAAATGTAATATTTAGCGTCGCTTCTCATCTTATGCTTTTTTGCCTGCGAAAAACCTGTAGGAATTAGTTTAGAAGTGATGTAATTAACCAAATCAGCATACCATGGGGGGTTCGCTTCAATAGCAAATAAACCCTCATCTGGGAAGGTTTCACGCAGAGGTAGGTCATCTTCGGGCTTCACTACCCTGCTAAGATGGTCGGAAACTACATTTTTGGACCCCTCCTTATCCTTGATCTCCAAGTCAAATTCTTGTAATAAGAGTATCCAACGGATGATTCTTGGCTTTGCATCCTTCTTTACAAACAAGTGCCTTAATGCTGCATGATCTGTAAAAATAATTACTTTAGAACCCAATAAATAAGGACGAAATTTTTCTAAAGCAAATACCACAGATAGAAGTTCCTTTTCAGTGGTGGTATAGTTTGATTGGGCTTGATTCAGGGTTCAGGAGGCATAGTAAATCACATGGGCCGCTCTCCCAACTCGTTGCCCTAAGGCTGCTCCCACTGCATAGTTACTGGCATCACACATTATTTCGAATGGAAGATCCCAGTTTGGTGGTTGAATGATCAGGGGCGTAGTTAGCCGCTCCTTCAGTTGGTCAAAGGCCTTTTTGCACAACTCAGTGAATTCAAATGGTACATCATTTTGCAATAAATTGCACAGTGGTGATGCAATTTTGGAAAAGTCCTTGATAAACCTGCGATAAAAACCTGCATGCCCGAGAAAAGATCGTATATCCTGCACATTGGCGGGGTAAGATAATGCAGATATGAGGTCCACCTTAGCCTTATCAACTTCTATCCCCTTTTTTGACACTACATGACCTAACACAATTCCCTTATCTACCATAAAATGGCATTTCTCCCAATTTAGGACTAAGTTAGTGTCAATGCATCGTTTCAAGATTAATGACAAATTATCCAAGCATGCGTCAAATGAATCACCCCACTCACTAAAATCATCCATGAACACCTCTATAATTTGTCCTATATATTCAGAAAAAATGCTCATCATACAACGTTGGAATGTTGCGGGAGCATTACACAAGCCGAAGGGCATGCGTCTATATGCAAACGTGCCAAATGGACAAGTAAACGTGGTTTTCTCTTGATCTTCTGGAGTAATGGCAATTTGAAAATATCCAGAGAAAACATCCAAAAAGCAATAATGTGAATGGCCAGCTAATTTTTCTAACATTTGATCCATGAAGGGAAGGGGAAAGTGATCCTTTCGAGTGTCAGCGTTTACCTTCCTGTAGTCGATGCATACCCGATATCCAGTTTGGACCCTAGTCGGTACAAGTTCACCATCCTTGTTTTCCACTACTGTTACTCCCGATTTCTTGGGCACCACTTGTACTGGACTGATCCACTTGATGTCTGAAATTGAGTAGATCATCCCTACTCCTAACAGCTTTAAAATTTCTTTCTTCACCACGTCCATCATTGCTGGATTTAGCCTCCGCTGAGCCTGTCTTGATGGTTGAGCTCCTTCCTCAAGCAATATTCGATGCATGCAGATTGACGGGCTAATCCCCTTGATATCAGCGATGTTTCAACCAATCGCCTCCTTGTGCTCCCGAAGAACCCGAACCAGTTTGTCTTCTTCCAGCTTGGTGAGGTTGGATGAAACAATTACGAGAAGCGTTTCTTCATCACCAAGAAATACATATTTCAGATGGGCGGGTAGAGATTTCATTTCCACCACTGGGGCCTGCAAAATAGAAGGTAGCAATTTGTTATGATAGTCCGTTAACTGAATTGTTTTGACAGCATACCTGCTTGGTGCGGGTCCCAGTGAATTAAGTGCAGCGATTCCATTTGGATGCTTCATTGCATCGTAAATATTAAATTGCACCAGCTCCCCATTGAATTCCATGGTCAACACTCCTTTTCTTACGTCAATTATGGTTTGGGATGTCCACAAAAATGGTCTTCCTAACAATATAGGGGTAGAATGAGGGGAGTGATCATCATTCATATCTAACACGTAAAAATCTGCCGGAAACACCAACCCTCCTACTTGCACTAACACATCCTCAACTACCCCGTCTGGATATGCATTGGAACGGTCGGGTAGTTGGATGATAACATCTGTTTTAGTCATTTTGGTAAGGTTTAACGCAGTGTAAGTAGATCTAGGCATTACATTAATGGATGCTCCTAAGTCTATCAGTGCGTGATCTACTTTGGTGTTACCTATTTGACATGGCACAGTAAACATACCTGGATCCTTACACTTAGGAGGCAATTTCCTTTGAAACAGGGCTGAAACGCTTTCCCCCATTCTTACCTTCTCGTTCCCCACCAGTTTTCGTTTGTTAGTGCATAGATCCTTTAAAAACTTTGCATACCGGGGGACTTGCTTGATGGTATCCAATAGCGGAATATTGATTTCAACCTTCCTAAAAAATTCCAGAATCTCTTTTCCTTTGCCCTCCTTGGTTGCCCTTGCTAACCTGCTAGGGAAAGATGGAGGTGTTAGTTTAACATTCAAATGGAAGTCAGTTTTTACCTGAGAGTTTTACGAAGTGTCGTTTCTCTTCCCGACTCCTTCCTTTTCATCTTCCTCCCTTTCAGGTGCACCTGGTTCCAGTCGTGGACCTACAACTTCCTTTCCACTCTGGAGAGTTATGGCACTCACGTTTTTGGGGTTCACCTCGGGCTGCGATGGTATCTTCCCTCCAGATTGTGCCTCCAATCGATTTATGGCTGTAGCGACCGAGAACTTTTACGCAATTTAAATAATTATTTTAAAATCATGAAAACGAGCCTCTACGATCTCACCAGTTTTTAAGCTAACGTCACGACGCGTTCATCTAGCCAAATCGAGAAATATTGAGTTAATTCAATTTTTAATTAAATTCCAAATTCCCAAAATTTTATTATTTTATTTATTTAAATTATTATTTTCAAAATCATATTAAATTCCAAATTTCATCAATCTCATTTTATCTGTTTCGTTCTTCCGACCCAGTTCAATTCGCGTACGATTTTTCCTCGAATTACGCGCATTGTTTGTTAAGACTTTCACACCACCAACCCCCACCCATCACATCAATCCAATACTACACCATACCTATCAAACTCTCTTATACACTACACAATCCAACCCATTTTAGCATCATCCCAGCCTCCCAACTCAATCCATTGCAGCCTCCATTCAGCAGAGGTAATGTTCTCTTCCCCCCCCCCCAATCACCATCACCATTCCAGCAAGCAGCCAAAGATCAAGCCATAATCAACCTCAAACTACCTGCAGAGCCACCATCGTTCATCATCACCACCTCAATCACCACTGCCCCCCCCAACACCACCATCACCGCAGACCACAAACCTACAACACTGCCAACTCCATCACCTTCAACACCCACGGCACAACCCATTTTCATCATCACCACCCCGGCCAAGACCAACTGCCTGCAGCGCATCATCATCACCGTCTCACAGCCACCACCGCACGCAGCCACTTCCTTCAGCATCAACACTGCCATGCTCGAAACCCCCCAACTACCTGCAGCACCGTCACCTCCAACTCACCTCCATCTTCAAACACCCAGCATCATCATCATCATCATCATCACCACCCAAAATCCACCACCGAACCACATCCAAACCCGCCTACTGCTCAACACCAAACCCACACCAAATTTCCACCAAATCAAACCCAAAACCCAGAAATAGAAGCCCAAATACTTACCTTCCTCACCGCCGGAGTTGTCACCGAATAATCAACACCAAAATGCGACCCAAGTCTCGATTTAGCCCTAGGTTTCGCACCCAATCTCGCACCAAAACGCACCAAAAATCCCAAAAGACCTGAACCCATCTTGACCGCAGCTCGCCGCCTCTCTGCGCCGGCGTTTCGTCGGCGAATCACCCGCGGACAGGGCGCGAAGCTCGCACTTCGCTCTCTCTCTTCTCTCGCTTCTCTCTACCTGAAATGGGGAAGGAGGGAGTAGTGTTAGGTTTTAATATTTTAATTTTCGAAAATTGCACTTTGGTCCCCAATTTTATAAAATGATTTAAATCAGTCCCCATAGTTTTAAAACTAATCATTTTAGCCCCTTAAGTTTTTAAATGATTTAATTAGCCACTCCATTTTTTAAAAAAATCAATTATTTCAGCCCTATAGTTTAATATTCATTTTAGTCCCTCAACTTTCAAATTACTCATTTTAGTCCCCCAACTTTCAAAGTATTCAAAGTATTCATTTTAGTCCCTCAACTTTCCATGAAAATCTTACCGTTAAACCAGATTTGAGAGGTCGGATTGTGGAAGCACAAGGAGGTGATAGATTCTTAGAAAAGATCAGATCCGAAGTTGGAACCGGCAAGAGAATAGGCTTCGAGATTGCCTCTGATAAAGCACTTATGTTTAGAGGTCGTCTCTGTGTACCGAAGGATGATCAGATCATGAAGGAGATTTTAACAGAAGCTCATTCAGCACCTTATGCATGCCACCCAGGAGGAAAAAAGATGTATCGAGATTTGTGCAATACCTTCTGGTGGAGGAACATGAAAGGTTGCATTGCGAGATTTATTTCACGATGCATGACCTGTCAGCAGGTCAAGGCCGAACATCAGAGACCGTCAGGATTGTTGAACCCGTTGGATATACCAGAATGGAAATGGGAGAAAATTTCCATGGATTTTGTTACAGGGTTACCAAAATCAGCTAGAGGGAATGACGACATTTGGGTCATTGTGGATCGACTTACGAAGTCAGCTCATTTTCTACCAGTCAGGATGACTCTCAATATGGATTAGTTAGTGCAGTTGTATATCAGAGAGATTGTTCGACTTCATGGAGTACCAGTTTCCATTGTCTCAGATAGAGATCCGAGATATACTTCGAGATTTTGGAAGAGTTTGCATGTGGCAATGGGTACTAAATTAAATTTTAGTACAGCTTACCATCCTCAGATTGACGGACAGTCTGAACGCACTATTCAGATGCTGGAGGATATGCTTCGAGCCTATGTGCTAGACTTGAGTGGCAGTTGGGAGAATCATCTACCATTAGTAGAATTTGCCTACAATAATAGTTTCCAGGCTACCATTGGTATGGTACCCTATGAAGCATTGTATGGAAGGCGATGTCGATCACCAATCTATTGGGACGAGGTCGGTGAGAAGAAGTTATTGGGACCAGAACTTATTGAAAGAATAGTTGATGCTGTTGAGAAGATCAGACTGCGGATTAAGACCACGCAGGATAGACAGAAAAGCTATGCAGATCAGAGAAGAAAGGATTTGGAATTTCAGATTGGGGAGAAAGTATTTTTGAAGATAGCCCTGATGAAGAGCACTTTTCGATTTGGGAAAAGAGGAAAGTTGAGGCCCCGCTTTATTGGACTATTCGAGATATTAGATCAAGTAGGGAGCGTGCCTTATCGTTTGGCCTTGCCACCAAAACTTCACGATGTGTTCCATGTTTCTCTGTTGAGAAAGTATGTTCATGATCCTAGTCACGTGGTGAATTATCAGTCTCTTGCAGTTCAGAAAGATTTGTCCTATGAACAGGCACCCATGTGCACAGTAGATAGAAACGTCCACGTCTTGAGAAATAAAGAGATTCCTTTAGTCAAAGTCCAGTGGGGTAAACACAATAGTGACGAGGCTGCTTGGGAAAAGGAAGATGAGATCCTTTCCAAGTATCCAGAAATCATAGATCAAGTAAGTTTAATTTCGAGGACGAAATTATTTTAAGGGGGTAAGTTTGTAGCGACCGAGAACTTTTACGCAATTTAAATAATTATTTTAAAATCATGAAAAGAGCCGCTACGATCTCACCAATTTTTAAGCTAACGTCACGACACGTTCATCTAGCCAAATAGAGAAATATCAAGTTAATTCAATTTTAAATTAAATTTCGAATTTCCAAAATTTTATTACTTTATTTATTTAAATTATTATTTTCAAAATCATATTAAATTCCAAATTTCATCAATCTCATTTTATCAGTTTTGTTCTTCCGACCCAGTTCAATTCGCGTACGGTTTTTCCTCGAATTACATGCATTGCTTGTTAAGACTTTCACACCATCAACCCCCACCCATCACATCAATCCAATACTACACCATACCTATCAAACTCTCTTATACACTACACAATACAACCCATTTCAGCATCATCTCACCATCCCAGCCTCCCAACTCCATCCATTGCAGCCTCCATTCAGCAGAGGTAATGTTCTCTTCCCCCCCCCCCTCATCACCATCACCATTCCAGCAAGCAGCCAAAGATCAAGCCATAATCGACCTCAAACTACCTGCAGAGCCACCACCGTTCATCATCACACCTCAATCACCACTGCCCTCCCAACACCACCATCACCGCAGACCACAAACCTGCAACCACTGCCAACTCCATCACCTTCAACACCCACGGCACAACCCATTTTCATCATCACCACCCCGGCCAAGACCAACCGCCTGCAGCGCATCATCATCACCGTCTCACAGCCACCACCACATGCAGCCACTTCCTTCAGCATCACCACTGCCATCTTCAAATTCACCTCCATCTTCAAACACCTGCAGCACCGTCACCTCCACCTCACCTCCATCTTCAAACACCCAGCATCATCACCATCACCACCCAAAAATCCACCAGCGAACCACATCCAAACCCGCCTACTGCACAACACCAAACCCACACCAAATTTTCACCAAATCAAACCCAAAACCCCGAAAGAGAAGCCCAAATACTTACCTTCCTCACCGCCGGAGTTGTCACCGAAAAATCAACACCAAAATGCGACCCAAGTCTCGGTTTAGCCCTAGGTTTCACACCTAATCTCGCACCAAAATGCACCAAAAATCCCAAAAGACCTGAACCCATCTTGACCGCAGCTCGCCGCCTCTCTGCCCCGGCGTTTCGCTGGCGAATCACCGACGGACAGGGCGCAAAGCTTGCACTTCGCTCTCTCTCTCTTCTCTCGCTTCTCTCTGCCTGGAATGGGGAAGGAGGGAGTAGTTTTAGGTTTTAATATTTTAATTTTTGAAAATTGCACTTTGGTCCCCAATTTTTCAAAATGATTTAAATCAGTCCCTATAGTTTTAAAACTAATCATTTTAGCCCCTTAAGTTTTTAAATGATTTAATTAGCCACTCCATTTTTAAAATAATCAATTATTTCAGCCCTATAGTTTAATATTCATTTTAGTCCCTCAACTTTCAAATTACTCATCTTAGTCCATCAACTTTCAAAGTACTCATTTTAGTCCCTCAACTTTCAAAGTATTCATTTTAGTCCCCCAACTTTCAATCATCAATTTCGATCCCCAATTGGTAAATTATCATTTTTAAACTATAATTTTCAAAAGACTAATTTAACTTATTTTCTAATTGGCTAGATGAAGCGTACGGAGAATTAAAGAATTGAAGTCGTTTCTCGCTCAACTTTGCACTCGTCAAGTTTAAGGTAGACTCGCCCCTATTAATTGATTTAAATTATGATTGCATATGAATGTGTATGTTACGTGATTTATGTGAAATTTATTTCATGAAATGAGATGAGAATATATTTCTTATGAAATATTTGTTATGCTTGTCATAACTTATATGCTTTTATGCATGAGAAAGAAAGAAGAAAATGTCTTGCAAGATAAATGATGATGTTATGCACAACTTATGTGCCTTATGTGCACGAGAAGAAAGAGCAACCCATACCCTATGATTTTAAAGAGCCTATGATTTTCAAAGAGAAGCCATGTGCTTTAATGCACGAGAAGAGCAACATACACCTTATGATTTCTAAAGAGCCTGCATTTATGTGTTCAATTATAATGTGGATTAATTAATTGGCGATAAGTCTACTGAGTATTTCTATGAAATGCTCATGTCTATTTTAACAACATTTGCAGATTTCGGAGAAGGTGGCCAATGATGGATGATAGTGGCAATAGTCGTTAAATAATTGAGAATCTTATTTTGATGATCCATATTTCTGAACTTTGGCTATTTTTGAGATTTTCAATTATTTGAGAAATTATGGCATTGCCGAATGTTTTGTATTATTAATGGCTCGATTTGTTATTTTGAATTATTTCAAAAATGTTCTCGAATTTTATCGACCATTACAGTTTATTTAATGTTGCCAAAAACAGATTTCAGTGATTTCTTCCGCTAGAATATTATTTTAAAATTTAGACCAGAAATGACGTGGTAAATCGGATATTTAGAACTCGGGGCGCTACAATGGCAGTGGCCATTTGGCTCATTTGATTTTCCAGGTTTTGAATGCTTGATTTGGCATCCTGTTGGAATTGCATCGTGTTAGTTGCCAACATTTTTACCATATCTTCGAGGGACGTACCTGAATTTTGAGGCTTTTGTTGATATTGCCCCTGTGGTTGGAAAGTCCCTTGCTGCTGGAATTGCCCTTGTGGCTTGTTTGGTGTAAAACCTGGGGGTTTGTTATTTCCGTAGCTCAAGTTAGGGTGATCTCTCCACCCGGGGTTGTATGTGTTGGAGTACGGGTTGTACTGCTGCCTTTGAAAAGGGAAACCTCATGCAGCATTTACCTATTCATTGTTTTCCTCTTACAACACCGAACAAGTATCCGTTGGATGTCCAAAATTTGAACAGATCCCGCATGCTTTGACCTGATTCGAGTTCCCTATAGCAAGTTGCTTAACGAGATTTGTTAGTTCATATAATTGACCTTCAATATTAGAACTTCTTACCTCGTTCGCACGACGGACTTGTAAATCCCTACTTGAGTTGAATTGCTGAATGTTCTCCGCCATGTTGGAAATTAAAGCCCGTGCTTGCTCCGGTGTCTTGTCCATTAGCGCACCTCCACTTGCGGCGTCTATCATACTTCTATCCATCGGTGCTAGACCTTCGTAGAAGTACTGCACCAAGAGTTGCTCGCTAATCTGATGATGGGGGCAGCTAGAGATGAGCTTCTTGAAACGCTCTCAATACTCATATAATGTTTCGTTGTTGTTCTGGCGCACCCCTCATATCTCCTTCCTGATGGTACCAGTTCTCGATGCAGGGAAGTATTTTTCCAAGAAAAGTCTTTTCATGTCGTTCCAAGTAGTAACTGTTCCCGATGGTAGACAATAAATCCAGTCGGTAGCGGCATCTAGAGGTGGCAATGGGCCGAGCCGAGCCGACTCGGCCCATGGCTAGGATTGGTCGGCTCGTCAAATGGACGAGTCGAGCAACAAGCTCGTGTCAAACGAGTCGAGCCTAAGCTCGGGTCGTTTGACCCTGGACGAGCTCGACTTGGCCCACGAGCCGTGAGCTCGTGGGCCTAGCCGAGCTCGGCACGTTGAGCTCGTGTATTTTTTTTTCGAATGAAAAAAACGTAACAAAAAATGTTTACATTTTTTTTCTTTGTTTTAAACGAGTCGGCGAGCCGTTCTCATTGAGCTCGTTGGCATGGCTCGTGCCAACGAGCCGCTCGTTGAACCACGAATCGAGCTTGGCTCGGCTCGTGGTTCAATGAGTTTCCTTGGCTCGCCTACGAGCTCGTTCATTTGACGAGCCGAGCCACCCTCGGCTCGTGTTTTCGCGAGCCGAGCCAACGAGCCGACGAGCGGGTCGACCCGTTTGCCACCTCTAGCGGCATCCTTCAATGAGAATGGGAAAGCTCTCATTTTTATTTGCTCCTCGGTAATGCCCGTGGGTCTCATACTGTAGCAAACTACATGAAACTCTTTTAGGTGTCTATACGGATCTTCACCAGGGTTCCCTCGAAAAGTCGGTAACAAGTGGATGAGCCCAGATTTAAGCTCGAAAGTGTTTCCTTCTTCCACCGTTGGAAACGTAATACACAATGACTGTTGAGCCACATCGGGAGTAGCCAGTTGTTTAAGGGTTCTGTTGTTGATGTTATTAGCTGCCATTTGTCTTTCTGCTCCCCTTTGTTGTCGAAAAGTTCTCTGGATTTCTGGGTCAAGATAAAAAAGTTCAAAATTAGTTGATCGATTTTTAAGCATATAAGCAAAGAAGCAAAAAAGAAATATATATATAAAATGTAGAAAAAAATAAAATTCTAATTGATTAAACACTAAATTGGTTAACCGTTCCCATGCAACGGCGCCAAAAATTTGATGCGCGTCGTTACACACCGAAATTTAATTAAATATCTTACTTGTAAATCACAAAATTTAATTTTAATAGCGAAAGTACGAGTCGATCCCACAAGGAACGGGAACTAAATTAGTGCTATGTCAATCAGAATAGATGGAGGGGGTTTTTGAGTCCAAATATTATAAATGACTTGAGAATAAAATAAAAACGTAAATTGGATAAAATATAAATCAATTATTGACAAATCCTAGTTCTCAGGTTTAGTTGTATTCTATCACAATGTTATCACTTTCCAAGTAACGCGAGTTCAATTTCTTCTTTGATTTATCACCCGTAAATAGTTAATAAGCTCTAACTATTCCTATTCTCCCTTAATTACATTTAATTAGAATAAACTCTCTAATCAAACATTAGCCATTGAATAACCTAAAACAAGCTCTTTAGATTTAAGACAACAACTATATAATAGTTGAGAAGAATTAGGGTGAATTAGATTATCAATCACACAAGCTCGTGACAATTAACCTAAGTTGGAATTTTCTATGGAAATACTAAATTCCCACTTGCTACTATGATTTGAACAAAAAGACGATTACGGATCCAATCATTCAAAATAGCAAATCTCAATACAACAAGTTAAATGATAAGGCCTTAATCAAATAAAGAATTGCATCGATTGAATTAAAAACGCATAAAAATCCAACAATCAAAGTAAAGAATTTAGAACTACGTTACTAGTTTGGAAAAGTGATGAACAAAGTAATTAAAATACAACGTCCCCTTTTGAACTAGGTGGAGAACTTAGCTGCTTAAAGCCATGAAGAATTCCGGAATTTTTCTCTCTTGATTCACCTTCTCAAGTTGCTTAATTTCTCTTCCAAGCTCCAAGCAAGCCACTCTCCCTTTTGCAAATTTTTCACCCTTTTTTATGTCATGAAATTCCCTTTTTATAGCCACAAATTCATGCCCTAGCTTTGGGCTCAAGACATACCAAAATTATGAAAAGAATAGAAAAAGAAAATTCTTGACGAGCAAGTTACGGCCGTGAAAAATCATTTACGGTCGTAACTTGGTTTCTACTGATTTTTGCACTATTGAAGGTTACGGCCGTAACTTTTTATTTACGGCCGTAACTCGCGTTCTGCTCTTTTTTTGACAATGATATGAAAACGTTTACAGCCATGACCTCCTTTGTTCCGGCCGTAACTTATTTGCATCCAAGGTCCTCAATCTTCAGTTTCACGTGCATTTTGGTCCTTTTTTCTTCTTTTCTCTTCCTTTATGATCCTAAACAACATAAAATATAAAATGCATTAATAATACTTAGATAGGATCAAATTATTGCTAGTCCAAGGTTATAAGCGCATAAAATAAATGTTAATAGAGCACTTATCAATTGGTGGATTATTTGTTTGGAGTGCATCAATATGCATTGTAGGGTAAACAAACTAATGCTGAAAAATGAAAACTGGAAATTATAAGTAGCTAAGACTATTGCAACTTAGAAAGCTAATGGAAGATAAACTAGGATATGGCGCTCTACGATATTGCATGTAGGATGTTGTCGACTAGCGCTTTCTACAAGATTTATTCCTCATGGGTATTTGGTGATATAACTGGGATTTATTATCATGATGATGGCAGGAAATGGCTACACAGCAAGCACGATAGTTGTTGCTTGCTAACCCAAACTTGTCTAAAGTCCTTCTCCAGGTTCTTGGCATAATTCTTGCACGATAGAGGGCTCTAAGTTAATTGTCTCAGGTGGATGCAATGATGCAAGTGTGCTTCTTAGTGTTACTGAATGTAATTAATGTAATTAGTTGTAAAGAATGCATGTGAAATGATGATAGCATAAAAAATGGAAACTTCACCTGTGAAATGAATTAGGAGTTCGAATTTATTTGGCAAATCACGCTAAAAAAATCAACTGTAAAACAATTCTCGTACGAAGTACGAGTCGACACTAGTATATAGTATAGTATCTTAAAAGAGGAGAAAGGCTAAATACTATTCATATTACTAGTTGTCTACCCGTGCGATGCATGGAATTTATAATTTTAAATCATAATTTTGAAAATATCTTAATTCAATCATATCAAATAAAAAACATAATTTCAATAAAATTTCAATACAAAATGTTATTGAACTTGAAACTTTTAAAAAGACAAAACTATTCAAAATAAAAAATTCTACATGTACACTAAGTATACTGCACCACTCATAATTTGGCACTCATTTAAATTTTTTTATATATAAAATTGTTTTTAACTTTTATTTACCTTTTTCTCTGAAAATTTGCCCAACTCATCACATATTTCCCTTTTAATAGGTTATAATTTTTTATTAACTATATTTTTTAACGTGTTGCTTACATATATTTTATTTGAAAATCAATATATTAATTAATATATCTTCTTTTTTATTATTTTTTAAACATGACAATTTTTGTCAAAATGATGAAATGATTGCCTCCGTTTGGTTATAATGTTTGGTTTATAAACTAATTTATTTATAATTTTGAGGTAAAAAGTAGTGGCTGAAATTTGGGTAGAGAAAATATGTGTGGATAAAAAGTTTATAAAAAATAATTAATTATTTTTGTAACATGCGTATTGAAGAGCCTACTCATTTATTGTCATATTAGGAATTAAAATTTCAATAATTCAATTTATTTATAATCAAAATATTTTAATTCAGTTTTTTCATTTCTAACTTAACAAATTTATATGTCATACATTTATTTATTTTAAAATATATTAATCCAAATTTTTCATTTTCAATGTAACACATTTACATAGATATGATATGACATTTATTTAAGTTCAAATATATTAATCCAATTTTTAATTTCGTACATAACACATGTTATTGAATTTGAAACTTTAAAAAAAAAAAATAATCAAAATAAAAAAATTTGCATGTACACTTAGTGTACCGCACCACTCAAAATTTGGCACTTAATTAAATCTTTTATATAAAATTTCTATTGACTTTCATTTTCGTTTTCTCTAAAAATTTGCCCAGATTATGACCCATTTTTCTTTTAATATGTTATAATTTTTAATTAGCTTTATTTTTGAATATGTTGCTTACATATATTTTATTCGAAATCCAATATATTAATTATTATATTTTATTTTTCCTTATTTTTCAAACATATCAAATTTTGTCAAAATGATATTGAAGAGTTCAATTTTTCTACCAATTCATCATTGGTGGTAAAAGTTGATAGCAAATAATTAATTATTTTTGTAATATGCTTATTAAAGAACCTACTCATTTATTGATATATTAGGAGGTAAAATTTCAATGATTTTATTTATTTGTTTTCAAAATATATTGATTCAAAATTTTCATTTCTAATTTAAAAAATTTATATAGCATGTATTTTTTATTTTCAAATATATTAATCCAAATTTTCATTTTCAATGTAACACTTTTACGTAGATATGACATTTATTTATATTCATATATATTAATACAATTATTTCTTTTCCTACGTAACACATTTACATAGATATCACATTTATTTATGTTCAAATATATTAATCTAATTTTTTCATTACCTACATGACACATTTACATAGATATCACATTATTTATGTTCAAATATATTAATCAATTTTTTTTCATTTTCAATGTAGCACATTTACACATAGTACATTTATTACAACTTTTACTAAATATATAATAAATAATAATTTTTTCTAGAAAAATCTTTATCTTTTCTTTACTTATTTTTTATATATTTTATATATAAAAGTAGAAGTGAAGTGAAGAGAGAGAGAGAGAGAGAGAGAGAGAAAGTCATTAAATGCAATTTTTCCCTCCAAAATAACTCTCTTTCATCATTTCTACTTTTATAAACACTAGTACTAGTACTAGTATTTCACTCATGCGATGTACGGAAGTTGTTATCCACAATATCGATTTTAATAAGTATTTATAAAATTTTAATGCTTATGCATAATCAACACATATATAAATGCATAAAAAATAATTTTCTATTTCAATAATTATTAGACTTTAAAAAATAATATACCTAATTCAAATTATTAAAAACATCTTTGAATAGCAAACGTCAATTTATATATTTAAATATTTGAATTTAATGAATAAATTTTTATTTAGAAAAAATAAGCAGTCAAAATAATAATTTTGAAAATCTCGCAATTATCATGATACGACAATCGAGTAAAGTTAGAAATCACGAAATTGTACTGAAAATCTTATACCCTGTAATCTTTAAAAATCTATAAAAAATAAATATAGTTAAAAAATATTAATCATTGTAGTAATATTATTAACTTAAAAGAAATCAAAGTATTAACTCTTCAATATTAACCTTCATTCAATAACTTTTTCGATAAATTATTTATAAGTAACACATTTTTTCAATCCACTTTTTAATCATATATATTCCTCCAAATTTTTTTTCAACCACACATTTTATTATAATACTAAAACATAAAGAATTTAAGAATTAATTCTGTCAGACTATCCTACTTTCATATATAGTATAGATTTTCACAATACAATGAGCTAAAATTGCTATCCGTAATATCGATACGCATTCATTAAAATTTAATGATTATACATAATCAACACAAATGCAAAAGATATAAAAATAATTTCTCCATTCTAATCACATATTTAACATTTTTCTCAATTTTCATTCAAAAACACCAATACAATAATTTAAAATATGTGTTTAATCTTATACGATAATTGAACAACGTTGAAGATCAAGAAATTATTATATCATACAATCTTTGTACAATTATTAAAATTAAAAATGATTAAAAAATATTAACCATTATTTACCATAATAGTAGACTATTAGTGTGTGTGTGTGTGTGTGTATATATATATAAGGCAATAAATGCATTCATAGCATTCATATCTATCTAAATTTTGCATTCACATTTGGCCTATAATTATTTTGTATTCACATTAATCTCGTTTTGCATTCACACCAACCAAACCATATAAGAGATGTGCACTTTAGATGGGAAAATAATAGCTTTTGCGGCAAGTTATACTTCTACTTTTATTAAGATAAAAAAGATTCCCTCTCATGTTCACCCATGAACCAGTTATTGTACTGTTCAAGAATTGGTTTCAAAATATACTGCTTTTATCTTCACACAAACATGCTATTATCTCCACACACGTGCTACGCGATTTTATCTTCTCTCTCTCTCTCACACACACACAGAGGTCGGCCTTATCCCTAATTCTTACCATTCACTCTTGTTTCTGGGAGGATTTATTGGTTTAGCCACATGAAACATACAATTTTTAAGAGTGGCCACTATTTGTAATTTGTCCATATTACCCTTAATGAAATTAGTTATTTACTTTGCAAGATATGTCCCTGAATTTAATTTGGTTCATTTAATTCAATACTTCTTGTTATATCCATATTTTTTAATCTTTTAAGTTCTTCTAAAAATGTTCTATATTGTGATAATTTCTCAAAAGATTTAGGATGATTTTTTTTAGTTATATATCCTAATATTATTCCTTCTGAAACTTCTTTTTCTATATGTTCGTATTCTTCTATAATTTTATGAACTGTATTTATATTCTTTGCTGTTTCAACAGAATTAAATTCTATTTTATTTAGGATAGCATAATCAATATCTTCGTATCTTTCTTTTAGTTTAGATTGTCCAACATAGTATATTTTTAGATTTTTCAACGATAGTTAATAAAAATGAAATTTCTTTATCATTTAAATATAGTTTATGATCACAGTTATTAGATGTTGATGTTTGAGAAGCATTCATAGATTATTGGATTGGTAAATTATTGTACAAAATTTTCTGGTATAAATCCATTCTTTGATCTAGTAAAATACAATAATCTGCAATAAATTGTTCGTATTTTTCTAAAAGTTTATTATATTCTTCAGAAGATATGTTTTCATTTTCCATTTGATATTTAATATCTTCCATTTTATTTTTTCTTTTTTCTAAAAGATTATCTAATCCTTCTATATTATATCCTGGCATTTAGGTTTGGACTGTGTTTGTTACTATTTTATTTTCTAAATCTATTTTAAGTTGTAATATATCAGAATAATCTATAATGTATTGATCATGGTTTTCTAAAAGTATATAATATTGTTTAGATGATTCATCTATATCTATTAATTGAGATATAATGTTATCTATTTTTTCCATTATCCTATCTAACAAATTGTCTAATCCTTCAATAGTATATCCAGACATTATAAACACAAAGATAAATAATTTATAAAGTTTCAAGTAATTTTTCAAACTCTATCAGTGTCTGAGAGTTGATAATATCTATGTCAGCCATAATATTTATGCTTGGTTCAAATGGTATATTATATTTCGAAATACTTTCCTTTCTCTTTTCTAATTTATCAATTATATCTTGAATATCATGTATTATTATAGATCTTACAATACCTCTAGCAAAGTTTTCTATTAAATTTTCTTTAAAACTTTTTAATATCTCTTGTGATGCATAGAGTTGCTCTTGGTATCCTATTTTATCAATTTCATTTTCATATTCAATACATTTTTTACTTTTGATATTCTTTTTAACTTTATATGGACCTCTCTTAGATCTAGGGTTTTTTCATGATATAATTGCTTTCATTCAAGATATTAAGATTTTCAAGAACTAGTAAAGAAAGATTCATCTCTTCCATCACTGTCATAATCTATTACAGGATCATAATCATTATCGCTACTAAACACATATCCTAAATATAATTCATTATTTATTTCAGTATTATCACTATCAAGTCAAAAGTAAATAATTGATTTTGTAATTTCTAATCCTAATATTCTTTTTAATGTTGGAAAGATATGGCATAAATACATGATATAACTTTTTTATTTCATTATTTGGTCTAGTAAACTGTTTATGCATAAATAAATGTTCAATTATGCTATGATATTCATCATTATAAGGACTGTTTTGATAATTAAATTTAACAATTCTGAATTATGTCAAGTTAAACGCTCTTCTTCCTCCTAATTCCTTAAAGATAGATATATTAAGAATACTAACCTCTTTTCCTGTTCTCAGTACCTTTGTATTTTCCTTCTATTGTTAGTGACTTTCAGACTTATAGGTTCCTGCTCCACACCCTTCAATGGCCTCCGGCCTTCACGGGTTATTAGCTAAACCTGGATGCCTTCACTGTATAACCTTTTTAGATGGAAAATATTTTAGGACAGAGTGTAAGGAGTTTTCTTAATAATATATCTTCTTCTTGGAAATAGGATTTAGAAGACAAGAATTTAGAAAGTCATCATAATATGATAAGTAAATTGAGATTTTATTGATAATATGAAGATTGACAAAGACTTGGTATGAAAAAATTTTAAAGACAGAAGATTTGTTGGCTTTCTCACAAACTGAGTGCTCAAGAGAGTTTTGCCTTTCCACTAGCCCGGAGGCCTCTATTTATAATATTACATTGGAGACAATTACATCACTGCTTACATCATTGACCTAACAATTTTACAGTTTTTATCATCTAAGGACACACATGTCCTTCTATTATTTATTACATCACATGACCCTTACATTATAGGGACACTTATCCTTCTATTTTTTGGTTTTGACATGGCCCCTACATTGTTCTGCATTGTTGCATTAAAGGAGATCTATTAAACAGCTTCCACTTGTCCATCAATTCTGTTGGCATGTAAAGCAGATTCATCAAGTGGCTTCAACCTGTCCATCAATTCCTTTGTCATGTGGGGCAATTCCTGGCTATGCATGCTTCTTGCAAAGTGGCAAAGCTTCCATGGATTTGATGAGTGCCAAATTTGTTGATGTATTCTTGCAAGATTGTTGAATTTTTTTTTCCTCCATTAGTGAGTAGGGTCCATCCATTATACTGGCATATGCATTTGAATTTTTTCTCATACAGGTTTTTGGCAATGTTGTAGAGAACTTTAATTCCCAACACCCTTCGGGATCTAAACCATGATCTTGTAATGTTTGGTACTGGCTTGGTATTTTTTCCAACTTCAATTTGAAAATCTTGAGCAACATACCCAATCGTGATAATATGCTCAGCAGGATAATATATCATTCCATCAATTTCAGGACTGATAAAATTTTAAATATATGGGTCTTCCTTGGGCAAACTTTGAAATTTCTCCTTTTAGTAAATCATCAAATTTTTCGATTTCTTTCAGATCTTTTCCTGGATAGATAAGATCCAAGAATCCATAATCAGCTGCCATTTTTGTCATGACAGGATCTCCTCCCTGAGTAATGATCAATTGTGGGTATACATGATCTCCAAACGAAATGTAATAATAATCACATTCTTGAAGTTCATATATAACTTCAACATTAGTTTTATATTCGTTTTCTTTTGGTAAAAAAGGGGAATCATCTTCCTCTTCAGCTCGAAATCTGACTACCCTTGTATGTTCATCTTTGGCATTGATTGTGATTTTTCGAGGACTGGCTTCACTTATAACAACTTTTTTGGGACTTGGTTCATCTCTTTTAATCGTTGGTCCACCATTTCTTCCAGAAGATGTACCTGTTTGTATTTTTGATATAACCTGTTTGGTATCAGCCTGTTTGGTAATCAACGATTCAAACTGAGATTCAATCTCAATTATGTTATCGCTCAATTCTTTAGTATAATTGTGATGAAATGTTGAGATTTCCATCAATTGCTTGAAACTTCCTTGGAGAGTTTCTGCAAGTTGTTCAAATCCAAGCTTTATATCTTCCGCTTCCTCCATGAGGAAGTTCATTCGCTTTTTGGCGTTTATCAGGGATCTTTTGATATTATCCATCTGCAAATTCAATATTCCTGCTTAAAAAGTCCGCAAGATAATTATTGACACCTTTAATATGAACTATATCAAAATTATAAAATGCCAAATAGGCTTGCCATCTATGGAGCCTTCTATATTGAGGTTCTGTGGTAACTTGTTTTTTACTAAACTTGCAACTTGAGAATTATCAGTTTCGACAATGAATTTCTTAGATAATAAAAACAATGAAAACTTCTTTATTCCTCTGATGATTGCTAACAATTCTTTCTCATGAGTACTGTAATTTATTTCTGCTTGGTTAAACGTTCCACTTGAGTATCTACAAATTTCATTAAGATCTTTTTTTAATATTCCTGCCAAATACTTATTGAGGCATCAGTATTAACTATCAGATTATCTTTTTCATCTGGTAATCTTAATTTTTGGAAAATTTTTACATTCTTCTTTTAGTGATTTGACAATTTCTGTGTGTTTATCACTCCATCCTTTGGTATTTTTCTTTCAGAGAAAAATTTGAATTTTATGTCTCTTTTTTGGTAGATTTTCAATAAATCCTTCTGCATAATTTAAACATCTTAAAAATTTTTGTATTTGTTCTTTTGATTCTAATTTGTCTGGAAAACTTTCTATCTTCTTAGATATATGAGTTTGTAATTTTATTCCTCTTTTATCTATTGATAATCCAAGAAAATTAATTTTTGTTTTTCTATTATAGCTTTATTTTTTGAAGGAACAATTCCTTCTTTTTTGCATTCATTTATAAATTTCATTAAATGGTTTCTATGTTCTTCTCTATTATTATAACATATTAATATATCATCAACATAGACAATTAAAAATTCATTAAATTTTCTAAATATGTTATCTATTCTTCATTGATATATTTGTGGTGCATTTTTTAAACCAAATGACATGACCATCCATTCATACTTACCTTGGGGTGTACTAAATTCTGTATATTGAATACTATCTTCTTCCATTTTTACTTGCCAAAATCCTGATTTGCAATCAAATTTAGAATAATATTGTTTTCCTTTTGCAAAATTTATTAGTACCACTTTATTTGGTAAAAAGTATCCATCAAATTTAGTATATTTGTTTAATTCTTTATAATTTATTACCATTCTAGCTTTTCCTCTTTTTTGTTCAGAATGTTTCATGACCATGAAAGCTGGACTACTATGGGGTCCATTATTAGGTCTGATTAATTTTTGGTTAAGTAATTCTTTTATTTGAGTTTTAAATTCTTATGTATCTTGTATGGTATACATCATAGGTCTAATTCTTATAATAACATTTTCTGTTAATTCTATTTTAGCTTTTGGATGATATGATTTCCAAAATAATAATGGAAGTTGATCAATAATTTTTTCTAGTTGATCAATAGTTTTTTTCATGTTTGTTTATATGTTCGTTTTTAAGATTTTATTAAACATTATTCTTTTATTTTTTATTTCATTTTGTGTAATTGGTTTTTTCTCCCATTTATCACCACGTTGTGTTGGCTGAACTCTGTAAGGTCTAAATTCTCTTGGTATTTTTAGTAAATGTCCACAAGGTATTTGTAACATGATCATGTAGTTATTTTGTTTATAATATTGAAATTGTTGTATAAACTCATTTCCTAGTAATATATCACATTCTAATTTGTTATAATTATATATTTTATTTACAACTATTTGTTTACTCCCAAGTATTATATCAATTTTATCAGCACTATTAATTATATAAGTATTTTCTCCTGTTATTCCTGTAATTTTTATCTTTCCATTAGTATTCCATGAGTTTATTAAGAAACTTTTGAATATTGTTATATCACTTCCTGTGTCAATTAATGCACAGGTTGTTATATTTGTTTCAACAATAGTAACTTGAATATAAACAGCTAATGGAAAACTTATTTGGTTATTCATTTATTCAGCTTTTCTGCATAGTATAGTTTGACCATTATGAGTTATATATAATCCTTCACGTTTTATAATATAATCTTCTAGTCCATCTAGAAACTCATTCCTAATAATACATGAGGATTTACCATACTATTATCTACATGACATGGTACTAAGAGATTTATTCCTCTTATTTTTATTGGTACTTTTACTTCAAGTTCAGTCATATGTACTTGTCCATCAAAATTTATATATCTATATGGATCAGTTTTATGAGATATTAGTCCTTTATTTCTATTTGAAGCTATATGACATTCACTAGCTCCCGTGTCAATTAATATATTGGATCCTTTTATATGTTCTATTCCATTGAAATATTCACCTTCGATTTTCATATTTCTAGCATTTCTATTAAGTTTTATTTCTTTTGTATTACTAGTTTCTCCTAATTGTTTTCTATTGGGTAAAGTTGTTGATCTTCTAATTAACCTGCCATCTTCAAATGTTATGTTATTATTAGGGTATTCTTCTTCTCTTAACTTTATAATTTCTGGTTTATTTTTTGTTGTAGTAAGTTCATAATTTCTTGGGACTAAACTTATTGTTTTATCTGGTTCCACAGCTTTACCAAAGTCTTTGCATTCTTTATGAATTTCAATATATGGTTTTTAGAATAAATATTTCCATAATTAGAATTAGTAAATGTGTATAATGCTCTGTATTCTATAGTCATAATTTTATCTCCTGGTTCCATTATATCATCTTTATGTAATTTGAAATGTAGTCCTAAAACTTCATTAAAATTTCTATCTTTTAATGATATAGAATAATTTGGGTAACATGTGAATATTAGTTCTTATATGCTAGATTTCCTTCTACTGTTCCTAAATGACTATCTTTTAAATTTATAATTCTTCCATCATGTAAACTTACAGTTAAAGGTGAATCTAATCCTTCTCTAAACAAGGATTTAAATATTATTTGGATACCTGCTAAATAAACATATTTGATCTTTTCACTTTGTTTTCTATTGATCTTTGTTAATAATTCTGTAACTTTATCATTTGTTAAAAGATTTAATTTGTGTGTTCCCTGAGTAGTTTTAACATCTATTGCCCTTTCAATTTTATGGTATTCATTTATTGCTACTTTTTCTCTTTTCCATATTCTATCTAATATTTCCCATTTTCCTATTTTCAAATCTAAAGATAATTTTTGTATTTTCCTGAACTTATTATTATCAAAAGTTACTTTTAATCCATAACCTTCTATTCCTTCATATTCTTGTTTATCTATGTTCTTATTTGTTTCTATTTCTTCTATTTCTTTATTCTGATCCTGATTCATTGCTTTCTGAATCTGTTTCACTTATATAGACTTCTTGATCATTGTATTCTTCAATATCAGATATTTCACTTAGTTCGCTTTCTATTTCTAGATATTCTTTTTGCAATATTTTAAACTTCTTTTTGTTACAATCAGGAATTATATGTCCCATTTCTCTACAATTCCAACATTTGCATTGGCTTTTCTTTTATAATATCTTCTCTTAGATTTTATATATTTTTTCTTAAAATTTCTGAATTTTTTAAACTTTCTATTTTTATATTTCTTCTTTCAGGGTTACATCCCAATTTGGTAAGTTTTTCCATATCTTGACAACATATTCTAGTTAATTTTCCCGATTTCTTTAATAATTGTCTTTGTTGACATATATATGCTAATTTTTCAAATAGGAATTTTATTCTTGATCCTAATGTTCTAGGTGTTCCAGGATTATCTCTGATAAATTTTTCAAATTCTATTTTAAAGTATATTCTCCATAAACCTGGTAATTTATTGTATTACATATCTCTATATACTTCTTGGTTTTCATTACTATAGAATTAGACATAATAGTATTCTTTAAATTCACAGGTGTATTCTTTAATTTTACACATATCACATATTGTTAAATTTATTAATCTTACTCTTGCACTATCTTTTTCTCTTATTGATTCCGATTCAGAATTACTTATCCAATTTTCTCCTAAAAATTCATCCGCAATATAATCTACTAACTTTTTTATTCCTTTTTTATCTGATTTTATTAGTTCTGTCTGTATATTTCTTCTTATTAATGCTTTTGTAACACTACTTATTCCTTCCCACCAATTTTTAATATGTCCTTCAAAAGATGCTACTAAAAATTGTATCATTCTATCAGTATTTTCCCATGTATCATCTTTATTGTATAAAAAGAATAGTATCATTGAATCTGCCCAAGTTAATAAGGCTTTTTTAGTATCTATTTTACAATCCATGTCTAATTTTGTTCCTCCATGATTAATGGGTTTATAATAATAATTATTTGGTTCAAATCTATCTTTATATTTATTCCCTCTAGGTGGTTGTCTATCTCTGATTCTATCATAATATTGTCGGTGTGGTTTACTATATAAGGGTGCATAACTTTCATCTGGATCTCGTAATTCTTGTTTGGAAGTTCCTATTGGAGCTGGGTTAGGTGCTCCTCCAGTATTTATTAAAACTTGGTATTCATTAAAATTTTCTATGCTCAATTGGTCAAAATTTTCTATAAGCAAATCTAATTCTTCATTCATTTTTGTCTTGTTCTTCTTCAGTTTTTTCTTCAGCTTTTAATTTTCCTAAAGTTTTTTCTATAGATTTTTGTAATTGTAATTCTTCTTCTAGTATTTTTGGTAATATGCTTCTCCTAAATTCATCATCCATGCTTCCTGCTTCTATTATAATTTTTTCTTGTCCAAAATGCTTCTTTCCTATTCTAAGTATTTCTTTTTCTATGAGTTTTTTGTCCATTTTCTTATCTTTGCTTTTATTATTTTCTTTGAATTTTCTAATCTCTAGTTTTAGTATATTTATATCATTTCTTACTTCTTTTAATTCATTTTTTTCTTCTTGAACATCACTTATTAATTATTTTATTAATATTTTTAGATCTTCAATATATTCGCTTATTGACATTTTATACTCTTGGTTTTTGAGTTTTTTGTACCTTAAATAGCCTGTCATACATATCATCTATTTTTATTTCTATCTTTTTTATTCTTTCTTCTATTGATATGATTTTTTCTTTTTCATTCTTTCTTATTTTCTCATTTAATTTATCTATTTTTCTATAATTATTCCAATTTTATCTTGATTAATTAATTCTCCTGATTTTCTTTGGAATTCTTTTAAGATTTCTTCATCTATATTTTTAACTTCTCCTATCATTTCTTTTAATTCTTTAAATTGTATTGTTAGTTTATTTTGAATATTTTATAATTTTTCTTTGATATTCATATCCTGTATATTTAATTGTTCTAATTCTTCCAGGGCTAATTTATCTTATAAATTTATGTTTTTATATGTTTGCCATAAAAAGGCACTTATCCAATTTAATTGCATATTAAGAAATCCATCAGATTCTCCTCATGAGCTTAATGGTTGAAACATAGTTGTATTAGCTCCTTTTATTTGGTAAGATCCTACTGGTAGATTAATAATTTCTATTATTTGTTTTTCAAATTTTATTTCTGGAAATTTTGTCATTAAATTCTTCCTCTAATATTCTCAACTTCTAATCTTAATTCCGTATCATATTTTACTTCTTTACATATCATTATATTATATTCACAAAATTCTTCAATTGATCTTAACATCGTTTTTCTTTGTTGTGCTCTATAACTTTTTACGTAGTATTTTATTTCTCCAGTTATATCATATTTTTCCATATTGATTTTTTCTTTGTTATTTATGATCATAAGTATATTAGGTAATTGTGTTAGAATTGTATTAAAGTATTTTCTTTTACTTTCTAATGATTTTAGTCTTAGAAATCCTTTTCTTTTTATATTTCTTTCTTCTATCGTTTGATCTAATAGGTTTCCTCTTTGTTCTATTATTGAATCTAATTTTTCATTTGTTTTCATATCTAGGTATTTGATTAATAAGGGTTCTCCTCTATGATAATCCATTTCTATAATCTTTGTACAATTCTTCTAGTATATCTTTGTGGATTAAATATAATATTTCGTTTATGATAAAATCCTCTTTTATTAAATCGAAATTTATTAGATCATAAATGTATTTTCTTATATCTTTGTCTAAGTTTTTTAAAGTTCTCAAGATTTTTATTTTATAATTATCGGGTAGTATTAATGTATGCATAATCATAAATCTTGATGTATATATTATATATTTATTTTTATTTTTTATCATATAATATTTATTTTTTTGATCTGCCGTATGGCTCTGATACCAAGTAAGGGGGTGCTATTATGAGCGAACAAAAATCAAATAAAATCATATAAACAAATTAATTAAAAGTATATAAATGTAAAGTTTTAAGGACTAAGTTGTAACTTTTCTAAATTCTAAGAGGCTTAGTTGAAATATGATATTTAAGGGTATTTGTGATAGTTTATAGTGTTTAAGGCTATTTTGATGAATTGGTAAAATTTTTGGCTATTTTTTCAAAGGGCCATTTTCACGTGGCCATTATCATGTTCCACCTTTTTTCTGATTTCTACGAAATAAAATACCAAACCAAACCCTAAGCTTTGAACTTCTTCCCGATCTAATCCCGTCGTTCGACTCATCTGACTTTTGTTCGTCATCTCATATTGTCACCTCGTTTCAACCCTCTCCTGCATCTACCTCATCCTTGTCATGAATTTGTTTTCCTCAGACGACGTCGAAATACTCAACAATTCGGAAGATGCTGACCCGGAAACGACTCAGTTGCATTCAACAACTTAATACTTTCAGGTATGCTTTATACGATTCCGTATGAGATCCTTTGCAAAAAAAGGTAAAGATGTGAAGTTTTTTCTTCAAAACGAGACCCACCTATATTTCTTGCATATTTTTATTTTTTATTTTTTGAAATGTTAAGGACTGAAAATGAAAACGATACCCATGTTAGTTCTTTTGCTGAAAAAGGTTAAAGATTTTATTTTATTTTTTTAAATTACTGAAAACAAGTTTATTTTTTCTTATGAATATTTTGTAAAGATGTCGAATTTGTGGCTTTTGATGTAGACATGAAAATGGATTTCTGGGTTTGGTGATAAGGTATTTGATCATATTTTTTATTGCTCGATATTTCAAAACGATAATTGATCTGCGTTTGTTGTGTTTAGTGATTTATTGATTTTGATTACTTAACTATTTTATTTTCTCAAAAAATATTTGATTATTTAATCAAGAAAATTGAACTGGGTTTGTTGAATAATTTTTTATTTTGTTCTTTTTACCTTCTATGATTTCTTAAATTGATTTATGCCTGGTAATGTGTTTGTAAAATGAACAACAAGGGTATAATTGAAGTTTGTCTGATAGTTGTACCTATCCAATGACCCATGGTAAAGTATGAATTGGACAATAGTCACTAAAAATCTTATTATTACTAGATAAAACTGGTCACTGGCATTCATTTCAAAGACTTTTGTGAGTTCCTTTTCTCAAAGATTTGATTATTTGGTTTGTGAGTACCAACAAATGAATTTGTTATTTTGTCGCATTTTTTTATCTTCCACTTCGTGGGTGATTTCTTGAATTGATTTATGCTTGGTTCATTTGTCTCTCATTAAACTTTTGGATTAATTAAAGTTCCCGTGGTGCACATGTTAAATGATTGGAGAACAAGATTTATTTTTTTACGGATTGTTTGTGTATTGTAACTCATGAAAGTATTGCTTAACAATTGAATCTGATTATCATTAAATAAATATAGCAGGTAAATCTAGACCTCAGTTTAGAACTTGGGTCTGAATGTTTCAATGATTAAATACATAAAAAAGGTGATCTTAAAACAGTGTTCACCTGGAAATGTAGTTAACATTCTGTCTTTTATGCTGCTAATGACATTCCTTCTTCAGTTGTAGCTCTATCAGTTATGTTTTGGCCGTTGTGATTAATTTCTTGGATGGTATTTAAACTCCGTCTAAATGTATGGTTTATCCATGGTATCAAAAACTTGTCAAAACAAAATCTTTCGATAATGGATGCTACACGCTTCCTGAATTAAACATTATTATGCCAAGTTCTTCTTTTCTTGCTTAATAAATATACACTGAATAATGAATTTTTACCTACATTGTTCTGAATTACAATTACTTTTAAGGTAATTTCAAAAATAATAAATTCCGATCATGATTTGGATTCACACAAATAAATTCAATATGAACACGGTACTCGTACATCATACGAGTCCTTCACTAGTTGTTACTAAACTAGAGTCCACTTATCTTTAATCTTGTGGGCAATCTCATAAAAAGATTTTGGGGTTTTCAGTTGTGGTATCTGAGTGTCCAAGACTCCAAGTTAATATAAGTATGTTTTTGTTGTTTGAAAACATCTCAGTTACTTGGTCAAATATGGGATTTTTATTACACTGTTTGTTAAGGCAGTCTGAAATATATTTGTTGATAAATTTGTTACAAATATTTATTACAGATAAATAATCGTTTATCTATAATCCAAAATCATCATGCTGAATTATCAAGAATTAAATAACTAGAGCAGAAGCGTACCTTAATCAAACACGGTTCACGATAATCGATTTTGGCGGTTGGGTCTTCCAAATCAACATGCAGTCCTTATTTTCTCTCTGATGATGGGATGTCAGATAGAATGAACAGTACGTATGATTCAGGGACCACAACCTACTTTATATACTGAATTGCTTGTTAACCTAATTCGGCCCGTCATGAAATTAGGAACAATGGCCTGATATCTACGAGTAAAAGTCCATACATTAATTAGATTCATAAAAGCCCAATATACCAAATCCTTATTAGATAGAGGAAATTACACCACATAACTTATTTACAGAAATAATTTTAATATTACATCAGCCTTTTTTTATTTCCAATAGTACTGCATTTTTAAAGTAAATTTGATATATGAATAGTCAACCCACTCCTCCTAAATTAAATCAATTAACAAGTCTCTCTCCCATCAAAATAGTTACTCCACAAATAAATCCTAAAGATTGCCATCTTTTCTTCTTTGTTTGCTTGGAGAATTTCTTGTAGACTCTTTTCTTGGCAGATACAGAACAATTGCAATTTTTACATTTGTCCAGACCCTTGTAAGCGTTTTCTAATTGTTAATATATGAAAGAAGTCAGAAGCAAAACTTTTGTTCTGAATTAGGGTACAGGCATGTTAGCTATATAAACAAAGCTTCCACAGTTTCGTCCACCGGTTTGCGATGCAGAATCAAGTGTCAATTCTATATGTATCTCCATTTCTCATAGTAGTGGGAAGCGGTGGTCTAAAATCAAGTGTATCAGCTTTTGGAACATATCAATTTGACGAAAACGATGAAAAGAAAAAGGCAAAAGTGGATCTCTTTTTTAGACTGGGAACATTGATGGGCGCTGTTGCAATTCTTGTTTACATTCAAGATGAATTGAGCCAAAGTTTAGGTTATGGGATTTGTTCTGTGTCCATGTTTCTTGAAATTTTGATACTCTTGGCTGGAACTAGAAAATATAGATGGAAGACTACGTGATAATATAGTTTTTCCAGTAATGTACAAACTCAAATCAAAATCTTCTTTATCAAGGTACTAAGCAATGTGCAATCAGTGGCAAATATGTGATCAAACGGAGAAATTTTGTTATAATAAGGATGATAATCCTCATGGTAACTGGTTTTAGTGCCATCTATGTCATCTTGGAATGCAGTTATACAAAGATAAAAAAATTGCCTCTACTTAGATTCTAAATCTAGGCATACGATCAATAGAATAAAAATCCAAACTGTATATGTTTATAGCCTCAATATGCATACATTTTTCCCGACCTGGAATAACCACCATCTTTTTGATATCTATAGATTGTGGAATTACTCTACTGGGTTAATGCATTCTTCTGAATAAATGGTTGGGTCTTCAGAGAACTATTGTCTCAATGTTCACCATTTTTGTCAATGTCATTCTTAAGAACTTTGACTCAGCAGTAGCACGTCCAGTGCAGCTGCGGTTAACTTTCCAAGGTGTTGGTCTTCTTTCTCTATTTTCAATTTAGAATATGCTAATTCCATGGGGTGTAATTAATATACCGAAATTTATGCTTTCATTTTTTAACTTTCGTTACAAATGCTGGAGGAGTAATTAGGGGATGTCTAATATATGATATTATTACATGTTTTATATAGTATTTAAGGTAAATAATTAGAGATGTAGTATAATTAGTAATATTATTTTTATCTCATGCATATGTGATTTTTTCCCTATTAGATAACTTTAAATGGACTTAACCAAATTTGATAGTCTTTGATTCAATACACAATAATTCACATATAAGCCCGCATGATTGACTAAAACCTTTCAATCTCCTACTTGGGCTATATGTGTAACCTTACAATTCTGTATTAATCATAATCTTATGAGTACTCAGAATTTTGCTATCATTACTGAATGCATCTCCAAATAATCCGGTCCATCAATCATATTAATATAGGATCAAAGGGGCTTTCGCTACATTTATCATAACTAAACCCATCAATGGTCACTTTTATCGACATAACTGAATGACATGAATCAAGTATGGATGTGTAACATGGAAATTACGTGTAATGTGATCTTTAACATGCCTATTTCCAACTGGTCCAAACTTATACCTTAGTGAGATCATTTTCAAACAAGTTCAGAGATAATAAACCTGAAACCTTACAACTATAAATAACTTTAACTTTAAAACCGTATCCAAAAGGACAATAAATATGTCTAAAGCACCCAAAATACAAATTCCCACTGAATCCAAATATCCTAAAAAATACAACACCCATATGAGCAATCTGCTCATGAAAAACCTTGGGTGGTAATACCTTAGTAAGTGGATCCGCAATTATGAAGTTTGTTCCAATGTGCTCTTATTGACACTTGTCCACTCTGAACTATATCTTTCAAAATCAGGAAATTATGTCAATGTATTTTTAACTTAGTTAAGCTCCTGTTGTTACTGAAATATAAAACTGCTGAGTAATTGTCACAATATAATTTTAGTGGTCTTTCTGTATCATACAGAATACGCAACCCAGTGACAATTTCGCAGCTATATTTCATAATTAGATGCCTAAAAATGCTATAAACTCTTCTGTCGTAGTGGAAGAAGCTATAAGTGTCTGCTAAGTACTTCTTTCGGAAATAGCTCCTCCAACTAGAAGATAGATGTAGCCTGGCCCTGATGTATATCTTTTACTTTCTTGACATCTAGCAAAATCAGAATCATAATATCATATGATCTCCAACTGATCCGATTTTCTGTATGTGTGCATGTAATCCTTTGTTCTCTTTAAATGCCTTATAACCCTTTTGGCTGTTTTTCGAATGATCTATCCCAGGGTTACTTAAATATCTCCTTAGTATCCCAATAATGTATACAATATCCGAACGCATACAAACTTGAGTATACATCAGATTCCCTATAGCTGAACTATATGAGATCTTCTGCATTTCTTTAACTTCAAGATAACTTTTTGGGCATTAATCGAGACTAAATTTGTCTACCTTAGCGATAGGGGTGTCCTTGGTTTACTGTCTTGCATGCCAAACCCCTTAAATACTTTATCGATATAGCCCTTTTGTGACAATCCAAGAATACCCTTAGAGTGATCCTGATGTATCTGAATCCCTAATGCAAAAGGGGCGTTACCAAGTCTTTCATCTCAAGATTCCTTGATAAAAAAATCTCATAATTTTATGTGACATGACTATATCATCGGTGTCTAGCAATATGTTATCAACATACAAAACTAGGAAAATATACTTACTCCCACTATACTTGTAATACACACCCATCAACAGAATTAATCTCAAAACCAAACGAGATAATTACTTGATGAATTTGTATTATCCTTAACAGGAAGTTTGCTTGAGCACATAAATGGATTTCTTTAATTTCTTTAATTTGCAAACTGTATTCTTTAGGTCTCCTTATACAAGGTTTTTTGGTTGCACCATATACATCGTCCCATCAGTGCCGCCATTGAGAAATGCCGTCTTAGCATCCATTTGATGTAACTCAAGGTGAACATGTGCAACAACCTTTCCTGAAAGAGTTTTTCATTGAAATCGAAGAGAAAGTCTCTTTATATTCGATGCCTTCTTTTTGTTAAAGCCCTTAGATACAAGACGAACCTTATATCTTTCCACATTATCTTTCGAATATCTCTTGGTTTAAAAATCTATTTAAGTCCAATGGGCTTCGCACCTTCTGGTAATGGGAAAAGATCTCAAACTTTAGTGTCTTGCATATCCCTATACTTCTTATTTATGGCATCAGTCCACTTTTGAGAGTAAGAACCCTGTACGGCCTGATGGAAATTGATTTGACCATATTCCACCATTCCATTATTTTCCTTATGTTCTTGGAGAAATACTATTAAATTATCCGAAATAGTATTTTTCCCTTCTCTCGTGGATTTCCTTAATGACTTTGGTTATTGAGGTTGTTGAGTTTGTACTTCTAAAATTTACCTTATTTTGAATGGGAGGTTCTTCAACATTGTCTAGTTGAGGTTCAGGTTATGCTTCTTGATTAATGACATGCATAGAAACTTGCAATTGTAAAAAACAATAGTAGGAATCGAAACTGATCATTCCTCAACTTCTTCCTTAAAGACAATATCTCTTAACTTTATTTCTCCCCCAAAACTCAACATCCTCAAAAAAGAATGTTGCAGTTCACGTATTAAAAATTGACTTAAATGTGGGATCAAAAGATTTATAGCCCTTCGATTGCTCAGAATAACCAATAAAGCAACTGCTTACTGTTTTGGAGTCCAATTTCTTTATGTGGCCTATAAGGCCTGGCCTTAGCTTGACATCCCCAAATGTGGAAATGCTTTAGACTAGACTTTCTGCCTATGAAAAGATCTTAAGGTGTAAGCAATATTTTTAGTTGGCACTCTGTACAATCTTTCTTTAAATGTCCAGATTTTGGCAAAAGAAATAATCCTCAATATTTTATATGGTTTCTTTTGTTTTGGACCCTTAGCAACTTTATGTTCTTTATTTGCTTTCCTGGCCTTATCTTTAAAGGTATTTGCTAAGTGAATACTTTCAGTTCTTTTCTACTTCTACTTTTCTTCCTCTTGAACATAAAAATAGAATGAGCTCATTTAGAGTTCATTTCTCCCTTTAACAATTATAACTGACCTTAAATTGACTGAATTGTGTAAGAAGCTTACACATTGTGAAATGAGCTCATTGAGAGTCCATTTCAAGTCATCAGACAAGTCGAGTTTTAGTAAGTTTTTGAAGCAGTGTGAGACATCTGCATGATGTACTCCCTTATTTTCCCATTGCCTTTATACTTTATTGAAATCAAGCTTTGCATAAGCGTGCTTGTTTCAGCCTTTTTTTTTTTGCAAAACGTTTCTTAATTTTGGCAAGGAATTCCTTGACATTATTTACCTCCTCAGATACTGTGCCTCTAAAGGCTTCCGGAGCGCCGCACTTAATGATCATGAGACTCGTGTAATTTAAGCAATCTCACTTCTCAAAGTTCCTCATTTGATTAGATGAACTTTCATCCGTAAGAGGAGTGAGTTGCTCAATCCTTAGTGCAAGGTTTAGATCCATGTAGCCAAGAACAATATGATCGATCCTTGAAGTTGTTCTATAAACACAGGGATTAAATTTAAGCTAGCAGAGATCCCGGTAGCAGAATTTTGAAACTAATAGAGAACACTTAAAAAAAATAGCTCACATAAATACCTTATTATGCAAATCATACTTTCAAATAATGGTTGAGTCCATCACAAGATACCTAGCACAACATCAATATTTAGTCTTGGGACATAAATATTGACTTGTAAGTGGTACTCTTGGTGTAGTGATCAAACACTGACAGTAAGACATGTCAACCAATAAGCCTTTCTTTGGATTGATTTATTGATCACACGTTAAACCAAATAACCGTCACGTGTTTATCACCACAAGTTCATGTGAAATTCAAGCCAAACATTGACATTCCTTTGGGCCGATCAATATCCGCATTAAATATAACACAAACACCTAATTTTCTCTTAGTGTAGTGATCAAACACTGGTAATATAAGACATGTCAACCAATAAACCTTTCTTTGGACCGATTTATTGATCACACGTTAATCCAAATAATTGCCACGTGTTTACCACCATATGCGTGTGAAATTCGAGCCAAACATTGACCTTCCTTTGAGTCGATCAACATCCGCAATGAATAAAACACACACAAATACCTTCTAATATTATAAGTTAATTAATATTCACAAGAGAGGTTGCTTTGGCAACATGTTGCTTCAACCAACTCATTTTGAATATTATATATCTCAAAAGAGTCCGTAGTACCAAAATTTGAAATGAAATCCACTGATTTGCATCTATATTTGACTTTATGATTTGAATTATAGAATTCAAAACTTTAGAATAAAGCAATCCTTAAGTTGGGAGGGTCAAATTGCAATATTCATAAACTTTTGGTAGCCAATTATGAAAACATTTTAAGTTTGAATGACATAATTGCAATTTTTCCCAAAACCTTGTTGGCCAATTCAAGAGAATTACAATCTTTAGGTCCCAATTTGGAAGAAAATCAAACTTTAGGAGCCAAAATAGAAAATTTTCAATCTTTAGAGGCTGAGTTTTGATAATTCTCAAACTTTAAGAGCCAATTTAGAAATTTAAAACCTTCAGGGCTGAATTTAGAAAATTTTGAAACTTGAGGTACCAATATTGAATTAATTTTAAACTTTAGTACCAATTTAGAGAATTTCAGAACTTTAGGTGTTGATTCAGAAAAAATTCAAGCTTTAGGGACCAATTTTGAAAATTTTCAAACATTAGGGGCTGTATTAAATTTTTTTAAAACTTTAGGGATTGAATTATAAAATTCAGAACTTTAATAATCCCAGCTTTAATAATTTATAACCTTAGGGGCTGAAGTTATAAATTTCATAACTTGAGGATTCAAACTTTAATACAAAACAACCTAAAGGACTAGAGGTGCAAATAACCATAATTGTCCAGAATTGCAAAATAGTCCTTGAAGACTTCAAATTTCGACACAAGTCCCTGCCCCAAAACTGATTTTCGCAGCAGACATTAGGGTTTTCTTTAACCTAACTACTGTCCCACGATCCGGAGAATGCGGCTCCACTACGGGAGAATCGGACGCCACTACCGGCAAACCCCCAACTCCGCAACGCCACTCAGTCTCCTCACAAAAAATCAGCGGCGGGGTCTTAGCCGCTCCACAGCAGCCGCACGAAGGCAGCCGGCTTGAAGCGCAACCCATGTCACCGGCGCACGTTATCAATGCCATCCGACCCGATTTCGATCTCCATCAACCGGCCATACCTCAACCATACCCGACAGTGCAAAATCTCTATACAATTTATCATAAAACATATGCAAAACCCAATTCGAAAAAAATAATATCCTTTAACCAAGAATCTGAATTCAAACTCAGCACCAAACTCAAACCCAATTCAATAATTTTAATCGGATTCAACAGATATTAGTCTCGAAAAGTATATACATGATATATACCGAAAACAATTTTCATCACCCAAAATCTCAGATTCCATAAAATCCCATAACCAGATTCGATAGAAAATTTCTACAGAAATCATACTTTAATCCAAATTTAACCAAATCAAATTATAATCCATATATACATACACGTAGAGGCACCGTTTATATACAACCAAATCCATGGCAGTGTACATGATTGTTCCAAATTCATAAGATTAAACACATATTTGATAATCCAATGTGATGATTGGCTCTAATATCACTTGTTAGAAATATTTATTGCAGATAAATAATCGTTTATCTATAATCCAAAATCGTCATGCCGAATTATCAAGAATCAAATAACTGGAGCGGAAACGTACCTTAATCAAACACGATTCACAATAATCGATTCTAGCTATTGGATCTTCCAAATCAACACGCAGTCCTTATTTCCTCTCTGATGATGGGATGTCAGACAAAATGAATAATACGTATAATTCAGGGACCATAACCGACTTTATATACTGAATTGTCTGTTAACTTAATTCGGTCCATCATGAAATTGGGAACAATGACCTGGTATCTACACATAAAATCCATACATTACTTAGATGCATAAAAGCCCAATATACTAAATCCTTATTAGATCACTTTAAATGGGCTTAACCAAATTTGATAGTCTTTGATTTAATACATAATAATTCACATATAAGCCCACGTGATTGACTAAAACCTTACAAAATGAACTGGGCAATTTTTTGCTCTGAAGGTACTTGAGTGTAATAATTGCAACACAAATTTATGCCGAGATTTTCTTTTTCATTTTTGTTTAGTGGAAATCAGTTTTTGTGTTTGTCTCTTGCTCTCTCTTTCGGTGAGAATTTTTGTTATTATTTACTGAGAAAATCTTGAGCAATTTAATACCTTATTAGCATTGCGTAAAGGAAAGAGGCAAATGACATAGTTATGCTATGAGAACTTGAATTTGGAGACAAAAAACTCATGCTCTTGTTTCTTCTCCCCTTCTCTCCAAAAGGGCCTTTTTCTCTATCTCTCACTTATAAATTATATTTTTCTGTTGAGATTGCCAAGATCTTACGGATTGATGCATGTTCAATTAAGTGGATTTGTTCTGGTATGTTACTATTGTGATACTAACAGGTGTGTACTTATCAAATATGAGAGTCCATATTTCAGCTTTTCACAATTCTCTGATAAAAAAATCGGCAGCTGCTGCCAAAACCAAGTTGTAATTGATTCTTTCGTTTTATGATATTCCTAGACATTACCAATCACTATACGTTGTTTGGTTATCTGATATTCTTGTATGGTTGCTAATCACAGTGGCAGCACAATGGTGCACACTTTCAATTCCCATAAATAATGGAAAGTTAAAAGTAGAAATGCCAGAAAAGTTAGATGCTCCCCTAAATATTTGATGTGGACTATGTTGGTGAGAATTCATTAGGAGAGTTGCAGAGGGTAGAAAATTCAACCTAGAGACTGATATCGGTCTTAAGTTACTTTATAATTGATTAAAATTCTAATTACATTGGTTCTTGGATTTATAGAAACTTCTTCTATTCACAAGGGATATGGCAGAAAAGAGATTTTATTTATTCGATGTACTCTAGGTCTTTATCTTTTGTTTAATAACAATTATTGCTTATAAAATATTTTTGGAAGAAACCTGCTTTGCTTTTTCGTTTGTGTTGAAAATTCTGTTGGTTGGTCATGTTGCAAGTTTTGATCAAGCATGTATTGGATTTTCACAATCTCTTAATTCATACAACTTCATTGTTCCCAATCTTTTTTATTGCCAATTATCTACTTATGCAATTATTTATTATCATTTCTAATGTTTGGAGTACCAATGGATACCATCAGATGTATCCGACTTATTAATTAATGTTGATATTGGTAAGGGGGAAAATTACATGGTTCAAGTTACCATAAGCAAGGGCAAAAAAAAATTACTGATGCCTTCTAAATTTAAATATTGGATGAAAATAATGGTATATTTGTATGTTCTTCATATCATTTGTGATGTTCATCTGACGATGTTGATCAATTAAAGATAACAAGGGCACTTTCCTGCCAACTTTTTTTGTTACGTAGATAATTACCTAACTTGATCCAGCAACGTGGATACTAAGCTCCTGCAACTAAGCTTGTTTCATGCAGTTTTTGCTTGCTATGATGTGCTATTTTGTTGGTTTCAAGTGGTCTTAATATGTTCTGTGCCGGGTGTGAAGAAAATATCTCTGTAATAGCTTATGCTAACCCCACAGAGAGAATTTAAATACAATTCAATGTAAGTTTTATCTAGGTGAATGTGTGGATTTAATTTTGGTAAAATATAACGTGTTGAATAGGGAAGTATAATAGCATTACTTCAAACGTTTCAGTTATCTTTACCTTATAAGTGCTTCATTGAAAAATGACTTTGACAATTCAAAATTAATTTCCCATCTACTTGTACATTTTGGCAAGCGAACAAAAAAATAAACATCATCAATTACGATGATCTTTATCGCTAATCTGTAGTTAGTTAAAATCGTTGCACGTGCAACTAGTACATATATATAAATATATATATGTAATATATGAGTAGTGATATATACGTGTAATGACAATCGCTACAAAATCGTGCTCGTGAAATTGACTTGGTGTCCCCATTTCTTTTTTATCCCTCCCATCTCAGTGATTTCATCCTCTTTAATTTCCAGGGAAAGACCAACACCACAAATAGAAGACGTTTTGGAGCAGGACATCTGAAAATCTTATTAGGTATGTCAATATAAAACCCTAACTTTCTAGATTCGGTTAGAGTGTAGTGGTGTGGTTGATTGTGACAATTGTCAATCGAAATTTCATAACCTACTGGATTTTAATTTCATTTTTCTAAATCTGTTGGGCATTTCTATATTTATTTTTATTGTTCAAAATATTGAATCTTTACGAGTTTTTGCTGAGCCTCCTGATTTTGTTTTTGTTGAATTTTTAAATTTGTTAATAGAAATTAATTTTGAATATTCTCATTACGAACATATGATAATGATGTGGATGTGATTAGCTAAACCTATTAATATGCTTGGGAGATAATTACAAGTGAATTAGAGCAATGGAGACATCCTATATAATGGAGTCAAAAGACTTCCATTGAATCACTATTACTCAAATTGAAACTGGGTCTCAATGTTATAGGTAGACTCATATTGAATTAGTTCTTCTTAACACGATCTTGGTAGTGTAGGTGGCTGTGGTTTAGAACTAATTCACAGTGGCTCAGCCTTTATAGTTTGGAAATCAGTGGGGGAGAGGGTAGGATAAATGCCACTGGCCTTGCTTTATTTTTGTAGGAGATGATGAGCTTTTCACTATTGGAATTATACGTAATGTTTGCATAGAATATAGCATGGAAGATCATAGAAAGCATAGAGTGAAAGTCATTCGTGCTTGGGCCGAACCGTAAATGGATCTTATTCACCTAGAGATGCTGACACTTTAGCGACTCATAAATTTATGTCTTGTGCAATTGACATAGGCAGGAAACAGATGGGGGTTGAGAGTGATGTAAATTTATAAATTTATGTCTTGCGCAATTCATATGTAATTAATTTTTTTTGCCAAAGACAATTTAAATCTATTCTAAACATGTAATGAATATATTTCTAGTCCAAATACGAATGTTTAGAACGCATTAAATCTCATAATTATCAATTAGATTGTATATATCATAGTGTTATTCCTAATATCTAGTGTTCATGTGTTAATTATGCAATGTTCTAATTTATTGTAATTTTTTCAATATTACAACAAGCAACAATATACTCAATTGGTGGCCAATCAATCAAATAATAAAGATAAGCATGCAAGATTAATCAATAACCCAAGAATTCCTAAACTACTCGTTCTTAAATCGAAATAAATAAATAACAAGTTTCGTCTTCATCCAATACATAAAAAGAATTTAGCTTACACATATAATTTGATGAATAATCAATAAAAAAATTAATAGATACCACCTGATTGAATGCACAATATGAAAGCCGACTCTCTTAATTTTTCTCCAGCGATGGTCGACCAACCTCTCCTCCTCAACCGTGCACTTCCTCCTCACAAGGAAAATTCTCCAGCCGACCACACAGAATGTAATCTACCTCCCTTTTTTATCTCCAATTCAGCCCACTGCCTTTTAATTCAACCGACTCTACCCTTTCTTTTAAACCTCCTTGCGAACACACTTTCCAAGAGAAGAGACTGCCCTTTTTATTCCTATCACCAGCCGAAGTCTTCCTTCTCCCTTTTAAATGTCTTCTTCCCTTATTTTTAAAGCACCAGCCATCCACTATAATTTGGCCACCATCAATAACCGCAGCCGCCTCCCACTACTACAAGCACAGGCCACCATCAAGCATTCAACTCACACCACTATTCACTGAGCCCTTACGCTGTCACCGATTCCAATAAAATGGACCATTATATCATCCTCAACTGAAGAAGATGTACAGATCTCGCCCCTTTCACATCCGACTTCCAATTCTTTATTGTCCTGTCGAAGTTACATTGTCGGCCTCCCACAACATAAGATTTTATGTCCCCAAATTCTCAATCTTAATAAATTTCTACCTTATTAAGGATATTTCACTATAAAATATATTCACATATCACATTCAACCTAACTGACATCAACTTATCCCGTGCTTGAATCTTATCACATACTATATTTATATACTATCATGATTCTAACATTCTCCCATATAAATAGTCGAAACGTACCATAAAATCCAAATAATACTGACAATCAATTTATTCTCAAAATAATCAAGATTTGCCACTTGATTGTCATAAATTTTTCTTGCACTTATCCTTCAAGATATAATTTGATATTCTCTCATATATACGTCAAATGACCATATAACCCCATATGTATACATTAATACTTAAGTGATTCTATAATCCAATACTTTGAATGTCTATGCATAAACTATCTGCAAAATCATCAAACTTCTCACTTTATATCGATAATCTGTTTAAAATTGGACTCCTATAATGCTAAACAATTTTTAACTCTTTCAATCATTTTATCATTGAAAATAATACTTTCCCATACTAATTGATCATGAATCTAAGAAAAATATCCCTTCATAATCTTGACTTTAATACCTTCAAATAACAATGCGAGTTTTAAACAACTTAGGAGCCTGTGATTTCTGCCACCACATATTATTACACATTGAATATGCATGATCTATTAATGCGTCAAATATTAAAACTTCTAAATCTCTTTAACCATGCTCTGATACCAATTGTCATGACCCGTTTCAGATCACCCTACTAGACCCATAACATGACGTGTGTGGATAGCAAGTGCCAGCTAGTTGTTGGACCCACCATCAAGGCAACCTTAGCTCTTCTTATCTTTCAACATCTCTCTTAAAATAATATAGATCCTGTATGAATTTCTAAAAATTTTGACAAATCTCCTCTATAATTTTGACACAACCAACTTGTAAAACGACAACAAATCCTCAAACAACCACTCCTGTATATTTATAATACTACCTAAATCTTCTAAGCATAACAATTGATATAATAAGATAACTAGAAACTCTTAGTTTAATCCTTTATATATATACATAACCCAAATGAATATACATCTATGAAAATGTAATGAACCCATAAGCTTAGGTACATGAATAACTTAATTACATTCTCTCAATAGGTCTGTGGCAGGACTTGGGAGATTAACAGGCTCCAACTTCTTCTTAACTCAAATTTACCTGCAAACTATAAGAAAATATGGGGGAAATGTGAGTTTATAACTCAGTGAGTGGATAATTTAAAAATAAGGATAATTTTCTCGTAAATACATATTTACAAATCAATCGTATTTATTCTCTTTCAACTTCAAGAAATTCTATATTTTGATAATTGCTTTTAAGAATGAAAGATGCCGGAATCATAACATCTTTTATTCTTTATTCTAAATGAGCAGATGTAAAGCATAAGGAGTATATGTAACCTGATATCATGGGAAATAAGGACAAACTGTTAATACACTATAAGCTGAAATCTCTATTCTGTAAACTGAATAAACTGAAACTATTTTCTATTATCTGGAATCTAATAAACTGAAGTCTATTTTCTGAAATCTGATAAACTAATATAATACTAAAAATCACACCCAAAATGTACCCGAAGAACAACTTTACTCATGTATAGAGTAATCTCGATGTACAGGACAAAGCCATTCAGATCTGATAAGCTGATAATCTGATAATATGTCTCGTATGCGCATAGACTGCCCCAAAGGCTAAAGCACCCTGGTGCACAGCCCAAAGCCTATATGTGCACAAGAGTGGGTCCCAAAGACCTATAATAAACTGATAATCTGGTCATACATTGTGGAAATGAATTCACATCAGTGCAGAGCGGGTAAAATCACCATATCTGGTCATACACTGTGGAAACGAATTCACATCAGTGCAGAACGGGTAAAATCACATGGGTACTTTCTGGTGGTTTTAAAATAAATCACTGAGATATGTAAAACTAATATATTAATCCATTGAATTGATTTAATTGATCGAATAGAACCTTAAAGGAATTTCTTATAAAGTCATTTTATTCTAAAATTTATTCTTTTCTAGCTCAATCTGAAAAATAAATAATTTTAGCAACTTATATAATATAATATGAGTAGTACATAACAAATAACATCTATTTAAACTTTGAAAACTAAATAAGTGCTTATTTTATGGAAAAATAAAGTTTTCCACTCACAGAACTATTGACTGAAATCTGACTGAGGTGATAGGCCTTGTCTCATCTCTAAACACCTCCTGAAACAACAATATAAATCCTTTGTATTAAAATCAATTATTTCAAACCATGAGAATTTATCTAAAACAATTTTGTAACTTAATTCATTTACAATAGACTTATTCTGATTCACTAGTTATTCTAACTCATATTCCCTTCATATACTTATCAATCAATCATCCTAAATTATCCAGCTTATTAACATCTAAACCTTAATATAACCCATTTTGAATACTTTATTTAATCCAACACCAAGATTTCAATATTAGTCATAAAACTTCATTCTAACTTTCCAAATCTGAGAACTCTAAACTTTGATAATCCTTAACTAAAATGTTTAGTATCATATAAGCAAAAGGAAAATCAAAAGAGATTCTATTACGCAAACCCAATTCAAAATCTCAATTCCTTTAACATCAATCTTCCATTAATACCTCAAATACATGTCAATAAAGCTTAATACTTGCTAAACTTCGAATTAAAAGTAAATAGTCCAAAAATCTCGAATTTAATCTCAATCTGAAATGTGTAAATTCTTTCTTTACCTCTTGAAATTGAAGTAGGAAATGAAGAACCCAAGCTAAAACCATATGTTTTGGACTCCATTCGGCTTCCTCTTTTTTCTTCCCTTCTTCTTCTTATTTCTTTTTCTCTCGATTTTTCTCGAACTTGGCCTGTGTTATCTCCACCGAGAATGAGGAAGGAATGGTTTTAATCCCTTTTAGTTAGGGATGTCAATGAGTCGGGTTCGGGTCGGGTGGGGGCCGCCCCGCCTCGCCCCGACCCGCGACTGTTTGCGGGTCGGGTCGGGTCGGGGCGACCTCCCGCCCCTCTAATGACCCGAATTTTTTTTATATATATATAAATTGGTAATGAAATTTTACGTGAAAAACTTAGGCGTCAAACTAGTTAGAGTTTTTAAGTTTGAACTTTAAAGATAATATGTATATATTTGAAGAAAAAAATCAATAAACAATATAATGGTATAGTGGCTGTATATTCTTATATCCTTAAATTTTACTACGGTTCAATTCTTCTGGACTTCATCAAATTTATTTTAGTTTCTCATTTTAATATTTAAAAAAAAAAAAATTACCGGGTCATCGGGCGGGGCGGGGCGGGTCCGCCCCCAACCCGCCCCGCGGACCCGACAGGGCGGGTAATTTTCGGGGCGGGTCATTTCAGGTCTTTCGGGTTTCGGGTCCTTCGACTTTTTTTGTCATCCCTACTTTTAGTTGACACATATATATAATGTAATTGCAATACAAGTCCTCATACATTTATATCACATACCCTTAAATCCTTTAATTCAAATTATGGAAAGCAAAATCCTTGAATTTCTATTATCTATCATCTCAACCCTCAAGTTTTGCAATTGCAATCTAAGTCCCAATAAAATTCTTTGTTCAAATTAGGTCCTTATTTGACCTTGACTAAAATAACTTCTTGACTTTGACTACTAAAGAGTGAGGTGTAACATTTATGGTAATAAACTTTATACATTTATAGACTTGCATAGATTTACCGTAATAAAACTCTTACATGTATATATGCTTGGTTGTATATAGTTGGACAAATAAATTGATAACTTTATATATTCGAAAATGCATATATCTTTGTAGGAAGGAGTTAACGTTGTCTTGCATTTGATAGTTAACAGAAGTCATGTCTCAGCGCAAATTTCAAAGTCAAATTCCAGTGTCCAGGATGGCCAAGAGAGGGAAATGAACCCCTTGAAGCTAGAGAGGACAAGAAGAAACCTAGTTAATAATATGTGCATTCCACGTGGTTTTATAACAATAATATATATATATATATATATATATATATATATATATATATATTTGAAATTAATTAACTAGTAATAGTTCAAGCAAAACTCGATTCCACACTTCAATTAAAATGATGGGAAGAAATATACAATGATCAATCAGAAGCTCACATATTCTTATTAATCCACCATATTTATTGGTTTAGAAGTCTTTTAATACATGAAATAAAAAATAAGTCAAATGTTAAGGCCATCAAGACTCTCCCCAATCTCATCTAATATTATTAATAGCTTAGCACTAAAGTTATGTGAGACATGTTGTTTTACCGTGTTGCAATTTGCAAATTTAGAGAAATAATAACTAAGAAATGAACTTAGCATCCAAAAGTTAGAGAAATAACACCTAAGCCTCTATTTGATAAACTTATTTTAAACAAATTTATAAACAACACATTTTTTTCAAATTATTTTTCAACCACACACACTTTCTCTAATCACATTTTAATCACATATTTATCTCGAAAACATCACATTATTTATTTATAAATATTTTTTTAAACCAAATAGAAGCTAAGTATAAAATAAAAGCTTCAATGATTTCTCGTGAAAACAAGCTGGAGATAAACTCTATATTACATAAATCAACCCCAAAATTAATCGAAAAAAGATAAAAACAAAAACAAGTACTAAAATCAATCATGGGTTCAAATCATTCTTTAACAATTTATTAACTTCTATTGACGCCTCCCTTCTCTATTTTGTTCACTACCAGTCTAAATCATTTGCGTTGCACGTTTTATATAAATGATGAATAAATTACATAACAAATAATAAATAATTATTGAATAATTTTAGCGAAATTCAGCAAACTAAAAAAAAAAAAATCGATCGAAAATTGATTTTTGTAATAAGTTATAAATCATATTTATTTCTAGAATAAATGGAGAGGTGAGGACTGATGGAGTTTAACTTATTAATTATTCCCTACGTCCCACGAAAATATGTCTACTTCTATTTTCAGACAGACTAAGAAAACATAATTAATATATGTTGGAATTATAAATTTACCTACATTTTACCTAATATACCCCACAATAAATAATGAGTTGTTTATATTTGTTGATAACAATGCATATTAAATAGGGATATATTAGAAAATGAAGATATTAATATACTCTTAAAAAGGAAAGTGGCCTATCTTTGTGGGACAAACAAAAAAGGAAAAAAATCCTATCTTTGTGGGACGGAGAGAATAATTAATGTAGAAGTAATGACATATTTGAATTAGAATAAAATATTTGAGGGCTAATTTGGTAACTAAAAGATTCTCCATATTTTTACTTTTAAGATAATAGTGATGATAGTGATATGCCAGTATTTATTTATCAAAATTCAAATTTATCTTGCATCTTTATTTTATTTTGTCTCTTTTATGCGCGATCATGTTAAAGTTTTAAAAAAATCCATTCGATCTCCTGAAGGAAGAAGAACCACCAAGTAAGAAACGTGACTATAGATATCAAGATTATTACATTTAGCCCAGTCCATTTTTTTTCTCATACTCTTTTTCAAGTACATATTTACGTAATAAAATATTTTACACGTAAATCCAAAAATTTTACTACATTTAAACCACACATTCTCTGAAAAATTACTATTCAAAAATCATCTCTCTTTAAAATGACAACCAAACATGGGCTCTGCAGTGAAATTGCTTAGATTGTAAATAACTAATCATACAACTGTTATAATATAATTTTTTCTTCACACTATACAATAAATAAAAAAAAAAATCAGATAGTTTCTCCTTTTCAGAGAACTTAAAAGAATCTTCATGGCAAATCAACAACACATTACTTAACCTATATGACTGATTATCAATACATTTAACCCTTTATATATAAGATTTATAACAAAATCAATTGAAAAAATTAAAATTGGAAATAACATACATTTCTCAACTTATTTTGATCAGTTCTTTTGTTTCCAAAGGATCATGGGCATATATAGTAGAGGGACGGTCACTACACTTACCATATATCTCCCCTATATTAGAAGATCCTCTTCAAATATTACTATTCATTTTTAGTTAGTTGTTTTCACATCTTAAAGTTAATTATCTGGTTTAAAAAAAAAAAAAAAAAAAAAAAAAAACCACACAAATAAACAAACAAAAAAACAGAATTTATATTCCTTTTTATCTGTTTTGGCAACAGTAAAAAAATTGGATTTTTTTTTTATTATACTCATGATTTTGCTTAGTCACGAGATAGAAATATTTTAGCAAACAAGAGAAAAAAAGACAAATTTTTTTTATTATTATTCTCATATGATTTTGCTTAGTCACGAGATAGAAATATTTTAGCAAACAGGTATTTTGAGTTGGGATTAACTTATATTTCACTCTTTGGATCACTTATATTTGATGCTAACAAAACCGACTAAAAATCAAATCTCGTGTGACTCACGATCCAGCACTAGTCAGCAAATTAAGGAGGCCTCCAAATTAAAAAAAATAATAATAATAAATCTTATTGATATACAAATCCACACCCATACTTTAACTCTCACATGCCATTTTAAACTAATAATCCTTAGCTTTTTTCAGCCCACCAAATTCATCGAATCCCAATATCTGATACCAATTTACACCTAAGAAATCAATAGTATTTCCAAGTTTTCACTTGAGCAATAGGACTTTAAAAGCAATGCAAGATAATTCAATCTTAATTTTTATTTATTTTTACTTTTTATTATTATTATTTTTTTAGGCATATCTTTAGATTTTTTGCGTAGTCTTTCACCTTAAGGTTAACTCGATTGCTTTTCATCACATTCAAACAAATTATAAGCGATACCTTAAGATAGGGTCAGCCAACTTTGTAGATTATAAACTAAAAAAATTAGGACCTATATGACTAAGATTGTTTAACTATAGTGTTTAAAAAGTTGAAATCGGGTAATAAAACGATTTTCCTTCATGAGGCGAGTCTTAGATCTCAAGGCATTTTGAGGCGTAAGCCTTAGACAAAATAGAAGTCCGTACAGTAGTTTTTGACCAGTATGGAGCCACGTCAATTGCAGTTTACTTGCTTTGACAGCTAAAACCCAGACTTTGCTACTGGAGAGCTAAGGAAACCTGTTGCGGTGGTGAAACCGAGGTCGAGGTGATAATTCAAATCGAAGCAATTGGATGTTTAACTCGGGCCGATCAATAGAAATACTCTACCCGAATCGGTACGCCCCTACTCTGTTTACTACATAAACAGTGGGGCGGAAGCTACAGAGCTATAGGGAAAGGTACCGATCCCTTACTCTATTAAACAAAAACAATGGCAAAAAATTATTAAACATAAAATAAGCTCATAATATATCATAAACAATCTTTGAAATTCGTAGCTGAACAATATAAAGTGTAATACTGTTTTTTCGTTTTATGTGCTTTCTTGGATTTCCCGTAGTTTTATGTTGATGCCATCATAAATTATTTAATTTGTAAATATTACTACAAGTAATTTGATTTATTTAGTGGTAGAATGACTTGGATGCCATCTCGATCGATGTGTCAATTCGAATGTTTATATGTGTATGTGGAATTCTATGTGTTATTATTTATTTAATTATCCAATCTTCCTAATTTTTATTTAGTTCAGTTGTAAGTGGCACAAAATGCATTTAAATTGAAAAAATTTGGGGGGATAAAGTTTTAGGGCATTTTGTAATTATAAAAATACATTATACTTAATTACAAAACTTAAGGAAATTGAGGGACAGAAATTGCAAATTACTCAAATTAAATACCAAAACCGATTTCTTCCCTTTCCAAAACCTAGATTTCTCTCTTCCCTCCCCTCCCCTCAGTCTCGCCTCCCTCTAACCCTCTCGTCTCTCTCAACGCTCTCAATCGCGTCTCTTCTCTCACTTCTTCCTGCCATCGCCAGCGACCACCATCTCCACCGCGGCAAGGTGCTCCCCTTTTCCCCTCTTAAACCACCCACCCACGGACTCACAAATGCACACAACACCCCCCCCCCCCCCCCCCCGGGAACACACACTGCTTCACGCACAGAGAAACGCACACACTTGAAGATTTATAAATTGAATTGTATATATGTATCTATTATATATAGATGAAATTTCAGATTTGGATTTCAGTTAGATTTTGAATTTTAAATTGTCAATTATATACACGTGTATACATGTATGTATATATATAATTGTCAGCTTTTTAAAATAATTTAGATTAATTTTCAAATTTTGAAAGATAGGAATTTATGCTGTGTTTAGTTGCTCTCGGGTTTAACTTTGAATTCGTCGTTTAAATCTTTAGAATTTCAAATTTACAAATTTTAAGGATTGTAATTGAAATGTCTGAAATTTTAAGTTGGGGTTAGAATTTTCCAATTTTGATCTTGGTTAAAGATTGGTTAGTGTTATTAGAATATTAGATATTTGATTTTGAAATAAAGGTTATCTATTATTAATGAATGGTGTTTTATTTTTTCTCCCTTTCAATTTGATGCTATGTTTCCTTTTTTCTCAAATGTACACGTTTGTTTGGTTGATTTTTGGTGTCAGAACTTTTAGCGTGTTAACTTAGCTTTGTATATTTTCTTCAATAAATGTGAGTCAGAGTTGTGTTGTGTTGTTTTTTTTTTTGGTTGCACAATGTGCATTCTATATAATGATGTTGATTCCAGCGACAATTAGCTGGCTTTATCATGCTATAGTTACATGTCGTGAAAAAACGTTGATTTTGTTTTGGGCTTAATAGGTGGAAATATTTTTTAGAAAGGTCATAATTTCTTATTTAAATTACCTATTCCGGTTGTGTTTCGTTTTAGAATGTGTTTTCTACTAATGATTTATGTTCTGTTTCCTTATGCTCGGATGTTAATAAATGTAATCACTTACTATTTTACATTTATTTTGTCATTCAAGCTTCATGAAGTATTTTTTTTTCCGTATTAAACATGCGTTTTCGTAGATGTGCTTCTCTATTGATTTCCTTTCCATTATGAAATTAGTCAAATATTTTGTATTTCTATGTTTGTTCAGTTCCTGTGATTTGTATTTTTCACTTTCCATACTATGTGGGCATCGTGTTTTGTCATGCATATATTTCTACAAAAAGGCTGGTAGTTTGCTATTTACATTTACTTTTCAAGCTGCGTATATTTATTACTTTTCGAATTTGAATGTTTCTTTTCTAATCGTATAGTTTCATCTTCATTTTTTTGCACAACTGTTGATGAATAAGTTTTATTATTGTTTTTACACTTATTTTAGCACGCAGAATTTGTGCAAGTATTTCTTCTCAATGAAATTTTAATTTAGTAGACATACTTTTTTGTAAGTTTGAATTGTACCTTGTTTCTATGCTTTGTATTCTTCATATTTTAAAAGTTTGATGCCTGTTGTATATTATTTGTTTCTTCGTTTCCCGTTTCAAGTGTATCCCTGCATTTTTTTTAGTTTTTTTTTTCTTTTACCATGCACATTTTCTCTCTCCACTTTTTAACCAAACATTTTTTTTTTTTGATAAAAAACTTAGCCACATTTAACCTTAAAAAACATAAATAAATTTCTGTCTAAATTATAAATTAAATTACAATGTGACCGCCGAATAGAAGCTAAATTGATTTATAAATTGTAATGATTTTATTAAAGAGCAGATGTGTATTTACATAAAAATTTTAAGAAATTATTAAATATATAAGTAAAAATAAAAATTAGTAATTTTCTTTTCAGAATTTTCAATTCTAAAATTTTTATATTTTTTTTTCATTTTTTTTTTTGTTTTTTACTTTTTAATTTATATTTTATATTTTTTTACTTTTTAATTTTATTTGTTAAAATATGTATTAATAGATTTTTTTTTTACATTTATTTAATTTTTAAATTTTCTAGTATTTTGTATGTTTCAATTTTATTTTTCATTAAATTAAACATTAACAAAAAAAATGTGTACACCTCTTTTGAAAATAATAATAATAAAATTTCATTTTAATGCTTATGTGGGTGGCGTCAACCATCTAAAATGTAAGGCCACGTATTATTTCACATCCAACTAGGCTAGAAAGTTAAGAGAATGGTATATGATATAAGAATTTTAAACAGAAGTAGTAGTTTGTGTCATTTTGAACCGTTAATGGTAAATTTGAAATTTTTGATAAGCATGTGAATAACTATGTTCAATTTTGGATGAGTGCTAAATTGTAATAGGTTATGAGTTTGAGACGTTGTGCCTACTTTTGTTTCACGGAAACTCTGGTGTTATCCTTTTTTTACTACATCGTTTGAGGTGTTGTATAAATATTTTTTTAGTGTTTCTCCATCCGTCTAGAGAGTTCCTTCAACGTAGCCTACGATCATCTTTCTCCAATTTAATTGTGTGTCTCTTCCTTTATCGTGATCTTAATTAATGTTGATGGTAAGGGGGAAAATTACGTGGTTCAAGTTACCATAAGCAAGGGCAAAAAAAATTACTGACGTCAGCATGTGATTCCCTTGTAAATATAAATATTGGATGAAAATTATGGTATATTTGTATGTTCTTCATATCATTTGTGATGTTCATTTGACAATGTTGATTAATTAAAGATAACAAGGGCTCTTTCCTGCCAACCTTTTTTGTTACGTAGATTATTACCTAACTTGATCCAGTAACGTGGATACTAAGCTCCTGCAACTAAGCTTGTTTCATGCAATTTTTGCTTGTTATGATGTACTATTTTGTTGTGTTCAAGTGGTCTTAGTATGTTCTGTGCTGGGTGTGAAAAAGATATCTCTGTAATAGATTATGCTAAACCCATAGAGAGAATTTAAATACAGTTCAATGTAAGTTTTATTTAGGTGAATATGTGGATTTAATTTTGGTAAAATATAATGTGTTGAATAGGGAAGTATAAAGCATTACTTCAAATGTTTCATTTATCTTTACCTTATAAGTGCTTCATTGAAAAATGACTTTGACAATTCAAAATTAATTTCCCATCTACTTGTACATTTTGGCAAGCGACAAAAAAAATAAACATCATCAATTACGATAATCTTTAACGCTAATCTGTAGTTAGTTAAAGTCGTTGCATGTGCGATTAGTACATATATATAAATATATATATGTAATATGAGTAGTGATATATACGTGTAATGACAGTCGCTACAAAATCGTGCTCGTGAAATTGACCTGGTGTCCCTATTTCTTTTTTATCCCTCCCATCTCAGTGATTTCTTCCTCTTTAATTTCCAGGGAAAGACCACCATCACAAATAGAAGACGTTTTGGAGCAGGACATCTGAAAATCTTATTAGGTATGTCAATATAAAACCCTAACTTTCTAGATTCAGTTAGAATGTAGTGGTGTGGTTGATTGTGACAATCGTCAATGGGAATTTCATAACCTACTGGATTTTAATTCATTTTTCTAAATCTGTTGGGCATTTCTATATTTATTTTTATTGTTCAAAATATTGAATCTTTACGAGTTTTTGCTGAGCCTCCTGATTTTTGTTTTTGTTGAATTTTTAAATTTGTTAATAGAAATTAATTTTGAATACTGTACTATAGATCTTTATATTTAGCATAATTCAAACTTGAATTAGTTTAAGTTTACAATTTAATTAAACTTTGGTGTACAATTTCATATAGTTGGAGGTCATTATCATAAAAAAATGTTTTGATCCAGTAACTATAATAGATATTACATGTTTTGTGATATATGATGTTCTTAGTTTGATAAAAAGTTTCAAGCCCATTACATATTGTTCTAGGTTTGCTGCTTGGAATGGCTAAAAACGTACCATGGGATATCACCACTGAAATACTCTCGAGGCTTCCGGTTAAATCTCTCATGCGATTTAAATGTGTTTCAAAATCATTCTACTCTTTGATTTCTCAAGATTCCCACTTTAAAAGGAAACACCTCAATCAATCAAATTTGAGAAGGGCGATTCTGTATTCTATAAATGGAGCAAATAGTGTTTTTTCGTGCCCTCTTTCAACTTTATCCTCCGAAGAACCCATTGATGTTGAATTGGTTAAACTTGATCTTCCAGTTGAAATAACAGGAGAACAATATTGGAATAGGAACATTTATAATTGTTGTGACGGTTTGTTTTGCATCGGAGATAATGGAGGTGCCTTGATATGGAATCCTTTCACTAGAGAATTAAAGAGACTTCCAGTTTGTCCTATTGAATCCCACAAATTACTCGTTTGTGTAAGAATCACATATTGGTTAGCTCATGACTCATTACACAATCACTACAAAGTCTTGTGTTCCATGAAATTTTTTGATATTCCTCAAAACGATGATCATATCAAGTTTAAAATCTATTCAATGAAAACTGATTCCTCGTGGAGAAAAATTCCGGATTTTCCATATGAACGTTTCTCCCATATGGATTGCAACTTCTTTAATGGATCATTCCATTGGATTGCCATCATTAGAAATATTGGACCTGTATCGATTGTTTCACTTGATATATCCAATGAAAAATACACAGAATTGGCATTACCACAACCGATTCACAATTCAAAAACTCTATCATTAGGTGTAATTAAGGAAAAGCTTTGTATGCTTGCCCGAGGGCCACTAAATGAAATGCGTTTTGATTTATGGGTGATGGAAGAATATGGCAATATGGGATCTCTGACGAAAATGCTTACTATTCCTTCTATGAAGCTCCGTTGTTCCATTTACAAGCCTTTGTATTTGTTCGAGGACCGTAAGTTGATGATATATGCAGTTATCAATGAAGGAGAACGAGTAGTCATTTATGAGGATGGAGAAGTACGCAAAAATGGTGTTGCTAATTTTGATATTACCAGTGTATATCTCAGCATGGAGACCCTTATTTCACCTCAATTTTAAATTATTTAATATTTCTTATTTTACTAGATGAGTTTGATTCAAGATGGTATAGGTAATAGTTTGCTGCTATACCTTTTCATTTGTTGTAACTTATTGTGTATTCTCAATTTATATTTATGTTTTTTTCCCTCTATTTTATTGATAAGAAAGGTAAGATAAATCCTAATACAAATCCTGTGTGGATATAAACACAAAGTCTTAAACAAAAAGTAATGTTTATTGTACTAATGATGCATTGTATTATTTTGTATTGTTTGGGTAAGGTTCGAGGAAGGGAAAAAAAAGAAAATTCTCCAAATTTGTTTGAATGACCTTTAAATAAAATATTCACCCGACCGTAGGGAGGTTTACTCCCCTACGCATACAAAGAAAGATTGTGGTGTCTGTCCTCTACCAAAACCCATTGATGTCCAACAAAATCTCACAAATTCTTCATAAATCTTCAAAATTTTCAGCAAAAATATGCAATTTGTCGTTTCCCATTCTCGTACACATGTTCCTCTCTATTATTTATACTATAAATAAGTCGTCAAGAGTTTAGGAGATCCTTTTATTATTGGACTTGGGATATTTACGTTGTAAGGTAATAAGATTAAGCACTATTCGGCTTTCTAGGGAGAATTTATAATTATTCTTATAGCATGATTGAGTATTTTGTTTTTAATATTTAGTTTTTGAATTTTGCTGGGTTTTGTTTCATTTGGTTTCTGGATTCTTTTTTCCTTGTAATATGCTTTGGGATAAGTCTAATATCAACATTATTATGTAAAAATAGAAGGCAGCACAAAACATTTCAGGGAAGGGGAAATTAAGATAGCTGTCAAATTAGAAGCCAGAACTAAACATTTCCATTCCTGTGGTATAGAAGTTAATTACTAACTTGTAGAGTTGGCTCATTCATTGGAAGACATGAATAGCTGTATATTCTCATTACGAACATATGATAATGATGTGGATGTGATTAGCTAAACCTATTAATATGCTTGAGAGATAATTACAAGTGAATTAAAGCAATGAAGACATCCTATATAATGGAGTCAAAAGACTTCCATTGAATCTCTGTTACTCAAATTGAAACTGGGTCTCAATGTTATAGGGAGACTCATATTGAATTAGTTCTTCTTAACACGATCTTGGTAATGTAGGTGGCTGTGATTTAGAACTAATTCACAGTGGCTCAGCCTTTATAGTTTGGAAATTATTGGGGGAGAGGGTAGGATAAATGCCACTGGCCCTGCTTTATTTTTGTAGGAGATGATGGGCTTTTCACTATTGGAATTATACGTAATGTTTGCATAGAATATAGCATGGAAGATCATAGAAAGCATAGAGTGAAAGTCATTCATGCTTGGGTCGAACCGTAAATGGATCTTATTCACCTAGAGTTGCTAACACTTTAGCGACTCATAAATTTATGTCTTGCGCAATTGACAGAGGCATGAAACAGATGGGGGGTTGAGAGTGATGTAAAATATTATTTTATAGTATTAAGAGCATGATACATCTGGTGTTAGACTGATGTCGGAATCAATAGAGGGGGGAAAAAACCAACACGAATATCAGTAAATATGAAATCTAAAATGTTGCCGAGCTTTTGTCTTCCAAAAATCTTTCATCACAAAATTCTTAGACTTTTACAACAAATTCTACGAAATACACCAAATCTCTCCAATTTTTCTATATAAATCTCCCCCTCTATCTTCAAACTACGCATATATATTCAGTTTGAGCGTATGAAGGTCATATTCTATTCTGCTATGTGATTTTGAATTAAACTGTAAGTACCGTTGAAGGAAATTCGTGGAAACGGTAGTAAGGGTTTTTCTCTACTCGTTCTGGCTACTAACACGCTTTATATTCCTCACAGACTGACTGAATTTTGGATGAGTTTATGTACATTTCATGTACATTTCTTCATTAATTCAGTGATCTTATTGTTGTGGTTGGAGCTCTGTCTAATGATGAACTTCAACCATAAACAGGTAAAATCCAACAAATAAACATGTAAAATGAAAATACTCAATAGAAGAACATAAATTGAGATTGAGAACTCTTTTTATTTCATACACTAATAAATTCTTTTACAATGCAGGAAAATATAATTACAAACATAAATATGAAGATGCAGTTGTACTGAATATTAATTGCAGTTGATAGAGTATGGGGTGAGAAAGAAGTAGAACAGGGATGAAGATTAGAAGAATAGAAGATGAGAGGGAGCTAGAGACAGAGGGGAGGAGAACGTGAGATAGATAGGGGGAGAGTCTGTTAGAAATAACCATGATGAGATTCGAGATGCGCGGAATTAACACCGGAAAGTTCTGAACCCAGGTTGTTACGGACTGTGGAATCTTGACCCGACAATCACGACGTGAGGATCGACGATGCGGATTGAAGAACCAAGATTTACGAAACGCCACAAGGATCTGTCCAACTTCCTTGATAAGTTTCTGGTTTTGAACGCCATAAATATTCTCACTAATATTTGATAAGTTCGAGATGAACGTCACAAGATAATCAATCTTGATAAGTTCGGGTTTGTAATGTGAATCCACACATTAAACAATTGAAAAACATTCAATCCTTTTTTATTCATCAAAGTCTGTTTTTAATATTACAATGAAGACGCCTTTATATAGGCTACTAGAGTAAAAATCCTAGTCTACTTAGAAAACTAAATAAAATCTAATTCTAATTAGGGAATAAATAAAATCTCTCATAATGGAGTCCTAATTTAATTGGAAACAATAATAAAGACAAAGTAAATATAATCCTATAATTATGGAAATATAGTAAATTTTCGTCTGCATCATTGATTTGACAATTTGAAGCCCCAAACAATGGAATTTGGCCCTAAAATCAATGAGCTCAAGGGCTTTAGCCCATGAGTCATGCTCAGTGACCTGTTTCTACTCGAAAAACATATATTATCCATCCAATTCCGATATGGTTGACTGGACTGCACTTTTATTTGGCTTGAATATTTAACTTTTTGTCAAACCTGCTATGACTCCGATTGTCGCAGGTTCGGAACACATCATACCCTCCTTTAGGATGATTCGTCCCGAATCATAGCTTTGTTCCTGTTGTTTCACTTCACCTTCAGGATCAAACGGAAAATTATTGCTTCCATGCAAAAGGGATGACCAATAGTATCCTGTAACTTGGGTTACATGAATGGATTGAAGTAGAAACTCCTGTGGGCATTGGTGGTGTTGCCCAAATTTCCAAGTACATTTAACCTGCAAGACAAAATTAAATAAAGCGCGGAGAGAAATGTTAGGTTCATGAGGTACAAGGTAGGGATCCTTGTATTCATGAATTATCACCGTCAATTCCACCTTTTGAACCATGAGGCCCTTCTCTTCACCTCGTTCTCCTTTTTGCAACTTCATGCTTGCCCCCCTCTATCTCTTTTCTCTCAAGCCTGGTTACTTCTTCTAACCCAAGATTTTCTAGCTCATCCACCTATTCAAATTTTTTTTCTTTCAAATTCAACCACATCTTCTACTTCCACATTTTTATCACCATGCTCGTGCACTACCTCATCACTACCCAAATGTGGATTTTTCAATTCAAAGTTCAAATGTTGAACTTCTACCTCAACCCTCAATTCATTCCTCTCATTATCAATAATTTCATTCTTAATCACTTCCTCGCTACCCAACTCCACATTTTCCTTATTAAATTTTGGAGTTTGATTATCTGTTTTTAATTTAAACTCCCCCTCCTTTTCAATATCCTTATTCCAACGATACCTCCTATTACACCACTTTTCACTCTCCTTCCTTACCCTCCGTGAAACTTCTAGTGCTTCCTCTAATACCAACCCATATAGTATGCATGTTTTCCCTTTCTTAAGGAATTGGTATATGTGCATACTCTTATCATAAACTGCCTCCCTCCTATGTCTCCAAGGTTTTCCCAATAAAATATGATAAGATTTCAATTGAACCACATCACACCATACATCCTCACTATACCTTTCCGGGTAATATGCACTAGAACTTGTTTGGTTACTTTGAAATTCCCAAACTCCCTCATCCACGTCATCCTATAAGGTTTATAGTGTGGTTCTAGGGGCAATCCTAATTTTTCAATCACGGTGCTACTAACGAAATTAGTAAAGCACTTTCCATCAATCGCCAAACTGCACCCCTTATGATCCACATAACATCTAGTTTGGAATAAATAGCCCGGATCATAATTCATTCCTTATGTGGCGTTAAAAAAAATTCAAGAATGAAGAGGATTTAGACATCAAATAGCAAGAACGACTTTTATTGACTTGGAAGGAAATGAATATCAAGAATTTTAAAGAAACTCAAGAAAGTGGTTCTTGAATTTGGAATAACTTTTTTTTTTTTTTTAATAATGAATTTTTGGAATTAAATAATAATAAAAAAAATATTTTTTTTAAATAAATCCGAAAATTCGACACGAACACAACAAAACAAACGGAACAGGATTTGGATAAGAATCGAACAAAATAAACACTTTTCAATTTTTGTTGAATTTTTATATGGATCAAACTGGAAAAAAAATTACTGGCACGAAGAACACTCAAGAAAAGAAAGACTCAACAATAAGATATGGATAATTCTTATGACAGACTCGATGATAAACATAAGAATTAAACTGGATAGAAAAACCTGAATTTAGAGTCTAGCTCTGATACCGGATGATGAGATTCGAGATGCGCGGAATTAACGTCGGAAAGTTCCGAACCCAGGTTGTTACGGACGGTGGAATCTTGACCCGACAATCACGACGCGAGGATCGACGATGCGGATTGAAGAACCAAGATTTACGAAACGCTACAAGGATCTGTCCAACTTCCTTGATAAGTTTCTGGTTTTGAACGCCACAAATATTCTCGCGAATATTTGATAAGTTCGAGATGAGTGCCACAAGATAATCAATCTTGATAAGTTCGGGTTTGTAATGTGAATCCACACATTAAACAATTGAAAAACATTCAATCTTTTTTTATTCATCAAAGTCTGTTTTTAATATTACAATGAAAACGCCTTAATATAGGCTACCAGAGTAAAAATCCTAGTCTACTTAGAAAATTAAATAAAATCTAATTCTAATTAGGGAATAGATAAAATCTCTCATAATGGAGTCCTAATTTAATTGGAAACAATAATAAAGAAAAAGTAAATATAATCCTATAATTATGGAAATATAGTAAATTTTCGTCTGCATCATTGATTTGACAATTTGAAGCCCCAAACGATGGAATTTGGCCCTAAAATCAATGTGCTCAAGGGCTTTGGCCCATGAGTCTTGCTCAGTGACCTGTTTCTACTTGAAAAACATATATTATCCATCCAATTCCGACATGGTTGACTGGACTGCACTTTTATTTGGCTTGAATATATAACTTTCTGTCAAGCCTGCTATGACTCCGATTGTCGCGGGTCCGGAACACATCAAACCAATATTCTTCGTCACATGGTATCCTTCTCCCATGTCCCCTTATTTATAGATTTGCTAGGAATATTCTAGAATATGTGAAGTGAGGTGCAACATGGGTGTGAGGGTGGTGAGGGCTAACCATGACACATCACTTCTCACGTCCCATTTTTTTATCCATCTACTCACGTACACACACAATAATGTATGATGTACTACTTTCTTGGATGATTTCTTCAATCAAATTTCGCATTATTTTAGTAACCACTGCTCTCTGTTTAGGAATGATCTACATTTCATAATATTTACTTTTGCTTTATTACCCGAGAATTGAGACTTGTCTGTCGTATTATGTTCTTTCAAATTTTTCCAGCAAGCGCATCGTCACCATTATATGAAGAAAATTATTTATTTCTATGTTTATTTTGGGTGTCTTAGCAATTTCGATGTAGATCAGCATTTGTTCAAAGTACAAGTATGGTCAAGCAAATGAGGTTTAAGATACTAAATTGATGACGATGTCAATTTTTCAACATTTTTTATGGAATTAACCTTTACTGGGGCTACAAATATGTGTTAAAGTAGATGATTATTAGATAAATTTCCATGTAAATATATTAATGCAATAGAGAAATAGGAGTTGTTCAGGCTATTTATTTTGATTTGAAGTGGTTTTACTTTCTTGTGGTCACTGTTGCATTTTTACAAGCATTTAATTAATTTTATATTAATATTGTGTTAGTTGTGATCCCAAGCTTTCCCTCATTATTCTTTCTGTCAATAAATAGGAGCCACTGCATAATCTTTCTTGGGTGTTTTGTCTGTTACCACCTTCACTAAAAGCAACCTTTGATGTTATAGTTGATATCAGAGGTGCTAATAGATCTCGTGCTATCATAGAAATAATTGGGTATTGACATTTGTTTTTTCTCCACCCTTAAGAAAATTATAATTTTTCTCTCTTCATCGTCTTACAAGCTAAGAATGTTGTGTAAGAAATACATAGTTAACTTGCTCGGAATCTCATTTGAACTATAGAAGAATTAGAACCACTAGGAAATGTACTAGAAGTTCCCTTAATAGTCATAAGGTAGGAAAGTAAATCATTATCTTCATTTTGCATCACATTAGGGTGGTAGCAGTTCTTCTGATATTTTTACCTGATTTTTGGGCATTAATCTCGTACATTTGACATAAACATTTTTTTAAATCTGAGCATGTTATCGGGGTTCCAAAAGTTAATTTATTTGATTTTCCCTTATGATGTGTTTAGTTCTCTCTAAATTTACTCTAGGGTTCATTACCGTTGCTAATAGAAATAAAGTGGGTAAATCTTCACAATATTTTCTAAACTTAGTATCCATTGTTACAATGATTTGAGAAAAAATAGGAAATGATTTGTACTTGTTAAAATTATTAGTATGATGCAATAAAAATACTTCAACACTAAAGGAATAATAGGATAATAAACATCGGATAATTCGTTTGTAGCATCGTAAAAAGGTTTCAAAAACGTTTTAACATGAAATACAAGTTCTCAATCAGTAGGTTGCAAATCAAAATTTGGGTCATGTGAGTGCCGACCGTTGTAATATTCACATATTAAATCCTCATAACCTTGAGAATGTTCAATTATTAAATAAGTTGGGTTCAATTTATGTCCTACATCTGTAACAAATGATCGTGCATGTTTACCTTGTTCTACACAATGTGCATCAAAAGCTTGTTTTCTAGATAGTGTTATCATAATGAAATTGCAATAATACTTAATTTTTTTCAATTTATCTTCTATATGCTTAAAGCTATCTTGAACTATCAAATTAAAAATGTGACACATATAACATGAAACAAGATCCCACCAAATTCAGGATTTATGTGATTAGCTAATCTATCTATCACTGCTTTGGAAGCATTATTTAGTGTAAAACTACGAACTTTATTATCGCAATTAAATTCTCTAAGAATTGCAAGTAGTACATTAAAAATACTTATTGCATTATATGGGTAATCAATAACTTTGAATGTCATAATTTTTTGTGTGCATTATCCAAGTATCATTTATGTAATGACAAATAACAGCTACGTAACCTCTATGATTATTGTCAGTCCATAAGTTTGAGGTAAATGATAAGCTACAATTATATTATTTAAAGCATCTATAAAATTTTGTTTTCTCTCGAAATATTTTGCAATGCAATCAGCTCGTAAATTACTTCTAGAAACGAGTTTGTACTTAGGCTGGAGATACTTTTGATGAAAGTCATGAAATGTGGACTTTCTACAATTGAGAGCTGGAACTCATCACTCAATATGAACATGACCATTCATTCTCGACACGCTAGATCTTGCGAGAAAACCCAATTAGATAGACTTGATTGACCAAATTGCAGTTGTGATTGGTTTGTTTCAACCTAGTCAGGTTTTTGACATTGTTTGTAGTGTCCGCGGAGGTGTCTTGTGCCACCACCCGTCTCTTAAGAGAAAAGTCCGTTACAAGTTTTACATTAAGCTTTCTTTATCGTTTTTCCATCAATGTCTTTAGCTGTTGTTTCGTTCAAATTGAAATAATTCTAACAATCACTTTTAGCTTTCTTTTTTGATTTTTTTTCGAGCATGCCATCGTGTTAGAGGAACCAGATTCATATGCAGCAGTGTTTATTTTATTTTGCGATGCAAAATATACCCGCAAGTGTACGGATCGTGAAAAGTAATAAAGTGGACTAAAGAGTCAGGAATATTGTTTCCACGAGGACTGTTATTAAGTACCGAAATATTTTAGTTCTTATCCCTATTTGAAAAGTAGAATGAATTTGATGTTTTAAAATAAAATTAAGAAAATTAACTAAAAAATTAAAATTGCAAATTTGTTTTGTTTTTAAAAACGATTGTAAAGTAGTTGGAATTTACGATTTCGCCTAACCAATTAAATTAACTCAAATTCCTGTTTTATTTCCTAAATATGCATTCGGTCGAATTCACTAATATATATTAATATTCCTCTCTCGAGTTTAAATAAATTCTACCTAAATAAATCAATCATGTATCTCTATAGAGGGTCTGATATTCCTTATCTAGATGTATAATACAAGAATTCACACACGACCCCGATAATAACAAAAGTATATATTTTATATGTTTGTTTTAGTGTATTTGCTTTTCATTTGTTCTATATTTGTTTATATTTTAGAAAACTACCCAATATTGAGAATTGGATGCAAATGAAGCAAATACTGAGGAATTTGATGATTAATGAAGCTAATTTGTGAACATGGAGAAGTGCAAGGAGTCAATCAAGAGGAATAAGGAAGAGAAGAGAAGAAATTAGAAGTATATGGGCTAAATTGCTGCAATTGAAAGTTGGAGGACTTTGATGCAAAAAAGTAGTTGGACCAACTTAAACAAAAATCAAAAGTGGAAAATTACTCTGCAGGGGAGAACTGCGCGGCCACCAGAAATAAGAGGTGTGGCCGTGCGAGCAATTTGAATTAAGCAGAACTTGATTTGGGAGTACTGCGCAGCCACCAGAAGTTACATTGCGCGGCCACGCAGTTGTCCAGCTCAACGTGAATTTAGGACCATGCGCAATTTTTTGTGTCAAAAGCTTAGGTTTCTTCAAGAATATATAAATACCTCTTCTCATGCATGAATTAGGGGACCTTTGCAGAGCTTGACAACATCATAACCTCGTGCTCTTAATATAAAATTCTGGGGAGGAAATTGAAGGCAAAGGGAGATGATTGAAAATTATCAACGTGGACGAATTTTTTGGTGCAAGAGTTTCTTTTATCTTTTAATTGGATATGCTCTACATGTTCATAGTTTATTATTGTGCTTTTAATTATTTTGTGATGAGTAGCTAAATATTTAGTTGTGATATTTGATGTACCATAAGTTTTATGCTATTAATTTCTTGATTTGAGTTTTACATATATTTTCCATGTGTTGATTTTATCTTCGTGTTTAATGCGTGAATGAATTGATCACTCGCTCATGATATCATGAGTTTTTTCATAATCCGAGAGGTGAGCAACACTTAGCTCTATGGATAAAATTCGGTAATTGAACGAACGATAGAGATATACGCTTGTTATTATTGCGATCGCTACATGAATTCCTTCATTCCATGCATTTAGTCATTATGGCCAGATGTTCTTTAATACGGTTGACTAACTAGGTAGAGTTAATTTAAACTCGAGAGGGGAATTTCATATGCAAACGTGAATTCGGTCGAGCACATAGATAGAAGTAAAACTCGAGGATTGAAATTAATAATATTGACTTATGTGATATGGGATGTCTCAACACATTCAAACATCACTTAAGAAAATCATAATTTGAATTATCTATTTTACTTGTTTATTTATTTCAATTTAGTTTATTTAAAATCCAAAATTCACGTCAAATCTCTCGTTCCAGTTAAATGTAGTAGTCTAGAATACAATTTACTTAATCCTCATGAGATCAATATCCGGACTCTAAGTCCACTTTATTACTTGTGCGATCCGTACACTTGAAGGATTATATAAAATCGTTAAAAAGTTTTTAGTGTCGTTGCCGGGGACTATAGGTAAAATTTATTTCTAGATTACTTTCACTAATTCAGACTTTATTTAATTTTTATTTAATTTAATTTAATTTTATTTGTTACTTTTGGGTTACCACCACGATTGCAAGTCTTCTTTTTTTTTTTTCGGTTTTCTTTCGAGTTATAATTGATTTCACCATTGGCTTGGAATGAATAGTTTGATTACGCCGACATTCATAGTGTTTGGGTATTTGAAATGCCAACAACAAACATTAGACACGTTGGATGCAAGTCACATATTTTTTGATGAGTGTGCATCGGACGATTGGGATTAAGACATCGCTCTTGTGGGAGATGGTTGTAACGACCCAACAATTCATCCTATTATTATATTAAATTATTCACATTTAACTAGACCCACTTTGTAGCGATCGAGAAATTTTAAATAATGTAAAAAAATCGTTTTTTCTCAAAAAATGTGTCGCTAAGATTTAATCCCGATTTTTTTTTACATGAAGCGTGTTCGTCTAGCCATTGTAAAAATAAAATTTAAACCTATTCCAAATCGAGCTCATTCTCAAATATTTTAAATTATCGAATTCCTTATTATTTTAAAATCCAAATTGATATAATTTTTAGTCCAATTTAATTAATTCCAATATTTTAATATTTTGGGTCCAAAAATTCTATGTCCAAATTATGCTTTATTTTCAGTCCAATTATGTAATTCTTACCAGCCCAAAATTTTGGCCCACTTACCCACCTAGAAAGCTGTGCCCTAATCACTACTGTTCAAATCACTCTCATTCCTCCCTCCTCACAATCACGCAGCCAAGTCAAGCTAAGTTCTGGGTATGCTCTCTCCTACATTGGAAACTCCATGTTGATGCTAGAATATCCATTTCTAGCCACCGATGTTGCGAGCAATCCCACACTACACGTTCAGGCACAAATTTCAGATTTCAATTTCATAAACCGAGCCACAATCACACAACCTGCGTTTGGAATTTCATGTTCATGCTAGAATCTCGATTTCTATCCATCAACAACCACCCATTTTCGAAACACCAGCCATCGCCTATTCTCACTGCCACGGCCAATCCACCATCAACACCACCACAATATCACCACATTGTCGAAAGTATAACTGCCCAAATCTCACACAACCCGAAACACAACCTGCATCACACAACAACAACAATATTATACCAACCTCAATCGACCGCAAGGACCACACGCTCGGTCGGACCACCCTCAACCCGGAACTACCTTCTCCAAAATTTCCCTCAAATAAAACCCAGACAAAGAAAAAAATGAACCCAAGATACTTACCTCCGACCGCCTACATTGTTGAACCGAATTTTCATCGGAAATCACATTTTTTTAGGCCTCAACTTTGTCTCGATCTCACACAATAAACCACCCAAAATCAACCCTTTTCACAATCACCATCTCCGCTGCCACTCGACGACGGCACCCCGCCGGTGCTGACTGGAACGGACGGGAGCTCCGCTCCGCCTCCGCCAGTTTCTCTCTCTCTCTCTCTCTCTCGATTTTCCATGAGAGAGAAAAGAGTAAAACTTATATTTAAAAGTTGATTTTTAAATTTACCTTTTATCCCCCATTTTTAAAAGTCATTCATTTCAGTCCCCAAGTTTTTAAAACGCATTCATAAGTCCCTATAGTTCAAATATATATTTGGGCTGTCCCCACACGTTCTAATTACACTAAATCAGCCCCTTTGTTTTCAAAGAAATCTATTTCAGTCCCTAAACTTTAATTTCAGTAGTTAATAAACTTCCAATTGAGTCCCTAAATTTTACTTTATCATTTTAAAACCTTAAAATTTTTAATTTACTAATTCAAAGCTTTATTTCATATTTTGGCTAGACGAAACGCGTGGACATTTGAGAGATTGAGGCTACTTCCCTCTCCATCTTTTTACGTGATTTGAGATAAATTGAGGTAGACTCGCCCCCAGTAATTTATTTATATTATAATTGCATGTGTTATGTGGATTTATGTGATTTATATGCTTAATTGCATGAGACAACAAAAGAGAATCTCGTATGAGATAAGAAGAGAAATTTATGTTATGCATGTCATAATTTATATGCTTTATTTGCATAAGAGAAGACAAGAGTATGTTCATATTGCACTCATTTCATGATGCTTATGACTAAGAAGAGAATGTCACTATAATATTTGCATAATTACTTGTTCAATTATCTTGTAAATTAATTGTTGGCGATGAGTCTACTGAGTATTTCATTTGAAATACTCAATCCGTTTTTAACAACATTTGCAGAGTTTGGAGGCGGAGACGAATGATGGGCAATTTGGCAACATTTATTTTAAGTTATTTTGAAAGTCTAGTTTATTGAACTTTGTTAAGTTAAATTGTTGAGATTTGGAATTTTATGGAATGTTTTCAAGTAGATGTATTTAAATTGGGCTACCATCGCAAATTTCCCAAATGAATGTGATGTTTTAAAATTTAGTTTATTTCCGCAATATTTGTTAAATATATATTTTAAAGAGAGACGAAGTAGCGTTCCGAGTTTCACGGAACTCGGGGCGTTATATCAGAGCAAGGTTGCGTTTCTGTAGACTGGCAAATTTAAAAAAAAAAAAAAAATTTCAAGAAACATTTTACACTATTTAATTATTATTGATGAAGACTGCCACTGCCATCATTCGTCCCCCCAACTTTGAGGTAAAGAAGTTTATAATGTTTAACTTTATTTCAGTATTTCGGATACTTATTTTAATGATTTATGAGAAAGAATGAAGAGAAAGAGATTGTATCCGAATAACAAAAGAAAAGAAAAGAAAGAAAGAAAGAAAGAAAGAAAATAAATAAAGAAAGAAAGAAATGAGTTTTAGAACATAACGAGAAATTTTATCCGAATCAGAAAGAAAAGAAAGAAAACGAGTGTTGAGCATAATGGGAATAATATGATTTAAGAATGATGTTATAATAATTTTTGTCCTCGAATTTAGAAATGATGAACCCTAACTGGACTTTGTATAATTGATTTTAGACATGGCACCATATACGAAGAGTCAACAGAAAGGATTAGACAATATTTTCGAAATATATATCGTTTGGACCAACACCTCATGTTGGGATATATGACCACACTATTGACTACTGTGCCGCACGTTATGAGGCAATGACTAGTGATTTTAGAGCAATTGTTGCTAAAGTTCATTAGTCACTTATTGTCAACATTTTCAGTAAATCAACGAGAAATGGCAAACCAGTTTTATGAAGTTGTGATGAGATGTTGAGATTATAAGTAATATGATTTTATTGAGACTTTTATGAGAAGAATTATGAATTTAGAGATTTAAAGATTTGGTTATTAATTATTGGGAATCAAGGAATTGGTATTGTGTTTGAGTAAGTGAATTATTCCTCTATTTTGAGAGAGATTTATAATGTTGTTTGGTCTTATAATTAAAATTTTTGGGACTATGATTTGTGGCATATATTTTATAAGTATGACAAATGAGTGGTCATTTGAGCCAATTAATGTATTGAAGAAAGTGATATTGTGATATTGGAAACTATGATTTGAAATTGTTATGTTGAGGAATGATGAATTTATTTTCTGGGATATTTTTGGTGGTATTGAAGTTTGTTTGAATTGTTGTCAATATTTAAATCGTTGTCGTCAAATGTGGAGTGTAAAGTTGGTTATGAAGTATGCCTACAGGTTGGATAAGTCCAAATTACAAGGGAGACTCTGTCTAGAATTTTATCATTTTGAGTTAAGAGCATAGTAGGGTAAGCACCCACTAAGAGAATTGATGTTAGACTTGCAAGATCATTTACGCCACAAGCAAGATTTAGGAAATGATAAAAAGGGATAATGACTCTTGAGATATTTTTGACTTCTTCGAAGTGTGATCATTTTTGTAATGGATATAGTTACATTGAAATGCTCTCCTTGTTTCACAATTTCAAGAACAAGATGATGTATACAACTACTGGGATATCAAGGTATACATGAAGTTATGTGATAACTTGATGCATACATTGGGAAATGTCAAGTTATATTTTGAAAGATGAGTGAAGACAAATATTATGGCGTTATTGGGAAGAATCTTAATTATTCTTGGGAACAAATTGATTATTAGTAAGAAATGATCATTTATATTGGAGAATATAATAAATTATGATGGTATGTGATAATACTGTTGATTTATTTTGGAAGTTGATTGGTAGATGATGTGTTAAAGATTTGGTTATTTACATGTAATATGATTATTTGGAAAAGTCAGTTATCATGAATGTGAGATATTGAAAGTATTTTATAGTGAGATGCTTTAAAGGAGTAACCATTTATTCAAAGTGAGAAATTGGGGACATGTGATTGAATGTTTGGAATTATGTGAGATTATGATAATTGTCCTAATGTCATTTGAATATAAAAGGTACAAGAGATAATTATAAGGAATGATGCGATTGCTCTTATGGTGAGAACTGAAGGTGATGATGTATTGAGATTATGAAATAAGTTGACTTTCCATGAATAAGTTATGCTATATTTTGTTCTAAGTGGAATTCAAAGAAAGATGAGTCTCAGTCATGGAAGTAAATCAGGGTTTCCTCGTAATTTGAATGATTCACTGATGTGCATTAAGTTTTCATTTATGATACTAGAATATCATGAGATAAATTGTTGGATGAAATTGATGAAAGAAATTTTATCAAGTCCTAAATTTGTACAACTGTTGCAGAGGTGATGCATTTGATCGGAGAAAAGTTTAGTATAAGATCATACCTTGAAATTCTGGAAATTGTTACTAATGGTATCTTAGTTCGAAAATAAGAAATAAAATTTTATGTATATTTTCCTCGTGGATAAAATTTGTGGAAAATGGGGATCAGACTTCACAGTGATGACTTATTATAGAATAGTGTGCAGAAAGAGTGACATATGGCAGAATCCAAGATTTATTGAGTTTGAGAGATTGATATAAAATCTTAGTGAGCAGATTGACGTATAAGGTTCATGTGATAGATATGGTGGTTATTATATTGTAATCTTAGAGAGATTGAGAGGATTATATTGAGGTCATATGATACAATGATAAGCGGCATGAGATACGATTACTACAAGATATGGTGACTAGACGGTTAATAGATGTTATGGTTATCCCATGAAGAATTATGTGAATATACTGAGTCAAGTGATCTCATTTTGATGGTTTATTGCATTATGGTGAAATATTACCTACAATTGGGAATTTTCATTTTGAGTCATAATATATGGGTTTATTTAAAGTTTTGGTGATGCAGTTTCGATTACTTATTATCGGTTGTACTTTTGATGTGAGTAAAGTATTTTGCTACAATAATGGAAAACCTGAGATGATCAGTTGTGTGACTTTTACTTATAATGAGATTGTATCTTTGGGTTAAGTAAACTTGACGAGGAATCCTATGTGATTCACAGAAATCTTATTTAATGGTGATAGACTTAATCAGAGTATTGTTCATAGTGTGACATGAATTGAAGTTTTGGGAGAACAGGGAAAATTGTATCTTGAACTTCAGATTGGGAAGTTAGTGAGGTTTCTTAAGTTTGAGAATATCATTTCTGATCCTTATGATGATACTTTAAGTTAGTACATTAGTCCTCGACTAGAATGAGTATGTGATACCAGGTATTTGATGCATGATTTAAAAGTATGGACTAAAGGATTTAAGTTTGAATTTCTCCAATTTTGAAAAGGAAATCTCGATCGAGTTTAGAAATGATTACGTATGTGAATCTTTCCAGAAAGATTCTGCCAAGTTTGGGTTTTGTATTCAATATTTTGGAATTGATACTGTGTTTCTATATTTTGGATCATAAGGTTTTATTCTTGATCAATCTTCTTGATTTTTAGTTTAGGCATTGGAACAATTAATATTTGTATCGTGGATTCGACATCAGTATAGATCCTTGAAAGGTTGGAGATAGAAGGTTAATGAAGGAGTTAATAAGTTGGATAATGTCGGATGATTGATTGAGTTCTACTCAATAGCTATCAAGCGTATTTTCGTATAGCTTTGTATGAGGTACAGATATATGTTAGAGAGGTTGTCCGAATTCACGGATTGCTAGTGTCCATTTTATAGATAGAGATCCGAATTTAACTTCGAGATTTTGGAAAAGTTTACATGTTGCAATGGGTACTAAATTAAATTTTAGTACTGCCTACCATCTCCAGATTCAGACATTGAAAGATATGCTTAGGGCATGTGTTCTAGACCCAAATGGTAATTGAGAGACACATTTTCCATTAGTAGAGTTTGCCTACAATAACAGTTTCCGGGCTACCATTGATATGTCACCATACGAAGCACGGTATGGGTGAAGATGTCGATCGCCAATCAATTGGGATGAAGTTGGCGAGAGGAAATTATTGAGTTCAGAATTAATTGAGAAAACAATGTAGGCTATTGAGAAGATCAGATTACGGATTAAAGCTGCCCAAGACAAACAGAAAAGCTATGCCGATCAAAGAAGAGACTTAATGTTTGAGATTGAAGAGAATGTGTTCTTGAAAGTAGCTCCTATGAAGGGTACTTTTCGTTTCGACAAGAAAGGGAAATTAAGGTCTTATTTCATCGGACCATTTGAAATACTAGAGAAGTGAGGAATGTGGATTATTGTTTGACTTCGCCACCAGAACTTGCAGCTGTTCACAATGTCTTTCATGTTTCCTTATTGAGAAAGTATGTTTATGATCCTAATCATGTGGTGAATTATCAGTCTATTGCAGTTCAAAAAGATTTGTCTTATGAGGAGGCACATATGTGCATAGTAGAGAGAAAAGTCCATGTCTTGAGAAACAAAGAGATTCTTTTAGTCAAAGTCCAGTGGGGTAGATATAATAGTGATGAAGCTACTTGGGAAAAATAAGAGGAGATCCTATCCAAGTATCCAGAAATAATAGATCAAGTAAGTTTAAATTTCGAGGACGAAATTATTTTAAGGGGGTAAGGTTATAGCGACCGAGAAATTTTAAATAATGTAAAAATATCGTTTTTCTCGAAAAACGTGTCGCTAAGATTTAATCCCGATTTTTTTTACATGAAGCGTGTTCGTCTACCCATTGTAAAAATAAAATTTAAACCTATTCCAAATCGAGCTCATTCTCAAATATTTTAAATTATCGAATTCCTTATTATTTTAAAATCCAAATTGATATAATTTTTAGTCCAATTAAATTAATTCCAATATTTTAATATTTTGGGTCCAAAAATTCTATGTCCAAATTATGCTTTATTTTCAGTCCAATTATGTAATTCTTACCAGCCCAAAATTTTGGCCCACTTACCCACCTAGAAAGCTGTGCCCTAATCACTACTGTTCAAATCACTCTCATTCCTCCCTCCTCACAATCACGCAGCCAAGTCAAGCTAAGTTCTGGGTATGCTCTCTCCTACATTGGAAACTCCATGTCGATGCTAGAATATCCATTTCTAGCCACCGATGTTGCGAGCAATCCCACACTACACGTTCAGGCACAAATTTCAGATTTCAATTTCATAAACCGAGCCACAATCACACAACCTGCGTTTGGAATTTCATGTTCATGCTAGAATCTCGATTTCTAGCCATCAACAACCACCCATTTTCGAAACACCAGCCACCGCCTATTCTCACTGCCACGGCCAATCCACCATCAACACCACCACAATACCACCACACTGTCGAAAGTAGAACCGCCCAAATCTCACACAACCCGAAACACAGCATGCATCACACAACAACAACAATATTATACCAACCTCAATCGACCGCAAGGACCACACGCTCGGTCGGACCACCCTCAACCCGGAACTACCTTCGCCAAAATTTCCCTCAAATCAAACCCAGACAAAGAAAAAAATGAACCCAAGATACTTACCTCCGACCCCCTACATTGTTGGACCGAATTTTCACCGAAAATCACATTTTTTTAGGCCTCGACTTTGTCTCGATCTCACACAATAAACCACCTAAAATCAACCCTTTTCACAATCACCATCTCCGCTGCCACTCGACGACGGAACCTCGCCGGTGCTGACTGGAACGGACGGGAGCTCCGCTCCGCCACTTTCTCTCTCTCTCTCTCGATTTGCCATGAGAGAGAAAAGAGTAAAAGTTATATTTAAAAGTTGATTTTCAAATTTACCTTTTAACCCCCATTTTTAAAAGTCATTCATTTTAGTCCCCAAGTTTCTAAAACACATTCATAAGTCCCTACAGTTAAAATATGTATTTGGGCTGTCCCCACACGTTCTAATTACACTAAATCAGCCCCTTTGTTTTCAAAGAAATCTATTTCAGTCCCTAAACTTTAATTTCAGTTTTTAATAAACTTCCAATTGAGTCCCTAAATTTTACTTTATCATTTTAAAATCTTAAAATTTTTAATTTACTAATTCAAAGCTTTATTTCATATTTTGGCTAGACGAAACGCGTGGACATTTGAGAGATTGAGGCTACTTCCCGCTCCATCTTTTTACGTGATTTGAGATAAATTGAGGTAGACTCGCCCCCACTAATTTATTTATATTATAATTGCATGTGTTATGTGGATTTATGTGATTTATATGCTTAATTGCATGAGACAACAAAAGAGAATCTCGTATGAGATAAGAAGAGAAATTTATGTTATGCATGTCATAATTTATATGCTTTATTTGCATAAGAGAAGACAAGAGTATGTTCATATTGCACTCATTTCATGATGCTTATGACTAAGAAGAGAATGTCACTATAATATTTGCATAATTACTTGTTCAATTATCTTGTAAATTAATTATTGGCGATGAGTTTACTGAGTATTTCTTTTGAAATACTCACTCCGTTTTTAACAACATTTGCAGAGTTCGGAGGCGGAGACGAATGATGGGCAATTTGGCAACATTTATTTTAAGTTATTTTGAAAGTCTAGTTTATTGAACTTTGTTAAGTTAAATTGTTGAGATTTGGAATTTTATGGAATGTTTTCAAGTAGATGTATTTAAATTGGGCTACCATCGCAAATTTCCCAAATGAATGTGATGTTTTAAAATTCAGTTTATTTCCGCGATATTTGTTAAATATATATTTTAAAGAGAGACGAAGTAGCGTTCCGAGTTTCACGGAACTCGGGGCGTTACACACTTGAAAGTCAAATAGAAATTTTAATTTATTTGACTTATTTAAAGAGGCATATTCGACATTAAACTAGACTTTAAATTTAGTTAACGTATTATCAACGAAAAATAAATAAGAATATTAAATATTACTTTAAATAATTTTAGCGATTAAATAAATCGACTGTCGATTCCATAATTGGGAAGATATGAATTGAAGTGTATGGAATGTACTTCAAAGTGGAATTAAGATTTGGTTCTAACGTTGAAAAAAAATAGACCAAAGTTAAACATTAAACTTTTAGTTAAAATAATAATAATTAAAATAGTATAATATATATATATATATATATATATATATATATATATATATATATATATATATATATATATAGAAAATTCCACTTGTACAGGGGATCTGTATACAGATCCCCTATTGTGAGGCGATCTGTATATAGATCCTCTGTACGAGTAGTGTGATTGTATATATATAACATGTTGGAGTAACATTGATTATATATATATATATATATATATCCCAAGAATCTCCTTAATCAATGTGGGATTTGTCCTTCAAAGAACCGATTCATGACTCGAACCCCCGACACCGTGGTTCGTAGCCACGTGCTCTAATCCTCTGAGCTACAGGCCCCACCCAGTTCCAAATAAAAAGAAAATAGAATTCTTATTTTGTGTTTAGAATTTCTAACTTATTCTTTTTTTTAATTATATATATTATTCTAAATTCTTTAGAGATTTCTATTTTTTTTTAGGAATAGAATCTGGAGTTTGTCGTTTTTTTATTATGATTCTGAAATATGTTTTGCAAAAAGCCGAGTTGTACGAAAAAGAGTTAGTATCAAGGGTATTCATTCGATTTTATCTCCAAGGTATGCTGGGAAAAGAGATTAATCTTAGCTCCGATGAAATTGATAGCCGAATTTGGAGTACCTTCTCGAATGAATGTAGGACAGATATTTGAATGTTCTCTCAGGCTAGCAGAGATATATATATATATATATATATATATATATATATATTTGAATGTTCGCTCGGGCTAGCAGATATATATATATATATATATATATATATATATTATTTATTAACGACGAATAACACGTATAGTTTCGGGTAGCGTAAATGTAGGACAGATATTTGAATGTTCGCTCAGGCTAGCAGATATATATATATATATATATATATATTTGAATGTTCGCTCGGGCTAGCAGATATATATATATATATTATTTATCAACGACGAATAACACGTATAGTTTCGGGTCACGTAAATTCATAGTTTTATTATTTGTCTTAACTATTTGAGAATATCATCATGTAGAGCATTGAATGACCTTCAAAATGACATATTGTAGACACGTATTCGATTGACGTACATGTCTCGAAAACTTTAATAAATAAGGTTGGCACTCGAAAGTTTAGTTTTAAACGACTTATTTTGACAAGCCGCAACTTTTGCTATAGTTGACCATATTGCGTTTCAGCGAGGTTACGGGAAATTAGATTGCGAGTATTTCAAGATAGTATGTTGAAAGTTCAATTTTGATGATAATAAGAGTACCGAAAATTAAGACGAAAGTAGTCATTTAAAAATAATCGAAATAAAATAGTTTTAAGTGGTAAACTTTGACGAGCGATAACTTTTACCTCGGTTATCGATTTCACGATCCGAAAATATCGTTACGAAGTACTCGTCGACAACTTCATATTGACCCCAAGAATTTTCTATTTCAACTTCATACCATCCTATAATTTCTTTTATAACCATTTTGGAGTTTTTATTAAGTGATGATCAATCTATTTTGACTCCAAGCGGATTAGCATTGCAAAATATTGGAAAATAAAGTCATCAACTTTAGGATAATCCTGGGAACGAAGTAAGTAACATTTCAACTACAATGCAAAACATAGTATTAATATTATTATGTGCTCATACGTGACTATCTGAGGTATATTATTGGTGCAATATTCGTGAAATATGATGTGGCAATAATATGTATGCGGTGAAAGCATGTGAGACATGAATTGATAATATGGCATGTTATTAATGAACATGAATTCATTGGAATGCCATATTACGTGATTATAATGTACAATTGGCGGATGAAATATATGTTAGCATTCATGGGCATTGACATATGCATTGTGTGGACTTAGAAAAAGTTCTTCATAAATGATAAAGAAAGAGATAAAGAGTATATGGAAATATATGGAGAGAGAATGATGTGGATGATAGTAGAATCACCCTACGAGTGTACCGTACTTTACTTCGCGTTCGGATATACACACTCGCTTGAGACTCCCGACGGTCAATAAGGGTAGTCGATGATGGGGTGTTGGCGGTTCGGCGCCAGTATAGGGAGGTGTCGGGAGGTGGTGGCCTTGGGACTGTGGATCGGCACGTCGAGCGCCGTATATAATAGGACATGCCTGATTGATATAATATAATTCCCGGTGCAGTATCTTGAGTCTCGGTGGGCGATGATGGATACAAACTGTGAAGTCTTGAGTCTCGATGGGCGATGACGGACCACAGGCACTGGAAGGCGCATGTTATCGGCCATGTTGATATTTGAGCTCATACGGTACAACGTAGTGGGATTTGGGCCCAAGTAGAAAATGTGGACAATGCATGGATTGGGTTGGTGCGAGCTCTCAAATGACAGGACGATTGTGTACTGGATACCTTACCATGGTTCATGGGCTTCTCACCAGGGAAACCCCAAAAAAGGTCCAACTACTTTTAAATAATTTTATTTCTTTCCAAATTAGTTAAATATTTTAAATAGCAAATTTTCCACTATCTTTCGCTATCCGCTCTCTGTTCCCTGTTTTAAACAAATATTTTTATATCAACTACTAAATATAAAGTTTTCATATTATAGTTAGTTTATTTCGCTTTCTTCTGAATTAAATTACAAATGATATTTCAAAGGAAAATACTTATTTTTAATAATGTTTAATTATGCTTTAAAAATAAAAGTTCAAATTTATATTTAGAGCGGGTGGATAAAATACTATTTTATTCGTTTAAAAAAGCAAAATATGATGGGAAAATAAATAAATGCATAAAAATAAGAAATGAATTTGGGGCGCCACAATGGTCCTCCACTATGGAGTGAAAGGGTAATTGCAAAATACTATCAGAAATTAGTTGATTTGGATGAAGATGATATGCTTGTGGAGATTCCATGTATTGGAACAACTTTCAAAAGTGGGGGTATAATCCACTCGAGAAGATTCATAGGAAGGACTCGCCAAAGCCCATGGACTTTGACGATGAACCGGCTATTGAATCCATTGATGAGTCAACTATTGAAGATACACTTGAAGTGGATGAAAAATCAATCACAATGAAGCTAAATGAAGATTTGGACATCAATGAGGAAGAAATCAAATTACATGATTGCCGAAATATTGATTTTGTGATTAAACCCGATGAGGAGGTGAAAATCATAGTTGAGTTCGAAGTGGATGAAAGGGACAGTGTCTACAACATGGAGAGGGGCAAATTCGAGTCTTGGAGATCAAATGAGGAGTGGAACAAAGTCAAAAGAAAGAAGATGAGCAAGGCATCTAAAGCTTTCTTTAGGTGCTCGTGAAGCAATTGCTGAAAAGTCGAGCTTTAGACTTCAAACAGAGCGCTTACTGGGAGGCAACCCAATTTTGTTTCCCTTTTATTTATTATGTTTTCTTTATTGCTTTATTAGTAGTTTTAGGATTTTTATTGCTTTAGTAGTTTATTTCCACGTTTCAGCATGTTTGAGTTATCAATTAACATGACACTTTTGCATCACATTGCTTAGTTGTTAATTGCATGATCCAAGTTGAGTATGTGCATAGTGATAATCATCAATTTCTAGCCTAAAACCTTTAGTCATAGTTTGATGCATAATGAGCTTACATAACATATCATTCCATGAAAAGCCTGATTCTTGTTGCATGCTTGACTTTTAACTGTAAAATCATAATCACAAGCATGGCGTGATTTGTTAGACATACACAAGGTGTAGGTAGTTGAGTGAATGGATAACGAGGTGTTTTGGGATAGAAAATCGAGTTTGAAATTCAAAAGTCAATATTTTTCTTTCTTTTTTTTGGTTTCAGCCGAGTAACCATGCGCCCACCACCTTGCAAACTAGGTGGCGGTGTGTTGGACATCAAAATCAACAGTGCATAAAATTTTGCATTGCGTGGCCACTAAGTACTCCACTGTGTGGCGCGCAGGAAGTTTGAAGTTGTATCAGCAGCTTTTAAAACATATGGCTGTATTTTTCAAAAATCACAACTTCAACTCGTTTTCTCTCCCCCAAATTACCCTTAAATGTGTTCTAAACTATTTCCCGCCATTTGCACTATACATTGGGTTACATTCATACTCATTAACACTTGGAAATCATTCAAAAGGTATGAATTTTCTCATGACTCTTTGGTTACAATGTGTGGCTGCGCAGTTGTCCGGCCCATGCGCTATTTTTTGTGCCAAAAGCCTATGTTTTTTCAAGAATCTATAAATATCAATTCTCATGCACGAATTAGAGGACCTTTGCAGAGCTTGACAACATCATAACCTCACGTTCATAATATAAAATTCTGGGGAGGAAATTGAAGACAAAGGGAGAGGATTGAAGATTATCAACGTGGAAGAATTTCGTGGTGCAAGAGTTTCTTTTATCTTTGTTAATTGGATATGCTCAACATGTTTATAGTTTATTATTGTGCTTTTAATTATTTTGTGATGAGTAGCTAAATATTTAGTTGGGATATTCGATGTAGCATAAGTTTTACGCTATTAATTTCATGATTTGAGTTTTACATATATTTTGCACGTGTTGATTTTATCTTCGTGTTTAATGCGTGAATGAATTGATCACTTGTTCACGATATCATTGTTTTCATAATCCGAGATGTAAGCTAACACTTAGATCTAGGGATAAAATCCGGTAATTGGACGAACGATAGAGATATATGTTTGTTATTATTGCGATCGCTACATGAATTCTTGCATTTCATGCACTTAGTCATTACGGTCAGCTGTTTGTTAACACGGTCGACTAACTAGGTAGAGTTAATTTAAACTCGAGAGGAGAATTTAATATTCAAACGTGAATTCAGTCGAGTACATAGATAGGAGTAAAACTCGAGGATTGGAATTAATAGTTTTAACTTATGTGAAATCGAATGTCCCAACACATTCAAACATCACTTAAGAAAATCATAATTTGAATTATCTATTTTACTTGTTTATTTATTTCAGTTTGATAATTTATTTAAAATCCTAAATTCACGTCAAATCTCTCGTTCTGGTTAAGGGTAGTAGTCTAGAATACAATTTACTCAATCGTCTTGGTATTGATATCCGGATTCTAAGTCCACTTTATTAGGATTGGAATTAATAATTTTAACTTATGTAAAATCGAATGTCCCAACACATTCAAACATCACTTAAGAAAATCGTAATTTGAATTATCTATTTTACTTGTTTATTTATTTTAGTTTGATAATTTATTTAAAATCCTAAATTCACGTCAAATCTCTCGTTCTGGTTAAGGGTAGTAGTCTAGAATACAATTTACTCAATCGTCTTGGTATTGATATTCGGACTCTAAGTCCACTTTATTAGGATTGGAATTAATAATTTTAACTTATGTGAAATCGAATATCCCAACACATTCAAACATCACTTAAGAAAATCGTAATTTGAATTATCTATTTTTACTTGTTTATTTATTTCAGTTTGATAGTTTATTTAAATCCTAAATTCACATCAAATCTCTCGTTCTGGTTAAGGGTAGTAGTCTAGAATATAATTTACTCAATCTTCGTGGGATCGATATCCGGACTTTAAATCAATTTTATTACTTGTGTGATCCGTACACTTGGGAGATTATATAAAATCGTTAACACATTGGTTGAGCCTCTCAGTTTTCCCATCTTTCTGAGGGTAGTAAGCTATGCTAAGCTATAATTGAGTGCCCAAAAGTCCGAATAGTTCTTGCCAAAAGAGGCTGGTGAATATTTTATCTCTATCTGTAACTATACATTAAGGTCGGACATGTAATTTGTGTATGTGATCCATAAAAACCTCTGCTATTTGAACCGCGGTAAAGGGGTATCGTAGAGCAATGAAAAGGCCATATTTGTTGAACCTGTCAATCACTACCAGGATCATAGTTTTTCCCTTTGATGTAGGTAGTCCTGCGAAGAAATCCATTGTGATATGACTCCAGGAATAGAGTGGTTCAGGTAATGGTTTAAGTAGACTTGGATACTTAACATGCTCTCCTTTACTCCTTTGACAGATTTCACATTCTAGCACTTTTTGCTTGATATCTCTGCTCATTTCTGGCCAATAGAAATGTTGTTTGTCCCGATAAATACTTGCTTGGACTCCAAAATGCCCCCTTCTCGTGAATTGTGTGCGCTTCTGGTTATCTTTTTTCTAATATCTCCCCCTGAACCGATATAGAGCTTATGCATTTTTTTTAGAACCCCATTTTTATAGGAGTACTCTGTGTCTGCTACTGGATCAATAGTAATAGCCTGGATCTTTTCTGAAGCCATTTTATCATCTACATAGCTGTACATCGCCTCATGTACCCAAACTGGTTTGACTATAGTGATAGTGGCTAATTCTCCTTCGATTTCATATTTTCTGGACAAGGAATCTGCAGCTGCATTGTCTCTCCCTTTCTTATACTGAATGTCATAATTTAGCCCCATCAATTTAGTAAGCCACTCTTGCTGGAGTGGAGTAGTGATCCTTTGTTCTAGGAGATATTTGAGAGACTGATGGTCAGTCTATATTATGAAATAGTGCCTTGCTAAATAATGTCTCCATTTGTTCACTGCTGTCACCAAGGCTAGTAGCTCCTTTTCATATATAGAAAGTCCCAAATTTCCCACCTTAATACCATTGCTCATAAAAGTTATTGATATGTTACTTTGCATCAAACTGCCCCCGAGCCTCCATAACATGCATCCGTCTCCACAATAAAAAGTAGCTCGAAATCTGGCATAGCCAGGACAGGTGCTTTGCATATGGCTGTTTTCGGATGAATAAAGGTGTTCACTAATATCTCGCAATGTGAGATATACTTGTGAGTGTATGGATCATGAGAAGTAATAAAGTGGACAAACGAGTCCGGATTATCGTTCCCACGAGGACTGCTATTAAATATCGAAATATTTTAGTTCCTAGCCCTATTTGAACAGACGAATTGTTTTGAGAAAATTAAACTAAAAATAAGAAAATAAACTAAAGAATTAAATTTTGAAATTGTTTTTGATTTAAAAAACGATTTTAAAGTAGTCGGGAATCCTGATTTCACCTAGCCAATTATATTAATTCCAATTTCAGTTTTATTTCCTAAATATGCATTCGGTCGAATTCACTAATTTAAATTGAAATTCCTCTCTCGAGTTTAAATCAATTCTACTTAAATAAGTTAACCATGTATCCCTACAGAGGGTCCGAATATTCCTTATCTAGATGCATAACACACAAGAATTTACACACGACTGCAGTAATAACAAAAGTATATCTCTATCTCTTGTTCAATTACCAAATTTATTACCAAGTTTTAAATTATTAACTCACCTCCCAGGTTATGAAAATAACTCAATATATCATAAATTGGTGATCAAGTAATTCACCAATTCAAACATTAAGAACAATAATAAATCAATACATGCAACAAAACATTAAAACTATGGAATTTGGAATTAAAATAATATGACTAGGCTACATAGTTCATCCCAACGTGGAGTTTAGTTACACATCATAACTAAAGAACAAAAACAACAATAATAAACATTCATTGAAAGTAATATAAAGAAAGAAACGCTGGCACCAAGTTTTGATTATTCAATTATCTTCAATTCACGCCCCTTTACGATGCTTGATTCCCCAAGAATCTGATGTTGAATTCTCAATTGTGGCTCGTCCATAGGAGAGGAAAATGTCTGATTTTCACGCCAAGAGGTTGTATTTATAGTGGGAGAACAGACCTAATAGAAAAAGTTAAGCAAATTGTCAAACCCGTGCGAGTCTTTTTTGGTATCTGCACAGCGTTCAGTATTTCAATGATATCTTTCTGTTCTATTATTTGATTAAGGTGATTTAAAGTGCGTTAGAAATATAACTTAAAGGGACACAATTCTTCCTGAAATAGGATTTTCCTAATTCGAATATTTACTGCCACAAAATTAAGTCCCAAAGTCTGACTAGAAATCTTTCCAGAATCTTGTGCGGTTGGAATCAATTTTATGGTAATATTCTTATCATATTCCATTCCTTTTTTACTTTTACTTGCATCTAATTGACTCCTAAAAATTCTCAAAGTATCTTCTTGTGATCCAAATCAATCATTGGATATTTGCAAGTTGGTTTCTCATGTTTAATTTACTCTTCAGTCCTTCAACTTCTAATTTATTCACTTTCATACCATGGATGATTCTCGATTATAATAATTTATTCTAAAATAAATTTATTCTAATTTAGACATATAAATAAGCATATAAAATAAACTTATCAAAAGGCTTCCTCTGCTTTAGGAGACCAATTAAATGTTTCCTTCTTCAGTAGGTTAGTTAAAGGTTTGGCTAAGTTTCCATACCCTTTAACAAACCTTCTATAATAACTTGTGAGGCCTAGAAAACCTCTCAACTCATTTAAGGATGTTTTGTATAGGCCAATTCTGCATGGCTGTAATTTTTTTTGGGTCAGCTGACACTCCATTAGCACTGATTATATGCCGAAGATACTCTATTGAGGTCTGCCAAAATGCACACTTGCTGATTTTAGCGAATAACTGATGTCCCTTCAATAACTGTAGTACCAATCTCAAATGCAATTCATGATCTGCATAATGTCATCAAAGAAAATTAATACTCAATTACAATCATCCTTTATAAGTTAAGCCCACAATATTTGGTTTTTCAACCACATCTCAATCACTCGTTCTCCTAAAAATCACTATTCATTTCAACAAAACTCTTTTTGAACAATACCAAACACACATTAAATGTGGTGGCTCCATTCAACTCATCTAATAATTTATCAATCATTGGCATAGGAAATTTATCCTTACCAGTTAAACTGTTCAATTGCTATAGTCAACACAAAACCTCCAAGTTCCATCCTTATTTTTTGACAAGTAATACAGGTGAAGCAAAAGGATTGCTACTTACCTATATGATTCCAGCTTCCAGCATTTATGTCATCAACTTCTCAATCTTAGTCTTTTGAATGTAGGGACACCTATAAGGCCTTAGTTTAAATGGCTGCGCTCCTTCCTTAAGAATTTGATGCTCATGTTCCCTTTTAGGAGGTTGGCAAGAAGGTTTGTCAAAAACTTCTTCAAATTCCTTGATCACATCCTGAAATGCTTCTAGGATAGCAGTCAGTTCATCTGTTGTGATGGAGTTTATCTGTGATATTAGACCATATTTCCCTCCTTCAAGCCATTGATCTAGTTCCTCTACCTCCATCAGGTGTATTTTTCCCTCCACCTCACTATAGAAAGTGAGGGTTTCTCCTTTATGCTTGAACCTAATCCAACCTTCTCTATACTCAGTGGTGATTGGTCCAAACTGGCTTAACCAATTAATTCCAAGGACAACATCACTTCCTCCTAGTTTTAATGTCCTCATAGGGTATTGAAACTTATATCCCAGCATTTTCCAACAAACAGACTGACAAGTGGCTTCACTCACAATCCTATCCCCATTAGCCATCCTTATAATTTTAGTGCTCCCTTGATACGTTTGGAATCCCAAATTCTGTACTATATTCTCATCCATAAAGCTGTGTGTGCTCCTACCATCAATAGGATGAATATCCTTCTTCCTTTAAATCTACTAGGACTTCTTATAGTTCTTGGTTTGGGGGTTAGCACTACCATACAAGGCAATCCATGATATTTGTACCTCCTCTTCCTCTTCTTGCCCAAGAATAGTGTTTCAAGTTCAAAAGGAGATTTTTTTACAATTTGTAATACTCAATGCTTATTATTTTATAGATTTACAATATTTTTAAAAATTTTAAAAAAATTTCCCAAATATTTATGTTTCAGTACATCATTGTCAATATCATACATCTGTGCATCGCACAGGTGTGAAACTAGTTTGGGTTTGGAGTAGAGATGTTGTTTCATGGATTTATTTTATTTTCATATTATTTTAACACCGTATTTTTGAGGTTATTTTAGTTTGATCTTATTTATTAATTTGGATCTTTAAAAGTAGGGGTGGGTGTAATGTCCTCTTTCAACTTTCGTTCCACTCTTTTCTTTTAGATTCAGTTCAGAAATTGGGCCACAAAGGACTTCTTCTCATGGGTAACTGGGTTTCGATTATCCAACGAATTTTAATCAAAAATCAAGAATCGAACAAAACTTGTTCGGTTCTTGGTTATTAGAACCAAACCTATTTTTAAAATAGAACAAGTCCCGAACCGGTCAGTTCAGCCCGATTTAAACCCATGATTTAAGCATTAAAAAAACATTCGTATAACTATAAAATTGTAAAGTATTTCAAGAAAACTATAATACTTAGGCCAGGAAAGCTTAAAAGATTTTATAGGTATTACTCATACCAATAAAGTGCACATTCTTTTCTGAAAGTCCATCGTTAGAACTCCATAGTTAAGCGTGCTTAGCTTGGAGCAATTCTATGATGGGTGACCCCCCTGGGATATTTTCTCAGGGAGCTTGTGAGTGAGGACAAAACATGCTAAAAAGACCCATGTTGGCATAGTGAAGATAGTTGTCGATCTATAAGGCAGCCCGGGACGTTACAAATGGTATCAGAGTCGGTCGCTAGTTGAAAATCGGGAACTAAGTACTATGCGGGACAAAGTGTTACACCATAGGGCGGGAGCCACCTCTAGATTCCCAATGCCTGGAAATAGATCCTCGGGTGATTTAAGCGCACTGAGGACGTCACCATCTAACAAGGGGTGATTGTAATGCTCAAACCAAGAATGCCTAAAAGATTTGATAGGTACTACTCATACCAACAAGGTGCACCTTCTTTTTCGAAAGTCTATCGTTAGAAACTCCTTAGTTAGGCATGCTTGGCTTGGAGCAATTCTATAATGGGTGACCTACTGGGAATTTTCTCAGGGAGCATGCGAGTCAGGACAAAACATGCTAAAAAGACCCATGTCGGTACAGTGAGGAAAGTCGTCGATTAAGGCAACACAGATTGTTAAAAAAAACTTCAACATACCCTTTTGGGAAGGGTAGCAGTGCTTCCCTTGTCACCATTGCTGTTGCACTCATCCATCTTCTTCTCACCCACCCCTTGCTTCACTTCCTCAGCTTTCTTATTACTCTCACCCTCAATGACATTGTATTTCTCAAAGAAATAGCAGCAGTGTCAACATTTCTATCCCCATTATCACCACCATCATAACCCAGTACCAAAAAAACCAAACTAATATTGGAGTTTGTGCTGGTTTCGAAACATTAGTTAAAAACCTACCAATGGTGCGTTGCAAATCTTGGAGCCAACGTTCGCCTTGCATGCGAACAACATCGTTTGGATGAAGGTACAGTACAATAATGGCTTCTTTGACCGAGAGATATAGATGCGAGGGAAATAGATAAGGAGATTTGTGTAAAAAAATTTGGAGAAATTTGATGAATTTTGGAGAATTTTGAAGAATTTGAAATGCAGGGTAAAATTATGGGACAAACACCACAATCTTTTCTTCCTTCGCAGGGGAGAAAACCTCGCTCGGTCGGTGCTAATGATTTAGGTCTAGATTTATTTTATAATTAGATCTGGGTTTTTTTATTTATCACTTGTTTGTTGTAAATTTTAATGGTCCATGGGTATTGGGTCGGAGCGATGAAGATTTAAAATGGAAATGGAACTATATATCGATTATGGGATAAAAATGATTTTTTTAAATTTTTAATAATAAAAAAATTAAATCGGTTCTTGGTTCTAGCTCTAGTTCCGAATCTAGAAATGGAAATGGAACCAAATGGTTATTTACTATTAGAACTGAAAGCGTCGAACCGAACCGGAACAAAACCGAAATCGAGCCTAACCGTTGGTTCTGGTTATTTTACCCAGGCTTAACTGATATGTTACATAACGACCATGGACTTTCTCCCATCTTGGCCCCTGTGGCTCAGGGGCTATTTCGTGCACCGTTAGCTTACAGAGTATCCACTTTGGGAGATCCTAGGCCCATCTTGCCCCTTATGGGTTTTATGATTCCAACCTAATACCTCTGACTTATGAGAGACTTAAGTTCATTCATAGTACCAATTGGACAACTTGCCACAATGCAACGGAATCCAAATTCCTCTTTTAAACAATTTCTCTAACCTTATCTTCCCCTCCAAGGTCAATATCCTCAAGGAATTTAGCGAAAGGTTTTGGAAGTTGTTCAACAATTTCGTCATGTCTGCCATAGTATTCACCACCATGATCATATTTAACGGCTTTAATCATCTTTCCAAGTTGATTTTCAACTTCAACTTTGAAGGCCTTAATAACGTCCAGAGATTATGACTCATCGTAAATCAAATATAGGTTGCCAAAATCCGATTAATTGTCGGTGAACATAATGAAATATTGTTGTCCATTCCAAGAATCCGTATGAAATGGTCTACAAATATCAATATAAATTAGTTCTAAGATGACAGAACTATCATTGGCACCCAATTTCCTAATGTTTGTCTGTTTTCCTTTATGAACTTGACATGGACTCTGGAGTCTTGTCAAGTCAAGGGGTTTAAGAACCACGTCAAACACAAGTCACTCAATTATCTATTTATAGATATGTCCTTAGCACTTGTGCCACAATGTAGCGGAATCTATATTAGTTAATTTACGTTTGTACCATGTGAACGACATGCAAGGTTTCATTATATGAGGCAAGTATACCCAATAATTATAGGTTTTCATTCAAAGATAACGGAATGGTCCAACAAGATTTGAATTATGAAAAAGACTAACTTTATTGTTTCCTAATGAACAATATTAACCGAATTTGTTCAATATGGGAAACAAAAATTAAATTACGTGTAAAAGACGGTACTTCATAAGTCTCCTTAATTCAAATAATAACCAGTCCTTAATAATAACCTAAAATTCTTGTAGCTTCAACTGTAACTGTATTACCATTGCCGTAATAGATGAATAATTCAGCATCAATTGAGAAATACACAAACCTAGATCAAATGGTTCCTAAACTCATATGAGATATACACAAACCTAGATCAAATCGAAGTATCTCGATTCTCTTAATTACTTCTCAACTTCTGTCCAAAATTCTAGAATTTCTTCAACATTTCAGATCAATTAGATCATCAATAAAAGTGATGAATTACTCGTACTCTCTCGTATCTTGAGCACAAAAGAATCCACACATATCGAAGTATATTAATCCCCACACTCTTAAGTCCATTTAATGTATAAGGACTCTTAATTATCTAATCCTTTAAACAAGATTCAGAAAACATTATAGATTCCGCCTCAGATCCTTTTGAGGTCCATCCCTTACTAGTATTAGAATCGAGTTTTGGATAAGTGTCACCATGCCTAAGATCTTAATCATTTTATCCTCTAAATAAAATTCAAAATCCCACATAGATTCCTCCTCCAAAATACTTAGAGGCTATCTTTACTAGTCTTTCAATCTTATTTAGATAAATATGATTATCTTAAGATCTTATCAAAGAGTTCATTAATACAAGAAATCATCTATCCCTTATCACTTGTAGTAATATTACACTTAGAACCTTTTACAAGGCTTTGAGATTGTTAACCATTTGTCTCGAAATAATAAGAGCATTATTTGACTTAATTCCGACTAATAACTGGAGATTAAGTGCAAAATAATTCAGCTCAAGAGACAAAATAACAATCAAATTTTTTCGCAAACATAAAAGTCCAACAGCTCTTTCCATATTACCGTACCAGTGCTTATCCTTATAGTATACTTTATCTCATTGTGTCATTTGGTCACCTAGGACCATATTGCAACAACTTGCAACAGTGATTAATTACTCTAGAATCTATAATCAAGATAGACTCAATTACTAATCATAACACAATGAACATAGTCTTACTCCATTATAGAGTTTCCAGAAAAGGCTACCTCCTTATTAATCCTATCTTTGCTCAAAAGTAAAAAGGTTAGAGGGCCTACCATACTATCCATTGCTTTAAATAATCTCTTCACTATGAATAGTTTACATTGAACCTTTCAGGGACACGTTCATCCTGGTGAATTTAGTCCACACTGAACCGCAAGAGATCATCTTAAAAGATTTCTCAAGTATTATGTCACATGAATCAATGTTTGCATGTAGAACCTCCACCACGTTAAAGTGACCAATCATGTTTTACCAAATGATCTCTTGCAAAAACGTGATCGGTTCATAAATAGAGATATATTATAGCTAGATAGCATATTTTGTATAACTCCATAATTAAGACATCCAAAATTATCATAAATACCCTTCCATCGTGAAAATAAAATTGGTTATCTTATTTTGATGTTTTTATTGCAAAGTACTTGATATGAGAATCAAAACTATGCAATAAACCATCTCATCAAAATAAAACCATTTTCATTGAAAAATTTATAATTATTATTGAACAAGGATCTTCTAGCACGAACAAATATCGTAAGTGGAAAGAATTATAATGAGACATGTTACAGTTTTCGTAAATTAGTTGGTGATGTCTAAACATATAACTAGTTGTGGAAAATATGACATTCAAATAAAATAAATGTATTAAACACGAGTTACATATGTGAAGAATACTTTCATATATGATGAATGAATAAAAAATTATGCACAAGTAGACCCAAAACTACTCTAATATGACGACAACCTAAAACCTCAAAATCTTAAACATATTTCTCTATAGGAGAAATAAATGTGATTTATGGTTAGGCTGGGACCCTCCCACTAAATTAAATATATCGAGCATCTCATGCAATATTTAATTTATAGTTGTTAAAATTTGGCCATCATTGATATCGTTAGGATATTCTATTGGAAGTCCCCACGATGTTATTGATTTAAGTGTCTAACCCCTATATTGATAATATTTCAAGTGTCAAATTAATTACGTTACCTATAGGGTAATCATGAATAATTCACACTTAAAACATCACCACATAATGAGCCCAATCTAATAACCAAAACAGTGCAACCCTCCTATAGGGAGACTAATTAGATTAGCACGAGTCATACACAAACTTTTACTAATGGGCTAGTAGGGGAGGCCATGGGTTCAAAAAAAAAAAAAACTTGCACCATCACTCACTTAATATTTTGAACTCTTGGGTTTTCAATTTAATAATTACCCAATCAATTTTAACTTTTAAAATCAATTTAATTATTAATAAATATATTTATTTTCTAATCTAACATTTAGAAAAGAAAATAAAATATAAAACAATGCATGACAGTATAGTACCTAGAGCGTTGTTCATGCGATCTACATGACATGTTATTCAATGACATTCATTCACAATTTAATTAAAGCAATAAATAAATGCAATATAATATAATAAACAAGAACATAATTTATGGCCCAAACCTAGACACAAAATTACAAATTAATTAAAGATTCAATTGAGCCACAAGCCGGCCCAATTCTTCAATTTCCATTTGCAAGTGTCCAGTTCAAATCTGCAAAGCTTCAGTCTTCAACCCAAATGTCAAAATGTAATGATCCATTTAAATATTCCAGCCCATTGTAAAGTTTAGTCCACATTGTATTGGCCCAGCTAAACGATTTAGCCCACATTGCAATTAATTATAGGGAAAAATACACAATACAGGCTGTTAAAGATTCACATTTCAGAATTAAGGAATAACTTATAATCTTTCATTATTCTGGTCCTAATATATATATATATATATATATAGTATCGGAAATAATGATAAACATTCCCCCATAATCACGTTTTCTGTTACACAATTATTTCCATATTAATTTGGACTCTACAATAAAGCTTTCAGTGATTGGAGACTGTAATTATTAATCACTTAGACAATAGAACCAGTTCCACACCGATGTCAAAAATAGAGGGCATCAACATAAAGTGAATACGATATCACAAATTCGTTGGGCAATGGATTGATCGCAATATAGAAAGAAAGTTTTCCTAATTGCATTGATTCCTTGAGCATGAAATAGCTTGATTCGGTAAGTCAATTAAAATATAATTGAGCTATCGTGAATGAGGAAATCACAATTTTTTTTTTGCGTGAATTATAATTAAATTTAAACATCAGTACACAGAACAAAATAATCTATCCAGATTATGCTCTTTCCCACTGAGATTCGGTCGTTGTGGTCAACTTTCGTACTTGATTCGGCCGTTGTCATCATCACATAATTTAAGCATCATATGTGGAATACTAGTATCCACTTTTGAGGTCACAATTTCAAATAGTGATTGGTATCTGTGATCGAGCCTGTGCTGTGCATTGTGGCTTGTGGACAAGATGATATTTATATAATGTGTAGCACATTTTACGCTTTGATTTGGTATGTCTGTTAATGAATTCCAATGAGGTCACACGATATATTCAAGTCACATAGCCAATGACTGTGCACGTGTCTCTGCACTTTTCAAAGAATGCTCAGGTATAAAGTCTGCTTGCAACTCTAAAGTGTTTGTGGTCACATAACTTAAAACTTGTGAAGTGTAAAGCAGCTTGAAGAATGACTACTGCGATCTCAATTCAAAATGTAAATTTTGTGATGGTTTGAAGTCACAACAACCAAAAACATTTTAGAATATGCCAACATCTAAGCAGGTCACAAAATGCTCAAACCAATAGGCATTTTGGCCCAACAAATGATTAGCGCACTAGTTACCAACAAAACCAAGTCACAAATATTTTGTACTAAGGTTACATTATTGTTTGGCTTATATGTAAGAAGTGAACCTGTTGATGTTGATCTTCTAGGCCATATAATTCGACATCCAAAATCTGGATTCAACAGGCCATATCCTGATTTTTTCTTAGGTGAGATTTCAGTTGTATCAAACACAATTCCCTAGGAACAATAACTGGCTACTGTAATGCTAGTACAAAGGGATCTATCTTATGGGAAAAGCAGTAAAGTTGAAAACTTGTAAGCTTTGTAAGCCAAGGAATTGAAAAACATAAAAATTTATTTAATTCATTTCACCAAAAAAGAAGATTACCCACATTTTTGAAAAAGAAAAATGAAATTCAAAAAACTGAAGAATATATAGGGAGAATGCTTGTACATGAAGGAATAATTCTACACATCAAGAGAATATGCTCGAATTTAATTGGTTATTATTATTTTAATTATTTTTCATTGCCTTCTACATAAGGCAGTAGGCAACAACCAGCCAATCTCTCTTTTCTTGCTTTCTCTTTATAAGTAATTGAAATGTGTGTGTGTGTGTGTGTGAGAGAGAGAGAGAGAGAGAGAGAGAGAGAGAGAGAGAGAGAGAGAATTGCTAAAAGGAGAAAAAATAATAATTTAAACCTTCAATTTATACTTTTAATCTTCCTTTTTTTCATTTTTATTTTAATTCTTTTGTATCCGTCTCTCCAAAACTAGTCCACTATTAAATTTGAAAGGGAGACATGACATACTTTTGTTTTGACTTGGATTCAAACAGACTTAGTCATTTTTGTTTAAATTTTTTTAAAGTCACAACACATATGTAAGGTAACAAATGTTCAATACAATATTTATCAACAACGCTAGGTCACAAATGATTATTGCACTAGTTATCAACAAAATCAGGCCACAAATGTTTTTTTATTACAATATGTATGTACGTTCACAAATGATCAGTGTATTAGTCATCAACAAAGCCATGTCACAAATGAACATTTCAACAATCATCAACAAAACCAGGTCACAAATGTTCTGAATCTCGAATAACTTCAAACCATCTCAAATCAAGATGAGGAATAACAGGGTTCACATTCTGTTTTTAAGATCATAAAGGTTCTGGTTCAGTGCAATACACATCAACAAAACAAGGTCACATGTGCATTATTTCAACAAGGTACCAATCATCAACAACCTAATTTCATAGGTATATGAGTACGTCACTAACTTCTTGTCGTTCAGGTCACCTTTTCTTTGACTCGAATCATTTTACACAAAGACAAATCAAGGTCACAGATAATGAGTTTTACCAAACCTGTTTTTCAAGGTCACATTTTTACATTGTTTCAGAGCACTACTGGCACAAATAATAAGCACATAGTTCACATTTTCACGATGTCAAAAAAAAAAAAAAAAAAACACCTATCAACAATACCCAAGGTCATGATTATGTTACAATTGTTAAAATCCTTGATCATATTCACATATCACCCTCATTTCACCCGGCTATCGATTTTCTGATTTCATTGGAATATTATTATGAATTTCTTTTTCAACGTCATCTCTCTTCCTTTCATGACATGTGTATTCCTTCTCCTTCTCTATCCTAAACAGTGAAGTCAGGTTGATTATCTTGATTTTTGCCATTTTCAACAATGGTTCTCTCCTGTTTAAAATTTTGGGCAACATAATGGATTTTGTAGATTAGGTTGAACAACGTAATGGAGGAGATAGTGTATAGGTTGGGAGGGGTAATGGAGTGGGTGGATATTTAGGGATAGTAATATATTTTAAAATATTTCCTTCAGCAGTTAATTGCGTAAATGACGCTTATTGGCTTCTTTATTCATATATTCTATATTATCATAATTTATTAATGAATTATTAAAATCCTAATTAAAACCTGAAATTTGAAGTTATATAGGTTTGACCTCATTTTTGAATTTGGTTCTTAAAATACCGTTTTGCCTGTAATTTCCACTTAATTAAAATATACCAATTTTACAATTTTAGGGCCATATTTAATTTCATCAATATCTGGCCCAACTTCAATTTAATTCAACAGACCCAATTAGCAAATCATTTGATATTTGGCCCATTTCTTTAATTCCAAAAACCGGTCCAGATGGATTGAACCATCTTCCTTCTCCCTCCATGGTTACATTTGTGACCAAAGAATTTTATCAGTAGCCATCTTTCTACCTTGCCATCGCCAGAGTCGAAACTTGAAAGAGGCATCGTCGTCCAGTTGTTTCATCTCCATCACCGTTGCCAAGATAGCGCATCTGCAGTGCTCAAAACACCGCTGCGCCACGCACAAGCTGAAGCGGCACCAACGGTTGTCGATCCATGACTCCAATCACGGCGGTACCTGCTGTGCCGTTGCCACCGCGATCAAGATGGGATCGTGGCAGCCAGAGGTGCTGCCATCAACCGTCAATCCCAGGCGACAGCACCTACTGGTGCTACGAAATCTCGGCTCCGAAAATCACAGCGGCACTCAGTGCGTCCGCTACCTCCGCGGTTAAGGCGAGATAGCGTCATCAATGTGCCATCATCAATAGCCAACAGCAACGACAGCACGCATAGGCGCTGCTGGGCCCTTACCTGCCTCCAACCTATTTTTGCATATTTTTTGTGAAATTGCAGTGAAGTCCTTCGGCTTATGAAGAAGATGAAGTGAAGACCTTTTTTTTGAAATTGCAGCAATGGTCCTCCGAATCTGGAACTGCAGATCTAGTCCTCGGATTTACAATTACAATTGGAATTACACAAAGCCTAATTCTATTGCAAAATCAAAATCAAAGGGGAAAATGGAGGAGTAATCCACCCCCTTTATTACATGACTCGATAATACAATTACATGAATTACAACAAATAATCTAAGGTCATAAATTAGTTCAATAAAATGTCATTAAACCAATAACAAATCAAAATCACATAAAACCTACACCGCTCAACTAACACATGTAAAAACATAACAATTTATTCTTAAATACAGAAAATAGTATCAAAAACCTGACGCTATGATACCAATTGTTGGGAACCCGGGTTGCACTACTCACAAAATTTGATTTCTTGTGACTAGATCATCCCGTTACAGGATTTTCTGTTCTATGTATTCAATTTGGAATAAATAATTTTGCACACAAAAATGATTTTGAGAAGATTACCCTTGTTGCGTGCTTTACAATAATCTTCATCAACTGCTTCTTGATTCCACCGAAGCTTCAAACCCTCAAGCTTTCCTCGGTGTTCTCCAGTGGTAGCTGTGCAGGTGTGTGATCACTTTTCTCAAGACCTAAGTTACACTAGGATTAGAGTTTCTTTATAAAGAGTAAACACACACGACACACTTTAGTGTGTCTCGCAACTTTGCCAAGTAGGTTAAAAATAATAGTCTTAGGAGACTATTTGTAACTTCTTTACACTCCATAACCCAACCAGGCCTAGTACCATAACCCAGACTCATTTCTGCGCAACCTAATACAGGTAATAAGCCTGTATAAACCCATTATAGTGAAGCCACCGAGAAAACCTGATCGGACTCAATTAAACTAAGCTCCAATAAATTAATTATGACCCGGTCAACTCTTGATCAGTCAAAATTAATTTATTAACCACGTTCTATTCCACTAAAAGAACGAGATTGTACTCTTAGTAAAATTGAAATTACTGAAACAATTAATCAATAATTATATTCTTTGACTTGTCGTTCTTACATGTTATCCCCGTCGATCAACTTGAATATTCGGAGCAAGTTAAAATGACCAAAATGCCCTTATCTGAATATTCATAAACTCTCAACTCTCATCTTCTATCTGACAGTTCGATATTATCCATCACATCATAGAATTCAACAGTCACTGTCGAATTACGGAGCTTAGATTCAACTGTCCACTAGAAGAACTAGTGAGTTTACGATCATACCTAAAAGGTGACGGAATCCATAATACGAATATATGTTCCTCGTTAGTTCACTTTAATTTCCAAAGTACCGTGGTATTGATCAGATCTCACCCATTGATACCTCAAAGAACTTCAAGTTGGTAATCGAAGTCCATTATCCGATTAGGATTAAGGTCCCACGTACGATAGTCAAGTGAAATTAAATTTCTATGGTCAATGTCACAAATTAATTTCACGTGGCCCCGTCCAATACGTTCCAAACGTACTCTCAATTTTATTACCAAAGTCAAAGATAGAATTTAATAAAACCGAGACGATCTTATCAAAATAAATTGTTCATATTTATTTACTGATCATGAACGTTAATTTTAGATCGAATTACAAATTGAATCTTTCTGTGTTTAACAACTTAAACACTCAATCTGTAATATCAAATCGACCCATGGACAAACGCAACATCATGTTAATACAATCAATTAATATTTTATTTCAAATGTCATGAATTATACTCTATGAGCATATATAATTCCAACAGTATAGACAATCTATTTGAGAGTGATTATTAAAGTTTATGTATTATCTTAAACTAAAATTATGCTAGGTGACATATATGACAACCTTATGACTGTAAAGTTTTTTATCAGTGTTAGTATCGTTGTGTTTAAGTTGGTGGGGTTTATTATTTTCTGCTTTCTTTCCCCCCCCCCCCCCCCCGTATTTCTTCCTCTTCCTTTTTTGTGTGTCATGGTTTAATTTTCTTTGTTGGTTTAGTTTGCATCTTTTTTTTCTTTTTAACAATAAATTACCCTGTGTTGTTTGTAGTACAAAGGCTTGTGATTGTCTATCATAAGGTATTGGTAATTAAATGAAATTATTGGCACTGATTTTTTATTTTTGTATGTTAATTCATATTTTCTTATTTGATTTACTTCAGAGGTATCATTTGATGAGTATACAGTAGATATAATATGACACCAGATGCTAAAGATGACGAAGTGTCAAGAAATGGACAACATTTCTCATGTTAATATACCACTTCTATTATCATTTAATTTTATGAATTTCCATCTTTATCATTACAGTATTAAACGATCAGCTTAGTAAAATTAGATTTTATGAATTACATTCCTTATCAGAGTATTAAGTGATGAACTTACTATAATTAAGTTGTTAGTTATGAAACTTTGTTACCGGTATATGAAAATTATCATTAATTGGTCTTATGTTTAATACATTGCTTTATTTGAAGCCAAAGCCTGGTATTTGGCAAAGATGTGTTCCTGGTAATCCCACTCAAGGTCATGTGTCGTCCATGATGCTTGAGAAACAATGATGCATTCCATAAGTAACATCAAGTTTTACAATAAACAAGATTAGCATTTGTTATGTTCAGCAGCCTCAATAAGGTTTGAAGATTATTGTCTAAATACTTTCATCAGCAATGAGCATATTCATTCTTGAGTGCTTTGAGAGCATGTTTGGATAGGCTTATAATTGTTACTATTTACTAATAAGGGAACAATATTTGAACTAAATAGTCTTTCTGTTGGTGAAAGTTAGAATTGAATAAGTTATTTCAACAATAAGCTAAGATTCACTTTTAAAATGAGAATTTCTTGACTTAAAAGTAAGAAAGCTCCTTTTTGTTAAATAATCTATCACTGTCATTGTTAAGCTGAAACATGTAAATCAAACTTTCTTCTTAAATTTATGAAGTTTTCTATTACTTTTGTTGGCTCCTGACTCTCTTATCCTTCAAATGGAAATTATATTCGACTTTCTGTCATCAACTTTTAAAATGAAACATCTTTTTGCTCTTTAGTTCTATCGTTCACCATTATGATTTGAGCTCCATCTGATGGCATATTTGCTTCGAACTATGTTAGTTCTCATCTCCATTAGAGTGGGATATCTTTATATAGCTATATTAATAGCATATGTTTGACATGATATTTGAAGCGCTTCGACTTTTATTTTTTTTATTAGGCTTCTGAGAAAAATTGTCCTGAAATGAATTTTCTTGTTCATCTCTTTTCGGAATGGATTGAATTATATGTCAAATCATCAACAGTTTGGTACTTGGTGTCACACTAGTCTTGCTTGTGAAATGAAACTGTAAGGATTGTTCATGCACTTATCTTAGCACTTGGCCGTGTAACTAAATTTGTTATTTCCAGTTGATGTGCTTGCTTGATCTTCTTCCTTTAGAAGCTATTGAATTCAAATATTTATTAGCATCTCGATATTAACATAAAAGTTCTCTTTATATGCGTCAGAGCACGTGACTATTTTGTGCTACAGGTTGTACAATAATAGTTGACTTTCGATCGAGGTATTTACTAGGTGTATGTTGCAATTTTCGACTTGTTTTTATTTTATGGTATGAATTACAGTGGGAATCTTTAATTTGTAAATTATGCAATTTTTTAAGAATATCCAAGTCAAGTCTGGAATTTTTTTAAGGAATTTTTGTTAATGGATTTTCGTGTCATTGCTCTTTTTCCTATTCTTTCTAGAATTTTTTCAGGGATTTTTAGATAAACTAGATCATTTGCGCCCTCTTCCCTGAAAATTGAACTTCCGTGGTTAGATTCTAAAGATTAGTCTTTCTCTTTAAATAGATAAAATCATAAAATGACATGAAAAATGAGTAGTTTGTTCGAAATTGAGTGAGGTGTAATGAGTGGAACCTATATAATCAGTTCTTCATTTTACCAATAGAGATATATTTATGAAGATATATACATGAGATACTTGAGCTAGGAGAAATCTGAATAGCAGCCATTTTGGATTCTGGAAATGAGCTCTCATTCAAATTTTCACTTTCTTTTTAATTTCTTTACATCAATATTTCTTCCAAACCCTTTTTTAACCATATACATGCTATCAAACCTTACACTAACTGTTGAGTCGTGCAATGCACGTCCAAAACCTAGTATATATATCTCTCTCTCTCTCTCTCTCCTATATTAAAAGAGCCAATAATGTTACTATTCATTTTCAAAACCTTTGCATTCACACTGGAAAGCCAAAAAACTCCTCTTCTCGTTTGTGTAAATAGTGTATAGATATTTACACTGTTCACTATAGATATTTACACAATCTGGTTCGGCAATGCTGAAGAAGAAATCATATGAGGAAACCACCGTCTATCGCCATATATCTTCTCTCTCTTCATAATCGTCTTCTGATTTTTCCCTCTACACAAAAACTCTCAAACCGTAAGCAAGAAGAGATCAAACAGAATGTAGGGTACTCACAACCAGTGCCGACCTGAATCGTAGTTGCTAATACCGTCGCAATCAACTTCTCAGCAACTGGAATTCTAGGTATGTAATTTTTTTATTTTTCTGATTTTTGTTAATGTAATTTTGCCCAATTCTTCTTCGTTTATTGGATTAATCTACTATGATGACATCGAAATGATATGTTAATGTGAACTAAAAGATGGAATCTTGCGTAAATCCTATTTATAGGTTGCTTTGCGCTAAACCTCTCGTTGTTACAGTGCATAGGTGCCATAGTGGTAAGGATTTTTCTTTTTTTTTTTTTTTTGCGTTCGAAAACTCATAGAATGAAATGTTGAATCTGATGTACTATATCCATGATCATTTTGCAGCGTAATACAACTAAGCAATTTGTTGTGGGCACCACTTCATCCCTGGTAATTTAATATTTTAGGGATTTGTACAGATTAAAAGTTTGGGCTTTGCTCTAGGATCCATACTTTTTTTTAGCCAAGTTCATATTCTTCTTATTGGTTTTTATTATAATATCTCGCCCTGAGTTTTACCATGGTCATTGATTGGTAAATATCCCCAAAGTTTGAATAGTTTCTTGTCCTATTTGAAATGAAATTAACACATTGTACAATTATATCCCGTGTTTCGTTACAAGAACTAGAGGCATAAAAAAAGGTGAAATTAAGATTAAATGCTTTTTATTTTTTAATTTATGATATGATGACAATGACACTGAAGAATTTAAAAAGGTAAAGTATTATTTTTTTTCTTATCCATGTATAATATAATAATGTTTTTCATTAATTCATTCCCTCATCAGAGTTAAGATACTTGTATAATGGTCATGCTTGGTCTTCGAGTAAGAGCATATTTTACCGTGCTTAAAAATTACTCATCTAGAAATTAAGTTCAAACTTACTTTTCTAGAAATAATGAAATACGTGTTCATTACCTTAACTTCATCATTGCAGTTTTTTTTGGACTCATCGAGATTCTTCCCATCCAGTTGGCACATAATAGTTAGACATGAAGAAATCCATTTCCAAAGTTGATAATCATTGGAAAAATTGTGCAGGATGTTCCCCAATCGCCTTTTTGAGACTATGAAACCATTGATCTGGAATGACGAAGGGATATTCCACTAGATAAAGCAAAGTAAGCCCCTTAGTCCAAATGTATTATGCATGATCAAAGAACTTTTTATATATTTTAGAGAATATTTGTTGAGTGTCTTGGGTTTGGGGTTTGGGGTTGACGAGCGTAAAATGCATGCGACTTTTGATACTACATCACATTGCTTTTGAAGTAATATTTCAGCTCAATTGTAGATCTTTCAAGTAACATCGGGATGGGCCGGTTTTTACTAGCATTCGATATCCCGTCCTCAATATCAATCTTAGAACTATTTCTCAAGTAAGCTTGAGACATAAACTCTATGATGTGACCAAATCCATTGCTGCTTGCAATTTGCATGGATCCCATTGTTGGAGGAGATGGTGAGAAATCTTCTATTTCATCTTGCCGGCCAATTTGTTCTATGTTCATTAATTCTCACATCAATCTGTGAAGCATAATCTTCCTTCCTATGTACATATGTTATATAGAGCATGTTTGGCTAAGTTAAATTATTAGAAAAAAATATTTTTAAATTAATTTTTCTTTCCAAGCAAGTTTGAATGTAAGCAACTTACTATCAAAATAATTAACTTGGTTAAGACATTTATTATTTACTTTTAAGTAAACTTTTTAAGCTTATCCAAACATGCAGCAATAGCATACCTAAGTTCCATTTTCTTTTCCTTAATTTCGTATTTATCTGAAAATAGATGGAATTAAATGTAGTAGTAAGTTCTTAAATTTTGCTTTATGCTAATATTCAACTTGTAATTGTCACCAATGAAATATAGATCCACAAAAACAATTTGGGGACCCTGTAGTGATCGTTGATCTTAGTTTTCATCAGCTATTAGGTGACTCAGTAGCAGCAGCTGCTGCAATTGTCATGGCAGGAGCTCTTGGAGCTGCTTAGACTACTTGCACATCAAAGTCAAACCAGTTTGTTTTGCAAATTCAATCAGTGTTGGGCACTGATCCCTTTAACTCTTCATTTGGCCAAAATGTCAAGGAGTCAGCTGACTGGAATCATCTCCAAGATGAAGGTTGGTTTCTAAATAAGATTCAGGTTGCATTGGTGATGCGCGTCGTTACACATCGAAATTTAATTAAATATCTTACTTGCAAATCACCAAATTTAATTTTAATAGCGAAAGTAAGAGTCAATCCCACAAGGAACAGGAACTAAATTAGTGCTATGTCAATCAGAATAGATGGGGGGTTTTTGAGTCCAAATATTATAAATGACTTGAGAATAAAATAAAAACGTAAATTGGATAGAATATAAATCAATTATTGACAAATCCTAGTTCTCAGGTTCAGTTGTATTCTATCACAATGTTATCACTTTCCAAGTAACACGAGTTCAATTTCTTCTTTGATTTATCACCCGTAAATAGTTAATAAGCTCTAACTATTCCTATTCTCCCTTAATTACATTTAATTAGAATAAACTCTCTAATCAAACATTAGCCATTGAATAAACTAAAAAAAGCTCTTTAGATTTAAGACAACAACTATATAATGGTTGAGAAGAATTATGGTGAATTAGATTATCAATCACACAAGCTCGTGACAATTAACCTAAGTTGGAATTTTCTATGGAAATACTAAATTCCCACTTGCTACTATGATTTGAACAAAAAGACGATTACGGATCCAATCATTCAAAATAGCAAATCTCAATACAACAAGTTAAATGATAAGACCTTAATCAAATAAAGAATTGCATCGATTGAATTAAAAATGCATAAAAATCCAACAATCAAAGTAAAGAATTTAGAACTACGTTACTAGTTTGGAAAAATGATGAACAAAGTAATTAAAATACAACGTCCCCTTTTGAACTAGGTGGAGAACTTAGCCGCTTAAAACCATGAAGAATTCCAGAATTCTTCTCTCTTGATTCACCTTCTCGAGTTGCTTAATTTCTCTTCCAAGCTCCAAGTAAGCCGCTCTCCCTTTTGCAAAGTTTTCACCCTTTTTTATGTCATGAAATTCCCTTTTTATAGCCACAAATTCGTGCCCTAGCTTTGGGCTCAAGACATACCAAAATTATGGAAAGAATAAAAAAAGGAAATTCTTGACGAGCAAGTTACGGCCATGAAAGATCATTTACGGCTGTAACTTGGTTTCTGTTGATTTTTGCACCATTGAAGGTTACGGCCGTAACTTTTTATTTACGGCCGTAACTCGTGTTCTACTCTTTTTTTGACAATGATATGAAAACGTTTACGTCCGTGACCTCCTTTGTTGAGGCCGTAACTTATTTTCATCCAAGGTCCTCAATCTTCAGTTTCACGTGCATTTTGTTCCTTTTTTCTTCTTTTTTCTTCCTTTATGATCCTAAACAACATAAAATATAAAATGCATTAATAATACTTAGATATGATCAAATTATGGCTAGTCCAAGGTTATAAGCGCATAAAATAAATGTTAATAAAGCACTTATCAAATCCCCCCACACTTAAACCATTGTTCGTCCTCGAACAACGATAGACAGGGAAAAGAATAGGACTCAAACAACAGATTACGATTTAGAGACTTGAGGTTGCAGCCCACTTTTCTTCAGCGAGAATGTTCAATTGCATGATCAGATTGTGTTAGTGTGTGCTAGAGATGCAACGCCCTCTATTTCCCATCCCAATCATGGCTCGATATGGTTTATTTCCTTTCACCTCTCGTGTTCACTCACCTCCCATCCATTTATGAGTGATTACAAGGAAAATAGTTTCGCCCAACTCCAGAAGGAATCACTTGCATAAACCGAGTTGTTCATGATGTGAATTCAGTCAACACAGTATCCCCAACCACATTTATAGCACAAACCCTAGACCAAGCAATTCAAACCACTCATAAGTAAATGTAATGGGGTTTAACACCCTCACAAGATATTTCTCTCTTCGTACAAAGTGTATAAGGGTTAGAATTTTTCGCTCAGCTCACTGCATGGATAAGTTAGTACCACGGACTGTCCAAATGTCAGTACCGGAGCCAACAATAACACAAGTGCAAAGCAAATGTCTTTATTTGGTTGTAACGGGGCTTCAGGTTGGGTAGGACAAAGAGATATATATATATATATATATATATATATATATATATATAGGCTGAGTCGAGAAGGAATTTCTCAAACCAAGTCAATTCATAGTGACATTACTTCCTTTACTCTCCATATGAACGTCATTGCTTCCCGCTACCCAATTTAGTTAACACTTGTAAATCTCTATCTCTCTTTCTTTAAAAAGTCGACTGTTTACTTTCTCAACTACCAATTTTCTTTACTCCGTTTTCGATGCTCTTTTTTTTTTCATCAAATAAATGCAGTCACCTATCTACACACGATAGGACTTCTCTACTTGAATTCAATCCATTATGTAACTATCACAGGATACCCAACACACTTCTTAGATTTAGACCACAGCACATTCCCCAATCAACCAAAGCTTGCGAATCCCTTCTCCATGGGTTCAAAGCAGAGATAATACCAAAGAAAGGGTATTCGTGACTTGTATTGTGGCATCAAAGATTCAAAGAAAAGCCAAAGCTCAAAGGGGTTTCTATATGTCCATTTAGCAAGTTAGGCTCTTTTAGCAAGTCAAATTTGGCTTAACCTAATGCCTTTGCTATAGTTTGCACTTAAGTTAAGAAGCTACAACAGTTTGCACAGAAAAGCACATCCAAGCATAACCTAACCATGCAGGACACACATCAAAGAATTACGAGCTCATAAGTATTAAAAACAGCTCTTAGGCTCAATAGCTCACAAATTATGGTTTTCATGTGTTTCTCCCATCCAATTATGAGTTATAGGTTATTGTTTGATCTTCATTCCAAATCCAAATCCATTGGTCGACGATAGTGTTTAAAAGTATTCAAACCATGACTACTCACAAAAGTCTAATAACTTCTTTTGGAGTTGAGACGCTCAGGGTTATATATGAAGGGATAATATGTCTATTCCGGTTTGGGTTGGCTAGGTTTTCGTCATTTGACAATTTTACTTTCCAATTTCAACCTATCAGCGCTGTTCTGGACGAGATCATCTCTATGTGCTCAATTTATATCCAATTATGCAATGATTTTTTCAACAAAAAAATGGACCAAAAGTGGGGCCGCTTCCTATCAAAGTATGATTTAAGACCTAAGTGTCATAGATAGGTAACAAAAGTATAGAACAGAATTAAAATGGATGCTGACTCAAAATGAATTTAACGATTCGACTACATAAAGAAAATAAAGAAATTAAGCTTACAATCAGTTCCCCCCCACACTTAAACATAACAATGTCCTCATTGAAAAAATAAAGCAAAACAATAGAAGGGGGAAAAAAGAAAAAGAAACTCCCTCTGGTCTAATGGGGTGGTGGATCGTCCCGGGGTCTCTGCAATTGTCGAATCTCCTCCCGAAGGGCTCTCTGCTCTTCCAGAATGAGTTGTTGATCCTCTTGCATGGTATTCAGCTGAGTCTGGAAGGCTTGCATCATCTCCAGCATTTGCAGCTCAAAAGGGGTAGGAGTAGGAGTCTGTTGTGTCACTTCCTGCGCTGTGGGCTCCTCGGCGCCCTGATCATCATCGGACTCCCCCGAATCCCCATCCCCGTGACCTCACTTGGCCACGATCTGCCTATGAGCATTCTCCAAACTCACCTTTGTGAGGCGATTACCATGCCCCAAAGTGTCCTCACTCAGTGCTGCGGGAACTCGTTGAGCTCGACATAACGCAGTAATCAAGCATGGGAATGGCATACCCCTCTTCTGTGGCATCAGGCTAGCATATGTGGAAATAGTGTCATAAATGTACTGTCCCAAGTCAAATTTAATCCCCCTTGAGATAGCATAGTAGATCCGGAGATAACGGATAGAAACCGTAGTGAGGCTAGTGGATGGAAATAGACTCCCCGGACCCCACTGCTGCAGGTACCAAGCATCCCTCTGTAAATCCTGATTCTTATATTGGGGATGTATGACAGTTAGGGAATCGTGGAGTTCTGGCTTCAAAGCCCATTGGAGTACCTCCTGGTCCGGAAAGAAAGCCCCTAAACTGGATGTCATAGGGACAGCCCCAGTACTGTTGATATCCAAGTAGTTATCCACCACCTCCTTGTTGAACTTAATTCTCTTCCCTGATACCCTGGTGTGGTGGTAATCAAGCGACCCCTCATCACCAATATCCTTGTTTAATTGAGTGTAGAACTTGAACACGAGCGGGGGGTTCCCAAAAGGAAGATCGCTTGCAAACTTTACCCAGCCGAACTCTACGAAGCGAGCCCAAAATGGTCGAGGAGCAATGACTATGTCAGCGCTCCGCATTTCTTGAAAGTCTTCTGGGTGGAATAGCAGTTCCTTAATGCATAACTTAGATTGACTCTTCTCCTGGTGGGGCTCAGAGGAGGATTCACCCGCTACTTGCTTCCCTTTCTTTGTCGGTGGAGCTATAGAATATCCTTTAAAAGACATGAAAAAATTAGTTGAGCATAATGGGAAGTCAAAGAAAATGCATGCTAGCAAGTAACACTTAACGTTCAAGGCTCAAATCCGAGAATCAATGTTGCCATGAAGAGCACGGCGTACACATAAATTAATCATGGGAAGGATTAACCCGTGGAACAAAGCACCTAACAAGTTTTCTGAGAAAGCACACTCCAAATGCAAGGTGAATGCTATTGTTATAAAAATTTATAAAAGCCAAGTTCCCAAATCATAAACAAACTCAGGAATGCACATTCAATCATTAGAAAGGAAAAAAAAATCGATAAACCCATGTCCATTGAGACTTTACCCACACCAAAAAAAGAAAGAAAAAAAAAAGAATTCATACTTTTGAAATATTGTGAAGAGGAATGGGTGTGATGGAGGTGATGAACAGGAGTTTACAATTGATTTCAATGAGACTCCCTTATAAACGAAATAAGCGTGCGAATTGAAAGAGTTTTCGTGAGAGAGTCGTGGCGGAGAAGAAGAGTTGTGAACGGTTATGCGTGAAGTTCGCGGTTTAAAATTTGAAAAAAGCTAGTCTTATGGCCGTGAAGGTGTTACTTACGGTCATAAGTAACATTCTGAAAAAAACATTTAAAGATACAGTTAAGGCCGTGAAAATGTAGTCACGGCCGTAATAAGGCCTCTGGATAAAAACGCTGGGATTGAGTTACGGCCGTAAAGGGTTAACTTACGGCCGTAACAAGGCCACTGAATTTTTTTTTTTAGGTGAATGAAATGACTAAAAAAAAAAAATTGACCAAAAATGAAAATAAGAAAATAAAGAGTCGAGGGGGTAAAGAAACTCCCCTCTCGGGTTGCCTCCCAAGCAGCGCCGTTGTTTACTGTCGTTGGCTCGACTGAGTCCGTGCGGGACTAGCGCCCCTTGTTGTTGTTTTCCAGTGCAATCACTTCCAAGTTTTTAGTTTGGAATGCCTCATAATACGGCTTGAGACGGTGCCCATTGACCTTGAACTGTTGATTCGTTCTCAAGCTCCTAATTTCGACTGCACCATGCGGAGATACATTAGTAACAACAAAAGGACCAACCCAACGAGAATGAAGCTTACCTGGGTGCAATTTGAGCCGGGATTGAAACAATAGCACTTTCTGGCCCTCTCAAAAGCTCTTTCGAGAGATGCTTTGATCATGGAATACTTTAGTTCGATCTTTATAGATCATTACATTCTTGTAAGCCTCATTCCGGATTTTGTCCAATTCTTGCAATTGAAGCTTCCTATGATCCCCTACTGCTCCCCAATCCATACTGCATTGCTTGATGGCCCAGTATGCTTTATGCTCGAGTTTCACAGGTAGGTGGCATGGCTTTCCAAATACCAATCGATATGGAGACATACCAATTGGCATCTTGTAAGAGGTTCAGTAGGCCCATAAAGCATCATCGAGTCAAATGCTCCAATCCTTCCGGTCTGGTCGAATTTGTTTCTCTAGAATGGACTTCACTTCCCTATTGGAGATTTCTGCCTACCCGCTAGTTTAGGGGTGATACGCGGTAGATATCCGGTGCATCACTCCATGTTTCTTTAACAAAGCTTCGATGGTTCGGCTGCAAAAGTGCGTCCCCCTGTCACTGATCATTGCTCGGGGTATTCGAAACCTGCTAAAAATGTTAGCTTTCACAAAATCTGTAACAACCTTAGCGTCATTAGTACGGGTGGGCTTTGCCTGCACCCATTTTGACACATAATCAACAGCTAGAAGAATGTAATTACAACCAAACGATGGGGGAAAGGGTCCCATGAAATCAATTCCCCAAACGTCAAAAATCTCACATACAATTATGGGGTTTTGAGGCATTTGATCTCGTTGGGATAAGTTACCTGTTCTTTGGCAATTATCGCAAGACTTACAGAAAATGTATGCATCCTTGAAAAGGGTCGGCCAAAAGAACCCGCTTTCCAATACCTTTTATGCTGTCCTTCTAGGTCTAAAATGGCCACCGCATGCATATGAATGGCAGAAGGTAAGGATTGATTGGTATTCTGATTCGGGCACGCAGCTTCTAATGATTTGGTCAGGGCACCTTTTCCACATGTATGGGTCATCCCAAATGTAATATTTAGCGTCGCTTCTCATCTTATGCTTTTTTTCCTGCGAAAAACCTGTAAGAATTAGTTTAGAAGTGATGTAATTAACCAAATCAGCATACCAAGGGGGTTCGCTTCGATAGCAAATAAACCCTCATCTGGGAAGGTTTCACACAGAGGTAGGTCATCTTCGGGCTTCGCTACCCTGCTAAGATGGTCGGAAACTACATTTTCGGACCCCGCCTTATCCTTGATCTCCAAGTCAAATTCTTGTAATAAGAGTATCCAGCGGATGATTCTTGGCTTTGCATCCTTCTTTACAAACAAGTGCCTGAATGCTGCATGATCTGTAAAAATAATTACTTTAGAACCCAATAAATAAGGACGAAATTTTTCTAAAGCAAATACCATAGATAGAAGTTCCTTTTTAGTGGTGGTATAGTTTGATTGGGCCTGATTCAGGGTTCAGGAGGCATAGTAAATCACATGGGCCGCTCTCCCAACCCGTTTCCCTAAGACTGCTCCCACTGCATAGTCACTGGCATCACACATTATTTCGAATGGAAGATCCCAGTTTGGTGGTTGAATGATCAGGGACGTAGTCAGCCACTCCTTCAGTTGGTCAAAGGCCTTTTTGCACAGCTCGGTGAATTCAAATGGTACATCATTTTGCAACAAATTGCACAGTGGTGATGCAATTTTGGGAAAGTCCTTGATAAACCTGCGATAAAAACCTGCATGCCCAAGAAAAGATCGTATATCCCGCACATTGGCGGGGTAAGGTAATGCAGATATGAGGTCCACCTTAGCCTTATCAACTTCTATCCCCTTTTCTGACACTACATGACCTAACACAATTCCCTTATCCACCATAAAATGATATTTCTCCCAATTTAGGACTAAGTTAGTGTTAATGCATCGTTTCAAAATTAATGACAAATTATCCAAGCATGCGTCAAATGAATCACCCCACTCACTAAAATCATCCATGAACACCTCTATAATTTGTCCTTTATATTCAGAAAAAATGCTCATCATACAACGATGGAATGTTGCGGGAGCATTACACAAGCCAAAGGGCATGCGTCTATATGCAAACGTGCCAAATGGACAAGTAAATGTGGTTTTCTCTTGATCTTCTGGAGTGATGGAAATTTGAAAATATCCAGAGAAACCATCCAAAAAGAAATAATGTGAATGGCCAGCTAATTTTTCTAACACTTGATCCATGAAGGGAAGGGAAAAGTGATCCTTTCGAGTGTCAGCGTTTACCTTCCTGTAGTCGATGCATACCCGATATCCAGTTTGGACCCTAGTCGGTACAAGTTCACCATCCTTGTTTTCCACTACTGTTACTCCCGATTTCTTGGGCACCACTTGTACTGGACCGATCCACTTGCTGTCTGAAATTGGGTAGATCATCCATACTCCTAACAGCTTTAAAATTTCTTTCTTCACCACGTCCATCATTGCTGAATTTAGCCTCCGCTAAGCCTGTCTTGATGGTTGAGCTCCTTCCTCAAGCAATATTCGATGCATGCAGATTGACGGGCTGATCCCCTTGATATCCGCGATGTTCCAACCAATCGCCTCCTTGTGCTCCCGAAGAACCCGAACCAGTTTGTCTTCTTCCAGCTTGGTGAGGTTGGATGAAACAATTACGAGAAGCGTTTCTTCATCACCAAGAAATACATATTTCAGATGGGCGGGTAGAGATTTCATTTCCACCACTGGGGCCTGCAAAATAGAAGGTAGCAATTTGTTATGGTAGTCTGTTAACTGAATTGTTTTGACAGCATACCTTCTTGATGAGGGTCCCAGTGAATTAAGTGCAGTGATTCCATCCTACAATTCCTTGCTCATGCCTAATTCGTTGTTATCATCTTACATTAACGACTCCACAATAGATTTTTCTAGCTCATCCCTGCAATTTAACTCAAAGACTTTCTGCACTGTAGGAGTAATGACATTAATAGAGTAGGCAGCACACATATCATTTGGATGCTTCATTGCATCGTAAATATTAAATTGCACCACCTCCCCCATTGAATTCCATGGTCAACACTCCTTTTCTTACGTCAATTATGGTTTGGGATGTCCACAAAAATGGTCTTCCTAACAATATAGGGGTAGAATGAGGGGAGTGATCATCATTCATATCTAGCACGTAAAAATCCGCCGGAAACACCAACCCTCCTACTTGCACTAACACATCCTCAACTACCCCGTCTGGATATGCATTGGAACGGTCGGCTAGTTGGATGATAACATCTATTTTAGTCATTTTGGTAAGGTTTAACGCAGTGTAAGTAGATCTAGGCATTACATGAATGGATGCTCCTAAGTCTATCAGTGCGTGATCTACTTTGGTGTTACCTATTTGACATGGCACAGTAAACATACCTGGATCCTTACACTTAGGAGGCAATTTCCTTTGAAACAGGGCTGAAACGCTTTCCCCCATTCTTACCTTCTCGTCCCCCACCAGTTCTCGTTTGTTAGTGCATAGATCCTTTAAAAACTTTGCATACTGGGGGACTTGCTTGATGGTATCCAATAGCGGAATATTGATTTCAACCTTCCTAAAAAATTCCAGAATCTCTTTTCCTTTGCCCTCCTTGGTTGCCCTTGCTAACCTGCTAGGGAAAGGTGGAGGTGTTAGTTTAACATTCAAATGGGAGTCAGTTTTTACCTGAGAGTTTTGCGAAATGTCGTTTCTCTTCCCGACTCCTTCCTTTTCATCTTCCTCCCTTTCAGGTGCACCTGGTTCCAGTCACGGACCCACAACTTCCTTTCCACTCTGGAGAGTTATGTCGCTCACGTTTTTGGGGTTCACCTTGGGCTGCGACGGTAACTTCCCTCCAGATTGCGCCTCCAATCGATTTATGGCTGTAGCGACCGAGAACTTTTACGCAATTTAAATAATTATTTTAAAATCATGAATACGAGCCACTACGATCTCACCCATTTTTAAGCTAACGTCACGACGCGTTCATCTAGCCAAATCTAGAAATATCGAGTTAATTCAATTTTCAATTAAATTCCGAATTTCCAAAATTTTATTATTTTATTTATTTAAATTATTATTTTCAAAATCATATTAAATTCCAAATTTCATCAATCTCATTTTATCAGTTTCGTTCTTCGGACCCAGTTCAATTCGCGTACGATTTTCTTCGAATTACGTGCATTGCTTGTTAAGACTTTCACACCACCAACCCCCACCCATCACATCAATCCAACACTACACCATACCTTTTAAAATCTCTTATACACTACACAATCCAACCCATTTCAGCATCATCTCACCATCCAAGCCTCCCAACTCAATCCATTGCAGCCTCCATTCAGCAGAGGTAATGTTCTCTTTTCACCCTTCATCACCATCATCATTCCAGCAAGCAGCCAAAGATCAAGCCATAATCAACCTCAAACTACCTGCAGAGCCACCACCGTTCATCATCACCACCTCAATCACCACTGCCCCCCCAACACCACCATCACCGCAGACCACAAACCTGCAACACTGCCAACTCCATCACCTCCAACACCCATGGCACAACCCATTTTCATCATCACCACCCCGGCCAAGACCAACCGCCTGCAGCGCATCATCATCACCGTCTCACAGCCACCACCGCACGCAGCCACTTCCTTCAGCATCACCACTGCCATGCTCGAAACCGCCCAACTACCTGCAGCACCGTCACCTCCAACTCACCTCCATCTTCAAACACCCATCATCATCATCATCATCATCATCATCATCGCCCTAAAATCCACCATCGAACCACATCCAAACCCGCCTACTGCTCAACACCAAACCCACACCAAATTTCCACCAAATCAAACCCAAAACCCAGAAATAGAAGCCCAAATACTTACCTTCCTCACCGCCGGAGTTGTCACCGAAAAATCAACACCAAAATGCAACCCAAGTCTCGATTTAGCCCTAGGTTTCACACCCAATCTTGCACCAAAAGGCACCAAAAATCCCAAAAGACCTGAACCCATCTTGATCGCAGCTCGCCACCTCTCTGCGCCGGCGAATCACCGGCGGACAGGGCGCGAAGCTCGCACTTCGCTCTCTCTCTCTTCTCTCTGCCTGAAATGGGGAAGGAGGGAGTAGTGTTAGGTTTTAATATTTTAATTTTCAAAAATTGCACTTTGGTCCCCAGTTTTGTAAAATGATTTAAATCAGTCCCTATAGTTTTAAAACTAATCATTTTAGCCCCTTAAGTTTTTAAATGATTTAATTAGCCACTCCATTTTTAAAAAAATCAATTATTTCAGCCATATAGTTTAATATTCATTTTAGTCCCTCAACTTTCAAATTACTCATTTTAGTCCCTCAACTTTCAAAGTACTCATTTTAGTCCCTCAACTTTCAAAGTATTCATTTTAGTCCCCCAACTTTCAAATCATCAATTTCTGTCCCCAATTGGTAAATTATCATTTTTAAACTATAAATTTCAAAAGACTAATTTAACTTATTTTCTAATTGGCTAGACGAAGAGTACGGAGAATTAAAGAATTGAAGTCATTTCCTGCTCAACTTTGCACTCGTCAAGTTTAAGGTAGACTCGCCCCTATTAATTGATTTAAATTATGATTGCATGTGAATGTGTATGTTACGTGATTTATGTGAAATTTATTTCATGAAATGAGATGAGAATATATTTCTTATGAAATATTTATGTTGTTATTCATGTCATAACTTATATGCTTTTATGCATGAGAAAGAAAGAAGAAAATGTCTTGCAAGATAAATGATGATGTTATGCATAACTTATGTGCCTTATGTACACGAGAAGAAAGACTAACCCATACCCTATGATTTTAAAGAGCCTATGATTTTCAAAGAGAAGCCATGTGCTTTAATGCACGAGAAGAGCAACCTACACCCTATGATTTCTAAAGAGCCTGCATTTATGTGTTCAGTTATAATGTGGATTAATTAATTGACGATGAGTTTACTGAGTATTTCTATGAAATACTCATGTCTATTTTAACAACATTTGCAGATTTCGGAGAAGGTGGCCAATGATGGATGATAGTGGCAATAGTCGTTAAATAATTGAGAATCTTATTTTGATGATCCATATTTCTGAACTTTGGCTACTTTTGAGATTTTCAATTATTTGAGAAATTATGGCATTGTCGAATGTTTTGTATTATTAATGGCTCGATTTGTTATTTTGAATTATTTCAAAAATGTTCTCGAATTTTATCGACCATTATAGTTTATTTAATGTTGCCAAAAACAGATTTCAGTGATTTCTTCCGCTAGAATATTATTTTAAAATTTAGACCAGAAATGACGTGGTAAACCGGGTATTTAGAACTCGGGGCGCTACAATGGTAGTGGCCATTTGGCTCATTTGATTTTCCAGGTTTTGAATGCTTGATTTGGCATCCTGTTGGAATTGCATCGTGTTAGTTGCCAACATTTTTACCATATCTTCGAGAGACATACCTGAATTTTGAGGCTTTTGTTGATATTACCCCTATGGTTGGAAAGTCCCTTGCTGCTGGAATTGCCCTTGTGGCTTGTTTGGAGTAAAACCTGGGGGTTTGTTATTTCCGTAGCTCAAGTTAGGGTGATCTCTCCACCCGAGGTTGTATGTGTTGGAGTATGGGTTGTACTGCTGCCTTTGAAAAGGGAAACCTCCTGCAGCATTTACCTATTCATTGTTTTCCTCTTGCAACACCGGACAGGTATCCGTTGGATGTCCAAAATTTGAACAGATGCCGCATGCTTTGACCTGATTCGAGTTCCCTACAGCAAGTTTCTTAACGAGATTTTTTAGTTCATATAATTGACCTTCGATATTAGAACTACTTACCTCTTTCACACGGTGGACTTGTGAATCCCTACTTGAGTTGAATTGCTGAGTGTTCTCCGCCATGTTGGAAATTAAAGCCCGTGCTTGCTCCGGTGTCTTGTCCATTAGCACACCTCCACTTGCGGCGTCTATCATACTTCTATCCATCGGTGCTAGACCTTCGTAGAAGTACTGCACCAAGAGTTGCTCGCTAATCTGATGATGGGGGCAACTAGAGATGAGCTTCTTGAAACGCTCCCAATACTCATATAATGTTTCGTTGTTGTTCTGGCGCACCCCACATATCTCCTTTCTGATGGTACTAGTTCTCGATGCAGGGAAGTATTTTTTCAAGAAAAGTCTTTTAATGTCGTTCCAAGTAGTAACTGTTCCCGATGGTAGACAAGAAATCCAGTCGGTGGCGGCATCTAGAGGTGGCAATGGGCAGAGCCGAGCCGACTCGGCCCATGGGATTTTTATTACACTGTTTGTTAAGGCAGTCTGAAATATATTTGTTGATAAATGTGTTACAAATATTTATTACAGATAAATAATCGTTTATCTATAATCCAAAATCATCATGCTGAATTATCAAGAATCAAATAACTAGAGCGGAAGCGTACCTTAATCAAACACGGTTCACGATAATCGATTTTGGCGGTTGGGTCTTCCAAATCAACACGCAGTCCTTATTTTCTCTCTGATGATGGGATGTCAGATAGAATGAATAGTACGTATGATTCAGGGACCACAACCTACTTTATATACTGAATTGCTTGTTAACCTAATTCGGCCCGTCATGAAATTAGGAACAATGGCCTGATATCTACAAATAAAAGTCCATACATTAATTAGATTCATAAAAGCCCAATATACCAAATCCTTATTAGATCACTTTAAATGGGTTTAACCAAATTTGATAGCCTTTGATTCAATACACAATAATTCACATATAAGCCCGCATGATTGACTAAAACCTTACAATCTCCTACTTGGGCTATATGTGTAACCTTACAATTGTGTATTAATCATAATCTTATGAGTACTCAGAATTTTGCTATCATTACTAAATTCATCTCCAAACAATCCAGTCCATCAATCATATTAATATAGGATCAAAGCGGCTTTCGCTACATTTATCATAACTAAACCCATCAATGGTCACGTTTATCGACATAACTGAATGACATGAATCAAGTATGGATGTGTAATATGGAAATTACGTATAATGTGATCTTTAACATGCCTATTTCCAATTGGTCCAAACTTATACCTTAGTGAGATCATTTTCAAACAAGTTCAGAGATAATAAACCTGAAACCTTACAACTATAAATAACTTTAACTTTAAAACCCTACCCAAAAGGACAATAAATATGTCTAAAGCACCCAAAATACAAATTCTCACTGAATCCAAATATCCTAAAAAATACAACACCCATATGAACAATCTGCTCATGAAAGACCTTGGGTGGTAATACTTTAGTAAGTGGATCCGAAATTATGAAGTTTGTCCCAATGTGCTCTTATTGACACTTATCCACTCTGAACTATATCTTTCAAAGCCAGGAAATTATGTCAATGTATTTTTGACTTAGTTGAGCTCCTGTTGTTACTGAAATATAAAAATGCTGAGTAATTGTCACAATATAATTTTAGTGGTCTTTCTATATCGTACAGAATACACAACCCAGTGACAATTTCGCAGCTATATTCCATAATTAGATGCCTAAAAATGCTATAAACTCTTCTGTCATACTGGAAGAAGCTATAAGTGTCTGCTAAGTACTTCTTTCGGAAATAGCTCCTCCAACTAGCAGATAGATGTAGCCTGGCCCTGATGTATATCTTTTACTTTCTTGGCATCTAGCAAAATCAGAATCACAATACCATATGATCTCCAACTGATCCGATTTTCTGTATGTGTACATGTAATCCTTTGTTCTCTTTAAATGCCTTATAACCCTTTTGGCTGCTTTCCGAATGATCTATTCCAGGGTTACTTAAATATCTCCTTAGTATCCTAATAATGTATGCAATATTCGAACGCATACAAACTTGAGTATACATCATATTCCATATAGCTGAACTATATAGGATTTTCTGCATTTCTTTACCTTCAAGATAACTTTTTGGGCATTAATCGAGACTAAATTTGTCTCCCTTAGCGATAGGGGTGTCCCTTGGTTTACTGTCTTGCATGCCAAACCCCTTAAATACTTTATCGATAAAGCCCTTTGTGACAACCCAAGAATACCCTTAGAGTGATCCTGATGTATCTGAATCCCTAATGCAAAAGAGGCGTTACCAAGTCTTTCATCTCAAGATTCCTTGATAAAAAAATCTCATAATTTTATGTGACATGACTATATCATCGGTGGCTAGCAATATGTTATCAACATACAAAACTAGGAAAATATACTTACTCCCACTATACTTGTAATACACACCCATCAGCAGAATTAATCCCACTATACTTGTAATACACACCCATCAACAGAATTAATCTCAAAACCAAACGAGATAATTACTTGATGAATTTGTATTATCCTTAACAGGAAGTTTGCTTGAGCACATAAATGGATTTCTTTAATTTCTTTAATTTGCAAACCGTATTCTTTAGGTCTCCTGATACAAGGTTTTTTGGTGGCACCATATACATCGTCCCATCAGTGCCGCCATTGAGAAATGCCGTCTTAGCATCCATTTGATGTAACTCAAGGTGAACATGTGCAACAACCTTTCCTGAAAGAGTTTTTCGTTGAAATCGAAAGAAATTCTCTTTATATTCGATGCCTTCTTTTTGTTAAAGCCCTTAGATACAAGACGAACCTTATATCTTTCCACATTATCGTTCGAATATCTCTTGGTTTAAAAATCCATTTAAGTCCAATGGGCTTCGCACCTTCTGGTAATGGGAAAAGATCCCAAACTTTAGTATCTTGCATATCCCTATACTTCTTATTTATGGCATCAGTCCACTTTTGAGAGTAAGAACCCTGTTGGAGAAATACTATTAAATTATCCGAAATAGTATTTTTCCCTTCTCTCGTGGATTTCCTTAATGACTTTGGTTATTGAGGTTGTTGAGTTTGTACTTCTAAAATTTACCTTATTTTGAATGGGAGGCTCTTCAACATTGTCTAGTTGAGGTTCAGGATATGCTTCTTGATTAATGACATGCATAGAAACTTGCAATTGTCAAAAACAATAGTAGGAATCGAAACCGATCCTTCCTCAACTTCTTCCTTAAAGACAATATCTCTTAACTTTATTTCTCCCCCAAAACTCAACATCCTCAAAAAAGAATGTTGCAGTTCACGTATTAAAAATTGACTTAAATGTGGGATCAAAAGATTTATAGCCCTTCGATTACCCAGAATAACCAATAAAACAACTGTTTACTGTTTTGGAGTCCAATTTCTTTATGTGGCCTATAAGGCCTATCCTTAGCTTGACATGCCCAAATGTGGAAATGCTTTAGACTAGATTTTCTGCCTATGAAAAGATCTTAAGGTGTAAGCAACATTTTTAGTTGGCACTCTGTACAATCTTTCTTTAAATGTCCAGATTTTGGCAAAAGAAGTAATCCTCAATATTTTATATGGTTTCTTTTGTTTTGGACCCTTAGCAACTTTATGTTCTTTATTTGCTTTCCTGGCCTTATCTTTAAAGGTATTTGCTAAGTGAATACTTTCAATTCTTTTCTACTTCTACTTTTCTAACTCTTGAACATAAAAATAGAATGAGCTCATTTAGAGTTCATTTCTCCCTTTAACAGTTATAACTGACCTTAAATTGACTGAATTGTGTAAGAAGCTTACACATTGTGAAATGAGCTCATTGAGATTCCATTTCAAGTCATCAGACAAGTCGAGTTTTAGTAAGTTTTTGAAGCAGTGTGAGACATCTGCATGATGTACTCCCTTATTTTCCCATTGCCTTTATACTTTATTGAAATCAAGCTTTGCATAAGCGTGCTTGTTTCAGCCTTTTTTTTTTTTTTTTGCAAAACGTTTCTTAATTTCGGCAAGGAATTCCTTGACATTATTTACCTCCTCAGATACTGTGCCTCTAAAGGCTTCCGGAGCGCCGCACTTAATGATCATGAGACTCGTGTAATTTAAGCAATCTCACTTCTAAAAGTTCCTCATTTGATTAGATGAACTTTCATCCGTAAGAGGAGCGAGTATCTCAATCCTTAGTGCAAGGTTTAGATCCATGCAGCCAAGAACAATATGATCGATCCTTGAAGTTGTTCTATAAACACAGGGATTAAATTTAAGCTAGCAGAGATCCCGGTAGCAGAATTTTGAAACTAATAGAGAACGCTTAAAAAAAAAATAGCTCACATAAATACCTTATTATGCAAATCATACTTTCAAATAATGGTTGAACCCATCACAAGATACCTAGCACAACATCAATATTTAGTCTTGGGACATAAATATTGACTTGTAAGTGGTACTCTTGGTGTAGTGATCAAACACTGACAGTAAGACATGTCAACCAATAAGCCTTTCTTTGGATTGATTTATTGATCACACGTTAAACCAAATAACCGTCACGTGTTTATCACCACAAGTTCATGTGAAATTCGAGCCAAACATTGACATTCCTTTGGACCGATCAATATCCGCATTAAATATAACACAAACACCTAATTTTCTCTTAGTGTAGTGATCAAACACTGGTAATATAAGACATGTCAACCAATAAACCTTTCTTTGGACCGATTTATTGATCACACGTTAATCCAAATAATTGCCACGTGTTTACCACCATATGCGTGTGAAATTCGAGCCAAACATTGACCTTCCTTTGAGTCGATCAACATCCGCAATGAATAAAATACACACAAATACCTTCTAATATTATAAGTTAATTAATATTCACAAGAGAGATTGCTTTGGCAACATGTTGCTTCAACCAATTCATTTTGAATATTATATCTCTCAAAAGAGTCCGTAGTACCAAAATTTGAAATGAAATCCACTGATTTGCATCTATATTTGACTTTATGATTTGAATTATAGAATTCAAAACTTTAGAATAAAGCAATCCTTAAGTTGGGAGGGTCAAATTGCAATATTCATAAACTTTTGGTAGCCAATTATGAAAACATTTTAAGTTTGAATGACATATTTCAATTTTACCCAAAACCTTGTTGGCTAATTCAAGAGAATTACAAACTTTAGGTCCCAATTTGGAAGAAAATCAAACTTTAGGAGCCAAAATAGAAAATTTTCAATCTTTAGAGGCTGAGTTTTGATAATTCTCAAACTTTAAGAGCCAATTTAGAAATTTAAAACCTTAAGGGCTGAATTTAGAAAATTTTGAAACTTGAGGTACCAATATTGAATTAATTTTAAACTTTAGTACCAATTTAGAGAATTTCAGAACTTTAGGTGTTGATTCAAAAAAAATTCAAGCTTTAGGGACCAATTTTGAAAATTTTCAAACATTAGAGGTTGTATTAAAATTTTTTAAAACTTTAGGGACTGAATTATAAAATCCAGAACTTTAATAATCCCAGCTTTAACAATTTATAACCTTAGGGGCTGAAGTTATAAATTTCATAACTTGAGGATTCAAACTTTAATACAGAACAACCTAAAGGACTAGAGGTGCAAATAACCATAATTGTCCAGAATTGCAAAATAGTCCTTGAAGACTTCAAATTTCCGACCCAAGTCCCTGCCCCAAAACTGATTTTCGCAGCAGACATTAGGGTTTTCTTTAACCTAACTGCTGTCCCACGATCCAGAGAATGCGGCTCCACTACGGGAGAATCGGACGCCACTACCGGCGAACCCCCAACTCTACAACGCCACTCAGTCTCCTCACAAAAAATCAGCGGCGGGGTCTTCGCCGCTCCATAGCAGCCGCGCGAAGGCAGCCGGCTTGAAGCGCAACCCATGTCACCGGCGCACGTTATCAATGCCATCCGACCAGATTTCGATCTCCATCAACCGGCCATACCTCAACCATACCCGACAGTGCAAAATCTCTATACAATTTATCATAAAACAGATACAAAACCCAATTCGAAAAAAAATAATATCCTTTAACCAAGAATATGAATTCAAACTCAGCACCAAACTCAAACCCAATTCAATAATTTTAATCGTATTCAACAGATATTAGTCTCGAAAAGTATATACATGATATATACCGAAAACAATTTTCATCACCCAAAATCTCAGATTCCATTAAATCCTATAACCAGATTCGATAGAAAATTTCTACATAAACCATACTTTAATCCAAATTTAACCAAATCAAATTATAATCCATATATACATACACGTAGAGGCACCGTTTATATACAACCAAATCCATGGCAGTGTACATGATTGTTCAAAATTCATAAGATTAAACACATATTTGATAATCCAATGTGATGATTGGCTCTGATACCACTTGTTAGAAATATTTATTGCAGATAAATAATCGTTTATCTATAATCCAAAATCGTCATGCCGAATTATCAAGAATCAAATAACAGGAGCGGAAACGTACCTTAATCAAACACGATTCACAATAATCGATTCTAGCTGTTGGGTCTTTTAAATCAACACGTAGTCCTTATTTCCTCTCTGATGATGGGATGTCAGACAGAATGAACAATACGTATAATTCAGGGACCATAACCGACTTTATATACTAAATTGTCTGTTAACTTAATTCGGCCCATCATGAAATTGGGAACAATGACATGTTATCTACACATAAAAGCCATACATTACTTAGAGGGAAAATTACATAAAACCTTGTGTTTTAAAGATGCAATTCAAAAATCATGTGAAGGAAATCTTTTTTCTTAAAATTCAGGTATTAATTCATTTAGTTAGGTGTTTAATAATTAAAAATAAATATAATGATATATATAAGATAAACATAATTATCTACTATATATTATATTAAAACTAATATAATATTAAATCAAAATTTCAAATTTTGACATCACAACCTACCACCACCCCACCCCACTCCACCCCCTCCCATGCCCCACCCACGCACCCCACCCACCCCACCCCAAAAATAATTTTTATTTTTTTCCTTTCGATGTTTTCCTATCATTCCCCATCTCACGCCCCTCCCAACCCCAACCTCACTCGACCCTACCCAACCTCATTGCAAAGTGACAAATTGATATCACCCTAACCACATCCCCCGACCCCACCCACCCACACTGCCCACCCCAAAAATAAGTTTATTTTTATTTTCTCTCGATATTTTCTTACATTTCCCCATCCCAATCCACCCCAACCCAACCCTACTCAACCCCATCACACCCCACCGCAAAGTGACAAATTGATCTCACCCTCACCACATCCCCAGACCCCACCCACACCATCTCACCACCCATATCCTACCTCACCCCAAAAATAAGTTTATTTTTATTTTTTCCCAATGTTTTCCTACACTTCCCCATCTCACCCCACCCCACCCACCCCAAACCAACCCCACTCCACTCCACTCGACCCTACCCTACCTCATCGCAAAGTGACAAATTGATCTTATCCCAGCCACAGACCACCACCCCACCCTACCCCACCTCATCTTAAAGTGACAAATTCATCTCACCCTAACCACATCCTCCGACCCCACCACCCACCCCGCCTTACCACCCATATCCTACCCCACCCCAAAAATAAGTTTATTTCTATTCTCTCGATATTTTCCTATACCTCCCCAACCCAACCCACCCCACCCCACCCCGACCAAACCCCACTTGACCCTATCATATCCCACCTCATCGAAAAGTGACAAATTGATCTCACCCTAGCCACATCCCCCGACCCCACCCACCAACCCAACCTCACCACCCATATCGTATCTCACCCCAAAAATGAGTTTATTTTTATATTCTCCCGATATTTTCTTACACTTCCCCATCCCATCCCATCCCATCCCACCCCAACCCAACCCCACTCAACTCGACCCTACCCCACTTCATTGCAAAGTGACAAATAATTTTTTTCCCTACTCTTTCACACTCCATCCCAACCCTAGGCCCGTCACCCAACAACCCCGCCACTACCCACCCCGCCCAATTTTTTTTTCTTTTCCACACCCCGTCTCGACCCTATACCCGTCACCCACCAACCCCACCCCTACCCAAAAATGATTTTTCTTCTTCTAATTTTTCTTATACTTTTCCTCGTCCAATGGTCACAAAAAGTTATAGATGGTCACAACCTTTAATATAATTGGTCACAATCATTTATAGTTGGTCACATATTATTTATTTATTGGTCACAACTTACTCGTTTTTTTTATGATTAGTTAATATTTTTTGTCATAATTACCTAATAATTTGTCACATTCCCTACTCGTCATAAGTCACACAAAAGTCACATTTAGTCGACATTTTGGTTACACTTACCTAATAATTCGATCACCCCACCCTACCATACCCTACCCCACCCCACCCCACATGCAAAGTCACAACATGTCACACAATTGGTCACACAATGTCACATTACAAATTTAGTTGAAAAACCTCACCCACCTACCCACACATTCCTAAAGTCACAGTTGATCACACAAGGTCATAGTTTGCTCACACGAGGTCACAGTTAGATCACAATTGGTTTAGTTGCAAAATTCGGTCACACAAAGTCACAATTCGATCACATAAAGTCACAGTTGGTCACACGAAGGCACGGTTCGATCACACAAGGTCATAGTTTGGTAACACATGTGACCAAACTATGACATCGTGTGATTGAACTATGACCTTGTATGACCGAATTTAGACTTTTTGTGATCGAACTGTGACCTTGTATGTTCAAATCGTGACTTTGTGTGATCAAGTACGGAATTTGACCAATTATTAGGTAAATGTGACCAAAATATTTACTAATTGTGACTTGTGAGAAATGGGGGATGTGACCAAGAAAATTAAGAATACGGAATGTGACCAAATATTAGGTAATTGTAACAAAAATGTTAACTAATTGTGATTGAGGAAACGTGTAAATTATGACCAATAAATAAATAATGCGTACCAATTATATGATAATTTTGATCAATTATAGGTAAATGTGATCAAAATATTGACTAATTGTGAGTTTGTGCGACTTATAATAAGTGCGAATGTGATCAAGAAAAATAAGTAAGTTTTCATCAATCAATAAATAAATTGTGATCAATTATTGATGACTATGACCAATAAATAAATAACATGTAATCAATTATGGATCATTGTGACCAATTATATAGACTGTGACCAACTGTGACTTGGTGTGACCATTGGACGAGGACGTGATGTGACCTACAATTGTGTCAAATATAACTATGTGTGATCGAACTGTGACTTTGTAAGAACAAAGCGTGACTTTATGTGATCGACCTGTGACCTCGTATGATTTAACCATGACCTCGTTTGACCTAACTGTGATCTCCTTTGACCAAACTGCGACTTTGTGTGACCGAACGTTGACCTTGTGTGACCAACTGTGACTTTGGAGGGGTGGGATTTTACAACTAAATTTGTAATTGTGATTCTGTGTGATCTTGTGTGACTTAACTGCGATCTCGTGCCAACTTACGTTATTGATTATGATTTTGGGGGTGGTGATAGTGGACTAGAGGTCGGGTGGGGCTAGAAAAAGTAGAAGAAATCATTTTTTATGGTGAGGTAGGGTCGAGATGGGTGGGTTAGTGGGGTGGGGTCGGGGTTGGAAAAGTAGAAGAAAAAATCATTTTTTTTTGGGTGGGGATAGGGTAGGGTAGGATAGGGTGGGGTGGGTCAGGGTGGGGAAAAGTAGAAGAAAAAAATAATTTTTTGGAGTGGGGTGGGTAGCGTGAGGTATAGTTCGGGTTCGGGGTTGGAAAAAGTAAAAGAAAAAAATTATTTTTTGCGTTGGTGTGTGCGTGGGTGGGGTGGGGTAGGGTGGGTTGAGATGAGGCGGTTGGTGTGAATTGTGAAAAAATAGAAGAAAAATAATTTTTTGATGGGGTATGGTTGGTGGCGGGGTGCGGTGGGATGGAGTGGGGAGGAAGTGTGAAAAAATAGAAGAAAAATCATTTTTGGGTGGGGTGGGGTGGGTGGGGTGTAAAAAATAGGAGAAAAATTATTTTTGGATGGGGTAGGGTGGGTGGGTAGGGTGCAGTGGGATAGGATTGGGCGATTGAGGTGAAGTGTGAAAAAATAGAAGAAAAATCTTTTTTGTCGGGGTGGGTTGTGTTGGGGTTGCTAGGGTGGGGTGTAGTGGGGTTGTTAGGGTGGGGTGTGAAAATATAGAAAAAAAAATCATATTTTGGTGGGGTAGGAAGTGGGGTGGGTTGGGGTGGGGTGGGAGTGGCGAGGTAGGGTCGGGGAGGGATGGGTAGGGGTGTGGAAAATTAGGAGAAAAAAATTAATTTTGGGTTGGGTGGGGTGGGGTTGGGGATGGGTGGCGTGACAGGGTCTGGGCAAGTCGTGAAAAAGTAGTAAAAAAAATCATTTTGGATGGATGGTTGGGGTAGGGTCTGGGGCGAGGCTGGTGGGGGAGTCAAAAATTAGAAGAAAAAAAATTAATTTTGGGTGGGGGTGGCGGGGTAGGATAGGGTAGGGTCTGGGGATGGGTGGCGGGGAGGGATGGGTAGGGGTGTGGAAAATTAGGAGAAAAAAATTAATTTTGGGTTGGGTGGGGTGGGGTTGTGGATGGGTGGCGTGACAAGGTCTGGGCAAGTCGTGAAAAAGTAGTAAAAAAAATCATTTTGGATGGGTGGTTGGGGTAGGGTCTGGGGCGAGGCTGGTGGGGGAGTCGAAAATTAGAAGAAAAAAAATTAATTTTGGGTGGGGTGGGTGGGGGTGACGGGGTAGGATAGGGTAGGGTCTGGGCGAGTTGTGAAAAAGTAGTAAAAAAATTCATTATTGGTGAGGTGGGGTGGGGAAGGGTGGGGAAATATCTCAAAAAAAAAAAAAAAAAAAAAAAAAAAAAAAAAAAAACTTATTTTTGGAGTGGGGTGGGTGGGTGGGTCTGATGGGATGGGACTAGTGGGTGGGTGATTAGGTGGGTGGGGTGTGGTTGGGTTGGGGTGGGGTGAGTGGGTGGGTGAGATGAGAAAAAAATAGAAGTAAAATCATTCTTGTGGTGTGGTGTGGTGTGGTGGGTGGGGTGGGGTGGGGTGGGGTGGGTGAGTGAGTGGTGGCGGGGTGGGGTTGGGGGAGGAGTGGGGGTGAGGTGGGGTAAGGTGGTGTTGGGCCTGAGGGTGAGTGTGGAAAAGTAGAAGGAAAAAAATTATTTTATGTGGTGGGGTCTAGGTGGGTGGGTCGGGGGGGTGAGTGGGGGTGGGTCGGGGTCGGGGTCGGGGTCGGGGTGGGTGGGTTGTCAGGATGCGTGTGGTGAGTGCGGGGTTGGGATGGAGTTGTTGTGAATTATGTATTGTTTTGATTTTATTATTTAATATTAGCCTTTATTTGACAATTCATTATAATTATTATAATATTGTATTAATTAAATAACAATTAATACCTGATTTTTTTTAAAAATAATCTTAAGTTTTTTATGTATAAAAAGTGAAAGTTTTAGTTGTATAGTTATGTACTTTTCCCTTACTTAAATGCATAAAAGTCTAATATACCAAATCTTTATTAGATCACTTTAAATGGGCTTAACCAAATTTGATAGTCTTTAATTTAATACATAATAATACACATATAAGCTCACGTGATTGACTAAAACCTTACAAAATGAACTGGGCAATTTTTTGCTCTGAAGGTACTTGAGTGTAATAATTGCAACACAAATTTATGCCGAGATTTTCTTTTTCATTTTTGTTTAGTGGAAATCAGTTTTTGTGTTTGTCTCTTGCTCTCTCTTTCGGTGAGAATTTTTGTTATTATTTACTGAGAAAATCTTGAGCAATTTAATACCTTATTAGCATTGCGTAAAGGAAAGAGGCAAATGACATAGTTATGCTATGAGAACTTGAATTTGGAGACAAAAAACTCATGCTCTTGTTTCTTCTCCCCTTCTCTCCAAAAGGGCCTTTTTCTCTATCTCTCACTTATAAATTATATTTTTCTGTTGAGATTGCCAAGATCTTACGGATTGATGCATGTTCAATTAAGTGGATTTGTTCTGGTATGTTACTATTGTGATACTAACAGGTGGGTACTTATCAAATATGAGAGTCCATATTTCAGCTTTTCACAATTCTCTGATAAAAAAATCGGCAGCTGCTGCCAAAACCAAGTTGTAATTGATTCTTTCGTTTTCTGATATTCCCAGACATTACCAATTACTATACGTTGTTTGGTTATCTGATATTCTTGTATGGTTGCTAATCACAGTGGCAGCACAATGGTGCACACTTTCAATTCCCATAAATAATGGAAAGTTAAAAGTAGAAATGCCAGAAAAGTTAGATGCTCCCCTAAATATTTGATGTGGACTATGTTGGTGAGAATTCATTAGGAGAGTTGCAGAGGGTAGAAAATTCAACCTAGAGACTGATATCGGTCTTAAGTTACTTTATAATTGATTAAAATTCTAATTACATTGGTTCTTGGATTTATAGAAACTTCTTCTATTCACAAGGGATATGGCAGAAAAGAGATTTTATTTATTCGATGTACTCTAGGTCTTTATCTTTTGTTTAATAACAATTATTGCTTATAAAATATTTTTGGAAGAAACCTGCTTTGCTTTTTCGTTTGTGTTGAAAATTCTGTTGGTTGGTCATGTTGCAAGTTTTGATCAAGCATGTATTGGATTTTCACAATCTCTTAATTCATACAACTTCATTGTTCCCAATCTTTTTTATTGCCAATTATCTACTTATGCAATTATTTATTATCATTTCTAATGTTTGGAGTACCAATGGATACCATCAGATGTATCCGACTTATTAATTAATGTTGATATTGGTAAGGGGGAAAATTACATGGTTCAAGTTACCATAAGCAAGGGCAAAAAAAAAAAAATTACTGATGCCTTCTAAATTTAAATATTGGATGAAAATAATAGTATATTTGTATGTTCTTCATATCATTTGTGATGTTCATCTGACGATGTTGATCAATTAAAGATAACAAGGGCACTTTCCTGCCAACTTTTTTTGTTACGTAGATAATTACCTAACTTGATCCAGCAACGTGGATACTAAGCTCCTGCAACTAAGCTTGTTTCATGCAGTTTTTGCTTGTTATGATGTGCTATTTTGTTGGTTTCAAGTGGTCTTAATATGTTCTGTGCCGGGTGTGAAGAAAATATCTCTGTAATAGATTATGCTAACCCCACAGAGAGAATTTAAATACAATTCAATGTAAGTTTTATCTAGGTGAATGTGTGGATTTAATTTTGGTAAAATATAACGTGTTGAATAGGGAAGTATAATAGCATTACTTCAAACGTTTCAGTTATCTTTACCTTACAAGTGCTTCATTGAAAAATGACTTTGACAATTCAAAATTAATTTCCCATCTACTTGTACATTTTGGCAAGCGAACAAAAAAATAAACATCATCAATTACGATGATCTTTAACGCTAATCTGTAGTTAGTTAAAATGCAATTAGTACATATATATATATATATATATATATATATATATATATATATATATGTGTGTGTGTGTGTGTGTGTGTGTGTGTGTGTGTGAGTAGTGATATATACGTGTAATGACAGTCGCTACAAAATCGTGCTCGTGAAATTGACTTGGTCTCCCCATTTCTTTTTTATCCCTCCCATCTCAGTGGTTTCTTCCTCTTTAATTTCTAGGGAAAGACCACCACCACAAATAGAAGACGTTTTGGAGCAGGACATCTGAAAATCTTATTAGGTATGTCAATATAAAACCCTAACTTTCTAGATTCGGTTAGAATGTAGTGGTGTGGTTGATTGTGACAATTGTCAATGGAAATTTCATAACCTACTGGATTTTAATTTCATTTTTCTAAATCTGTTGGGCATTTCTATATTTATTTTTATTGTTCAAAATATTGAATCTTTACGAGTTTTTGGTGAGCCTCCTGATTTTGTTTTTGTTGAATTTTTAAATTTGTTAATAGAAATTAATTTTGAATACTGTCATGGTTTAAAAAGACGAGGCGAAGGCGCGCCTTGAGGCCCGCCTCACTGTGAAGCACATAACTAACGCCTCGAGGCACTAATTTAGTGTTATTTTGGATGGAAAGTACGCCTCAGTCGTTGAGAAGTACGCCTCACACCTCACACGCTTTGAGGCGTGAGGCGTTCTACATAGGTTTTTTTTTTCTTTAAATGCTTTGGGCCGGGGCCCATCATTAAAAAAAATTGTTAGACCCAATTTGACCTCTTAGTTTATCAAAAATTGAAACCAAAAAATATTTTAGACCCAATTTGGACCATCAATACAAAAATATATTTTAGACACATGCACATTAAAAAAACTAAAAAAGCCTAGACATTATTTATACACTGATTAGTTAGCAAAATTTAAAAAATACTATGGTCACCTGTCTGTAAACTCTATTATATATGCACCTCACTTGCAGTCTGCCCATCATGTTTTCTCCCCCTCTCTTAGTCTAAATAATGAATTTGAAGTCATGCAATCAACAATCTGACCATATAATGTACGTTTTAATTAAATGCTTGATGTTTATGTTTGGTTTCATATTTTTATTTTAGGCTTTTTATGTTATCTTACAATTTTTATTTTTATTTTTTTTTGAAATAAGATACTTTTATATTATCTTATAAATTTTTTTACTAAATTTTCAGTTTGTAGTAAGGCTTACGCCTCAAAGCGCCTTGAGGCTTATGCCTCGCCTCACAAAGAAAAACCACCTCGGTATCTAGTTCTGCCTTTTTAAACTATGAATACTGTACTATAGATCTTTATTTTTAGCATAATTCAAACTTGAATTAGTTTAAGGTTACAATTTAATTAAACTTTGGTGTACAATTTCATATAGTTGGAGGTCATTATCATAAAAAAAAATGTTTTGATCCAATAACTATAATAGATATTACATGTTTTCGTGATATATGATGTTCTTAGATTGATAAAAAAATATCTAGCCCCTTACATATTGTTCTAGGTTTGCTGCTTGGAATGGCAAAAAACGTACCATGGGATATCACCACTGAAATACTCTCGAGGCTTCCGGTTAAATCTCTCATGCGATTTAAATGTGTTTCAAAATCATTCTACTCTTTGATTTATCAAGATTCCCACTTTAAAAGGAAACAACTCAATCAATCAAATTTGAGAAGGGCGATTCTTTATCCTATAAATGGAGCAAATAGTGTTTTTTCATGCCCTCTTTCAACTTTATCATCTGAAGAACCCATTGATGTTGAATTGGTTAAACTTGATGTTCCAGTTGAAATAACAGGACAACATGATTGGAATAGGAACATTTATAATTGTTTTGACGGTTTGGTTTGCATCGGAGATAATGGAGGTGCCTTGATATGGAATCCTTTCACTAGAGAATTAAAGAGACTTCCAGTTTGTCCTATTGAATCCCACAAATTGCTCGTTTGTGTAAGAATCACATATTGGTTAGCTCATGACTCATTACGCAATCACTACAAAGTCTTGTGTTCCATAAAATTATATGATATTCCTCAAGACCGTAATCATATCAAATTTAAAATCTATTCAATTAAAACTTATTCCTCGTGGAGAAAAATTCCGGATTTTCCATATGAACATTTCTCCCATATGGATTGCAACTTCTTTAATGGAGCATTCCATTGGATTGCCATCAATAGAAATATTTGACCTGTATCAATTGTTTCACTTGATATATCCAACGAAAAATACAAAGAGTTGGCATTACCACAACCGATTCACAAATCAAAAACTCTATCATTAGGTGTAATTAAGGAAAAGATTTGTATGCTTGCCCGAGGGAAAGTAAATGAAATGCGTTTTGATTTATGGGTGATGGAAGAATATGGCAATATGGGATCTCTGACAAAAATGCTTACTATTCCTTCTATGAAGCTCTGTTGTTCCATTTACAAGCCCTTGTATTTGTTCGAGGACCATAAGTTGATGATATATGCAGTTATCAATGCACGAGAACGAGTAGTCACTTATGAGGATGGAGAAGTACGTAAAAATGGTGTTGCTAAATGTGATATTAACAGTGTATATCTCAGCATGGAGACCCTTATTTCACCTCAATTTTAAATTATTTAATATTTCTTTTACCAGATGAGTTTGATTCAAGATGGTATAGGTAATAGTTTGCTGCTATACCATTTCATTTGTTGTAACTTATTGTGTATTCTCAATTTATATTTATGTTTTTTTTCCCTCTATTTTATTGAAAAGAAAGGTAAGATAAATCCTAATACAAATCCTGTGTGGATATAAACACAGTCTTAAACAAAAAGTAATGTTTATTGTACTAATGATGCATTGTATTATTTTGTATTGTTTGGGTAAGGTTCGAGGAAGGGAAAAAAAGAAAATTCTCCAAATTTGTTTGAATGACCTTTAAATAAGATATTCACCCGGCCGTAGGGAGGTTTACTCCCCTACGCATACAAAAAAAGATAGTGGTGTCTGTCCTCTACCAAAACCCATTGCTGTCCTACAAAATCTCACAAATTCTTCATAAATATTCAAAATTTTCTGCAAAAATATGCAGTTTGGTTTCTGGATTCTTTTTTCCTTATAATATGCTTTGGGATAAGTCTAATATCAACATTATGTAAAAATAGAAGGCAGCACAAAGCATTTCAGGGAAGGGGAAATTAAGATTGGTGTCAAATTAGAAGCCAGAACTAAACATTTCCATTCCTGTGGTATAGAAGTTAATTACTAACTTGTAGAGTTGGCTCATTCATTGGAAGACATGAATAGCTGTATATCCTCATTACGAACATATGATAATGATGTGGATGTGGTTAGCTAAACCTATTAATATGCTTGGGAGATAATTGCAAGTGAATTAAAGCAATGAAGACATCCTATATAATGGAGTCAAAAGACTTCCATCGAATCACTGTTACTCAAATTGAAACTGGGTCTCAATGTTATAGGGAGACTCATATTGAATTAGTTCTTCTTAACACGGTCTTGGTGGCTGTGATTTAGAACTAATTCACAGTGGCTCAGCATTTATAGTTTGGGGGTTGAGAGTGATGTAAAATATTATTTTATAATATTATGAGCATGATACATCTAGTGTTAGACTGATGTTGGAATCAATAAGAGGGGGGAAAAAACCAACACGAATATCAGTAAACATGAAATCTAAAATGTTGCCAAGCTTCTGTCTTCCAAAAATCTTTCATCACAAAATTCTTAGAATTTTACAACAAATTCTCCAAAATACACCAAATCTATCCAATTTTTCTATATAAATCTCCCCCTCTATCTTCAAACTATGCATATATATTCAATTTGAGCGTATGAAGGTCATATTCTATTCTGCTCTGTGATTTTGAATTAAACTGTAAGTACCGTTGAAGGAAATTCGTGGAAATGGTAGTAAGGGTTTCTCTACTCGTTCTGGCTACTAACACACTTTATATTCCTCATAGATTGACTGAATTTGGGATGAGTTTATCTACATTTCATGTACATTTCTTCACTAATTAAGTGATCTTATTGTTATGGTTGGAGCTCTGTCTAGTGATGAACTTCAATCATAAATAGGTAAAACCCAACAAATAAACATGTAAAATGAAAATACTCAATAGAAGAACATAAATTGAGATTGAGAACTCTTTTTATTTCATACACTAATAAATTCTTTTACAATGCAGGAAAATATAATTACAAACAGAAATATGAAGATGCAGGAGTACTGAATATTAATTGCAGTAGACAGAGTATGGGGTGAGAAAGAAGTAGAACAGGGATGAGGATTAGAAGAATAGAAGAGGAGAGGGAGCTATAGACAGAGGGGAGGAGAACGTGAGATAGAGAGGGGGAGAGTCTGTTAGAAATAGTCAATATTCTTCTCCACATGGTATCCTTCTCCCATGTCCCCTTATTTATAGATTTGCTAGGAATATTCTAGAATAGGCGAAGTGAGGTGCAACATGGGTGTGAGGGTGGTGAGGGCTAACTGTGACACATCACTTCTCACGTCCCATTTCTTTATCCATCTACTCACATACACGCACCATAATGTATGATGTACTACTTTCTTGGATGATTTATTCAATCAAATTTCGCATTATTTTAGTAACCACTGTTCTCTATTTAGGATTGATCTACATTTCAGTATATTTACTTTTGCTTTATTACCCGAGAATTGAGACTTGTGTGTCGTATTATGTTCTTTCAAATTTTTCCAACAAGCGCAGCGTCGCCATTATATGAAGAAAATTATTTATTTCTATGTTTATTTTGGATGTCTTAGCAATTACGATGTAGATCAGCATTTGTTCAAAGTACAAGTATGGTCAAGCAAATGAGTTTTAAGATACTTGTTGAATAATCCAACCTCGCAAGACACAAAGTAATCGAGATTAATCAATAATACAGCGGAAGAAAACAATATGATTAGCAACGTAATTGAATCAATACATAAGCAATAAAACAAGGCAAGTAAAAACTCCCTTTTGCACAACTTAGCCGACTGGAGAGGATGAAAGCGAGGGCTCAAAATTCAGCCCAATCCCCACAATGGTAACACCACTACACGGCTAGAGAACACTCCAAGACAACCCCCAAACCGGCCAAGACCCACTGCCAACACACTCAACCCACGACAAGAACCGGACTGCATAGATGAAACACAAAGGAAACCAAACAAAGCAGGAGCCGAACATACAACACTTGGCCACAGCAAGAATCCAAGCACAAAGCCAAGGAAGAACCTATCACAGCCTGCCCAACAGTAAACAGCCACGAAGGTCGCGGTTTTCCACCTCACTAGAGCACAGGAGCACGGGCCAACACCCACAAAGGAGAGAGCAGCGTGCAAGCAAGAGACGGAGAGGTAAGGTGTTTGGAGAGGAGATCGGTTTCTCACGAAGAGAAACGAAGGAGCTGCCTTTGCCGAGAGAGTAGAGAGAAATGTCGTGAGAGTGTTCTAACGAGCCAAAGGGAGGTGTAGGTAGATATAGGTTTAGGATTTAATTAGGGAAGCCCTAATTAAATGGGTCGTCTCCAATTGTGGAGATTGGGAAATACTTCGATCATGGACCGATGGCCTACGAAGCTTAAAATCCGACACTGTTTATTATCATTGCCCCCGAGGTTTGATTGGAACCAAAAAAATCCCAACAATACTAAATTGATGACGATGTCAATTTTTCAACATTTTTTATGGAATTAACCTTTACTGGGGCTACAAATATGTATTCAAGTAGATGATTATTAGATAAATTTCCATGTAATAAATATATTAATGCAATAGAGAAATAGGAGAAGTTCAGGCTATTTATTTTGATTTGAAGTGGTTTTACTTTCTTGTGGTCACTGTTGCATTTTTACAAGCATTTAATTAATTTTATATTAATATTGTGTTAGTTGTGATCCCAAGCTTTCCATCATTATTCTTTCTGTCAATAAATAGGAGCCACTGCATAATCTTTCTTGGGTGTTTTGTCTGTTACCTTTTTATTGTTATTTGTTAACGCGCAATGAGTAGGATTTAGCTAGTGTATATTATGCATGTATATGTTTGAGAACCACTTTTTGTTCAATATAATTTATTTCTTTCTAGGAGCATTTTTCAGTTTTACTAATCGATGTTATATTCGTATTTAGATGTTATATTCTTATTCAGAACCTCCCTAAATTTGTTCGATGAACTTTTTTTTTCTCGTAGTCGATATCATTTACCCACACAAAACATCTTCGTGACAAAGGAACATGCCTGGTCTTCTTGAAGTTGTCAGACTTTTACTCAACCTTTGTTACAATTCAATATCCAAGACCAGAAATCATTGCAATTAATATTTAATATCTAATTCAAACACAGCAACCTAGGGATGTCAAGCCGCCTCGGCCCATTTGGTGTGTGATTGGTACGGTTCACAAGCACATTTGGCTCGTGTCCGACTTGTGGGCCGACTTGCCAGCTCTTGTATTTTTTTTTCTAGTACTTAAATAATTTATAATTTTAAAACTTGAACATTCCCCCTTTAATTTGGGTTTGGGCCGGCTACATTTAATTTCTTGTAAGCGGAGTTAAAATTGTACACGAACAAAATATTACGTATACAATTTTTTTAATTTAATAGAATGAATTGAAAATAAAGATAAAGAAAAATGCATATATTATAGAGTAACTGTAAGGATAATATTAAGTAACTATTTACCAATATTATTGTTCTTTGAATTTTTGTGTCACTTATTCTACTTTCAGTATTTTGTAATTGTTTTTCAGCAAATAGCTAATCATTTAAACACAGCTTTCTAGTATGTCTTTTAAGTCTTGACTTATAATCAAATAGAATTTTACCGCTTGCACTAAAAGCAACCTTTGATGCTATAGTTGATACCAGATGTGCTAATAGATCTCGTGCTATCATAGAAACAATTGGGTATTAATGTTTATTTTTTCTCCACCCTTAAGAAAATTATAATTTCTCTCTCTTCATTGTCTGACAAGCTAAGAATGTCGTGTAAAAAAATCTAGTCAACTCACTCGGAATCTCATTTGAACTATTATATGCACTAGAAGAATTAGAACCACTAGGAAATGTACTAGAAGTTCCCTTAATAGTCATAAGGTAGGAAAGTAAATCATTGTCTTCATTTTGCATCACATTAGGGTGGTAGGAGTTCTTCTGATATTTTTACCTGATTTTTGGGCATTAATCTCGTATATTTGACATAAACATTTTTTTAAATCTGAGCATGTTATCGGGGTTCTAAAAGTTAATTTATTTGATTTGCCCTTATGGTGTGTGTAATTCCCTCTAAATTTATTTCAGGGTTCATTACTGTTGTTAATAGAAACAAAGTGGGTAAATCTTTTCAATATTTTCTAAAACTTAGTCTCCATTGTTACAATGATTTGAGAAAAATAGGAAATGATTTGTACTTGTTAAAATTATTAGTATAATGCAATAAAAGTACTTCAACATTAAAGGACTAATGGGATAATAAACACTGGATAATTCGTTTGTAGCATCGTAAAAAGGTTTCAACAATGTTATAACATGAAATACAAGTTCTCAATGAGTAGGTAACAAATCAAAATTTGGGTCATGTGAGTGCCGGTCGTTGTAATATTCACATATTAAATCCTCATAACCTTGACAATGTTCAATCATTAAAAAGTTGGGCTCAATCTATGTCATACATCTGTAACAAATGATCGTGCATGTTTACCTTGTTCTGTACAATGTGCATCAAAAGCTTGTTTTCTAGATGGTGTTATTATAATGAAATTGCAATCATACTTAATTTTCTTCAATTCATCTTCTATATGCTTAAGGCTATTGATAAGATCCCAATCAGGGAATCTCGACAAACACACGGAAATAACACAATTAAAACCTAGGAAAGATCTAAGACAGATTCAGCACAAGAACAAGAATAAAATAACAGAAATTAAAAGATAGATTTGACGATAAAACCTTGACCCGACAATCACGATGCAATGAATTCCGTTCAATCTTGGTTTCCCAATCCAAGTACGCCTCCGGATCACTCCTACCCTGAAACGATGGTATTTTCACTTTAATTTTCCCATGGTCGTCATCAACAACATCTCTACCCCCATGATGCCTCCTAGCATCACGACGCTCCCTATCATGCCTCCTCTCACACCTATCTCCTCTATCCCTCCTTCGCATACTTTCCACCAAAGATATACTTCCACTTTCACTGCCCATGTCCTCATCATCCATACCAACTTCACGCATATTACCTCCCCTAACCCGAGAATCATCATGAGATTGATTCCGAGGTCTTTGTTCATGTTCTGCACCTCGATTCTCCATCTGAGCCATAAACCTCTCAAATTATGCCCTCATTGCTGCAAGATCATCATTACCCTGTTCATCCTTTCTATTCACACCCCTAGGCTGTTTTCTGTCTCCAACAGAAGATGAAGATGTGGAACCCTCTCTATCAGACATTTTTAATATCAAAAAAATAAATTTCTCCTCATGTGTATTTTCACTCGTGTTTCACTCTTCTATCCTTTCAAATTTCACCCAAGAACTAATTCAAGAACTCAATCAAGGGTTGAAAAATGGTAGGACATGAACAAGAACAAGGAAATTTGGAAATTGAGAAAATTCGGAATATTTGGGAATTTTCGGATTTTTTTTTTAATCTGCCAGAGAATTGGACTACAAGTATGGCAGGAAAAACGGAACTGGATTTGGACTAAAAAAAAAGAAGAAAAACGCTTTTGAATTTTTGGGACTGACTCTTATGGATCAAACTGAAGAAAATTATGACTGGCACGAAGAATGCGAAGAACACGAAAAAAATCAAGAAAAAACAAGAAACGCAAGAATCGGAATTAGATTCAAGCTCTGATACCAGATGATAAGATCCCAATCGGGGAATCTCGACAAACACACGGAAATAACACAATTAAAACCTAGGAAAGACCTAAGACAGATTCAAGACAAGAACAAGAATAAAATAACGGAAATTAAAAGATAGATTTGACGACAAAACATTGACCCGATAATCACGATGCAATGAATGACGATGCGGATTGAAGATCCAAGATTGCTGAATGCCACAAGGGTTGTCAATTCCTTGATAAGTTCGTTGGGTGAACGCCACAAAGATCGGATCTTTGATAAGTTCAAGAATAAGGGAATAACTCAACCTTCAATTTGGAGAAATCCTCTCTCAAATAATATTATTAATCTGTAAAATGTACCGTCTTTTACAATCATGAAAAGGAATATAAATAAGAAAATAACCTAGCCGCTAATTGACTCAAAATAGAATCCTAATTAAACTAAAATGGCTAAAATAACTAAAATTGGGAAAAGGAAATAAGATAATCAAGATTCTGCGAAATTTAATCTGCTCCTCAGTTACGGCCGTAAATATCGGGCTTACGGCCGTAAGCCCCTCTCGGGTCCAAAACTGCTTCATGGATGTTACGGCCGTAACTTTCATACTTATGGGCGTAAGCCTATTCTGCTGAAATTCGTCTTTTTTCTCCGATAATTGGTTACGGCAGTGATAATAGCTTTTACGGCCGTGATTATAGGAGTTACGGCCGTGAAGGACCTTCATTACGGCCGTAATGACTTTTCTGCACAAGTAACTTCAATCACTCGACTCGGCTTGATCCTTTCTTCCTCTCGGATTTACCCCAACACGGAACTTGCTCTGTTTTCCACGTAGATCACGTTCATACTGCCGATGTCTCGACTTCGCCCTTCGATGCCTGGTCCGGGTCGTATTAGCTATCTTGAACTATCAAATTAAAAATGTGACACATATAACATAAAACAAGGCTCTACCAAATTCAGGATTTATATGATAAGCTAATATATCTATCACTGCAAATTTGAACAGACGAAAAAACTAATATATATTAAGAAAGATTGTAAAATAGTTGGGATTTATGATTTCACCTAACCAATTAAATTAACTCCAGTTCCTTTTTTATTTCCTAAATATGTATTCGATCGAATTCACTAATATATATTAATATTCCTCTCTCAAGTTTAAATAAATCTCTATAGAGTGTCTGAATATTTCTTATCTAGATGCATAATACAAGAATTCAGACATGATCGCGATAATAACAAAAGTATATCTCTATCCATTGTTCAATTACTAGATTTATTACCTTGATTTAAGTTATTAACTCACCTCTCAAATTATGGGAATAACTCATTGAATCATGAATTGGTGGCCAGTTAATTCACGCATTAAATACAATAATAAATCGACACATGAAACAAATAACTAAAACATAGAATTTGGAATTAAAATAAATAAGTTAAGTTACATTGTTCATCCCAACATAAGAAATTAACTGCACATCATGTCTAAATAACAAAAACAATAATTAATAGTGTTAATTGAAAATAACATAAGGGAATTGGAAAGCATGCACAAAGTTTCAATCCTCCACGTGATTTTCAACTCTCGCCCCTTTGCTATGGGTTCTTCTCCCAAGAATTGAATGTCAAAATCTGAGTTTAAGCTCGTTCTTAGGTGAGGCAAATGTCTGATTTTCATATTAAGAGGTAGTATTTATAATTGGAGAAGAGACCTAGTCGAAAAAGGAAAGCAAATTGTCAAACCCGCTCGCGAGCCTTTTTTTGTATCTGCACAACGTTTAGTGTTTCGATCATATCTTTTTATTCCCTATCCAATTGTGGTGATTCCAATTGCGTTAGAAAGATAACTCAAAGGGTTACAATTCTTTCTGAAATAGGATTTTACCAATTCGAACTTTTACTACCCCAAAATTAGGTTTCAAAGTCCGACTAAAAATCGGTCAAAAATCTTGTGTGGTTGGAATCAATTTTTTGGTAATATTCTTATCGTATTCCATTCATTTTTACTTCTAATTACATCCAATTAATTCCTAAAAATACTTAAAGTATCGTCTTGTGATCCAATTCAATCATTAGATATTTGCAATTTGATCCCCCGTGTTTAATTTGCTCTTCAATCCTTCATTTTCCAATTGCAACAATATAATCCTCATACTTTCAAATCTTCTTCTATTTCTATTCAAACTTCAATTCATCATCTTCTCCAACTGGGTCCTCCACACTTTGATTTCTTCACTTTAGCACCATGCAAGTTTCTCGGTTGACGTCGTTAACTTCTTGATTATCCAATTTAGCTCCAATTAGAATCCAATTGTGCATTCTTTCCACCAATTTCTTCATTCTTCATCTTTGTAGGATATTTTATGAAACGTAAACAATTAAACACAATTAAATAGCATTTACTCTAAAACGACAATAAAATATTCTAATTTGACATATAAATAAGTGTATAAAATACACTTATGAAGCAACAACATCTTCTTCAACATCATCCAAATTAATATTAGCAGTATTTTCGACTTCATTTTCCAAATTCACCAAATTGTTCGGAATTGGAATATCGTAAAGACCAGCAAATTCATCAACAAATTGGCTAGAAGCGTGGCCATGAGATTGTGAATGTGCCATTAGAAATAATAGAATTGAAAATAAAATATGAAATTTGAGACAACATTGAATATTATATAAAATATTATAGCACTTGAAGACTGAAGTTGAAGATTGCAATTGAGACTTGAGAGTTGAGAGAAGAGAATCAGGAGAGTAGTGTAATTTCTTGTAAGTAGAATGATATAATTGAGAGAGTAAGTAATTGTGTGAAAAATGAAGTATTTATAGAGTATAATAATAATAATAATAATAATAATAATAATAATAATAATAATAATAATAATAATAATAATAATAAAACCTCAAAGAGTCCATTATCACGAATTTGGATGGGCAGGCTTGCGAGCCAATCCAGGCTCGTGGCAACGGGCACTCATGAGCTTGAATGCAGCAGGCCCATTCAGGCTCATGGAAAATGGACTATTACGAGCCTGAAATGGGATCTGGCTCGTGGAAAATGGACTATTACGAGCCTGAAATGGGAGCTGGACCATTTCATGATTTGTTAGGCTTGTCTACGACCCGGTCCACAAACTTCACGAGCCAAACTATCCAACATCCAAATTTTCTGTTCGGTCCAAGCTTAAGTTTGTTTTTTAACGACCCGAGCTGAACTTTTAACAAGCCAAATCGATCCGAACCCATGAACTGTCCAGCCCATTTGCCCCCCCCCCCTACAGTAACCTAAATCACTCAATTGATTCTTTCATCTGGAGAATCTTACATCAATACCGTTCAATACAATTAATTGGAAGAAGACGAATTACAGTAAGAAGAGATGAGGAGAGATTACAAGAGGAGGGAGGGAGGGAGAAATTAGTGAAGAGAAGAGAGAAAGGATTTCTGGAAAAACTTAATAACCTAACCGTCTGATAAATTGTTATTATATAATAATTGATAAAGCGTGTTTTGAGGAAATAAACGTGAAACCCAAAACTTAATCCTCGTTGACAAAACGACTCCGCATCTTGTTTCTTTAAAATTTAGTTATATCTGTTATTTCTTCTTGGCTCTTCTTTTTGGTCATACGTTTTCTTCTTCCCCAACTCAACACTGCCTCGACTGGAGCTCTTGTATAACATCCCTCCCCTTATCTTGCCCTTGTCCCCAAGGGTAAAAAAGAGGGTACTTTAATAACATCATTGCTGCAAACTCTTCTCCTCTTATTTATTTCTATGGTCTGTATGATTCTTTCTGGTATGAGGACTGTGGCCACTTCTTGATCAATTACAGGTAAGTTCGTTGCTGAAAACTCCTATCTCCAGTTTTTTTCTTTAGTAAAGACACATGAAACACATGATGTATCTTGGACCCTTCTGGTAGAGCCAGTTTATATGCTACCTGCCCAATTTTCTCCAAATTCTTATAGGATCCAAAATTCCAAAATATTAATGCGATAATTTCTAATTCTCCCTTCTCGCGACTATTTGATGTTGATATGGATGCAATTTCAGAAATACCCAGTCATTCACTTCGAATTGCCTTTCAGACCTTTTCCGATCAGCGTAATTCTTCATTCTAGCTCTAGATTGAGCTAAACAATCCTTCAAAACTCTGTCAATTTTCTTCTAATGTCTCTTCTACTACAGCTACTTTAGTATGTTGGTAAGCTTCCATAGCCAATTTAGGAGGTGGAATTCCATATAGTACCTCAAAGGGATTCTCTGAATGGCAGAGTGATAGGTGGTGTTATACCACCATTCAGCTATGGATAACCATTTCACCTATGCCTTAGGTACATAGACAGTCATACATCAGAGGTAAGTTTCTAAACGTTGTGATAAGTGTATTTTATAGACTTATTTATGTACCAAAAGTAGGATTTTATATGTTTGTTTTAGAGTATTTGCATTTCATTTGTTCTATATTTGTTTATATTTCAGAAAACTATCCAAGATTGAGAACTGGATGCAAATTAGGCAAATATCGAGGAATTGGATGATTAATGAAGCTAATTTGTGAACATGGAGAAGTACAAGGAGTCAATCAAGACGAGCAAGGAAGAAAAGAGAATAAATCAAAAGTATAGGGGCCAAATTATCGCAATTGAAAGTTGGAGGACTTTGATGCAAATAAAGTACTAGGACCAACTTAAACAAAAATCAAAAGTAGAAAATTGCTCTGCAGGGGAGAACTGCACGGCCACCATAAATAAGAGGCGTAGCCATGCGAGGAATCTGAATTAAGCAAAACTTGATTTGGGAGTACTGCGCGGCCACGTAGTTCTCCGGCCCAACGTGAATTCAGGACCATGCGCGATTTCTTGTGCCAAAAGTCTAGGTTTCTTCAAGAATCTATAAATACCACTTCTCATGCACGAATTAGGGGACCTTTGCAGAGCTTGACAACATCATAACCTCCCGTTCTTAATATAAAATTCTGGGGAGGAAATTGAAGGCAAAGGGAGATGATTGAAGATTATCAACATGGACGAGTTTCTTAGTGCAAGAGTTTCTTTTATCTTTGCTAATTGGATATGCTCAACATGTCGATAGTTTATTATTGTACTTTCAATTATTTTGTGATGAGTAGCTAAATATTTAGTTGGGATATTCGATGTAGCATAAGTTTTACGCTACTAATTTCATTATTTGAGTTTTACATATATTTTGCATGTGTTGATTTTATCTTCGTGTTTAATGCGCAAATGAATTGATCACTTGTTTACGATATCATGAGTGTTTTCATAATTCTAGAGGTGAGCTAACACATAGATCTAGGGATAAAATTCGGTAATTGGACGAACGATAGAGATATATGTTTGTTATTATTGCGATCGCTACATGAATTCCTTCATTCCATGCACGTAGTCATTACGGCCAGTTGTTCGTTACCACAATCGACTAACTAGGTAGAGTTAATTTAAACTCGAGAGGGCAATTTCATATGCAAACGTGAATTCGATGGATCACATAGATAGGAGAAACTCGAGGATTGGAATTAATAGTATTGATATGGGATGTCCCAACACATTCAAATATCACTTAAGAAAATCATAATTTGAATTATATATTTTACTTGTTTATTTATTTCAGTTTGATAGTTTATCTAAAATCCTAAATTCACATCAAATCTCTCGTTCCAGTTAAAGGTAGTAGTTTAGAATACAATTTACTCAATCCTCATGGGATCGATATCCGGACTCTAAGTCCACTTTATTACTTGTGCGATCCGTACACTTGCGGGATTATATAAAATCGTTAACAAATTTTTAGCGCCGTTGTCGGGGACTACAGTTTAAATTTATTTCTAGATTACTTTCACTAATTCGGACTTTATTTACTTTTTATTTTATTTTATTTTACTTATTTTTATTTGTTACTTTTGGGTTACCACCATGATTCTAAGTCTTTTTTTTTTTTTTTTTGGTTTTCTTTCGATGTATAATTGATTTCACCATTGGCTTGGAATTAATAGTTTGATCACGCTGAAACTCATAGTGTTTGGGGAATATTTGAAATGCCAACAACAAGAAATAGACACGTCAGATGCAAGTCACATGCATTTTGATGAGTGTGTACTGGACGATTGGGATGAGGACATCGCTCTTGTGGGAGATGGTCCTCCACTATGGAGTGAAAGGGTAATTACAAAATACTATCAGAAATTAGCTGATTTAGACTTTAAACGAAGCGCTTATTGGGAGGCAACCCAATTTTCTTTCCCTTTAATTTACTATGTATTCTTTATTGCTTTATTAGTAGTTTTAGGATTTTTATTGCTTCAGTAGTTTATTTCCAAGTTTTAACATGTTTGAGTTATCAATTAACATGACACTTTTGCATCACATTGATTAGTTGATAATTGCATGATCCAAGTTGAGTATGTGCATAGTGATAATCGTCAATTTCTGGCCTAAAACATAGAGTCATAGTTTGATGCATAATGAACTTACATAACATATCATTTCATGAAAAGTCTGATTCTTGTTGCATGCTCGACTTTTAACTGTTAAATCATAATCACAAGCATGACATGATTGTTTAGACATACACAAGGTGTAGGTAGTTGAGTGAATGGATAACGAGGTGTTTTGGGATAGAAAATCGAGTTTGAAATTCAAAAGTAAATTATTTTTTTGGTCTCAGCCAAGTAACCATGTGGCCACCACCTTGCAAACTAGGTGGCCGCGTGTTGGGCATCAAAATCAACAGTACATAAAATTTTGCACTGCATGGCCACTAAGTATTCCACTGCGCGGCCGCGCAGGCAGTCTGAAGTTGTATCGGTAGCTTTTAAAACATATGGCTGTATTTTTCAAAAATCAAAATTTCAACTCGTTTTCTCTCCCCCAAATCACCCTTAAATGTGTCCCCAACTATTTCCCGCCATTTGCACTATACATTGGGTTACATTCATACTCATTAACACTTGGAAATTGAAAATTTGAGGTTGTCTAAATTTTACAAACAGACTGTCACAGACAAGTCTGGACCGTAACCAGTTAACAGTAAATCGTTAAGTTTTGTTTAGCGCAGTACCAGATGAATCTTGCTCAAGCAGATTCGTCTGGATAGTAAAACGTAAACAACAAGAATAAATTGTGTGGAATTGTAAATGGACAAGAACACAATAATTTGAGCTTAATGTGGGAAAAAACCCTAACAGGGAAAACCCACGGTTTGCATCCTACAAACAAAATCAATCACTATATAAGGAAAGAGTTTATACAAATCAATCTAAAGTGCAGGATAAATCTACACATAGACTTTATCAAGCATCCAATAAATAGATCACTCCCTGATCCTTCTGTGGCATGTAATGTGAGTTGGCGTCCCACCACTCTTCAGTAGTTTTCTTTGAATCTGCAACACTTTTCAGCAACACGAACTCCCGTTCGATCTTTATCCAAACCTCCCGTTTGATCTTCACGCTGAAACTCTTTCCTTCTCTAAGTGATTAAATCCTCCTCCCGGAGTACCGAAGTCACAACACAATTGAAGCTTTAATTATTTTTGCACCACACGAGAATAAAGCTTCTTGACTCCTTAATGAAGTGGACGTGTATTTTTGTAAGCACCACCCGGATTTTTGATTCTACACGTCTTCTGAAAACATCCCGTTTTCTTCTTATTTAAAGTGCAATTAGGTTTACTTGACTCCCAAGTTTCCTTATTGTACAAGATCTCTAATACCTGTAAAACATGGTAGAGATAATTATTAAAAGGTAAGATAATTATTCTTTAAATAAATCTTACCATAAGATAATGATAAACCTTGAAAGATCTTACTATAAGTTAATCAATCAAGTGATTAACATAAACTTGGACATCATATTTTCGGCCCTATCAAGGATTTTCACTACATAGATTTTCGTCCAAAAAATCTTACCATATGCAAAGATAAGATTGAAATATTCTTGACCATATCAAGAAGATACTTACCATATCTTGGATAAGCTTGAGTGTCAAGAATAATCAAAATATATTATGAAGAATTTTACCAAAATAACAAGATCAAGATTCCAAAATATTTTCGAGATTATGATCAAATCAATATCAGTATTTTTCTTGATCATTATCTTTTCAAAAACGTTTTTCTCGAAAATAAATATTTGCATAATTTAATTAAACTTAATAAATTACTAAATACACGTATTTAGTAATTAAATCAAGTTTTATTAAATTACACATTTGTGAAAAATAGAAAATGCCAATAATATAAAATTAACAATCTCCCCCTTTGGCTTATTCTATTTTTCCGAAACCAATCATCTTTTTAATGATCACAAAGCTCCCCCTATCAAAAATCTCCCCCTCAAGATATGCATCAAGATAAATACAATCAAAAATGCATGTAAGGAAATCAACACATAGAGAGCAAAAAGAGAGCATAAATAAAAGATGATATGCCAATGCTACTCCCCCTTTTCGGTGAAAGAGGAGAAGCCATAAGGTTCACAAAACCTACATTCAAAAATTCACAACCTAAAGTTGATCAGGAGAACAATAGTGTTAAGCTAAAACATGATAACAATGTTTTTAAATCACTGAAAATAAATAGATGAAACTGGCAGGGTTGAGATCAGTCTTGACTCTTCTTTTGCTTCTTCGAGAGAGGGAGCTTTTTGACTGCAACATTTCTCTTTTCTTTGGCTTCCACAGGAGCCACATTTTTTGAAGACCCTCCAAGCAGCTGATCAAGCTTGTCATCAAGATGTTTAACATGCACACTGAGTTCAGATATGTCTGCTTTCATCCCAGCATTCCCTGCTTCCAGCTGACCAAGCCTTGCATCTTTATCAGCTGAGTCCTGATTTCCAACAGTAGTCTCATCCATAACCTGCTTCTTGTGACCCGTCTGCATCTCCAGAGTCTTTCTGCATCTGGACCTGTTTAACACTTCGGGGGTGATCACTAGATCATCTTCCAGAGTCTGGATACCCTGATCACTCAAAAACTGTGAAATAATCCAAGGGTAAACCAACAGATAAGTATCCTCTTGTCTAGGACTACTTCCCGAGACCCTACCAAAGATAGAATTCCAGATTCGTCCAGCAAGGTCAATATTTCGTTTAGTCCCCAACAGAAATAAGGTCCTAGCAGACTCTCTCTTAAAACTCGAGTCATGGATGAGTTGGTCAAAATTTGCCTTTACAATTTTGTGAAGAATTTGATATTTCTTTGACATTCCTGACCTGGGCAATTGTTTAACCCTTTCACTGGCCACGTGATCTTTCCCCCCGACAACTCCATAGCAATTTCATCATTAGTGGCTTCCATAGACTCATCCTCATGAGCCACATCGTCATCCAATCCTAATCACTTTCTAAGTTCTTTTGCTGAGATCTTAACTAATTGTCCTCTAACAAAAAGTGAAGTGGTAAAAAGACATTTTTTGGAGTTATAGTCAATAGGGATATTGGCATAAAATTCCTTGACAGAGTCTCATTGATCTCCCCCTTGCAATCAGTCAATTTTTTCAATCCAAAGTATGACACAATATCATCAATCTCAAAGTCATCAAATTCGCCTACACTCACTCTAGATTCATAATGCAACCGTTTACCCGAAATATGCTTTTGGAAATCAGTGTATGCCTCAGATGACCAAAATTTGAAATTAAAAAGGGTAAACATACCTCTTGCTGTCTGCATGGGGGTGCAGACGAATGAAGAAACATCAAACCTGGATCTTACTGGACCCGCAGTCGTGTCACCCTTTTTCTTCTTCAAACTCACAGTGGCTTCTGCTTTTTGTTTTCCTTTTCTGTCTGGGATAGCCTCCTTTTCAGTCTCTTCTTCCAACTGCTCAGACTCGTCTTCATCCTCAGATTCCTCTGGATCTTCAGGTGGTGCGTCATCCTCAGACTCTTCTGCTCCCTTTTCTTCCTCAGATTTTTCATCCTCCCCAGATTCTTCCTGCTCCTCTGGTTTTTCCTTTTCATCACCAGATTCCGTTTCACTCGATTCATCTCCACCTTCTTCATCCCCAATTTTCGCATCTCTTGCACTTCTCATGGCAGCAAGTTTTCGTGCTCCCTGCAGTTCACTACGAATATCTAAGGGAGAGATATGGCTGGACCCAAGATTACCGGATATGGGTGCCAAATTTATGCCCATGGATTGTGGAATGACAGGCGTGCTTCGGCCATTTTGGGCCAAGAGAAGAGCAGGTGTTGGAGTAGTACTGGCGGTAGAGAGAGGTCGGCGTTGGGCTGGTGCCAGAGGCCGGTGCAGGAATAATGGCGCCGCTAGGAGTTCCCATCTATTGAGGTGATTCGTCAATGCCACTGCTGCCTCTAGTGACTCTCCTCCTTCTGGTTCGCTTGCTTCGAGCCATGTCTTGGAATGGGTGTGGAATTTTGAGAGAGAGGAAGACGGAACTTAGGGTTTTGTTGAGAGATTATTGGGGTTTTTGGAACTTGGGACTTGAGATTTATGAAGACGAGTGGGGTTTTTAGGTTTAAGAAGGGTTCTCATATAAAAGGAATTGGTGTTTATTATGGTAACTGGAGAATCCTTATTCTTGTCAACTTCTTTCCTTAAAAATAGATAAACATAGAAACGGAATCTGTTGAAAATTAGGAAACAAATAAATCATCAAAAATTGGGCTCCACAATCAACTGACTTGTTCTGCAAGATCTGTACATATTAGCCCGCGATATACTACCTTAAAAATAAAGATTTTCAGAATAAAAAAATCTAGATGCATCTGGATACCTGAGACACGTCTGAGCACTTGTTGACGTCTGTTGAGTCAGATACATCTGGCAGTATAAAATCCATCACGTACATAAATAAGTTGATTAATGTGCGTGTGTGATCCGAGCAATCCTTAGTCATCCACATACTATCAAAAATCACATGATTGCCCTGACTTGTCGATTTATCACCGTAATGCACAATAAGACCGATCAAAATCTATAAGAAGTGCATTTTCTCAAATCCGGCTTGCCGACTTTTTCTATAGTATGGCAATGTCTTTTGGAGGTGAAAACAGCTTCACACAATCCCCATAAGTTATCTTACAGTATGTTCTCCTTTAGGTTAGAAGAAGGGTATGAACTTGGATTGGATTGGTAGATTCACACAATCCCCAGAAGTTATCTTACTAGGTTTTCCCCTTACTTCTACAATATTACCACATTTATTTCAATTTATCGTATTTTGAAGCTAAAGGGTATGAACTTGGCTTGGATATGCAGCCTTCTTTTCCACTAGTCCCGCCCTTGGATAATAAGTAAAATGCGTGCAATGCAATAAGCAAGATTTAGATCATAGGTCTACACACAGAATATAAAATATCATCCATAAACAACCATATGACATAGACAGCAGTGACTTATCCTTAGGATTGTCCAGATTTGAGTGCTAGTTAGATTCATCTGGAGACATGTTGACTGCTATCAGCCAGACGTATCTGTCTCGTTATCAGCCACAAGTACTCAGATATATCTGCAAGCAAAAACATGATCTACTTAATATAAGAATAGGATAAGTTAACCAAAATGCAAAAATAAAAACAAATGTGTTTTTTTTTTAAATTTATTTATTTATTTATTTTTATTTGAAATATGCATGTTCCTATTCAGAAGGAGGTGATACTCCAATTTGTTTCCTAAGACTTTCAAATTTGACAGTATCGAGGGCCTTAGTAAACAAATCTGCCAGCTGTAGATCAGTCTTTATGTGCTCCAGATTGATAATCTTTTGTTCCACCAATTCTCTGATGAAGTGGTGTCTGATGTCAATATGTTTTGTTCTGGAGTGCTGGACTGGATTCTTTGAGATATTGATGGCACTGGTGTTGTCACAATACATAGTGGCTTGTTTTGTAGAGATTTCATAGTCCTCCAACATTTGTTTCATCCAAAGGAGTTGTGTACAGCAACTGCCAGCTGCTATATACTCAGCTTCGGTTGTGGAAAGTGACACTGAATTTTGTTTTCTACTTAGCCATGCCACCAAATTGTTCCCAATGTAGAAACATCCTCCAGATGTACTCTTTCGATCATTCACATTCCCAGCCCAGTCTGCATCTAAAAAACCTGCAAGATGGGCAGTGGTATCTCTTGTAAACCAAGTTTCGTAATTCAACGTACCACTTACATATATGATGATTCTTTTCACAGCAGCAACATGAGATTCCTTAGGTTTGGCTTGATATCTTGCACAAACTCCAACACTAAAGGATATATCTGACCTACTGGCAGTAAGGTACAGAAGACTTCCAATCATACTTCTGTAAAGGGATGAATCTACATCCTTACCACTGTCATCCTTTGAAAGTTTTAGAGTAGTTTCCATGGGAGTTCTCATTGCCTTTGGATCTTCAAGTCCAAATTTCTTCACCAGATTTTTAGCGTACTTTGCTTGAGATATAAATAAGCCAGATTCATCCTGCTATACCTGCAAACCAAGAAAATATGTTAGCTCACCAACCATACCCATTTCAAATTCTCTTTTCATTGTATTTATAAATTCGTTAATTTTGGACTTAGATGTAGACCCAAATAATATGTCATCAACATATATCTGAGCTACAGTTAGTCCAGGATTTAGATACTTAATGAAAAGAGTTTTATCAGTTCCTCCCCTTTTGTATCCATTTCTTAGCAAGAATGATGTGAGCCTTTCATACCAAGCTTTGGGGGCTTGTTTCAACCCATATAACGCTTTTTTGAGTCTAAAGACATAATCCGGGTGAGATGGATCTGTGAATCCTTGGGGCTGCTCCACATAAGTTTCTTCATTAAGCACACCATTTAGAAAGGCACTTTTGACATCCATCTGAAATAGTCTGAAGTTGATGTAGCAAGACACAGCTAGCAATAGTCTGATGGATTCCAGTCTGGCTACCAGAGCAAATGTTTCGTCAAAATCTATCCCTTCAATCTGGGTATAGCCTTGAGCAACAAGTCTGGCTTTATTTCTTACCACATTTCCTTGTTTATTTGACTTATTCTTGATGATCCATTTGGTTCCAATTACATTACCTTCTTTAGGACGTGGAACCAGCTCCCAGACATTGTTTCTTTCAAATTAGTTAAGCTCCTCCTGCATAGCCTGTACCCAGTGTTCATCTGTCAAAGTTTCCTTGATATTTTTTGGCTCATTTTGAGACATATGACAGATGTTACCCATCTCAGCAAATTTTCTTTTGGTCACATTTCTCTTAGACATATCAGTGAGAATGTTATCAAGTGGATGAGCTTTTTGAATCCTAGTAGGTGGTAGTATCGATGCTTCTGATTCTGCAATATCAAGTGTATCTGGGTAATCAGATTCATCTCAATCTGTAGATATTACTGTTTCCCAGACTCATCCTGATCGGATTCTTCAGTATCATTGAGACTTCCAGCTTGGTGCTGTTCTTCTTCTGATTTTTCGGTTCCAGCTTTTTCTTTTGGTGGAATTTCCAGTTGATCACCATCTGCTACCTACAAATCCGAATTTACACATTTATTATCATCCACTTTCACATTAATTGACTCAAGAACAGTTTGGGTTCTAAGATTGTAAACTCTATAGGGCCTACTATTTTTCGCATAACCCAAAAATATTCCATCATCCGATTTTGAGTCAAGTTTTCCTAGGCGTTCTCAATCTTTTAAAATGTAGCATTTACTTCCAAATGCATGAAAGTAATCAACCCTAGGTTTTCTACCCTTCCAAATTTCATATGGAGTTTGGTTTGTTCCAGATCTAAGCATGACTCTATTGACAATATAACAAGCAGTGTTTATGGCTTCTGCCAAAATTTCGTGGGAAATTTGTTGCTGTTTAGCATGACACGAGCCATTTCTTATAGAGTTCTATTTTTCCTTTCCACCACTCCATTCTGTTGAGGAGTCTTTGGGGACGAGTACTCATGCTTGATCCCATATTGGATACAAAAATCAGCAAACTCGAAATTTTCAAACTCTCTTCCATGATCACTTCTGATCCTTTTGACTCTTACCTGTTCGTCTGCCTTTTCATTGCTCAACTTCTGAAAAAGATTAGAAAAATTGTCAAAGGTATCAGATTTATCCCGAATAAATATGACCCAAGTGTATCTGGAGAAATCATCAACACACACATAAATATACCTCTTGCTACCAATACTTTCCTTTTGGATAGGACCCATCAAATCCATGTGAATTAGTTCAAGTATATAAGAGGTATAAACATGACTTTTGATTTGCTTACCCTTTTGACAATCACCACAGATTTCATCTGGAATGTTGTTTATGCTGGGTAAGCCTCTCACAGCCTGTAGTCTGGTCAGCTTCATGAGATCATGGTAGTTTAGATGCCCTAATCTGTTATGCCATAGTTTCTCATTTTTGGTCTTAACAGAATTGCAAGTTACGTGACTCTCAAGTGTATAGCATTTGTCTCTAGATCTAACTCCCTTAAATAAAACACTTTTTAATGGGTTAGACTTCTTGTCAAAACTTAAAACCTTGGAATATTCTTTTGAAAACATGACAAGCAAGTTATCATCACACAATTGTCCTACACTGATCAAATTTGTCTTAAGTCCTATAACATACAAGACATTTGTTAATGTAGGCAATCCCTTGATGTTGATGATACCAGATCTATCTATCTTACCCTTTTGGCCATCGCCAAATGTAACAGCACCTGTGTCGCCTTTTTCAAAATATGTTAGTAGAGAGAGATCACCTGTCATGTGTCTAGAACATCCACTATCAAAATACTATGTGTTAGGAATCAAAACACTCAAAGATAATTGAACCACATAAGCATTAGTTCGAATTTTCTTCTCTTGTCTAGAAACAAGTCTTCTTTTGTGTGAATTGATTAATTTCAAGTACTCATGACACCTAAACACATCATGACCAGATTTAGCACAAAAATTACAGAATACCTGGAAAACAGATGTATCCTGCCGATTCTGTCGAGGTTGAAATTTCCTGTCGTTCTGATGGATAGACTCATTTGGCTTGTACAGATTCGGGTGAAATTGTCTTCTTGCATAGTTCCTGGCTGGATGTGAATTTTGAGTCCCACCCGCATTGTATTGATGATGATGAGAGGTAGATGCATCTGTATGATTTCTATTATATTCCATGTACCTATATGCAGATTCTCTTACAAAGTTTATTTTATGGTCATGATTTTTACCTTTACCTTCATATCCAAGACCCGTTTTTAAGCTGACAGGTCTGCTACTGTTCAGGATTTCATCAAGCTGGACAGATCCAAGTGCCAACTTCTTGATTTTGTCTTGTGCTTTAGCAAGTTCTGAACTTAACCTGCTTACCTCATTTTATTCAACATCTAAGACTGCAGATACGTCCAGTTGTCGTTCCCTGCTGTGCTCAGCGAAGGCCTGCAACAATTGAATCTTCTCTTCTGCATCTTGAAGTTAATCTCAAGTTTTTAGTGTTTGGTCTGGATTCATCTGCATAAGAAGAGTTACCAGATTCAGCACCAATTAGCTGTAAAGCAGTAAAGGTAGTTACCTGTTTTTCAGAATTGCTGCTGTCTGATTCTGATTCAGATTCATCTGAGTCTCCATCACTCCATGTAACATTCATGGCCTTCCTTCCCTTGGTCTTCTTTTGAGTATTAGGACAATCAGATGCAATGTGTCCATATCCTTCACATTCTCTGCATTGAATTCGACTCCTAGGCTTTCCTTCAGACGAGTTAGTATTATTTTTAGGATAGAAATTGTTTTTCCTCCATTGTTTTTACGGTTTTTTATTCTGGCCTTGAAGATTTGTGGATCTTTCTTTTTATTTGCCCTTGAGGAACCTTTTAAATTGTCTGGTGAGAAGTACAAAATTTTCATCTTCATCTGTCTCGCCAGAGTCGTCTGGATTCACACTGTTTGTCTTGAAAGCAATCCCCGGTGATTTGTCTTTCTTTCTTCGGGTCAGATTTAACTCATAGGTCATCAATGACCCTACAAGTTCCTCAACTCGCATGGTAGAAAGATCCTTGCTTTCTTCAATTGCTGTCACTTTTGCATGGAACATGTCTGATAAAGATCTAAGGATTTTTTGTACAATCTGCTCATTTGAATAGGTTTTTCCAAGAGCTTCAGCTGAGTTGGTGAGATCACTCAATCTGGCGTAGAAGCTTTTGAAGTCTTCTTTCTCATTCATAGACAGTTGTTCAAACTCTAGAGTGATCATCTACAGCTTGGAGGTTTTGACAGCATTGGTTCCTTCGTTTGCTATCCTCACAGCATCCCATACTTCCTTGGCAGTCCTTAAGGAGGAGATGAGTCTTAATTGACCTGGATCAACCAAAGAAACAATAGTGTTAAGTGCCTTAGAATTCCAATTTGCATTGGTTAATTCATCTGCAATATAAGCACTTCTAGCTATAGCTGTAACAACACCTCCAGCAGTGACAGTGGGTGCTGTGTAACCTTCAAGAATAGAAGTCCAACAACATTCATCAATAGATTGAATAAAAAATTCCATACGGATTTTCCAATATGCATAGTTACTACCAGTTAACAGAGGTGGCCTAAGAGATACAGAATTTTCCATTTAGACAACCGGATCTCACTTTCTAGAAGTGAACCCGCTCTGATACCAATTGAAAATTTGAGGTTGTCTAAATTTTACAAACAGACTGTCACAGACAAGTCTGGATCGTAATCAGTTAACAGTAAATCGTTAAGTTTTGTTTAGTGCAGTACCAGATGAATCTTGCTCAAGCAGATTCGTCTGGATAGTAAAACGTAAACAACAAGAATAAATTGTGTGGAATTGTAAATGGATAAGAACACAATAATTTGAGCTTAACGTGGGAGAAACCCTAACAGGGAAAACCCACTGTTCGCATCCTGTGAACAAAAATCAATCACTATATAAGGAAAGAGTTTATACAGATCAATCTAAACTACAAGATAAATCTACGCATAGACTTTATCAAGCATCCAAGAAATAGATCACTCCCTGATCCTTCTGTGGCATGTAATGTGAGTTGGCGTCCCACCACTCTTCAGTAGTTTTCTTTGAATCTGCAACACTTTTCAACAACACGAACTCCCGTTCGATCTTGATCCAAACCTCCCGTTTGATCTACACGCTGAAATTCTTTCCTTCTCTAAGTGATTAAATCTTCCTCCCGGAGTACCGAAGTCACAACACAATTGAAGCTTTAATTATTTTTGCACCACACGAGAATAAAGCTTCTTGACTCCTTAATGAAGTGGACGTGTATTTTTGTAAGCACCACCCGAATTTTTGATTCTACACGTCTTCTGAAAACATCCCATTTTCTTCTTATTTAAAGTGCAATTAGGTTTACTTGACTCCCAAGTTTCCTTATTGTACAAGATCTCTAATACCTGTAAAACATGGTAGAGATAATTATTAAAAGGTAAGATAATTATTCTTTAAATAAATATTACCATAAGATAATGATAAACCTTGAAAGATCTTACCATAAGTTAATCAATCAAGTGATTAACATAAACTTGGACATCATATTTTCGGCCCTATCAAGGATTTTCACTACATAGATTTTCGTCCAAAAAATCTTACCATATGCAAAGATAAGATTGAAATATTCTTGACCATATCAAGAAGATACTTACCATATCTTGGATAAGCTTGAGTGTCAAGAATAATCACAATATATTATGAAGAATTTTACCAAAATAACAAGATCAAGATTCCAAAATATTTTCGAGATTATGATCAAATCAATATCAATATTTTTCTTGATCATTATCTTTTCAAAAACGTTTTTCTCGAAAATAAATATTTGCATAATTTAATTAAACTTAATAAATTGCTAAATACACGTATTTTGTAATTAAATCAAGTTTTATTAAATTACACATTTGTGGAAAATAGAAAATGCCAATAATATAAAATTAATATTTAGATATATATATATATATATATATATATATATCTAAATATTAATTTTATATTATTGGCATTTTATATATATATATATATATAGACACACACACACACACGGTATAAGCTTAGTTGACTGAGCTGTGGTGGATGAGGTTGTAGAATTGGGAACGGCTTTCTTTTGATTTGTTGTGCACACCTATTTCTGATCCTAACTGCCTTGTGTGGAAAAAGCAATGAAAAATGTTGAGAATCCACATAAATCGAAACCCGGGATGTGACGGAATAGCAGAAAGTGGTGATCATCCATGAGCGCTGAATGGAATTTCATTAGAATTCATAGATTGACCACATGGAATTCGGGATGGATTATGCATAATGAGCCATACAGTGTTGAGTATATCTTTTGCATGAGTATGCTTTGACATTGGCTATTCACACACACACATGAAACTCTGGCATGATGTAACTAGAAATTATTTTGCATTGTTGTTCATAACTTGTGCTTAAAGTGTGAATTGATTTGGACTATGGAGGCATATGGTAAACATGTTGACGCAACAAAAATATTTTATCTCTTATCTCTTTGATTTTGCAGTTTATTATCCATTGTTTGAGGACGAACATTAATTCTAGTTTGGGGGTATTTGATGAGTGTATTTTATACACTTGGGGATATGTCAAAACAAGAATATATCATTGTGTTATATGAATTTATTCTACCTAAATTGTGTTTAATTGTTGTTATTTCAGATTTTAGTCAAAAAAGAGGAACAAATAAGCAATTGAGGGAAATAAAGGTCAAAAGTAGAAAAATTGAAGAGAAACAGAAGTTCTGGGGTAAAATTGATCAAATCAAAAGTTGGGGATACACTGTGCAAATAAAACTAGAGGACTGACTTGAAAGGCAAGAAAAAGATGGAGATTCGCATCAAAAAGCATTACCACGCGATCACCATCCTCCCAAGCCATGATAGCGACTTAGGCGAAATTTTTATGCAGAACCAAAAAGGATCTACCACGCGATCGTGTGGGCTCCCGACTGGGCCTAGTTTGGGCTTTTGCGCGCGATTTTAACAGATGTTACTCGGGAATTTAACCTAAGATATATATATATATAGCGCTATAGGCAACGAGGGAGGCACCTTTTGGCTGAGAAAAATACCAGAGAATTCTTGTCAATTGAACATCAACTTTGAGGGAGATTCAAGCACGGAAAGGAGGTGGAATTGAGGAGCTTAATACGGAATTCAATTCTTGGTGCAAGACTTTTTTTTCTTGTCGTTAATTTCTTAGATTCCATCATGTTTAATTCTGGATTTTATTGTTTTTGTTATTATTTCTTGATGTGTAACTAATCTTAACGTTGGGATGATCGAGGTAGCCTAGTCAATTATTTCAATTCCATATTCCTTGTTTTAACGCTTCAATGCATGTGTTGATTTATTATTGAGTTTAATGCGTGAATGAAATGGCCACTCTTTCATGATTTCATGTGTTATTTCCATAATCCGAGAGGTGAGTTAATAACATAGATCTAGGTAATAAATCCGGTAATTGAACGAGAGATAGAGATATACTCTTGTGATTAGTGCAATCGTGTGTGAATTCTTGCGTGTAATGCATCTAGGTAAGGAATATTCGGACCCGCTGTAGAGATACAAGGTTGACTTATTTAGATAGGATTGATTTAAACTCAAGAGAGGAATCTCAATGTGATTTAGTGAATTCGATCGAACACATATTTAGAAAATAAAATTTGGAATTGGAATTGATTTAATTAGCTATGTGAACTCGTGAATCCCAACTACATTCAACCATATTTAAAAACAGTCAGCAATCGTGAAATCTCAATCTCGTGCAAAGGATTTATCTTTTAGTCATCATTATACATATTAGTTGTCAAAAAATCATAATTCATTTATTGTTTCAAATAAAGATAAGAATTTACATATTTCGGTAATTAGTAAACAGTCTTCATGGGAACGATAATCTGGACTCTTAGGTCCATTTTAACTACTCTTCATGACCCGTACACTTGCGGGGATATTTTGCATCGCGAGATATCAGTGAACATCATCCTTTGAGATTTGATGCAAGTTGTTACATTTTTATCCATTTTTCCAAACATATGGATTAAGTAATTGCCCATTCTCCTTGATATTTGGCTGGGAAAAAGACTAGGCAACTACCTGGTCCTGCCACTCGCTTACACTAATTACCTGCCATGCTTCCGACCTTATTTTTATGCAAAAACAGTTTGTCTGGTAAATACATGTGCTAAGTGGATACAAATAAACATACTCATTTAGCCTCTATTGAAGTAGGAAATGAGCAGGAAATCACTTTATTCTAAAATTTTGGTGTCCATATGGAGAATATAGAAGAAATTGTCACATGAAAGAGATCAAGGTAGAAGGAACTAGGTGATTATTGTCCAATTTTACTTATTTTAAAGAAGTAAATAAATGAAAAATATAATTTTGGGAATTTAAATTTTGTAATTTAGAGTAAAACTTATAAAAGATTTAATTTTAATTCTTAAACTCTAAATTGATTTTATTGACTATTGATTTCGTTTATTTAATTGCAGAAATACAATGGACAATCCTTTTATATCCAATTCAATTTCCAACCCACATTTTTGGCCCAATTCTTTAGTCCAAAAACAATTTAAATTTCCCAGCCCACCTCTCTCTCTCAAAAAGGAACCTAACCTACAGACCCTTCTCTCCGTCTTCTCCCTCACGTTCACTGTCTTCTTCCTTGGCTGCCGCATAGTCTCTCTTCTCTCCTAAAAAACTAGCGCAGCTCCTCTCCCTCATCTCCCTCAGCCTTCATCAGCCTCTCTGCCTGCCAGCCGCCACCTCTCTTCCTCACCAGCAACCTACTTCCATCAACAACCAGCAGCTTACGCAGGTCAGACTCTCCTCTTACAGCCGTCTCCTTCCTCTCCTCTGTCAGCTCTCTCCCTTTCACCACTTCAGCTGCAACATTCTCCCACTCTCCTCATTCTCTGTCTTCTTCCACCATACTCAACCAACCACTCTCTGCCTCGTCTCTAACTTCCCAGCAGCAGCAACCTTGAACCTTCTTCCAGCTTTCTCTTCTCCCTCCCTCGCTGTCTTCTTCTCCAGATAACCCAGCCTCCATTCCCTTTCTCTCAACTCTCCTCAGCCTCTGTCTGTGTCTCAACTGCAACCATTCTCTGTCTCTATCTATCTTCACTTTCTTCCAGCAGCAGTCTCGCCAGCAGCTCCCTCGCTCCAGATGTCACGCAGCGACCCGCCAACCTCCGCCTCTCAGTCCGGCAGTCTGCTCCTCTCAACCGTAGCCTCAGCGAAGACAGCCCTCCAACTTCCTCCTCCACTTTCACCAGCACACAACCGTTCCCAGCTTCTTCATTCACAGCGGACGATCGATTGGAAGTGGAGTTGGTGGTTTTCGGTGATTGGTTCCAATTTTCATATTTTTGCTTACATGTTGAATTGTTTCAATTTCTAGTTTTCATGAATCTGGATTATTGATGTTAGTTTGTTTTTATTTATATTTTGGATGATTGTTTTAGTTTAATTCCCATTTTATTTATTCTTCTAGCTGTTTTAATCATTAGTTCAAATAATTTTAGATTGTTGATATTAGTTGATTTTTAGATATTGTTGGTTATTGAATTTTCATTTTCAGACTTGAATTTCATTTTCTAGAATGGTGATTGTTTGTTTGAACTTAATTTCGTTTAATTTAATTATGTTCGGCTAAATTATATTTGAGGGGAGTTATTCTTAGCCTCAATGGGTGAGTGTTAATTCTCTATAGATGAATTCTTGTGATTGATGATAATTAACGAGTGTTTTAAATTTTTAAATTATTTTACTTCGATTGATGTCGTTGATGTGGTATGTATTGATTATGCACACAACATGCTCGACTAAATGCCGTAAAATAAATTGACTAATTTTCGTACCAATATTTCCAAATTTTATCGATCTCAAGAAATTCATGCTAAATTTATTTGAAAGCCCAATTGATAGCGAAAGAATAATTCCACTCAAATTTTCCTTTTATTGCAATTTAATTATATTATCTTTTTATTCATTTAAAACAATTGAAATCATAGTTTAAGTTTCGAATTTAGCAAATATTATGATATCAATAAAATCCCTAGGAAGAATGACCATGAATTACTGTTAGGCTATAACTTGACCCATTTATACTTGGAGGGTAGATTTAACATCGAGTCACTAGGACTGAGGGATAAAATTACCCTCAGCAATGGTACAAATTTGATGAAAAAATTGAAATGTGGTTTGCCTTTAAGATTACAATAAAGCAAAAGCAAGAAGATAGTTGTTCTAGCAAGGATGGATCAGAAGAGATGATAAATCAAAAGATTTTTTATGCATAGGTGACCATGATAAACTTTACCTAGTGACCCGTCTATATCTTTGAAAATCGTCAAGTTCATGTCTTGACTGTTATTCATTTATAGCACTCATTAACAGTATGGTATTCATATAAGAATTGAGGGAACTAACTTACCAGGTGACTGATTTATGCCCCATTATCTTGATATTGCTATTGGAATTTATCTTGACCTAATGGTTTGTTTATCAGCTAAAAGAATATACAAGAACTAATCAATATCAATGTAGTGATTTCATGTGACAGCATGCTGTATATGAAATGGAGGTGGGAACTTGAAGAATATGCAGTTGCATCCAAGTGATTTTGTTTCCAATCAAGGACGTTAGGGAAAGCATTGGAGCTGAATTTATCTATCCTTTAGTCAGGACAATGAGTACAAATCCACCTGGACTACCAACAAGGCCTTGCTTCTATGACATTGACCTTGAGAATTGGATAAACCTCTTCGAACTTAGACTTGGCTTTCTTGTTGGAGTATAGAATGAATGGATGATGTGGATATCAATTTTTTATGTGAGACATTTGTAATTCTTCCTAGAAATTTATCTGTATGAGTAGAATAATTGATTTGACTTCTGATATTAACAAGAATGCCCATTTATGTTAAAGTTGTAAACATCTCTCCACAGTTTGTTGCTACTTCTATCTTTTTGCAAGAAAGTTTTTATCTTGTTTTGCGCCTCAATCGAGAAAAATGGGGTTTCTACTTTGGTGTTCTTTTGATGTTAATTTGACATTTTTTTACAACAAAATCCAATTGACAGACAAGCTTGAATTACAATTTTATTGAATGAAAAGTTGCAATGGTTGAGTTGTTTGCCAATTCAGTGGTCTTGGATTCCTTTGATTTAATTCAGAAGGCCTTTCCAAGAAGGTAGATTCATTCATGAAAATGTTATCTCTATTGTAATTGAATGAGGGGACCTAATTCATTTTAGCTCAAGTTTTTGCTTCATTTTATGAGTCATTTTAGAAGATGATATATTAACCGAGTAACAAAATATGAATAAAATATAGTACTTGATGATATATTAGCATTAAAATTAATGTAATTCAACAAAATAATCATTTTTGTACATATAAAATATCACAAAATAATTATTCCAGAAAGTTACACAAAGTAAACGCATATTTCAGTTTTTTACTTTTGAAAACAGTTTTCCAAAATCACAAAGAGAACATATTTTCAGCAATTCCAAAATAAATACCCAAAACAAAACTCAAAATCGAAACACAAAGCGAACGGCCCCTTACATTTTTACATTTCTAACTATTACAACTATACAAATACAAATCAGCGGTAATTATTCATAAAATTTTTCAATACTTTACATAATCAATATGAACTTTAACTCTTATCAACTAAAATGTAATTTAATATTGTAAAGGTATGCACTAGTAATTTTAATATTAATAAAAAGATTGACAGTTAAATATATATACAATTACATATAAAAAATTAAATGTTCACATTTCTAACTACTATGGATCGCAATTGTACGTATACAAATAAATGAACATAGTTAAAAAATTAATGAAATACAAAAATACGATTGTAAGAAAAAATTTACCTAACAATTTGTTTGGGAGTCCCTGTGATCCTCTGTATGACTAGTAAATCATCAACAACAATCCCCACAATCTTAGCCATAATGGGAACGATGACTGCCATCGACTGTAGAGCTTCTTCCAGCTATGACGATCTGAGACAACCATGATCGGAGTTGTACACATACATGGTCGATCGAGTGAACACGATCTCAACAAAAATAATGTGTGAATTCATGACCACCGGAATATAGAGGTGTGTACAACCCGTCTACGACGTGCCACACACCGACTCTACCCATGCCACGTATTATAACATATAATCTGGAAACGTGTACGAGGCAGGGTTGCTGTCATAATTTGCAAACTCTATATCGACAACGTTCTTGAAGCCGCAACACAAAATGACTCGATTGGGGAAGCTGAAAGATATCGGGTACCTCCGAGTCCAATCACGCAACAACTCCATCGCAAGATTAACATGCTACAACATAAAACATAAGTGAATTAAATATTATCAAAGCGTCAAATAATATAGTGAACAACATAATTACGATCATGCACTCACATCGTCGGCAAGCCATGCTCCGCTCTTGAGGACTATTCCAAACCAATATTTTGCATCAGATATGTTAGTCTTCCCAATGGTGACGTGGCACCTGAATGAATAAACAATTAGAAAATCATAATCCTACCCATTAACTGTATAAAAATAAATAAACAAAATCATAAGAAGCTTACTTCCACCCAAGTTTATAGTACCATGTATGAAAAACCTTTTCTTCACCGGATAGACTTCGCAGAACAAGTTGACAGAAGTTCCGTCCATGAATGTCCTCTTCTTCGCCTCGACCGTGAAGGGAGAACGAACATATTGTGATGGTTGTTTCATCCTCTTACTAACAACCTGCTCCTTTACCTCAACAATAAGTTTCTATCCCCTCTTCTCGACAATCTCCACCAACACCTCTGTCGTCTCATCCTCCGGCACCTTCGACCCCTAAGGATCCTCCTACGACACCCGAGGCACCTCCTCCACCACTGGCACCCCCATAGTCACCTCCTCCGACACCTGGAGGTACCTCTTTCGCCACTGGCACCCCTATAGTCACCTCATCCAACACCCGAGGCACCTCCTCCACCACCCCCATCGACATCTCTGTCGACATATGCAGCAGCTCACCAGCCACCCCCATAGTCACATCCTCTGACAACCGAGGAACCTCCTCTACCACCTCGGTTAACACATGGCGCGCCTAATGATCCTCCAGCACCTCATCCGCCACACTCGTCGGAACCCATTCCAGCACCCTAATGAAACCCTGCTCTGCCATGTGTGCAATAAAATAATCCAACTCATCGTGCTCCGGTAGCAAATTTGATCCTCCATGCCCACCTCGAAGCTCATCCCGAAAGGCGCCTATCTTACCTCCAAGATCATTCCGAAGGGCTTCGACCATACCTCCGAGCTTATCCCGAAGGGCGTTGACCTTACCTTCGAGCTCATCCTGAAGGGCGTCGACCTCACCTCCGAGCTCATCCTGAAGGGCACCGATCTCACCATGAATGACCCCACTAGACGCTCAAACAAATCATCAATGTAAGGTACTGGGAGCTGAAAGTAAAAATGAAATTTAATTATTTAACTCAAATATTACAACATGTAAATGTGATCATTAAAATACTATAGTTTATTAAAATCTAAAACCATGAACATACCTGTGAGTGGTGGAGGGTATGATAAGTGTATTTTATACACTTATTTGTACGTCTAAATTAGAATATTATTCTGTCAATTTAGAATAATTACTATTTAATTTGTTGTTATTTGTTTACTTTTCAGAAAATATTCCAAATCGTGAGAATTGAGCAATTGATGAAAAAAATGTGCATTGGATGTTAATTGGAGCTAAATTTGACAATAGAGAGTATAATGACGTCAACCGGGAAAGATGTAATGTGCAAAAGTAAAGAATCAGAAGTTGTAGGACCCAATTGAAGGAATTGAGAGTTGAAACGAGCAAATTGAGAAGATTTCAAAGTATGGGGACTATATTGTTGCAAATGAAAGTTGAAGAACTGAAGAGCAAATTAAACATGAGGGAACAACTTGCAAATATCCAATGATTGACTTGGATCACAAGAAAACACTTGGAGAATTTTTAGGAGTCAATTGGATGCAAGTAGAAGTCCAAAAATGAATGAAATATGATAAGAATTTTACCATAAAATTGATTCCATTCCTAGAAGATTCGGGACAGAATTCTAGTCGGACTTCGAGACCTAATTTTGGGGCAGTAAACGTTCGAATTAGGAAAATCATATTTCAGGAAGAATTTTAGGCCTTTATGTTATATTTCCAACGCAGTTTGAATCACTGAATTTGAAACAACATATTTATTATTTGAAACAACATTTTGCGGAAAATAACTGAATTTTTGTAAACATCACAATTATTATTTAAAAGCTAAAGCGGAAACTAAATTTTAATCAATTTAATTAAAACAATTCATAAAAATTAAATCTTAAGTTTTAAAGTAAAGTAATGATAAATAATTAAATTGACGACATTTATGAAACTTGACTTAAATGAAAAATTAACATTATTTTTTATTTGCCACCACTGTCATTTCATTCGCCGCAATCTCCAAAATCTGCGAAAACTGTTAAAATAATGAAATGAGTATTTCAAAAAATACTCAGTAGACTCATCACCAATAATTAATTTACAGAATAATTGAACACGTAATTATGCAATCATACAGTGACCTCATCATCATATTCTTGGGCTCTTGCATTTTCAAAATCATGGCTGTTAAAATCATAGAGTGTGGGTAGTCTCGTCTCGTGCACTTAAGGCACATAAGTTATACATAACATCATCATTTCTCATCTTATCTCATAAGAGATGTTCTTGTCTCGTCTCATGCATCAAAGCATGTAAATCACGTAATTTCACATAAGACATGCAATTATAATTTAAATAAATTAGTGGGGGCGAGTCTACCTCAAATCACGAGTTTGAAAGTTGAGCAAGAAAGTTCACGTTGTTCTTCTAAATGTCCAAGCGCCTCGTCTAGCCAATATATAAAATAAATCTTAAATTTGAATTTGAAATTTAAATGTTTTGAAACGAAAGAGTTTTAAAAGAAGAAATAAAAGCTTTAGAAATTAATTTAGAAATCAAACATAGTCGGGATTTGAAAAGAGTTGAGATCAAAATAAATTATTTTGAAAAACTATTGGGCTAACTCATATATTTTAAATATATTGGGGACTAATTATTTTCATTTTCGAAATAGTTGGGGCTAAGATAAATTATTTGCAAAGCTTAAGAGCTGAATAAAACAATACAAAAATTAAAGGATCGAAATAATACTTTTAAAAACTAAAGGGGCTGAATTAAAATATTTTAAAACTTGGGACTAAAGGTAAATATTTTAAAACTAAAGGACTGAAATAACTTAATTTAATAGTAGGGGTTGCAATAAGACATTTTAAACATTGTAAGGACTGAATTGAATGATTTTGAGACTTGAGGGACTGAAATGATCACTTTTCAAACTTGGGGGCTTAAGGGGTAATTTCCCAAAATCAAAATTTAATAAAAACAATAACCCTCATTTCTCTCTCTCAGAATTTGATAGAGAGAGAAGAGTGATCGGAGGGCCTAGGCTCCTTTCCGTTCAGGGCTGCCGACGCCCCTCGCCGGCGGTCTTCCGGCGATGATGCCGCCATTGAGTGGCGGAAATGATGGAGGGTAGGGACGAAGAAAAAGAGGGCAAGAAGGAGTTCGATTTTGGGCTGAAACTGAGGCTCAATTTCGAGCTTGGGGTGATACTTTCCGGCGATATTCCTGTCCATACGAGGCAGCGGTCGAAGGTAAGGTATTTGGTGGGTTTATTCTTGGGTTTTGGGTTTTGATTTGGTTAGGAATAAGGAGGTGGGCAATGGCCGGTTTTGGTGTGTGAGTGGTGGTGGCTGACTACGGTGGTGGCTTGTGTGGTTGCGTCGGGTTGGTGATATTCAGCCGGCCATGGGTTGTGGTGGTTGTTTGGATTGCGCAGGCGGTGAAATTTGGGTTCGACTCATGGTGGTTCGATTGGTTGGGTTTAGGCAGTGATTTGGTGATGTTCGGGCTGATGGTGCAGATGGTTCGAATGGGGTTGGCTCGTGATGTTGGTCTCGTTTACGTTGAATGGCAGATTGATGGTGGTTCGTTGGTGGAGTTCGACTATTGGGTTGGTCATTGAATGAGTTTGGATGTGGAGTTGAGGCTGGTGGTGGCTGTGGGATTGGCAGTTTCGGGGTGGCTATGGATTGTGGTTTCAACATGGTGATCGTTCTGTGGTTGAGAGGGGGAATATCTTGCTAAATGTTCCTTGTGTTTGGTGAACGTGAGGGGAATAGAAACATACCCGAAGCTGTGAAGTTTGGTCATTTGTGGGCACTGAGGTGAGGGGTGTATTTAATGGTTGATTTAGGGGTTAAATATGGTAGTTTAGGTTAAAATCTTGATTTATGGAAACAGTAAGAATCATGGAAGTGAGTATTTGCAAGAGAATTAAGGTTGATAAGGGGATGAAGTTATGGGATTTTGGGGGAAAGGAAAACTACCAAAGTGGGATAGAGAAATATGTGATTAGGTTTTCAAAATGGCCAAAGAGTAATGGATTAGCTTAAATTTTGGCTGAATCAAGAATTTTGGAAAATTGGATTAAATTTTGCTGTAATTGAACAACGTGTGAAAATGAGTATTAGTTTGGTATCTGGCTTGTAGAATATTGTGGTCATATTGAAAATTGATAATAATAAATATGATCCAAGATGAATAGAATTTGGACTTTAAAATAATGAAAATGAGAAACTTTTAATAAAATTTTAAATTGAACTAAGATAAATTTAAATAATTTAAATCTTCACTTAAATGGCTAGACGAAAATGTGTTTAAAATAAATTGATCAAAGTCGTAATGACAAGTTTTAAATAATATTTTTTTAAATAAGTCACGAAAAAATCCTCGGTCGCTACAATCCTACCACCTTAAAATAATTTCGTCCTCGAAATTTTAAACTTTCTTGATCTAAAATATTTGGGTACTAGACCAAAATTTCTTCTTTCTTTTCTAGGTAGCTTCATCACTACCATGTCTATTTCGTTGGACTTTAAAAATAATGAAAATGGAACAATTTAAAATCGAAATTTGGACTTTAAAGATTTAAAACGAATTTAAATTTCTTTTCTTAAAATCTTAAAATAACTAATATGACTAGACGAGAGTGCTGGTTTTGAATAATAATCGTTAAGGTTGGAGAGTCGTAGCGACAAGTTTGGTAAAACAAGTCTCTTAAGTTTAAAAATTTCTCGATCGATATAAGGTCTAATGGTACCAGGGATTCCATGAAGTTTGTACTTAACCCCTAGATACAAGATTCAAATCCCTGGGGAAGCAAAAATCCACTTCCTGGAAACGAGGCTGTCATCCCTTGAGGAGCAAGACGACCATAGGGGAGTGGAAAGACCATGAGTCGACGGCAGGTAGCCCTTGAGGACCGAGAAGTGGATTTTTGCCTCCCCAGGAATTCGAACCTTGTACCTAGGGGTTAAGTACAAACTTCATGGAATCCCTGGTACCATTAGACCACAACAGTTGAGGTGATGAATTGTGGAAGTTACTTAAAGCAACGTGGCGAGTAGACATTACAAGGACATGGGCAACAGTTATGCAACGTGGAGAAAACAAGTTAATTCACGCTAGTGTTACAAAACAAGGCGGCAAATCAAGGATTCAAATATTGGAAGCAGTTGAAGGAAGTTTGCGTATTTGTATATATTGTAAAAAATTGGTCAAAAGGAAAAAAGATCAATCAAATCTCAACAAGTGAATATGTAATTTTCCTTTACCTTTACTTTTATTATCAAACTCTTAGCGTAATTTGTGTGCTTGCACCCCTTGGAGATGTTTTATCTTCACCGTAATCTTCATAAATATAGCACCCCTCGTTGGGACTTTGTCTCCAGAGGTTTGTTCCTTACACATTCATCTGAATCCCCTTTGACAAGCATTTCTGTGCGAAACAACAATAAAAATCGATTTATAATTTGCTACAGAGTTACAGTGCAGAGCATAAACAAAAATGAGTATCTTGCATTTTTTTCTCGTTTTTGTCCATAAAATTCTTAGATAATTGGTTCACTGTATTATGCGCAGTCCGCTAAATTCCTATAAAATTTTGTTCAATGTATTATGTATTACATAATCTTCCACTTTTTCCATCATTTCCCTGTCTCTAGTTCCCTGTGCATGGGCTATGTTTATCTTTTCAATTAAATTATCAGGAACTTCATTCATTATTTTTAGGATTAAATTCATATTGTCTTTGTCTATCAAATTTTATTTTCTTTTCCATGGATTTATACAATAGAAATTTTGATTTCAACACTTCCGACTTATTATCCGAACCAAGTGTGACGTCCCGAAATTTCTATTGTTCGAGTGCCAATAAAATCATATCTTGAGGATAAACATAGTAAAAAAAAATTATAATTTAATCATTATTTAAAACACTAGAGTCAAATACATCAAACATAGTAAAATAAAGGTGTGACCCAATGTTTATTATAGAAAAACTTATTTATTCAACTTCATAAAAAAATAAACTTGATATTCCCTTTTATTTGCCACGTTACTAGCCATCTCACGTCTGATCTCCACGAATCTTCAATTTCCTGTAAGGGGGAAACATAGGGAAGGGGTGAGAATAAATCTCAATAAATATGTTGTCTAATTTCTCATATTACGTGCATCAATTAAAAGTTGAATCATACTTATCTTACAATGGAGTGTGTAGTACTACTATCTCCGACCCCGTTTCTTATTAGAGTCCTTAGTTCGACTCTCTTAGCATAACATATTTTGGGGTCCTTACATGATTTCATAGAACTTATGATCTTTGCATCAATACAAATAATAGGAGAAATTCATAGATCACTTGACAAGCATACTTACCGTAATATTATGCAAAAGGAAGAATTCAAATTCACAAATAGCCTTTCTCAAACGTACTTAGAACGAATCCTCACTATAACGTCTTGAAAGAGGATGTAAATTAATCGTGTGAAGTGCCTTATTCCATGAAGATATTTTTATATAAGAAAAGATGGCATATTGGAATTGGAAAGGTGGTGGAATTATGCATAAATCAAGACACACTCTTATCATAAGTCAATGCTAATTAATTAAATTGAGAATAAACATGCTGGGTTTACTAATGTACATATGTACATGCCATATATATCTATACACACACGTGAAGAAGAGTAGAGGGAATTATGTTAATTTGCCATGACTACCTCTATTCCAAATTTTCTCATTTGACTATACAAAACATAAGCAATTTTCCTTTTAAAATGAGGCAGATTTTCGGGTACAGTTGCTGGTCAAAATCTGAAGTTTTGAATTTTACATTGTGGTCCCTAAATTATGGTTATTCTTATTTTTAAGTCCTTAAGGTTTTAATATCCCATAATAACTTCCTAATTAGTAGACGGGGTGTCACAATCTACTACACTTAAATGAATTTCGTCCTCAAAATTTACCTTGAAATTCCTCAAAGAGTTGAGGGTACTTGGCTCGCATATCTACTGAGTGCTGAGTGATTTCGTCACTTTACTTTTACTAATGGAATCACTTTATTTCGAAGGGCTTGAAATTTTTGATTAATGATCCTTATAGGTATTTCTTCATAGCTTAATCCCCGTTGTAACTCAATAGACCGATGAATGGCCACATGGCTCGGATCAGAGATGTATTTTTTGAGCATGGATATGTGGAAGACGTCATGCACTGTTGAAAGTTCTGGGGGTAAGGCCAATTGGTATGCAACATTTCCAACACGTTGCAAGATCTCAAATGGGCCAATATACCTTGGTTGTAATTTACCCTTCTTGCCAAAGCGTAATACCCCTTTCATCGGTGCAACCTTGAGGAAAACTTTGTCACCCGCTGCAAATTCCAGGTCTTTTCTTCTCCGATCCACATAACTTTTCTACCTGTCCTGGGCAGTTTTCATACTAGCACGAATCTTCTCAATTGCTTGTACCGTTTGTTCAATAATCAAAGGACCCAATATCTTGCGTTCGCCGACTTCATCCCAGTGTACTGGCGATCTACACTTTCTCCCGCATAATGCTTCATATGGTGCCATACCAATGGAAGCATGATAGCTATTATTATAAGCAAACTCAATTAATGGTAAATGTTTCTCCCATTGTCCTCCAAACTTGAGAACACATATTCGGAGCATGTCCTCTAATGTTTGAATAGTTCGTTCGGATTGTCCATCTGTCTGCGGGTGGAATGCTGTGCTAAACTTCATTTTAGTACCCAATGCTCGGTGTAAACTCTTCCAAAAATTCGATGTGAACCGTGGATCTCTATCTGACACAATTGACACTGGAACTCCGTGCAATCTTACCACTTCATTTACATATAGTTGTGCAAACTGATCCATCGTAAAAGTCATCCGAATTGGTAAAAAGTGGGCTGATTTGGTCAGCCTATCCACAATGACCCATTTAGCCTCATGGCCTTTTGTTGACTTTGGAAACCCGACAACAAAGTCCATTGTCACATGTTCCCATTTCCATTCCGGGACTTCTAAAGGTTCGAGTAATCCTGATGGTCTCTGGTGTTCAGCTTTTACTTGTTGGCACTAGGCACTTTTCAACATGTTCAGCAATATCCTTCTTCATGTTTCTCCACCAAAATACTGTTTTGAGGTCTCGGTACATCTTTGTGCCTCCCGGATGGACTGAATAAGGAGAGGAGTGAGCTTCTTCTAGGATCTCCTCTTTCAATTCTCCAAAGTCTGGTACGCACAATCGCCCTTGATAATATAATGCTTTATCCTTTTCCATGGTGAAAACTTTCGCTTTTTCGTATCTATTTCAGCTTTGATGAATTCAAATGATTGATCTGTCTTGTGATGATTCTTGATTCTATCACGAAGTGTTGGCCGGATTGAAAGTGCTGCCATCTGAGTAACAGTGTTTGGTGATGTTGTAACCACTTCGAGGCTTAATTTCTCAAACTCTTTCCACAAAGATTTCTGCATGGTTAAAGCTGCAAATTGGCTTGTAACTTTCCGACTTAAAGCGTCTGCTACAACATTTGCCTTCCCCGGGTGATAGTGTATTTCACGATCATAATCTTTTACCAACTCGAGCCATCTTCTCTGCCTTATATTTAACTCCTTCTGAGTGAAGATGTACTTAAGGCTCTTGTGATATGTATAGATTTCACACTTATCTCCGTAAAGGTAGTGTCTCCATATTTTTAAGGCATGAATTACCGCAGCTAATTCCAAGCCATGCGTGGGATAGTTTTTCTCATGGGGTTTCAATTGTCTTGAGGCGTAAGCGACTACTTTTCCCTGTTGCATCAAAACACAACCCAATCCTTGTTTTGATGCATCACTATAAATAATGAAGCCTTCCGTTCCTTCGGTATAGTTAAGACTGGAGCATTTACTAGTTTTTGCTTCAAGACTTCAAAACTTTGTTCACACATTTCTGTCCAATTAAACTTTTCACCCTTACGTGTTAACTGTGTCAGCGACCCTGCTATCCTTGAGAACCCTTCAATAAACCTCCTATAATATCCTGCCAAACCTAAGAAGCTGCGAACTTCTCCTACGTTGGTTGGCTTTGACCAGTTTGACTGCCTCAACTTTGTTTGGATCCACTTCCATTCCTCGGGATGTGACAACATGTCCCAGAAATACTACTCGTTCCAACCAAAACTCACATTTCTTAAATTTTGCATAGAGCTTCTCCTTCTTCAAGACTCCTAGTACAATTCTTAGGTGTTCCTCGTGTTCCTCAATACTCCTTGAGTAGATTAAGATATCATCGATGAACACGATGACAAATCGATCGAGGAACTCATGGAAGACACGATTCATCAGATCCATAAAGAATCCAGGAGCGTTAGTTAGGCCGAAGGGCATAACTAAGAACTCGTAATGGCCATACCGAGTTCTGAAAGCTGTCTTTGAGATGTCGCTGGCTTTGACTTTCAATTGATGGTAACAAGATCTCAAGTCAATTTTGGAAAATACTATTGCACCTCGAAGTTGGTCAAACAAGTCCTCAATCCTGGGAAGAGGATATTTATTCTTGATTGTGATTTTGTTTAATTCTCTATAGTCAATGCACATCCTCATTGAACCATCCTTCTTCTTAACGAATAGCACAGGTGCACCCCAAGGCGACACGCTAGGTCGTATAAAACCTCTATCCAGGAGTTCCTTTAGTTGTGTCTTTAGTTCTTGCAATTCCTTGGGTGCCATTCTATAAGGGGCCTTAGAAATAGGTGCAGACCCGGGAACTAGGTCTATAGAGAACTCTACTTTGCGTTCTGGAGGTACTCCAGGCAACTCATCTGGAAAGACTTCAGCAAAGTCTCTGACTACATTAACGTCATTGACCATCAAACCCTTTTTCCCTTCCTTGGCTATTACTGACATCAGATATCTTGTATTATCACTCGACTGCAGGATCCGTCGGGCCTTCAAGGAAGAAATAATGCAATGTAATGATGTCGTTTTTGTCACTAGTAATCGAAGCTCTTCTCTCCTGGCCTCTGAAAGATTACTTCCTTCTCAAAACAACGAATCATGGCATGATTCTTCGATAGCCAGTCCATTCCTAGAATTATGTCAAACTCAAGGATGTCTAATACATGCAATTCCATTACCAAGTGCTTACCATCAATTTCTATTATTGCGGTCTTCACTATATGAATAGTGTTTAACACGTCTCCAGATGGAGTACATACCTCTAAAGGGAGTGATACAGGTTCGACATTCATACCTAATCTGTGCACGTACTTAGATGATATGAATGAATGTGTTGCACCAGAATCTATTAACACATAAGCAAGAAATCCAGACACTAGGACGTTACCTGCTAAGACATTTCTATCGTTGTCCTCCTCATTTCCTGTTAAAGCATAGGTTCTTGCCTGCCCTTTGGATGCATTTCCTTGTTTCTGCTGATTGTTGTTATGTTTTTGCTGTTGGTTTCCTTGTTGTTGCTTCTTTGGGCAGTTTTTGGAGATGTGTCCATGTTCGCCACATAGGAGACAAGCATTCATTCCTGTGAGGCACTGGCCTAGGTGATGTTTCTGACATTTGTTACAAAGGGGAAAATCCTTTCTAACTGTTGAACTCTGGCCTCCCTTACTCTTCTTTGTAAAGTGTTGCTTTTCTTTCCCTTTGTTGTCCTCCCACTTACGCTTCTCAGAAGGCACGAATTGTTGTTGTTTATAATTACTATTGGAATTTTCTTTGAAGTTGGCTAGTTGGGCCTTAGCTAACACTGCATGATATGTGGGCAATTCAAAAGTCACCACAGCCTGTCTGAGATCATCTCGCAAACCTTGTTCGAAGCGCCTTGCTCGTTTGGACTCGGTGTCAACCAATTCTCGAGCATAACAGGACAGCTCATCAAATTTTCTTTCATAATCAATTAGGGTCACTGCACCTTGCTTTAACATCAAGAATTCTGCCTCCTTTTGGCTACGAATGCTTGGTGGATAGTATTTCTGAAAGAACAGTTCCTTGAACTGATCCCATGTCCATACATGGTCTTGAGCTCTGGACCTAGCAGTTGAGTCCCACCAATGTCCATCTCCCTTAGAGATGGCAACGGGGCGGATCGGACCCCGATCCGCCCCGCCCCGAGATTTTTTTGCCCGATCCGGATCCGCCCCGCGATCCGTCAAATTTCGGGTCGGGGCGGATCGGTCCACCGATCCGTGGACCGATCCGCCAAAAAAAAAATTATTATTTATTTTTAATTTTTTTAATTTTTTTTTAATTTTTTTAAATATATTTTAAATTAAATCTTTTATAAAAAATTTAGAAAATTTATTTTTTTATTAAATTTTATTTATTTTATTGAAACGAGACGTATAGAGGCCGATTCGCTGATTCAACGGATCGAGTTTTTTTACCATCACTTATTGTAATTCTTTCTTCAAATGAAGAACATGAAAAATGTGTTTTCTTTAAAATGCAAAGATTGCAGGTTATTCCCAAAAATTAAAGTTTGCTACAAAATTTATAATATTAGATTTTTATACATGATAAAAAAATTATATTAAAAAAAAATTTCGGATCGCGGATCGGGGCGGATCGGATCAACCCCGATCCAAATCCGCTCCGTGAATTTTCGGATCGGGGCGGATCACAAAAATTTCGATCCGTCGATCCACGGATCGGGATTTTTTCGGATCGGATCGGATCGGGTCGACGGATCGACGGGGCGGATCGGATTTTTTTGCCATCTCTAATTCTCCCTTTTGTAGCATGAATGCTGCAAAAGTTACCTTCCTTGGATCTGGACATTCAATGAGGTCAAATATCCTTTCGATGTTGGCTACCCAGTCTTCGGCTGTCAACGGGTCAGGGCCACCCTCAAATGTTGGTGGTTGAAGTTTCCTGAAACGTTCCACAACTACAGCAGCAGCGTTACTTCGATCCTCCGCCAGTGGCGGCGGTGGCGGTGCTGCTTGAGTAAAGTTGCGCATCATTTCCATAAACTGTTGAGCGAATTGTGTATCTGTAGCATTGCCTTGAGTGTTGTTTCTATTGTTAGAATTTCTGCCTCGAGTGTCCATAGCCTAAGATAAGTGATAGTAACTACTGTTTAGGTTCACGATAAATTTAATAAGAGAATTTTAAAGAAATAAAATTTTTTATTCAAAATTATTCATGAGTTTACATAAGGAAGGGGATCGCTAGGTATACCAGGCTTCCCAAACATTCTAAAACATACTAGCGTTCATAAATTTAAAGGACATAAATTTAAACACAAGGAAAAACTAGTCATCAACTAATAGTTCCTGTCAGCGCCCTCATGTTGATTCCCCTCGAGGTTTGGTCTTGGGTCAGCTGCGGAATATGACGCAGGGATGTACTCCTCACTTGGTTCATCTTCAACATATTGTCCCTCGTAATTAACTTCAGGTATTGGTAGGACAATGTTTGGATTTTGTTCATAGCCTGGCGCCCTATTTGTGTCCCAAAGGTCTTCACGATTTACCCTCCACCTTTCCCTCATGCATCTTAGTAACACGTCTGGGGTGGTTTGGTAGTCGAATGTCTCTTCAATTCTTTTGATGAATTGCCTCCAATAAGGAATAAGAGTTCGATCAAGGTGATACACAATTTCGTCTCTATGAAATTGGTATCCATTTGCCCTTACCCCTCGGTAAATCTTTTCCATAGCATCCAACTGTTGTGGCAAACTATGGTTAGGGTTTCTCTTGTAATTTCTATGCAACCAAGTAAAGTGATTGTGACTCTCGGTTCGGCTAGTTTGACCCTGTCCACTCACCATCTATAAGAAAAAGGAAAAGAACGTAATCATATTTATTTATTGTAGGGGATTTTTTTTTTATTATTATTATTGGTAGAGAAGATTGAAGATAAGGTATTAATAATTTCCCACAGTTTTTCCCTTGTGTTACACAAAGGTAGTGATAAAGGGGTAGATTATTGTACCAAGAGTTTGGACTTAGAGAGGAAGTACAAATAACCATCCACAGTTTTTCCCTTGCTTGCTCAAAGGTAGTGATAAAGGGATTAATTATCGTACTAAGAATTGAAACTTAAAGAGGGGTTACTAAGATAGAGTGTTAATAATTATCCATGGTTTTTCCCTTATTTTAGTGGGGATTATCATTTTCTATTACTTAAATTGATATTAAAAGGAGTATCTATTTAATCCCAATTATTATCGTTTCCAAAATTTAATCGTATTATGCAATTTCATAATGTCTAATTTTCTAAGCATGTTTTCTATAGTCGTGACAAGTATTTCCCACATTATCAAGGTTTCTATGTTAACATGGAAGTTAATAACATGATCTGGAAAAATGCATTTTATGAAAAAAAATATGACAGTTGCAATTAATATAGTCATCTAACAATACTAGTACTTGCAAAATATCAACGTATATGTTATACATAGGTTCACTAGTCCATAAAATATTATAATTTCGCAAATTTTCCACAAGTGTTTTTATTTCTCGTTATGCATCAATAACCTTAGGACATCGTCAAATAGTTCATAATGCATTTCACATAACAAGCAAGATTTCATTACAAATAATAATCATGGTTATTATAACATGTAACATACTTGATTCGAGGAGTCAAGACGTGGAGAGTGGCATAGCGGAGTGGAAACTTAAAAATATTTAATTATTAATGTAATAATTGTTCATTTCTCAAAAACATTTTTTATCATTGCTTAATCTACGTACAAAGTTGGACCCAATTCACTAAATGTCAAATAAAAATCTATTCCATGACTTAATTTAAGGTGACTCAACGTCCATTTTATCCTATTATTATCTTTGGCATACAACTTTTTTTTTTTTTATGAACAGTGAACGTGTCACTGTTCACGACAGTGAATAGTGCAATTTTTTTTAACAGTGACGTGTCACTGTTCACGAAGTGAATAGTGCTTTTTTTTTTTGACTTCAAATAAACCTATTGTAAATAAAATTTCTTGAAAAAAAATGTTTTGAAATAATTTAAAGAGTCTACAGAAAAGCATACCTGCTCTAATAACCAACTGTGACGTCCCGAAATTTCTATTGTTCAAGTGCCAATAAAATCATATCTTGAGGATAAACATAGTAAAAAAAAAAAATTATAATTTAATCATTGTTTAAAACACTAGAGTCAAATACATCAAACATAGTAAAATATAGGTGTGACCCAATGTTTATTACAGAAAAACTTATTTATTCAACTTCATAAAAAAATAAACTTGATATTCCCTTTTATTTGCCACTTTACTAGCCATCTCACGTCTGATCTCCACGAATCTTCAATTTCCTGTAAGGGGGAAATATAGGGAATGGGTGAGAATAAATCTCAGTAAATATGTTGTCTAATTTCTCATATTACGTGCATCAATTAAAAGTTGAATCATACTTATCTTACAATGGAGTATGTAGTACTACTATCTCCGACCCCGTTTCTTATTAGAGTCCTTAGTTCGACTCTCTTAGCATAACATATTTTGGAGTCCTTACATGATTTCATAGAACTTATGATCTTTGCATCAATACAAATAATAGGAGAAATTCATAGATCACTTGTCAAGCATACTTACCGTAATATTATGCAAAAGGAAGAATTCAAATTGACGAACGGCCTTTCCCAAACGTACTTAGAACGAATCCTCACAATAACTTCTTGAAAGGGGATGTAAATTAATCGTGTGAAGTGCCCAATTCCATGAAGATATTTTTATATAAGAAAAGATGGCACATTGGAATTGGAAAGGTGGTGGAATTATGCATAAATCAAGACACTCTCTTATCATAAGTCAATGCTAATTAATTATATTGAGGATAAACATGCTGGGTTTACTAATGTACATATGTACATGCCATATATATATATATATATATATACACACACACACACGTGAAGAAGAGTAGAGGGAATTATGTTAATTTGCCATGACTATCTCTATTCCAAATTTTCTCATTTGACTATACAAAACATAAGAAATTTTCCTTTATAAATGAGGCAGATTTTCGGGTACAGTTGCTGGTCAAAATCTGAAGTTTTGAATTTTACATTTTGGTTCCTAAATTATGGTTATTCTTATTTTTAAGTCCTTAAGGTTTTAATATCCCATAATAAGTTCCTAATTAGTAGACGGGGTGTCACACCAAGTCCCTGAGTTCTTGATTGAATTAGTTATGCATGTTAGTCTTTGTTGTCCTGAATCTTTGTTAAATAATTTTTTGATTGATCAATGACAATGAATAGAAGTGATTTGAACTCATGAGATGGCTTGGAGATTTTTATATTCTTCTCTAATGAATTATTTAAAGGAAAATATTAACTTTGTATTTCTTACATCAGATTCTGGAATTTATTTCTTGGAAGATCTGATTCCACTCTATTTCAGTTTTATCATTAGTTTCTCTTTGTCGCTCATCATAAACAGTTTACAAAAATATGAATAAATTGAACTGGAATGGCAGCAAGTTTTTGAGTAGATGAACGAAAAACCTTTCAAGTCCAATAATCAGTAATATTAGCGCGGGGTGATCTTCGAATAACTGAGAAGCAAGGGAATAATATGCAGCTTCTGGTTTTGTTGGCCGCAGCTGTGAAACATTGCATATACAACAATGAGAGGTGACAGATAAGGGAGAAAGCTGAACTGTATAGCTCAAGTGTTAGTTTTGTAGCCTTAATGGTATATGCAGAGGAATTTGCCGCTCATTTTTCAAGTGTGATCTGCTTAAAGATTGGGAGAACATTCTCAAGGGTCCTTGTGACTGGAGGAGGAGATCATAAGGTCAACATCTGGGCCATTGCCAAGCCCAACTCCATACAGGTGAGATCAATTCTCACTTTTCATTTTCATTTTTAGGGCGTTGATATTTTCTTATACCTTGATTCAACCTTCTTATGGTGTCTGTTTTTGGGCTCTACAAACTGCACGATAAAGGGGCAGTCCCTTCCCCTTTCTAACTCCTATATAAAATACTCAAACTGTGACCACTTACAGCCAGTATGATAACTTAGCCCATGGATGACCCTTAATCTCATTTGTTATAGCTACATCACTTTTTTTTTTTTTTTTTTTAAATAGCTGAGCAGAACCTCTCTTATTTCATAAAGAAACTATGGATGACAATTTCTTGATGCATGCAATTCAGCTATTTTTATTTTTTATTTTTTGTCCCTTTTTTCGGCCATCATGATATTTGTCGAAGCAATATTGATAATGAAACTTTTCTCCTTGTCTTTTCTCATTGTTTATTGTACCCCTGATTCACTGGCTAGAGCTTGTCGGTTCATTCAAGTGAAGTTGATTCCGTAAGCTTTGATTCTTCGAAGGTATTGGTAGCTGCTAGAGCAAAAAGTGGTACAGTTAAACTTTGGGACGCAACTGCCACCACACAAACCGCTACAACCAAAGGAGTGGCTGAGTGGGTTACTAATGGGTTTCCCAATTTCAATTTCCAGTATTGAATTGTTAAGTTTCATTTATTTTGTAAATTGTAAATTGTAACTTGTAAGTTCTTTTCCTAAATTCTAATAGTAAATTAGTAATAGATAATTAGATATGGTTTTACTGATGAATTGAATTATGATGGAAAATGGATTTTTTTTTGAATTTTGAGGATGGATGTATTGAAGGGGATTTTCAAGTTATTTTTGTTTGATTTGATTTCGCAGAAAGAAATGTTGAGATATTTTAAACGAATGTCTCAAAATTCTATTGAAGAAGAGGTTGAGGCAAAGAAATTACGCGTTGATGAAATCGATGAAACAAACGAAGCAAAAATTGATGAAACCATTGAAGCTAATGAAGTAAGTTTGATGATATTGGTGAAATCGTTGTTTTATTTGAAATTATTTTTTACATTATTCTGTTTCGCACCCACTGAACAAAAATTATGGGTCCGCCACTGGCTACAACCGTCGGAAACACCACCTCCGACCGCCACTGCCTATCTCAACCTTCCTCAATTTAACACCCAAATCGAAACCTAAAACCAAGAATAAAATTACCCAAGATACTTACCTCTACCATCGGATTATTCGTCAAAAATCTCCTCACCGAGCCTCTTTTTTCCCTTGATTCTTAGCATCCAAAAACCACAGCCCCATGTTTGAACTACCGATCTCGGTTGCACAAAATCGAGCCCCCAATTAGCTTCCCCTTTCACACACCTCAACCCACGCACTGGCTCCACCCCGCGACAGTGGCGTTATCGCCGATCCTTCGACCGAAGGTTGAATTCGAGGGCCTCTCGTTGCCGTCTCTCCTAGTCTCCTCTTCTGCCGAAAATGAGAGAGGGAGAGAGAGAGAGAGAGAGAGAGAGAGAGAGAGAGAGGGGGGGGGGTTATTTTAAAAGTTAATATTTTTTAAAAAATTAGGCCATGTTCTCTTTACTGATTTCAGGTCGTTTTCTGTTTTTATTTTCGAAAACACTAAAAACGCGTTCTCTTTACCATTTTCGAAAACGTATTTTGGAAAATGAAAAAAAAAATTGTACGCAAAACACAAAACGTCCAAAACCTCGTTTTGGGCGTTTTAAGTATATTTCAACAAAAAATGTTCAAAACGCGGAAAACACATTTTGGGATTTTTTATTTATTTATTTTTAAGAATTATCCTAGTTTGGAATTAAGCTTAAAATAAATTTGATTTTTTTTTTTTTTGGAGAATTATTCTAGTTTGAAACTAGGCCTAAATAAAGTTTTTTTTTTTTAAAGCGAATTATCCTAACTTGAAATCTAAGCCTAAAATAAAGTTTAGTGAATTCAATATCAACATTACAAAAAAATTAAGTAGGAATTCTTGTTGTTATATTTCAAAAATTGCCTTAATAAATGGGCTCTGGTAGTTTTGAAATAATTTGCATTTTCTAGATTTTAATAAAACCAGAACTTCCTCAGATCCCAAACTTGATCAAACTGTATTAATATAGACTCTTAATGCACACATTAGTGTGTTGCAGATAATCATGTTTTCAGTATATTATGAAAGAAAATTTAAGTTTGAGCTAGCAGTATTCTACAAGCAAATTAATGAAAAATAGTTTAAGTAATATTCTGCAAAATTTCAAACATAACGTGTTTTTCAACTTTAAATTTTCAAAAACAGTTTTCAGAAATGAAAAACCAAACGTGTTTTCAGCAAATTTGAAAACAAAAATAAAAACAGGAAACATAAAATATTTTCGAAAATAAAAATACAAAATAAAATACAAACAGAACGTCACCTTACCTTTTGGACCCCAAGTTTTGGACGTATATTTATTTTAGTCCTTTTGCTTTTAAAGTGTTTAATTTCAATATCTGATTTTTAAAACATTTTAGTTAACCCCTGCAGTTTTAAAATATTTCTAGTCAGACCTTAAGTTTTTGAAAATACTATTTCAGCCCTAGGCTTTTAAATTTCAATTTCTTTAAAATTACAATTTAGTCCCCCAAATACTATTTTTTTTCACTTCAACTGTTAAATTTCGAATACTAAAAAACAATTTAGTTTTCTTTTGATTAGACAAAGCTTTTGGTGAATCGTGAATTAAGAGATTGACGTACTATTTCTGCTCCACCTTTTTGAACTCGTAGAATTTGAGGTAGACTCGTCCCTAATAATTAATTTAAATTATAATTGCATGTATTATGTAAATTTACGTGATTTAAATGTTTTGATGCAAGAGACAAGACAAGAATATCTCTTATGAGATAGAATGAGAATGATGTGGTTATGCATGACTTGAATGCTTTAATGCATTAAATAATGATATGGTTATGCATAACTTAAATGCTTAAATACATGAGACGAGGCTACCCACACTCTATGATACGAAGGCCTGTAATTATAATGATATGGTAACTATATTAGTTACATAAGTATGTATTCAATTATTTTGTAAATTAATTATTGTCAATGAGTTTACTGAGTATTTTTTCGAAATGCTCATTCCATTATTTTAACAGCTCGGAGATGGTAGTGAATGAAGGGTTGCGGTGGAAAATTAATAAATGAAGCTATTTTTGTAAGTCACGATTGATGAATGTCGTCAATTTATTTATTTATCGTTACTTTTCATGGAAATTTGAGAATTTAAGCCCCTATTCTCTTTACTGTTTTGAGGTCGTTTTCTGTTTTTATTTTCGAAAGCGCTAAAAACGCGTTCTCTTTACCATTTTCGAAAACGCATTTTGGAAAACAAAAAAAAAAATTGTACACAAAACGGAAAACGCCCAAAACCTCGTTTTGGACGTTTTGTGTGTATTTCGACAAAAAATGTCCAAAACGCGAAAAACGCGTTTTGGGATTTTTTTATTTTATTTTTTATTTATTTATTTATAGAATTATCTTAAGTTAGAACTAAGCTTAATATAAAATTTTTATTTTATTTTATTTTATTTTTAGAATTATCCTAACTTAGAACTAAGCCTAAACAAAGATTTATTTATTTATTTATTTATTTTTTTTTTAAGAATTATCCTAACTTGGAACTAAGTTTAAATAAAATTTTATTAAATTCAATATCAACATTAAAAAAAAAAATTAAGTGAGATTTCTTGTTGTTATATTTCAAAAAATGCACTGATAAATGGACTCCGGTTAATAGAAGTAGAGCTTTCTCAAATTCCGAACCTGACCAAGCTGTGTTAATATAGACTCTTAATGCTCACATTAGTGTGTTGCATGTAATCATATTTTTAGTGTATTGTGAAAGGAAATTTGAGTTTGAATTAGTAGTATTCTGCAAGTAAATTAATTAAAAATAGTTTAAGTAGTATTCTGCAAAATTTCAAATAGAACGTGTTTTCCAACTTTTTATTTTCAAAAACAGTTTTCAGAAATGACAAACCAAATACGTTTTCAGCAAATTTGAAAACAAAAATGAAAACAGGAAATACAAAACATTTTCGAAAATGAAAATACAAAATAAAATACAAACAGAACGCCACCTAAGTATTTATGAATTATTCTGAACTTCATTTAATTTAGTTACCATTGCAGTTTTAAAATAATAAATGTGATATTTAATATTTAATTATTTTCATAAAAATACTTTGTTCAAACGTAAGTTTTTTTTATAGGATGGCGTGGTCCCTATTTTACGGAACTCGAGGCTTTACAATTGCGGTTCAATCTTTTTTAAAAGTGCCAATCCATATCTACTTTTCATCATTTCCATCCTAACAGTCAAGATTGAGGAGACGACATCATTCCATTTGGTAACCAAAATAAATCAGTCCCAAATTATTTTTTAACCACATATATTTTTTCCCTTCGATTTTCAACCACTACTTTTTACCTCAAAATTATAAATAAACTAATTTATAAATAAAAAAGGTTACCAAACAAAGGCCTTAGACATTGACAAAGCATTTTTTACAAGGGTGTAAACAGCTCTCTTTACTTTTGTTGTGTTTACCGTCTTTTTTCTTTCGTTGTGTCCATTCTTAGTTCTCTACCTTCTTTCTTTTCAGAACCCCGCTGAAACTTTAGAACCCAAATCTCTTATCAATCTCTCTGTTTCAAGTCGAGGTTGAATTAATTATTACAAAATCTCATGAACTTTTTGCATAGGAGGAAGGTAAAAATTTCTTGGTATTTAAATTGACTTATCTTTGAATTAATGAATGTTATCTCTTGAAATACTAGTATACCGCTTTATCGCGATGGGATCCGACCGTAGGACATGACTTCAAAATCAATAGAAAGTAAATATGAATGAGTTTTAAGAGAAAATCCATAATCAACTAATCTATTTGAAGAGAAAATTCATAATCAACTTAGATTTAATCTCGTCTGCATCGAAGTTTACAACTATTGATACTCTATTTGACCTCAATCAGTCCAAATCTTTGCTCGTGACTCCCCTACACTTCTTAAGTTTAAAATTCACCACAATTGAACACCCACAGGCAAAGAAATGTACATATACTCAAGCATGACGTACAAATAAAATTACATATATATGTATTCATAAAATAAATTGCAAGGGACATTAATCAAAATGGTCGAACATATCAGTACCCGGTTGATGATTGAGGCAGATGCTGGGCAAGTGGTTCGGGCTGCTGGAAAAGACGATTGCGGTGGTATGGGTTGCTAAAACTCCTCTAGGAGGCAGTTTTGGGAGCAAAAGTGCTTATAAGTGGGCGATCGAGAGCGGCTATAGTTAAAAACACATTTTATAGGGATGGGTGTGGACGGTTTCTTCAAGGAAATGACATGGGAGACCAAAGATGATGTTGCTGTTAGAGATTTTGTTGGGAGATAGGGATTTGCAGTGGATATTTAGTTCACAGACTCAGGGTCCTTATCCATGGAAATGTCGAATTCGAATCAGGTTTTGAGTGAATCGGAGGGTGAAAATCTGGATTTGTTGAGTAATAGTTGGGCGAGAGTCTGGGTTCGTTGAGTAATAGGCGGGGAAGTGAATTCACAGTGAGAAATTGGTGGAGAAATGTGGAGGATGATGCCGGTGATGGGAAGCAATTTTTTCCAGCAGACAGACATCCATGCTTTTTATGTGTCGTACGGGAGGAAGACCTCCCGACGGTCGGTGATTATATATTGAGTTTGCAGAATTTCTTTCTAAGACACATAAGCTTTATATTATGTGTATGTTGCCTTGCCTAATGCTTTAAGTTAACTAACAGATTCTCAATGATTCTTTGGAGTAGGTGAAACCCGAGAGTGGAGAAAGCTTGTGAAATTGTCACACTTTTCCGATTCGATTGTTACTGGAGACTCCAAGTTCGTGTTACTTGGTGTGAATCAGCGTTCTGATTCACTCAATACAATATACGAGGGTAATGAGAATCAATTAAGAGTCCACTTTCGCATCACTTGCGTAATCTAATCACTTGGTGCTGATTCATTCAGTTGTTATCAATTGTTGTTTTCTATTTTGTTGGTGGTGTATCCAAGTTTAGATTCCCCTGTTTCAAAATTTCCTACAAGTGTTTGATGTAATGTCCAATTGTTTAAAATTATAAAAATGCAATATTCAAACATAAGGACAAAGGTTTGTAAAATCCTAAATAACTACCAAGGTGCTGTGACAAAAACAGAACACTTAAGATGCCATGGAAGGTGTGTGTTATATACAATATTAGAACAAAATAGAAAGTCTCGTGCTGTCTACAATGCCATGAAAGCTGTGCGCATTTTAAGTTAACCAATTTTGATGAAAATTAGAGTCCAATTTGATGATGGCAGAGTGGGAACAACTCACCCTATAAATTTGGAAAAGTTGCATCAATTAAGAGGCAGGCTAGTCCCAAAATTTTGGAAAAGAAAAGCCATAACAAATAGAGCTAAGGCTTTAACTGTCTGCCACTTGGAAAAGTTCCATAGTTACCTTAATCTCTTCATTGATTTTCTGCATCTTGGATCTTTTGACTAGATCTGGCGTAGAAGAGTTTTTTACTCATTTTTATGTATTCTTCAATTCTATTCATTCTGTTGATAAACCTGGTCAAAGAAGTAGGAAGCTGGAAAATCCACATCAATTGTTTTTCTTGTTTTTTGTTTGAGTAGTTTAATCTGAAATTGACATTGTTGGAAAAATGTATAACAACTTAGATGATTCATATTTAAGATGTTGAGTTTTTACAAAGCCACAAAAGAGACGTGTGATCTTTGTATTAGCTCCTAAAGCAACATATCTGCACATTAACCCTAATAGGCTGCACAATCAAATCATATCACTGCTGATTTGTTTAAGGGATCTTTAAGTCTTAATTGCTATTTTTGATACCCTGCCTTATTCTCACGTTTGTTTTCTGGACAAATCATCTTGCTTCAAGATTCTTATCAACTCCAATGATTGCAGGTTTTGATAATTAGAGAAGAAGTTGTTGAGTCATGTAAACCTGAGAGATAGTAGTCAAAAGCTGCACAGATGCGTAGTGGCATTGATTTGGACTCTGGAATGAGGTATGCACATAGATATTTTTCTATCATTTTCAGTTTACATATTCTTGGTGGAATGTATTGCTACATTTTTCTTTCCTTCCCACATTTTTGCAGAGCGATTGACGATAACTTCTGGCCGGTTGAGTTGGTAATATAGTTATCCCCATCTACTTCCGTTGTACTGTAGATAGCTTTCTTTATTATCCACCAATATTTCTGAGTATTTGTTTCTCATTTACAATCTGTTCTGTAATGCAATTATTAAAATTTATAAATCAATTTACAGACAACACAATTTTCAAAACATTTTTAATTATACACATTTTCTCTCACCAATCGCACATTTTACCTTGAAAACAATAAAAATCAATTTATAATTTGCTACAGTGTTACCGTACAGAGCAGTAAACAAAAATGAGTATCTTGCATTTTTTTTCGTTTTTGTCCATAAAATTCTTAGATAATTGGTTCAATGTATTATGCGCAGTCCGCTAAATTCCTATAAAATTTTGTTCAATGTATTATGTATTGCATAATCTTCCACTTTTTCCATCATTTCCCTGTCTCTAGTTCCCTGTGCATGGGCTATGTTTATCTTTTCAATTAAATTATCAGGAACTTTATTCATTATTTTTAGGATTAAATTCATATTGTCTTTGTCTATCAACTTTTATTTTCTTTTCCATGGATTTATACAATGGAAATTTTGATTTCAACACTTCCGACTTATTATCCAAACCAAGTCCCTGAGTTCTTGATTGAATTAGTTATGCATGTTAGTCTTTGTTTTCCTGAATCTTTGTTAAATAATGTTTTGATTGATCAATGACAATGAATAGAAGTGATTTGAACTCATGAGATGGCTTGGAGATTTTTATATTCTTCTCTAATGAATTATTTAAAGAAAAATATTAACTTTGTATTTCTTACATCAGATTCTGGAATTTATTTTTTGGAAGATCAGATTCCACTCTATTTCAGTTTTATCATTAGTTTCTCTTTGTCGCTCATCATAAACAGTTTACAAAAATATGAATAAATTGAACTGGAATGGCAGCAAGTTTTTGAGTAGATGAACGAAAAACCATTCAAGTCCAATAATCAGTAATATTAGCGCGGGGTGATCTTCGAATAACTGAGAAGCAAGGGAATAATATGCAGCTTCTGGTTTTGTTGGCCGCAGCTGTGAAACATTGCATATACAGCAATGAGAGGTGACAGATAAGGGAGAAAGCTGAACTGTATAGCTCAAGTGTTAGTTTTGTAGCCTTAATGGTATATGCAGAGGAATTTGCCGCTCATTTTTCAAGTGTGAACTGCTTAAAGATTGGGAGAACATTCTCAAGGGTCCTTGTGACTGGAGGAGGAGATCATAAGGTCAACATCTGGGCCATTGCCAAGCCCAACTCCATACAGGTGAGATCAATTCTCTCCTTTCATTTTCATTTTTAGGGCGTTGATATTTTCTTATACCTTGATTCAACCTTCTTATGGTGTCTGTTTTTGGGCTCTACAAACTGCACAATAGAGGGGCAGTCCCTTCCCCTTTCTAACTCCTATATAAAATACTCAAACTGTGACCACTTACAGCCAGTATGATAACTTAGCCCATGGATGACCCTTAATCTCATTTGTTATAGCTACATCAATTTTTTTTTTTTTTTTTTTTAAAATAGCTGAGCAGAACCTTTCTTATTTCATAAAGAAACTATGGATGACAATTTCTTGATGCATGCAATTCAACTATTTTTATTTTTTTTTTGTCCCTTTTTTCGGCCATCATGATATTTGTCGAAGCAATATTGATAATGAAACTTTTCTCCTTGTCTTTTCTCATTGTTTATTGTACCCCTGATTCACTGGCTAGAGCTTGTCGGTTCATTCGAGTGAAGTTGATTCCGTAAGCTTTGATTCTTCGAAGGTATTGGTAGCTGCTAGAGCAAAAACTGGTACAGTTAAACTTTGGGAGTTAGATAAAGCTTAGAGTGTGCATTCTGTAACCCATTTGTTATACATGATGAGTTGTATTTTAACATTCCTTTCAGACAGAAGAAAATCATTTTGTTTGACTTAGTTTTTTTGTGTGATTAAGTTATTCACATCCTTTAGGAATTTCTTTGCATCTGGATCTCTGGGCACATGGTCAAATGTCATGTTTTGCTAGCATACTAATATAAGTTTATGCCCTTGTTTGGTAAAGTATAAAATCAGATTTTTAGTTGATTTGATAAAAAAAATCGATGGAATGTGTAGTTGAAAAGTTGTAGGTCCTATAAAATGTGTGGTAAAAATTAATTATTGACTTTGAATTAGATTTTAATCAAAAAATTTCTAGTATTACTCGAAAGCGGCAGTATATTAGCTATTGATTTGTGCTTGCAGTCCAGCATTTTTGTTGCCATGGATTTTTTTGTTCATTTTCGCACTTGTATGTATCTTCAACTTTTGATTTGCTATTTAAGCAATTGTACATGTCATATTGTTGGTTCGTATAAAATACAATGGTGGGCCTGTTGAGGGAACTGAACATCAGTGTTACTGGTAGTGGTTTGTCTATGTACACATCTATTAATTATAGGAATTTGAATTAAAAAACAATTGTATTTTTTTATTTTTCTTACAAACAATTACTATACATTGTTTCAGAACGCAACAAGAATCAACATATACCATGCTCATTTTTACTGAGTATTATGCACTGCACGTAATTTGCACGTGCAGGCACTAGTCAATGTTGTAAAAGAAAAATAGGTGTAAAAATTTTTCCAAGAAAGAAAATAGATATAAAATTACTAACATTATGAATATTTGGTATTGGCTAGAAGTTGTCTAACAAATGATTTTTATTCTCTAACATCATATCAGTTGAACAAAAAAATGTTCCATCTAGGTCATATTTGCATGTGGATTTCGTAGTTTAAAAATTAATACAACTAATTAAGAGGGGAAAAAATGAGTTATTTAGAGGCGTTAATGTTGCCCTTTTTTTTCTTTTTTTTCTTTTTTCTCTATATACGATATTGTAATATGTAATATAGTAGACCTAATAATTCGTATGATTGTTCCCACGAAAAAATAAATTCCTAATTTAACATTTATAACTCATTGATTAAAAAAAAATTAATATTACCCAAATTATCCAATTATACAAAATTTATCTAAAAATGTACTAACTAAATTAGGATTCCAAAGTATAATTTGAATGTTAAGACTTACAGTTTAACCTAGTGACCACTTCTAATTCACATCTAAAGATTAATTATTATTGTAGTACTTGAATATTGTTTTTCTAATTAATCAATTTATCTCTCTTCCGTTAAAATCAATATATTTAACTAAGAGAATTTATTCAATGTAAATTTTGAAAGATTTCTAAAGATGTTAAAGGATTTGAAAAGTTTGATTGTATTTAATTTAGACTCTAGAGACACCATAAAAATCTTGGGATATTTACTATAGATTTTAATGAACTCTCTAAAAGTCAATAAATGACATGGTGTATTATATAAAGACGTCTTTAGAAGTCTTGTGTTATTTAAAATGTCAATGACTTTTTCAAATACTTATACTAAATCCTTTATGTACTAAAGAGGAGGTGGTTCAACCACTATTTTTGTCTCATGATCCCAATGAACAGGGAAAAATTAAAGGTTGTAGTCTAAAAAGTTCTCACTATTCCACCTCCCCTTTACGTTTACAGGGAGGTAGTGGAGAGGTTGATCCCAGTGAATGATATAACCAAGTAAGGGATACAACCACAAAAATCGATTTCTTGTGATAGATCATCCCGTTACAGGATTTTCTGTTTTATGTATTTAACTTAGAATAAATAGTTTTGTGCTCATAAAAATGAAAGAGATATTACCCTTGTAGCGTGCTATACAATAATTTCTTTTCCACTACTTCTTGATTCCACCAAAGCTTCAAATCCTCAAGCATTTCTCGGTATTCTTCAATGGCAGCTGTACAGATGTGTGGTCACCTTTCTCTAGGTCTAGGTTAAATTAGGATTAGGAATTTCTTTATAAAGAGGAAACACACACTAAACACTTTAGTGTGTGTCTCGCCACTTTACAAACTAGGTTAAGAAAAATAGTCTTAGGAGACTATTTGTAACCTCTTTACACTCCAAAACCCTACCAACCCTAGTACCATAACCCAGACATATTTCTGCACAGCCCAATACAGGTAATAAGCCTATATAAGTCCATTATAGTGAAACCACCGAGGGAACCTGATCGGACCCAATTAAACTAAGCTCCAAAAAATTAATTATGACCTAGTCAGCTCTTGATCAGTCAAAATTAATTTATTAATCACGTTCTATTCCACTAAAAGAACGAGATTGCACTCTTAGTAAAATTGAAATTATTGAAACAATTAATCAATAATTATATCCTCTGACTTATCGTTCTTACATGTTATCATGTCGATCAACTCGAATATTCGGAGCAAGTTAAAATGACCAAAACGCCCTTCTCTGAATATTCATAAACTCTCAACTTTCATCTTCTATTTGACAGTTCGATGTGATCACATCACATCATAGAATTCAATAGTCACCGTGGAATTACTGAGCTCAGATTCAACTGTCCACTAGAAGAACCAGTGAGATTATGATCATACATAAAAGGTGACGGATTCCATAATATGAATATATGTTCCTCGTTAGTTCACTCTAATTCTCAAAGTACCGAGATATTGATTAACAATTTGATCTCACCCATTGATAATCAAAGTTACTGCACATCTCCAAAAACCGCGAGATGTGAGTAAATGGATTCTCTTCGGTCATTCCATAAAAGCGTAGATGCCCCTTGAAGAGATTTATCACATCCGGCTTTAGATGAAAGTCTGGACGTCCAAATGGAGGATATGTGATGCTTCCTCGATTTTGAGTGATGAGAGGGACCATGAATTGCCCCATTGGTCTATCATCTTCATCAATAGCGGGATTGGCACCACCTTGATTGTTGTCCCCAATATTGTCTTGTATTCTTTGTTGTTCAACTTGTTCTCTTCTTTCCCTAATCCTCCTCCTAAAAGTTCATTCGGGTTCGGGATCAATTGGAAGAATGCCCCAAGTCGGACGTTATTGCATAAATAAGGCAAGAGTACCTAGAAAATGAAAATAAAAAGAAGAAAGAGATGATAATGAGATAATAATTCAATTAACAAAAATTAATGCATTTAGTACAAATAAAATCAATCTCCGGCAACGGCGCCAAAAACTTGTTCGCTAAAATCGTATACCGCAAGTGCACGGTTCACGTTCAAGTAGTAAAGTGGACTAGAGAAGTCCGGGTTATCGTACCCACGAGGATTGATTGATTTGTAACTAAAGTTATTGATTTCATTTTAAAAGAAAAGTCAAGTAACATAAAAATATGGTTTGATGGTGAATTACTAACTAAGTGACACAAATAAGAAATATGGCAATGTGTAAACTAGTTAACTGATAACAACATGAAACTTAGAATAAAACTAATTAATGTAAATACTTTGATGACAATATAAACTTGATAATTAAAACAAGTTACATAACATAAAATAAAGTGAATTTAATTTTCATAACTATACTAATTTCTTCTTTTCAAAAATCAATTAGTGGTAGTTAATTAATCAACCAAATTACATGAAATTTTTTTAATTAATTACCTAACTTGTGTAGTAAATTCCAATTACAACTTAAAATAATAACACACATTTAAAAGTTACAAAAACCTAAAACAACATTCATTATCACAAAAACATAAACATAAATGCCCAACATCCATAAACAACCTAAAATACTTAATAAGAAATAAACTAGTCAACAATTCCAACACAATAATATTAACTCATAATAAACTAATAACAACATTTAACAAACAACATAAACATATGAATAATACTCAACATAAAGATTAAAAACAAGAGAATAAAGAAAACTCCCCCTTTTTGAATAGTTCTTGAAGTAAAAAACCCAAGATTTCTTCACTTCAACACAAGTTTTTCATCAACCATTAATGTCTTCAACAACTCAAGCACAAAACATTAAATGCACAAGAAATAAATGACATTCTTGATGAAAATGTGAGAAAATAACAATATTCAAAAGTTTAAACAACAACAAAATACTTAAATATAAGAAAACATTACTAAATCATAAAAGCATTACTTGAAAATTGTATTAAATGAGTAAAATGTTAAGAAAAATACAAGAGAAATTGCAAAAGGGGTAAGACTTACTTGGTTCCCCTAAAAAAATGAGGATTTTTCTATTTATACAACCCAAAAATCACCCCAAAAAATCCTAAAAACTTGTTAGATCCGTGAAATTCAGCATATGGGCCGAACCGGGTTGACCCGGTCCGGCCCGGAATTTTTTTTTTTTTTTTTTTGCAACCGCGTGATCGCGCGCGGTTGAAATTCCGAGGCCAACTTTGGCCTCGGGTCTTGTTTCGAGCCGTGGTTCGCGCGCGCGGCTCGGTTCAAGCCACGCGTTCGCGTGGCTCAGCTGGAGGATGATTTTGCAGCTTATACCCTTCCATAATTGCCATCAAGTCCTCCATCTTTTTATCTTGAGCAATTTAGTCCCCAACTTTTCAGATTTCTTTCAAATAGGTCCTTCTAAAATTGCACTTTAGGCCCTTTAACTTTTGAAATCTTGCAATTTGGTCCCTCGGTTAATTGTGCGGCTAGTCAAAAACTTCCCGGAAGTGACAAAATGGTCCTCAAACTTCCAATTTCAGCTAATTTGCACTCCTTTTGTAGTTTTTGGCCTCAAACTGGAATATTAACCTATTTAAACACAAAATATGCATAAATTAGTAGATATTTGCTCAAAATGTTCCAAAATGTGCTAATTTAAAGGTATAAAAAGTGTATAAAAATGCACTTAACAAATAGCCCCAAACTTAAACTTTTGCTCGTCTCGAGCAGGAATATTTACTAACACAAAAACAAATGAATGAATGATCAACAATGCTAGATAACTTGTAAATTCTTACTTGAGTATAAAATTGCAGGATTAATTCACAATTGTATTTTCAAAATAATACTACAAAACGAAGTTGAGCTTATCTCATGTTTGATCGGTGTGTGTGTGTGCGTGCATAGTCACTTCCAATTATCACTAAGGTTCAAAGAAACATTGTAGGAAGGACAAATTTCAAAATAATACTATCCACCCTTAGTGGTCAATTTCATTCCTTACCCTCTTGTGACATTCACCCCCCCCCATATTATTTCTTTTCTCTCCCGAAATGCAATCCTAGGGGTGACTCTTAATTCACACATTTCTTTTTCCACTAAAGCTTGGTTATGACCTACCAACAATCTCAACAATCTAGATATGCAGTGGCTCTCCACTAGATGAGTGTTTCAACATTAAAGTTTATACCAAGCAATTCAAACTCACTATTAATCTAAGCCCTTATGGAAATACAAATGCATGATTTCTACAAACTAATGTGATGCTTGCTCGTGACTTCCTCACTCCCTTAAGCTTTCTATTTGACCCATGTAGAGAGCTTTAGGTCGGTAACTCCCCGATTGTTTTAAGATCAAAGGGTACCAGGTTTCAAAATACCCCTACGGACTTACTAACTCGAGTAAAAAAGGCTACGAAGTGAGGTAGACTTATTAAGAAAATACAATGATGATGATGTGCTTTTTCTTTTCTTTTTTTACAAGTGTGTGTGTGTGTGTGTGTGTACCCTACTCATTAAGCTTTCTAATTGACCCATGTAGCGAGCTTTAGGCCCGTGACTCCCAAGTTTCAAACTTAAGTCACCAAGTTTCAAGATACTCCTACGGGCTTAATTACTCGAGTCAAAAAGGTTACGAGATAGGGTAATGCAATAATTAAAATGGGCTTAGATTTCTAGCATTTGGTCATCACTTAGCTTATACTAATGTCAACAACACTCCACACAAATTTAGATCAAGCATGCATGGAATCACTACACATCTAGATCATCTCCTTTACTGGCTCGACCACCCCCAAACTTGTCCCACAAAGGATCAAGAGATTAATAGCATTGAGAAGGAATTGGATATGTTGATAAAAATTGAAGATACAAGCTCACAACCTAATTTCTACTTCACAAATTTTTCCAACCTTCAATGGATTCCAAATCTCAACAATAATTAGTTATGACTATTGTGCTCAAGAGAACTCTGGATCACTCATAGATAAGCAATTAAAAAAAAATAGGCACAAGTAATATATTCGATCATAATTCGTGAATTAATCAGCAATTTCAAAAATCAAATCATTTTGAGCCGACAAGGCTATCTAGTATGTCAATATCCACAACAGAATGAACAAAATCAAACATCACAATATCTTAAGCCGGCAATGTTGTGCGGAAGCGAATTAACCGACGGTTCGACCAATGCAAAAATAGAAATAACGAATGTGAAAGAGAAAGAGAACAACACAAGATTTACGTGGTTCGGCAAATTGCCTACGTCCACGGAGGGAGATTCCAAATTTCCACTAATATGACAAATGTGGAATACAAATAACTCGACCTCACCAAAAAACACTCTTTCTTACAAACTATAAAAGAAGAACAATTTACAAATGCACTTGAGCACCTATCCAAAACTCAAGTACTACAAACTCTCCTAAGAGAAAACAAAGGAATTGTTCTCTTCTTCTTGATGTCTAAAACACAAATGAAGCATGCCTATTTATAGGCCAAGAGAATGAATCACAACCATCAATTTGATTTCCACTTGTATGGTGGAAATTCAAGTGCTCCACTAGAATAACTTTCATCATTTTGTTGCCAAACTTTTGATTAATTGATGCCACTTTAATCAATAATGGCCAACAATCTCCACTATAATCAATAATGGCCAACAATCTCCACCTTGGCTTCAATCTTGATTCAAATGAATTGCTTCCAAACAAAATGAGAAAGAGTGTCTTCAATTGTGCCCGTTGGCACCACACACCTCGTAGGTGTTTAAATTCGCAGGATGTTAATCAAGTCCAAACAATGATTGAACTTGATCGCTGTTACCACTTTGGTCAACATATCTGCAGGATTTTCAGCTGTTAGAATCTTTTGAAGTAGGATCTCCCCTTCTTCAATAATTTCCCGCTCAAAATGATATCTAACATCGATGTGCTTCGTTCGTGCATGGTAGACTTGGTTCTTTTCCAAATGAATAGCACTCTGGCTATCACAATACACAGTGATGTGTTTCTGAACGACTCCCAATTCACCAAGTAACCCCTGCAGCCAAATTGTCTCTTTAACAGCCTCTGTAACTGCCATATATTCTGCTTCTGTCGTAGACAAAGCGACTGTAGACTGTAAAGTGGACTTCCAACTGACTGGAGCTTTTGCAAGAGTAAACACATATCCAGTCGTTGATCGACGTTTATCCAAATCACCAGCATAGTCAGAATCAACATATCCAACTACACAATGACCAAGTGAATCATCCCTCTCAAACACTAAACCAATATTAATGGTTTTCAAAATATACCTTAAAATCCATTTCACAGCTTGCCAATGTCCTTTACCAGGACTATGCATATACCTACTCACCACTCCAACTGCATGTGAAATGTCAGGTCTTGTACACACCATTGCATACATCAAACTTCCAACTGTATTTGCATAAGGAACTTTTGACATGTATTCTCGTTCCGCGTCGGTGTTGGAAGACATCGTAGAGCTAAGCTTGAAATGAGGGGCAAGTGGAGTACTTACAGGTTTTGACTGATTGTCTAGACCAAAACGTTGTAATACTTTCTTCAAATACTGCTTTTGAGTCAGACAAAGCTTACCTCTGTTTCTTTCTCTGCTTATCTCCATGCCAAGAATCTTCTTTGCCTCACCGAGATCTTTCATCTAGAACTCTTGGTTTAGCTGAGCCTTCAATCTGTCAATTTCTTCATGGCTCCTTGATGCAATCAGCATATCATCAACATACAAGAGTAGATATATGAAAGATCCATCTTTTAGCTTGTGAAAATAAACACAATGGTCAAACTTGCTTCGTGTGTACTTTTGCTCCAACATAAACTTGTCAAATCGTTTATACCACTGCCTCGGTGACTGCTTAAGTCCATATAGCGATTTGCTCAATTTACAAACCCAATTTTCTTTTCCAGCAACCCTGAATCTTTCTGGCTGAGTCATATAGATTTCCTCTTCCAAATCACCGTGCAGAAAGGCGGTCTTCACATCAAGTTGAACTAGTTCCAAGTCAAACTGCACTACCAAGGCCAATAAAATACGAATGGAAGAATGTTTCACAACTGGAGAAAATACTTCATTATAATCAATTCCTTCCTTCTGAGCGTAGCCTTTAGCCACCAACCGTGCCTTGAAGCGAACCTCGTTCTTGTCAGGAAATCCTTCTTTCTTTGTAAATACCCATTTGCACCCAATTGCCTTTTTATCCTTCGGAAGTTGAGCTAGCTCCCACGTTTTGTTCTTCTGAAGGGACTGTATTTCATCTGCCATAGCTTCCTTCCACTGATCATTTCCAGAACTTCTAACAGCTTCTTTGTAAGTAGAAGGAACATCATCATCTACAATTGGAAGTGCATAGGCCACCATATCAACAAATCGAGCAGGTTTTCGAATTTCTCTTCGTGGCCTATCAACTGCAATTGATCTCGGTTGCGATGGAGGTTCTTGGGTTGAAACCTCCTCTTCTTGTTGTTCTTCAACATACTCCTCTGCTATTGGAGTTTCACCTGCTGGGTCAATCAAAGTTGCATCAAACTCCACCTGTTGCGGAACTTGCTCCACCTGCTGCTGAGCACCCTCGGTCACCTTTTTCAACATAGCAGATTCATCAAAAGTGACATCCCTGCTATGAATTATCTTCTTCATATCAGGACACCATAAGCGAATCCCTTTACTCCAGAGCTGATCCCCATAAACAGTGCTTTATTAGCTCTTGGATCCAACTTAGATTCTTTTACATGGTAGAATGCAGTGGAACCAAAAACATGTAAAGAATCATAGTCAGTAGCAGGTTTTCCATACCAAACCTCCATAGGTGTCTTATTTCCAATGGCAGCAGATGGTAAACGATTAATGAGATGACTCGCATATATTACTGCCTCAGCCCAAAATTTCTTGTCCAATCCAGCATTAGACAACATACATCGAACCTTCTCCAGCAATGTTCGATTCATGCGTTCAGCCACCCTATTCTGCTATGGTGTATTTCTGACTGTGAAGTGTCGCATAATACCTTCATCTTGGCAGATTTTAAGAAACGGATCACTCTTGTATTCTCCACCATTGTCTGATATGAGTCGTTTGATTTTTCTGCCCGTCTGCGTCTCCATCATCTTCTTCCATATAAGAAAGCGATCTAATACTTCATCTTTTGTCTTCATCAGATACACCCAAACTCTTCTGGAAAAATCATCGACAAAAGTAACGAAATAGTGCATACCTCCCAAGGAAGATGTCCTTGTAGGTCCCCACACGTCTGAGTGAACATAGTCCAGAATACCTTCTGTATTATGGATTGCAGTACCAAACTTTACTTTTGTCTGTTTTCCCAAAACACAATGTTTGCAAAAATCCATCTTGCATGTTTTTGCTCCTTTCAATAGGCCTTGCTTCACCAGAGTTTGCATAGCTTTTTCACCAGCATGTCCCAACCGCATGTGCCAAAGTTTTGTGATTTCTGAATCTTCGTCTTCTCCTGATGCTGTAGCCGCCAATCCAATAACTGTATTACCTTGGAAGTAATACAAATTATTTCTCCTAATGCCTTTCATTACCACGAGTGCGCCTTTAGCAATTTTCAGAACTCCATCTCGTATAGTCACGAACAAGCCTTTAGATTCTAAGGCTCCCACGGAGATGAGATTCTTACTCAAATCTGGTACATACCTTACGTCTGTCAGAATTCTAGTTGATCCATCATGACATCTCAAACGGATTGAACCTATCCCTGTTGTTTGCAAGATCTCATCATTGCCGAGGTAAACAACACCACCATTTAGTTCTTCGAGTTTGAAGAACCACTCCCTGTTGGGACACATGTGATAAGTGCAACCCGAATCCATAATCCATTCGTCGGAGTGAGATATACTTGATGTACTAGCTAGGACAAATTCTGACTCATCATCTTCACACTTGGCTATATTGGCTTCTGAAGTAGCTCCAGCAATACCTTTAACCTTGTCTTTGTTCTTCAGCTTTGGACAATCCTTCTTCCAATGACCTTTTTCATGACAGAAGGCGCATTCATCTTTAGCAGGCTTGCCCTTCGAACGAGATCTGCCCCTTCTCCCAGGATTACGACTTTGAGCACGACCTCTTATAGTATAGGCTTCTCCTGCTGAACTTCCATGTTCCTTTTGATCCTTCTTTCGGATCTCATTGTTGTACAAAGCAGCACATACTTCATCAAAAGTAATTTCATCCTTTCCATGAAGTATCGTAGTGACAAGGTGTTCATATTCATCGGGAAGAGAAGTCAAGAGCAACATGGCCTTATCTTCATCCTTGAAAGATTCTTCAAGATTTATCAACTCAGCTACCAATTTCTTGAACTCAGTAATATGGTTGTACATAGTTGTGCCAGGTTGATATCGGAAGCGAAATAACTTCTTCTTCAAATAGAGTCTGTTTTGGCAGCTTTTTGATATAAATTGCTTCTCCAACTCCTTCCATAATTTGCTTGCCGATTTCTCCATCATATATGGGAACTTTTGCTCTCTGGTGAGACACGAACGGATGATCACACAGGTACTCCGATTGATTCTTGTCCATTCTAGATCATCCATGTCAGCTGACTTATCTTCTTCAAGAGCAATGTCTAGCTCTTGTTGAAATAGCGCATCCATAACTTCACATTGCCACATAGTAAAGTTATTTGTGCCATCAAATTTTTCCACGTCTATTTTTGCATTAGTTACCACTGTTCTTGTTGAAGACACAGTGGGCCTTGAAGATCCATCTAAAATGGCTGGAGGTGGGTCCTCAATCTCCGTAGGTGTAGTCGAGGAATTTTTAGACATTTTTTTAAAAAAAATCTCAAAAAATATATACCAAGATCCCTGTTCTCAAAAAATCTTTTCTGATGTGGAAGATCAGTCAGTGCTGCAACCACAGAGCATACTTAGAATTTTAAGAGAGTCAAGTCTCTGATACCAATTGTTGTGCGGAAGCGAATTAACCGACGGTTCGACCAATGCAAAAATAGAAATAACGAATGTGAAAGAGAAAGAGAACAACACAAGATTTACGTGGTTCGGCAAATTGCCTACGTCCACGGAGGGAGATTCCAAATTTCCACTAATATGACAAATGTGGAATACAAATAACTCGACCTCACCAAAAAACACTCTTTCTTACAAACTATAAAAGAAGAACAATTTACAAATGCACTTGAGCACCTATCCAAAACTCAAGTACTACAAACTCTCCTAAGAGAAAACAAAGGAATTGTTCTCTTCTTCTTGATGTCTAAAACACAAATGAAGCATGCCTATTTATAGGCCAAGAGAATGAATCACAACCATCAATTTGATTTCCACTTGTATGGTGGAAATTCAAGTGCTCCACTAGAATAACTTTCATCATTTTGTTGCCAAACTTTTGATTAATTGATGCCACTTTAATCAATAATGGCCAACAATCTCCACTATAATCAATAATGGCCAACAGGCAATGCTATCTAACATGATAAAGTGCAACATGAAGTCAACACCCCCAAACTTGAATTACACATTGTCCTCAATGTGAAAATAGAAACAATATGTAAAGAAGAAAAGAGGTAGTGAAACTTCCCTGATTCAATGCTTTGTTTGTGATGTTGAATTTGACCTAAGATTTCGTCGAATGTAGTTCACCCCAAACTTGTTGAGGACAATGGCACTTAGGATTTTCAAAAAAAAATTTACCTACAAAAGTTTGACAATTAATTAAAAAGGAAGTAAAGAAGTAAAGTAAATAAATACAAGTAAATTAAAAGAGAAGAAATTTGGGTTGCCTCCCAAAAAACGATTGGTTAAAGTCATAAGCTCGACTTTTGGATTGTTCATTTGGGAGCATTGAGGAGAAATGATGGCTTTTCCTCCGGGGGTTCTCCTTCCAAGAATGATTTCAACCTTTGCCCATTAACCTTGAAATGTTCTTTTCGGGATGATATAGCTCAATAGCTCCATGAGGAAAAAATTGAGAAATTGTGAATGGCCCCCACCAACGGGATCGAAGCTTCCCTGGGAATAATCGAAGTCGGGAGTTGAATAGATGAACTTGTTGCCCAACTTTGAAGTCTCTCTTCACAATGTGATTATCATGCCATTTCTTAGTCCTCTCCTTATAGATGCGAGCATTTTTCATATGAGTTGAGACGAAATTCATCGAGTTCATTAAGTTGAAGCAACCTCTTCTCACCAATTAATTTTGCATCAAAGTTTAATGCCCGTGTAGCCCAAAATGCTCGATGCTCAAGTTCAACGGGGAGATGACATGATTTTCCAAAAACAAGACAAAATGGAGACATACCAATAGGAGTCTTGAATGCGGTGCGGTAAGCCCATAATGCATCATCTAGCTTCCTCGACCAATCTTTCCTTGATGTATTCACCGTCATCTCAAGAATTCTTTTCAATTCTCGGTTTGAGATCTCCACTTGGCCACTTGTTTGGGCATGGTAAGGTGTGGCTACTCAGTGCTTCACTCCATACTTTGACAAAAATGAGTCAAGGAGGCGATTGCAAAAGTGTTTTCCTCCATCACTAATGATGAGTCGGGGGGTTCCAAAGTGTGTAAAAATGTTCTTTTTGAGAAAATTGACAACCACCCGAGCATCATTAGTGGGAAATGCCACCGCCACCAAGATATATTGATTTGAGAACGAGGATGGAAATGGCCACATGAAATCAATTCCCCAAACATAAAAAATTTCCACTTCTAAGATTGAAGTCAATGTCATTTCATTATGCCGAGAGATATTCCCACTCCTTTGGCATCTATCACATTTGGATACTAAGGTATAAGCATCCTTGAACAAAGTTGGCCAATAAAACCCCGATTGAAGAACATTTGAGGCGGTTTTGGAAGCTCCAAAATGACCCCCATAAGGTGATGAATGACACCTATCAAGAATTGTTTCCATTTCTTCCTCGGGAACACATCTTCTAATAATTTGGTCCGACCCCCTCTTGAATAAATATGGATCATCCCAAAAATAATGTTTCACATCGGCAAAGAATTTCTTCTTTTGTTGATAAGAGAAATCCGGGGGAAGAATACCACTTACAAAGAAATTCACGAAGTCCGCATACCATGGTGCTTCGAAAACTTTGGAGAAGATGTTTGGCATGCAATTGTTGTTCATCCGGAAAGGCTTCATTGATTTCCTCTACTCCCACTTCTTTAGGTTGATCAAGCCTAGATAGATGATCGGCCACAAGATTATCCGCTCCCTTTTTATCACGGATTTCCAAATCAAATTCTTGCAAGAGAAGGACCCATCTAATCAATCTTGGCTTTGCATCCTTCTTAGCAAGCAAGTATTTTAGAACCGAGTGATCGGTATAGACAATTACCTTTGAGCCGATGAGATAAGATCGAAATTTGTCAAAGGTAAAGACCACTGTAAGCATCTCTTTTTCGGTTGTGGCATAATTCAATTGAGCATCACTCAATGTTCGGCTTGCATAATAGATCACATGCAACACTTTACCTCTCCTTTGCCCCAAAACCACTCCCACGGCATAATCACTAGCATCGCACATGAGCTCAAATGGTAAGCTCCAATCCGGGGCCACAGTAATAGGAGCCGAGATAAGCCTCTCCTTAAGAGTGTTGAAAGCCAATAGACACTCTTGAGAGAAATGGAAAGTGTTGTTCTTCTCAAGTAGAGAACAAAGAGGCTTAGTGATTTTAGAGAAATCCTTGATGAATCTCCTGTAGAAGCCCGCATGCCCTAAGAAACTCCTTATGCCTTTCACAAAAGTAGGAGGAGGCAATTTCTCAATAACTTGTATTTTGGCTTTATCAACCTCAATCCCCCCTTGTGAAATCCGATGGCCAAGTACAATACCCTCTCTCACCATAAAATGGTATTTCTCCCAATTAAGCACTAAATTGGTTTCTTCACATCTTTTCAATACTAAATCAAGATTATCCAAGCATTCATTGAAAGAAGAACCAACAACTGAAAAATCGTTCATGAATACCTCGATGAATTTTTCCACCATGTCGGAGAATATGACCATCATACAACGTTGAAAAGTAGCCGGTGCATTGCCAAGACCAAACGGCATCCTCCTATAAGCAAAAGTCCCATATGGGCATGTGAAGGTGGTCTTCCCTTGATCTTCGAGGGGGGGGGGTATTAAAATTTGATTGTAGCCCGAGTATCCATCCAAGAAACAATAATGAGAATGCCCCGCCAACCTCTCAAGCATTTGGTTAATAAAGGGGAGAGGAAAGTGATCTTTTCGAGTGGCATTGTTCAACTTCCGGTAGTCAATGCACACTCTCCATCCCGTCACCGGCCTTGTAGGAATAAGCTCGTTATTCTCATTTTCAACCACCGTGACACCTCCTTTCTTTGGAACACATTGGACGAGACTCACCCATGCACTATCCGAGATTGGATAGATAATTCTCGTATCCAACCACTTCAATACCTCGGCTTTTACCACTTATTTTATGTTTGGATTTAGACGGCGTTGGTGCTCCACTGTTGGTCTGAAGTCATCCTCCATGAGAATTTTATGCATGCATAAGGTAGGGATAATACCCTTTATATCCGTCATAGTCTACTCAATAGCCATTTTATGCATTTTCAACACCTCAAGTAGTTTTTCTTCCTCCACTTCATTCAACAAATTAGAGATAATAACCGGAAGGGAAGAAGAATCGCCCAAGTATGCATACCTCAAATGTGATGGAAGAGGTTTGAGCTCAAGAGTTGGGGCTTGTTGAATGGAGGGTAGTGAAGGAGAAGAGCTCTCTCTCAATTCTTCAAAATATGGCCTCTTCTTGAAGGGATAAAATTTTGAAGCGTCCAAGTGTTGTGACATCCTTCCAATGTCTAAATCATCCTCTCCCTTAGTGGTTATAGAGTGAGCAATGCAAGTCTCAAGGGGATCCTTAGATTACCCATAGATGAATGATGTAGCCACTTCTTGATCGATGATGTCTACTCGGGAGCATAAATTTACCTCGGCGGGGTACTTAATGGATTTCATGATGTCGAATGTGATTTGCTCATCTTGAACCCTCAATATCAATTTTCCTCCTTGCACATCTATTAAAGCTCGACCAGTTGCTAGGAAGGGTCTTCCCAAGATGATTGGGATATCAAGGTCTTCCTCCATATCAAGAATGATGAAATCGGCGGGGAAGATGAATTTGTCCACCTTGATTAGCACATCCTCAACAAGATGATTTTTTTTATTTTTTTTTTTGTTTTGCAACAGCGCGATCGCGCACGGTTGAAATTCCAAGGCCAACTTTGGCCTCGGGTCTTGTTTCGAGCCGTGGTTCGCGCGCGCGGCTCGGTTCAAGCTACGCGTTCGCGTGGCTCGGCTGGAGGATGATTTTGCAGCTTAGTCCCTTCCGTAATTGCAATCAAGTCCTGCATCTTTTTATCTTGAGCAATTTAGTCCCCAACTTTTCAGATTTCTTTCAAATAGGTCCTTCTAAAATTGCACTTTAGTCCCTTCAACTTTTGAAATCTTGCAATTTGGTCCCTCGGTTAATTGCGCGGCTAGTCCAAAACTTCTCGGAAGTGACAAAATGGTCCCCAAACTTCCAATTTCAGCATAATTTGCACTCATTTTGTGGTTTTTGGCATCAAACTTGAATATTAACCTATTTAAACACAATATGCATAAATTAGTTGATATTTGCTCAAGATGTTCCAAAATATGCTAATTTAAAGGTATAAAAACTGTATAAAAATGCACTTAACACCTAACTTTTGGCTCTTAATTCACATTTGTTGTCTGCCATGATGCCAGAGAAAAGTATTGTTCCAAACGCGAGAATCTGGAGCACCTTGCAATGATGGAGCGGGTTCTTGGACCACTACCCACCATATGTTAAAGAAAGCAGAGTATATTTTCATTCATGTTTCTTATTCATGTTAGAAGACATTGGATATTGGTTTAAGCATAGGAAAACTAGAAGTTGATTTTCAGAATAACACGTTTGGATATATTACCACTTGTTTCCACCTTTCACTAATAAATCAAACTATTTTAAATTATGTATTCAAATCAAACTTATTCACTAATTATTGAACTTTTAAGCTTAGCCAAAATCATTTTCTACGATTGTTTTGTTGTATATTCATTGTTATTCTATCTACTATTGCCTCACCTCCAAAACCTAATCATGAGGCACGTAGATCATTCAACTGGTTGTCATCCATGTTCTAGAGGTAAATTTCATCTCTCACATCCAAATAAAGGAGAAGATTCTTGATCTTCCACTAAATTCATATTATGAGAACTATTGATGATAAGGTAAGGTCCTTCGTCATTCATTTTCCTTTCCTTGTTAAAGTGGTAGTTGCATAGGGATCTCTTTATTTACAAGTTAAAAACTATTTATATTTATAAGCTAAATTTCTTTGCTTAGTCGACCATGGCAGTCTTATCTGAGTACTTTATGATTTCAACATCATTTCACTTATATTTTGGAATCTCTATCACAATATGGGTTGATCGTGGTGTAGTTGGGAGCTGCATTCTCAATGATATACATATCGGGATCACCTGTCATATTCGTTGGATGTCGGCAGTCTTAACACTAATTTGAACAAGCTCATCGTGAAGTCTACTATCAAGACACTTCTCAAATAATGATTTATGGTCTTCCATTCCAAAATAAAAATGTTATAAGGTCTTCGCACTTTTACATTTTGCGTGTTATTTCTCGACCGTCGTGAACTATGAAAAATGTTTATTGTGTTCTTGCTATTCTTTGCACTTTTAGGGATTATGATTGAAGCTCTAAATTTCTACTATAGTCATGAATATGTCTAGGTAAAAATATTGGATATTTGAAAATTATATTGGAATGACGCAAATAAACTAGATTGTAAGACGATTATCGTACGAAGTATGAGACCTTCACTAGTAATGTAGTGCAATTATGAATATAGTACAATTTTTTGAATCAGTATCGGGCGTGAATTTTATTTTTCCCCACTTTTTAGTAACATATGTTTCTCGATCCTCGAACTATTTATCTCTCAAGCCGCATTTTTTTTTATTCACATGACATATAATTATTATTGACAATTAATATTTATGTCATTGAAAAATTAATATATTAATATTTAAATTTTTAATGGAAAAAATAGAAGTTCGTAAATTTTTTTTTGAAAGTCTATGAAAGTTTATGAAAGGAAGCCTTTGAAAATCTATACAAGTACTTGAAAGTCAATAAAAATCCAATTAACTCCATTAAAAAAGTTTTAAAATGACTTCTAAAATTTGCATTAAATAAATCCCCCAAGTCGATTCTTCTCTATCTTAATTTGAATAATATGCGACTTGGGGGCTTATAGCAACAAAGCTGCAAAAATTGCCCCAATCATTGAAATAGTAACCTATTTCTTCTAGGACAAGGGAGGAAAGAACAAACTCCAAGGAGACCAAACAAAAGAGCAAGAGCGATTCCCTAAACACGGAAGCACGAATGGACTGTAATATAAGAAAATATCTGGATGAAAAAATTATTTAAAAATCTTCACAGTTTTCAAAATTTCATTTCTGCACACAACAAACAACTAATTAAAGTGACCCATAATATTTTGGACCTTTCTATTTCAGCTTTTCTCCAACGAATTGAGGTCAATGACACTATGAGAAACCTCAAAATAACTTTCCATACTTTTAGAACAATTGAACTCACCAGCGAACCCGTAGAAACACTATTTCATTAACTAACAGCAACCATCCACTTATTCAACAATTGATTTGATGAGCCATGAAGAGGAGTATTAATTCTTCGAAAACATTTAACTCTCACCTAATAGCTGTATAGACAACATTTCAATTTTGAAAACATTAAAATCTTAGTAAATGAATAATTATAGGATGGGATGGAAATAATAATTTGGAAATGAAACATAACAATAATTCTTAAGGTTGGAATTTTAGCAAACTAATCTATCATGAATAACCATATTATTGTAAATTTATATCAAATGGTCCATTATAAGGCAAAAAAAAAACATTAAAATTCGACGAAGGCATTACAAAAAGTTATACAACATCTCAATGTTGCCACCATCTCGACTAAGAGTTCTAAAAAAAAGGGAGTGTCCAATAATGTTGTTCATCACGATTCATATACCTCTTAAAGACTTCTTCTCCTGCACAAAACTCGCAGATGACTTTATAAACTTCAAAAAGAAGATGTGGAAATTTCTCAGTGAAGTAGTTATCCAATCCTTCAGGATACTTTCTTTCAAAGTTTTCCTTCACATCATTTGGCAGTTCATTATAGTGGACCGAAGTGTTCCTCAAAGCTCTCACCAAGTGAGACACACTCTTGTAATCATACTGCCTCCTCTTGCTGATCTCAACTATTAAGTTCTTGTCCATCATTAAATCCCATCCATTTCGAAAAATAGTTTTTCTTGAAGCTTCTATTCTCGTCTCTAGTGTAGATCCCGAACCAGCTTGTTTGATCCGATCACTTGCATCTCGAATGAATGCAAGTCGAGTGGTAGCATCCCACAACATAGGATGCTTAATAACCTCCTCAATCTTCGGTCTATAAAATAACACAAAGGGCACAATAAAAAAATAAAAATAAAAAGGAAAGAAAGAAAAAAATATAACAAGCAAGACAAAGATAGCAATAGGTGTTACCTATGATCTGGCATGGAACTTATGAGCCGTTCGATAAGATCAACAGCTGCTGGCATGTGACTTATCATGAAAAATCTTTCCCCAAGTCCCATAGTAAGGCAAAAGAAGAAAACACAACCCAGACTAGACAAATCTACATTTCGCCTTACACCATCGATGGTAGACAATTCAGGTGCTTGGCGACCTAATGTCCCCCTACCTGCAAAGTAGACAATAGAATGCAACATTAACATTTCTTAAGTTCCTAAATCTTAATAATGTTCAATTAGACTAATTTCCTCTATTATAGGATTAGACTTAACACAACTACAACACAACATTAGTGTACTCACCACTGAATCTGTTTTCCACACTTGATAAGCCTCTTGGTATTTGCTTACAAATTCCCATATCAGATAGTTTTGCACATAATGATTTCTCTTTCTTTATCATTATATTTGTAGGCTTCAAATCACGATGTACAATACCAAGAGAGTGCAAATGTTGTAGTCCACTGACTATTTGCCTGTAATTGATTAATTTCTTAAGTCGCATACAAATAAAAAAAAATGCACTAAAATGACAACTAAAATACAAACCTCATTATGCTTAAAAGGCATGGAGATGGATAGTCTTTATTCCACAGCGTGTACTCCTCATCATTTTCAAAGGTTACTTTATTCGTGATCAAATCATATAAAGAAAATGAACACTTCTCCAGGGCAAGGTAGTGAAAATTATGATCTGAATCTTTTCCATAATACTGAACTATATTTTGATGTGAGTCAGACTTAATAAGACATTCAACCTCTGTTGTCACAAGCTCACTAAAATGAATGAGAAGACATTTGATTGCCACTGGACGACCATCAAAACGTCCTTCACGGACAATAGTTGAGTATCCATAACCAAGTTCTTTCTTGAAAATCTTAAACTTGTTAACCACTTCATGAATGTCATTGTCAATAACGTCTTGAGAGTTGTCTATAACATGCTCACTTTGAGGGGGATACCTAACAATTAAATTTCAAATATTCTTAAAAACCCCACATTTGTCAACGATATTTAGATTTAAAAAATTAATCAATCCTTTTAATTTAAACTATATATTTATAAAAGGTTCAAAGAACATACTCGAATAAGAAAATTTGTGCTTCTGACTACTGCATGTTTCTTCCCATCATTTTAATTTAAGGGTAGAATTGAATTTCGCTTAAACTATTTTTATTCAATTAAAAAAAAATCTTCATTTTCATAATGTGGAAATTTAAGTTGCCCACTAATTTAACCAACCAGCCGTTATCCCACCCATCAATTGGCGTCTAAGGGTTGGCAGGTGGCAACCAACAAATAGGGGAAAATGATGGGAATTTCAAGTGGGTAACTTAAAATTCCCACTGTTATAATACCTCGAAAGTCCCTTTATAATCATTATTTTAACATTTATACCTTATTTTAACATTTATACACACAAATTGTCACTTCGTTGAATAAGTTAAATTCTCCTATACGTATTTACAATTATTCGCTCCTAAATATCAAGGTAAATGTAGCCATACGAAATGTACTTCCAATGTTTGAATTATGGAATCCAAGTTATGAATGTGATATGGGTACTATATGTTATGACAATAGGACCTGAGTTCGATAGCACTACGGACGAGAATTATAATTATGATCACCTAAGTTCGATTTATAATTCATGTCTCCCTATATATGTTATGATCTTATGTTATGCAAGGGAATTATGACCATCTAAGTTCAACTTAGAATTCCTGTGTCTCCCTTACGTACTATATGATTTTGAAGGTCTAAATATGAATTACTATTTATGTGGCTCACTTATTGACATTTTATCTCATTGTTCATGATATTCTCCTTTTCAGGTAATGGGGACTTGAGGAGTTGGAGTTCGGAAAGAATTTCTAGTGGTATAATCAAAAGAATATGATTGTGAATTTCAAAATAACAAATTATGTTTATTATTAAGTATTGCTTCTTAGGCTTTTGAAATGTAAGGACGGCTATCTTTTATAAAAGTTTTATTTTAACGATCCAAAAGGAAAAATTCTGAGTCGTTACAAATGGTATCTGAATGAGTCTACATTTCTATATGCATTTCTTTTATTATAAAAAAAATAAAAAATAAAAATAAATAATTGAGTATTTTTTCTATAGAAGTACTGTTGCTAATTTTTTTTCATTTACAGTTCATGTTAAAGTTTTAAAGATCAAATGTATGATCACGTGGGAATATTTTTTATATCACCACTATGCAACATTAAGTTCCAAGTTAAGACTTCAACAAACAAGGAATGTTAGATGTATAATCAATTATAGTATCCAGGATTACTACAACAATATCAAGGTATATTTGAGAACTTGTTTATTCGGTGGAATAATAATTTTGAATTTTGGTATTGATATAAAAACCATGACGTAAAATATGAATGTTACTATGTGATTTTACATTCTAAGTATAAAATATTTATGATATTAAGGAATTGCATGTTATATGATTTTTGTGCTTATTTTTTATACTAATTTATATTTGAATAGTGTTCAATAAATTATACCACTATTATTACCTTTGTTTAAAAAATGAAGGAAAACTGTTGATAATTATTGGTATTTCAACTTTAAATTTCAATTAACGTTGTGTTCAGCCATGCATTATAATATAAATTATAATTGGCACAATTTCTCATACTACTTTTTAACTATACACATTTTCTCTCTTCAATTTTTAACCACACATCTTACCTAGAAAATTCAAATAATACACATTATAATTCAAATTCTATTTATTTCAGACGCCAAATGGAGCTTAAGTTCATAGAAAGCACATAAGATTTTGATGACAGTCAACCATTAAAAAAACATTTAAGTAGTATGTGCGATCAAAAAAAAAAAAAAAATTACCATTTAGGAAAAATTCTACATTTAAAACAATCCATTTTCCACTATTGTTTTTGTCTGATTTGCTTATTGCAAAACTAGAAGGCTTTGTCAAAAAGACCTAAATTGTCTAAGGAGAACTTGGGATTTAATTAGTCCAACGTGACTCCCCTCCTCATCTGGAAGTCTTTTAATTGCGCAATATTCAAATTGACAAAACAAAGACAATAATACAATCAAATTTATTCAATTTTACAAGGAAACTCAAACTTTAAGAAGAATTTCTAAATTCAAATTTTCACAAATTTATTTACAAGGACTATATTGAAAGTTTAAAATCCTATTTTAGGAACAACTACTTCTTTAGGAAATTTCCATTTTGAAAAGAATCTATCTTGAGAAGCTACCACCTTACGAAATTTCTATTTCTAGAAACTATATTTTTAAAATCTACTAGACGATGCCTATTATATATAATTACGATTGATTGATTTAAATTGTAGTATTTATTTCCATAATTATGTATGCTTATATATGTATGCGCGGGCGCGCGCGCGCACACACACATATATATATGTGTGTGTTACCATACTTAAGTATGTCTATCGATGTTTAATTAAATATATAATTATGATTTATTGATTTAAATTGTAGGATTACTATATTATGCATGTCTCTATATGTATAATTATATATACATATGAGCTTATTTTCAATACTAATTTATATTAAATTAACGTGCAATAAATTATCCCATTATCACTACTTTTTTTGTTCAAAAAAAGAATGAAAACTGTGGATAATTATTGGCATTTCAATTAAGTTGATACTTGATCGAAGGCTCATATGCTTTTGAGGAGAGTCTAAAAAATAAAATAAGCCCCTGTTTGGCGACTCATTAAACCAAATTAAATTGATTGTTTGTGTTTTTCTAGGTAAAATGTATGGTTATAGAGAGAATATGTGTGATTGAAAAATGGTTTGAGAAATTGCATAAATTATAAATTGCAAACATTACAATTTATAATGAGTTGTCGAATACTGCCCAAGTAGGATGTGCTATTAAAAAATTACCATTTAAGAAAAATCATACTTTTAAACATTCAATTTTCCACTATTGTTTAAGTTTTGTCTAATTTGCTTATTTGAAAAACTAGAAGACTTTGTCAAAAAGATATAAACTGTCTAAGGAGAGAGCTTGTTATTTAAGTAGTCCAACGTGACTCTTCTCCTCGTCTGGAAGCCTTTTAGTTGAGCAATATTCAAATTGACAAAACAAAGATAACAATGCAAACAACAAATTTATTCAATTTTACATGGGAAATCATATTTCTAAATACAAATTTTGACAAATTTATTTTCAAGGACTATATTTTTGGAAAGTATAAAATCATATTTTAGGAACAATTATTACTTTAGGAAATTTTCATTTCGAATAGTGTCCATCACGAAAAACTACCACCTTACGAAATTTCTATTACTAGAAACTATATTTTAAAAAATGTTGAATTCCTACCTTAGGAGCCCCTACACCCTAGCCATGTGGATTTGTAGAAGATGTATATCGCGGGATATACCTCAGTGAAATAGGATTGAGAGCTTGTTGTTTAATTATGCTTGCAAAGAGTCTCATCCATATTAAAGGTAGAATTCGAACTCCCACCCTGCAGCTGCTAGCTCAACTAAAATTTCTCACTTTCACCTTTAAACCACTAAGTTATGCTCCCCGGGCTAGAAACTAGATTTTTAGAATCTATGGGACGATAACAGCTAAGGTAACTTTCAATGACGAAAATTTATTTTAAGAGGGTACGCATGTTTATAGATGTTTAATTATATATATAATTATGATTGGTTGATTAAATTGTAGGATTACTATATTATGCATGTCTATATACGTCTACACAAACATATACACATACATACAAACATACATACATACATATAAAATTTTGATTGGTTAATTTAATTTATGGGATGGTTGGATGGAAAATTAAGTAATTTCCATATGGGAACGAAAATTAAGAAGATTTTATTTTTTAATTTGGTCCAACTTACAATGTATAAGCCACACCTATCAATATATATATATATATATGCTATCATAAAACAAACAAATTATCGTTATCACTTTGTTGAAGAAGTTAAATTCTAATACACGTATTTACTATGATTCTCTCCTAATTATCAAGGTAAGTTTATTTATATGAATCGTACTTCCAATTTTTGAATTATGGAATCCAAGTTATGAATATTGTATGGGTCTTATATGTTATGACGAGGACCGAAGTTCAGTAGCACTACGCACAAGAATTATGATAACCTAGGTTCTATGTAGAATTCTCATATCTCCCTGTGTACGTTATGACCTTATGTTAGGCAAGGGAATTATGGCCACCTAAGTTTGGCTTTGAATTCTTGTGTCTCCCCTATGTACTTTATGATTCCCAAGGTCCAAATATGAATTACTATTTATGTGGCTCCCTTGATGAGATTTTATCTCATTGTTTATGATATTCCCCTTTTCGGGTAATTGAGGTTCGAGGAGTTGGAATTTGGAACGAGTTTCAAGTGGTATAATCAAAAGAATATGATTGTGAATGTCAAAATAATGAATTAGTGTTTATAATTAAGCCGTTGTTTGAGACTCATTATAATCAAAATATTTTGAAAAATGTATTTTGGAATAGTGATTTTTGGGACTGTGTGGATTAAAATAAGATAGAAAAGTATAATATTATTTTATTAGAATGTGTGGTTAAAAATAAGAGAGAGAAACTGTATTAAAATTTAGACTGCATTAGGGTAAACAATTATAACACCAAATTATAATTATTTCAATTTTCATTACCACTTTTTAACCACACTCACATTTTTCGAAATCACTTTTTAGCCACAAATTTTACCTTGAAAATACAAAAAAGTAAAAATAACGGTGGCTCCTTAACCGCCAAACACGGGCTTAATAGGTCTCAAACAAGGGCTAAGTATTGTTTCTTAATCTTTTGTAAATGTAAGGACAAATATCTTTTGTAAAAGAAATTATTTTACCACACGTACTTAACAATTCAAAAGGAAAAATTCTGGGTCGTGTTATAAATGGTATCAGAGCGAAAATTATTTTAAGTACGATTCATGTTAAATTAAAGTTTTAAAGATCGAATTTATGATCGTGTTGGAATATTTTTTATATCACCATTATGCAACATCAAGTTCCAAGCTTTGATTTCCTCGAACTAGGTATGTTAGATAATGAATTATTTATAGTATCCATGATTATTATTATAATGTCGAGTTATATTTGGGAACTTGTTTATTCTGTGGAATAGTAATTATGAATTTCCATTTTGATATAAAAATTAGGGCTGGGCAAAAACCGATCCAACCCGATCGGTTTGGGTCGATTTTTCATGAAAATTGGGTTGGGTTGGGTTTTTTTTAAAAAAAAAATTTCGGGTTGGGTCGGGTTGCGGGTTGGGTGAATAACCCTACCCAACCCAACCAAAAAAAAAAAAATTACAATTTTTTTTTTTTTTTTTGTAATGAAACTTGACTTATTTAAATATTGATTGAATATATTTTAACTTTATTAGCAAGTATTCAATTTATTGAATCTTTGGTTATTGTAGTGTACATAATTGATTTGAATTAAAGATAGATTCATGAGTTTTTTTTTTTTTTTTCAAAAATTTTACTAATTGGGTCAAAGCCCAAACCGACCAACCCGACCGAAATTTGGTGGGTTGGGTTGGGTTGGGTTTGAATTCGTAATTGGGTTGGGTTGTGTTGATTTTTTATCAACCCGACCGTGGTGGGTTGGGTTCGGGTTGGGCAAAAAATCGACCCAACCCAACCCACGCCCACCCCTAATAAAAACCATGATGTAAAATATGAATGTTACCATGTGATTTTATGAATACATTCCAAGTACAAAATGTTTGATATTACGGAATTGCACGTTATATGAATTTTATGCTTTTTTGGATACTTGTTTATATTAGACAGTGTTCAATAAATTATTATCACTACCTTCGTTTAAAAAATGAAGGAAAACTATGGATAATTATTAGTATTTTAACTTTAAGTTTCAATTAGTTGATAGAAAGCACATAAGATCTTGAGGACAATCACCAATAAGAATAAATAAATAATTAAAAAATAATAATTAAGTAGGATGCGAGATAAAAAGAAACTACCAATTAGGAAAATTTATACTTTTAAATAAACATTTCAGTTTTCACTATTGTTCAAGTTTTGTCTGATTTGCTTATTTGCAAAACTAGAAGACTTTGTCAGAAACACCTAAACTGTCTAAGGAGAGCTAGGAGTCCAACATGACTCCTCTCCTCATGTGGAAGCCTTTTAGTGGTGCAGTATGCAAATTGGCAAAACAAAGACATTAATACAAACAAAAAAAATTTATTTAATTTTACAAGGAAACTCATATTTTATGAAGAATTTCTAAATTTAAATTTTGACAAATTTATTTTCAATGACTACATTTTCGGAAAGTTTAAAATCATATTTTAGGAACAACTACTACTTTAGGAAATTTTTCATTTTAAGAAGTGTTTATACGAAATTTCTATTTCGAGAAACTATATTTTTAGAATCTATTAGATGATTAGAAAATTTATTTTTGGAGGGGTTGATTATAATACCGCGAAAGTATTACTATAATTATGTACGCGCGTGTATGCATATATATATATATATATATATATATATATATATATATATATTTCATTTTAAGAAGCATATACGAAATTTCTATTTCGAGAAACTATATTTTTAGAATCTATTAGATGATTCGAAAATTTATTTTTGGAGGGATTGATTATAATACCGCGAAAGTATTACTATAATTATGTACGCGCGCGTGTGTATGTATGTGTGTGTGTGTATGTGTGTGATCGATTTAAATTGTAGGATTGCCATATTATGCATGTCTATACATGTCTATATACACATAAAAACATATACATATACATACGCATATGGTTTGATGGAAAATTAAGTAATTTTCATATGGCAATGACAATTAAGAAGATTTTCTTTTTTAATTTGTTCCCAACTCACCATGTATATACATCTATTAATATAAATAGGTTATCATAAATACACACAAATTATCACTTTGTTGAAGAAGTTAATTTCTCATATACGTATTTACTAGGATTCTCTCCTGATTATCAAGGTAAGTTTGGTCATACGAATTGTACTTTCAATTTTTGAATTATGGAATTCAAGTTATGAATATGATATAAGTGGATTGGAGTTCGGTAGCGCTACGTAAAAGAATTATGTTCACCCAAGTTCTATCTATAATTCTCGTGTATCCTTACATACATTATGACCTTATGTTTTCACGAGAATTATGGCCACTTGAGTTCGGCTTTGAATTCTCGTCTCCTTTATGTACTTCATGATTGCCGAGGTCTAAATATGAATTATTATTTATGTGGCTCACTTATTGAGATTTTATCTCATTGTCTATGATATTCCCCTTTTCAGTTAATTGAGGTTCGATGAGTTGGAGTTTTGGAACGAGTTTCTAGTGGTATAATCAAAAGAATATGACTGTGAGTTTCAAAATAACAAATTAGTGTTTGTTATTAAGTATTTCTTAATCTTTTGTAAACGCAAGGACAAATATCTTTTATAAAATATTATTTTACGACACGTATTTAAAAATTCAAAAGGAAAAATTATGGGTTGTTACAATTGTTATACAACCACCTATAATACACGTATTATTAACTAGTTATTAAATAAAACTTGGGGTAAAATGGATAATAAGTAGCAAAACTTACTGTATTGGTGACAATACTATGGTTGGATCTTCATTACCAGCGCTGGGGAAAAATTAATAGGGCAAATGAAAATTGCGATTTATCTTAAACTCAAAGAAAATGCTGAAATTACATATTGCGAAGAAATCAACCTCTTCTCACTAAAAAGTTCGTATAATCTTTTTATCTTCGGGAATTTCATCTTATCGCGAAATTTTTCGCTTTTCTCCACCATCTTCGTAATATTAGCACGCAACATACCCCTACTATCATTTATCAAATAAGCATTATTCCCATAATTAAAAATAATAATAATCGCAAATTAATCAATTATTTTGTGACCTGGCGTCATCAAATTTTAATGGATCACAGTTTGCACTGATATCATTAGGTTTTCGTATTAACTCTTGACCCCAGCAGTTGCGAATTGAAATTCATGAGGAACAATCCACATTAATATATTAGTACTAAATTGATATTACAATGCGATGAGAACAAACTCTTTGAACTTCTGGAGTGCAACTTGATGGAGGATTTCCACCATACTATCATCAATCCCTGAAAATGCAGACAAGTAATATAATGACTCATCCCATTTTCCTTCCTTTATCATTTCATCAACGTGGTTCTGATTGAAGAAGATCTGAGCTTCTTGTTCCATCTCCCTTATTCTCGTTGTTTGAAATATCCTCTCCAGCTTCATGTATTTTGTCTCTAGTTTTCTTCTCATCCTCTCCAGCTCCAAAGGGATCGGTTACATCTCCCTTATTCTCGTTGTTTGAAACATCCTTTCCAACTTCATCTATTTTGTCTCTAGTTTTCTTCTCATCCTCTCCAGCTCCAGAGGGATCAGTTACATCTCCTTTATTCCCGTTGTTTGAAACATCCTTTCCAACTTCATGCATTTTGTCTCTAGTTTTATTCTCGTCCTCTCCAGCTCCAAGAGGTTCTTTTCGAGGTTTCTCTTGGCCCACAGTCAGATTCTTGACAACTGGAAACTGATGTTGAAATTTGCGAAGAGACATGACTATAATAGCTCCCTAACATAGATAATTAAGGAACGTTAATAATGCAATGGCATAGATGCATCCCTGCTACAAAGATATTTACGCTTTCAAATATATCAAGTTTTCAAATGATTTGTCCAACTATATACCACAAAGCATATATACGTGAACCACAAAATCTAAGTTAACAGAAGACTGAAGTTACAAAAATTACATTAACGTTAACAGAAGACTGAAATTACAAAAAAAGAGTTTCTTTAATCCATTAAATCTATTTTTTCCTTTTTTGCCTAGTTAATATCTCAGTTTGTAGTTTTTTGCGTGAAAAATGTTTGATCAGCAATTAGTTAGTTATGTTCCATTAACGTGAAATTACAAAACAATTTGCTGCTTTAGAACCCAAATTCCATTGCTGACTGATGAAGTTACAAAACAATTTCAATAAAATTACAAATCTGTAAGTGAATAAAAAACCCAAAAATCGAACAAGAATAAACCACAAAATCGAACATGAAAGAAGATTTCTATTGCATTTGCGGGGTCATCGAATGTCAAGAATCGAACCTGTTGTCGTTCACAAATCACGCCTGACGCACGGTGACGGAGCCACGGACTTTACGGTTCTTCAGATCTTCACGCTACTGCTGGCTGCTAGGTTACAATAAATTGAATAAAGAATAAACTTTGGGCTGAGAAATAGGAACTGAGAATCAGAGTTCGGCCCGTTATCTTTGATATTTTTCGCTCATTTCGAGTTTTCGATTTTTGAAAATATCGAAAACACGTTTATTTTATCAATTTTCAAAATTTCGTTTTACAAAATATAAAAAAATAAAATACAAAAAAAGCTCAAAACGAATTTATTACATTTTAGATATTTTATATTAAAAAATAAAAAATGTGCGTTTTCTCAAAACGCGAGTTTTGGATTTTTTTTTTATTAAATGTGAGACAATATTTTCATTTAAAATTCTTATATTATTTTGTCATTATATATAGATTCGTGTTAAGAATTTTTTTTTTTTGTAAATGTGAGACACTTCTTTCACTTAAAGTTCTTATATTATTTTGTCATTATATATAGATTCATATTAAGATTTTTTTTTTTTTTTTTTTTTATTTTTTCGGTAAATGTGAGGTACTTCATTCACTTGAAATTCTTATGTTATTTTCCCATTATATATAGATCCATATTTTTTTTTGTTAAATGTAAGACACTACCTTCACTTGAAGTTCTTATATTATTTTGTCATTATATATAGATTCATGTTAAGATTTTTTTTTTTTTTTTTTTTTTTTTGAGACACTTCTTCCACTTGAAGTTCTTATGTTATTTTGCCATTATATATATATATATATATCTATGTTAAGATTTTTAATTTTTTTTTTTGTAGATTTATTTTTCTTGTAAATGTGAGACACTTCCTTCACTTGAAGTTCTTATATTATTTTGTCATTATTATATATAGATTCATGTTAAGATTTTTTTTTTTTTTTTTTTTTTTTTTTTTTTTTTTTTGAGACACTTCTTCCACTTGAAGTTCTTATGTTATTTTGTCATTATATATATATATATATATATATATATATATATATGTTAAGATTTTTTAATTTTTTTTTTGTAGATTTATTTTTCTTGTAAATGTGAGACACTTCCTTCACTTGAAGTTCTTATATTATTTTGCCATTATATATAGATTCATGTTAATATTTTTTAATTTTTTTTTTTTTTGTAGATTTATTTTATTTTAATTTTTTTTTATTATTTGTAAATGTGAGACACTTCCTTCACTTGAAATTCTTATATTATTTTGTCATTATATATAGATCCATGTTAAGATTTTTTTTTTGAAATGTGAGACACTTCCTTCACTTGAAGTTCTTATGTTATTTTGTCATTATATATAGATCCATGTTAAGATTTTGTTTATATGAGGTTAGATTTTGTTTAGCTGAAACAATATTGATGATGAATTTATTGACGTAGAAAACTAACTGATTTATTGACATTAAAATTAATGTAATTCAAAAAAACAACCATTTTTTACATATAAAATATCAGAAAATAAATATATCAGAAAATTATAAAGTAAACGTATTTTTCAGTTTTCTATTTTTGAAAACAATTTTTCAAAATCATAAAGAGAACATATTTTCAGCAATCCCAAAACAAACAACCAAAATCCAAAATTCAAAACAAAATCTAAAACTCAAAATTCAAAATCGAAACACAAAGAGAACGACCCCCTCACTTATGTGGCTTCGTGCATCTTTGCCTTTTTGGTTGAGATGACAATAGGTAAGGTATGAGCCGGGTTTCAAAAATTCATACCCTACTTACTAGATATTTATAATATTAATACTCTATCCATATACTCATTTAAGAGTTGTGGGTCGGGTGCGGGTAGGGTGTGGTTATACTTTTATACCCATTTAAAACTCTTTACGTATTTTAATTTTAATAATTTTTTTTTTTTATTTTTTTTTTGGCATTGGTAATATGTGTGTATATATATAGAATACTCATTCAACAATAATATAAGTATCTAATTATAAATTTTTCATGAATTTCACATGTAATATACTAATTAACAATCCATGCGTAACATAAAAATATCAAAATGAAGTAAAAATATAACAACATTTATTATCCAAAATTAAATAGACCCCAATTTTCCAAAAATATGCAAATATCAAAGAACACACTTGTTCAAAATTATATACTGTTAAAATTTAAATACAATAATTTTTTTTTAAAAAAAAATTAAAGGGTATATGGGTTGGGTATGAGTTTTCTACAATACCCATACCCATGTCGGGTTTCTAAATATAGACCCATACCCTACCCACAAACTCATTGGGTCGAGTAATTTCTACCCATTTGTGTCGAGTACTCAATAGGTTGCGAGTTCGGGGGTATTATTGTCATTCCTATTCTTTAGGTTGGGCGGGTTTGGTTATGAGACCTTTGGGATTTGAATTTTTAGACTATTTTAATTTTGGGAAAAATACATAAATTAGGTAGTTATAAATGTAAATTTCAAAATTGGTATGAAACCTATATAATTAGGGCTGGACAAAAATCGACCGAACCCGCCCAAACCGACCCAACCCGATTGGTTTGGGTCGATTTTTCATGAAAACTGGGTTGGGTTCGGATTTTTTTTAAAAAAAAATTTCGGGTTGGGTCGGGTTGCGGGTTGAGTGAATAACCCGACCCAACTCAACCCAAAAAAAAAGACAGTTTTTTTTATATGAAACTTAACTTATTTAAATATTAATTGAACATATTTTAATTTTATTAGCAAGTGTTTAATTTATTGTATTTTTTGTTATTGTAGTGTACATAATTGATTTGAATTAAAGATAGATTCATGAGTTTTTTTTTTTTTTTTTTTTCAAAAATTTTACTAATTGGGCCAAAGCCCAAATCGACCAACCCGACCCAACCCGACCGAAATTTGGGTTGGGTTGGGTTTGAATTCGTAATTGGGTTGGGTTGGGTTGATTTTTTATCAACCCGACCGTGGTGGGTTGGGTTCGGGTTGGGCAAAAAACCGACCCGACCCAACCCAACCCACGCCCACCCCTATATATAATTACAAAAATCAGGTTATAATTAAGACAAATTAATTAAATAATTACAAATATTTTGTTGATTACAAATATTAAGGCCACAACAATGTAAAATCCCAGATCACAAACTACAATTATTTAAGGTCACAAACTACAAATCTTAAGTCACAAGTCTAAAATCAATGTTAGATCACAATTAGTCGGGATAACAAGTCACAATCACCATTTTTTTTTAATCAAAATAGGTTAACCACCATTTTTAAGGTCACGTGAACGATTTTCTTTAAGGTCAGTCATCGAACTTATGTTTAGGTCACACTCACAAAATTCATCAACCAACATCATCAACATCGTGAAAGTTGCAATTCTAACCATAAGCAGAATCTACAAAACATTGGTAGTGGCGCAGCTACTAACAAAACTCTGGACCACCAGAAGTAGTGGCACCGTTACTATAAAAAAAACCACTAGAAGCAGCGGCGCCTCTACTAGATCGAAGCAGAGGCACCCCGTCAAGTAGGGGCGCCGCTTGTAGGTCAATGCTGTAGTACCACTTCCTACCTCAAAATTGTAGCTGCGGAGGGAAGTTTCAGATCTAGCTGGTTATGAAACGAAAAAGTACCCTTCACAGTCGTGCTACCACAACCAGATCGTCAACAGAGCTAAGGTAGTAAGCACTGCACCTCGTTCATTGACTTGAAACTTGAAATGAGGGTGAGTGGCATGCCGGCACCACCATTTGGACAGACTTGAAATGAGGATGGTTTGGTTCTGGATAGTTCTGGTTCTGGGGTCGTAGGGGAAGAGTTTTGGTTTGTACTTTGGAATGGTATTCTGTGTTTGCTGGCGTGAGAGAAAATGGAAGGAGAGGGAGGCGTGAGAGAAATGTAACAAGAGGTTTGAATCAGATTTTCAAAATTAGGGTTTAGTGATAGTTTAATTTAATAATTAATATGTTTATAATTAATATTAAAATTTATAATTAACCTGGAATTTGAAGTAATACAAGTTTGATCTTATTTATGAATTTGGTTCTTATAAAGTAGGGGTAGTTGTAATTTTCACTTTAATTTTTCAACTTTTAAGACTAATTATTGAAAAAAAAATTAACCTAAAATTGGCCTTAGGCTTCGGTTCTAGGTTCTAGAATAAGAACCGGAACCGGAACTAAAACCAAATGGTTCTCCATACTGAGAACCAAACTATTAATTTTTTTTGTTTCTTTTTTTTTTTGTGGGTAAAATCGAACCGAACCAAACGAAACCGCTCAGTATGGTTTGGTTTGGTCCGGTCCGGTCATTTGTATTTTAGATTACGATTCCTTAATCGGAACAAGAAAAGCTTTGAATTTGAGAATTTTGAATTTAAAATTAGACTAAGATTAAAATAAAAGAAAACAAGAAATTTGATTTGTTAAAACGATGAGATGAATATGTTAGAATTATGAATCCACATTAATCATATCAACCATGTATTTGACTTAAACATTTAATAACAAAGGATGAGTATTGAAAATTTGTGTTCCTATAGTTGTTTATGTCCCTTTTCGAGCGATGCATAAACACCTTTTCCTACAAGAAACGAGCATATATTTCTATGACCAATCCAAACATCAATAATTATGCGTCCACAATCACAGATGATAATAAAAACATAATTAATTGCACCAAACTCATAAATTGCATAATATAAATATAAAGTCAAAACATGGAATCAATAAATTAATGCTTCACCACAATTCTAACAATAAAAATCTAGCCTAAATACATGATTGAAAATAAATCACAAGAAGTATGAAAAGATGTCACCCCGTTCATATTCTTAATCCTTGTTCTTCAATCTTGAATTTGGCCTTCAACGGATCCCCCAACAGTTGGACAGCGCTTTGACATGAATTGAGGAAGTTGGGAACCCCAAAAATGTGCCAAAGGTCTGGTATTTATAGATTAGGTCGAAGTATAGGTTACTTGGAAGAGAAGAATGCTGAAAATCACGTCCAAATTGGTTTTCAAAAGAGTTCCAACCAAACAAGGAAAGTTACCTTCGCGGGAAATCTTTTTGTCACTGCACAATATTTAGTATTTTGGTAATATCTTTCTATTTCCTTATCATATTGAGGTGATTCAAATTGCGTTAGAAATATAACATAAACGGCTACGATTCTCCCGGAAATAAGATTTTCGTAATTAGAACATTTACTACCCCCAAATTAGATTTCAAAGTATGACTAAAAATCTGCCCGAAAATCTTGTGTGATTGGAATGAATTTATGGTAATATTCTTGTCATATTCCATTTTATTTTTTTTTTAGTTTTAATTGTGTCCAATTGACTCTTAGGAATCTTCAAGTATCGTATCATGGTCCGAATCAATCATTGAGTATTTGCAATTTAGTCCTTCATTTGATTTGTATACTTTAGTCCTTGAACTTCTAATTTCTTCCAATTTGGTTTTTTCTTTGAATTTCTTCTAATTGGCCATTTGATTTATTTCATTAACTCTTGATTTTCACACTTTAGCTCTTTTATCATCCAAATGACTTGTTTTTTTTTACTTCAATTCCATTATTTTCTTGATTTTGGTGTTTTTCCTAAAATACAAACAATACTAACTAAATAAATAGCAAATATTCTTAAACAAACGCATAAAATCCTACTTTTAGAATATAAATAAGTGTATAAAATACTCTTATCAACACCCCCAGACTAGAATTATTGTTCGCCCTTGAACAAAAAAAAACCAAACTATAAAAATAAAAATGCAAATAACAAATATTTTTGTTTTTGTTAATTCATTTACCTCAACAATCCAAATGACGATTCACTTTAGAGAAGAAATATGAACAACAAAAATTATTTTCATTCATCAGTTGCTCAACTTCATTGTGTGTGTGTGTGTGAATAGCCAAATATCGAATGCAAACTCATGTAAAAATATACTTAACACTGTGTGACTAGTCATGCAGATATAAACTCGAATCCCATGTAGTCAACAATGATTTTCTTTTGATTTTCCTTACACTCTCATGAATTATCGCAACATTATTGCTTTTCTCTCATATCCTGAGGTTTTTCCTATTGATGTGGTTTCTAAACATGTATAAATTGTATTTTTCCACACAAGGCAGTTAGAATTTGACAAGTATGCACGATAGACCAAGAGTAATTTACAAAGCGTTAGGGATTTCAATCAACAAAGTTTATAAGATTTGCATTTCATTTTTATTTTATTTGGACAACTTTTTCTTTTAATGTCCTTGTCTTTTACCATCTTTGTACAATACTTTTCATACTTGCTTTCTATATGATCCCTTTAGCGAGTTTTAGGTCAGCAGCTCCCAACTCAGTTCAGCTTAGGGTACCAACTCAGTTCAGCTTAGGGTACCAGGTTCAGAGAACCCCTCAAACTTAATTACCCAAGTCATAAAGGCTTAAACATAAAATTTAAAGATGTTTTAACGTCTTATGTGTAAGTCCACTCTTCGTACTTGCTTTCTAGTTGACCTCTGTAGTGAGATTTAGGTCGTCAGCTCCCAACTCAGTTGAGCTTAGGGTACCAGGTTCAAAGAACCCCTCAGACTTAATTACCCTAGTCAAAAAGGCATTTGAAGAGCATAATAAGACCTTCAGCATTTTTCTATTTTTATGCTGGTTATTATGGTTTATACCTGTTGATCAAAATCCCTTACACTAAAGATGCAAAATTTAAAACTTCAGATCCTCAATCCATCAATGCCTACTCATACTAACCTTTCCACCCCCAAACTGTTTCTTGAGCAGTTTGGTTTTACATTTCATGTCGAGATCTAATTTCTTAAGGTTTGGGATTTTTCAGTAAATTCTATGTTCCAAGCACACAAGTTTACCCCACAAGTATCAAGCATCTCCCTACACAAGTTATTATTCGAAAGTGGCAATGTGCTCAAGTTTGATTAAAGTCTTACATTGATGAATTTTACGAAAAAATTAGTTCGTATGTTGCCCAATTTTCTAATTAAAGCACAAAAGTCTATTCAAATCATATCATAAGTAATAAATAAATCAACAAAAAATCTCAAAATTCTCACTTTTTATGATTTTTCTACCCCAAAATTGAATGAATATTGCAATAATATGCGCATGAATGAGATTTCCACCCCCAAACTAGAAATTTACATTATCTTCAATGTATTCAAAGCAAATAAATAAATAATTAAGCACAAAATAACAAGAGGGGTCAAGTACTTTCCGGGTTTAGAGAGGCAGTGTTCTCATTTTAAAGCTTTTGACTTGAATGTTTGGTTGGATAAAATAACCCTTTACTTCGTTTTCCATGTGTTGGTTTGAAGTGTACCATAATGATATGCTCATTGCAAAAAAGAATTAATGATCATTAGAAACATAAATATCACATAGGAACTAACACAAATCAACACAACACACCCAAACTAGGACTTAGAAAATTTTTGAAAGATGGTCGAACACTGACTTTCGGCCCTTGACATCACCTCGAAAAAGTGAAGATTTCTCGGGACATGTCCCCAGTATATAAAAGTGTATAACTAGGTCTACAACATATCAAAAATTCATCACATATGGAGTTCATATGGGTTATGAAAAGATGTGACAAAGTAGGTGCAGTGAAGCTGAAAATAGGGGCTGAATGCAATGGTGCCTGCAATGGCCTTGCAATGAGGTGCTTTGTGGTGCAATGATGTTCAAGTTGAGTTCTATGCATTAAATCAGTGTAAACAATGATTGAATGATGAACAAATAATGTATGACATGTAGTGAAGGTGATCATCCAAAAAGAATTGCAAAAACTCGGCAAAACATCCATTGTAACATTTTATCGAGCACCTAGTGTGCATATGAAGAAATCAAATGAAATCATAGGATTTGGAGAGTTGAATTGAGCAAAAAAATTTCACCTATTAACTCACAATTCAATATCTTCAATCCTATCAACAAATTCAAATTTCACAAAAAGATATGAAATGCACCAAAATTATGCATGATTATGTGAATTGGTGGAAAAGCACATACCTTTAAATGATTTTGAAGTGAAGGCATGACTTCGAGTAAAAATGATGTGCAAACAATGGGGAATGATTTTGGACTCGATGCATGATGATTTGGCGGAAGAAAATCGGGTTTGAAGTGGTTAAAATGAAAGAAGAATGCATATCAAAGAATATGTCGGTTCTGCTTAGTTTATAACCGTGCGACCACACGGTTATACTACCGTGCGATAGCACAGTAGCTTTTGGCAAAGACCTGTGGTTCTTTTCATTTTTGAGTTTTGGACCCCGTTTTGGACTCCTAAATGCCTTCTAATGCATGCAACCAATTTCTAAATTATATGCACATGTCCTAAGCTAGGTGATCAAGTGGAAGATTGTGATGAAAAGCAACCACACAAATAGAAAAACAAGTAAATGCTAAAAATGCTAAAACATGCAAAAATAGGTACAATGAAGATTTCAATGCAACCAACATGTCAAAAAGTAAATTCTAAACATGTTAGTGAACCTAAAATGCAATGTGAAGCATCAAGTCTACTAAAGATGCAATGAAACCTAAAAACAACTAAACAATTATAAATCAAATAAACAACTTAAACACAAATAAATAAAACAACTGTAGAAAAATGATATTGAAAAGTTGGGTTGCCTCCCAACAAGCGCTTCATTTAAAGTCTAGAGCTAGACTTTTTGACAAACTATTCAAGGTGGCATGAAACATGATATTGATGTTGTGCCACTTCAATTTTTGAACAGTTTTCAAGTAGTGGATTTTGATTCACTAGTTGAACTATGTCAAATATTACTTTCTCATCCTCTACTCGAAGCATGACCTCCCCCTTTTCCACATCAACCAAGGCTCTAGCAGTAGCCATAAAGGGTGGGCCTAAAATCAGTGGTACCTTACTATCTTCCTCCATGTCTAGAATCACTAAGTCAGCAGGGAATATGAATTTGTCCACTTTAACTAGCACATCCTCAATGACTCCATATGGGTATCAAATGGAGCAATCAGCTAGCTGCAAGATGATTGGGCCTGGTTTTGGATCCCCTAATCCTAGCTTCATATAGACTGAAAGAGGAATCAAATTTATGCTTGCGCCAATGTCACATAAAACTTTGTTAAATTATAAGTCACCAATGATGCAAGGAATTGAAAAACATTCTGGATCTCTCAGCTTGGGAGGCAACTTTTGTTGCAAGATGGTACTACACTCTTCATTCAGCGACACCTCTTCAACTTCCTCAAGTTTCCTCTTACTTGACATCATCTTTTTTAGGAACTTGGTAAAGCTGCACATTAACATTCCTTTCCTAGAAGCCATTACCCAAATCCCCAGCTATATCGATTCCTTAACTGGAACAAGAAAAGCTTTGAATTTGGGAATTTTGAATTGAAAATTAAAACAAGATTAAAATAAAAGAAAACAAGAAAATTTGATTTGTTAAAACGATGAGATGAATATGTTAGAATTATGAATCTACAATAATCATATCAACCATGTATTTGACTTAAACATTTAATAACAAAGTATGAGTATTGAAAATTCGTGTTCCTATAGTTGTTTATGTCCCTTTTCGAGCGATGCATAAACACCTTTTCCTACAAGAAACGAGCATATATTTTTATGACTAATCCAAACATGTAGAAAGGCATTAATCAATTATGAACACTTTTTAGGATAACACGAAGCATAGGGATATATTTCTATCCCCTATCGGACTTCGTGGCAATTAATCAAGGTCTAATAAATTCCTACTCTTTCGAACACAGAAATCTATCACAAACATCAATAATTATGCGTCCACAATCATAGATGATAATAAAAACATAATTAATTGCACCAAACTCATAAATTGCATAATATAAATATAAAGTCAAAACATGGAATCAATAAATTAATACTTCACCACAATTCTAACACTAAAAATCTAGCCTAAATACACGGTCGAAAATAAATTACAAGAAGTATGAAAAGATGTCACCCCGTTCATATTCTTGATCCTTATTCTTCAATCTTAAATTTGGCCTTCAATGGATCCCTCAGCAGTTGGACAGCGTTTTGGCATGAATTGAGCAAGTTGGGAACCCCAAAAACGTGCCAAAGGTCTGGTATTTATAGATTAGGTCGAAGTATAGGTTACTTGGAAGATAAGAATACTGAAAATCACGTCCAAATTGGCTTTCAAAAGAGTTTCAACCGAATAAGGAAAGTTACCTTCGCGGGAGATCTTTTTGTCACTGCATAGTATTTAGTATTTTAGTCATATCTTTCTATTTCCTTATCATATTGAGGTGATTCAAATTTAGTTAGAAATATAACATAAACGGGTACAATTTTTCCTGAAATAAGATTTTCGTAATTCGAATGTTTACTACCCCCAAATTAGATTTCAAAGTATGACTAAAAATCTGTCCGAAAATCTTGTGTGATTGGAATGAATTTATGGTAATATTCTTGTCATATTCCATTCCTTTTTGAGTTTTAATTGCATCCAATTGACTCCTAGAAATCTTCAAGTATCGTATCATGGTCCGAATTAATCATTGAGTATTTGTAATTTAGTCCTTTTTCATTTGATTTGTATACTTTAGTCCTTGAACTTCTCATTTCTTCCAATTTGGTACTTTCTTTGACTTTTCTTCCAATTGGCCATTTGATTTATTTCATCAACTCTTGATTTTCACACTTTAGCTCTTTTATCATCCAAATGACTTGTTTTTTGCTTCAATTCCATTATTTTCTCGACTTTGACATTTTTCCTGAAATACAAAAATACTAACTAAATAAATAGAAAATATTCTTAAACAAATGCATAAAATCCTAATTTTGGGATAGAAATAAGTGTATAAAATACTCTTATCAATTTTCTTATGGGCTTTTGAGTCTCGTTCTCATATCTCCCTCAACAAACCCTAGATCTCTCTTGTTATCATCTCAAATCAAAGACGGAGCTCCTCGAATCATTGTCATCATCAACGTTGAACATAGCGGGAGGGAGGAGCCCTACCTTGTCACCACCGGAGTCTCCTATGGAGCATTTCGAATTCAATCTTCCCTATATATCCCCCTTACCTTAAAAGAGCCAATCTCCGTATTACTATTCACAATTTGTCACATTATCTTTCACATTGAGCCAGAAATCTACTATAGAGGAACTAGTTTCTTATCCCCCTTACCTTACAAGAGCTAATCAACTCTCTCTCTCTCTCTCTCTCTCTCTCTCTCTCTCTCTCTCTCTCTCTCTGGTGGTGCAGGTGGCGGAGCAAACTCCTGGTGTGAGCGATCGCATATTTTTTGCTATTTTAAAACTTTATGAAGTAAAACTTCATTTTGTTCTTCGGCGAGGGCATCCTGGAGGCTAGATTGGGAACGTCTTGATATGGTTTTTGGGTTTGAGGATGTAGAAGCGTTATCAGCGAAGGAGGTGGTAAGAGTTTCTCTGGGGGTTTATTAAATGTAGATTTTGAAAGACATTTAAAGATTTTTTGAATGACTTTTTTCATTGAATTTTATGGATTTTTAGACTTTTAAAGACTTTTGCAGAGTTTTATTTAAATGACTTTCATAAAATTTCAAAGACTTTTGTAGACTTTTCAGACTTTCAAAAAAATGTGGCTCGAGAGATAAATAATTTTAGGACAAAGAAACATTTATGATAATAAATGGGGGAAAAATAAAATCACATTTGATATCGACTTAATGAAATTGTACTATGTTCATAAATCTTTTTGAATATACAAACTTTTATAAATTTCTATTGACTTTTAATTAAGATTTTTCAATATACAAATCTTTCTGAAGAAAAATCTAACCATTTTGGTTAATTATTATTTGTTTTGACACAATTTAAATACTTTTTCTATAATTTTTTTTAAATTTTTAATTGAATCTGTTTTCATAGAATAATTGAAGAAGATGATGAAAAAAAGAGAGCAAAAATATAAAAAAGAAAAAATATATAGCAAGTTGAAGAGAGAAAAATAATGATTTGTTTAGTCGTATGTATAAGGTTTTTAAAAATAACATGAAAGAAGGAAGAAAAATATAGAAGAAACAAAATTACAATTTGAAAGATTTTTTATTTTATTTATTTATTTTTTATAGTCTTTCAAAATCTTGGAGATTAATGAGAGAAAAATTAAGAAATTTTGTGATTGTACTTTCTGTTTAGAAGTTAGTACATAGAAGATTTTGTAGGAGTCTTTAAAAGTTATTGACATTTTGAATAACGTAAGACTTTTAAAGACTTTTAAAAGTCTTTATATAATACACCATGACTTTTATGGATTTTTAGAAAGTTCATTAAAATCTATATTAAATACCTCAAGATTTTTATGGAGTCTCTAAAGTCTAAATTGAATATAATCAAACTTTTCAAATCCTTTAAAATTTTTAAAAGTCTTTCAAAATCTATATTGAATAAATCTCCTTGGAGTCGGAGTTAATAGGCGTAGGTAGATCTGATTTGAGTTTTTGTGCTGCCGCAACTTTACAGCATTGCTTGGCTAGTAGGGTGGTGACTTTTTAAATCAATTCCCTTTTTGCGCCAAAATAGTTCTTCAGTAATTATGTGCTGTCAATATATTTCCACCTGGCTTCAACTTATTTCCTATGTTAACTTCTGATGGATTTTGGTAGCGTTTATTCTTAGGGATTAAAGTTTTTCCAGAGCTTTTCATTAGGGATGAGTAGTTCTTCAGCCTTAAATTTTACTTTTTTATGCCGTTTATTCTAGTAGCCCATCGTGATTCTTGATTCCACGGGGTAGTAAGTGGGGTTAGGGTTTTTCCACTGCGATTTGTTGCTAGGGAAGGGGAGGAGGGAGTCCAGAGTCGAGAATCGGAAAAATTTGTACTCGCAGAATTGGTTGATTTTTGGGATTGTTGTTGTGAACTTTTACTGACTCTAAGCCCAACTGCGTTATCCACAACCTGCTTCACCTCTAGCCCCACCACCTAATTCTCCACCAGCTTCTCCACCCAATCCCCACCAGCTCCACCTCCAGCTCTGCCATGTTATCCACCATCAATTCCGCTTCAAGCCCCATCGCCTAATCTCCCACCAGCTCCTCTACCCAATCCACCACCACCACAATCAGCTTCGCTCCCAATTCTAAACCTAATTTGACACAATCTCTTCCACCCCCACCACCTCTGCCCCTAACTCTTTTGCCTAATCCACCACAAGCTCTAACTCTAGTTCCACCTACAAATTCACCTCCACCTTCTGTACCACCATTAACGCATTCACCTACTTCACCACTTATTCCCCTCCAGCCACACTGCCTTATTTCCCACAAACTCCTCCCAATCCAACTCCTCCTCCTGCACCCCCACCACCACCAGCTCCATTATCAAACATGCCAGTCCTTCCACCAAATCTGCATCCATCTCCTACAACATCACCAAAACCTCCTCCTCCAACACTTCCACTAACTCTAGCCCCTCCAAATCCATCCTTCTACTTGAGAGAGAGAGAGAGAGAGAGAGATTCTCTCCCAAGAAATTTGTTCGCGAGTTTCTTGGGGAGATCAGTACCTCCTTGTCAGGTTTTCTTCTCCAGGCCTTTGTAGGCTATCGAAGCTTAGTGGTACAAATGACTTCTTTCTTTTGTTCTTCTTACGTATTCCCCTCCCTTTTAAATAACAGATTTTTCCAAGATATAAGTTTCTCAAAAACACTATCGGTCAAAGTGATTATGGATTGGTAAACTTCTCGTTGAAATGCTCATTCCCTCAAATGAGAATTTTTCTAGGTCTAGGAGATGCAAAGCCAGAATATATCTTGGAGACATAATTAAAGTTGTAGCTAAAACTCTGGGAACCTACACTTTCCTTAAGGTTTCTGAGGATGACAAGAAGGTTGGTAGGGTTACTGACCTAGCAAAGTCGGGGGTGGTTATAAAGCAATTGGGTGTTAGAACAATTGCGACGTTACCACTGGAGTATGATCTTAAACTTGAACATGTAGAATCATCTTTAACTGTGAATGTTACAGCAATTGCCCCTAAAAAAGGAGCAGGATATACCACAGAATATCGTTGAGGAGACTAAATAAAGACGTTAGGAGCTGTCAAAAATGAAGGAATTGAGAACATTGTGGAATGTGGAAAATGCAGAAGACATAACCGGTGCAGGGATTGAGGTTAAGGAATCTAAAGGTGTTGATGAAGAAAGATTAACTATTGCAGACTACGAAGACAATAAAGATGTTTTTCTACGAAAGAATCTAAAAAGTATCTTAAAGAAGTTTTTGAATTGTTAAGTTCATTGAATTCAAGTGTAATGCCCCGAGTTCTACACACCCGAAATGCCACGTCATCCTTTCAAAATAATTTTCGAAATAATAATTGAGTGAAAAATAACTGAAATTCAATCAAATTATTTTATAAAAAAACTGACTCCAACAATCAACATTTCAAATTTGAAATAATATTGAGCGAAAGCAACTAAAAATCTAATTTCATTTAAAAACTCATTGGTCAATAATTCAACGTTCAAAAATAACGTAGACAATAATGAGGAATTCAAAATCTCGAAATAAACGTGTTCAATTTATTTTCTCAAAACATGAGTAATTCTTCAATAGCCACCATTGCGCATTCTGTTGCCAACTCCGAAATCTGAAAATTTGTAAGTTTAAAATAAAAGGGTGAGCATTTCATATAAATACTGTAGCGACTCAGAATTTTTACGCAATTAATAATTATTTTAATATTTAGAAAATTGTGTCGCTATTGTTTTGAAATTAATGCCGCGACTGATTCGTCTAGCCAAGTCAAGAAATATCGAATTTGTTCGATTTTAAATTAAAATCCGAATTTCTAAAATTATGTTATTTTAATTATTTATTCAAAGTATTATTTTCAAAATCATTTTGAATTCCAAATTTATTAAAATATCCCAATGATCCTTATTCAAATTATTTCAAGTCCAAATACGTATTTCAATTTTATTTCAAAATTTGTTTATTCTCAAATGTATTTTTCAGTCCAAAATATATCAGTTTTTAATACAATTTTTAATCAATGATTCCCTTTTTCAATTATGATGTTCTCCACCATTTTATTTTCAAAACCTAATTCTCCACCCACGTTATTTCATCATCAAATCCACATCAAACAATTATGATGTTTTCTCTTCTCCTTTCCACCAAATTTCCCATATTTTACACCATTCTTGTTCCACTAATCTAATTCTTTTCTTTTCTTTTCTACCAAATCATCATTCTCTTCACCACTACATCAATTTCATAAGATTCCCAAATAAATTAATCTCAAATCCAACCCATACTCCCACTTTTCTCTCCAATAAATCACCATCACGCCATTCACCATTATGATCATCTGCATAAACTCCATCATCTATCATCATCATCAAATTTCCACTCTCTGCACAAACCAACCATCTTCCTCATGAGCAATACATTCGATTCCAGACTGCCCAAATCAACAACCACTCTGCCTCCATCATTACCACTTCAATCTACACTCCTATCACCTATTTCAACAACACCACACCTCCATTACTGCAAATCTCAACTCTCAGTATCACCTCACCATTTCAACCTCTTCATTCAGCAAAACAATATCAATCCAATTCAATCAACATTCTGCCAGACCACCAACTCACTGCCAAGATTTCAGAATTTTAATCAACCTGTAGTAACATTTCCATCACAGACATAAATTGACCTCCAACCCAAGAATCCAATCGATCACTGCAACACTATAACTCATACGCAGCCAGCCAAAAAAAATTATCAAACCATCATCAAGCCATCTTCTAACTTCAAACCAATCATCGAACACGAACCAAATTCATCATCAATATCAGCACCATAGCCAATCACCAATTGAATCAGCGTCATCATCATCATCAACACCCTCTGCACTCATCGTCTGAGCCGCCCAACTACCTCAAGTTCACCGCCGCATCACTACCCAACTCAAGAATCAAACCAACAGACTGCCTCAATCGAATACACCACATTTAAACCATTGTCTACACAATCACCTGCAATCACAGTCCAACCACCACAGTTCATCACCACTCCTGCAGCTACATCACCCAAGAAATCTGTATCATCACCTTCACTGCCATTCTTGCTCACTGCACCCAATCACTGCCCCAGAAACACCACCCCTTTTCACCAAAATCACCCACTGCCCACTTCAGTTTTGACAACCAATCGAAGCCCAGAACTTTACCTAATCTCGAATCCTCTCTAGTCTGATTTCAGCAGATTGTATCGTCGGGTTCTCGCAGCCAAATCGCGATCTTCTTGCATCAAACTCGCACCTAAGCCCTCCAATCTAAACCCTACTCTGATCGCCACCAGTAGCCGCACCCTACGCCGGTGTGCGCCGGCGAATCGCCGGTTGAAGACCGTATTACGCCATCTCTCTATCTCTCGCTTTACTCTCCCTCTGTCTCTTCTCTCGATCTGAAATGAGAGAGAGGAGTAAAGAATTGATATTATATTTTTCATTTTCAGAATTTGCAGCATTGGTCCCCCTCTTTTAATCTGTTTCAAATCAGTCCCTGACATTTTAAAAAAAGTTTTATTTCAGTCCTTTCAGCTTTTAAGCCTTTCAATTCAGTCCCAAAGCTTTAAAATGATTTACTTCAGCCCTTTAACTTTAAACTCTTTTATTTTAGTATCTGCTGATTTACTTTTAAGCCCAAGTTTCAAAAGTATTCATTTTAGTCCCTCAACTTTCAAAATATTCATTTTAGTCCCTGAACTTTGAAAATATTCATTTTAGTCCCTCAACTTTCAAAACATCAATTTTAGTCTTCAAATTATAATTTATCATTTTGAACTATATATTCGATAGACTAAAGTGACTTATTGGCTAAGACGAAGCGTACGGAGAATTTAAAGAAATTGAAGTCATTCCCGCTCAACTTTGCACTCGTCGGATTTGAGGTAGACTCGCACTTATTAATTGATTTAAATTATGATTTCATATGAATGTCATGTGACTTGTGAAAGTCAATTTTTAAGAAAAGCAAGTATGTTTTTATGAAAGGTAAATATACCTTATGTTTTTATGAAAAGTAAGTATGTTTTTATGAAAAGAAAATATACTTTATGTTTTTACGAAAAGTAAGTATACCCTATGCTTCACGAAAATGTTTTTTTGGATCATTGCTATGAAATCAATCTACCAAGATTGTTATGGGTCCCATATGATAAGTTATGATATGTTAAGGGGACCGGAGTTTTAGTAGCGCTACACATAAGAATTCTTGCCACGAAGTTCGGTAACATTCTTGTGTCTCCTATGTTTATGAGGATTTGCCACGAAGTTCGGTAAAATTCCTATGTTTCCATATGTTTATGAGGATTTGCCACCTAAGTTCGGTAAAATTCCTGTCGCATATGTTTATGAGGATTTCGATCCTATCTTATGTTATGATGCAATTGATCCCTATGAATTTCAAAAATTATGCTTGGTATACTTACTACATAAGAATTCTTGCCACCGAAGTTCGGTAAAATTCTTATGTTTATGAGGATTTCGATCTTATCCTGTGTTATGATGGAAAGGATCCCTATGCTTTCAAAAGAAAATTATGCTTGGCATAATTAAAATATTTTTATAAGTATATGATTTTCAAAGAGCTGTTTTCAAAGAGTTGTTTTCAAAGAGCTTATGATTTTCAAAATATGTCCCGTGCTGTAATGCACAATATGAGATTTATCAAGAGTCGTTTTATAAAGAAGCTCTATCAATGCCCGTTTTATAAAGAGCCAGGATTTATGTGTTTAATCATCTTATAAATTAAATTAATTTGCGATGAGTCTACTGAGTATTTCCCCCATGAAATACTCACCCTACTTTTTAACAGTTTTGCAGATTTCGGAGACGGTGGCGAGCGATGAATGATGGTGGCAATAATCGTTAAACGGTTGAAAGTTTGACGTTAATGATTTCCGTATTTTTCCAAACAATCGAATAATTTAGAGAAGTTCATTTATTTGAGAAATTATGACATTGTCAATTTCTTTACAAAATTAATGGTTCGATTTACTATTTCAAATGGTTTCATAAATGTTTCAATTTTATCGGCCATTACAGTTTATTTAATGTTGCCAAAAATGAATTTCAATTATTTCTTCCGCAAAAATATTATTCGAAAAATTTAGACAGAAAATGACGTAGTGAATCGGGTATACGGAACTCGGGGCGCTACAAATACTCAGTAGGTTCAGTGCAAGATTAAATAAACTATATCATAAATAACACACATTCATGGAATTTAAGTCATAAATTCTCATAACGTCATGCTTAAACAAGCAAGTAATTCTCATGCCTGGAGGCAAGTAGTCTCATGTCCGAAGACATGTAATTGTCTTGCCCGGAGGCAAGTAAACATCATGTTTGAAGACAAGTAATCTCATGCTCGAAAGCAAGTAACATCATGTTTGAAGACAAGTAATTCTCGTAAATAACATAATAACATGTAGGAATTTACAATAGTAATTTACTTAATATTGCGCAATTTAAAGAAAAGATTTTTGAAGTATGAACCTCCCTTGAAAGTATTTCAGAGTTTGTTGAGCAGGAAAAACGTCAACCCTCTAAAAATCTAAGGCTGCGTTCTCTTTGTGTTTCAGTTTTCTGTTTTCATTTTCGAAAATGTTTTCTATTTTCCATTTTCTGTGACTTTTTTCGAAATTGCTGAAAACGCTTTTGGTTTGTTATTTCTGAAAACTGTCTTCAAAAATAAAAAGCTGGATAACACGTTATGTTTAAAATTTTGAAGAGAATTATTTCTGTATACTTGTAATTATATTGCTTGTGAATATAAATGAAATAACCACTATCACACAATTTGGTTATACAAAAAAAGTTCAAAAATTCATATTGCCCTTCTAAAGTAATCGTTCCATTTAATACTTTATATATATATATATATATATATATATACATCCTTTCAGTAAGCACTCATAACCTTTAAAATTTAAGTTTCAATAAAATTTGCAAAAATCAATTTACGTTAATTAGTGATGTCCTTACAAAATAAGTGTCTACAATACAAAAGAAAAAAACAAATTTTTAATAATTAAGCACATGATACATCATCAGAAAGATGGTTGAATTTGGAGTTCGACGCAAAAAACGGAGTGCAATTCGGAGTTGTACATCAAAAGTTATACATGTTTGAAGACAATGACCTATAAAGCAAATACGAGAAGGACTAAATTGAAAGAAAAGTAAAATTTGTGAACTAATGTACAACAAAATCTGAAGTTGAGGGACCTAAGTTACAAATAAATTAGGGTCTTTTCGAAAGAAATTTCAAAATTTGAGGATTAAAATGACAAGTTTTGAAAATCAGGGACCAATAATGTAATTAAAAATGACAAATTTTGACAAATTTCAATTTTTTTTGATTATTTTAATTTATTTTTTTTTAAAGCGGAAAACACGCATTTTCCACTTAATAGGTATAAATTTCGGAAAACGCGGAAAACATGATTTTCACGTTTTCCATTTCCTTTACAAATTTTGAAAACATTTTCGAAAATTTTTCCCGAAAACGACGCAAGAGAACGCTTTTTCCGCGTTTTCGGAAATGAAAAACCGAAAACGGCTGGAAAACGCCAAAGAGAACGCAGCCTAAATGTCTCGTCTGTCTAGCCAATATATAAATTAAATCTTAAACTAGTATTTTGGAATTCAAAGGTTTTAGAATGAAAAAGTTTTTAGAAGAAGAATAAAATTCTTAGGGATTAAATTGAAAATCAAACTTAGTTGAATTTGAAAAGAATTTGGACCAAAATAAATGATTTTGAAAGCTACTGGGCCAACTCTTATGTTTTAAATATCTTTAGAGGATGACTATTAAATCTAGTGAAATCTGGGGTTGAAAATAAGATATTTTAAAATTGCAGCGACTGAATTAAATGATTTTGAAAACATTTGGGTCGACTCATTAGGATAAAAAGGACTTTAGAGCTAGTGAATTCATTTTAGAACGTCAGGGGCTGCAATAAAACGTTTTAAAATAAAGGGACTGAAATGAATAGCTTTTAAAACTATGAGGCTTAAGGAATAATTTTATAAAATCAAAACTTTTAAAATAAAAACAATTTCTCTCTCTATCCAATTTGACTTGCGAGAGATGGGAGGTCAGCCCATCTCCGACCAAGGGCTGCCGGCACCATTCGCCTGCAATGTTACTGCCTTCTAGTGGCGGTGAAGACGGGGGTAACGGTGGCGGAATAGAGTAGGATTTAGGATTAGTTTTGGGAGAAAACCGAGGCTAATGGGTGCTGATTGTAGCTGTGATTCCGACGATTACTCCGGCGATTAAGGTAAGGCAAGGTCTTTCTTATTTCTTTGGTTGTTTTGGGTTTTTGGTTTTGATGGGTGAATTTGAGGTGGTACAGTGGGGGTGATTCTTGTGATGGCATTGTGGTGGTTCAGTAATGGGTTATACTCTACCGTTGTTGGCGGTCGTGTGGTGTATAGAGGATGGTGTTTTCAGTTTGGATTAAAGTTGGCAAGCGTCGGGTGGTGTTAAATAAGAGATTTCATATTGGAGTTAGTTTGGAGGCGATAATGAGTTATACTCGGCTTTTGTTGGTAGTTGTGTGGTGTATAGCGGATGGTGTCTTCTGTTTGGATTGAAGTTGGTAGGCGTCGGGTGGTGTGAAATAAGAGATTTCAGATTGGAGTTGGTTTGGAGGCAGAAATGGAGAATCGATGGTGGTCAAGTTTTATTTTGGCAGATTTGTTGGTCCGACTATGGTGTCTGCGAAATTCGATTCTTGCGGGTTGGGGATGGAAGGTTGTGTTCGATGGATTGGGTTTGGTAGTAGATGGTTTCTTCGGTGGCGTTGGTATTTGCTGTAGCATTGATCTTTGTGATGGTGGAATTTACAATCAGCTATGGGAAGGGTTGAAAGGATGAATTCATGCCTTGTTGAAATTCTTGAATTGATGTTGTGAATAATGAGAGGGAAAGTGTATATATAGATTGGTATGGAGAGTATTTTAGTTGAAGTAGACTCGTGAAAAGTTGGACACGATAAGGATAAACTATGACTATTTGTAACGAGATAAAAATTGTATTAAGAAATAATTTTGAATAATAATCACAAATAATTTGAAATTTGATTTAAAATAATTTTAGGAATTAAAATAATTATTTTTTTTGGAATTAAAAAAGATTTTGGATTTAAATAATTTTAGAAACTCGAAATTGGCTTAAAATTTAATTGGACTCGATTTATATTTTTTGCTCGAAATACTCGACATGGCTAGACGAACACGCTTTAATTTAAAAATGGGTGAAATTATAGTGACTCGTTTTTGAGAAATTAAATATTTACTTTATAATCAACTGAAAAATTCTCGGTCGCTACATCAAGATTGAAAAGAATTGGGATATGTGAGGTTTGAAGATGCTGTCGGGAAGCATAGTCTGCTAGTGTGGTTGTTGAAAAAGTGGTCGATTGTAAAATATTTGGTTGCCACTTAGGATCACGTAACTGGGGGTGCTAAGAATATTGGACTTTACTCCGTTCTAGTTAAGAAAGCTCCATGACAATAGTAGAAAGGAAGGAAAGCACAACCGAGGAGACATCGCGTATTCTAAATCCTTTCAAGAGAGGAATTGAAATGGAAGAACAAGCTTAACATATATATTTTCCATTTCTATACGTCATGAGCTCCTTATGAAAGAGAAGTTTGATCATGGGCCTGAGCCCTCCTTCCGGAGTTCATGAGAAATAAAGATTGGACGAAATGAGCTTTCCATATGTTCTGGTCAGGGAGTGATCAACTGCTAGTTGGCAAATCTTTAATTTGCCTCAGTCTATTTGATGCTCGTCGCTATGCACTAAAAATTAATTAAATTCCTTACTTGCCAATCATCAGTTTAAAATGCAATAGCGGAAGTAAGAGTATATCCCACAAGGAACGAGAATTAAAATAGTGTCATATCAATTAGAATTAATAGGGGGGTTTTGAGTTTAAATATAGTAAATGACTTGAACAATAGAATAAGCACGTAAAATGGCTGGAATATAAATCAATTATTAATGAATCATAGTTCTCAGGTTCAGTTGTATTCTATCACAATGTTATCACTTTCCAAGTAATACGTACCTAATTCAATTCTTGACTTATCATCCGTAAGTAATTAACAAGTTCTAACCACTTCTTTTCTTCCTTAATTGTGTTTTATTAGAACAAGCTCTCTAATCAAACTATAGCTATTGGACAATCTAAATTAAGCTCTTTATATTTAATACAATAACTAAATGACTCAAGAATAATTAGGGTGATCTAGATTACCAATCACACAAGCTCGTGACGATTAACCTAGGTTGGATTTCCAATGGGATTGCAAAATTCCCAATTGCTACTATGAATTGAACAATAAAATTCAATTTAGCATGCATCAACACAACAAGATATGAGATAGGCCTAAATAACATAAATCATTGTATTAATTGAAATAAAGTTCATGAAAATCCAACAATCAAGAATATGGAATTTAATACTAAATTACTAGTTTGGAAAATAACAACATAATGAAAATAAATTCAACGTTCCCCTTGAACTAGGTAGAGAACTTAGCTGCTCAAAGTCATGAAGAAATCCATAATTTCCACTCTTGATTCACCTTCTTGATTGAATTGATTTCTCTTCCAAGCCCCAAGCAAGCCACCCTTTCAATAATGATTTTTCAACCTTGATTATGTCGTGAATTTTCCTTTTTATAGCCACCAAAACGTGCCCTAGAGTTGGGCTCAAGATATACCGAAGATAGGCCATCATTTCAGAAAGGAAAGAAATCTGCGTACAAGTTACAACCGTAAGTTTGTGGGTTACGACCGTAAGTGAGTCTCTGGAAATTTTTATGTTTTGGAAGTTACGACCGTAAATTTGAGATGTTACGGCCGTAAGTAAGTTTCTGCATATTTTCCACCTACGCCTAACATTGATTTACGGCCTTAAGTTTGAGGTGTTACTGGTGTAAGTAAATTGCAGCCAAGGTCCCCAAACTTCAATTTTAAGTGCATTTTTGTCATTTCTTCCTCTTTTCTCATCCGTTGTGATTCTATATAACATAAAACATAAAATGCATTAACAATACTTAAATAGGATCAAATCAATAATAGATTAAGGCCATAAGAGAACCAAACAAGTGCTAATAAAGCACTTATCAAATCCCCACACACTTAAACCATTGTTCGTCCTCGAACAATGATGGAAAAAAGGGATAAAATAGGACTCAAACAACAGATAGGCCTATTATCTAGAGATTCAAGGTTACAACCCATTTTTCTTTAGCAAGAATATTTAATTGCATAATCAGAGTGTGTTAGTGTGTGCTACAGATGTATCGTCTAATATTCCCCGACTCAAATAATAGCCCAGTATGGTTTATATCCTTTCACTTCTCGTGGGCACTCCCCTCACATCTATCAATGAGTGACAACAAGGAAACCAGTTTGCTCAACTTCGGCAGAAATCACCCGCGTAAATCGAGTTGCTCATGGTGTGAATTCAGTCAACACAGTATCCCCAACCTACATTCACAGCACAAACCCTAGACCAAGCAATTTAAACCACTCATAAGTAAATGTAATGGGAGTTAACACCCTCACTGAATATTTCTCTCTTTGCACAAAGTGTATAAGGGTGAGAATTTTCACTCAACTCACTGGATGGATAATTCATTACCACAGACTGCCCAAATGTCATAACCGGAGCCAACAATAACACAAATGGAAAGCAAAGGTCTTTATTCGGTTGTAATGGGGCTTCAGGTCAGGTAGGATGAAAGGAACATATTTAGGCTAAGTTGAGAAGGAGTTTCGCAAGCTAAGTTAATTCAAAATGACATTACTTCCTTCACTCACAATATGAACTTCATTGTTTCCCGCTACCCAACTTAGTTAACACTTGAATTTTTTTTCCCTTTCACAAGTTGAGTGTTTGACTTCTTCAACTACTAATTTTCTTGACTAAACTTCTTCAACTTTTTCTCTTTTGTTCAAATCATCACGCAGTCACCAATTAGCACAAGATAGAATTACACTCCATTAAATTCAGTCCATCACACAACCGTCACCCAACACAAGATAACCATTGCGACTTCTTATACTTAGACCACAGCACGATCCTCAATCAACATATGCTTGCGAATCCCTTCTCAATGGGTTTAAAACAGAGGCAATGCGAAAGACAGGGTATTCATGGCTTGTAACGTGGAAGTCAATAACCCTGAATTTGATGAGAGATTGGGAACTCCTGATCTAGAGTTACCAACATTCAACATTAGGATGACGGAACACGTGGTCGAGGCATACATGAGGAAGTTTGGTCTTTCTGATAGGTATACATCCAGGTCCCCGAGCATGATGATGTATCATATCATTGCCGGGAAGGGGAGTCTGTAGTATTCCATGACTCGTTAGTGGCCGGCCTTAGGTTCCCTTTACACCATTTTTTTGTAGACTTCCTTTTTACGGCCAGTATTCTTCCCGGGAAGCTGGCTCCAAACGGGTGGAGAATCCTAGTTTATTTTTTTTGTTTTATGTAGGAGTCTAGGGATCGAGCGTACCGTGAACCTTTGTAAATGCCTTTTAGATTTGAAGTTTTTACCCCGATGTAACTGCTTCATGTACTTATGCGGGAAGGGAAGGTTCGAGGTGCCTTGGGTCCCATCTTCCTTAAAGTATTGGAAGGAAAAAAATTTTTATATCAAACCTCGGGAAGGTGAGAATATTTTTTTGCCCACCTTTAGAAAACTGGAAGTAGATAATTTCAATAGAATGGGTAATGTAGGGGAGGACGAGATGGCCAACCTTTTGGCCAATGCCATAAGAGTTTGTGACTTCGGACTTCTGACCGAAGAGGCTTCAGATCTTACTACCAGCGAGATCTTGGTGTGAGTTCGGAGACAAAGTCGGCCAAGACCTGTGTGCTTTGATGGAAAGTCGAGGTTTGAACTCGATGTCATACTCCCCAAGCTCGATTGACCACTTGAGTAGACGACCAGATACATCTGGTTTCTGCAAGATTTGCTTCAAGGGCTGATTTGTGAGGACAGTTATGGCATGGGCTTGAAAGTATGGTCTTAAGTTTCTCGCTGCTGTAACCAGGGAAAGTGCGAGCTGCTCGGCCAATGTATATCGGGTTTTTTTTTCCAATATCATCTTACTGACGTAATATATAAGTTTTTGAGTCTTCTCTTCCTCTTTAACCAAAACGGCGCTCATAGCATGATCAGACACTGCTAGATATAAGAACAGATTGTCCCCTGGATTCGACTTTACCAGTATCGGAGGTGTACCCAAGTATTCTTTCAACTTTCTGAAGGAGACCTCGCATTCCTCGTCCCACCTGAAGTCTTTGTTTCCTCGAAGAGTTTTGAAGAAGGGAAAACATTTGTCCGCTGCCCTTGACATAAATCTACCTAATGCTGCTACTCTTCCTGTTAACTTCTGCACTTCCCTGATGTTTCGGGGAGGTTCCATTGATGCTAGGGTGGAAATTTTATCTGGATTAGCTTCGATACCTCTTTGAGTGATCATGAATCCCAAGAACTTTCCCGAGCCCACTTGGAAGGCTCACTTTGCAGGATTCAGTTTCATCCGATGTTTTCTAAGTGTACTGAATATGTCCTCAAGGTCAGTAATGTGGTCTTTCTTTCTTGAGCTTTTTACGACCATGTCATCAACGTAGACTTCAATGTTAAGCCCGATGTGTCTGGAGAAGACCATGTTAACCAACCTTTGATAAGTAGCTCCTGTATTCTTCAATCCAAACGGCATGACCTTGTAGCAGTATATTCCTTCATCTGCCATGAAGGAAGTTTTTTCCTGATCTTCCTGTGCCATCCGAAACTGATGATATCCCGAGAAGGCGTCTAGGAAACTGTAAAGTTCGGATCCTGATGTGGAATCCACCAAACTGTCGATCCTGGGGAGAGGATAACTGTCTTTCGGACATGCTTTATTCAAATCTGTGAAGTCTATACAAACTCGCCACTTCCCATTTGGTTTCCTTACCAAGACCACATTGGCTAGCCACTCTGGATACTTCACCTCTTTGACGAATCCTACTTTCAAGAGTTTATCTACTTCCTCTTTTATTATCTGCCTCCTTTCTATGGCAAACTGTTTTCTTCACTATTTTACGGGCTTCTTGTCGGGCATGACGTTGACCCTGTGTTCGACGAGCCCGGGATCTATCCCGGGCATATCTTCAGCACTCCATGCAAATACATCGATATTCTCCTGACATCAAAATTGCCTATTGTTGCACTGATAACAATAACATCGTCATGAAGATACGAAATTCCTTCCATGTCTGCGTTGATGAAGCTGATGCTGTTTGAGACCTCCTGGTCATGACATCCCGACCTTTCTTCCCGATCACTCAGAGCACGGGCATGGTTTTTTCGTGCATTATTCGAATCACCTCCAGATGCTATTCCTCCGACCATAAAATTTATGGTGCCAGCGGATCTGGTATTCTCATCCCCTTGTCCATGCTCTTTATCGTTTCTCTTTATGTAGTGCCCCAGGAAGCCTCTTTTTATGAGGGCTTCTATCTCCTGTTTTAAAGTTCTGCACTCGTCCGTGGTATGGCCCGGGCTCTTGTGAAATTCACAATACTTATGTCGATTCTTTTCGTTGACTTTCCCCTTGATAGGCTTGGGCCATCGTAAATCCTCACGTCCTTTGATTTCCATCATAATGTGGGATCGGGGTGCGTTTAGCGGAGTTAAACTCTGATGCCCATGGCCGTTCCCCTTTTGGTTATTTCGGGAAGAATTTCTCTCATCCTCCTGTCGTGATCTCTTATTCCCTTGCCTTGTTGATTGTGAAGACTGCGCTACTGTCCCATGCCCTTGATCCTGTGCCCGAACTGACAAAAGTGTTTCCTCACTGTTTATGTACTTCTCTGCTCTTCGGAGAAGCTCTGTTACATTTGAAGGTGGGTTCTTGGACAGGGACATTCTGAATTCTGGGCCTCAAATAGCCAAGGTAAGGGCTGAAATTGCCGATGATATATGGAGATCTGGAATTTGAAGTCTTTCAGCGTTAAACCGAGTCATGAACTCTCGCAGTGTCTCATTCTGAGCTTACTTTAACTGCATGAGGGATACGACGGTCTTCTTGATTCTTTTGCTACTTGCAAAGAAGGCAGTGAACTTCTCAGTAAGATCTACGAAGGAAGAGATGGACCCTGGAGGTATCGTGGAAAACCAGTCTCGAGCTGAATTTGTCAAGGTTTGCGGGAAGGCCTTGCACAGAATCTGATCGGGAGCATTCTGCATATCCATGACATCAGTGTAGGTATTCAAGTGGTTGTTAGGATCTGTTGTTTCATCGTATTTCTTTATCCGAGGATATTTAAATCGGTCTGGCAAGGAAAAGGATGTTATTTCAGGAGTAAAGGGGGTTCTTCTCATGAATGACGTCCGACCCTGGGTGGTCTGTCGTATTCCATCAGCAATTCCTTCCTGAATGATTCTTGAGAGCTCTTGCTGTGTAAAGTTGGCAGATCCTTCTGTCATGGGATGGGCACCCCTAATCCCCGGGGAGTTGTCAGCCATAGGATTAGTTGGCTGGAGATCTTCCCTGGGAATTGTGCCTGGAGTGTTCGGGTCAGGTTGAGCTTGATGACTGTTCTGTTGTTGAAGAGCTTGACGAAGTTCACCGAGCTGCTGCTGAAGTTCGTTGAAATCTTCCCGACTAACAGGTTCATTGTCTGGAGTGGCCTTTGGGTTTTGTTCTTCCCCAACATCTTCAAGAGGTGGAGGATTATCATCCTCAGCCGAAGTTTTGGCCGGAAGGGATTGACCAGTGGATGCGGAGGGACGAGCTTGACCTCTATTAACCATGGCTGATTGTATCTCTTCCCACAGACGGTGCCAATTGATGCTGTAAAAAATCCTAACCTTGACGTGGCAGGATCTGATGATATTTGATTGCTGGAAAAGATCAATGAATTCGCCTTGGATGACCTGCAAAAAAGGCGAGGAGGATTCTCCCCGTCGCCCCTCCGGTGTGAGAATTAGTTTTCTAGAGTAGAGAGAAAATATTTTTTAATTGGAAAACGTAAAGAATAATGAATGAATATATGTGATCAGAGGAGCTGTATTTATAGGGCTGAAAAAACCCATAACTTCATTTATTTAAGGAATGAGTCCTTTTTGCTATAGACTTACCTTTTGAGAGGAGTTCTAATCTTATAAGAATTATACTTCCTCTTTTTTAGGACGATTCCTCATAGGATATGCTTTATTTCGAGGGCCCAAGAAGGTGGCCCACTGATAAAGCCCATAAACGGTGAACACCTGGAATCATGAAGTGGCCGGACTAGACCGGGCATGTTTCCCACTACGGATGCAGGACTTAATGAGGTCGGGATTTTCTGGGCTGTGAATGGTCATAAGGTCGGGCACAAACCCCGGCCTGAGGAATCGTATAGAATATAAGCTAGTGGGTCGAGATTGACAATGCCCGGGATTTAAGGCCGACCTCATTATCGGGATAGGCCGACCTGTTTCGTTCCTTTCATAGGTCCACTGACAATCCCGGAAAATAGCCGGATCAGTCGTCATCAAATTGCCTTAATGACTCCGAAATAGCTGTTTCTAGCTCATCCCTGCAATTTAATTCAAAGACTTTCTGCACAGTAGGAGTAATGACATTAATAGAGTAGGAAACACACATATCATTCGGGTGCTTCATTGCATCATAGATATTAAATTGTACCACCTCCCCATTAAATTCCATGGTCAACAGCCCTTTACTCACATCAATTATGGTTTGGGAAGTCCACAAAACTGGTCAACAAAATAGGGGTAGAGTTAGGGGAGTGATCATCATTTATATCTAACACATAAAAGTCCACCGGAAACACCAACCCTCCTGCTTGCACTAACACATCCTCAACTACCCCATCCAAATATGCATTGGAACGGTTGGCTAGTTGAATGATAACACTAGCTTCAGTCATTTTAGTAAGTTTTAATGCAGTGTAAGTAGATCTAGGTATTACATTTATAGATGCTCCTTGATCTACTTTGGTGTTACCTATTTGACATGGCACAGTAAACATACCCGGATCTTTACACTTAGGAGGCAGTTTTCTTTGAAAGAGTGCCGACACATTGTCTCCCATTCTTACCTTCTCGTTCCCCATCAATTTTCGCTTGTTAGTGCACAGATCCTTCAAAAACTTTGCATATCGGGGAACTTGCTTGATGGCATCCAATAATGGAATATTGACTTCCACCTTCATAAACATCTCCAAAATTTCTCTTTCCTTGATTTCTTTGTTTGCCTTTACTAGCCGGCTAGGAAAAGGAGGTGGAGTTAATTTAACATTTATAGTGGAGTCAGCCCTTACCTGAGAGTTTTATAGTGTTGCCCTTCATTTCCATTTCTCTTCTTTGTCCTCTTCTTCAAATACTGGAGGTTTCATTTGTGAGACCTCAATTTCCTTTCCACCCTGGAGAGTCATGGTACTCATGTTTTTCGGATTCACCTCGGGCTATGATGGCAGCTTCCCTCCATATTGCGCTTCCAATCTATTGATGGCGGTGCCCATTTGGCTCATTTGGTTCTCCAGGTTTTGAATACTTGATTTGGCATCCTGTTGAAATTGCAGCATGTTAGTTGCCAGCATTTTTACCATGTCTTCAACAGACATACCTGAATTTTGAGGTTTTTGCTGATATTTCCCCTATGGTTGGAAAGTCCATTGTTGCTGGAATTGCCCTTGAAGTTTGTTAGGGGTAAAATCCGGGGGCTTGTTATTTCCATAGCTCAATTTAGGGTGATCCCTTCACCCATGGTTATATGTGTTGGAGTACGGGTTGTACTGCTGCCTTTGAAAAGGGAAACCTCCTGCAGCATTTACCTATTCATTGTTCTCCTCTTGCAACATCGGACAGGTATCCGTTGGATGTCCAAAATTCGCACATATTCTGCATGCTTTGACTTGATACGATTCCCTACAGCAAGTTGTTTAACGAGATTTGTTAGTTCAAATAATTGACCTTCAATATTGGAACCACTTACCTCGTTAACACGGTGGACTTGCGTATCCTTATTTGAATTGAATTGCTGAGTGTTCTCAGCCATATTGGATATCAAAGCCCGTGCTTGTTCCAGTGTTTTATCCATTAGTGCACCTCCACTCACAGCGTCTATCATGCTCCTATCCATTGGTGCCAGTCCTTCACAGAAATATTGTACCAAGAGTTGCTCACTGATCTGATGATGGGGACATCTCGAGATGAGCTTCTTGAAGCGCTCCCAATACTCATATAATGATTAGCCATTATTTTGGCGCGACCCACAGATTTCCTTATGGTTTGTCTCACCTCTAGAAGTAGGAAAGTATTTCTTTAAGAATAGCTTCTTCATGTCACTCCAGGTGGTGACTGATCCGGATGGTAAACAATATAACCAATCGGTGGCAGCATCCTTTAGCGAGAATGGGAAGGCCCTCATCTTGATTTGTTCCTCGATAATACCCGTGGGTCTCAAATCGGCGGGTTAATTACACCACATACCACTCATATTTATCAAAAATCTGAAGTTTACCACTAACATTTCAAAATGACGCAAACTACCACTTATACTTAAAATTCTAACACCATATACCATTTTCTTAATTAACCCACTTTTTAAAATGCCTAATTGTATATTAAAGGCAATTTTTTTTGTAACATTTCAAAATGACGCAAACTACCACTTATACTTAAAATTCTAACACCATATACCATTTTCTTAATTAACCCACTTTTTAAAATGCCTAATTGTATATTAAAGGCAATTTTTTTAGTTAAAAAACGCCAACTCATATTAGATTTATTTTTTTTCCTTTACATTTTTGTCTAAAATGTTGGTACCTTCCTTAATTACATTATTGGTCCCCCGATTTTTAAAATTTGTCATTTTAGTCCTCAAATTTTGAAATTTCTTTCAAAAATGCCCTCGTTTATTTGCAACTTGGGTCCTTCAACATTAGATTTTCTTGCACATTACTCCTCAAATTTTATTTTTCTGTCAATTTAGTCATTCTCATATTTGCTTTATTGGTTATTGTCCTCAAACGTGTATAACTTTTGATCTATAACTCTAAATTGCACTCCGTTTTTTGCGTTGAACTCCAAATCAATCATCTTTCTTATGGTGTATCATGTGTTCATTTATTAAATATTTTGTTTTGAATTTTGTATTGTGGACACTTACTTTGTTATGGCATAATTGATTAACATAAATTAATTTCTGCAAATTGTATTGAAATATTGAAATTTTAATTTTAGCATTTTTTTTGTGGAAAACAAGTATATACAATATAAAAAATCAAAACACAATGTTTAGCCCCTTATTTGAGCCATATTATCATTTCAATCATTTTTCTCTTTCTTTCAACAAAAAAAATATGGTAAGACTCTGTTCGACATTTGGGTTTATTTCATTTTTTTTTTGTAATGATTGTAATTTATAATTTACATAATTTTTCAAACCACTTTTTAACCAATACATTTGCTCTCTTCAATTTTTAACCAAATATTTTACCCTAAAATAATAAAAAAAGTCTAATAAATCCAATTTATAAATTCTGCTGGATGCCGAACACGCTAAAATTAAAATTTATGCGTTTTGGTAAAATTTGTAGAAATTAGTTTACATTAATCAATAATAATGTCTTAACAAAATAAGTATCTACAGTACAAAAGTCAAAATGAAATGTTTAATAAATGAGCACATGATACACTATAAAAAAGATGGTTGAATTTAGAGTTCAACGCAAAAGACAAAGTGCAATTTGGAGTTGTAAATCAAGATTTATACACGTTTGAAGACAATGGCCTGTAAAGCAAATACGGGAAGGATTAAATTGAAAGAAAAGTAAAATTTCGGGGACTAATGTGCAATAAAATATAAAGTTAAAGGACCTAAGTTGAGAATAAGTAAGGGCATTTTCGAAAGAAATTTCAAATTTTGAAGACTAAAATGACAAATTTTGAAAATCAAGAGACCAATAATGTAATTAAAGTAGGTACCAACGTCAAAATAAGACAAAAAGTTAATAATAATAATAATAATAATAATAATAATAATAATAATAATAATAATAATAATAATAATAATAATAATAATAATAATAATAATAATAATAATAATCTAATATGACTTCACATTTTTTAACAAAAAAAAAAATTGCCTTTAATATACAATTAGTCATTTTGAAAGTGGGTTAATTAACATATGGTAAATGGTGTAAGAATTTTAAACATAAGTGGTAGTTTGTGTCATTTTGAAACATTAGTGGTAAATTTGAAATTTTTGATAAACATGAGTGGTATTTGGTGTAATTAACCCCCAAACCGGCATATAAGTTATCTCTTTTCTTCCACTCAATTTCCTTCATGTTGCAAAATTTTGGGTAAGTTTCCCCTTTTCTTCTACCTCTGCACACAACCTATATGCACAAACCACTCAACCATTGAGAAGAAGCACAAGTTCAAGAAAAATCACAACTTAACCACCGAAGCTACACCACGGCCAAAGCCAACACCTAATATGCCGACCAACCTCACTTCCACAACCTAAAAAAACATAACAGCCCCTCTCATTCATCGAATGCAAAACCAAACCAAAATCCCCACCACCGAGTTATTGCTAGTCGACACGACTCGAATTTTAGTTACCAATTACGAACCATAGCCAACCAACCGCCACTGCCCAACTCCAAATCCACACCAATCAACACCCAAATCACCACAAGAACCAAGAGAGTAAACCAAGAAACCATTATTTACCTTCTTCGCCGGAGATTTGGTCGGAAATTGCTTTTCCCAAACTCGAAATCTAGCCTTAGTTTTATACCAAAATAGCACAAACCCAGTTTTCTTCCACAACACCAAACCGCACCACCTTCGCCACATGAGTCGGCGGTGATATCGCCATGCACCGGTGACATAGGATCGGAACGACAGCCCTTCCCCGATCACACTTCGTTCTCTCTCTCTCTCTCTCTCTCACACACACACACACACACATATATATATATATATATATATATATATATATATATATATATATATATATATATATAGGGGCTTTTAGTTAGATAGGCTTGGCAATCAATAATTTTAGTAATATAGACCTCTCTATTGAAAAGTAAAAATTACCCTTAATGAATAAATTATGAGGTATATCCTTTCTTTATTCCGGTTGATTTAATTCAGGACTAATTATTTGGACTTTTCTTAACTCTTTCAATTGCTCTAAATACTCTTTATATTTTGATAATTTTTCAAAGGCTTTGGGATGATCTTGTTTAGTTATATATCCTAATAATATTCCTTCCGATACTTCTTCTTCTATATCCTTATATTCGAGTGATATATTATAAACTATATTAATATTTTTGCCATTTTCAACAGAGTTAAATCTTATATTATTTATGCAAGCGTAATCAATATCTTTATATATTTCTTCTAATTTGGATTGAGCAACAGAATATATGCCTTCATATTTTTCAGTAATAGTTAATAAAAATGAAATATCTTTAGCATCTAAATACAGTTTATCACAATCACTAGAAGTAGATGCTTGTGAAGTGTTCATAAATTCAAGCGATCAGGATTACATCTAACTATTCTATTTTCTTGATCTAAAGTTCTTAAAACTAAACCTGGGAATCTGGTTTCAATATTTTCTTGTAACCAAATTAGATGTTGTTGTTGTTCGTACTGATGATATCTGATGGTATTTAGTATTTTTTTTCCACTTTTCTTGATTATTTTCTGGTTTTAATTCTCTGAGAAGTTTTTCTATCCCTCTAGATCTTAAATCAAAGGTATTATCTTTAACTATTCTAAGTCTCTCAATATCTTCTCTATCATCATTGTTCATAATTAAAAATAACAAGCATGTGGAAGCATATGATTAAAAGCATGTAATATAAGTATGTAAATGGCAGTAAGTAAGCTTACAGTAATTAAATAGAAATAAGCAGGATTTCCCTTCAGTGTCGTCCTATAGCTGCCTTGCATGTACTCAATCAATCATTTGAATCAAATGAATATTAGATGTTTTTTAATAAATTGGGTCCACAACTGCTTCTGCAAAAAGTTTTTTAATCAAGATTGCATTTCTCACTCTAGAGAACTAGCCGTGTTTCCACAAACGCTATCTCATAGCATTCAGAGTCTCTGTTTTCACCCCTATCTCGACTCCTTTTCAGGAAAACCTTACTTAGAACTTTTCCAAAACTAAATGTTTTAAAAAGAAGTTTTAAAAGTGAAACAAAGCTCAAATATTATCCCAAAATGCCACAACACATTGATAAGTGTTATATTCACGTTTATTTTATGCACTTATACCCTTGAATATACCATAATGTGATTTTATCTAAGTATTATTAATGCATTTTATGTTTTATGTTGTATAGGATCCTAAAAGAGGAGAAAAGAAGAAAAAAGGACCAAATTGCACTAAAAACTGAAGTTTGGGGACTTAGGTGCAAATACCTTTACGACCGCAAGCAAAAATCTTTACGGCCGTAAGTGCATGATTGAAATAGACAAAATTAAGCAGAAAAGATGTTACGGCCGTAAGAAACATCTTTACGGCCGTAACCTTCAAAGAGTGAAAAATGTGCAGAAACACAGTTACGGCCGTAAAGGGACATGTCACAGCCGTAACCTTCAAAAGATACAAAATCAGCAGAGACTCAATTGCGGCCGTAAAAGAATCTTCACGGCCGTAAATCTTCAAGTCAAAAATTTCCTTATTTCCATTCTTTCCATAATTTTGGATTTCTTGCTCCCAAAGCTAGGGCACGAAAATTGAAGTTATAAATAGGGAAGTTCATGACAAGAAAAATGAGAATTTTTATTGAGAGCCACCAATATCAAGGTTTGAAGAGAAGAAATTCCGGACAAAAATCAAGGTGAATCAAGACAATATTTTTGGGGAGTTCTTCATGGCAATGCGTGGCTAGTCTTCTCAACCTAGTTCAAGGGGGACGTTGTGTTCATATTATTTTATTATTCATTCCTCAAACTCGTAACGTAGTTCTTGTTTTTATGTTTTATTTATTGGATTTCTCATGAATATTAATTTCGTCAAGACAATTTATTAATTGATTAAGGCCTTGTCTTTTAATTATTGTGTTGATGTTTGCTAATTTGGGTAATTGGATTCGTATTTGTCTTGTTATCCAAATCATAGTAGCAATTGGTAGTTTTATATTTCCATATGAAAATCCAATCTAGATTAATCAATTCGAGCATATGTAATTGATAATTTAGTTCACCTAATTCTTCTTGTTTTCACATAGTTAATGAATTAAATCTAGGGAGCTTATTCTAGGTTGTTCATTCACTCTAAATTGATTGGAGAACTAATTCTAATTGATTATTATTAAGGAAGAATTGGATTAATTAGAGCTTTTTGATTATTCCGGGTGATAAATAAAACAAAGGAAATAGTACATGCGTTGCTTGGGGAATGACAATATTATGATAGGGCACAACCGAACCTGAGAACTAGGATTCTTTATTATTTGATTTTTATTCCAGCTATTTTACATCTTTATTTGATTATTTAGATTAATTGCAATTTCAACTCAAAACCCCCCTTATAATTCTAATTGACATGGCATTAAATTAGTTCCCGTTCCTCGTGGGATCGACCCTTGCTTCCGCTATCACATTTAAATTTGAGTTTTGGCAAGTAAGGAAATTTAATTAATTCTTGGTGTATCGCGACGCGCACCACACATCAAAAGGCTGGTGGGATTTCTGCTGAGTAATAGATTCTTCAAAGAAGAAAACTCATTTTGAAAAATATCAATACTACCGGGGGTCATGAGAAACTTAACAAAAACCTTTTTTAAGAAAGCTTTGATAAAAACTCAAACATCATTTCATTCATAGATTGACATTGTACATACTGCAAACTATATACAGACACCTTTGGTACTCACCTTATGAAGTTTAGAACTCCATAAGTGATTACCTTATTATAGGCTTTGATATCTTGAGACTATCTACTGATATTTTTCTTAAATACAAGTAGTGTTGACAAGTTTTGAATAAAAGAGTACAAGTGCTTGACTCAGATATTTCGGGGACGCCTCTTCACTGAATCTCTTCCCCTTTTATAGAGGTTCTGGATTATTTTCCTCATCTCCTTTTTGGTGACAAGAAAGGACTCTTATCTCTTCTGCAATAAATTTCTTGTTGAGAAGTCATCAACCACCTTTTTCGGTGCATTTATCTTTCTTGCTAACTGGCTTCAATAATTCTTGACAAGTTATCTTCCGATTGTGACAAAACACCACAACTTTTCTTTAATAAAGAGACTTTATTAAAGTAGTGAGTGAAGGGTCTTTGTCATGGCAGCTGTCTTTCATTATCTTCTTGTTGTTTAGTGACCACAGTTTTCTTTAATAAATGACTTTATTAAAGTAGTGATAAAGGGTCACTATTTAGCAGCATTATTTTTCCATCCTTGAGTCAAATAACTCTGTTGGGAATTCTGTACTATCGAGTGATGCATGGCTCATATCTTCAACAAGACAGTGTTCACACCTATGCTCTGGATGGTCCCACATTATCTTGCATAGCTTTTTACGCATAGTTTCACTTCCACTTACTTCATTGACAATAATTTTCTCAAGTATGTGGTCCAATTCACAAATATCTACTTCTTTAGATGGCAATCTTACATTGGAGTAGATTATATGATTATCTGAAGGATATAACCAAATTTTTTCTTTTTCAGAAATAACTTGGCTTAAATTATCAAATGTTTCTTTATATTTTTTAGCTCTTCTGTAAGAAATCATGTTAACAATATCTTCATATCCATTCTTAACAACTTTTTGGATAGTTGGTAAGAAGTGTTGGTTTGTGATCCCTATCTTGATACAATGAAATGATGGTATCATTGTTCCTTCATATTTATCCCATTCCATTGTGGCTGAAAAGAGGCGTGCATAGCCAGGAACTGCCCCACATGCCAAAGAAATTGATGGACAGGTGGAAACCACTTGATGGATCTGCTTTACATACCAACATAATTGATGGACAAGTGGAAGCTGTTTAATAGATCTACTTTAATTCAACAATGCAGAACAATGTAGGGGTCATGTCAAAACCAAAAAATAGAAGGATAAGTGTCCCTATAATGTAAGGGTCATGTGATGTAATAAATAATAGAAGGACAGGTGTGTCCTTAGGTGAAAAAAAGCTATGAAATTGTTAGGACGATGATGTAAGAAATGATGTAATTGTGTCCAATGTAGTATTATAAATAGAGGCCTCTGGGCTAGTTGAAAGACAGAACTCTCTGGAGCACTCAGTTTGTGAGAAAGCCAAAAATCTTCTGTCTTTCAAAAATTCTCATACCAATCCTTTGTCAATCTTCATATTATCAATAAAATCTCAATTTACTTATCATATTATAATGAGTTTCTAAATTCTTGTCTTCTAAATCCTATTTCCAAAAAGAAGATATATTATTAAGAAAACTCCCTACACTCTGTCCTAAAATATTTTCCATATAAAGAGTTATACGTGATGGCATCCAGGTTTAGCTAATAACCCGTGAAGGCAGGAAGCCATTGGAGAGTGTGGAGCAGAAACCTATAAGCCTGAAGGTCACTAACGATAGAAGGAAAATACAAAGGTACTGAGAACAGGAAAAGAGGTTAGTATTCTTAATATATCTATCTTTACGGAATTAGGAGGAAGAAGAGCTTTTAACATGACAGAATCCAGAATTGTTAAATTTAATTATCAAAACAGTCCTTATAATGATGAATATCATAGCATAATTGAACATTTTAAACAGTTTACTAGACCAAATAATGAAATAAAAAAGTTATATCATGTCTATATGCCATATTTGTTAGCTATCTTTCCAACATTAAAAAGAATATTAGGATTAGAAATTACAAAATCGATTATTTATTTTTGGCTTGATAGTGATAACACTGAAATAAATAATGAATTATATTTAGGATATGTGTTTAGTAGTGATAATGATTATGATCCTGTAATAGATTATGACAGTGATGGAAGAGATGAATCTTTCTTTACCAGTTTTTGAAAATCTTAATATCATGAATGAAAGTAATTATATCATGAAAAAACCCAGAACTAAGAGAGGTCCATATAAAATTAAAAAGAATATCAAAAGTAAAAAAAGTATTGAATATGAAAATGAAATTGATAAAATAGGGTACCAATAGCAACTCTACGCATCACAAGAGATATTAAAAAGTTTTAAAGAAAATTTAATAGAAAACTTTGATAGAGGAACTGTTAGATCTATAATGATACATGATATTCAAGATATAATTGATAAATTAGAAAAGAGAAAGAAAAATATTTCAAAATATAATATACCATTTGAACCAAGTATAGATATCATGGCTGACATAGATATTATCAATTCTCAAACATTGATAGAATTTGAAAAATTACTTGAAACTTTATAAATTATTTATCTCTGTGTTTATAATGCCTGGATATACTATTAAAGGATTAGATAATTTGTTAGAAAAAATAATGGAAAAAATAGATAACATTATATCTCATTTAATAGATATGGATGAATCATCTGAACAATATTATATACTTTCAGAAAATCATGATCAGTATATTATAGATTATTCTGATATATTACAGCTCAAAATGGAATTAGAAAATAAAATTACGACAAATACATTCCAAACTTAAATGCCAGGATATACAATTGAAGGACTTGATAACCTTTTAGAAAAAATGAAAGATAAAATCGAAGATATTAAACATCAAATGGAAAATGAAAACATATCTTCTGAAGAATATAATAAACTTTTAGAAAAATACGAACAATATATTGCTAATTATTGTATTTTACTAGATCAAAGAATGGATTTATACTAGAAAATTTTGTATAATAATTTACCAACCCAATAATCTATGAATACTTCACAAACATCAACATCTAATAACTGTGATCATAAACTATATTTAAATAATAAAGAAAATTTATTTTTATTAACTATCGTTGAAAAATCTAAAAATATACACTCTGTTGGACAATCTAAACTAAAAGAAATATACGAAGATATTGATTATGCTATCCTAAACAAAATAGAATTTAATTTTGTTGAAACAGCAAATAATATAAATACAGTTCATAAAATTATAGAAGAATACGAGAATATAGAAGAAGAAGTTTCAGAAGGAATAACATTATGATATATAACTAAAAAAGATCATCCTAAATCTTTTGAGAAATTATCACAATATAGAACATTTTTAGAAGAACTTAAAAGATTAAAAAATATAGATATAATAAGAAGTATTGAATTAAATGAACCAAATTAAATTTAGGAACATATCTTGCAAAGTAAATAACTATCTTGCAAAGTAAATAACTAACTTAATTAAGGATAATATAGGAACAAATTACAAAAATTTGTCATCCTTAAAAATTGGCTAATCTAATAAATGCCCCCCATTCTTGGTTCTCTACCTTCTTTCTTTTCAGAACCCCACTGAAACTTTAAAACCCAAATCTCTTATCAATCTCTGTGTTTCAAGTCGGGTTGAATTAATTATTACAAAATCTCATGAACTTTTTGCATAGGAAGAAGGTAAAAATTTCTTGGTATTTAAATTGGCTTATCTCTGAATTACTGAATGTTATCTCTTGAAATATTATATATTGAGTTTGCAGAATTTCTTTCTAAGACACATAAGCTTTATATTATGTGTATGTTGCCTTGCCTAATGATTTAAGTTAACTAACAGATTCTCAATGATTCTTTGGAGTAGGTGAAACCCGAGAGTGGAGAAAGCTTGTGAAATTGTCACACTTTTCCGATTCGATTGTTACTGGAGACTCCAAGTTCGTGTTACTTGGTGTGAATCAGTGTTCTGATTCACTCAATACAATATTCGAGGGTAATGAGAATCAATTAAGAGTCCACTTTCGCATCACTTGCGTAATCTAATCACTTGGTGCTGATTCATTCAGTTGTTATCAATTTTTATTTTCTATTTTGTTGGTGGTGTATCCAAGTTTAGATTCCCCTGTTTCAAAACTTCCTACAAGTGTTTGATGTAATGTCCAATTGTTTAAAATTATAAAAATGCAATATTCAAACATAAGGACAAAGGTTTGTAAAATCCTAAATAACTACCAAGGTGCTGTGACAAAAACAGAACACTTAAGATGCCATGGAAGGTGTGTGTTATATACAATATTAGAACAAAATAGAAAGTCTCGTGCTGTCTACAATGCCATGAAAGCTGTGCGCATTTTAAGTTAACCAATTTTGATGAAAATTAGAGTCCAATTTGATGATGGCAGAGTGGGAACAACTCACCCTATAAATTTGGAAAAGTTGCATCAATTAAGAGGCAGGCTAGTCCCAAAATTTTGGAAAAGAAAAGCAATAACAAATAGAGCTAAGGCTTTAACTGTCTGCCACTTGGAAAAGTTCCATAGTTACCTTAATCTCTTCATTGATTTTCTGCATCTTGGATCTTTTGACTATATCTGGCGTAGAAGAGTTTTTTACTCATTTTTATGTATTCTTCAACTCTGTTCATTCTGTTGATAAACCTGGTCAAAGAAGTAGGAAGCTGGAAAATCCTCATCAATTGTTTTTCTTGGTTTTTGTTTGAGTAGTTTAATCTGAAATTGACGTTGTTGGAAAAATGTATAACAACTTAGATGATTCATATTTAAGATGTTGAGTTTTTACAAAACCACAAAAGAGACGTGTGATCTTTGTATTAGCTCCTAAAGCAACATATCTGCACATTAACCCTAATAGGCGGCACAATCAAATCATATCACTGCTGATTTGTTTAAGGGATCTTTAAGTTTTAATTGCTATTTTTGATACCCTGCCTTATTCTCACGTTTGTTTTCTGGACAAATCATCTTGCTTCAAGATTCTTATCAACTCCAATGATTGCAGGTTTTGATAATTAGAGAAGAAGTTGTTGAGTCATGTAAACCTGAGAGATAGTAGTCAAAAGCTGCACAGATGCGTAGTGGCATTGATTTGGACTCTGGAATGAGGTATGCACATAGATATTTTTCTATCATTTTCAGTTTACATATTCTTGGTGGAATATATTGTTACATTTTTCTTTCCTTCCCACATTTTTGCAGAGCGATTGACGATAACTTCTGGTTGGTTGAGTTGGTAATATAGTTATCCCATCTACTTCCGTTGTACTGTAGATAGCTTTCTTTATTATCCACCAATATTTCTGAGTATTTAATTCTCATTTACAATCTGTTCTGTAATGCAATTATTAAAATTTATAAATCAATTTACAGACAACACAATTTTCAAAACATTTTTAATTATACACATTTTCTCTCACCAATCGCACATTTTACCTTGAAAACAATAAAAATCAATTTATAATTTGCTACAGTGTTACCGTACAGAGCAGTAAACAAAAATGAGTATCTTGCATTTTTTTCTCGTTTTTGTCCATAAAATTCTTAGATAATTGGTTCAATGTATTATGCGCAGTCCGCTAAATTCCTATAAAATTTTGTTCAATGTATTATGTATTGCATAATCTTCCACTTTTTCCATCATTTCCCTGTCTCTAGTTCCCTGTGCATGGGCTATGTTTATCTTTTCAATTAAATTATCAGGAACTTTATTCATTATTTTTAGGATTAAATTCATATTGTCTTTGTCTATCAACTTTTATTTTCTTTTCCATGGATTTATACAATGGAAATTTTGATTTCAACACTTCCGACTTATTATCCAAACCAAGTCCCTGAGTTCTTGATTGAATTAGTTATGCATGTTAGTCTTTGTTTTCCTGAATCTTTGTTAAATAATGTTTTGATTGATCAATGACAATGAATAGAAGTGATTTGAACTCATGAGATGGCTTGGAGATTTTTATATTCTTCTCTAATGAATTATTTAAAGAAAAATATTAACTTTGTATTTCTTACATCAGATTCTGGAATTTATTTTTTGGAAGATCAGATTCCACTCTATTTCAGTTTTATCATTAGTTTCTCTTTGTCGCTCATCATAAACAGTTTACAAAAATATGAATAAATTGAACTGGAATGGCAGCAAGTTTTTGAGTAGATGAACGAAAAACCATTCAAGTCCAATAATCAGTAATATTAGCGCGGGGTGATCTTCGAATAACTGAGAAGCAAGGGAATAATATGCAGCTTCTGGTTTTGTTGGCCGCAGCTGTGAAACATTGCATATACAGCAATGAGAGGTGACAGATAAGGGAGAAAGCTGAACTGTATAGCTCAAGTGTTAGTTTTGTAGCCTTAATGGTATATGCAGAGGAATTTGCCGCTCATTTTTCAAGTGTGAACTGCTTAAAGATTGGGAGAACATTCTCAAGGGTCCTTGTGACTGGAGGAGGAGATCATAAGGTCAACATCTGGGCCATTGCCAAGCCCAACTCCATACAGGTGAGATCAATTCTCTCCTTTCATTTTCATTTTTAGGGCGTTGATATTTTCTTATACCTTGATTCAACCTTCTTATGGTGTCTGTTTTTGGGCTCTACAAACTGCACAATAGAGGGGCAGTCCCTTCCCCTTTCTAACTCCTATATAAAATACTCAAACTGTGACCACTTACAGCCAGTATGATAACTTAGCCCATGGATGACCCTTAATCTCATTTGTTATAGCTACATCAATTTTTTTTTTTTTTTTTTTAAATAGCTGAGCAGAACCTTTCTTATTTCATAAAGAAACTATGGATGACAATTTCTTGATGCATGCAATTCAACTATTTTTTTTTTTTTTTGTCCCTTTTTTCGGCCATCATGATATTTGTCGAAGCAATATTGATAATGAAACTTTTCTCCTTGTCTTTTCTCATTGTTTATTGTACCCCTGATTCACTGGCTAGAGCTTGTCGGTTCATTCAAGTGAAGTTGATTCCGTAAGCTTTGATTCTTCGAAGGTATTGGTAGCTGCTAGAGCAAAAAGTTGTACAGTTAAACTTTGGGAGTTAGATAAAGCTTAGAGTGTGCATTCTGTAACCCATTTGTTATACATGATGAGTTGTATTTTAACATTCCTTTCAGACAGAAGAAAATCATTTTGTTTGACTTAGTTTTTTTGTGTGATTAAGTTATTCACATCCTTTAGGAATTTCTTTGCATCTGGATCTCTGGGCACATGGTCAAATGTCATGTTTTGCTAGCATACTAATATAAGTTTATGCCCTTGTTTGGTAAAGTATAAAATCAGATTTTTAGTTGATTTGATAAAAAAAAAATCGATGAAATGTGTAGTTGAAAAGTTGTAGGTCCTATAAAATGTGTGGTAAAAATTAATTATTGACTTTGAATTAGATTTTAATCAAAGAATTTCTAGTATTACTCGAAAGCGGCAGTATATTAGCTATGGATTTGTGCTTGCAGTCCAGCATTTTTGTTGCCATGGATTTTTTTGTTCATTTTCGCACTTGTATGTATCTTCAACTTTTGATTTGCTATTTAAGCAATTGTACATGTCATATTGTTGGTTCGTATAAAATAAAATGGTGGGCCTGTTGAGGGAACTGAACATCAGTGTTACTGGTAGTGGTTTGTCTATGTACACATCTATTAATTATAGGAATTTGAATTAAAAAACAATTGTATTTTTTGATTTTTCTTACAAACAATTACTATACATTGTTTCAGAACGCAACAAAAATCAACATATACCATGCTCATTTTTACTGAGTTTTATGCACTGCACGTAATTTGCACGTGCAGGCACTAGTCAATGTTGTAAAAGAAAAATAGGTGTAAAAATTTTTCCAAGAAAGAAAATAGATATAAAATTATTAACATTATGAATATTTTGTATTGGCTAGAAGTTGTCTAACAAATGATTTTTATTCTCTAATATCATATCAGTTGAACAAAAAAATGTTCCATCTAGGTCATATTTGCATGTGGATTTCGTAGTTTAAAAATTAATACAACTAATTAAGAGGGGAAAAAATGAGTTATTTAGAGGCGTTAATGTTGCCCTTTTTTTTTCTTTTTTTTCTTTTTTCTCTATATACGATATTGTAATATGTAATATAGTAGACCTAATAATTCGTATGATTGTTCCCACGAAAAAATAAATTCCTAATTTAACATTTATAACTCATTGATTAAAAAAAAATTAATATTACCCAAATTATCCAATTATACAAAATTTATCTAAAAATGTACTAACTAAATTAGGATTCCAAAGTATAATTTGAATGTTAAGACTTACAGTTTAACCTAGTGACCACTTCTAATTCACATCTAAAGATTAATTATTATTGTAGTACTTGAATATTGTTTTTCTAATTAATCAATTTATCTCTCTTCCGTTAAAATCAATATATTTAACTAAGAGAATTTATTCAATATAAATTTTGAAAGATTTCTAAAGATGTTAAAGGATTTGAAAAGTTTGATTGTATTTAATTTAGACTCTAGAGACACCATAAAAATCTTAGGATATTTACTATAGATTTTAATGAACTCTCTAAAAGTCAATAAATGACAGGGTGTATTATATAAAGACGTCTTTAGAAGTGAAGAGACGTGATGTCATTTTGGGTTATTGAATAATGACTTGAGTAGTCAGCAAATATTTCTTAATACAGAGGCTATGTTGAGAGTTTGTATTTTAGACCTTTGTGATGGTTAGGAAAACCATTTACCGTTTGTTGAATTTACATGTAATATGATTATTGGGAATAGTCAGTTATCATGAATGGGAGATATTGAAAATATTTTATGGTGAGACTCCTTAAAAGAGTAACCATTTATTCAAAGTGAGAAATTGGGAACATGTGATTTAATGTTTGGGGATTATGTGAGATAATGATGATGGTCGTAAGGTTATTTGAATATAAAAGGCACAAGAGATAATTATAAGGAATAATGTGATTTTTCTTATTGCGAGAACTGAAGGTGATGATGTGTTGAGATTATGAAATAAGTTGATTTATCATGAATGAATTATGCTATATTTGGTTCTAAGTAGAATTCGAAGAAAAAGGAGTCTCAGTCATGGAAATGAATCAGGGTTTCCTCGTAGTGTGAATGATTCACTGATGTACATTAAGTTTTCAATATTGATGAAAGAAACTTTATCAGGTCCTAGATTTGTACAAGTATTGATGAAGTAATGCATTTGATCAGAGAAAGGCTTATGATTTATCATATCTTGAAATTTTGGAGATTGTTAATGATGGTATCTTGTTTAGAAAATAAGAAATGAAATTTTATATAATTGTTTTCGTGGAAAGAATTTATTGGAAAATAGGGATAAGACCTCACAGTGATGACTTATCTTGGAATGGTGTGCAAAGAAGTGACAACGGTAGAATCCAAGATTTATTAGTCTGAGATATTGATATATAATCTTAGTGAGCAGATTGACGTATAAGTTTCACGTGATAGGTATGATGGTATTTATATTGAAATCTTAGAGAGATTGATATGAATATTTGAGGTCATATGATACGATGATAAGTGACAGGTTACATGATTACTACAAGATATGATGACTAGACGGTTAAGGGATGCTATGGTTATCCCGTGAAGAATTGTGTGAATATATTGAGTCAATTGATTTCATTTTGATGGTTTATTGCATTATGGAGAAAAATATTACATAGACTGGGAGTTTTTGTTTTGAGTCATAATATATGGGTTTATTTAAAGTTTTGATGATGCAGTTTTGATTATTTATTGTCGGTTGCACTTTTGATGTGAATAAAGTATTTTGGCTACAATAATGGAAAACCTGATAATATCATTTGTGTGACTTTTACTTATAATGGGATTGTATCTTTGGGTTAAGCAAACATGATGAGGAATACTATATGATTCATAGAAGTCTTATTCGATGGTGATAGACTTAATCAGAGTATTGTCCATAGTGTGACATGAATTGAAGTTTTGGGAGAACAGAAAAGATTGAATCTTGAACTTCAGATTTGGAAATTTGTGAGGTTTCTTAAGTTTGAAAATATCATATCTGATCCTTATGATGCTGCTTTAAGTTAGTATCTTAGCCCTCAGTTAAAATGAGTATGTGATACCGAGTACTTGATTCATGATTTAAAAGTATGGATTAAAGGATTCAAGTTTGAATTTCTCCAATAATGAAAAAGAAGTTTCAGTCGAGCTTATAAATGATTACGTTGGTAAAATTTTTCAGAAAGATTCTGCCAAGTTTGGGTTTTGCACTCAATATTTTGAAAATTATATCGCGCTTTTATATTTTGGATTACAAGGATTTATTCTTGATCAATCTTCTTGATTTTAGGTTTAAGCATTTGGATCAATGAATATTTTGTGGTTTCGATATTAGTATAGATCCTATAAAAGGTACCTTTCGTTTTGACAAGAGAGAGAATTTAAGATCTCATTTTATCGGATCATTTGAAATATTGGAGAAAGTAGGTAATGTGGCTTATTGTTTGACTTCGCCACCAGAATTTACAGCTGTTCACAAAGTCTTTCATGTTTACCTACTGAGAAAGTATGTTCATGATTCAAATCACATGGTGAATTATTAGTTTATTTTAGTTCAGAAATATTTGATTTATAATGAGACACATATATGCATAGTAGAGAGAAAAGTTCATGTCTTAAGAAACAAAGGGATTCCTATAGTCAAAGTCCAGTGGGGGTAGATATAATAATGATGAAATTGTTGGGAGAAAGAAGAAGAAACTCTGGCCAAGTATCCAAATATTTTAGACCAGGTAAGTCTTAAATTTCGAGGACGAAATTATTTTAAGGGGGTAAGGTTGTAGCGACCGAGAAATTTTAAATAATGTAAAAATCGTGTTTCTCGAAAAAACGTGTCGCTAAGATTTAACTCCGAATTTTTACTTTTAACTGTGAAGCGTGTTCGTCTAACCATTGTAAAATAAATTTAAAAATATACTCAAATCGAGTCCAATCTCGAATATTTTAAAGTATCAAATTCTTTATCAGTTTTAAATCCAAATATATAATAATTTTTTAGTCCAATTTATTAAGTCCAATATTTGGTTATTTTGGGTCAAAAATTATGTAATCCAATTTTAAATATTTTCAGTCCAATTATAAATTCTTTAGCCCAAGCTGGCCCACTTACCAACCTAGAAATTTGTGCCCTAACACATTACTGTTCAGATCAATCCATTCTCTCCCTCACAGCTTAGCTCACGCAGCAAAAGAAATTCTGGGGTAAGAACCTCTCCTCTTCCATGGCTGCTACTCTGTTGAAATTCCACCTTCAACACCAATCCTTCCACAATCTTCAAGCAAGTTGACGTACTCAGCACCACCCACCCAAAGCCAAACAAGCAATCTGGTAAAGTTTTCTCTCCCACCACCACAGCCCTCCTCCCTCACAGGACACCACCATAACCATCATCATCAATTCACCAAACACAGCCACTGCAGTCCCCTCCCGCAGCCAGGCAACCAAGCATCATCTGCACACCCACCGTCTGCATTCATCATCACCGCATCCAGAACCGAGCAGCCATTATCGCCACCACACGAAAACCACCCCTGCCCAACTCCAAATTTCCCATCAATCATCCAAAATCAATTACCAAATCGCCACCTCCAAGAAAAATCGCCACTGCCCAACCAACCTCAAACACCAATCATCACCGTCACCACCACGGCCAGTACCTAGTGTCACCGGTCGACCGCAGCCAGTCACCATCACCTCGACCAAACATCAGAATCACCACTTCAAACCGTCACCATATCTACCTCCAACTCACCTCCGTCTCCATCGCCAAACAACCACGCAGCCAACTCCAAAGTCAGCCCAAAAAACTCAAAATCAAAACCCAAATTAAAAACCCAAAACTGAGAAGAATCGAAGCCCAGAACCTTACCCAATCTCGAACCCTCTCTGGTCTGATTTCAGCCGGTTGTATCGCCGGTTCTTCGCAGCCTAATCGCCACTCCCAGCCCCGGTTGTTGCTTTCGTTTTTGCACCCAAAACCATTTCCACCACCGCCAAATGATGGCGGTAATACCGCTGTAACCGACCGACGCACGAGCGCCGGCAGTAGTGATTGAAGATGGTTCGATCATTGCCATCGTCTGTCTGAAATTTTGAAACGAGAAGGGAAGGAATCTGATTTTCTATATGAATTTGGGGAAAAATGAGTAAAGTTTTATTTTAATATTTTGATTTTCGAAAATTACAACTTTGGTCCCCAAGCTTTTAAAGTTATTTCATTCCAGTCCCTTTTAATTAAAATGTTATATATTTTAAGCCCCAAGTTTCCAAAGTGATCATTTCAGTCCCCAAGTTTTTTTTTTTTTAAAAAAAAGTCCCTACAGTTTAAATATTTTAAATCTTAAATTTCAAAGGTTATTATTTTAGCCCCTCAAGTATCAAAACTATTTAATTCAGTCCCTAGTCTTATTATATTTTGAAAGAACAGTCCCTTAAGTTTTAAATGAGTTTAAATCAGTTCCTTCATTTTTAAAATCTATTATTTCAACCCTATTGTTTTGAGTTTCCGACCCAACTTTTGAAAGTTTACATTTTAATCCCTCAACTTTCAAATCATCAATTTCAATCCCCAAATTGTAAATTATCATATTTAAACTATAAATTTCAAAAGACTAATGTAACTTATGGGCTAGACGAAGCGTACGGAGAATTAAAGAATTTGAAGTCATTTCCCGCTCAACTGTGCACTCGTCGGATTTAAGGTAGACTCGCCCCCACTAATTGATTTGTATTATAATTGCATGTGTTATGTGGATTTGTGTGATTTTGTGCTTAATTGCATGAGAAAAGAATATCTCTTTTGAGATAAAGAATTATGTTATGCTGGGCATAACTTATCTGCTAGCCAAGAAAAGAAAAGAATGTGTTCATTTGCGTTCACTATGTGATGCCTATGAATAAGAAAAGAATGTCACTACATTATTTGCATAATTTCTTGTTCAATTATCTTGTAGATTAATTATTGGCGATGAGTCTACTGAGTATTTCATTTTTGAAATGCTCAACCCGTTATTTTAAACAATTTTGCAGATTTCAGAGACGGTGGCGAGTGATGGGCAATGACGGCAAATTACAAATTGATATCTTTTTCTAAAAGTCGTGAACTTTGAAATGATTATTTCATTTTATCAAGAATTGTCATTTTTACAAATTTGTACGAAAATACTTATTCTATTTGAATTATCGCTAAATTTTTATTCGATAAATGCGATATTTAATATTTAATCATTTTTCCGCAACAAAGTTTATTCAAGAATTTAGAAAAGTGACGTTCCCGCGCTCCTCGGAACTCGGGGCGTTACAGTTCAACCACTATTTTTGTCTCATGATCCCAATGAACAGGGAAAAGTTAAAGGTTGTAGTCTAAAAAGTTCTCACTATTCCACCTCCCCTTTACGTTTACAGGGAGGTAGTGGAGAGGTTGATCCCAGTAAAGGATATAACCAAGTAAGGGATACAACCACAAAAATCGATTTCTTGTGATAGATCATCCCGTTACAGGATTTTCTGTTTTATGTATTTAACTTAGAATAAATAGTTTTGTGCTCATAAAAATGAAAGAGATATTACCCTTGTAGCGTGCTATACAATAATTTCTTTTCCACTACTTCTTGATTCCACCAAAGCTTCAAATCCTCAAGCATTTCTCGGTATTCTTCAATGGCAGCTGTACAGATGTGTGGTCACCTTTCTCTAGGTCTAGGTTAAATTAGGATTAGGAATTTCTTTATAAAGAGGAAACACACACTAAACACTTTAGTGTGTGTCTCGCCACTTTACAAATTAGGTTAAGAAAAATAGTCTTAGGAGACTATTTGTAACCTCTTTACACTCCAAAACCCTACCAACCCTAGTACCATAACCCAGACATATTTCTGCACAGCCCAATACAGGTAATAAGGCTATATAAGCCCATTATGGTGAAACCACCGAGGGAACTTGATCGGACCCAATTAAACTAAGCTCCAAAAAATTAATTATGACCTAGTCAGCTCTTGATCAGTCAAAATTAATTTATTAATCACATTCTATTCCACTAAAAGAACGAGATTGCACTCTTAGTAAAATTGAAATTATTGAAACAATTAATCAATAATTATATCCTCTGGCTTATCGTTCTTACATGTTACCCTGTCGATCAACTCGAATATTCGGAGCAAGTTAAAATGACCAAAACGCCCTTCTCTGAATATTCATAAACTCTCAACTCTCATCTTCTATTTGACAGTTCGATGTGATCACATCACATCATAGAATTCAATAGTCACTGTCGAATTACTGAGCTCAGATTCAACTGTCCACTAGAAGAATCAGTGAGATTATGATCATACATAAAAGGTGACGGATTCCATAATATGAATATATGTTCCTCGTTAGTTCACTCTAATTCTCAAAGTACCGAGATATTGATTAACAATTTGATCTCACCCATTGATAATCAAAGTTACTGCACATCTCCAAAAACCGCGAGATGTGAGTAAATGGATTCTCTTCGGTCATTCCATAGAAGCGTAGATTCCCCTTGAAGAGATTTATCACATCCAGCTTTAGATGAAAGTCCGGACGTCCAAATGGAGGATATGTGATGCTTCCTCGATTTTGAGTGATGAGAGGGACCATGAATTGCCCCATTGATCTATTATCTTCATCAATAGCGGGATTGGCACCACCTTGATTGTTGTCCCCAATATTGTCTTGTATTCTTTGTTGTTCAACTTGTTCTCTTCTTTCCCTAATCCTCCTCCTAAAAGTTCATTCGGGTTCGGGATCAATTGGAAGAATGTCCCAAGTCGGACGTTATTGCATAAATAAGGCAAGAGTACTTAGAAAATGAAAATAAAAAGAAGAAAGAGATGATAACGAGATAATAATTCAATTAACAAAAATTAATGCATTTAGTACAAATAAAATCAATCTCCGGCAACGGCGCCAAAAACTTGTTCGCTAAAATCGTATACCGCAAGTGCACGGTTCACGTTCAAGTAGTAAAGTGGACTAGAGAAGTCCGGGTTATCGTACCAACGAGGATTGATTGATTTGTAACTAAAGTTATTGATTTCATTTTAAAAGAAAAGTCAAGTAACATAAAAATATGGTTTGATGGTGAATTACTAACTAAGTGACACAAATAAGAAATATGGCAATGTGTAAACTAGTTAACTGATAACAACATGAAACTTAGAATAAAACTAATTAATGTAAATACTTTGATGACAATATAAACTTGATAATTAAAACAAGTTACATAACATAAAATAAAGTGAATTTAGTTTTCATAACTATACTAATTTCTTCTTTTCAAAAATCAATTAGTGGTAGTTAATTAATCAACCAAATTACATGGAAATTTTTTAATTAATTACCTAACTTGTGTAGTAAATTCCAATTACAACTTAAAATAATAACACACATTTAAAAGTTACAAAAACCTAAAACAACATTCATTATCACAAAAACATAAACATAAATGTCCAACATCCATAAACAACCTAAAATACTTAATAAGAAATAAACTAGTCAACAATTCCAACACAATAATATTAACTCATAATAAACTAATAACAACATTTAACAAACAACATAAACATATGAATAATACTCAACATAAAGATTAAAAACAAGAGAATAAAGAAAACTCCCCCTTTTTGAATAGTTCTTGAAGTAAAAAACCCAAGATTTCTTCACTTCAACACAAGTTTTTCATCAACCATTAATGTCTTCAACAACTCAAGCACAAAACATTAAATGCACAAGAAATAAATGACATTCTTGATGAAAATGTGAGAAAATAACAATATTCAAAAGTTTAAACAACAACAAAATACTTAAATATAAGAAAACATTACTAAATCATAAAAGCATTACTTGAAAATTGTATTAAATGAGTAAAATGTTAAGAAAAATACAAGAGAAATTGCAAAAGGGGTAAGACTTACTTGGTTCCCCTAAAAAAATGAGGATTTTTCTATTTATACAACCCAAAAATCACCCCAAGAAATCCTAAAAACTTGTTAGATCCGTGAAATTCAGCATATGGGCCGAACCGGGTTGACCCGGTCCGGCCCGAATTTTTTTTTTTGCAACCGCGTTCGCGTGGCTCAGCTGGAGGATGATTTTGCAGCTTATACCCTTCCATAATTGCCATCAAGTCCTCTATCTTTTTATCTTGAGCAATTTAGTCCCCAATTTTTCAGATTTCTTTCAAATAGGTCCTTCTAAAATTGCACTTTAGGCCCTTTAACTTTTGAAATCTTGCAATTTGGTCCCTCGGTTAATTGCGCGGCTAGTCAAAAACTTCCCGAAAGTGACAAAATGGTCCTCAAACTTCCAATTTCAACTAATTTGCACTCCTTTTGTGGTTTTTGGCCTCAAACTGGAATATTAACCTATTTAAACACAAAATATGCATAAATTAGTAGATATTTGCTCAAAATGTTCCAAAATATGCTAATTTAAAGGTATAAAAAGTGTATAAAAATGCACTTAACAAATAGCCCCAAACTTAAACTTTTGCTCGTCTCGAGCAGGAATATTTACTAACACAAAAACAAATGAATGAATGATCAACAATGCTAGATAACTTGTAAATTCTTACTTGAGTATAAAATTGCAGGATTAATTCACAATTGTATTTTCAAAATAATACTACAAAACGAAGTTGAGCTTATCTCATGTTTGATCGGTGTGTGTGTGTGTGCATAGTCACTTCCAATTATCACTAAGGTTCAAAGAAACATTGTAGGAAGGACAAATTTCAAAATAATACTATCCACCCTTAGTGGTCAATTTCATTCCTTACCCTCTTGTGACATTCACCCCCCCCCCATATTATTTCTTTTCTCTCCCGAAATGCAATCCTAGGGGTGACTCTCAATTCACACATTTCTTTTTCCACTAAAGCTTGGTTATGACCCACCAACAATCTCAACAATCTAGGTATGCAGTGACTCTCCACTAGATGAGTGTTTCAACATTAAAGTTTATACCAAGCAATTCAAACCCACTATTAATCTAAGCCCTTATGGAAATACAAATGCATGATTTCTACAAACTAATATGATACTTGCTCGTGACTTCCTCACTCCCTTAAGCTTTCTATTTGACCCATGTAGCGAGCTTTAGGTCGGTAACTCCCCGATTGTTTTAAGATCAAAGGGTACCAGGTTTCAAAATACCCCTACGGACTTACTAACTCGAGTAAAAAAGGCTACGAAGTGAGGTAGACTTATTAAGCAAATGCAATGATGATGATGTTCTTTTTCTTTTCTTTTTTTACAAGTGTGTGTGTGTGTGTGTACCCTACTCATTAAGCTTTCTAATTGACCCATGTAGCGAGCTTTAGGCCCGTGACTCCCAAGTTTCAAACTTAAGTCACCAAGTTTCAAGATACTCCTACGGGCTTAATTACTCGAGTCAAAAAGGTTACGAGATAGGGTAATGCAATAATTAAAATGGGCTTAGATTTCTAGCATTTGGTCATCACTTAGCTTATACTAACGTCAACAACACTCCACACAAATTTAGATCAAGCATGCATGGAATCACTACACATCTAGACCATCTCCTTTACTGGCTCGACCACCCCCAAACTTGTCCCACAAAGGATCAAGAGATTAATAGCATTGAGAAGGAATTGGATATGTTGATAAAAATTGAAGATACAAGCTCACAACCTAATTTCTACTTCACAAATTTTTCCAACCTTCAATGGATTCCAAATCTCAACAATAATTAGTTATGACTATTGTGCTCAAGAGAACTCTGGATCACTCATAGATAAGCAATTAAAAAAAAAAATAGGCACAAGTAATATATTCGATCATAATTCGTGAATTAATCAGCAATTTCAAACATCAAATCATTTTGAGCCGACAAGGCTATCTAGTATGTCAATATCCACAACAGAATGAACAAAATCAAACATCACAATATCTTAAGCCGGAAATGCTATCTAACATGATAAAGTGCAACATGAAGTCAACACCCCCAAACTTGAATTACACATTGTCCTCAATGTGAAAATAGAAACAATATGTAAAGAAGAAAAGAGGCAGTGAAACTTCCCTGATTCAATGCTTTGTTTGTGATGTTGAATTTGACCTAAGCTTTCGTCGAATGTAGTTCACCCCCAAACTTGTTGAGGACAATGGCACTTAGGATTTTCAAAAAAAAATTTACCTACAAAAGTTTGACAATTAATTAAAAAGGAAGTAAAGAAGTAAAGTAAATAAATACAAGTAAATTAAAAGAGAAGAAATTTGGGTTGCCTCCCAAAAAACGTTTGGTTAAAGTCATAAGCTCGACTTTTGGATTGTTCATTTGGGAGCATTGAGGAGAAATGATGGCTTTTCCTCCGGGGGTTCTCCTTCCAAGAATGATTTCAACCTTTGCCCATTAACCTTGAAATGTTCTTTTCGGGATGATATAGCTCAATAGCTCCATGGGGAAAAATTTGAGAAATTGTGAATGGCCCCCACCAACGGGATCGAAGCTTCCCTGGGAATAATCGAAGTCGGGAGTTGAATAGATGAACTTGTTGCCCAACTTTGAAGTCTCTCTTCACAATGTGATTATCATGCCATTTCTTAGTCCTCTCCTTATAGATGCGAGCATTTTTCATATGAGTTGAGACGAAATTCATCAAGTTCATTAAGTTGAAGCAACCTCTTCTCACCAATTAATTTTGCATCAAAGTTTAATGCCCGTGTAGCCCAAAATGCTCGATGCTCAAGTTCAACGGGGAGATGACATGATTTTCCAAAAACAAGACAAAATGGAGACATACCAATAGGAGTCTTGAATGCGGTGCGGTAAGCCCATAATGCATCATCTAGCTTCCTCGACCAATCTTTCCTTGATGTATTCACCGTCATCTCAAGAATTCTTTTCAATTCTCGGTTTGAGATCTCCACTTGGCCACTTGTTTGGGCATGGTAAGGTGTGGCTACTCAGTGCTTCACTCCATACTTTGACAAAAGTGAGTCAAGGAGGCGATTGCAAAAGTGTTTTCCTCCATCACTAATGATGAGTCGGGGGGTTCCAAAGTGTGTAAAAATGTTCTTTTTGAGAAAATTGACAACCACCCGAGCATCATTAGTGGGCAATGCCACCGCCACCAAGATATATTGATTTGAGAACGAGGATGGAAATGGCCCCATGAAATCAATTCCCCAAACATAAAAAATTTCCACTTCCAAGATTGAAGTCAATGTCATTTCATTATGCCGAGAGATATTCCCACTCCTTTGGCATCTATCACATTTGGATACTAAGGTATAAGCATCCTTGAACAAAGTTGGCCAATAAAACCCCGATTGAAGAACATTTGAGGCGGTTTTGGAAGCTCCAAAATGACCCCCATAAGGTGATAATGACACCTATCAAGAATTGTTTCCATTTCTTCCTCGGGAACACATCTTCTAATAATTTGGTCCGACCCCCTCTTGAATAAATATGGATCATCCCAAAAATAATGTTTCACATCGGCAAAGAATTTCTTCTTTTGTTGATAAGAGAAATCCGGGGGAAGAATACCACTTACAAGGAAATTCACGAAGTCCGCATACCATGGTGCTTCGAAAACTTTGGAGAAGATGTTTGGCATGCAATTGTTGTTCATCCGGAAAGGCTTCATTGATTTCCTCTACTCCCACTTCTTTAGGTTGATCAAGCCTAGATAGATGATCGTCCACAAGATTATCCGCTCCCTTTTTATCACGGATTTCCAAATCAAATTCTTGCAAGAGAAGGACCCATCTAATCAATCTTGGCTTTGCATCCTTCTTAGCAAGCAAGTATTTTAGAACCGAGTGATCGGTATAGACAATTACCTTTGAGCCGATGAGATAAGATCGAAATTTGTCAAAGGTAAAGACCACTGCAAGCATCTCTTTTTCGGTTGTGGCATAATTCAATTGAGCATCACTCAATGTTCGGCTTGCATAATAGATCACATGCAACACTTTACCTCTCCTTTGCCCCAAAACCACTCCCACGGCATAATCACTAGCATCGCACATGAGCTCAAATGGTAAGCTCCAATCCGGGGCCACAGTAATAGGAGCCGAGATAAGCCTCTCCTTAAGAGTGTTGAAAGCCAATAGACACTCTTGAGAGAAATGGAAAGTGTTGTTCTTCTCAAGTAGAGAACAAAGAGGCTTAGTGATTTTAGAGAAATCCTTGATGAATCTCCTGTAGAAGCCCGCATGCCCTAAGAAACTCCTTATGCCTTTCACAAAAGTAGGAGGAGGCAATTTCTCAATAACTTGTATTTTGGCTTTATCAACCTCAATCCCCCCTTGTGAAATCCGATGGCCAAGTACAATACCCTCTCTCACCATAAAATGGTATTTCTCCCAATTAAGCACTAAATTGATTTCTTCACATCTTTTCAATACTAAATCAAGATTATCCAAGCATTCATTGAAAGAAGAACCAACAACTGAAAAATCGTTCATGAATACCTCGATGAATTTTTCCACCATGTCGGAGAATATGACCATCATACAACGTTGAAAAGTAGCTGGTGCATTGCCAAGACCAAACGGCATCCTCCTATAAGCAAAAGTCCCATATGGGCATGTGAAGGTGGTCTTCCCTTGATCTTCGAGGGGGGGGGGGGGGTATTAAAATTTGATTGTAGCCCGAGTATCCATCCAAGAAACAATAATGAGAATGCCCCGCCAACCTCTCAAGCATTTGGTCAATAAAGGGGAGAGGAAAGTGATCTTTTCGAGTGGCATTGTTCAACTTCCGGTAGTCAATGCACACTCTCCATCCCGTCACCGGCCTTGTAGGAATAAGCTCGTTGTTCTCATTTTCAACCACCGTGACACCTCCTTTCTTTGGAACACATTGGACGAGACTCACCCATGCACTATCCGAGATTGGATAGATAATTCCCGTATCCAACCACTTCAATACCTCGGCTTTTACCACTTATTTTATGTTTGGATTTAGACGGCGTTGGTGCTCCACTGTTGGCCTGAAGTCATCCTCCATGAGAATTTTATGCATGCATAAGGTAGGGCTAATACCCTTTATATCCGTCATAGTCTACTCAATAGCCATTTTATGCATTTTCAACACCTCAAGTAGTTTTTCTTCCTCCACTTCATTCAACAAATTAGAGATAATAACCGGAAGGGTAGAAGAATCGCCCAAGTATGCATACCTCAAATGTGATGGAAGAGGTTTGAGCTCAAGAGTTGGGGCTTGTTGAATGGAGGGTAGTGAAGGAGAAGAGCTCTCTCTCAATTCTTCAAAATATGGCCTCTTCTTGAAGGGATAAAATTTTGAAGCGTCCAAGTGTTGTGACATCCTTCCAATGTCTAAATCATCCTCTCCCTTAGTGGTTATAGAGTGAGCAATGCAAGTCTCAAGGGGATCCTTAGATTACCCATAGATGAATGATGTAGCCACTTCTTGATCGATGATGTCTACTCGGGAGCATAAATTTACCTCGGCGGGGTACTTAATGGATTTCATGATGTCGAATGTGATTTGCTCATCTTGAACCCTCAATATCAATTTTCCTCCTTGCACATCTATTAAAGCTCGACCAGTTGCTAGGAAGGGTCTTCCCAAGATGATTGGGATATTAAGGTCTTTCTCCATATCAAGAATGATGAAATCAGCGGGGAAGATGAATTTGTCCACCTTGATTAGCACATCCTCAACAAGATGATTTTTTTTTTTTTTTTTTGCAACCGCGCGATCGCGCACGGTTGAAATTCCGAGGCCAACTTTGGCCTCGGGTCTTGTTTCGAGCCGTGGTTTGCGCGCGCGGCTCGGTTCAAGCTACGCGTTCGCGTGGCTCGGCTGGAGGATGATTTTGCAGCTTAGTCCCTTCCGTAATTGCAATCAAGTCCTGCATCTTTTTATCTTGAGCAATTTAGTCCCCAACTTTTCAGATTTCTTTCAAATAGGTCCTTCTAAAATTGCACTTTAGGCCCTTCAACTTTTGAAATCTTGCAATTTGGTCCCTCGGTTAATTGCGCGGCTAGTCCAAAACTTCTTGGAAGTGACAAAATGGTCCCCCAAACTTCCAATTTCAGCATAATTTGCACTCATTTTGTGGTTTTTGGCATCAAACTTGAATATTAACCTATTTAAACACAAAATATGCATAAATTAGTTGATATTTGCTCAAGATGTTCCAAAATATGCTAATTTAAAGGTATAAAAAGTGTATAAAAATGCACTTAACACCTAACTTTTGGCTCTTAATTCACATTTGTTGTCTGCCATGATGCCAGAGAAAAGTATTGTTCCAAACGCGAGAATCTGGAGCACCTTGCAATGATTGAGCGGGTTCTTGGACCACTACCCACCATATGTTAAAGAAAGCAGAGTATATTTTCATTCATGTTTCTTATTCATGTTAGAAGACATTGGATATTGGTTTAAGCATAGGAAAACTAGAAGTTGATTTTCAGAATAACACGTTTGGATATATTACCACTTGTTTCCACCTTTCACTAATAAATCAAACTATTTTAAATTATGTATTCAAATCAAACTTATTCACTAATTATTGAACTTTTAAGCTTAGCCAAAATCATTTTCTACGATTTTTTTGTTGTATATTCATTGTTATTCTATCTACTATTGCCTCACCTCCAAAACCTAATCATGAGGCACGTAGATCATTCAACTGGTTGTCATCCATGTTCTAGAGGTAAATTTCATCTCTCACATCCAAATAAAGGAGAAGATTCTTGATCTTCCACTAAATTCATATTATGAGAACTATTGATGATAAGGTAAGGTCCTTCGTCATTCATTTTCCTTTCCTTGTTAAAGTGGTAGTTGCATAGGGATCTCTTTATTTACAAGTTAAAAACTATTTATATTTATAAGCTAAATTTCTTTACTTAGTCGACCATGGCAGTCTTATCTGAGTACTTTATGATTTCAACATCATTTCACTTATATTTTGGAATCTCTATCACAATATGGGTTGATCGTGGTGTAGTTGGGAGCTGCATTCTCAATGATATACATATCGGGATCACTTGTCATAATCGTTGGATGTCGGCAGTCTTAACACTAATTTGAACAAGCTCATCGTGAAGTCTACTATCAAGACACTTCTCAAAAAATGATTTATGGTCTTCCATTCCAAAATAAAAATGTTATAAGGTCTTCGCACTTTTACATTTTGCGTGTTATTTCTCGACCGTCGTGAACTATGAAAAATGTTTATTGTGTTCTTGCTATTCTTCGCACTTTTAGGGATTATGATTGAAGCTCTAAATTTCTACTATAGTCATGAATATGTCTAGGTAAAAATATTGGATATTTGAAAATTATATTGGAATGACGCAAATAAACTAGATTGTAAGACGATTATCGTACGAAGTATGAGACCTTCACTAGTAATGTAGTGCAATTATGAATATAGTACAATTTTTTGAATCAGTATCGGGCGTGAATTTTATTTTTCCCCACTTTTTAGTAACATATGTTTCTCGATCCTCGAACTATTTATCTCTCAAGCTGCATTTTTTTTTTATTCACATGACATATAATTATTATTGACAATTAATATTTATGTCATTGAAAAATTAATATATTCATATTTAAATTTTTAATGGAAAAAATAGAAGTTCGTAAATTTTTTTTTGAAAGTCTATGAAAGTTTATGAAAGGAAGCCTTTGAAAATCTATACAAGTACTTGAAAGTCAATAAAAATCCAATTAACTCCATTAAAAAAGTTTTAAAATGTCTTCTAAAATTTGCATTAAATAAATCCCCCAAGTCGATTCTTCTCTATCTTAATTTGAATAATATGCGACTTGGGGGATTATAGCAACAAAGCTGCAAAAACTGCCCCAATCATTGAAATAGTAACCTATTTCTTCTAGGACAAGGGAGGAAAGAACAAACTCCAAGGAGACCAAACAAAAGAGCAAGAGCTATTGGTTAATTTATGCATGTCTATATACGTCTACACAAACATATACACATACATACATACATACATACATACATACATACATATAAAATTTTGATTGGTTAATTTAATTTATGGGATGGTTGGATGGAAAATTAAGTAATTTCCATATGGGAACGAAAATTAAGAAGATTTTCTTTTTTAATTTGGTCCAACTTACAATGTATAAGCCACACCTATCAATATATATATATATATATATATATATATGCTATCATAAAACAAACAAATTATCGTTATCACTTTGTTGAAGAAGTTAAATTCTAATACACGTATTTACTATGATTCTCTCCTAATTATCAAGGTAAGTTTATTTATATGAATCGTACTTCCAATTTTTGAATTATGGAATCCAAGTTATGAATATTGTATGGGTCTTATATGTTATGACGAGGACCGGAGTTCAGTAGCACTACGCACAAGAATTATGATAACCTAGGTTCTATGTAGAATTCTCATATCTCCCTGTGTACGTTATGACCTTATGTTAGGCAAGGGAATTATGGCCACCTAAGTTTGGCTTTGAATTCTTGTGTCTCCCCTATGTACTTTATGATTCCCAAGGTCCAAATATGAATTACTATTTATGTGGCTCCCTTGATGAGATTTTATCTCATTGTTTATGATATTCCCCTTTTCGGGTAATTGAGGTTCGAGGAGTTGGAATTTGGAATGAGTTTCAAGTGGTATAATCAAAAGAATATGATTGTGAATGTCAAAATAATGAATTAGTGTTTATAATTAAGTCGTTGTTCGAGACTCATTATAATCAAAATATTTTGAAAAATGTATTTTGGAATAGTGATTTTTGGGACTGTGTGGATTAAAATAAGATAGAAAAGTATAATATTATTTTATTAGAATGTGTGGTTAAAAATAAGAGAGAGAAACTGTATTAAAATTTAGACTGCATTAGGGTAAACAATTATAACACCAAATTATAATTATTTCAATTTTCATTACCACTTTTTAACCACACTCACATTTTTCGAAATCACTTTTTAGCCACAAGTTTTACCTTGAAAATACAAAAAAGTAAAAATAACGGTGGCTCCTTAACCGCCAAACACGGGCTTAATAGGTCTCAAACAAGGGCTAAGTATTGTTTCTTAATCTTTTGTAAATGTAAGGACAAATATCTTTTGTAAAAAAAAAATTATTTTACCACACGTACTTAACAATTCAAAAGGAAAAATTTTGGGTCGTTTTACAAATGGTATCAGAGCGGAAATTATTTTAAGTACGATTCATGTTAAATTAAAGTTTTAAAGATCGAATTTATGATCGTGTTGGAATATTTTTTATATCACCATTATGCAACATCAAGTTCCAAGCTTTGATTTCCTCGAACTAGGTATGTTAGATAATGAATTATTTATAGTATCCATGATTATTATTATAATGTCGAGTTATATTTGGGAACTTGTTTATTTTGTGGAATAGTAATTATGAATTTCCATTTTGATATAAAAATTAGGGCTAGGCAAAAACCGACCCAACCCGCCGAACCCGCCCAAACCGATCCAACCCGATCGGTTTGGGTCGGTTTTTCATGAAAATTGGGTTGGGTTGGGTTTTTTTTTTTTAAAAAAAAAATTTCGGGTTGGGTCGGGTTGCGGGTTGGGTGAATAACCCGACCCAACCCAACCAAAAAAAAAAAAAAAATACAGTTTTTTTTTGTAATGAAACTTGACTTATTTAAATATTGATTGAATATATTTTAACTTTATTAGCAAGTATTCAATTTATTGAATCTTTGGTTATTGTAGTGTACATAATTGATTTGAATTAAAGATAGATTCATTAATTTTTTTTTTTTTTCAAAAATTTTACTAATTGGGCCAAAGCCCAAACCGACCAACCCGACCGAAATTTGGTGGGTTGGGTTGGGTTGGGTTGGGTTTGAATTCGTAATTGGGTTGGGTTGGGTTGATTTTTTATCAACCCGACCGTGGTGGGTTGGGTTCGGGTTGGGCAAAAAACCGACCCAACCCAACCCACGCCCACCCCTAATAAAAACCATGATGTAAAATATGAATGTTACCATGTGATTTTATGAATACATTCCAAGTACAAAATGTTTGATATTACGGAATTGCACGTTATATGAATTTTATGCTTTTTTGGATACTTGTTTATATTAGACTAGTGTTCAATAAATTATTATCACTACCTTCGTTTAAAAAATGAAGGAAAACTATGGATAATTATTAGTATTTTAACTTTAAGTTTCAATTAGTTGATAGAAAGCACATAAGATCTTGAGGACAATCACCAATAAGAATAAATAAATAATTAAAAAATAATAATTAAGTAGGATGCGAGATAAAAAGAAACTACCAATTAGGAAAATTTATACTTTTAAATAAACATTTCAGTTTTCACTATTGTTCAAGTTTTGTCTGATTTGCTTATTTGCAAAACTGGAAGACTTTGTCAGAAATACCTAAATTGTCTAAGGAGAGCTAGGAAGTATGCAAATTGACAAAACAAAGACATTAATACAAACAAAAAAAATTTATTTAATTTTACAAGGAAACTCATATTTTATGAAGAATTTCTAAATTTAAATTTTGACAAATTTATTTTCAATGACTACATTTTCGGAAAGTTTAAAATCATATTTTAGGAACAACTACTACTTTAGGAAATTTTTCATTTTAAGAAGTGTTTATACGAAATTTCTATTTGGAGAAACTATATTTTTAGAATCTATTAGATGATTAGAAAATTTATTTTTGAAGGGGTTGATTATAATACCGCGAAAGTATTACTATAATTATGTACGCGCGTGCATGCATATATATATATATATATATATATATATATATATATATATATATATATATATATATATATATATTTCATTTTAAGAAGCATATACGAAATTTCTATTTCGAGAAACTATATTTTTAGAATCTATTAGATGATTCGAAAATTTATTTTTGGAGGGGTTGATTATAATACCGCGAAAGTATTACATAATTATGTACGCGCGCGTGTGTATGTATGTGTGTGTGTGTGTGTATGTGTGTGATCGATTTAAATTGTAGGATTGCCATATTATGCATGTCTATACATGTCTATATACACATAAAAACATATACATATACATACGCATATGGTTTGATGGAAAATTAAGTAATTTTCATATGGCAATGACAATTAAGAAGATTTTCTTTTTTAATTTGTTCCCAACTCACCATGTATATACATCTATTAATATAAATAGGTTATCATAAATACACACAAATTATCACTTTGTTGAAGAAGTTAATTTCTCATATACGTATTTACTAGGATTCTCTCCTGATTATCAAGGTAAGTTTGGTCATACGAATTGTACTTTCAATTTTTGAATTATGGAATTCAAGTTATGAATATGATATAAGTGGATTGGAGTTCGGTAGCGCTACGTAAAAGAATTATGTTCACCCAAGTTCTATCTATAATTCTCGTGTATCCTTACATACATTATGACCTTATGTTTTCACGAGAATTATGGCCACTTGAGTTCGGCTTTGAATTCTCGTCTCCTTTATGTACTTCATGATTGCCGAGGTCTAAATATGAATTATTATTTATGTGGCTCACTTATTGAGATTTTATCTCATTGTCTATGATATTCCCCTTTTCAGTTAATTGAGGTTCGATGAGTTGGAGTTTTGGAACGAGTTTCTAGTGGTATAATCAAAAGAATATGACTGTGAGTTTCAAGATAACAAATTAGTGTTTGTTATTAAGTATTTCTTAATCTTTTGTAAACGCAAGGACAAATATCTTTTATAAAATATTATTTTACGACACGTATTTAAAAATTCAAAAGGAAAAATTATGGGTCATTACAATTGTTATACAACCACCTATAATACACGTATTATTAACTAGTTATTAAATAAAACTTGGGGTAAAATGGATAATAAGTAGCAAAACTTACTGTATTGGTGACAATACTATGGTTGGATCTTCATTACCAGCGCTGGGGAAAAATTAATAGGGCAAATGAAAATTGCGATTTATCTTAAACTCAAAGAAAATGCTGAAATTACATATTGCAAAGAAATCAACCTCTTCTCACTAAAAAGTTCGTATAATCTTTTTATCTTCGGGAATTTCATCTTATCGCGAAATTTTTCGCTTTTCTCCACCATCTTCGTAATATTAGCACGCAACATACCCCTACTATCATTTATCAAATAAGCATTATTCCCATAATTAAAAATAATAATAATCGCAAATTAATCAATTATTTTGTGACCTGGCGTCATCAAATTTTAATGGATCACAGTTTGCACTGATATCATTAGGTTTTCGTATTAACTCTTGACCCCAGCAGTTGCGAATTGAAATTCATGAGGAACAATCCACATTAATATATTAGTACTAAATTGATATTACAATGCGATGAGAACAAACTCTTTGAACTTCTGGAGTGCAACTTGATGGAGGATTTCCACCATACTATCATCAATCCCTGAAAATGCAGACAAGTAATATAATGACTCATCCCATTTTCCTTCCTTTATCATTTCATCAACGTGGTTCTGATTGAAGAAGATCTGAGCTTCTTGTTCCATCTCCCTTATTCTCGTTGTTTGAAATATCCTCTCCAGCTTCATGTATTTTGTCTCTAGTTTTCTTCTCATCCTCTCCAGCTCCAAAGGGATCGGTTACATCTCCCTTATTCTCGTTGTTTGAAACATCCTTTCCAACTTCATCTATTTTGTCTCTAGTTTTCTTCTCATCCTCTCCAGCTCCAGAGGGATCAGTTACATCTCCTTTATTCCCGTTGTTTGAAACATCCTTTCCAACTTCATGCATTTTGTCTCTAGTTTTATTCTCGTCCTCTCCAGCTCCAAGAGGTTCTTTTCGAGGTTTCTCTTGGCCCACAGTCAGATTCTTGACAACTGGAAACTGATGTTGAAATTTGCGAAGAGACATGACTATAATAGCTCCCTAACATAGATAATTAAGGAACGTTAATAATGCAATGGCATAGATGCATCCCTGCTACAAAGATATTTACGCTTTCAAATATATCAAGTTTTCAAATGATTTGTCCAACTATATACCACAAAGCATATATACGTGAACCACAAAATCTAAGTTAACAGAAGACTGAAGTTACAAAAATTACATTAACGTTAACAGAAGACTGAAATTACAAAAAAAGAGTTTCTTTAATCCATTAAATCTATTTTTTCCTTTTTTGCCTAGTTAATATCTCAGTTTGTAGTTTTTTGCGTGAAAAATGTTTGATCAGCAATTAGTTAGTTATGTTCCATTAACGTGAAATTACAAAACAATTTGCTGCTTTAGAACCCAAATTCCATTGCTGACTGATGAAGTTACAAAACAATTTCAATAAAATTACAAATCTGTAAGTGAATAAAAAACCCAAAAATCGAACAAGAATAAACCACAAAATCGAACATGAAAGAAGATTTCTATTGCATTTGCGGGGTCATCGAATGTCAAGAATCGAACCTGTTGTCGTTCACAAATCACGCCTGACGCACGGTGACGGAGCCACGGACTTTACGGTTCTTCAGATCTTCACGCTACTGCTGGCTGCTAGGTTACAATAAATTGAATAAAGAATAAACTTTGGGCTGAGAAATAGGAACTGAGAATCAGAGTTCGGCCCGTTATCTTTGATATTTTTCGCTCATTTCGAGTTTTCGATTTTTGAAAATATCGAAAACACGTTTATTTTATCAATTTTCAAAATTTCGTTTTACAAAATATAAAAAAATAAAATACAAAAAAAGCTCAAAACGAATTTATTACATTTTAGATATTTTATATTAAAAAATAAAAAATGTGCGTTTTCTCAAAACGCGAGTTTTGGATTTTTTTTTTTATTAAATGTGAGACAATATTTTCATTTAAAATTCTTATATTATTTTGTCATTATATATAGATTCGTGTTAAGAATTTTTTTTTTTTGTAAATGTGAGACACTTCTTTCACTTAAAGTTCTTATATTATTTTGTCATTATATATAGATTCATATTAAGATTTTTTTTTTTTTTTTTTTTCGGTAAATGTGAGGTACTTCATTCACTTGAAATTCTTATGTTATTTTCCCATTATATATAGATCCATATTTTTTTTTGTTAAATGTAAGACACTACCTTCACTTGAAGTTCTTATATTATTTTGTCATTATATATAGATTCATGTTAAGATTTTTTTTTTTTTTTTTTTTTTTTTTTTTTTTTTTTGAGACACTTCTTCCACTTGAAGTTCTTATGTTATTTTGCCATTATATATATATATATATCTATGTTAAGATTTTTAATTTTTTTTTGTAGATTTATTTTTCTTGTAAATGTGAGACACTTCCTTCACTTGAAGTTCTTATATTATTTTGCCATTATTATATATAGATTCATGTTAAGATTTTTTTTTTTTTTTTTTTTTTTTTTGAGACACTTCTTCCACTTGAAGTTCTTATGTTATTTTGCCATTATATATATATATCTATGTTAAGATTTTTTAATTTTTTTTTTTGTAGATTTATTTTTCTTGTAAATGTGAGACACTTCCTTCACTTGAAGTTCTTATATTATTTTGCCATTATATATAGATTCATGTTAATATTTTTTAATTTTTTTTTTTTGTAGATTTATTTTATTTTAATTTTTTTTTTATTATTTGTAAATGTGAGACACTTCCTTCACTTGAAATTCTTATATTATTTTGTCATTATATATAGATCCATGTTAAGATTTTTTTTTTGAAATGTGAGACACTTCCTTCACTTGAAGTTCTTATGTTATTTTGTCATTATATATAGATCCATGTTAAGATTTTGTTTATATGAGGTTAGATTTTGTTTAGCTGAAATAATATTGATGATGAATTTATTGACGTAGAAAACTAACTGATTTATTGACATTAAAATTAATGTAATTCAAAAAAACAACCATTTTTTACATATAAAATATCAGAAAATAAATATATCAGAAAATTATAAAGTAAACGTATTTTTCAGTTTTCTATTTTTGAAAACAATTTTTCAAAATCATAAAGAGAACATATTTTCAGCAATCCCAAAACAAACAACCAAAATCCAAAATTCAAAACAAAATCTAAAACTCAAAATTCAAAATCGAAACACAAAGAGAACGACCCCCTCACTTCTGTGGCTTCGTGCATCTTTGCCTTTTTGGTTGAGATGACAATAGGTAAGGTATGAGCCGGGTTTCAAAAATTCATACCCTACTTACTAGATATTTATAATATTAATACTCTATCCATATACTCATTTAAGAGTTGTGGGTCGGGTGCGGGTAGGGTGTGGTTATACTTTTATACCCATTTAAAACCCTTTACGTATTTTAATTTTAATAATTTTTTTTTTTTTATTTTTTTTTTGGCATTGGTAATATGTGTGTATATATATATAGAATACTCATTCAACAATAATATAAGTATCTAATTATAAATTTTTCATGAATTTCACATGTAATATACTAATTAACAATCCATGCGTAACATAAAAATATCAAAATGAAGTAAAAATATAACAACATTTATTATCCAAAATTAAATAGACCCCAATTGTCCAAAAATATGCAAATATCAAAGAACACACTTGTTCAAAATTATATACTGTTAAAATTTAAATACAATAATTTTTTTTTAAAAAAAAATTAAAGGGTATATGGGTTGGGTATGAGTTTTCTACAATACCCATATCCTACCCATACCCATGTCGGGTTTCTAAATATAGACCCATACCCTACCCACAAACTCATTGGGTCGAGTAATTTCTACCCATTTGTGTCGAGTACTCAATAGGTTGCGAGTTCGGGGGTATTATTGTCATTCCTATTCTTTAGGTTGGGCGGGTTTGGTTATGAGACCTTTGGGATTTGAATTTTTAGACTATTTTAATTTTGGGAAAAATACATAAATTAGGTAGTTATAAATGTAAATTTCAAAATTGGTATGAAACCTATATAATTAGGGCTGGGCAAAAATCGACCGAACCCGCCCAAACCGACCCAACCCGATTGGTTTGGGTCGATTTTTCATGAAAACTGGGTTGGGTTCGGATTTTTTTTAAAAAAAAATTTCGGGTTGGGTCGGGTTGCGGGTTGAGTGAATAACCCGACCCAACTCAACCCAAAAAAAAAAGACAGTTTTTTTTTATATGAAACTTAACTTATTTAAATATTAATTGAACATATTTTAATTTTATTAGCAAGTGTTTAATTTATTGTATTTTTTGTTATTGTAGTGTACATAATTGATTTGAATTAAAGATAGATTCATGAGTTTTTTTTTTTTTTTCAAAAATTTTACTAATTGGGCCAAAGCCCAAATCGACCAACCCGACCCAACCCGACCGAAATTTGGGTTGGGTTGGGTTTGAATTCGTAATTGGGTTGGGTTGGGTTGATTTTTTATCAACCCGACCGTGGTGGGTTGGGTTCGGGTTGGGCAAAAAACCGACCCAACCCACGCCCACCCCTATATATAATTACAAAAATCAGGTTATAATTAAGACAAATTAATTAAATAATTACAAATATTTTGTTGATTACAAATATTAAGGCCACAACAATGTAAAATCCCAGATCACAAACTACAATTATTTAAGGTCACAAACTACAAATCTTAAGTCACAAGTCTAAAATCAATGTTAGATCACAATTAGTCGGGATAACAAGTCACAATCACCATTTTTTTTTTTAATCAAAATAGGTTAACCACCATTTTTAAGGTCACGTGAACGATTTTCTTTAAGGTCAGTCATCGAACTTATGTTTAGGTCACACTCACAAAATTCATCAACCAACATCATCAACATCGTGAAAGTTGCAATTCTAACCATAAGCAGAATCTACAAAACATTGGTAGTGGCGCAGCTACTAACAAAACTCTGGACCACCAGAAGTAGTGGCACCGTTACTATAAAAAAAACCACTAGAAGCAGCGGCGCCTCTACTAGATCGAAGCAGAGGCACCCCGTCAAGTAGGGGCGCCGCTTGTAGGTCAATGCTGTAGTACCACTTCCTACCTCAAAATTGTAGCTGCGGAGGGAAGTTTCAGATCTAGCTGGTTATGAAACGAAAAAGTACCCTTCACAGTCGTGCTACCACAACCAGATCGTCAACAGAGCTAAGGTAGTAAGCACTGCACCTCGTTCATTGACTTGAAACTTGAAATGAGGGTGAGTGGCATGCCGGCACCACCATTTGGACAGACTTGAAATGAGGATGGTTTGGTTCTGGATAGTTCTGGTTCTGGGGTCGTAGGGGAAGAGTTTTGGTTTGTACTTTGGAATGGTATTCTGTGTTTGCTGGCGTGAGAGAAAATGGAAGGAGAGGGAGGCGTGAGAGAAATGTAACAAGAGGTTTGAATCAGATTTTCAAAATTAGGGTTTAGTGATAGTTTAATTTAATAATTAATATGTTTATAATTAATATTAAAATTTATAATTAACCTGGAATTTGAAGTAATACAAGTTTGATCTTATTTATGAATTTGGTTCTTATAAAGTAGGGGTAGTTGTAATTTTCACTTTAATTTTTCAACTTTTAAGACTAATTATTGAAAAAAAAATTAACCTAAAATTGGCCTTAGGCTTCGGTTCTAGGTTCTAGAATAAGAACCGGAACCGGAACTAAAACCAAATGGTTCTCCATACTGAGAACCAAACTATTAATTTTTTTTGTTTCTTTTTTTTTTTTGTGGGTAAAATCGAACCGAACCAAACGAAACCGCTCAGTATGGTTTGGTTTGGTCCGGTCCGGTCATTTGTATTTTAGATTACGATTCCTTAATCGGAACAAGAAAAGCTTTGAATTTGAGAATTTTGAATTTAAAATTAGACTAAGATTAAAATAAAAGAAAACAAGAAATTTGATTTGTTAAAACGATGAGATGAATATGTTAGAATTATGAATCCACATTAATCATATCAACCATGTATTTGACTTAAACATTTAATAACAAAGGATGAGTATTGAAAATTTGTGTTCCTATAGTTGTTTATGTCCCTTTTCGAGCGATGCATAAACACCTTTTCCTACAAGAAACGAGCATATATTTCTATGACCAATCCAAACATCAATAATTATGCGTCCACAATCACAGATGATAATAAAAACATAATTAATTGCACCAAACTCATAAATTGCATAATATAAATATAAAGTCAAAACATGGAATCAATAAATTAATGCTTCACCACAATTCTAACAATAAAAATCTAGCCTAAATACATGATTGAAAATAAATCACAAGAAGTATGAAAAGATGTCACCCCGTTCATATTCTTAATCCTTGTTCTTCAATCTTGAATTTGGCCTTCAACGGATCCCCCAACAGTTGGACAGCGCTTTGACATGAATTGAGGAAGTTGGGAACCCCAAAAATGTGCCAAAGGTCTGGTATTTATAGATTAGGTCGAAGTATAGGTTACTTGGAAGAGAAGAATGCTGAAAATCACGTCCAAATTGGTTTTCAAAAGAGTTCCAACCAAACAAGGAAAGTTACCTTCGCGGGAAATCTTTTTGTCACTGCACAATATTTAGTATTTTGGTAATATCTTTCTATTTCCTTATCATATTGAGGTGATTCAAATTGCGTTAGAAATATAACATAAACGGCTACGATTCTCCCGGAAATAAGATTTTCGTAATTAGAACATTTACTACCCCCAAATTAGATTTCAAAGTATGACTAAAAATCTGCCCGAAAATCTTGTGTGATTGGAATGAATTTATGGTAATATTCTTGTCATATTCCATTTTATTTTTTTTTTTAGTTTTAATTGTATCCAATTGACTCTTAGGAATCTTCAAGTATCGTATCATGGTCCGAATCAATCATTGAGTATTTGCAATTTAGTCCTTCATTTGATTTGTATACTTTAGTCCTTGAACTTCTAATTTCTTCCAATTTGGTTTTTTCTTTGAATTTCTTCTAATTGGCCATTTGATTTATTTCATTAACTCTTGATTTTCACACTTTAGCTCTTTTATCATCCAAATGACTTGTTTTTTTTACTTCAATTCCATTATTTTCTTGATTTTGGTGTTTTTCCTAAAATACAAACAATACTAACTAAATAAATAGCAAATATTCTTAAACAAACGCATAAAATCCTACTTTTAGAATATAAATAAGTGTATAAAATACTCTTATCAACACCCCCAGACTAGAATTATTGTTCGCCCTTGAACAAAAAAAAACCAAACTATAAAAATAAAAATGCAAATAACAAATATTTTTGTTTTTGTTAATTCATTTACCTCAACAATCCAAATGACGATTCACTTTAGAGAAGAAATATGAACAACAAAAATTATTTTCATTCATCAGTTGCTCAACTTCATTGTGTGTGTGTGTGTGAATAGCCAAATATCGAATGCAAACTCATGTAAAAATATACTTAACACTGTGTGACTAGTCATGCAGATATAAACTCGAATCCCATGTAGTCAACAATGATTTTCTTTTGATTTTCCTTACACTCTCATGAATTATCGCAACATTATTGCTTTTCTCTCATATCCTGAGGTTTTTCCTATTGATGTGGTTTCTAAACATGTATAAATTGTATTTTTCCACACAAGGCAGTTAGAATTTGACAAGTATGCACGATAGACCAAGAGTAATTTACAAAGCGTTAGGGATTTCAATCAACAAAGTTTATAAGATTTGCATTTCATTTTTATTTTATTTGGACGACTTTTTCTTTTAATGTCCTTGTCTTTTACCATCTTTGTACAATACTTTTCATACTTGCTTTCTATATGATCCCTTTAGCGAGTTTTAGGTCAGCAGCTCCCAACTCAGTTCAGCTTAGGGTACCAACTCAGTTCAGCTTAGGGTACCAGGTTCAGAGAACCCCTCAAACTTAATTACCCAAGTCATAAAGGCTTAAACATAAAATTTAAAGATGTTTTAACGTCTTATGTGTAAGTCCACTCTTCGTACTTGCTTTCTAGTTGACCTCTGTAGTGAGATTTAGGTCGTCAGCTCCCAACTCAGTTGAGCTTAGGGTACCAGGTTCAAAGAACCCCTCAGACTTAATTACCCTAGTCAAAAAGGCATTTGAAGAGCATAATAAGACCTTCAGCATTTTTTTATTTTTATGCTGGTTATTATGGTTTATACCCGTTGATCAAAATCCCTTACACTAAAGATGCAAAATTTAAAACTTCAGATCCTCAATCCATCAATGCCTACTCATACTAACCTTTCCACCCCCAAACTGTTTCTTGAGCAGTTTGGTTTTACATTTCATGTCGAGATCTAATTTCTTAAGGTTTGGGATTTTTCAGTAAATTCTATGTTCCAATCACACAAGTTTACCCCACAAGTATCAAGCATCTCCCTACACAAGTTATTATTCGAAAGTGGCAATGTGCTCAAGTTTGATTAAAGTCTTACATTGATGAATTTTACGAAAAATTTAGTTCGTATGTTGCCCAATTTTCTAATTAAAGCACAAAAGTCTATTCAAATCATATCATAAGTAATAAATAAATCAACAAAAAATTTCAAAATTCTCACTTTTTATGATTTTTCTACCCCAAAATTGAATGAATATTGCAATAATATGCGCATGAATGAGATTTCCACCCCCAAACTAGAAATTTACATTATCTTCAATGTATTCAAAGCAAATAAATAAATAATTAAGCACAAAATAACAAGAGGGGTCAAGTACTTTCCGGGTTTAGAGAGGCAGTGTTCTCATTTTAAAGCTTTTGACTTGAATGTTTGGTTGGATAAAATAACCCTTTACTTCGTTTTCCATGTGTTGGTTTGAAGTGTACCATAATGATATGCTCATTGCAAAAAAGAATTAATGATCATTAGAAACATAAATATCACATAGGAACTAACACAAATCAACACAACACACCCAAACTAGGACTTAGAAAATTTTTGAAAGATGGTCGAACACTGACTTTCGGCCCTTGACATCACCTCGAAAAAGTGAAGATTTCTCGGGACATGTCCCCAGTATATAAAAGTGTATAACTAGGTCTACAACATATCAAAAATTCATCACATATGGAGTTCATATGGGTTATGAAAAGATGTGACAAAGTAGGTGCAGTGAAGCTGAAAATAGGGGCTGAATGCAATGGTGCCTGCAATGGCCTTGCAATGAGGTGCTTTGTGGTGCAATGATGTTCAAGTTGAGTTCTATGCATTAAATCAGTGTAAACAATGATTGAATGATGAACAAATAATGTATGACATGTAGTGAAGGTGATCATCCAAAAAGAATTGCAAAAACTCAGCAAAACATCCATTGTAACATTTTATCGAGCACCTAGTGTGCATATGAAGAAATCAAATGAAATCATAGGATTTGGAGAGTTGAATTGAGCAAAAAAATTTCACCTATTAACTCACAATTCAATATCTTCAATCCTATCAACAAATTCAAATTTCACAAAAAGATATGAAATGCACCAAAATTATGCATGATTATGTGAATTGGTGGAAAAGCACATACCTTTAAATGATTTTGAAGTGAAGGCATGACTTCGAGTAAAAATGATGTGCAAACAATGGGGAATGATTTTGGACTCGATGCATGATGATTTGGCGGAAGAAAATCGGGTTTGAAGTGGTTAAAATGAAAGAAGAATGCATATCAAAGAATATGTCGGTTCTGCTTAGTTTATAATCGTGCGACCACACGGTTATACTACCGTGCGATAGCACAGTAGCTTTTGGCAAAGACCTGTGATTCTTTTCATTTTTGAGTTTTGGACCCCGTTTTGGACTCCTAAATGCCTTCTAATGCATGCAACCAATTTCTAAATTATATGCACATGTCCTAAGCTAGGTGATCAAGTGGAAGATTGTGATGAAAAGCAACCACACAAATAGAAAAACAAGTAAATGCTAAAAATGCTAAAACATGCAAAAATAGGTACAATGAAGATTTCAATGCAACCAACATGTCAAAAAGTAAATTCTAAACATGTTAGTGAACCTAAAATGCAATGTGAAGTATCAAGTCTACTAAAGATGCAATGAAACCTAAAAACAACTAAACAATTATAAATCAAATAAACAACTTAAACACAAATAAATAAAACAACTGAAGAAAAATGATATTGAAAAGTTGGGTTGCCTCCCAACAAGCGCTTCATTTAAAGTCTAGAGCTAGACTTTTTGACAAACTATTCAAGGTGGCATGAAACATGATATTGATGTTGTGCCACTTCAATTTTTGAACAGTTTTCAAGTAGTGGATTTTGATTCACTAGTTGAACTATGTCAAATATTACTTTCTCATCCTCTACTCGAAGCATGACCTCCCCCTTTTCCACATCAACCAAGGCTCTAGCAGTAGCCATAAAGGGTGGGCCTAAAATCAGTGGTACCTTACTATCTTCCTCCATGTCTAGAATCACTAAGTCAGCAGGGAATATGAATTTGTCCACTTTAACTAGCACATCCTCAATGACTCCATATGGGTATCAAATGGAGCAATCAGCTAGCTGCAAGATGATTGGGCCTGGTTTTGGATCCCCTAATCCTAGCTTCATATAGACTGAAAGAGGAATCAAATTTATGCTTGCGCCAATGTCACATAAAACTTTGTTAAATTATAAGTCACCAATGATGCAAGGAATTGAAAAACATTCTGGATCTCTCAGCTTGGGAGGCAACTTTTGTTGCAAGATGGCACTACACTCTTCATTCAGCGACACCTCTTCAACTTCCTCAAGTTTCCTCTTACTTGACATCATCTTTTTTAGGAACTTGGTAAAGCTGCACATTAACATTCCTTTCCTAGAAGCCATTACCCAAATCCCCAGCTATATCGATTCCTTAACTGGAACAAGAAAAGCTTTGAATTTGGGAATTTTGAATTGAAAATTAAAACAAGATTAAAATAAAAGAAAACAAGAAAATTTGATTTGTTAAAACGATGAGATGAATATGTTAGAATTATGAATCTACAATAATCATATCAACCATGTATTTGACTTAAACATTTAATAACAAAGTATGAGTATTGAAAATTCGTGTTCCTATAGTTGTTTATGTCCCTTTTCGAGCGATGCATAAACACCTTTTCCTACAAGAAACGAGCATATATTTTTATGACTAATCCAAACATGTAGAAAGGCATTAATCAATTATGAACACTTTTTAGGATAACACGAAGCATAGGGATATATTTCTATCCCCTATCGGACTTCGTGGCAATTAATCAAGGTCTAATAAATTCCTACTCTTTCGAACACAGAAATCTATCACAAACATCAATAATTATGCGTCCACAATCATAGATGATAATAAAAACATAATTAATTGCACCAAACTCATAAATTGCATAATATAAATATAAAGTCAAAACATGGAATCAATAAATTAATACTTCACCACAATTCTAACACTAAAAATCTAGCCTAAATACACGGTCGAAAATAAATTACAAGAAGTATGAAAAGATGTCACCCCGTTCATATTCTTGATCCTTATTCTTCAATCTTAAATTTGGCCTTCAATGGATCCCTCAGCAGTTGGACAGCGTTTTGGCATGAATTGAGCAAGTTGGGAACCCCAAAAACGTGCCAAAGGTCTGGTATTTATAGATTAGGTCGAAGTATAGGTTACTTTGGAAGATAAGAATACTGAAAATCACGTCCAAATTGGCTTTCAAAAGAGTTTCAACCGAATAAGGAAAGTTACCTTCGCGGGAGATCTTTTTGTCACTGCATAGTATTTAGTATTTTAGTCATATCTTTCTATTTCCTTATCATATTGAGGTGATTCAAATTTAGTTAGAAATATAACATAAACGGGTACAATTTTTCCTGAAATAAGATTTTCGTAATTCGAATGTTTACTACCCCCAAATTAGATTTCAAAGTATGACTAAAAATCTGTCCGAAAATCTTGTGTGATTGGAATGAATTTATGGTAATATTCTTGTCATATTCCATTCCTTTTTGAGTTTTAATTGCATCCAATTGACTCCTAGAAATCTTCAAGTATCGTATCATGGTCCGAATTAATCATTGAGTATTTGTAATTTAGTCCTTTTTCATTTGATTTGTATACTTTAGTCCTTGAACTTCTCATTTCTTCCAATTTGTTACTTTCTTTGACTTTTCTTCCAATTGGCCATTTGATTTATTTCATCAACTCTTGATTTTCACACTTTAGCTCTTTTATCATCCAAATGACTTGTTTTTTGCTTCAATTCCATTATTTTCTCGACTTTGACATTTTTCCTGAAATACAAAAATACTAACTAAATAAATAGAAAATATTCTTAAACAAATGCATAAAATCCTAATTTTGGGATAGAAATAAGTGTATAAAATACTCTTATCAATTTTCTTATGGGCTTTTGAGTCTCGTTCTCATATCTCCCTCAACAAACCCTAGATCTCTCTTGTTATCATCTCAAATCAAAGGCGGAGCTCCTCGAATCATTGTCATCATCAACGTTGAACATAGTGGGAGGGAGGAGCCCTACCTTGTCACCACCGGATTCTCCTATGGAGCATTTCGAATTCAATCTTCCCTATATATCCCCCTTACCTTAAAAGAGCCAATCTCCGTATTACTATTCACAATTTGTCACATTATCTTTCACATTGAGCCAGAAATCTACTATAGAGGAACTAGTTTCTTATCCCCCTTACCTTACAAGAGCTAATCAACTCTCTCTCTCTCTCTCTCTATCTCTCTCTCTCTCTCTCTCTCTCTCTCTGGTGGTGCAGGTGGCGGAGCAAACTCCTGGTGTGAGCGATCGCATATTTTTTGCTATTTTAAAACTTTATGAAGTAAAACTTCATTTTGTTCTTCGGCGAGGGCATCCTGGAGGCTAGATTGGGAACGTCTTGATATGGTTTTTGGGTTTGAGGATGTAGAAGCGTTATCAGCGAAGGAGGTGGTAAGAGTTTCTCTGGGGGTTTATTAAATGTAGATTTTGAAAGACATTTAAAGATTTTTTGAATGACTTTTTTCATTGAATTTTATGGATTTTTAGACTTTTAAAGACTTTTGCAGAGTTTTATTTAAATGACTTTCATAAAATTTCAAAGACTTTTGTAGACTTTTCAGACTTTCAAAAAAATGTGGCTCGAGAGATAAATAATTTTAGGACAAAGAAACATTTATGATAATAAATGGGGGAAAAATAAAATCACATTTGATATCGACTTAATGAAATTGTACTATGTTCATAAATCTTTTTGAATATACAAACTTTTATAAATTTCTATTGACTTTTAATTAAGATTTTTCAATATACAAATCTTTCTGAAGAAAAATCTAACCATTTTGGTTAATTATTATTTGTTTTGACACAATTTAAATACTTTTTCTATAATTTTTTTTAAATTTTTAATTGAATCTGTTTTCATAGAATAATTGAAGAAGATGATGAAAAAAAGAGAGCAAAAATATAAAAAAGAAAAAATATATAGCAAGTTGAAGAGAGAAAAATAATGATTTGTTTAGTCGTATGTATAAGGTTTTTAAAAATAACATGAAAGAAGGAAGAAAAATATAGAAGAAACAAAATTACAATTTGAAAGATTTTTTATTTTATTTATTTATTTTTTATAGTCTTTCAAAATCTTGGAGATTAATGAGAGAAAAATTAAGAAATTTTGTGATTGTACTTTCTGTTTAGAAGTTAGTACATAGAAGATTTTGTAGGAGTCTTTAAAAGTTATTGACATTTTGAATAACGTAAGACTTTTAAAGACTTTTAAAAGTCTTTATATAATACACCATGACTTTTATGGATTTTTAGAAAGTTCATTAAAATCTATATTAAATACCTCAAGATTTTTATGGAGTCTCTAAAGTCTAAATTGAATATAATCAAACTTTTCAAATCCTTTAAAATTTTTAAAAGTCTTTCAAAATCTATATTGAATAAATCTCCTTGGAGTCGGAGTTAATAGGCGTAGGTAGATCTGATTTGAGTTTTTGTGCTGCCGCAACTTTACAGCATTGCTTGGCTAGTAGGGTGGTGACTTTTTAAATCAATTCCCTTTTTGCGCCAAAATAGTTCTTTAGTAATTATGTGCTGTCAATATATTTCCACCTGGCTTCAACTTATTTCCTATGTTAACTTCTGATGGATTTTGGTAGCGTTTATTCTTAGGGATTAAAGTTTTTCCAGAGCTTTTCATTAGGGATGAGTAGTTCTTCAGCCTTAAATTTTACTTTTTTATGCCGTTTATTCTAGTAGCCCATCGTGATTCTTGATTCCACGGGGTAGTAAGTGGGGTTAGGGTTTTTCCACTGCGATTTGTTGCTAGGGAAGGGGAGGAGGGAGTCCAGAGTCGAGAATCGGAAAAATTTGTACTCGCAGAATTGGTTGATTTTTGGGATTGTTGTTGTGAACTTTTACTGACTCTAAGCCCAACTGCGTTATCCACAACCTGCTTCACCTCTAGCCCCACCACCTAATTCTCCACCAGCTTCTCCACCCAATCCCCACCAGCTCCACCTCCAGCTCTGCCATGTTATCCACCATCAATTCCGCTTCAAGCCCCATCGCCTAATCTCCCACCAGCTCCTCTACCCAATCCACCACCACCACAATCAGCTTCGCTCCCAATTCTAAACCTAATTTGACACAATCTCTTCCACCCCCACCACCTCTGCCCCTAACTCTTTTGCCTAATCCACCACAAGCTCTAACTCTAGTTCCACCTACAAATTCACCTCCACCTTCTGTACCACCATTAACGCATTCACCTACTTCACCACTTATTCCCCTCCAGCCACACTGCCTTATTTCCCACAAACTCCTCCCAATCCAACTCCTCCTCCTGCACCCCCACCACCACCAGCTCCATTATCAAACATGCCAGTCCTTCCACCAAATCTGCATCCATCTCCTACAACATCACCAAAACCTCCTCCTCCAACACTTCCACTAACTCTAGCCCCTCCAAATCCATCCTTCTACTTGAGAGAGAGAGAGAGAGAGAGAGAGAGAGATTCTCTCCCAAGAAATTTGTTCGCGAGTTTCTTGGGGAGATCAGTACCTCCTTGTCAGGTTTTCTTCTCCAGGCCTTTGTAGGCTATCGAAGCTTAGTGGTACAAATGACTTCTTTCTTTTGTTCTTCTTACGTATTCCCCTCCCTTTTAAATAACAGATTTTTCCAAGATATAAGTTTCTCAAAAACACTATCGGTCAAAGTGATTATGGATTGGTAAACTTCTCGTTGAAATGCTCATTCCCTCAAATGAGAATTTTTCTAGGTCTAGGAGATGCAAAGCCAGAATATATCTTGGAGACATAATTAAAGTTGTAGCTAAAACTCTGGGAACCTACACTTTCCTTAAGGTTTCTGAGGATGACAAGAAGGTTGGTAGGGTTACTGACCTAGCAAAGTCGGGGGTGGTTATAAAGCAATTGGGTGTTAGAACAATTTCGACGTTACCACTGGAGTATGATCTTAAACTTGAACATGTAGAATCATCTTTAACTGTGAATGTTACAGCAATTGCCCCTAAAAAAGGAGCAGGATATACCACAGAATATCGTTGAGGAGACTAAATAAAGACGTTAGGAGCTGTCAAAAATGAAGGAATTGAGAACATTGTGGAATGTGGAAAATGCAGAAGACATAACCGGTGCAGGGATTGAGGTTAAGGAATCTAAAGGTGTTGATGAAGAAAGATTAACTATTGCAGACTACGAAGACAATAAAGATGTTTTTCTACGAAAGAATCTAAAAAGTATCTTAAAGAAGTTTTTGAATTGTTAAGTTCATTGAATTCAAGTGTAATGCCCCGAGTTCTACACACCCGAAATGCCACGTCATCCTTTCAAAATAATTTTCGAAATAATAATTGAGTGAAAAATAACTGAAATTCAATCAAATTATTTTATAAAAAAACTGACTCCAACAATCAACATTTCAAATTTGAAATAATATTGAGCGAAAGCAACTAAAAATCTAATTTCATTTAAAAACTCATTGGTCAATAATTCAACGTTCAAAAATAACGTAGACAATAATGAGGAATTCAAAATCTCGAAATAAACGTGTTCAATTTATTTTCTCAAAACATGAGTAATTCTTCAATAGCCACCATTGCGCATTCTGTTGCTAACTCCGAAATCTGAAAATTTGTAAGTTTAAAATAAAAGGGTGAGCATTTCATATAAATACTGTAGCGACTCAGAATTTTTACGCAATTAATAATTATTTTAATATTTAGAAAATTGTGTCGCTATTGTTTTGAAATTAATGCCGCGACGGATTCGTCTAGCCAAGTCAAGAAATATCGAATTTGTTCGATTTTAAATTAAAATCCGAATTTCTAAAATTATGTTATTTTAATTATTTATTCAAAGTATTATTTTCAAAATCATTTTGAATTCCAAATTTATTAAAATATCCCAATGATCCTTATTCAAATTATTTCAAGTCCAAATACGTATTTCAATTTTATTTCAAAATTTGTTTATTCTCAAATGTATTTTTCAGTCCAAAATATATCAGTTTTTAATACAATTTTTAATCAATGATTCCCTTTTTCAATTATGATGTTCTCCACCATTTTATTTTCAAAACCTAATTCTCCACCCACGTTATTTCATCATCAAATCCACATCAAACAATTATGATGTTTTCTCTTCTCCTTTCCACCAAATTTCCCATATTTTACACCATTCTTGTTCCACTAATCTAATTCTTTTCTTTTCTTTTCTACCAAATCATCATTCTCTTCACCACTACATCAATTTCATAAGATTCCCAAATAAATTAATCTCAAATCCAACCCATACTCCCACTTTTCTCTCCAATAAATCACCATCACGCCATTCACCATTATGATCATCTGCATAAACTCCATCATCTATCATCATCATCAAATTTCCACTCTCTGCACAAACCAACCATCTTCCTCATGAGCAATACATTCGATTCCAGACTGCCCAAATCAACAACCACTCTGCCTCCATCATTACCACTTCAATCTGCACTCCTATCACCTATTTCAACAACACCACACCTCCATTACTGCAAATCTCAACTCTCAGTATCACCTCACCATTTCAACCTCTTCATTCAGCAAAACAATATCAATCCAATTCAATCAACATTCTGCCAGACCACCAACTCACTGCCAAGATTTCAGAATTTTAATCAACCTGTAGTAACATTTCCATCACAGACATAAATTGACCTCCAACCCAAGAATCCAATCGATCACTGCAACACTATAACTCATACGCAGCCAGCCAAAAAAAAATTATCAAACCATCATCAAGCCATCTTCTAACTTCAAACCAATCATCGAACACGAACCAAATTCATCATCAATATCAGCACCATAGCCAATCACCAATTGAATCAGCGTCATCATCATCATCAACACCCTCTGCACTCATCGTCTGAGCCGCCCAACTACCTCAAGTTCACCGCCGCATCACTACCCAACTCAAGAATCAAACCAACAGACTGCCTCAATCGAATACACCACATTTAAACCATTGTCTACACAATCACCTGCAATCACAGTCCAACCACCACAGTTCATCACCACTCCTGCAGCTGCATCACCCAAGAAATCTGTATCATCACCTTCACTGCCATTCTTGCTCACTGCACCCAATCACTGCCCCAGAAACACCACCCCTTTTCACCAAAATCACCCACTGCCCACTTCAGTTTTGACAACCAATCGAAGCCCAGAACTTTACCTAATCTCGAATCCTCTCTAGTCTGATTTCAGCAGATTGTATCGTCGGGTTCTCGCAGCCAAATCGCGATCTTCTTGCATCAAACTCGCACCTAAGCCCTCCAATCTAAACCCTACTCTGATCGCCACCAGTAGCCGCACCCTACGCCGGTGTGCGCCGGCGAATCGCCGGTTGAAGACCGTATTACGCCATCTCTCTATCTCTCGCTTTACTCTCCCTCTGTCTCTTCTCTCGATCTGAAATGAGAGAGAGGAGTAAAGAATTGATATTATATTTTTCATTTTCAGAATTTGCAGCATTGGTCCCCCTCTTTTAATCTGTTTCAAATCAGTCCCTGACATTTTAAAAAAAGTTTTATTTCAGTCCTTTCAGCTTTTAAGCCTTTCAATTCAGTCCCAAAGCTTTAAAATGATTTACTTCAGCCCTTTAACTTTAAACTCTTTTATTTTAGTATCTGCTGATTTACTTTTAAGCCCAAGTTTCAAAAGTATTCATTTTAGTCCCTCAACTTTCAAAATATTCATTTTAGTCCCTGAACTTTGAAAATATTCATTTTAGTCCCTCAACTTTCAAAACATCAATTTTAGTCTTCAAATTATAATTTATCATTTTGAACTATATATTCGATAGACTAAAGTGACTTATTGGCTAAGACGAAGCGTACGGAGAATTTAAAGAAATTGAAGTCATTCCCGCTCAACTTTGCACTCGTCGGATTTGAGGTAGACTCGCACTTATTAATTGATTTAAATTATGATTTCATATGAATGTCATGTGACTTGTGAAAGTCAATTTTTAAGAAAAGCAAGTATGTTTTTATGAAAGGTAAATATACCTTATGTTTTTATGAAAAGTAAGTATGTTTTTATGAAAAGAAAATATACTTTATGTTTTTACGAAAAGTAAGTATACCCTATGCTTCACGAAAATGTTTTTTTGGATCATTGCTATGAAATCAATCTACCAAGATTGTTATGGGTCCCATATGATAAGTTATGATATGTTAAGGGGACCGGAGTTTTAGTAGCGCTACACATAAGAATTCTTGCCACGAAGTTCGGTAACATTCTTGTGTCTCCTATGTTTATGAGGATTTGCCACGAAGTTCAGTAAAATTCCTATGTTTCCATATGTTTATGAGGATTTGCCACCTAAGTTCGGTAAAATTCCTGTCGCATATGTTTATGAGGATTTCGATCATATCTTATGTTATGATGCAATTGATCCCTATGAATTTCAAAAATTATGCTTGGTATACTTACTACATAAGAATTCTTGCCACCGAAGTTCGGTAAAATTCTTATGTTTATGAGGATTTCGATCTTATCCTGTGTTATGATGGAAAGGATCCCTATGCTTTCAAAAGAAAATTATGCTTGGCATAATTAAAATATTTTTATAAGTATATGATTTTCAAAGAGCTGTTTTCAAAGAGTTGTTTTCAAAGAGCTTATGATTTTCAAAATATGTCCCGTGCTGTAATGCACAATATGAGATTTATCAAGAGTCGTTTTATAAAGAAGCTCTATCAATGCCCGTTTTATAAAGAGCCAGGATTTATGTGTTTAATCATCTTATAAATTAAATTAATTTGCGATGAGTCTACTGAGTATTTCCCCCATGAAATACTCACCCTACTTTTTAACAGTTTTGCAGATTTCGGAGACGGTGGCGAGCGATGAATGATGGTGGCAATAATGGTTAAACGGTTGAAAGTTTGACGTTAATGATTTCCGTATTTTTCCAAACAATCGAATAATTTAGAGAAGTTCATTTATTTGAGAAATTATGACATTGTCAATTTCTTTACAAAATTAATGGTTCGATTTACTATTTCAAATGGTTTCATAAATGTTTCAATTTTATCGGCCATTACAGTTTATTTAATGTTGCCAAAAATGAATTTCAATTATTTCTTCCGCAAAAATATTATTCGAAAAATTTAGACAGAAAATGACGTAGTGAATCGGGTATACGGAACTCGGGGCACTACAAGTTGGTATCAGAGCTAGTCTGCATTTCTGTAGACTGGTAAAATTTTCAAAAAGAATTTTCAAGAAATATTTTCATTATAAGATTTTTATTGATGAAGATTGCCACTGCCATCATTCGTTCCACCAACTCCGAGGTAAAGAATTTTATGATGTTTAAAGTTATTTCAGTATTTCGAATACTCATTTTATTGATTTATGAGAAAGAATGAAGAGTATTTCGGATACTTATGATTTATGAGAAATAAGAATGTATTTCTTCGAAAATAATGATGTTGTTATGCTTTGTCATAACTTATATGCTTTAATGTATGATTATGAGAAATTTTTTTAGAAAGAAAACGAGTGTTGAGCATAATGGGAATAATATGATTTAAGAATGATTTTTAAATAATTTTTGTCCTCGAGATAGAAATGATGAACCCTAGATGGACTTTGCATAATTGATTTTAGACATGGCACTAAGTATGAGAAGTCAACGGAAAGGATTTGATTATATGTTCAGATTATCTATCGTTTAGATTAAACGAGAAATAGCAAGCCAGTTATGAAGTTGTGATAAGATGTTAAGATTATAAGTGATATGATTTTATTGAGACTTTTATGAGAAGCATTATGAAGTTAGAGATTTAAAGATTTGGTTATTAGTTTTTGGTATTTAAGTAATGGATATTATGTTGAGTAAATGAATTATGTCTCTATGTTGAAGAGAAATTTATTATGAAGTTTGGCTTTGTGAATAAATTTTGGGAATATGATTTATGGCATATATTTATAAGTATGAGTAATCTTTTGAGCCATTAAGGTATGGAAGGAAGTGATATTGTGATATTGAAAAATATAATTTGAAATTGTTATGTTGAGGAATTATGAATTGAATTATGGGATATTTTTGATGATATTGAAGTGTTGGAATCATTTTCAATATTTTTAGATCGTTGTGATCAAATGTGGAGTTATATGTTATTGTTAGTTATGAAGTATACTTATGGTTTGGGATAAGTCCAAATTACAAGGGAGACTCTGTCCAGAATTTTATCATCTGGAATTAAGAGCATAATATGGTATGCAATCACTAAGAGAATTGAGTTTAGAATTGCAAGTTCATAAGCAAGATTGAGTAAATGATAAGTTATATTTTGAAAGACGAGTGAAGACAAGTATAATGGCATTATTGGGAAGAATCTTAATTATTCTTGGGAATGGATTTATCACTTGTAAGGAATGATCACTTGTATTGGAGAGTATTATAAGGATATGAATTTTGAGGAAAATAGGGATAAGATTTTACAGTGATGACTTATTTTGGAATGGTGTTCAGAAGAGGGATCACGGTAGAATCCAAGATTTTTTTTTAGTCTGAGGAATTGATATATAATATTAGTGATCAGATTGACGTATAAGGTACGTGATAGATATGACGACTAGACGGTTAAAGAATGTTATGGTTATCCAGGGAAGAATCGTGTGAATATTGAGTTCGATGATCTTATTTTGATGGTTTATTGCATTATGGTGAAATATTATCTACGATTGAGAATTGTCATTTTTAGTCATAATATATGGGTTTATTTAAAGATTTAGTGATGCAGTTTCGATTAATTATTATTGGTTGTACTTTTGAAGTGAGTAAATATTTTGGCTACAATAATGGAAAATCTGAGATGATCAGTTGTGTGATTTTAAATTATGGGATTGTATCTTTGGGTTAAGCAAATTTGATGAGGAATCCTATATGATTTACAGAAGTCTTATTTAATGGTGATAAAATTAATCAGAGTATTGTTCATAAAGTGTGATATGAATTGAAGTTTGGGAGAATAGAAAATTTTAATTTTGAATTTCAGATTTGGGAAATTAGTGAAGTTTCTTAAGTTTGAGAATAACATATCTGATCCTTGTGATGCTGTTTTAAGTTAGTATCTTAGCTCTCAGATAGAATGAGTATTTGATACCGAGTACTTGATGTATGATTTAAAGTATAGAAAAATGAAAAGTGGGAACAAGAGTTAATGCGCTGTTATTTTTCTCGACAAAAGAAAATTTGATGATAAGATTGGAGATATGGAATATTTTATTGGATTTTGGTACTGATATTTTTGGTATAATAATCAAGGTATAGTGAGATGATACGGGAATACGTGAAAGAGAAATAAGGACCGTATTGAATCAGAATTCATAAGTATGTATAAGTGAAAGAAATACGTTGCAGGAAATTGGTGACATTTAAGTAAAGAATCTTAGTTATTTGGAAGATATTTGTTTACTGAACTTTGGGTTACAAATACTGGAAAGATAAGTTGATGATATTATGTTGATATGTTTGGGTATATTACGTAGAGAGAATATTCAGGTAATTCTTTGATTATTTTTTGGAATATTCGATGATAAGAAGAAAGGAAAAATTATTATGATATGATATGTCAGTAAAGATTTGTTGAAATTTTAGAGATATATACGAATATCTGAGGTCACATGATACGATGATAAGTGACATGTTACATGAATACTACAAGATATGATGAAATTTTTACATATGATTGGGAATTGTTTTGATTATTTTGGGAATATTCGATGATAAGAAGTTTAGAGATGACAAATTATTATGGTTTGATATATCAGTAAAGATTTATGAAAACTTGAAGAGATTTTTTTATGGAATTACAGAAATTAGTAAAGAGACATGATGTTGTTTGGGATTATGTGAGATAATGATGATGAACGTAAGGTTAGATGAATATAAAGGTACAATAGAAAATTGTAAGGAATGATATGATGATGATAATTGAAGGTGATAATGTATTGAGATTATGAAATAAGTTGATCATCTATGAATAAGTTATGTTGTTTTTGGTTCATAATAATGGAATTCAAAGAATAGTGAACTTTCAGTCATTTACGATTCAGAAGAATTTTTGAGTAGACACATATGTCTATAGAAAAGTCCATGTTCTTGAGAAAACAAAGTGATGCATTTAGTCAAAGTCCAGTGGGTTAAATATGGTTGGGTTAAATATGGTAGCGATGATGCTACATAAGAGAAGAAGAAGAAGAGATTCTAATTAAGTATTCAGAAATCATAAGATCAAGTAAGTTTAATTTCGAGGACGAAATTATTTTAAGGAGGTAAGATTGTAGCGACTCAGAATTTTTACGCAATTAATAATTATTTTAATATTTAGAAAATTGTGTCGCTATTGTTTTGAAATTAATGCCGCGACTGATTCGTCTAGCCAAGTCAAGAAATATCGAATTTGTTCGATTTTAAATTAAAATCCGAATTTCTAAAATTATGTTATTTTAATTATTTATTCAAAGTATTATTTTCAAAATCATTTTGAATTCCAAATTTATTAAAATATCCCAATGATCCTTATTCAAATTATTTCAAGTCCAAATACGTATTTCAATTTTATTTCAAAATTTGTTTATTCTCAAATGTATTTTTCAGTCCAAAATATATCAGTTTTTAATACAATTTTTAATCAATGATTCCCTTTTTCAATTATGATGTTCTCCACCATTTTATTTTCAAAACCTAATTCTCCACCCACGTTATTTCATCATCAAATCCACATCAAACAATTATGATGTTTTCTCTTCTCCTTTCCACCAAATTTCCCATATTTTACACCATTCTTGTTCCACTAATCTAATTCTTTTCTTTTCTTTTCTACCAAATCATCATTCTCTTCACCACTACATCAATTTCATAAGATTCCCAAATAAATTAATCTCAAATCCAACCCATACTCCCACTTTTCTCTCCAATAAATCACCATCACGCCATTCACCATTATGATCATCTGCATAAACTCCATCATCTATCATCATCATCAAATTTCCACTCTCTGCACAAACCAACCATCTTCCTCATGAGCAATACATTCGATTCCAGACTGCCCAAATCAACAACCACTCTGCCTCCATCATTACCACTTCAATCTGCACTCCTATCACCTATTTCAACAACACCACACCTCCATTACTGCAAATCTCAACTCTCAGTATCACCTCACCATTTCAACCTCTTCATTCAGCAAAACAATATCAATCCAATTCAATCAACATTCTGCCAGACCACCAACTCACTGCCAAGATTTCAGAATTTTAATCAACCTGTAGTAACATTTCCATCACAGACATAAATTGACCTCCAACCCAAGAATCCAATCGATCACTGCAACACTATAACTCATACGCAGCCAGCCAAAAAAAATTATCAAACCATCATCAAGCCATCTTCTAACTTCAAACCAATCATCGAACACGAACCAAATTCATCATCAATATCAGCACCATAGCCAATCACCAATTGAATCAGCGTCATCATCATCATCAACACCCTCTGCACTCATCGTCTGAGCCGCCCAACTACCTCAAGTTCACCGCCGCATCACTACCCAACTCAAGAATCAAACCAACAGACTGCCTCAATCGAATACACCACATTTAAACCATTGTCTACACAATCACCTGCAATCACAGTCCAACCACCACAGTTCATCACCACTCCTGCAGCTACATCACCCAAGAAATCTGTATCATCACCTTCACTGCCATTCTTGCTCACTGCACCCAATCACTGCCCCAGAAACACCACCCCTTTTCACCAAAATCACCCACTGCCCACTTCAGTTTTGACAACCAATCGAAGCCCAGAACTTTACCTAATCTCGAATCCTCTCTAGTCTGATTTCAGCAGATTGTATCGTCGGGTTCTCGCAGCCAAATCGCGATCTTCTTGCATCAAACTCGCACCTAAGCCCTCCAATCTAAACCCTACTCTGATCACCACCAGTAGCCGCACCCTACGCCGGTGTGCGCCGGCGAATCGCCGGTTGAAGACCGTATTACGCCATCTCTCTATCTCTCGCTTTACTCTCCCTCTGTCTCTTCTCTCGATCTGAAATGAGAGAGAGGAGTAAAGAATTGATATTATATTTTTCATTTTCAGAATTTGCAGCATTGGTCCCCCTCTTTTAATCTGTTTCAAATCAGTCCCTGACATTTTAAAAAAAGTTTTATTTCAGTCCTTTCAGCTTTTAAGCCTTTCAATTCAGTCCCAAAGCTTTAAAATGATTTACTTCAGCCCTTTAACTTTAAACTCTTTTATTTTAGTATCTGCTGATTTACTTTTAAGCCCAAGTTTCAAAAGTATTCATTTTAGTCCCTCAACTTTCAAAATATTCATTTTAGTCCCTGAACTTTGAAAATATTCATTTTAGTCCCTCAACTTTCAAAACATCAATTTTAGTCTTCAAATTATAATTTATCATTTTGAACTATATATTCGATAGACTAAAGTGACTTATTGGCTAAGACGAAGCGTACGGAGAATTTAAAGAAATTGAAGTCATTCCCGCTCAACTTTACACTCGTCGGATTTGAGGTAGACTCGCACTTATTAATTGATTTAAATTATGATTTCATATGAATGTCATGTGACTTGTGAAAGTCAATTTTTAAGAAAAGCAAGTATGTTTTTATGAAAGGTAAATATACCTTATGTTTTTATGAAAAGTATGTATGTTTTTATGAAAAGAAAATATACTTTATGTTTTTACGAAAAGTAAGTATACCCTATGCTTCACGAAAATGTTTTTTTGGATCATTGCTATGAAATCAATCTACCAAGATTGTTATGGGTCCCATATGATAAGTTATGATATGTTAAGGGGACCGGAGTTTTAGTAGCGCTACACATAAGAATTCTTGCCACGAAGTTCGGTAACATTCTTGTGTCTCCTATGTTTATGAGGATTTGCCACGAAGTTCGGTAAAATTCCTATGTTTCCATATGTTTATGAGGATTTGCCACCTAAGTTCGGTAAAATTCCTGTCGCATATGTTTATGAGGATTTCGATCCTATCTTATGTTATGATGCAATTGATCCCTATGAATTTCAAAAATTATGCTTGGTATACTTACTACATAAGAATTCTTGCCACCGAAGTTCGGTAAAATTCTTATGTTTATGAGGATTTCGATCTTATCCTGTGTTATGATGGAAAGGATCCCTATGCTTTCAAAAGAAAATTATGCTTGGCATAATTAAAATATTTTTATAAGTATATGATTTTCAAAGAGCTGTTTTCAAAGAGTTGTTTTCAAAGAGCTTATGATTTTCAAAATATGTCCCGTGCTGTAATGCACAATATGAGATTTATCAAGAGTCGTTTTATAAAGAAGCTCTATCAATGCCCGTTTTATAAAGAGCCAGGATTTATGTGTTTAATCATCTTATAAATTAAATTAATTTGCGATGAGTCTACTGAGTATTTCCCCCATGAAATACTCACCCTACTTTTTAACAGTTTTGCAGATTTCGGAGACGGTGGCGAGCGATGAATGATGGTGGCAATAATCGTTAAACGGTTGAAAGTTTGACGTTAATGATTTCCGTATTTTTCCAAACAATCGAATAATTTAGAGAAGTTCATTTATTTGAGAAATTATGACATTGTCAATTTCTTTACAAAATTAATGGTTCGATTTACTATTTCAAATGGTTTCATAAATGTTTCAATTTTATCGGCCATTACAGTTTATTTAATGTTGCCAAAAATGAATTTCAATTATTTCTTCCGCAAAAATATTATTCGAAAAATTTAGACAGAAAATGACGTAGTGAATCGGGTATACGGAACTCGGGGCGCTACAAATACTCAGTAGGTTCAGTGCAAGATTAAATAAACTATATCATAAATAACACACATTCATGGAATTTAAGTCATAAATTCTCATAACGTCATGCTTAAACAAGCAAGTAATTCTCATGCCTGGAGGCAAGTAGTCTCATGTCCGAAGACATGTAATTGTCTTGCCCGGAGGCAAGTAAACATCATGTTTGTAGACAAGTAATCTCATGCTCGAAAGCAAGTAACATCATGTTTGAAGACAAGTAATTCTCGTAAATAACATAATAACATGTAGGAATTTACAATAGTAATTTACTTAATATTGCGCAATTTAAAGAAAAGATTTTTGAAGTATGAACCTCCCTTGAAAGTATTTCAGAGTTTGTTGAGCAGGAAAAACGTCAACCCTCTAAAAATCTAAGGCTGCGTTCTCTTTGTGTTTCAGTTTTCTGTTTTCATTTTCGAAAATGTTTTCTATTTTCCATTTTCTGTGACTTTTTTCGAAATTGCTGAAAACGCTTTTGGTTTGTTATTTCTGAAAACTGTCTTCAAAAATAAAAAGCTGGATAACACGTTATGTTTAAATTTTGAAGAGAATTATTTCTGTATACTTGTAATTATATTGCTTGTGAATATAAATGAAATAACCACTATCACACAATTTGGTTATACAAAAAAAGTTCAAAAATTCATATTGCCCTTCTAAAGTAATCGTTCCATTTAATACTTTATATATATATATATATATATATATATATATATATATATATATATATATATATATATATATATATATATATATATATACATCCTTTCAGTAAGCACTCATAACCTTTAAAATTTAAGTTTCAATAAAATTTGCAAAAATCAATTTACGTTAATTAGTGATGTCCTTACAAAATAAGTGTCTACAATACAAAAGAAAAAAACAAATTTTTAATAATTAAGCACATGATACATCATCAGAAAGATGGTTGAATTTGGAGTTCGACGCAAAAAACGGAGTGCAATTCGGAGTTGTACATCAAAAGTTATACATGTTTGAAGACAATGACCTATAAAGCAAATACGAGAAGGACTAAATTGAAAGAAAAGTAAAATTTGTTAACTAATGTACAACAAAATCTGAAGTTGAGGGACCTAAGTTACAAATAAATTAGGGTATTTTCGAAAGAAATTTCAAATTTTGAGGATTAAAATGACAAGTTTTGAAAATCAGGGACCAATAATGTAATTAAAAATGACAAATTTTGACAAATTTCAATTTTTTTTGATTATTTTAATTTATTTTTTTTTAAAGCGGAAAACACGCATTTTCCACTTAATAGGTATAAATTTTGGAAAACGCGGAAAACATGATTTTCACGTTTTCCATTTCCTTTACAAATTTTGAAAACATTTTCGAAAATTTTTCCCGAAAACAACGCAAGAGAACGCTTTTTCCGCGTTTTCGGAAATGAAAAACCGAAAACGGCTGGAAAACGCCAAAGAGAACGCAGCCTAAATGTCTCGTCTGTCTAGCCAATATATAAATTAAATCTTAAACTAGTATTTTGGAATTCAAAGGTTTTAGAATGAAAAAGTTTTTAGAAGAAGAATAAAATTCTTAGGGATTAAATTGAAAATCAAACTTAGTTGAATTTGAAAAGAATTTGGACCAAAATAAATGATTTTGAAAGCTACTGGGCCAACTCTTATGTTTTAAATATCTTTAGAGGATGACTATTAAATCTAGTGAAATCTGGGGTTGAAAATAAGATATTTTAAAATTGCAGCGACTGAATTAAATGATTTTGAAAACATTTGGGTCGACTCATTAGGATAAAAAGGACTTTAGAGCTAGTGAATTCATTTTAGAACGTCAGGGGCTGCAATAAAACGTTTTAAAATAAAGGGACTGAAATGAATAGCTTTTAAAACTATGAGGCTTAAGGAATAATTTTATAAAATCAAAACTTTTAAAATAAAAACAATTTCTCTCTCTACCCAATTTGACTTGCGAGAGATGGGAGGTCAGCCCATCTCCGACCAAGGGCTGCCGGCACCATTCGCCTGCAATGTTACTGCCTTCTAGTGGCGGTGAAGACGGGGGTAACGGTGGCGGAATAGAGTAGGATTTAGGATTAGTTTTGGGAGAAAACCGAGGCTAATGGGTGCTGATTGTAGCTGTGATTCCGACGATTACTCCGGCGATTAAGGTAAGACAAGGTCTTTCTTATTTCTTTGGTTGTTTTGGGTTTTTGGTTTTGATGGGTGAATTTGAGGTGGTACAGTGGGGGTGATTCTTGTGATGGCATTGTGGTGGTTCAGTAATGGGTTATACTCTACCGTTGTTGGCGGTCCTGTGGTGTATAGAGGATGGTGTTTTCAGTTTGGATTAAAGTTGGCAAGCGTCGGGTGGTGTTAAATAAGAGATTTCATATTGGAGTTAGTTTGGAGGCGATAATGAGTTATACTCAGCTTTTGTTGGTAGTCGTGTGGTGTATAGCGGATGGTGTCTTCTGTTTGGATTGAAGTTGGTAGGCGTCGGGTGGTGTGAAATAAGAGATTTCAGATTGGAGTTGGTTTGGAGGCAGAAATGGAGAATCGATGGTGGTCAAGTTTTATTTTGGCAGATTTGTTGGTCCGACTATGGTGTCTGCGAAATTCGATTCTTGCGGGTTGGGGATGGAAGGTTGTGTTCGATGGATTGGGTTTGGTAGTAGATGGTTTCTTCGGTGGCGTTGGTATTTGCTGTAGCATTGATCTTTGTGATGGTGGAATTTACAATCAGCTATGGGAAGGGTTGAAAGGATGAATTCATGCCTTGTTGAAATTCTTGAATTGATGTTGTGAATAATGAGAGGGAAAGTGTATATATAGATTGGTATGGAGAGTATTTTAGTTGAAGTAGACTCGTGAAAAGTTGGACACGATAAGGATAAACTATGACTATTTGTAACGAGATAAAAATTGTATTAAGAAATAATTTTGAATAATAATCACAAATAATTTGAAATTTGATTTAAAATAATTTTAGGAATTAAAATAATTATTTTTTTTGGAATTAAAAAAGATTTTGGATTTAAATAATTTTAGAAACTCGAAATTGGCTTAAAATTTAATTGGACTCGATTTATATTTTTTGCTCGAAATACTCGACATGGCTAGACGAACACGCTTTAATTTAAAAATGGGTGAAATTATAGTGACTCGTTTTTGAGAAATTAAATATTTACTTTATAATCAACTGAAAAATTCTCGGTCGCTACATCAAGATTGAAAAGAATTGGGATATGTGAGGTTTGAAGATGCTGTCGGGAAGCATAGTCTGCTAGTGTGGTTGTTGAAAAAGTGGTCGATTGTAAAATATTTGGTTGCCACTTAGGATCACGTAACTGGGGGTGCTAAGAATATTGGACTTTACTCCGTTCTAGTTAAGAAAGCTCCATGACAATAGTAGAAAGGAAGGAAAGCACAACCGAGGAGACATCGCGTATTCTAAATCCTTTCAAGAGAGGAATTGAAATGGAAGAACAAGCTTAACATATATATTTTCCATTTCTACACGTCATGAGCTCCTTATGAAAGAGAAGTTTGATCATGGGCCTGAGCCCTCCTTCCGGAGTTCATGAGAAATAAAGATTGGACGAAATGAGCTTTCCATATGTTCTGGTCAGGGAGTGATCAACTGCTAGTTGGCAAATCTTTAATTTGCCTCAGTCTATTTGATGCTCGTCGCTATGCACTAAAAATTAATTAAATTCCTTACTTGCCAATCATCAGTTTAAAATGCAATAGCGGAAGTAAGAGTATATCCCACAAGGAACGAGAATTAAAATAGTGTCATATCAATTAGAATTAATAGGGGGGTTTTGAGTTTAAATATAGTAAATGACTTGAACAATAGAATAAGCACGTAAAATGGCTGGAATATAAATCAATTATTAATGAATCATAGTTCTCAGGTTCAGTTGTATTCTATCACAATGTTATCACTTTCCAAGTAATACGTACCTAATTCAATTCTTGACTTATCATCCGTAAGTAATTAACAAGTTCTAACCACTTCTTTTCTTCCTTAATTGTGTTTTATTAGAACAAGCTCTCTAATCAAACTATAGCTATTGGACAATCTAAATTAAGCTCTTTATATTTAATACAATAACTAAATGACTCAAGAATAATTAGGGTGATCTAGATTACCAATCACACAAGCTCGTGACGATTAACCTAGGTTGGATTTCCAATGGGATTGCAAAATTCCCAATTGCTACTATGAATTGAACAATAAAATTCAATTTAGCATGCATCAACACAACAAGATATGAGATAGGCCTAAATAACATAAATCATTGTATTAATTGAAATAAAGTTCATGAAAATCCAACAATCAAGAATATGGAATTTAATACTAAATTACTAGTTTGGAAAATAACAACATAATGAAAATAAATTCAACGTTCCCCTTGAACTAGGTAGAGAACTTAGCTGCTCAAAGTCATGAAGAAATCCATAATTTCCACTCTTGATTCACCTTCTTGATTGAATTGATTTCTCTTCCAAGCCCCAAGCAAGCCACCCTTTCAATAATGATTTTTCAACCTTGATTATGTCGTGAATTTTCCTTTTTATAGCCACCAAAACGTGCCCTAGAGTTGGGCTCAAGATATACCGAAGATAGGCCATCATTTCAGAAAGGAAAGAAATCTGCGTACAAGTTACAACCGTAAGTTTGTGGGTTACGACCGTAAGTGAGTCTCTGGAAATTTTTATGTTTTGGAAGTTACGACCGTAAATTTGAGATGTTACGGCCGTAAGTAAGTTTCTGCATATTTTCCACCTACGCCTAACATTGATTTACGGCCTTAAGTTTGAGGTGTTACTGGTGTAAGTAAATTGCAGCCAAGGTCCCCAAACTTCAATTTTAAGTGCATTTTTGTCATTTCTTCCTCTTTTCTCATCCGTTGTGATTCTATATAACATAAAACATAAAATGCATTAACAATACTTAAATAGGATCAAATCAATAATAGATTAAGGCCATAAGAGAACCAAACAAGTGCTAATAAAGCACTTATCAAATCCCCACACACTTAAACCATTGTTCGTCCTCGAACAATGATGGAAAAAAGGGATAAAATAGGACTCAAACAACAGATAGGCCTATTATCTAGAGATTCAAGGTTACAACCCATTTTTCTTTAGCAAGAATATTTAATTGCATAATCAGAGTGTGTTAGTGTGTGCTACAGATGTATCGTCTAATATTCCCCGACTCAAATAATAGCCCAGTATGGTTTATATCCTTTCACTTCTCGTGGGCACTCCCCTCACATCTATCAATGAGTGACAACAAGGAAACCAGTTTGCCCAACTTCGGCAGAAATCACCCGCGTAAATCGAGTTGCTCATGGTGTGAATTCAGTCAACACAGTATCCCCAACCTACATTCACAGCACAAACCCTAGACCAAGCAATTTAAACCACTCATAAGTAAATGTAATGGGAGTTAACACCCTCACTGAATATTTCTCTCTTTGCACAAAGTGTATAAGGGTGAGAATTTTCACTCAACTCACTGGATGGATAATTCATTACCACAGACTGCCCAAATGTCATAACCGGAGCCAACAATAACACAAATGCAAAGCAAAGGTCTTTATTCGGTTGTAATGGGGCTTCAGGTCAGGTAGGATGAAAGGAACATATTTAGGCTAAGTTGAGAAGGAGTTTCGCAAGCTAAGTTAATTCAAAATGACATTACTTCCTTCACTCACAATATGAACTTCATTGTTTCCCGCTACCCAACTTAGTTAACACTTGAATTTTTTTTTCCCTTTCACAAGTTGAGTGTTTGACTTCTTCAACTACTAATTTTCTTGACTAAACTTCTTCAACTTTTTCTCTTTTGTTCAAATCATCACGCAGTCACCAATTAGCACAAGATAGAATTACACTCCATTAAATTCAGTCCATCACACAACCGTCACCCAACACAAGATAACCATTGCGACTTCTTATACTTAGACCACAGCACGATCCTCAATCAACATATGCTTGCGAATCCCTTCTCAATGGGTTTAAAACAGAGGCAATGCGAAAGACAGGGTATTCATGGCTTGTAACGTGGAAGTCAATAACCCTGAATTTGATGAGAGATTGGGAACTCCTGATCTAGAGTTACCAACATTCAACATTAGGATGACGGAACACGTGGTCGAGGCAGACATGAGGAAGTTTGGTCTTTCTGATAGGTATACATCCAGGTCCCCGAGCATGATGATGTATCATATCATTGCCGGGAAGGGGAGTCTGTAGTATTCCATGACTCGTTAGTGGCCGGCCTTAGGTTCCCTTTACACCATTTTTTTGTAGACTTCCTTTTTACGGCCAGTATTCTTCCCGGGAAGCTGGCTCCAAACGGGTGGAGAATCCTAGTTTATTTTTTTTGTTTTATGTAGGAGTCTAGGGATCGAGCGTACCGTGAACCTTTGTAAATGCCTTTTAGATTTGAAGTTTTTACCCCGATGTAACTGCTTCATGTACTTATGCGGGAAGGGAAGGTTCGAGGTGCCTTGGGTCCCATCTTCCTTAAAGTATTGGAAGGAAAAATTTTTTTATATCAAACCTCGGGAAGGTGAGAATATTTTTTTGCCCACCTTTAGAAAACTGGAAGTAGATAATTTCAATAGAATGGGTAATGTAGGGGAGGACGAGATGGCCAACCTTTTGGCCAATGCCATAAGAGTTTGTGACTTCGGACTTCTGACCGAAGAGGCTTCAGATCTTACTACCAGCGAGATCTTGGTGTGAGTTCGGCGACAAAGTCGGCCAAGACCTGTGTGCTTTGATGGAAAGTCGAGGTTTGAACTCGATGTCATACTCCCCAAGCTCGATTGACCACTTGAGTAGACGACCAGATACATCTGGTTTCTGCAAGATTTGCTTCAAGGGCTGATTTGTGAGGACAGTTATGGCATGGGCTTGAAAGTATGGTCTTAAGTTTCTCGCTGCTGTAACCAGGGAAAGTGCGAGCTGCTCGGCCAATGTATATCGGGTTTTTGTTTCCAATATCATCTTACTGACGTAATATATAAGTTTTTGAGTCTTCTCTTCCTCTTTAACCAAAACGGCGCTCATAGCATGATCAGACACTGCTAGATATAAGAACAGATTGTCCCCTGGATTCGACTTTACCAGTATCGGAGGTGTACCCAAGTATTCTTTCAACTTTCTGAAGGAGACCTCGCATTCCTCGTCCCACCTGAAGTCTTTGTTTCCTCGAAGAGTTTTGAAGAAGGGAAAACATTTGTCCGCTGCCCTTGACATAAATCTACCTAATGCTGCTACTCTTCCTGTTAACTTCTGCACTTCCCTGATGTTTCGGGGAGGTTCCATTGATGCTAGGGCGAAAATTTTATCTGGATTAGCTTCGATACCTCTTTGAGTGATCATGAATCCCAAGAACTTTCCCGAGCCCACTTGGAAGGCGCACTTTGCAGGATTCAGTTTCATCCGATGTTTTCTAAGTGTACTGAATATGTCCTCAAGGTCAGTAATGTGGTCTTTCTTTCTTGAGCTTTTTACGACCATGTCATCAACGTAGACTTCAATGTTAAGCCCGATGTGTCTGGAGAAGATCATGTTAACCAACCTTTGATAAGTAGCTCCTGTATTCTTCAATCCAAACGGCATGACCTTGTAGCAGTATATTCCTTCATCTGCCATGAAGGAAGTTTTTTCCTGATCTTCCTGTGCCATCCGAAACTGATGATATCCCGAGAAGGCGTCTAGGAAACTGTAAAGTTCGGATCCTGATGTGGAATCCACCAAACTGTCGATCCTGGGGAGAGGATAACTGTCTTTCGGACATGCTTTATTCAAATCTGTGAAGTCTATACAAACTCGCCACTTCCCATTTGGTTTCCTTACCAAGACCACATTGGCTAGCCACTCTGGATACTTCACCTCTTTGACGAATCCTACTTTCAAGAGTTTATCTACTTCCTCTTTTATTATCTGCCTCCTTTCTATGGCAAACTGTTTTCTTCACTATTTTACGGGCTTCTTGTCGGGCATGACGTTGACCCTGTGTTCGACGAGCCCGGGATCTATCCCGGGCATATCTTCAGCACTCCATGCAAATACATCGATATTCTCCTGACATCAAAACTGCCTATTGTTGCACTGATAACAATAACATCGTCATGAAGATACGAAATTCCTTCCATGTCTGCGTTGATGAAGCTGATGCTGTTTGAGACCTCCTGGTCATGACATCCCGACCTTTCTTCCCGATCACTCAGAGCACGGGCATGGTTTTTTCGTGCATTATTCGAATCACCTCCAGATGCTATTCCTCCGACCATAAAATTTATGGTGCCAGCGGATCTGGTATTCTCATCCCCTTGTCCATGCTCTTTATCGTTTCTCTTTATGTAGTGCCCCAGGAAGCCTCTTTTTATGAGGGCTTCTATCTCCTGTTTTAAAGTTCTGCACTCGTCCGTGGTATGGCCCGGGCTCTTGTGAAATTCACAATACTTATGTCGATTCTTTTCGTTGACTTTCCCCTTGATAGGCTTGGGCCATCGTAAATCCTCACGTCCTTTGATTTCCATCATAATGTGGGATCGGGGTGCGTTTAGCGGAGTTAAACTCTGATGCCCATGGCCGTTCCCCTTTTGGTTATTTCGGGAAGAATTTCTCTCATCCTCCTGTCGTGATCTCTTATTCCCTTGCCTTGTTGATTGTGAAGACTGCGCTACTGTCCCATGCCCTTGATCCTGTGCCCGAACTGACAAAAGTGTTTCCTCACTGTTTATGTACTTCTCTGCTCTTCGGAGAAGCTCTGTTACATTTGAAGGTGGGTTCTTGGACAGGGACATTCTGAATTCTGGGCCTCAAATAGCCAAGGTAAGGGCTGAAATTGCCGATGATATATGGAGATCTGGAATTTGAAGTCTTTCAGCGTTAAACCGAGTCATGAACTCTCGCAGTGTCTCATTCTGAGCTTACTTTAACTGCATGAGGGATACGACGGTCTTCTTGATTCTTTTGCTACTTGCAAAGAAGGCAGTGAACTTCTCAGTAAGATCTACGAAGGAAGAGATGGACCCTGGAGGTATCGTGGAAAACCAGTCTCGAGCTGAATTTGTCAAGGTTTGCGGGAAGGCCTTGCACAGAATCTGATCGGGAGCATTCTGCATATCCATGACATCAGTGTAGGTATTCAAGTGGTTGTTAGGATCTGTTGTTTCATCGTATTTCTTTATCCGAGGATATTTAAATCGGTCTGGCAAGGAAAAGGATGTTATTTCAGGAGTAAAGGGGGTTCTTCTCATGAATGACGTCCGACCCTGGGTGGTCTGTCGTATTCCATCAGCAATTCCTTCCTGAATGATTCTTGAGAGCTCTTGCTGTGTAAAGTTGGCAGATCCTTCTGTCATGGGATGGGCACCCCTAATCCCCGGGGAGTTGTCAGCCATAGGATTAGTTGGCTGGAGATCTTCCCTGGGAATTGTGCCTGGAGTGTTCGGGTCAGGTTGAGCTTGATGACTGTTCTGTTGTTGAAGAGCTTGATGAAGTTCACCGAGCTGCTGCTGAAGTTCGTTGAAATCTTCCCGACTAACAGGTTCATTGTCTGGAGTGGCCTTTGGGTTTTGTTCTTCCCCAACATCTTCAAGAGGTGGAGGATTATCATCCTCAGCCGAAGTTTTGGCCATAAGGGATTGACCAGTGGATGCGGAGGGACGAGCTTGACCTCTATTAACCATGGCTGATTGTATCTCTTCCCACAGACGGTGCCAATTGATGCTGTAAAAAATCCTAACCTTGACGTGGTAGGATCTGATGATATTTGATTGCTGGAAAAGATCAATGAATTCGCCTTGGATGACCTGCAAAAAAGGCGAGGAGGATTCTCCCCGTCGCCCCTCCGGTGTGAGAATTAGTTTTCTAGAGTAGAGAGAAAATATTTTTTAATTGGAAAACGTAAAGAATAATGAATGAATATATGTGATCAAAGGAGCTGTATTTATAGGGCTGAAAAAACCCATAACTTCATTTATTTAAGGAATGAGTCCTTTTTGCTATAGACTTACCTTTTGAGAGGAGTTCTAATCTTATAAGAATTATACTTCCTCTTTTTTAGGACGATTCCTCATAGGATATGCTTTATTTTGAGGGCCCAAGAAGGTGGCCCACTGATAAAGCCCATAAACGGTGAACACCTGGAATCATGAAGTGGCCGGACTAGACCGGGCATGTTTCCCACTACGGATGCAGGACTTAATGAGGTCGGGATTTTCTGGGCTGTGAATGGTCATAAGGTCGGGCACAAACCCCGGCCTGAGGAATCGTACAGAATATAAGCTAGCGGGTCGAGATTGACAATGCCCGGGATTTAAGGCCGACCTCATTATCGGGACAGGCCGACCTGTTTCGTTCCTTTCATAGGTCCACTGACAATCCCGGAAAATAGCCCGATCAGTCGTCATCAAATTGCCTTAATGACTCCAAAATAGCTGTTTCTAGCTCATCCCTGCAATTTAATTCAAAGACTTTCTGCACAGTAGGAGTAATGACATTAATAGAGTAGGAAACACACATATCATTCGGGTGCTTCATTGCATCATAGATATTAAATTGTACCACCTCCCCATTAAATTCCATGGTCAACAGCCCTTTACTCACATCAATTATGGTTTGGGAAGTCCACAAAACTGGTCAACAAAATAGGGGTAGAGTTAGGGGAGTGATCATCATTTATATCTAACACATAAAAGTCCACCGGAAACACCAACCCTCCTGCTTGCACTAACACATCCTCAACTACCCCATCCAAATATGCATTGGAACGGTTGGCTAGTTGAATGATAACACTAGCTTCAGTCATTTTAGTAAGTTTTAATGCAGTGTAAGTAGATCTAGGTATTACATTTATAGATGCTCCTTGATCTACTTTGGTGTTACCTATTTGACATGGCACAGTAAACATACCCGGATCTTTACACTTAGGAGGCAGTTTTCTTTGAAAGAGTGCCGACACATTGTCTCCCATTCTTACCTTCTCGTTCCCCATCAATTTTCGCTTGTTAGTGCACAGATCCTTCAAAAACTTTGCATATCGGGGAACTTGCTTGATGGCATCCAATAATGGAATATTGACTTCCACCTTCATAAACATCTCCAAAATTTCTCTTTCCTTGATTTCTTTGTTTGCCTTTGCTAGCCGGCTAGGAAAAGGAGGTGGAGTTAATTTAACATTTATAGTGGAGTCAGCCCTTACCTGAGAGTTTTGTAGTGTTGCCCTTCATTTCCATTTCTCTTCTTTGTCCTCTTCTTCAAATACTGGAGGTTTCATTTGTGAGACCTCAATTTCCTTTCCACCCTGGAGAGTCATGGTACTCATGTTTTTCGGATTCACCTCGGGCTATGATGGCAGCTTCCCTCCATATTGCGCTTCCAATCTATTGATGGCGGTGCCCATTTGGCTCATTTGGTTCTCCAGGTTTTGAATACTTGATTTGGCATCCTGTTGAAATTGCAGCATGTTAGTTGCCAGCATTTTTACCATGTCTTCAACAGACATACCTGAATTTTGAGGTTTTTGCTGATATTTCCCCTATGGTTGGAAAATCCATTGTTGCTGGAATTGCCCTTGAAGTTTGTTAGGGGTAAAATCCGGGGGCTTGTTATTTCCATAGCTCAATTTAGGGTGATCCCTTCACCCATGGTTATATGTGTTGGAGTACGGGTTGTACTGCTGCCTTTGAAAAGGGAAACCTCCTGCAGCATTTACCTATTCATTGTTCTCCTCTTGCAACATCGGACAGGTATCCGTTGGATGTCCAAAATTCGCACATATTCTGCATGCTTTGACTTGATACGATTCCCTACAGCAAGTTGTTTAACGAGATTTGTTAGTTCAAACAATTGACCTTCAATATTGGAACCACTTACCTCGTTAACACGGTGGACTTGCGTATCCTTATTTGAATTGAATTGCTGAGTGTTCTCAGCCATATTGGATATCAAAGCCCGTGCTTGTTCCAGTGTTTTATCCATTAGTGCACCTCCACTCACAGCGTCTATCATGCTCCTATCCATTGGTGCCAGTCCTTCACAGAAATATTGTACCAAGAGTTGCTCACTGATCTGATGATGGGGACATCTCGAGATGAGCTTCTTGAAGCGCTCCCAATACTCATATAATGATTAGCCATTATTTTGGCGCGACCCACAGATTTCCTTATGGTTTGTCTCACCTTTAGAAGTAGGAAAGTATTTCTTTAAGAATAGCTTCTTCATGTCACTCCAGGTGGTGACTGATCCGGATGGTAAACAATATAACCAATCGGTGGCAGCATCCTTTAGCGAGAATGGGAAGGCCCTCATCTTGATTTGTTCCTCGATAATACCCGTGGGTCTCAAATCGGCGGGTTAATTACACCACATACCACTCATATTTATCAAAAATCTGAAGTTTACCACTAACATTTCAAAATGACGCAAACTACCACTTATACTTAAAATTCTAACACCATATACCATTTTCTTAATTAACCCACTTTTTAAAATGCCTAATTGTATATTAAAGGCAATTTTTTTTGTAACATTTCAAAATGACGCAAACTACCACTTATACTTAAAATTCTAACACCATATACCATTTTCTTAATTAACCCACTTTTTAAAATGCCTAATTGTATATTAAAGGCAATTTTTTTAGTTAAAAAACGCCAACTCATATTAGATTTATTTTTTTTTCCTTTACATTTTTGTCTAAAATGTTGGTACCTTCCTTAATTACATTATTGGTCCCCCGATTTTTAAAATTTGTCATTTTAGTCCTCAAATTTTGAAATTTCTTTCAAAAATGCCCTCGTTTATTTGCAACTTGGGTCCTTCAACATTAGATTTTCTTGCACATCACTCCTCAAATTTTATTTTTCTGTCAATTTAGTCATTCTCATATTTGCTTTATTGGTTATTGTCCTCAAACGTGTATAACTTTTGATCTATAACTCTAAATTGCACTCCGTTTTTTGCGTTGAACTCCAAATCAATCATCTTTCTTATGGTGTATCATGTGTTCATTTATTAAACATTTTGTTTTGAATTTTGTATTGTGGACACTTACTTTGTTATGGCATAATTGATTAACATAAATTAATTTCTGCAAATTGTATTGAAATATTGAAATTTTAATTTTAGCATTTTTTTTGTTGAAAACAAGTATATACAATATAAAAAATCAAAACACAATGTTTAGCCCCTTATTTGAGCCATATTATCATTTCAATCATTTTTCTCTTTCTTTCAACAAAAAAAATATGGTAAGACTCTGTTCGACATTTGGGTTTATTTCATTTTTTTTTTGTAATGATTGTAATTTATAATTTACATAATTTTTCAAACCACTTTTTAACCAATACATTTGCTCTCTTCAATTTTTAACCAAATATTTTACCCTAAAATAATAAAAAAAGTCTAATAAATCCAATTTATAAATTCTGCTGGATGCCGAACACGCTAAAATTAAAATTTACGCGTTTTGGTAAAATTTGTAGAAATTAGTTTACATTAATCAATAATAATGTCTTAACAAAATAAGTATCTACAGTACAAAAGTCAAAATGAAATGTTTAATAAATGAGCACATGATACACTATAAAAAAGATGGTTGAATTTAGAGTTCAACGCAAAAGACAAAGTGCAATTTGGAGTTGTAAATCAAAATTTATACACGTTTGAAGACAATGGCCTGTAAAGCAAATACGGGAAGGATTAAATTGAAAGAAAAGTAAAATTTCGGGGACTAATGTGCAATAAAATATAAAGTTAAAGGACCTAAGTTGAGAATAAGTAAGGGCATTTTCGAAAGAAATTTCAAATTTTGAAGACTAAAATGACAAATTTTGAAAATCAAGAGACCAATAATGTAATTAAAGTAGGTACCAACGTCAAAATAAGACAAAAAGTTAATAATAATAATAATAATAATAATAATAATAATAATAATAATAATAATAATAATAATAATAATCTAATATGAGTTCACATTTTTTAACAAAAAAAAAAATTGCCTTTAATATACAATTAGTCATTTTGAAAGTGGGTTAATTAACATATGGTAAATGGTGTAAGAATTTTAAAGATAAGTGGTAGTTTGTGTCATTTTGAAACATTAGTGGTAAATTTGAAATTTTTGATAAACATTAGTGGTATTTGGTGTAATTAACCCCCAAACCGGCATATAAGTTATCTCTTTTCTTCCACTCAATTTCCTTCACGTTGCAAAATTTTGGGTAAGTTTCCCCTTTTCTTCTACCTCTGCACACAACCTATATGCACAAACCACTCAACCATTGAGAAGAAGCACAAGTTCAAGAAAAATCACCACTTAACCACCGAAGCTACACCACGGCCAAAGCCAACACCTAATCTGCCGACCAACCTCACTTCCACAACCTAAAAAAACATAACAGCCCCTCTCATTCATCGAATGCAAAACCAAACCAAAATCCCCACCACCGAGTTATTGCTAGTCGACACGACTCGAATTTTAGTTACCAATTACGAACCCTAGCCAACCAACCGCCACTGCCCAACTCCAAATCCACACCAATCAACACCCAAATCACCACAAGAACCAAGAGAGTAAACCAAGAAACCATTATTTACCTTCTTCGCCGGAGATTTGGTCGGAAATTGCTTTTCCCAAACTCGAAATCTAGCCTTAGTTTTATACCAAAATAGCACAAACCCAGTTTTCTTCCACAACACCAAACCGCACCACCTTCGCCACATGAGTCGGCGGTGATATCGCCATGCACCGGTGACATAGGATCGGAACGACAGCCCTTCCCCGATCACACTTCGTTCTCTCTCTCTCTCTCTCTCTCTCTCTCTCTCTCTCTCATACACACACACACACACATATATATATAGGGGCTTTTAGTTAGATAGGCTTGGCAATCAATAATTTTAGTAATATAGACCTCTCTATTGAAAAGTAAAAATTACCCTTAATGAATAAATTATGAGGTATATCCTTTCTTTATTCCGGTTGATTTAATTCAGGACTAATTATTTGGACTTTTCTTAACTCTTTCAATTGCTCTAAATACTCTTTATATTTTGATAATTTTTCAAAGGCTTTGGGATGATCTTGTTTAGTTATATATCCTAATAATATTCCTTCCGATACTTCTTCTTCTATATCCTTATATTCGAGTGATATATTATAAACTATATTAATATTTTTGCCATTTTCAACAGAGTTAAATCTTATATTATTTATGCAAGCGTAATCAATATCTTTATATATTTCTTCTAATTTGGATTGAGCAACAGAATATATGCCTTCATATTTTTCAGTAATAGTTAATAAAAATGAAATATCTTTAGCATCTAAATACAGTTTATCACAATCACTAGAAGTAGATGCTTGTGAAGTGTTCATAAATTCAAGCGATCAGGATTACATCTAGCTATTCTATTTTCTTGATCTAAAGTTCTTAAAACTAAACCTGGGAATCTGGTTTCAGTATTTTCTTGTAACCAAATTAGATGTTGTTGTTGTTCATACTGATGATATCTGATGGTATTTAGTATTTTTTTTCCACTTTTCTTGATTATTTTCTGGTTTTAATTCTCTGAGAAGTTTTTCTATCCCTCTAGATCTTAAATCAAAGGTATTATCTTTAACTATTCTAAGTCTCTCAATATCTTCTCTATCATCATTGTTCATAATTAAAAATAACAAGCATGTGGAAGCATATGATTAAAAGCATGTAATATAAGTATGTAAATGGCAGTAAGTAAGCTTACAGTAATTAAATAGAAATAAGCAGGATTTCCCTTCAGTGTCGTCCTATAGCTGCCTTGCATGTACTCAATCAATCATTTGAATCAAATGAATATTAGATGTTTTTTAATAAATTGGGTCCACAACTGCTTCTGCAAAAAGTTTTTTAATCAAGATTGCATTTCTCACTCTAAAGAACTAGCCGTGTTTCCACAAACGCTATCTCATAGCATTCAGAGTCTCTGTTTTCACCCCTATCTCGACTCCTTTTCAGGAAAACCTTACTTGGAACTTTTCCAAAACTAAATGTTTTAAAAAGAAGTTTTAAAAGTGAAACAAAGCTCAAATATTATCCCAAAATGCCACAACACATTGATAAGTGTTATATTCACGTTTATTTTATGCACTTATACCCTTGAATATACCATAATGTGATTTTATCTAAGTATTATTAATGTATTTTATGTTTTATGTTGTATAGGATCCTAAAAGAGGAGAAAAGAAGAAAAAAGGACCAAATTGCACTAAAAACTGAAGTTTGGGGACTTAGGTGCAAATACCTTTACGAACGCAAGCAAAAATCTTTACGGCCGTAAGTGCATGATTGAAATAGACAAAATTAAGCAGAAAAGATGTTACGGCCGTAAGAAACATCTTTACGGCCGTAACCTTCAAAGAGTGAAAAATGTGCAGAAACACAGTTACGGCCGTAAAGGGACATGTCACAGCCGTAACCTTCAAAAGATACAAAATCAGCAGAGACTCAATTGCGGCCGTAAAAGAATCTTCACGGCCGTAAATCTTCAAGTCAAAAATTTCCTTATTTCCATTCTTTCCATAATTTTGGATTTCTTGCTCCCAAAGCTAGGGCACGAAAATTGAAGTTATAAATAGGGAAGTTCATGACAAGAAAAATGAGAATTTTTATTGAGAGCCACCAATATCAAGGTTTGAAGAGAAGAAATTCCGGACAAAAATCAAGGTGAATCAAGACAATATTTTTGGGGAGTTCTTCATGGCAATGCGTGGCTAGTCTTCTCAACCTAGTTCAAGGGGGACGTTGTGTTCATATTATTTTATTATTCATTCCTCAAACTCGTAACGTAGTTCTTGTTTTTATGTTTTATTTATTGGATTTCTCATGAATATTAATTTCGTCAAGACAATTTATTAATTGATTAAGGCCTTGTCTTTTAATTATTGTGTTGATGTTTGCTAATTTGGGTAATTGGATTCGTATTTGTCTTGTTATCCAAATCATAGTAGCAATTGGTAGTTTTATATTTCCATATGAAAATCCAATCTAGATTAATCAATTCGACCATATGTAATTGATAATTTAGTTCACCTAATTCTTCTTGTTTTCACATAGTTAATGAATTAAATCTAGGGAGCTTATTCTAGGTTGTTCATTCACTCTAAATTGATTGGAGAACTAATTCTAATTGATTATTATTAAGGAAGAATTGGATTAATTAGAGCTTTTTGATTATTCCGGGTGATAAATAAAACAAAGGAAATAGTACATGCGTTGCTTGGGGAATGACAATATTATGATAGGGCACAACCGAACCTGAGAACTAGGATTCTTTATTATTTGATTTTATTCCAGCTATTTTACATCTTTATTTGATTATTTAGATTAATTGCAATTTCAACTCAAAACCCCCCTTATAATTCTAATTGACATGGCATTAAATTAGTTCCCGTTCCTCGTGGGATCGACCCTTGCTTCCGCTATCACATTTAAATTTGAGTTTTGGCAAGTAAGGAAATTTAATTAATTCTTGGTGTATCGCGACGCGCACCACACATCAAAAGGCTGGTGGGATTTCTGCTGAGTAATAGATTCTTCAAAGAAGAAAACTCATTTTGAAAAATATCAATACTACCGGGGGTCATGAGAAACTTAACAAAAACCTTTTTTAAGAAAGCTTTGATAAAAACTCAAACATCATTTCATTCATAGATTGACATTGTACATACTGCAAACTATATACAGACACCTTTGGTACTCACCTTATGAAGTTTAGAACTCCATAAGTGATTACCTTATTATAGGCTTTGATATCTTGAGACTATCTACTGATATTTTTCTTAAATACAAGTAGTGTTGACAAGTTTTGAATAAAAGAGTACAAGTGCTTGACTCAGATATTTCGGGGACGCCTCTTCACTGAATCTCTTCCCCTTTTATAGAGGTTCTGGATTATTTTCCTCATCTCCTTTTTGGTGACAAGAAAGGACTCTTATCTCTTCTGCAATAAATTTCTTGTTGAGAAGTCATCAACCACCTTTTTCGGTGCATTTATCTTTCTTGCTAACTGGCTTCAATAATTCTTGACAAGTTATCTTCCGATTGTGACAAAACACCACAACTTTTCTTTAATAAAGAGACTTTATTAAAGTAGTGAGTGAAGGGTCTTTGTCATGGCAGCTGTCTTTCATTATCTTCTTGTTGTTTAGTGACCACAGTTTTCTTTAATAAATGACTTTATTAAAGTAGTGATAAAGGGTCACTATTTGGCAGCATTATTTTTCCATCCTTGAGTCAAATAACTCTGTTGGGAATTCTGTACTATCGAGTGATGCATGGCTCATATCTTCAACAAGACAGTGTTCACACCTATGCTCTGGATGGTCCCACATTATCTTGCATAGCTTTTTACGCATAGTTTCACTTCCACTTACTTCATTGACAATAATTTTCTCAAGTATGTGGTCCAATTCACAAATATCTACTTCTTTAGATGGCAATCTTACATTGGAGTAGATTATATGATTATCTGAAGGATATAACCAAATTTTTTCTTTTTCAGAAATAACTTGGCTTAAATTATCAAATGTTTCTTTATATTTTTTAGCTCTTCTGTAAGAAATCATGTTAACAATATCTTCATATCCATTCTTAACAACTTTTTGGATAGTTGGTAAGAAGTGTTGGTTTGTGATCCCTATCTTGATACAATGAAATGATGGTATCATTGTTCCTTCATATTTATCCCATTCCATTGTGGCTGAAAAGAGGCGTGCATAGCCAGGAACTGCCCCACATGCCAAAGAAATTGATGGACAGGTGGAAACCACTTGATGGATCTGCTTTACATACCAACATAATTGATGGACAAGTGGAAGCTGTTTAATAGATCTACTTTAATTCAACAATGCAGAACAATGTAGGGGTCATGTCAAAACCAAAAAATAGAAGGATAAGTGTCCCTATAATGTAAGGGTCATGTGATGTAATAAATAATAGAAGGACAGGTGTGTCCTTAGGTGAAAAAAAGCTATGAAATTGTTAGGACGATGATGTAAGAAATGATGTAATTGTGTCCAATGTAGTATTATAAATAGAGGCCTCTGGGCTAGTTGAAAGACAGAACTCTCTGGAGCACTCAGTTTGTGAGAAAGCCAAAAATCTTCTGTCTTTCAAAAATTCTCATACCAATCCTTTGTCAATCTTCATATTATCAATAAAATCTCAATTTACTTATCATATTATAATGAGTTTCTAAATTCTTGTCTTCTAAATCCTATTTCCAAAAAGAAGATATATTATTAAGAAAACTCCCTACACTCTGTCCTAAAATATTTTCCATATAAAGAGTTATACAGTGATGGCATCCAGGTTTAGCTAATAACCCGTGAAGGCAGGAAGCCATTGGAGAGTGTGGAGCAGAAACCTATAAGCCTGAAGGTCACTAACGATAGAAGGAAAATACAAAGGTACTGAGAACAGGAAAAGAGGTTAGTATTCTTAATATATCTATCTTTACGGAATTAGGAGGAAGAAGAGCTTTTAACATGACAGAATCCAGAATTGTTAAATTTAATTATCAAAACAGTCCTTATAATGATGAATATCATAGCATAATTGAACATTTTAAACAGTTTACTAGACCAAATAATGAAATAAAAAAGTTATATCATGTCTATATGCCATATTTGTTAGCTATCTTTCCAACATTAAAAAGAATATTAGGATTAGAAATTACAAAATCGATTATTTATTTTTGGCTTGATAGTGATAACACTGAAATAAATAATGAATTATATTTAGGATATGTGTTTAGTAGTGATAATGATTATGATCCTGTAATAGATTATGACAGTGATGGAAGAGATGAATCTTTCTTTACCAGTTTTTGAAAATCTTAATATCATGAATGAAAGTAATTATATCATGAAAAAACCCAGAACTAAGAGAGGTCCATATAAAATTAAAAAGAATATCAAAAGTAAAAAAAGTATTGAATATGAAAATGAAATTGATAAAATAGGGTACCAATAGCAACTCTACGCATCACAAGAGATATTAAAAAGTTTTAAAGAAAATTTAATAGAAAACTTTGATAGAGGAACTGTTAGATCTATAATGATACATGATATTCAAGATATAATTGATAAATTAGAAAAGAGAAAGAAAAATATTTCAAAATATAATATACCATTTGAACCAAGTATAGATATCATGGCTGACATAGATATTATCAATTCTCAAACATTGATAGAATTTGAAAAATTACTTGAAACTTTATAAATTATTTATCTCTGTGTTTATAATGCCTGGATATACTATTAAAGGATTAGATAATTTGTTAGAAAAAATAATGGAAAAAATAGATAACATTATATCTCATTTAATAGATATGGATGAATCATCTGAACAATATTATATACTTTCAGAAAATCATGATCAGTATATTATAGATTATTCTGATATATTACAGCTCAAAATGGAATTAGAAAATAAAATTACGACAAATACATTCCAAACTTAAATGCCAGGATATACAATTGAAGGACTTGATAACCTTTTAGAAAAAATGAAAGATAAAATCGAAGATATTAAACATCAAATGGAAAATGAAAACATATCTTCTGAAGAATATAATAAACTTTTAGAAAAATACGAACAATATATTGCTAATTATTGTATTTTACTAGATCAAAGAATGGATTTATACTAGAAAATTTTGTATAATAATTTACCAACCCAATAATCTATGAATACTTCACAAACATCAACATCTAATAACTGTGATCATAAACTATATTTAAATAATAAAGAAAATTTATTTTTATTAACTATCGTTGAAAAATCTAAAAATATACACTCTGTTGGACAATCTAAACTAAAAGAAATATACGAAGATATTGATTATGCTATCCTAAACAAAATAGAATTTAATTTTGTTGAAACAGCAAATAATATAAATACAGTTCATAAAATTATAGAAGAATACGAGAATATAGAAGAAGAAGTTTCAGAAGGAATAACATTATGATATATAACTAAAAAAGATCATCCTAAATCTTTTGAGAAATTATCACAATATAGAACATTTTTAGAAGAACTTAAAAGATTAAAAAATATAGATATAATAAGAAGTATTGAATTAAATGAACCAAATTAAATTTAGGAACATATCTTGCAAAGTAAATAACTATCTTGCAAAGTAAATAACTAACTTAATTAAGGATAATATAGGAACAAATTACAAAAATTTGTCATCCTTAAAAATTTGCTAATCTAATAAATGCCCCCCATTCTTGGTTCTCTACCTTCTTTCTTTTCAGAACCCCACTGAAACTTTAAAACCCAAATCTCTTATCAATCTCTGTGTTTCAAGTCGGGTTGAATTAATTATTACAAAATCTCATGAACTTTTTGCATAGGAAGAAGGTAAAAATTTCTTGGTATTTAAATTGGCTTATCTCTGAATTACTGAATGTTATCTCTTGAAATATTATATATTGAGTTTGCAGAATTTCTTTCTAAGACACATAAGCTTTATATTATGTGTATGTTGCATTGCCTAATGATTTAAGTTAACTAACAGATTCTCAATGATTCTTTGGAGTAGGTGAAACCCGAGAGTGGAGAAAGCTTGTGAAATTGTCACACTTTTCCGATTCGATTGTTACTGGAGACTCCAAGTTCGTGTTACTTGGTGTGAATCAGTGTTCTGATTCACTCAATACAATATTCGAGGGTAATGAGAATCAATTAAGAGTCCACTTTCGCATCACTTGCGTAATCTAATCACTTGGTGCTGATTCATTCAGTTGTTATCAATTTTTATTTTCTATTTTGTTGGTGGTGTATCCAAGTTTAGATTCCCCTGTTTCAAAACTTCCTACAAGTGTTTGATGTAATGTCCAATTGTTTAAAATTATAAAAATGCAATATTCAAACATAAGGACAAAGGTTTGTAAAATCCTAAATAACTACCAAGGTGCTGTGACAAAAACAGAACACTTAAGATGCCATGGAAGGTGTGTGTTATATACAATATTAGAACAAAATAGAAAGTCTCGTGCTGTCTACAATGCCATGAAAGCTGTGCGCATTTTAAGTTAACCAATTTTGATGAAAATTAGAGTCCAATTTGATGATGGCAGAGTGGGAACAACTCACCCTATAAATTTGGAAAAGTTGCATCAATTAAGAGGCAGGCTAGTCCCAAAATTTTGGAAAAGAAAAGCAATAACAAATAGAGCTAAGGCTTTAACTGTCTGCCACTTGGAAAAGTTCCATAGTTACCTTAATCTCTTCATTGATTTTCTGCATCTTGGATCTTTTGACTATATCTGGCGTAGAAGAGTTTTTTACTCATTTTTATGTATTCTTCAACTCTGTTCATTCTGTTGATAAACCTGGTCAAAGAAGTAGGAAGCTGGAAAATCCTCATCAATTGTTTTTCTTGGTTTTTGTTTGAGTAGTTTAATCTGAAATTGACGTTGTTGGAAAAATGTATAACAACTTAGATGATTCATATTTAAGATGTTGAGTTTTTACAAAACCACAAAAGAGACGTGTGATCTTTGTATTAGCTCCTAAAGCAACATATCTGCACATTAACCCTAATAGGCGGCACAATCAAATCATATCACTGCTGATTTGTTTAAGGGATCTTTAAGTTTTAATTGCTATTTTTGATACCCTGCCTTATTCTCACGTTTGTTTTCTGGACAAATCATCTTGCTTCAAGATTCTTATCAACTCCAATGATTGCAGGTTTTGATAATTAGAGAAGAAGTTGTTGAGTCATGTAAACCTGAGAGATAGTAGTCAAAAGCTGCACAGATGCGTAGTGGCATTGATTTGGACTCTGGAATGAGGTATGCACATAGATATTTTTCTATCATTTTCAGTTTACATATTCTTGGTGGAATATATTGTTACATTTTTCTTTCCTTCCCACATTTTTGCAGAGCGATTGACGATAACTTCTGGTTGGTTGAGTTGGTAATATAGTTATCCCATCTACTTCCGTTGTACTGTAGATAGCTTTCTTTATTATCCACCAATATTTCTGAGTATTTAATTCTCATTTACAATCTGTTCTGTAATGCAATTATTAAAATTTATAAATCAATTTACAGACAACACAATTTTCAAAACATTTTTAATTATACACATTTTCTCTCACCAATCGCACATTTTACCTTGAAAACAATAAAAATCAATTTATAATTTGCTACAGTGTTACCGTACAGAGCAGTAAACAAAAATGAGTATCTTGCATTTTTTTCTCGTTTTTGTCCATAAAATTCTTAGATAATTGGTTCAATGTATTATGCGCAGTCCGCTAAATTCCTATAAAATTTTGTTCAATGTATTATGTATTGCATAATCTTCCACTTTTTCCATCATTTCCCTGTCTCTAGTTCCCTGTGCATGGGCTATGTTTATCTTTTCAATTAAATTATCAGGAACTTTATTCATTATTTTTAGGATTAAATTCATATTGTCTTTGTCTATCAACTTTTATTTTCTTTTCCATGGATTTATACAATGGAAATTTTGATTTCAACACTTCCGACTTATTATCCAAACCAAGTCCCTGAGTTCTTGATTGAATTAGTTATGCATGTTAGTCTTTGTTTTCCTGAATCTTTGTTAAATAATGTTTTGATTGATCAATGACAATGAATAGAAGTGATTTGAACTCATGAGATGGCTTGGAGATTTTTATATTCTTCTCTAATGAATTATTTAAAGAAAAATATTAACTTTGTATTTCTTACATCAGATTCTGGAATTTATTTTTTGGAAGATCAGATTCCACTCTATTTCAGTTTTATCATTAGTTTCTCTTTGTCGCTCATCATAAACAGTTTACAAAAATATGAATAAATTGAACTGGAATGGCAGCAAGTTTTTGAGTAGATGAACGAAAAACCATTCAAGTCCAATAATCAGTAATATTAGCGCGGGGTGATCTTCGAATAACTGAGAAGCAAGGGAATAATATGCAGCTTCTGGTTTTGTTGGCCGCAGCTGTGAAACATTGCATATACAGCAATGAGAGGTGACAGATAAGGGAGAAAGCTGAACTGTATAGCTCAAGTGTTAGTTTTGTAGCCTTAATGGTATATGCAGAGGAATTTGCCGCTCATTTTTCAAGTGTGAACTGCTTAAAGATTGGGAGAACATTCTCAAGGGTCCTTGTGACTGGAGGAGGAGATCATAAGGTCAACATCTGGGCCATTGCCAAGCCCAACTCCATACAGGTGAGATCAATTCTCTCCTTTCATTTTCATTTTTAGGGCGTTGATATTTTCTTATACCTTGATTCAACCTTCTTATGGTGTCTGTTTTTGGGCTCTACAAACTGCACAATAGAGGGGCAGTCCCTTCCCCTTTCTAACTCCTATATAAAATACTCAAACTGTGACCACTTACAGCCAGTATGATAACTTAGCCCATGGATGACCCTTAATCTCATTTGTTATAGCTACATCAATTTTTTTTTTTTTTTTTTTAAATAGCTGAGCAGAACCTTTCTTATTTCATAAAGAAACTATGGATGACAATTTCTTGATGCATGCAATTCAACTATTTTTTTTTTGTCCCTTTTTTCGGCCATCATGATATTTGTCGAAGCAATATTGATAATGAAACTTTTCTCCTTGTCTTTTCTCATTGTTTATTGTACCCCTGATTCACTGGCTAGAGCTTGTCGGTTCATTCAAGTGAAGTTGATTCCGTAAGCTTTGATTCTTCGAAGGTATTGGTAGCTGCTAGAGCAAAAAGTTGTACAGTTAAACTTTGGGAGTTAGATAAAGCTTAGAGTGTGCATTCTGTAACCCATTTGTTATACATGATGAGTTGTATTTTAACATTCCTTTCAGACAGAAGAAAATCATTTTGTTTGACTTAGTTTTTTTGTGTGATTAAGTTATTCACATCCTTTAGGAATTTCTTTGCATCTGGATCTCTGGGCACATGGTCAAATGTCATGTTTTGCTAGCATACTAATATAAGTTTATGCCCTTGTTTGGTAAAGTATAAAATCAGATTTTTAGTTGATTTGATAAAAAAAAAATCGATGAAATGTGTAGTTGAAAAGTTGTAGGTCCTATAAAATGTGTGGTAAAAATTAATTATTGACTTTGAATTAGATTTTAATCAAAGAATTTCTAGTATTACTCGAAAGCGGCAGTATATTAGCTATGGATTTGTGCTTGCAGTCCAGCATTTTTGTTGCCATGGATTTTTTTGTTCATTTTCGCACTTGTATGTATCTTCAACTTTTGATTTTCTATTTAAGCAATTGTACATGTCATATTGTTGGTTCGTATAAAATACAATGGTGGGCCTGTTGAGGGAACTGAACATCAGTGTTACTGGTAGTGGTTTGTCTATGTACACATCTATTAATTATAGGAATTTGAATTAAAAAACAATTGTATTTTTTGATTTTTCTTACAAACAATTACTATACATTGTTTCAGAACGCAACAAAAATCAACATATACCATGCTCATTTTTACTGAGTTTTATGCACTGCACGTAATTTGCACGTGCAGGCACTAGTCAATGTTGTAAAAGAAAAATAGGTGTAAAAATTTTTCCAAGAAAGAAAATAGATATAAAATTATTAACATTATGAATATTTTGTATTGGCTAGAAGTTGTCTAACAAATGATTTTTATTCTCTAATATCATATCAGTTGAACAAAAAAATGTTCCATCTAGGTCATATTTGCATGTGGATTTCGTAGTTTAAAAATTAATACAACTAATTAAGAGGGGAAAAAAGGAGTTATTTAGAGGCGTTAATGTTGCCCTTTTTTTTTCTTTTTTTTCTTTTTTCTCTATATACGATATTGTAATATGTAATATAGTAGACCTAATAATTCGTATGATTGTTCCCACGAAAAAATAAATTCCTAATTTAACATTTATAACTCATTGATTAAAAAAAAAATTAATATTACCCAAATTATCCAATTATACAAAATTTATCTAAAAATGTACTAACTAAATTAGGATTCCAAAGTATAATTTGAATGTTAAGACTTACAGTTTAACCTAGTGACCACTTCTAATTCACATCTAAAGATTAATTATTATTGTAGTACTTGAATATTGTTTTTCTAATTAATCAATTTATCTCTCTTCCGTTAAAATCAATATATTTAACTAAGAGAATTTATTCAATATAAATTTTGAAAGATTTCTAAAGATGTTAAAGGATTTGAAAAGTTTGATTGTATTTAATTTAGACTCTAGAGACACCATAAAAATCTTAGGATATTTACTATAGATTTTAATGAACTCTCTAAAAGTCAATAAATGACAGGGTGTATTATATAAAGACGTCTTTAGAAGTGAAGAGACGTGATGTCATTTTGGGTTATTGAATAATGACTTGAGTAGTCAGCAAATATTTCTTAATACAGAGGCTATGTTGAGAGTTTGTATTTTAGACCTTTGTGATGGTTAGGAAAACCATTTACCGTTTGTTGAATTTACATGTAATATGATTATTGGGAATAGTCAGTTATCATGAATGGGAGATATTGAAAATATTTTATGGTGAGACTCCTTAAAAGAGTAACCATTTATTCAAAGTGAGAAATTGGGAACATGTGATTTAATGTTTGGGGATTATGTGAGATAATGATGATGGTCGTAAGGTTATTTGAATATAAAAGGCACAAGAGATAATTATAAGGAATAATGTGATTTTTCTTATTGCGAGAACTGAAGGTGATGATGTGTTGAGATTATGAAATAAGTTGATTTATCATGAATGAATTATGCTATATTTGGTTCTAAGTAGAATTCGAAGAAAAAGGAGTCTCAGTCATGGAAATGAATCAGGGTTTCCTCGTAGTGTGAATGATTCACTGATGTACATTAAGTTTTCAATATTGATGAAAGAAACTTTATCAAGTCCTAGATTTGTACAAGTATTGATGAAGTAATGCATTTGATCAGAGAAAGGCTTATGATTTATCATATCTTGAAATTTTGGAGATTGTTAATGATGGTATCTTGTTTAGAAAATAAGAAATGAAATTTTATATAATTGTTTTCGTGGAAAGAATTTATTGGAAAATAGGGATAAGACCTCACAGTGATGACTTATCTTGGAATGGTGTGCAAAGAAGTGACAACGGTAGAATCCAAGATTTATTAGTCTGAGATATTGATATATAATCTTAGTGAGCAGATTGACGTATAAGTTTCACGTGATAGGTATGATGGTATTTATATTGAAATCTTAGAGAGATTGATATGAATATTTGAGGTCATATGATACGATGATAAGTGACAGGTTACATGATTACTACAAGATATGATGACTAGACGGTTAAGGGATGCTATGGTTATCCCGTGAAGAATTGTGTGAATATATTGAGTCAATTGATTTCATTTTGATGGTTTATTGCATTATGGAGAAAAATATTACATAGACTGGGAGTTTTTGTTTTGAGTCATAATATATGGGTTTATTTAAAGTTTTGATGATGCAGTTTTGATTATTTATTGTCGGTTGCACTTTTGATGTGAATAAAGTATTTTGGCTACAATAATGGAAAACCTGATAATATCATTTGTGTGACTTTTACTTATAATGGGATTGTATCTTTGGGTTAAGCAAACATGATGAGGAATACTATATGATTCATAGAAGTCTTATTCGATGGTGATAGACTTAATCAGAGTATTGTCCATAGTGTGACATGAATTGAAGTTTTGGGAGAACAGAAAAGATTGAATCTTGAACTTCAGATTTGGAAATTTGTGAGGTTTCTTAAGTTTGAAAATATCATATCTGATCCTTATGATGCTGCTTTAAGTTAGTATCTTAGCCCTCAGTTAAAATGAGTATGTGATACCGAGTACTTGATTCATGATTTAAAAGTATGGATTAAAGGATTCAAGTTTGAATTTCTCCAATAATGAAAAAGAAGTTTCAGTCGAGCTTATAAATGATTACGTTGGTAAAATTTTTCAGAAAGATTCTGCCAAGTTTGGGTTTTGCACTCAATATTTTGAAAATTATATCGCGCTTTTATATTTTGGATTACAAGGATTTATTCTTGATCAATCTTCTTGATTTTAGGTTTAAGCATTTGGATCAATGAATATTTTGTGGTTTCGATATTAGTATAGATCCTATAAAAGGTACCTTTCGTTTTGACAAGAGAGAGAATTTAAGATCTCATTTTATCGGATCATTTGAAACATTGGAGAAAGTAGGTAATGTGGCTTATTGTTTGACTTCGCCACCAGAATTTACAGCTGTTCACAAAGTCTTTCATGTTTACCTACTGAGAAAGTATGTTCATTATTCAAATCACATGGTGAATTATTAGTTTATTTTAGTTCAGAAATATTTGATTTATAATGAGACACATATATGCATAGTAGAGAGAAAAGTTCATGTCTTAAGAAACAAAGGGATTCCTATAGTCAAAGTCCAGTGGGGGTAGATATAATAATGATGAAATTGTTGGGAGAAAGAAGAAGAAACTCTGGCCAAGTATCCAAATATTTTAGACAAGGTAAGTCTTAAATTTCGAGGACGAAATTATTTTAAGGGGGTAAGGTTGTAGCGACCGAGAAATTTTAAATAATGTAAAAATCGTGTTTCTCGAAAAAACGTGTCGCTAAGATTTAACTCCGAATTTTTACTTTTAACTGTGAAGCGTGTTCGTCTAACCATTGTAAAATAAATTTAAAAATATACTCAAATCGAGTCCAATCTCGAATATTTTAAAGTATCAAATTCTTTATCAGTTTTAAATCCAAATATATAATAATTTTTTAGTCCAATTTATTAAGTCCAATATTTGGTTATTTTGGGTCAAAAATTATGTAATCCAATTTTAAATATTTTCAGTCCAATTATAAATTCTTTAGCCCAAGCTGGCCCACTTACCAACCTAGAAATTTGTGCCCTAACACATTACTGTTCAGATCAATCCATTCTCTCCCTCACAGCTTAGCTCACGCAGCAAAAGAAATTCTGGGGTAAGAACCTCTCCTCTTCCATGGCTGCTACTCTGTTGAAATTCCACCTTCAACACCAATCCTTCCACAATCTTCAAGCAAGTTGACGTACTCAGCACCACCCACCCAAAGCCAAACAAGCAATCTGGTAAAGTTTTCTCTCCCACCACCACAGCCCTCCTCCCTCACAGGACACCACCATAACCATCATCATCAATTCACCAAACACAGCCACTGCAGTCCCCTCCCGCAGCCAGGCAACCAAGCATCATCTGCACACCCACCGTCTGCATTCATCATCACCGCATCCAGAACCGAGCAGCCATTATCGCCACCACACGAAAACCACCCCTGCCCAACTCCAAATTTCCCATCAATCATCCAAAATCAATTACCAAATCGCCACCTCCAAGAAAAATCGCCACTGCCCAACCAACCTCAAACACCAATCATCACCGTCACCACCACGGCCAGTACCTAGTGTCACCGGTCGACCGCAGCCAGTCACCATCACCTCGACCAAACATCAGAATCACCACTTCAAACCGTCACCATATCTACCTCCAACTCACCTCCGTCTCCATCGCCAAACAACCACGCAGCCAACTCCAAAGTCAGCCCAAAAAACTCAAAATCAAAACCCAAATTAAAAACCCAAAACTGAGAAGAATCGAAGCCCAGAACCTTACCCAATCTCGAACCCTCTCTGGTCTGATTTCAGCCGGTTGTATCGTCGGTTCTTCGCAGCCTAATCGCCACTCCCAGCCCCGGTTGTTGCTTTCGTTTTTGCACCCAAAACCATTTCCACCACCGCCAAATGATGGCGGTAATACCGCTGTAACCGACCGACGCACGAGCGCCGGCAGTAGTGATTGAAGATGGTTCGATCATTGCCATCGTCTGTCTGAAATTTTGAAACGAGAAGGGAAGGAATCTGATTTTCTATACGAATTTGGGGAAAAATGAGTAAAGTTTTATTTTAATATTTTGATTTTCGAAAATTACAACTTTGGTCCCCAAGCTTTTAAAGTTATTTCATTCCAGTCCCTTTTAATTAAAATGTTATATATTTTAAGCCCCAAGTTTCCAAAGTGATCATTTCAGTCCCCAAGTTTTTTTTTTTTTTTAAAAAAAAGTCCCTACAGTTTAAATATTTTAAATCTTAAATTTCAAAGGTTATTATTTTAGCCCCTCAAGTATCAAAACTATTTAATTCAGTCCCTAGTCTTATTATATTTTGAAAGAACAGTCCCTTAAGTTTTAAATGAGTTTAAATCAGTTCCTTCATTTTTAAAATCTATTATTTCAACCCTATTGTTTTGAGTTTCCGACCCAACTTTTGAAAGTTTACATTTTAATCCCTCAACTTTCAAATCATCAATTTCAATCCCCAAATTGTAAATTATCATATTTAAACTATAAATTTCAAAAGACTAATGTAACTTATGGGCTAGACGAAGCGTACGGAGAATTAAAGAATTTGAAGTCATTTCCCGCTCAACTGTGCACTCGTCGGATTTAAGGTAGACTCGCCCCCACTAATTGATTTGTATTATAATTGCATGTGTTATGTGGATTTGTGTGATTTTGTGCTTAATTGCATGAGAAAAGAATATCTCTTTTGAGATAAAGAATTATGTTATGCTGGGCATAACTTATCTGCTAGCCAAGAAAAGAAAAGAATGTGTTCATTTGCGTTCACTATGTGATGCCTATGAATAAGAAAAGAATGTCACTACATTATTTGCATAATTTCTTGTTCAATTATCTTGTAGATTAATTATTGGCGATGAGTCTACTGAGTATTTCATTTTTGAAATGCTCAACCCGTTATTTTAAACAATTTTGCAGATTTCAGAGACGGTGGCGAGTGATGGGCAATGACGGCAAATTACAAATTGATATCTTTTTCTAAAAGTCGTGAACTTTGAAATGATTATTTCATTTTATCAAGAATTGTCATTTTTACAAATTTGTACGAAAATACTTATTCTATTTGAATTATCGCTAAATTTTTATTCGATAAATGCGATATTTAATATTTAATCATTTTTCCGCAACAAAGTTTATTCAAGAATTTAGAAAAGTGACGTTCCCGCGCTCCTCGGAACTCGGGGCGTTACAGTTCAACCACTATTTTTGTCTCATGATCCCAATGAACAGGGAAAAATTAAAGGTTGTAGTCTAAAAAGTTCTCACTATTCCACCTCCCCTTTACGTTTACAGGGAGGTAGTGGAGAGGTTGATCCCAGTAAAGGATATAACCAAGTAAGGGATACAACCACAAAAATCGATTTCTTGTGATAGATCATCCCGTTACAGGATTTTCTGTTTTATGTATTTAACTTAGAATAAATAGTTTTGTGCTCATAAAAATGAAAGAGATATTACCCTTGTAGCGTGCTATACAATAATTTCTTTTCCACTACTTCTTGATTCCACCAAAGCTTCAAATCCTCAAGCATTTCTCGGTATTCTTCAATGGCAGCTGTACAGATGTGTGGTCACCTTTCTCTAGGTCTAGGTTAAACTAGGATTAGGAATTTCTTTATAAAGAGGAAACACACACTAAACACTTTAGTGTGTGTCTCGCCACTTTACAAATTAGGTTAAGAAAAATAGTCTTAGGAGACTATTTGTAACCTCTTTACACTCCAAAACCCTACCAACCCTAGTACCATAACCCAGACATATTTCTGCACAGCCCAATACAGGTAATAAGGCTATATAAGCCCATTATGGTGAAACCACCGAGGGAACTTGATCGGACCCAATTAAACTAAGCTCCAAAAAATTAATTATGACCTAGTCAGCTCTTGATCAGTCAAAATTAATTTATTAATCACATTCTATTCCACTAAAAGAACGAGATTGCACTCTTAGTAAAATTGAAATTATTGAAACAATTAATCAATAATTATATCCTCTGACTTATCGTTCTTACATGTTACCTTGTCGATCAACTCGAATATTCGGAGCAAGTTAAAATGACCAAAACGCCCTTCTCTGAATATTCATAAACTCTCAACTCTCATCTTCTATTTGACAGTTCGATGTGATCACATCACATCATAGAATTCAATAGTCACTGTCGAATTACTGAGCTCAGATTCAACTGTCCACTAGAAGAATCAGTGAGATTATGATCATACATAAAAGGTGACGGATTCCATAATATGAATATATGTTCCTCGTTAGTTCACTCTAATTCTCAAAGTACCGAGATATTGATTAACAATTTGATCTCACCCATTGATAATCAAAGTTACTGCACATCTCCAAAAACCGCGAGATGTGAGTAAATGGATTCTCTTCGGTCATTCCATAGAAGCGTAGATTCCCCTTGAAGAGATTTATCACATCCAGCTTTAGATGAAAGTCCGGACGTCCAAATGGAGGATATGTGATGCTTCCTCGATTTTGAGTGATGAGAGGGACCATGAATTGCCCCATTGATCTATTATCTTCATCAATAGCGGGATTGGCACCACCTTGATTGTTGTCCCCAATATTGTCTTGTATTCTTTGTTGTTCAACTTGTTCTCTTCTTTCCCTAATCCTCCTCCTAAAAGTTCATTCGGGTTCGGGATCAATTGGAAGAATGTCCCAAGTCGGACGTTATTGCATAAATAAGGCAAGAGTACCTAGAAAATGAAAATAAAAAGAAGAAAGAGATGATAACGAGATAATAATTCAATTAACAAAAATTAATGCATTTAGTACAAATAAAATCAATCTCCGGCAACGGCGCCAAAAACTTGTTCGCTAAAATCGTATACCGCAAGTGCACGGTTCACGTTCAAGTAGTAAAGTGGACTAGAGAAGTCCGGGTTATCGTACCAACGAGGATTGATTGATTTGTAACTAAAGTTATTGATTTCATTTTAAAAGAAAAGTCAAGTAACATAAAAATATGGTTTGATGGTGAATTACTAACTAAGTGACACAAATAAGAAATATGGCAATGTGTAAACTAGTTAACTGATAACAACATGAAACTTAGAATAAAACTAATTAATGTAAATACTTTGATGACAATATAAACTTGATAATTAAAACAAGTTACATAACATAAAATAAAGTGAATTTAGTTTTCATAACTATACTAATTTCTTCTTTTCAAAAATCAATTAGTGGTAGTTAATTAATCAACCAAATTACATGGAAAATTTTTAATTAATTACCTAACTTGTGTAGTAAATTCCAATTACAACTTAAAATAATAACACACATTTAAAAGTTACAAAAACCTAAAACAACATTCATTATCACAAAAACATAAACATAAATGTCCAACATCCATAAACAACCTAAAATACTTAATAAGAAATAAACTAGTCAACAATTCCAACACAATAATATTAACTCATAATAAACTAATAACAACATTTAACAAACAACATAAACATATGAATAATACTCAACATAAAGATTAAAAACAAGAGAATAAAGAAAACTCCCCCTTTTTGAATAGTTCTTGAAGTAAAAAACCCAAGATTTCTTCACTTCAACACAAGTTTTTCATCAACCATTAATGTCTTCAACAACTCAAGCACAAAACATTAAATGCACAAGAAATAAATGACATTCTTGATGAAAATGTGAGAAAATAACAATATTCAAAAGTTTAAACAACAACAAAATACTTAAATATAAGAAAACATTACTAAATCATAAAAGCATTACTTGAAAATTGTATTAAATGAGTAAAATGTTAAGAAAAATACAAGAGAAATTGCAAAAGGGGTAAGACTTACTTGGTTCCCCTAAAAAAATGAGGATTTTTCTATTTATACAACCCAAAAATCACCCCAAGAAATCCTAAAAACTTGTTAGATCCGTGAAATTCAGCATATGGGCCGAACCGGGTTGACCCGGTCCGGCCCGAATTTTTTTTTTTTGCAACCGCGTTCGCGTGGCTCAGCTGGAGGATGATTTTGCAGCTTATACCCTTCCATAATTGCCATCAAGTCCTCTATCTTTTTATCTTGAGCAATTTAGTCCCCAATTTTTCAGATTTCTTTCAAATAGGTCCTTCTAAAATTGCACTTTAGGCCCTTTAACTTTTGAAATCTTGCAATTTGGTCCCTCGGTTAATTGCGCGGCTAGTCAAAAACTTCCCGAAAGTGACAAAATGGTCCTCAAACTTCCAATTTCAACTAATTTGCACTCCTTTTGTGGTTTTTGGCCTCAAACTGGAATATTAACCTATTTAAACACAAAATATGCATAAATTAGTAGATATTTGCTCAAAATGTTCCAAAATATGCTAATTTAAAGGTATAAAAAGTGTATAAAAATGCACTTAACAAATAGCCCCAAACTTAAACTTTTGCTCGTCTCGAGCAGGAATATTTACTAACACAAAAACAAATGAATGAATGATCAACAATGCTAGATAACTTGTAAATTCTTACTTGAGTATAAAATTGCAGGATTAATTCACAATTGTATTTTCAAAATAATACTACAAAACGAAGTTGAGCTTATCTCATGTTTGATCGGTGTGTGTGTGTGTGTGTGTGTGCATAGTCACTTCCAATTATCACTAAGGTTCAAAGAAACATTGTAGGAAGGACAAATTTCAAAATAATACTATCCACCCTTAGTGGTCAATTTCATTCCTTACCCTCTTGTGACATTCACCCCCCCCCCCCATATTATTTCTTTTCTCTCCCGAAATGCAATCCTAGGGGTGACTCTCAATTCACACATTTCTTTTTCCACTAAAGCTTGGTTATGACCCACCAACAATCTCAACAATCTAGATATGCAGTGACTCTCCACTAGATGAGTGTTTCAACATTAAAGTTTATACCAAGCAATTCAAACCCACTATTAATCTAAGCCCTTATGGAAATACAAATGCATGATTTCTACAAACTAATATGATACTTGCTCGTGACTTCCTCACTCCCTTAAGCTTTCTATTTGACCCATGTAGCGAGCTTTAGGTCGGTAACTCCCCGATTGTTTTAAGATCAAAGGGTACCAGGTTTCAAAATACCCCTACGGACTTACTAACTCGAGTAAAAAAGGCTACGAAGTGAGGTAGACTTATTAAGCAAATGCAATGATGATGATGTTCTTTTTCTTTTCTTTTTTTACAAGTGTGTGTGTGTGTGTGTACCCTACTCATTAAGCTTTCTAATTGACCCATGTAGCGAGCTTTAGGCCCGTGACTCCCAAGTTTCAAACTTAAGTCACCAAGTTTCAAGATACTCCTACGGGCTTAATTACTCGAGTCAAAAAGGTTACGAGATAGGGTAATGCAATAATTAAAATGGGCTTAGATTTCTAGCATTTGGTCATCACTTAGCTTATACTAACGTCAACAACACTCCACACAAATTTAGATCAAGCATGCATGGAATCACTACACATCTAGACCATCTCCTTTACTGGCTCGACCACCCCCAAACTTGTCCCACAAAGGATCAAGAGATTAATAGCATTGAGAAGGAATTGGATATGTTGATAAAAATTGAAGATACAAGCTCACAACCTAATTTCTACTTCACAAATTTTTCCAACCTTCAATGGATTCCAAATCTCAACAATAATTAGTTATGACTATTGTGCTCAAGAGAACTCTGGATCACTCATAGATAAGCAATTAAAAAAAAAAAATAGGCACAAGTAATATATTCGATCATAATTCGTGAATTAATCAGCAATTTCAAACATCAAATCATTTTGAGCCGACAAGGCTATCTAGTATGTCAATATCCACAACAGAATGAACAAAATCAAACATCACAATATCTTAAGCCGGCAATGCTATCTAACATGATAAAGTGCAACATGAAGTCAACACCCCCAAACTTGAATTACACATTGTCCTCAATGTGAAAATAGAAACAATATGTAAAGAAGAAAAGAGGCAGTGAAACTTCCCTGATTCAATGCTTTGTTTGTGATGTTGGATTTGACCTAAGCTTTCGTCGAATGTAGTTCACCCCCAAACTTGTTGAGGACAATGACACTTAGGATTTTCAAAAAAAAATTTACCTACAAAAGTTTGACAATTAATTAAAAAGGAAGTAAAGAAGTAAAGTAAATAAATACAAGTAAATTAAAAGAGAAGAAATTTGGGTTGCCTCCCAAAAAACGTTTGGTTAAAGTCATAAGCTCGACTTTTGGATTGTTCATTTGGGAGCATTGAGGAGAAATGATGGCTTTTCCTCCGGGGGTTCTCCTTCCAAGAATGATTTCAACCTTTGCCCATTAACCTTGAAATGTTCTTTTCGGGATGATATAGCTCAATAGCTCCATGGGGAAAAATTTGAGAAATTGTGAATGGCCCCCACCAACGGGATCGAAGCTTCCCTGGGAATAATCGAAGTCGGGAGTTGAATAGATGAACTTGTTGCCCAACTTTGAAGTCTCTCTTCACAATGTGATTATCATGCCATTTCTTAGTCCTCTCCTTATAGATGCGAGCATTTTTCATATGAGTTGAGACGAAATTCATCAAGTTCATTAAGTTGAAGCAACCTCTTCTCACCAATTAATTTTGCATCAAAGTTTAATGCCCGTGTAGCCCAAAATGCTCGATGCTCAAGTTCAACGGGGAGATGACATGATTTTCCAAAAACAAGACAAAATGGAGACATACCAATAGGAGTCTTGAATACGGTGCGGTAAGCCCATAATGCATCATCTAGCTTCCTCGACCAATCTTTCCTTGATGTATTCACCGTCATCTCAAGAATTCTTTTCAATTCTCGGTTTGAGATCTCCACTTGGCCACTTGTTTGGGCATGGTAAGGTGTGGCTACTCAGTGCTTCACTCCATACTTTGACAAAAGTGAGTCAAGGAGGCGATTGCAAAAGTGTTTTCCTCCATCACTAATGATGAGTCGGGGGGTTCCAAAGTGTGTAAAAATGTTCTTTTTGAGAAAATTGACAACCACCCGAGCATCATTAGTGGGCAATGCCACCGCCACCAAGATATATTGATTTGAGAACGAGGATGGAAATGGCCCCATGAAATCAATTCCCCAAACATAAAAAATTTCCACTTCCAAGATTGAAGTCAATGTCATTTCATTATGCCGAGAGATATTCCCACTCCTTTGGCATCTATCACATTTGGATACTAAGGTATAAGCATCCTTGAACAAAGTTGGCCAATAAAACCCCGATTGAAGAACATTTGAGGCGGTTTTGGAAGCTCCAAAATGACCCCCATAAGGTGATAATGACACCTATCAAGAATTGTTTCCATTTCTTCCTCGGGAACACATCTTCTAATAATTTGGTCCGACCCCCTCTTGAATAAATATGGATCATCCCAAAAATAATGTTTCACATCGGCAAAGAATTTCTTCTTTTGTTGATAAGAGAAATCCGGGGGAAGAATACCACTTACAAGGAAATTCACGAAGTCCGCATACCATGGTGCTTCGAAAACTTTGGAGAAGATGTTTGGCATGCAATTGTTGTTCATCCAGAAAGGCTTCATTGATTTCCTCTACTCCCACTTCTTTAGGTTGATCAAGCCTAGATAGATGATCGGCCACAAGATTATCCGCTCCCTTTTTATCACGGATTTCCAAATCAAATTCTTGCAAGAGAAGGACCCATCTAATCAATCTTGGCTTTGCATCCTTCTTAGCAAGCAAGTATTTTAGAACCGAGTGATCGGTATAGACAATTACCTTTGAGCCGATGAGATAAGATCGAAATTTGTCAAAGGTAAAGACCACTGCAAGCATCTCTTTTTCGGTTGTAGCATAATTCAATTGAGCATCACTCAATGTTCGGCTTGCATAATAGATCACATGCAACACTTTACCTCTCCTTTGCCCCAAAACCACTCCCACGGCATAATCACTAGCATCGCACATGAGCTCAAATGGTAAGCTCCAATCCGGGGCCACAGTAATAGGAGCCGAGATAAGCCTCTCCTTAAGAGTGTTGAAAGCCAATAGACACTCTTGAGAGAAATGGAAAGTGTTGTTCTTCTCAAGTAGAGAACAAAGAGGCTTAGTGATTTTAGAGAAATCCTTGATGAATCTCCTGTAGAAGCCCGCATGCCCTAAGAAACTCCTTATGCCTTTCACAAAAGTAGGAGGAGGCAATTTCTCAATAACTTGTATTTTGGCTTTATCAACCTCAATCCCCCCTTGTGAAATCCGATGGCCAAGTACAATACCCTCTCTCACCATAAAATGGTATTTCTCCCAATTAAGCACTAAATTGATTTCTTCACATATTTTCAATACTAAATCAAGATTATCCAAGCATTCATTGAAAGAAGAACCAACAACTGAAAAATCGTTCATGAATACCTCGATGAATTTTTCCACCATGTCGGAGAATATGACCATCATACAACGTTGAAAAGTAGCTGGTGCATTGCCAAGACCAAACGGCATCCTCCTATAAGCAAAAGTCCAATATGGGCATGTGAAGGTGGTCTTCCCTTGATCTTCGAGGGGGGGGGTATTAAAATTTGATTGTAGCCCGAGTATCCATCCAAGAAACAATAATGAGAATGCCCCGCCAACCTCTCAAGCATTTGGTCAATAAAAGGGAGAGGAAAGTGATCTTTTCGAGTGGCATTGTTCAACTTCCGGTAGTCAATGCACACTCTCCATCCCGTCACCGGCCTTGTAGGAATAAGCTCGTTGTTCTCATTTTCAACCAACGTGACACCTCCTTTCTTTGGAACACATTGGACGAGACTCACCCATGCACTATCCGAGATTGGATAGATAATTCCCGTATCCAACCACTTCAATACCTCGGCTTTTACCACTTATTTTATGTTTGGATTTAGACGGCGTTGGTGCTCCACTGTTGGTCTGAAGTCATCCTCCATGAGAATTTTATGCATGCATAAGGTAGGGCTAATACCCTTTATATCCGTCATAGTCTACTCAATAGCCATTTTATGCATTTTCAACACCTCAAGTAGTTTTTCTTCCTCCACTTCATTCAACAAATTAGAGATAATAACCGGAAGGGTAGAAGAATCGCCCAAGTATGCATACCTCAAATGTGATGGAAGAGGTTTGAGCTCAAGAGTTGGGGCTTGTTGAATGGAGGGTAGTGAAGGAGAAGAGCTCTCTCTCAATTCTTCAAAATATGGCCTCTTCTTGAAGGGATAAAATTTTGAAGCGTCCAAGTGTTGTGACATCCTTCCAATGTCTAAATCATCCTCTCCCTTAGTGGTTATAGAGTGAGCAATGCAAGTCTCAAGGGGATCCTTAGATTACCCATAGATGAATGATGTAGCCACTTCTTGATCGATGATGTCTACTCGGGAGCATAAATTTACCTCGGCGGGGTACTTAATGGATTTCATGATGTCGAATGTGATTTGCTCATCTTGAACCCTCAATATCAATTTTCCTCCTTGCACATCTATTAAAGCTCGACCAGTTGCTAGGAAGGGTCTTCCCAAGATGATTGGGATATCAAGGTCTTTCTCCATATCAAGAATGATGAAATCAGCGGGGAAGATGAATTTGTCCACCTTGATTAGCACATCCTCAACAAGATGAATTTTTTTTTTTTTTTGCAACCGCGCGATCGCGCACGGTTGAAATTCCGAGGCCAACTTTGGCCTCGGGTCTTGTTTCGAGCCGTGGTTTGCGCGCGCGGCTCGGTTCAAGCTACGCGTTCGCGTGGCTCGGCTGGAGGATGATTTTGCAGCTTAGTCCCTTCCGTAATTGCAATCAAGTCCTGCATCTTTTTATCTTGAGCAATTTAGTCCCCAACTTTTCAGATTTCTTTCAAATAGGTCCTTCTAAAATTGCATTTTAGGCCCTTCAACTTTTGAAATCTTGCAATTTGGTCCCTCGATTAATTGCGCGGCTAGTCCAAAACTTCTTGGAAGTGACAAAATGGTCCCCCAAACTTCCAATTTCAGCATAATTTGCACTCATTTTGTGGTTTTTGGCATCAAACTTGAATATTAACCTATTTAAACACAAAATATGCATAAATTAGTTGATATTTGCTCAAGATGTTCCAAAATATGCTAATTTAAAGGTATAAAAAGTGTATAAAAATGCACTTAACACCTAACTTTTGGCTCTTAATTCACATTTGTTGTCTGCCATGATGCCAGAGAAAAGTATTGTTCCAAACGCGAGAATCTGGAGCACCTTGCAATGATGGAGCGGGTTCTTGGACCACTACCCACCATATGTTAAAGAAAGCAGAGTATATTTTCATTCATGTTTCTTATTCATGTTAGAAGACATTGGATATTGGTTTAAGCATAGGAAAACTAGAAGTTGATTTTCAGAATAACACGTTTGGATATATTACCACTTGTTTCCACCTTTCACTAATAAATCAAACTATTTTAAATTATGTATTCAAATCAAACTTATTCACTAATTATTGAACTTTTAAGCTTAGCCAAAATCATTTTCTACGATTGTTTTGTTGTATATTCATTGTTATTCTATCTACTATTGCCTCACCTCCAAAACCTAATCATGAGGCACGTAGATCATTCAACTGGTTGTCATCCATGTTCTAGAGGTAAATTTCATCTCTCACATCCAAATAAAGGAGAAGATTCTTGATCTTCCACTAAATTCATATTATGAGAACTATTGATGATAAGGTAAGGTCCTTCGTCATTCATTTTCCTTTCCTTGTTAAAGTGGTAGTTGCATAGGGATCTCTTTATTTACAAGTTAAAAACTATTTATATTTATAAGCTAAATTTCTTTACTTAGTCGACCATGGCAGTCTTATCTGAGTACTTTATGATTTCAACATCATTTCACTTATATTTTGGAATCTCTATCACAATATGGGTTGATCGTGGTGTAGTTGGGAGCTGCATTCTCAATGATATACATATCGGGATCACTTGTCATAATCGTTGGATGTCGGCAGTCTTAACACTAATTTGAACAAGCTCATCGTGAAGTCTACTATCAAGACACTTCTCAAAAAATGATTTATGGTCTTCCATTCCAAAATAAAAATGTTATAAGGTCTTCGCACTTTTACATTTTGCGTGTTATTTCTCGACCGTCGTGAACTATGAAAAATGTTTATTGTGTTCTTGCTATTCTTCGCACTTTTAGGGATTATGATTGAAGCTCTAAATTTCTACTATAGTCATGAATATGTCTAGGTAAAAATATTGGATATTTGAAAATTATATTGGAATGACGCAAATAAACTAGATTGTAAGACGATTATCGTACGAAGTATGAGACCTTCACTAGTAATGTAGTGCAATTATGAATATAGTACAATTTTTTGAATCAGTATCGGGCGTGAATTTTATTTTTCCCCACTTTTTAGTAACATATGTTTCTCGATCCTCGAACTATTTATCTCTCAAGCTGCATTTTTTTTTTATTCACATGACATATAATTATTATTGACAATTAATATTTATGTCATTGAAAAATTAATATATTCATATTTAAATTTTTAATGGAAAAAATAGAAGTTCGTAAATTTTTTTTTGAAAGTCTATGAAAGTTTATGAAAGGAAGCCTTTGAAAATCTATACAAGTACTTGAAAGTCAATAAAAATCCAATTAACTCCATTAAAAAAGTTTTAAAATGTCTTCTAAAATTTGCATTAAATAAATCCCCCAAGTCGATTCTTCTCTATCTTAATTTGAATAATATGCGACTTGGGGGATTATAGCAACAAAGCTGCAAAAATTGCCCCAATCATTGAAATAGTAACCTATTTCTTCTAGGACAAGGGAGGAAAGAACAAACTCCAAGGAGACCAAACAAAAGAGCAAGAGCGATTGGTTAATTTATGCATGTCTATATACGTCTACACAAACATATACACATACATACATACATACATACATACATACATACATACATACATATAAAATTTTGATTGGTTAATTTAATTTATGGGATGGTTGGATGGAAAATTAAGTAATTTCCATATGGGAACGAAAATTAAGAAGATTTTCTTTTTTAATTTGGTCCAACTTACAATGTATAAGCCACACCTATCAATATATATATATATATATATATATATATATATATATATATATATATATATATATATATATGCTATCATAAAACAAACAAATTATCGTTATCACTTTGTTGAAGAAGTTAAATTCTAATACACGTATTTACTATGATTCTCTCCTAATTATCAAGGTAAGTTTATTTATATGAATCGTACTTCCAATTTTTGAATTATGGAATCCAAGTTATGAATATTGTATGGGTCTTATATGTTATGACGAGGACCGGAGTTCAGTAGCACTACGCACAAGAATTATGATAACCTAGGTTCTATGTAGAATTCTCATATCTCCCTGTGTACGTTATGACCTTATGTTAGGCAAGGGAATTATGGCCACCTAAGTTTGGCTTTGAATTCTTGTGTCTCCCCTATGTACTTTATGATTCCCAAGGTCCAAATATGAATTACTATTTATGTGGCTCCCTTGATGAGATTTTATCTCATTGTTTATGATATTCCCCTTTTCGGGTAATTGAGGTTCGAGGAGTTGGAATTTGGAATGAGTTTCAAGTGGTATAATCAAAAGAATATGATTGTGAATGTCAAAATAATGAATTAGTGTTTATAATTAAGTCGTTGTTCGAGACTCATTATAATCAAAATATTTTGAAAAATGTATTTTGGAATAGTGATTTTTGGGACTGTGTGGATTAAAATAAGATAGAAAAGTATAATATTATTTTATTAGAATGTGTGGTTAAAAATAAGAGAGAGAAACTGTATTAAAATTTAGACTGCATTAGGGTAAACAATTATAACACCAAATTATAATTATTTCAATTTTCATTACCACTTTTTAACCACACTCACATTTTTCGAAATCACTTTTTAGCCACAAATTTTACCTTGAAAATACAAAAAAGTAAAAATAACGGTGGCTCCTTAACCGCCAAACACGGGCTTAATAGGTCTCAAACAAGGGCTAAGTATTGTTTCTTAATCTTTTGTAAATGTAAGGACAAATATCTTTTGTAAAAAAAAAATTATTTTACCACACGTACTTAACAATTCAAAAGGAAAAATTTTGGGTCGTGTTACAAATGGTATCAGAGCGGAAATTATTTTAAGTACGATTCATGTTAAATTAAAGTTTTAAAGATCGAATTTATGATCGTGTTGGAATATTTTTTATATCACCATTATGCAACATCAAGTTTCAAGCTTTGATTTCCTCGAACTAGGTATGTTAGATAATGAATTATTTATAGTATCCATGATTATTATTATAATGTCGAGTTATATTTGGGAACTTGTTTATTTTGTGGAATAGTAATTATGAATTTCCATTTTGATATAAAAATTAGGGCTAGGCAAAAACCGACCCAACCCGCCGAACCCGCCCAAACCGATCCAACCCGATCGGTTTGGGTCGGTTTTTCATGAAAATTGGGTTGGGTTGGGTTTTTTTTTAAAAAAAAAAAAATTTCGGGTTGGGTCGGGTTGCGGGTTGGGTGAATAACCCGACCCAACCCAACCAAAAAAAAAAAAAAATACAGTTTTTTTTTGTAATGAAACTTGACTTATTTAAATATTGATTGAATATATTTTAACTTTATTAGCAAGTATTCAATTTATTGAATCTTTGGTTATTGTAGTGTACATAATTGATTTGAATTAAAGATAGATTCATTAGTTTTTTTTTTTTTTTTCAAAAATTTTACTAATTGGGCCAAAGCCCAAACCGACCAACCCGACCGAAATTTGGTGGGTTGGGTTGGGTTTGAATTCGTAATTGGGTTGGGTTGGGTTGATTTTTTATCAACCCGATCGTGGTGGGTTGGGTTCGGGTTGGGCAAAAAACCGACCCAACCCAACCCACGCCCACCCCTAATAAAAACCATGATGTAAAATATGAATGTTACCATGTGATTTTATGAATACATTCCAAGTACAAAATGTTTGATATTACGGAATTGCACGTTATATGAATTTTATGCTTTTTTGGATACTTGTTTATATTAGACTAGTGTTCAATAAATTATTATCACTACCTTCGTTTAAAAAATGAAGGAAAACTATGGATAATTATTAGTATTTTAACTTTAAGTTTCAATTAGTTGATAGAAAGCACATAAGATCTTGAGGACAATCACCAATAAGAATAAATAAATAATTAAAAAATAATAATTAAGTAGGATGCGAGATAAAAAGAAACTACCAATTAGGAAAATTTATACTTTTAAATAAACATTTCAGTTTTCACTATTGTTCAAGTTTTGTCTGATTTGCTTATTTGCAAAACTGGAAGACTTTGTCAGAAATACCTAAATTGTCTAAGGAGAGCTAGGAAGTATGCAAATTGACAAAACAAAGACATTAATACAAACAAAAAATATTTATTTAATTTTACAAGGAAACTCATATTTTATGAAGAATTTCTAAATTTAAATTTTGACAAATTTATTTTCAATGACTACATTTTCGGAAAGTTTAAAATCATATTTTAGGAACAACTACTACTTTAGGAAATTTTTCATTTTAAGAAGTGTTTATACGAAATTTCTATTTGGAGAAACTATATTTTTAGAATCTATTAGATGATTAGAAAATTTATTTTTGAAGGGGTTGATTATAATACCGCGAAAGTATTACTATAATTATGTACGCGCGTGCATGCATATATATATATATATATATATATATATATATATATATATATATATATATATATTTCATTTTAAGAAGCATATACGAAATTTCTATTTCGAGAAACTATATTTTTAGAATCTATTAGATGATTCGAAAATTTATTTTTGGAGGGGTTGATTATAATACCGCGAAAGTATTACTATAATTATGTACGCGCGCGTGTGTATGTATGTGTGTGTGTGTATGTGTGTGATCGATTTAAATTGTAGGATTGCCATATTATGCATGTCTATACATGTCTATATACACATAAAAACATATACATATACATACGCATATGGTTTGATGGAAAATTAAGTAATTTTCATATGGCAATGACAATTAAGAAGATTTTCTTTTTTAATTTGTTCCCAACTCACCATGTATATACATCTATTAATATAAATAGGTTATCATAAATACACACAAATTATCACTTTGTTGAAGAAGTTAATTTCTCATATACGTATTTACTAGGATTCTCTCCTGATTATCAAGGTAAGTTTGGTCATACGAATTGTACTTTCAATTTTTGAATTATGGAATTCAAGTTATGAATATGATATAAGTGGATTGGAGTTCGGTAGCGCTACGTAAAAGAATTATGTTCACCCAAGTTCTATCTATAATTCTCGTGTATCCTTACATACATTATGACCTTATGTTTTCACGAGAATTATGGCCACTTGAGTTCGGCTTTGAATTCTCGTCTCCTTTATGTACTTCATGATTGCCGAGGTCTAAATATGAATTATTATTTATGTGGCTCACTTATTGAGATTTTATCTCATTGTCTATGATATTCCCCTTTTCAGTTAATTGAGGTTCGATGAGTTGGAGTTTTGGAACGAGTTTCTAGTGGTATAATCAAAAGAATATGACTGTGAGTTTCAAAATAACAAATTAGTGTTTGTTATTAAGTATTTCTTAATCTTTTGTAAACGCAAGGACAAATATCTTTTATAAAATATTATTTTACGACACGTATTTAAAAATTCAAAAGGAAAAATTATGGGTCTTTACAATTGTTATACAACCACCTATAATACACGTATTATTAACTAGTTATTAAATAAAACTTGGGGTAAAATGGATAATAAGTAGCAAAACTTACTGTATTGGTGACAATACTATGGTTGGATCTTCATTACCAGCGCTGGGGAAAAATTAATAGGGCAAATGAAAATTGCGATTTATCTTAAACTCAAAGAAAATGCTGAAATTACATATTGCGAAGAAATCAACCTCTTCTCACTAAAAAGTTCGTATAATCTTTTTATCTTCGGGAATTTCATCTTATCGCGAAATTTTTCGCTTTTCTCCACCATCTTCGTAATATTAGCACGCAACATACCCCTACTATCATTTATCAAATAAGCATTATTCCCATAATTAAAAATAATAATAATCGCAAATTAATCAATTATTTTGTGACCTGGCGTCATCAAATTTTAATGGATCACAGTTTGCACTGATATCATTAGGTTTTCGTATTAACTCTTGACCCCAGCAGTTGCGAATTGAAATTCATGAGGAACAATCCACATTAATATATTAGTACTAAATTGATATTACAATGCGATGAGAACAAACTCTTTGAACTTCTGGAGTGCAACTTGATGGAGGATTTCCACCATACTATCATCAATCCCTGAAAATGCAGACAAGTAATATAATGACTCATCCCATTTTCCTTCCTTTATCATTTCATCAACGTGGTTCTGATTGAAGAAGATCTGAGCTTCTTGTTCCATCTCCCTTATTCTCGTTGTTTGAAATATCCTCTCCAGCTTCATGTATTTTGTCTCTAGTTTTCTTCTCATCCTCTCCAGCTCCAAAGGGATCGGTTACATCTCCCTTATTCTCGTTGTTTGAAACATCCTTTCCAACTTCATCTATTTTGTCTCTAGTTTTCTTCTCATCCTCTCCAGCTCCAGAGGGATCAGTTACATCTCCTTTATTCCCGTTGTTTGAAACATCCTTTCCAACTTCATGCATTTTGTCTCTAGTTTTATTCTCGTCCTCTCCAGCTCCAAGAGGTTCTTTTCGAGGTTTCTCTTGGCCCACAGTCAGATTCTTGACAACTGGAAACTGATGTTGAAATTTGCGAAGAGACATGACTATAATAGCTCCCTAACATAGATAATTAAGGAACGTTAATAATGCAATGGCATAGATGCATCCCTGCTACAAAGATATTTACGCTTTCAAATATATCAAGTTTTCAAATGATTTGTCCAACTATATACCACAAAGCATATATACGTGAACCACAAAATCTAAGTTAACAGAAGACTGAAGTTACAAAAATTACATTAACGTTAACAGAAGACTGAAATTACAAAAAAAGAGTTTCTTTAATCCATTAAATCTATTTTTTCCTTTTTTGCCTAGTTAATATCTCAGTTTGTAGTTTTTTGCGTGAAAAATGTTTGATCAGCAATTAGTTAGTTATGTTCCATTAACGTGAAATTACAAAACAATTTGCTGCTTTAGAACCCAAATTCCATTGCTGACTGATGAAGTTACAAAACAATTTCAATAAAATTACAAATCTGTAAGTGAATAAAAAACCCAAAAATCGAACAAGAATAAACCACAAAATCGAACATGAAAGAAGATTTCTATTGCATTTGCGGGGTCATCGAATGTCAAGAATCGAACCTGTTGTCGTTCACAAATCACGCCTGACGCACGGTGACGGAGCCACGGACTTTACGGTTCTTCAGATCTTCACGCTACTGCTGGCTGCTAGGTTACAATAAATTGAATAAAGAATAAACTTTGGGCTGAGAAATAGGAACTGAGAATCAGAGTTCGGCCCGTTATCTTTGATATTTTTCGCTCATTTCGAGTTTTCGATTTTTGAAAATATCGAAAACACGTTTATTTTATCAATTTTCAAAAATTCGTTTTACAAAATATAAAAAAATAAAATACAAAAAAAGCTCAAAACGAATTTATTGCATTTTAGATATTTTATATTTAAAAATAAAAAATGTGCGTTTTCTCAAAACGCGAGTTTTGGATTTTTTTTTGATTAAATGTGAGACAATATTTTCATTTAAAATTCTTATATTACTTTGTCATTATATATAGATTCGTGTTAAGAATTTTTTTTTTTTGGTAAATGTGAGACACTTCTTTCACTTAAAGTTCTTATATTATTTTGTCATTATATATAGATTCATATTAAGATTTTTTTTTTTTTTGTAATTTTTTTATTTTTATTTTTTCGATAAATGTGAAGTACTTCATTCACTTGAAATTCTTATGTTATTTTGCCATTATATATAGATCCATATTTTTTTTTTGTTAAATGTAAGACACTACCTTCACTTGAAGTTCTTATATTATTTTGCCATTATATATAGATTCATGTTAAGATTTTTTTTTTTTTTTTTTTTTTTTTTTTGCAATTTTTTTTTTTTTGAGACACTTCTTCCACTTGAAGTTCTTATGTTATTTTGCCATTATATATATATATATATATATATATATATATATATATATATATATATATATATCTATGTTAAGATTTTTTAATTTTTTTTTTTTGTAGATTTATTTTATTTTTATTTTTCTTGTAAATGTGAGAAACTTCCTTCACTTGAAGTTCTTATATTATTTTGCCATTATATATAGATTCATGTTAATATTTTTTAATTTTTTTTTTTTGTAGATTTATTTTTTTTTAATTTTTTTTTTTATTATTTGTAAATGTGAGACACTTCCTTCACTTGAAGTTCTTATATTATTTTGTCATTATATATAGATCCATGTTAAGATTCTTTTTTTTGAAATGTGAGACACTTCCTTCATTTGAAGTTCTTATGTTATTTTGTCATTATATATAGATCCATGTTAAGATTTTGTTTATATGAGGTTAGATTTTGTTTAGCTGAAACAATATTGATGATGAATTTATTGACGTAGAAAACTAACTGATTTATTGACATTAAAATTAATGTAATTCAACAAAACAACCATTTTTTACATATAAAATATCAGAAAATAAATATATCAGAAAATTATAAAGTAAACGTATTTTTCAGTTTTCTATTTTTGAAAACAAATTTTCAAAATCATAAAGAGAACATGTTTTCAGCAATCCCAAAACAAACAACCAAAATTCAAAATTCAAAACAAAATCTAAAACTCAAAATTCAAAATTCAAAATCGAAACACAAAGAGAACGACCCCCTCACTTCTGTGGCTTCGTGCATCTTTGCCTTTTTGGTTGAGATGACAATAGGTAAGGTATGAGCCGGGTTTCAAAAATTCATACCCTACTTACTAGATATTTATAATATTAATACTCTATCCATATACTCATTTAAGAGTTGTGGGTCGGGTGTGGGTATACTTTTATACCCATTTAAAACCCTTTACGTATTTTAATATGTGTGTATATATATAGAATACTCATTCAATAATAATATAAGTATCTAATTATAAATTTTTCATGAATTTCACATGTAATATACTAATTAACAATCCATGCGTAACATAAAAATATCAAAATGAAGTAAAAATATAACAACATTTATTATCCAAAATTAAATAGACCCCAATTGTCCAAAAATATGCAAATATCAAAGAACACACTTGTTCAAAATTATATACTGTTAAAATTTAAATACAATAATTTTTTTTTAAAAAAAAATTAAAGGGTATATGGGTTGGGTATGAGTTTTCTACAATACCCATATCCTACCCATACCCATGTCGGGTTTCTAAATATAGACCCATACCCTACCCACAAACTCATTGGGTCGAGTAATTTCTACCCATTTGTGTCGAGTACTCAATAGGTTGCGAGTTCGGGGGTATTATTGTCATTCCTATTTTTTAGGTTGGGCGGGTTTGGTTATGAGACCTTTGGGATTTGAATTTTTAGACTATTTTAATTTTGGGAAAAATGCATAAATTAGGTAGTTATAAATGTAAATTTCAAAATTGGTATGAAACCTATATAATTAGGGCTCGGCAAAAATTGACCGAACCCGCCCAAACCGACCCAACCCGATTGGTTTGGGTCGATTTTTCATGAAAACTGGGTTGGGTTCGGGTTTTTTTTTAAAAAAAAATTCGGGTTGGGTCGGGTTGCAGGTTGAGTGAATAACCCGACCCAACTCAACCCAAAAAAAAAAAGACAATTTTTTTTTATATGAAACTTAACTTATTTAAATATTGATTGAACATATTTTAATTTTATTAGCAAGTGTTTAATTTATTGTATTTTTTGTTATTGTAGTGTACATAATTGATTTGAATTAAAGATAGATTCATGAGTTTTTTTTTTTTTTTTCAAAAATTTTACTAATTGGGCCAAAGCCCAAATCGACCAACCCGACCCAACCCGACCGAAATTTGGGTTGGGTTGGGTTTGAATTCGTAATTGGGTTGGGTTGGGTTGATTTTTTATCAACCCGACCGTGGTGGGTTGTGTTCGGGTTGGGCAAAAAACCGACCCGACCCAACCCAACCCACGCCCACCCCTATATATAATTACAAAAATCAGGTTATAATTAAGACAAATTAATTAAATAATTACAAATATTTTGTTGATTACAAATATTAAGGCCACAACAATGTAAAATCCCAGATCACAAACTACAATTATTTAAGGTCACAAACTACAAATCTTAAGTCACAAGTCTAAAATCAATGTTAGATCACAATTAGTCGGGATAACAAGTCACAATCACCATTTTTTTTAATCAAAATAGGTTAACCACCATTTTTAAGGTCACGTGAGCGATTTTCTTTAAGGTCAGTCATCGAACTTATGTTTAGGTCACACTCACAAAATTCATCAACCAACATCATCAACATCGTGAAAGTTGCAATTCTAACCATAAGCAGAATCTACAAAACATTGGTAGTGGCGCAGCTACTAACAAAACTCTGGACCACCAGAAGTAGTGGCACCGTTACTATAAAAAAAACCACTAGAAGCAGCGGCGCCTCTACTAGATCGAAGCAGAGGCACCCCGTCAAGTAGGGGCGCCGCTTGTAGGTCAATGCTGTAGTACCACTTCCTACCTCAAAATTGTAGCTGCGGAGGGAAGTTTCAGATCTAGCTGGTTATGAAACGAAAAAGTACCCTTCACAGTCGTGCTACCACAACCAGATCGTCAACAGAGCTAAGGTAGTAAGCACTGCACCTCGTTCATTGACTTGAAACTTGAAATGAGGGTGAGTGGCATGCCGGCACCACCATTTGGACAGACTTGAAATGAGGATGGTTTGGTTCTGGATAGTTCTGGTTCTGGGGTCGTAGGGGAAGAGTTTTGGTTTGTACTTTGGAATGGTATTCTGTGTTTGCTGGCGTGAGAGAAAATGGAAGGAGAGGGAGGCGTGAGAGAAATGTAACAAGAGGTTTGAATCAGATTTTCAAAATTAGGGTTTAGTGATAGTTTAATTTAATAATTAATATGTTTATAATTAATATTAAAATTTATAATTAACCTGGAATTTGAAGTAATACAAGTTTGATCTTATTTATGAATTTGGTTCTTATAAAGTAGGGGTAGTTGTAATTTTCACTTTAATTTTTCAACTTTTAAGACTAATTATTGAAAAAAAATTAACCTAAAATTGGCCTTAGGCTTCGGTTCTAGGTTCTAGAATAAGAACCGGAACCGGAACTAAAACCAAATGGTTCTCCATACTGAGAACCAAACTATTAATTTTTTTTGTTTTTTTTTTTTTTGTGGGTAAAATCGAACCGAACCAAACGAAACCGCTCAGTATGGTTTGGTTTGGTCCGGTCCGGTCATTTGTATTTTAGATTACGATTCCTTAATCGGAACAAGAAAAGCTTTGAATTTGAGAATTTTGAATTTAAAATTAGACTAAGATTAAAATAAAAGAAAACAAGAAATTTGATTTGTTAAAACGATGAGATGAATATGTTAGAATTATGAATCCACATTAATCATATCAACCATGTATTTGACTTAAACATTTAATAACAAAGGATGAGTATTGAAAATTTGTGTTCCTATAGTTGTTTATGTCCCTTTTCGAGCGATGCATAAACACCTTTTCCTACAAGAAACGAGCATATATTTCTATGACCAATCCAAACATCAATAATTATGCGTCCACAATCACAGATGATAATAAAAACATAATTAATTGCACCAAACTCATAAATTGCATAATATAAATATAAAGTCAAAACATGGAATCAATAAATTAATGCTTCACCACAATTCTAACAATAAAAATCTAGCCTAAATACATGATTGAAAATAAATCACAAGAAGTATGAAAAGATGTCACCCCGTTCATATTCTTAATCCTTGTTCTTCAATCTTGAATTTGGCCTTCAACGGATCCCCCAACAGTTGGACAGCGCTTTGACATGAATTGAGGAAGTTGGGAACCCCAAAAATGTGCCAAAGGTCTGGTATTTATAGATTAGGTCGAAGTATAGGTTACTTGGAAGAGAAGAATGCTGAAAATCACGTCCAAATTGGTTTTCAAAAGAGTTCCAACCAAACAAAGAAAGTTACCTTCGCGGGAAATCTTTTTGTCACTGCACAATATTTAGTATTTTGGTAATATCTTTCTATTTCCTTATCATATTGAGGTGATTCAAATTGCGTTAGAAATATAACATAAACGGCTACGATTCTCCCGGAAATAAGATTTTCGTAATTAGAACATTTACTACTCCCAAATTAGATTTCAAAGTATGACTAAAAATCTGCCCGAAAATCTTGTGTGATTGGAATGAATTTATGGTAATATTCTTGTCATATTCCATTTTATTTTTTTTTAGTTTTAATTGTATCCAATTGACTCTTAGGAATCTTCAAGTATCGTATCATGGTCCGAATCAATCATTGAGTATTTGCAATTTAGTCCTTCATTTGATTTGTATACTTTAGTCCTTGAACTTCTAATTTCTTCCAATTTGGTTTTTTCTTTGAATTTCTTCTAATTGGCCATTTGATTTATTTCATCAACTCTTGATTTTCACACTTTAGCTCTTTTATCATCCAAATGACTTGTTTTTTTACTTCAATTCCATTATTTTCTTGATTTTGGTGTTTTTCCTAAAATACAAACAATACTAACTAAATAAATAGCAAATATTCTTAAACAAACGCATAAAATCCTACTTTTAGAATATAAATAAGTGTATAAAATACTCTTATCAACACCCCCAGACTAGAATTATTGTTCGCCCTTGAACAAAAATAAAACCAAACTATAAAAATAAAAATGCAAATAACAAATGTTTTTGTTTTTGTTAATTCATTTACCTCAACAATCCAAATGACGATTCACTTTAGAGAAGAAATATGAACAACAAAAATTATTTTCATTCATCAGTTGCTCAACTTCATTGTGTGTGTGTGTGTGTGTGAATAGCCAAATATCGAATGCAAACTCATGTAAAAATATACTTAACACTGTGTGACTAGTCATGCAGATATAAACTCGAATCTCATGTAGTCAACAATGATTTTCTTTTGATTTTCCTTACACTCTCATGAATTATCGCAACATTATTGCTTTTCTCTCATATCCTGAGGTTTTTCCTATTGATGTGGTTTCTAAACATGTAAAAATTGTATTTTTCCACACAAGGCAGTTAGAATTTGACAAGTATGCACGATAGACCAAGAGTAATTTACAAAGCGTTAGGGATTTCAATCAACAACGTTTATAAGATTTGCATTTCATTTTTATTTTATTTGGACGACTTTTTCTTTTAATGTCCTTGTCTTTTACCATCTTTGTACAATACTTTTCATACTTGCTTTCTATATGATCCCTTTAGCGAGTTTTAGGTCAGCAGCTCCCAACTCAGTTCAGCTTAGGGTACCAACTCAGTTCAGCTTAGGGTACCAGGTTCAGAGAACCCCTCAAACTTAATTACCCAAGTCATAAAGGCTTAAACATAAAATTTAAAGATGTTTTAACGTCTTATGTGTAAGTCCACTCTTCGTACTTGCTTTCTAGTTGACCTCTGTAGTGAGATTTAGGTCGTCAGCTCCCAACTCAGTTGAGCTTAGGGTACCAGGTTCAAAGAACCCCTCAGACTTAATTACCCTAGTCAAAAAGGCATTTGAAGAGCATAATAAGACCTTCAGCATTTTTCTATTTTTATGCTGGTTATTATGGTTTATACCTGTTGATCAAAATCCCTTACACTAAAGATGCAAAATTTAAAACTTCAGATCCTCAATCCATCAATGCCTACTCATACTAACCTTTCCACCCCCAAACTGTTTCTTGAGCAGTTTGGTTTTACATTTCATGTCGAGATCTAATTTCTTAAGGTTTGGGATTTTTCAGTAAATTCTATGTTCCAAGCACACAAGTTTACCCCACATGTATCAAGCATCTCCCTACACAAGTTATTATTCGAAAGTGGCAATGTGCTCAAGTTTGATTAAGTCTTACATTGATGAATTTTACGAAAAATTTAGTTCGTATGTTGCCCAATTTTCTAATTAAAACACAAAAGTCTATTCAAATCATATCATAAGTAATAAATAAATCAACAAAAAATTTCAAAATTCTCACTTTTTATGATTTTTCTACCCCAAAATTGAATGAATATTGCAATAATATGCGCATGAATGAGATTTCCACCCCCAAACTAGAAATTTACATTATCTTCAATGTATTCAAAGCAAATAAATAAATAATTAAGCACAAAATAACAAGAGGGGTCAAGTACTTTCCGGGTTTAGAGAGGCAGTGTTCTCATTTTAAAGCTTTTGACTTGAATGTTTGGTTGGATAAAATAACCCTTTACTTCGTTTTCCATGTGTTGGTTTGAAGTGTACCATAATGATATGCTCATTGCAAAAAAGAATTAATGATCATTAGAAACATAAATATCACATAGGAACTAACACAAATCAACACAACACACCCAAACTAGGACTTAGAAAATTTTTGAAAGATGGTCGAACACTGACTTTCGGCCCTTGACATCACCTCGAAAAAGTGAAGATTTCTCGGGACATGTCCCCAGTATATAAAAGTGTATAACTAGGTCTACAACATATCAAAAATTCATCACATATGGAGTTCATATGGGTTATGAAAAGATGTGACAAACTAGGTGCAGTGAAGCTGAAAATAGGGGCTGAATGCAATGGTGCCTGCAATGGCCTTGCAATGAGGTGCTTTGTGGTGCAATGATGTTCAAGTTGAGTTCTATGCATTAAATCAGTGTAAACAATGATTGAATGATGAACAAATAATGTATGACATGTAGTGAAGGTGATCATCCAAAAAGAATTGCAAAAACTCAGCAAAACATCCATTGTAACATTTTATCGAGCACCTAGTGTGCATATGAAGAAATCAAATGAAATCATAGGATTTGGAGAGTTGAATTGAGCAAAAAAATTTCACCTATTAACTCACAATTCAATATCTTCAATCCTATCAACAAATTCAAATTTCACAAAAAGATATGAAATGCACCAAAATTATGCATGATTATGTGAATTGGTGGAAAAGCACATACCTTTAAATGATTTTGAAGTGAAGGCATGACTTCGAGTAAAAATGATGTGCAAACAATGGGGAATGATTTTGGACTCGATGCATGATGATTTGGCGGAAGAAAATCGGGTTTGAAGTGGTTAAAATGAAAGAAGAATGCATATCAAAGAATATGTCGGTTCTGCTTAGTTTATAACTGTGCGACCACACGGTTATACTACCGTGCGATAGCACAGTAGCTTTTGGCAAAGACCTGTGATTCTTTTCATTTTTGAGTTTTGGACCCCGTTTTGGACTCCTAAATGCCTTCTAATGCATGCAACCAATTTCTAAATTATATGCACATGTCCTAAGCTAGGTGATCAAGTGGAAGATTGTGATGAAAAGCAACCACACAAATAGAAAAACAAGTAAATGCTAAAAATGCTAAAACATGCAAAAATAGGTACAATGAAGATTTCAATGCAACCAACATGTCAAAAAGTAAATTCTAAACATGTTAGTGAACCTAAAATGCAATGTGAAGCATCAAGTCTACTAAAGATGCAATGAAACCTAAAAATAACTAAACAATTATAAATCAAATAAACAACTTAAACACAAATAAATAAAACAACTGAAGAAAAATGATATTGAAAAGTTGGGTTGCCTCCCAACAAGCGCTTCATTTAAAGTCTAGAGCTAGACTTTTTGACAAACTATTCAAGGTGGCATGAAACATGATATTGATGTTGTGCCACTTCAATTTTTGAACAGTTTTCAAGTAGTGGATTTTGATTCACTAGTTGAACTATGTCAAATATTACTTTCTCATCCTCTACTCGAAGCATGACCTCCCCCTTTTCCACATCAACCAAGGCTCTAGCAGTAGCCATAAAGGGTGGGCCTAAAATCAGTGGTACCTTACTATCTTCCTCCATGTCTAGAATCACTAAGTCAGCAGGGAATATGAATTTGTCCACTTTAACTAGCACATCCTCAATGACTCCATATGGGTATCAAATGGAGCAATCAGCTAGCTGCAAGATGATTGGGCCTGGTTTTGGATCCCCTAATCCTAGCTTCATATAGACTGAAAGAGGAATCAAATTTATGCTTGCGCCAATGTCACATAAAACTTTGTTAAATTATAAGTCACCAATGATGCAAGGAATTGAAAAACATTCTGGATCTCTCAGCTTGGGAGGCAACTTTTGTTGCAAGATGGCACTACACTCTTCATTCAGCGACACCTCTTCAACTTCCTCAAGTTTCCTCTTACTTGACATCATCTTTTTTAGGAACTTGGTAAAGCTGCACATTAACATTCCTTTCCTAGAAGCCATTACCCAAATCCCCAGCTATATCGATTCCTTAACTGGAACAAGAAAAGCTTTGAATTTGGGAATTTTGAATTGAAAATTAAAACAAGATTAAAATAAAAGAAAACAAGAAAATTTGATTTGTTAAAACGATGAGATGAATATGTTAGAATTATGAATCTACAATAATCATATCAACCATGTATTTGACTTAAACATTTAATAACAAAGTATGAGTATTGAAAATTCGTGTTCCTATAGTTGTTTATGTCCCTTTTCGAGCGATGCATAAACACCTTTTCCTACAAGAAACGAGCATATATTTTTATGACTAATCCAAACATGTAGAAAGGCATTAATCAATTATGAACACTTTTTAGGATAACACGAAGCATAGGGATATATTTCTATCCCCTATCGGACTTCGTGGCAATTAATCAAGGTCTAATAAATTCCTACTCTTTCGAACACAGAAATCTATCACAAACATCAATAATTATGCGTCCACAATCATAGATGATAATAAAAACATAATTAATTGCACCAAACTCATAAATTGCATAATATAAATATAAAGTCAAAACATGGAATCAATAAATTAATACTTTACCACAATTCTAACACTAAAAATCTAGCCTAAATACACGGTCGAAAATAAATTACAAGAAGTATGAAAAGATGTCACCCCGTTCATATTCTTGATCCTTATTCTTCAATCTTAAATTTGGCCTTCAATGGATCCCTCAGCAGTTGGACAGCGTTTTGGCATGAATTGAGCAAGTTGGGAACCCCAAAAACGTGCCAAAGGTCTGGTATTTATAGATTAGGTCGAAGTATAGGTTACTTGGAAGATAAGAATACTGAAAATCACGTCCAAATTGGCTTTCAAAAGAGTTTCAACCGAATAAGGAAAGTTACCTTCGCGGGAGATCTTTTTGTCACTGCATAGTATTTAGTATTTTAGTCATATCTTTCTATTTCCTTATCATATTGAGGTGATTCAAATTTAGTTAGAAATATAACATAAACGGCTACAATTTTTCCTGAAATAAGATTTTCGTAATTCGAATGTTTACTACCCCCAAATTAGATTTCAAAGTATGACTAAAAATCTGTCCGAAAATCTTGTGTGATTGGAATGAATTTATGGTAATATTCTTGTCATATTCCATTCCTTTTTGAGTTTTAATTGCATCCAATTGACTCCTAGAAATCTTCAAGTATCGTATCATGGTCCGAATCAATCATTGAGTATTTGTAATTTAGTCCTTTTTCATTTGATTTGTATACTTTAGTCCTTGAACTTCTCATTTCTTCCAATTTGGTACTTTCTTTGACTTTTCTTCCAATTGGCCATTTGATTTATTTCATCAACTCTTGATTTTCACACTTTAGCTCTTTTATCATCCAAATGACTTGTTTTTTGCTTCAATTCCATTATTTTCTCGACTTTGACATTTTTCCTGAAATACAAAAATACTAACTAAATAAATAGAAAATATTCTTAAACAAATGCATAAAATCCTAATTTTGGGATAGAAATAAGTGTATAAAATACTCTTATCAATTTTCTTATGGGCTTTTGAGTCTCGTTCTCATATCTCCCTCAACAAACCCTAGATCTCTCTTGTTATCATCTCAAATCAAAGGCGGAGCTCCTCGAATCATTGTCATCATCAACGTTGAACATAGTGGGAGGGAGGAGCCCTACCTTGTCACCACCGGAGTCTCCTATGGAGCATTTCGAATTCAATCTTCCCTATATATCCCCCTTACCTTAAAAGAGCCAATCTCCGTATTACTATTCACAATTTGTCACATTATCTTTCACATTGAGCCAGAAATCTACTATAGAGGAACTAGTTTCTTATCCCCCTTACCTTACAAGAGCTAATCAACTCTCTCTCTCTCTCTCTCTCTCTCTCTCTCTCTCTCTCTCTCTCTCTCTCTCTCTCTCTCTCTCTCTCTCTGGTGGTGCAGGTGGCGGAGCAAACTCCTGGTGTGAGCGATCGCATATTTTTTGCTATTTTAAAACTTTATGAAGTAAAACTTCATTTTGTTCTTCGGCGAGGGCATCCTGGAGGCTAGATTGGGAACGTCTTGATATGGTTTTTGGGTTTGAGGATGTAGAAGCGTTATCAGCGAAGGAGGTGGTAAGAGTTTCTCTGGGGGTTTATTAAATGTAGATTTTGAAAGACATTTAAAGATTTTTTGAATGACTTTTTTCATTGAATTTTATGGATTTTTAGACTTTTAAAGACTTTTGCAGAGTTTTATTTAAATGACTTTCATAAAATTTCAAAGACTTTTGTAGACTTTTCAGACTTTCAAAAAAATGTGGCTCGAGAGATAAATAGTTTTAGGACAAAGAAACATTTATGATAATAAATGGGGGAAAAATAAAATCACATTTGATATCGACTTAATGAAATTGTACTATGTTCATAAATCTTTTTGAATATACAAACTTTTATAAATTTCTATTGACTTTTAATTAAGATTTTTCAATATACAAATCTTTCTGAAGAAAAATCTAACCATTTTGGTTAATTATTATTTGTTTTGACACAATTTAAATACTTTTTCTATAATTTTTTTTAAATTTTTAATTGAATCTGTTTTCATAGAATAATTGAAGAAGATGATGAAAAAAAGAGAGCAAAAATATAAAAAAGAAAAAATATATAGCAAGTTGAAGAGAGAAAAATAATGATTTGTTTAGTCGTATGTATAAGGTTTTTAAAAATAACATGAAAGAAGGAAGAAAAATATAGAAGAAACAAAATTACAATTTGAAAGATTTTTTATTTTATTTATTTATTTTTTATAGTCTTTCAAAATCTTGGAGATTAATGAGAGAAAAATTAAGAAATTTTGTGATTGTACTTTCTGTTTAGAAGTTAGTACATAGAAGATTTTGTAGGAGTCTTTAAAAGTTATTGACATTTTGAATAACATAAGACTTTTAAAGACTTTTAAAAGACTTTATATAATACACCATGACTTTTATGGATTTTTAGAAAGTTCATTAAAATCTATATTAAATACCTCAAGATTTTTATGGAGTCTCTAAAGTCTAAATTGAATATAATCAAACTTTTCAAATCCTTTAAAATTTTTAAAAGTCTTTCAAAATCTATATTGAATAAATCTCCTTGGAGTCGGAGTTAATAGGCGTAGGTAGATCTGATTTGAGTTTTTGTGCTGCCGCAACTTTACAGCATTGCTTGGCTAGTAGGGTGGTGACTTTTTAAATCAATTCCCTTTTTGCGCCAAAATAGTTCTTCAGTAATTATGTGCTGTCAATATATTTCCACCTGGCTTCAACTTATTTCCTATGTTAACTTCTGATGGATTTTGGTAGCGTTTATTCTTAGGGATTAAAGTTTTTCCAGAGCTTTTCATTAGGGATGAGTAGTTCTTCAGCCTTAAATTTTACTTTTTTATGCCGTTTATTCTAGTAGCCCATCGTGATTCTTGATTCCACGGGGTAGTAAGTGGGGTTAGGGTTTTTCCACTGCGATTTGTTGCTAGGGAAGGGGAGGAGGGAGTCCAGAGTCGAGAATCGGAAAAATTTGTACTCGCAGAATTGGTTGATTTTTGGGATTGTTGTTGTGAACTTTTACTGACTCTAAGCCCAACTGCGTTATCCACAACCTGCTTCACCTCCAGCCCCACCACCTAATTCTCCACCAGCTTCTCCACCCAATCCCCACCAGCTCCACCTCCAGCTCTGCCATGTTATCCACCATCAATTCCGCTTCAAGCCCCATCGCCTAATCTCCCACCAGCTCCTCTACCCAATCCACCACCACCACAATCAGCTTCGCTCCCAATTCTAAACCTAATTTGACACAATCTCTTCCACCCCCACCACCTCTGCCCCTAACTCTTTTGCCTAATCCACCACAAGCTCTAACTCTAGTTCCACCTACAAATTCACCTCCACCTTCTGTACCACCATTAACGCATTCACCTACTTCACCACTTATTCTCCTCCAGCCCCACTGCCTTATTTCCCACAAACTCCTCCTAATCCAACTCCTCCTCCTGCACCCCCACCACCACCAGCTCCATTATCAAACATGCCAGTCCTTCCACCAAATCTGCATCCATCTCCTACAACATCACCAAAACCTCCTCCTCCAACACTTCCACTAACTCTAGCCCCTCCAAATCCATCCTTCTACTTGAGAGAGAGAGAGAGAGAGAGAGATTCTCTCCCAAGAAATTTGTTCGCGAGTTTCTTGGGGAGATCAGTACCTCCTTGTCAGGTTTTCTTCTCTAGGCCTTTGTAGGCTATCGAAGCTTAGTGGTACAAATGACTTCTTTCTTTTGTTCTTCTTACGTATTCCCCTCCCTTTTAAATAACAGATTTTTCCAAGATATAAGTTTCTCAAAAACAGTATCGGTCAAAGTGATTATGGATTGGTAAACTTCTCGTTGAAATGCTCATTCCCTCAAATGAGAATTTTTCTAGGTCTAGGAGATGCAAAGCCAGAATATATCTTGGAGACATAATTAAAGTTGTAGCTAAAACTCTGGGAACCTACACTTTCCTTAAGGTTTCTGAGGATGACAAGAAGGTTGGTAGGGTTACTGACCTAGCAAAGTCGGGGGTGGTTATAAAGCAATTGGGTGTTAGAACAATTGCGACGTTACCACTGGAGTATGATCTTAAACTTGAACATGTAGAATCATCTTTAACTGTGAATGTTACAGCAATTGCCCCTAAAAAAGGAGCAGGATATACCACAGAATATCGTTGAGGAGACTAAATAAAGACGTTAGGAGCTGTCAAAAATGAAGGAATTGAGAACATTGTGGAATGTGGAAAATGCAGAAGACATAACCGGTGCAGGGATTGAGGTTAAGGAATCTAAAGGTGTTGATGAAGAAAGATTAACTATTGCAGACTACGAGGACAATAAAGATGTTTTTCTACGAAAGAATCTAAAAAGTATCTTAAAGAAGTTTTTGAATTGTTAAGTTCATTGAATTCAAGTGTAATGCCCCGAGTTCTACACACCCGAAATGCCACGTCATCCTTTCAAAATAATTTTCGAAATAATAATTGAGTGAAAAATAACTGAAATTCAATCAAATTATTTTATAAAAAAACTGACTCCAACAATCAACATTTCAAATTTGAAATAATATTGAGCGAAAGCAACTAAAAATCTAATTTCATTTAAAAACTCATTGGTCAATAATTCAACGTTCAAAAATAACGTAGACAATAATGAGGAATTCAAAATCTCGAAATAAACGTGTTCAATTTATTTTCTCAAAACATGAGTAATTCTTCAATAGCCACCATTGCGCATTCTGTTGCCAACTCCGAAATCTGAAAATTTGTAAGTTTAAAATAAAAGGGTGAGCATTTCATATAAATACTCAGTAGGTTCAGTGCAAGATTAAATAAACTATATCATAAATAACACACATTCATGGAATTTAAGTCATAAATTCTCATAACGTCATGCTTAAACAAGCAAGTAATTCTCATGCCTGGAGGCAAGTAGTCTCATGTCCGAAGACATGTAATTGTCTTGCCCGGAGGCAAGTAAACATCATGTTTGAAGACAAGTAATCTCATGCTCGAAAGCAAGTAACATCATGTTTGAAGACAAGTAATTCTCGTAAATAACATAATAACATGTAGGAATTTACAATAGTAATTTACTTAATATTGCGCAATTTAAAGAAAAGATTTTTGAAGTATGAACCTACCTTGAAAGTATTTCAGAGTTTGTTGAGCAGGAAAAACGTCAACCCTCTAAAAATCTAAGGCTGCGTTCTCTTTGTGTTTCAGTTTTCTGTTTTCATTTTCGAAAATGTTTTCTATTTTCCATTTTCTGTGACTTTTTTCGAAATTGCTGAAACCGCTTTTGGTTTGTTATTTCTGAAAACTGTCTTCAAAAATAAAAAGCTGGATAACACGTTATGTTTAAAATTTTGAAGAAAATTATTTCTGTATACTTGTAATTATATTGCTTGTGAATATAAATGAAATAACCACTATCACACAATTTGGTTATACAAAAAAAATTCAAAAATTCATATTGCCCTTCTAAAGTAATCGTTCCATTTAATACTTTATATATATATATATATATATATATATATATATATATATATATATATATATATATATATACATCCTTTCAGTAAGCACTCATAACCTTTAAAATTTAAGTTTCAATAAAATTTGCAAAAATCAATTTACGTTAATTAGTGATGTCCTTACAAAATAAGTGTCTACAATACAAAAGAAAAAAACAAATTTTTAATAATTAAGCACATGATACATCATCAGAAAGATGGTTGAATTTGGAGTTCGACGCAAAAAAACGGAGTGCAATTCGGAGTTGTACATCAAAAGTTATACATGTTTGAAGACAATGACCTATAAAGCAAATACGAGAAGGACTAAATTGAAAGAAAAGTAAAATTTGTGAACTAATGTACAACAAAATCTGAAGTTGAGGGACCTAAGTTACAAATAAATTAGGGTATTTTCGAAAGAAATTTCAAAATTTGAGGATTAAAATGACAAGTTTTGAAAATCAGGGACCAATAATGTAATTAAAAATGACAAATTTTGACAAATTTCAATTTTTTTTGATTATTTTAATTTATTTTTTTTTAAAGCGGAAAACACGCATTTTCCACTTAATAGGTATAAATTTCGGAAAACGCGGAAAACATGATTTTCACGTTTTCCATTTCCTTTACAAATTTTGAAAACATTTTCGAAAATTTTTCCCGAAAACGACGCAAGAGAACGCTTTTTCCGCGTTTTCGGAAATGAAAAACCGAAAACGGCTGGAAAACGCCAAAGATAACGCAGCCTAAATGTCTCGTCTGTCTAGCCAATATATAAATTAAATCTTAAACTAGTATTTTGGAATTCAAAGGTTTTAGAATGAAAAAGTTTTTAGAAGAAGAATAAAATTCTTAGGGATTAAATTGAAAATCAAACTTAGTTGAATTTGAAAAGAATTTGGACCAAAATAAATGATTTTGAAAGCTACTGGGCCAACTCTTATGTTTTAAATATCTTTAGAGGATGACTATTAAATCTAGTGAAATCTGGGGTTTAAAATAAGATATTTTAAAATTGCAGCGACTGAATTAAATGATTTTGAAAACATTTGGGTCGACTCATTAGGATAAAAAGGACTTTAGAGCTAGTGAATTCATTTTAGAACGTCAGGGGCTGCAATAAAACGTTTTAAAATAAAGGGACTGAAATGAATAGCTTTTAAAACTATGAGGCTTAAGGAATAATTTTATAAAATCAAAACTTTTAAAATAAAAACAATTTCTCTCTCTATCCAATTTGACTTGCGAGAGATGGGAGGTCAGCCCATCTCCGACCAAGGGCTGCCGGCACCATTCGCCTGCAATGTTACTGCCTTCTAGTGGCGGTGAAGACGGGGGTAACGGTGGCGGAATAGAGTAGGATTTAGGATTAGTTTTGGGAGAAAACCGAGGCTAATGGGTGCTGATTGTAGCTGTGATTCCGACGATTACTCCGGCGATTAAGGTAAGGCAAGGTCTTTCTTATTTCTTTGGTTGTTTTGGGTTTTTGGTTTTGATGGGTGAATTTGAGGTGGTACAGTGGGGGTGATTCTTGTGATGGCATTGTGGTGGTTCAGTAATGGGTTATACTCTACCGTTGTTGGCGGTCGTGTGGTGTATAGCGGATGGTGTTTTCAGTTTGGATTAAAGTTGGCAAGCGTCGGGTGGTGTTAAATAAGAGATTTCATATTGGAGTTAGTTTGGAGGCGATAATGAGTTATACTCGGCTTTTGTTGGTAGTCGTGTGGTGTATAGAGGATGGTGTCTTCTGTTTGGATTGAAGTTGGTAGGCGTCGGGTGGTGTGAAATAAGAGATTTCAGATTGGAGTTGGTTTGGAGGCAGAAATGGAGAATCGATGGTGGTCAAGTTTTATTTTGGCAGATTTGTTGGTCCGACTATGGTGTCTGCGAAATTCAATTCTTGCGGGTTGGGGATGGAAGGTTGTGTTCGATGGATTGGGTTTGGCAGTAGATGGTTTCTTCGGTGGCGTTGGTATTTGCTGTAGCATTGATCTTTGTGATGGTGGAATTTACAATCAGCTATGGGAAGGGTTGAAAGGATGAATTCATGCCTTGTTGAAATTCTTGAATTGATGTTGTGAATAATGAGAGGGAAAGTGTATATATAGATTGGTATGGAGAGTATTTTAGTTGAAGTAGACTCGTGAAAAGTTGGACACGATAAGGATAAACTATGACTATTTGTAACGAGATAAAAATTGTATTAAGAAATAATTTTGAATAATAATCACAAATAATTTGAAATTTGATTTAAAATAATTTTAGGAATTAAAATAATTATTTTTTTTGGAATTAAAAAAGATTTTGGATTTAAATAATTTTAGAAACTCGAAATTGGCTTAAAATTTAATTGGACTCGATTTATATTTTTTGCTCGAAATACTCGACATGGCTAGACGAACACGCTTTAATTTAAAAATGGGTGAAATTATAGTGACTCGTTTTTGAGAAATTAAATATTTACTTTATAATCAACTGAAAAATTCTCGGTCGCTACATCAAGATTGAAAAGAATTGGGATATGTGAGGTTTGAAGATGCTGTCGGGAAGCATAGTCTGCTAGTGTGGTTGTTGAAAAAGTGGTCGATTGTAAAATATTTGGTTGCCACTTAGGATCACGTAACTGGGGGTGCTAAGAATATTGGACTTTACTCCGTTCTAGTTAAGAAAGCTCCATGACAATAGTAGAAAGGAAGGAAAGCACAACCGAGGAGACATCGCGTATTCTAAATCCTTTCAAGAGAGGAATTGAAATGGAAGAACAAGCTTAACATATATATTTTCCATTTCTATACGTCATGAGCTCCTTATGAAAGAGAAGTTTGATCATGGGCCTGAGCCCTCCTTCCGGAGTTCATGAGAAATAAAGATTGGACGAAATGAGCTTTCCATATGTTCTGGTCAAGGAGTGATCAACTGCTAGTTGGCAAATCTTTAATTTGCCTCAGTCTATTTGATGCTCGTCGCTATGCACTAAAAATTAATTAAATTCCTTACTTGCCAATCATCAGTTTAAAATGCAATAGCGGAAGTAAGAGTAGATCCCACAAGGAACGAGAATTAAAATAGTGTCATATCAATTAAAATTAATAGGGGGGTTTTGAGTTTAAATATAGTAAATGACTTGAACAATAGAATAAGCACGTAAAATGGCTGGAATATAAATCAATTATTAATGAATCATAGTTCTCAGGTTCAGTTGTATTCTATCACAATGTTATCACTTTCCAAGTAATACGTACCTAATTCAATTCTTGACTTATCATCCGTAAGTAATTAACAAGTTCTAACCACTTCTTTTCTTCCTTAATTGTGTTTTATTAGAACAAGCTCTCTAATCAAACTATAGCTATTGGACAATCTAAATTAAGCTCTTTATATTTAATACAATAACTAAATGACTCAAGAATAATTAGGGTGATCTAGATTACCAATCACACAAGCTCGTGACGATTAACCTAGGTTGGATTTCCAATGGGATTGCAAAATTCCCAATTGCTACTATGAATTGAACAATAAAATTCAATTTAGCATGCATCAACACAACAAGATATGAGATAGGCCTAAATAACATAAATCATTGTATTAATTGAAATAAAGTTCATGAAAATCCAACAATCAAGAATATGGAATTTAATACTAAATTACTAGTTTGGAAAATAACAACATAATGAAAATAAATTCAACGTTCCCCTTGAACTAGGTAGAGAACTTAGCTGCTCAAAGTCATGAAGAAATCCATAATTTCCACTCTTGATTCACCTTCTTGATTGAATTGATTTCTCTTCCAAGCCCCAAGCAAGCCACCCTTTCAATAATGATTTTTCAACCTTGATTATGTCGTGAATTTTCCTTTTTATAGCCACCAAAACGTGCCCTAGAGTTGGGCTCAAGATATACCGAAGATAGGCCATCATTTCAGAAAGGAAAGAAATCTGCGTACAAGTTACAACCGTAAGTTTGTGGGTTACGACCGTAAGTGAGTCTCTGGAAATTTTTACGTTTTGGAAGTTACGATCCTCAATCAACATATGCTTGCGAATCCCTTCTCAATGGGTTTAAAACAGAGGCAATGCGAAAGACAGGGTATTCATGGCTTGTAACGTGGAAGTCAATAACCCTGAATTTGATGAGAGATTGGGAACTCCTGATCTAGAGTTACCAACATTCAACATTAGGATGACGGAACACGTGGTCGAGGCAGACATGAGGAAGTTTGGTCTTTCTGATAGGTATACATCCAGGTCCCCGAGCATGATGATGTATCATATCATTGCCGGGAAGGGGAGTCTGTAGTATTCCATGACTCGTTAGTGGCCGGCCTTAGGTTCCCTTTACACCATTTTTTTGTAGACTTCCTTTTTACGGCCAGTATTCTTCCCGGGAAGCTGGCTCCAAACGGGTGGAGAATCCTAGTTTATTTTTTTTGTTTTATGTAGGAGTCTAGGGATCGAGCGTACCGTGAACCTTTGTAAATGCCTTTTAGATTTGAAGTTTTTACCCCGATGTAACTGCTTCATGTACTTATGCGGGAAGGGAAGGTTCGAGGTGCCTTGGGTCCCATCTTCCTTAAAGTATTGGAAGGAAAAAAAATTTTATATCAAACCTCGGGAAGGTGAGAATATTTTTTTGCCCACCTTTAGAAAACTGGAAGTAGATAATTTCAATAGAATGGGTAATGTAGGGGAGGACGAGATGGCCAACCTTTTGGCCAATGCCATAAGAGTTTGTGACTTCGGACTTCTGACCAAAGAGGCTTCAGATCTTACTACCAGCGAGATCTTGGTGTGAGTTCGGCGACAAAGTCGGCCAAGACCTGTGTGCTTTGATGGAAAGTCGAGGTTTGAACTCGATGTCATACTCCCCAAGCTCGATTGACCACTTGAGTAGACGACCAGATACATCTGGTTTCTGCAAGATTTGCTTCAAGGGCTGATTTGTGAGGACAGTTATGGCATGGGCTTGAAAGTATGGTCTTAAGTTTCTCGCTGCTGTAACCAGGGAAAGTGCGAGCTGCTCGGCCAATGTATATCGGGTTTTTGTTTCCAATATCATCTTACTGACGTAATATATAAGTTTTTGAGTCTTCTCTTCCTCTTTAACCAAAACGGCGCTCATAGCATGATCAGACACTGCTAGATATAAGAACAGATTGTCCCCTGGATTCGGCTTTACCAGTATCGGAGGTGTACCCAAGTATTCTTTCAACTTTCTGAAGGAGACCTCGCATTCCTCGTCCCACCTGAAGTCTTTGTTTCCTCGAAGAGTTTTGAAGAAGGGAAAACATTTGTCCGCTGCCCTTGACATAAATCTACCTAATGCTGCTACTCTTCCTGTTAACTTCTGCACTTCCCTGATGTTTCGGGGAGGTTCCATTGATGCTAGGGCGGAAATTTTATCTGGATTAGCTTCGATACCTCTTTGAGTGATCATGAATCCCAAGAACTTTCCCGAGCCCACTTGGAAGGCGCACTTTGCAGGATTCAGTTTCATCCGATGTTTTCTAAGTGTACTGAATATGTCCTCAAGGTCAGTAATGTGGTCTTTCTTTCTTGAGCTTTTTACGACCATGTCATCAACGTAGACTTCAATGTTAAGCCCGATGTGTCTGGAGAAGACCATGTTAACCAACCTTTGATAAGTAGCTCCTGTATTCTTCAATCCAAACGGCATGACCTTGTAGCAGTATATTCCTTCATCTGCCATGAAGGAAGTTTTTTCCTGATCTTCCTGTGCCATCCGAAACTGATGATATCCCGAGAAGGCGTCTAGGAAACTGTAAAGTTCGGATCCTGATGTGGAATCCACCAAACTGTCGATCCTGGGGAGAGGATAACTGTCTTTCGGACATGCTTTATTCAAATCTGTGAAGTCTATACAAACTCGCCACTTCCCATTTGGTTTCCTTACCAAGACCACATTGGCTAGCCACTCTGGATACTTCACCTCTTTGACGAATCCTACTTTCAAGAGTTTATCTACTTCCTCTTTTATTATCTGCCTCCTTTCTATGGCAAACTGTTTTCTTCACTATTTTACGGGCTTCTTGTCGGGCATGACGTTGACCCTGTGTTCGACGAGCCCGGGATCTATCCCGGGCATATCTTCAGCACTCCATGCAAATACATCGATATTCTCCTGACATCAAAATTGCCTATTGTTGCACTGATAACAATAACATCGTCATGAAGATACGAAATTCCTTCCATGTCTGCGTTGATGAAGCTGATGCTGTTTGAGACCTCCTGGTCATGACATCCCGACCTTTCTTCCCGATCACTCAGAGCACGGGCATGGTTTTTTCGTGCATTATTCGAATCACCTCCAGATGCTATTCCTCCGACCATAAAATTTATGGTGCCAGCGGATCTGGTATTCTCATCCCCTTGTCCATGCTCTTTATCGTTTCTCTTTATGTAGTGCCCCAGGAAGCCTCTTTTTATGAGGGCTTCTATCTCCTGTTTTAAAGTTCTGCACTCGTCCGTGGTATGGCCCGGGCTCTTGTGAAATTCACAATACTTATGTCGATTCTTTTCGTTGACTTTCCCCTTGATAGGCTTGGGCCATCGTAAATCATCACGTCCTTTGATTTCCATCATAATGTGGGATCGGGGTGCGTTTAGCGGAGTTAAACTCTGATGCCCATGGCCGTTCCCCTTTTGGTTATTTCGGGAAGAATTTCTCTCATACTCCTGTCGTGATCTCTTATTCCCTTGCCTTGTTGATTGTGAAGACTGCGCTACTGTCCCATGCCCTTGATCCTGTGCCCGAACTGACAAAAGTGTTTCCTCACTGTTTATGTACTTCTCTGCTCTTCGGAGAAGCTCTGTTACATTTGAAGGTGGGTTCTTGGATAGGGACATTCTGAATTCTGGGCCTCAAATAGCCAAGGTAAGGGCTGAAATTGCCGATGATATATGGAGATCTGGAATTTGAAGTCTTTCAGCGTTAAACCGAGTCATGAACTCTCGAAGTGTCTCATTCTGAGCTTACTTTAACTGCATGAGGGATACGACGGTCTTCTTGATTCTTTTGCTACTTGCAAAGAAGGTAGTGAACTTCTCAGTAAGATCTACGAAGGAAGAGATGGACCCTGGAGGTATCGTGGAAAACCAGTCTCGAGCTGAATTTGTCAAGGTTTGCGGGAAGGCCTTGCACAGAATCTGATCGGGAGCATTCTGCATATCCATGACATCAGTGTAGGTATTCAAGTGGTTGTTAGGATCTGTTGTTTCATCGTATTTCTTTGTCCGAGGATATTTAAATCGGTCTGGCAAGGAAAAGGATGTTATTTCAGGAGTAAAGGGGGTTCTTCTCATGAATGACGTCCGACCCTGGGTGGTCTGTCGTATTCCATCAGCAATTCCTTCCTGAATGATTCTTGAGAGCTCTTGCTGTGTAAAGTTGGCAGATCCTTCTGTCATGGGATGGGCACCCCTAATCCCCGGGGAGTTGTCAGCCATAGGATTAGTTGGCTGGAGATCTTCCCTGGGAATTGTGCCTGGAGTGTTCGGGTCAGGTTGAGCTTGATGACTGTTCTGTTGTTGAAGAGCTTGACGAAGTTCACCGAGCTGCTGCTGAAGTTCGTTGAAATCTTCCCGACTAACAGGTTCATTGTCTGGAGTGGCCTTTGGGTTTTGTTCTTCCCCAACATCTTCAAGAGGTGGAGGATTATCATCCTCAGCCGAAGTTTTGGCCGGAAGGGATTGACCAGTGGATGCGGAGGGACGAGCTTGACCTCTATTAACCATGGCTGATTGTATCTCTTCCCACAGACGGTGCCAATTGATGCTGTAAAAAATCCTAACCTTGACGTGGTAGGATCTGATGATATTTGATTGCTGGAAAAGATCAATGAATTCGCCTTGGATGACCTGCAAAAAAGGCGAGGAGGATTCTCCCCGTCGCCCCTCCGGTGTGAGAATTAGTTTTCTAGAGTAGAGAGAAAATATTTTTTAATTGGAAAACGTAAAGAATAATGAATGAATATATGTGATCAAAGGAGCTGTATTTATAGGGCTGAAAAAACCCATAACTTCATTTATTTAAGGAATGAGTCCTTTTTGCTATAGACTTACCTTTTGAGAGGAGTTCTAATCTTATAAGAATTATACTTCCTCTTTTTTAGGACGATTCCTCATAGGATATGCTTTATTTTGAGGGCCCAAGAAGGTGGCCCACTGATAAAGCCCATAAACGGTGAACACCTGGAATCATGAAGTGGCCGGACTAGACCGGGCATGTTTCCCACTACGGATGCAGGACTTAATGAGGTCGGGATTTTCTGGGCTGTGAATGGTCATAAAATACTGGAGGTTTCATTTGTGAGACCTCAATTTCCTTTCCACCCTGGAGAGTCATGGTACTCATGTTTTTCGGATTCACCTCGGGCTATGATGGCAGCTTCCCTCCATATTGCGCTTCCAATCTATTGATGGCGGTGCCCATTTGGCTCATTTGGTTCTCCAGGTTTTGAATACTTGATTTGGCATCCTGTTGAAATTGCAGCATGTTAGTTGCCAGCATTTTTACCATGTCTTCAACAGACATACCTGAATTTTGAGGTTTTTGCTGATATTTCCCCTATGGTTGGAAAGTCCATTGTTGCTGGAATTGCCCTTGAAGTTTGTTAGGGGTAAAATCCGGGGGCTTGTTATTTCCATAGCTCAATTTAGGGTGATCCCTTCACCCATGGTTATATGTGTTGGAGTACAGGTTGTACTGCTGCCTTTGAAAAGGGAAACCTCCTGCAGCATTTACCTATTCATTGTTCTCCTCTTGCAACATCGGACAGATATCCGTTGGATGTCCAAAATTCGCACATATTCTGCATGCTTTGACTTGATACGATTCCCTACAGCAAATTGTTTAACGAGATTTGTTAGTTCAAACAATTGACCTTCAATATTGGAACCACTTACCTCGTTAACACGGTGGACTTGCGTATCCTTATTTGAATTGAATTGCTGAGTGTTCTCAGCCATATTGGATATCAAAGCCCGTGCTTGTTCCAGTGTTTTATCCATTAGTGCACCTCCACTCACAGCGTCTATCATGCTCCTATCCATTGGTGCCAGTCCTTCACAGAAATATTGTACCAAGAGTTGCTCACTGATCTGATGATGGGGACATCTCGAGATGAGCTTCTTGAAGCGCTCCCAATACTCATATAATGATTAGCCATTATTTTGGCGCGACCCACAGATTTCCTTATGGTTTGTCTCACCTCTAGAAGTAGGAAAGTATTTCTTTAAGAATAGCTTCTTCATGTCACTCCAGGTGGTGACTGATCCGGATGGTAAACAATATAACCAATCGGTGGCAGCATCCTTTAGCGAGAATGGGAAGGCCCTCATCTTGATTTGTTCCTCGATAATACCCGTGGGTCTCAAACCGGCGGGTTAATTACACCACATACCACTCATATTTATCAAAAATCTGAAGTTTACCACTAACATTTCAAAATGACGCAAACTACCACTTATACTTAAAATTCTAACACCATATACCATTTTCTTAATTAACCCACTTTTTAAAATGCCTAATTGTATATTAAAGGCAATTTTTTTTGTAACATTTCAAAATGACGCAAACTACCACTTATACTTAAAATTCTAACACCATATACCATTTTCTTAATTAACCCACTTTTTAAAATGCCTAATTGTATATTAAAGGCAATTTTTTTAGTTAAAAAACGCCAACTCATATTAGATTTATTTTTTTTCCTTTACATTTTTGTCTAAAATGTTGGTACCTTCCTTAATTACATTATTGGTCCCCCGATTTTTAAAATTTGTCATTTTAGTCCTCAAATTTTGAAATTTCTTTCAAAAATGCCCTCGTTTATTTGCAACTTGGGTCCTTCAACATTAGATTTTCTTGCACATTACTCATCAAATTTTATTTTTCTGTCAATTTAGTCATTCTCATATTTGCTTTATTGGTTATTGTCCTCAAACGTGTATAACTTTTGATCTATAACTCTAAATTGCACTCCGTTTTTTGCGTTGAACTCCAAATCAATCATCTTTCTTATGGTGTATCATGTGTTCATTTATTAAACATTTTGTTTTGAATTTTGTATTGTGGACACTTATTTTGTTATGGCATAATTGATTAACATAAATTAATTTCTGCAAATTGTATTGAAATATTGAAATTTTAATTTTAGCATTTTTTTGTTGAAAACAAGTATATACAATATAAAAAATCAAAACACAATATTTAGCCCCTTATTTGAGCCATATTATCATTTCAATCATTTTTCTCTTTCTTTCAACAAAAAAAATATGGTAAGACTCTGTTCGACATTTGGGTTTATTTCATTTTTTTTTTGTAATGATTGTAATTTATAATTTACATAATTTTTCAAACCACTTTTTAACCAATACATTTGCTCTCTTCAATTTTTAACCAAATATTTTACCCTAAAATAATAAAAAAAAGTCTAATAAATCCAATTTATAAATTCTGCTGGATGCCGAACACGCTAAAATTAAAATTTACGCGTTTTGGTAAAATTTGTAGAAATTAGTTTACATTAATCAATAATAATGTCTTAACAAAATAAGTATCTACAGTACAAAAGTCAAAATGAAATGTTTAATAAATGAGCACATGATACACTATAAAAAAGATGGTTGAATTTAGAGTTCAACGCAAAAGACAAAGTGCAATTTGGAGTTGTAAATCAAAATTTATACACGTTTGAAGACAATGGCCTGTAAAGCAAATACGGGAAGGATTAAATTGAAAGAAAAGTAAAATTTCGAGGACTAATGTGCAATAAAATATAAAGTTAAAGGACCTAAGTTGAGAATAAGTAAGGGCATTTTCGAAAGAAATTTCAAATTTTGAAGACTAAAATGACAAATTTTGAAAATCAAGAGACCAATAATGTAATTAAAGTAGGTACCAACGTCAAAATAAGACAAAAAGTTAATAATAATAATAATAATAATAAAATAATAATAATAATAATAATAATAATAATAATCTAATATGAGTTCACATTTTTTAACAAAAAAAAAAATTGCCTTTAATATACAATTAGTCATTTTGAAAGTGGGTTAATTAACATATGGTAAATGGTGTAAGAATTTTAAACATAAGTGGTAGTTTGTGTCATTTTGAAACATTAGTGGTAAATTTGAAATTTTTGATAAACATGAGTGGTATTTGGTGTAATTAACCCCCAAACCGGCATATAAGTTATCTCTTTTCTTCCACTCAATTTCCTTCACGTTGCAAAATTTTGGGTAAGTTTCCCCTTTTCTTCTACCTCTGCACACAACCTATATGCACAAACCACTCAACCATTGAGAAGAAGCACAAGTTCAAGAAAAATCACCACTTAACCACCGAAGCTACACCACGGCCAAAGCCAACACCTAATCTGCCGACCAACCTCACTTCCACAACCTAAAAAAACATAACAGCCCCTCTCATTCATCGAATGCAAAACCAAACCAAAATCCCCACCACCGAGTTATTGCTAGTCGACACGACTCGAATTTTAGTTACCAATTACGAACCCTAGTCAACCAACCGCCACTGCCCAACTCCAAATCCACACCAATCAACACCCAAATCACCACAAGAACCAAGAGAGTAAACCAAGAAACCATTATTTACCTTCTTCGCCGGAGATTTGGTCGGAAATTGCTTTTCCCAAACTCGAAATCTAGCCTTAGTTTTATACCAAAATAGCACAAACCCAGTTTTCTTCCACAACACCAAACCGCACCACCTTCGCCACATGAGTCGGCGGTGATATCGCCATGCACCGGTGACATAGGATCGGAACGACAGCCCTTCCCCGATCACACTTCGTTCTCTCTCTCTCTCTCTCTCTCTCTCTCTCTCACACACACACACACACACACACACATACACACACACACACATATATATAGGGGCTTTTAGTTAGATAGGCTTGGCAATCAATAATTTTAGTAATATAGACCTCTCTATTGAAAAGTAAAAATTACCCTTAATGAATAAATTATGAGGTATATCCTTTCTTTATTCCGGTTGATTTAATTCAGGACTAATTATTTGGACTTTTCTTAACTCTTTCAATTGCTCTAAATACTCTTTATATTTTGATAATTTTTCAAAGGCTTTGGGATGATCTTGTTTAGTTATATATCCTAATAATATTCCTTCCGATACTTCTTCTTCTATATCCTTATATTCGAGTGATATATTATAAACTATATTAATATTTTTGCCATTTTCAACAGAGTTAAATCTTATATTATTTATGCAAGCGTAATCAATATCTTTATATATTTCTTCTAATTTGGATTGAGCAACAGAATATATGCCTTCATATTTTTCAGTAATAGTTAATAAAAATGAAATATCTTTAGCATCTAAATACAGTTTATCACAATCACTAGAAGTAGATGCTTGTGAAGTGTTCATAAATTCAAGCGATCAGGATTACATCTAACCATTCTATTTTCTTGATCTAAAGTTCTTAAAACTAAACCTGGGAATCTGGTTTCAGTATTTTCTTGTAACCAAATTAGATGTTGTTGTTGTTCGTACTGATGATATCTGATGGTATTTAGTATTTTTTTTCCACTTTTCTTGATTATTTTCTGGTTTTAATTCTCTGAGAAGTTTTTCTATCCCTCTAGATCTTAAATCAAAGGTATTATCTTTAACTATTCTAAGTCTCTCAATATCTTCTCTATCATCATTGTTCATAATTAAAAATAACAAGCATGTGGAAGCATATGATTAAAAGCATGTAATATAAGTATGTAAATGGCAGTAAGTAAGCTTACAGTAATTAAATAGAAATAAGCAGGATTTCCCTTCAGTGTCGTCCTATAGCTGCCTTGCATGTACTCAATCAATCATTTGAATCAAATGAATATTAGATGTTTTTTAATAAATTGGGTCCACAACTGCTTCTGCAAAAAGTTTTTTAATCAAGATTGCATTTCTCACTCTAGAGAACTAGCCGTGTTTCCACAAACGCTATCTCATAACATTTAGAGTCTCTGTTTTCACCCCTATCTCGACTCCTTTTCAGGAAAACCTTACTTGGAACTTTTCCAAAACTAAATGTTTTAAAAAGAAGTTTTAAAAGTGAAACAAAGCTCAAATATTATCCCAAAATACCACAACACATTGATAAGTGTTATATTCACGTTTATTTTATGCACTTATACCCTTGAATATACCATAATGTGATTTTATCTAAGTATTATTAATGCATTTTATGTTTTATGTTGTATAGGATCCTAAAAGAGGAGAAAAGAAGAAAAAAGGACCAAATTGCACTAAAAACTGAAGTTTGGGGACTTAGGTGCAAATACCTTTACGACCGCAAGCAAAAATCTTTACGGCCGTAAGTGCATGATTGAAATAGACAAAATTAAGCAGAAAAGATGTTACGGCCGTAAGAAACATCTTTACGGCCGTAACCTTCAAAGAGTGAAAAATGTGCAGAAACACAGTTACGGCCGTAAAGGGACATGTCACAGCCGTAACCTTCAAAAGATACAAAATCAGCAGAGACTCAATTGCGGCCGTAAAAGAATCTTCACGGCCGTAAATCTTCAAGTCAAAAATTTCCTTATTTCCATTCTTTCCATAATTTTGGATTTCTTGCTCCCAAAGCTAGGGCACGAAAATTGAAGTTATAAATAGGGAAGTTCATGACAAGAAAAAGGAGAATTTTTATTGAGAGCCACCAATATCAAGGTTTGAAGAGAAGAAATTCCGGGCAAAAATCAAGGTGAATCAAGACAATATTTTTGGGGAGTTCTTCATGGCAATGCGTGGCTAGTCTTCTCAACCTAGTTCAAGGGGGACGTTGTGTTCATATTATTTTATTATTCATTCCTCAAACTCGTAACGTAGTTCTTGTTTTTATGTTTTATTTATTGGATTTCTCATGAATATTAATTTCGTCAAGACAATTTATTAATTGATTAAGGCCTTGTCTTTTAATTATTGTGTTGATGTTTGCTAATTTGGGTAATTGGATTCGTATTTGTCTTGTTATCCAAATCATAGTAGCAATTGGTAGTTTTATATTTCCATATGAAAATCCAATCTAGATTAATCAATTCGAGCATATGTAATTGATAATTTAGTTCACCTAATTCTTCTTGTTTTCACATAGTTAATGAATTAAATCTAGGGAGCTTATTCTAGGTTGTTCATTCACTCTAAATTGATTGGAGAACTAATTCTAATTGATTATTATTAAGGAAGAATTGGATTAATTAGAGTTTTTTGATTATTCCGGGTGATAAATAAAACAAAGGAAATAGTACATGCGTTGCTTGGGGAATGACAATATTATGATAGGGCACAACCGAACCTGAGAACTAGGATTCTTTATTATTTGATTTTTATTCCAGCTATTTTACATCTTTATTTGATTATTTAGATTAATTGCAATTTCAACTCAAAACCCCCCTTATAATTCTAATTGACATGGCATTAAATTAGTTCCCGTTCCTCGTGGGATCGACCCTTGCTTCCGCTATCACATTTAAATTTGAGTTTTGGCAAGTAAGGAAATTTAATTAATTCTTGGTGTATCGCGACGCGCACCACACATCAAAAGGCTGGTGGGATTTCTGCTGAGTAATAGATTCTTCAAAGAAGAAAACTCATTTTGAAAAATATCAATACTACCGGGGGTCATGAGAAACTTAACAAAAACCTTTTTTAAGAAAGCTTTGATAAAAACTCAAACATCATTTCATTCATAGATTGACATTGTACATACTGCAAACTATATACAGACACCTTTGGTACTCACCTTATGAAGTTTAGAACTCCATAAGTGATTACCTTATTATAGGCTTTGATATCTTGAGACTATCTACTGATATTTTTCTTAAATACAAGTAGTGTTGACAAGTTTTGAATAAAAGAGTACAAGTGCTTGACTCAGATATTTCGGGGACGCCTCTTCACTGAATCTCTTCCCCTTTTATAGAGGTTCTGGATTATTTTCCTCCTCTCCTTTTTGGTGACAAGAAAGGACTCTTATCTCTTCTGCAATAAATTTCTTGTTGAGAAGTCATCAACCACCTTTTTCGGTGCATTTATCTTTCTTGCTAACTGGCTTCAATAATTCTTGACAAGTTATCTTCCGATTGTGACAAAACACCACAACTTTTCTTTAATAAAGAGACTTTATTAAAGTAGTGAGTGAAGGGTCTTTGTCATGGCAGCTGTCTTTCATTATCTTCTTGTTGTTTAGTGACCACAGTTTTCTTTAATAAATGACTTTATTAAAGTAGTGATAAAGGGTCACTATTTGGCAGCATTATTTTTCCATCCTTGAGTCAAATAACTCTGTTGGGAATTCTGTACTATCGAGTGATGCATGGCTCATATCTTCAACAAGACAGTGTTCACACCTATGCTCTGGATGGTCCCACATTATCTTGCATAGCTTTTTACGCATAGTTTCACTTCTACTTACTTCATTGACAATAATTTTCTCAAGTATGTGGTCCAATTCACAAATATCTACTTCTTTAGATGGCAATCTTACATTGGAGTAGATTATATGATTATCTGAAGGATATAACCAAATTTTTTCTTTTTCAGAAATAACTTGGCTTAAATTATCAAATGTTTCTTTATATTTTTTAGCTCTTCTGTAAGAAATCATGTTAACAATATCTTCATATCCATTCTTAACAACTTTTTGGATAGTTGGTAAGAAGTGTTGGTTTGTGATCCCTATCTTGATACAATGAAATGATGGTATCATTGTTCCTTCATATTTATCCCATTCCATTGTGGCTGAAAAGAGGCGTGCATAGCCAGGAACTGCCCCACATGCCAAAGAAATTGATGGACAGGTGGAAACCACTTGATGGATCTGCTTTACATACCAACATAATTGATGGACAAGTGGAAGCTGTTTAATAGATCTACTTTAATTCAACAATGCAGAACAATGTAGGGGTCATGTCAAAACAAAAAAAATAGAAGGATAAGTGTCCCTATAATGTAAGGGTCATGTGATGTAATAAATAATAGAAGGACAGGTGTGTCCTTAGGTGAAAAAAAGCTATGAAATTGTTAGGACGATGATGTAAGCAGTGATGTAATTGTGTCCAATGTAGTATTATAAATAGAGGCCTCTGGGCTAGTTGAAAGACAGAACTCTCTGGAGCACTCAGTTTGTGAGAAAGCCAAAAATCTTCTGTCTTTCAAAAATTCTCATACCAATCCTTTGTCAATCTTCATATTATCAATAAAATCTCAATTTACTTATCATATTATAATGAGTTTCTAAATTCTTGTCTTCTAAATCCTATTTCCAAAAAGAAGATATATTATTAAGAAAACTCCCTACACTCTGTCCTAAAATATTTTCCATATAAAGAGTTATACAGTGATGGCATCCAGGTTTAGCTAATAACCCGTGAAGGCAAGAAGCCATTGGAGAGTGTGGAGCAGAAACCTATAAGCCTGAAGGTCACTAACGATAGAAGGAAAATACAAAGGTACTGAGAACAGGAAAATAGGTTAGTATTCTTAATATATCTATCTTTACGGAATTAGGAGGAAGAAGAGCTTTTAACATGACAGAATCCAGAATTGTTAAATTTAATTATCAAAACAGTCCTTATAATGATGAATATCATAGCATAATTGAACATTTTAAACAGTTTACTAGACCAAATAATGAAATAAAAAAGTTATATCATGTCTATATGCCATATTTGTTAGCTATCTTTCCAACATTAAAAAGAATATTAGGATTAGAAATTACAAAATCGATTATTTATTTTTGGCTTGATAGTGATAACACTGAAATAAATAATGAATTATATTTAGGATATGTGTTTAGTAGTGATAATGATTATGATCCTGTAATAGATTATGACATTGATGGAAGAGATGAATCTTTCTTTACCAGTTTTTGAAAATCTTAATATCATGAATGAAAGTAATTATATCATGAAAAAACCCCGAACTAAGAGAGGTCCATATAAAATTAAAAAGAATATCAAAAGTAAAAAAAGTATTGAATATGAAAATGAAATTGATAAAATAGGGTACCAATAGCAACTCTACGCATCACAAGAGATATTAAAAAGTTTTAAAGAAAATTTAATAGAAAACTTTGATAGGGGAACTGTTAGATCTATAATGATACATGATATTCAAGATATAATTGATAAATTAGAAAAGAGAAAGAAAAATATTTCAAAATATAATATACCATTTGAACCAAGTATAGATATCATGGCTGACATAAATATTATCAATTCTCAAACATTGATAGAATTTGAAAAATTACTTGAAACTTTATAAATTATTTATCTCTGTGTTTATAATGCCTGGATATACTATTAAAGGATTAGATAATTTGTTAGAAAAAATAATGGAAAAAATAGATAACATTATATCTCATTTAATAGATATGGATGAATCATCTGAACAATATTATATACTTTCAGAAAATCATGATCAGTATATTATAGATTATTCTGATATATTACAGCTCAAAATGGAATTAGAAAATAAAATTACGACAAATACATTCCAAACTTAAATGCCAGGATATACAATTGAAGGACTTGATAACCTTTTAGAAAAAATGAAAGATAAAATCGAAGATATTAAACATCAAATGGAAAATGAAAACATATCTTCTGAAGAATATAATAAACTTTTAGAAAAATACGAACAATATATTGCTAATTATTGTATTTTACTAGATCAATGAATGAATTTATACCAGAAAATTTTGTATAATAATTTACCAACCCAATAATCTATGAATACTTCACAAACATCAACATCTAATAACTGTGATCATAAACTATATTTAAATAATAAAGAAAATTTATTTTTATTAACTATCGTTGAAAAATCTAAAAATATACACTCTGTTGGACAATCTAAACTAAAAGAAATATACGAAAATATTGATTATGCTATCCTAAACAAAATAGAATTTAATTTTGTTGAAACAGCAAATAATATAAATACAGTTCATAAAATTATAGAAGAATACGAGAATATAGAAGAAGAAGTTTCAGAAGGAATAACATTATGATATATAACTAAAAAAGATCATCCTAAATCTTTTGAGAAATTATCACAATATAGAACATTTTTAGAAGAACTTAAAAGATTAAAAAATATAGATATAATAAGAAGTATTGAATTAAATGAACCAAATTAAATTTAGGGACATATCTTGCAAAGTAAATAACTATCTTGCAAAGTAAATAACTAACTTAATTAAGGATAATATGAACAAATTACAAAAATTTGTCATCCTTAAAAATTGGCTAATCTAATAAATGCCCCCCATTCTTGGTTCTCTACCTTCTTTCTTTTCAGAACCCCACTGAAACTTTAAAACCCAAATCTCTTATCAATCTCTGTGTTTCAAGTCGGGTTGAATTAATTATTACAAAATCTCATGAACTTTTTGCATAGGAAGAAGGTAAAAATTTCTTGGTATTTAAATTGGCTTATCTCTGAATTACTGAATGTTATCTCTTGAAATATTATATATTGAGTTTGCAGAATTTCTTTCTAAGACACATAAGCTTTATATTATGTGTATGTTGCCTTGCCTAATGATTTAAGTTAACTAACAGATTCTCAATGATTCTTTGGAGTAGGTGAAACCCGAGAGTGGAGAAAGCTTGTGAAATTGTCACACTTTTCCGATTCGATTGTTACTGGAGACTCCAAGTTCGTGTTACTTGGTGTGAATCAGTGTTCTGATTCACTCAATACAATATTCGAGGGTAATGAGAATCAATTAAGAGTCCACTTTCGCATCACTTGCGTAATCTAATCACTTGGTGCTGATTCATTCAGTTGTTATCAATTTTTATTTTCTATTTTGTTGGTGGTGTATCCAAGTTTAGATTCCCCTGTTTCAAAACTTCCTACAAGTGTTTGATGTAATGTCCAATTGTTTAAAATTATAAAAATGCAATATTCAAACATAAGGACAAAGGTTTGTAAAATCCTAAATAACTACCAAGGTGCTGTGACAAAAACAGAACACTTAAGATGCCATGGAAGGTGTGTGTTATATACAATATTAGAACAAAATAGAAAGTCTCGTGCTGTCTACAATGCCATGAAAGCTGTGCGCATTTTAAGTTAACCAATTTTGATGAAAATTAGAGTCCAATTTGATGATGGCAGAGTGGGAACAACTCACCCTATAAATTTGGAAAAGTTGCATCAATTAAGAGGCAGGCTAGTCCCAAAATTTTGGAAAAGAAAAGCAATAACAAATAGAGCTAAGGCTTTAACTGTCTGCCACTTGGAAAAGTTCCATAGTTACCTTGATCTCTTCATTGATTTTCTGCATCTTGGATCTTTTGACTAGATCTGGCGTAGAAGAGTTTTTTACTCATTTTTATGTATTCTTCAATTCTATTCATTCTGTTGATAAACCTGGTCAAAGAAGTAGGAAGCTGGAAAATCCACATCAATTGTTTTTCTTGGTTTTTGTTTGAGTAGTTTAATCTGAAATTGACGTTGTTGGAAAAATGTATAACAACTTAGATGATTCATATTTAAGATGTTGAGTTTTTACAAAACCACAAAAGAGACGTGTGATCTTTGTATTAGCTCCTAAAGCAACATATCTGCACATTAACCCTAATAGGCTGCACAATCAAATCATATCACTGCTGATTTGTTTAAGGGATCTTTAAGTTTTAATTGCTATTTTTGATACCCTGCCTTATTCTCACGTTTGTTTTCTGGACAAATCATCTTGCTTCAAGATTCTTATCAACTCCAATGATTGCAGGTTTTGATAATTAGAGAAGAAGTTGTTGAGTCATGTAAACCTGAGAGATAGTAGTCAAAAGCTGCACAGATGCGTAGTGGCATTGATTTGGACTCTGGAATGAGGTATGCACATAGATATTTTTCTATCATTTTCAGTTTACATATTCTTGGTGGAATATATTGTTACATTTTTCTTTCCTTCCCACATTTTTGCAGAGCGATTGACGATAACTTCTGGTGGGTTGAGTTGGTAATATAGTTATCCCATCTACTTCCGTTGTACTGTAGATAGCTTTCTTTATTATCCACCAATATTTCTGAGTATTTAATTCTCATTTACAATCTGTTCTGTAATGCAATTATTAAAATTTATAAATCAATTTACAGACAACACAATTTTCAAAACATTTTTAATTATACACATTTTCTCTCACCAATCGCACATTTTACCTTGAAAACAATAAAAATCAATTTATAATTTGCTACAGTGTTACCGTACAGAGCAGTAAACAAAAATGAGTATCTTGCATTTTTTTCTCGTTTTTGTCCATAAAATTCTTAGATAATTGGTTCAATGTATTATGCGCAGTCCGCTAAATTCCTATAAAATTTTGTTCAATGTATTATGTATTGCATAATCTTCCACTTTCTCCATCATTTCCCTGTCTCTAGTTCCCTGTGCATGGGCTATGTTTATCTTTTCAATTAAATTATCAGGAACTTTATTCATTATTTTTAGGATTAAATTCATATTGTCTTTGTCTATCAACTTTTATTTTCTTTTCCATGGATTTATACAATGGAAATTTTGATTTCAACACTTCCGACTTATTATCCAAACCAAGTCCCTGAGTTCTTGATTGAATTAGTTATGCATGTTAGTCTTTGTTTTCCTGAATCTTTGTTAAATAATGTTTTGATTGATCAATGACAATGAATAGAAGTGATTTGAACTCATGAGATGGCTTGGAGATTTTTATATTCTTCTCTAATGAATTATTTAAAGAAAAATATTAACTTTGTATTTCTTACATCAGATTCTGGAATTTATTTTTTGGAAGATCAGATTCCACTCTATTTCAGTTTTATCATTAGTTTCTCTTTGTCGCTCATCATAAACAGTTTACAAAAATATGAATAAATTGAACTGGAATGGCAGCAAGTTTTTGAGTAGATGAACGAAAAACCATTCAAGTCCAATAATCAGTAATATTAGCGCGGGGTGATCTTCGAATAACTGAGAAGCAAGGGAATAATATGCAGCTTCTGGTTTTGTTGGCCGCAGCTGTGAAACATTGCATATACAGCAATGAGAGGTGACAGATAAGGGAGAAAGCTGAACTGTATAGCTCAAGTGTTAGTTTTGTAGCCTTAATGGTATATGCAGAGGAATTTGCCGCTCATTTTTCAAGTGTGAACTGCTTAAAGATTGGGAGAACATTCTCAAGGGTCCTTGTGACTGGAGGAGGAGATCATAAGGTCAACATCTGGGCCATTGCCAAGCCCAACTCCATACAGGTGAGATCAATTCTCTCCTTTCATTTTCATTTTTAGGGCGTTGATATTTTCTTATACCTTGATTCAACCTTCTTATGGTGTCTGTTTTTGGGCTCTACAAACTGCACAATAGAGGGGCAGTCCCTTCCCCTTTCTAACTCCTATATAAAATACTCAAACTGTGACCACTTACAGCCAGTATGATAACTTAGCCCATGGATGACCCTTAATCTCATTTGTTATAGCTACATCAATTTTTTTTTTTTTTTTTAAATAGCTGAGCAGAACCTTTCTTATTTCATAAAGAAACTATGGATGACAATTTCTTGATGCATGCAATTCAACTATTTTTTTTTTTTTTGTCCCTTTTTTCGGCCATCATGATATTTGTCGAAGCAATATTGATAATGAAACTTTTCTCCTTGTCTTTTCTCATTGTTTATTGTACCCCTGATTCACTGGCTAGAGCTTGTCGGTTCATTCAAGTGAAGTTGATTCCGTAAGCTTTGATTCTTCGAAGGTATTGGTAGCTGCTAGAGCAAAAACTGGTACAGTTAAACTTTGGGAGTTAGATAAAGCTTAGAGTGTGCATTCTATAACCCATTTGTTATACATGATGAGTTGTATTTTAACATTCCTTTCAGACAGAAGAAAATCATTTTGTTTGACTTAGTTTTTTTGTGTGATTAAGTTATTCACATCCTTTAGGAATTTCTTTGCATCTGGATCTCTGGGCACATGGTCAAATGTCATGTTTTGCTAGCATACTAATATAAGTTTATGCCCTTGTTTGGTAAAGTATAAAATCAGATTTTTAGTTGATTTGATAAAAAAAATCGATGGAATGTGTAGTTGAAAAGTTGTAGGTCCTATAAAATGTGTGGTAAAAATTAATTATTGACTTTGAATTAGATTTTAATCAAAAAATTTCTAGTATTACTCGAAAGCGGCAGTATATTAGCTATGGATTTGTGCTTGCAGTCCAGCATTTTTGTTGCCATGGATTTTTTTGTTCATTTTCGCACTTGTATGTATCTTCAACTTTTGATTTGCTATTTAAGCAATTGTACATATGTCATATTGTTGGTTCGTATAAAATACAATGGTGGGCCTGTTGAGGGAACTGAACATCAGTGTTACTGGTAGTGGTTTGTCTATGTACACATCTATTAATTATAGGAATTTGAATTAAAAAACAATTGTATTTTTTGATTTTTCTTACAAACAATTACTATACATTGTTTCAGAACGCAACAAGAATCAACATATACCATGCTCATTTTTACTGAGTATTATGCACTGCACGTAATTTGCACGTGCAGGCACTAGTCAATGTTGTAAAAGAAAAATAGGTGTAAAAATTTTTCCAAGAAAGAAAATAGATATAAAATTACTAACATTATGAATATTTGGTATTGGCTAGAAGTTGTCTAACAAATGATTTTTATTCTCTAACATCATATCAGTTGAACAAAAAAATGTTCCATCTAGGTCATATTTGCATGTGGATTTTGTAGTTTAAAAATTAATACAACTAATTAAGAGGGGAAAAAATGAGTTATTTAGAGGCGTTAATGTTGCCCTTTTTTTTTTCTTTTTTCTCTATATACGATATTGTAATATGTAATATAGTAGACCTAATAATTCGTATGATTGTTCCCACGAAAAAATAAATTCCTAATTTAACATTTATAACTCATTGATTAAAAAAAATTAATATTACCCAAATTATCCAATTATACAAAATTTATCTAAAAATGTACTAACTAAATTAGGATTCCAAAGTATAATTTGAATGTTAAGACTTACAGTTTAACCTAGTGACCACTTCTAATTCACATCTAAAGATTAATTATTATTGTAGTACATCCAAAGTATAATTTCAAATCCTCAAGCATTTCTCGGTATTCTTCAATGACAGCTGTACAGATGTGTGGTCACCTTTCTCTAGGTCTAGGTTAAACTAAGATTAGGAATTTCTTTGTAAAGAGGAAACACACACTAAACACTTTAGTGTATGTCTCGCCACTTTACAAACTAGGTTAAGAAAAATAGTTTTAGGAGACTATTTGTAACCTCTTTACACTCCAAAACCTTACCAACCCTAGTACCATAACCCAGACCTATTTTTCCACAGCCCAATACAGGTAATAAGCCTATATAAGCCCATTACAGTGAAACCACTGAGGGAACCTGATTGGACCCAATTAAACTAAGCTCCAAAAAATTAATTATGACCTAGTCAACTCTTGATCAGTCAAAATTGATTTATTAATCACGTTCTATTCCACTAAAAGAACGAGATTGCACTCTTAGTAAAATTAAAATTATTGAAACAATTAATCAATAATTATATCCTCTAACTTATCGTTCTTACATGTTACCCTGTCGATCAACTCGAATATTCGGAGCAAGTTAAAATGACCAAAATGCCCTTCTCTGAATATTCATAAACTCTCAACTCTCATCTTCTATGTGACAGTTCGATGTGATCACATCACATCATAGAATTCAATAGTCACTGTCGAATTACTGAGCTCAGATTCAACTGTCCACTAGAAGAACCAGTGAAATTATGATCATACCTAAAAGGTGACGGATTCCATAATATGAATATATGTTCCTCGTTAGTTCACTCTAATTCTCAAAGTACCAAGATATTGATTAGCAATTTGATCTCACCCATTGATACCTCAAAGAACTTCAAGTTAGTAATCGAAGTCCATTATCAGATTAAGGTCTCACGTACGATACTCAAGTGAAATTAAATTTGTATGGTCAATGTCACAAATTAATTTCACGTGGTCCTGTCCAATACGTTCCAAACATACTCTCAATTTTATTACCAAAGTCAAAGATAGACTTTAATAAAATCGAGACGATCTTATCAAAATAAATTATTTATATTTATTTACTAATTGTGAACGTTAATTTTAGATCAAATTACAAATTGAATATTTTTTTTTAATAACTTAAACACTCAATCTGTAATATCAAATCGACCCATGAACAAACGCAACTTCATATTAATACAATCAATTAGTATTTTATTTCAAATGTCGTGAATTATACTCTATGGGCATATATAATTCCAACAACCTCGACGTCACTACGCCATACTCGAACTATAAACTTCTGGTAATGTTGAAAAACTAATCATAGAAAGTTTTATTATTCTCTTGCTATAGCTCTTGCCCCTTTCTGCAATTCATTTTTTCTTTTCCCCAATTTGTTTCCTTGTTTTTTTTCTTTTTACCCCCTTTGGCCTATATACTATGGTATTGGTTTATTAATATACTGTAATTGCAGTATCTAGATGGAAAAATGCAGAATCTGGACAGGATGTCCAGTATGTCCAGAGGCCAGATATATTCAGGTTTGTGGAATTAAATTTTGTACTGGATGATGCTGTTTAATATACACTAATCAGCTGGTATCCTTTTTGAATAACTATTTATGTGTCGGTAAAATATAGTTCTCATGAGGGTTACATATTTAGCTTTACTCAATTAATATTATATTTAATTAAAAAACATAGATTACATAATTATTCTGTTTTTAATTGTGATTTCTAAACTATCTAATTAGTAAGCAAATAAAAACTCAAAGTCGATAAAGATAATAGGACTAGAAATTCACCTCTTTTCATTCTTTTAACCTCAATTAGCATAGAGGAACACGATTGGATGAATTTGATGTTGATAATCTCTTAAGGAGAATTAAATCAATTTTCTCATAAACACTAAAATTTCTCTATGAAGAGCCTATTTGGTGTAGGAGATCTTGGTGAAAATTTGAATTTGTAGGAGAATGTGTGATTGAAAAGATGTTGAAAAGTGTGAAAGTGGTGGATCCTACAAAGATATGTGGTTGGAATTTTGGGGGGAAGCTTTCAAAAAACCCAAGACCAAATAGGGGTGAAGAATGTAAATGTTCGAATTTTGAAAAATATGTGAAAATCTAGAATATTTAAGTAAAGACCGTACAAAATATAGAGTTATATCTTTGTCATGTACCAACATATACACTGCAAGAAAATCGGTCAACAGAGACGACGAAAGTCGTCTCTGAAACCATAAATGTCGTCTCTAGAGTATTTAAGTAAAGACCGTACAAAATATAGAGTTATATCTTTGTCATGTACCAACATATACACTGCAAGAAAATCGGTCAACAGAGACGACGAAAGTCGCCTCTGAAACCATAAATGTCGTCTCTGTTGCGAAATAGAGACGATAACGTCGCCTCCACTTTTCGTCTCTATAGACCCGTGGCTGTTATCATCTCAACTAATTAGAGACGACTATTGTCATCTCTAAAATTTACGTATCAGAGACGACATTAGTCGTCTCTGATACCCTATAGAGAAAAAAAAATGTTGTTTCTGTTTGTTACATTGTCATCTCAAATGATTAAGAATGAAATGATTATTTTTTTTAATGCGACCACTATATTTCGTTAATTATTCAATTTTTTTAATATTAATTATAATTAATTAGTATAATTCTAAAATTAATTAAAATATTAATATTTTTTAATCATTCTATTATAATTTTTTTATTGTAACAACCAAAAATAATATTTTTCCTTTATTAATTAGTATTGAAATATTGTTAATATTAACAAATATCAAAATATTAATTAACGGATTAATAATTTTTAAAAAAAAAATAGTAGCACTTATTAAAATAACGAAATTTGCATTTATACAAATAATTCGTAACAGAAACCCCTAAGAATCTAAGTCGTCGTCATCGTTCTCATAATATTCGATGTCGTCGTCGTCCCCATCCCCATCCACCTGAGTCGAGGATCCAACACCACATCCTGTGGCCGTGGCTGACCCTGATATCTTTTCCAATATCTGTGCTAACACAGCATTAACTCGAGCAAGCTCGGACTTTGTCTTGGCCATCTCATGCTCGAGCTCTGCCACACGCGCTGACTCTCCAGTAGCGGGTGAAGTCGCTGTCGATGATGCCGAATTGGAGAAGCCAGAGACCGTCCGACCAACTCCACGAACGTGGCCTCGCCTATCTCCGAGCACCTCCCGAACGACATTGTGCTCGTCGAATTGTGTCCCCGATAAGCTCGCCTGCTATGTTTGCGTCTCCTTCGTCTGGAGCATTTCATACTGAATTTTCAAAAAATGAAATGAGAAACCGATAGCAAAAATTTAAAATTGTAACAAACTGAAAAAAAAAATGTTCGGGATTACATAATACTTACGTGTTGGCGCTCGGACTGCTCGCTGACCCAGACTTCCCCTTGGTCAGTTTGTCGTGTATGAACAGACTTCCACGTATCCAAAATGGAAGGCCATTTTTGTGTAACAGGATCCTTCTAAAAATAAATAAAAAATGAAAAATCAATAACTAATAAATAAAAATAACGATAAATAAAACTAGATGCATGAACTATTTTTTACCTAAAATGCGTAATTAATTCATATTAATATCGATTTAAATAGGACTTAAATTAAATACTAATGAAATCTAAATGAATTGATCAAAAACTAAATCCAATCAATTTGCCACTTACGTTGGCGTGGCGTGTTGGCACGATACTCTTGGACCCCTGCAAACGTTGGTAAGGGAGCTTGGCCCTGCGTTCCTTTGAGACGCAGCCTAAAAAATACAAAGTAAAAAATTAAATATGAAAATAATAATAATTTAATAAATAAAAATATAGATCATTAAGCACACCTTGAAGGAAGCACTCTCGAACACGTCTGCACAGTTACTCCACTCGACCATGTCAATGTCTTCAAAGGGTTTTGTGCGGCCATGTATTTTGTAGTATTTGTGGGTCTTACCTTTGTACTCTTTGTAGCGCTCTTGTCAATACCCTTATCAACCCAATGAAACTTCTCCTGTGCAATATTTCCCTTGGTATTGAAATAATGTTGTGAAAAAAAAAATAGAATTCAACGTTTAATGAAACTTATATAAATTAAATGAAACCTTAAAACAATGTAAAATCTCGTACCTCAACCTCTACGCGAACACGGTCCTTTAGATGTTCTGGGACCTTGCTCCATGCTGAGTACTTGGGAATTATGAATTGACGTACCGTGGTTCCCAGGAAGCGGATGAACTCTGGCTCATTCGGACCAATGGAACGAATCGTCCTCTCTGTATCCAAGTCAAACTCAATTGGTAGTGGAACACTACCATTGTCCCTGAATCGCTTCTCAACATTGAGCATTCGAGACTTGTCACGTCTCTTTGGAGGTGGCGCTAACACGAAATCAATAAAACTCTTTAATATTCTATAAGTGAGATAAAAACCATTAAATGTAATTAAGGAACAAATACCTGACTCGCAAGGAGGTGGCAAACGACATCCCCCTCTATCCGGGTCCTTATTACCCCCATCCCCTCCATGGGACATAATATCAGTCATATTTTGATAGATATACTGCTAATCAAAGACTTTTTATCCTAACCTAACCACGAAGAACATTTTTCAACTCAATAATCAAAGGATTGTAATCTTGGAATGGATTAATTGTATATTAGACTACAAAGAAACTCAATGGTTTCTAAACATGCATGAGACTTGCAAACACAAAAAGTAAAACTATCATCTTCAAGAAATTAGAACAAATCAACACAAATCATAATATTTTTTTGTTGCAGTTGCCTCGAACCATGAAGGCTTGGATGATAGTTTCATGGCCCAACGAATGCTATCATCTGGGATTCCTCTCCATGGGCCATATCTCACTCATTGTTTGTCAAGACTAGTAAACGACGAGAAGACAAAGCTTAAAACAGGAAAGATATCGATTAGCGAAAGCTTTTACGTGATGGACACTGCTGATCCTAAGGTAATATTGGAGAACAATCAAAAAAGTATTATCCTGTATTTATATAGATTACACTTCTCAGATGGGAATTCTTATTTTTGAATTTGAAGTTCTTCTTATACACACACATGAGGACCTTATTGTACCTTTCTCCAAATACAAAGGTTTGTACTACAAACAAATATGAATAGATTAATAAAATATTAAGTTCTTGCTTTCCAAACTAGGACTTGATTATCTTTTGGGAGTTACTGCAAGTAGGTCTTGTTTTCCACTACTAACAGACAAAAAATTGAAGACTTTTCTTATAGCTCTAATGGGAAAATTAAGTCACTTAATCCATTATAGGGTTGGTCAGTGATTTATGTAGCCTTATCCAAGTTATGAAGACAACTTTGCATTGTAGCAGAGAAAAGAAAAGGGCTAATTTTATTAAGATACCTAGGACAAGGTGCTAATGGAGTAATGGTACTTGGTTGGCTGATTGCAGATTGAGATTTATGGTGGCTATATATTGTTTAAATTTTGGTGTCACTGTGACTCAACTTCTATCTTTTACAACTTCTCATTCTACAATAATGCCCCCTCCTCCCTCCTGGGTTTTGGGATTGTTGTGCTCAGATAATTGTGGAAATTACAGCTTCAAACAACAAGAGATAGACAAAATATAGAGCCAGCATTCAGTTCATTTCCAATTTCACCAAATGTAAAAGCATTCATTATTCTCATCTGCCACAGTAGACCTTCATACAAGGTTTATATCACCAGCTTATGGAGGAATTTTTTTATCATAAACATGACAATGAGTTCTTAAGAAATATAATTAGCAATAAAAGCATGGTTCCTAGTTTCGTTTTTGCCAAGCTTGATTCTCTATGGTATGGACTTCTTGGATAGGAGTAAAGAGACAATTTCATTACTTGCAAGCCAGCAGGAAAAATAAAGTGCACTTTAGTAAAATGGAAAAAGCTCATTTATCGTAATAATATATCAGATGTTAGAAAACTCATCAGAATATATTCACTGGTGAGTCCGTATTCACCTTATGTGAAATGAATTATATAGTAAATTGTAATTTGTGATTAGGATTTTGGTGAATATTTGACTTCTAAAATTGTGATTATGTTTATTGGGATCACAAATTTGTTGAGTATTTGATTTGATTTGTGAATTGTGATCCTTGATTTACAGATAATGGAACCTTTTTTTCAATCTAAACGAAATTCTCAACCTAGTAATTCTATTTCTAATGGTCCCACAACTACTTCTAATATACCACAAGAGTTATTAAACTTTGATAAGAAAACAAAATTTCACACTACATTCAATATGAATAATCTTGTGTCGAATCCAGGAAAAAGGCCTCAATCGATTCGTATAATCCTAACATTAGAGATGATGTTAGGATGATATACTTATTGATTAGTTTTTAATATTATTTAATTAAATATTAAATAAGAAATTTAGCTATTGCACCGTCATCCATCATCGGTCAACAGTCAACGGTCATCGGTCAACCTCTGACCGCTCTAGCTGGACTTTAATCCTAGATCCGCTACTGGCATGAAAGAAAACAAATTTTTGCAGTATCAAAATTTCTATCTTAAGCTTCTTCAAAAGTTATGAAATTAGTTTTTTCCCCCTTCTTCTCTCTTCAAATCCCTACATTCAGTTCCATTTCTTATATAGGACTTAGAAAAATGATTGTTTATTCTAATTCATGCGTACACTCAATTCAGTTCTGTTACGAGCTTCTTCAGAAGTTGCCAAATGGCTTTTGATAAATATTTTGTTCACTTTCTTCAAATTGCTTCACTCAATTCTATTTTCTGCTCATATTTCGGACTTTGGGGGATGATTGGATTATTCTTTGCTTGATTAAGATTCCTTTGATTCAGAAAGACTCTTCAATAAATACTTCTCAAAGCGTAGAATCCAATAGAATGGAATCTCAAGGAAGTTATAAGAGTTGGGAATCGAAACTTGATTATGCTTTTAATATAGTATGCCTGTCATTGAGGCATGTGTACCGAAGCTTGCTTTTTTTATGTGCTTCTTTAGAATTTGTTAATTTGTGGATGATAGTTAGGTGAAAAAAATTGACTAGATGAAAGCAATTACCTGTAGTCTTATGCAAACTGACGATAAGTCAGTTGAATTTTTTTTACGTTCTTATGAAGCAAACAATTGCTTTAAGTATCCAATTATTCCTTTTCATACTCGCACCTGTCACTTGACTCACTTCATAAATTTGGACTGAGACTTGCCTTTCTTTGAGTGCCTAATGTTCGTTAAAATCGTATACCGCAAGTGCACGGTTCGCGTTCAAGTAGTAAAGTGGACTAGAGATGTCTGAGTTATCGTAACCACGAGGATTGATTGATTTGTAACTAAAGTTATTGATTTCATTTTAAAAGAAAAGTCAAGTAACATAAAAATATGGTTTGGTGGTGAATTACTAACTAAGTGACACAAATAAGAAAAATGGCAATATGTAAACTAATTAACTAAAACAAATAGATAACAACATGAAACTTAGAATAAAATTAATTAATCTAAATACTTTGATGACAATATAAACTTGATAATTAAAACAAGTTACATAACATAAAACAAAGTGAATTTAGTTTTTATAACTATACTAATTTCTTCTTTTCAAAAATCAATTAGTGGTAGTTAATTAATCAACCAAATTAAATAGGAAATTTTTAATTAATTACCTAACTTGTGTAGTAAATTTCAATTACAACTTAAAATAATAACACACATTTAAAAGTTACAAAAACCTAAAACAACATTCATAATCACAAAAACATAAACATAAATGCTCAACATCCATAAACAACCTAAAATACTTAATAAGAAATAAACTAGTCAACAATTCCAACACAATAATATTAACCCATAATAAACTAACTACAACATTTAACAAACAACATAAACATATGAATAATACTCAACATAAAGATTAAAAACAAGAGAATAAAGAAAACTCCCTCTTTTTGAATAGTTCTTGAAATAAAAATTCAAGATTTCTTCACTTCAACACAAGTTCTTCATCAACCATTAATGTCTTCAACAACTCAAGCACAAAACATTAAATGTACAAGAAATCAATGACATTCTTGATGAAAATGTGAGAAAATAACAATACTAGAAAGTTTAAACAACAACAAAATACTTAAATATAAGAAAACATTACTAAATCATAAAAACATTACTTGAGAATTGCATTAAATGAGTAAAATGTTATGAAAAATGCAAGAGAAATTGCAAAAGGGGCAAGACTTACTTGGTTCCCATAAAAAAATGAGGATTTTTCTATTTATACACCCCAAAAATCAACCCAAAAAACCCTAAAAACTTGTTAGATCCGCGAAATTCAGCATATGGGCCGAACCGGGTCGGCCGGGTTGACCCGGTCCGGCCCGAAATTTTTTTTTGTTTTGCAACCGCGCAATCGCGCAGGGTTGAAATTCCGAGGCCAACTTTGGCCTAGGGTCTTGTTTCGAGCCGTGGTTTGCGCGCGCGGCTCAGTTCAAGCTACGCGTTCGCGTGGCTCGGCTGGAGGATGATTTTGCAGCTTAGTCTCTTCCGTAATTGCCATCAAGTCCTCCATCTTTTTATCTTGAGCAATTTAGTCCCCAACTTTTCAGATTTCTTTCAAACAGGTCCTTCTAAAATTGCACTTTAGGCCCTTCAACTTTTGAAATCTTGCAATTTGGTCCCTCGGATAATTGCGCGACTAGTCAAAAACTTCTCGAAAGTGACGAAATGGTCCCCCAAACTTCCAATTTCAGCATAATTTGCACTCTTTTTTGTGGTTTTTAGCATCAAACTAGAATATTAACCTATTTATTAAATACAAAATATGCATAAATTAGTAGATATTTGCTCAAGATGTTCCAAAATATGCTAATTTAAAGGTATAAAAAGTGTATAAAAATGCACTTAACACCTAACTTTTGGCTCTTAATTCACATTTGTTGTCTACCATGATGCCAGATAAAAGTATTGTTCCAAACGCGAGAATATGGAGCACCTTGCAATGATGGAGCAGGTTCTTGGACCACTACCCACCATATGTTAAAGAAAGCAGAGTATATTTTCATTCATGTTTCTTATTCATGTTAGAAGACATTGGATATTGGTTTAAGCATAGAAAAACTAGAAGTTGATTTTCAGAATAACATGTTTGGATATATTACCACTTATTTCCACCTTTCACTAATAAATCAAACTATTTTAAATTATGTATTCAAATCAAACTTATTCACTAATTATTGAACTTTTAAGCTTAGCCAAAATCATTTTCTACGATTGTTTTGTTGTATATTCATTGTTATTCTATCTACTTTTGCCTCGCCTCCAAAACCTAATCATGAGGTACGTAGATCATTCAACTGGTTGTCATCCATGTTCTAGAGGTAAATTTCATCTCTCACATTCAAATAAAGGAGAAGATTCTTGATCTTCCACTAAATTCATATTATGAGAACTATTGATGATAAGGTAAGGTCCTTCATCATTCATTTTCCTTTCCTTGTTAAAATAGTAGTTGCATAGGAATCTCTTTATTTACAAGTTAAAAACTATTTATATTTATAAGCTAAATTTCTTTGCTTAGTCGACCATGGCAGTCTTATCTGAGTACTTTATGATTTCAACATCATTTCACTTATATTTTGGAATCTCTGTCACGATATGGGTTGATCGTGGTGTAGTTGGGAGCTGCATTCTCAATGATATACATATCGGGATCACCTGTCATATTTGTTGGATGTCGGCAGTCTTAACACTAATTTGAACAAGCTCATCGTGAAGTCTACTATCAAGACACTTCTCAAATAATGATTTATGGTCTTCCATTCCAAAAATAAAAATGTTATAAGGTCTTCGCACTTTTACATTTTGCGTGTTATTTCTCGACCGTCATGAACTATGAAAAATGTTTATTGTGTTCTTGCTATTCTTCGCACTTTTAGGGATATATGATTGAAGCTCTAAATTTCTACTATAGTCATGAATATGTCTAAGTAAACTTATTGGATATTTGAAAATTATATTGGAATGACGCTAATAAACTCGACTGTAAGACGATTATCGTACGAAGTATGAGTCCTTCACTAGTAATGTAGTGCAATTATGAATTTAGTACAATTTTTTTAATCGGTATCGGGCATGAATTTTATTTTTCCCCACTTTTTAGTAACATATGTTTCTCGATCCTCGAACTATTTATCTCTCAAGCCGCATTTTTTTTATTCACATGACATATAATTATTATTGACAATTAATATTTATGTCATTGGAAAATTAGTCTATTAATATTTAAGTTTTTAATGGAAAAAATAGAAGTTTGTAAATTTTTTTTGATAGTCTATGAAAGTTTATGAAAAGAAGCCTTTGAAAATCTATACAAGTACTTGAAAGTCAATAAAAATCCAATTAACTCCATTAAAAAAGTTTTTAAATGTCTTCTAAAATTTGCATTAAATAAATCCCCCAAGTCGATTCTTCTCTAACTTAATTTGAATAATATGCGACTTGGGGGCATTATTGCAACAAAGTTGCAAAAATTGCCCCAATCATTGAAATAGTAACCTATTTCTTCTAGGACAAGGGAGGAAAGAACAAACTCCAAGGAGACCAAACAAAAGAGCAAGAGCGATTGCCTAAACACGGACGCACGAATGGACTGTAATATAAGAAAATATCTGGATGAAAAAATTATTTAAAAATCTTCACAGTTTTCAAAATTTCATTTCTGCACACAACAAACAACTAATTAAAGTGACCCATAATATTTTGAACCTTTCTATTTCAGCTTTTCTCCTACGAATTGAGGTCAATGACACTATGAGAAACCTCAAAATTTCTTTCCATACTTTTAGAACAATTGAACTCACCACCAAACCCGTAGAAACACTATTTCATTAACTAACAGCAACCATCCACTTATTCAACAATTGATTTGATGAGCCATGAAGAGGAGTATTAATTCTTCGAAAACATTTAACTCTCACCTAATAGCTGTATAGACAACATTTCAATTTTGAAAACATTAAAATCTTAGCCCCTGTTCTCTTTGCTGTTTTGAGATCGTTTTCTGTTTTTATTTTCGAAAATGCTAAAAACACGTTCTCTTTACCATTTTCGAAAACACATTTTGGAAAACAAAAAAAAAAATTGTACACAAAACGGAAAACGCCCGAAATATCGTTTTGGGCGTTTTATGTGTATTTCGACAAAAAATGTCCAAAACGCGGAAAACGCGTTTTGGGAATTTTTTTTTTTTTTTTTTTTTTTTTATCTTAACTTAGAATTAAGCTTAATATAAAGTTTTTATTTTTTTATTATGTTTTTTTGAATTATCCTAGCTTGGAACTAAGTCTAAATAAAGAATTTTTTTTTTTTTTTTTGAGAATTGTCCTAACTTGAAACTTAGTTTAAATAAAGTTTTATTCAATTCAATATCAACATTACAAAAAAAAAAAAAAAAAAAAAAAAATTAAATGAGAATTCTTGTTGTTATATTTCAAAAAATGTAATGATAAATGGACTCTGGTGGTTATGAAAGAATTTGCATTTTCTGAATTTTAATAGAAGTAGAGCTTTCTCAAGTCCCAAACCTGACCAAGCTGTGTTAATATAGACTCTTAATGCTCACATTAGTGTGTTGCATGTAACCATATTTTTAGTGTATTGTGAAAGAAAATTTGAGTTAGAGTTAGTAGTATTCTGCAAGCAAATTAATTAAAAATTGTTTAAATAGTGTTCTGCAAAATTTCAAACAGAACGTGTTTTCCAGCTTTTCATTTTCAAAAACAGTTTTCAGAAATGACAAACCAAACGCGTTTTCAACAAATTTGAAAACAAAAATGAAAATACAAAATACAAAACATTTTCGAAAATGAAAATACAAAATAAAATACAAACAGAACGCCACCTTAGTAAATGAATAATTATAGGATGGGATGGAAATAATATTTTTGGAAATGAAACATAACAATAATTCTTAAGGTTGGAATTTTAACAAACTAATCTATCATGAATAACCATATTATTGTAAATTTATATCAAATGGTCCATTATAATAAGGCAAAAAAAAACATTAAAATTCGAAGAAGGCATTACAAAAAGTTATTTAACATCTCAATGTTGCCACCATCTCGACTAAGAGTTCTAAAAAAAAAAAAAAAAATGGGAGTGTCTAATAATGTTGTTCATCACGATTCATATATATACCTCTTAAAGACTTCTTCTCCTGCACAAAACTCGCAGATGACTTTATAAACTTCAAAAAGAAGATGTGGAAATTTTTCAGTGAAGTAGTTATCCAATCCTTCAGGATACTTACTTTCAAAGTTTTCCTTCACATCATTTGGCAGTTCATTATAGTGGACCAAAGTGTTCCTCAAAGCTCTCACCAAGTGAGACACTCCTGTAATCATACTGCCTCCTCTTGTCGATCTCAACTATTAAGTTCTTGTCCATCATTAAATCCCATCCATTCCGAAAAAATAGTTTTTCTTGAAGCTTCTATTCTCGTCTCTAGTGTAGATCCCGAACCCGCTTGTTTGATCCGATCACTTGCATCTCGAATGAATGCAAGTCGAGTGGTAGCATCCCACAACATAGGATGCTTAATAACCTCCTCAATCTTCGGTCTATAAAATAACACAAAGGGCACAATAAAAATAAAAAGGAAAGAAAGAAAAAATTATAACAAGCAAGACAAGATAGCAATAGGTGTTACCTAACTTATGAGTCGTTCGATAAAACAGCTGCTGGCATGTGAATTATCATGAAAAATCTTTCCCCAAGTCGTCTGTTCAATTTCATCACCAACATTAAAGAGGCATGCATGGATACTCAACTATTGTCCGTGAAGGACGTTTTGATGGTCGTCCAGTGGCAATCAAATGTCTTCTTATTCATTTTAGTGAGCTTGTGACAACAGAGGTTGAATGTCTTATTAAGTCCGACTCACATCAAAATATAGTTCAGTATTATGGAAAAGATTCAGATCATAATTTTCACTACCTTGCCCTGGAGAAGTGTTCCTTTCCTTTATATGATTTGATCACGAATAAAGTAACCTTTGAAAATGATGAGGAGTACACGCTGTGGAATAAAGACTATCCATCTCCATGCCTTTTAAGCATCATGAGGTTTGTATTTTAGTTGTCATTTTAGTGCTTTTTTTTTTTATTTGTATGCGACTTAAGAAATTAATCAATTACAGGCAAATAGTCAGTGGACTACAACATTTGCACTCTCTTGGTATTGTACATCGTGATTTGAAGCCTACAAATATAATGATAAAGAAAGAGAAATCATTATGTGCAAAACTATCTGATATGGGCATTTGTAAGCAAATACAAAGAGGCTTATCAAGTGTGGAAAACAGATTCAGTGGTGAGTACACTAATGTTGTGTTGTAGTTGTGTTAAGTCTAGTTCTATAATAGAGGAAATTAGTCTAATTGAACATTATTAAGATTTAGGAACTTAAGAAATGTGGCGCGTGGCAAAAGAAGAAAACACAACCCAGACTAAACAAATCTACATTTCGTCTTACACCATCGATGGTAGACAATTCAGGTGCTTGCCGACCTAATGTCCCCCTACCTGCATAGTAGACAATAGAATGCAACATTAACATTTCTTAAGTTCCTAAATCTTAATAATGTTCAATTAGACTAATTTCCTCTATTATAGGACTAGACTTAACACAACTACAACACAACCTTAGTGTACTCACCACTGAATCTGTTTTCCACACTTGATAAGCCTTTTGGTATTTGCTTACAAATGCCCATATCAGATAGTTTTGCACATAATGATTTCTCTTTCTTTATCATTATATTTGTAGGCTTCAAATCACGATGTACAATACCAAGAGAGTGCAAATGTTGTAGTCCACTGACTATTTGCCTGTAATTGATTAATTTCTTAAGTCGCATACAAATAAAAAAAAAATGCACTAAAATGACAACTAAAATACAAACCTCATGATGCTTAAAAGGCATGGAGATGGATAGTCTTTATTCCACAGCGTGTACTCCTCATCATTTTCAAAGGTTACTTTATTCGTGATCAAATCATATAAAGAAAAGGAACACTTCTCCAGGGCAAGGTAGTGAAAATTATGATCTGAATCTTTTCCATAATACTGAACTATATTTTGATGTGAGTCGAACTTAATAAGACATTCAACCTCTGTTGTCACAAGCTCACTAAAATGAATGAGAAGACATTTGATTGCCACTGGACCATCAAAACATCCTTCACGGACAATAGTTGAGTATCCATAACCAAGTTCTTTCTTGAAAATCGTAAACTTGTTAACCACTTCATGAATGTCATTGTCAATAACGTCTTGAGAGTAGTCTATAACATGCTCACTTTGAGGGAGATACCTAACAATTAAATTTCAAATATTCTTAAAAACCCCACATTTGTCAACGATATTTAGATTTAAAAAATTAATCAATCCTTTTAATTTAAACTATATATTTATAAAAGGTTCAAAGAACATACTCGAATAAGAAAATTTGTGCTTCTGACTACTGCATGTTTCTTCCCATCATTTTAATTTAAGGGTAAAATCGAATTTCGCTTAAACTATTTTTATTCAATTAAAAAAAAAAAAAAAAAAATCTTCATTGTCATAATGTGGAAATTTAAGTTGCCCACTAATTTAACCAACCAGCCGTTATCCCACCCATCAATTGGCGTCTAAGGGTTGGCAGGTGGCAACCAACAAATAGGGGAAAATGATGGGAATTTCAAGTGGGTAACTTAAATTTCCCACTGTTATAATACCTCGAAAGTCCCTTTATAATCATTATTTTAACATTTATACCTTATTTTAACATTTATACACACAAATTGTCACTTTGTTGAATAAGTTAAATTCTCCTATACGTATTTACAATTATTCGCTCCTAAATATCAAGGTAAATGTAGCCATACGAAATGTACTTCCAATGTTTGAATTATGGAATCCAAGTTATGAATGTGATATGGGTACTATATGTTATGACAATAGGACCTGAGTTCGATAGCACTACGAACGAGAATTATAATTATGATCACCTAAGTTCGATTTATAATTCATGTCTCCCTATATACGTTATGATCTTATGTTATGCAAGGGAATTATGACCATCTAAGTTCAACTTAGAATTCATGTGTCTCCCTTACATACTATACGATTTTGAAGGTCTAAATATGAATTACTATTTATGTGGCTCACTTATTGACATTTTATCTCATTGTTCATGATATTCTCCTTTTCAGGTAATTGGGACTTGAGTTGGAGTTCGGAAAGAATTTCTAGTGGTATAATCAAAAGAATATGATTGTGAATTTCAAAATAACAAATTATGTTTATTATTAAGTATTGCTTCTTAGGCTTTTGAAATGTAAGGACAGCTATCTTTTATAAAAGTTTTATTTTAACGATCCAAAAGGAAAAATTCTGAGTCGTTACAAATGGTATCTGAATGAGTCTACATTTCTATATGCATTTCTTTTATTATAAAAAAAATTAAAAAATAAAAATAAAATAATTGAGTCTTTTTTCTATAGAATTACTGTTGCGAAATTTTTTTCATTTACAGTTCATGTTAAAGTTTTAAAGATTGAATTTATGATCACGTGGGAATAATTTTTATATCACCACTATGCAACATTAAGTTCCAAGTTAAGACTTCAACAAACAAGGAATGTTAGATGTATAATTATTTATAGTATCCAGGATTACTAATACAATATCAAGGTATATTTGAGAACTTGTTTATTCGGTGTAATAATAATTTTGAATTACGGTATTGATATAAAAACCATGACGTAAAATATGAATGTTACTATGTGATTTTACATATTAAGTATAAAATATTTATGATATTAAGGAATTGCATGTTATATGATTTTTGTGCTTATTTTTTATACTAATTTATATTTGAATAGTGTTCAATAAATTATACCACTATTATTACATTTGTTTAAAAAATGAATGAAAACTGTTGATAATTATTAGTATTTCAACTTTAAATTTCAATTAACGTTGTGTTCAGCCATGCATTATAATATAAATTATAATTGGCACAATTTTTCATACTACTTTTTAACTATACACATTTTCTCTCTACAATTTTTAACCACACATCTTACCTAAAAAACCCAAATAATACACATTGTAATTCAAATTCTATTTATTTCAGACGCCAAATGGAGCTTAAGTTCATAGAAAGCACATAAGATTTTGATGACAGTCAACCATTAAAAAAACATTTAAGTAGTATGTGCGATCAAAAAAAAAAATTACCATTTAGGAAAAACTCTACATTTAAAACAATCCATTTTCCACTATTGTTTTTGTCGGATTTGCTTATTGCAAAACTCACCATGTATATACATCTATTAATATAAATAGGTTATCATAATACACACAAATTATCACTTTGTTGAAGTTAAATTCTCATATACGTATTTACTAGGATTCTCTCCTAATTATCAAGGTAAGTTTAGTCATACGAATTGTACTTTCAATTTTTGAATTATGGAATTCAAGTTATGAATATGATATAAGTGTATTGGAGTTCGGTAGCGCTAAGCAAAAGAATTATGTTCACCCAAGTTCGATTTATAATTCTTGTGTATCCTTACGTACATTATGACCTTATGTTTTCACGAGAATTATGGCCACTTGAGTTCAGCTTTGAATTCTCGTCTCCTTTATGTACTTCATGATTGTCGAGGTCTAAATATGAATTATTATTTTTGTGGCTCACTTATTGAGATTTTATCTCATTGTCTATGATATTCCCCTTTTCAGTTAATTGAGGTTCGATGAGTTGGAGTTTTGGAACGAGTTTCTAGTGGTATAATCAAAAGAATATGACTGTGAATTTCAAAATAACGAATTAGTGTTTGTTATTAAGTATTTCTTAATCTTTTGTAAACGCAAGGACAAATATCTTTTATAAAATATTATTTTACGACATGTATTTAAAAATTCAAAAGGAAAAATTATGGGTCGTTACAATTGTTATACAACCACCTATAATACACGTATTATTAACTAGTTATTAAATAAAACTTGGGCTAAAATGGATAATAAGTAGCAAAACTTACTGTATTGGTGACAATACTATGGTTGGATCTTCATTACCAGCGCTGGGGAAAAATTAATAGGGCAAATGAAAATTGCGATTTATAAACTCAAAGAAAATGCTGAAATTACATATTGCGAAGAAATCAACCTCTTCTCACTAAAAAGTTCGTATAATCTTTTTATCTTCGGGAATTTCATCTTATCGCGAAATTTTTCGCTTTTCTCCACCATCTTCTTAATATTAGCACGCAACATACCCCTACTATCATTTATCAAATAAGCATTATTCCCATAATTAAAAATAATAATAATCGCAAATTAATCAATTATTCTCTGACCTGGATTCATCAAATTTTAATGGATCACAGTTTGCACTGATATCATTAGGTTTTCGTATTAACTCTTGACCCCTGCAATTGCGAATTGAAATTCATGAGGAACAATCCACATTAATATATTAGTACTAAATTGATATTACAATGCGATGAGAACAAACTCTTTGAACTTCTGGAGTGCAACTTGATGGAGGATTTCCACCGAATTATCATCATCAATCCCTGAAAATGCAGACAAGTAATATAATGACTCGTCCCATTTTCCTTCCTTTATCATTTCATCAACGTGGTTCTGATTGAAGAAGATCTGAGCTTCTTGTTCCAATCTAAATTATCACAAAGCATTAAATCATTAATTGACAAATTAAACAAAGAAATATATATAATAACTATTATAAAACAAATCTTAATTTGATTAGTAAAGAGTAGTTAAAATGCAATTAACTAATGATTATGCAAGAAACTTATATTTGAAATAGAATAGTAAAGAACTTACGTGTGAAGAGTTCTTGTTAATTTGTTTTCATGGAAATAATTCAGACAAGAAAACAATATTTCATTGTCTACATTGCGATCAATTATGTCTCCCTTATTCTCGTTGTTTGAAATATCCTCTCCAGCTTCATGTATTTTGTCTCTAGTTTTCTTCTCATCCTCTCCAGCTCCAAAGGGATCAGTTACATCTCCCTTATTCTCGTTGTTTGAAACATCCTTTCCAACTTCATCTATTTTGTCTCTAGTTTTCTTTTCATCCTCTCCAGCTCCAGAGGGATCAGTTACATCTCCTTTATTCTCGTTGTTTGAAACATCCTTTCCAACTTCATGCATTTTGTCTCTAGTTTTATTCTCGTCCTCTCCAGCTCCAAGAGGTTCTTTTCGAGGTTTCTCTTGGCCCACAGTCAGATTCTTGACAACTGGAAACTGATGTTGAAATTTGCGAAGAGACATGACTATAATAGCTCCCTAACATAGATAATTAAGGAACGTTAATAATGCAATGGCATAGATGCATCCCTGCTACAAAGATATTTACGCTTTCAAATATATCAAATTTTCAAATGATTTGTCCAACTATATACCACAAAGCATATATACGTGAACCACAAAATCTAAGTTAACAGAAGACTGAAGTTACAAAATTACATTAACGTTAACAGAAGACTGAAGTTACAAAAAAAGAGTTTCATTAATCCATTAAATCTATTTTTTCCTTTTTTGCCTAGTTAATATCTCAGTTTGTAGTTTTTTGCGTGAAAAATGTTTGATCAGCAATTAGTTAGTTATGTTCCATTAACGTGAAATTACAAAACAATTTGCTGCTTTAGAACCCAAATTCCATTGCTGACTGATGAAGTTACAAAACAATTTCAATAAAATTACAAATCTGTAAGTGAATAAAAAACCCAAAAATCGAACAAGAATAAACCACAAAATCGAACATGAAAGAAGATTTCTATTGCATTTGCGGGGTCGTCGAATGTCAAGAATCCAACCTGTTGTCGTTCACAAATCACGCCTGACGCACGGTGACGGAGCCACGGACTTTACGGTTCTTCAGATCTTCTTCACTCTCAGACGCTACTCACGCAGTCGCTGGGGACCTAGGGTACTCACGCTCACGCAGTCACGCTACTGCTGGCTACTAGGTTACAATAAATTGAATAAACTTTGGGTTGAGAAATGAGAACTGAGAATCAGAGTTCGGCCCGTTATCTTTGGGGGCCGCTTGTAGGTCAATGTTGTAGTACCACTTCCTACCTCAAAATTGTAGCTGCGAAGGGAAGTTTCAGATCTAGCTGGTTACGAAACAAAAAAGTACTCTTCACAGTCGTGCTACCACAACCAGATCGTCAACAGAGCTGAGGCAGTAAGCGCGACACCTCGTTCATTGACTTGAAACTTGAAATGAGGGCGAGTGGCATGCCGACACCACCATTTGGACGGACTTGAAATGAGGATGGTTTGGTTCTGGATAGTTCTGGTTCTGGGGTCGTGGGGGAAGAGTTCTGGTTTGTACTTTGGAATGGTATTCTGTGTTTGCTGGCGTAAGAGAAAATGGAAGGAGAGGGAGGCGTGAGAGAAATGTAACAAGAGGTTTGAATCAGATTTTCAAAATTAGGGTTTAGTGATAGTTTAATTTAATAATTAATATGTTTATAATTAATATTAAAATTTATAGTTAGCCTGAAATTTGAAGTAATACAAGTTTGATCTTATTTATAAATTTGGTTCTTATAAAGTAAGGGTAGTTGTAATTTTCACTTTAATTTTTCAACTTTTAAGACTAATTATTGAAAAAAAAATTAACCTAAAATTGGCCTTAGGCTTCGGTTCTCGGTTCTAGAATAAGAACCGGAACGGGAACTAAAAGCAAATGGTTCTCCATACTAAGAACCAAACTATTAATTTTTTTTTTTGTAAAATCGAATCGAACCAAACCGTTCAGTATGGTTTGATTTGGTCCGGTCATTTTGTCCACCCTTACATTTTTGTACTATTCATCGACTTGTCTTAGCCAAAAAGCCTGAATTTTGAGGGATTCCAAGACTGTGGCACTGGCCTGTAACCACACTTTAATCCCGTGATGAGGGCAAACTCAATAGTTGAGAGGGTGACTATCTTCCAATTCCCAAAGAAAAAATTGAACACGTTATCGTCGACTAGCTTCAGAAGTCGAAGTACGAGAGAATCTATAAGCTGCGGTGAAAACTGCATAGTCCTGAGCTCGTACAATGGCCATAGGCAAGAATGCTTCAACATATCGTTATGATCATTGTCAAGGTAGCCTATGACTATGGTGAAGCTGTTGAAGTTCATGTACTGTGAAGCTTTAGCTAAACGATTTCTCAGTTCAAAATCCACTTCATACTCCATCCTGCAATAATTTCAAATGTTAAAGCCACGTAGAACAAAGCACGGACTAAAGCGCAATGTCTATAAATTTAACCATTTAAAATTGTAAACTACCGCACGTAAAAGAACAAGTAGAAAAATTAAATATTAAAGAATAAACTAAATAAAACAATTGTAATAAAATTTATTATTTTTAATTATTAGAGTATATAATCTATTAACATTATATAATTATTATTATATTAACTTTTTACAATTATAAAATTATAGTTACATTCATTAATTATAATGAGTCCGTCGAAGAAGAAGAAGAACAAAATGGAACTTTGGGTTGGAGAAGCCCTTAAGCACGAGATCATACATTTTTGAAACTAATATCTTGGTGTTGGAACATTGAATTTCTTGTCACCAAAAAATGTGAGAAGTTCCAAATTCACAAAAGGTTCATTACACACAAAATCGAATTCACTACCTCCAACCCCACATAAAGTGATCCTCAGACATTGCAACCCAATCTGCAAACCTAGAAACACAAACCCAAACATCACTACAGCCTCAATGACGTACAACCCACCAACCTCGATAGTCGGGCAAGACACCACCTCCAACCGCCCATTTCAAAATCACCAAACCCGAGCCTTGAGCCCCCACTTCAATCTACAACATCGAACCCACGCAACTACCACCACACAAACCGCTACAGCCGCCCGAAACACCACCTCCGATCGCCACTGCCTATCTCAACCTTCCTCAATTTAACACCCAAAATCGAAACCTAAAACCAAGAATAAAATTACCCAAGATACTTACCTCTACCATCGGATTATTCGTCAAAAATCTCCTCACAGAGCCTTTTTTTTCCCTTGATTCTTAGCATCCAAAAACCACATCCCCATGTTTGAACTACCGACCTAGGTTGCACAAAATCGAGCCCCCAATTAGCTTCCCCTTTCACACACCTCAACCCACGCACTGGCTCCACCCCGCGACAGTAGCTCTATCGCCGATCCTTCAACCGGAGGTTGAATTCGGGGGCCTCTCGTTGTCGTCTCCCCTACTCTCCTCTTCTGCCGAAAATGAGAGAGAGAGAGAGAGAGGGGGGGGGGATTATTTTAAAAGTTAATTTTTTTAAAAAAAATTAGGCTCAATTTTCTTTACTGTTTTGAGGTCGTTTTCTGTTTTTATTTTCGAAAACACTAAAAACGCGTTCTCTTTACCATTTTCGAAAACATATTTTGGAAAGTGAAAAAAAAATTGTATGCAAAATACAAAACGCCCAAAACCTTGTTTTGGGCGTTTTAAGTGTATTTCAACAACAAATGTTCAAAACGCGGAAAACACATTTTGGGATTTTTTATTTATTTTTAAGAATTATCCTAGTTTGGAACTAAGCTTAAAATAAATTTGATTTTTTTTTTAAAGAGAATTATTCTAACTTGAAACCTAAGCCTAAAATAAAGTTTACTGAATTCAATATCAATATTACAAAAAAATTAAGTAGGAATTCTTGTTGTTATATTTCAAAAAATGCCTTAATAAATGGAAGCTGGTGGTTTTGAAATAATTTGCATTCTCTGGATTTTAATAGAATCAGAGCTTCCTCAGATCCCAAACCTGATCAAACTGTATTAATATAAACTCTTAGTGCACACATTAGTTTGTTGCAGGTAACCATGTTTTCAGTGTATTATGAAAGAAAATTTGAGTTTGAGCTAGTAGTATTCTATAAGCAAATTAATGAAAAATAGTTTAAGTAATATTTTGCAAAATTTTAAACAGAACGTATTTTTCAACTTTTCATTTTCAAAAACAGTTTTCAGAAATGACAAATCAAACGTGTTTTCAGCAAATTTGAAAACAAAAATAAAAACAGGAAACATAAAATATTTTCGAAAATAAAAATACAAAATAAAATACAAACAGAACGTCACCTTACCTTTTGGACTCCAAGTTTTGGATGTATATTTATTTTAGTCCTTTTGCTTTTAAAGTGTTTAAATTCAGTATCTGATTTTTAAAACATTTTAGTCAACACCTGCAGTTTTAAAATATTTCTAGTCGGCCCTTAAGTTTTTGAAAATACTATTTCAGCCATAGACTTTTAAATTCCAATTTCTTTAAAATTACAATTTAGTCCCCCAAATGCTATTTTTTTCACTTCAACCGTTAAATTTCGAATACTAAAAAACAATTAGTTTTCTTTTGATTAGACAAAGCTTTTGGTGAATCGTGAATTAAGAGATTGACGTACTATTTCTGCTCCGCCTTTTTGAAGTCGTAGAGTTTGAGGTAAACTCGTCCCTAATAATTAGTTTAAATTATAATTGCATTTATTATGTAAATTTACGTGATTTAAATGTTTTGATGCATGAGACAAGATAAGAATATCTCTTATGAGATAAAATGAGAATGATGTGGTTATGCATGACTTGAATGTTTTAATGCATTAGATAATGATGTGATTATGCATAACTTAAATGCTTAAATACATGAGACGAGGCTACCCACACCCTATGATACGAAGGCCTATGATTATAATGATATGGTAACTGTATTAGTTGCATAAGTATGTATTAAATTATTTTGTAAATTAATTATTGTTAATGAGTTTACTGAGTATTTTTTCGAAATGCTCATTCAATTATTTTAACAGCTTTTATAGATTTCGGAGATGGTAGTGAATGAAGGGTTGCAGTGGCAAATTAATAAATGAAGCTATTTTTGTAAGTCACGATTTATGAATGTCGTCAATTTATTTATCGTTACTTTTCATAAAAATTTGAGAATTTAAGTTTTTATGAATTATTCTGAACTTCATTTAATTTAGTTACCATTGCAGTTTTAAAATAATAAATGTGATATTTAATATTTAATTATTTCCATAAAAATGCTTTATTCAAAAGTAAGTTTTTTTTATAGGATGGCGTGGTCCCTATATCTCGAAACTTTACAATTGCGGTTCAATCTTTTTTAAAAGTGTCAATCCATATCTACTTTTCATCATTTCCATCCTCACTGTCAAAATTGAGGAGACGGCACCATTTGGTAACCAAAATAAATCAGTCCCAAATTAATTTTTAATCACATAAATTTTTTCTCTTCGATTTTCAATCACTATTTTTTATTTCAAAATTATAAATAAACTAATTTATAAATAAAAAAGGTTACCAAACAAAGGCCTTAGACATTGACAAAGCATTTTTTACAAGGGTTTCAATCAACAGCTCTCTTTACTTTTGTTGTATTTACCGTCTTTTATTCTTTCGTCGTGTCCATTCTTGGTTCTCTAACTTCTTTCTTTTCAGAACCCTACTGAAACTTTAGAACCCAAAACTCTTAACAATCTCTCTGTTTCAAGTTGGGGTTGAATTAATTGTTACAAAATCTCATGAACTTTTTGCATAGGAAGAAGGTAAAAATTTCTTGGTATTTAAATGGGCTTAGCTCTGAATTACTGAATGTTATCTCTTGAAATATTATATATTGAGTTTGCAGAATTTCTTTCTACGACACATAAGCTTTATATTATTTGTATGTTGCCTTGCCTTGCCTAATGCTTTAAGTTAACTAACAGATTCTCAATGATTCTTTGGAGTAGGTAAAACCCGAGACAGTGGAGAAAGCTTGTGAAATTGTCACACTTTTCCGATTCAATTGTTACTGGAGACTCCAAGTTCGTGTTACTTGGTGTGAATCAGTGTTCTGATTCACTCAATACAATATTCGAGGGTAATGAGAATCAATTAAGAGTCCACTTTCGCATCACTTGCGAAATCTAATCACTTGGTGCTGATTCATTCAGTTGTTATCAATTGTTGTTTTCTATTTTGTTGGTGTTGTATCCAAGTTTAGATTCCCCTGTTTCAAAATTTCCTACAAGTGTTTGATGTAATGTCCAATTGTTTAAAATTATAAAAATGCAATATTCAAACATAAGGACAAAGGGTTGTAAAATCCTAAATAACTACCAAGGTGCTGTGACAAAAACAGAACACTTAAGATGCCATGGAAGGTGTGTGTTATATACAATATTAGAACAAAATAGAAAGTCTCGTGCTGTCTACAATGCCATGAAAGCTGTGCGCATTTTAAGTTAACCAATTTTGATGGAAATTAGAGTCCAATTTGATGATGGCAGAGTGGGAACAACTCACCCTATAAATTTGGAAAATAATTTAGAAAAGTTGTATCCATTAAGAGGCAGGCTATTCCCAAAATTTTGGAAAAGAAAAGCAATAACAAATTGAGCTAAGGCTTTAACTGTCTGCCAATTGGAAAAGTTCCATAGTTACCTTAATCTCTTCATTGATTTTCTGCATCTTGGATCTTTTGACTAGATCTGGTGTAGAAGAGTTTTTTACTCATTTTTATGTATTCTTCAATTCTATACATTCTGTTGATAAACCTGGTCAAAGAAGTAGGAAGCTGGAAAATCCACATCAATTGTTTTTCTTGGTTTTTGTTTGAGTAGTTTAATCTGAAATTGACGTTGTTGGAAAAATGCATAACAACTTAGATGATTCATATTTAAGATGTTGAGTTTTTACAAAGCCACAAAAGAGACGTGATCTTTGTATTAGCTCCTAAAGCAACATGTCTGCACATTAACCCTAATAGGCTGCACAATCAGATCATATCACTGCTTGATTTGTTTAAGGGATCTTTAAGTTTTAATTGCTATTTTTGATACCCTGCCTTATTCTCACGTTTGTTTTCTGGACAAATCATCTTGCTTCAAGATTCTTATCAACTCCAATGATTGCAGGTTTTGATAATTAGAGAAGAAGTTGTTGAGTCATGTAAATCTGAGAGATAGTAGTCAAAAGCTGCACAGATGCGTAGTGGCATTGATTTGGACTCTGGAATGAGGTATGCACGTAGATATTTTTCTATCATTTTCAGTTTACATATTCTTCGTGGAATATATTGTTACATTTTTCTTTCCTTCCCACATTTTTGCAGAGCGATTGACGATAACTTCTGGTCGGTTTAGTTGGTAATATAGTTATCCCCATCTACTTCCGTTGTACTGTAGATAGCTTTCTTTACTGTCCACCAATATCTTTGACTATTAAATTCTCATTTACAATTTGTTCTGTAATGCAATCATTAGAATTTATAAATCAATTTATAGACAACACAATTTTCAAACCATTTTTAATTATACACATTTTCTCTCACCAATCGCACATTTTACCTTGAAAACAACAAAAATCAATTTATAATTTGCTACAGTGTTACCGTAGAAAGCATTAAACAAAAATGAGTAGCTTGCATTTTTTTCTCGTTTTTGTCCATAAAATTCTTGGATAATTGGTTCGATGTATTATGCGAAGTCCGCTAAATTCCTATAAAATTGGTTCAATGTATTATGTATTGCATAATCTTCCACTTTTTCCATCATTTCCCTGTCTCTAGTAAACTGCGCATGGGCTATGTTTATCTTTTCAATTAAATTATCAAGAACTTTATTCATTATTTTTAGGATTAAATTCAATTGTCTTTGTCTATAAACTTTTATTTTCTTTTCCATGGATTTATACAATGGAAATTTTGATTTCAACACTTCCGACTTATTATCCGAACCAAGTCCCTGAGTTCTTGATTGAATTAGTTATGCATGTTAGTCTTTGTTTTCCTGAATCTTTGTTAAATAATTTTTTGATTGATCAATTTCAATGAATAGAAGTGATTTGAACTCATGAGATGGCTTGGAGATTTTTATATTCTTCTCTAATGAATTATTTAAAGAAGCATATTAGCGCGGATTTTTAATGAATTATTCAAGTCCAATAATCAGTAATATTAGCGCGGGGTGATCTTCGAATCACTGAGAAGCAAGGGAATAATGTGCAGCTTCTGGTTTTGTTGGCCTCAGCTGTGAAACATTGCATATACAGCAATGAGAGGTGATAGATAAGGGAGAAAGCTGAACTGTATAGCTCAAGTGTTAGTTTTGTAGCCTTAATGGTATATGCAGAGGAATTTGTTGCTCATTTTTCAAATGTGAACTGCTTAAAAATTGGGAGAAAATTCTCAAGGGTCCTTGTGACTGGAGGAGGAGATCATAAGGTCAACATCTGGGCCATTGCCAAGCCCAACCCCATACAGGTGAGATCAATTCTCACTTTTCATTTTCATTTTTAGGGCGTTGATATTTTCTTATACCTTGTTTCAACCTTCTTATGGTGTACTGTTTTTGGGCTCTACAAACTGCACAATAGAGGGGCAGTCCCTTCCCCTTTCTAACTCCTATATAAAATACTCAAACTGTGACCACTTACAGGCAGTATGATAACTTATCCCATGGATGACCCTTAATCTCATTTGTTATATCTACATCACCTTTTTTTTTTTTTAAATAGCTGAGCAGAACCTCTCTTATTTCATAAAGAAACTATGGATGACAATTTCTTGATGCATGCAATTCAACTATTTTTATTTTTTTTGGTCCCTTTTTTCGGCTATCATGATATTTGTCGAAGCAATATTGATAATGAAACTTTTCTCCTTGTCTTTTCTCATTGTTTATTGTACCCCTGATTCACTGGCTAGAGCTTGTCGGTTCATTAAGTTAAGTTGATTCCGTAAGCTTGGATTCTTCGAAGGTATTGGTAGCTGCTGGAGCAAAAAGTGGTACAGTTAAACTTTGGGAGTTAGATGAAGCTTAGAGTGTGCATTCTGTATCCAATTTGTTATACATGATGAGTTGTATTTTAACATTCCTTTCAGACAGAAGAAAATCATTTTGTTTGACTAAGCTTTTTTGTGTGATTAAGTTATTCACACTTTCGCTGATCATTGCTCCAAATGTATATCATGGACTTCCATCCTTTAGGGATTTCTTTGCATCTGGATCTCTGGGCACAAATCTAAAAATATGAGATATTAGAAGAAAAGGGTTTTGCATACATACAAGGGTCATAAACGAGGTGTCAATACCATCAAGTTTACGCCCAATGCCGTTGGGTGTTGTCTGGTGGAGAGGACAAAACCGAAAAGGTTAGATCTTTCAATTTCTTGGTGTTCTTTTCATTTTGATTTCTCATCATTGTGCCTGTGATTCTAGGAAAGATATGGGAACTTGGAAACATTCAACTGCTATACATCTTGGTGTATTTTTTTGAACTCACTTTTCCACGTGTAAAATCATCATCACATGGTCAAATGTCATGTTTTGCTAGCATACTAATATAAGTTTATGCCCCTGTTTGGTAAAGTATAAAATCAGATATTTAGTTGATTTGATAAAAAAATCGATGAAATGTGTAGTTGAAAAGTTGTAGGTCCTATAAAATGTGTGGTAAAAATTAATTATTGACTTTGAATTAGATTTTAATCAAAAATTTTCTAGTGTTACCAAACAGGGCCTATGAAAATTATATATTGACGCTTTTCATTGTTTATCTCCTACCAAACAGGGGCTATGAAAATTATCTGTTGACGCTTTTCATTGTTTATCTCCCTTTTCTTCAATTCTGGAACAAAACCTTTTTATGATTTCAGCCCTTATGAATTTCTATATCAGCTGTGATTTAACTACCTGGATGATATCCCGATGCTTATTATTGAGCAATGCATGGCAAATATGTACAAGGAAGCAGATGGAAATCAGGACCTAATACACACTCAAGAACCCAATGTCGAGTGCGTAATTTTAAACGTAGTTGGAGCTTTTTTTTCTTCTTGAAAATAGGTTTTAATATGAGCATGGAACTGAGTTATTCGAACTTTTGTTTTTTTTTGTCATTACTATGGTTATGACACCGCTACCAAGAAATTAAGGTTAAATTCCGTGCAAAATTTTGGGATCATATGCGTATGAATGTACGATGGATGATTTGTGGTATATTACTTGAAAGCGACAGTATATTAGCTATGGATTTGTGCTTGCAGTCCAGCATTTTTGTTGCGATGGATTTTTTTGTTCATTTTCGCACTTGTATGTATCTTCAACTTTTGATTTGCTATTTCGGCAATTGCACATGTCATATTGTTGGTACGTATAAAATACAATGGTGGGCCTGTTGAGGGAACTGAACATCAGTGTTACTGGTAGTGGTTTGTCTATGTATCCATTAATTATAGGAATTTGAATTAAAAAAACAATTGTATTTTTTGATTTTTCTTACAAACAATTACTATACATTGTTTCAGAACGCAAAAAAAATCAACATATACCATGCTCATTTTTACTGAGTTTTATGCACTGCACGTAATTTGCACGTGCAGGCACTAGTCAATGTTGTAAAAGAAAAATAGGTGTAAAAATTTTTCCAAGAAAGAAAATAGATATAAAATTATTAACATTATGAATATTTGGTATTGGCTAGAAGTTGTCTAACAAATGATTTTTATTCTCTAACATCATATCAGTTGAACAAAAAAAATGTTCCATCTAGGTCATATTTGCATGTGGATTTCGTAGTTTAAAAATTGATACAACTAATTAAGAGGGAAAAAAATGAGTTATTTAGATGCGTTAGTGTTGAATTTTTTTTTTTTTTTTTCTATATACGATATTGTAATATGTAATATAGTAGACCTAATAATTTGAATGATTGTTCTCACGAAAAAATAAATTCTTAATTTAACATTTATAACTCATTGATTAAAAAAAATAAAAAATAAATTAATATTACCCAAATTATCCAATTATACAAAATTTATCTAAAAATGTACTAACTAAATTAGGATTCCAAAGTATAATTTGAATGTTAAGACTTACAGTTTCACCTAGTGACCACTTCTAATTCACATCTAAAGATTAATTATTATTGTAGTATTTGAATATTGTTTTTTCTAATTAATCAATTTATCTCTCTTCCGTTAAAATCAATATATTTAACTAAGGGAATTTATTCAATGTAAATTTTGAAAGATTTCTAAAGATGTTAAAGGATTTGAAAAGTTTGATTGTATTTAATTTAGACTTTAGAGACACCATAAAAATCTTGGGATATTTACTATATATTTTAATGAACTTTCTAAAAGTCAATAAATGATAGGGTGTATTATATAAAGACGTCTTTAGAATTCTTGTATTATTTAAAATGCCAATGACTTTTTCAAATACTTATACTAAATCCTTTATGTATTAAAGAGGAGGTGGTTTAACCACTATTTTTGCCTGATGATCCCAATAGACAAGGAAAAATTAAAGGTTGTAGTCGAAAAAGTTCTCACTGTTCCACCTCCCCTTTACGTTTACAGGGAGGTAGTGGAGAGGTTGATCCCAGTAAGGGATATAACCAAGTAAGGGATACAACTACAAAAATCGATTTCTTGTGATAGATCATCCCGTTACAGGATTTTCTGTTTTATGTATTTAACTTAGAATAAATAATTTTGTGCTCATAAAAATGAAAGAGATATTACCCTTGTAGCGTGATATACAATAATTTCTTTTCCACTGCTTCTTGATTCCACCGAAGCTTCAAATCCTCAAGCATTTCTCGGTATTCTCCAATGACAGCTGTACAGATGTGTGGTCACCTTTCTCTAGGTCTAGGTTAAACTAGGATTAGGAATTTCTTTGTAAAAAGGAAACACACACTAAACACTTTTAGTGTGTGTCTCACCACTTTACAAACTAGGTTAAGAAAAATAGTCTTGGAGACTATTTGTAACATATTTACACTCCAAAATCCTACCAACCCTAGTACCATAACCCAGACCCATTTCTGCACAACCCAATATAGGTAATAAGCCTATATAAGCCCATTATAATGAAACCACCGAGGGAACTTGATCGGACCCAATTAAACTAAGCTCCAAAAAATTAATTATGACCTAGTCAGCTCTTGATCAGTCAAAATTAATTTATTAATCACGTTCTATTCCACTAAAAGAACGAGATTGCACTCTTAGTAAAATTGAAATTATTGAAATAATTAATCAATGATTATATCCTCTGACTTATCGTTCTTACATGTTACCCTGTCGAATAACTCGAATATTCGGAGCAAGTTAAAATGAGCAAAACGCCATTCTCTGAATATTCATAAACTCTCAACTCTCATCTTCTATTTGACAGTTCGATGTGATCACATCACATCATAGAATTCAATAGTCACTGTCGAATTACCGAGCTCAGATTCAACTGTCCACTAGAAGAACCAGTGAGATTATGATCATACCTAAAAGGTGACGGATTCCATAATATGAATATATGTTCCTCGCTAGTTCACTCTAATTCTCAAAGTACCGAGATATTGATTAGCAATTTGATCTCACCCATTGATACCTCAAAGAACTTCAAGTTAGTAATCGAAGTCCATTATCAGATTAAGGTCTCATGTATGATAATCAAGTGAAATTAAATTTGTATAGTCAATGTCACAAATTAATTTCACGTGGCCCTGTCCAATACGTTCCAAACGTACTCTCAATTTTATTACCAAAGTCAAAGAGAGACTTTAATAAAACCGAGACGATCTTATCAAAATAAATTGTTTATATTTATTTACTAATTGTGAACGTTAATTTTAGATCAAATTACAAATTGAATATTTCTTTGTTTAACAACTTAAACACTCAATCTGTAATATCAAATCGACTCATGAACAAACGCAACTTCATATTAATACAATCAATTAGTATTTTATTTCAAATGTCGTGAATTATACTCTATGGGCATATATAATTCCAACAACCTTGACGTCACTACGCTATACTCGAACTATAATCTTCTGGTAATGTTGAAAAACTAATCATAGAAAGTTTTATTATTCTCTTGCTATAGCTCTTGCCCCTTTCTGCAATTCATTTTTTTCTTTTCCCCAATTTGTTTCCTTGTTTTTTTCTTTTTACCCCCTTTGGCCTATATACTATGGTATTGGTTTATTAATATACTGTAATTGCAGTATCTAGATGGAAAAATGCAGAATCTGGACAGGATGTCCAGTATGTCCAGAGGCCAGATATATTCAGGTTTGTGGAATTAAATTTTGTACTGGATGATGCTGTTTAATATACACTAATCAGCTGGTATCCTTTTTGAATAACTATTAATGTGTCGGTAAAATATAGTTCTCATGAGGGTTACATATTTAGCTTTACTCAATTAATATTATATTTAATTAAAAAACATAGATTACATAATTATTCTGTTTTTAATTGTGATTTCTAAACTATATAATTAGTAAGCAAATAAAAACTCAAAGTTGATAAAGATAATAGGACTCGAAATTCACCTCTTTTCATTCATTTAACCTCAACTAGCATAGAGGAACACAATTGGATGAATTTGATGTTGATAATCTCTTGAGGTAATGAAAATTCTGCAGTAACTTATATTCAACTTTCGAAGATTGCATAGCCCTATGAAAACAATATGATAATATGATAATTGTGTAACGAATGGACCATCAAAACTAAAAATAATTTCGTTCTCAGCGTATAAAATAGCAGCCCAAAGCTTGAATAGCCAATTGTTTGCAATAACATGACACAAATCGTTAGGAAAGACTTATATTTAAAATTTCATATCAAGTTATATATACTGAGGAAATTATGCGAACATCCGTTGAATGATTGGTTATGTGAACAACCATTGAATGATTGGTTATTTTTTTATTTTTGGTTATTATTATTTTTAATTGGTGTATACTTCCCAACTTATCAAACAATACATTCCACAAGAATAGGTTTCAACCACTGGATATGACAAAGGGGGTTGCTGATCATGCAAAAAATTTGGCCTCAACAATTCGAAGTAATTTGATCAATTCAGTGAAAGCTCTTGGTGTTGACATATTTTTAGTCATGCATTTAGGTGAGTCCTTTTTCATAGCTTTTTTAGTAGTTTCTAGTTTTATTATGTTTATATATGTTTCAAGCCACTTTTGATGTGGGGTATCAGGTTTAAGGTTTTAGAGTTCAGAGCTCTATATTGGGAAGGCACAAGCTCACCTATCAAGAAATATGCAAGTGGTTTTTTTTTTTTTTATAAAAAAAAAGAATCTCTATATTGGGAAGCCACAAGATCACCTATCAAGAAATATGCTAGTGGTTTTTTTTAAAAAAATAAAAATAAAAAATAAAAAAATAAAATAATAATAATAATAATAATAATAATAATAATAATAAAATTGGAATTTAGGTACAGTACTATGATGAGATATTGATTTTGTTTTCCACATCCAGATTTTGCAGGAATTTAATATATCTATTTAGATCTTGTTAATATGGTGTCATAGCATGAAAAGCATGGCAATACATTAACAATATGGAACTTCACTAATGCCTTGCCTTTTTTTTTTTGACATTTTAGCTTTGTCCCATGTTTTATTTATCATACAACATCTACTTATATATAGTCTTGGTGATTTCCTAGCAATTGAGAGAGATTGCATGTAAATTTCTTTAGAGTTTCTTAATAGAAATTTATTATAATGTTTCATCTGTGATCGGTGGTCTGCAATTTTTTATAGGTCTGCTTTGTCTCTGGGCATGAAAGAAAACAAATTTTTGCAGTATCAAAATTTCTATCTTATATTTATATCTATATTGATAAAGTTATCTATAGTACACCAGACCTATATTGTTTACAGTTTTAAGATTGTGGTGAAATTGGTGCTGCTATGAGCTTCTTCAAAAGTTATGAAATTAGTTTTTTCCCCTTCTTCTCTCTTCAAATCCTTGCATTCAGTTCCATTTCTTATATAGGACTTTGAAAAATGATTGTTTATTCCAATTCATACGTACACTCAATTCAGTTTTGTTACGAGCTTCTTCAGAAGTTGCCAAATGGCTTTTGTTAAATATTTTGTTCACTTTCTTCAAATTGCTTCACTCGATTCTATTTTCTGCTCATATTTCAGACTTTGGGCGATGTTTGGATTATTCTTTGCTTGATTAAGGTTCCTTTGATTCAGAAAGACTCTTCAATAAATAGTTCTCCAAGCGTAGAATCCAATAGAATGGAATCTCAAGGAAGTTATAAGAGTTGGGAATCGAAACTTGATTATGCTTTTAATATAGTATGCCTGCCATTGAGGCATGTGTACCGAAGCTTGCTTTCTTTATGTGCTTCTTTAGAATTTGTTAATTACCTGTAGTCTTATGCAAACTGACGATAAGTCAGATGAATTTTTTTTACGTTCTTATGAAGCAAACAATTGCTTTAAGTATCCAATTATTCCTTTTCATACTCGCACCTGTCATTTGACTCACTTCATAAATTTGGACTGAGACTTGCCTTTCTTTGAGTGCCTAACTTTCGGCTCTTAATTCACATTTGTTGTCTGCCATGATGCCAGAGAAAAGTATTGTTCCAAATGCGAGAATCTGGAGCACCTTGCAATGATGGAGCGGGTTCTTGGACCACTACCCACATATGTTAAAGAAAGCAGAGTATATTTTCATTCATGTTTCTTATTCATGTTAGAAGACATTGGATATTGGTTTAAGCATAGAAAAACTAGAAGTTGATTTTCAGAATAACATGTTGGGATATATTACCACTTGTTTCCACCTTTCACTAATAAATCAAACTATTTTAAATTATGTATTCAAATCAAACTTATTCACCAATTATTGAACTTTTAAGCTTAGCCAAAATCGTTTTCTACGATTGTTTTGTTGTATATTCATTGTTATTCTATCTACTATTGCCTCGCCTCCAAAACCTAATCATGAGGCACGTAGATCATTCAACTGGTTGTCATCCATGTTCTAGAGGTAAATTTCATCTCTCACATCCAAATAAAGGAGAAGATTCTTGATCTTCCACTAAATTCATATTATAAGAACTATTGATGATAATGTAAGGTCCTTCGTCATTCATTTTCCTTTCCTTGTTAAAGTAGTAGCTGCATAGGGATCTCTTTATTTACAAGTTAAAAACTATTTATATTTATAAGTTAAATTTCTTTGCTTAGTCGACCATGGCAGTCTTATCTGAGTAATTTATGATTTCAACATCATTTCACTTATATCTTGGAATCTCTATCACGATATGGGTTAATCGTGGTGTAGTTGGGAGCTGCATTTTCAATGATTTACATATCAGGATCACCTGTCATATTCGTTGGATGTCGGCAGTCTTAACACTAATTTGAACAAGCTCATCGTGAAGTCTACTATCAAGACACTTCTCAAATAATGATTTATGGTCTTCCATTCCAAAAAAAAAAATGTTATAAGGTCTTCGCACTTTTACATTTTGCGTGTTATTTCTCGATCGTCGTGAACTATGAAAAATGTTTATTGTGTTCTTGCTATTCTTCGCACTTTTAGGGATATATGATTGAAGCTCTAAATTTCTACTATAGTCATGAATATGTCTAGGTAAACTTATTGGATATTTGAAAATTACATTGGAATGACGCTAATAAACTCGACTGTAAGACGATTATCGTACGAAGTATGAGACCTTCACTAGTAATGTAGTGAAGGTTATTATAATAGACACAAATTATCACTTTGTCGAAGAAGTTAAATTCTCCTGTACGTATTTACTATGATTCTCTCCTAATTATCAAGGTAAGTGTAGTCATACGAATTGTACTTTCAATGTTTGAAATATGGAATCCAAGTTATGAATATGATATGGATCCTATATGTTATGACGAGGACCGAAGTTCGGTAGCTAAACATGAGAATTATGATCACCTAAATTCGATTTATAATTCTCGTGTCTCCCTATGTACGTTGTGATCATATGTTATGCATGGGAATTATGGCCACCTAAGTTTGGCTTAGAATTCTTCTCTCTCCCCTATGTACTTTATGATTTTCAAGGTCTAAATATGAATTACTATTTATGTGGTATGAGATTTATCTCATTGTTTATGATATTCCCCTTTTCAAGTAATTGGGGTTCGAGGAGTTGATGTTTGGAACGAGTTTCCAGTGGTATAATAAAAAAATATGATCGTAAATTTCAAGATTAAGAATTAGTGTTTATTATTAGTTTCTATTAGTTTCTTAATCTTTTGTAAATTTAAGGACAACTATCTTTAAAAAAATATTTTACGACACCTATTTAACGATTTAAAAGGAAAAAATTTGGATCATTACAAATGGTATCAGAGTGAGTCTAAGTTATGGAATTGCATGTTATATGATTTTTGTGCTTATTTTCAATACTAATTTATATTAAACTAACGTGCAATAAATTATCCCATTATCACTATTTTTTTTTGTTTAAAAAAATAATGAAAACTTTGGATAATTATTGGTATTTCAACATTAAATTTCAATTAAGTTGATACTTGATAGAAGGCTCATATGCTTTTGAGGAGAGTAAATCATTAAAAAAAAAAAAAAAGCCCGTGTTTGGCAGCTCGTTAAACCAAATTAAATTGATTGTTTGTGTTTTTCTAGGTAAAATGTATGGTTATAAAGAGAATATGTGTGATTGAAAAATGGTTTGAGAAATTGTATAAATTATAAATTGCGAACATTACAATTTATAATGAGTTGTCGAACACTGCCCAAGTAGGATGTGCTTTTAAAAAAAATTACCATTTAAGAAAAATTATACTTTTAAACATTCAATTTTCTACTATTGTTTAAGTTTTGTCTAATTTGCTTATTTGCAAAACTAGAAGGCTTTGTCAAAAAGACATACACTGTCTAAGGAGAGCTTGTTATTTAAGTAGTCCTACGTGACTCTTCTCCTCGTCTGGAAGCCTTTTAGTTAAGCAGTATTCAAATTGACAAAACAAAGATAACAATGCAAACAACAAATTTATTCAATTTTACATGGAAAATCATATTTCTAAATACAAATTTTGACAAATTTATTTTCAAGGACTATATTTTGGGAAAGTATAAAATCATATTTTAGAAACAATTATTACTTTAGGAAATTTTCATTTCAAATAGCGTCCATCACGAAAAACTACCTCCTTACGAAATTTCTATTTCTAGAAACTATATTTTAAAAAATGTTGGATTCCTACCTTAGGAGCCCCTACACCCTAGCCATGTGGATTTCTAGAGGATGTATATCGCAGGATGTGCCTCAGTGGAATAAGATTGAGAGCTTGTTGTTTAAACTTTAACTATGCTTGCAAGGAGTTTCATCCATATTAAATGTAGAATTCGAACTCCCCCTGCAGCTGCTAGCTCAACTAAAATTTCACACTTTCACCTTTCAACCACTGAGTTATGCCGCTGGAGCTAGAAACTAGATTTTTAGAATCTATTGGACGATAACAGCTAAGGTAGCTTTCAATGACGAAAATTTATTTTAAGAGGGTACGCATGTTTATTGATGTTTAATTATATATATAATTATGATTGGTTGATTAAATTGTAGGATTTTTATATTATGCATGTCTATATACGTCTACACACACACACACACACACACATATATATAATTTTGATTGGTTAATTTAATTTATGGGATGGTCGGATGGAAAATTAAGGAATTTCCATATGGGAACAAAAATTAAGAAGATTTTCTTTTTTAATTTGGTACGACTTACAATGTATAAGCCACATCTATCAAAAAATATATATATGCTATCATAAAACAAACAAATTATCGTTATCACTTTGTTGAAGAAGTTAAATTCTAATACACGTATTTACTATGATTCTCTCCTAATTATCAAGGTAAGTTTATTTATATGAATTGTACTTCCAATTTTTGAATTATGGAATCCAAGTTATGAATATTGTATGGGTCTTATATGTTATGACGAGGACCGGAGTTCGGTAGCACTACGCACAAGAATTATGATAACCTAGGTTCGATGTAGAATTCTCATGTCTCCCTATGTACGTTATGACCTTATGTTAGGCAAGGGAATTATGGCCACCTAAGTTTGGCTTTGAATTCTTGTGTCTCCCCTATGTACTTTATGATTCCCAAGGTCCAAATATGAATTACTATTTCTGTGGCTCCCTTAATGAGATTTTATCTCATTGTTTATGATATTCCCCTTTTTGGGTAATTGAGGTTCGAGGAGTTGGAATTTGAAACGAGTTTCTAGTGGTATAATCAAAAGAATATGGTTGTGAATGTCAAAATAATGAATTAGTGCTTATTATTAAGTGGTTGTTTGGGACTCATTATAATCAAAATATTTTGGAAAATGTATTTTGGAATAGTGATTTTTGGGACTATGTGTGGATTAAAATAAGATATAAAAGTATAATATTATTTTATTAGAATGTGTGGTTAAAAGTAAGAGAGAGAAACTGTATTAAAATTTAGACTGCGTTAGGGTAAACAGTTATAACACCAAATTATAATTATTTCAATTTTCATTACCACTTTTTAACCACACGCACATTTTTTGAAATCACTTTTTAACCACAAATTTTACCTTAAAAATACAAAAAAGTAAAAATAACGGTGGCTCATCAACCGCCAAACACGGGCTTAATAGGTCTCAAATAAGGGCTAAGTATTGTTTCTTAATCTTTTGTAAATGTAAGGGCAAATATCTTTTGTAAAAAAAAATTATTTTACCACACGTACTTAGTAATTCAAAAGGAAAAATTTTGGGTCGTTACAAATGGTATCAGAGCGAAAATTATTTTAAGTACGATTCATGTTAAATTAAAGTTTTAAAGATCGAATTTATGATCATGTTGGAATATTTTTTATATCACCATTATGCAACATCAAGTTCCAAGCTTTGATTTCCTCGAACTAGGTATGTTAGATAATGAATTATTTATAGTATCCATGATTATTATTATAATGTCGAGTTATATTTGGGAACTTGTTTATTCTGTGGAATAGTAATTATGAATTTCCATTTTGATATAAAAACCATGATGTAAAATATGAATGTTACCATGTGATTTTATGAATACATTCCAAGTACAAAATGTTTGATATTACGGAATTGCACGTTATATGAATTTTATGCTTTTTTGGATACTTATTTATATAAGACCAGTGTTCAATAAATTATTCCATTATCACTACATTTGTTTAAAAAATGAAGGAAAACTATGGATAATTATTAGTATTTTAACTTTAAGTTTCAATTAGTTGATAGAAAGCACATAAGATTTTGAGGACAATCACCAATAAGAATAAATAAATAATTAAAAAAAAAATAATTAAGTAGGATGCGAGATAAAAAGAAACTACCAATTAGGAAAATTTATACTTTTAAATAAACATTTCATTTTTCGCTATTGTTCAAGTTTTGTCTGATTTGCTTATTTGCAAAACTAGAAGACTTTGTCAGAAAAACCTAAACTGTCTAAGGAGAGCTAGGAATTTAAGTAGTCCAACATGACTCCTCTCCTCATGTGGAAGCCTTTTAGTGGTGCAGTATTCAAATTGGCAAAACAAAGACATTAATACAAACAAAAAAAAAAAAAATTATTTAATTTTACAAGGAAACTCATATTTTACGAAGAATTTCTAAATTTAAATTTTGACAAATTTTTTTCAATGACTATATTTTCGGAAAGTTTAAAATCATATTTTAGGAACAACTTCTACTTTAGGAAATTTTTCATTTTAAGAAGTGTTTATACGAAATTTCTATTTCGAGAAACTATATTTTTAGAATCTATTAGATGATTAGAAAATTTATTTTTGGAGGGGTTGATTATAATACCGCAAAAGTATTACTATAATTATGTATGCGCGTGTATGTGTGTGTGTGTGTGTGTGTGTGTGTGTGTGTGTGTGTTTTCATTTTAAGAAGCATATACGAAATTTCTATTTCGAGAAACTATATTTTTAGAATCTATTAGATGATTCGAAAATTTATTTTTGGAGGGGTTGATTATAATACCGCGAAAGTATTACTATAATTATGTACGCGCGCGTGTGTATGTATGTGTGTGTGTGTGTCTATATATATATATATATATATATATATATATGATCGATTTAAATTGTAGGATTGCCATATTATGCATGTCTATACATGTCTATATACACATAAAAACATATACATATACATATACATACACATATATGGTTTGATGGAAAATTAAGTAATTTTCATATGGCAATGACAATTAAGAAGATTTTCTTTTTTAATTTGTCCCCAACTCACCATGTATATACATCTATTAATATAAATAGGTTATCATAATACACACAAATTTTCACTTTGTTGAAGAAGTTAAATTCTCATATACGTATTTACTAGGATTCTCTCCTAATTATCAAGGTAAGTTTAGTCATACGAATTGTACTTTCAATTTTTGAATTATGGAATTCAAGTTATGAATATGATATAAGTGGATTGGAGTTTGGTAGCGCTACGCAAGAGAATTATGTTCACCCAAGTTCGATTTATAATTCTCGTGTATCCTTACGTACATTATGACCTTATGTTTTCATGAGAATTATGGCCACTTGAGGTCGGCTTTGAATTCTCGTCTCCTTTATGTACTTCATGATTGCCGAGGTCTAAATATGAATTATTATTTATGTGGCTCACTTATTGAGATTTTATCTCATTGTCTATGATATTCCCCTTTTCAGTTAATTGAGGTTCGATGAGTTGGAGTTTTGGAACGAGTTTCTAGTGGTATAATCAAAAGAATATGACTGTGAGTTTCAAAATAACTAATTAGTGTTTGTTATTAAGTATTTCTTAATCTTTTGTAAATGCAAGGACAAATATCTTTTATAAAATATTATTTTCCGACACGTATTTAAAAATACAAAGGAAAAATTATGGGTCGTTACAATTGTTATACAACCACCTATAATACACGTATTATTAACTAGTTATTAAATAAAACATGAGGTAAAATGGATAATAAGTAGCAAAACTTACTGTATTGGTGACAATACTATGGTTGGATCTTCATTACCAGCGCTAGGGAAACATTAATAGGGCAAATGAAAATTGCGATTTATCTTAAACTCAAAGAAAATGCTGAAATTACATATTGTGAAGAAATCAACCTCTTCTCACTAAAATGTTCGTATAATCTTTTTATCTTTGGGAATTTCATCTTATCGCGAAATTTTTCGCTTTTCTCCACCATCTTCTTAATATTAGCACGCAACATACCCCTACCATCATTTATCAAATAAGCAATATTCACATAATTAAAAATAATAATAATCGCAAATTAATCAATTATTCTCTAACCTGGCGTCATCAAATTTTAATGAATCACATTTGCACTGATATCATTAGGTTTTCGTATTAACTCTTGACCCCTGCAGTTCCGAATTGAAATTCATGAGGAACAATCCATATTAATATATTAGTACTAAATTGATATTACAATGCGATGAGAACAAACTCTTTGAACTTCTGGAGTGCAACTTGATGGAGGATTTCCACCGAACTATCATCATCAATCCCTGAAAATGCAGACAAGTAACATAATGACTCGTCCCATTTTCCTTCCTTTATCATTTCATCAACGTGGTTCTGATTAAAGAAGATCTGAGCTTCTTGTTCCAATCTAAATTATCACAAAGCATTAAATCATTAATTGACAAATTAAACAAAGAAATATATATAATAACTATTATAAAACAAATCTTAATTTGATTAGTAAAGAGTAGTTAAAATGCAATTAACTAATGATTATGCAAGAAAATTATATTTGAAATAGAATATTAAAGAACTTTCTGTAAGGATTTTAATCAATCGTGTGGGATTATATGTGAATTATTGTGTATTGAATAAAAGGCTATCAAATTTGGTTAAACCCATTTAAAGTGATCTAATAAGGATTTGGTATATCGAGCTTTAATGCATCTAATTAATGTATAGGCTTTTATGTGTAGATACCAGGCCATTACCTAATTCATGATGGGCCGAATTAGGTTAACTAGTAATTCAGTATATAAAGTCGGTTATGGTCCTTGAATCGTACGTACTGTTCATTCTTTTTGACATCCCATCATCAGAGAGAAAATAAGGACTACGTATTGATTTAGAAGATCCAACCAACCGAATCGTTCATCGTGAATCATATTTGATTAAGGTACGCTTCCGCTTCAGTTATTTAATTCTTGATAATTCAGCATGATGATTTTAGATCATAGATAAATAATTTATCTGTGATAGAATTTTCCAACAAGTGGTATCAGAGCCAATCATCGTGTTGATTATCAGATCTGTGTTTAATTGTACGCTTTCGATTAACTTTGGATTAAAATATGATTAAGCCGAGAATTTCAGTTGAAAGTGATATTGGATTCCTAAAAAATTGGAATTATAGATATATGAAGTTCCTGCATGTATATATTTTAAATTAGGTGATGGAAATTGGATTAAAGTGTATATCATGTATATATAAAATCTGTTGAAATTGGGTATGGATTTCATTGAGTCGATTTCTCTATGTGTGAATCTGTATGTATACATATTTCGAAATAAGGTTTGGATTTTATGGAATTTGATATTTGTGGTTTGGTCGATATCGGGTTATGGGGTAATGAAATTTTATGGATATTCTTAAGTTTGAGTTATGAATTTGTGAAGTTTGGTGTTGAATTTGTGGATGAAATCGGTTGTGGTTGAGGTTTGAACGGCTGACTATGGATTAAGCCATCGTGGCACTTGCGATTCGCGAGACTGCCGCGCATGCACTGCGCGAGGCACCACAGTCGAGCAGCGCCGGGAAGGGCGCTGCGTCGCATTGGGAGTCGCTGGGGGGGGGTGCGTCGTGTTCTCCTGTTTCACAGGCGGCGACGGTGGAAGCTAGGGTTTGTAAAACCCTAGCAGTCGCGAAATCAGATTTTTGAAGAAGGGGCGTCGATTGGAAATTTGAAGTTTTGAAGGGCCTCTTTTGCAATTTTGGATAATTATGTAAATTTGCACATCAGGTCCTCCCTGTTTGTTGTGTATTAATGTTTAAACCCTAAAGTTCTTGATTTTATAACTTCAGCCCCTAAAGTTATGAAATCATTTAAGTTGAGCCTTTTAAAGTTCTTGATTTTATAATTCAGTCCCTATAGTTTGAAAATTTTCTATATTGATCCCTAATGTCTGCAAATTTTCAAAATTGGTACCTTTAAAGTTAAGGGTATAATGTTTCAGCCCCTAAGGTTTGAGAATTTTCTAATTCAATCCATAAAGTTTGATAATTTTCATATTTAGTCGCTAAAGTTTGAAAATTTTCTAATTCAGTCCCCTAAGGTTTGAAAATTTTCTAATACAGCACCTAAAGTTCTGAAATCCTCTAATTTGGTCCATAAAGTATGAAAAATTTCATTTTCAGTCCTTAAAGTTTCCAAATTCACTATTTTGGACATCTAAAGTTTGATTTTCTTTCAAATTGGGACCTAAAGTTTGGAATTTCTCTAAATTGGAAAATAAAGTTTTGGAAAAAATTGTAATTTAAGCCCTTCAAGCTTAAAATTTCACATAATTGGCCACCTAAGGTTTAAGAATATTGCAATTGACTCTCTCAACTTAAGGATTGCTTTATTCTAAAGTTTTGAATTCTATAATTCAAATCCTAAAGTCAAAATATATGCAAATCGGTGATTTCAGTTTCAAATCTTGGTACATCAAAATCTGTTGAGAGATATAATATTCGAAAGTAAGTTAGTTGAAGTAACATGTTTCCAAAGTAACCTCTCTTGTGGATATTAATTAACTTTGAATATTAGAAGGTATTTGTGTGTGTTGTTCATTGCGGATATTGATCGGCCCAAAGGAAGGTCAATATTTGGCTCGAATTTCACATGCACCTGTGGTGATAAACACATGGCAATTATTTGGTTTAACGCGTGACCAATAAATCGGTCCAAAGAAAGGTTTATTGGTTAACATGTCTTATTGCCAGTGTTTGATTACTACACTAAGGAAAAAATTAGGTGTTTGTGTGTTATTTCATGCGGATATTGATCGGCTCAAAGGAGTTCAATATTTGGCTCGAATTTCACATGAACCTGTGGTGATAAATACGTGACGGTTATTTAGTTTTATGTGTGATCAATAAATCGGTCCAAAGAAAGATTTGTTGGTTGACATGTCTTATTGTCAGTGTTTGATTACTACACCAAGAGTACCACTTACAAGTCAATATTTCTGTCCAAAGACTAAATATTGATGTTATGTTAGGTATCTTGTGATGGGCCCTACCATTATTTGAAAGTATGATTTGCATAATAAGGTACTTATGTGAGCTATTTTATTTAAGTGTTCTCTATTCGGTTTCAAATTCTGTTAGTAGTATATCTACAAGCTCAAATTCAATCCCTGTATCTATGGAACAAACTTCAAGGATCAAAACGAGAACATTCATATAGTTCTTGGCTGCATAGATCTAGACCGTGCACTAAGGATTAAGCAACCTGCTCCTCTAACGGATGAAAGTTCATATAATCAAAGAAGGAACTTTGAGAAGTGAGATTGCTCATGTCGCATGAGTCTAATGATCATTAAGTGCGGTATTTCCGAAGCCTTTAGTGGCATAGTATCTGAGGAGGTAAATGATGCCAATGAATTCCTTGCCGAAATTAAGAAACGTTTTGCGAAAAACGATAAGCCTGAAACAAGCACGCTTATGCAAAGCTTGATTTCAATAAAGTATAAAGGCAATGAGAAAATAAGGGAGTACATCATGTAGATGTCTCACACTGCTTCAAAACTTAAGGAACTAAAACTCGACTTGTCTAATGACTTGCTCGTACATTTGGTGTTGATATCGCTTCCTGCACAATACAGTTAATTTAAGGTTAGTTATAACTGTCAAAGTAAACATGGACTCTCAATGAGCTCATTTCATAGTGTGCAAGCTTCTTGCACAATTCAGTCAATTTAAGGTCAGTTATAACTGTTAAAGGGAGAAATGAACTCTAAATGAGCTCATTCTATTTTGTGTGCAGGAGGAAGAAAAGTTGAAGCATGACAGAATTGAAAGTGTTCACTTGGAAAACACCTCTAAAGATAAGGGCAAGAAAACAAATAAAGAAAATAAAGTTGTTAAGGGTTTAGAACAAAAGAAACCACATAAAGACATTAAGGATTGTTTCTTTTGCTATAACTCTGGACATTTGAATAAAGATCATACATAATACCAACTAAAGTAGCTACTAAAACACCTTATGAGCTTTTAACAGGCTTAAAGCTTAGTCTAGAGCATTTCCACATTTGGGGATGTCCAGTTAAGGCTAGGCCTTATAGGCCACATAAAGAAATTGGACTCCAAAACAGTCAGCAGCTACTTTATTGGTTATTCTGAGCGATCAAGGGGCTATTAATTTTATGATCCCACACTTAAGTCAACTTTTGAAACGGGAAATGCAACATTTTTTGAGGATGTTGAGTTTGGGGGAGAAATAAGGTTAGAGATATTGTCTTTAAGGAAGAAGTTGAGGAAAGGATCGGTTTCGATTCCTACTATTGCTTTTGATAATGTGCAAATTTCTATGCATGTCATTGATCAAGAAGTATATTCGGAACCTCAACTGGACAATGTTGAAGAACCCCCCATCCAAAATAAGTTAAATTTTAGAAGTACAAACTCAACAACCTCAATAACTAAAGCCATTAAGGAGATCCACGAGAGAAAGGGAAAAAATGCTATTCCGGATAATTAAATAGTATTTCTCCAAGAACATAAGGAAAATAATGGAATGGTGGAAGATGGTCCAATCAATTCCATCAGGCCATGCAGGGTTCTAACTCTCAGAAGTGGATTGATGCCATAAATAAGGAGTATAAGCATATGCAAGACAATAAAGTTTGGGATCTTGTCCCATTACCAGAAGGTGCAGAGCCCATTGGTCTTAAATGAATTTTTAAACCAAGAGGGATTCGAAAGGTAATGTGGAAAGATATAAAGTTCCTCTTGTATCTAAATGCTTTACATAGAATGATGGCATTGATTATAAAGAGACTTTCCCTTCGGTTTCAATGAAAGACTCTTTCAGGAAAGTTAGGTTGTTGCACATTTTGACCTCTAGTTACATCAAATGGATGTTAAGACGACGTTTCTCAATGGAGACATTGATGAGACGGTTTGCAAATTAAAGAAATTCATTTATGTGCTCAAGCCAGCTTCTCGTTAAGGGTAATACAAATTTCATCAAGTAATTATCTCATTTGGTCTTGAGATTAATGTTGTTGATGGTTGTGTGTATTACAAGTTCAGTGGGAGTAAGTATATTTTTCTGGTTTTGTATGTTGACAACATATTGCTTGCCCCCAATGATATAGGCATGTCACACAAAATTATAAGATTTTTTATCAAGGAATTTTGAGATTAAAAATCTTGGTGACGTCTCTTGTGTATTAGGGATTCAGATACACTGAGATTGCTCTCGGGGTATTCTTGGATTATCACAAAAGGGGCTATATCGATAAAGTACTTAAGAGGTTTGGCATGCAAGACAGTAAATCAGAGAACACCCCTATCGTTAAGGGAGACAATTTAGTCTCAACTAATGCCCGAAAAGTTATCTTAAAGTTAAAGAAATGCAGAGGATCCCATATAGTTAAGCTATAGAAAATCTGATGTATGCTCAAATTTGTATGCGTTCGGATATTGCATACATTATTGGGATACTAATGAGATATTTAAGTAACCCTGGGATGGATCATTTGGAAAGCAGCCAAACATGGGTTATAAGGTATTTAAAGAGAACAAAAGATTACATGCTCACATACAGAAAATCGGATCAGTTGGAGATCATATGGTATTATGATTCCGATTTTTGCTAGATGCCAAAACAGTAAAAGATCCATATCAGGCTACATCTATCTGCTAGTTGGAGGAACTATTTTCGGAAGGAGTGCTTAACAAATACTTTAGCTTCTTTCACTTGACAGCACATTTTCTAGCAATTTTGGGGGCATCTAATTATGGAATATAGCTGCGAAATTTTGTCACTGGGCTGCATATTCTGTACGGTATAGAAATACCACTAAAGTTATATTGTGACAATAACTCAGCAGATTTATATTCCAGTAACAACAGGAGCTCATATGTGGGCTTATATGTGAATTATTGTGAGGATTTTAATCAATCGTGTGAGCTTATATGTGAATTATTGTGTATTGAATAAAATGTTATAAAATTTGGTTAAGCCCATTTAAAGTGATCTATTAAGGATTTGGTATATCGGGCTTTAATGCATCTAATTAATGTATATGCTTTTATGTGTAGATACTAGGCCATTACCTAATTCATGATGGGCTGAATTAGGTTAACTGATAATTTAGTATATAAAGTCGGTTATGGTCCCTGAATTGTACGTACTGTTCATTTTTTTGACATCCCATCATCAGAGAGAAAATAAGGACTACGTATTGATTTAGAAGATCCAACCAACCGAATCGTTCATCGTGAATCATATTTGATTAAGGTACGCTTCCACTTCAGTTATTTAATTCTTGATAATTCAGCATGATGATTTTAGATCATAGATAAATAATTTATCTGTGATAGAATTTTCCAACACTTAAGTGTGAAGAGTTCTTGTTAATTTGTTTTCATGGAAATAATTCAGACAAGAAAACAATATTTCATTGTATACATTGCGATCAGTTATGTCTCCCTTATTCTCGTTGTTTGAAATATCCTCTCTAGCTTCATGTATTTTGTCTCTAGTTTTCTTCTCATCCGCTCCAGCTCCAAAGGGATCAGTACATCTCCCTTATTCTCGTTGTTTGAAACATCCTTTCCAACTTCATCTATTTTGTCTCTAGTTTTCTTCTCATCCTCTCCAGCTCCAGAGGGATCAGTTATATCTCCTTTATTCTCGTTGTTTGAAACATCCTTTCCAACTTCATGCATTTTGTCTCTAGTTTTATTCTCATCCTCTCCAGCTTCAAGAGGTTCTTTTCGGGGTTTCTCTTGGCCCACAGTCAGATTCTTGACAACTGGAAACTGATGTTGAAATTTGTGAAGAGACATGACTATAATAGCTCCCTAACATAGATAATTAAGGAACATTAATAATGCAATGGCATAGATGCATCCCTGCTACAAAGATATTTATGCTTTCAAATATATCAAGTTTTCAAATGATTTGTCCAACTATATACCACAAAGCATATATACGTGAACCACAAAATCGAAGTTAACAGAAAACTGAAATTACAAAAAAAGAGTTTCATTAATCCATTAAATCTATTTTTTCTTTTTTTGCCTAGTTAATATCTCAGTTTGTAGTTTTTTGTGTGAAAAATGTTTGATCAGCAATTAGTTAGTTATGTTCCATTAACATGAAATTACAAAACAATTTGCTGCTTTAGAACCCAAATTCCATTGCTGACTGATGAAGTTACAAAACAATTTCAATAAAATTAAAAATCTGTAAGTGAATAAAAAACCCAAAAATCGAACAAGAATAAACCACAAAATCGAACATGAAAGAAGATTTCTATTGCATTTGCGGGGTCGTCGAATGTCAAGAATCAAACCTGTTGTCGTTCACAAATCACGCCTGACACACAGTGTCGGAGCCAAGGACTTTACGGTTCTTCAGATCTTCTTCACTCTCAGTCGCTACTCACGCAGTCGCTGGGGACCTAGCCAGGGTACTCATGCTCACGCAGTCACGCTACTGCTGGCTACTAGGTTACAACTAGTATACCGCTTTATCACGGTGGGATCCGACTGTAGGGCATGACTTCAAAATCAATAGAAAGTAAATATGAGTGAGTTTTAAGATAAAATCCATAATCAACTAATCTATTTGAAGAGAAAATCCGTAATCAAGTTAGATTTAATCTCGTATGTATCGAAGTTTACAACTATTGATACTCTATTTGACCTTAATCAGTCCAAATCTTTGCTCGTGACTCCCCTACACTTCTTAAGTTTAAAATTCACCATAATTGAACACCCACATGCAAAGAAATGTACATTTCTCAAGCATGACGTACAAATAAAATTACATATATATGTATTCATAAAATAAATTGCAAGGGACATTAATCAAAATGGTCGAACATATCAGTACCCGGTTGATGATTGAGGCAGATGCTGGCAAGTGGTTCAGGCTGCTGGAAAAGATGATTGCGGTGGTATGGGTTGCTAAAACTCCTCTAGGAGGCAGTTTTGGGAGCAAAAATGTGATACACTTCTTCCACTTGAAATTCTTATGTTATGTTGCCATTATATATAGATCCATGTTTTTTTTTTTATTTTTTTGTAAATGTGAGACACTACCTTCACTTGAAGTTCTAATGTTATTTTGCTATTATATATAGATTCATGTTAAGATTTTTTTTTTTTTTTTTTTTTTTTGTAAATTTTTTTTTTTTTTTTTTTTTTGTAAATGTGAGATACTTCCTTCACTTGAAATTCTTATGTTATTTTGTCATTATATATAGATCCATGTTAAGATATTCTTTTTTTTTTTTTTTTTTTTTTTTTTTTTTTTTTTTTTTGTAAATGTGAGACACTTCCTTTACTTGAAGTTCTTATATTATTTTTTCATTATATATAGTTCCATGTTTAGATATTTTTTTTTTGAAATGTAAGACACTTCCTTCACTTGAAGTTCTTATGTTATTTTGCCATTATATATAGATCCATGTTAAGATTTTGTTTGTATGAGGTTAGATTTTTGTTTAACTGAAACAATATTAATGATGAATTTATTGACGTAGAAAACTAACTGATTTATTTACATTAAAATTAATGTAATTTAACAAATCAATCATTTTTTACATATAAAATATCACAAAATAAATATATCAGAAAATTATAAAGTAAACGCATTTTTCAGTTTTCTATTTTTGAAAACAATTTTTCAAAATTATAAAGAGGACATGTTTTCAGCAATCACAACAAAAAAAACAACTAAAATCCAAAATTCAAAACAAAATCTAAAACTCAAAATTCAAAATCGAAACACAAAGAGAACGGCCTCCTCAGTTCTATGGTTTCGTGGCTTCGTGCATCTTTGCCTTTTTAATTGAGATGGCAATGGGTAAGGTATGAGTCGGGTTTCAAAAATTCATACCCTACTTACTAGATATTTATAATATTCATACACTATCCATATACTCATTTAAGAGTTGCGGGTCGGGTGTGAGTATACTTTTATACCCATTTAAAACACTTTACGTATTTTAATTTTAATAATTTTTTTATTTTTATTTTTTTTTGGCAATGGTAATATGTTTGTATATATATAGAATACTTGTTCAACAATAATATAAGTATCTAATTATAAATTTTTCATGAATTTGAAATGTAATATACTAATTAACAATCCATGCGTAACATAAAAATATCAAAATGAAGTAAAAGTATAACAACATTTATTACCCAAAAATAAATAGACCCCAATTGTCCAAAAATATGCAAATATCAAAGAATACACTTGTTCAAAATTATATACAGTTAAAATTTAAATACAATAATTTTTTTTTTTTAAAAAATTAATGGGTATATGGGTTGGGTATGGGTTTTTCTATAATACCCATACCCATGTCGGGTTTCTAAATATAGACCCATACCCTACCCACAAACCACTGGGTCGAGTAATTTCTACCCATTTGTGTCGAGTACTCAATGGGCTGCGGGTTCGTGGGTATTATTGTCATTCCTATTCTTTGGGTTGGGCGAGTTTGGTCAATGAGACCTTTGGGATTTGAATTTTTAGACTATTTTAAATTTTAATTTTGGGAAAAATACATAAATTAGGTAGTTATAAATGTAAATTTCAAAATTGGGATGAAACCTATATAATTACAAAAATCAAGTTATAATTAAGACAAATTAATTAAATAATTAATAATATTTTATTGATTACAAATATTAAGGCCACAATAATGTAAAATCCCAGGTCACAAACTACAATTATTTAAGGTCACAAACTACGAATCTTAAGTCACAAGTCTAAAATCAATGTTAGATCACAATTAGTCGTGATAACAAGTCACAATCACCATTTTTTTTTTATCAAAATAGGTTAACCACCATTTTTAAGGTCACGTGAACGATTTTCTTTAAGGCCAGTCATCGAACTTATGTTTAGGTCACTCACAAAATTCATCAACCAACATCATCAACACCGTGAAAGTTGCAATTCTATCCACAAGCAGAATCTACAAAATATTGGTAGTGACGCAGCTGCTAACAAAACTCTGGACCACCAGAAGTAGTGGCACCGTTACTATCAAAAAACACCACTAGAAGCAGTGGCGCCGCTGCTAGATCGAAGCAGAGGCATCGTGCCTTCGTCAAGTAGGGGCGTCACTTGTAGGTCAATGCTGTAGTACCACTTCCTACCTCAAAATTGTAGCTGCGACGGGAAGTTTCAAATCTAGCTGGTTACAAAACGAAAAAGTACTCTTCACAGTCGTGCTACCACAACCAGATCGTCAACAGAGCTAAGGCAGTAAGCGCGGCACCTCGTTCATTGACTTGAAACTTGAAATGAGGGCGAGTGGCATGCCGGCACCACCATTTGGACGGACTTGAAATGAGGATGGTTTGGTTCTGGATAGTTCTGGTTTTGGGGTCGTGGGGGAAGAGTTCTGGTTTGTACTTTGGATTGGTATTTTGTGTTTGCTGGCGTGAGAGAAAATGGAAGGAGAGGGAGGCGTGAGAGAAATGTAATAAGAGGTTTGAATCAGATTTTCAAAATTAGGGTTTAGTGATAATTTAATTTAATAATTAATATGTTTATAATTAATATTAAAATTTATAATTAACCTGAAATTTGAAGTAATACAAGTTTGATCTTATTTATGAATTTGGTTCCTATAAAGTAGGGGTAGTTGTAATTTTCACTTTAATTTTTCAACTTTTAAGACTAATTATTAAAAAAAAAATTAACCTAAAATTGGCCTTAAGCTTCGGTTCTCGGCTCTAAAATAAGAACCGGAACCGAAACTAAAACCAAATGGTTCTCCATACTAAGAACCAAACTATTAATTTACCGTAGGGGTAGTTGCAAGACAGTCATTTACACATAACTTTCACATTTACATTCAACTTTGATGAAAATAGGGGGAAGTTTACTTACTTGCAGCCCTTAGTAATTTGCCGTTTCTGAATTTGCAAGTGGAAGAGTCTCGGATGCCCGTGACGTCAATGTACCAAAATTCCTAATTATATCCATTCATAAATAAGGTATAACTTTAGATTTGAAACAAACACGTTCATCATCCTATTCAATATTATAAACAAAACTCATAACTGAGGTTAACATTTCTATTAGACTCACAATTTAACTCAAACGTGTCCTTAAATCATGTCAAACACATATACCATCACCTTCGAAATAAGTGTTTAAATTCAAGGGTAAGAAACATCGAAATCTTACTTATCAAATTATTCAAAAGTCAAACTACTCAATATTATCACAACTAGAAATTTAACTATTAATAAATCTGGAAAAATTAAATTTCCACTTTTAAGAATCAAGGTGAGATAACTGCTGAGTTTCTACATTTTGAATTTTGGAATTAGTACACATTTTAAATTTTTACTCTAAACTTTGAAATTATAAAGATAATTCCAAATTAACTAATCGAAGTAAATTGTCAATTACACTAATTAAAACTAAATTTCCTAATTCCAAAAATACATTACAAATTTCAATTTAGTTATAAATTCAACAAAACCAATTAATTCAATGAATCCATAAAATCTGAAATTATACAGTATGACATTACATATCTCAAATTTTCAAATAAAAATTCAAGATTCAAAAAAATCTAATTAAGCCCCAAATCTGAAATTCCTTCATATACTATGAAAAACCCATATTCATATATTTGAAATATAACAATCTACTGTGAAATTGCATATCCATACATACATATATACATCAATACCCACATACATATGCATTACCAAACCCCAATTTAACGGTATCAGTCGAAATTAAGTAAACTTAAATCTGAAAAATATGAGAAACATCACATATTTACACAGACTTAACTTATATACACATTTATGTACACACATCAATACAGAGATCGGGTGGCGTGTAAAAAATCACGTGTGCGCTGTGTGTGTTCGGTCGGGTGTGTGCGCAGTCGGGGAAGGGAACGAGGGAAGGGGAGAAAGGGGCTTACGGTGAGAGGGGGTGCACGGTGGTGGTGACCGGCGGTGCGAAGGGAGAGCGAGAGAGCGATGGAGGCGAGAGACAGAGAGTGAGATCGTGAGAGGCCGAGACAGAGAGTGAGAGATCGCGAGAGTGAGGGCTGAGAGATGAGGGATTAGGTTAGGTTTTAATTTTAGAAATTTGCAATTTAGTCCCTCGCTTCTCTCCACGTGCATAGTTAAGTCATAAGTTCTAATTTATTCTCCAATTGCCACTAAACTTTCCCCCAACTTTAATTTAACACAATTTAGGTCACTTACAACTTAATCAATTAAAAATTATAGTATGCTTAGGTAATAAAATAATTAATCACATAAAATTTTACGTAACCCATTTATAAGTTTTCTAATTGGCACATTGATCAAGACGGCGTCCAAGTCCTTCCACTGCAAAATAATTCAAATCATAGACATTAATATTATCAATTTAAAATTTATAACATTAACATAAATATCACGTAGGATTTCAGAATTGCCCATAAAATGAACATCGGTTTTACAGAATCAATCACTGAGTATTTGCAATTTAGTCCTTCTTCATTTGATTTGTATACTTTAGTCCTTGAACTTCTAATTTCTTCTAATTTGGTTCTTTCTTTGACTTTTCTTCCAATTGGCCATTTGATTTATTTTATCAACTCTTGATTTTTACACTTTAGCTCTTTTTTCATCCAAATGACTTGTTTTTGACTTCAATTCCATTATTTTCTCGATTTTGGTGTTTTTCCTAAAGTACAAACAATACTAACTAAATAAATAGCAAATATTCTTAAATAAACGCATAAAATCCTAATTTTAGGATAGAAATAAGTGTATAAAATACTCTTATCAACACCCCCAGACTAGAATTATTGTTCGCCCTCGAACAAAAATAAAATGAAACTATAAAAATAAAAATGCAAATAACAAATGTTTTTGTTTTTGTTAATTCATTTACCTCAACAATACAAATGACGATTCACTTTAGAGAAGAAATATGAACAACAAAAATTATTTTCATTCATCCGTTACTCAACTTCATTGTGTGTGTGTGAATAGCCAAACATCGAATGCAAACTCGTGTAAAAATATACTTGACACTGTGTGACTAGTCATGCAGACATAAACTCGAATCCCATGTGGTCAACAATGATTTTCTTATGATTTTCCTTACACTCTCATGAATTACCACAACATTATTGCTTTTCTCTCATATCCGACGTTTTTCCTATTGATGTGGTTTCTAAACATGTATAAATTGTATTTTTCCACATAAGGCAGTTAGAATTTGACAAGTATGCACGATAGACCAAGAGTAATTAACAAAGCGTTAGAGATTTCAATCAACAAAGCCTATAACATTTTCATTCCATTTTTCTTTTATTTGGATGACTTTTTCTTTTAATATCCTTGTCTTTTACCATCTTTGTACAATACTTTTCGTACTTGCTTTCTATATGACCCCTGTAGCGAGCTTTAGGTCGGCAGCTCCCAACTCAGTTCAGCTTAGGGTACCAGGTTCAGAGAACCCCTCAAACTTAATTACCCGAGTCATAAAGGCTTAAACATAAAATTTAAAGATGTTTTAGCATCTTATGTGTAAGTCCACTCTTCGTACTTGCTTTTTAGTTGACCTCTGTAGCGAGCTTTAGGTCGGTAGATCCCAACTCAGTTGAGCTTAGGGTACCAGGTTCAGAGAACCCCTCAGATTTAATTACCATAGTCAAAAAGGCATTTGCAGAGCATAATAAGACCTTCATCATTTCTCTGTTTTTATGCTGGTTATTATGGTTTATACCTGTTGATCAAAATCCCTTACACTAAAGAGGTAAAATTAAAAACTTCAGATCATCAATCCATCAATGCCTACTCATACTAATCTTTCCACCCCCTAACTGTTTCTTGAGCAGTTTGGTTTTACATTTCATGTCGGGATCTAATTTCTTAAGGTTTGGGATTTTTCAGTAAATTCTATGTTCCAAGCGCACAAGTTTACCCCACAAGTATTGAGCATCTCCCTACACAAGTTATTATTCGAAAGTGGTAATGTGCTCAAGTTTGATTAAAGTCTTACATGGATGAATGTTACAAAAAATTTAGTTCGTACGTTGCCCAATTTTCTAACTAAAGCACAAAAGTCAATTCAAATCATGTCATAAGTAATAAATAAATCAACAAAAATTTTCAAAATTTTCACTTTTTATGATTTTTTTAATGATTTTTCTACCCCAAAATTGAATGAGTATTGCAATAACATGCACATGAATGAGATTTCCACCCCTAAACTATAAATTTATATTATCTTCAATGTATTCAAAGAAAATAAATAAATAATTAAGCACAAAATAACAAGAGGGGTCAAGTACTTCCCGGGTTTAGAGAGGCAGTGTTCTCATTTTAAAGCTTTTGACTTGAATGTTTGGTTGGATGAAATAACCCTTTACTTCGTTTTTCATGTTTGACTTGAAGTGTCCCATGATGATATGTTCATTTCAAACAAGAATTAATGATCATTAGAAGTATAAATATCACATAGGAACTAACACAAATCAACACAACACAACCAAACTAGGACTTAGAAAAATTTTGAAAGATGGTCGAACACTGATTTTCAGCCCTTGACATCACCTCGAAAAAGTGAAGATTTCTTGGGACATGTCCCGAGTATATAAAAGTGCATAACTAGATCTACAACATATCAAAAATTCATCACATATGGAGTTCATATGGGTTATGAAAAGATGTGATAAAGTAGGTGTAGTGAAACTGAAAATAGGGGCTGAATGCAATGGTGCCTGCAATGGCCTTGCAATGAGGTGCTTTGTGGTGCAATGATGTTCAAGTTGAGTTATATGCATTAAATCAATGTAAACAATGATTGAATGATCCACAAATGATGTATGACATGTAGTGAAGGTGATCATACAAAAAGAATTGCAAAAACTCAGCAAAACATCCATTGTAACATTTTATCGAGCACCTAGTGTGCATATGAAGAAATCAAATGAAATCATAGGATTTGGAGACTTGAATTGAGCAAAATTTTTTTAACCTATTAATTCACAATTCAATATCTTCAATCCTAACCTAAACCCATCACCAATTATCAACAAATTCAAATTTCACAAAAAGATATGAAATGCACCAAAATTATGCATGATTATGTGAATTGGTGGAAAGGCACATACCTTTAAATGATTTTGAAGTGAAGCCATGACTTCGAGTAAAAATGATGTACAAACAATGGGGAATGATTTTGGACTCGATGCATGATGATTCGGCGGAAGAAAATCGGGTTTAAAGTGGTTAAAATGAAAGAAGAATGCATATCAAAGAATATGCTGATTCTGCCTAGTTTATAACCATGCGACCACACGGTTATACTATCGTGCGATCGCACGGTAGCTTTTGGCAGAGACATGTGATTCTTTTCATTTTTGAGTTTTGGACCCCATTTTGGACTCCTAAATGCCTTCTAATGCATGCAATCAACTTCTAAATTATATGCACATGTCCTAAGCTAGGTGATCAAGTGGAAGATTGTGATGAAAAGTAACCACACAAATAGAAAAACAAGTAAATCCTAAAAATGCTAAAACATGCAAAAATAGGTACAATGAAGATTTCAATGCAACCAACATGTCAAAAAGTAAATTCTAAACATGTTAGTAAACCTAAAATGCAATGTGAAGCATCAAGTCTACTAAAGATGCAATGAAACCTAAAAGCAACTAAACAATTATAAATCAAATAAACAACTTAAACATAAATAAATAAAACAACTAAATAAAAATGATATTGAAAAGTTGGGTTGCCTCCCAACAAGCGTTTCATTTAAAGTCTAGAGCTAGACGTTTTGGCAAACTATTCAAGGTGGCATGAAACATGATGTTGATGCTGTGCCACTTCAATTCTTGAACAGTTTTCAAGTAGTGGATTTTGATTCACTAGTTGAACTATGTCAAATGTTACTTTCTCATCCTCTACTCGAAGCATGACCTCCCCCTTTTCCACATCAACCAAGGCTCTAGCAGTAGCCAGAAAGGGTGGGCCTAAAATCAGTGGTACCTTACGATCTTCCTCTATGTCTGGAATCACAAAGTCAGCATGGAATATGAATTTCTCCACTTTAATCAGCACATCCTCAATGACTCCATATGGGTATCAAATGGAGCGATCAGCTAGCTGCAAGATGATTGGGCTTAGTTTTGGGTCCCCTAATCCTAGCTTCATATAGACTGAAAGAGGAATCAAATTTATGCATGCACCAATGTCACATAAAACTTTGTTAAATTTTAAGTCACCAATGATGCAAGGAATTGAAAAACATCCTGGATCTCTCAGCTTGGGAGGCAGCTTTTGTTGCAAGATGGCTCTGCACTCTTCATTCAGAGACACCTCTTCAAGTTCCTCAAGTTTCCTCTTACTTGACATCATCTTTTTTAGGAACTTGGTAAAGCTGCACATTAACATTCCTTTCCTAGAAGCCATTACCCAAATCCTCAGCTATATCGATTCCTTAACTGGAACAAGAAAAGCTTTGAATTTGGGAATTTTGAATTGAAAATTAAACTAAGATTAAAATAAAAGAAAACAAGAAAATTTGATTTGTTAAAACGATGAGATGAATATGTTAGAATTATGAATCCACATTAATCATATCAACCATGTATTTGACTTAAACATTTAATAACAAAGTATGAGTATTGAAAATCCGTGTTCCTATAGTTGTTTATGTCCCTTTTCGAGAGATGCATAAAAACCTTTTCATACAAGAAACGAGCCTATATTTCTATGACCGATCCAAACATGTAGAATAGCATTAATCAATTATGAACTCTTTTTAGGATAACACGAAGCATATGGGTATATTTCTATCCCCTATCGGACTCCGTGGCAATTAATCAATGTCTAATAAATTCCTACTCTTTCGAACATAGAAATCTATCACAAACATCAATAATTATGTGTCCACAATCATAGATGATAATAAAAACATAATTAATTGCACCAAACTCATAAATTGCATAGTATAAATATAAAGTCAAAACATGGAATCAATAAATTAATGCTTCACCACAATTCTAACAATAAAAATCTAGCCTAAATACATGATTGAAAATAAATCACAAGAAGTATGAAAAGATGTCACCCCGTTCATATTCTTGATCCTTTTTCTTCAATCTTGAATTTGGCCTTCAACGGATTCCCCAACAGTTGGACAGTGTTTTGGCATGAATTGAGCAAGTTGGGAACCCCAAAAACGTGCCAAAGGTCTAGTATTTATAGATTAGGTCGAAGTATAGGTTACTTGGAAGAGAATAATGCTGAAAATCACGTCCAAATTGGTTTTCAAAAGAGTTCCAACCGAACAAGGAAAGTTACCTTCGCGGGAGATTTTTTTGTCACTGCATAGTATTTAGTATTTTGGTCATATCTTTCTATTTACTTATCATATTGAGGTGATTCAAATTGAGTTAGAAAGATAACATAAACGGCTACAATTCTTTCAGAAATAATATTTTCATAATTCGAACGTTTACTATCCCCAAATTAGATTTCAAAGTACGACTAAAAATCTACCCGAAAATCTTGTGTGATTGGAATGAATTTATGGTAATATTCTTGTCATATTCTATTCCTTTTTGAGTTTTAATTGCATCCAATTGACTCCTAGAAATCTTCAAGTATCGTATCATGGTATGAATCAATCACTGAGTATTTGCAACTTAGTCCTTCTTCATTTAATTTGTATACTTTAGTCCTTGAACTTTTAATTTCTTCTAATTTGGTTCTTTCTTTGACTTTTCTTCCAATTGGCCATTTGATTTATTTCATAAACTCTTGATTTTCGCACTTTAACTCTTTTATTATCCAAATGACTTGTTTTTGGGTTCAATTCCATTGTTTTCTCGACTTTGACGTTTTTCCTGAAATACAAAAATACTAACTAAATAAATAGCAAATATTCTTAAGAAAACGCATAAAATCATACTTTTGGGATAGAAATAAGTGTATAAAATACTCTTATCAATTTTCTTATGGGCTTTTGAGTCTCGTTCTCATATCTCCCTCAACAAACCCTAGATCTCTCTTGTTATCATCTCAAATCAAAGGCGGAGCTCCTTGAATCATTTTCATCATCGACGTTGAACATGGCGGGAGGGAGGAGCCCTACCTTGTCACGACCGGAGTCCCCTATGGAGTATTTCAAATTCAATCTTCCCTATATATCCCCCTTACCTTAAAAGAGCCAATCTCCCTATTACTATTCACAATTTGTCACATGAGTTTTCACATTGAGCCATAAATCTACTGTAGAGGAACCGGTTTCTTATCCCCCTTACCTTACAAGAGCTAATCAACTCTCTCTCTCTCTCTCTCTCTCTCTCTCTCTCTTGGTGCGGAGCTAACTTCTGGTGTGAGCGATCGCATTTTTTTTTGCTATTTTAAAACTTTAGGAAGTAAAACTTCGTTTTGTTCTTCGGCGAGGGCATCCTGGAGGCTAGATTGGGAATGTCTTGATATGGTTTTTGGGTTTGAGGATGTAGAAGCATTATCAGCGAAGGAGGTGGTAAGAGTTTCTTGGGAGGGTTTATTCAATGTAGATTTTGAAAGACATTTAAAGATTTTTTAAAGGACTTTTTTCATTGAATTTTATTGACTTTTATGGATTTTTAGACTTTACTTTTGCAGAGTTTTATTTAAATGACTTTCATAAACTTTCAAAGACTTTTGTAAACTTTTAATTAAAAGACTTTTCAGACTTTCAAAAAAATGTGGCTCGAGAGATAAATAGTTTTAGGACAAAGAAACATTTGTGATAATAAATGGGGAAAAATAAAATCACATTTGATATCGACTTAATGAAATTGTAAAATGTTCATAAATCTTTTGAATATACAAACTTTTATAAATTTCTATTGACTTTTAATTAAAAAATTTCAATATACAAATCTTTCTGAAGAAAAATCTAACCATTTTTGTTAATTATTATTTGTTTTGACACAATTTAAATACTTTTTCTATAATTTTTTTTAAAATTTTAATTGGATCTATTTTCATAGAATAATTGAAGAAAATAATAAAAAAGAAGAGAGCAAAAATATAAAGAAAGAATATAAAAAAGAAAAAAAATATAGCAAGTTGAAGAGAGAAAAATAATGATTTGTTTAGTCGTATGTATAATGTTTCTAAAAATAACATGAATGAAGGAAGAAAAATATAGAAGAAACAAAATTACAATTTGAAAGATTTTTTTTATTTTTTTTTATTTATTAAAGTCTTTCAAAATCTTGGAGATTAATGAGAGAAAAATTAAGAAATTTTGTGATTATACTTTCTATTTAGAAGTTAGTACATAGAAGATTTTGTAGGAATCTTTAAAAGTTATTGACATTTTGAATAATACAAGATTGTTAAAGACTTTTAAAAGTCTTTATATAATACACCATGACTTTTATGGACTTTAGAAAGTCCATTAAAATTTATATTAAATACCTCAAGATTTTTATGGAGTCTCAAATGTCTAAATTGAATATAATCAAACTTTTCAAATCCTTTAAAATCTTTAAAAGTCTTTCAAAATCTACATTGAATAAATCTCCTTGGAGTCGGAGTTAATAGGCGTAGGAAGATCTGATTTGAGTTTTTTGCGCTACCGCAACTTTACAACATTGCTTGGCTAGTAGGGTGGTGACGTTTTAAATCAATTCCCTTTTTGCGCCAAAATAGTTCTTCAATAATTATGTGCTGTCAATATATTTCCACCTGGCTTCAACTTATTTCCTCTGTTAACTTCTGATGGATTTTGGTAGCGTTTATTCTTAGGGATTAAAGTTTTTTCAGAGCTTTTCATTAGGGATGAGTAGTTCTTCAGCCTTAAATTTTACTTCCTTATGCCGTTTATTCCAGTATCCCATCGCTCACAATGAGGGTTACGTCGGGATTCTTGATTCCACGGGGTAGTAAGTGGGGTTAGGGTTTTTCCACTGCGATTTGGTGCTAGGGAAGGGGAGGAGGGAGTCCAGAGTTGAGAATTGGAAAAATTTGTACTCGCAGAATTGGTTGATTTTTGGGATTGTTGTTGCGAACTTTTACTGACTCTAAGCCCAACTGTGTCATCCACAACCTGCTTCGCCTCCAGCCCCACCACCTAATTCTTCACCAGCTTCTCCACCCAATCCCCACCATCTCCGCCACGTTATCAACCATCAATTCCACTTCAAGCCCCATCGCCTAATGTAATACCGCTTTTCATGTTTACGTGTATATCTAAATTCCACGTAATAATTATGTTAATGTTGTTATAAATTTTAAAATTGATAGTTTTTAATGTCTATAATTTTAATTATTTTGCAGTGGAAGAACTTGGACGCCGTCTCGATCAATGTACAATTTAAGTCTTATAAATTGTTTCTCAGTCAAATTGTTTACTTTAATTGTTAAGATTGCAAATTCTATTTTTATTAATTTGTAAGTGGCATGAATTGCATTCATTGAAATTGGGGGTAAAGTCTTTAATACATTTTAGTAATTTATGGAGAGTGTTGCACTTAATTTCGAAACTTATGAGAGTTGAGGGACTGGATTGCAACTTTTCGAAAGTTTTGAATTATAACCCTAGCCCTATACACGACCCTCTTCTCCCTCATTCTCAATCCCTGGCGCTCGAATCTCTCTCCCTCAACCCAAAACCTCCATCCTTCAACCTCTCGCAGCCTCTCAAATCACCGGTGGTAGCGCCGGTCATCACCCCGGTAAAGCCACGGCCTCCACCACCTCCCCTACCACGGTAAGGTTCCCTTTCTCCCTCCCTCTTGAGCACAGCTGCTCGGACTTCTCACACCCGTGCACCCATACGGCCACACACTCGCACACATTCACGTATATATGGAATAATATACATCTATATGTGGGATTTCAGGTTTTATAGTAACTTGCAGATTTCGAATTTGATTGTAATTTCAGAATTCTTGTAACCTCAGTTGTTGATTTCAAATTTTGGATAATGGGTATATATATGTGTATATATATTATTATGTATATATGTATGTATATGTAAATTTCAGATTTCTATGTGTATAAATGTATAATTTCATATTCAAATTTTAGTCTAAATTTCATATGTTAAATGCCAAATTTAAAAATATGAAATTTAATGATGTCAGTGTGTATCTAATACATGGGGATTCATAGATTTTAGGAATAATGGCACAAAGGGGGTGTGTGTTAATTTTCAGATTTTTGTGTGTAAATTTTCAAATTTAAGAGACTATTGGAACTTTAAATCGGAATCGTAGATTTTAGAATTTATTGATTTGGGAAGTTTGGTATTGTATATACTAAGTAAATTTCTGTTATTTATGATAACAGAATTAATTATCAGATTTGGGGGAAAACCTCATGAATGGTTTGAGTTGTTATTTATTATGTGGTTTAAGTTAGATATAATTGTTTGAGTTGTATTTAAAAGGACAAGAAAATTTTCTAGTTCACATTGAAATCATATCTTGTGTTTAAAATGTGGCATGATAGGTATTTGATTTGACTTAAAAACTTCGTTTGAGTTAAATTGTAAGTCACATGGAAGTCTTGACCTCAGTTAGGAGTTTTAAATGTGATTTTGAACTGAAAGTATATTTTATTTAATGAATTGATATAAATTAGGATTACTGGGTACATTGACGTCACGGGCATCTGAGACTCTTCCACTTGCAAATCCAAATAACAGTAAATACTAAGGATGTCAGGTAAGTAAACTTCCCCTATTTTATCAAGGTAGAATGTTTAATGTGGAATTAACGTGCTGAATGATATCCCTGAAATTCATCTGCTTGTGATGAGTTTCATTGACTTTATACATGTTGTATATTTAAGAAACTGTTCAAGAATGCACGATATCATGACACTGCATCATTAAGCATGCATTGACATTGAAATTGGAAAGTCAAATATTTTTAATAAAAGGAATGTGTCAAGGTGCAAATTTGTTCAAAATTATGTATCCCAAGTTGTTTATTGAAAGAATGGGTGTACTTCTAAGTCATGAAAGATGCGAGTGGGAAATGGGGCGCGGGAGACTGGTGTACCCGAATGTAATGATCAGCATTGCGGTGGAATAAAGTGAATGAGCCGCTTTGCGGTGGAATAAATGTTAAATGCTTTGCGGTTTTACTTGTAAATGTGATCTGGTTCCAAATAAGAATTGCCCACTGTTATCTGATTGACTAGAAGTTACATCAAGCAAGCTCACGATGGAAATGAAATAAAAGTTTGAAATGTCAAGTGAAAGTTTGAAAAGTTTGAAAGTTGGGAAAGGTTAAAGTGAATGGGGATACATACTTCAAATTTTTAAAGCATTTCATGTCATAAGCATGCATCACGTGCATAAGTTTACTTACTGAGCTTTAGCTCACCCCAATCCCTCTCCAATATTTCAGGTGATGAAAGTTAGATGATCTGATGATAGAGCATTTGGTGGCAGACTCGCACAGTACCACGATTTCTCATTTTAAATAAAGTTTGAATTGGAATTTTATAAATGTTTTTAGTTATTTTATTAGTTCATTCTTTTAATTGTTTATTGGATTTAGTTTTGATAAGTTATTTATCTCTTTAGCAGTTTATCAATTCTCCATTTAGTTAAATGGAGCTCATGGTTTAAATTTATTTATGTTGAGGAGTTTGGGATTAGTTTTGAATTATTGTAGAAGGTTGGATGTTAAATGAGTTATGTTTGTTGATTTAAATAATTATGAGATTCCACTACAAGTTGGTTAAGTCCAGTTTACAAAGGAAACTCTGCCGAAACTTTTGTAGAATTTTATAATAGATAAGTGAAATGTTAATATTTGAAATGTTTATTTCCGCATTTAAAGTGAATGGAAGTTAACATGCCTAGGTTTAAGATTTTGAACTTGGGGTGTTACACCTAATCTCCCACCAGCTCCTCTACCCAATCCACCACCACCACAACCAGCTTCGCTCCCAATTCTACAACTAATTTGACACAATCTCTTCCATCCCCACCACCTCCGCCTGTAACTCTTTTGCCTAATCCACTACAAGCTCTAACTCTAGTTCCAACAACAAATTCACCTCCACCTTCTGTACCACCATCAACGCATTCACCTACTTCACCACTTATTCCCCTCCAGCCCCACTGCCTTATTTCCCAAAAACTCCTCGTCCCAATCCAACTCCTCCTCCTGCACCCCCACCACCACCAACTCCACTATCAAATATGCTAATCCCTCCACCAAATCTGCCTCCATCTCCTACACCATCACCAAAACCTCCTCCTCCAACACTTCCACTAACTCTAGCCCCACCAAATCCATCCTTCTACTTGAGAGAGAGAGAGAGAGAGAGAGAGAGAGAGAGAGAGAGAGAGAGAGAGAGAGAGAGAGAGAGAGAGAGAGAGAGAGAGACTCTCCTAAGAAATTTGTTTGCGAGTTTCTTGGGGAGATCAGTACCTCCTTGTCAGGTTTTCTTCTCTAGGACTTTGTAGGCTGTCGGAGCTTAGTGGTACAAATGACGTCTTTATTTTGTTCTTCTTACTTATTCCCCTCCCTTTTAAATAACATATTTTCCAAGATATAAGTTTCTCAAAAACACTATTGGTCAAAGTGATTATGGATTGGTAAACTTCACGTTGAAATGCTCATTCCCTCAGATGAGAATTTTTCTTGGTCTAGGAGATGCAAAGCTAGAATATATCTTGGAAGACATAATTAAAGTTGTAGCTAAAACTCTGGGAACCTACACTTTCCTTAAGGTTTTTGAAGATGATAAGAAGGTTGGTAGGGTTACTGACCTAGCAAAGCCGAAGGTGGTTATAAAGCAATTGGGTGTTAGAACAATTGCGGCATTACCACTGGAGTATGATCTTAAACTTGAACATGTAGAATCATCTTTAACTGTGAACGTTATTTCAATTGCTCCTAAAATAGGAGCAGGATATACCACAGAATATCATTGAGGAGACTAAATAAAGACGTTAGGAGCTGTCAAAAATGAAGGAATTGAGAACATTGTGGAATGTGGAAAATGTAGAAGACATAACTGGTGCAGGGATTGAGGTTAAGGAATCTAAAGGTGTTGATGAAGAAAGATTAGCTATTGCAGACTAAGAGGACAATAAAGATGTTTTTCTACGAAAGGATCTGAAAAGTATCTTAAAGAAGTTTTTGAATTGTTAAGTTCATTGAATTCAAGTGTAATGCCACGAGTTCTCACACCCGGAAAGACAAGTCATCCTTTCAAAATAATAATTGAGCGAAAAATAACTGAAATTCAATTGAATTATTTTATAAAAAAACTAACTCCAACAGTCAACATTACAAATTTGTAATAATATTGAGCTAAAGCAACTAAAAATCTAATTTCATTTAAAAACTCATTGGTCAATAATTCAACGTTCAAAAATAATGTAGACAATAATGAGGAATTCAAAATCTCGAAATAAACGCGTTCAATTTATTTTCTCAAAACATAAGTAATTCTTCAATAGCCACCATTGCGCACTCTGTCGCCAACTCCGTAATCAGAAAATTTGTAAGTTTAAAATAAAAGGGTGAACATTTCATAGAAATACTCAGTAGGTTCAGTGCATGATTAAATAAACTATATCATAAATAATACACATTCATGGAATTTAAGTCATAAATTCTCATAACGTCATGCTTAAACAAGCAAGTAATTCTCATGCCTGGAGGCAAGTAGTCTCATGTCAGAAGACAAGTAATTGTCTTGCTCGGAGGCAAGTAAACATCATGTTTGAAGACAAGTAATCTCATGCCTGAAAGTAAGTAACATCATGTTCGAAGACAAGTAATTCTCATAAATAACATGATAACATGTAGGAATTTACAATAGTAATTTACTTAATATTGTGCAATTTAAAGAAAAGATTTTTGAAGTATGAACCTACCTTGAAAGTATTCTAGAGTTTGTTGAGCAAGAAAAATGTCAACCCTCTAAAAATCCAAATGTCTCGTCTGTCTATCCAATATATAAATTAAATCTTAAATTAGTATTTTGGAATTCAAAGGTTTTAAAACGAAAGAGTTTTTAAAAGAAGAATAAAATTTTTAGGGATTAAATTGAAAGTCAAACATAGTTGAGATTTGAAAAGAATTTGGACCAAAATAAATGATTTTGAAAGCTACTGGGCTGAATCATATGTTTTAAATATCTTTAGGGGTTGACTATTAAATCTAGTGAAATCTGGGGTTGAAAATAAGATATTTTAAAATAGCAGGGACTGAATTAAATGATTTTGAAAACATTTGGGTCGACTCATTAGGATGAAAAGGACTTTAGAGCTGGTGAATTCATTTTAAACGTCAGGGGCTGCAATAAAACGTTTAAAATAAAGGGACTAAAATGAATAGCTTTTAAAACTATGAGGCTTAAGGAATAATTTTATAAAATCAAAAATTTTAAAATAAAAACAATTTCTCTCTCTATCCATTTTGGTCCAATTTGACTTGCGAGAGATGGGAGGTCAGCCCATCTCCGACCAAGGGCTGCCGGCACCATTCACTGGCGATGTTACCGTCTTCTAGTGGCGGTGAAGACGGGGGTAGCGGTGGCGGAATAGAGTAGGATTTAGGATTAGTTTTGGGAGAAAATCGAGGCTAATGGGTGGTGATTCCGACGATTACTCTGGCGATTAAGGTAAGGCAAGGCAAGGTCTTTCTTATTTCTTTGGTTGTTTTGGGTTTTTGGTTTTTGGTTTTTGGTTTTGATGGGTGAATTTGAGGTGGTGCAGTGGTGATGATTCTTTTAATGGCATTGTGGTGGTTAGGTAATGGGTTATACTCTACTGTGGTTGGAGGTCGTGTGGTGTATAGCGGATGGTGTCTTCAGTTTGGATTAAAGTTGGCAGTTGCGGGTGGTGTTAAATAAGAGATTTTAGATTGGAGTTAGTTTGGAGGCGGTAATGAGTTATACTCGGCTTTTGTTGGCAGTGGTGTGGTGTATAGCGGATGGTGTCTTCTTTTTGGATTGAAGTTGGTAGGCGTCTGGTGGTGCGAAATAAGAGATTTCAGATTGGAGTTAGTTTGGAGGCAAAAATGGAGAATCGATGGTGGTCAAGTTTTATTTTGGCAGATTGGTTGGTCCGACTATGATGTCTACGAAATTCGATTCTTGCGGGTTGGGGATGGAAGGTTGTGTTCGATGGATTGGGTTTGGCAGTAGATGGTTTTTTCGGTGTTGTTGGTCTTGGCTGTAGCATTGATCTTTGTGATGATGGAATTTACAATCAGCTATGGGAAGGGTTGAAAGGATGAAATCATGCCTTGTTGAAATTCTTGAATTGATGATGTGAATAATGAGAGGGAAAGTGTATATATAGATTGGTATGGAGAGTATTGTAGTTGAAGTAGAGTCGTAAAAAGTTAGACACGATAAGGATAAACTATGACTATTTCTAACGAGATAAAAATTGTATTAAGAAATAATTTTGAATAATAATCACAAATAATTTGAAATTTGATTTAAAATAATTTTAGGAATTAAAATAATTATTTTTTTTGGAATTAAAAACAATTTTGGATTTAAATAATTTTAGAAACTCGAAATTGGCTTAAAATTGAATTGGACTCGATTTATATTTTTGGCTCGAGATACTCGACATGGCTTGATGAACACGCTTTAATTTAAAAATGGGTGAAATTATAGTGACTCGTTTTTGAGAAATTAAATATTTACTTTATAATCAAATGAAAAATTCTCGGTCGCTACATCAAGATTGAAAAAGAATTGGGATATGTGAGGTTTGAAGATGCTGTCAGGAAGCACAGGCTGCTAGTGTGGTTGTTGAAAAAGTGGTCGATTGTAAAATATTTTGTTGCCACTTAGGATCACGTAACTGGGGGTGCAAAGAATATTGGACTCTACTCTGTTCTAGTTAAGAAAGCTCCATGACAACAGTAGAAAGAAAGGAAAGCACAACAAAGGAGACATCGCGTATTCTAAATCCTTTCAAGAGAGGAATTGAAATGGAAGAACAAGCTTAACATATATATTTTCCATTTCTATACGTCATGAGCTCCTTATGAAAGAGAAGCTTGATCATGGGCCTGAGCCCTCCTTCCGGAGTTCATGAGAAATAAAGATTGGACGAAATGAGCTTTCCATATGTTCTGGTCAGGGAGTGATCAACTACTAGTTGGAAAATCTTTAATTTGCCTCAGTCTATTTGATGCTCGTCGCTATGCACCAAAAATTAATTAAATTCCTTACTTGCCAATTATCAGTTTAAAATGAAATAGCGGAAGTAAGAGTAGATCCCACAAGGAACGAGAATGAAAATAGTGTTGTATCAATTAGAATTAGTGGGGGGTTTTGAGTTTAAATATAGTAAATGACTTGAACAATAGAATAAGCACGTAAAATGGCTGGAATATAAATCAATTATTAATGAATCCTAGTTCTCAGGTTCAGTTGTATTCTATCACAATGTTATCACTTTCCAAGTAATACGTACCTAATTCAATTCTTGACTTATCATCCGTAAGTAATTAACAAGTTCTAACTACTTCTTTTCTTCCTTAATTGTGTTTAATTATAACAAGTTCTCTAATCAAACTATAGCTATTGGACAATCTAAAATAAGCTCTTTAAATTTAATACAATAACTAAATGACTCAAGAAGAATTAGGGTGATCTAGATTATCAATCACACAAGCTCGTGACGATTAACCTAGGTTGGATTTCCAATGGAATTGCAAAATTCCCAATTGCTACTATGAATTGAACAATAATACAATTACAGATCCAATAATTCAATTTAGCATGCATCAACACAACAATATATGAGATACGCCTAAATCACATAAATCATTGTATTAATTGAAATAAAGTTCATGAAAATCCAACAATCAAGAATATGGAATTTAATACTAAATTACTAGTTTGGAAAATAACAATATAATGAAAATAAATACAACGTTCCCCTTGAACGAGGTAGAGAACTTAGCCGCTCAAAGTCATAAAGAAATCCATAATTTCCGCTCTTGATTGACCTTCTTGATTGAATTGATTCCTCTTCCAAGCCCCAAGCAAGCCGTCCTTTCAATAATGATTTTTCAACCTTGATTATGCCGTGAATTTTCCTTTTTATAGCCACCAAAACGTGCCCTAGAGTTGGGCTCAAGATATACCAAAATGCATTAACAATACTTAAATATGATCAAATCAATAATAGATTAAGGCCATAAGCGAACCAAATAAGTGCTAATAAAGCACTTATCAAATCCCTCCACACTTAAACCATTGTTCGTCCTCGAACAATGATGGAAAGAAGGGATAAAATAGGACTCAAACAACAGATAGGCCTATTATCTAGCGATTCAAGGTTACAACCCACTTTTCTTTAGCAAGAATATTTAATTGCATAATCAGAGTGTTAGTGGGTGCTAGAGATGTATCGTCTAATTTTGTCAAAAGTGAGGCTACTTCCTATTACACCAAAACGTGGTTTAAGACACAAGTAGGGAACACAATTGAAATGGATATTGACTTAAAAGAAATTGAACACTACTGGACTACAAGAAAAGAAAATATGAAGAAAAACGACCTTACATTCATCCCCCATACTTAAATATCACAATTCCCTCATTGTGAAATAATTCAAAACAACAGAGGGGGAATCAGAAAACTCCCTTGGGGTCTATTGTGGTGGTGGCCCATCACGGGGTCTTTGCAACTTTCGAATCTCCTTTCGAATGGCTCTTTGCTCTTTCAATATTAACTATTGATTCTCCTGTATAGCGTTCAATTGAGTTTGGAAGGCTTGCATCATCTCCAGCATTTGCAGCTGAAAGGGGCTATGAGTTGGAAGCTGTCGCAGCCCCTCCCTAGTGGTAGGTTCCTCGGTACCTTGATCATCATTCGATTCTCCTGAATCTCCCTCATCGCGATTTCGCTTGGCGACGATCTACCTACAAGCATTTTCTGAACTAGCCTTTCTGAGGTGATTACCGTGTCGTAATGTGTCCCCCAATGTGTCCTCGCTCACCGCTGCGGGGACTCGTTGAGCTCGACATAATGCTGTGATCAGGCACGGGAAGGGCATACCCCTCTTTTGAGGTATCATGCTACCATATGTGCAGATCATGTCATATATATGCTGGCCCAAGTCAAATTTGACCCTCCTGGTGATAGCATAGTAAACTCGGAGATATCGGATAGAAACAGTGGTTAGGCTGGTAGACGAAAATAGACTCCCCGACCCCCATTTATGCATGTACCGGCGTCCATCTGTAAGTCCCGATTCTTATACTAGGGATGGACAACATGCAGAGTATCTTAAAGTTCTGGTTTTAGAGCCCATTGGAGTACCTCTTGATTCAGGAAGAAAGCTCTTGCAGTGAAGGTCAGAGACACGGCTCCCGTGCTATGGATTTCCAGGTAGCTCTCAATCATCCCCTTTAAGAATTTAATTCTCTTCCCCGCGACCCTGGTGCAATGATAGTCTGGAGAACCCTCATCACGAATCTCCTTGTTGAATTGTGTGTAGAACTTGAACACGAGCGGGGGGTTCCCGAAGGGTAGACCGCTGACGAACTTCACCCAGCCGAATTCCACAAAGCGGGCCTAGAAGGGTCGAGGTGCAATGAGTATTTTTGTGCTCCGCATCTCCTGAATGTCCTTGGGTAGAAATAGTTGTTCTTTAATGCATTGCTTAGATTGATTTTTCTCTTGTCAGGGTTCAGATGAGGACTCTCCTGCACTTTCTTACCCTTGTTCATCGGTGGAGCCATAAATTATCCTGAATTAAAAGCCAGCGGTATAAGATAGGACATAGCATGGAAAACAGAGAAGAAACTCAACATGAATAACTAAAATAGGAAAACACGATGGACACATGAATTAAGAAAAGGTGTAAACTACATCGTGTAGATATCCTATCGTTCCTCAATGTCAAACAATGAAAGAAAAATATTCACATGCTCATTAAAAAAAATCCCTATCGTGTTTGCCGAGAGGTCACAATCCTCTAGCCTAACACTTCGAATGCAGAGTTTATGCTAGGTTTATCAATTCCATGGGAATAATGTGCACTATCATGAATCAAATGAATCACAAATCAAGGTAAAGATTTCAAATCACAAAATTAGGTCATTGTTGAAATTCATGATGCAAAACCTAATTGTTGATCAATGTCTAGCAAGTAATAGAGTCAAATGCAAAATAGCCTACACGATCTTCATCAATTGATCACGCTCATATACCATACTTTCCTCAATCGAACCCCTAACATGGTTTCTATACACTCACACTAGCATAGGGTTGAGACTCAAAATGGAATTTTAAGGAAAGAAACACTTCAACCTCACTTAGGCATTTCATCGAGTATGTGGAGTGCATGCTTGTGGTAGTGCCGTGGATGTGTGAAAATAGAAATGAAATGTACCCAAAACACATACAAACTCAACAACGCAACTAGAACATCAAAATTGGAGATAAGTTCAAGAATTTCACAACTCCATGTGCCATTGATGAAGCAAAACATTACAAGGAGAAAGTGAAATTTCATACCTTTAAATTTTTGTTGCACAAGTGATTGTTGGATAGAAGTGATGTAAGACGCTAAAGTCTCCTCCTTATATACGAAATTAAGGGAAGAATTGATGAATATGGGGATTTTAGGGATTGCTCAATGAAATGAGGCGTGAAATGAACGGGGGAGGTTTGATTTTCATTTTAAAATTGTTAAATGTTACGGCCGTAAACAATATAGTTACGGCCATAAACGGACTTCTGGATGAATTGCGTGAAAATGGGGTTACGGTCGTAACAATTGTAGTTACGGTCGTAACCATGTTTCTGTCCATTCTTGCGAAAAGTCCATTTTGGTGACTTACGACCATGAGTAATGAATTACGGCTGTAAGTCAGTTCCTGTCAATTTTTTTTATAAAAAAAATTAAAAATTATAGAGAAAGAAATTAAGAGAGTAGGAAACTCCCCTCTCGGGTTGCCTCTCGAGCAGCGTCATTGTTTATTGTCGTTGGCTCAACCGAGTCCTTGAATGACTAGGGCCCTTTATTGTTGTTCTCCAGTGTGATCACTTCCAAGTTTTCAGTTTGGAACCCTTCATAGTATGTGATGTGAACCCCTTCGGTATATTGACCGAAAATTCCCACAACAATTTAATACAAAACCCAAGAAAGCTAAAATGGTAAAATAAGGGATAAAACACCTTAACCCAAGTTTAAATCTAACTCAAAATTCAAGGATTAAACTAACCCTAGCACAATGGCTATCAACCAAACAAATTTCAAGGTGGCAGAAATAAACAAAAACACAAGAATAATAATACCCAAGATATAGTTGATTAATTTCCTAATAGATACAAGATCAAGAAACAAGGGTTTACCTCACTCATGGGGGACTCTCTCAAGAGCAACACAATGAACAACCAAGTTTTTCTTAGGGTTTGAATTCAAATGTGTATTTAATGTACAAAAATGGGTAAAAACTGTAAATTCGGAAATTGCAAGAAAAACCCGTTTTTGTAAAACGGAGTGTTTCGGTCGACCGAAATTATTTCGGTCGATCAAAGGGTCGACCGAAATTGGACTTTCGGCCGACCAACCCTCAGCCAAACGCGACTGAGGCTGCCTTCAAAATTCTCTGCAGACTTTAGATCTACCGGAGTGACTTTCGGTCGACCGATCTTTGCTGAAACTCCATTTCTTTAATCTTTGGCTCCAACTTGATTCTTGGCTTGTTTTTCTTGACTTATTCACATTGTTTAGCCTCAAATATTGAACCTCCTTGGCATTGGATCTCGCGATGGGTCCCACAGGCTCGTGGATCGAGGTTTGACTTTCTCGGTTCTCATCATCCCCTCCCTCTTGAAAAGGATTCGACCTCGAATCTTGCTTGAATGCACTGTCGTGAGACTCCTTGAGCTTTGATCTTGCAATATTGTGGATCACAGGTTCGTGCAATGAAGTTTGACCTTCGTGATTCTCATCATCTCCTCCATCTCGAAAGAGATTCGACCACGAATCGACACCTATAATAAAAATAGAAAATTTAGACACAATAAATGTAACTGAAATTTCATACTCACTGTGCAAAATCAAATTGTAGGTGTTGCCAAGAGCTTGAAAGGTGCCAACACTGATGAGTATCAATTTGAATTTTATTATATCGGGAACCCGTTCTTTCCTCCAAATGAACAACATCCAACCACCCGGGTCAAATACAACTCGCATTCGATCTTGGTTCGGATTGGAAGTGCATTGTTCAATATGCGCCCTAAATTGACACTCACTCTGATCTATCAGGGGCTCAACAAGACTTGTCTTTTTATGCCCACCCAAACTAACATCTCCATAAATAAACAAGTGCGTCAATCTCAAAAGAGTTAGTAGGCTAGGGCCAAAAACAACATCAAGTGGAGAAAATTTTCTAATAGGACGAGCAATTCCATTACAAGCAAATTTAACAACCACAATTTGAGCATCATTTTTATGCAAATGCACCACTCCCCAAAAGAAAAGATTCATCATGTTGATAGCAATGTTGGCTGCATGCCATGTAATAAAATGCAAAAGTTTAATACCCCTACAACATCCACAAAATTAGCATAATTTCTTTTCTTTAGTCCAAGTAAACCCAATACAAAATTCAAAGAATGATTAACCCAAGGTTTACTAGGAACGTGCAAATGGGTGCATGAACCACGAGGCCAAACCTTATATTCAACCCCGTTGTAAGTGATGTGTTGACGAAGATTATGAGCAAATGCCACATTGATTTTCATCTTGGGCCAATGAGAATGTTCAACTAGTAAATCTTTGGTGCCCTTAATCCCAAAATGTCCCATCAAGCTCCCCATATATGCCTCTCTCACTTGTAACTCGCGCATGGGCCATTTAGGAACAAATAATATAATCCCCCAAAACAAATAACTATCATGTTTATAGAGTTCATCAATTTTTCTCTCATTACATGATTCAAAAATGTTAAACAATTTTGGTTGACTAGCATGCATGTCCCTAACATATTCAAAACAAAATGAGTGGACATTTAGAAATGTTAGAAGCAAAGTCCTTTTATCATCAAGATATTCCAATAAATTTCTCCCATGGACTCCCCCAACTAGCAATTTCTTTATAGGACAAATAGGCACATCAAGCACATTCTCACAAAATAGGAATTCATTATGCTCATGAAATTTACTATATGCAACATTTTCACTAGTCAAAATTACACTTGTCAAATCCACATCAACATTATACAACCCTCTAATATATTTGAAACATAATAACCTTGTATTTAAAGAGTTGCTAGGAGCATACTTCCTTGATGTGACGTCGGTTATTTCATTTTGTTTACCTCGGTTGTACTTGTCATTGTAGGAAAATGTTTCCAAGAATTTCTTCCATAAGGCATGCTTTTGGAGTTCTTTGTTGCTTTGATAAGTTGGCCTCACAATTTCCTGCAACAAAGACATAACCAAACTAGGTAGGGAAGTGTTAGAGTATTCAAAAGTAAAGAACATTTTGGGGGTGATCTTTGCTCTCAATTTTCTTGGTGGCACTCTTCACACCCTCTCCTTTTTCGAAGGTAGGAACCTCAATCCTCGACTTTTCTCTTACCTCTCCTTTTTTTGGAGTCGTGGCTCCAACCCTCATCGCCCCTCCTTTTTCTAGGGACGTGGCCCCAACTCTCTTACTTTCATTTTTGTTTTCTTCTCTTCTTCTTCATTTTCTTTTTCTTTCTTTTTCTCATTTTCTTCCTCAAATTCCTCCTTGAGCTTCATTTGGTCTTTGCAGACTTCTTCCGAGCTCAAAGATAGGATCACAACCCTTTTTCCATCTATTTGGAAGCTACACCGGTTCTTTCTTTTGTCATGTGTCACACTCCTATCACTTTGCCAAGGTCTCCCCAAAATTATGTGAGTAGTGTGCATGGGAACTACATCACATATCACTTGGTCACAATAGGTCCCAATGTTGAAGGAAAGAAGAACTTGTTCACTCACTCTCACTCCCCCATCGTCACCCAACATTTGCAATACATAGGGATTATGATGCTTCATCACTGGTAATCCCAATTTCTCCACTCTACTAGCACTCACCAAATTAGTACCAATCTCCCCATCTATCATGAAACTACATGGTTTATCACTCACTAGGCACCTAGTGTGGAAATTATCCTCCCCATGTTCCTCCATCTCATTAGTATGGGCTAAAGATTGTTGTGGCCTAGCATTCATCTTCTTCACTACTCTTCTACTTTCACTACCTCCCCTCCTATGGAACGATGGAGTCTTCATTTTCTCAATATTAACCTTCTCATCCATCCCATCTCCATTCCTATCTTCCAATTCTCCTCCTTTCCTATTCATGCTCCCATTTTGCTCACTATCCCTTCCATTATCCCAAACATCCATTCTAATTTTCCTATTCAAACTCCCATTTTTTTTATAACTCCATCCCTATACATAATGTTCCAAAATTTATCCCTCAACCTTCTCCTACCATCCCTATTTTCTTCACCACTACTAGTTGATGTACCCTCCCCTCTTGTTCCTAAATTTTCCAACCCTCCCCTAGTCTTCTACATTTACCTAGCCATGGTGGTTGAAAGATTTTGTAACAAGTACTTCAAATCTTGGATTTGAGCATTGGAATTTGACATGGTGTGCAAGTGTGAAAGTGTTCTCACAAGAATAATTTTCACTCGTATTTCACTCAATTTAGGCTTTTACCCTCTAATGAGCTCACCACTCTTGCCTTTTTCCACTCAAAATCTCCTTTCTCAAGTTCTCCAAGGAAGGTAATCAATTAAACAACGAAGCATAATTCTCGTGGAGTCAAATAAATCACAAAGAAGGAAGAAAGAATTTATAACATGTAGATACAATAGCAAGTGAAATTTATTTGCTTGCTATAATCAAAAGGAACAATTGATATGGGGGAGAAGATGCTAGGAATACAATTTTAGCAACGTGATTGACAAACCACAAATATTTGATAAGGCATAGATGTAAAGCAAATAAGCACATGAGTGTAAATTTTCAATAAGACAATTTAGCAAACACTTTGTACTCAATCTTGAAGTGGCCTTGAATGTGTATAATGTGGATATATGAATACCCCCAACAATACAAATGTGGCAAGAAATGAATGATCAACAATACCCAATGTATGGAGCAAGTGATATATGGGATAAAATGTTGATAACACAATCTCAATGATGGGAATTGGATAGCCCCAAGTAATTAGCAATATATGGACATTGAAAAACAAAGCACTAATGGGGTATTTTTCTTTGGGACAATTTATCAAACACTTTGAGTACACAATTGGAAAGTGTAGGTTTTTATAAGTGTTTGGCTAATGGAAACCCCCAACAAATGTAGCAATCAATATACCCAATATGTAGGAATCAAGAACTATTCATGTGCATATGAAATTTTCCCCAATTTTCTTTTCAATTTTGGTTTTTATTTTATTTTATTTATTTATTTTTTTTTTTTGTATAACAACAACAATAATGTAAATGATAGATTTACCAAATTAGAGTCAAGCTCTGATACCAAATGATGCGAACCCCTTCGATATATTGACCGAAAATTCCCACAACAATTTAATACAAAACCAAAGAAAGCTAAAGTGGTAAAATAAGGGATAAAACACCTTAACCCAAGTTTAAATCTAACCCAAAATTCAAGGATTAAACTAACCCTAGCCCAATGGGTATCAACCAAACAAATTTCAAGGTGACGGAAATAAACAACAACACAAGAATAATAATACTCAAGATATAGTTGATTAATTTCCTAGTAGATATAAGATCAAGAAACAAGGGTTTACCTCACCCATGGGGACTCTCTCAAGAGCAACACAATGAACAACCAAGTTATTCTTAGGGTTTGAATTCAAATGTGTATTTAATGTACAAAAATGGATAAAAAATTTAAATTCAAAAATTGCACGAAAAACCCCGTTTTTGTAAAACGGAGTGTTTTGGTAGACCGAAATTATTTCGGTCGATCAAAGGGTCGACCAAAATTGAACTTTCGGTCGACCAACCCTCAGCCGAATGCGACTGAGGTTGCCTTCAAAATTCTCTGCAGACTTTCAGTCGACCGGAGTGACTTTCAGTCGACTGATCTTGGCTGAAACTCCATTTCTTCAATCTTTGGCTACAACTTGATTCTTGGCTTGTTTTTCTTGACTTATTCACATTTTTTAGCCTCAAATCTTGAACCTCCTTGGCATTGGATCTCGCGATGGGTCCCACAGGCTCGCGTATCGAGGTTTGACTTTCTCGGTTCTCATCAGTATGGCATGAGACGGTGCCCATTGACCTTGAATTGTTTATCGATCTTCAAGCTTCTAATTTCAATTGCACCATGCGGAGAGACATTAATAACAACAAAAGGACCAACCCTACGAGAACGAAGCTTACCTGGATGAAGCTTGAGCTGAAATTGAAAGACAAGTACTTTCTGGCCCTCACTGAAACGTTTTTGAGAAATGCGTTGGTCGTGGAAATCCTTGGTCCGATCTTTATAGATCATTGCATTCTCGTAAACTTCATTTTGAATCTCTTCCAATTCTTGCAATTGGAGCTTCCTATGATCACCTATTGCTCCCTAATCCATATTGCACTGTTTGATTGCCTAGTAGGCTTTATACTCGAGTTCCACGGGTAGATGGCACGAATCTCCATTTACCAATCGGTATGGGCACATACGAATCGACATCTTCTAAGCTGTTCTGTAGGCCCATAGAGCATCTTCGAGTCTAATGCTCCAATCCTTTTCGTCTGGTCAGACCGTTTTCTCTAAAATGGACTTTACCTTCCTGTTGGACATTTCTTCCTGTCCACTAGTTTGGGGATGATATGCGATAGATACCCGATGCAACACTCCATATTTCTTCAAAAATGCTTCAATAGTTCTGTTGCTAAAGTGTGTCCCCCTATCACTGATCATTGCTCGGGGTATTCTGAACCAGCTGAAAATGTTAGCCTTCACAAAGTCTGCAACAACCTTAGCTTCATTAGTACGGGTGACCTTTTCCTCCACCCATTTTGACACATAATCAACAGCTAAAAGAATGTAATTACAACCGAAAGATGGGGGAAAGGGTCCCATGAAGTCAATGCCCCATACATAAAAAATTTCACATACAATTATAGGGGTTTGAGGCATTTGATCTCGTTGGGAAAGATTACCCGTTCTCTGGCAATTATCGCAAGAATTACAGAATATGTAGGTGTCCTTGAAAAGTGTTGGCCAAAAGAAACCACTTTCCAATACCTTTTGTGCGGTCCTACTAGGTCCAAAATGGCCTCCACATGCATATGAATGGCAAAAGGTGAGGATTGATTGGTATTCTGATTCGGGCATGCACCTCCGTATGATTTGGTCAGGACACCTCTTCCACAAGTATGGATCATCCCAAATGTAGTATTTGGCTTCACTCCTCATCTTATGCTTCTTTTCCTGTGAAAAACCAATAGGTATTAGCTTAGAAGTCATGTAATTAACTAAATCAGCATACCAGGGAGGGTTCACTTCGATAGCAAATAAACTTTCATCCGAAAAGGCTTCACGCAAAGGTAGGTCATCTTCAACCTTCACTACCCTGCTAAGATGGTCAGCGACCACATTTTCAGAACCCGCCTTATCCTTGATTTCTAAATTAAACTCTTGTAGTAAGAGTATCCATCGGATGATTCTCGGCTTTGCATCCTTCTTAAAAAACAAGTGCCTCAAAGCTGCATGATCTGTAAAAATAATGACCTTAGTTCCTAATAAATAAGAACGAAATTTTTCTAAAGCAAATACCACAGATAAAAGTTCATTTTCAGTGGTGGTATAGTTTGATTGTGCCTGATTCAAGGTTTGGGAGGCATAGTAAATCACATGGGGTTCTCTCCCAACCTTTTTTCCTAAGACTGCCCCACAACATAGTCACTGGCATCACACATTAATTCAAATGGGAGATCCCAATTTGGTGGTTGACTAATGGGGGGTGTAGTCAATTGCTCCTTCAATTGATCGAAAGCCTTTTTTGCACAGCTCGGTGAATTCAAATGGCACATCGTTTTGCAACAAATTGCACAATGGGGATGCAATTTTGGAGAAATCCTTTATAAACCCGCGATAAAAACCTGCATATCCAAGAAAAGATTGTATATCTTGCACATTTACGGGGTAAGGTAATGCAGATATGAGGTCTACTTTAGCTTTATCAACTTCTATCCCTTTTACAGACACTACATGACCTAGCACAATTCCTTGATCCACCATAAAATGGCATTTTTCCCAATTTAGGACTAAGTTAGTGTCAATGCATCGTTTCAATATTCGTGTCAAATTATCCAAGCATGCATCAAACGAGTCACCCAACACACTAAAGTCATCCATAAACACTTCTATAATTTTTCCTAATATATTCAGAAAAATGCTCATCATACAATGTTGGAATATTGCGGGAGCATTACACAAACCAAAAGGCATGTGTCTATATGCAAAAGTGCCAAATGGACAGGTGAACATTGTTTTTTCTTGATCTTTTGGTGTTATGGAAATTTGAAAATATCCAGAAAAACCATCTACAAAATAGTAATGGGAATGACCAGCTAACTTTTCCAACATTTGATCCATAAAGGGGAGGGGAAAGTGATCTTTTCGAGTGTCAGCATTTACCTTCCTGTAATCGCTGCACACCCAGTATCCGATTTGTACCCTAGTCGGTACCAGTTCTCCATCCTTATTTTCCACCACCATCACTCCAGAATTCTTGGGCACCGCTTGTACTGGGCTAGTCCACTTCCTGTTTGAAATTGGATAAATCATCCCTGCTCCTAATAGCTTTAAAACTTCCTTCTTCACCACCTCCATCATTGGCGGATTTAGTCTTTGCTGAGCTTGTCTTGATGGTTGAGCTCCTTCCTCAAGCAATATACGATGCATACATATTGACGAGCTGATTCCCTTGATATCTGCGATTGTCCAGCCAATTGGTTCCTTGTGCTCTCGAAGAACCTGAACAAGTTTGTCTTCTTCCACCTTGGTGAGGTTGGATGAAACAATCACGGGAAGCTTCTCCATCACCAAGAAATGCATATTTCAAATGGGATGGCAGAGATTTCATTTCCACTACTGGTGCCTACAAAATAGAGGGTAGCAATTTGTTAGGATAGTCTGTTAACTAAATTGTTTTGACAGTATACCTGCGCGGCATGGGTCCTAGCGAATTAAGTGCAGCTATTCCATTTTGTAGTTCCTTGCTCATTCCCAATTCATCGTCATCAAATTTCCTTAATGACTCTGAAATAGCAGTTTCTAGCTCATCCCTACAATTTAATTCAAACACTTTCTGCACAACAGGAGTAATGAAATTAATAGAGTAGGCAACACACATATCACTCGGGTGCTTCATTGCATCATAGATATTAAATTGTACCAACTTCCCATTAAATTCCATGGTCAACACCCCTTTCCTCACATCAATTATGGTTTGGGAAGTCCACAAAACTGGTCAACAATATAGGGGTAGAGTTAGGGGAGTGATCATCATTTATATCTAACACATAAAAGTCCACCGGAAACACCAACCCTCCAACTTACACTAACACATCCTCAACTACCCCATCCGAATACGCATTGGAACGGTCGACTAGTTGAATGATAACACTAGTTTCAGTCATTTTAGTATGTTTTAATGCAGTGTAAGTAGATCTAGGCATTACATTTATAGATGCTCCTTGATCTACCTTGGTGTTACCTATTTGACATGGCACAGTAAACATACTCGGATCTTTACACTTAGGAGACAGTTTTCTTTCAAAGAGTGCCGACACATTGTCTCCCATTCTTACCTTCTCGTTCCCCATCAATTTTCGTTTGTTAGTGCACAGATCCTTCAAAAACTTTGCATATCGGGGAACTTGCTTGATGGCATCCAATAATGGAATATTGACTTCCACCTTCCTAAACATCTCCAAAATTCCTCTTTCCTTGATTTCTTTGTTTGCCTTTGCTAGCCTTCTAGGAAAAGGAGGTGGAGTTAGTTTAACATTTACAGTGGAGTCAGCCCTTACCTGAGAGTTTTGTGAAGTGTTGCCCTTCATTTCCATTTCTCCTTCTTTGTCCTCTTCTTCAAATACAGGAGGTTTCATTTGTGAGACCTCAATTTCCTTTCCACCCTGGAGAGTCATGGTCACCTTGGGCTGCGATGGCAGCTTCCCTCCAGATTGCGCCTCCAATCTATTGATGGCGGTGCCCATTTGGCTCATTTGGTTCTCCAGGTTTTGAATACTTGATTTGGCATCCCGTTGAAATTGCAGCATGTTAGTTGCCAGCATTTTTACCATGTCTTCAAGAGACATACCTGAATTTTGAGGTTTTTTCTGATATTGCCCCTATGGTTGGAAAGTCCATTGTTGCTGGAATTACCCTTGAGTTTGTTTGGGGTAAAGCCCGAAGGCTTGTTATTTCTGTAGCTCAATTTAGGGTGATCCCTTCACCCATGGTTATATGTGTTGGAGTATAGATTGTACTGCTGTCTTTGAAAAGGGAAACCTCCTGCAGCATTTACCTATTCATTGTTCTCCTCTTGCAACATCGGACAGGTATCCGTTGGATGTCCAAAATTTGCACATATTTTGCATGCTTTGACTTGATACGATTCCCTACAGCAAGTTGTTTAACGAGATTTGTAGTTCAAACAATTGACCTTCAATATTGGAACCACTTACCTCGTTAACACGACGGACTTGCGTATCCTTTTTTGAATTGAATTGCTGAGTGTTCTCCGCCATATTGGATATCAAAGCCCATTTTTGTTCCGGTGTTTTATCCATTAGTGCACCTCCACTCACAGCGTCTATCATGCTCCTATCCATTGGTGCCAATCCTTCATAGAAATATTGTACCAAGAGTTGCTCACTGATCTGATGATGGGGACAGCTCGAGATGAGCTTCTTTAAGTGCTCCCAATACTCATATAATGATTCGCCATTATTTTGGCGCAGGCCGCAGATTTCCTTACGGATTGTCCCAGCTCTAGACGTAGGAAAGTATTTCTTTAAGAATAACTTCTTCATGTCACTCCAGGTGGTGACTGATTCGGATGGTAAACAATATAACTAATCGGTGGCAGCATCCTTTAGCGAGAATGGGAAGGCCAGGATCTTGATTTGTTCCTCGATAATACCCGTGGGTCTTATGTTATCGCAAACCACATAGAACTCCTTTAGGTGTCTATACGAGTCCTCATCGGGATGTCCTCGAAAAGTCGGCAACAAGTGGATGAGTCCAGATTTGAGCTCAAAAGTTTTTTCCTCATCCACTGTTGGGAAAGTGATACACAATGGCTACTGAGCAACATCCGGAGTAGCCAATTATTTAAGAGTTCTGTTGTCTGTTATTGATGTTGTTAGCTGCCATTTGTTGTGCTGCTCTTCTTTGCTGTAGAAAAGTTCTATCGATTTCTAGGTCAAAATAAAAAATTGAAATTAGTTGTTCGAGTTCTACGCATATAAGCAAATAAGTAGACAAGCAAATATATTTTTTTAATTTGTTTTTGCATAAAATTATAGAAATAAAGTGAAAATAAAATAAATGTAATAAAATGCAGAAAAATAAAATTTTAATTGATTAAACACTAAATTGGTTAACCGTTCCCTGGCAATGGCGCCAAAAATTTGATATTCGTCACTATGCACCAAAAATTAATTAAATTCCTTACTTGCCAATTATCGATTTAAAATGTAATAGCAGAAGTAAGAGTCGATCCCACAAGGAACGGGAACTAAAATAGTATCATATCAATTAGAATTAATGGGGGGTTTTGAGTTTAAATATTGTAAATGACTTGAACAATAGAATAAGCACTTAAAATGGCTGGAATATAAATCAATTATTAATGAATCCTAGTTCTCAGGTTCAGTTGTATTCTATCACAATGTTATCACTTTCCAAGTAATACGTACCTAATTCAATTCTTGATTTATCATCCGTAAGTAATTAACAAGTTCTAACTGCTTCTTTTCTTCCTTAATTGTGTTTAATTAGAACAAGCTCTCTAATCGAACTATGGCTATTGGACAATCTAAAATAAGCTCTTTAGATTTAATAAAATAACTAAATGACTCAAGAAGAATTAGGGTGATCTAGATTACCAATCACACAAGCACGTGACGAATAACCTAGGTTGGATTTCCAATGGAATTGCAAAATTCCCAATTGCTACTATGAATTGAACAATAAGACAATTACGGATCCAATTATTCAATTTAGCATGCATCAACACAACAAGATATGAGATAGGCCTAAATCACATAAATCATTATATTAATTGAAATAAGGTTCATGAAAATCCAACAATTAAGAATATAGAATTTAATACTAAATTACTAGTTTGGAAAATAACAATATAATGAAAATAAATACAACGTCCCCCTTGAACTAGGTAGAGAACTTATCCGCTCAAAGTCACGAAGAAATCCATAATTTTCGCTCTTGATTCACCTTCTTGATTGAATTGATTCCTCTTCCAAGCCCAAGCAAGCCGCCCTTTCAATAATGATTTTTCCACCTTGATTATGTCGTGAATTTTCCTTTTTATAGCCACCAAAACATGCCCTAGAGTTGGCTCAAGATACACCAAAGATAGGCCATGAATTCAGAAAAGAAAGAAATCTGCGTACAAGTTACGACCTTAAGTTTGAGGGTTACGGCCGTAAGTGAGTCTACGGAAATTTTTATGTTTTGGAAGTTACGGCTGTAAGTTTGAGGTGTTATGGCCGTAAGTAAGTTTCTGCATAATTTCCACCTACGCCTAGCATTGATTTACGGCCGTAAGTTTGAGGTGTTACGGCGGTAAGTAAATTGTCGCCAAGGTCCCCAAACTTCAGTTTTAAGTGCATTTTAGTCATTTCTTCCTCTTTTCTCGTCCTTTGTGATCCTATATAACATAAAACATAAAATGCATTAATAATACTTAAATAGGATCAAATCAATAATAGATTAAGGCCATAAGCGAACCAAATAAGTGCTAATAAAGCACTTATCACTATTGATGTAATTGACAAACAAATGGAAGATTGGAATATGACCGCAACACCACTATACCTTGGAGTCCATCCAAATTGGATACTTAAATAAAAGGATCTTGCTCAACAACATGGGCACCTGTAAAAGGATCAAAAGAAGGCATCCTAATGCCTTGCATGAAGAATTACTTGAAGTATGGAGAATGTTTAATGCTCCTTGGGTACAAAATAATCTTATAGATATATTAGTTTAATAGTGAAAATGTAGTTTATAGTATAGGCAGGAGTGGCACTTGTAGCCTATCCCCCCAAAAGGGAAGTTCGGTTACCCACAACACCGCCTATTATGATCACATTTATGTGGATTGATGCATTGGTTATGGTGAGTTGTACTATCCTCTGTAGTTTGCAGTGAATTGATTATTGAATGAAATTACTGATTCAAAAAACAGAGCCAATCTCCCTGTTACTATTCACAATTTGTCACATGAATTTTCACACTAAGCCATAAATCTAGTACAGAGGAATCGGTTTCTTACTATAGAGAAAATAAATATGCACTCCTCTATAAGGCACTCTATCTCTCTTTTCCTTCTATTCTACTATTTTTTCCCTTTTCAAGACCGATCCGCCAATACATGAAGTATTCCTTGATTTCGGCTGCCTTGTTTTCGATGTTGTTCTCTAAAATATCACCCTAAGAATGGTTTGAAATCTGTTCAACTCCAAGAAATTCCAATTTGTTTCCAGATCTAAAACCGAGCATCTTCTTCCTTCAGCTCCCAAATGACATCATCAAAGAATGATTCGCATGCTAGCTTCAAGAAAAAATAATAGAAGATCAACCACAAGAAGCCGTTATTTTCCCCTAAACCAAATTCTGTATTCCATAAATTTTTCTTCCTGACCTAACAACGAAATGCACACTAGCTGTTGTCGACAGCCACCCACCACTTTCAGAGACACCAACGTGCGCAAAAAATTGAAGCAAGTTAAAACCTCTCATTTTGTGGAGTGAAAACTTTTTACGTTTGTTTTTAATATTTTTTTTTGTTTATCATTATGTGGTTTAGGGTCTTTCATTTGTTGCTCGATTATGCAGTGTGGTTATCATTGAAACTTATCTGTTGATCAGAGAATCATTCGAATCTATTGTAGGGTTTTTTTTCAGAGCATTGTCTCACCTGCCATTGATAGAGTTTGCCTACAACAATAGTTTCCAATCTACCATTGATATGGCACCATACGAAACATTGTATGGACGAAGATGTCGATCACCACTATATTGGGACGAGGTCAGTGAGAGGAAGATATTAGGTCCCGAATTGATTGAAAAGACAGTAGAGGACATTGAGAAGATTAGACTGAGGATTAAAGCTACTTAAGATAGACAGAAGAGCTATGCTGATAAGAGGAGGAAGGACTTGGAATTTCAAGTCGGAGAGAGTATTTTTGAAAGTGGCTCCGATGAAGAGAACTTTCCGTTTTGGTAAGAGAGGGAAGTTAAGGCCTCGATATATTGGACCATTTGAGATATTGGAGCAAGTAGGAAACGTGGCTTATCGTTTGGCTTTACTTCCGAACTTTCGACTGTACATAATGTTTTCACGTTTCCCTATTAAGGAAGTATGTATATGATCCTAGCCACTTGGTGAACTTTCAAATCTATTTCACTTTAGAAGAATTTATCTTACGAGGAAGCACCTATGAGTATAATTGATAGAAAAGTCCATGTCCTAAGAAACAAAGAGGAAGAAGAAATTTTAGCCGAGTACCCAGACACTTTAGACCAAATAAGTTTAATTTCGAGGACGAAATTATTTTAAGGGGGGTAAGGTTGTAGTAACCGAGAATCTTATTATATTAAAATTTAAATTATTAAAAATATGTCGCTGTTACTTTACTCAATTTCTAAGAAAAGCATGTTCGTCCAATTTGCGATTTTAAATTTTTCCAAAATCAATATTTCATTTTTTTAAACCCAAATCTTTATTTTAAACCAATATCCAAATTTCTTACTTTAATATTATTATTTTAAATCTCAATCAATACAAGATAGATGTAACTCTCAGCCAATTCATATTCCAAACTCCAAAACATCTTTTATTCATTTTTCTCCACATTCATTTCCCCATTTATGTTTAACGTTACAGAATTTTAATCCCAAACCGGTGGGTTAATTACACCAAATACCACTCATATTTATCAAAAATCTCAAGTTTACCACTAACGTTTCAAAATGACGTAAACTACCACTTATACTTAAAATTCTAACACCATATACCATTTTTTTAATTAACCCAATTTTTAAAATGCCTAATTGTATATTAAAGGCAATTTTTTTTTGTTAAAAAATGCCAACTCATATTAGATTTATTTTTTTTCCTTTACCTTTGTGTCTAAAATGTTGGTACCTACCTTAATTACATTATTGGACATCCGATTTTGAAAATTTGTCATTTTAGTCCTCAAATTTTGAAATTTCTTTCAAAAATGCCCTCGTTTATTTGTAACATAGGAAGACCAAAACAGCAGACTATTGATTTCCACACAAATACTTCCAACTTTTGTTCTGTGATTACGGCTAGCGGTTCGACTTCCACCCACTTAGTGAAGTATTCCATAGCAACTGCCAAGAATTTGACCTGACCCCGGGCTATGGGGAAAGGTCCTAGTATGTCGATTCCCCATTGAGCGAAAGGATATGGGCACATAATCGAGGTTAGCTCTTCCGCGGGTTGATGTAACCGGGCTGCGAATCTTTGGCACTTGTCGCAAGCTTTTACGTAATTGAGCGTGTCCTTCTTCATGGTTGGCCAATAGTATCCATATCGTATCAACTTCAATACTAGAGCTCTCGCCCCCTGGTGTTCCCCACAGATTCCTTCATGAACCTCGATCATAGCAAGGGCTGCTTCTTTCGGAGTTAGGCATCGTAGGTAAAGAAGTGTGAAGCTTCGACGGAACAAAGTATTCTGCAGCAAAGTATACCTTGGGGCCCATGCTTTGATTCTTCTTGCCTCTGATTTGTTATCTGGAAACTTTCCTGACGTTAGGTATTCAATTATAAGACTCATCCAACTGGGCTCTTGCTCTGAAATATCCATAACCTCGGGTTGTTGTGTGATACTAGGCTTATGAAGAGTTCGTACGAACACGGTCCTTTCCAAGTGATCTAGACTGGAAAAAGTAAGTCTTGATAAAGCATCTGCCTTGTGATTGGCGGATCTCGGAATTTTGTCTACGCAGCAAGACTTGAACTTTCTTTGCAAGTCCAAGACCATCATCCTATAAGATGACATTTTCTCATCTTTTACTTCAAAAGTGCCGTTTACCTGTTCTACAACCAATTGTGAATCACTTAGGACCTTGACATGCTCGATCCCTAGATATTGAGCTGCTTGAAGTCCAGCAATCACGGCCTCATACTGTGCATCATTATTAGTTGCTGGGAAGTCAAATCGTATTGGACACTGAATTTCCATTGTAACATCATCTTCCTTTAGTATGATTTCGGCCCCCGAGCCTGCGACATTCGATGCTCCATCCACTTGCAAGGTCCATGTAGCCTCTTCTCTGTCATGACCTGTTGGCCCTCGAGGTCTTGAGGTGAGTTCGATGACGAAGTCAGCCAATACCTATGCTTTGATGGAAGGTCGAGGTTTGAACTCGATGTCATATTCTCCAAGCTCGATTGACCACTTGAGTAGATGGCCAGATACACCTGGTTTATGCAAGATTTGCTTCAAGGGCTGATTTGCTAGGACGGTTATGGCATGGGCTTGAAAGTACGATCTTAACTTTCTGGCTGCTGTAACCAAGGAAAGTGCGAGCTGCTTGGCCAATGTATATCGGGTTTCTGCATCTAACATCATCTTACTGACGTAATATACCATTTTTGAGCCTTCTCTTCGTCTTTAACCAAAACGGCGCTCACAGCATGATCAGATACTGCTAGATACAAGAACAGATTGTCCCCAGGATTTGGTTTTACCAATATTGGAGGAGTACCCAAATATTCTTTCAACTTCCTGAAGGAGACCTGGCATTCCTCATCCCATCTGAAGTTTTTTATTTCCTCGAAGAGTTTTTAAAAAGGGAAACATTTGTCCCCTACCCTTGACATAAATCGGCCCAATGCTGCTACTCTCCCTATCAGCTTCTGCACTTCCCTGATATTTCGGGGAGGTTCCATTGATACTAGTGCCGAAATTTTATCTGATTTTACTTCGATACCTCTCTGAGTGATCATGAATCCCAAGAACTTTCCCGAGCCTACCCTGAAGGCACACTTTACAGGATTCAGTTTCATCCAATGTTCTCTAAGTGTACTGAATATGTCTTCAAGGTCAGAAATGTGGTCTTTCTTTCTTGAGCTTTTTACGACCATGTCATCAACGTAGACTTCAATGTTAAGCCCGGTGTATCTGGAGAAGACCATGTTTACCAACCTCTGATAAGTAGCTCCAGCGTTCTTCAATCCAAACGTCATGACCTCATAGCAATATATTCCTTCATCTGCCATGAAGGATGTTTTCTCCTGATCTTCCTGTGCCATCCGAATCTGATGATATCCTGAGAAGGCGTCTAGGAAGCTGTAAAGTTCGGAGCCTAATGTAGAATCCACCAATCTGTCGATCCTGGGAGGAGGATAACTGTATTTTGGACATGCTTTATTCAAGTCTGTGAAATCTATACAAACTCGCCACTTGCCGTTTGGCTTCTTCACCAAGACCACATTGGCTAGCCATTTTGGATACTTCTCCTCCTTGATGAATCCTGCCTTCAAGAGTTTATCTACTTCCTCTTTTATTATCTGTCTCCTTTCTGTGACAAACTGCCTTCTTCGCTGTTTTACAGGCTTCTTGTCAGGTATGACGTTAAGCCTGTGTTCGACGAGTGGAGGATCGATCCCGGGCATATCTTCAACACTCCATGCAAATACATTGATATTCTTCTTTAAACACTGTGACAACTCCTCCATTAGTTTGGGGAGCTCTTTCCCAATTGTGAAACTCTTCCCTTCTGAAATTTGAACTTCTTCCAACTCCTCTACTGCTGACATTCTTTCTTCCACAGGAAGTTCTATTGACATCAGATCTGTCTTACCCTTTCCAATACAGCTGATATAGCAACTTCTGGCTACCGATACAGCTGAATTTGTTAAGGTTTGCGGGAAGGCCTTGCACAGAATCTGATCGGGAGCATTCTGCATGTCCATGACATCAGTGTAGGAATTCAGGTGGTTATTTGGGTCTGCTGTTCCATCGTATTCCTTTATCCGGAGATATTTAAATCGGTATGGAAAGGGAAAAGATTTTATTTCGAGGGTAAAGGGGGTTCTTCTTACGAATGAGGTCCGACCCTGTGTATTCTGCCATATCCCGTCAGCAATTCCTTCTTGAATGATTCTTGAGAGCTCTTTCTGTGTCAGGTTGGCAGATCCCTCAGTCATGGGATGGGCACCCCTGATTCCCGGGGAGTTGTCAGCAATAGGAATAACTGGATGAGGATCTTCCCTAGGAATCGTGCCTGGAGTGTTTTGGTCGGGTTGCGCTTGATGATTGTTCTGTTGCTGAAGAGCTCGACGGAGTTCGCGGAGTTGCTGCTGAAGTTCATTGAAATTTTCTCGACTAACAGGCTCGCTGTCTGGTGTGATTTCGGGGTTCTGTTCTTCCCCAACATCTTCAAGGGGTGGAGGATTATCATCCTCACCCAAAGTGTTGGCCGGAAGGGATTGACCAGTGGATGCGGAGGGACGGGCTTGACGTCTATTAACCATGGCTGATTGTATCTCTTCCCACAGTCGGCGCCAATTGATGCTGTAAAAAATCCTAACCTTGACGTGGCAAGATCTAATGATACTTGATTGCTGGAAAAAACCAATGAATTCGCCTTGGTTGACCTGCAAAAAAGGCGAGAAGGATTCTCCCCGTCGCCCCTCCGGTGTAAGAATTACTTTTCTGGAAAAAGGTAGAGAGAGAATATTTAACTGGAAAACGTAGAGAATAATGAATGAATATATGTGATCAAAGGAGCTGTATTTATAGAACTGAAAAAGCCCATAACTTCCTTTATTTAAGGAAGGAGTCCTTTTGCTATAAACTTACATTTTAAGAAGAATTCTAAACTTATAGGGATTCAGTTTCCTTTTTGTAAAGTGTTTCCTTATGGATCGCGCATTGCCTTGAGGCTCAAGAATATGGCCCATTAACGAGGCCCATTGTCGAAAGAGCTTATAAAGCCTGCCTACATGGCCCATAAGCCGGGAAGAGCCGATCTCTCCTTTAAGCGTCAACTCGAACCAATAGATCGGGATTCACCCGACCTATGTGAGACCGAGCATGATGTTAAACTTCAGCCCGGTATTGCTGAGCAGCAGTAAGGTCAGTACAGTACCGACCATACTACAGTTGGGGCAACCCGAGAAAATGAAGAACAAGGTCTGAAGAGGTCGGGTCATGGAATTAATGTAGGAAAAATAATACCGATCAGTACAAATTGTGACTATGATTTGATTCTGAATTGTGTGCGCATTTGGTTGTTGATGGAGCTGCTGGTCGAGGCTGGGAAATTTTTGAGAGATGACGGGCGCTGGGAGGTGTTGTTCAGTTGTTGTTGAGGAGTGTGATGTGTGTAATGAAGGTAACCGGATATGGATGTGCGGCTGTTGGTTTGATTGTTTCGGTGCTTTGCTCGTGGTTGTGATGAGAGTTGTGCGATAACATGGGATTTATGTAAGTAAGGTTTAAGGATGTATTGTAGGAGAAGTAGAGTTGTGAAAAGTTGGATATGACAAGGATACCAAATAATTTATGACTTCTAACGAAATAAGAATTGTATTAAAAGATTATTTTGAATGATAATCACAATCAAATTGAAAATTGATTTAAAACAATTTTTTGGGAATTAGAATAAGTTTTGGAAATAAAAATAAAATTTGGATTTAAAGTAGTTTGAATAATAATAAAATTTGAATTTGAATTTGAAGCAAATTTGAAATAAAAAAATAAATAAAATGAAGTTTTGGCTATAAATCGATTTGGACTTAAATTTATTTAATTGGCTCGAAAATAGTTGACTTGGCTAGACCAACACATTTAAATTTAAAAATAGGAAAATTATAACGACGCGTTTTTATTTGAGAATTGAGAAATAAATATTTATTTAATAATTAACTTGAAAATTCTCGATCGTTACAGTCTTACCCCCTTAAAAATAATTTCATCCTCGAAATTGAACTTACTTGACTATGATTTTCTTATTCTCTTACACAATTTGCCTTTTCTTTACCGTGTCTAATCAATTGGTCTGTAACTAATGAAAAAATCCTTATTCCTCAAGTATGAACTTTCCTCTATTTCCTTTGTACTTTCAACAACGATATGATAAGGGGCGTGATTTTAACCTTTGTCCCAAAGAATGAATATTCACATAAATTTCTAAAAGATTACCTCTCTCTCTCTCAAGACACTTAACCTTATCGCGATACTATTATATCAGTCCATGCCTAAAATGACATCAAAATCGTTCATGTCCATTAAGTACAAGTTTGCCTCTACGTTCTTCCCATTTGTTTCAAACCTAACTGCCTTCTACAACAGATTAGTTCTAACAATCTCACCTGAAGAAATACTATCCTCTAAGGAATCATTAACACTTTAGCAAACACCTCCATACTTAACAGCCTCTTAATTGTACAATCCATAATGTCCATTCATCTTTAATACAAATCTCCAGAATAATAAAATTGCAACTAATATCCATAATCTAAAACATGTACTCCTAACTGAATTCCATGTAAAATAAATCCTATTGAGATGAATGTGAAATAAATTCCCACGAAAAAGTATTTCCTCAATAAATTTAACACTCTTTAAATCCTCAACGAACTTCATATCTTCCATTGTTCTTCTAATCTTCTTAAAAGTCTCTCTCATATGTTCCATCTTACCTACCAATTATGAAAGTAAAATCCAATGAAATTGGTAACTACAAGTTTTAGTCTAATTTTGAGGACTAAACTTTTAATTCTTGAAAATTTTAAACACTTCACATCACATGTTCAATTCTAAAATGTAATAACTCATGAAAATTTTTGCAACATGTACTGGATATAAACTTTAAACATCTCAAACTGCATCAACTATAGCAAAATTTCATTTCATTTAACATTTCATTGTAAATATTCAATTTTAGATGTAGTCATATAATAAATTCATGGTATCAAGCAATACATTTTTTAAAACTTCATCAAAATAAATTTTCTAAACATTTTACCTTTTCGGAGTCAGCGTGGCGAGGCAAAAGCGGGGAGCAGTCAATTCAAATATTAAAATTTTTTAAAAAATTTCAAATCATAGAATTTTCAATAGTTTACAGAAAGGTAAACCTGGGCTCTGATTCCATACTATAACGCCCCAAATTCTGTTAACTTGGAGCGCTACTAAAGTCTAAATTTCGTTTAAATAGCCATTTTCAATAAATGTCAAATACATAATTTTTTTTAAAAACAATAACAGCAAGAAATAAATTGCGAAAGCTTATTTGACTGAAATAATTTGGTTTTCAATACGAAATATAATGAACGAACAGTCAAACTTTCAAAATAATAAAACTCGAAATTAATTTAAGAAAAATGATTGCTAAAAAAACTTGTTTAGAAGAAAATTATAAATTAAAATGGATTGTCATTTAATTCCAAGATCACCCCGCTCATTGCCATGCATCGTCGAGCTCCTTAACCTAGAAAGGTGGAAAAAGTGGGGTGAACATAATGAATTATACTCAGGGGAGATATAGTAATCAGTCCAAGTTAAATCCAAGCATGCCAATCCAATTATGAATATCATGCCGAAAAAAATAATTTTTTATAGCTTTGTGTACTGTGCGGCAACCCCAAGTACCCACTTTCGATCCCGAACCTATTTACGATCCCTGACAACATGTTATTAGCACTAATTAAAATTGTGCACTGTTGGCAACCCAAGGACCTACTTTGGATCCTGGATCTATTTATGGTCCCTGGAAACCTTTTGACACCTGGAAGCATTATATCACAATCAAAATTACACATTGGGAAATAACATGGAAAAAATAACCACAATTTCTTTAATGTAAACCCCACTTCAAAGTCTTGAATTTTTCCTGAAATTGAACTGGATGTAAAGCTAAAAAAGGATCTTAGAGTGTCTAGGGTTGCGCCAAGAGGGTCTCTTAACGGCTTCTTTTTTTCTTCTCATCGGAGTTATTTCACAAAGACTCGTAGGGTAAGGAAGAAGGGGGGGGGGGGCAGTAAGGGTCGAAGAAGGGCAATCACTCATTCTTAAAACCAGCGTTCTTAAGACCAAAGAGTCGGGCGGAAAGCTCTCCATTCCTGGTTCTCCTATCCAGTGCCAAAGTCACTGAATGGGTAAGTCGCCAATCCCCGGACTGTGTAATCTACCGGGTTACGGGCGGGCATTTTACCAGAGGTTTCTAATCTACCCTTGTGTGATTCCTGCTGAAGCATATACTCGAGGGTGGGAGCAGGGCGGACAATTTTAAAGCAGACTCCCCATTCGTTAGATAGAGAAGATCACCAAGATTTCGTGATTCGCTGTCGAAGAGTACTTGGGTTCTCCCAATAACTAAAAAGTGTAGCATGCCTGAATCTAACTGGGGTTCATGGTGGTGGAGGAACTGGATCGGAAAAAAGAGGGATTCTAGTTGTAAGATATCTACGGATTCTAGCCAACTGAAAGGATCTTCTGATCTATCCAGAGATCATTTGGATTCCATTAGTAATAGTGCTTTAAACTTTTTTTGCGGCTTCATCTAGCCAAAAGAAAATAAATCTTATATTAGTATTTGGTAATTCAAACTCACTAGTTATCTTAATCCCAAATGTGCAAACTATCAACTAAATTCTAATATCATACAATACCCTTCTCCATTAAGCTGATAATGACCCCTGTAGCGAGCTTTAGGCCGGTGGCTCCGAAGTCAGTTGACCATTGGGCACCAGGTTTTGAAATACCCCTATGGACTTAATCACTCGAGTCACTACGCTCCGAAGAAAGGTGTTAAATGAATGCAATGTCCTGATTTATTTTTTCTTTTTTTTCTTTTGTAACATAAATAAATCTGCATGAGTTACCTCTCTCTTAAGCTTTCTAGATGACCCCTGTAACGAGCTTTAGGCCGGTGGCTCCCAAGTCAGTTGACCATAGGGCACCAGGTTTTGAAATACCCCTACAAGCTTATTCACTCGAGTTAAAAAGGCTGCAAAGAGAGGTAAAAGATGCGTGCATGTTCCTAATTTATGCAATGGATTAGATTATTAGCATTTGGTCATTACCTAGCTTTCTCTTGTCAGCTAAGGTCACTCCTGTAGTGACCGAGAATTTTTCGTGATGTATTTAAATATTATTTAAAATGTGTCGCTACGACCTTGCCCATTTATTTTTAAACACATTTTCGTCTAGCCATTAATAAGTGAAATTTAATTTATTTTAATCATAGTCAAATTCACATTTTTATTAAGAATATTCCAATGTCACCATTTTTAGAATCTTAAGTCCAAGCTTTAAATTATTTTTAAATCCAAAATTTTAAATTTATTTTAGATCCAAACTATTTTGATCCAACCCAAACTTTTAAGCCCAAATCTCAAATACATCTTGATCCATTTCAACTCTAAGCCCAAGTTCTTGAAGTCCAACCAATTCTAAGCGGTTTTTTTTTTTTTTTACAAGAAGTCTGTCTTCCAAACCTCAAGCTTTCCATCCCAGGATTTTTACCAATTTCCAAATAATTCTTTCCCTTCTCAAGCCATAACAAATTGGTATATCCCTTCAATCATTCCCCAGCTCATAAACCATTCTTGCATCCCCAAATTCTCTCCTTCAACCCCCTCAATCAGCCCAAATCCCTTCAGTCCTCCCCAAGTCATAGGTGCCAAAACTTACCAAAAAAGTGTACACAACCAGGCATATACTCCCCTTCTCCCCCATCACAACTCACGTTCACAACACAAAATTATTCTCTGCGGAATTCTTGGTAAGCACCCCCCCTCCAACCTTAGCCAAACCATATTTACACAATTTGCAAACATATTGATTCACACCATCACCCCCATTCAAACCCAATCTACATCCCAACCACGGCCAGAACCTCCATCATCCAACCATCCAAGCCTTGCCAAACACTCTGATTTCTTCCAAGTTTTACAATCTGCAATATAGTATACACAGAATCACACAACCATTTAGCCAAATTCAACACCATTTTGAGACCTCTCCATTTTCAAGAACTGAACTCCATCTACCATAGCCAAACTGCCTACTGCACAATCCACCTACTGAAAAAAAAAATCGAGTTTCCAACCACACACAATTCCACAATTTTAACACCACTACAATACCCATATCATCACCACCACCCAATCACCACTGAGCCTCCATCACCACCACCAATCACAACTTCAAAATAGCCCCCTGCCCATTTCACCCCCAATCAATTGAACCACCAACACCCATACAACCAAAATAAAACCAAAAAACAAACAAGCCTAAATACTTACCTCAATCTTAACCGAAGTTTCTTCGCCGGAAACAGCACGAAACCGAGCCTCACAGCCTCGGTTTGGTCCCAGTTTTCACACATCAAACCGCCCAAAATCCCTCCCTTTCGCACACACACACACCCTACTCCCCCGCCGCCATATGTCGGCGGTGCCATCGCCGAGCAGCACCATCACCAGCTGAACTACCGGTGGCACGGATTGGGGATGGCCTATCACCATCTCTTCTCCTCTCTATCTCACGAAAATGGGAAGGGAGGAAATGATGTGGTGTTTAAATTGATTTTGGAAAAATTACCCTTTTGGTCCTCGATTTTAGAAAATATTTATTTAGGCCCCTCAGGTTTTAAAATCATTTAATTCAGTCCTAAAATATTTAATTTCAGTCCCAAGTTTTAAAAGTTATTTTTTTAGTCCTTGCAGTTCAAAAATTTTTTAGCCAGCTCCTTTATTTCTGAAAAGTTATGAATACTGCCCAATGTTTAGTATTTACGTGAACCAACCCCTGATTTCTTACAATTATTTTGTTTAATCCTTTTAAAAACTCTATTTTACACAAATCATTTTTTTAATACTTGATTAATCCAAAATGTAATTATATATATATATTTATTTTATAGGACTAGACGAGGAGCGAGAGAATTATAAGTATTATTTCCGTTTGCTCAATACTCGAGAAATTAAGGTATACTCTAATTTACAAATTTCTCTCTTTTCAAAAATGCGCATCAATCATTATTTGTATTATAAGTTTAGCATATATGAATGTGTTCATGAGAATAACTTGCTTTACAAGCATGAGATTATGTTATGAGAAATTTACTTGCTTAAATGCATGACTTAAACTTGTATTTATTACTTGTTCATGAGATTACTGGTTATCGTTGGACACCTGAGACTTGAATATCATGATTATGTGTTTTAATTTATAATATTAAATGATTATTGTGCGCGAGTCTACTGAGTATTTGTATGAAATACTCACGTATTCCAAAATAAAATTTTTACAAATGATGAAGTTGGCGGCGAGACGTATGATGGTGGCTATTAATGAGACTTTAGAATGTTTTATTTGAAATTATAAGATTATTATGTTCAAGTTATTTTTCATGTTTGAACCTTTTGACCGATTGAGTCAATTTTTATAAAAATTATGTGAAATGAAATTTCAATTATTGTTTTATTTTTCGCTAAATCATTATTTTTCAAAGTTAATTTGAGACGATGAAGTGACGTTCTGGGTCGCCATCCCTTCTCCTCCCTATCTCTCATGAAAATGGGAAGGGAGGAAATGATTTGATGTTTAAATTGACTTTGGAAAAAATTACCCCTTTGGTCCCCGATTTTAGAAAATATTTATTTCGGCCCCTCAGGTTTTAAAATCATTTAATTCAGTTCTAAAATATTTAATTTCAGTCCCAAGTTTTAAAAGTTATTTTTTAGCCCCTGCAGTTCAAAAATATTTTAGTCAACTCCTTTATTTTTGAAAAAGTTATGAATCAGTCCCAATGTTCAGTATTTACGTGAACCAACCCTTGATTTCTTACAATTATTTTGTTTAATCCTTTTAAAAACTCTATTTTACACAAATCATTTTTTTAAAAACTTGATTAATCCAAAATATGATTATATATTTATTTATTTTATAGGACTAGACGAGCCGCGAGAGAATTAGAAGTAATACTCCCATTTGCTCAATACTCGAGAAATTAAGGTAGACTCTGATTTACAAATTTTACATTTTTAAAAGTGCGCATCAATAATTATTTGGATTATAAGTTTAGCATCTATGATTGTGTTTGTAGAGACCGAGAATTTTCGTGATTTATTAAAATAAATATTTGTATTTTAAAAACGTGTCGCTCCGACTTTGCCCATCATTTATTTATTTATTTTTAAAAGCGTGCTCGTCTAGCCAATTTAGTGAAATCAAAATTTATTTAAAATTTTCGTCAAATTCCAATTTATATCAAAAATATTTCAATATCACAATTTATTTTTTTAAAAGCCCAAGCTTTAATTATATTAAGTCCAAATTTCAACTGTTTTAATCCAATCCAACATCTCGAGCCCAAATGTTTTACCAATCATTCAAGTCCTTTTAACAACCCAATCAATAAATTCTTGGCCCACTAAATCAACAACTTATTTCCAAAGTATTTCCTTACACAACCATATTCACTTCCAAAATTCTCACAATTTTCCATAAATCAAGATTTAACCTAAACTACCATGTTTAACACCTAAATCAACTATTAAATAGATCCCTCACCTCTTTGCCCTCGACACACCAAATATCACGAGACTTCTGGGTATGTTTTTCCTCTCTCTCTCTCTCAAGCTTCTTCACCATCCCCTCCAATTTGCACCATATCAATTTGAACCACTTTCCAAACTATGAGCTCACTGCCAAAACAAAATCCACCACCGTTATCACCACCATCACCAAATCACAACAACATCACCACCAGTCCACTGCAGCACCATAGCCAAGATGCCAAGACTCCAAAGTCAAGGCCAACCTCCATGGTCGAACCTCTAAACCATCAACCCCATTCCCACAATCTGTAAACCTCAAGAAATCACCCAATCCATACCCAAATCACCCACTCGAGTCACCATTCCAACCAACCGCAACCGCCGCTTGAAACCTCACCAATCGAAAGCCTCTGTTTCACATCCCAGTTCGTTTTTCACCACCAAAACAACCAAACTCCACTGCACAATCTCCAATCAGCTCCATCACACACACAAAACCAAAATTCGAACCCTCAAGACACCGCATAACGCCACCGCAACCACACGAGACCCGACACTGCCCACCTCCAAATCCGCCATCAACTTAACACACAAATCAACCAAAAATCAAAGAATAAACCCACCAAATACCTTACCTTCGACCGCCGCCTCGTATGGACCAGAATATTGCCGAAAAACTGTTGGAAAATTGTGTTTCCAAATGGTTGTTCAAATATTTAAAGATGATAAGATGAAATACACAATTAAATCAATACAAAGAGGTATTGATAAGGAAGACAAAAGAATGAGAAAAACAGAAACACAAGAGGCCAAAATATGAACCACGCGATCGCGTGGTTCATGGTCCAGCGATCGCGTGGTTCAACAGATTTGAATCTGTTCAAAATAAAGAGGCATCACGTGATCGCGTGAGCTTTGTACCGCGCGATCGCATGGTGGTTTCCGAAAGGCACCTTTTGGTGCCTAAGTTGTTTTTTTGCACCAAAAGGTGCCCTTTTGTCTAAGAGGTGTGTACTTTCGTAAAAGGTGGATTAATCTCTATATAAAGAATGTTATATTGATCAATTCAATATATGAAATATGAGTGAGAACATCCATAAAATATAGAAGCCATTCATTTTTTCAATTGTATTTTGTTCCTTTTCCATGGATTATTAGTGCTTAATAAGTATATGGTTTGAAGGCTTGATTAATCCGCTAAAACATTTGCTATCTAACCCTTTAAGCATCTCGAACGAGAGGGAGAAATGTACTTTTAGGACAACGTGTAATAACGTGTTCAAGTCTCTCGTTTGATTCCATAATTCGGCGTTATTCCATTCATATCATGATTTCAAGTGGATGTTTCCATGTGTTTTGACTTGTGATTCTTCAAGTGGCATTCGATGATTTGTCTCCAACCTCTCGAGGTAAGTTCATATTTTATAACAATCTAAAAGTACATTTTGATCAATGGAGTCGAAATTATATTTTGAAAGTCTTGAATCATGATAATGCCAAAATCAAAGTAACGTTATTTCTTGGTTTTATTTCTCAAATCTCATGATGACTGTTGAGAAAGAAGCATTGAATCACATTTTATATAATTCATGATTATTACTGTGAAGTGTGAAGAGTTTCTTAAATTTTGATAACATGCATGCATAATATGTTGTGCTTGTTGTTTGTTAATGATGATTAAGTAAAATTGATTAATATTTCATTTTACTTTAATTGCAAATGATGTGTTTATTCATCATGAAAATAAAAGCCGGCAGTAAATTTGTGCCTCTTCATAGCAAGGCACACGTCTACCATATTTGTGTAACGGTGTGATTGTTTTTTTCAAGCATCAATGTGCCATTTTGAATTTAATAAAAGAAGGGAAAATATATTTAAATGGAGTGATTGTTCTTAAAACTATCTGAATGTTTATTTGAAATGGAGGATTCATTCAAGTGAAGTGGAATTTGTTTTAACATTATTCAAGGATTACTTAAATGTTATCAATATTTGTGTAAATACACTATTATGCATAAATTAAGTTGCATTTCAAATGGAATTTGATAAGAAGAATTATTTTAATATTCTCTTATATATCATCATGGAAAATATGTGTTTTGAATAATTAAGACGTGATATTTTAACTATATGATTATTCATTATGAAGAAATTTTCCATGATAGTGGAAATTTGAAAGTATATGCTCTTTCAATAATATTGTTTCCATTTGATTCATTTATGAGAAGTGTATTTTCCTTTTACATTATGCAAGTATATTGGTATATGAATCAATTGGACTCTTGAAAATGGCATGAGAATTTTTATAAATTGGCGAATAAAATTATGCTTATTTGTGATGCCATTTTATTATATGTGAAATAGAGTTCCTAAATATTGAGGCATGCAAGTATGAGTATTTGCACAAGTTGCTTTAACAATATTTAATCAAATATTGTGGAGAAAGTAAATATGATAGTTTACTTCAATTATCTCATGATATGTTTGCTAATAATGTTATTAGTATTAATAAAGTGACCATTTTCAATGGTAAATTGGAGACTACCACTTGTATTAAAAATGCCCATTGTTGGCTTAAATGTGGTAGTGAAAATCTTGATACTTATTGTTGTATTAAGAAATATGAAATGGCTCTACAACGAATTATGGAGATGTCATATTTTGCTTGTGAAAGCAATGTTATTTTCCTAATTAAGGAATTATGGGGGTGAGATCAAACTAAGATCAAGAAGGTCATTGATGAATATTGAGATTTTATCATATTGTTTATCTCTTTTGAAATAAAATACTTATATGAAGTATTTTTTATGAATGCATAGAGATGCATAACAATTATTGAAAATTTGTGAATTTTCATTGAGAATACACAAGATTGGATTAGTCTATACTTATTGTGGTTATTACAATGATCATGTGAAAAGTGATAAATATTTACACAATTGGATGACGAGATCACAAATATGATTTTATCACGACCATTGATTAACATTGATATTTGTTTTGTAAAACAAATTTGCTCATATCTTGAAAAACAAAGTCTTTCAATGAGTGAAAGAATTACAAATTTATTTCTTTCAAATGAAGTAAAAGAATTAAGAAACATGTGCTTATTCCAAATATGTGGGGATAAGGCGTATTACAAAAGAAAATTATATTGTGCTCATAGTGGAGACAATAATCTTTTGCAAATATCAATAAAACAATTGAGGTTTTATTACAAATTGTTTCTTTCAATTGAGTTGAAATATTATACATAAAAGAATTTAGCCTCAAATGTAGAGTGACATTTTGGCAAAAGATTCAAATTATGATTTCCAAAATTAGTGAAATTATATTGTGATTGTGATCAAATATCCTAGCAGAAACTTTGACAAGTTTAAAGGATATTAAAATGCAAACAAGTGATTAAGTTGGATCACATAAACAAAATTATCTATACTTCTAAAATAGAGAAGTATGAATTAATAAAGTGATAGAGTCACTTTATGAATTTGACAATATTGTTGTCAATTGAAGAAGTGATTAAGTGTAATCACTAAAATACATTTGACAATATGTATTGTAAAATCATTCTTTTTGCGAAAAAGAATATTGAAATTAATTTTGTTATACCTCAAATGTGGGGGTAATATGATTAAGTCCTAAAAGAGACTTTTAAAAGTTGCGAGGGGATGGATACAAGCAGTGGAGGAAGAAAAATCATGGAGTGCAGTGACAAAGGTAAGTAAGTTGTCATGCATTATAAATTTATATAATATATTCTATGGATGGAATGCATGTCAAATTTGCAATATAGAATACTAAATTGTTATACTATAACATATCATTGAAATTGGATTTAGTTATTAACTACCATATTTAATAATATTGTTGGTGTATTGATTATGTGAGAATCTATCTTGATTATTGCATATCGCTTATTGAAAATTATGAAATATATGATTTTCAAGCTTTAAATTTATGAAATTAGAGTTTCATGAATGCATGAGATTTTAATAACCTTAGTGGTTTCCTTAAATTCTCATTTTTGATAAGTATGTTACTCTTTATAATAACATGATATAAATGTTGAATTATGTAAATTTCATTTGCTTGGACTCTTTGAGGAATAAATATATGCTACATTTATTCATAGTATAAATTGCTACATACTAAATTGATTTGGTATATGAGATAATTATAAGGCATTAATATGAGGCAAATGATAAACATTTATCACACAACAATAAATTATTTTTGTCTTAAAACATGTGAATCATTTGCAATTACTTATGTGAAGTATTTATTATCAATTTGTCTTGTTTGAGAAATTTGAACAAATAGAAGTTTATTTACTCTACATAAATACATTTTATGAAATTTTTGTTCAAATTTGTATTCATCTTATTTCATACTATTGTGTATAATCCAGTTTAATTATTATATAATTTGAGAAAGTATGCAAGATGATATGATAGAATGAGTTTATCTAATTGATATTGATATCAATGGTTGATATCATATATATGTGAAAAGCATTATTACTAATGGAGAGTAATAATATGAAACATACAAGTGAATATGGATTATTGTTGAACATTGTAGTTCACAAAGAGAATCATTCACTTAAATGAAATTGAGAAATTTGAAAATTATCCCAAAGTGTGGGGGTAATACTCAAACAAATATTGTAAAATATTTATTGTACTCGTCGAGAAGACAATTAAACTATTGATAGAACAATTGTGTTCATGGAATTACGATTCTATTTCTTTCAATTGAGTGAAAGAATTGCGAAAAACAATTTATTTTATGAAGTAATTAATAAATTGTAATATAAAGTTAGATTCTTTCATTGAGTGAAAGAATAATTTTTGAGTCCACCCTATAAGTGTGGGGGTAGTAAAACTAAACTTTAAATAAAGTTTAAAGTAATATTATTTTGAAGTCTATAAAGTGCAAAAAATAAACTACAAAATATTGTGAAATATTTGACAAGTGTTGTCAAATATTTGAGAAGTGATCACATTTAAATATTCTAAAGAAGTCTAGACATAAATTGAATCAAAGAGTGATTCAATAACTTGCGAAAAAGTTAAGCTAAAACTTGACTTTATATCTTATGTAAAATCATAAGAACATAATCGAGTAGGATGAGGTGAAACTCCTTTCTAAAAGATCCGCCAATGACGGCAACCCTACCTGTCATTACGAAATGAGTAATTCACGAATTCAAAGGGTAACAACAAGTCATTAGATGTGTGGATAGTTTCAACACTTTATCAAAACATACCTCATTCTAGATTAAAAGTGTTGGTTGTTACAGTTGGAGGGCTGAGTTTTAAAACTCTTAATGAAGTTCAGAATTACAAGTATCTCTAAATGTAACAAAGATACTGGAAGAACTTCACCTATATGAACTTAGAAGTGGTTCCGCTTCAAGGAAAGTTCGGAGTTACTTTCTGAAAAGTTCACGAATCGGATAGGCGCAAGGCCATTAACACGCTAAAGCAAAACTTGTGCGGAACAAAAGACTTTGAGTGTTGTGTATATGATGTTGCCGGTATTGTCACATGGAATAACGGGTTCAAAGCTAAGGCTACCCAGGATTTTGATAATACTTTGCGACGTTTACACTAACGTAAGGTTCAAATCGAAAGATACCTTACTTTATGCATAACACCGTTATAAAATGAGTTGGTGAAAATATTTGAACAAGTGGGGGTGTTGGAAAATTGTGTTTCCAAATGGTTGTTCAAATATTTAAAGATAATAAGATGAAGTACACAATTAAATCAATACAAAGAGGTATTGATAAGGAAGACAAAAGAATTAGAAAAATAGGAACATAAGAGGCCAAAATATGAACCACGCGATTGCGTGGTTCATGGTCCAGCGATCGCGTGGTTCAATGGATTTGAATCTGTTCAAAATAAAGAGGCATCACGCGATCGCGTGAGCCTTGTACCGCGCGATCGTGTGGTGGTTTCCGAAAGGCACCTTTTGGTGCCTAAGTTGGTTTTTTGCACCAAAATGTGCCCTTTTGTCTAAGAGGTATGTACTTTCATAAAATGTGGATTAATCTCTATATAAAGGATGTTATATTGATCAATTCAATATATGAAATATGAGTGAGAACATCCATAAAATATAGAAGCAATTTTCCACCAAAATCAATACTCATTTTTTCAATTGTTTTTTGTTCCTTTGACCAGGAGGGGAGTGGAAAGACCATGAGTAGACGGCCGACAGCCCTTGAGGACCGGGTACACTACATACTGTATTTTTATTATTTCCATGATGAACAACTAAACTCTTCGTTGGGATTAATGATGTAGCATAGTTTTCCGCTTTTAATTACATTGTTCAAGTTTTACGTATTAATTGCATGTGATGGTTTTACTTTGTGATTAATGCCCGAAGTAATTGGCCACTAATTCATTAATTTAATGGATTGTTTTTATTATTAATCTAGAGGTGAGCTAACGACCTATATATAGAAAAAAAAAATCCGGTAATTGAACGAGCGATAGAGATATACGTTTGTTGTTATTGCGATCTTAAATTGAGTTCTAGTGTTCCATGAACCTAAACATTACAACCTGCTATCTAGAAACACGGTTGACTAATTAGGTAGAGTTGATTTAAAGCCGAGAGGGGAATTTCATATGTATAAGTGAACTTGATTGATCACATTAGTAGATTAAAACTTGAACGGTGGAATCAAAAGTATTGACTACGTAAAATCGTGGAATCCCAACTTTTCATTCATTGATTAAAAACACACTTTCATTTATTGTTTATTTGCTTCGACTTTAATCATTTAGTTTACCAAAATCTCACTCTTTAATCATTCAAATAAGGTGAGAATTAGAACACCTTCGGTAGTTAATCATAATCCTTGTGGGACGATAATCCGGACTTCAAGTCCACTTTATTACTTAGATGCGACATCGTACTCTTACTATTTAGCACATCAGATAAAAAACTAATGCTGCATGTGAATGAAAGTATATATAGTGCACATGACAAAAAGGACGTCATCATCCTATCCTATTCTATAACAGGACAATATTGTCCTACCACATTCTTCATGTAGCTATTTATGTTCAGTCTCTGAGCCGTGACTAGTTACAGCAACAAACAAAATTCTCCTTCCAAAAGTAATCAAATAAGAGAAAATAGAGTGAATAACATTCAAATAAGAATTTTATTAATAAAATAATTCCTTACAATCGAATGAACAGATATGAATGTCCTATATGCCACAATTTTAAGAGAATCTATACAAAAAGCAGGTTGTTACTATCCCCTTAACAACTAATGTGTTTGGAAAGAGATCAGTCTTCATCGCCTTCCTAAATGCATCCCAGCAAAGTGTAAAGAAGTCTAGTAATAGACTGAGAGGCATTCTCAACAGGCGATGGCCTGAAAAGCACTTTCAGCAAGCCAAAGCCTCACCACAAGAGATCGAAAAGGATATTAGAAGTTTCATGTTTTTAGGATTATCCAAATGTGAAAGTGCAAAATACTTTGAATATGGCGAAATTAATGATTACACATTAATTCACCATATGGGGGGTAATTGTTGACACATAAAAATATCAAACTCAGAGACCCAACATAGAATTTAAAAGCATGAGAGCCCATTTCAAATAATAGGATGATGCGGAGAAGTGTGGGTCATTAGGTGATTGTAGAAGTATTTGGGCGACTGTGGGTGAACAAAGGAACAATTGACACAAACTTATAGTTTATTGGAGTCATTTGCAAGAACTTGCCATGTAGTGATCAAGAAATTTCTCAAGTATTGAAATAATTTTTTAAATTATTAAAAACATATCGCTATGATCTCCGTATTTTAAATTGAAATTGAAACTTGTTCGCCTAGCCATGTTGAGTATTTTGAGAAAAAAAATATAAAATCTAGTCCAATTCGATTTTAAGCCAATTCCGAGTTTCTAAGAATTATTTAAATCCAAAATCGTCTTTAATTCCAAAATTTAATTATTTTAATTTCCCAAAATTACTTTTAAACCAAATTTCAAAGTTCAATTTTATTAGTATCCAAATTTATTTTTCATCCAAGTTTTATCATTTTTAAATTATTCTTAGTAAGGTATTATTATCCCGTTAATATTCTTGTGTTCCAAGTTTTCACAATTCTATATCAACTACAACTATTCTCAACCAATCAATACCTATATATACCCCCTCCTCATACATAATCAAAATTTTGCAGCAACTCTCGGTAAGCCCTTCACCTTCCTCACCATACACAGCCATGCAATTCCACTTCCTTCACGACCGGAAATCGACCACACCCACACACCAAGATTCTGCCAAAACCCGAGCCTCAATCACAACCACCGAACCACAAACTAATCAAATTCAATTTTCACAACCATCATTCATCCACTTCACTACCAAGTTCACCGCCCAACCGAACTCCAAACTCCACTATCTCCATAATTTTTCAAACAACCCTCAAACATAAACCAGGCACCACCACCATAGTTAGTGTATCACTGCTGCTAACAAAAACGGCCCTTCGCAGAGACATCACCCCGACCACACACACACACACACACTCTTCCCATCTCCAAAATCCTCAAACCCAATCAAAAGAAAACCCAAGAAAACCAAGAAATTTACCCAAAATAAGAATAACCCAAGAAAACCAAGAAGTGACCCATTATCTTACCTCCACTTTTGGTCCATTCTTGTCTAGAGTTTTGCCGAAAATCGCATCTCCAATCCAATCCCAGACCTCTGTTCTTGAACCAAATGTGCCCCAAAATCTTCCACACACCCACACCACTCCGGTCTCCACCTCGTGATGGCGGCATGCCACCCGCCGAAGGCCTGAAATCAGCAAGGCCGAAGCCCTTTTTGTGTCCTTGACCGCCATCTCCCTCTTTCTTTTCCTCTATCTGTGTGATAATAGAGAGAGATAGAAAGAGAGAGAGAGAGAGATTTGATTTTAATTTTAAAGATTTTGATTTTATTAAAACTGACCCTTAAGCCCCCATCTTTTAAAGCCTTTAAATTTAGTCCCTTAGTTTACAAATCTTTTATTTTAGTCCCTGTCATGTTTTTAAAATGTTTTAAAGTTCAGCTCCTCTATTTTTAAACTCGTGATTTTAGTCCTTGCATATTTTACGTGTTTTAAACTTCAAATCTTTAGTTTCTGAAAATTCTGATTCAACCCCAAAACTTTTCAAATCAATTATTTTAGACTTTCAATTAAACCCCTAGACTTTTAATTTCATTTTAAAACTTAAAATTCCAAAAATACTAATTTAAAATTTATTTTTCTTATTTGCTAGACGAAGCGTTCGAAGATTTAGAAGAATAAAGTGATTATTTCCACTCAACTTCCAAACTTGTGATTTAAGGGAGACTCGCCTCCACTAATTAGTTTAAATTATAATTGCGTGTATTTTGTGATTTTACGTTATTTATATGCATTTATTGCATGAGAAGAGATTATGATGTTGTTATGATTTTCATAACTTATATGCTTAAATGCATGAGTTGAGACGAGATGAGATTATCTCTTATGAGATGTTGTTATGCAAAAATTACATGCTTTAATGTATGAGATGAGACTACCCACACACTAGATTTTTAAAGAGCCTATGATTATGGTTATGATGTTACCATATAAATTGCATAATTATGTATTCAATTATTCTGTAAATTAATTATTGGCAATGAGTCTATTGATTATTTTTATGAAATGCTCGTCATTTTTTTAACAACATTTGCAGATTTCAGATATGGAGGCACGTGATGGACAGGGTGGCAATAATAATTAAATAATAGAATTTTATTATTAGCACAATTATTTACATTTTTCATAATAGTAAAGGATTTTTAAGAATTTTAGAATGCTAGCAAATTTTATTGCATTGTTAAATGATTTCTTTAATTAGAAAATAATGAATGACTTGGATTGTTATTTCAAATTCCAAATTATTAAATTTTATTTACCGTTTGGTTTTTATTTAAATGTTGCCAAGCATGAAATTTTTTATGATTCTTCCTCTAAATTGCTGTTTTAAAACTCAAATAAGATGATGACGTGATGAATTGGGTATTAACTCGGGACGTTATAGCGTAGTATCAATGCCAGTCTGTGTTTCTGTAGATTGGAAAAAAAAAATTTTTAAAAAATTCAAGAGATATTATTTAATTATTAAAGTTTCCACTGCCATCATTTGATCTGCCAACTTTGAGGTAAATATGTTTATGAAGTTTAATGTTATTTTTTTCGGATACCTGTTTTAATGATTTATGAGACGTGGAAGAAGGACAAAAAAATTGTGTCCAAATTAGAAAGAAAAGAAAAGAGAAGAAAGAAAGAAAGACGAGTTTTTGATCATAATGGGAATAATTAAAAGTAGTATGATTTAAATAATGATTTCATAATATTTTCTTTCTCAAATTAAAAAAAGATGTTAAAGAACCTTAACTGGACTTTGCATAATTGGTTAAGGAATATGTCTCCATGTGTAAACAGAAATACACCAAACCAGATCAACCACGATCAGACTACTCCAAGGCAAGATCCCCCAACCTAGGCAACTATCATTAGAGACTTACTTCAGGCGGTGCAAGGCAAGCCCCAACGAGACCTTACTGCCAATAATTGAACAATTTAGAAGATACAGTTCGCCCACTTTTGATGATGGAAATGATCAATTAGCTGTTGAGGAATGGTTTCAAACCATTGAGAAGATTTTTAGGCACATTTCTTACCCTGAAGACGGGAAAGTGATCTGTGCTGAATTCATTTTAGTCAGTAGAACCGACTTCTGGTGGGAATCTGCATCCCGAACCAGGACAACAGAATAACAAAGAGCTTTGACCTGGGAGGAATTCAAAATTGAAATCAAGTACAAATTCTTTCCACAGGCACTCTGAGATCATAAGGAGTCCGATTTTTTTGCATTTTGTTTAGGGCGACATGGATATAATTGATTATGAGAGGAAGTTTGAAGAATTGTCCCGATATGCTCCACACCTGGTAGAGACTGAAATTAAAAAGGCAGGCCGATTTGAGAGAGGTCTACGCTCGAATGTTAGACAGATTGTCAGTTCTCATGAGCTGCTAACTTATAGAGAAGTAGTGAAGAAGGCTCAAGCAGTAGCCTATACTGGTGTAAAAGTTGGGAACTAAGGTAATCAAAATGAGCAGAAATATCAGGGTAAGAGAAAGTGACAAGGTTCGAATCGCAGTCAGAATCAGAATAGAAATCAAGCATCTAATAAGAGGCCCAGTCCAGGACCAACAGTGGGACAAGTGACCAATTGTGACGACCCGAATTCTCTTCCATTCGAGTGCCACTAAAAGTGACTCATATCATATTATCGAGACTTAAATAGTAATGTAAAATTATTCAAAAGAATAATTAGAATCCCATAATTTTATTTGTGAATAAAAATAGAACATAATTTTCTTACATAAAGTTCAACATAATTATCTCATCAATCTTAACCACTTTTGCCACTTCCATGTTGACCGCCTCGAACCTTCAATTATCTGAAAATGGTAAATATCGTGGAGTGAGATTTATAAAATCCCAGTAAGTATACCAAGCATAAATTTTCTTTTGAAAGCATATGGATCATTTTCATCATAACATAGGATAGGATCGAAATACTCATAAACATAGGGAGACACAAGAATTTTACCGAACTTAAATGGCAAGAATTCTTATGTGTAGCGCTACTAAACTCCGGTCCCCTTAGCATAATCATAAACATATCATATGGGACCTATAGGAATATTGTGAGATTGATTTCATAGCAATGATCCAAACATTTTCGTAAAAACATAAGGTATATTTACTTTTCATAAAAACATACTTACTTTTTTTAAAAACATAAGGTGTATTTACCTTTCATAAAAACATACTTACTTTTCATAAAAACATAAAGTAATACCTTTCATAAAAACATACTTACTTTTCATAAAAACATAAGGTATATTTATCTTTCATAAAAACATACTTACTTTTCATAAAAACATAAGATATACTTATTTGTCATAAAAACATACTTACTTTTCATAAAAACATAAGGTGTATTTACCTTTCATAAAAACATACTTACTTTTCATAAAAACATAATATATACTTACTTGTCATAAAAACATACTTACTTTTCATAAAAACATAAGGTGTATTTACCTTTCATAAAAACATACTTACTTTTCATAAAAACATAATATATACTTACCTTTTAAAAGATTAAAATGAAGTGTAGTAGTAAATGGACCAAAACTTTCTTGACCACCTTGAATTTCTCTTACTTGTGGATTTTGTCAAGAGATTGGAAATAAGTGTATATGTGTAGAGTTGTGTGTAAAAGAGATGGGTTTAAATAGATGTATAAAGTTGGCATATTGTAAACATAATCATTCAATTCTATTAATTTTAACACATCCTTTTCTTAAAGTAAAGCACCATTCATATACTTTTCCATATTTATACAAATAATATGCTCTTCATGATTATATATAATGGAGTATATAAATCATTCATATACTTTTCCATATTTATACAAATATTATGCTCTTCATGATTACATATAATGGAGTCTTATCAATCATTCATATACTTTTCCATATTTATACAAATATTATGCTCTTCATGATTATATATAATGGAGTATATAAATCATTCATATACTTTTCCATATTTATACAAATATTATGCTCTTCATGATTACATATAATGGAACCTCTCATGCTTGCATATATTTTCTTAATTTAAATAATAAAAGTAATTTTTGTATAAATAAATATTGGGATAACATTGAATTAAGTACTTAGACTTAATATACTTTAAATCAAGAGAATGGAGATATTTTTAGAAATTCGGAATTTAATTTAAAATCGAACGATCTCGATTATTTCTTGACTTGGCTATACGAATACGTCGTGGCGTTAACTTAATAAAAATGGGTGAAATAGTAGCGACACGATTTTCTATTAAAATAATTATTAATCGCGTAAAAATTCTTGGTCGCTACACCAATTACCCTCCACACTGCCCTAAGTGCTAGAAATTGCACAAGGGAGAGTGTCTTTTTGATAAGGGTGTCTCCTAAGATGTGGCCAGTCGGGCCATTTAGAAAATGACCATCGGACTCCATCTACACAAGTTTCCAATCAGAAGAAGAACCTGGATTGGAATAGGAGAGGGAAAGCAAGAGTATTTGCAATGGATGCAGCTGAGGATTCTGACGTGATTGTAGATATATTATCTATTTCTGGTATCCATGTATATGTTCTAATAGACTTGGGGGTCACACATTCATTTATATCTAATGCATGCTTAGAAAAGCTAAACTTAATAGGAGAAGAAACTGGTAGTTTGCTTGAAGTTAGTTTACCGTTAGGAGGAACTATCGACACTAATAAAATAGTCAAAGCAATACAAGTAGATTTTGATGGTTAGATATTGGAAGCAGATCTGAATATTATTCGAAAGAAAGACTTTGATATTATTCTCCGTATGGATTTGTTCAGCACCAATCGTTCTTCTATAATGTGCCACGAGAAGGTGGTTATTTTTCGTAAAAATAGTGAAGAATTATTCAGGTTTTATGGGTCGAAGATTAAGTCACTCCCTTGCCTTATATCGGCTTTGCAGGCAGAGAAGCTACTAGCCAATGACAATTGTCAGTGCTATTTGGTTAGTCTTCAAGACAAGCAACCTGATGAGATTACTTTAGAGTCAGTGCCAGTAGTATGTGAATACTGTGATGTTTTCCAGATGACCTACCAGGTATCCCACCTGATAGGGAAGTAGAATTTACCATTGATTTGGTACCAGGAGTTACCCCCTGTTTCTAAAGCTCCATACCGTATGGCATCGAAATAGTTGCAGGAATTGAAAGTTCAATTGGAGGAATTGCTAGAGAAAGGTTTTATAATGCCAAGTGTATCTCCATGGTGAGCACCCGTTCTCTTTGTAAAGAAAAAGAGAATAAGTATCCCCTTCCTAGAATTGAAGACTTATTCGATCAGTTAAAAGGTATAGCTATTTTCTCAAAGGTTGACTTGAGATCTGGTTACCATCAGCTAAAAATTAAGCCAGTGATGTACCAAAGACAATGTTCAGGACTCAATATGGACATTATGAGTTCACAATAATGCCATTTGGTCTCACGAACGCACCTACAGTATTTATGGAGTTGATGAACCAAGTTTTCCATCAATATCTTGATAAATTCGTTATTGTCTTTATCGATGACACACTTATCTACTCCAAAGATTCTGAGTAGCATGAAGAACATTTGAGAATTGTGTTGGAAATATTGAGGGCAGAAAAGTTGTATGCCAAATTCAAGAAATGTGAATTTTGGCATAAAAGAGTTGACGTCTTGGACACATCGTTACAGCTAAAGGCATCGAGGTTGATCCTTCTAATGTTGAGCCTGTAACGAATTGGCAAACACTTGCACGTGTTGGGGATATGAGAAGTTTTCTAGGATTAGCTGGATATTATCGGAGATTCGTAGAGGGATCTCTAAAATAGCAGGTCCTATGACTCAGTTGACAGGGAAAGGAGTTAAATTTCAGTGGATAGAACAATGTGAACAGAGTTTCTAGGAACTAAAGAATAGACTTGTCTCAGCATCAGTGCTGACTATACCAGATGGGTCAGATGGTTTCGTTATTTACAGCGATACATCCAAAAATGGATTAGGTTGTGTATTGATGCAGAATGGGAAAGTTGTAGCATATGCTTCAAGATAGTTGAAGCCATATGAAAAGAATTGCCCGATGCAAGATCTAGAGCTTGCAGCTGTAGTGCACGCTCTAAAACTTTGGAGACACTATTTGTATGGGAGTAAATGTGAGATTTACACTGACCACAAGAGTTTCAAGTATTTCTTCACTCAAAAGGGACTGAATATGAGACAACGTCGATGGTTAGATTTGGTAAAAGATTACGATTGTACCATTCTTTACCATCCGGGTAAAGCAAATAAGGTTGCAAATGCTTTAAATAGGGAGAATGTTGGACAGTTATCAGTTTTGGGAACAGCGCAAGATAAGTTGATTCGAGATTTTTCAATATCTAAGAATCAAAGTACCAACCCCATCAGCTCAAGGATCTAACATATTGGCAAATATGACAGTTAAACAAAATTTGAGAGATCGGATTGTAATAGCTTAGGAATATGATAAATTCTTAGAGAAGATTAGATCCGAAGTGGGAACCAACAAGAGAGTAGGTTTCGAGATTTCCTATGATAAAACACTTATGTTCAGAGGGCACTTCTGTGTACCGAAGGATGAACAAATCAGTAATGAGATTTTGACAGAAGCTCATTTATAGGCCATCCAAGAAGGACAAAGATGTATCGTGATTTGATAATAGTTTTTGGTGGAGAAACATGAAGGGTTGTATTGCAAGGTTTGTCTCTCGATGCATGACCTGTCAGTAGGTTAAGGCTGAACATCAGAGACTATCGGGATCGTTGAATCCTTTACATATACTAGAATGGAAATGGGAGAAAATTTCCATGGATTTTGTAACAGGGTTACCAAAATCAATAAGAGGGCATGACGCTATTTGAGTTAATGTAGATCAACTTACAAAGTCAGTTCATTTCCTACCGGTCAGAATGACTCTCAATGTGGATCAGTTAGCCCAGTTGTGTGTTAGAGAGATTGTTCAACTTCATGGAGTACTAGCTTCCATATCTCAGATAGAGATCCGAGGTTTACTTCGAGATTTTGGAAGAGTTTACATGTTGCAATGGGTACTAATTTAAATTTTAGTACTGCATACCATCCCCAGACAGATAGATAGTCTGAACACACTATACAGACACTGGAGGACATGCTTAGAGCTTGTTTACTAGACTTGAGTGTTAGTTGGGAGACTCATCTACCATTAGCGAAATTTGCCTACAATAATAGTTTTCAAGCTACTATTGGTATGGCACCATATTAAGTACTATATGGACGACGATGTCGATCACCACTCTATTGGGATGGAGTTGGTGAGAAGAAATTATTGAAACTAGAATTAATAAAAAGAATAGTTGAGGCGGTTGAGATGACCAGACTACGAATTAAGACAAGGCAGGATAGACAGAAGAGTTATGCAGATCAGGAGGAGAAAAGATTTAGAATTTCAAATTGGAGAGAGTATTCTTGAAAGTAGCTCCAATGAAAGGAACTTTTCATTTTAGGAAAAGAGAAAAGTTATGACCACGTTTTATTAGACCATTTGAGATATTAGAGAAAGTAGGAAACATGACTTATCGTTTGGCTTTGCCACCAAAATTAGCAATTGTTCATAATATTTTTCATGTTTTCCAATTGAGAAAGTAAGTTTATGATCCTAGCCATGTGGTGAATTATCAGTCTATTATAGTCCAAAAAGTTTTGTCTTATGAAGAGGCACCTATGTGCATAGTAAAGAGAAAAGTGCATGTCTTAAAAAGGAAAGAGATCCAAGCCAAGTATCCAAATATCATTGATCAAGTCTGTCTAATTTCGAGGACGAAATCATTTTAAGGAGGTAAGGTAAATAATTATTTAAATTATTAAAAATGTGTCATTATGATCTCACGTATTTTAAATTGAAATTGAAATGTTTTCGTCTAGCCATGTTGAGTATTTCGAGCCAAAAGATATAAAATCGAGTCCAATTCGATTTTAAACCAATTCCGAGTTTCTAAAAATTATTTATATCCAAAATCGTTTTTAATTCCAAAATTTAATTATTTTAATTTCTCAAAATTATTTTTAATCAAAATCTCAATTTTCAATTTTATTAGTATCCAAATTTATTTTTCATCCAAGTTTTATCTTTTTAAAATTATTCTTAGTAAGGTATTATAATCCCGTTAATATTCTTGTGTTCCAAGTTTTCACAATTCTATATCATCTACAACACATCACAACCAATCAATACCTATCTATACCCCCTTCTCATACATAGTCAAAATTTTGCAGCAACTCTCGGTAAGCCCTTCACCATCCTCATCGTACACAAACACAGCCACGCAATTCCACTTCCTTCACGACAGGAACTCGACCACACCCAGGCACCAAGTTTCTACCAAAACCCGAACCACAAACTAACCAAATTCGATTTTCACAACCATCATTCAGTCACTTCACCGCCAGGTTCACTACCCAACCAAACTCCAAACTCCACTGTCTCCATAATTTTTCAAACAACCCTCAAACATAAACCAGGCACCACCACCGTCGTGCATCACTACCACTAACAAAATCGGCCCTTTGCCGAGACATCACCCCGACCGCACACACACACACACACACACACACAAACCGCCCATCTCCAAAATCCTCAAACAAAATCAAAATCAAACCCAAGAAAACCAAGAAATTTACCCAAAATCAGAACAACCCAAGAAAACCAAGAAGTGACCCATTATCTTACCTCCATTTTCGGTCCATTCATGTCCAGAGTTTTGCCAGAAATCGCAGCTCCAATCCAATCCCAGACCTGCGCCCCAAAATCTTCCACACACCAACACCACTCCGGCCTCCACCTCGCGATGGCGGCATGCCACCGGACGAAGGCCTGAAATCAGCAAGGGTGAAGCCCTTTTTGTGTCCTTGACCGCCATCTCCCTCTTTCTTTTCCTCTGTCTATGCGATAATAGAGAGAGAGAGAGAGAGAGAGAGAGAGAGGGAGATTTTAATTTTAAAGATTTTGATTTTATTAAACTGACCCTTAAGCCCCATCTTTTAGAGCTTTTAAATTTAGTCCCTAAGTTTAAAAATATTTTATTTTAGTCCCTATTATGTTTTTAAAATATTTTAAGTTCACCATCTCTATTTTTAAACTTGTGATTTCAGTCCGTGCATATTTTTAAGCGAACTTCAGTCCTTTAGTTTTTGAAAATCTTGATTCAGCCCAAAAACTTTTCAAATCAATTATTTTAGACTTTCAATTAAACCCCTAAACTTTTAATTTCATTTTAAAAGTTCAAATTCCAAAAATAATAATTTAAAATTTATTTGCCTTATTGGCTGGACGAAGCGTTCGAAGATTTAGAAGAATAAAATGATTATTCTCGCTCAACTTTCCAAACTTGTGATTGAAGGTAGACCCGTCTCCACTAATTAGTTTAAATTATAATTCCATGTATTATGTGATTTTACGTGATTTATATGTATTTATTGCATGAGACGAGATTATGATGTTGTTATGCTTGTCATAACTTATATGCTTAAATGCACGAGACGAGATTATTTATTATGAGATGTTGTTATGCAAAACTTACGTGCTTTAATGCATGAGACAAGACTACCCACACCTTATGTTTTTAAAGAGCTTTTGATTTTTAAAAATAAAAGAGCCTATGATTATGATGATGATGTCACTATATAAATTATATAATCATGTGTTCAATTATTTTGTAAATTAATTACTGACGATGAGTTTATTGAGCATTTCTATGAAATGCTCATTCTTTTTTTAACAATATTTAAAGATTTCGGAGATGGAGACGCTTGATGGATAGGATGGCAATAATAAATAAATAATAGAATTTTATTATTAGCACAATTATTTACATTTTTCACAATAGTAAAGGATTTTTGAGAATTTTAGAATACTTGCAAATTTTATAGCATTGTTACATGATTTCTTTAATTAGAAAATAATAAATGATTTGAATTTTTATTTCAAATTTCAAATTATTAAATTTTATTTACCATTTGGTTTTTATTTAAATGTTGCCGCCAAGTTTGAAATTTTTTATTATTCTTCTGCTAAATTGTTGTTTTAAAACTCAGCTGAGACGATGAGTTGATGAACCGGGTATTTAGAACTCAGGGTGTCACAGTGTGGTATCAAAGCCGGTCCGTGTTTCTATGGACTGGCAAAAATTTTTAAAAAAAATCGAGAGATATTATGTAATTATTAAAGTTTCCACTGCCATCATTCGATCCGCCAACTTTGATGTAAAGATGTTTATAAAGTTTAATGTTATTTTATTTTTCGAATACCTGTTTTAATGATTTATGAGACGTGGAAGAAGGAGAAAGATATTATATCCGAATTAGAAAGAAAAGAAAAGAGAAGAAAGAAAGATGAGTTTTTTAGCATAATGGGAATAATTAAAAGTAGTATGATTTAAATAATGATTTCATAATATTTTCGTTCTCAAATTAAAAAAAAAAAAAGATGACAAAGAACCCTAACTGGACTTTGCATAATTGATTAAGGAATATGTCTTGACGCGTAAACAGAAATACACCAAAACCAAATCAACCATGATCAGACTACTCCAAGGCAAGATCCCTCAACCTAGGCCACTATCATTAGAGACTTACTTCAGGAGATTCAAGACTTGAGGCAAGCCCCAGCAGGTACATTAGTGCCTATAATTGAACAATTTAGAAGATACAGTTCGCCCACTTTTGATGGTGGAAATTATCCATTAGCTGTTGAGGAATGGTTTCAAACCATTGAGAAGATTTTTTGGCACATTTCCTGCCCTGAAGACAGGAAAGTGATCTGTGCTGAATTCATGTTAGTCAATACAGCTGGCTTCTGGTGGCATCCCGAACCAGGACAATAGAAAAACAAGCAGTTTTGACCTGGGAGGAATCCAAAACTAAATCAAGGACAAATTCTTTCTACAAGCACTCCGAGATCATAAGGAGTCCGAGTTTTTGCATTCATTTTAGGGTGACATGGATATAATTGTGTAACGACCCGGCTCCCTCGCTGGAAATTGTCATAAAGAAGTTATAGGATGGACAGTTTTAGACATTAAGGGTATTAGTCCGTCAATCTGCATGCATAGAATCCATTTGGAAGATAATGCAAAACCTACACGTGAATTTCAAAGACGGCTAAATCTCAATATGAAAGAAGTTGTTAGAACTGAAGTGATCAAAATTTTAGATGTAGGTGTCATTTACCCTATTTCTGATAGTGCATGGGTCAGTCTTGTTCAGGTAGTTCCTAAGAAATCTGACATAACAGTAGTAAAAAATGATGAAGATGAACTTAATCCCACTTGAATACAGACTGGTTGCCATGTTTGTTTGACTATAGAAAATTGAATTTTGTCACTAGGAAGGATCATTTCCGACTTCCTTCCATTGATCAAATGCTAGAAAGGTTACCCGGTCATACTTACTATTGTTTTCTTGATGGCTATTCTGATTACAACCAAATTCCAATTGCACCCGAGGATCAAGAAAAAACCACTTTCACAAGTCCTTTTAGTACATTTGCATATTGAGGCATGCCCTTCGGCTTATGTAATGTCCCTGCTACGTTTCAGTGATGCATGATGAGCATTTTTTGGGATATGGTAGAACGTGTTCTTGAAATATTATGGATAATTTTTCCGTGTTTAGATCAAGTTTGGATGAATGTTTACACCATTTGACTTTAGTCTTGATTAAATAGAAAAATCTTATACTGAATTCGGAAAAATGTCATTTCATGGTAAAGAAAGGAACTGTTTTGGGCCATGTAATATTAGAAAAAGGAATTGGGGTTGATAAGTCTATGATTGATTTGATTTCTAGTCTTCCACCTCCGCGAACAGTGAAAGAAATTAGATCACTTTTAGGTCATGCTGGATTCTATCGAAGGTCCATCAAGGATTTTAGTAAAATCTCTACGCCTTTATGTAATTTACTTTCAAAAAATTCATCATTTGTCTTTGATGATCCATGTCTTCAAGCATTTGAGAAGCTTAAACACTTGTTAACATCTTCGCCTACCATAAAACTGCCTGATTGGAACATACCTTTTGAAATAATGTGTGATGCATCTGAAAATGCCATTGGAGCTATTTTGGGTCGTGGGTGAATAGATTACCATATGTGATCTATTATGCAAGTAAAACTCTTACTGATGCACAATTGAATTACTCCACCACTGAAAAGGAATTGCTTGCAGTTGTGTTTGCTCTAGACAATTTTCGTTCCCATTTATTGGTTCCAGAGTCATCAGTTCATGCTGCATTAAAGTATCTTCTTTCAAAGAAAGATGCTAAACCTCGCTTAATTCCTTGGATTTTGCTATTACAAGAATTTGACCTAGAAATTCGTGATAAGAAAGGATCTGAAAAATGTTGTTACTGATCACTTGTCTAGACTAATAATGGAATCTGTTGATGAGGATTTACCTTTAAAGGAAACATTTCCGGATGAACAACTCATGTCTATATCTTAAACACCTTGGTTTGTCGATATTGTAAATTATCTTGTCAGTAGTCATGTACCTAGTCATTGGAGTCAACATGATAAAATAAGATTTTTGACTGAGGTAAAGAATTTTTTTTTGGGATGATCCATATCTATTCTAATATTGTCTTGATCAAATTATTAGGTGTTCCTGAAAATGAACAACAAAGCGTGATTTCATTTTTCATGACCATGCATGTGGAAAATTTTACAGTGTGGATTTTAATGTCCTACTCTTTTAAATACACTCACATTTATTGTAGCTCTTGTGATCGATGTCAAAGATTAGGAAAAATTTCTTGCAGAAATATGATGCCTATTAGTTTGATTTCACAAGTGCAAGATATTGTAAACAAGTAACAAAGTGAACTTTTAAGTCCGGGTTGTCGATCTCACCAAGAATATTTATTTGCTATCGCTTCAATTTGATTCAAAATATTCCTAAACTTAGCAAACACTGAATAATAAAATAAATTGCAAGAAAATCCAAAAAGGACAAAGAATTGAAAATTAATGAAATAAACAATTCAGTTAAATAAAAATTAAAATTAAAATTAAAAACAATTAACGATACAAGAACTAAAGTGATGGGATTTCGAACAATTAAATAAATATCGGGACTATCGATTTTGAAATAATGTTCTAACTTAATTTCTCTTCTTAAATTGTTTTCTAAAATTGTATTTGGTCGAATTCACGCATGTATCTAATTTACCTCTCTTGAGTTCAAATTAGACATATTTAACTAAGCCAACCATGTATCTCTATAGAGGGTTAGAGTTCTTCTTAGTTAAATCACTAGTACAAAATTATCCAAAAAAAAATAATGAATTCACATCGTTTTTCGAGAAAACTCACACATAAAAAAAAGCGGTGGTAAACTCGTAAATATTTTTTTACTAAACGCATCGGTTCTTATGTAAGAACCGACACGAAAATAGTGGTTATACAATAGGCATCGGTTACTCGAATTAAAGGCGACGCCTTTTAATTAAACCGTTTCGATTCTATTATAGAACTGATGCCTTTAATTCAACTATTTCTTCTTGTTTTTAGGCAGAAACATATCATTATCATTCCTCTCATTTTTTAAACCTCAGCGCTACTTCTCCACAACCACACCGCCGCCACCATCACCACCCCAGTCGTTTCCTTGTTGCCACCCTAGCCCTGCTGTTCACTTCTTCCCCCGCCGCCACCAACACGGTCATTCTCACTCTCTTCTACCCAACTCTCTCAAGTGTTCTGCCTCCTCTGCCCACGCTGCCACCAACACCGCCTTCCGTCGGTATCCTTCGGCCCACTTCCCACTGGTACTATTTCCTCCTCTCCCCCCCCCCACACATGCACACACTCACTTACTTACACACACACACACACACACACACACACATATATCTATAAATATATGTATATTTTTTTTTATAAATTTTATAAATTAAAAAATAATGTTTAAAGTGATTTCATTTGTTGAATACATCTTGAATATGTATTTTCATATAGGTCTTTAGAAATGGATCATAGTTGGATGTATGAGAGACGTAATATGCATGAATATGTGAAGGGGGTTGAAGAGTTTATGAAAAGTGCTGATGAAGAAAAACTAAAAAAAAAAAAGTGAAGAAATGATTTTGTGCCCTTTTTGTGATTGTAAGAATCTGAGAAAGTGAAGAGTCATTTGATTCGTCGTGGGTTTAAGGAAGGTTATACATGGTGGATATGGCATGGTGAGAGTATACTTCCTAGGACCGGTGACGATGAGGATGATTTAAGGGAAAATAATTTGAGCAATAATGATGAGATTAGTAATGAGAATGATGTGGATAATGATCGGGTAGACGCAATGGTGCGTAAACCAGTCTTGAATTACCTCACTTTTACTCTAGTCAACCTCAATACATTCCCTTGATACAATATGGCCCAAGAATGGCAATCTCTCTGTTGGTGTGAAATATCGCAAGTGTACAATATCGCTAACAAGTAGTAAAAGTGGACTTTTGAGTCCGGATTGTCGATCCCACGAGGACTATTTATTTGTTAATGATTTACTTCGATTCAATAGAATTCCTAAACTAAAACCAAAACTAATTAAGAAAATACATTGCAAAATAATAAAAACAAAATAAAAAATGACAAGTAATTGGAAATCAATTAAATAAACAATGCAATTAAAATGAAAATAGACAATTAAACTAAAAGCAATTAATAAAAGCAAGAAACAAACGTGGTGGATTTTAAACAATTGAATGAATATCGGGACTAACGATTTCGAAATAACGTTCTAGCTTAATTTCTCATCTCAAGTTGTTTTCTAAAATTGTATTTGGTCGAATTCAAGCATATATCTAATATACCTCTCTCGAGTTCAAATTAGACCTATTTAACTAAGTCAACCATGTATCTCTACAGCGGGTCAGAGTTCTCCTTAACTAAATGCATTAAATTTCCTAGGAATTCCTAAGTGACCACATGCAACCACAAATTCATATCTCTATCTTTTTGTTGAAATTGTCGGATTTTATTATGTGATCTAATTGTTAACTCACATCTCGGATTATGAAAACAATCATTAATTCATGAATTGGTGATCAACCAACTCAAGCGTTAAACGCAATAATAAAATCAATACATAAATATCAAAGCACCAACTTGAGAATTAAAATCAGACAAGAAACATTAAATCTAAATCGTTAATCCCGATTATAAAATTTAGCTACTCATGTTTGTGAAATAGAAAACAATAAATAATAAAAATAAAACTTGGAGTTTAAATAATTGAAGAATTATCACCACCACAGTACACAACCGTTAACTCCAATTAATCAACCAGTCAGCTCTTCTAATTGGCTTCAGTATCCGACTGCCTTCTTCCTTGCACAATTCCACCGATTAATTCCAGCCAAGAAGTCTCTCCCTCTCTGCCGTGTGTATATATTATATATATCTATCAATTAAGCAGATTTTTGTGCCACAGATTTTTGTCTCCTTCTTGTTCCCCACTATTTCCCTAAGTCAGCCTCTATTTTGCTGTGTATATCTCATAAAAAGATGCCTTTTATTCAATTAAGCAGCCTCCAATCAGCCTCAATTCATCCCCAAGCGCACCACTTTTCTTTTTTTATTGTAGCAGCCGTCCCCCTCTCTAACTAAGCTCTCTCTCCCTCGGCTGCCTTCCAGAAGCTCTTCCTCAGCTGTTGTGTATATATATTAATAGGTTTTTAAACTCCAATTAGTCATGCAATAATTTGGGCCAAAATTTTTCCTTACAATTGATTATGAGGCCCAAGTAGTATTGGGTAGGTTTTACTACTGAAGCCTCATTTTTTCCAAATAATTCATTTTGACCTCTTATCTTCGTTTTGTCGTCAATCGCATCCAAAATTGAGTTTTTCAATCCACTTGTTGAATAATTACTTCAATTCCTCATTTTCTTGATTTTGGGATAAAAACCTGAAATAATGTAAATAATAACAATTACGTAGAATTTATTCAAGAAAATTTTTTATAATATCCTAATTTCGATAGATAAATAAGTGTATAAAATACACTTATCAAACACCCCAAACTAGAATATTTGTTCGTCCTCGAACAAAAATAAAACTAAACTATAAAAATGCAAACAGAAATTGTTTTTGTTTTTGTCAATTTATTTACCATACACGTCAATAATCCAAAATGACGATTCACTTTAGAGAAGAAATATGAACAACAAAAATTATTTTCATTCATCCAATGCTCAACTTCATCGTGTGTGTGTGAATAGCCAAAAATCGAATGCAAACTCATGTAAAAATATACTTGACACTGTGTGACTAGTCATGCAGAAATAAGCCCGAATCTCATGTGGTCAACAATGATTTTCTTTTTATTTTCCTTACACTCTCATGGATGATCACAACCATAATGTTTTTCTCTCATATCCCGAGGTCTTTCCTATTGATGTGGTTTCTACACATGTATAAATTGCATTTTTCCACACAAGGCAGTTAGGATTTGACAAGTATGAACGACCGACTAAGAATAATTCATCTTCAATCCCACACTCCAGTATTAGGAATTTTAATCAACAAGCTTATACCATTTATATATCATTTTTTTTTATATATGGACGGCTTTTTCTTTTAATGTCCTTATTTTTTACCATCGTTGTGCAGAACTTTTCATACTGGCTTTCTATATGACCCCTATAGCGAGCTTTAGGTCGGCAGCTCCCAACTCAGTTGAGCTTAGGGTACCAGGTTCAGAGAACCCCTCAGACTTAATTACCCGAGTCATAAAGGCTTAAACAGAAAAGTTAAAGATGTTTTAGTGTCTTACGTGTAAGTCCATTCTCCATGCTTTCTAGTTAACCCCTGTAGCGAGCTTTAGGTCGATGACTCCCAAGCCAGACGGCTTTAGGGCACCAGGTTTGAAAGACCCCTCGGACTTACTTACTAAAGTCAAAAAGGCATTTGAAGAGCAGAATAAGACCTTCAGAATTTTTTGTTTTTATGCTGGTCATGGTTTATACCCGTTGATTAAAATCCCTTACACTAAAGATAGATCATTAAAAACTTCAGATCCTCAATCTGTCAATGCCTACTTGTACTTGACATTTTTACATTTCAGGTCGGGATCTAATTTCTTAAAGTTTGGGATTTTTCAGTCAATTCTATGTTCAAAGTACACAAGTTTATCCCACAAGTATCAAGCATCTCCCTACACAAGTTATTATTCGAAAGTGGCTATGTGCTCAAGTTTGATTAATGTATTACATGGATGAATGTCAAGAAAAATTTTAGTTCACATGTTGCTCAAATTTTCTAACTAAAGCACAAAAGTCAATTCAAATCATGTCATAAGTAATAAATAAATCAACAAAAATTTTCAAAATTTGAACCCTTTTATTTTTTTTTATCCCAAAAACAAGGTATTGAATGAATAAAAAAATGAAGAAATGAGATACCACCCTCCAAACTAGAAAGTTACATTGTCCTCAATGTAAAAGAAGATATATCAATTTAGAAAAATACATAAAAGAGGAGTTAGGTACTTCCCAGGTTTAGAGGAGCGATGTGATAACGTGAAACTTGGTTTTGAACTTGCTTGGATGATTTTAACATGTTTCTTGTGTTTCCATGCTTGGTTGGAAGTGTTGCAAGCGGTGTGTTCCTCGCAAGTAAAAAATAAACAACATTAGAATCATACACACCATTGAAATAGATCAACACAAACAATCCCAACTTAAACATAGAAAATTTTGAATTTTCAAACATGGTCTACCATTAAGAACATTACAATTATCATGCATAATTCCTCAAAACGTGAAAAATCATGCATATGATTTATTTTTAACATGATAAGAGCAATGAGGTTAAAATAATGTGATGCAAAACTGTAAGTTCATGGATGATGTATGAATTAGAACTAAAAATGCACTTGAAGATCAAATCAAGAGGTTGGTGCTAGGGATGCTTATTTCAAAAACTCCAATAAAGAGAAACAAAAAATGCAAGTACTACCTAAAAATTATAAATATGAACCTGTAAATAAAGTAAAATAAATAAAAATGAAAGAAAATTGGGTTGCCTCCCAATAAGCGCTCCGTTTATAGTCTAAAGCTCGACTTTTTGGAGTCAATCTGCAGGTGTGATATCAAGAGTGGACTTTGCTGTTGGAAAGTCCTCGACATAATGTTTGACTCTTTGACCATTAACCTTGAAGTTACCCTTAGTTGGATGATGGATTTCAACCGTTCCATAAGGGAAAACTTTTGCAATTGTGAAAGATCCTGACCATTTGGATTTCAATTTTCCTGGAAAAAGCTTAAGCCGCGAGTTATAAAGCAACACTTGATCACCGACTTGAAAGCTTCTTCTGTTGATTCTACTGTCATGCCATTGTTTGGTTTTCTGTTTGTAGATTAGAGCATTTTCATAGGCTTCTTGTCGAAACTTATTGAGTTCATTCAATTGCAAAAGCCTAGTTTCACCAGCTTTCTCCAAATCCATGTTTAACTGTTTAAGAGCCCAATAAGCTTTATATTCCAGTTCAACAGGAAGGTGGCAAGCTTTGCCAAATACTAAGCGGTATGGAGACATTCCAATTGGTGTTTTAAAAGCCGTCATGTATGCCCAAAGTGCATCATCAAGCTTTTTAGACCAATCAATTCGAGATGAGTTTACAGTTAATTCAAGAATTTTCTTTAACTATCTGTTAGATGTCTCCACTTGCCCACTTGTTTGTGGATGATATGGGGTAGCTACACGATGTTGAACTCCATATTTCCTCAACACTGCCTTAAAGGCTGAATTGCAAAAATGAGTTCCACCATCACTGATTATTGCTCTAGGTGCCCCATACCTGTTGAAAATGTTTTTCTTGATAAAATTGATAACCACTTTGGCATCATTAGTTGGAAATGCTTGTGCCTCTACCCATTTCGAAACATAGTCAACTGCCACTAATATGTATTTGTTCGAGTATGATGATGGGAATGGCCCCATAAAGTCTATGCCCCAAACATCAAATAACTCGACCTCAAGAATGTTATTCAGTGGCATCTCATGATGGGCTGAAATGTTTCCCGTTCTTTGACATCTGTCACAGGAACGGAAAAAAACTATAGGCATCTTTGAATAATGTAGGCCAGTAAAATCCACATTGAAGAACTTTGGCTGCAGTTTTAGTTGGCCCAAAATGACCACCATAGGTTGAGGCATGCACACGTGAAAGAATTTGTTTCATTTCATCTTCTGGTATGCATCTTCTAATAATTTGGTCTGGACCTCTCCTGTAAAGGAATGGTTCGTCCCAAAGGTAGAACTTAGCTTCGTGCATCGGCTTCTTTTTCTGTTGATATGAGAATTCAGGTGATATAACTTTACTAACCAGATAATTGACTATATCTGCATACCAAGGTGGTTTTCCAATGAAATACAACCGTTCATCCGGAAATACCTCATTGATAGCAGTTTCATCAACTCCATTCTCATTTTCAAGTCGAGAGAGATGGTCAGCCACTGGATTTTCTGTTCCCTTTTTGTCTTTGATTTCAATGTCAAATTCTTGCAACAGGAGAATCCATCTTATTAACCTCGACTTAGCATCTTTCTTTGACATGAGGTATTTGATTGCCGAGTGGTCAGTGTACACAACCACTTTTGATCCAATTAAATAGGATCGAAATTTGTCAACAGCAAATATCACTACGAGCATCTCTTTTTCGGTAGTTGCATAGTGAATCTGTGCATCGGTCAGTGTTTTGCTTGCATAGTAAATTACGTGGAGCACTTCATTTTTTCTTTGTTGTAGAACAGCTCCAACTGCGTAATCACTAGCATCACACATCAACTCAAAAGGCAGGGTCCAATCAGGTGCTACAAGCACAGGTGCAGTGATCAACTTCTCTTTCAAGGTATTGAAAGAGGTCAAACATTCCTCAGTGAATTTAAACACAGTGTCCTTCTCCAACAAGTGACACAAAGGTTTGGTTATTTTGGAGAAGTCTTTTATGAACCTCCTGTAGAACCCTGCATGTCCTAGGAAACTTCTGATTCCTTTTACTGAGGTAGGTGGTTGCAATTTTTCAATTACTTGCACTTTAGCTCTATCCACCTCTATCCCTTTATTTGAAATGCGATGTCCCAACACAATCCCTTCACTGACCATGAAATGACATTTCTCCCAATTTAGTACAAGGTTTGTGTCTTCACATCGCTTCAAGACTTGGGATAAATGTTTTAAACATTCATCAAAAGAGTCCCCAAAAACAGAGAAGTCGTCCATAAAAACTTCAATGGAATACTCCACCCTATCAGAGAAGATTTCCATCATGCAACGTTGGAATGTAGCAGGGGCATTGCATAGTCCAAAAGGCATTCTTCGGAAGGTAGAAGTACCATAAGGACAAGTGAAAGTTGTTTTCTCTTGGTCCTTAGGTGCTATTGGGATTTGGTTATATCCAGAATAACCATCCAAGAAACAGTAGTGAGAGTGACCAGCCAGTATTTCTAACATTTGATCTATGAAAGGCAATGGGAAGTGGTCTTTCCTAGTTGCTAAATTGAGCTTTCTATAATCAATACAAACTCGCCATCGTGTGACAAGCCTAGTAGGTATAAGCTCATTGTTTTCATTCTTCTGGACAGTGATTCCTCCCTTTTTAGGCACGGCGTGCACTGGACTCACCCAAGAACTGTCTGATATTGGATAGATTATCCCAGCATCTAATAATTTAAGCACTTCCTTCCTCATAACTTCTTGTAGAGTCGGATTTAGCCTTCTTTGATTCTCTATAGAAGGTTTGCAATCATCCTCCATCAAAATTTTGTGCATGCACATGTGAGGACTGATTCCTTTTATATCAGCTATGGTCCAACCAATAGCCATTTTATGCTCCCTCAACACTCTGATTAATCTTTCCTCTTCCAACTCAGACAAATCATTTGCAATGATAACAGGAAGAGTATCTGACTCACCAAGGTAAGCATATCTAAAATGTGTTGGCAATGATTTTAGTTCTAAATCAGGAGCTTTTTCAATTGATGGAATCGGCTTTGATGTACTCTCTCCAAGTGGAGCGAAGTACCTAGCCCTGTTATATGACATGGGAGGTGATTCTTCCAACTGCATCGCTCTCATCTTGAGAGCGTGATGATCCGTTTTTATAGTTTTTGATTCCATTATACAAATTGCAAGATCATCAGTTAATTGTTCATTACGAATTACTTCACTGACCAACTGGTTAGTTACCTCAAATCTAAAGCAAGAGTCTTCAGTGTGGGGAAATTTCATTGCTTTGAACACATCGAATTGAACTTGTTCATTGTTGACCCTTAGTGTCATTTTCCCTGCACCCACATCAATCAGTGCTCTGCCCGAGGCGAGAAATGGCCTCCCGAGTATTATTGGGATATTGCTATCTTCTTCCATATCAAGGATGATAAAATCAGCTGGAAATATGAATTTATCAACCTTAACCAAAACATCTTCAATAATCCCTCTTGGGTGCTAAATGGACCGATCAGCCAAAAGTAGTGAGACAGTGGTTGGTTGAGCTTCTCCCAACCCCAATTTAGTGTACACTGATAAAGGCATTAAATTTATGCTTGCGCCAAGATCACACAAAGCATTTTTGAAAGAGTTTGTACCTATGGTACACGGTATAGTAAAACTCCCAGGATCTTTCAATTTAGGTGGAAGCTTTTTTTGTAAAATAGCACTACACTCTTCTGTTAAGCACACAGTCTCATAGCTTTCCAGCTTGCGTTTGTTAGCCAAAATCTCTTTCAAGAATTTGGCGTAACTAGGCATTTGTGCAATTGCATCTGCAAATGGGATATTAATATGCAGTTTTCTGAATACTTCCATGAATTTTTCAAACTGCTTATCCATTTTGTGATTTTGCAGACGTTGAGGAAATGGAATAGGTGGCACATATTTCTTAACAGGAGTAGGTGCTTTTTCTTTTGATGCTTCATTTTGAGTTTCGGGTTGAGTTAACTGATAAAAACCCTTAGTCTCACTTTCGACTTCTTCGATTACTTGTTTCTCTGCCCTCTCAAGTCTTTTTACATGTATCTCAGGAAATTGAACCCCACTACGTGTGGTGATTGCTTGCACATGCTCCCTAGGATTTTTAATAGTGTTGCTTGGTAAAGTCCCATGTGCTCGCTCAGACAATTGTTGAGCGATTTGACTGATTTGAGTTTCAAGCTTTTTGATTGATGCAGACTGAATTTGCAAAGATGTTTGATGTATTTCGAACATCTTGTCAGTCTTTTGCATATGTTGCTGAAACATCTCCCCCAAACTAGGCCTTCTATCCGGTTGTTGATTAGACTCATTTTGATTGTTTGACCATTTAAAGTTCGGGTGTTGCCTCCAACCAGGATTGTAGGTGGGGGCATATGGATTGTTTTGCACAAAATTGACTTGCTCATCTGTTGAAACCAACAACATACAATTCTCTGTTGAGTGGTTGGCGCTACAATTCTCACGGATTACCTGTGATTGAATAGCGTTAACTCCTTGTGATGTAAGCAACAAATCAACCTTTTTTGTCAGCGTAGCTATTTGTGTATTTGTACTAGTCAGTGCATCTATATCATGCATTCCAGTAGCTCTCCTTTGTACTACTCTTTCAGATGGGAACATGGTATGTGTTTTTGCAATGAGTTCTACCAGGTCCTAAGCTTGGTTGACACTTTTATTTGTGATAGACCCACCAGCTGATGAGTCCACTATTGATTTGTATTGTGGTGACAACTCAGAGTAAAAGTACTGAACTTGAAGGCCTTTGTTATATCCATGATAAGGGCATTTTCTAAAAAGATCTTTAAATCTACCCCAAGACTCATAAAAACTCTCACCGTCTAGTTGTTGAAACGTAGATATCTCCAATCTCAGTTTAGCGACCTTAGCAAGTGAGAAATATTTGTTACAAAAGTTTTGAGCTAGGTCATCCCATGTGGTTATGCTAAATTCAGGTTCAGAATCAAGCCACTTCAATGCACTATCTCTTAAAGTGTAAGGAAATAGTCACAAACGAATGGCATCATCGTTTATGCCTTGAAATTGGAAATTTTGGCACATTCTCCCAAATCTTGCAACATGTGCGTTGGGGTCCTTGTGTGCCTTTCCAAAAAATTGGAGATTATTACTGAAAAGGTTTATTAAATCTGCTCTCAATTGAAAGTCATTCCTTCCAAAAGGTGGATATAATATGCTAGAACGGTTTGCAGTGGCAACAGGAGTCAAGAATTGACCCATAGGAAGATCTCCTACGTTGTCATCTTGTACATTCTGTTGGTTGTTTTGATTGATTTGCAATGCTGCATTTTGACCAGGAGGTAATGCAGCTGCATTCGGGTTTAGTTCAATGTGTTCTAAAGGATTGATTGGATTGGCCATTTGGTTTAGATTTTGTTGTTCCCTACGTCGTCCTCTAAAGAATTGTTCAATTTCAAGTTCGAAAGGTAAAAGATTTCCCCTTTGCGAATGGAGCATAAAAGGACAAGAAGATTTTTTTTTTTTTTGAAAATTTTTGATGTTTTTGTTGTTTTTGTTTATTATGAATCAAAATACTAAAAACTTAAGGCAAACTAAATCTAAAAGCTAAGAATGCTAAAAATCAAAATAAATAAATAAAAAATTAAAATAGTCCCCGGCAACGGCGTCAAAAACTTGTTGGTGTGAAATATCTCAAGTGTACGATATCGCTAACAAGTAGTAAAAGTGGACTTTTGAGTCCGGATTGTCGATCCCACGAGGACTATTTATTTGTTAATGATTTACTTCGATTCAATAGAATTCCTAAACTAAAACCAAAACTAATTAAAAAAATAAATTGCAAAATAATAAAAACAAAAAAAAAATGACAAGTAATTGGAAATCAATTAAATAAACAATGCAATTAAAATGAAAATAGACAATTAAACTAAAAGCAATTAATAAAAGTAAGAAACAAACGTGGTGGATTTTAAACAATTGAATGAATATCGGGACTAAAGATTTCGAAATAACGTTCTAGCTTAATTTCTCATCTCAAGTTGTTTTCTAAAATTGTATTTGGTCGAATTCACGCTTATATCTAATTTACCTCTCTCGAGTTCAAATTAGACTTATTTAACTAAGTCATCCATGTATTTCTACAGCGAGTCAGAGTTCTCCTTAGCTAAATGCATTAAATTTCCTAGGAATTCCTAAGTGACCACATGCAACCACAAATTCATATCTCTATCTTTTTGTTGAAATAGTCGGATTTTATTACGCGATCTAATTATTAACTCACCTCTCGAATTATGAAAACAATCATTAATTCATGAATTGGTGATCAAGCAACTCAAGCGTTAAACGCAATAATAAAATCATTACATAAATTTCAAAGCACCAACTTGAGAATTAAAATCAAATAAGAAACATTAAATCAAAATCGTTAATCCCGATTATAAAATTTAGCTACTCATGTTTGTGAAATAGAAAACAATAATTAATAAAAATAAAACTTGGAGTTTAAATAATTGAAGAATTAACATCACCACAGTACACAACCGTTAACTCCAATTAATCAACCAGTCAGCTCTTCCAATTGGCTTCAGTATCCGACTGCCTTCTTCCTTGCAAGTGCACAATCCCACCGATTAATTCCAGCCAAGAAGTCTCTCCCTCTCTTCTGTGTGTATATATTATATATATCTATCAATTAAGCAGATTTTTGTGCCACATATTTTTGTCTCCTTCTTGTTCCCCACTATTTCCCTAAGTCATCCTCTATTTTGCTGTGTATATCTCATAAAAAGATGCCTTTTATTCAATTAAGCAGCCTCCAATCAGCCTCAATTCATCCCCAAGTGCACCACTTTTCTTTGTTTTATTGTAGCAGCCGTCCCCCTCTCTAACTAAGCTCTCTTTCCCTCGGCTGCCTTCCAGAAGCTCTCCCTCGGCTGTTGTGTGTATATATTAATAGGTTTTTAAACTCCTATTAGTCATGCAATAATTTGGGCCAAAAGTTTTCCTTGCAATTGATTATGAGGCCCAAGTAGTATTGGGTAGGTTTTACTACTAAAGCCTCATTTTTGCCAAATAATTCATTTTGACCTCTTATCTTCATTTTGTCGTCAATTGCATCCAAAATAGAGTTTTTCCATCCACTTGTTGAATAATTACTTCAATTCCTCATTTTTTTGATTTTGGGATAAAAACCTGAAATAATGTAAATAATAACAATTACGTAGAATTTATTTATGAAAAAATATTATAATATCCTAATTTCGATAGATAAATAAGTGTATAAAATACACATATCACTATCCAGCCAAAATTCACACTCCTTAAACTTAGTAAATAATTTCTCTTCTCTAAGCTTTTAAAGCACAATTCTCAAATGTCTTTCATGTTCTTCATCAGACCTCGGATAGATCAATAAGACTATGACCATTTCATCTAGGTATTCTTTAAAGATCCGATGTATTAAGTGCATAAATGTTGCAAGAGTATTTTTTTTTAACCCAAACAACACTACCATGAACTCATAATGTCCTTATCCAGTATGGAAAGCTGTCTTTGGAAGGTCCTCTTCCTTGATCCTCAAATGATGGAAATCAGATTGCAACGCGATCTAAGAAAAACACCCCAAACCTTGAAGATGATCAAACATATCCTCAATTCTTAGCAATGCATATTTATTCTTTATTGTCACTTGTTCAATTCTCTGTTGTCTATGCAAAACCTCATAGGACCATCTCGCTTCTTTACGGATAACACAGGTGCACCCCATGGTGGAAAGCTACGTTGAACAATACATTTGACCATAAGATCACGTAACTACTCATTGAGCTCTTTAAGTTCAGCAAGAGCCATTCGATATGGAGCCTTAGACATTGGGGCGGTTTCAGGCACTAAATCGATGCTGAAGTCAATCTCTATTTCAAGTGGTAGATCATAAAGATCTTCTAGAAACACATCTTGATATTCTCGAACGATCGCAGTTTGTTCGAGAGAGAGGTTTGTCAACTGTCTTAGTAACCTTAATTAGTGCCAGCCAAGTAGGCTTTACAATCTTATTCTATTAACTGACGAGCCTTCATCGTAGATATAATTGGAATAGAAGGTTTCACCTAAACTCCAATAAAGCAAAAAGAGGTCGTTTGGGGGTTCGATCACCACTTTCTTGTCATGACAATCAATTGAAGCGTGGTACCTAGATAACCAATTCATTCCTAAAATGACATCAAAATCATGGATATCTATTTTATAAGATTTGCCAACCAATCATGCCCTCTCATTACTATAACTTGAGTTCAACAATTCTTCAAATGGCGTTGACAATCTAAACTTGGTCTCCAATTATGGAGATGAATAACTCAAATTTTTTTTTTTTGAAGGTGAGATTACCAATTCAGTGGGTAGTCCTGAAATCAAACATGATAAGTGCTTATTACTAAGTTCGATGACTTCTCAACTTCCGACTTGGATATAATATACATTCGTGCCGATGTAGTCTCCATGACTCAAAGCACTATTCGCATTCACTTCATATCTTTCCCATAAGGAACTTATAAACATTGCCCAATTTTTATAATAATCATTACCATCTCATATTCTCATTTACATAATCAAGGTATACGCGCCATATTCATTAACAACATCCTTAACCTTTAACTTTACGACATTACACATTAACATGCAAGAAATTGCGATAATTGGAACATCAAATAACATTTCATTATTTAAACAAAAATTATCTTGCCGATGATCGAGGAAGTACCACTTGAGGCGTGACTCAGTACTCGAACCATTTTCAAGTAAATTTAAAAAGTCTACAGAATCGCTTTTAAAACTCTTAACTCTGATACCAAAAATGTAACACCCCAAGTTCAAAATCTTAAACCTAGGCGTGTTAACTTTTCTTTACTTAAATGTGGAAAAGAAATCATTTAAAACCTCAACATTTTCATTTTCTATTATGAAATTTTACAAAAATTTCGACAGGGTCTCCTCTGTAAATTGGACATAGCCAACCTGTAGAGGGACATCAAAACCATTTTTAAAATACACATCGCAACTCATTCAATCCCAAACATCATCCAAACCATTACAATAAGTCCTAAACTCCTCAACAATATAATTCCAAGTAAATAAACTTTAGCAAATGAAATAAGAGGTAATTTAACCTCAATAATATATGAATTAAAGAATAAAAAATGAGAAATTGAAATAAACTCTAATTTAAATTTATTTTAAAAGGGTTGAAGCGGGTATAGCCCGAGTCAGCTGCCGAGTGCTCTCCTCGGATCACCTAACTTTCATCACCTGAAATGTTGGGGAGGGATTGGGGTGAGCTAAAGCTCAGTAAGTAAACTTTATGCATGAAATGCATGCTTTTGACATGAATGCTTTAAAAATTTCACCGCAAAGCAGCTCATTCACTTCATTCCACAGCAAAGCGGCTCATTCACTTCATTCCATCGCAAAGCGGTTTAACAGTCCACCGTAAAACGGTTGAACATTCCGTCGCAAAGCGACTTAATTCGGGTACGCCGATCCCTCGCGCCCCATTTCCCACTCGCATCTTTCATGACATAGAAGTACACCCATTCTTTCCTGAAAAACTTGGGATACATAACTTTTGACAAAAATTGCACTTTGACACATTCCTTTCATTAAAACATTTGACTTCCCCATTTGATGCCAATGCATGCTTAATGATGCAATGACATGATAACGTGCATGCTTGAACATTTCCTTAAATACACATATACTTTCATAAAGTAAATGAAGTTCATCAAAGCAAGTAAGTTGCAAACAGTTATTTACACATTTCACATTTACATTTAACTTCTATGAAAATAGGGAAAATTTACTTACTTGCAGTCCTTAGCATTTACCGTTATCTGGATTTGCAAGTGAAAGAGTCCCAGATGACCGTGACGTTAATGTACCAATTCTCCTAATTATTTTCATCCATTCATACAATACAACCTTTAGTTCGAAACCAAAATTTAAACTCCTAACCAAGGTTAAAACTTCGGTTTAATATATACTTCAGACCAAACGGAACCTTAAGCTATGTCTAACACATTTAACACCATATTCGAAATGAACAATCAATTCAATACACAATAGAAAAGTTTTACTCATCTTTTAGTTCAAACTAAAATTCAAAATTACATTACCTAACTTTACAAAATTTCTCAATTAAAATAAAATCAATTAAAATAACCTGCATTAATAAATTCCAAAAATCTGAAATTCTAACTTTAAGTTCCAAATAAACTCTTAAATCTAAAATTACAAATTCCAATTCAAAATTTAAAACTTAAACAATTAACTAATCTCATAAATTCGAAATCCTCAAATTTACCCAAAAATAACAAAAACTTAATTAAATTAACTCAATTTAAACAAGGTAATTTTCACAAATTCTAAATATGAAAAATTATCACTATAATTCAAACTCAAATAAATAAATCAAAGGTAAACCAAAGTTTACAAAGTTCCTACTAACAAATCTAACCATTCGCGAAATTTTTCCCAAATCAGAAAGTTACAAATTTTCACTCATAATTAGGTACTAACAATCTTAAATTTATACGTTATCCAACTTTACCCAAATTCTAATTATCAAATTCGAAATTAGACTATAATCAAAATTTGAAAATATACAATATATATATATATATATATATATATATATATATATATATATATATATATATATATAATCCTCCACAACTCCGAATTTTTACAATTATAAATCCAAATCACAGATAAATCTAAAAATCTGAAAATTTATTCAAACAACTTAAGAAGTCTGAAATTTACACTTAAGGATGATATTTATACCAATACATACATATATAAACATTATCCAATCTCCAATTGAACATTTATAATTCGGAATCTAACTAGATTTAAATATGAAAATATGAAAGAATCTTCACATAAATACACACTCAACATATATACATACATATGCACCTATATACACGTTTGTGTGTTCGAGTGTGTGTAATAGAGTGCGTGCAATGCGTGAAATTCGTGTGAGTGAGTTTGTGTGTTGTGTGTGTGTGTGTGTGTTCCTGTGCGGAAGTGTGAGGGAAAAGGGGTGGGAGGCCTCACCAATAGGTAGGGGTGTCAAACGGACTGGATAGTTCCAGAGTTCGTGAGTTCGGCTCGGCCCGTTAAAAAAAGGACTTGGACTTGGACCGGACTAAAAATTTGAGTGTTGGACGGTTCGGGTTCGGCTCGTAATGTTCGTGGACCTGTTCGCGGACTAGTCCAACGGACAATCAAAACGGACCGAAAACGGGCCGACCATGGGCCGGCCCGTGGTCAGCTCATTGGGCCCGTTTGAGCCCGTGCTCACGGGCCGGAAAGGGCCGACTCGCGGGCCGGTCCGTTCCGGCCCGTGAGCCGCTCAAACGGTCTTGTGACCGTTTTTTACATTTTTTTATTTTTTTTTCTTCTATAAATACTCGTTCTTATTTCATTTTTTTCACAATCTCAACTCAACTCTCTCAACTTTCAAGTCTCATTCTCTCAAGTCTCAAATTCTAGTGACTAGTGCTATAATATTTCACATACAAATATACAATATTGTCTCAAATTCCATTCCATATTTCATTTTCATCTCCAATTTTTCAATTCTATTATTTCTAATGGCACACTCACAATCTCATTGTTATTCTTCTAGCCAATTTGTTGATGAATTTGCACCTCTCAATGATATTCCAATTCCCGACAATTTGGCGGATTTTGAAAATGAGATCGAAGATATAGATACAAGAATTCCTATTGATTTGAATGACATAATTGATGAAGATGTCATTGCTACATATGGATCTGGCTCCACTAGCACGACGGCAGTCTCCAGCAGAAATCCAAAGAGGACGAAAAAATCCGAGTGCTGAAATTTTTTCGATGTGATTGAGATATCAGAAAAAGATGCTGAAAACAAACCGATATCCAAAGCAAAATGTAGAAGTTGCAAGGGACTTTTCTCTTGGAAGAAGGGTGGGGGCACATCACACCTCAATAGACACTGCAAAGGATGTTGAAAACCTAGCACGGTTGAAGCAAACCAATTAACTCTACAATTTGGTCAATCAAGTTCGAGCCACCAATTGGGTCTTCAACCAAGATATAGCACGTCGAGAAGGGATGGTCATGTTCGTATCGAGTGGTGAGTTCCCACTTTCAATTGTAGAAAGTTCACAATTCACGGAATTCATTCAGAAGTATCTCCAACCCAGGTACAAACCCGTTTCTAGAAATACTTTACGAGCTGATTGCATAGCTAAATATTTACAAAGAAAACAAAGTTTTATAGATGCTTTAAATAAATGGAATGATAATTTGTCATTTACTTCGGACCTGTGGACTGGCAATAATCATAGAGGTTACGTAGCTGTTACTTGTCATTACATTGATGATTCTTGGGTAATACACAAAAGAATTATGGCATTTAAAGTTATTGATTACCCACATAACGCAACAAATATTTTCAATATACTACTTGCAATTCTTAGAGAATTTAACTGTGATAGTAGAGTTCGTGGTTTTACACTAGATAATGCTTCTGTTAATAAAGCGGTGATTGATAGATTAGCAGCCCTCATAAATCCTGAGTTTGGTGGAGTCTTGTTTCATGTTCGTTGTGTTTGTCACATTTTTTAATTTAATAGTTCAAGATGGTCTTAAGTTTATAGAAAATCAATTGAAAAAAATTAGGTGTACTTGCAATTTCATTATGATAGCACCTTCCAGAATACAAGTTTTTGATGCACTGTGTGTAGAAAATGGTATGAACCCACGATCATTTTTACTGATGTAGGACATAGATGGAACTCAACTTATTTAATGATTGAACATTGTGAAGGTTACGAGAATTTAATATGTGAATATTACAACGGTTGACACTCAAACGGCTCAACTTTTGATTTGGGGACTAATGATTGGGAACTTGCAATTCATGTTAAAAAAATTTTGAAACCATTTTACGATGCTACAAACGAATTATCCGGTGTTTATTATCCTACTAGTCCTTTAGTCTTGAAGCATTTTTATTGTATTGCTAATAACTTTAACAAGTACAAGACATTTCCTATTTTTTCTGATATTATTAAAGCAATGGAGACTAAGTTTAGAAAGTATTGGGAAGATTTACCAGCTTTGTTTCCATTAGCAACGGTTATGGACCCTAGAATAAATTTAGAGGGAACTAAACACACCATAAAGGCAATATCAAATAAATTAACTTTTAAAACCCCTTTAACTTGCACAGATTTAGAAAAATGTTTATGTGAAATGTACTAGATCAATGCCCAAATGTTAGGTAAAAATGTTAGAAGAACTGCTCCCACCCCTAATGTGATACAAAACCAAGACAGTGATTTGTTTTCCTACCTTATGACTATGAAGGGAACTTCTAGTTCTAGTACACTTCCTAGTGGTTTTAGTTCTTCTAATACATATAGTTCAGATGAAATTACAGGAGAGTTAAGTAGATATTTCTCACATGACCTTCTTAGTATGTTAGACGAGGACGAAAGAAATAATTTTGACATTCTTAAGTGGTGGAGACAAAACGAGCGTCAATACCCGGTTGTTTCTATGATTGCACGAGATCTGCTAGCACCTCCGGTATCAACTGTAGTATAGAAGGCTGCTTTTAGTGTAGGTGGTAAAGTGTTATCTGAATATAGGTCAAGGCTTAAAGAAGACATGCTGGAGACCTTAATGTGTTTAAAGGATTGGCAGTTTGCGGAGAAAAGGAAACAAGATAGGATATGTGAAATTCTTGCCGAGGAATTCGGAGAACAATCATATTGGTGAGTAAATTTTTTCTTTTTCTTTTTTCTGTATTTTCAATTGTTTCATTTGTTTCTTTCAAATAAAAAAATTGTACACGTAATAATTTGTTCGTGTACAATTTTAACTCCGCCTACAATAATTTAAATGTAGCCGACCCCAAGCCCGGATTAAAGGAGGAGGGTTTTTAATGTTTAATTATTTAGCCGTAGTAACCGTTACAAAAAAAAGGGGCCCACGATCCGGCCCGTGGTTAGACGGGCCAACGGGCCGTACTTGTGCTGGCTCCGTAGGGGGGACGAGTCGGCTCGTCTCCCCACGGGCCGGCCCGTGGACCGGTAATGGACAGCGGTCAAACGGGCCGAGCCGGGCCGTTTGACACCCCTATCGATAGGTGGTGGTCGAGGTCGCCGGCGCTGGTTCGGGTGTGAGGCGAGGGAGAAGCAGGTGAGACCGAGAGAGTGAGACTGAGAGAGCGAGATGAGGGAGAGCGGGTGAGAGAGAGAGAGAGAGAGAGAGAGAGAGGAATGAGGGTTAGGTTTAATTGTTTAAGTTTTGGTAATTTGCAATTTAGTACCTCAGCTCTCATAAATTGTAATTTAAGTCCACGACCCTCAAATAAAATTCCAAAGTATCACCAAACTTTTCTGAACTTCAATTTAATGCAATTTAGGCAACTTACTACTCAATTAAAATAGAAATGGTAAGTAACAATTAAAATAAACAATTAGACACAGAATTGTACGTAAACAATTTATAAATATCTTAATTGGCATATTGATCAAGACGGCGTCCAAGTCCTTCCACTGCAAAATAATTCAACTTATTATCAATAATAATTGTCAAATAAATTATTCATCATAAAAATTGGGTGGTATTCAAGAAAGCACGTAAAACGAAAAGTGGTATTACACAACCACAAATTCATATCTTTGTCTTTTGGTTGAAATTTTCGATTTTTATTACGTGATCTTATGTTAACTCACCTCTCGAATTATGAAAACAACCATTAGATCATGAATTGATGATCAAGCAAATCAAGCATTAAGAGCAATAATAAAATCAATACATAAACATCAAAACACCAACTTGAGAATTAAAATCAAACTAAAAACATTATATCTACATCGTCAATCTTGATTATTAAATTAGCTACTCATGTTCTTGGGAGAAAAACAATAAAAAATGAAAGGAAAACCCGAAGTTTGAAGAATTGAAAAATTAGCATAGCCTCCATGCACCAAGAATTCAACCCAGCCATGACCTTTACTGGGTTCAGCCATGACCTTTACTACCCAGTCGTGCAGCCTCTTTCTGTTTGTAAATCTCCCAGCCGTTTTTCCCAAAGCTGCTCCTTTAATTCCTCTAATTCAGCCCAATTAAACTCTCGCCCAGCAGGTTGTCTTTTCTCCACACAATCCGCCAACTTTGTTTTCTTTTTCTTGTTGGGCACAGTCGACCAACCACTTCTCCAAGCAGCCTCCTTTTATTTTTGTTGCCAGCTACCACAAACCAACCTCAATTCTTGTCTCCAAATAATACTCCCAAGCTGCGCAACTTTTCTTCGCACAGACCACCAACGGACCTCTCTATCCGTCCACTCAAGAACAAACCTAAGGAATTCTCTCCAATAATCTGTCCACCCCCACTTTCTGCCTCTAATTTCGTCTTTTATAGCAGCCGGCAGTGTCTCATTTCTTTTCAAGTAGAAGTCTTCCAGCCGTGTTCTAATTCTACCAAAAGAGTCCAACTCTCAATGCAATTAAAGCCCAATTAGTCTATACTTTAACTTATTATGTCTTACGGTCACAATTCTTCCAAATAAGATAAGTTGATCCTTGAGTCTTCAATTGTGCAATTAACCCCTTGAGTTTCAAAATGTCTTCAATTAGCTCCACTTTTCTTTTGATTTTTATGTATTTGCATCAATTCCTCACTTTTCTTGAAATTGTGTTAAAACCTGAAATAATAATAAATAACAACAATTAAGTAGAATTTATTCAAGAAAAACAAAATAATATCCTAATTTTGATAGATGAATAAGTGTATAAAATACACTTATCAAACCCCCCAAACTAGAATATTTGTTCGTCCTCGAACAAACTAAAAGTAAAAAATCTGTCAAAATAACACAATAACAAAATTTTTAACTTTAACTCATTTACCATATTGCTTCAAGTTCGAATAAAGGAATGCACTTTAGAAAAGAGAATTGAACAACACAGAAATTATTTCTACTATCTCATGCTCCACTTTCGTGTGTGTGTGTGTGTGTGTGAATAGCCAAAATCAAATGCATACTTGCACAAAAACATACCTAACATAGTGTAACTCATCATGTACAAGAAAACCCAAATCACATGTGGTCAAATAATGATTTCTTTTGATTTCCTTTCAATTCTCATGGTTGATCATAACCTTATGCTCTTCTCTCATGTCCCGAGGTTCCCTCTATCAATGTGGTTTCAAAATATTTTTATTGTTTTTTTCACACAAGATAGTCAGAATTAGAAGTATGCACGCACAACAAGTCAAAAGTAAGTAGTCCCCAATTCTCCACCCTTCATCTCCACAATTATAGTCAACAAAGCTTACACCAAATAATTTTTTTTCTTTTTATGGACGACTTTTTCTGCTCTTTTTCTTTCATATCCTTATCTTTTACTATCTTTGTGCAATACTTTTCTCATTTGCTTTCCATGTGACCCCGTAGCGAGCTTTGGATCGGTGACTCTCAAGTCAGGTGACTTTAGGGTACCACGTTTGAAAGACCCCTCGAACTAAATTGCTCGAGTCACACTGTCGACATCAAAAAGTTAAAGATGTTTCTTTGTCTTATGTGTAAGTCCACTCTCCGTACTTGCTTTCTGATTGACCCCTGTAGCGAGCTTTAGGTCGGTAACTCCCAAGCCAGACGACTTTAGGGAACCAGGTGTGAAAGACTCCTCAAACTTAATTTCTCGAGTCAAAAAGGCTTTAAAAGAGTAGAATAAGACATTCAGTATTTTTCTACTTTTATGCTGGCTATGGTTTATACCCATTTGTTAACTTAGTAAAGTTGGCATTTTCTATTTTTCTATAAGTTTGTAATTTAAGTAAATTTAATTAAATTACTTAAATATTTCTTGGATGTAATATTTTATCTCCTATTTATTTGTGATAATCATTTAATATTGGAGATAATGTTTGTTGCTTATTTTTAGAATCAAGAAATATTAATCAAGATTTGTTGCTTATCTTTTATGATTAGAATCAAGAAATATTGATAAAAAAATAGTGTGATAATCTTGTAATTGGCTGAGTATCTTGATGATTTCATTCTTGGTATTCATGTTTATCACTTAATGGTAAGATTTGCAAACAACCTTGATTATCTTACCTTATCAACACTTATAGTAAGATTATTGGATTTATGATTATCTTACCTTATTGTCAATTATGGTAAGATTCTTGAATTATCTTACCTTGTCTTATTCTTGATTTAATTGCAGGAAATCAAGATTTGGTGCAAGTAGGATTCTTGATGGACAAGCAATCCGATTGCATTTAAATAAGGGAAACTTGGATGATTTCCCTAGATGTGTAGAAATCAAAAATGTCGTGTGGTGCAAAAATATACACGCCTTCTACATTGTTGGTTCGTTGGTTCTCCCGGAGGAGATTATCAATCACTTAGAGAAGAAAAGACGTTCAGCTTAAAGATCAAATGGGAGGTTTGAATCAAGATCGAACGGGAGTTCGAATGTGTTGAAGATCGTTGCAGTTCAAAGAAAGCTACTGAAGAGTGGTGGGACGCCAGCTCATACTACACTGCATAGAAGGATCATGGAGTAATTTATTTCTTGGGTGTTTGAGAAGTCTATGCGCAATTTTATCCTGTAGCATAGATTGATTTGTGTAAACACTTTTCTTAAAGTGGTGATTGATTTTTGTCCTCAGGGTGAGGGCACGTGGGTTTTCCCTGTTAGGGTTTTTCCCACATTAAGCTCAAATATTGTGTTCTTGTCTCTTTACAGTTCTGCATAGTTTATACTGTCATTTTACATTTTACAATCCAGATGAATTTGCATCAGCGAGATTCATCTGGTATTGCGCTATAATAAATTTTAACGATTCACTGTTAATTCGTTACCGTCCAGACATATCTGTGGCAGTCTGTTCGTTTAAACATAAAATCTCGACAACTTTAAATTTTCAATTGGTATCAGAGTGGGTTCACTTCTAGAAAGTGAGATCCGGTTGTCTAAAATGGAAAATTTTGCATCTCTTAGGCCACCTTTGTTAACTGGTAATAACTATGCATATTGGAAAATTCGTATGAAAATTTTTATTCAGTCTATTGATAAACGTTGTTGGACATCTGTTCTTGAGGGTTATACTGCACTCACTGTCACTGTTGGAGGTGTTATTACAACTGTACCTAGAATTTCTTATACTACAGATGAATTAGGAAATGCAAATTGGAATTCTAAAGCACTTAATGCTATTGTTTCTTGGTTGCTCTAGGTCAATTCAGGCTGACCTCTTCCTTAAGAACCACCAAGGAAGCATGGGATGCTTTGAGGGTAGCAAACGAAGGAACCAATGCTATTAAAACCTCCAAGCTGAAGATGATCACTCTTGAGTTTGAACAACTATCTATGGATGAGCGAGAAGTCTTCATAAGCTTCTACGCCAGATTGAGTCAGCTGAAGCTCTTGGGAAAACTTACTCAAATGAGCAAATTGTACAGAAAAAATCCTTAGATCTTTACCAGACAGGTTCCATGCAAAAGTGATAGCTATTGAAGAAAGCAAGGATTTTCAACCATGCGAGTTGAGGAACTTGTAGGGTCATTAATGACCTATAAGTTAAATCTGGCTTGATGAAGGAAAGACAAGAAATCAGAGATTGCTTTCAAAGCGAGCAGTGAAGAAACAGACGAATTTGGCGAGACAGATGAAGACGAAAGCTTCGCACTTCTCACCAGACAATTTAAAAAATTCCTCAAGGGGAAGCAAAAAGAAAGATCCACAAATCTTCAAGGCCAGAATCAAAAACAACAAAAAAATGGAAGAAAAATTTTTTTTATCCCAAGAATAATGCTAACCCGTTCAAAGGAAAGCCTAAGAATCGTATTCAACATAGAGAATGTGAAGGATATGGACAAATCACGGCAGATTGTCCAAACACATAAAAGAAGACCAAAGGAAGGAAGGTCATGAATGTTTCATGGTGCGATGGAGACATAGATGAATTAGAATCAGAATCAGATAGCAGCAATTCTAAAAAAAGGTAACTACCCTTACTGCTTTACAGTTATCTGACACTGAATCTGGTAACTTACTGTAGCGACCGAGAATTTTCATAATTTAAATAAATATTATTTAAAATGTATCGCTACGACTTTGCCTATTTTCGTCTAGCTATTTTAAGTGAAATTAAATTTATTTTGAATTAAATATTAGTCAAATTCCAAATTTTATTAAATGATGTCCCAAGTCCATTATTTTATTTTTGAAAGTCCAATTTTCAATAAATTGAATTCAAATTATTTCAAGTCCAAATTTTAAATTTATTTTAAATCCAAACTATTTTAGCCCAAATATTATTGCCAATCATTCAAGCACAATTTCTATTTATTTTGGATCCAATTTATCATTTTCTAGTTCAAAGTTTCCAACTCTATTAACTTGCCCCATTTTAATTCCAATCCATAAATCCTCCCTTATTCCATTTCAAATAACCAATTCAATTTAACACAATTTCTTCCTATTTCTTCTTCACACGTTTTTCCTTCAATTTGGTTGATTCTAAATTTCCATAATTGCTTCCTCAATCATCAAGATCAGCTCTAACCTACCATCTCTTACCATTCTCCCTATATGGACACAACCATGAGCACTCCTCAATCAACCATAAATCTCTCGAAAAATTCCCTCATTATAGCCTAAAACCAAAAATGCCACAAATTTACCAAAACATGATGCACAGTTCACAGAATATACACTCCTATTCCTCCCCTCCATCTCGAACTCAGCCATACTGCAAAGCCACAACACCACCAAAGTATCAAGTTTCAGCCACCACCAATCTGAGGCCGAATCCATCATCCAACCGTCCATCTCAATATCACCAAGAACAAGTCTCGAACCATCAATATGCCAAATCGAATAATGAACATCACCACCATCATCGTAATTGAGCAGCCATTACCATCGTAGCACCTACACCAAACGGTTGAACCAAGGACCACCACCCAACCATCGCAGCACGCCACAGTCAAACCACCGCCCCTACCCGCAGCCCTTTCACCCAACCAACATGAGTTTCACAACCAAATCATCATCATCATCGGCCATTCACTGCAAGCAACCATGTCACAATCACCGTCACTGCCCCACCTCAAATTCACCCATCCGAACCAAAACTCAAATCAAACCCAGACTCAGAATAACCCAAGAAACCAAGAATTCTATCATCAAACCCACTGTCCAAACCGTGAACTCTCGTAAACCACCACTCGATCGCCCGTGGCTCCACTCCAATGGGTCCAAAATTAAAACCCAAGACCAAGAGATAAAGTAACCCAAGATACTTAACTTGACCGCCATACCCATGTTGACAGGATTATCGTTGGAAAATTGCCAAATCAAGCCTCTGTTATTCTCGGTTCTTCGCACCAAACCACACCAAAAACAACCCAAAAATATTCCTCCCACGCACCCTACCACCGTCTGGCGTCGCCTCTTTGTGGCATCAACACCATCGTCGGCAACGACGACTTGAACCACCGTCACTCGTCGCCTCTCCCTCTTCTCCCTATTTTCCTCTGTTTTGGTCGATTATGAAAGAGAGAGAGAGAGATGACTGATTTGTATTATTAATGTTTATGTTTTGCAAATTTCCCCTCAGTCCAAAGCTTTTTAAAATGTTTCAATTCAGCCCCCTTTTTTTAAAATGTTGTAAAAGATCCGTTCCTTTGCAATTTAATTCAGTACCCCCTAATTTTAAATCATTTAACTTTAGTCCTGGTCATTTTGAAATAAACTAGTTAGTCCCCAAATTTCTGAAAATTCTGTTTTAGCCCCAACTCTTTTCAAATCAATTATTCTAGATTTTCAATTTAAATCCCTAAGCTTTTAATTTTGTTTTTAAAACTTTAAATTCCAAAATACTAATTTAGATTAATTTTTCTTATTGGCTAGACGAAGCGTTCGGAGATTTTAAAGAATAAAGTGATTATTCCCGCTCAGCTTCCAAACTCGTGATTTGAGGTAGACTCGCCCCACTAATTAGTTTAAATTATAATTGCATGTCTTATGTGAAATTACGTGATTTACATGCTTTGATGCATGAGACGAGACAAGAATATCTCTTATGAGATAAGATGAGAAATGATGATGTTATGCATAACTTATGTGCCTTAAGTGCACGAGACGAGACTACCCACACCCTATGATTTTAAAGAGCCTTGATTTTGAAAATAAAATAGCCCAAGAATATGATGATGATGTCACTGTATGATTGCATAATTACGTGTTCAATTATTCTGTAAATTAATTATTGGCGATGAGTCTACTGAGTATTTTTCGAAATACTCATTCCATTATTTTAAAAGTTTTCGCAGATTTTGGAGATGGTGGCGAATGAAATGGCAGCGGTGGAAAAATAAAAAATAATGTTAATTTTTCTTTTAAGTCAAGTTTCATAAATGTCGTCAATTTAATTATTTATCATTACTTTACTTTAAAACTTAAGAGTTAAGGTTTTTATGAATTTGTTAGAATTATGTTCCGCTACATTTTTTAAATAATAGATGTGGTGTTTTATAAATTCATTTATTCCGAAAAATAATGTTGTTTCAAAGGTTTCAAATAATAAATATGATGTTTGAAATTTTTAATTATTTCCGCAATAAAATCAGATTTAAAGGACGACGTGGCATCCCGGGTTTCACAGAACTCGGGGCGTTACACTTACCTTTTGCAGGCACTAGTCCGGATGAATCTGGATCAAATACTGAAAATTTGAAAAAGGAACTTCAAAGTACAGAAGAAAAGACACAACTGTTGCAAGCCTTGGCTGAACACAATAAGGAAAAACATCCAGACGTATCTGCTTTCCCGAATGATGAAAAAAATGAGGTAAGTAGGTTGAACTCAAAACTTGCTAAAGCACAAGACAAGATCAAGAAGCTGGTGCTTGGATTTGTCTAGCTTGATGAAATTCTGAACAGTGGTAGACTGGTTAGCTTGGAAACTGGTCTTGGATATGAAGGTAAAGGTAAAAATCATGACAATAAAATGAACTTTGTAGGAGAATCTAGATACGGATACAAGGAGCAAAGTAGAAACTATACAAATGCATCTACCTCCTACCATCATCAACTCAATGCTGCTGGAACTCAAAAATCACGTCTAGCCAGGAACTATACAGGAAGAAAAGTTCAACCGAATCTGTACAAGCGAGATGAGTCTGTCCGTCAGGTCGGCAGAAATTTTCAACCTTTTCAGAGTCAACAGGATACATTTGTCTTCCAGGTATTCTATAGTTTTTATGCCAAATCTGGTTACGATGTATTTAGGTGTCATGAGTACTTGAAATTAATCAATTCGCACAAAAGAAGACTTATTTCTAGGCAAGAAAAGAAATCAGAACTAACGCTTATACAGTTCAATTATCTTTAAGTGTTTTGAGTCCTAACACATGGTACTTTGATAGTGGATGTTCTAGACACATGACATGTGATATCTCTTTGCTGTCACACTTTGAAAAAGGCGAGATTGGTGCTGTTACCTTTGGTAATGGCCAAAAGGGTAAGATAGATGGATTTGGTATCATCAACATCAAGGGATTTCCTACATTAACAAATATTTTATATGTTATAGGGCTTAAGGCAAATTTGATTAGTGTAGGAAAATTGTGTGATGATAACCTGCTTGTCATGTTTTCTAAAGATTATTGCAAGGTTTTAAGTTGTGACAGGAATTCAAATCCATTAAAAAGTGTTTTGTTTAAGGTGGTTAGATCCAAAGACAAATGCTATACACTTGAAAGGCACATAACTTGCAATTCTGTTAGGACCAAAAACGAGAAACTGTGGCATAACAAATTAGGGTATCTAAACTACCATGATCTCATGAAGCTAACCAGACTACAGGCTGTGAGAGGCTTTCCTAGCATAAAAAAACATTCCAGATGAAATCTGCAGTGACTGTAAAAAAGGTAAGCAAATCAAAAGCCAAGACAAATCATGTACATCGATTAGTACCTCCCATATACTAGAACTAATTCACATGGATCTAACGGGTCCTATTCAAAAGGAAAGTATTGGTGGCAAGAGGTATAATTATGTGTCTGTTGATGATTTCTCCAGATACACCTGGGTCATGTTTATTCATGATAAATCTAATGCCTTTTGACAATTTTACTAATCTGTTTCAGAAGTTGAGCAATGAAAAGACTGATGAACAAGTAAGAGTCAAAGGGATCAGAAGCGATCATGGAAGAGAGTTTGAAAACTCTGAATTTACTAAATTTTGTATCCAATATGGAATCAAGCATGAGTTCTCATCCCTGAAGACTCCTCAACAAAATGGAGTGGTGGAAAGGAAAAACAGAACTCTACAAGTGATGGCTCGTGTCATGTTAAACAACAACAAACTGCTTACAAAATTTTGGGTAGAAGCCATAAATACTGTTTGTTACATTATCAATAGAGTCATGCTTAGAACAGGAACAAATCAAACACCCTATGAAATCTGGAAGGGTAGAAAACCCTGGTTGATTACTTTAATGCTTTTGGAAGTAAATGTTACATTTTAATAGATAGGGAACATCTAGGAAAATTTGACTCAAAATCTGATGAAGGAATATTTTTAGGTTATGCTGAAAATAGTAGGGCCTATAGAGTTTACAATCTTAGAACCCACACCGTTCTTGAGTCATTTATTGTGAAAGGTGATGATACTAATAGGTTAAACTCAGATTTATAGGAAGCAGATGTTGATTAACTAAGATTTCACCAAAAGAGCAAGCCAAAACTAAAAAGTCAGAAGAGAAACAGTATCAAGCAGAAAGTCTTAATGATACTAAAGAATGTGACTAAACATCTGCATATCCAGACGCATCTGGCTACTTAGATATACCTGATATTTCAGAACCAGAAGTATCGAAAAAACCACTTGCTAGGATTCAAAAGGCTCATCTACTTGACAACATTCTCACTGATCTGTCTAAAAGGAATGTATACAGTAGAAAATTTGCTGCTGATATGGGAAACATTTGTCATATGTCACAGATTGAACCGAAAAATGTCAATGAAGCTTTGACAGATAAAAAACTGGGTACAGGCTATGCAGGAGGAACTCAACCAATTTGAAAGAAATAACGTATAGGAACTGGTACCACATCCTAAAGAAGGTAATGTAATTGTAACCAAATGGATCTTCAAGAACAAATCAGATGAACAAGGAAATGTTGTTAGAAATAAAGCCAGACTAGTTGCTCAAGGCTATACCCAGATTGAAGGGATAGACTTTGATGAAACATTTGCTCCGATAACTAGACTAGAATCCATCAGACTGTTGCTAGCTGTGTCCTTCTACATCAATTTCAGACTATACCAGATGGATGTCAAAAGTGCATTCCTAAATGGTGTACTCAATGAGGAAGCTTATGTGGAGTAGCCCCCAAGGATTCACAAATCCATCTCACCCGAACTATGTCTTTAGACTAAAAAAGGCTTTGTATGGACCGAAACAAGCCCCCAGAGCTTGGTATGAAAGGCTCACATCATTTTTGCTAAGCAAATGATACAAAATGGGAGGAACTGATAAGACTCTTTTCATTAAGCATCTAAATCTTGGACTAACTGTAGCTCAAATATATGTTGATGACATTATATTTGGGTCTACATCTAAGTCTAAAATTGATGAATTTATAAATACAATGAAAAGAAAATTTGAAATGAGTATGGTTGGTGAGCTGTCATTTTTTCTTGGTTTGCAGGTACAATAGGATGAATCTGGTATATTCATATCTCAAGCAAAGTATGCTAAAATCTGGTGAAAAAATTTAGACTTGAAGATGCAAAGGCTATGAGAACTCTCATGGCAACTACATTGAAACTTTCAAAGGATGACAGTGGCAAGGATGTAGATCCATCCCTCTACAGAAGCATGATTGGAAGTCTTCTGTACCTTACTGCCAGTAGGCTAGACATATCCTTCAGTGTTGGAGTGTGTGCAAGATATCAGGCCAAACCCAAGGAGTCTCATGTTGCTGCTGTAAAAAGGATCATCAGATATGTAAGTGGTAAATTGAGTTATGGAATCTGGTTTACTAGAGACCCTACTGCCTATCTTGCAGGTTATTCAAATGCAGACTGGGCTGGAAATGTGGGCGATCGGAAGAGTACATCTGGAGGCTATTTTTACATTGGGAACAACTTGGTGGCATGGCTAAGCAGAAAACAAAATTCAGTATCTCTTTCTGCAGCTGAAGCAGAGTATATTGCAGCCGGCAGTTGCTGTACACAACTCCTTTGGATGAAACAAATGTTGGAAGATTATGGAATTTCTATAGAACAAGCCACTATGTATTGTGACAACACCAGTGCCATTAACATCTCAAAAAATCCTGTCCAGCACTCCAGAACAAAATACATTGACATTAGACACCACTTCATCGACGAATTGGTGGAACAAAAGATTATTAATCTAGAGCATATACAGACTGATCTATAGCTTGCAGATTTGTTCACTAAGGCTCTCAATACTGTCAAATTTGAAAACCTTAGGAAACAAATTGGAGTATCACCTCTTCTTGAATAGGAACATGCATATTTTAATAACAAAAAAAATTGCATTCTGTAACGACCCGAGTTCCGAGAAACGCGGGAACGTCACTTTTCTAAATTTTTGAATAAACTTTATTGCGGAAAATGACTAAATATTAAATATCACATTTATTGAATAAAAATTTAGCAATAATTCAGATGGAATAAGGTAATTCATACAAATTTATAAAAATGACAATTCTTGATAAAATGAAATAATTATTTCAAAGTTCACGACTTTCAAAAAAATATTAATTTGTAATTTTCCGTCATTGCCCATCACTTGCCACCGTCTCCGAAATCTGCAAAAATTGTTAAAACAACGGCGTGAGCATTTCAAAATGAAATACTCAGTAGACTCAACTCCAATAATTAATCTACAAGATAATTGGACAAGTAATTATGCAAATAATGTAGTGATATTCTTTTCTTATTCATAAGCATCATAAAATGAGTGCAAATGAACACATTCTTTTCTTGTCTCATGCTAGCAGATAAGTTATGACGTGCATAACATAAATTCTCAAATTTATCTCATACGAGATATTCTTTTCTTTTCTCATGCAATTAAGCATATAAAAATCACACAAATCCACATAATTACGTGCAATTATAGTCTAAATCAGTTAGTGGGGACGAGTCTACCTTTAACTTTTACGAGTTCTCAAAAATCAGAGCGGGAATAGTGTGTCAGCTTCTCAAATCACCAACTGCTTCGTCTAGCCAAAAAAAAAATTTAATTAAATTAGTATTTTAGAAATTTAAAGATTTAAACGTGACAAAAATAAAGTTTGAGGGCTAGATAGAAATCTTGAGAATACTGAATTTTAAAAGTTTTGAGAGAGAGAGCGCAGAGTAGAGAGGTTGCGAGGGTGACGGGCGACAAGGAGGGGCTTCGCCCTTCTCCGCTACAACCCGCCGACGCTAACGCCACCATAGGGTGGTGGCTCCGGTGTAGGATAGGGTGGGTTTGGGGGTGAAAAAATGCGACTAAACCGAGGCGGTGGAGCTCGGTGTTTGTGGCTTTTCGGCGAAGAAACTCTAGTGAAGGTTGAGGTAAATTATGGGTATTGCTTAAATCTTGGTTTTTGGGTTTGATTTTGGGGAAAATGGTGTTGATTGAGGTTGGGTAGTGGTTGGTGGTGGTGCGGTCGTCCAAGAGGGGTGTGCGGTCGTGATGGCGGTTGTGAGATTGGAGTTGAAAGTGGGATGTGGCTGCTGTTTTTGGGTTGGTAGGTGGTGGTGGTCCAGTTATTGACCACGAATGAGGCAAGCGCAGTGGTGGTCGGCTGTGAATTTGAATTACCGGCAGTGGGTTACGGGTGGTGGTCGTGGCTGTCGTGTGGGGGCTTGTGGTGGTGATGAGGGTCGTGAAATTGTGCCCTGCTCGTGGTGTTTAAAGCTCTGCAGGGGCAATCAAAATGGGGTTCGTGGTGGTGCTGATTGGTTGGGTCGATGGTGAAGGTTTGGTTGTGGAATTCGAATCACAGGCAGTGTGTTAGGTTCGAATGGGATAGATGGAGAAGGATGGTGGTGGTGTGAGACCATTTCAGTGGAGTAGGAGAGAAAATTTATCAGATTGCTTGTTTGGCTTGAGTGAGTTTCGTATGGGAGGAAAATGGGATATATTATCTTAGCTGTTTTGCTGAATTTGGTAGGTTGAGGGAGTCTGCTGATTGAGGATGAAATGTAGGAATTGTAATCAGTTGAATGCAGAATTGAGGGAGAGATTTGATAAATGGACAATGCAGACTGCTGGATGTGATCAAAACCTGTGTGAATTTGAAAGAGGAAAAATATGTGATTTAGGGGAAAGAGTGAGAGAATCCGGGAGTGCAGAATGGTATAACGTATGGAGGGCTGAAATAATTGGAAAAATTTGGATTGCTGCAAGAATTTACAAGATAAAATGTCTGATTTTTAGGGGGTGGATAATAGAAATTTAAACTGGACAAGAGTCAAAATTATTGAAATCAGTGAATTTGAACGCAAAAGTCGAAGTTTGGATTTAAACTATTTAAAACTTGGACTTTAAAATGAATTGTGGTCTTGGAATATTTTAAATAAAATTCGGAAGTTTAATTACGATGAAAATTAATTTAATTTAATTTATAATTTGGCTAGACGAATACTCCTTTAAATTAAATGGAAAAAGTCGTAGCGCGCATTTAAAGTTCTAAAAATATTTTATTTAGAAAGAAATGAAAATTTCTGGTCGCTACACATTCGTTTCTTTTTCTTTTATTGCATGCATTTAGGTTGACTTATCCTATTCTTATACTAAGTGTAGATCATGTTTTTGCTTGCAGATATATCTGAGTGCTTGAGGTTGATAATGAGATGGATAATTCTACTAATGACAGTTAACATATCTCCAGATGAATCGAACTAGCATTCAAATCTGGACAATTCAAAGGACAAGTTACTACTGTCTAAGTCATAAGGTTTGCTACTAGATGAGACTTCATATTCTGTGTGTAGACCTATGATCTGAATCTTGCTTATAGCATTACACGCATTTTCTTATTATCCAAGGGCAGGGCTAGTAAAAAAGAAGGCTGCCTATCCAAGCCAAGTTCATACCCTTTAGTCTCAAAAATTGTATATGAAGAAAAAGCGGAAATATCAAAGAAAAAGGGGTAAACCTAGAAAGATAACTTATGGGGATTGTGTGAATCTACTAATCCAAGCCAAGTTCATACCCTTCTTCTAATCCAAAGGGGAACATCTTGTAAGATAACTTCTGAGGATTGTGTGAAGCCGTTTCCACCTCCAAAAGACATTGCCAAAATATTGAAAAAGTCGGCAAGTCGGATTTGAGAAAATGCACTTTATATAGATATTGATCGATCTTATTGTGCACTACAGTGACAAATCAACAAGTCAGGGCAGTCATATGATTTTTGATAGTATGTGAATGACTTAACATTGATCATATCACACACGCACTTTAATTAACTTAATCATGTAAGCGATGGACTGTACACTACCAGATGTATCTACCTCAGCAGATGCCAACAGTGCTCAAACATATCTCAGGTACCAGATGCATTTAGATTTTTCATTCACGAATTTTAGATAATTTTCTGAAAATCTTTATTTAAGGCAGTAAATTATGGGCTAATGTGTGTAAATCTTGCAGAATAAGTCAGTTAATTGTGGGGCCTAATTTTTGGTAATATATTTGTTTCCTAATTTTTGAGTTATTCTGTTTCTATACTTATCTTATTTTTTGAAGGAAAGAGATAAGTTGGCGGGAATTAGGACTCTCAAGATATATTAGTTGCCATATTGAATTCAAATTCCTTTTATATTTGAGTCCCACTTAAACCCAAAATCCTCACACTCAGACCCCCATCTCCCAAATCACCTCTCATCAAAAACCCTAACTTCTCTATTCTCCTACTCTCACAAATTCATCACCCACCTTGAGTATGGCTAGGAGCAAACAATCTAGAAGAAGGAGAGTCACTCGAGGAGGCACTGCCAATGTAGAACCTCCTCTACCAAACCCATCGGAAGTGGCGACACCCGGTGAAGGGGCCATCGTGGCGGTCACAACGATGGGCACCAGCGCTGCGCCATCTTCGCTCTCTCTCTCTCTCTCTCTCCGATACTACGCAACCCTTGTACTACTCATGGCCAAATTGAGTCAAGGAGTCTCCTCAATACCACATACCTTGGAGGTACACCTGACACCTGCATCAGGTAATCTTGCTTCAAGCCATATTTCACCATTAGATATTCGTAGCGAATTGCAACTTGCAAGAGATATTGGTGGAAGACCAACGAGGGAAAATCAGAAAAATAAAAAAGATACAAAAATTGTGGCTAAAGATGTAGATGAATCTGAGTCTGAAGATGAAGAAGAAAAATCAGATGAGTAGGATGTATCTAGGGAGTTAGAGAAATCCGAGGATGAGGATGAGGACGTAGAGGAATCTGGAGGTGAAGAAAAACCAGATGAAACAGAGGAGTCTGAGGATGAGGATGAAGCTGAGCAATCAGAGGATGAGGTAGAGAAAGAAATTGTGATCCCTGACAAAAAGGGAAAGAAAAGTTGGAAGAAGCTGCAGTCAATTCAAAGAAGAGAAAGTCTAAAGGAGATGCATTTGCAGATCCAGAGAGACCTAAATTTGATACATCTTCATTTATCTGCACCCCTATTATAGCGACCCAGAATTTTTATGCAATAAATAATTATTTTAATATTTAGAAAATTGTGTCGCTACTATTTCATTTATTATTTTGAAATTAATGCCGCGACGGATTCGTCTAGCCAAGTCAAGAAATATCGAATTTGTTCGATTTTAAATTAAAATTCGAATTTCTAAAATTATGTTATTTTAATTGTTTATTCAAAGTATTATTTTCAAAATTATTTTGAATTCCAAATTTATTAAAATATTTCAATTTTTCCTTATTCAAATTTATTTTCAGTTCAAAATATATCAGTTTTAATACAATTCCTTATACAAAAACATCATCATTATATATATAAATTTTACATCTATTTCATATTCCATCTCATTATACAAACACCAAAGCAAAGCATCTTCATCATTATCATCATCTACCCCATCTTCATTTCAATACTCATGGCACAACTCACACTTCCATGTACTTAGATTCCACAATACAATATATATAAGCATACATCTTCATCACCTGCACCAAGCTCCATCTCCATCCCAGACGAGTGCAACCACAGTCCATCACTCTGCCATCACCTCCTCGATCAGAAACCATCCCTCACAACCGAACCACCACTGCAACCCCTGTTTCCAGGCCACAGTCCAACACCACCACATTCTGATCCTTATCATCACCAATTCACCATCACAGCACAATCCTACAATTCAGTCAAACCACCCTGCCACTCGAATCGTAAATCACAACTGCCACCACCACCGCACGCAGTTAACCCAAAAATCAACCCAAACCATAATCACGAAACCTATGTATCATCAACATCATCACCTCAACCATCACTGTCTCTGCCATTTCAAATTCAATCCACCACCTCACCGGTTCAACCAAATCACAATCACCATCATCAGGATCAAACACCACCTTCGTTCCCTGCATCCAGAGCCACAACCGTCGCCTGAAAACTCTAAGAATCCACCATTAACCCCAAACAAATCAAAACCAACCTCAAATCAAAAACCAAAACCACCCACTGCCCACTTCAGTTTTGACAAACAATCGAAACCCAAAACAAGAAATAAACCAAGCCCAAGACTTACCTTCGATCGCCGACTGAGTTACCGGCACGACCACCGGATTTCGCAGTTAAGACCCAACTCCCAAATCGCAATCTAAGCCACGGTTCGTCACAGTTTCTCGCACCCAAGCCCTAAAATCAGAACCCTTGCTTTCGCCACTCACTACCGCCGCTCGACCGCGGTATTTCACCGACAAATCACCGGCAGTACTTCGCCGGATTTCACCCTGCGCAGCTCTCGTTTTCGTTTAGTGAGAGAGAGAGACAGCGTGAGTCGTGAGAGAGATCTGATATATGATATATTATAAAATCTGATTTATTTTAATACTTTCGAAAATTTCAGTTTGGTCCCTAAAGTTTTGAAATGTTTCAAATCAGTCCCTGAAGTTTTAAAGCCTTTCAATTCAGTCCCTATGTTTTAAAAAGGTTTTATTTCAGTCCTTTCAGCTTTTAAACTTATCATTTCAGTCCCTGCTAATTTACTTTATTTGATGTTAAGCTCAACTATCAAAAGTATTCAATTTAATCCCTCAACTTTCAAAATATCTATTTTAGTCCCTGAACTTTCAAAAGTATTCATTTTAGTCCCTCAACTTTCAAAACATCAATTTTAGTCCTCAAATTATAATTTATCATTTTGAACTATATATTCGATAGACTAAAGTGACTTATTGGCTAAGACGAAGCGTACGGAGAATTTAAAGAAATTGAAGTCATTCCCGCTCAACTTTGCACTCGTCGGATTTGAGGTAGACTCGCACTTATTAATTGATTTAAATTATGATTTCATATGAATGTCATGTGACTTGTGAAAGTCAATTTTTAAGAAAAACAAGTATGTTTTTATGAAAGGTAAATATACCTTATGTTGTTATGAAAAGTAAGTATGTTTTTATGAAAAGAAAATATACTTTATGTTTTTACGAAAAGTAAGTATACCCTATGCTTCACGAAAATGTTTTTTTGGATCATTGCTATGAAATCAATCTACCAAGATTGTTTTGGGTCCCATATGATAAGTTATGATATGTTAAGGGGACCGGAGTTTTAGTAGCGCTACACATAAGAATTCTTGCCACCTAAGTTCGGTAACATTCTTGTGTCTCCTATGTTTATGAGGATTTGCCACGAAGTTCGGTAAAATTCCTATCTTTCCATATGTTTATGAGGATTTACCACCTAAGTTCGGTAAAATTCCTGTCGCATATGTTTATGAGGATTTCGATCCTATCTTATGTTATGATGCAATTGATCCCTATGAATTTCAGAAAATTATGCTTGGTATACTTACTACATAAGAATTCTTACCACCTAAGTTCGGTAAAATTCTTATGTTTATGAGGATTTCGATTTTATCCTATGTTATGATGAAAACTTACTGTGATTTTACTGTTATTATGATAAGAATTCTTGCCACCTAAGTTCGGTAAAGTTCTTGTATGTTTATGAGGATTTAAATCCTATCTTATGTTATGCTTTCAAAAAAAAATTATGCTTGACATAATTAAAATGTTTTTATAAGTATATGGTTTTCAAAGAGATGTTTTCAAAGAGCTGTTTTCAAAGAGATATTTTCAAAGAGCTGTTTTCAAAGAGATATTTTCAAAGAGCTGTTTTCAAAGAGCTATTTTCAAAGAGATGTTTTCAAAGAGCCTATTATTTTCACAATATGTCTCGTGCTGTAATGCACAATATGAGTTTTATCAAGAGCAGTTTTATAAAGAAGCTCTATCAATGCCCGTTTTATAAAGAGCCGGGATTTATGTGTTTAATCATCTTATAAATTAAATTAATTTGCGATGAGTCTACTGAGTATTTCCCCCATGAAATACTCACCCTACTTTTTAACAGTTTTGCAGATTTCGGAGACGGTGGCAAGCGATGAATGATGGTGGCAATAATCGTTGAACGGTTGAAAGTTTGACGTTAATGATTTCCGTATTTTCCAAACAATCGAATAATTTAGAGAAGTTCATTTATTTGAGAAATTATGATATTGGCAATTTCTTTACAATATTAATGGTTCGATTTACTATTTCAAATGGTTTCATAAATGTTTTCAATTTTAGCGGCCATTACAGTTTATTTAATGATGCCAAAAATGAATTTCAATTATTTCTTCCGCAAAAATATTATTCGAAAAATTTAGACAGAAAATGACGTAGTGAATCGGGTATACGGAACTCGGGGCGCTACACCTATGCAGACTGCCAGAGGTATGTCTCCTTTCAATTTCAGATTCTGGTCATTTGATGCATACACTGATTTTCATAAACATATTGTGGGCAAACAATTACACTATGAGTTTAGGATTTTGGTGGAAGAGTTTGATGATTTTTGAATTGAGGACATTGTAAATCACTTTGGGTTAGAAAAACTGGTCAAGTGTAAGGGGGAGATTAATGAAACTCTGGTAAAATAATTTTATGCTAAAATTCATGTTGACTTCAATTCCAAGAAATGTATGTTTACAACTGTGGCATTTGTTAGGGGACAATCGATAAAATTTACTGTGAAGGATCTTAGAAAACGATTGGATCTGAAGGATGAATGTGCAGATGAGGATGATGCAATTGAGGCTACCAATGATGAAATTGCAGTAGAATTAACAGGGGAAAATCTACTTGGCCTGTTAAAGGACTTAAACAACTTCCTATTTTCTAGATGTCTAAAAAGTATCAGATTCTGCATAAAATTATGAAAGCTAATTATGACCTCGATTCATGAGTCGAGCTTTAAGCGAGAGGATGCTAGGACTCTCTTTCTCCTTGGTACCAAAAGAAACATTCATATTGCTGCCCGTATTTGGAGTTCAATTGTTGGTCGGGTTTCTAGGAGTGGTCCCCGACAGGGTAATACATATTTGTTAGTTTACCCTTGGATTATTTCACAATTCCTTCGTGATCAGGGTATTCAGACGTTGGAGAATGATCTGGTGATCACTCCTAAGCTGTTGAATAGGGTAAGATGTAGAAAAACACTAGAGACGCAGACCTCCAGCAGAAAACAGAATTTGGGTGATACTACTGAGAAACAGGATTCATCTGGCCAGGATGCTAGAATTGGCCAGCTAGAAGCAGAGATTGTTAGGTCAGATGTGTGTGACCTAAAGGTTTGTGTCAAAACACTTGAAGACACGCTGAATCATTTGCTTGGTGGATCTTCAAAGGATGTGGCTTCAGAGGATGCTAAAGAAAAGAGGAAGGTAGTAGCCAAGGAGCCCGCTGGATCGAAGAAATAAAGAAAGATCTCAGACTAAGAGCTAGGCAGTAGCAGTGGTGATGATTTGAGGTCTTGACAGTTGGTGGTGACTCTGTTGGTGTGGCTGATGGTGAAGAAGGTAGTGATGGCATTGGGTGTTGATTTGGGGCTGCAACGAATCTTGGGTGCAGCTTGTGGTTCTGTATTAATTCGGTAGTGGTGATTGTTTTTTTGGTAGAAATTATGGTTTAGGTGGTGTGGTTGAATTGTGGTTGCATACAATTGGTTTGAGGAAATCTGATGATGGTGGTGATAGTTGATTTGCAAATTTGGTTTCAGATTGATGTATATGATGGTGGTTGAAATTGGCATTGATGGTTGATAAATCCAGTGTTGCAGTGAGGTTGGTTTGATAGTGATAAAACAGTGATGGCGTCTGTGGCTTAAATGGTTGGTTGGTGACTGATGATGGTGGTATTGGGGATGAAGGTGGAAGTGGATGGCTGGTGATGCTGGTTGGTGCAGTGTGGTGAGGTTGGTCAGGCTTTGATGTATTGAGACTTTGGTTGCAGAGAAATTGGGCTGGTTTGGCAGTGATGGAGCTGCAGGTGGTTTTGGGCTATGGAGATGGAGGTAGTACTTGGCAGTGGTGCTGGATGTTATCAATGGGGTAGTTGTTGGTGACGAACTGGGGCTTTGATGCAGCATATCTTTAAAGGGGAAGAGAAAGAAAAGAAGATGCTTAATGGAGCTGTAAAGGTGGAGTTGCACAAGGAAGGTTTGGGTGTAATCATTGAGTTTAGTAGCCACATGGGGTAGGATTGGAATTGTGGTTGCTTTGATTGAGTTGGTAACTTGCTGATTGTTTGCTGATTGAGGACGGATTGCAGGAAGGTGAAATCAGTTGGATGCAGAAAGTGAGGGCTGAAAGAGGGGATGCAGATTTGGACAACTGCAAGAATAATCTCTTGATTGAGGCTGAATTGCAGGATGTTGCAGTAAGATAGCCATTGTTATTAGGGAAAAAAGGGAGGGAATTAGGGAGTGTAGATGGAATTACATGTGGTCTGGTAGAATCTTGGAAAGCAGAATCATTCCTTTAGAGGCTGGAATTGAAATTTTTGAAAGTGAAAAATTTTGGGGAGAATTGTAGGAATGTGTAATACGTTGAATAACTAAATTTGGGGATTAAAGAAGTTTAAATTGGGCAAGAATCAAAATATTGAAATAAATGAATTTGGACGTAAAGTTGAAGTTTGGTCTTAAAATATTTAAAACTTGGACTTAAAATCATTAAAATTTGAATTAAGGTTTTAAATGGTGACATTGGAATATTTTAAATAAAATTCGAAAATTTAATTACGATGGAAATTAATTTAATTTCATTTAAAATTTGGCTAGACGATAACTCTTTTAAATTAAATTGGAGAAGTCGTAGCGACGCGCATTTAGTGTTTTTAAAACATTTTATTCAAAAAGAAATGAAAATTCCCGGTCGCTACACTTTACATGTATATGTTGATTGTTTTGATGCATTACTTGAGGAGGAGATTTTTGATAGGGGGAGCTTGATGGTTACATTCTACTTCTTCTTGTGATTGTAAAAAGATGATTACGTTTCGGAAAAAGAAAAAAGTCAAAAGGGGAGATTTTTAACTTAGTAAAGTTGGCATTTTCTATTTTTCTACGAGTTTGTAATTTAAGTAAATTTAATTTAATTACTAAATACGTGTATTTAGTAATTTATTAAGTTTAATTAAATTACTTAAATATTTCTTGGATGTAATATTTTTATCTCCTATATATTTGTGATAATCATTTAATATTGGAAATAATGTTTGTTGCTTATTTTTAGAATCAAGAAATATTGATCAAGATTTGTTGCTTATCTTTTATGATTAGAATCAAGAAATATTAATCAAGAAATAGTGTGATAATCTTGTAATTGGCCGAGTATCTTGATGATTTCATTCTTGGTATTCAAGTTTATCATTTATGGTAAGATTTGCAAACAACTTTGATTATCTTTCCGTATCATCACTTATGGTAAGATTATTGGATTTATAATTATCTTACCTTATTGTCAATTATGGTAAGATTCTTAAATTATCTTACCTTATCTTATTCTTGATTTAATTGCAGAAAATCAAGATTTGGTGCAATTAGGATTCTTGATGGACAAGCAATCCGATTGCATTTAAATAAGGGAAACTTTGATGATTTCCCTAGACGTGTAGAAATAAAAAATTTTGTGTGTTGCAAAAACATACAAGCCTTCTACATTGTTGTTTCGTTGGTTCTCCAGGAGGAAATTATCAATCACGTAGAGAAGAAAAGACGTTCAACCTAAAGATCAAACGGGAGGTTTGAATCACGATCGAACGGGAGTTCGAATGTGCTAAAGATCGTTCCAGTTCAAAGAAAGCTACTGGAGAGTGGTGGGATGCCAGCTCATACTACACGCCATAGAAGGATCAGGGAGTGAGTTATTTCTTGGGTGGTTGATAAGTCTATGCGTAAATTTATCCTGTAGCTTAGATTGATCTGTGTAAACACTTTTCTAAAAGTAATGATTAATTTTTGTCCGCAGTGTGCGGGCACGTGGGTTTTACCTATTAGGATTTTCCCACGTTAAGCTCAAATATTGCGTTCTTGTCTCTTTACAATTATGCATAGTTTATACTGTCTATTTACATTATACAATCCAGACCAATCTACATCAGCGAGATTCATCTGGTATTGCGCTATAACAAATCTTAACGACTCACTGTTAATTTGTTACTGTCTAGACATATCTGTGACAGTCTGTTCATTTAAACATAAAATTTAGACAAATTTAAATTTTCACCATTGACCAAACCGTTTTAACTGAAGTGCAAAATCAAGAACTACAGACCTCCAGCTCATCAATACATGCACATTCTAAATATTCCACCCCCAAACTTGCCTTTTGAGCACGTTTGGTTTAATTTTAGGGACAAAAAATCTAATGATCTAAAGGTTAGGGATAAACAGTCATTCCTAGTTCAAATCACATGATATTGCCCCACATATACCAAGCATGTACTCAAGTTCAAATGATGTCCAACAATCTAATTCAAAGCACCAAATCAATTTGAACTACATCATAGACGATAAATAAATCAACATAATTTTTCATGTTTTTCAAATTTTTTTGCACCTTTTTTTTACCTTTTTTTTTATTTTTTATTTATTTCTTGTGAATCCCAAACACAAGATATTGAATGAACAAAATGAAGAAATGAGATACCACCCCCCAAAATAGAAAGATACATTGTGCTCAATGTAAAAGAAAAGATATATCAATTAATAACAATACATAAAAATGAGTTAGGTACTTCCAGGTTTAGAGTAGCGATGTGATAACTTGAAGCTTTATCCTGATCTCACGTGGATGATTTCAACTTGTTTCTTGTGTTTCCATGCTTGGTTGGAAGTGTTACAAGTGATGTGTTCCTTGCAAGTAAAAGATAAACAACATTAGAATCATACACACCATTAATAAATTGAATAGATCAACACCAACAATCCCAACTAAAGCATAGCAAAAATTTGAATTTTCAAACATGGTCGACCATCAAAAACATTACAATTATCATGCATAATTACTCAAAGTGTGCAAAATCATACCTATGATTTGCTTTTGATGTGATAAGAGAAATGAGGTTAAAACAATGTGATGTAAAATTGTAAGCTCATGGATGATGTATGAATGAAAACTAAAAAAAATGCACTTGAAGATGAAATCAAAGAGTTTAGTGCTAGGGATGCTTACTTCCAAAACTCCAAGAAAGAAAAAAAAAATGCAAGTAGTACCTAAAAATTTAAGTGTAAAGTTTTAAATAAAGCAAAATAAATAAAAGGGATAGAAAACTGGGTTGCCTCCCAATAAGCACCCTGTTTATAGTCTAAAGCTCGACTTTTGAACACGACTTTAAGGCACTCGACATAATAATTTTGATAATCTGCTATATTTGCTAAAGTTGCCTTTGCTCCAAATCAAAATTTTGCTCCAAATTTTTATACAGCCCTATTCAAAATTAGAGTTAATGTTACCATTATATTCGAACTCAATTATGTATATTTCGATATCTTCTTCCGGCCCTATCTCAAAATTAATTTTAAGAGAATCAATTGAGTACAAGGATTGCTTGATAGCTACACCCTTGTTGACTGTTATGTTCTCCATTAAAAACACCTTCTCATTCTCAACATGCTCTTCTTCCCCTTTTGATGGTACAGATTATTTCTGTAATACCAATATTTCGTTTTTACGTGCTTTCTTGAATTTCACATAATTTTATATTGGTACCATTTTAAATTATGTAATTGATTATTATTATTGTTCATATTTGAATTATTTTGCAGTGGAAGGACTTGGAAGCCATCTCGATCAATGTGCCAATTAAAATGTTTGAAATTTTTTTTTATGTGTAATTATATGTGATTTTATATTTTTCTTGTTAATTTTACTAAATTCTACTTTTATCACGTCATAAGTGACAAATTTGCATTTAATTTGATGTTGGGGGTAAGTAGAGACTGTTTGGGGATTTTAATAGAAATTGTAATAGAAATTGTGGACTTTAATTACCAATTTATGTGAGTTGAGGGATTGATTTACAAATTTCAAAAGATTAAATTCTTAACCCTAACCCAAACCTCATACCGCCCCTCCTCTCTCTCGTCACTCTCATAATCTCTAACCATCTCACAGCCACCCTCTCTCGGTCTCTCATCTCTCAACAGTGCTACCACCACCTCGCAGGTTCCTCACCACCGGAAGTAAGCCCCTTACTCTTCCCCTACCCCCGACAGTGCGCACGTGCGCGCGCACACACACGACACAACACAAACGCACACACTCTACTTAATACGCACACACACGCACACAACTCACACATGTAATTTATTGTATGTATATATGGAGGTGTATGCATATATTGATGTATATGAATGATCCTCATATATAAATTTCAGATTTTCAGTTTATAAAGGTAAAATTTCAGATTTCAAAATTCATGAATTAGTTAGTTTAATTGAAATGATTAGTTTCATTTTGAGTTAGAAATGGTAATTTTCGAAATTGGGGAAAAATTATATGAATGTTTATATTAATTTTCAGATCATAAATATTTACAATTCTAATTGAGTAATTTTGTAAAGTCGTGTTGAATTATGTAATTTTGAATTTGAGTTTCGAATATGATTTTATGTGTTTTAATATAAACCTAAGGTCACATTAGGCAAAATTAAGTTTTAATTTTGGTTAGGAGTATTATTAGTTCTAAAAGAATAATGAATGTGTTTTGAATTAAAAAAGAAATTATACTTTTTGATGAATGGGAAAATTAGGACTTTTGGTACATTGACGTCACGGGAATCCGAGACTCTTTCCCTAGCAAATTCAGAAACGGTAAATACTAAGGACTTCAGGTAAGTAAACTTCCCCTACTTTCATCAAAGTCGAATGTTTAATGTGCTTAATTGACATTCGTGTTAATTATCTAATTTTAATGCCTTTAGTTTACGATATTCATGTGTAATTAAGAAAATGTTCAAACATGCACGTTATCATGTAATTGCATCATCAAGCATGCATTGGTATTGGAATTGAGAAGTCAAATGATTTTAAATAAAAGGAATGTGTCAAGGTACAATTTTATCAAAAGTCATGTATCTCAAGCTTTTAAAGAAAGAATGAGTGTACTTCTAGGTTATGAAAGAAGTGAGCGGGAAATGGGGCACGGGGGACCGACGTACCCAAATTAAGTAGCTTTGCGACGGAATGTTCAACCACTTTGCGGTGAACTGTTAAACAGCTATGCGGTGGGAAAGTGAATGCTAAACCACTTTGCGATGGAAATGTGGATATTAACCTGGTTCCAAATAAGAATTTTTGACTGCTCTCCGACTGACTAGTAGATACATTAAGTGAGCTCACACTGGAAATGAAGTAAAAGTCTTGAAATGTTTAAGTGAAAGTTTGAAATGTTTGAAAGTTTTGGGAAGTAATGTAAATGAGGATACATAGTTCATATTGTTTTAAGCATTTCATGTCATAAGCATGCATCACTTGCAAGAAGTTTTCTTACTGAGCTTTAGCTCACCCCAATCTCTCCCCAATATTTCAAGTGATGAAAGCTAGATGAGACGAGGAGAGCATTTGGTGGCAGACTCAGGCTTTACCTGCTTCAACTTTTTTTAAAATAAAGTCAAATTAGAATTTTATTAATTTTATCATTAATTATATCTTAATTCATTTATTTTTTTGATAATTTTTTGGTTGGAGTTAGTTTGAATAAGTATTGGCATCATATAAGAGGTTAAATTACTCTTGTTTCAATCGTTAAAGTTTATTTATTTGGAATTTTATTGTTGAGGAGTTTGGGACTTATTGAAATGGTTTTGATGATGTTTGGGATTGAATGAGTTGAGATGTGTGTTTTAAAATGGTTTTGATGTCCCTATATGGGTTGGCTATGTCCAATTTATAGAGGAGACTCTGCCGAAATTTCTGTAAAAATTTATGATAGAAAATGAAAATGTTGAGGTTTTAAATGATTTCTTTTCCGCATTTAAGTAAAGAAAAGTTAACACGCCTAGGTTTAAGATTTTGAACTTAGGGTGTTACGTTTTGTGGTATCAGAGCTAAGAGTTTTAAAAGCGATTTTGTAGACTTTAAACATAATTTGATTTGAAAATATTTGGGTACTGAGTCACACCACAAGTTTATCTTCCTCGATCATCTGATAAGTTAATTTTTGCTTAGATCATCAGAAGTTATTTGATATTTCAAATTCTTGCATGTTGATGTTTAATGTTGTAAATTTAAAGGTTAAGAATATTGTTAGTGAACATGACGAGTATATCTTGGTTATGTAAATGAGAAAGTAAGAAGACAATGGTTATTATAAATTAGGGTTGTGTTTTTAAGCTCTTTATGTGAAAGATATGAAGTGAATGCGAATAGTACTGTGAGCCACAGAGACTATACAAGCGCGAGTGTATATAATGTCCAAACAGGAAGTTGAGAAGGCATCAAACTCAGTGTTAGGCACTTATCATGTTTGATTTCGGGACTACCCACTAATTTTGGTAGTCTCACATTCCTAGAAAAATTGAGTTAACCATCTCCGTAACTAGAGGCCAAGTTTATATTATCAACACCATTTGAAGAACTCTTGAACTCAAGTTATGTGTTGGCTGTTGAGAGATTTCTCGACCGTGGTGAACGTGAAGGAGTAGATGACAAATCTCATAGCACCGGATATCCATGATCCCGTTGTCATACAAGGAATGGAATTGTTATTACGGTATAAGGCTTCAATCGAAAGTCATGATAAGGTGGTGTTTGAGCCTCCAAATGAAACCCCTTTTTTGCTTTGTTAAGGCTGAGGTGAAAATTTCCATTTCGATAGTATCGGCAATGATGGCTTGTCAGTTGGTGAATAAGAGTTGTTAGGTCTACCCAACTACAATAATTGAAGTGTCTAAGATATACAATTCTCTCGAACAAACTTCAATTGTTCAAGAATATCTAAATATGTTACCAGACAATTTTTATGGTCTACCACCTGAAATTGAATTCGTCATCGATTAAGTACCTGGGCAGTTCTAGTATCCAAGGCACAATACTGGATGGCTCCTGCGGAACTAAAAGAGCTCAAAGAGCAGCTATAGGATCTCATGGACAAAGGTTTTGTTCGACCTAGCTTTTTTCCATGGGGGTGATCCTGTGCTATACATGAAGAAGAAAGATGGTTTTATGAAACTTTGCATAAACTGCAGAGAATTGAACAAGGTGACAATAAAGAATAAATATCCATTGCCAAGAATTAAGAATCTGTTTGATTAGCTTTAAGGTGCTAGGTATTTTACTGAGATCGATATGCAATTAGGTTACTATCATTTGAGGATCAAAGAAGAGGACATTCCAAAGACAGTTTTTCGTACAAGATATGGGCATTATGAGTTCTTGGTGATTACGTTTGGGTTAACAAATGCTCTTGTAGCATTTACGGACTTAACGCATCGGATCTTTAAAGAATACCTGGATAAATTTGTCGATTTTACTGATATATTTGAGGTCTGAAGAGGAACATGAAATGTAGCGCCCCGAGTTATAAATACCCGGTTCACCACGTCATCTTCTGGTCTGAACTTTAAAATAATATTTTAGTTGAAGAAATATCTGAAATTCATTTTTGGCAATATTAAATAAATTGTAATGGTCGATAAAATTGAAAACATTTATGAAACAATTCGAAATAATAAATCGAGCCATTAATATTGTAAAACAATTGACAATGTCATAATTTCTCAAATAATTGAAATTCTCAAAATTATCCCATGTTTGGAAATACGGATCATCAAAATAAGATTTTCATCTATTTAACGACTATTGCCACAATCATCCATCACTTGCCACCCTCTCCGAAATCTGCAAATATTGTTAAAATAGACATGAGCATTTCATAGAAATACTTAGTAGACTCATCGCCAATTAATTAATCTACAATATAATTGAACACATAGATGTAGGCTCTTTATAAATCATATGGTGTGGGTAGTCTCTTCTTGTGCATTAAAGCACGTAAGTTATGCATAACATCATCATTTATCTTGTAAGATATTCTCTTCTTTCTTTCTCATGCATAAAAGCATATAAGTTATGATAAGCATAACAATATAAATATTTCCGAAGAAATACATTTTCGTCTCTTTTCATAAAAATGACTTTCACATGAGTCACATAACATACACATTCACATGCAACCATAATTTAAATCAATTAATAGGGACGAGTCTACCTTAAATTCAACGAGTGCAAAATCGAGCGGGAAATGACTTCAATCCTTTAAATCTTCGTACGCCTCGTCTAGCCAATTAGAAAAATAAATTAAATTAGTCTTTTGAAATTTATGGTTTAAAAATGATAATTTAAAATTTAGGGACTGAAATCGCTGATTTTGAAAGTTGGAGGACTAAAATGAATACCTTTAAACTTTAGGGACTGAAATGGAATTTTTTGAAACTTTCAGGACTCGAATAAAAAGCTATTAAAATATTTAGGCTGAAAATAACATATTTTTAAATTAAAGGATAGTGTTTTAAAATATTTGAGCTCATGGGGCGAAATGAAACATTTGAAACTTCAAGGACTAAAATGTAAATTTTCAAAACTTTGGTTGAAGCTTAAAACCGATATTAAACTGAAGGAATTGAAATAATTGATTTTAAAAATGAAAGGGTTGTTTAAAACTATTTAAAAACTAAAAGGATTGAAATGATTAGTTTTAAAACTATAGGGGCTGATTTAAATAGCTTTAGAACTTGGGGACTAAAGATGCAAATTTCGAAAATCATAATATTAAAACAAGATTTCACTCCTTCTCTCTCCCACTCGCTCAGTCCGAACGGAGAAGAAGGAAGAGGGAGAGCAGTGACGATCCAAGCTCGCTCCGGCCCAGCTACTGCCGGCGCTGTCACCACCGTCACGTGGCGGCGGGTGTGAGGGTTTGAGACAAAAAAGGTTTTTGGGGGCGATTTTGGGTATAAACCGTGGTTGGTGGTCACGATTTCCGGCTAAAATCCAGTCAAAATAGTCGAGAATCGAGGTATGTGAATGGGTATGGGTTTTTTCTTGGTTTTATGGTTTTAAATCTGGCTTGGGCAGTGGCAGTGGGTGAGGGGTTGGTTCTCGACAGTGGTGGTTTTGTACGGTGGTTGAGGTGATGATGATGATGATAATGATGAAGGAGGTGGCGGTGGTGACGGTTTGGAGTTGAGTTTTTGTGAGTATGGGTTTTGATTAGGGTTCGAGGAATGCAATCTGGAGGTTGGCCGTGACTGTGGAGTCTTGGCCGAATAATGTGGAGGTTGGTGGCGTGATTCTGGCTGCAGCGACATTGTGTGGAGGTGGTGGTGGTAATGGTGAAATGGGCAGTTGAGGTTGGTCTTGGCCGGCTGCATTTGGTGGTGGCGGTGAATTGGGTGGTTGTTTGCACTTGGTTTGGTCGTGGAGTTGATGGGGAAATGGAATTACAATTTGGGTTTGTTGGATCAGAGTTGTGGGGTGTGGTGATGTATAAAGAGGGGGTTGGGAAATGTGAGAGTATGGGTTGAAGTTGGTGGGAGTTGGTGGAGGTATGGGTTGATTAGGATAGTTTGGAAAACTTGACAAGTAATACACGGAAATCGAGAAAAATAATACGCGTAAATCAACTCAGTAGGAAAATAGATCTGATAAAATGAGCTTCATAAAATTTGGAATTTAAAATGATTTTGAAAATAATAATTTAAATAAATAAATAAAATAATAAAATTTTAGAAATTCAGATTTTAATTTAAAATCGAATGGACTTAACATTTCTCGACTTGGCTAGACGAATATGTCGTGACGTTAACTTAAAAATGGGTGAGATCTGTAACGCCCCGAATTTCGTGGAGTTCGGGACGCCACGTCGTCCTTTAAATCTGATTTTATTGCGAAAATAATTAAAAAATTCAAACATCATATTTATTATTTGAAACCTTTGATACAACTTTTTTTTTTTTTTTTGAAATGAATTTATAAAATATCACATCTATTATTTAAAAAATGTAGCAGAACATAATTCTAACAAATTCATAAAAACCTTAAATCTTAAGTTTTAAAGTAAAGTAACGATAAATAATTAAATTGATGACATTTATGAAACTTTACTTAAAAAGAAAATTAACATTATTTCTGATTTTTCCACCGCTGCCATTTCATTCGCCGCCATCTCCAAAATCTGCGAAAACTATTAAAATAATGGAATGAATATTTCGAAAAATACTCAGTAGACTCGCGCACAATAATCATTTAACATTATAAATTAAAACACATAATCATGATATTCAAGTCTCAGGTGTCTGACGATCACCAGTATTCTCATGAACAAGTAAATAAATACAAGTTCAAGTCTCATGCATTTAAGCAAGTAAATTATCGTAACATAGTCTCATGCTTATAAAGCAAGTAATTCTCATGAACACAATCATACATGCTAAACTTATAATCCAAATAATTATTTATCCGCACTTTTGAAAAATGTAAAATTTGTAAATAAGAGTCTACCTCAAATCCCGAGTTTGAAAGTTGAGCAAGAAAGTTCATGTTGTTCTTATAAATGTCTAAGTGCCTCGTCTAGCCAATATATAAAATAAATCTTAAAGTTGAATTTGAAATTCAAATGTTTTGAAACTGATGTAGGCTCGCCTACGATAATTTTCACGATTCAAACAATAGCCAATTTCTCAAGAAAAGGATTGCAATTCATAAAAATCCCAAACTTTTATTTGAATTCAACCAAGAAACCTAGAACAATGAAGGAAACGTTTAAATAGAGAAAACCTAACGGGCTTTATCCAACAATGGGCTGGACTCGCCGAAAACAAGTAAAACGAACAAAATAGTGATAAAAAAAGGACAAAACGCAGTTTTTCACTTAGTAAACGACTTCAAACGGCTAAAATCCATCGTCATCATGGCGTAGCCTAGGGCTCATCGAGACGATTTCGGAAAGTACTTATGGGCCCAAAACGGATACCGTATGACAAAGTTATGGCCATTTAAAGTCGCTAAGCCCCACACCTCATGTTTGGTGATCCCAACGGTCCATAAATGCGAGGGCCTGGTCCTGTACGCCATCATCTCCACCGGGGTCCAAGCGATTTGCCCTCGAATCGGAAGGGACAATATCAGTATCCTCATCATCAACGAAAGGAACCAAATGCCTAACATTAAACACATCCGCTGTCCGAATGTGACTGGGAAGATTCAATCTGTAGGCATTAGGGTTGATCTTCTCTATGATTTCCACTGGACCAATTTTCTGGAGGCCAACTTACTATACTCATGAGCCGGGAAACGATCCTTAGTCAAAACGGCCCACACAAAATCCCCCACCACAAACTCCACATGACACCGCTTGCGATCAACAAACTGTTTGTAATTGGCATTGGACTCCAAAAGTTTCTCGCGAGTTTTCTGATGAATCTGCTGCGGACTATCCACAAAATCAACAGCACTGCCATGAGGATGGACCTTACTAGGAAGTGTGATCAGATCAATGGGACCGCGGTGTACCAAGCTGTAAACCACCTGAAAAGGGCTAAAGCATGTACTCCGATTAACTGCATGGTTGTGAGCAAATATCACCTGCCTCAAACAACGATCCCAAGCCCGAATATTATCACCTACCAGGCTACGCATTAGCTCTCCCAGGGAGCGATTTACGACCTTTGTCTTCCCATCCGTCTGTGGATGGTAGGCACTGCTAAAATTCAAGGCAGTATTCACAAGCTTCCACAGGCTGCGCCAGAAGTGGCTCAAAAATCGAGTATCCCTATTAGAAACAATGTAAGCGGGCAAACCATGCAATTTGTAAACCTCCCGAAAAAATAACTGTGCCACATGCATGGCGTTCGCTGTTTTCTTACAGGGAACAAAATGGACCATCTTTGAAAAACGGTCTACAATAACGAAAATTGAATCATTACCACGCTGTGTCCGTGGCAAATCCACCACAAAATCCATGCTCACATCTGTCCAAGGCATGTCGGGAATAGGAATTGGCCTATACAACCCTGCATTGGTAGCGCGACCCTTGGCCATATGACAAATGCGACAACGTTTGACATACCTGGACACTTCACGCCGAAGAGTAGGCCAGTAGAATGATGCTGAGATCAACGCAAAGGTGCGATCACGGCCTACATGGCCTTCCCCATGAGATTCCCCAATGATCTTGAGCCTCAAACTACAATCTGGAACACAGAGCTGCAATCCTCTAAAAAGGAAACCCCTATCCAATATATATTCCGAAGTCTCACCACTCAGGACTTTCTTCAAAATCGGACCGAAAAATGGATCCGACTCATAAAGGTAAACAAACATATCAAAACCCGGAACAGCCACCCGCATTTATCCCAAAAACGAATGTCGCCAACTGACGGCATCTGCCACCCTATTCACTACACCAGATTGGTGTTTGAGGACAAATGTGAACTGCTGGAGATAAGATATCCAGGTGGCGTGACGAGAAGAAATGGAATCCTGTGTCGAAAGATGCTTCAACGCTTCATGATCACTATACAACACAAACTCCTTCTGAAATAAATAATGTCGCTAGTGGCGAACAACCTGCACCACTGAATAAAGTTTGACATCGTATGTACTGTACCGACCACGAGCACCAGATAATTTTTTACTGTAATATGCCACTGCACGCCCCTCTTGGCTCAGAACAGCCCCAATGCCGACCTTTAAAGCATCACAATGCAAGGTGAAAGGTTTATTAAAATCTGGGAGGACCAAAACTGGAGCAGAAGTTAGCCGCTCCTTAATACACGAAAAGGCCTGTTCCGCTTATGCCGACCACTGAAAAGTGGAACCCTTCATACAATTTGTGAGAGGGGCGACCAGTGAACTGAAATGAGGGATGAAGCGTCGGTAAAATGATGCCAAACCATGAAAGCTCCGCACCTCAATCACTGTGCGCGGTCGTGGCCACAGTTGTATGGCCTCAATCTTAGCCGAGTTTTAAAAGAAGAAATAAAAGCTTTAGAGATTAATTTAGAAATCAAAAATAGTTGGGATTTGAAAAAGAGTTGAGATCAAAATAAATTATTTTGGAAAACTATTTTGCTGACTCGTATGTTTTAAATATCTTTAGGGCTGATTATTAAATCTAGTGAAATCTAAGGTTGAAAATAATATATCTAAAACTGCATGGACTAACTTACATGATTTTAAAACTAAAGGGACCGAATTAAATAACTCTAGAAAACAGGGGCTAAAAATAACATGTTTTAAAACTAACGAAACTAAAATAAATACTTTTAAGAACTTGGGCACTGAAATAAATGGTTTTAAAAGTGAAAGGAATGAAATTGATTTAATTTAAAGAAGATTAAACTTTAGGGCCAATAAGAGAGTTGAATAAAAAATCAAGGGCTAACTTGAACTTTGTGCAAAACTTTAGGATTTATAAATCAAATTTTGTCCTTTAATTGAAAAAGGCCTCCATTTCCATATACATACAGATCGGCATATATAGAGGAGGAGTGCTGATTTAATTTTCAAATTTGGGTCTCAAGTTTTGGTTCAAACTGAGGCTCGGGTTGGGATTTTCGGCGAATACAGTGGTCAAAGCGGCCGGATATTAAGGTAAGTTTTGGGATTTGAAGTTTGGGTTTGATTTTTTGGAGGAAGATGAGGTGGGCAGTGGTGGATTTCCTAGAGTGGTTGGTGACGGTCGCGGTGTCCAGGCGGCGTTGATGTCAAATTTTGGTGGAAGCTCGGCTAGTTGGTGGTAATGACAGTGAAGGTGTAGATCTTTAGCTTGGATTTCATGGTTGAATCTATGATGTTAATTGAGTTGTGGTGGAGGCGTTGGTCGGATTTGGCGTTGATGGTGCTCGATTTGGTTGTGGAAATATTTATTGCCGATTGTGGTTTGATGGTGTAGCCGATGGTAGTGTGGCTTGGGTCATGGGGTTGATTTGGTTTGGGTGTGATGTGGGTAGCGGTGAATTTTGTGATGGTGTTTCTGATGGTGAAAGGCAGTGGTGATGCTCGGTTGATCGGAGGTTACAGGTGAGGCTCGGTGGTGGAATTTGGTGAATTGACAGTGTCCTGTGTTGCTTGGAATGGTGATGGACTAGGGGAATATATGGTGTGGCTGAGTGTTTGGTTTATTTTGGGTAAAATGTGGCAATTTTCTGGTTTAAGAAATGTTGAGAGATTATGCAAGGGATAATGGTTGATGAGGGGAAGAAAGAGAGAATAAAGGGATGCATTCCAGTTATGGTGATTGAGTGATTTAGGATTAGTGAGGAAAAATTTGAGGAAGTTGGCCATGGAAATTTTGCAAGATTGGGGAAGAATGTTGATTGAGGGGAAATGGATGAAGGAAGTTGGCAATTGGAAATGTACAAAATTGAGGGAGACGTACAAAGATTTTTGGGAGAGGATTGTGGGATTGGAGAAGATGAATTGACTCTGATTAAATTCTGTAATTTAGGTTGAATGGCTAATTGAGAGGGATTGGGTAGAGATAATGGGGAAAATGTGCTTTATATGAAAATGGAAGTTGGTGAGGAAATCTTGGGAAAGATTATAGGAAACATGCAAGAATGGAATTTGATTGAGGGGGTTGAGGGAGAGAGTTAAGGATTGTAGAAATGGTACGGACGTATGGGGAGGATCAAATTTTGGAAAATAAGAATTTGTTGCAAAGAAGAAAAAGAAATGTGGGGGAATAGATGGCTAGGTGAATGGTCGTTTCTAAATTGGGATTAAAGAGAAATTAAATTAGTTTAAATTGGACAAGATATTAGAATTTGAAAATCTTGAACTAGGAAATAATTTTAGATTTTGCTAGAATTGAAAGTTTGAACGTAAAATAGATAATGACATTGGGACATTTTTAAATTGAAATCGGAGTTGGATTGACATTTTTAAATGATTTTAATTTCACTTAAAATGGCTAGACACACACGAGTTTTAAAAATAAAAGGGCAAAGTCGTAGCAACACGTTTTTAAAGATAAATAATATTTATTCAAAATCAATCACGAAAATTCTCGGTCGATACAAGATCGCAGCGGCACTTTTTCATAATTTTGAAATAATTATTAAATACGTAAAAATTCTTGGTCGCTACAACCTTACCCCCTTAAAATAATTTCTTCCTCGAAATTAAACTTACTTGATCTATGATTATTGGATACATAGCTAGGATCTCCTCTTTTCTTTTCCCAAGTAGCCTCATTACTATTGTGTCTACCTTACTGGACTTTGACTTAAAGGAATCTCTTTGTTTCTTAAGACATGGACTTTTCTCTCTACTATGCACATAGGTCCCGCTTCATAAGTCAAATCTTTCTGAACTGCAAGAGACTAATAATTCACCACATGATTTGGATAATGAACATACTTTCTCAATAAGGAAACATGAAAAACATTGTGAACAGCTGCACATTCTGGTGGCGAAGCCAAACAATAAGCCACATTACCCACTTGTTCTAATATCTCAAATGGTCCAATAAACCGCGGTCTCAACTTTCCTCTTTGCCTAGAATTTTATCATTTGGAATTAAGAGCATAATTTGGTAATCAACCCACTAAGGGAATTGAGGTTAGAATTGTAAGTTCATTTACACCATAAGCAAGATTTAGTAAATGATAAAGATGAGTGAAGACAAGTATTATGGCGTGATTGGGAAGAATCTGAATTATTCTTGGGAACGGATTGATCACTAGTATGGAATAATCATTGATATTGGGGAATATTATTAATTATGAGGATAGGAGATAATACTAGAATTTGATCGGGAAGATATGTTAAGGATAAGCTGATGATATTATGTTGATTTGTGAATAATATGTTATTGGGTATATTACATAGAGAGAATATTCAGGTAATTATTTTAATTATTTTTGGTGATATTTGGTGATAAGAATTTTTAGTGATGAAAAAATTATTAGGGTTTGATATGTTTTTTTTTAAGGAAATAGTAAAGATTTATTGAAATTTTGGAGAGAATTTTTCATGGGTTTACAGAGATTAGTGAAGAGACGTGATGTCATTTGGGTTATTGAATAATGACTTAAGTAGTTAGCAAATATTTCTTTATACAGAGTTTAGAGGCTATGTTGAAAGCTTGCATTTTAGACCTCGGTGATAGTTAGGAGTAACCATTTATTCAAAGTGAGAAATTAGGGACATGTGATTGAATGTTTGGGATTATGTGAGAAAATGATGATGGTCATAAGGTCATTTGAATACAAAAGGTACAAGAGATAATTATAAGGAATAATGTGATTTTCTTAGGTCGAGAATTGAAGGTGATAATGTGTTGAGATTATGAAATAAGTTGACTTTCCATGAATAAGTTATGTTGTATTTGGTTCTAAATGGAATTCAAAGAATGATGAATCTCAGTCATGGAAAATAAATCAGGTTACCTCGTAATTTGAATGATTCACTGATGTACATTAAGTTTTCATTGATGATAGAGAAAATTTGTTGGATGAAATTGATGACTGAAATTTTATCAGGTCCTAAATTTTGTACAAGTATTGATGAAATAATGCATTGGATCAGAGAAAGTCTTAGGATTGATCATATCTTGAAATTTTAGAGATTGATATTGATGGTATTTTGTTTAGAAAATAAGAAATGAATTTTTATGAAATTGTCTTTGTAGATAGGAATTTGTGGAAAATAGGGATAAGATTTCACAATGATGACTTATTTTAGAGTGGTGTATAGAAGAGTGACAACGGTAGAATCCAAGATTTATTATTCTGAGATATATAATCTTAGTGAGCAGCTTTATGCATAAGGTTCACGTGATAAGTATGATGGTTATTATATTGAAATCTTAGAAAGATTGATATGAATATTTGAGGTTATGTGATACGATGATAAGTGACAGGTTACATGATTACTACAAGATATGGTGACTAAACGGTTAATGGATGTTATGGTTATCCCGTGAAGAATCGTGTGAATATTTAGTTAATTGATCTTATTTTGATGGATTATTGAATTATGGTGAGATATTACCTACGATTGAGAATTTTCATTTTAAGTCATAATTTATGGATTTATTTAAAATTTTGGTGATGCAGTTTCGATTTTTTATTACCGGGTGTACTTTAGATGTGAGTAAATGTTTTGGCTACAATAATTGAAAATCTGAGATGATCAGTTGTGTGACTTTTACTTATAATGAGGTTGTATTTTTGGGTTAAGGAAACTTAATGAGGAATCCTATATGATTCACATAAGTCTTATTCAATGGTGATAGAATTAATCAGAGTATTGTTCATAAGTGTGACATGAATTGGAGTTTGAGGAAAACAGAAAAATTGAATCTTGAACTTTAGATTGGGAAATTAGTGAAGTTTCTTAAGTTTGAGAATATCATATATGATCCTTATGATGTTGTTTTAAGTTGGTATCCTAACTTTCAATTAGAATGAGTATGTGATACCGAGTACTTGATACATGATTTAAAGTATGGATTAAAAGATTTAAGTTTGAATTCTCCAATTTTGAAAATGAAATTTCAGTCGAGTTTAGAAATGATTGCATTAGTAAATCTTTTCAGAAAGATTTGACTTATGAAGAAGTACATATGTGCATAGTAGAGAGAGAAAAGTCCAGTGTGTTAGACATGGTAGCGATGAGGCTATCTGAGAGAAAGAAGAAGAGATTCTGGTTAAATATCCAGTTATCGTAAGATCAAGTAAGTTTAAATTTCGAGGACGAAATTATTTTAAGGGGGTAAGGTTGTAGCGACCAAGAATTTTTATTCATTTAATAATTATTTTAATATTTAGAAAATCGTGTCGCTACTATCTCACCCATTATTTTGAAGTTAACTCCGCGACGGATTCGTCTAGCCAAAGTCGAGAAATATTAAAACCATTCGATGTTAAATTAAATTTCCGAATTTCTAAAATTATATTGTTTTAATTATTTATTCAAAGTATTATTTTCAAAATCATTTTAAATTCCAAAGTTATTAAAAATATCTCAATTTTCCTTATTAAATTATTTTTAAGTCCAAGTACGTAATTCAATTTTATCTCAAAATTATTTATTCTCAAATTTATTTTTTAGTCCAAAATATATCTGTTTTAAATGCGTTTCCTAATCGAAATTAGTCAAATTTTTAGTTAATTATCTTAAATTAATCCTATTTAACTAAACCTAATTGCACCCCTCCCACGTTTTTCATCTTTACACAAAGCACCATCATTTTTCTTTCCACCTCATTTCCAACTCACCTCCACTACTTTCTCCTATAATTCTAATTAATACCACCCTCTTTCCTTTTATTTTATATGTTCTCCATCATCTGCAAATTCCCAACCACAACCAGACAATTTGTTCAAAAGTGCAACCAACACTAATTAAGCCATTAGCCATCCTCAGCACCTTTATCGCCGAAAACTATAGCTATAGCCTCCACCCACTCCATTAATCATCTTCTTTTCTTTTTCTTCCCCTTTAAAGATACCTTTATCCCACCTTCATGTTTGCTATCATCAGATTTTCCTACAATACACAAATTTCACCACCGAACCACCATCAAGCAGCCATCATCATCATCCCCACCAACCAATCTGCTAAGCCATTCACCAACCACCGGAATCCATCACTACTTCCACCACCTAACCGCCAGACCTGAAACGAATTTGCAGATCACCCAATTTAATCAAGTTTCTTGCTGCCAAAACCAATAATCTGCACCACCAAGACACAAACTATACAGATTCAATTCCAAGTTCAAGCACAGCCACCGATTTCAATTTTTCCTAGCAACACCATCACTACCGCCTATTCACCGCCCACTGTCATATTCTAATCAAACTTAACCATCAAATGAATCATCTTCATCATCATCACAACCTGCAACCAAGCACCACAACCATAGACGGCCAAACCACTGCATCGAACTCCACCGCCACCTCCACTACCAAACCGGAATCCCCATCTACCAGCTTCAAATCCAGATCAAAACCCAAAAACCTAAGAAATAGAGTACCCAAATACCTACCTACCTCGATCGCTGGAATTATCGCCGGAAAACCACAATTTCCAGCATCGATTTACTTTCGGTCTCGCACCCAATCAGCCCCAAATCGCCCAAAAATCTCTCCCTTTCGCGCACACACAACACCTCACTCCCAACCGCCACGTAACGGCGGTGTCATCGCCACTAGTTGGCGCCGGAAAGGACCCCCACAGACTCCCTCTGCTCGCAATCGTCTCTCGCCTCTCTCGCACTCATTGTTCGGATTCAAACAGAGAGAGAGAGAGAGAGAGAGAGAGAGAGAGAGAAAATGTTTATATTAATTATGATTTTTAGAAAATTTCACCTAAGTCCCCAAACTTTTAAAGTTATTTCAAATCAGTCCCCAAGTTTTAAAATGATCATTTCAGCTCTAAATTTCAAAAGTTATTATTTTAACCCCTAAGTATCAAATCCATTTTATTTCAGTCTCTGCTGATTTAATTCATTTGATTTTAAACCCAAGTTTTAAAAGTATTTATTTTAGCTCCTCAACTTTCAAAAATATTCATTTTAGTCCCTTAACTTTCAAAGTATTCATTTTTCAAAACATCAATTTCAGTCCTCAAATTGTAAATTATTATTTTTAAACTATAAATTTCGAAAGACTAATGTAACTTATGGGCTATACGAAGCGTACGGAGAATTAAAGGATTTAAGTCGTTTCCCGCTCAACTTTGCACTCGTCGGATTTAAGGTAGACTCTAATCTACAAATTCACGTTTTTCAAAAGTGCGCATCGATAATTATTTGGATTATAAGTTTAGCATGTATGATTGTGTTCATGAGAATTACTTGCTTTTCTAAGCATGAGACTATGTTACGAGAATTTACTTGCTTAAATGCATGAGAATTGAACTTTTATGTTCATGAGAATTACTTGCTCTGGGAGCATGAGAACTTGAACTTTTATGTTCATGAGAATTACTTGCTCTGGGAGCATGAGAACTTGAATATCAGGAATATGTGTTTTAATTTATAATGTTAAATGATTATTATGCGCGAGTCTACTGAGTATTTCTTTTGAAATGCTCAACCCGTTTTTAAAAATCTTTTGCAGATTTCGGAGACGGTGGCGAATGATGGGCAGTGATGGCAAATTACAAATTGATATTTTTTTAAAAGTCGTGAGCTTTGAAATAATTATTTCATTTTATCAAGAATTATCATTTTTTATAAATTTGTACGAATTTACTTATTCCATTTTAATTATCGCTAAACTTTTATTCAATAAATGCGATATTTAATATTTAATCATTTTTCCGCAACAAAAGTTTTATTCAAGAATTTAGAAAAGTGACGTTCCCGGCTCCTCAGAACTCGGGGCGTTACACTTATGATCCAAAATATAGAAACGTGGTATCAATTCCAAAATATTGAACACAAACCAAAACTTGGCAGAATCTTTCTGAAAGATTTACAAACGTAATCATTTCTAAACTCGACTGAAATTTCCTTTTCAAAATTGGCGAAATTCAAACTTAAATCCTTTAGTCCATACTTTTAAATCATGCATCAAGTACTTGGTATCACATACTCTTTCTAGCTAATGACTAATGTACTAACTTAAAATATCATCATGAGGATCACATATGATATTCTCAAACTTAAGAAACCTCACTAATTCCCAATCTGAAGTTCAAGATTCAATTTTCCCTGTTCTCCAACTTCAATTTATGTCAAGCTTTGAACAATACTCCGATTAAGTCTATCACCAATAAATAAGACTTTTGTGAATCATATAGGATTACTCATCAAGTTTACTTAACCCAAAGATCCCATTATAAGCAAAAGTCACACAACTGATCATCTCAGGTTTTCCATTATTGTAGCAAAATATTTTGCTCACATCTAAAGTACAACCAATAATAAGTAATTAAAACTGCATCACCAAAATTTTAAATAAATTCATATATCTTATGACTCAAAATGAAGATTCCAAATCGCAGTTAATATTTCACCATAATTCAATAAACCATCAAGATAAGATCAATTAACTCAATATTCAACCGATTCTTTCACGGGTTAACCATAACATCCATTAACCATCTAGTCACCATATCTTGTAGAAATCGTGTAACATGTCACTTATCATCGTATCATATGACCTCAATTTAATCATATCAATCTCTCTGAGGTTACAATATAACAACCATCATATTTATCACATGAACCTTTATACACCAGAATACTTACTAAGATTTCATGCAAATCTCTCAAACTCAATAAATCTTGGATTCTACCATTTGTCACTCTTTCTGCACACTACTCCATAATAAGTCATCACTGTGAAGTCTTATCCCCATTTTCCACAAATCCTATCCACAAGGACAAATGAATAAAAGTTCATTCCTTATTTCAAACCAAGATACCATCAATAACAATCTCCAAAATTTTAAGATATGATCTATCATAAACTTCTATCCGATCAAATGCATTACCTTGCAATACTTGAACAAATCTAGGACTTGATAAAATTTCTTTCATCAATTTCATCCAACAATTTTCTCTCATGATCTTCTAGTATCATAAATGAAAACTTAATGTACATCAGTGAATCATTCACTGATCACGAGGAAACCTTGATTCATTTTCCATGACTGAGACTCATCTTTTTTCGAATTCTACTTAGAACCAAATATAGCATAACTTATTCATGAAAAGTCAACTTATTTCATAATCTCAACACATCATCATCTTCAGTCCTCACCATAAGAAAAATCACATTATTCCTTATAATTATCTCTTGTACCTTTTGTAATCAAATGACCTTATGACAATCATCATTATCTCACATAATTCCAAACATTCAATCATATGTCCCAAATTCTCACTTTGAATAAATGGTTACTCCTTCAAGGTATCTCACTATAAAATATTTTCAACATCTCCCATTCATGATAACTAACTTTTTCAATTAATCATATTACATGTAAATAACCAAATCTTTAACACATCATCTACCAATCAACTTCCAAAATAAATCAACAGTATTATCACATACCGTCATAATTTCTAATATTCTCCAATATAAGTGATCATTTCATACTAATAATCAATTTGTTCCCAAGAATAATTAAGATTATTCCCAATAACGCCATAATATTTGTCTTCACTCATCTTTCAAAATATGACTTGACATTTCCCAATGTATGCATCAAGTCATCACATAACTTCATGTATACCTTGATATCCTAGTAGTTGTATACATCATCTCGTTCTTGAAATTGTGAAATAAGGAGAGTATTTCAATAGACCTATATCCATTACAAAAATGATCTCACTTCGAAGAAGCCAAAAATATCTCAAGAGTCATTATTCATTTTTATCATTTACTAAATCTTGCTTGGGGTGTAAATGAACTTGCAAGTCTAACCTCAATTCCCTTAGTGGGTTACATACCATACTATGCTCTTAATTCAAAATGATAAAATTCTAGGCAGAGTCTCCCTCGTAATTTGAACTTATCCAACCTGTAGGTATACTTCATAACCAACAACAATTCCAACAACCTTCAATACCACCAAAAATATCCCAGAAAATCAATTCATAATTCCTCAACATAAAAATTTCAAGCCATAGTTTTCAATATCAAAATATCACTTCATTCAGTACACTAATTGGCTCAATTGACCACTCATCTGTCATACTTATAATGTAACGCCTCGAATTCCGTGGAGCTCGGGACACCACATCGTCCTTTAAATTTGATTTTATTGCGGAAATAATTAAAAATTTCAAACATCATATTTATTATTTGAAACCTTTGAAACAACATTTTTGCGGAAGAAATGAATTTATAATACATCACATCTATTATTTAAAATGTAGCAGAACATAATTCTAACAAATTCATAAAAACCTTAAATCTTAAGTTTTAAAGTAAAGTAACGATAAATAATTAAATTGATGACATTTATGAAACTTGACTTAAAAAGAAAATTAAAATTATTTCTGATTTTTCCACTGCTGCCATTTCATTCGCCGTCATCTCCAAAATCTGCGAAAATTGTTAAAATAATGGAATGAGTATTTCGAAAAATACTCAGTAGACTCATCGTCAATAATTTATTTACAGAATAATTGAACACGTAATTATGCAATCATACAATGACCTCATCATCATATTCTTGGGCTCTTGTATTTTCAAAATCAAGGCTGTTAAAATCATAGGGTGTGGGTAGTCTCATCTCGTGCACTTAAGTCACATAAGTTATACATAACATCATCATTTCTCATCTTATCTCATAAGAGATATTCTTGTCTCGTTTCATGCATCAAAGCATGTAAATCACGTAATTTCACATAAAACATGCAATTATAATTTAAATAAATTAGTGAGGGCGAGTCTACCTCAAATCACGAGTTTGAAAGTTGAGCAAGAAAGTTCACGTTATTCTTGTAAATGTCCAAGCGCCTCGTCTAGCCAATAATAAATAAACCTCAAAGTGGTATTTGGAAATCAAACGTTTCAATTGAAAGAGTTTTAAAAGAAGAAATAAAAGTTTAGGGATTAAAATTAAAATCAAACATATTTGGGATTGGAAATGAGTTGATAATAAAATAAAAGATTTTGAAAACTATTGGGCTAACTCATATATTTTAAATATATTGGGGACTAATTATTTTCATTTTCGAAATAGTTGGGGCTAAGATAAATTATTTGCAAAGCTTAAGAGCTGAATAAAATATTACAAAAAAAATTGAAGGATCGAAATAATACTTTTAAAAACTAAAGGGGCTGAATATTTTAAAACTTGAGACTGAATTAAAAGCCTTTGAAAACATGAGGGCTAATTAATAAAAACTCTTTTAAAATAAGGGCTGAAACAAATACTTTGAAACTAAGGGGCTGTTTTAAAACATTTTAAACCAACATGGATTGAATTGACAAACTTCAAAAGTTTCATGCCAAATTATATTTTAGTAGGAACTTTTGTGTCATAATCAACTAACTGGAAACATTGAGGCTGAAAATCAAGGGAACTAATCTGCAGGGACTGAAATAAACACTTTCAAAAATTTGGGGTTAAAGATAAATTTAGAAAAATATAATAATATATCTCTTAATATCTCTCTCTATAAATCCATTAGAGAGAGGGACCAGAGAGAAGAGAAGGGGCGATGCCCCTTCCTCCGTCCAACCACTACCGGCGCATCAACCTGCGAGGCGCCGCCGACACGAGGCGGCGGTAAGATTGAGAGCATGGTGGGTGAAGACTTGGGCAATTTTTGGAGCGATTTGGGATTGAACAGAGGCAGACTGGGGTTTGGATTTGGTGATTTCCCAGCGATACTCCAGTCAAAATAGGTCAGCAATTGAGGTAAGTATTTGGGTTTTGTTCATTCTTTGATTTTATGGTTGTTTTGGGTGTAGATTTGGAGTTGGGCAGTGGTGGGTGGTCATGGTATGGTGGTGCCTGGGTGATTCGGGTGACGTTGTGGTGGGTTGAGGTTGCGATGGTGTGTGTGGTTTCAACAGTGGCTAGAAGATGAATTTCTTGAGTTTTTTTTTTCACGTTTTGAGGTTTGAGGTATCGGTTGGGGATTGGAGCAGGGACGGTCGATATTGGTGGTGGTTCAGTGATTGAGTTTCAATTGATGGCAGTGGGCAGGGGCGATGGTGGCTGCGGTTGGTTTGAGCAGAGGGAGCGTGATGGTGGTCGGTTTGGTTCATGGTCGATTGGGCAGTAGGTGTTGGATGGTGGGTGGCCGTGTGGTAGTGTTGGGCAAGAATGGAAATTGGAAGGGAATACATTGCAGGGGTTTTCTGTGCGTTCTGAAAGTATGTAATGTAGGTGGAATGAATAAATTACCTAGAACGATTGCTTGGCTTGTGTGAGTTCGTGAGGGAGGGGAATAGGAGTGTATATGTATTGATTTGCTTCAGATCAAAATCATGGAAAGATGGTGAGATTGGGGGAAGAAACCTTTTGATATGCTAATTGGCGTGTGAAAACTGGAGAGAGTATGGTATACTGACTGAATTTCAGAAATTTACTTGGTTGATTAGGGAAAGGAAATATGAATGGGATTTTGGTTGATTTCTTGATTGGTGATTGAGTGTGTGAGAACTTGGGAGGAGAAATTGGGGAAAGCTGGAAATGGAAATTTAGAAGCAACCTAATTGAATGGAAAATGTGGGAAGAAGAGCCAGGAAGAAATGGGGTTAAATTGGATTGGTTATTTGAAATGGATTAAGGGAGGATTTATGGATTGGAATTAAAATGGGGCAAGATAATAAAGTTGGAAACTTTGAACTAAAAATGGTAAATTGGATCCAAAGTAAATAGAAATTTTTCTTGAATGATTGGTAATAATATTTGGGCTTAAAAGTTTGGATCTAAGATAAATTAAAATCTGGACTTAAAAATAATTTGAATCCAATAAATTGAAAATTGGATTTTAAAATAAATAATGGACTTGGAACATCATTTAATAAAATATGGAATTTGGAATATAATAAAATTTTAAAGTAAATTTAATTTCACTTCATTGGCTAGACGAATATTCTTTTTAAAAATAAATGGGATAAGTCATAGCGACACGTATTTATTTTATTTAAAGTAAAGAAAAATTCCCGGTCGCTACAACCCTACCCCCTTAAAATAATTTTGTCCTCGAATTTAAACTTGATCTAAAATATCTGGATATTTAGTCAGGATTTCTTCTCTTTTTTCCCAGGTAGCCTCATCACTACCATGTCTACCCCATTGAACTTTAAAATAAAGAATGAAATTGGGACAAGTTTAAAGTCGAAATTTGGACTTAAAGATTTAAACGAATTTAAATTTCTTTTCTTAAAATCTTAAAATAACTAATATGACTAGACGAGAGCGCTGGTTTTGAATAATAATCATTAAGGTTGGAGAGTCGTAGCGACAAGTTTGGTAAAACAAGTCCTTTAAGTTTGAAAATTTCTCGATCGCTACATATAAAATATATGCCACAATTTATAGTCCAAAAAATTTTTAATTACAAGACCAAACAACATTATAAATTTCCCTCAAAGTAGAGGAATAAATTTACTTACTCAAACACAATATCAAGTCCTTCATTCCCAGTAATTAGGAACCAAATCTTTAAATCTCTAATTTCATAATTCTTATAAAAGTCTCAATAAAATCATATTACTTATCCTCTCATCATCTCATCACAATCTCATAAAACTGGCTTGCCATTTCTCGTTGATTTACTGAAAATGTTGACAACAAGTGATTACTGAATTTCCCCAACAGTCGCTCTAAAACCACTAGCCATGGCCTCATAACGCGCGGCACAATCGATAGTGGTCATCTATCCTAATATGAGGTGTTGGTCCAAACGATATATATTATGAAAATATTGTCTAATCTTTCTGTTAACTCCTCGTAAATGGTGCCATGTCTAAAATCAATTATGCAAAGTCCAGCTAAGGTTCATCATTTCTAAGTTTGAGGACAAAAATTATTATAAAATCATTCTTAAATCATATTATTTCTATTATGCTCAACACTCGTTTTCTTTCTTTTCCTTTCGTTTTGGTTCGGATAAATTTCTCGTTATGCTCCAAAACTCATTTATTTATTTCTTTCTTATTCAGATACAATCTCTTTCTCTTTCTCATAAATCATTAAAATAGGTATCCGAAATACTGAAATAACGTTAAACATCACAAACTTCTTTACCTCGGAGTTGGTGGAACGAATGATGGCAGTGGCAGTCTTCATTAATAACAATTCAGTAATGTAAAATGTTTCTCAAAATTTCTTTTTGAAAATTTGTCAGTCTACAAAAACGCAGACTGGCCCTGATACCAAGCTGTAGCACCCCGAGTTCTAAATACCCGGTTCACCACATCATCTTCTGGTGTAAACTTTAAAATAACTTTTTAGTGGAAGAAATATCTGAAATTCATTTTTGGCAACATTAAATAAACTGTAATGGTAGATAAAATTGAAAACATTTATGATACAATTCAAAATAATAAATCGAGCCATTAATATTGTAAAACAATTGATAATGTCATAATTTCTCAAATAATTGAAATACTCAAAATTATCCCACGTTTGGAAATACGGATCATCAAAAATAAGATTTTCAACTATTTAACGACTATTGCCACAATCATCCATCACTTGCCACCCTCTTCGAGATCTGCAAATATTGTTAAAATAGACATGAGCATTTCATAGAAATATTCAGTAGACTCATCACCAATTAATTAATCTACAATATAATTGAACACAAATGCAGGCTCTTTAGAAATCATAGGGTGTGGGTAGTCTCTTCTTGTGCATTAAAGCACGTAAGTTATGCATAACATCATCATTTATCTTGCAAGATATTCTCTTCATTCTTTCTCATGCATAAAAGCATATAAGTTATGAGAAGCATAACAATATAAATATTTTCGAAGAAATACTTTCTCGTCTCTTTTCATAAAAATGACTTTCACATGAGTCACATAACATACACATTCACATGCAACCATAATTTAAATCAATTAATAGGGACGAGTCTACCTTATATTCAATGAGTGCAAAATCGAGCGGGAAATGACTTCAATCCTTTAAATCTCCATACGCCTCGTCTAGCCAATTAGAAAAATAAATTAAATTAGTCTTTTGAAATTTATGGTTTAAAAATGATAATTTAAAATTTAGGGACTGAAATCGCTGATTTTGGATGTTGGAGGACTAAAATGAATACCTTTAAACTTTGGGGACTGAAATGGAATTTTTTTGAAACTTTCAGGACTCGAATAAAAAGCTATTAAAATATTCAGGTTGAAAATAACATATTTTTAAATTAAAGGATAGAGTTTTAAAATATTTGAGTTCATGGGCCGAAATGAAACATTTGGAACTTCGAGGACTAAAATGTAAATTTTCAAAACTTGGGTTGAAGCTTAAAATCGATATTAAACTGTAGGGATTGAAATAATTGATTTTAAAAATGAAAGGGCTGTTTAAAACTATTTAAAAACTAAAAGGATTGAAATGATTAGTTTTAAAACTATAGGGGCTGATTTAAATAACTTTAGAACTTGGGGACTAAAGATGCAAATTTCAAAAATCATAATATTAAAACAAAATTTCACTCCTTCTCTCTCCCACTCGTTTAGTTTGCTCCGGCCCAGCTGCTGCCGGCTCTGTCACCGTCGACACATGGCGGCGGGGAAGGCGAGTGTGAGGGTTTGAGACAAAAAAAGGTTTTTGGGGGCGATTTTGGGTATAAACCGTGGTTGGTGGTCGCGGTTTCTGGCTAAAATCCAGTCAACACAGTCAAGAATCGAGGTATGTGAATGGGTATGGGTTTTTTCTTAGTTTTATGGTTTTAAATCTGGCTTGGGCAGTGGCGATGGGTTAGGGGTTGGTTCTCGACAGTGGTGGTTTTGTACGGTGGTTAAGGTGATGATGATGATGAAGGAGGTGGCGGTGGTGACGGTTCGGAGTTGAGTTTTTGTGAGTATGGGTTTTGATTAGGGTTCGGGGAATGCAATCTGGGGGTTGTCCGTGATTGTGGAGTATTGGTCGGATAATGTGGAGATTGGTGGCGTGATTCTGGCTGCAACGACACTGTGTACAGGTGGTGGTGGTAATAGTGAAATGGGCAGTTGAGGTTGGTCTTGGCCGGCTGCATTTGGTTGTGGCAGTGGAGTGGGTGGTTGTTTGCACTTGGTTTGGTCGTGGAGTTGATGGGGAAATGGAATTGCAGTTTGGGTTTGTTGGATCAGAGTTGTGGGGTGTGGTGATGTATAAAGAGAGGATTGGGAAATGTGAGAGTTGTTGAAATTATATATGCCCATAGAGTATAATTCACGACATTCGAAATAAAATGTTTATTGATTGTATTAATATAAAGTTGCGTTTGTCCATGGGTTGATTTAATATTACAGATTGAGTGTTTAAGTTTGTTAAACACAGAAAGACTCAATTTGTAATTCGATCTAAAATTAACGTTCACGATCAGTAAATAAATATGGACAATTTATTTTGATAAGATCGTCTTGGTTTTATTAAAGTCTATCTTTGACTTTGGTAATAAAATTGAAAGTACGCTTGGAACGTATTGGACGGGGCCACATGAAATTAATTTGTGACATTGACCATACAAGTTTAATTTCACTTGACTATTGTACGTGAGATCTTAATCCTAATCGGATAATGGACTTCGATTACTAACTTGAAGTTCTTTGAGGTATCAATGGGTGAGATCAATTGCTGATCAATATCTCGATACTTTGGGAATTAAAGTGAACTAACGAGGAACATATATTCGTATTATGGAATCCATCACCTTTTAGGTATGATCATAATCTCGCTGGTTCTTCTAGTGGACAGTTGAATCTGAGCTCAGTAATTCGACAGTGACTGTTGAATTCTATGATGTGATGTGATCACATCGAATTGTCAGATAGAAGATGAGAGTTGAGAATTTATGAATATTCAGAGAAGGCCATTTTGGTCATTGTAACTTGCTCCGAATATTCGAGTTGATCGACGGGGGTAACATGTAAGAACGATAAGTCAGAGGATATAATTATTGATTAATTGTTTCAGTAATTTCAATTTTACTAAGAGTGCAATCTCGTTCTTTTAGTGGAATAGAACGTGATTAATAAATTAATTTTGACTGATCAAGAGTTGATCGGGTCATAATTAATTTATTGGAGCTTAGTTTAATTGAGTCCGATCAGGTTCCCCCGGTAGCTTCACTATAATGGGTTTATACAGGCTTATTACCTGTATTGGGTTGTGCAGAAATGGGCCTGGGTTATGGTACTAGGCCTGGTAGGGGTTTGGAGTGTAAAGATGTTACAAATAGTCTCCCAAGACTATTTTTCTTAACCTAATTGGAAAAGTGGCGAGACATACACTAAAGTGTGTAGTATGTGTTTCCTCTTTAAAAAGAAACCCTAATCTTAGTTTAACCTAGGTCTTGAGAAAGGTGACCACACACCTGCACAACTGCCATTGGAGAACACCAGGGAAAGCTTGAGGGTTTGAAGCTTTGGTGGAATCAAGAAACAGTTGATGAAGATTATTGTAAAGCACGCTACAAGGGTAATCTTCTCAAAACAATTTTTGTGTGCAAAATTATTTATTCCAAGTTGAATAAATAGAACAGAAAATCCTGTAACTGGATGATCTAGTCACAAAAAATCAATTTTTGTGAGTAGAGCAACTCGAGTTCCCAACAAGAGTATGGGTTGAAGTTAGTGGGAGTTGGTGGAGGTATGGGTTGATTAGGATAGTTTGGAAAACTTGGCAAGCAATACATGGAAATCGAGAAAAAAAATACGCGTAAATCAACTGAGTAGGAAAATAGATCTGATAAAATGAGCTTCATAAAATTTGGAATTTAAAACGATTTTGAAAATAATAATTTAAATAAATAAATAAAATAATAAAATTTTAGAAATTCAGATTTTAATTTAAAATCGAATGGACTTGACATTTCACGACTTGACTAGACGAAAACGTCGTGACGTTAACTTAAAAAATGGGTGAGATCGCAGCAGCACGTTTTTCGTAATTTTTCATAATTATTAATTGCGTAAAAATTCTTGGTCACTACATGAAAGACATTTGAGGATCGTGCTTCAGAAACGTAGAGAAGAGAAATTATTTACGAAGTTTAAGAAGTGTGAATTCTTGTTGGATAGAGTACCATTCTTGCGGCATCTTGTTTCAAGAGAAAATTTGCTGTTAACTCAAGTAAAATTGAGGAAGTTCGAAATTGTCCTACGCCTTCTATTGTTAAGGAATTCCATAGTTCCCTTAGATTAACTAGTTATTATTGAAGATTTTTGGAAGGATTTTCCAAGATTTTCTTTCCTTTGACTAAGTTGACCAGAAATGATACAAAATTTCAGTGGAGCTTGGATTGTGAACAGAGTTTGAAGAGTTAAAGACACAGTTGACAATTGCAACCATTTTAACCATTCTGGACATTTACGTTGATGCTTTATTAAAAGGCTTAGTTGTGTTCTTATACAACATGTCAAGGTAATTACCTACGCTTCAAGGCAAATGGAGGAGTATGAGAAGAATTATCCAACTCATGATCTCGAGTTGGCAGCTATCGTATTTGCCTTAAAAAATATGGAGGCACTATTTTTACGGGGTTAGATGTGAGATCTATACCGATCATAAAAGCTTCAAATACTTCCTCACTCAGGAGGAATTGAACATGCGATAGTGCAAATGGTTGGAACTTGCTGACAAAGCTCATGTAGTAACTGATGCACTAAGCAGAAAAAATTCATGGAACAATAGCTACATTACAAGTGGTTCAAAACAATTGCTTGTTGATATCTAAGGGTTTGAGTCGGAAATTGTTCCAAAAGGAAAGTCGGGTTATTTTTGCCATCATGACTTTGAAGCTGACATTGTTGGAGAAAATCAAAGCTCTACAGTTAGAGGACCCAAAAAAAAAACTTTAAAAGTTTGCACTAAGGTAATTGAGGGAAAAGGCACTGATTTTATTATCACTACAGATGGTGCCCTTTGACACGGTAGTAGATTGGTAGTCCCTAAAAATAAGGAGTTGAAGCAAGAAATTATGAAAGAAGCTCATAACACTCCTTACTCAATTCACCCTGGATGTATTGAGACGGCTCAAGATTTGGGAAAACATTTTTGGTGGATTGGTTTGAGTCGGGACGTGGTAGATTATGTTTAGCATTATCTCTCTTGTCAACAAGTTAAGGTAGAAGGTTTATGACCTTTTGGCCTATTACAACATCTTATGATTCCGAGTGGAAGTGGGAATGAATAGGTATGGATTTTGTTGTTGGCTTACCTAAGATAAAGAAGGGTCATAATTCTATATGGGTGATCATTGATAGTCCTACTAAGTCAGTACACTTTCTGCTGGGAAAGACTACTTATAATATGAAGAAGTATGCGGAGTTATATGTGGCAGAGATTGTCAGATTTCATGGAATTCCCTTATCCATTGTGAATGATTGTGACCCAAAATTTACTTCATCATTTTGGAAGAGTCTACATAAAGCCATGGGTACTCAATTGAAATTCAGCACGGCTTTCCACCCACAAACAGATGGGCAGTCAGAGGGAATGATTCAAATCCTGGAAGACATGTCACTAGTACAGAAACTGGAATACGCATTGGTTGTAGCGGTGATGCCTATGACTCATACGCCTAAAGTCTCGACTTTAGGCGTCGGTTGTAAACCGGAGCATAAAGATCAACTTTAAGCATCGGTTGTAGAAATCGACGCTTAAAGTCGGACTTTAGGCGTCGGTTCTAAGTACAAACCGACGCCTAAAGAAAAAAAAATCAACATTGGGCGTCGGTTCTAAATTAGAACCAACGCCCAAAGTTAGGTTTAGGTGTCTGTTATCGGTTCTATATTTATAATCGACGCCCAAACTTGATTTTTTTTTTTTTGGCATTAAAAATAATTCCCGTTATATGACCTGCAATGACCCAAGCCACTGCCGTCATGGCCTGCAGTCACTTAAACGTGGCCTGCAATGACCCAGGCCACTGCAGGTCGTGGCCTGCAGTGACCTGGACGTGGCCAACAATGACCCAGGTCACTGCACGTCGTGGCCTGCTATGACCTAGGCCACTTCATGTCATGGCCTACATCACTTGGACGTGGTCTGCGGTGACCTGAATATGCGCATCACCAAATATATATATATAATCGACATATACGTAATAAAATTAAATTAACAACAATTATACTTACAAAATTGTTAATTTAAGATACAAATTAAATATATATGTAAATGCAAGTTTGATTACGCTTCGATTTACACAAATCTATGAAAGAAGTATTTTGCTCATAAGTTTTGAATCTCGATTACTTCCTCCGTTGAATAGTATTCTTTAAATGCCTACAAACAATCAAAATGAATAGACGCAAGTCCTTGTAATCATTTCGATATAGTATACAATCATTTGGACATGCATGTATCCTCTCAATCTCCATACCCATCGGGCACAACAATTTCTTTGCCTCGTAGATTGAACTAGGAAGTTCGTTATCTTCCGGAAGCATCTCTCGTAACAGTTCCAATAATGCCCTGAAACTCTTATCACTCTACCTATTACTTGCTTTCAAGTTATACAATTTCAGTAAAGCAGACAATTTAGTGAATTTATTACAACCAGAAAACAAAGGCTTCTTAGAATCGTTGAACAAGCTATCTAATACATGAGGCTTTTCAATGTATTCCCCTTGTATATCACGCATCATTTCATCTATCATATCATTCTCATCATTTTCCAAATCATTCTCACCAATATTGCTCAAATTATTCTCCTGCTGATCACCAACATCGTCACCAGTGCTCGTCCTGGGAAGCATACTCTCTTAATATTACAAAATGTATCTATCTACTAACTTAAAATCAACAATATAAATTTAACATCCAAATTTATGTATATATTAAAATTTAATTAACACATTTATACATATTAACATGTGATTAACAAATTTATATACATATATTAATGTATATATATATATATACACACACACACACACACATATATACACACATGAGAATCAGGTCTTACAATGTAGGAGGTGGCGACGGTGGAGGTGTGCCGGGCGGTGGAGGTGGCGGTGGGGGGTGGAGGCACGATTTGGGTGGCGGTGGCTCGGTGGTGGAGAGTGGAAGAAAGAGAAAAACCAAAGGAAGTAGAGAGAGAGAGAGAGAGGCATGAGAGTGAAAGAGAGAGAGAGAAAGAGAGAGGCGCGAGAGTGAAGATATGAAAAGTTCGCGGTAAATTAATAAGGAATACACGTCGGTTCTTATTAAGAACTGACGTTTATTCCAAAATAAAAATTTCGAAAATGCCACCGTCCTTTTTTACACGTTGATTTTTTGAAAAACCAACGTGTATTCCCCTTTTTTTATGCTTTTTTTGTACTAGTGTGTTGAGAGCAAGTATAATTGATTTTCCAGGCACTTGGGACGAATTCCTCCCATTGGTTGACTTCTCCTATAACAATAGCTATCATGCTTCTATTCGTATGGCGAGGCACTATATGGAAGGAAATGTAGATGGCCAGTTCACTGGGACGAGGTAGGAGAAAGGAAATTATTGGGCCCAGAAATAGTATAACAAACAGCAGAAGTTGTGGAAAAGATTCGTCAGCATATAAAAATTGCACAGAGTAGATAGAAAAGCTTTGCGGATAGAAGAAGGAAACCTTTGGAATTCGCTGCAGGCGATATGATTTTTTTGAAGGTAGCTCCTATGAAAGGAGTTATGAGATTCAGGAGGAAAGGAAAGTTAAGTTCGCGATTTGTTGGCCCCTTTAAAATGCTTGAAAAGGTAGGTGACCTGGTTTATTGGATTGCATTGCCATCAGTACTATCAGGAGTTCACAATGTTTTTCATGTATCAATGTTGAGGAAGTGTATTTTGGATCCCTCTCATAGCCTTAGTTATGAGTCATTGGATCTTTGTGAGGATCTGACTTATGAGGAATCACCTTTGAGAATCCTAATGCAGGTAGACATGGAACTAAACAGTAAAAAGATAACACTAGCTGAAGTCCTTTTGGAGGAATCATGTAGTGGAAGAGGTTACTTGGGAACGTAATGATGAAATGCATGCCAAGTATCCACTTTTTTTGTGAGTTCTAATTTCGAGGACGAAATTTCTTTAAGGGGTAAGGAATTGTAATACCATCTTTCGTTTTTACGTGCTTTCTTGAATTTCACGTAATTTTACATTGGTACCATTTTAAATTATGTAATTGATTATTATTATTGTTCATATTTGAATTATTTTGCAGAGGAAGGACTTGGAAGCCGTCTCGATCAATATACCAATTAAAATGCTTATAATTTTTTTTTATTTGCAATTATATGTGATTGTATATTTTTCTTGTTAAATTTACTAAATTCTACTTTTATCACGTCATAAGTGACAAATTTGCATTTAATTTGATGTTGGGGTAAGTAGAGACTGTTGGGGAATTTTAATAGAAGTTGTAATAGAAGTTGTGGACTTTAATTACCAATTTATGAGAGTTGAGGGATTGATTTGAAAATTTCAAAAGATTAATTCTTAATCCTAACCCAAACCCTCATACCTCCCCTGCTCTCTATCGTCACTCTTGTAATCTCTAACCATCTCATAGCCACCCTCTATCGGTCTCTCATCCCTCAACAACGCTACCACCACCTTGCCGGCTCCTCACCACAAGCGGTACACCCCTTCCTCTTCCCCTTCCCCCGACAGCGCACACACACACACGCACGAACGCGCGCGCACACACACACACACACACTGCTTAATACACACACACACACACACACACACACACACACACTCTCTCACAACTCACACATGTAATTTATTGTATGTATACATGGAGTTGTATGTATATATTGATGTTTATGAATGATCCTCGTGTATAAATTTCAGATTTTTAGTTTATATAGATAAATTTTCAAATTTCAAAATTCATGAATTAGTTAGTTTAATTGAAATGATTAGTTTCGTTTTGAGTTAGAAGTGGTAATTTTCAAAACTGGGGAAAAATTATATGAATGGTCATATTAATTTTCAGATCATGAATAGTTACAATTCTAATTGAGTAATTTTGTAAAGTCATGTTAAATTATATAATTTTGAATTTGAGTTTCGAATATGATTTTTTAAGTGTTTTAATCTAAACCTAAGGTCACATTAGGTTAAATTGAAGTTTTAATTTTGGTTAGGAGTATTGTTTGTTCTAAAAGAATAATGAATGTGTTTTGAACTAAAAAAGAAATTATACTTTTTGATGAATGGGAAAATTAGGACTTTTGGTACATTGATGCCACTGGAATCCGAGACTCTTTCACTTGCAAATTCAGAAATGGTAAATACTAAGGCTGCGTTTTCTTTATGTTTCAGTTTTCTGTTTTCATTTTCGAAAATATTTTCTAATTTCCGTTTTCTCTGAATGTTTTCAAAATTGCTGAAAACGCGTTTGGTTTGTTATTTCTGAAAACTGTTCTCGAAAATGAAATGCTGAAAAACACGTTCTGTTTGGATTTTTTTCCAGAAAACTATTTTGCCATTGTTTGATTTTCATTAAAAGTGAGGTCCACAATATTTGACTTTTCAACTAAATCTCAATCATCCATTCCCCTAAATATTACTATTCACTTGAAAAAATTTCTTTTTAAATAATACCAAACACACACTTTGTGCACTTGTAATTAAATTACATGTGATTATATATATATATATATATATATATATATATATATATATATATATATAGACACACACACACATTCAACATTCATACATATATGATATACACAATATAAATGAAATAGAGATGCCATATTTGGTTATGTCAAAAAAGTTTAAAAATCCATAAGTTCATCAATGATGCTCTAATTTTCTACAATACAAAAGTAAAAAATAAATGTTTAATAATTGAGCACATGATACATCATACGAAAGATTGTTGAATTTGGAGTTCGACGCAAAAAACGGAGTGCAATTCGAAGTTGTAGATCAAAAGTTATATATGTTTGAAGACAATGACCTATAAAGCAAATAGGGGAATGACTAAATTGAAAGAAAAGTAAATTTTGCGGACTAATGTGCAAGAAAATCTAAAGTTGAAGGACCTAAGTTACAAATAAATTAGGGTATTTTCGAAAGAAATTTCAAAATTTGAGGATTAAAATGACAAATTTTGAAAATTGGAGACCAATAATGTAATTAAAATGACAAATTTTGACCAATTTCAAATTTTTTAGGATTTTTTTTTTTTAAACGAAAACGCGAAAAACGGGAAAACGCGCGTTTTCCTTTTTTTAGTTCAAATGAGCGGAAAACGCGGAAAACGTGAATTCCGCATTTTCCATTTCCTTTACAAAATTTGGAAAACGTTTTCGAAATTTTTTCCCGAAAACGGCGCAAGAGAACGCGTTTTCTGCATTTTCGAAAAAGGAAAACGGAAAACGACTGGAAAACGCCAAAGAGAACGCAGCCTAAGGACTTCAGGTAAGTAAACTTCCCCTACTTTCATCAAAGTTGAATGTTTAATGTGCTTAATTGACATTCGTGTTAATTATCTAATTTTAATGCCTTTAATTTACGATATGCATGTGTAATTAAGGAAATATTCAAACATGCATGTTATCATGTCATTGCATCATCAAAAACATGCATTGGTATCGGAATTGATAAGTCAAATGATTTTAAATAAAAGGAATGTGTCAAGGTACAATTTTATCCAAAGTCATGTATCCCAAGCTTTTTAAGAAAGAATGGGTGTACTTCTAGGTCATGAAAGAAGTGAGTGGAAAATGGGGCACGGGGGACCGGCGTACCCGAATTAAGTTGCTTTGCGGTTCAACCGCTTTGTGGTGAACATGCACGTTATCATGTCATTGCATCATCAAGTATGCATTGACATCGAAATTGAGAAGTCAAATGATTTTAAACATAAGGAATGTGTCAAGGTACAATTTTATCAAAAGTCATGTATCCCAATCTTTTTAAGAAAGAATGAGTGTACTTCTAAGTCATGAAAGAAGTGAGTGGGAAATGGCGCGCGGGGGACTGGGGTAGCAGAATTAAGTCGCTTTGCGACGGAATATTCAACTGCTTTGCGGTGAACTGTTAAACCGCTATGCGGTGGGAAAGTGAATATTAAACTGCTTTGCGGTGAAAATGTGGATTTTAACCTGGTTCCAAATAAGAATTTTTCACTGGTCTCTGATTGACTAGAAGATACATCAAGTGAGCTCATGCTGGAAATAAAGTAAAAGTCTTGAAATGTTTAAGTGAAAGTTTGAAAAGTTGGAAAGTTTCGGGAAGTAAAGTAAATGGGGATACATATTTCATATTGCTTTAAGCATTTCATGTCATAAGTATGCATCACTTGCATGAAGTTTGCGTACTGAGCTTTATCTCACTCCAATCCCTTCCCAATATTTTAGGTGATGAAAGCTAGATGAGACGAGGAGAGCATTTGGTGGCAGGCTCAGGCTATACTCGCTTCAATTTTTTTTAAAATAAAGTCAAATTAGAATTTAATTAAGTTTATCATTAATTATTTCTTAATTCATTTATTTTATTGATAATTGTTTGGTTGGAGTTAGTTTGAATAAGTATTGGGATCGTATAATAGGTTAAATTACCTCTTGTTTCAATCGTTAAAGTTTATTTACTTGGAATTATATTGTTGAGAAGTTTGAGACTTATTAAAATGGTTTTGATGATGTTTGGGATTGAATGAGTTGAGATGTGTGTTTTAAAATGGTTTTGATGTCCCTCTACAGGTTAGCTATGTCTAATTTATAGAGGAGACTCTTCTGAAATCTCTGTAAACTTTTATGATAGAAAATGAAAATGTTGAGGTTTTAAATGATTTCTTTTCTACATTTAAGTAAAGAAAAGTTAACACGCCTAGGTTTAAGATTTTGAACTTAAGGTGTTACAGTTTCTTAACTTCTTCTTCATTAATTTTTACTTGTTTGTCCTTCTCTGGCCTTGTTAAATGAATCTCTGGAAATTGTGTCTTGTATTTTTCGATCTTGTAAAATAGACATGTATCATCATTTATAAAGTTCCTCACTTCCTCTGATGTGGCTAGCAGTATACAATCTGTAGTATTGTGAATTGCTCCACAATATTCACATGTTGGATTTGTTTGAATTGCCCGAAGGTCCCTAGTAATGATCGATTAGTTCAAAGCGCAAGTACTCATCATCCATGCGGAAAAAGTATTATATTCTAATATCAAGGTCATGTCCACCCATGTTTCCTTGATTTAGCATTTCTTCTATCACCATCAACAATGTCACACATAAAAGCAAGAAGATCAAATGAAAAAAAGAAAATAATAATAACAACAACAACAACAACTAAAGGCAAACTAAATCTAAAAGCTAAGAATGCTAAAAATCAAAATAAATAAATAACAAGTTAAAATAGTCCTCGTCGACAACTCCAAAAACTTGTTGGCACGATATCGTAAGCAAGTAATAAAGTGAACTTTTGAATTCGGATTTTCAATCCCACGAGGACTATTTATTTGCTATTGCTTTAATTTGATTCAAAATATTCCTAAACTCAGCAAAAAACTAAATAATAAAATAAATTGTAAGAAAATCCAAAAATGACAAAGAATTGAAAATTAATGAAATAAAAAATTCAATTAAATAAAAATTAAAATTAACATTAAAAAAATTAATGAAACAAGAACTAGAGTGGTGGGTTTTCGAACATTTAAATGAATATCAGGACTAACGATTTCAAAATAATGTTCTAGCTTAATTTCTCATCTCAAATTGTTTTCTAAAATTGTATTTGGTTGAATTCACACATGTATTTAATTTACCTCTCTCGAGTTCAAATTAGGTCTATTTAACTAAGTCAACCATGTATCTCTAGAGAGGGTCAGAGTTCTTCTTAGTTAAATGCATAAAATCTCCTAGGAATTCATAAGTGACCACAAGTAACCACAAATTCATATCTCTATCTTTTCGTTGAAATTGCTATATTTTATTATGTGATCTAATTGTTAACTCACCTCTTAGATTATGAAAACAGCCATTAAATCATGAATTGGTGATCAAGAAGCTCAAGCATTAAGAGCAATAATAAAATCAATACATAAACATCAAAACACCAACTTGATAATTAAAATTAAACTAAAAACATTAAATCTACATCGTCAATCCCGAATATTAAATTAGCTACTCATGTTCTTGGGAGAAAAAGCAATAAATAATGAAAGGAAAACCCGGAGTTTGAAGAATTGAAGAATTAGCATTGCCTCCTTGTACCAAGAATTCACCTCAGGCGTTACCTTTATTGTCCAGCCGTGCAGCCTCTTTCTATTTGTAAATCTCCCAGCCGTCTTGCCCAAAGCTGCTCCTTTAATTCCTCTAATTCAGCCCAATTAAACTCTCTCCCAGCCGGTTATCTTTTCTCCACACAATCCGCCACCTTTCTTTCATTCTTCTTGTTGTGCACAGTTGACCAACCACTTCTCCAAGCAGCATCCTTTTATTTTTGTTGCCATGTTACATGTTAGTTGAATTTCTCATTCATATTTTCCAACAATCCCCCACATGAATGAAAAATACAAGAGACACAAAACAAAAGACACAAATATTGGGTGATATAGTTCAATGGTTGAAACTTGCATAGGATAGGTAGGTATTACCCTTTGAAACTTCCCTTATCAAAGTATATTTACTTTACTAGCTGACCAGTAGATGCGATGTCCTTGAACCATTCTGCATTTTGTGTAAACGATGATATACCTCACACAGGATTCTTCCTTACATAGCTCAGTTCTCATGGTTATGTTCGTTATGGCCATGAACATACACCTGGTTCCATGAGAGTTTCTAAGAATTTATCCCAACACAATTCCTTTAGAAGCAACCCTACTTCTCTCTCACATAGCTGATTTCTTAATTAAGAGTAGCCCGCTCTACTCTGCTCGGATTTTCGACGCATGAGAATAATTAAAAGCATAATGCTTATCCTTCATCCTTACGGGTATCACTGTTACATCATAGGAATGGACAAGGGATGTTATCCCCCACAGTGATTCAATTAAGTCTTTACAATTAGATTCTCCCTTTGAACCTAGATATTGTGATCTATAGTCAACTAGGTTGGGTTTCCATTGTGTTAACTCATTCGTCCAAGGGCTTAAGTCTCATTCCTCTCGATGACTTTGCAACTAACTCTCTATTTAACCATTTGGTTAGCGGATCCACGATGTTATCTTTTGACTTTACATAGTCAACAGTGATAACTCTAGTTGAGAGTAGTTGTCTTATGGTATTATGTTTGTGACATATATGTCTATATTTACCATTATACATATTGCTTTGGGCCCATCCAATTGCTGATTGAATATTGCAATGTATACAAATTACTGGCACAAGCTTCGACCATCTAGGAATATCCTCTAAGAATTGGTGTAGCAATTCAGCCTCTTCACCACACTTGTCAAGGGCAATAACTCAGATTCCATGGTAGATTTGGTTATAACTGTCTGTTTAGAGAATTTCTATGATATCGCTGCACCTCCCAATGTGAATACAATTTACTTATAGACTTTAAGTCTTTAATATCAGATATCTAGTTAGCATCGCTATGTCCTTCAATAATTACGGGATATCTGGTATAGTGTTGTCCATATATCTCAAATATCTTAGCACTCTTACTATTTATTTCCAGTTCTCAAAATCTACTCAGATTTCTAACTTCATAGCTATATCTAGTCTTGTACAACTCATTTAGCACATAAGACTTTCGATTATTCTAGAGTACTCAACTTGAGAAATATCGTGGTCTCTATTTTTTGATAGATGTTGACTTGGGTCTATCGGGGTTCTAGCTATTGCAAAATCATCCTTGTTAAATTTCTCGAGAGTTTTGTCCACATAATGTGACTAGCTTAGAACAAGCCCATTTGAGATTTTAACTCCAAGGATAGCATCGGCTAAACCCATATCTTTCATGTTGAATCTTGAGTTCAACATGTCTTTTGTGGATTTAATCATCTTATCATTATCGCCAATAATAAGCATATCACCAACTAAAGATATAAAGTGACATAGCCATTTTTAGTGTCTTTGATATACACACATTCGTCACGTTCATTGATTTTAAATCCACTTTCCATCATGGCATTATCAAATTTTCATGACATTACTTGATTGCTTGTTTCAAGCCATACAATAACTTCACTCACCAATTTACAGACTTTCTTTTCCTGCATTGATGATGAAAAACCCTGAGGTTGTTCTATGTAAATTTCTAAATCTCCATTTAGAAAAGAAGTTTTGACACCATTTGATATATTCCGAGATTGTACAACGCTGCAATCACTAATATCATCCTGATGGAAGTTATTCTTGTTACCAAAGAATACCTATCAAAGTTATCAAAGCCTTCTCCTTGCTTGTAATATTTAATTTCCAGTCTGACCTTGTACTTATCGATAATTCCATCTAATTTAATTTTCTTTTGAAAATCCATTTGTAGCCTAGTGGTTTGCTTCCTGCGAAACGATCCACTAGCTCCCAAGTATGATTTTTCAAATGGAATCTGTCTCACTTTTAATGGCCTCCTTCCATTGAGGTCATTTTGAAGAGTTTATAGCTTCTTAGAAGCTTTGAGGTTCACTTTCTAGCATATGGGTCAGGGAATCAGGACCATAAGATTTTATGTCCTTTCTCATTTGCTACGCCTTGAATCAACCTCAATTATTGGTCCTGATCATTCTCAAACATAGTCTCATATGTCCATTTAGAGGACTTCATTTCCTCTTTGGACTTTTACAAAAATAAATGTTCAAATAACGAAGCATTTCTCGATTATCGTGTTTTTGTGTATATCTTGAATTCTTAGATTCATACACAATAAATCAATAAGCACTACTATCGTGCACATATCTAATGAAATTGTTATTAACAGTTTCCAAACCTATTTTCACCTTTTTGATGTAGGTATAGCCACTTCGGAAAGACGCCCCCTGTAGCGACCGAGAAATTTCTGAGTTTGTATTAAATAAATATTTTATTTGCTAAAAACTGTGTCGCTATAATTTAACCCATTATTTAAAGTTTAGGTACGTCGTCTAGCCAAGTTATGAAATTTTGAGCCAAAAATAATAAATTTTCAGTCCAACTTGATTTTACGTCCAAAATTCAAAATCTATTTTAAAGCCCAATTTTATTTATTCAAATTAAATTCCAGATAATCTTATTCAAAACATTTGAGTTTATCATTTTATTCAAATTTCAAATTTAAATTCACCATTTTATCTTGACAAATCATGATCATCATCCTATCCAATATTCACTCAACCAAGTCTATCACGAGAAATCTGTCTACGGTTACAATTCCAATTCAAACCAAAGACTATCTGTCCAGCTATTTTTAATTCCCATTCGCGATCAGAATTTTCTCACGGCACAACCACAACAATTAGGTATATTTTTCAAAAAAAATTCTGTTTCAGACTCATCCTTCATCTTCTTCATTAACGCGACACCCACCTCCGTTACCCAGTTTCTCAGCCTACTGCCAATCTCCATTACTGAGGCACTACCAATCACGAACCCCCTAGAATCCAAAGCCAAACTGTAAACCACAGAACCCGGCCAAAATTGCAATCCAAACCAAATAGCCTACAGTCACCAGCTAGACCCACTCCATTAGGTAGAACCACCACATCCGCCACCAACCACCACGGCCAGCCTCCACTGAACCACCGCCTGTGAACTCCAAACCCCACTGAGAATGACAACCTGTTCCCAAATTAAAACCAAGTATCAAATCACTTCATTTTCCAAACTACGATCCACCCCTCACCGAGACACCACCTCGACTGCACACCACATCCATCTCCCAAAGTTCCTCAAAAATCAAATCAAAAACCCAAATAGATAAACCCATAATCCTAAAAATCCATTATGTACCTCAATCACCGGTTCTTCGCTGAAAAACCCACTAGCACAGCCTCGGTTTGCCTCGGAACCACACCCAAACTCAACCCAAAATCCAATTTTTCTTGCATACCCTTGTACCCCACTTTCACTGCTTCACGCCAGTGGTATTATCGCCGGCATTGCCACCAGCGATTGGTCTTGGAGCAGGGCCTCCACCCTCCTCATCGCTCTCCTTCTCTCTCTCTCTCTCTCTCTCTCTCTCTCTCTCTCTCTCTCTCTCTCTCGTGTTACATAGAGAGAGAAAGGAGAGTTGTATATATATATATATATATATATATATATATATATATATATATATATGATTTGATGTTTTCAAAATTTACTCTTAGGTCCTCAGGTTCTTCTTTTTATTTTATTTGGTCCCAAAATCATGTTTTAAAATGTGTGTAGTTCAGCCTTAAGTTCTAAACTCTTTATTCCAGTTACTGATTATTTTAAATAGCATTATATTCGAGTCCTTTAATTTTCAAAAAGCTCCATTTTAGTCCCAAGTTTTTAAAACTATCCATTTTAATCCCAAACTTTAGTTTTATTTTAAAACTTTAAATTTCAAGAGACTAATTTAAATTTTATTTTATTTTGGCTAGACGAGGCATATGGAGACCTAGAGAACTGATATATATTTTCTCGCTCAACCACACTCGTAAAGAATTAAGGTAGACTCGCCCCTATTAATTTGTTTACATTTTAATTACACGTAATTATATGCTTCATGTGACTTATGTGCATTATTTACATAAGATGAGACGAGAATTTATATTTCTTATGAAATATTTGTGTTATGAGCATGCCATAACTTATATGCATTTTAATGCATGAGACGAGACGAGATTATGATTTTATTATGCTTGACATAACTTATATGCATTTTAATGCATGAGACGAGACAAGATTATGATTTTGTTATGCTTGACATAGCTTATGTGCATTTATTACATGAGACGAGACTACCCACACCCTATGTTACGAAAGTCTAATATTATGAAGAAGTTGTCACTATATGATTGCATGTTTATGTGTTCAATTTTTATGTAAATTTATTAATCGTCGATGAGTCTACTGAGTATTTCAATGAAATGCTCACCTCTTTTTAACAACAATTGCAGATGTCGGAGATGGAGGCGTATGATGGGCAGGCCGTGGTATAAATAATTGAAAAATCAAATTTTATTCTTGTTTCAGTTGAATGTTCCTAATTCGAGAAATTCTGAGATTTTGAACAGTTTGTTTTATTTGAAATGTTTTAGCAAATATTATTTCCGTAAATCGGAGAATATTTTAAATCTATCAGTTTTTGAATTTATTTAAACATATCTTGCCAATTAGAAATGTTATTTTATTCCGCTTAATACTATTTCAAAAATTAGACGAGACGATGATGTGACGAGTCGGGTGATTAGAAGCCTGGGCATCACACCCCCACATTTGTAAGTATTTCTAGGAAGGCTTCCTCCATTTCTATAACTCGTGGGGATATTATCTTTCCAAGCTGGAGGCATCTTTTTAATTATGGAAGCCACTTAGAAAGTTTTACTCAGAGTCATCCTTTCGGCATGAATCTCACATGGAATCACTTTGACTGGTCAGAGTCTTTGAATTCACCATCATATATTCAAGGAAGCGGCAAACTTTCACAATTCCTTAGTCATTTTTACTATGTAGTACTCGTTGTACAATGAATCAGCCAAGCTATTCATGACATAATTCTGGCAAAGGATATCAGAATGCTTTCAAGCATCAATTGCACTGATTGCCTAAATGTCTCCTTCACCCTCTTGGAGTATTGGAGCATTCTTAGTGAAGAATCTCGCAAGATTCAAGGTGATCAAATAAAACATCATCTTCTGCATCCACCTCTTGAAATTCAACTCATTAAATTTCTCCAATTTTCCCAATGGTTAATCGGAACACCCACAGCTGGGGCTTCAATTTGTGCCACTGTTTTGGTCACAACATGACTTAGCAATTGAGGGCCACAGTCTGAGCCACAATATAACTAGGCATAGCCATAACTTGAGTAACAATAGGACTTGGCAATTTCACAAAACTTTAGCGACCAATTTTGAAGTAATACTTAATTTTGGTACTTAAAAGCGATTTGCAAAGCTTTAGTGGCCAATTAAAAAAATATTAAACTTCAGGGGCTAAATTGTAGAAATCCAAAATTACCAAGTCCCAACTTGAATAATTTATAAAATTTGGAACTTAAATAATAAATTCCTTGATTTCTTGATTTCAAGGATTAGTTTTAATATTTCGATAAGATTTGAGGACCTCAGTGTGCAATAAACCATTAAAACCAAAATTGCACAAGGAGTCCTCAAAATCTTCAAATTTTCAATCAAAGTTCCCTGCCTCAATAACTGATCCAGCTAGTTTTCAAACATTAACCCAGCCGTCGCCCCAAGTCCAACCAACAAGGCCGTAGCCCCTCGGAGACCTGAGTGCGATGTTGTAACACCCCCAGTTCAAAATCTTAAACCTAGCCGTGTTAACTTTTCTCTAATTAAATGCAGAAAAGAAATCATTTAAAACTTCAACCTTTTCATTTTCTATTATAAAATTTTACAAAATTTCGACAGAATCTCCTCTATAAGTTGGACATAGCCAACCTGTAGAGGTACATCATAACCATTTTAAAACACAAATCCCAACTCATTCAATCTCATACATCATCAAGCCCATTTAAAAAGAATCCCAACCTCCTCAACAATATAATTTCAAACAATAAACTTTAAAAAATGAAACAAGAGATAATTGAACCTCAATAATAAATGAATTAAAGAATAAATAATGAGAAATGGAAATAAATTCTAATTTTATTTTATTTTAAAAGGGTTGAATCGGGTATAGCCTGAGCCTGCCACCAAATGCTCTCCTCATCTCATCTAGCTTTCATTACCTGAAATATTGGGGGGATTGGGGTGAGGTAAAGCTCAGTAAGTAAACTTCAATGCATATTAGGAAGTTTTCTTACCTTTTACTCAAATTAAATTACAACATTACATACCTTGACCTAGCTTTACAAAATTTCTCAATAAAATTCTAATTATCCATAATCAGAAAATTCTCAAACATTGTTGACAATTAAACCTAAAATTGAGGATTTACCATTACAGGTCAACGTTATTAAAATTAACATTGCTAAAATCTGAAATTTGTAAATAATTTGTAAATAAATTCCTAAATCCAAATTTCACATTATAACTCAAACATCACCAAACAATTAACTAATTTCATAATCCCATCAAATCTAAATTCTGAAAATAAACTATACATATAAGTTATAATACTAAATTCCTACATTTCGAAGTCTAAAATTATTATGCACATTTACAGTTCACAAATTTCATAAATTTGAAAGTCTAAAATTTATGTATATATATAATATCAATATATACATACATGTATTTAAATTACTCCAATCTGAAATTCGAAATTACAACTCAACATTAAATTTAAGACTCAAGTAAGCTAACTAAATTGAATTCTGAACACACACACAAAAACTTCAATCTGAAAATAACCATTGTAAATCGGCATTTAAACCAAACAGTTAACTAATTTCTTGAATTAAAATTTTCGAAATCGGCACATTAATTTTCATATATATATATATATATATAGCCCAAAAACTGAAATTAACAATTAAATTCAAATATAAACTTAAACCCAAGGTATGAAATATACAAGCATATACACATATTATGTGCTAAGAGTGTGTGTGTGTGTGTGTGTGTGTGTCGCGATTTCGGGTGTGCAAACCGCGTACAACTCTGTGACTGTGTGTTCGGGTGTGCGTGTGTGGTTCGCAGGAGAAAGAGGGTAGGGGGAGGGATTGGCTTACCGGTCTTGGTGGTCGACGTGGGTGGCACCGGGGATGTGTGGTTCAATTTATGTGTGAAGCGAGAGGAACCAGCGTGAGCAGGGCGTCGGACGAGTGAGAGAGAGAGAGTCGGGTCTAAGGGTAATTAGGTTAGGTTTAGGTATATTCTTTTGAAATTTTCAAATTGGTCCCCCATTTCTCATGTACATAATTAAGCCTATAAGTTCTATTTACTCTCCAATTACTACCTAACCTTCCCCCAACTTTCAATTTAACCCAAATAAAATAGAAAAATTGCATGTTTAGGAAATAAGACAAATAATCACATAAAATTGCACGTAACAATTAATAAATTTTCTAATTGGTACATTGATCGAGACGACGTCCAAGTCATTTCACTACAAAGTAATTCAGCTTATAGACATTAAAATTATCAATTTAAAACGTATAATAACATTAACATAAATATTACGTGGAATTTTAAAAATGCACGTAAAAATGAAAAGTGGTATTACAATTCCTTACCCCCTAAAAAGAAATTTCATCCTCGAAATTAAATAAAAAAAATTTACCAAAAAAGTGTGGATTCTTGGCATGCATTTCTTCATCGCATTCCCAAGTAGCCTCTATTAGTGCATGGTTCCTCCAATGGACTTTAACTGGTGTTATCTTCTTCTCCCTAAGTTCCTTGTCTGCTTTCATTAGGGTTTTCACAGGTGATTCCTCATAAGTTAGATCCTCACGCAAATCCAATGATTCATAGCTGAGGATATGAGAGAGATCTGAAATTACTTCCTCAACATCGACACATGAAACACATTATGTACCCCCGATAGTGCTGGTGGAAATGCAACCCCTTTCAAGTATCTCAAAGGGCCGACAAAATGTGGGCTTAACTTTCCTTTCTTTCCGAATCTCATAACTCCTTTCATAGGAGCTACCATCAAAAAGATCATATCACCTGTAACGAATTCTAATGGTTTCCTTTTTCTGTCCACACAGCTTTTCTGTCTATTCTGTGCAATTTTTATTCATTGACGAATCTTTTCAGCAACTGCTACTATCTATTGTACTATTTCTGGAACCAATAACTTTCTTTCTCCTATCTCATCTTAACGAACTGGAAATCTACACTTCTTCCCTTATAGTGCCTCATACGTGACCATGCAAATAGAAGCTTGCTAGGTATTGTGATAGGAGAACTCAACCAATGGGAGGTATTTGTCCCAAGTACCTGGAAAATCAATAACACAAGCTCTCAACATGTCTTCTAGGGTTTGAATTGTCCTCTCTGACTGTCAACCTGTCTGTGGTGAAAGGCTGTGCTGAACTTCAATTGAGTACCAATGGCCTTACGTAGACCTTTCAAAAATGAGGAAGTAAATTTTGGGTCGTGATCACCTATAATGGATAAGGGAATTCCATTAAGTTTGAAAATTTCTGTCACATATAACTCTGCATCATTCTCCATATTGTAAGTAGTCTTTACCTGTAGAAAGTGCTGACTTAGGCGATCAACAGTCACCCAGATAGAATTATAGCCCTTTTTCGTCATAGGTAAGCCAACCACAAAGTCCATACTTATCTGTTTCCACTTCCACTCCGAAATCATGAGAGGCTATAATAAACCGGAAAGTTGTTGATGTTCGGGCTTAACTTGCAGAAAAGTGAGACAATGCTAAACATAATCTGCCACGTCTCGACTCATACCAATCCGCTAGGAATATTTCCTTACATCTCAAACTGTCTCAGTACTTCCAGGTTGAATTGAGTAAGAAGTGGTGTGATCTTCTTTCAATATTTCTTTCTTTAACTCCTTATTACTAGAGACCATCAATCTACCACCGTGCTGCAGGGCACCATCTGCAGTGATAATGAAATCAGTGCACTTTCCCTCCATTATCTCAGTGCGAACTCTTAAAGTTTGGGGTCCTCTAACTGTAGAGCTTTGATTTTTTTTTTCTTTTCCAAAAATGTCGGCTCAAAAGTCATGTTGGTGAGATACCCAACTCACCTTTTACAACTATTTCTAACTCAAATCTTTGGATGTCAATAAGCAATTGTTTTTGAATAACTTGTAAGGAAACTATTGTTCCATTACTCTTTCTACTAAGTGTATCAGCTACCTCATTAGTCTTGCCAGGATGATAATAAATAACACAGTCATAATCCTTGACAAGTTCCAACCATCTGTGCTATCTCATGTTCAATTCCTCTTGAGTGAAGAAGTATTTGAAGCTTTTATTGATCTTATATCCAATCGAGTAAGGATAGTACCTCCGTGTCTTTAATACAAATGTGACAGTTTTCAACTTGAGGTCATGAGTTGGATAACTCTTTCCATGCTCCTCCAGTTGTCTGGAAGTTTTAGACAATCACCTTGCCCTATTGCATAATAACACATCCAAGTCCTTTCAATTAGGCATCAATGTAGATGACTAACCCTTCATTTCCCCGTGGAATGGTTAAAATGGGCGCAATTGTAAATCGCACTTTTACCTCTTCAATACTCTGTTCACAATCTGCACTCCACTGAGATTTTGTATCCTTTCTGGTCAACTTAGTCAAAGTGAGTCAATTTTGGAAAACCCTTTCACAAATCTTCGACAGTAACCCGCTAATCCAATGAAACTTCGGACTTCCTTAACATTAGAGGTCGTTAGCCAATTTTGAACTACCTTAAATTTACTTGAGTCAACCACAATATCTTCCCTTGATACGATATGCCCCAAGAATGGCACTCTGTCCAGCCAGAACTCACACTTCTTAAACTCAGTAGGTAATTTCTCTTCTCTAAGCTTCTGAAACACGATCTTCAAATGTCTTTCATGTTTTTCCTCAGACTACGAATAGATCAATACGTCATCAATGAAAACTATAACAATTAATCCAAATATTCTTTAAAGACTCGATGCATTAAGTCCATAAATGCTGCAGGGGAATTTGTTAACCCAACGGAATCACTAAGAACTCATATTGCCCATATCTGGTACGAAAAGCCGTCTTTGGAATGTCCTCTTCCTTGATTCTCAATTGATGGTAACCAGATCGCAGATCGATCTTAGAAAAATACCTAGCGCCTTGAAGCTGATCAAACAGATCCTTAATTCTTGGCAATGGATATTTATTCTTTATTGTCGCCTTGTTCAATTCTCTGCAGTTTATGGAAAGTCTCATAGAACCATCTTTCTTCTTCATGCATAGCACAGGCCCATGGCAAAATGCTAGGATGAACAAAACATTTGTCCATGAGATCCTATAGCCGCTCTTTGAGCTCTTTAAGTTCTACAGGAGCCATCCAATCCTGTGCCTTAGCTATTGGAGCTACCCAGGCACATGATCAATGACAAATTCAATTTCTCTTGCAGGTGATAGATCATAAAGATTGTCTGGTAACATATTTAGATATTCTCAAACAATTGAAGTTTGTTTGAGAGAATTTTCTATCTTAGGCACTTCAAGTATTGTAGCCAGGTAGGCCAACAACTCTTATTCATAAACTGATGAGTCATCATCACCAATACTATCGGGATGGAAAGTTTCACCTCAGCCTCAACGAAGTGAAAAGAGTTTCGTTTGGAGGTTCAAACGCCACCTAATCGTGATTGTCGATTGAAACCGTAATAACTATCCATCTCCTAGTATGACACAAAAATCGTGAATATCCGGTGTAAAGAGATCTGTCATCCACTACTTCCATTCACTACGATCAGGAAATCTTTCAATGTATAACTTGAGTTAAACAATTCTTCAAATGGTGTTGACAATTTAAACTTTGTCTCCAATTACGGAGACGGATAACTCAATTTTTCTATGAAGGTAAGACTACCAATTTAGTGGGTAGTTCCGAATTCAAAAATGATAAGTGTCTAACACTAAGCTCGATTTCTCCTCAACTTCTTGTTTAGATATTATATACATTCATGCTGATGTAGTCTCCACGACTCAAAGTACTATTCGAATTCACTTCATATCTTTCACATATTTGCCACCGCAAAGCGGTTTAATATTTGCCACCGTCAAGCTGTTTAGCAATCGTCACCGCAAAGTGATTTAATATTTGCCATCGTCAAGCGGTTTAGCAATCGTCACCGCAAAGCGGTTTAATATTTGCCACCGTCAAGCAGTTTAGCAATCCTCACCGCAAAACGGTATAATATTTACCACCGCCAAGCGGTTTAGCAATCGTCACCGTAAAGCGGTTTAATATTTGTCACCGCCAAGCGGTTTAGCAATCGTCACCGCAAAGCGGTTTAATATTCACCACCGCAACAGCGGTTTAATTTGGGTACGTCGGTCCCCCGCGCCCCATTTCCCACTCACACCTTTCATGGCATAGAAGTACACCCATTCTTTCTTAAAACTTGGGATACATGCATTTTGAGAAAACTTGAACTTATCACATTCTTCATTTAAAATCATTTGACTTCCCCAACTCAATGACAATGCATGCTTGACGATGCAATGACATGATAAAATGTATGCTTAAACATTCCCTTAGTAACACATACATGTATAAAGTTCATGGAAAGCATCACAAGCAAATAAATTTCAAGAATATAATTTAAGCACATTAATTACACATTAAACATTTAACTTTAATGAAAATAGGGGAAGTTTACTTACTTGCAGTCCTTAGTATTTACCGTTTCTGAATTTGCAAGTGGAAAAGTTTCGAATGCCCGTGATGTCAATGTACCAAATATCCTAATAGTTCACATTCATCAATAAGTATATATATATATATTCCGTTAAAAATCACATATCCATAAATCTTTTAATACTAATAAGACTTCAGAGCCAGGTTGAAATCTCAATTTGATTCAACCGCGGCCTTAAACTATAGCCAACACGTATTGCACCATTTTCAATACCAAAGTTCAACTTCAATGCATATTAGGAAGTTTTCTTACCTTTTACTCAAATTAAATTACAACATTACATAGCTTGACCTAGCTTTACAAAATTTCTCAATAAAATTCTAATTATCCATAATCAGAAAATTCTCAAACATTGTTGTCAATTAAACCTAAAACTGAGGATTTACCATTACAGGTCAACGTTATTAAAATTAACATTGCTAAAATCTGAAATTTGTAAATAATTTGTAAATAAATTCCTAAATCCAAATTTCACATTATAACTCAAACATCACCAAACAATTAACTAATTTCATAATCCCATCAAATCTGAATTCTGAAAATAAACTATACATATAAGTTATAATACTAAACTCCTACATTTCGAAGTCTAAAATTTTTATGCACATTTACAATTCACAAATTTCATAAATTGGAAAGTCTAAAATTTATGTATATGTATAATATCAATATATACTTACATGTATTTAAATTACTCCAATCTGAAATTCGAAATTACAACTCAGCATTAAATTTAAGACTTAAGTAAGCTAACTAAATTGAAATCTGAACACACACACACACACACACACAAATTTCATTCTGAAAATAACCATTGTAAATCGGCATTTAAACCAAACAGTTAACTAATTTCTTGAATTAAAATTTTCGAAATCGGCACATTAATTTTCATATATATATATATATAGCCCAAAAACTGAAATTAAAAATTAAATTCAAATATAAACTTAAACCCAAGGTATGAAATATACAAGCATATACACATATTATGTGCTAAGTGTGTGTGTGTGTGTCGTGATTTCGGGTGTGCAAACCGTGTACAACTCTGCGACTGTGTGTTCGGGTGTGTGTGTGTGGTTCGCAGGGGAAAGAGGGTAGGGGGAGGGATGGGCTTACCGATCTTGGTGGTCAACGTGGGTGGCGCCGGAGACGTGTGGTTCAATTTGTGTGTGAAGCGAGAGGAACCAGCGTGAGCAGGGCGTCGGACGAGAGAGAGAGAGAGAGAGAGAGAGAGAGAGAGAGAGAGAGAGAGAGTCGGGTCTAAGGGTAATTAGGTTAGGTTTAGGTATATTCTTTTGAAATTTGCAAATTGGTCCCCCATTTCTCATGTACATAATTAAGCCTATAAGTTCTATTTACTCTCCAATTACTACCTACCCTTCCCCCAACTTTCAATTTAACCCAAATAAAATAGAAAAATGGCATGTTTAGGAAATAAGACAAATAATCACATAAAATTGCACGTAACAATTAATAAATTTTCTAATTGGTACATTGATCGAGACGACGTCCAAGTCCATTCACTGCAAAGTAATTCAACTTATAGACATTAAAATTATCAATTTAAAATGTATAATAACATTAACATAAATATTACGTGGAATTTTGAAAATGCACGTAAAAATGAAAAGCATTGTTACAGATGTGGTGCCATCAATGGCGTCGAGTACCACAACCCGCAGGTGTGCCTCTTCCTCTAATGCTGACAATGGCAAAAGAAATCGGCCACACCTCCACATCCACAAATTCATAGGGTGTAACAGAATCAAATAGGATTCCATTCTCAACACCCAATCAATCGGACAATCAATTTGTGCCAAACAATTACCAATATCCAAACAAAATTACTAAAATTTCAATTCGCACGAGCAAAGCAATTTTTTCTCTTTTCTCTAGATTGGTACATTCAGCTAAGTAGCCAAATATAATAGCAACAAGATGGAGTCGAATCATTATATCAAAAAATACTTATAGCTCCGCTTCCATCGACCACCAATCAGAAAGTCACAAAACCAATTATAACACTATGCCATATTTCTTTCTCTATCTACTGATCTGTTCACTTTCCATATCAAAACCCAAATTGGAAAAATAAGCAGGAAAATGGTTCGTGTCAGCAATGGGATCATCTCACTATCAAACATTCAGTCATTCATAATTTCTAAATGTGACCATTGGGTTTTCATTTTGGTTGGGTACACTTCGAACACCCCATGTCAAAAAATACCCCAAAAGCCTTTATTATCTGTGGGTTTAGCCCTTTGTTTACTGGTAAAAACTACATAAATTTCACTTAAGGTGAAAATGAGCAACAAACCAAATCAAGGAAATTACAGTTCATTCTCAACCATATTCACAAACTATATGTGAAATTACATCCCTGGATTGAGGAGAGATATAGTTCTTTATGAACCAAACATGACAGGAACTTCAAATCATAATGTGTAAGTGTCCATATGCAACAGAAACATGTTAATAGTTTTCCCACTCCAATCAAATAATTAATCATACTATTGCCTGAAAATGCACCAGCCCAAGGAGTACAAAATTCAAGACAGAACGTGGGATGGCTGTTGGAATAGCAATATAATATATATTCAACAATGATTTCAACCATACCAAGATTTGTACCAAAGTTCACCATGAAATCTCAATGTTAGAACCAATAACCTTCAGTTTCTCATTACTTCTTCCAATTTGGCATCATTCCAATTTCTAATTTCTAAGTACATAATCTAACTTCTGAACACAGGCTGCATATTAAAAAATTAGCATATAGTGGTGGCACTTTGTATAAGAAACAAATAATCCACTTGAGTCAAAGGCTATCTACTTGTTGCCTTCAATTAAGGAAACAGTAAGAAGTAATTCCATGATCACAAGAATGCACATCAATATTTATCGTGGAATAATCAATTTTTTTTCTTTACTCTGAGCTAAATCCATAATGCAGTGAGAAAGTATTGAAAGCTCTTAACAGAAAGATATTTCAAAATAGAGGGGTCAACATCGTGATAGTAACGGATGGCTAAAAGATGCCAATTCATTTTATAGAAAATCAACATAAAATAAGATTATCCCTTGTTTGTTCTTTCATGAAATCAAATTCTATTTTGAGGAAAAAGAATTTGTTTTGAGTTTGTAGGGAAATAGTTGTTGATTTTGATTGACAAAAGAACAAACAATAAACTAGAACACAATAATATAATTATTGATGAACCAAAACTGTAAATTCAAGCGAAATCTGGAACTGAGGCTTGTACAAACACAGTTTCCTTAAAACAGATTCGCCCCCTCACCAATATGTGCTTGAGGTTTGTCTGAGCATCTGTTTCCCTGGATATGATGGAGGTTGTAGCGCCCCGAATTCCACGGAGCCCGGGACGCCACTTCGTCCTTTAAATCTGATTTTATTGTGGAAATAATTAAAAATTTCAAACGTCATATTTATTTTTTTGAACCCTTTGAAACAACATTTTTTGCGGAATAAATGAATTTATAAAATATCACATCTATTATTTAAAAAAATGTAACGGAACATAATTCTAACAAATTCATACAAACCTTAAATCTTAAGTTTTAAAGTAAAGTAACGATAAATAATTAAATTGACGACATATATGAAACTTGACTTAAAAGCAAAATTAACATTTATTTTATTTGCCACCGCTACCATTCCATTCGCCGCCTTCTTCGAGATCTGCAAAAACTGTTAAAATAATGGAATGAGTATTTCAAAAAATACTCAGTAGACTCATCGCCAATAATTAATTTACAGAATAATTGAACACGTAATTATGCAATCATACAGTGACATGATCATCATATTCTTGGGCTCTTGTATTTTCAAAATCAAGGCTGTTAAAATCATATGGTGTGGGTAGTCTCGTCTCGTGCACTTAAGGCACATAAGTTATGCATAACATCATCATTTCTCATCTTATCTCATAAGAGATATTCTTTTCTCGTCTCATGCATCAAAGCATGTAAATCACGTAATTTCACATAAGACATGCAATTATAATTTAAACTAATTAGTAGGGGCGAGTCTACCTCAAATCACGAGTTTGAAACTTGAGCAAGAAAGTTCACGTTGTTCTTCTAAATGTCCAAGCGCCTCATCTAGCCAATAATAAATAAACCTTAAAGTGGTATTTGGAAATCAAACGTTTCAATTGAAAGAGTTTTAAAAGTGAAAGGACTGAAATGACTATTCTGAAAGGCTGAATTAAAATATTTTAAAACTTGAGACTGAATTAAAAGGCTTTGAAAATATGGGGGCTAATTAATAAAAACTCTTTTAAAATAAGGGCTGAAACAAATAATTTGAAACTAAGGGACTAACATGAATACTTTGAAAGTTGAGGGACCAAAATGAATACTTGTAAAACTTGGGCTTAAAAATTAGATCTGCAGGGACTAAAATAAAATGGTTCATAAATCTTGGGGCTAAAATAATAACTTTTGAAACTTAAAGTAAGATTTAAAGCATTTAAAGCTGTAGGGACTGAAATAAAAGAGTTTAATACTTAGGGGACAAAAATGTAAATTTATAAAGTCAATATAACACCTATAATATATCATCAGATCTTATATATATATATCTCTCTCAACCTCGGCGACGCAGCGGGGGGGGGGGGGGGGAAGGTGACCCGCGATCCAAGTCGTCAGGCGGCGACCCGGCAGTGATGGTGCAGGTGCTGGGTTTGGTAATGTTGGTTGGTGGCGGCGGTGGCTTTGCAGTGGTTCGATTTTAGCAGTGATGATAATGGTGGTGATGTTTGGGTCATTAGTTCGACATTTTTGGTGGCGTGCTGTGGTTGGGATCTTGGTTGCAGGAGGTGGTCGAGGTTGTGCAGATGGTGGTGGTTGAATGAAGAAGGTAGAGATTAGACTTTGGTAGGGTGGAGGCTCGGGTTTTGGCGAGTTACAGTCGACGATGGCTTTGCCTTGTGTCTCCACGTTTGGGGATGGTTATGGCTGAATTTGTGTTTGAAATAGAGATGTTATAATGATGGAATGGTGGAGGAAAAAGGAAAAGGGAAATTGATTAGTGGAAGACACCAAAATTTGTTTGATATGGAAATGATGATGGAATTGGTGTACAAATTAGTTGGAGATGCTTTGTGATTGGATAATGAGGTGGAAAGAAGAAGAAAGAAGGAGTAAATGTGGGGGGGGGGGGAAATTAGGTAGAATTAGTTAGGTATAATTTTGATTAGGATAAATAACTAAAATTGGACTAACTTCGATTTGGCAATGTATTTAAAACTGATATATTTTGGACTGAAAATAATTTGAGAATAAATAAAATTTGAGATAAAATTGAATTACGTATTTTGGACTTAAAATAATTTAATAAGGAAAATTGAGATATTTTTAATAAATTTGGAATTTAAAAAAAAATTGAAAATAATACTTTGAATAAATAATTAAAATAATATAATTTTAGAAATTCGGAATTTAATTAAAATCGAATGGATTTGACAGTGTCATGTGTTGCTTGGAATGGTGATGAACTAGGGGAATATATGGTGTGGATGAGTGTTTGGTTTATTTTGGGTAAAATGTGGCAATTTTATGGTTTAGGAAATGTTGAGAGATTATGCAAGGGATAATGGCTGAATGAGGGGAAGGAGGAGAGATTAAAGAGATGCATTCCAGTTATGGTGATTGAGGAAAAATTTGAGGAAGTTGACCATGGAAATTTGTGCAAGATTGGGGAAGAATGTTGATTGAGGGGAAATGGATTAAGGAAATTGGCAGTTGGAAATGAACAAAATTGAGGGAGACGTGTGAAGATTTCTGGGAGACGATTGTGGGGTTGGAGAAGATGAATTGACTCTGATTAAATTCTGTAATTTAGGTTGAATGGCTAATTGAGAGGGATTGGGCAGAGATAATGGGGAAAATGTGCTTTATATGAAAATGGAAGTTAGAGAGAAAATTTTGGGATAAAATGAATGTGAATAGGTGATTTAAAATATTTTGGACTTAAATAATTAAAATTTGGATTAAAATACATAAATAAATAAATAATGAAAATAAGGTACTTTCATAAAAATTAAACTGAACTACGATAAATTTAAATGATTTAAATTTTAACTTAAATGGCTAGACGAAAATGTGTTTAAAATAAATAGGTAAAGTCGTAGCGACACGTTTTAAATAATATTTATTTAAATAAGTCATGGAAAAATTCTTGGTCACTACAGAGGTGGAGTAGTTAACTTAGCACAAAGTTACTACTTCGACGAACCGAACTTATGTATGAACAATCACCAAAACAAGACACAATAAAATTGGACCAAAATAAAATAAATGGACAAAGGTTGGATTGACCAATGACCAAAGTGTATTTTTTTTTTTCGTGTCTTCAAAATGAGGGGTTAAATAGATGCAATATGGAGTTACAACATAACTCCACAATAACTTCCCAATTAACAATCATAACTCCCCAATTAACAAGGCTAATTAAACCTTAATCAATTGTAATAAGATGGGAGATACACGATAGTTGAATTTCTCATTCACATTTTCCAACATGTTGATCAATATCACTAAAACCATTTTTTTATAGAAAGCTTGAATATGCTTTAATGGCACATCATAAAATACTTCACATTAATTCGTGAAACTCATACGGTATGTTTGACATAGTATGTAGAACATATCTACAAAATTTCATGAGATTTGGACATGTATGTTGAAAGAAAAAGGCAACCCTAGTTTAAAAACTCGAAACTTTGAAGGCCTGTAACTTTCTGTAAACTCCACTTCATGGTGCAAACTTGGTATGGTTGGAAAGATCTTTCAAAATCCTTTCCAATGATACAAAGATCATAAGATTCGAACGTGAAATGAAGAAGTTATGGCTACCTAAAATTTTTGGCCAAAAATCTGAAAATACATCTGGGTCTCTGTAATTTTTATTTTTAAAATTCTGAAAATTTCAAATTGGTAACTCAATTTCTGAAAATTTCAGAATAGTCCCTGGAAATCTAGAAAGTGCAGATTAGTCCCTAAAAATTTGAAAATTTTCAATTGGACCCAGAAAATCGTGTATTTAAAAAAAAAAATTACAAGTTCGTCCTTGGTAATTCATTTTAAAAAAATATATAGATTGGTCCCTCTATTATTTTATTACATGTTAATTTGTGGGATGTTTTTGAAAATTGCCTATTGGACCTAGTGGGAGTTTTTTTTAATATACTCCTATATATCATGATTACTCGAAAATAATAGTTTCTTTATTTTAATGGCATGTATATATTACATTTTGTGATATGTTTTGCGTAATTAAAATGTCTTGCTTAAATTATACATGCTTAATGAACTTATTAAGTGGGAGTTCCAAGGTTGGGAGAGTTAATGTAGCTCTCACCTAGAACTTATAGTTTTGCGCTATGAGATTAATTTTTGTGATAATGAAACATTAGGATAATGGAGGATAATTGGGATCTTAGTGACCTTTCGAATTCATACCTAATGTTAAATTGTCATGAAATTTAATTTGCATGAGTGCAAAAAAATTACTTGTCTGCATAAATAGACCGTTATACGATTGTCTCTAAAATTGTAACAGACCATGGCATCTAAGAACATAATTGTTGATCTTTACAAGGGTTATAAGTTAAATGGCGATAACTATAACACTTGGTGCCATAAGATTTGGTATGTATTGGAGGAACAGGATGCCTTAGAAGGCATCAACAAGGTTATGGAAGACCTTGGTACTGAAAACACTGCTCAATAGAGACGAGGTCAAGAAACTTACCAAACTTGGAAAAAGAAAGATTCCACTGCACGTGCAATCTTGGTGAGTTCTGTGATTGATGATCTCTTACATGACTGTGAACAATACCCTAACGCTCATGACATCTGGGTGTACCAGAGAGAGAAATATGTTGGTACAAGTGTGACTAGGCTCAGACAACTGACAATTCAGTTTGATACTTACAAGAAAGCTCCTGATCATAACATTAAATAGCATGTTAGGGTTATGTCTAACATGATCAGGGAGCTAAAGTCAGCTGGTCACATACTCTCTAATGAGCAGCAAGTTCAAGCTTTGATCCGCTCTCTTCCTGACAGTTGGAAACACTTGAAAGTGAATTTGACCCACAATGATAGCATAAAAACTTTTGCTGATGCTGTCCGCTACGTGGAGCTAGAGGATGAACGGCCTGGAGTTGCCAAATCTCTAGGTCAGGCTTATGTAGGTGAGTCTAGTTCTCATAAGGCTTCAGGCTTTAAAAATAAAAGGAATTGGGACAAAGGAGGGAGAGGGAAAGGGAAAGAGACTAGACAAGGACCTAAGAAGAACAAGAACAAACGTTATAAGAAAGGGAAGTGGTATGGAAAGAAGAAGGACAAGAGCAAGGTTAAATGCTATAATTGTAAAGTGCTGGGTCACTTTGCTCGTGAATGCCCTGAGCCTAAACATGTAGCTCTTATGTTTTCTTCTTTTAGTGCTATTTATGTTTCTAGAATAGTATTACTTACTGATTCTTGCCCTTTGTGGATTTTAGACTCAGGAGCAACAAAGCACATAGCCAAAGATCAAGAAGCATTTGTGGAGTTCCGCCAAATTCTACCTGGTGCAAAATGGATATACGTTGGCAAAGACGAAAGAGTGGAGGTGAAGGGAATTGGTACTTGCAAGTTTCACTTAAGTAGTGGTCATACTGTTCTCCTTCATGATGTCTTATTTGTACCTGGGATACGACAAAATTTAATATCAGTTATTGTTCTTTTAAAATTAGTTCTTAGTTTTAACTTTCATGGTACTTCTGTTAATGTTTATTATGATGATGCACATTATGCATCTGGATATTTATGTAATGGATTTACGGTGTTGGATTGTAATCCAAACACTTATGCTTATTAGATAGATCGTTGTTTTTCTTTAGATGTATCGACTTCTTCTTCTAGAAATGCAAATGTTGATACAAATATTTAGCATGCTAGATTAGAACATACTGGGCAAGAGAGAATGAATAGGTTAGCTAAAAAAGGCTCACTAGGTTCAATCTCTAAAGTTACCTTACCTACATCTGGGCATTTTCTGATGGGAAAAACAACTCGAAAACCACTTGGTAAGGCCTCGAGAGCCGAATTTCCATTGCAACTAGTACATTTAGATATATGTGGTCCTATGAATGTTAGGGCTAGACATGGAGCCTCCTATTTTATTACCTTTATAGATGATTTCACACGGTACAATTATGTTTATTTGATTTTAAGTCAGAAGCATTGGAATGCTTTAGACTATATTTAAACATGGTAGAGAATCAAACTGATAGAAAAGTGAAAACTTTAAGAACTGACCGAGGACGTGGATATCCATCTGAAGAGTTCAAGGAACTTTGTAATAATAAAGGTATAATTAGACAATTAACTATTCCTCATACTCCTCAACAAAATGGTGTTACTGAAAGGAGGAATAGAACTGTAAGACAACTTTGCGTTTTTCGTGCAATTTTAAATTTCACGTCATATTTATGTTAATGTTATTTGAAATTTGAAATTTAATTAATTTTACGTCAATGATTTGGAATTGTTTTGCAGTGGAAGGATTTGGACGCCGTCTCGCTCAATGTGCCAATTAGAAAATTATAAATTTGTCTACTTGCAATTTATGTGAATAATTGTTTTATTTCCAAAGCTTGCCAATTCCTATTTTTGTCAAATTATTATAAGTGGTAAATTTTAGGATATTTTGTAAATTTATGATAGATATGTACTTAATTTTTGAAACTTAGGGAGAATGAGGGACTAAATTGCAAATATCCTAAAGATTACTCTTAAACCCTAACCTAACCCTCATTCTCACCCTCTCACTCTACGCTCTCTCTGCCTCTGCGCTCCCTCAGTCTCGTCTCTCGTTCTCTCCCTCTCTCGACGTCGCTCTCTCTGTCTCTGCGCTCTCTCTCTGTCTCTCGACACGCCACCACCACAACACCGTCGCCGACCACCAGTAGCACACTCTCCCTTCCCCTCTCACGCACAAAACACACACGAACGCACACACCCGCGGACTGCACTCAACACACACACACACTCACACTCGAAAAACATGTATATGATGTGTGTGTATCTATATCTCATACATAGATGTGATTTGTACAATTGGGTGATAGGTATATGTATGTATATGTGTGATTTGTTCTAGATTTCCAAATTATGAAAACTAATTTCAGAATTTTAATTATTCTAAATTTTGAATTTAACTGTCAATTGGAGAGTTGGTATTGTGATTGTGTGTGTGTATATATATATATATATATATAGGCATCTGTATTATATGTATATTTTCAGATTTAGATTTAAATGTTCTAGGTTAATTTTGATTGATTTAGATTAAATTGCAATTTGAAATGAAATGCTCAAATTTATGAAGATTAGATTTCCGTTAGCTAAATGTTGAGTTAATTTGAGATTTTCAGATTTTTAATGGGGTTAGTCGACTGTTTGGCATGAATGTTGGTATATATGATGCACTTTTCATACTTCTAATGTGATATGTTTAATTAATTGAATTAAATTCTTAGTTTAAATTGAGTTATAATTGTACTTTTTGACATTGTGGAAAATTATGTAATTGTGTATTGGATTTAAAAAAAAAAAAAATTGGGATTTTAAGACTATGATACTTTGTTTGAAATTTTACTTTAAATTTTGAATCATAAATGTTTATTTTCAACCTTTGAAATTATGGTTATGAGGTTTTGTTTGATTCTGGAGTTAAATTGACGATCATATTTGAGTATCTTCAAATTCTTAATAACGGGATTTTTAATCGAGAAATTTATGTAAAGTCACGCATGGGTTAAATTGAAGTTTTAATCTCAGTCAATGTTTGATTAGTATTAAAATGAATAACGAATGTGTTGGTGAACTGAGAGTCATATTTATTGATGAATGTGAATAATTAGGACTTTTGGTACATTGACGACACGGGCAGTCGAAGCTCCTCCACTTGCAAATTCAGATAACGGTAAATGCTAAGGACGTCAGGTAAGTAAACTTCCCCCTACTTTCTTCAAAGTTGAATGTTAATGTGGAATTAATGTGCTTAATTGACATTCGTGTTAATTACGGAATTTTAATGCTTTTGGTCTATCATATGCAATTATGTGTAGTTAAGGAAATGTTCAAGCATGCACGTTACATGTCATTGCATCATCAAGCATGCATTGACATCGAAATGGGAAAGTCAAATGTTTTAATGAAAGGAATGTGTCAAAGTGCAATTTTTGTCAAAAATTATGTATCCCAAGTTTTTGAAAGAATGGGTGTACTTCTATGTCATGAAAGGTCCGAGTGGGAAATGGGGCGCGGGGGACCGGCGTACCTGAATGTAATGAGCCGCTTTGCGGTGGAATGAATGTAATGAGCCGCTTTGCGGTGGAATGAATGAATGAACCGCTTTGCGGTGGGAAAGTGAATGTTAAACCGCTTTGCGGTGGAAATGCGCATGTTAATCTGGTTCCAAATAAGAATGGCCCACTGTTATCTGATTGACTAGAAGTTACACCAAGTGAGCTCACGATGGAATGAAGTGAAAGTTTTGAAATGTCAAGTGAAAGCTTGAAAAGTTTGAAAGTTTTGAAAGGTTAAAGTGAATGGGGATACATATTTCAAAGTTTAAAGCATTTCATGTCATAAGCATGCATTCATGCATAAAGTTTACTTACTGAGCTTTAGCTCACCCCAATCCCTCCCCAACATTTCAGGTGATGAAAGTTAGGTGATCCGAGGAGAGCACTTGGTGACAGACTCAGGCTACACCGCTTCAAGTTTTTAAAGAAAATAAAGTTAAATTTTGAAGTTAATTAAGTTTATAATTAATTATTTCTTAATTCATTCATTTTATGTTGATAATTGTTTGGTTGAGATTAGTTTTAAATTAGTTATGGAATTTCTAATATTGGTTATATTATCACTTATTGCATTTAATTGAAGCTTATTGATACAAAATGTTGTGTTGAGGAGTTTGGGGATTGAGTTTGAAATAATGTGGTGATGTTGGAGTTTGAAGTAGAATTGGGGTTGTATGTTGAATATTGGATTTCTATTTGAGTTGAGTTTATGTTGTAAAATGGTTTTGATGTCCCTCTATAGGTTGGTTAAGTCCAATTTATAGAGGAGACTCTGTCGAAATTTCTATAAGATTTTAAAATAGAAAATGAAAATGTTGAAGTTTTTAAATGATTTGTTTTCCGCATTTTAATGTTTAAACGTTTTAAATTCCGCATTTAATGTGAATGGAAGTTAACACGCCTAGGTTTAAGGTTTTGAAACTTGGGGTGTTACATTTTTGGTATCAGAGATAAGAGTTTTAAAAGCGATTCTGTAGACTTTTAAAATTATTTGAAATGGTTCGGGTACTGAGTCACGCCTCAAGTGCTTCTCCCTCGATCATCTGGTAAGTTAATTTTTGTTTAAATTATGAAATGTTAATTGATATGACAATTATTGCAAATTCTTGCATGTTAATGTGTAATGTTGTAAAGTGAAAGGTTAAGAATGTTATTAGTGAATATGACTAGTATATCTTGGTTATATTAATGAGGAAGTGAACAGGGAATGGTTATTAAAATTTGGGTGTTGTTTATTAGTTCTTTTTGTGGAATAAGAAATGGATATGAATGGTATATCGGCATGAGGGTATACAATGTCCAAAGGAGAAGTTGAGAAGTCATCGAACTTAGTATTAAGCACTGATCTTATTTGATCTCGGGACTACCCACTCATTTGATAGTCCAACAGTTATAGGAAAATTGATTTACCCATTTTAGTAGCTGGAGACCAAGTTTATATTGTCAACGCCATTTGAAGAATTGTTGAACTAAAGTTATGCGTTGAGAAATTTCCCCAACCATGGTGAATGGGAAGGAGTAGATGATAGATCTCATAACACTGAATACCCAAACTTGATGTCATACTAGGAATGGAATGATTATTGCGGTATAAGGTTTCAATCACTGGCTACGTTAAGGTGGTATTTAAACCTCCAAATGAAACCCTTTTCGCTTTGTTGAAGTAAAGGTGAAACTTTCTATTTCGATATTATCAGTGATGAAGGCTCGTCAATTGATGAATAAGAGTTATTAAACCTACCGGTTGCAATAATTGAAGTGTCTAAGTGCGACTATAGAATCTCATGGACAAGGGTTTTGTTCGACCTAACTTTTTGCCATGGGGTGCTCAGGAGCTATACATGAATAAGAAAGATGGTTGTATGAGACTTTGCATAATTGATTTTAGACATGGCAAAACCAGTTTTATGAAGTTGTGATGAGATGTTGAGATTATGAGTGATATGATTTTATTGAGACTTCTATGAGAAAAATTATGGAATTTGAGATTTAAAGATTTGATTTTCAATTATTGGGAATTAAGGAATGGATATTGGTTTGAGTAAGGGAATTATTCCTCTATTTTGAGAGAAATTTATAATGTTGTTTGGTCTTGTAACTGAGAAATTTTGGGATTATGATTTGTGTCATATATTTATAAGTATGACTAATGGGTGGTCATTTGAGCCAATTAATGTATTGAAGGGAGTGAAATATTGATGTTGGAAACTATGATTTGAAATTGTTATGTTGAGGAATTAAGAATTGATTTTCTGGGATATCAAGGTATACATGAAGTTATGTGATGACTTGATGCGTATATTGGGAAATGTCAAGTCATATTTTGAAAAGATGAGTGAAGACAAATGTTAGGGCATTATTGGAAAGAATTTTAATTATTCTTAGGAACTTATTGACTATTAGTGAGAAATGATCACTTATATTGGAGAATATTATAAATTATGATGGTAAGTGATAATACTGTTGATTTATTTTGGAATTTGATCGGGAAGATATGTTAAAGATAAGATGATGATATTATGTTGATTTGTGAATAATATGTTATTGGATATACTACATAGAGAGAATATTCAGGTAATTTCTATCGTTTTAATTATTTGGTGATATTTGGTGATAAAGAAGTTTTAGAGATGACAAATTATTATGGTTTGGTATGTTTTTAAAGAAATAGTAAAGATTTATTGAAATTTGGAGAGAATTTTTCCATGGACTTACAGAGATTAGTGAAGAGACGTGATGTCATTTGGGTTATTGAATAATGACTTAAGTAATCAGCAAATATTTCTTTATACAGAGTTTAGAGGCTATGTTGAGAGCTTGCATTTTAGACCTTTGTGATGGTTAGGAAAACCATTTACCGTCTGTTGAATTTACATGTAATATGATTATTGGGATTAGTCAGTTATCATGAATGGGAGATATTGAAAATATTTTATGGTGAGATGCCTTAAAGGAGTAACCACTTATTCAAAGTGAGAAATTGGGGACATGCGATTGAATGTTTGGGATTATGTGAGATAATGATTGTCATAAGGTCAATTGTATATAAAAGGTATAATAGATGATTGTAAGGAATAATGTGATGATGAGAACTGAAGGTGATAATGTATTGAAATTATGAAATAAGTTGACCATCCATGAATAAGTTATGTTGTATTTGGTTCTAAGTGGAAACTCAAAGAATGATGAATCTCAGTCATGGAAAATGAATCAGGATTTCCTCATAATGTGAATGATTCACTGATGTACATTAAGTTTTCAATATTGATGAAAGAAACTTTATCAGGTCCTAGATTGGTACAAGTATTGCAGAAGTAATGCATCTGATCGGAGGAAAGTTTATGATAGTACATACCATGAAATTGTGGAGATTATTATTGATGGTATCTTGATTCAAAAATAAGAAATGAAATTTTAGGTAATTTTCCTTGTGGATAGGATTTATGGAAAATGAGAATAAGACTTCACAATGATTATTTATTATGGAGTAGTGTGCAGAAAGAGTGGCAATGGCAGAATCCAAGATTTATTGAGTTGAGAGATTGATATAAAATCTTAGTGAGTATATTGACGTAAAAGGTTCGTGTGAAGGATATGATGGTTATTATGTTGTAATCTTAGAGAGATTGATATGATTATTTGAGGTCAGTTGTGTGACTTTTACTTATAATGGGATAGTATCTTTGGGTTAAGTAAACTTGATGAGGAATTCTATATGAATCACAAAAGTTTTATTCATTGGTGATAGGTCAATGATTTATTTATAAAATACTTGGTTAGAGTATTGTTGTGATGATGATTTTGAAAGTATGGATTCTTAAATTAGTACCTTGGCTTTAGTTTTAAGATGAGTGTATGATGCTGAATACTTGATTACAATATGTAAGTATGTGTTACAGGATTTAAGTTGATCCTCCGATTTTAAAAGAAATGTCAGCATGTTTAGAAAGGATTTCGTTTGTAAATCTTTCCAGAAAGATTCTGTCAAAGTTTTAATATTTCTACTGTATACTTTGATATGGACGCCAAGTTTCACTAATTCTGGATTATAACGTCTTATTTTGGTCAATCTTCTTGATTTTAGTTTTAAGAATGTGATCAATATATATATATTAAGGTTTAGACGTTAGAATAGATCCTATGAAAGGCTGGAAATAGAAAGTGAATGGATTCATAAGTGGGATAATGTCGGTTGATGGTCTCCTACAACAATAACTATCAAACTTCGGTCACGTATGAGGCACTATATATAGGAAGAAGTGTAGATCACCAGTTCATTTGGATGAGATAGGAGAAAGAAAGTTATTGAGTCCAGAAATAGTACAACGAATAGCAAAAGTTGTTGAAATAATTCGTCAGGAGATGAAAAATGCAAAGAGTAGACAGAAAAAAATATGTGGACAAAAGAAGGAAATCTTTGGAATTTGTCGCAGGCTTAATGATCCTTTTGAAGGTAGCTCCAATGAAGTGAATTATGAGGTTCGGGAAGAAAATAAGATTGAGCCTTTTTGTTGGCCCTTTGAGAGGCTAGAAATGATGAGTGGCCTAATTTATTTGATTGCATTGCTACCAAAACCATCTGGGATACAAATGGTGTTTTACGTCGTATTGTTGAGGAAGTACATTTCGGATCCCTCTCATATTCTCAGCTATGAGTCACTTAATCTTCGTGAGGATCTAACTTATGAGGAAGCACCTGTGAGAATCCTAATGAGAGCAGGCAAAGAACTTAGAAGGACGAAGATAACACTAACTGAAGTCCTTTTGGAGGAATCATGTAGTGGAAGAGATTACTTGAGAACGCAACGATGATATGCATGCCAAGTATTCATTTTGGTAAATTCTAATTTCGAGGACGAAATTTTCTTTAGGGGGTAAGGAATTGTAAGGCCGCTTTGCGTTTTTCGCGCAATTTTAAATTTCACGTCATATTTATGTTAATGTTATTTGAAATTTGAAATTTAATTAATTTTACGTCAATGATTTGGAATTGTTTTGCAGTGGAAGGATTTGGACGCCGTCTCGCTCAATGTGCCAATTAGAAAATTATAAATTTGTCTACTTGCAATTTATGTGAATAATTGTTTTATTTCCAAAGCTTGCCAATTCCTATTTTTGTCAAATTATTATAAGTGGTAAATTTTAGGATATTTTGTAAATTTATGATAGATATGTACTTAATTTTTGAAACTTAGGGAGAATGAGGGACTAAATTGCAAATATCCTAAAGATTACTCTTAAACCCTAACCTAACCCTCATTCTCACCCTCTCACTCTACGCTCTCTCTGCCTCTGCGCTCCCTCAGTCTCGTCTCTCGTTCTCTCCCTCTCTCGACGTCGCTCTCTCTGTCTCTGCGCTCTCTCTCTGTCTCTCGACACACCACCACCCCAACACCGTCGCCGACCACCGGTAGCACACTCTCCCTTCCCCTCTCACGCACAAAACACACACGAACGCACACACCCGCGGACTGCACTCAACACACACACACTCACACTCGAAAAACATGTATATGATGTGTGTGTATCTATATCTCATACATAGATGTGATTTGTACAATTGGGTGATAGGTATATGTATGTATATGTGTGATTTGTTCTAGATTTCCAAATTATGAAAACTAATTTCAGAATTTTAATTATTCTAAATTTTGAATTTAACTGTCAATTGGAGAGTTGGTATTGTGATTGTGTGTGTGTGTATATATATATATATATATATATATATATATATATATATATATATATATATATATATATAGGCATCTGTATTATATGTATATTTTCAGATTTAGATTTAAATGTTCTAGGTTAATTTTGATTGATTTAGATTAAATTGCAATTTGAAATGAAATGCTCAAATTTATGAAGATTAGATTTCCGTTAGCTAAATGTTGAGTTAATTTGAGATTTTCAGATTTTTAATGGGGTTAGTCGACTGTTTGGCATGAATGTTGGTATATATGATGCACTTTTCATACTTCTAATGTGATATGTTTAATTAATTGAATTAAATTCTTAGTTTAAATTGAGTTATAATTGTACTTTTTGACATTGTGGAAAATTATGTAATTGTGTATTGGATTTAAAAAAAAAAAATTGGGATTTTAAGACTATGATACTTTGTTTGAAATTTTACTTTAAATTTTGAATCATAAATGTTTATTTTCAACCTTTGAAATTATGGTTATGAGGTTTTGTTTGATTCTGGAGTTAAATTGACGATCATATTTGAGTATCTTCAAATTCTTAATAACGGGATTTTTAATCGAGAAATTTATGTAAAGTCACGCATGGGTTAAATTGAAGTTTTAATCTCAGTCAATGTTTGATTAGTATTAAAATGAATAACGAATGTGTTGGTGAACTGAGAGTCATATTTATTGATGAATGTGAATAATTAGGACTTTTGGTACATTGACGACACGGGCAGTCGAAGCTCCTCCACTTGCAAATTCAGATAACGGTAAATGCTAAGGACGTCAGGTAAGTAAACTTCCCCCTACTTTCATCAAAGTTGAATGTTAATGTGGAATTAATGTGCTTAATTGACATTCGTGTTAATTACGGAATTTTAATGCTTTTGGTCTATCATATGCAATTATGTGTAGTTAAGGAAATGTTCAAGCATGCACGTTACATGTCATTGCATCATCAAGCATGCATTGACATCGAAATGGGAAAGTCAAATGTTTTAATGAAAGGAATGTGTCAAAGTGCAATTTTTGTCAAAAATTATGTATCCCAAGTTTTTGAAAGAATGGGTGTACTTCTATGTCATGAAAGGTCCGGTGGGAAATGGGGCGCGGGGGACCGGCGTACCCGAATGTAATGAGCCGCTTTGCGGTGGAATGAATGTAATGAGCCGCTTTGCGGTGGAATGAATGAATGAACCGCTTTGCGGTGGGAAAGTGAATGTTAAACCGCTTTGCGGTGGAAATGCGCATGTTAATCTGGTTCCAAATAAGAATGGCCCACTGTTATCTGATTGACTAGAAGTTACACCAAGTGAGCTCACGATGGAATGAAGTGAAAGTTTTGAAATGTCAAGTGAAAGCTTGAAAAGTTTGAAAGTTTTGAAAGGTTAAAGTGAATGGGGATACATATTTCAAAGTTTAAAGCATTTCATGTCATAAGCATGCATTCATGCATAAAGTTTACTTACTGAGTTTTAGCTCACCCCAATCCCTCCCCAACATTTCAGGTGATGAAAGTTAGGTGATCCGAGGAGAGCACTTGGTGACAGACTCAGGCTACACCGCTTCAAGTTTTTAAAGAAAATAAAGTTAAATTTTGAAGTTAATTAAGTTTATAATTAATTATTTCTTAATTCATTCATTTTATGTTGATAATTGTTTGGTTGAGATTAGTTTTAAATTAGTTATGGAATTTCTAATATTGGTTATATTATCACTTATTGCATTTAATTGAAGCTTATTGATACAAAATGTTGTGTTGAGGAGTTTGGGGATTGAGTTTGAAATAATGTGGTGATGTTGGAGTTTGAAGTAGAATTGGGGTTGTATGTTGAATATTGGATTTCTATTTGAGTTGAGTTTATGTTGTAAAATGGTTTTGATGTCCCTCTATAGGTTGGTTAAGTCCAATTTATAGAGGAGACTCTGTCGAAATTTCTATAAGATTTTAAAATAGAAAATGAAAATGTTGAAGTTTTTAAATGATTTGTTTTCCGCATTTTAATGTTTAAACGTTTTAAATTCCGCATTTAATGTGAATGGAAGTTAACACGCCTAGGTTTAAGGTTTTGAAACTTGGGGTGTTACAAGAACATTGTTAGAAATGGTAAGGTCCATGATGGTACAGGGTAACTTACCTATTTCCTATTGGGGAGATGCTTTGTTAACTGCGACATATATTCTGAATAGGGTTCCCTCTAAATCGATAATTGATACACCATATCTGTTTTGCACAAGTAGAACACCTGATTTAAGCTACCTTAGACCTTGGGATCGGCTGCTTTCATACACGATTCCTCAAGTAAATTTGGAAAATTAGGTCCACGAGGCAAACAGTTTATCTTTATAAGTCTAAGGGATATGTGTTTATAGGTGAAAATCAAGATGGGAACACCACTGAAATAGAGTCACGAGATGTAACATTTCTCGAGATGGATTTTCCTAATAGGGGAGAAATAAATAAGGGAGAACCTTTATTTGAATTAGATGATAGACCTGAATCTGTAGAGGTTTGAGAAGAAACTGTTTGAGCTTCTAATCCAAGTGGGAGCAATCTAACCCCAAGTGATCGAGTGGCAATGGAGCTCACACCTCGTAAGAGTGCTAGAAAAGTTATACCTAAATATCATTTTGAGATTGAAGGGCAAAATTTTCTAGCATCTTTATAAGACGAGGTGGAACCTAAGTCCTTACACGAAGCTCTATCATGCCTTACAAAGGAAAAATGGAAAAGATCAATGGAAGAAGAAATGGAGTCAATGGAATCCAATCAAATCTGGGACTTGGTTGATCTTCTGTCTGATCGGAAAGCTATTGGGAACAAGTGGGATCTCAAGATTAAGCGAAAGGATGATGGCTCTATTGAGAGGTATAAGGCTCGCTTAGTGGCAAAGGATATACCCAAAAAGAGGGTATAGATTACAACGAAACTTTTTCACCAGTTGTGAGATTTACTTCTATTCGCTTACTCCTGGCTATAGTGGCACATTTAGATTTAGAATTACATCAAATGGACGTAAAGACTGCTTTTCTTAATGGAGAATTGGATGAAGAAATCTACATGGAACAACCTATAGGTTTCATTGTGAAAGGCCAAAAGGACAAGGTTTGCACGTTGCAAAGATCTATCTATGGCCAAAAACAGTCGTCTAGGCAGTGGTATTTGAGATTTGACAAAGTTGTAATCTCATACAACTTCGTTATGCTGGACGAAGATCGTTGTATATACGTGAAAAGTCCAAAGAGAAATTTGTAATTTTGTCACTTTATGTGGATGATATTTTATTGGCTGAGAATGATAAGGAGTTTGTTGAAACTATTAAGAGATGGTTATTTTCTAATTTTGAAATGAAAGACATGGGTGAAGCAGAATATATACTTCGTCTTAAAATCCATAGGGATCGTTCAAGAAAGCTTCTTTCTCTATCACAAGAGTCATATATAAAGAAGATTCTTGAGCGTTTCAAAATGGGGAACTATAACCCAGTTGATACTCTTGTATCTAAGGGTGAAACCCTAAGTCTTCGTATGTATCCTAAGACTCTTGAAGAAAAGGAAGAAATGTCCAAAGTACCATACTCCATTGCAGTTAGAGCTTGATGTATGCTATGATGTGTACACGCACTGACATTTGTTATGCGGTAGGTCTAGTTAGCAGGTATCAATCTAATCCTGGAAGAGGACATTGGAAAATTGTCAAAAGGATAATGAGATACCTAAAATGTACTACTAATTATTCCCTATGCTATCAAGGGAATGATTTGTGCTTAAAGGGATATAAAGATGCCGATTGGGGTGGAGATCTGGATGAGAGCAAATCAACTTCAGGATATGTATTCTTGCTTAACAATGGTGCCATCTCATGGAGTAGCAAGAAACAGACATGCATTTCCTTATCGACAATGGAAGTGAAATTCGTTGCATGTGCTGCTGCTGTACAAGAAGCTATTTGGTTAAGAAGATTCTTCCAGCATCTAAGAGTATCTACTAATGATGTGAAACCTACATTGATCTATTTTGATAGCCAGGCTGCTATTGCTTTTACGAAGGATTCCAAGTATCATAGCAGAACCAAACACATTGATACAAAACACAACTTTGTAAGAGACATCATAGGGAAGAAAGAAGTGAATTTACAATATATATCTACGCACCATATGGTTTCTGATCCTCTTACAAAACCTATACCTAGAGACGTCTTTGTAACTCATGCTAAATCTCAGGATTGCGTAGAATTTGAGCTTCTCAGACTTGTAAATTCACATGTCCATTAATAATATATTTTTGAATTCAGGTGATTTGTGAAATATAGTTAAATGATTACTATATGATTGATTTATATGCACACATAAAGTATGTCAAATAGGTTGAGATTTGCTCACTCACACGGGCAATCTCCTCCGACAAGTTAGTTTTGTGCTGAGATGAGACATAGTGAAAATTTTGTAAATGATCCCGTATTCTTGATAATAGTATCAAGATAAGATTACTACAAGCAATCAAAATAGATTCCACTATCAGTTAAACCTATTTTTTATGGCCAGATCGAGTTCTCGAATGGTGTTAACGAGAGGAATTTAAAAAAGGGAGGAGAACTCAAATTAGATATCGAGGAATATCTGAATTATGATCTATATGGTGTTATTAACTTGATATGGCATACGCCCTAAGTAAAGGAAGAACATCGTAACACGTGTTTCATATCGCGTGTGCTTTGACGACCTATGGGAAATGTAAGAATAGATCCTTGCTTCTTCATTGTGTGAGTCCCTGAGGTATATATAACCTCATTTAGTACCCTTATGCCTTTTTAACCGTCTCTCGAGATTTTACGCCAGTGCTGCTACTTTAGCTTCTTACCAATGACCATGATTGATTAGGTTTGATGGAACATGTCTAGGAAAGAGGGTGACTTAAGATTAAGGGATTCCAGTAGAAAAGGAAGACTTTTTTTTATCTAACACTAGGATTTGTATTTACCGGCCAATCAATTGTGTCAACTATTTGGGTTTGATATCACAATTGTGAATATAATGTATGTTGCGCAAGATTCAAGTATGTTCATTTATTATTTGAGGGATCTGAAATACTTAAGTTATGTTAGTAAATATGTTTGGGGTATAGCGAGACTTGTATATCTCATAAGGAGCTTCTATATATCCCTAACAGGTGTATAGTAATGCTTGCTCCGTTGCTCGCTGGTCGCACGATCCATTTTTCAGTATGAATTTTTGAGATCTTCAGAATAAATCAGTTGGGTTTTTATTATGTTCAAGCACAACATATGTGAATGGAGTCTGGGTCAAGCCCATCATGTTCGAGTGGGAGATATTAGATTAAACAGGGTCACCCATGTGGGATGAACCGAACCGACCCGATCCATTAATGTTGGTTTTGGAGGGAAGCTTTTGAATTTGATACGGGAAGTTATCCAAAGCATGAATAACTTCCACCAACCTCCATATAAATCCATACTCCATCTATTATCAGACAATACAAGAAAATAAGAGAGAAATTCGTACGTGTGCATGGGTTGCTTGAAGCTATGAAGATTTAACTCAAAAATTGGCACTTGGGTTGTGGAAAAGAAGTTCTATCCATTTTTGACTGAATTTCATGGCCAAAGAGCATACATCTCTGCTGTAAGAACAAACATCAAGAGGTAAGTAATCCAACCTCGATTTATATAATTTAATATTGTGAAATTGTTTTATATGCATGCTAGTAATTCCTACATCTCCAAATAATACTCCCAAGCTGCGCAATTTTTCTTTGCACAGACCACCAACTGACCTCTCTATTCATCCACTCAAGCACAAACCTAACGAATTCTCTCCAATAAGATGTCCACCCCCACTTTTTGTCTCTAATTTCGTCTTTTATAGCAGCCAGCAGTGTCTCCTTTCTTTTCAAGTAGAAGTCTTCCAGCCGTATTCTAATTCTACCAAAAAAGTCCAACTCTCAATGCAATTAAAGCCCAATTAGTCTATATTTTAACTTCTTATGTCTTACGGTCACAATTCTTCCAAATAAGATAAGTTGGTCCTTAAGTCTTCAATTGTGCAATTAACCCCTTGAGTTTCAAAATGTCTTCAATTAGCTCCACTTTTCTTGTGATTTTTATGTATTTGCATCAATTCCTCATTTTTCTTGAAATTGGGATAAAACCTGAAATAATAATAAATAACAACAATTAAGTAGAATTTATTCAAGAAAAAAATAATATCCTAATTTTGACAGATAAATAAGTGTATAAAATACACTTATCATTGCGTTTAAGCCCAATTCTTATTGTTGAACTCTTTGATGTTTGGGGTATTGATTTTATGGAACCATGTCCTAATTCTTTTGGTAATTTGTACATTCTTATTGCTGTTGATTATGTGTCTAAATGGGTAGAAGCAACTACATGTAAATCAAATGACCATAAATTTGTAGTCAAATTTTTGAAAGAAAACATTTTTTCTAGATTTGGTACACCACTTGCTATCATTAGTGGTGGAGATAAACATTTTTATAACAAACATTTTGAACATTTGATGAAAATATATGGAATCACTCATAAAGTTTCTACTCTGTATCACTAGCAAACAAGTGGTCAATTCAAAATTTAATTAGAGAAATTAATCACATTCTTGAAATAACAGTTAACCTTGCAAGGAAAGATTGGTTTTTAAAACTTGTTGATGCATTGTGGGCTTATCGTACAGCTTTTAAAATCCCTATTGGAATGTCTCCTTGTAAACTTGTTTATGGAAAAATATGTTGTAGCGACAGAAATTTTTTCAGTTGATTATAAAATAAATATTAAATTTCTCAAAAATGTATGCTATAATTTCACCTATTTTAAAATTAAAGTGTGTTCATCTAACCATATCAAGTATTTCAAGCCAAGATATAAAATTGAGTCCAATTCGATTTTAAGCCAATTCAAAGTTTCTAAAATTATTTAAATCTAAAAAAATCGTTTTTAATTCCAAAATTTAATTATTTTAATTCCCAAAATTATTTTAAGTCAAATTTCAACTTATTTGTGATTATTATTCAAAATTACATCTTAATACAATTCTTGTCCCGTTAGAAGCCATAAATTATTTGGTATCCTAATCGAGTCCAAGTTTTCACAATTCTATTTCAACTACAACACATCTCAACCAATCAATACCTATATATATATATATACACACACACACCCCTCTCATTCATAGAGGAAATACATGAAAATACCCTAAAAATTTTACCATTTTTTGAAAATACCCTAACAATTTTATATCTTTTAAAAATAGCCTTAAATACTATAAACTACCACAAAAACCCTTATATATCATATTTCAATTAAACCCATTAATATTTAGAAAAGTTACAACCTAGTCCTTGAAATTTTATTAATTTTATTTATGATTTTATTTGATTTTTGTTCGCTCTTAGTAGCATCCTCACTTGGTATCAGAGCCATATGGCAGATCTAAAAGATAAATATTATATAACACAAATTAAAAATGAATATATAATATATACATCAAGATTTATAATTATGCATACATTAACACTACCCGATAATTATAAAATATAAATCTTGAACACTTTAAAAGATTTAGATAAAGATATAAGAAGAGAAATATATAATCTAATAAATTTCGATATAATAAAAGAAGATTTTATCATAAACGAAATATTAGATTTAATCCACAAAGACATACTAGAAGAGTTATATAAAGATTATAGAAATGGATTATCATAGAGCGGATCCTCAATTAATTAGATATCTAGACATAGAAACAAATGAAAAATTAGATTTAATAATAGAACAAAGAAGAAATTTAATGGACCAAATAAGAGAAGAAAGAAATATAAAACGACAAGAAAAATTAAGATTAAAATTATTGGAGAAAAAGAGAGAATATTTTGATAGAATTTTAAAACAATTACCAAAAATTCAAACGATTTTAGAAGATAAAGAAAAAACTAGAAAAGAAAAATATGATAAAACAAACACATTGGAAGACTATCTAAAATATTATAGAATATATCATAGAAAATCAATGATTGGATCAATAGAAGAATATTGTGAATATCAAATAATGAATTATAAAGAAGCAAAATATGAAACAGAACTTATTCTAGAAATCGAACATATTAAAGGAAGAAATTAATGACAGGATTTCCAGAAATAAAATTTGAAAACCAAATAATAGAAAATATAAGACTTCCAGTTGGATCTTATCAAATAAAAGGAGCAAATACAACTATGTTTCAACCATTAAGCTCATGGGGAGAATCTGATGGATTTCTTAACATGCAATTAAATTGGATAAGTGCATTTTTATGGCAAACATATAAAAACATAAATTTACAAGATAAATTAACTATCGAAGAATTACAACAATTTAATATACAGGACATGAATATTAAAGAAAAATTACAAAATATTCAAAATAAACTAACAATACAATTTAAAGAATTAAAAGAAATGATAGGAGAGGCTAAAAATATAGATGAAGAAATTTTAAAAGAATTTCAAAGAAAATCAGGAGAATTAATTAATCAAGATAAAATTGGAATAATTATAGAAAAAATAGATAGGTTAAATGAAAAAATAAGAAAGAATGAAAAAGAAAAAATCATATCAATAGAAGAAAGAATCAAAAAGTTAGAAATAAAAATAGATGATATGTATGACAGACTATTTAAGGTACAAAAAACTCAAAAACCAAGAGTATAAAATGTCGATAAGTGAATATATTGAAGATTTAAAAACATTAATAAGTGATGTACAAGAAGTAAAAAATGAATTAAAAGAAGTAAGAAATGATATAAATATACTAAAACTAGAGATTAGAGAATTCAAAGAAAATAATAAAAGCAAAGATAAGAAAGTAGACAAAACACTCATAGAAAAAGAAATACTTAGAATAGGAAAGAAGCATTTCGAACAAGAAAATATTATAATAGAAGCAGGAAGTATGGATGATGAATTTAGAAGAAACATATTACCAAAAATATTAGAGGAAGAATTAGAATTACAAAAATCTATAGAAAAAACTTTAGGAAAATTAAAAGCTGAAGAAAATATTGAAGAAGAACAAGACAAAAATGAATGAAGAATTAGATTTGCTTATAGAAAATTTTGACCAGTTAAGTATAGAAAACTTTAATGAATACCAAGTTTTAATGAATACTGGAGGAGCACCTAACCCTGCTCCTATAGGAACTTCTAAACAAGAATTATCAGATCCAGATGAAAGTTATGCACCCTTATATAACAAACTACACCGACAATATTATGATAGAATCAGAGATAGACAACCACCTAGAGGAAATAAATATAAAGATAGATTTGAACCAAATAATAACTATGATAAACCTATTAATCATGGAGGAACAAAATTAGATCTTGATTGTAAAATAGATACTAAAAAAGCCTTATTAACTTGGGCAGATTCAATGATACTATTCTTTTTATACAATAAAGATGATACATGGGAAAATACTGATAGAATGATAAATTTTTTAATAGCATCTTTTGAAGGACATGTTAGAAATTGGTGGGAAGGAATAAGTAGTGATACAAAAGCATTAATAAGAAGAAATGTACAGACAGAACTAATAAAATCAGATAGAAAAGGAATAGAAAAGATAGTAGATTATATTGCGGATGAATTTTTAGGAGAAAATTGGATAAGTAATTCTGAAGCAGAATCAATAAGAGAAAAAGATAATGCAAGAATAAGATTAATAAATTTAACAATATGTGATATGTGTAAAATCAAAGAATATACTTGTGAATTTAAAGAATATTATTATGTCCAATTCTATAGTAATGAAAATCAAGAAGTATATAGAGATATGTATTACAATAAATTACCAGGTTCATGGGGAATATACTTTAAAATAGAATTTGAAAAATTTATTAGAGATAACCCTAGAACACCTAAAACATTAGGATCAAGAATAAAATTCCTATTTGAAAGATTAGCATATATATATGTCAACAAAGACAATTATTAAAGAAATCAGGAAAACTAACTAGAATATGTTGTGAAGATATGGAAAAACCTACCCAATGGGGATGTAACCTTGAAAGAAGAAAAAATAATAAAATAAAATATAAAAATAAAAAGTTTAAAAAATTCAGAAACTTCAAAAAAAGATATATAAAACCTAAGAGGAGATATTACAAAAGAAGATATAATCCAAATAAAAAACAGAAAAATAAAACTTATAAGAGCCAATGCAAATGTTGGAATTGTGGAGAAATGGGACATATAAGCCCTGATTGTAACAAAAAGAAAGTTAAAATATTACAAAATGAATATCTAGAAATAGAAAGTGAACTAAGTCAAATATCGGATATTGAAGAATACTATGATCAAGAAGTATATATAAAGTGAAACAGATTCAGAAAGAAATGAATCAGAATCAGAATAAAGAAATAGAAGAAATAGAAACAAATAAGAACATAGATAAACAAGAATATGAAGGAATAGAAGGTTATGGATTAAAAGTAACTTTTGATAATAATAAGTTCAGAAAAATACAAAAATTATTTTTAGATTTGAAAATAGGAAAATGGGAAATATTAGACAGAATATGGAAAAGAGAAAAAGTAGCAATAAATGAATATCATAAAATTGAAAGGGCAATAGATGTTAGAACCACTCAAGGAACACACAAATTAAATCTTTTAACAAAAAATACAGTTACAGAATTATTAACAAAGATCAATAGAAAACAAAGTGAAAAGATTCAATATGTTTACTTAGCAGGTATCCAAATAATGTTTAAATCCCTGTTTAGAGAAGGATTAGATTCGCCTTTGACTGTAAGTTTACATGATGGAAGAATTATAAATTTAAAAGACAGTCATTTAGGAACAGTAGAAGGAAATCTAGCATATAAGAAACTAATATTTACATGTTACCCAAAATATTGTATATCATTAAAAGATAGAAATTTTAATGAAGTTTTAGGACTACATTTTAAATTACATAAAGATGATATAATGGAACCAGGAGATAAAATTATGACTATAGAATACAGGGCATTATACACATTTACTAATTCTAATTATGGAAACATTTATTCCAAAAAACCATATATTGAAATTCATAAAGAATGTAAAGATTTTGGTAAAGCTGTAGAACCAGATAAACAAATAAGTTTAGTTCCAAGAAACTATGAACTTACTATAACAAAAAATAAACCAAAAATCATAGAATTACGAGAAGAAGAATACCCTAATAATAACATAACATTTGAAGATGGCAGATTAATTAAGAGATCAGCAAGTTTACCTAATAGAAAACAAATAGGAGAAACTAGTAATACAAAAGAAATAAAACTTAATAGAAATGCTGGAAATATGAAAATAGAAGGTGAATATTTTAATGGAATAGAACATATAAAAGGATCAAATATATTAATTGACACAGGAGCTAGTGAATGTCATATAGCTTCAAATAGAAATAAAGGACTAATATCTCATAGAACTGATCCATACAGATATATAAATTTTGATGGACAAGTACATATGACTGAACTTGAAGTAAAAGTACCAATAAAAATAGGAGGAATAAATCTCCTAGTACCATGTCATGTAGATAGTAGTATGGTAAATCCTCATGTATTATTAGGAATGAGCTTTCTAGATGGACTAGAAGATTATAGTATAAAAAGTGAAGGATTATATATAACTCATAATGGTCAAACTATACTATGCAGAAAAGCTGAATAAATGAATAACCAAATAAGTTTTCCATTAGCCGTTTATATACAAGTTACAATTGTTGAAACAAATATAACAACCTCTGCATTAATTGACACGGGAAGTGATATAACAATATTCAAAAGTTTCTTAATAAAATCAAATGGAAAGATAAAAATTACAGGAGTAACAGGAGAAAGTACTCATATAATTAATAGTGCTGATAAAGTTGATATAATAGTTGGGAGTAAACAAATAATTGTAAATAAAGTATATAATTATAACACATTAGAATGTGATATATTGCTAGGAAATGACTTTATACAACAATTTCAATATTATAAACAAAATAATTACATGATAATGTTTCAAACACCTTGTGCACATTTACTAAAAATACCAAGAGAATTTCGACCTTACAGAGTTCAGCCAACACAGCGTGGTGATAAATGGGAGAAAAAACTAATTACACAAAATGAAATAAAAAATAAAAAAATAATGTATAAAAAAGTCTTGAAAACGAACATACAAATAAACATGGAAAAAATCATTGATCAACTAGAAAAAATTTGTGGAGAAAATCCATTATCATTTTGGAAACCACATCATCCAAAAGCTAGAATAGAATTAACAGAAAATGTTATTATAAGAATTAGACCAATGATGTATACCATACAAGATATGCAAGAATTTAAAACTCAGATAAAAGAATTACTTAACCAAAAATTAATCAGACCCAGTAATGGACCCCATAGTAGTCCAGCTTTTATGGTCATGAAACATTCTGAACAAAAAAGAGGTAAAGCTAGAATGGTGATAAATTATAAAGAATTAAACAAATATATACTAAATTTGATGGATACTTTTTACCAAATAAAGGGGTACTGATAAATCTTGCAAAAGGAAAGCAATATTATTCTAAATTTGATTGCAAATCAGGATTTTGGCAAGTAAAAATGGAAGAAGATAGTATTCAATATACATCATTTAGTACACCCCAAGGTAAGTATGAATGGATAGTTATGCCATTTGGTTTAAAAAATGCACCACAAATATATCAAAGAAGAATGGATAACATATTTAGAAAATTTAATGAATTCTTAATCGTCTATGTCGATGATATATTAATATGTTCTAATAATAGAGAAGAACATAGAAACCATTTAATTAAGCTTATAAATGAATGCAAAAAAGAAGGAATTGTTCTTTCAAAAAATAAAGCTATAATAGAAAAACAAGAAATTGATTTTCTTGGATTATCAATAGATAAAAGGGGGATAAAATTACAAACTCATATATCTAAGAAGATAGAAAGTTTTCCAAACAAATTAGAATCAAAAGAACAAATACAAAAATTTTTAGGATGTTTAAATTATGCAGAAGGATTTATTGAAAATCTATCAAAAAAGAGACATAAAATTCAAATTTTACTCAGGAAAACAAATACCAAAGGATGGAGTGATGAACATACAGAAATTGTCAAATCACTAAAAGAATAATGTAAAAATTTTCCAAAATTAAGATTACCAGATGAAAAAGATAATCTGATAGTTAATACTGACGCCTCGGATAAGTATTGGGCAGCAATATTAAAAACAGATCTTAATGAAATTTGTAGATACTCAAGTGGGACGTTTAATCAAGCAGAAATAAATTATACTACTCATGAGAAAGAACTGTTAGCAATTATCAGAGGAATAAAGAAGTTTTCATTGTTTTTATTATCTAAGAAATTCATTGTTGAAACTGATAATTCTCAAGTTGCAGGTTTAGTAAAAAATAAATTACCACCAGAACCTCAATATAGAAGGCTCCATAGATGGCAAGCCTATTTGGCGTTTTATAATTTTGATATAATTCATATTAAAGGTGTTAATAATTATCTTGCGGACTTTTTAAGCAGGAATATTGAATTTGCAGATGGATAATATCAAAAGATCCCTGATAGACGCCAAAAAGCGAATGAACTTCCTCATGGAGGAAGCTGAAGATATAAAGCTTGGAATTGAACAACTTGCAGAAACTCTCCAAGGAAGTTTCAAGCAATTGATGGAAATCTCAACATTTCATCATAATTATACTAAAGAATTGAGCGATAACATAATTGAGATTGAATCTCAGTTTGAATCGTTGATTACCAAACAGGTTATATCAAAAATACAAACAGGTACATCTTCTGGAAGCAGTGGTGGACCAACAATTAAAAGAGATGAACCAAGTCCCAAAAAAGTTGTTATAAATGAAGCCAGTCCTCGAAAAATCACAATCAATGCCAAAGATGAACATACAATGGTAGTCAGAATTCGTGCTGAAGAGGAAGATGATTCCCCTTTTTTACCAAAAGAAAACGAATATAAAACCACTGTTGAAGTTATATATGAACTTCAAGAGTGTGATTGCTATTACATTTCGTCTGGAGACCATGTATACCCACGATTGATCGTTACTCAGGGAGGAGATGCCGTCATGAAAAAAATGGCAGCTGATTATGGATTCTTGGATCTTATCTATCCAGGAAAAGATCTAAAAGAAATCGAAAAATTTGATGATTTACTAAAAGGAGAAATTTCAAAGTTTGCTCAAGGAAGATCCATATATTTAAAATTTTATTCGATCAGTCCTGAAATTGATGGAAGAATATATTATCCTGCTGAGCATATTATCACGATTGGGTATGTTGCTCGAAATTTTCAAATTGAAGTTGGAAAAAATACCAAGCCAGTACCAAACATTACAAGATCATGGTTTAGATCCCGAAGGGTGTTGGGAATTAAAGTTCTCTACAACATTTCCAAAAACCTGTATGAGAAAAAATTCAAATGCATATGTCAGTACAATGGATGGACCTTACTCACTAATGGAGGAAAATAAAAATCAACAATCTTGCAAGAATACATCAATAAATTTGATACTCATCAAATCCATGGAAGTTTTGCCACTTTGCAAGAGGCGTGCATAGCTAGGAATTGCCCCACATGCCAAAGGAACTGATGGACAGGTGGAAGCCATTTGATAAGTCTGCTTTACATACCAACAGAAGTGATGGACAGATGGAAGCCAATTGATAAATCTGATTTAATGGAACAAGACAGCACAATGTAAGGGCTATGAGAAGACTGAAAATAGAGAGATAGGTGTCCCTATAATGTAGCCATGTGAAGAAATAAAGGGACAGCTGTATCCTTGTAATAAAGGATAGATGGACAGGTGTGTCCTTGTAGGTCCTTGTAAAATTCAAATTATTGTATCCATTACATAAGCAATGATGTAAGAGGTTGTATAGTAATACCTCGTGAAGTTGTATAAATAAGAGTCTTCTGATTAGAGGAGAGGCAGAACTCTCTTGAGTACTCAGTTTGTGAGAAAGCCAAAAAATCTTCTGTCTTTCAAAAATTCTCATACCAATCCTTTGTCAATCTTTATATTATCAATAAAATCCCAATTTACTTATCATATTATGATGAGTTTCTAAATTCTTGTCTTCTAAATCCTATTTCCAAAAAGAAGATATATTATTAAGAAAACTCCCTACACTCTGTCTTAAAATATTTTCCATCTAAAGAGTTATACAGTGAAGGCATCCACGTTTAGCTAATAACTCGTGAAGGCAGGAAGCCATTGGAGGGTGTGGAGCAGAAACCTATAAGCCTGAAGGTCACTAACAATAGAAGGAAAATACAAAGGTACTGAGAATAGGAAAAGAGGTTAGTATTCTTAATATATCTATCTTTACGGAATTAGGAGGAAGAAGAACTTTTAAAATGACAGAATCCAGAATTGTTAAATTTAATTATCAAAATAGTCCTTATAATGATAAATATCATAGTATAATTGAACCTTTATTCATGCATAAACAGTTTACTAGACCAAATAATGAAATAAAAAAGTTATATCATGTCTATATGCCATGTTTGTTAACTATCTTTCCAACATTAAAAAGAGTATTAGGATTAGAAATTACAAAATCGATTATTTATTTTTGGCTTGATAGTGATAACACTGAAATAAATAATGAATTATATTTAGGATATGTGTTTAGTAGTGATAATGATTATGATCCTGTAATAGATTATGACACTGATGGAAGAGATGAATCTTTCTTTACCAGTTTTTGAAAATCTTAATATCATGAATAACAGTAATTATATCATGAAAAAATCCAGAACTAAAAGAGGTCCATATAAAGTTCAAAAGTATATTAAAAGTAAAAAAGGAATTGAATATGAAAATGAAATTGATAAAATCGGATACCAAGAACAACTCTACGCATCACAAGAGATATTAAAAAATTTTAAAGAAAATTTAATAGAAAACTTTGCTAGAGGAACTGTAAGATCTATAATGATACATGATATTCAAGATATAATTGATAAATTAGAAAAGAGAAAGAAAAATATTTCAAAATATAATAAACCATTTGAACCAAGTATAGATATCATGGCTGACATAAATATTATCAATTCTCAAACACTTATAGAATTTGAAAAATTGCTTGAAACTTTATAAATTATTTATCTCTGTGTTTATAATGCCTGGATATACTATTGAAGGATTAGACAATTTGTTAGAAAAAATAATGGAAAAAATAGATAACATTATATCTCATTTAATAGATATGGATGAATCATCTGAACAATATTATATACTTTCAGAAAATCATGATCAATACATTATAGATTATTCTGACATATTAGAGATTAAAATAGATTTAGAAAATAAAATAATGACAAATACAGTCCAAACATAATGCCAGGATATACAATAGAAGGATTAGATAACCTTTTAGAAAAATTGAAAGATAAAATGGAAGATATTAAACATCAAATGGAAAATGAAAAAATATCTTCTGAAGAATATAATAAACTCTTAGAAAAATACGAACAATATATTGCAGATTATTGTATTATACTAGATCAAAGAATGGACTTATACCAGAAAATTTTGTATAATAATTTACCAACCCTATAATCTATGGATACTTCACAAGTATCAACCTCTAATAACTGTGATCATAAACTATATTTAGATAATAAAGAAATTTCATTTTTATTAGCTATTGCTGGAAAATCTAAAAATATACATTCTGTTGGACAATCTAAATTAAAAGAAATATATGAAGATATTGACTATGCTATCTTAAATAGAATAGAATTTAATTCTGTTGAAACATCAAAAAATATAAATACAGTTCATAAAATTATAGAAGATTACGAAGATATAGAAGATGAAGTTTCAAATGGAATAACATTAGGATATATAACAAAGAAAGAACATCCTAAATCTTTTGAGAAATTATCACAATATAGAGTATTTTTAGAAGAACTTAAAAGATTAAAGAATATGAATATAATAAAAAATATTGAATTAAATCAACCTGACTAATTCAGGGATATATCTTGCAAAGAAAATAACTCAATTCATTAAGGTTAATAAAGACATTTTGCTAAAAAGGGGTATTTTGAAAAAATAAACCTTTACCCAAGCTATTTCAATAAATCTCCCCATTAAAATATCAGATATCTTTCCTCTCTCTCTTCATTCGAAACCGAGAGAGGGAGAGGTGGAGATGTGGCGACGGGTCCGTCTCTTCCGAGGCTATCGTTAAAGATCCGATGGTGGTGGCGCCGCCGTGTCTTGGCGGTAACAGTGTGGTTACAGATTGTGTGAAAGGAGTTGAGTTTGGGCAATTTCTTGGGCAAAAATCGAGTTTGTTGGGTTGCTATTTGGGAGCTTTTCGGCGATGAATTCGAAAACGAAGTCCGGTGGTTCAAGGTAAGTACAATGGGTTTCTTGGTTTGTATTTCAGATTTGATTTTAGGTATCAATTGGTTGGATGATTGAAGTTTGGGAAGTGGTTGTTTTTGTGGTGGTCGGTTGTAGTTTTGAGTCGGCATTGGCAGTGGTGACTGGTTGCAGTGGAGTTCGTGTGATTGAGACTTGGTGGTGGGATTAATGAATTGCAGCTGTTTTGCAGTTGGCTGCTCCGGTGTTGGTTTATTGGAGTTCAGATCGTGTCTTTGGTTGTAATGGCAGTGAAGGTGTGGATTCTTTTGCTTCGGTTTCATGGTTGGGTCTGTGATGTCAATGGGGTTGTGGTTGTAAAATTGGCTTGGTCAGTTTGTAAAGGTTGGTTTGCTATGTGTGGTGGTGAAGGGGCAGTGGTGCTGGGTTTGGTTTGCTCTCCGATGGTGAAGGTTGTGAATGAGGGGAGATTTATTGAAATAGCTTGGGTAAAGGTTTAATTTTTCAAAATACCCCTTTTTACCAAAATGTCTTTATTACCCTTAATGAATTGAATTATTTTCTTTGCAAGATATATCCCTGAATTAGTCAGGTTGATTTAATTCAATATTTTTTATTATATTCATATTCTTTAATCTTTTAAGTTCTTCTAAAAATACTCTATATTGTGATAATTTCTCAAAAGATTTAGGATGTTCTTTCTTTGTTATATATCCTAATGTTATTCCATTTGAAACTTCATCTTCTATATCTTCGTAATCTTCTATAATTTTATGAACTGTATTTATATTTTTTGCTGTTTCAACAGAATTAAATTCTATTCTATTTAAGATAGCATAGTCAATATCTTCATATATTTCTTTTAATTTAGATTGTCCAACAGAATGTATATTTTTAGATTTTCCAGCAATAGCTAATAAAAATGAAATTTCTTTATTATCTAAATATAGTTTATGATCACAGTTATTAGAGGTTGATACTTGTGAAGTATCCATAGATTATAGGGTTGGTAAATTATTATACAAAATTCTCTGGTATAAGTCCATTCTTAGATCTAGTATAATACAATAATCTGCAATATATTGTTCGTATTTTTCTAAGAGTTTATTATATTCTTCAGAAGATATGTTTTCATTTTCCATTTGATGTTTAATATCTTCCATTTTATCTTTCAATTTTTCTAAAAGGTTATCTAATCCTTCTATTGTATATCCTGGCATTATGTTTGGACTGTATTTGTCATTATTTTATTTTCTAAATCTATTTTAATCTCTAATATGTCAGAATAATCTATAATGTATTGATCATGATTTTCTGAAAGTATATAATATTGTTCAGATGATTCATCCATATCTATTAAATGAGATATAATGTTATCTATTTTTTCCATTATTTTTTCTAACAAATTGTCTAATCCTTCAATAGTATATCCAGGCATTATAAACACAGAGATAAATAATTTATAAAGTTTCAAGCAATTTTTCAAATTCTATAAGTGTTTGAGAATTGATAATATTTATGTCAGCCATGATATCTATACTTGGTTCAAATGGTTTATTATATTTTGAAATATTTTTCTTTCTCTTTTCTAATTTATCAATTATATCTTGAATATCATGTATCATTATAGATCTTACAGTTCCTCTAGCAAAGTTTTCTATTAAATTTTCTTTAAAAATTTTTAATATCTCTTGTGATGCGTAGAGTTGTTCTTGGTATCCGATTTTATCAATTTCCTTTTCATATTCAATTCCTTTTTTACTTTTAATATTCTTTTGAACTTTATATGGACCTCTTTTAGTTCTGGATTTTTTCATGATATAATTACTGTTATTCATGATATCAAGATTTTCAAAAACTGGTAAAGAAAGATTCATCTCTTCCATCCACTTTCAATTGAAGCATTTTTGGTTTCCATACTTTAGATTCTTCTCCATTAGCTCGTTTCAACTCTCAACTTCTTCAATTGGGTCCTCTATCTCTTGATTTCTTTCATTTAACACCATGCATCTTTCCCGGTTGACGTCATTAACTTCTCAATTGTCCAATTTAGCTCCAAATGCAATCCAATTATGCATTAATTCCATCAATTGCTTCATTATCATATTTTGGGATATTTTCTGAATTGTAAACAAATAAACAAAAATTAAATAGTAATTATTCTAAAACGACAATATAATATTCTAATTTTGATATATAAATAAGTATATAAAAAACATTTATCAGTAGTGTTCATTGTACTTCACACTGTTATTTCCAAAGGTATCACTCATCTGGCTGAAGTTTCTCGTCCATTAAAACTTGTTAACACAATCTCTGTAGGAATTATGTCTGTTTTCCCTTAGCGAATTTCCTCAATATCCTGTATGGGATTGTGTTAATAGGGATGGCAACGGGACGGGTTCGAAGCGGGGATGCCAATCCTCCTCCCTGCCCATTGGATATTTACCTTCTCCATCCCCACTTAGATGGGGACCGGGGGGGGGGGGGAATGGGGTAAGGTGAGGATGCCATAATCCCCATTTACATCCCCATTTATTATATATATATATATATATATATATATATATATATATATATATATATATATATATATATATATATATTTTGTCCATAAATTTCTTTTTATAAGGGTTATTTGATAAAATCCCTCTTAGCTTACTCCTCGATTAGATCAAAAAGTTACACGTGTACCATAAAAGTATGACCAAGCAAATTAGTAAAGATATTTATGGTTATCAAATGATTATAATACATAAGAGAACAACTAATTTTTGAATTTGATACATGTTCACGACTTAAAGAAAATGATATAAAAGTGATTATTTCATTTTCTATGAACATTGATATTTTTGAGTAATATTTAGTTATATAAATTATTTTCTTAAAGTATGATTATTTTACAAAATTCCCATTTAATAGATATAGAGAATGATTAACATTAATAATAAAAAAAATAGCTTTTATAGAGCAATACAAGTTTAATTATGTTAAGAATTATGTTTTTAGAGAATGAGATGAGACTTGAGACTAAGAGATGAAGAGTAGTATATAGTTGAAATGTAAGACTTGGTTTTGAATTATATATTTGGGCGTCGGGTGATTTAGGACACTTTTAAATTTTTTGGATTTTTTTTAATTAAACTTATTAATCAAGGATGGTTTCAGGGGGGGGGGGTTTGGGGTGATGACGGGGATTTAAAAGGAATCCCCACCAACGCCACATCCTTGGTTGAGTGTACTTTTTCATCCCCATCCCCGTCATTGTCTGGGATTCCCCGCCATGTTCGGGGCGGATCCCCGTCGGGTTCAGGGATTTCCCACCCATTTACCATCCCTATGTGTTAATGGTTGCTCCATTGTCAATGAGTACTTTAGAAACTGGAATGCCATCACTTGAGGCCTTTATGTACAAAGGCCTTAGGTTCTTAGTCAAACCCAAGGAAGGTTTCCTGAACATTACCTTCTCAGCTGACTCAATTTCTACTTTATGTTTTCATTGTTCCAATTCGCCTTCGCTTAATACATCTACTTATAGTATGTCTTTGCCCTGGGCTCCACAAACTTTTTCTTCTTATGTAAAACTTTCTGGTGCTTCACCCTAACCTATAGGTGGAGGGAAGATCTTTGGTGGCGACCCATACTTTTCAGAACGTGGTACTCTCTTTTTCCCATTAGGTGCTCCATACAAAAGCAAGTAGTCGAATTGTCACCCAGATGGTTTTCCTAATAGTCCTACTGCTAGATTACCTTCTTGATATAGCTGCTTGAGATGTCTGCTACGTGGTACTCCCCCTGTTCTGCACTCCGCTTCTGAGTCCAGTTCTTCTTCTATATCAGTTATCCCATCATCATCCAAGTCATATGCTTCACCAACTTGTAGGATCACGTCAACAGGAGTAGTATCTTAGTTCTCTAATGTCCATGCTGCTTCACCTGTTTCTTCTGTGACTACCTCGCCATTTTTCTTGTTTTGAAACTCATTGGTTAATACATAATTGCTGGCCATATTTAGAGGCAATGTGCTAAATTTGATATTAGTTGACCCCATGGAATCGTCCTTATGATCATCGTTCTGCCTATGCTCATATTTCGACCTCCAAACATATTTGCTTGATAATGCTTCTCCTATATTTATTTCAAATCATTAGCTTCTTTGGCTCATCTAATGTTCTGACTCTTCATCCATATGGGATTTGCAGGCTTGATTTACTCCTTACCTTGCTGTTGTCTCCTCATTCATCCATAATTTATTTGATATCGCCTCTATTGTGTCTTTGTCATCTCATCTCATCAAATGGAACCACTCTTCTTGCTTTGAATTGTACGAGTGCCATATATTTGGGCGATATGGATGTGGCCTGGATGTTTTGAGCTTCTATGGAGGACTTTGTGATCTTCCAAACATCTTTGCATATAAACATGGGCTATATGACTTCCCAGGACATGGTCTCACTTGGTCTTTGAACTGTTGTGGCTTAGCTTGATGGAGCGATTGTCTATTTGCCTTCATTTCATTTGTTGCTTTGACATTCTCCTTTTGGCATCTCGTGCATAAATTATTTTCTTCCTTGTTAGTAAATTTCCCTTTTAATATTTCAAACAGACTGAGAACGAATCACCGAAACACCACTTTGCACCCTTTTCTCAATCTGTTGAGTGCTGTGAGGAATGGAGAGCTACTGCCTAGATTGTTGGTTGTTGTGAGGAATGGAGAGTGAGTGCTGGGGAAATGAAGCTGCTGTGTGAAGGCTGTTGCTTTCTTGATGATGTACGACTATTGTGTGTGTGTGTGATGGAGGGCTGTTATGGTGTGGCTGGTTGTGAGGATGTTGGGCTGCTAGAGACGCGAGGTTGACTGTTGTGAGAGTGTTGGCGGCTAGTTGAAGGAGAAAGGGATAGGGGCTGTGTGTAGAGAGGAGTGGTGCGTGGCTATGTGATGAAGAGTTAGGTGAAGTGAGGCTGCCGGTTGTAGGTTTGTTCTGTAGGATTGGAGAAAAATGTGTGTTAGGAGTTTTCGAGTTGAAATTGTCCAAAATGTCCCTACAATTAAATAAATGAAATTAATAGCAAATAAAATCAATTTGGAGTTTAAGAATTAAAATTGGACCTTTTAATTTTTTACTCTAAATAACACAATTTATATCTAAAGTTTGCATTTTCCATTTATTTACTTATAAAAAATAAGTAAAATTGGACAATAATCACTGCATGTTTAGGAATTTCTAGAAATCTGTACCACTTTTGTTTTCACAACTTCTCTGATGAGTTGGTTAGACTTAGATTGTTCCCATTTTCTCAAAAAGATAAACCAAAATCCTAATTAAATGCTCTTCCTACAAGAACAATTAATAGTTGGGAACAAATGGTTAAAAAATTCTTGTCAAAATTTTTTCCCATGTAAAAACAGATCATCTTAGGAGAGAAATATCCAAGTTTTATCAAAAAGAGGGTGAGGAATTCTACGAGTGTTGGGAAATATTTAATGATATAACATTAAGGTGTCCCTATCATTGTCCTAGAATTTGGAGAATTGTAAAGTATTTTTATGATGGTTTGACCCCTTCAAATCGTCAATTAATACCATCCATGCATGGTGAAAAATTCTTGCATCTACGAGGGAAAGAAGCTTGGGAAACTCTTGAAACACTATCCGTTAATTCTCAACAATGGAATTGTCTAGATTCTAGAGTAAAACTAAATGCACCTAAGAAGGGAGGCATTTATGAGGTGAAAGATGACTAGATGTGAAAACCACTCTAGCCAATTTGACTGAGAAAGTTGAAGCGTTAGTCTTGAACCAAACTATAAATCAAAATGAGGTATATGCTTTATGTCAAAATTATTCCCATACTACGAGATCACGTCCTTCACCACCAAACTACCAAGAAACTTTTTTCTGAAGAAGCCAATGCACTTCATTCTTATGGAAAAACGTCCAATAGCCTTTTTTTCTCAGACATATAACTCAACTGGGAGGAATCATCCAAATTTCTCATGGAGACAAATCAACCTAAATAAACTGAGGAAGGTATCAATTCAACATGCCAAATCAAATTATTGCCACTTTTAATCCATCACATCCTGAAAATGTTACACAAACTTCTGTACCACATCAAAATAAACCTTCTTTGGAGGATACTTTACAACAATTCATGCAATCGATCCAATAAGTTTTACAATCAAATTCTCAATCCATTTTAAAATTTGAAACACATGTAGGTCAACTTGCAACTGCAATAGCTGGAAGAGAAAAAGGAAAATTTCCAAGTCAACCTGTTCCTAATCTAAAAGGTCAGTATGAAGTGGGTTCATCAACTTTAATGAAGAAGTTAAATCAATAACTACTCTTAGGTCTGGTAAAATGATTGTCAAACATGATTATCTACCTATACTTGAGAAAGAAAGTCATAAGAGTCAACCTGAAAAATGTAAAAACTTAAATGAAACTGACAACCAACATCCGTCTTTCATTCCAAAAGCTCCATTTCCTCATAGACTCGTTCCAAAAGACATAGGTTTACCACACAGTGACATTTTAGAGGTGTTTTAGCAAGTTCGCATGAACATTCCATTTCTCGATGCTATAAAACAAATGTCTGCTTATTCAAAATTTTTGAAAGATCTATGCAGTGTGAAACGAAAATCCAATGTTCCTAAAAAGGAGTTTTTGAATGAACATGTAAGTTTTATAATCCAACATAGAACTCTTGTCAAGTATAAAGATCCTAGTTTTTAAACAATTTCTTGTGTCATTGGTGAACTTGTGATAAATTGAGCTTTGCTGGATTTAGGTGCGAGTGTGAATTTGTTGCCATATTCTGTGTACATGCAACTTGGTCTAGGAGAATTGAAACCCACTACTATGACACTTCAACTTGCTGATAGGTCTGTCAAAATTCCTAGATGTATTATAGAAGATGTCTTGATCAAAGTTGATAAATTCTATTTTTTGGTGGATATCATTGTCCTAGATTGTAACACCCCAAGTTTAAAATCTTAAACCTAGGCGTGTTAACTTTTCTTTACTTAAATGCGGAAAAGAAATTATTTAAAACCTCAACATTTTCATTTTCTATTATGAAATTTTACAAAAATTTCGACAGAGTCTCCTCTATAAATTGGACATAGCCAACCTGTAGAGGGACATCAAAACCATTTCTAAAATACACATCGCAACTCATTCAATCCCAAACATCATCCAAACCATTACGATAAGTCCCAAACTCCTCAACAATATAATTCCAATTAAATAAACTTTAGAAAATGAAATAAGAGGTAATTTAACCTCAATAATACATGAATTAAAGAATAAATAATGAGAAATTGAAATAAATTCTAATTTAACTTTATTTTAAAAGGGTTGAAGCGGGTATAGCCTGAGTCAGCTGCCGAGTGCTCTCCTCGGGTCACCTGACTTTCATCACCTGAAATGTTGGGGATGAAATGGGGTGAGCTAAAACTCAGTAAGTAAACTTTATGCATGAATGCATGCTTATGACATGAATGCTTTAAAAATTCCATATATGTATCCCCATTTACTTTACTTTCCAGAACATTCAAACTTTTCAAACTTTCACTTAACATTTCAAAAATTTCACTTCATTTCCATCGTGAGCTCACTTGGTGTATCTTCTAGTCAATCAGATAACAGTGGGCAATTCTTATTTGGAACCAGATTAACTTTCACATTTCCACCGCAAAGCGGCTCATTCACTTCATTCCACCGTAAAGCGGCTCATTCACTTCATTACACCGCAAAGCGGTTTAACAGTCCACCGTAAAACAGTTGAATATTCCGTCGCAAAGCTACTTAATTCGGGTACGCCGGTCCCCCGGGCCCCATTTCCCACTCGCATCTTTCATGAACCAGAAGTACACCCATTCATTTATTAAAAACATGGGATACATAACTTTTGAACAAACTTGCACCTTGACACATTTCTTTCATTTAAAAACATTTGACTTCCCAATTTCGATGCCAATGCATGCTTGATGATGCAATGACATGATAATGTGCATGCTTGAACATTCTTCATAATAACATATACTTTCATAAAGTAAATGAAATTCATCAAAGCAAGTAAGTTGCAAATAGTCATTTACACATTCCACATTTACATTTAACTTCTATGAAAATAGGGGAAGTTTACTTACCTGACGTCCTTAGTATTTACCGTTATCTTGATTTACAAGTGGAAGAGATTCAGATGCCCATCACGTCAATGTGCCCAATAATCCTAATTTATATTCATTCATTAAATAAAATATACTTTTAGTTCAAACTAAAATTCAAAATTACATTACCTAACTTTACAAAATTTCTCAATTAAATTTCTAATTATTCATAGTTAAAAAATTTCGGAAATTTGGTTGTAAACTGAAGATTTACCATTATGGATCAATATTAAATTTAACATTGCTAAAATTTGAAATCTGCAAATAATTTATAAACTCAAATTTCATATCATATCTCAACCATTACAAAAAAAATTAATTACTTCATAATCCCATCAAATATGAAATATTCACATACTTCAATAAATATGACTTTTAAATACTCCTAACTAAAGTTAAAACTTCAATTTAACCTAATGTGACCTTACATTAACACTAAAGTACATAAAACCAGTTAAAACACCTTTCATACTCCCAATTCTCAAAACATTACATTTTAAATCCTTAAAAAGCATAGGAATGTAAGATTATAATTAATGTCTAAATTTAAAATAAAATCAACTAAAATAACCTGCATTAATAAATTCCAAAAATCTGAAATTCTAATTTTAAGTTCCAAATAAACTCTTAAACCTAGTTAACTAAGCCGCAACATTATCATTACATATATATATATATATATATATATATAGACATAAACACACACCTTGTCCAACATCTCAAATTAGCAACTTAAAATTCAAAAAACTGAACAACCCATAATCTGAAATTAATACCTAAGGATGATATTTACATCAATACATATATTGACATTACCCAATTCTCCAAATTTAACAATTATAATTTGAAAATGTAACTAACTTAAATATGAAAATATGAAAAAGATTATTATTATAATTCAAACTTTAACCAAACAGTCCACTAAGCTACCAATTTCATAAATTAGGTTTACAACACAATCTACACATACATTTATATACATTACTCAATCTGAAATGTACAAATACAGATAATACCCACATACATATCAATACCCATTTTCGTGGGTTGTGCTCGACGTGCGTGCGCGAACTCGTGACAGTGTGTGTGCGTGCGTTGTGTGTGTCTGATTCGCCTTGAATTCATGCATCTGAGCGTGTGTGTGTGTGTGTGTGTGGGTTGTGCGTCTGCGTGTGTGCGAAAGAGGGAGAAGGAGGGGGGCTTACTGTTGGGTGGTGATCGCCGGAGAGCAGACACCGACGAGAGACCGAGAGAGGTGCGATGGGCTTCGGTTGAGGGTAAATATCGTGAGGGAGGTGAGATGAGAGAGAGAGTGACGAGAGGCAGGGGTCACGAGAGAGCCGAGAGTGGGAGTCGTGAGTGAGGAAAATGAGGGTTTAGGTTTAAATTGTTTAAGTTTTGGTAATTTGCAATTTAGTCCCTCAGCTCTCATAAATTGGTAATTTAAGTCCACGACCCTCAAATAAAATTCCAAAGTGTCACCAAACTTTTCTCAACTTCAATTTAATGCAATTTAGGCAACTTACTACTCAATTAAAATGGAAATGGTAAGTAACAATTAAAATAAACAATTAGACATGGAATTGTACGTAAACAATTTATAAATATTTTAATTGGCACATTGATCGAGACGGAGTCCAAGTCCTTCCACTGCAAAATAATTCAACTTATTATCAATAATAATTGTCAAATAAGTTATTCATCATAGAAATTGGGTGGTATTCAAGAAAGCACTTAAAACGAAAAGTTGTATTACAAATTGAGTATGAGAGGAAGCTCGAAGAATTGTCCCGATATGCTCCACACCTGGAGGAGACTAAAATTAAAAAGGCACGCCGATTGAGATAGGTCTACGCTCGGATGTTAGACAGACTGTCAGTTCTCATGAGCTACCAACTTATAGAGAAGTAGTGAAGAGGGCTCAAGCAGTAGCCTATGTTGGTGTGAAAGTTGGTAACCAAGGTAATCAAAATGAGCAGAAATATCAAGGTAAGAGAAAGTGGCAAGGTTCGAATCATGATCAAAATCAGAATTGAAATCAAGCATCTAATAAGAGGCTGAATCCAGGACCAACAGGAGGACAAGTGACCAATTACACTCCATCCTGCCCTAAGTGCTAGAAATTGCACAAGGGAGAGTGTCTTTTTGGCAAGGAGTCTCCTATAGATGTGTCCAATTGGGCCATTTCATAAATAACTGTCGGGCTCCATCTACACAAGTTTCCAATCAAAATAAGAACCCGGATTAGAATAGGAAAGGGAAAGCAAGCTGAGGATTCTGATGTGATTGTAGGTATATTATATGTTTCTGGTATCCCTGTATATGTTCTAATAGACTCGGGGGCCACACATTCATTTATATCTAATGCATGCCTAGAAAAGCTAAACTTAATAGGAGAAGAAACTGGTAGTACGCTTGAAGTTAGTTTACCACCAGGAGGAATTGGTAGTGGATGATAGTTATACGAGGAAATGGGCGTGGTTATGCAACATGATGGATGACAATTTCCACATGCAAGTTAACAAGTCAAGGCTGCAAGTCAGAGATTCAAATAGCAATAAGCAGTTTACTTTGATATGTATATATAGTAGAAGTTTTGAAGGACCAACAAATCAAAACTGTCAAAACGTAGATGTAATCTATTGTGTGAAAACTTGATATGTTATATTTTACTCGAAGTGCACGAATCTATGTAATATAGATTAATGAATACAGGTCGAACTCATAAAAATTGCAAATTTTATGAATGTGTAGTTCAATCTTAATTAATTGTAGTTCTCGCTAGTTGAGAAAAATCAAGTTTGTTTGAATTACTTAAAACTATTTAAAATGTATATAATACAAAATAACAAATTCCAGAGAAATTTAATAAATGATAGAGTACTAAGGTTTTAGAATCCACTATAATTTAACAACATAATTATTTGGTTATCGATTAATTTCCAATTTTGAGCAACAAATCAAAATCAATTTATTGCTGCCCCTAGATTTGACAATAAAGCTCAAATTAAATAAATCTCAAGTCGGTTCTTCTTTACTTCTTAATCAAATTATCCCAGCATTTCTCGTATCAATATGAAAGAAAACGAGAAATCAAAGATAATAACTTAACATTTGAAAATAAAGCATGGATTAATTAATCAAATCTCTTACTATCAAAAATACTTGACATTAAAGATGAAAGAACATTTAAATTAATTATCAAAATAAGTAAGAACCATAAAGGTTTCACACCAACTGAATTAATACAATAACCAAATAACAACAAAATTAAACGAGTTTCATCGTCAACTTTATTATAAAATACTCAGAACATAATCAAATTGGAACAAGAAAAATAGATAAAACCCGTCATGGAAGATATATGTAGAAAGTCTTTCAATTTCTCTTCTCTTCTCTTCTGTTCTTTCTCTCTTATTTTTCCTCCATCAACTCTTCTCAACTCCCTTCTATTTATAGCCAAGAATTCATCAATTTTTTTTTATCATTAATCCATCCCTCCACTACCTCCACTCATCCAACATTATCTTTCTTTTTCATTCACTATTACTCTTTCCCGTCCACTATCATTTTTTATTCATCCACTAAAATTTCCATTATCTCGAACATTATTTTAAATTTTCAACCCATCATCTTGTTTTGAATTTTGGTCCTCCAAGTTCAATTTCTTCAATTGTTGGTCCTCCAAGATCAATTTTTGTTTGATTCATCTCCAAATTGGGATTTTACCTAAAGAACACAAAACACAAAAAAATACTAATAAATTTTGCTCCGCTTCTTAATAATTTGTACATTTAGGATATAAAATAAGTATATCAAATATACTTATCAAATACCCCCACACTTAAACTTTTGCGAGTCCTTGAGAAAAATATAAGTTAACTAAAATATAAAACAAAATTTTGATTAAATAACCTGCCGTTAATATCAGGATCGGAATTATTGTGTCAAAACTGTAAACAGTTTCAAAATTACATTGTTACAATAAATTTATAGTTATTCAATGTAAAACTCATTGTGTGTGTAGCGACCAAGAATTTTTACGCGATTAATAATTATTTTAATAGAAAATCGTGTCGCTACTATTTCACCCATTTTTATTAAGTTAACGCCACGACGTATTCGTATAGCCAAGTCAAGAAATAATCGAGATCGTTCGATTTTAAATTAAATTCCGAATTTCTAAAAATATCTCCATTCTCTTGATTTAAAGTATATTAAGTCCAAGTACTTAATTCAATGTTATCCCAATATTTATTTATACAAAAATTATTTTTATTATTGAAATTAAGAAAATATATGCAAGCATGAGAGGTTCCATTATATATAATAATTATGAGAATCTTAATTTAATAAATATGGAAAAGTATATGAATGAATTATATACTCCATTATATGTAATCATGAAGAGCATAATATTTGTATAAATATGGAAAAGTATATGAATGAATTATATACTCCATTATATGTAATCATGAAGAGCATAATATTTGTATAAATATGGAAAAGTATATGAATGAATTATAGACTCCATTATATGTAATCATGAAGAGCATAATATTTGTATAAATATGGAAAAATATATGAATGGTTGATAAGATTCCATTATATGTAATCATGAATAGCATAGTATTTGTATAAATATGGAAAAGTATATGAATGGTTGATAAAACTCCATTATATGTAATCATGAAGAGCATAATATTTGTATAAATATGGAAAAGTATATGAATGGTTGATAAGACTCCATTATATGTAATCATGAAGAGCATAATATTTGTATAAATATGGAAAAGTATATGAATGGTGCTTTACTTTAAGAAAAGGATGTGTTAAAATTAATAGAATTGAATGATTATGTTTACAATATGCCAACTTTATACATCTATTTAAACCCATCTCTTTTACACACAACTCTACACATATACACTTATTTCCAATCTCTTGACAAAATCCACAAGTAAGAGAAATTCAAGGTGGTCAAGAAAGTTTTGGTCCATTTACTACTACACTTCATTTTCATCTTTTAAAAGGTAAGTATATCTTATGTTTTTATTAAAAGTAAGTATGTTTTTATGAAAGGTAAATACACCTTATGTTTTTATGAAAAGTAAGTATGTTTTTATGACAAGTAAGTATATCTTATGTTTTTATGAAAAGTAAGTATGTTTTTATGAAAGGTAAATACACCTTATGTTTTTATGAAAAGTAAGTATGTTTTTATGACAAGTAAGTATATCTTATGTTTTTATGAAAAGTAAGTATGTTTTTATGAAAGGTAAATACACCTTATGTTTTTATGAAAAGTAAGTATGTTTTTATGACAAGTAAGTATATCTTATGTTTTTATGAAAATGTTTGGATCATTGCTATGAAATCAATCTCACAAGATTGTTATGGGTTCCATATGATATGTTTATGATTATGCTAAGGGGACCGGAGTTTAGTAGCGCTACACATAAGAATTCTTGCCATTTAAGTTCGGTAAAATTCTTGTGTCTCCCTATGTTTATGAGTATTTCGATCCTATCCTATGTTATGATGAAAATGATCCATATGCTTTCAAAAGAAAATTTATGCTTGGTATACTTACTGGGATTTTATAAATCTCACTCCACGATATTTACCATTTTCAGATAATTGAAGGTTCGAGGCGGTCAACATGGAAGTGGCAAAAGTGGTTAAGATTGATGAGATAATTATGTTGAACTTTATGTAAGAAAATTATGTTCTATTTTTATTCACAAATAAAATTATGGGATTCTAATTATTCTTTTGAATAATTTTACATTACTATTTAAGTCTCGATAATATGATATGAGTCACTTTTAGTGGCACTCGAATGGTCGAGAATTCGGGTCGTCACAGTTGGTATCAGAACCAAGAGTTTTAAAAACGATTCTGTAGATTTTTGAAATTTTATTTCTTTAAAAAAAAAAAAAAAAAAAAAAAAACACACACACACACACTATTCACGTGAACAGTAAAACGACGTGCTATTCATGTTGAACAGTTAACGAAATCACTATTCATTTAAAAAAAAAAAAAATTTTTGAATTTTCACATGTCAAGTATGGTTATGATTTTGAAAAGTATGATGAAATTTGATGTGCGAATTTCAAGGACAAAATTCATTTTAAGCAAGGGAGTTTGTAATGTCCTGAAAATTTTATGGAATATAATTAGTTAGTGATATGATGTTTATATTGATGTCTTTGATAAATTTCTAGAAGTTCGGGGACTAAAGGAAAATAAGATTTGACGATAAATTTTTATTTGGATTAATTATGCCCAATCTTATGTAAAGATGCGAAATGATTAATAATAATTTTTTTTTAAAAAAATATTTTAACTCATCACTCTACTATGTCACTCTCCACGTATTGACTCCTCGAACCAGGTATGTTATATGCTTTGCAAGTCATTTACGATTTTATTAAGACATGTTAAGTATGAAATATTCATATGTTATGAATCTTTAAGTGAAATATACATGTTGAGTATGATATGAATTGATAGAAGCCTAAATTTTAATTTATTCATTTTAATGTAGAATCATGAGACATAGAGGATATTGATATGAATTTTGGTTCATATTAAGCTTAGTAAGATTGACTCAATTAGAAATTAAGTTGGGTTGTAACTTTGGCCCAAAATATATGGAATAATATATTAAACAAACAAAATTGATAATGAATTGTACAATAATTTATCCCTTTATCACTACCTTTGTGTAAAAACAAGGGAAAAACTGTGGATGGTTATTCGTACTTCCTCTTCAAGTTTCAATTTTCGGTTCAATAATTTATCCCTTTATCACTACCTTTGCTTAAAAGCAAGGAAAAACTGTGGATGATTATTGGTACCACTCTTCAAGTTTCAATTTTGAAAAAAAAAAAAAAATATGATTTACCAATGATTTTCAAAATAATCTTTGTCGTCAAGTTTAGAAATGATGAGCCCTAAATGGACTTTGCATAATTGATTTTAGACATGGCACTAAGTATGAGAAGTCAACAGAAAGGACTAGATAATATTTTCGAATTATTCATCGTTTAGATTAAACGAGAAATAGAAAGTCAGTTTTATGAAGTTATGATGAGATGTTGAGATTATAAGTGATATGATTTTATTGAGATTTTTATGAGAAGAATTATGAAGTTGGAGATTTAAAGTTTAGGCTCTTAATTATTGAGAAATAAGGACTTGATATGGTGATATTAGAAATTATGATTTGAAATTTCTATGTTGAGGAATTATGAATTGATTTTCTGGAATATTTATGATGATATTGAAGTTTGATGAAATTGTGATCAAATGTACAATTAGTTATTATTGTGAGTTATGAAGTATGTTTACGATTTGGATAAGTCCAAATTTCAAAGGAAAACTCTGCCTAGAATTTTATCGTTTGGAGTTAAGAGCATAGTATGGTATGCAATCACTAAGAGAATTGAAGTTAGACATACAAGTTCATTTACATCACAAACGAGATTTAGTAGATGATAACAGAGATATTATTATTTTCTCATAAGGAGAACACACAAGAGTCACCCTAGAAAGGAAATACATGAAAACACGCAAAAGCAAAAGAAAGCAACATGAGAAATTCCTCAAATTGAGAGATGTGTTTCCGGAGTAGCCGTATCCTACCACCTCTGACCTTTTGAGGAAATAAAGAAACCTTCAAAAAGGTGTGTTTCGAGAGTAAGAATACTCCGCAATCTACCACCTGGAACCTTTGAGGTACACACAAGATTTAAACATTAAGGAAAATCCTAGGAAATTAGAGGGGTGTCTCGAGAGTAAGAATACTCCGTACTCTACCCCCACCTATTCTAAGATTCATAAAGTTAAGTTTACATTAACCGGACTCCATTTTCGCTTGATTCCCCTTCCTTGCGACCAATCTATCTTAACCCCTGCTGGATCTTGTATTGAGATATATGACTGCAGCTTATCCAGTAGTTCATCAATAGTAGGAGCAGAAATAAGGAGCCTTCTGGAAAATGGAGAGATGAATCCCTGTTCCACAGCATAATCAAGAAAGGTTAACAAGCCATCAAAGAAATTGTTAACATTCAGAAGCCCAATAGGCTTAGTATGGAGATCTAGTTGAGCCCACGAGGTAATGTTAAAGATTTCTTCTAAGGTACCAAAACCTCCGGGCAGGGCTATAAAGGCATCAGAACCATATAGCATACAAGTTATGCGTTCATGGATGGATAAGGTTTGAACTTCATGCCCTCGTGTTTTTCCTGCAACATCTACCAAAGGGACAGGTATGACACCGATTACTTTTGATTTCTCTGCAAGAGCAGATTGGGAAACACAACCCATTAGACCACTGCTACCACCCCCATACACAAGAGTGATACCTTTTTCCCCCAGTTTCTTTCCAAGATCTACGGCCGCTTCTAGATAACTGAAGCCTTTCCCCACTTTTGATCCACAAAATACACAAATAGTTTTGATCTGTCGAAGTTTTGGTGCTTCCATCTTTGATAGTATAGAAGAGAAAACTTACGAAGAAGATGTGATTTTGGGATGCCTGAACTATGAAATATGTTTGGCTATTTAAAGCCGGAAAAACTTACTGTTTTTGATTGATTCTGAAAAAGTAAAGATTTACTTTTGACAAAATCGGCCAACTTTTGACTGTTTTACCAAAGATATCACCTTTCGGTGATTTATTTCCAGCTTTATCAAACCTCGAGAAAGGAAAATATATTTATTTCCAGCTTTATCAAAACTCGAGAAAGGAAAATATATTTTATTTCCAAAACGCGTGAAAGAAAACAGCAAAATATTTTAAATGTGTATCAAGAGATTTACCTTATATCATTGATGAACTGCCAGAAGCCTCATTTTGTAAAACAGACTGGAAAACATGATCTTTTGCTATTATATTTTGGAGACTATAACGATTTTTGTCCTCGTTAAACTGAGCGTATAAGGACAGAAGTTCACGTTGCACATAACCACTTGGGTGCGTCTCAAGAGTCAGTCGAATATCATCCAAAGACTCCTTACTCAGTCCACCCTTTATGAATTTGATTTTATCATCCCGATTAGTAGAAGAATATCCTACTGTTTTGCAACGAGTATCACAGTTCCAACGAGCACATTTGTAGCAACCATTCAGCCTTTTTGCTCTTCGTTTCTTTGCGAAGGTGCTTTTGCCTAAACCAGGCATGTGCTTTGGAAATGTCATAGGTAATTCACCAGATAGTCGAACCTTTGCTTCGATCAACCAGCGAACATCTTCTGAAACACCATGAGCCATCAGCAACCTCAATCTTTCGAGTCTTATTCGATAAATTTTCCTCAGATCATTCATTGGAAGACTGGAATAATACTTGCGAATGTTTGTAAGAATGATATCCATGTTTTGATGGATCTAACCTCTTCCCAGCATGAACTATTTAAAAGCATTAAGGATCGGAGGAAATCCGCGTGATATTGATTCCAGCAAGAAAGCGCGGAATAGAATAATGGAAAAGAGGGAACAAGAGTTATGCGCCGTTTACTTTCTTGATAAAAGGAAGATTTGATGATGACGAGATTTGAGATATGGAATATTTTCTTGGATTTTGGGTACTGATATTTTGATATAATAATCAAGGTATAGAAATAATACGGGGATACGTGAAAGTGAAATAAGGACTGTATTGAATCAGGATTAATAAGTTTGTGCAAGTGAAAGGAATACCTTACGGGAAATGTTATGATATTTGAGTTAAGAATTTTAATTATTTGAGAGATATTTGTTTATTGAATTTTGCAGAAATTTTGGGTTACAAATATTGGAAAGATAAACTGATGATTATGTTGATATGTGAATAACATGTTTGGGTATATTACATAGAAAATATTCAGGTAATCGTTTTAATTATTTTGGGATATTTGGTGATAAGAAGAAATGACAAATTATTATGGTATGATATGTTAGTAAAGATTTATTGAAATTTTAGAGATATTAATACGAATATTTGAGGTTACATGATACGATGATAAGTGACAGGTTACATGAGTACTACAAGATATGATGAAATATCACATACGATTGGGAATTTTCATTTTGAGTCAGAAGAATTTATGAGTAGACATATGTCTATTATTGATAGAAAAGTTCATGTCTTAAGAAAACAAATTGATGCATTTAGTCAAAGTCCAGTGGGTTAAATATGGTTGGGTTAAATATGGTAGCGATGATGCTACATAAGAAGAAGAAGAAGAGATTCTGATTAAGTGTTCAGAAATCATAAGATCAAGTAAGTTTAATTTCGAGGACGAAATTATTTTAAGGGGGTAAGTTTGTAGCGACCAAGAATTTTTACGCGATTAATAATTATTTTAATAGAAAATCGTGTCGCTACTATTTCACCCATTTTTATTAAGTTAACGCCACGACGTATTCGTATAGCCAAGTCAAGAAATAATCGAGATCGTTCGATTTTAAATTAAATTCCGAATTTCTAAAAATATCTCCATTCTCTTGATTTAAAGTATATTAAGTCCAAGTACTTAATTCAATGTTATCCCAATATTTATTTATACAAAAATTATTTTTATTATTGAAATTAAGAAAATATATGCAAGCATGAGAGGTTCCATTATATATAATAATTATGAGAATCTTAATTTAATAAATATGGAAAAGTATATGAATGAATTATATACTCCATTATATGTAATCATGAAGAGCATAATATTTGTATAAATATGGAAAAGTATATGAATGAATTATATACTCCATTATATGTAATCATGAAGAGCATAATATTTGTATAAATATGGAAAAGTATATGAATGAATTATAGACTCCATTATATGTAATCATGAAGAGCATAATATTTGTATAAATATGGAAAAATATATGAATGGTTGATAAGATTCCATTATATGTAATCATGAATAGCATAGTATTTGTATAAATATGGAAAAGTATATGAATGGTTGATAAAACTCCATTATATGTAATCATGAAGAGCATAATATTTGTATAAATATGGAAAAGTATATGAATGGTTGATAAGACTCCATTATATGTAATCATGAAGAGCATAATATTTGTATAAATATGGAAAAGTATATGAATGGTGCTTTACTTTAAGAAAAGGATGTGTTAAAATTAATAGAATTGAATGATTATGTTTACAATATGCCAACTTTATACATCTATTTAAACCCATCTCTTTTACACACAACTCTACACATATACACTTATTTCCAATCTCTTGACAAAATCCACAAGTAAGAGAAATTCAAGGTGGTCAAGAAAGTTTTGGTCCATTTACTACTACACTTCATTTTCATCTTTTAAAAGGTAAGTATATCTTATGTTTTTATGAAAAGTAAGTATGTTTTTATGAAAGGTAAATACACCTTATGTTTTTATGAAAAGTAAGTATGTTTTTATGACAAGTAAGTATATCTTATGTTTTTATGAAAAGTAAGTATGTTTTTATGAAAGGTAAATACACCTTATGTTTTTATGAAAAGTAAGTATGTTTTTATGACAAGTAAGTATATCTTATGTTTTTATGAAAAGTAAGTATGTTTTTATGAAAGGTAAATACACCTTATGTTTTTATGAAAAGTAAGTATGTTTTTATGACAAGTAAGTATATCTTATGTTTTTATGAAAATGTTTGGATCATTGCTATGAAATCAATCTCACAAGATTGTTATGGGTTCCATATGATATGTTTATGATTATGCTAAGGGGACCGGAGTTTAGTAGCGCTACACATAAGAATTCTTGCCATTTAAGTTCGGTAAAATTCTTGTGTCTCCCTATGTTTATGAGTATTTCGATCCTATCCTATGTTATGATGAAAATGATCCATATGCTTTCAAAAGAAAATTTATGCTTGGTATACTTACTGGGATTTTATAAATCTCACTCCACGATATTTACCATTTTCAGATAATTGAAGGTTCGAGGCGGTCAACATGGAAGTGGCAAAAGTGGTTAAGATTGATGAGATAATTATGTTGAACTTTATGTAAGAAAATTATGTTCTATTTTTATTCACAAATAAAATTATGGGATTCTAATTATTCTTTTGAATAATTTTACATTACTATTTAAGTCTCGATAATATGATATGAGTCACTTTTAGTGGCACTCGAATGGTCGAGAATTCGGGTCGTCACAGTGTGTGTGTGTGAAGATCTATGCAAAATGCCATAAAGTCATAAATTGATTCAATTCTCAACCATTAGTAGTCAAATGTCTCCTTTCTTCACTTATAAGATACACACCCCCAAACTTAATTTTTTTAAAATCTTTTCCCGAGGTGTAATCCTAAAATTTAAATATATAATCCTTGTCCTCTCTAGTTTGGATGGACCTCACAAATTGCAACTAAACATATCCATAAATAAGGATTCTCAAAAAGTTTGATTGCTTCAACCTCAAATAATCAACTGGGTTACTGGACATCAAAGGTCTAGTTCTCTCCAATGGGACTTAATCAAGGCATTAGTGTGTCTTCCATTTCATGCACCTTTTTTTTTTTTTTTTTTTTTTTTTTTAAGGCATTAGTGCATCTTCTGTATCATGTACTTTCTTTTTCGCATTTTTAATACAATAAAAGGAGAATGATGTTGTCTCCTATAATTTTCAGAAAATCATATATATATATATATATATATATATTACAATGTCATGATTAGTACAATGTCCCTCATTCGTTCTCAAAAATCGACCTTCAAAAGAATTCACCCAACTTTCATCCAATTAGCCTAGACAATCTACACAAAACTTTACACGCGGAATCTTCATCTATCTCAATGTCTCCTTACAATTGTGCAATCACACCCAAACTATCTTAATATTGGTTCAAGGATATGTATTTTTATGGAACGCTTGGGTTTAGCATCTAAGTTCCACTGTATTCGTCATATTCAGCAGTTTGAATCAAATTATTACTTCTTGATGCAATACATAAATCTTATGCTCTAATGAAATCAAGTTCCATATGAATAAGTATAAATTAACCTAACATTCAAATTCTTGCACAATTTGTAGCTCAACACATGGTTCCAATATATTTATCATAGCTGGCAAGGTCATTTAACACACATAAGCACAAAAATACATACATACATATGTGTGTGTGTGTGTGTTTTATTTTTTAAGTAGAGTGCGTCTCAAGAGTCAGATATACTCCATACTCAGCCATCTCGAATATCATTATCATATCTTATGATTTTACAAACACCATTTTTTTTTAAAAAAAGGCAAAAAAATAATTTTTTAAATTTAACTAAAGGATGCGTCTCGAGAGTAAATATGTAGCGATCGGGAATCTTTCATTTATTTTTTTAAATAAAATATTTTTTAAATTAAAATAGGTGTTGCAACGACTTCTCCCATTCATTTTAAAAGGGTATTCGTCTAGCAAAAAAATTCAAGTGAAATTAAATTTATAATTATTTTAATCACAGTACAATTCTATATTTTATTAAAATATTTCAAGGTTCCCATTTGGGTTAAGTACACAATTACAAACATTTAGGCTTGCAAATTTTTGTAATCAGGCATTTTGTAACTAATTACACAATTATCAAAATAATTTTCAAAATCAGGTATTTTTTTTTAAAATCAGAATTATGTTCTGTAATTAATTACAATTGTAACTTTATTTCAATTTGTAATTATAATTAGTTACAATTATAAATTTAACTACAATTGCAATTAATTAACACCACCACCACCACCACTGATCACCACCTAATTTGTAATCAGCCACCACCACAACCATCTCGAAAATACAATTGTAACTTATTTCAACTTTGTAATTAATTACAATTGTAACTTATGAATTAGAAAATAATTAGTGTAATTTGTAATTAATTACATTAGTGTAATTGTAATCAGCCACCGTCACAACTGTCGTCGTCGGAGCACGTCGAAAATACAAATGTAACTTTATTTTAATTTTGTAATTAATTACAGTTGTAACTTTATTTCAATTTATAATTAGTTGCAATTGTAATTTCTTCATAAACTTTGGAGCTGAAACCACATCTTGGAGCATCTGGTGTACCCTTCATGAAAAGCAATATGACTGATGAAGTTACCAGCTGTTTAAGGCGATCTTCGAGAGAAAATAACAGATTCTACAAAAGTTCTAGTATTCTACAGGTCTATAATTTTCCCCAGATTGGTCCAAACCATTTGAGGCAAATCAGGTAGAATTAAATACTGTCTCAAAACCTCCACCTCCTCCTCGCCATCTCAACAATAGGACCACCTTTTCAACACCACAACCAAAACAACCTCAACCAAAGAAAAAAAATCAAACAATTGTGGTTAAATCACGGAGAAATGGAATTGTATTCCATCAAATTGGTTTGCCTTCTCATAAAATAAATTGATGTCACTGTGACAAAGTCCTCAGCACAAATATGAACTTTATTACGGGAGAAATCGATGAAGCCTTCATCCAATCTATTGAAGATAGACTAGAGACGCAGACATTCTTCCTCCTAAACAGGCTCCAAAACTTCTTCCTCTGTCATGGGCTAGTGCTCATCCTCTATTTGCGTAGCAACTCCCAAGTTTCTGACCTCACCTTTATTCTAAAGCCTCAACCTGCGGCATGTTGAAGGTGGAGGTGATATCATGTTGCGGTCTGTTGAAGGTGGAGGTGAGTTAGGTGGTTCGCTCATCTTTTGGAGATGGGAGTTGCACTGGATTTGATGAAACAACAGAGAAAATTCTGCGTTGCGAGTTGGTCCTCCTTTAACGCAGACTAGTTTGCTCTGGGAGGGAATTATAGCATTGGAGAGAGTGGCCATACCGGAGGCTACTGTCGGTACCCCTACTCGGTGAGTTGAATAGCTGGTGAATTGAACTTGATTTCCAAGCCAGGCACCGAACTCGAAATCATTTTTGGAACAGGGAAGGTTTGGGAAGAAAACGTACAGGGAAAGGAGAGAAAGAGAGAGAAAGTAAATGGGAGGGTTTTTATACCTGATTATATAAAATAGTTTAAATTTACATGATTTTAAAAAATAACAAATTTAAAGTATTAGTATGTCTAATTAGCCCTTCCCATTTATATCTTAAGTCCAAGTTTTAATTAATTTAGGCCCAAAACTTTTAACCCCAAGTTTCAAATGTAGTTAAAACCCAATTCAAATTTTTGAAGCCCATTTTATGATTCTGTGTATGAAGTCCAAACTTTTCCTCACGTTTTCAACTTCAGCAAGGTATCCCCCTCCAATTATGTTCACCATCGCCTCCTTCCATGTCCATGCTCTCTCTTTTCCTTAATTGACTGGACTAATTTCCAACATCTTTTCCAGTTTTCCCTAATCAAAAATCTACCCTAACTTGCCAAAAGTTAGTGCAAACCGTGCATAACTCTTCCTCCCTCACAATTCACACAGACAACTCTTCACATAGCTTAGCAGAATTCTGGGTAATACTCCTCCCCACCTCCAACTGATATTCAATCCCCAAGAATTCACATGCATACATTCCTACACATTAGCAGTACCTTTTTTGAATCCCATACATCTCACTGCCTCTAACCCAATAGATGGGAATGAAGGGAGTTGAGAATCGTCACCTCAATCCAAACGATGGATCAAAAGGGACAGAAAGAGGATTCGATAGAGAAACTATACCAATCTGCCACTACTGGCCCTCCATCGAACCTCAACCTCTCAAAACCATCACCACCCAACACCACCACACGACCCCACTGACACTAGCCGTTCCACCTAAATCGGAAACCACACACTGTTTGTAGCGATCGAGAAATTTTCAAACTTAAAAGACTTGTTTTACCAAACTTGTCGCTACGACTTTCCAACCTTAATGATTTTTATTCCAAATCAGCGCTCTCGTCTAGTCATATTAATTATTTTAAGATTTTAAGAAAGAAGAAATTTTGAAGTACCCAAGTATTTTAGATCAAGAAAATTTTAAATTTCGAGGACGAAATTATTTTAAGTGGAGAAGGTTGTAGCGACCGAGGATTTTCCGTGACTTATTTAAATATTATTTATCTTTAAAAACGTGTTGCTACGATTTTGCCCATTTATTTTTTTAAAACTCGTGTGTGTCTAGCCATTTTAAGTGGAATTAAAATAAGGACTAACTTAAATTCATTGTCAAACTTGATGATTCAAATGATGGTGAAATGGTGGATTGGAATTGTGGTTGCTTGGCTATGGCAGTGGCTGATTTGGTGTTGCCATTGGTGATGCTGGTTCGCTATGGAGGTTGGTGGTGATGGTTGATTGCGGTGTTGAAAATGAAGAATTTTGGCAGATTTTTGGCGAGAAAACGAGACTAAATTGAGGCTCGATTTAAATGATTTTAAGCTGGGAATCCATTCGAACGAATTGAGGTTCAAGGTAAGTATTTGGGCTTCTTTTGTTTTCTTGATTTTCTGGTCATTTTGTGGAGGTGATTGGTGGAGAATTTCTTACCCAAATTTTCTTGTTGGTGTTCGTGAGTATGAAGGGAAGGAAGGGGGAGAATATATGCTTAGTTGTGTACACGTTTTGGTATGTTTATTAAATCAATAATTGGGAGGGACTCGGGGAAAAATTTGAACAATTGATTCAATTATAGAAGGGGAGATGACATGGATTGAGGGAAGATGATGGGGAAGAAAAATGTGCTTAATATGAAAAAAAAAAAAAAAAGGAAGTTGGGGAGGAATTTTTGGGGAAATAACAATCATCCATGAATGTGTAGTTATTTTCCAAAATTTTACCTCCCCACACGTCCATACCAATTCTACAATCCTTAACTCTCTCCCTCAACTCCCTCAATCAAATTCCATTCTTGCATGTTTCCTATAATTTTTCCCAATTTTATAATTTCTCAATTTAAGTCAATCAAATTCAATATTTCTCTCCTACTCAAATTGTGTTCCCCCTTACATAATTAATTTGTAAAACTCATTCAAATTGACAACTCCATTCAATCACATTTGTAAACAAGTCCTATATTTCTCATGATCACTCCTTAAGCCCAATTATTACTACAATCTTCCACTTCACATTTTCTTTTCTTTCTTCCTATAAATTTTCCTCTTCCAAGTATCAAGCTCTACACATTCATGGATGATTGTTAATTCCCCAAAAATTCCTCCCCAACTTCCATTTTTCATATTAAGCACATTTTTCTTGCCCAATTATTACTACAATCTTCCACTTCACATTTTCTTTTCTTTATTCCTATAAATTTTCCTCTTCCAAGTATCAAGCTCTACACATTCATGGATGATTGTTATTTCCCCAAAGATTCCTCCCCAACTTCCTTTTTTTTTCTTTTCATATTAAGCACATTTTTCTTCCCCATCATCTTCCCTCAATCCATGTCATCTCCCCTTCTATAATTGAATCAATTGTTCAAATTTTCCCCCGAATCCCTCCCAATTATTGATTTAATAAACATACCAAAACGTGTACACAACTAGGCATATATTCTCCCCCTTCCTTCCCTTCATACTCACGAACACCAACAAGAAAATTTGGGTAAGAAATTCTCCACCAATCACCTCCACAAAATGACCAGAAAATCAAGAAAACAAAAGAAGCCCAAATACTTACCTTGAACCTCAATTCGTTCGAATGGATTCCCAACTTAAAATCATTTAAATCGAGCCTCAATTTAGTCTCGTTTTCTCGCCAAAAATCTGCCAAAATTCTTCATTTTCAACACCGCAATCAACCATCACCACCAACCTCCATAGCCAACCAGCATCACCATTGGCAACACCAAATCAGCCACTGCCATAGCCAAGCAACCACAATTCCAATCCACCATTTCACCATCATTTGAATCATCAAGTTTGACAATGAATTTAAGTTAGTCCTTATTTTAATTCCACTCCCTCATCATCCCTAAACTTTAGTATTCTTCATATTAAATTTAAAATACTTTATGATTTCATCATTATTGATCCTAAACATTCTGATTTTTTTACAATTAGACCATAAAGATTTAAAATTCACTTTATTTTCTAAAAGTTCAATCAAGTCCCTAAATGTTTTATTTCAAGCCATAAGGTTTTAAATTATTTTAAGTAAGCCCCTTAGTTTCAAAGTATTTGTTTCAGCCCTTATTTTAAAAGAGTTTTTATTAATTAGCCCCATATTTTCAAAGCCTTTTAATCCAGTCTCAAGTTTTAAAATATTTTAATTCAACCCCTAAGCTTTTATTTTCATCTTAAAACTTAAATCCCAAAATACTAAATTTAATTTATTTATTTATAGGGCTAGACGAGGCGCGAGAAATTTTAAAAGTATTTATTCCCGTTTGCTCAATACTCGAGAAATAAGGTTGACTCTTATTCACAAATTTACGTTTTTCAAAAGTGCGCATCAATAATTATTTGGATTATAAGTTTAGCATGTATGATTGTGTTCATGAGAATTACTTGCTTTCTAAGCATGAGACTATGTTACGAGAATTTACTTGCTTAAATGCATGAGACTTGAACTTGTATGTTCATGAGAATACTGGTGATCGTTAGACACTTGAGACTTGAATATCATGACTATGTGCTTTAATTTATAATGTTAAATGATTATTGTGCGCGAGTCTGCTAAGTATTTCTATGAAATACTCACGTTTTCCAAAACAAAATTTTGCAGATGACGGAGTTGACGGCGAATGAAATGACAGCGGTGGCAAATCAAAAATAATGTTAATTTTTCTTTTAAGTCAAGTTTCATAAATGCCGTCAATTTAATTATTTATCGTTACTTTACTTTAAAACTTAAGATTTAATTTTTATGAATTGTTTTTATTAAATTGATTAAAATTTAGTTTCCGCTTTAGCTTTTAAACAATGGATGTGATGTTTTATAAATTCATTTCTTCCGCAAAAATGTTGTTTCAAAGGTTTCAAATAATAAATATGATGTTTGAAATTTTTAATTATTTCCGCAATAAAATCAGATTTAAAGGACGAAGTGACGTCCCGGGCTCCGCGGAATCCGGGGCGTTACACTGTTACCTCATCAAACCACCATCGAAATTGATTGAAACCAACCTCAAACCCCATTTCTGATTGCATAATCCACCGGCCACAAACCACCCAAATACCCCTACCCAAGCTCCACTTCCACACAATCGAGCACCACCACGACCTGCCACCTCAGTCACTAGAATTGAACCCACCATACCTCCATAACCATCAACACTGACTCCTACCGCTCCAACCCTCGCACACCACACCACCACTACATACTTCCCAACTCCAAATCCACATCTTTTTCCCCAAATCAAACCAAAAACCAAGAATAAACTAAGCCCAAAAAACTTACCTTAATCATCAACCGTGAAAGCCCATGAATCCCGCCGCTAGACGCCGACGGTCTGGATAAACGAAAGGGTGGAGCCCCTTTCCCGTTGCCCTTCTTACCTCTCTCTCTAATCCGATTATAAAGAAGAGATGTTATAGATCTGTATTATAATTTGGTTTTGAAAAATTTGCCTTTTTGCCCTAAGCGTTTTTAAAGCATTTAATTTCAGTCCCTTTTAGTTTAAAATGTTTAAATCCAGTTTCAAAGATTTCAGTACTTAACAAATTGGTCCCTGCAATTCTTAACTCATACAATCATCCCCATTACTTTCGAAAAGCCTATTTCAGTCCCTAAACTTTAAATTTCAATTTTTCCTTCAAATTTCATTTAAATCCTTATACTTTATTTTCGTCACTTCAACCCTTAAGTTTCAAAAGTATTAATTTAATTAAATTTCTTTTGGCTAGAAGAAGCAGTTGGTCAGTTAAGAGCTTGACGTACTATTCCCGCTCCACCTTTTTTTGAACCCGTTAGATTTGAGGTAGACTTGCCCCACTAATTAATTTAGATTATAATTGCATGTTTTTATGTGAACTTACGTGATTTATATGCTTAATTGCATGAGATGAGACGAGAATATCTCTTATGAGATAAATTGAGAAATTTATATTATGCATGTCATAACTTATATGCTTTATTGTTTGAGACGAGAATATGTTCATTTGCATTCCTTATGTGATGCTTATGATGAGAATTAGGGAATGTCACTCTATTATTTGCATAATTTTGTATTCAATTATTCTGTAAATTAATTATTGGAGATGAGTATACTGAGTATTTCTTTGAAATGCTCACCCCGTTTTAACTTTTGCAAATTTCGGAGAAGGTGGCAAATGATGGGCAGAAATGGCAAATCATTATTAGAAATTATTTTAAAGTCTTGTTTTACAAGGTCCATTTTTTTCTTTGTGTTGGAACTTGGAATTTCATGAATTTCACCAAGTTATTTATTTTATTTGAATTTTCATCACAATTTATAATCAATAAATGTGATGTTTGAGATTTAATTATTTTTCCGCAGTAAATTCCCATTCGAAGTTTTTTCTTTAAAGGACGAAGTAACGTTCCGGGTTTCACAGAACTCGGGGCGTTACAGCATGGTATCAGAGCCAGGTCTACGTTTCTGTAGACTCGAAATTTTTTTTAAAAGGACTTTCTAAAAAAATAAATAAATAATGTTTTGACAACTTTTGCCACCGTCACCCTTCGCTCAGCCGACTCCGAAGGTAAAGAAGTTTAGCATGTTTATTTTATTTCGGATACTTGAGAAATAAATGTTTTGAGATTTAGATGAGAAAGAATCGGAAAATTTGTATCCGAAATAGTGAGAAAGAAATTAATAAGTTTTGGAGTATAATGAGAATTAGTACAATTTAAGGATGTTTTCATAAAATATTTTGTCCTTAAATTTAAATGAATAATAGAACCCTAACTGGACTTTACATAATTGGATTTTTAGACATGGCACCAATTGATGGGATATCAAACCATATTCTTCACTTTTGTGCTACGACACGACACTATAACTAGTGGAATTAAGGTGACTGACGCTCAATCTATTAGCCACCTTTTATCAACATTTCCAGAAGGTCAGTTAGACTTGGTAAACAAGTTCTATAGGGATGTGAAGAGACGTCTGGGAGAGGATGTGAGCTTCCAAACCATCTGCGACGAATTTGTGATGCACTAGGACAACTACCAGGACCTTGCTCCAGCACTAGTACCAGTACCAGAAATCATTATCCTATCTGACGATGAAGAGGAACCAGTTGAGATACCCGACACTGAGTCAGGCACATATGGCTATACTCTTGGCTCATCGGGTTATGCCCTTGATTCTCCCAGTATGACCCCGGGTGCGCCAGACTATACTCCTGGCTCACCAAGGTATACCATTGACTCGCCGAGTATGACCCCGGGCGCACCAGATTATACCCCCTGCACACCAGGATCAGTATCTTTCATGTCGCCACCGAAGATGTAGAATATATGATAGATTGTCAGTATCTTTCCAGTACTAACGTTTCTACGATTTGTATCCTCACTTGAAGGAATTTTAAATTATTAATGATAAGTTTCATCTCTTTGTCTTTGTCTACATTGGAGTTGATTATATGCTGTGTTTGTTTTAAACATTTTCATCGAGGAAGTTATGAACATATTTTTGTTTCAGTTTAAGGGATATGGCCAGACGCAATAATAGAAGCATAATGGACCAGGCTACCTTAGAACAGGCCTACTCGAGACAAGGCCCCACAGCCCAGTCCTATCTTCAAGGACCTACTTCAGGCCACGCAGGATTTGAGACAGGCACCGACAGGTTCCTAGGTACCGATCATCGAACAATTCAGGAGGTATCGCCCGCCCACTTTTGATGGCGGGAATGGTCCATTAGCAGTGGAAGAATGGTTACAAACAATTGAGAAGATTTTCAAACACATCTTCTGTCTTGATCATAGGAAGGTTTCATGTGTAGAATTTATGTTGTTCAACCAGGCCAACTTTTGGTGGGAGTCTGTGTCATGGGCTAGGACTAAAGAAGAGCAGGCAGCTTTTACTTGGGAAGAGTTTAAGGGTGATATCAATGATAAGTTCTTCCCACAAGCCCTTCGAGACCACAAGGAGACCGAATTCCTATGCTTGGTTCAGGGTGAGATGGACATTACTGATTATGAACGAAAGTTCGAAGAACTGTCACGATATGGTCCACATCTGGTGGAAATCGAAGCTAAGAAAGCAAGCCAATTCGAGAGGGGTCTGCGTTCAGATATCAGGAAAATTGTTAGCTCACATAAATTACCAACTTACCGAGAGGTTGTGAAGAAAGCTCAGGATGTGGGGCAAAGATTGACAACCAAGGAAATCAGAATAACCAGGGACATCAGGGTAAACGGAAGTGGCATGGTTCTAATCATAATCAGAACAGAAATCAGACATCCAACAAGAGGCCAAATACAAGACCTACCAGAGGTTAGATGACTAGTTACACCCCTCCATGTCCTAAATGCCAAAAGATGCACAAAGGAGAATCTCTTTTTGGGAAAAGAGCATGTTACAAGTTTGTCCAGCCGGGACATTTTGCATCGAATTGCAATGCTACACCTGCTCAAGGTTCCGAACAGAAGAAAAGCATCGATTAGAATAGAAAAGGGAATGCCTGAGTATTTTCCATGGATACTGTTGATGACTCCAACGTAATTATAGGTACACCAGTCAATATGGTATTTATATATCTATGTTGCCTAAATTTTGTAGACCATGCATTACTCAAATTAATAAGGTTAACGTGATGTTTAGCGACCAAGAATTTTTACGCATTTAATAATTATTTTAATATTTAGAAAATCATGTTGCTGCTATCTCACCCATTATTTTGAAGTTAACGCCGCGACGGATTCGTCTAGCCAAATCAAGAAATATTGAGTTCGTTCGATTTTAAATTAAAATTTCCGAATTTCTAAAATTATATTATTTTATTTATTTATTTATTCAAAGTATTATTTTCAAAATCATTTTAAAATTCCAAATTTATTAAAATTATCTCAATTTTCCTTATTTAACTATTTTAAGTCCAAAGTACGTAATTCAATTTTATCTCAAAATTTATTTTTCAGTCCAAAATATATATGTTTTAAAAACATTTCCAAATCGAAGTTAGTCAAATTTTTAGTTAATTATCCAAATTGATCTTATCTAATTAAACCAAATTTTTTCCCACATGTTTTCCAACTTTATACCATTTTCTCCTCTTTCCACCTCAAAACACCATCATTACCAAAACACCATCTCGAGACCACAAACCCATATCCTGCCAATTCCCTCACATTTCCCAACCCCCCCCCTCCTTATACATCACCATCATCAGATTTTCACTCTCTGCACAAATCAACCATCTTCATCACAACAATACATTCGATTCCAGACTGCTCCTTACACCATAGCCACCGCCTCCAACTCATAGCCGGACCACCATTTCCACCAAAACAGTATCCACAGCCGGTTAACCCCATTTTCGCAATCACTACACAACCCATCACCATTTCCACCAAAACAGTATCCACAGCCGGCTATTTCCACCATCACCACCAACGGTCATCATCACCTACGCTGCAACCACCGCCATCAACCTCCACAGTCGGCCAACTATCAGCAAAACCGACCCACCTCTAAACCATTTTCATCAATATACCACTCATCACCTCCACCATAATCATCACCTTGACGCCCCAACTACCTCAAGCCACTGCAACAGCCATCACCACCTCCACGATCGGACAACACTGCCAACTTCAGTCCCCACCAAACCAAACCCAAAAATCATAGCCCAAACTAAGAATAAACCAAGAAGACTACCATTTACCTTCGACCGCCGCCAGTGACCGGACTAGTGCCGGAATCGCAACCCTAAATCTGAAACCAAGCCTCGGTTTTGCCTTCGTGTCTGCACCCAAAACCACCTCCATTGCCACCAAGTGATGGCGGCAGTACCGCTGCCAACCTCCGGCGCAAGAGCGTCGACAGCCTTGACTGAAAAGGGCCGATCGCCGCCCTCTTCATTACCTGATTTGCGAAGTGAGAGAGAGTAATGTCGAGAGAGAGAGTGAGTTGTGAGGGAAAGAGAGAAAAATCTGATATTATATTTTAATTTTTAAGATTTACCTTTTAGTCCCCTAAGTATCAAGTTATTTATTTCAGCCCCCAAGTTTCAAAATATTTCAAATCAGTCCTTTTAGTTTAAATGTTTTAATTCAGTCCTTTCAGTTTTAATGATTTCTTATAATTCAGCCCCTGCAAATTTAAAGCGTTTCTAATCAGCCCCACTATTTTGAAAGTATTCATTTTAGTTCCTCAACTTTCAAAGTATTTATTTTGGTCCCTTAACTTTCAAAGTATTCATTTTAGTCCCTCAACTTTCAAAGTATTCATTTTAGTCCCTCAACTTTTAAATCATTAATTTCAGTCCCCAAATTGTAAATTATCATATTTAAACTATAAATTTCAAAAGACTAAGGTAAATTATGGGCTAGACGAAGCGTACGGAGAATTAAAGAATGGAAGACATTTCTCGCTCAACCGCACTCGTCAAGTTTAAGGTAGACTCGCCCCTATTAATTGATTTAAATTATGATTGCATGTGAATGCCATGTGACTTGTGAAAAGTCATTTTTATGAAAAGAAATGAGAATGTATTTCTTCGGAAATAATGATGATGGTATGAGTATGCGGGCAAGATTGGGAAAATGTCCCTTGAGGGAGCCCAATCTGCCACAAGATGATGATGTTATGCATAACATACGTGCCTCATGAGCACGAGACGAGACTACCAACACCTGGTTTTCTAAAGAGCCTATGATTTTTCAAAATAAGCCCTGTGCTTTAATGCACAAGAAGAGACTACCAACACCCGTTTTCTAAAGAGTCAACATTTATGTAAGTTAATTAATTGGCGATGAGTCTACTGAGTATTTGATTTTTGAAATGCTCACCCCACTTCTCACAGTTTTGCAGATTTCGGAGACGGTGGCGCATGATGGATGATTGTGGCAATAATCGTTAAATGGTTGAAAGTCTTACTTTAATGATTTCCGTATTTCCAAACATTGGATAATTTTGAGAATTTCAGTTATTTGAGAAATTATGATATTGTCAACTGCTTTACAATATTAATGGTTCGATTTACTATTTCGAATTTTTTTTCATAAATGTTTTCAATTTTATCGACCATTACAATTTATTTAATGTTGCCAAAAATAAATTTCAATTATTTCTTCCGCAAAAAAAATATTATTTGAAAAGTTAGATCAGACGATGACGTGGTGAATCGGGTATTTAGAACTCGGGGCGCTACATGATGACAGGCATATTATCTATTTTTGGTATTCCTGTATATGCCTTAATTGATTTGGGTGCAACGCATTCGTTTATAGCTGATGCATGTTTAACTAGACTAGATTTGATGGGTGAAACAACTGGTAGTGTACTTGAGGTGAGCTTACCGTCAAGAGGAATTATTGACATCGATAGAGTAGTCAAGGCCGTACGGATAGATTTCGATGGAACGGTGCTTGAAGCAGACCTGAATATTATTCCGATGAAGAACTTCGACATTATTCTATGTATGGACTGGCTGAGTTCCAACCATACTACAATCATGTGTCATGAGAAAGAAGTCGTATTTCGAAAGAATGGAGATGAAGTATTCAGATTTTACGGGTCAAAAGTTTAAGCACTTCCTCGCCTTATCTCGGATTTGCAAGTCGAAAAACTACATGCCAAAGGAAACTATCAAGGTTATCTGGTTAATCTTCAAGGTAAGCCTTATGAAGAAATCAAATTAGAGTCAGTACCAGTTGTGTGCAATTTCAAGGATATTTTTCCAGATGATCTACTAGGCACTCCGCCTGATAGGCAAGTGGAATTTACTATCGACTTGGTGCCGGGAGCTGCCCCTGTTTCGAAAGCTCCGTATCGCATGGCACCAAAGGAATTACAAGAATTAAAGGTTCAGCTGGAAGAGCAACTAGAAAAGGGTCTTATTAGGCCGAGTGTATCTCCATGGAGAGCACCTATCCTATTTGTGAAGATGAAGGATGGCAGCATGAGGATGTGCATCGATTATCGAGAGCTTAACAAGTCGATGATAAAGAATAAGTATCCCCTTCCCAAGATCGAAGATTTGTTTGATCAACTAAAAGGAGATGTTGTATTCTCGAAAATAGAATTAAGGTCTGGTTACCACCAGTTGAAGATCAAGTCTGCTGATATACAAAAGACAGCGTTTAGGACTCGATATGGGCATTATGAATTTACAGTGATGCAATTCGGACTTACAAACGTACTGGTAGTATTTATGGATTTGATGAACCGAGTTTTCCACCAGTATCTGGATAAGTTCGTCATTGTGTTTATTGACGATATTTTGGTCTATTCCAAAGATGACAACAACATGCAGAACATTTAAGGATCGTGTTGGAGACACTACGAGTAGAAAAGTTGTACGCCAAATTAAAAAAAATGTGAATTTTGGCTCGAGAAGATACGCTTTCTAGTTTACATCGTCACAATCAATTGCATTGAGGTTGATCCTTCCAAGGTGGAGACGATGACTAATCGGACGACTCCAGCGAATGCTGGTGATGTGAGAAGCTTTTTGGGATTGGCTGGATATTATCGACGTTTCATAGAGGGTTTCTCTAAGATGCTGGTCCAATGACTCAGTTGACACGAAAAGGAGTGAAATTCCAATGGACAAATCAACGTGAAGGAAGTTTCCAAGAACTAAATAATAGACTGGTCTCAGCACCGGTGTTAGCAGTGCCGAACGGATCTAATGGTTTTGTCATCTACAGTGATGCCTCCAAACATGGATTAGGATGTGTGCTAATGCAGAAGGGTAAAGTGATTTTGGAGACATTATTTATATGAGAGTAAATGAGAAATTTACACTGATCATAAGAGTCTCAAGTACTTCTTCACTTAGAAGGAGTTGAACATGAGACAGCTTCGATGGATAGAACTGGTAAAGGATTATGATTGCATCATTTTTTACCACCCAGGTAAAGCCAATAAAGTTGCAAATGCATTAAGAAGGAACAATACTAGACAGTTTTCAGCTTTGGGAACCGGACAAGGTCAACTGATTCGGGATTTTCAGAATATGAGGATTGAAGTGAGAACCCAATCAATCCAAAGTTCTAGCAGATTGGCAAATTTGACAGTTAAGCCAAATTTGAGAAGTAGAATTGTGGCGGCTTAGTAAGCAGATAAATTCTTATAAAAGATCAAAACGGAGTTGGAACTGGCAAGAGAATAGGTTTCGAAATTGTAGCTGACAAAGCTCTTCTGTTCAAGGGTCGCCTTTGTGTACCAAAAGATGATTAGATCAGAAATGAAATCATGAAGGAAGCCCATTCAGCACCATATGCAGCTCACCCAGGAGGAACAAAGATGTATCGTGACTTGCGTACTACATTTTGGTGGAGGAACATGAAAGGGTGTATTGCAAAGTTTGTTTCACGATGCATGACTTGCTAGCAGGTCAAGGCGGAACATCGGAGACTGTCAGGATTGTTAAATCCTTTGGACATTCCAGAATGGAAATGGGAGAAAATTTCCATGGACTTCGTGATAGGCTTACCAAGATCAGTGAAGGGACACGACGCCATCTAGGTTATTGTAGACCGACTTACGAAGTCAGCCCATTTCCTTCCAGTATGAATGACTCTCAGTGTAGATCAGTTGGCACAAATTTATGTTAGGGATGTAACGACCCAGTATTTTTGGTAAACAAACGCTGGAGTGTAACTAAAAACTTTCAGTTTTCTTAAATAAATGCGGAAGTGTAAAACAAATGGTTTAGCCAAACATGAAATTGAAATTCTTTTCCAGCAATTTAATAAACATATTTTAAACAATAAATAAATTTTGAAATAAAAACTTAATAATTTAATTCTTCAAATTTCTTTGGCAGCCCGCATCATCATTTCTCCACCATCCAATCGATCCTGAGCTAGCCTGAAAAATGTTTTAAAATATGGAGTGAGCATACGAATATATCCAGTATAGATTTCGTACCAGTATTTTCACAATTTAATATCAAAAGCAAGTAGATTACGCTATAACATACTTTCATAGTGGGATGAAAACCCGACCATCTCATTCTCACTTTAGGTCTTACCTATTCTCATTCTCAACTTAGGGTTTAGTCCTTTGACTAGTTTCCGTAGATCTACATAATATCCTTTGGTATTACCCATAAGATCCTCTTACTTCAGATCACATAATAACGCATAAAATACTCAAACTTAAAACACTAAAGAGCGAAAAAACAATTCACTTGGCACATAGGAAAATTCACACCTTGTTAAATTTGCTTCAGTATTTGAAAGACAAAATCAAAGGAAAACACGTTCACATATATTTCAATCTGCCTCAGCCGATGTTAGCTTGTGCGAGAAAGTATATTTTGTTTTTATGGTGATTTAACCGACTGCTTGACAATATTTATAGATGCAATTTACGTTACAAAATTGGGTTCCCGACTTTTAGTAAAAAAATTGAACTGTTGTGCATTAATAGGATTAAAATAACAGTAGTTGAAAATCGTGCAACATGTGACACGTTTGGCAAAGAAACCCTTTTGGCAAATGGTTATGTGATTTCAAAATATGTGCAATTAAAGTGTCCAAAAATAAAAAATAAAACGGAATCTTTTTTATGATACCGAATTGATCTGATATATAGATAAATATAAAAATTTTATTTATACTCCTATTTTTCAATCATAAATAATTTGACGTGGTTTTATCAAAAATAACTTTTTTCTTGCGTCAAAATTCCTAATTAATTATGAGCTACAAAACGAGCCTAATATTAATATATTAATTATCAATGTAGATCATAATTAATTACTTGGCCCAAATAAGATTTTCGTCAAAACATAAATACTTTCGTCCTTCGATTTCTCAAAATCATTAAAAGACATCAATGATAAAATCTATAGAGTTCTAGTATCTATTGTTTCAGACAGGGATTCGAGATTCACCTCGAGATTTTGGATGAGTTTACACGTGGCTATGGGGACTAAATTAAATTTTAGTACTGCTTACCATCCTCAGACGGAGGTGCTGTCTGAACGTACAATTCAGACATTGGAGGATATGCTTAGAGCCTATGTTCTAGACTTGAGCGAAAATTGGGAGTCTTGCCATTGGTGGAGTTTGCTTACAACAACATCTTTGAGGCTACAATTGGTATGACATCATACGAAGCACTATATGGGCGAAGATGTTAATCGCCTGTATATTGGGATGAGGTTGGTGAGAGGAAATTATTGAGTCCAAAATTAATTGAAAGGACCGTAGAGTCTATCAAGAAAATCAGACCAGGGATTAAAACCGCTCAAGACAGACAGAAAAGCTATGCCGATCAAAGGAGAAAAGACTTGGAGTTTGAGATTAGAGAGAAAGTGTTCTTGAAAATAGCCCATATGAAGGGTACTATTAGGTTCGGCAAGAGAGAAAAGTTAAGGCCTCGTTTTATCGGACCATTTGAAATATTGGAGAAAGTGGGTAATGTGGCATATCATTTAACGTTGCCACCTGAGCTCTCGATGGTGAACAATGTCTTTCACATTTCTTTGTTGAGAAAGTATGTTCACGACCCCAGAACTTTCAGTCAATTCCGATTCAGAAGAATCTATCTTATGAGGAGACACCTATGTCCATTATCGATAGAAAAGTCCATGTCTTAAGAAATAAAGAGATTTCACTAGTCAAAGTCCAGTGGAGTAGACATGGTAGCAATCAGGCTACTTGGGAGAAAGCAGAAAAAATTCTAGCCAAGTATCCAAATACTTTAGACCAAGTAAGTTTAAATTTCGAAGACGAAATTATTTTAAGGAGGTAGGGTTGTAGCGATCGGGAATTTTTCATTTTTTTAAAAATAAAATATTTTTTAAATTAAAATACGTGTCGCTATGACTTTTCCCATTCATTTTAAAAGAGTATTCGTCTAGCCAAAAAAATTCAAGTGAAATTAAATTTATAATTATTTTAATCATAGTCAAATTTCAAGTTTTATTAAAATATTTCAAGGTCCCCATTTATATCTTAAGTCCAAGTTTTAATTAATTTAGGCCCAAACTTTTATGCCCAAGTTTCAAATGGAGTTAAAACCCAATTCAAATTCTTGAAGCCAATTTTATGATTCTATGTTTGAAGTCCAAACTTTTCCTCATGTTTTCAACTCCGGCAAGGTATTTCCCTCCAATTATGTTCACCACTACCTCCTTCCCTATCCATGCTCTCTTTTTTCTTTAATTGACTGGACTAATTTCCAAGATCTTTTCCAGTTTTCCCTAATCAAAGATCTACCTAACTTACCAAAGGTTAGTGCAAACCGTGCATAACTCTTCCTCCCTCCTCACAATTCACACAGACAACTCTTCACATAGCTTAGCATAATTCTGGGTAATACTCCTCCCCACCTCCAACTGATATTCAATCCCCAAGAATTCACACGTATACAGTCCTACACATTGGCAGTACCTTGTGTGAACCCCATACGTCTCATTTCCTCTAACCCAATCGATGGGAATGAAGGGAATCGAGAATCGTCACCTAATCCAAACGATGGATCGAAAGGGACGGAAAGAGGATTCGATAGAGAAACTACACCAATCCGCCACTGATGCCCCTCCACTGAACCTCAACCTCTCAAAACCATCACCACCACACGACCCCACTTACACCAACCGTTCCACCCAATCGACAACCACACACTGCTGCCTCATCAAGCCACCTTCAAAATTGATTGAAACCAACCTCAAACCCCATTGCCGATTGCATAATCCACCGGCCACACACTACCCAACCACCCCTACCCAAGCTCCACTTCCACACAATCGATCACCACCACGACCCGCTATCTTAGTCACTAGAACTGAACCCACCATACCTCCATAACCATCACCACTGACTCCAACCGCTCCACCCCTCGCACACCACACCACAACCACCTACTTCCCAACTCCCAATCCACACCTTTCTCCCCAAATCAAACCAAAAACCAAGAATAAACTAAGCCCAACAAACTTACCTTAATCATCAACCGTTATTATCATCGGAAGGCCCATGAATCCGAGCCCTCAATGCCTCAGTTTGGCCTTGTTTTTTGCATCCAAACGCGCCCCAATTCCACTGCACCCATACACCGGCGCCACCGCAGCATGGTGGCGCTATCGACGATCGCTAGACGTCGACGGTCTAGATCAAGGAAGGGGCGGAGCCCCTTTCGTGTTGTCCTTCTTACCTCTCTCTCTCTCTCTCTCTAATTCGATTATAAAGAGAGAGATGTTATAGATCTGTATTATAATTTGGTTTTGAAAAATTTGCCTTTTTGCCCCAAGGGTTTTTAAAGCATTTAATTTCAGCCCCTTTTAGTTTAAAATGTTTAAATCCAGTTTCAAAGATTTCAGTATTTAACAAATTGGTCCATGTAATCCTTAACTCCTACAATCATCCCCATTATTTTCAAAAAGCCTATTTTAGTCCCTAAACTTTAAATTTCAGTTTTTTCTTAAAATTTCATTTCAATCCTTATACTTTATTTTTGTCACTTCAACCCTTAAGTTTCAAAAGTACAAATTTAATTAAATTTCTTTTGGCTAGACGAGGCAGTTGGTGAGTTAAGAGGTTGCCGTACTATTCCCGCACCACCTTTTTGTGAACCCGTTAAATTTGAGGTAGACTCGCCCCCACTAATTAGTTTAGATTATAATTGCATGTTTTTATGTGAGCTTACGTGATTTATATACTTAATTGCATGAGACAAGACGAGAATATCTCTTATGAGATAAATTGAGAAATTTATGTTATGCATGTCATAACTTGTATGCTTTATTGCATGAGACGAGAATATGTTCATTTGCATTCTTTATGTGATGCTTATGATGAGAATCAGAGAATGTCACTGTATTATTTGCATAATTTCGTGTTCAATTATTCTGTAAATTAATTATTGGAGATGAGTCTACTGAGTATTTCTTTGAAATGCTCACCCCGTTGTTTTAACAACTTTTTGCAGATTTCGGAGACGGTGGCGAATGATGGGAAGAAATGGCAAACCATTATTAGAAATTATTTTAAAGTCGTGTATTACGAACTCCATTTTTTTCTTTGTGTTGGAACTTAGAATTTCATGAATTTCACCAAGTTATTTACTTTATTTGAATTTTCGTCACAATTTACAATAAATAAATGTGACGTTTGAGATTTAATTATTTTTTCTCAATAAATTCCCATTCGAAGTTTTTTCTTTAAAGGAAGAAGTGGCATTCTGGGTTTCACGGAAATCGGGGCGCTACAAAATAGCCCCGTACTCTGCCATTTTGAACTAAATTCTTTTTTTTTTAACATAACAAAAATCCACACTTGGAGAATTATAATTAAAAAATAATTTAATTGATGGATGCATCTCGAGAGTTAATAACTCCATACTATGCCATCTATAACTAAATTTTTTTAACATAACAAAAATCCACACTCAAGAAATTATAATTAAAAAAATAATTCAATTAAAGGACACGTATTGAGAGTAAATAACTTCTTACTCTGCCATCTTTATCTTTTTTTTTTTTTTTAAAAAAAAGTACAATAACCTCCCCCCAAACAAAACTAAACATAGTCCTCGATGACACCAAAGAAGAAGTAGGAGGGATATTACTTCATTTTGCAGTAATTTTAAACAAAACATGCCAGGAAAATAGAAAACACCAACAAGAAAAATATTATGAGTAAAATCAAAAGATATGGATTTCAAATTTTATAACTTTAACTCTAAATTTAAATCATTCGGTTCCCTCTTTCGCTTGATGTTGCTTCCTATGGACCAATTGATTTGAGCAATCTCTGGATCTCATTCTGGAACATATGTTTATAATTTCACCAATAACTCCTCAATAGATGGTGCAGAAATGAGAATTCGTCGTGCTAAAGGAGAAATAAAGTTCCGCTCCATGACATAATCAAGAAATGCTAACAAACCATCAAAGAAATTATTAACATTTAAAAGTCCAATGGGTTTGGTGTGCATGTTCATTTGAGCCCAATAAATTATATTAAAAATTCCTTCTAACTTACCAAAATCTCCTGGTAAAGCAATGAAAGTATCAGAATGAATAACCATGAGTCCCATGCATTCATTTAAAAACTTAGCTCTTATCTCAAATCCAATTGTTTCCCCAAGACATTTGTTAAAGGAATTGGTATTATACCAACTGTTGTTTTCTTTCCATGTGTCTGTGCAGCTTGTGCCACACACCCCAACAACACACAACTACCTCCTTCATAAATCAGATTCATCTTTCTTTTGTAGAGTGTCATTCCTAGGTTGATTTTTGTAACAACGAATTTGTTTTGCTTTCCAAGTGTGGATCCACCAAATAAACATATAGTGTTGAGCCGACAAACTAAAGGTTTTTCCATGTGTGCAGCAAAAATTAGAAAAGTAACCCGACTATATCTGACAACTGAAACAAAATAAAACAAAAAAATAAAACAAAAATCAGAGAGATAATATGGACATTTAGTTGTGATTGTGTTTCACATCTTCCTTTGGTTTTACGTCCAGAAATGGTTTTATGTCCAGAAACGGCTTAAAGCCTTAAACACCTTCTATGAGTTGGGGATACGCTTCCCATCCAATTTTCTTATAAATTGGAAAACATGGTCTTTTTTGGTCAGATTCCCAAAGACAATAACGTTTTTTTTTTCAGTTTTAAATTGATTCCATAAATCAAGAAGTGCAATTTGTACATACCTACTAGGATGCGTCTCAAGATAATCGAATATCATCTAAAGACTCCTTACTCAGTTCATCCTTAATGAATGCTATTTTATCTTCTCAGTTTATAGACATGTACCCCACTGAATGACAACGTGTGTTACAGGTCCATCGAGCACATTTATAACAAGCATGTAAACGTTTTCCTCTTCTTTTCTTTGCAAAACTACTTTTGCCTAAACCTGGAATGTGTTTAGTATAAAGGTCTGAATTTTGGCCACCCAATCTAACTTTTTCTTCGATCAACCAATGAATATCTTCTGAAATGTCTTTGTACATTAACATCCTCAATCGCTCGCATCTAGCTATATAAATCTTTTTTAAATCGTTCAAAGGAAAAGATGGGTAGTATTTGCAAATATTTAAAAGCTTTTGATCCATTTTTTTATAGCTAAAAGAAAATTAGAAAATCAAATAAACTATACTTTAAAGAAAACACACAAGAATGTTCAATGAAATCACTAAAAACATAAAAACACAATTACCTAATCTCTGGTTTAAGGAGAAGATAATAGTATATTTCAGTGTGTAGCTATCTCTGTGTTGCAGAAGCATGAGAATGGTGGGTTATATAGGGCTAGGTGCACTACTATTACATCTACATAACAGTAAAAGAATAGTGTTTTTGACCACTTTTCCACCCAACCGAGAAACACGGTGCTCGAGATTTTAAAAGTTTGACAGACCACTTTTCAACACGACTAGAGAATCCGATACTAAAAAATATTAAAAAAAAAAAAAATTGTAGTTTTTTTTAGAAATACGAAATGACTAATAACTAATCAACAGCAAAAAAAAAAAAAAAAAAAGCACACTTGAAATTGGTTTCCAAATTCAACATATTAATCCTGAATAACAGGATCATCCAAATGTTGGTCATCAACCACAAAAAGTTTTTAACTCCAAAAATGGTTTTAATCTTTGCCCATTAACCTTGAACACATCACCAGTTTTTGGATTTTTAATTTCAACAGCACCATGAGTATATACAGTATGAAAAACAAAAGACTAGACTATCGAGAGTGTATTTTACTTGGAAAGAGACGAGAATTGTACAAAAGTACTTTCTGACCTGGAATAAAAGGATTTCTTACGATGTGTTTATTGTGAAAGACTTTCATTCGGCTCTTGTATAATTTTGCATTTTCCTAGGAATCATTCCTAATCTCTTGAATTTCAGCCAAATGCAATTTTCTTCGTGATCCAACTTAATGCATATCAAAATTAAATTTCTTTATTGCCCAATATGCTCTATGTTCTGACTCAACAAGTAAATGACATGTGTAACGTCTTGAGTTCTAAAGCACCCGGCTCGTCACGTCATCATCTCCTCTAACATTTAAAATAACGATTTTAGCGGAACAATAACAAAAATTTTCATGCTTCGCAACATTTAAATAAAACCAAACGGTAAATAAAATTTAATAATTTCTAATTTCCCGAAATAACAATTCAAAAGAAATCTTTTAATGAAGATATAAAATTTGTTAGCATTATAAAATTAAACATGAATAAAATAAATTTTCTATTATTTAATTATTATTGCTACCACATCCATCACGCGACTCCATCTCCGATATCTGCAAGTGTTGTTAAAAAAAAAGGAATGAGCATTTCATAAAAATATTCAATAGACTCATTGCCAATAATTAATTTACAAAATAATTGAACACACAATTATGTAGCTTATACAATGCCATCATCATCATCATAGGATTTTTTTATTTTTAAAAAATCATAGGCTCTTTAAAAACATAGGGTGTGGGTAGTCTCGTCTCATGCATTAAAGTACGTAAGTTATGCATAACAATATCATAACCTCGTCTCCTCTCGTCTTGTCTCATGCATATAAATCACGTAAAATCATATAATACATGCAATTGTGATTTAAACTAATTAGTGGAGGCGAGTCTGCCTTATTTCTCGAGTTTGTTGAGCTGAAAAAACTTCAATCTTCTAAACGTTCAAACGCCTCATCTAGCCTAATCAGTCTTAAATCAATATTTGGAATTTTTAAAGGTTTAAAATAAAAGTTTAGGGTTTTAAATTGAAAATCAAGCATAATTGAGATTTGAAAAGATTTGGACCGAAATAAATAATTTTGAAAACTATTGGATTGACTCATGATTTTTAGAAGTCTCAGGGACTAACTAATTTTTTTTCAAAAGTACAAGGATAAAAAATTAAACACTACTTAAAATAATTTGGGGACTGAAATAACGAGTTTAAATCAACGGGCTAAACTAAACAGTTTAAGAGTTGAGGGACTAAGAGGAACTTTTATGAAAATCAAACATTAAAATAGAGGAAATACATGAAAATACCCTAAAAATTTTACCAATTTTTGAAAATACCCTAACAATTTTATATCTTTTAAAAATAGCCTTAAATACTATAAACTACCACAAAAACCCTTATATATCATATTTCAATTAAACCCATTAAGATTTAGAAAAGTTACAACCTAGTCCTTCAAATTTTATTAATTTTATTTATGATTTTATTTGATTTTTGTTCGCTCTTAGTAGCATCCTCACTTGGTATCAGAGCCATATGGCAGATCTAAAAGAAAAATATTATATAACACAAATTAAAAATGAATATATAATATATACATCAAGATTTATAATTATGCATACATTAACACTACCCGATAATTATAAAATAGAAATCTTGAACACTTTAAAAGATTTAGATAAAGATATAAGAAGAGAAATATATAATCTAATAAATTTCGATATAATAAAAGAAGATTTTATCATAAACGAAATATTAGATTTAATCCACAAAGACATACTAGAAGAGTTATATAAAGATTATAGAAATGGATTATCATAGAGCGGATCCTCAATTAATTAGATATCTAGACATAGAAACAAATGAAAAATTAGATTTAATAATAGAACAAAGAAGAAATTTAATGGACCAAATAAGAGAAGAAAGAAATATAAAACGACAAGAAAAATTAAGATTAAAATTATTTGAGAAAAAGAGAGAATATTTTGATAGAATTTTAAAACAATTACCAAAAATTCAAACGATTTTAGAAGATAAAGAAAAAACTAGAAAAGAAAAATATGATAAAACAAACACATTGGAAGACTATCTAAAATATTATAGAATATATCATAGAAAATCAATGATTGGATCAATAGAAGAATATTGTGAATATCAAATAATGAATTATAAAGAAGCAAAATATGAAACAGAACTTATTCTAAAAATCGAACATATTAAAGGAAGAAATTAATGACAGATTTCCAGAAATAAAATTAGAAAACCAAATAATAGAAAATATAAGACTTCCAGTTGGATCTTATCAAATAAAAGGAGCAAATACAACTATGTTTCAACCATTAAGCTCATGGGGAGAATCTGATGGATTTCTTAACATGCAATTAAATTGGATAAGTGCATTTTTATGGCAAACATATAAAAACATAAATTTACAAGATAAATTAGCTATCGAAGAATTACAACAATTTAATATACAGGACATGAATATTAAAGAAAAATTACAAAATATTCAAAATAAACTAACAATACAATTTAAAGAATTAAAAGAAATGATAGGAGAGGCTAAAAATATAGATGAAGAAATTTTAAAAGAATTTCAAAGAAAATCAGGAGAATTAATTAATCAAGATAAAATTGGAATAATTATAGAAAAAATAGATAGGCTAAATGAAAAAATAAGAAAGAATGAAAACGAAAAAAATCATATCAATAGAAGAAAGAATCAAAAAGTTAGAAATAAAAATAGATGATATGTATGACAGACTATTTAAGGTACAAAAAACTCAAAAACTAAGTATAAAATGTCGATAAGTGAATATATTGAAGATTTAAAAATATTAATAAGTGATGTACAAGAAGTAAAAAATGAATTAAAAGAAGTAAGAAATGATATAAATATACTAAAACTAGAGATTAGAGAATTCAAAGAAAATAATAAAAGCAAAGATAAGAAAGTAGACAAAAAACTCATAGAAAAAGAAATACTTAGAATAGGAAAGAAGCATTTCGAACAAGAAAATATTATAATAGAAGCAGGAAGTATGGATGATGAATTTAGAAGAAACATATTACCAAAAATATTAGAGGAAGAATTAGAATTACAAAAATCTATAGAAAAAACTTTAGGAAAATTAAAAGCTGAAGAAAAAATTGAAGAAGAACAAGACAAAAATGAATGAAGAATTAGATTTGCTTATAGAAAATTTTGACCAGTTAAGTATAGAAAACTTTAATGAATACCAAGTTTTAATGAATACTGGAGGAGCACCTAACCCTGCTCCTATAGGAACTTCTAAACAAGAATTACCAGATCCAGATGAAAGTTATGCACCCTTATATAACAAACCACACCGACAATATTATGATAGAATCAAAGATAGACAACCACCTAGAGGAAATAAATATAAAGATAGATTTGAACCAAATAATAACTATGATAAACCTATTAATCATGGAGGAACAAAATTAGATCTTGATTGTAAAATAGATACTAAAAAAGCCTTATTAACTTGGGCAGATTCAATGATACTATTCTTTTTATACAATAAAGATGATACATGGGAAAATACTGAGAGAATGATAAATTTTTTAATAGCATCTTTTGAAGGACATGTTAGAAATTGGTGGGAAGGAATAAGTAGTGATACAAAAGCATTAATAAGAAGAAATGTACAGACAGAACTAATAAAATCAGATAGAAAAGGAATAGAAAAGATAGTAGATTATATTGCGGATGAATTTTTAGGAGAAAATTGGATAAGTAATTCTGAAGCAGAATCAATAAGAGAAAAAGATAATGCAAGAATAAGATTAATAAATTTAACAATATGTGATATGTGTAAAATCAAAGAATATACTTGTGAATTTAAAGAATATTATTATATCCAATTCTATAGTAATGAAAATCAAGAAGTATATAGAGATATGTATTACAATAAATTACCAGGTTCATGGGGAATATACTTTAAAATAGAATTTGAAAAATTTATTAGAGATAACCCTAGAACACCTAGAACATTAGGATCAAGAATAAAATTCCTATTTGAAAGATTAGCATATATATGTCAACAAAGACAATTATTAAAGAAATCAGGAAAACTAACTAGAATATGTTGTGAAGATATGGAAAAACCTACCCAATGGGGATGTAACCTTGAAAGAAGAAAAAATAATAAAATAAAATATAAAAATAAAAAGTTTAAAAAATTCAGAAACTTCAAAAAAAGATATATAAAACCTAAGAGGAGATATTACAAAAGAAGATATAATCCAAATAAAAAACAGAAAAATAAAACTTATAAGAGCCAATGCAAATGTTGGAATTGTGGAGAAATGGGACATATAAGCCCTGATTGTAACAAAAAGAAAGTTAAAATATTACAAAATGAATATCTAGAAATAGAAAGTGAACTAAGTCAAATATCGGATATTGAAGAATACTATGATCAAGAAGTATATATAAGTGAAACAGATTCAGAAAGAAATGAATCAGAATCAGAATAAAGAAATAGAAGAAATAGAAACAAATAAGAACATAGATAAACAAGAATATGAAGGAATAGAAGGTTATGGATTAAAAGTAACTTTTGATAATAATAAGTTCAGAAAAATACAAAAATTATTTTTAGATTTGAAAATAGGAAAATGGGAAATATTAGACAGAATATGGAAAAGAGAAAAAGTAGCAATAAATGAATATCATAAAATTGAAAGGGCAATAGATGTTAGAACCACTCAAGGAACACACAAATTAAATCTTTTAACAAAAAATACAGTTACAGAATTATTAACAAAGATCAATAGAAAACAAAGTGAAAAGATTCAATATGTTTACTTAGCAGGTATCCAAATAATGTTTAAATCCCTGTTTAGAGAAGGATTAGATTCGCCTTTGACTGTAAGTTTACATGATGGAAGAATTATAAATTTAAAAGACAGTCATTTAGGAACAGTAGAAGGAAATCTAGCATATAAGAAACTAATATTTACATGTTACCCAAAATATTGTATATCATTAAAAGATAGAAATTTTAATGAAGTTTTAGGACTACATTTTAATTACATAAAGATGATATAATGGAACCAGGAGATAAAATTATGACTATAGAATACAGGGCATTATACACATTTACTAATTCTAATTATGGAAACATTTATTCCAAAAAACCATATATTGAAATTCATAAAGAATGTAAAGATTTTGGTAAAGCTGTAGAACCAGATAAACAAATAAGTTTAGTTCCAAGAAACTATGAACTTACTATAACAAAAAATAAACCAAAAATCATAGAATTACGAGAAGAAGAATACCCTAATAATAACATAACATTTGAAGATGGCAGATTAATTAAGAGATCAGCAAGTTTACCTAATAGAAAACAAATAGGAGAAACTAGTAATACAAAAGAAATAAAACTTAATAGAAATGCTGGAAATATGAAAATAGAAGGTGAATATTTTAATGGAATAGAACATATAAAAGGATCAAATATATTAATTGACACAGGAGCTAGTGAATGTCATATAGCTTCAAATAGAAATAAAGGACTAATATCTCATAGAACTGATCCATACAGATATATAAATTTTGATGGACAAGTACATATGACTGAACTTGAAGTAAAAGTACCAATAAAAATAGGAGGAATAAATCTCCTAGTACCATGTCATGTAGATAGTAGTATGGTAAATCCTCATGTATTATTAGGAATGAGCTTTCTAGATGGACTAGAAGATTATAGTATAAAACGTGAAGGATTATATATAACTCATAATGGTCAAACTATACTATGCAGAAAAGCTGAATAAATGAATAACCAAATAAGTTTTCCATTAGCCGTTTATATACAAGTTACAATTGTTGAAACAAATATAACAACCTGTGCATTAATTGACACGGGAAGTGATATAACAATATTCAAAAGTTTCTTAATAAAATCATGGAATACTAATGGAAAGATAAAAATTACAGGAGTAATAGGAGAAAGTACTCATATAATTAATAGTGCTGATAAAGTTGATATAATAGTTGGGAGTAAACAAATAGTTGTAAATAAAGTATATAATTATAACGCATTAGAATGTGATATATTGCTAGGAAATGACTTTATACAAAAATTTCAAAATTATAAACAAAATAATTACATGATAATGTTACAAACACCTTGTGCACATTTACTAAAAATACCAAGAGAATTTCGACCTTACAGAGTTCAGCCAATACAACATGGTGATAAATGGGAGAAAAAACCAATTACACAAAATGAAATAAAAAATAAAAGAATAATGTATAAAAAAGTCTTGAAAACGAACATACAAATAAACATGGAAAAAATCATTGATCAACTAGAAAAAATTTGTGGAGAAAATCCATTATCATTTTGGAAACCACATCATCCAAAAGCTAGAATAGAATTAACAGAAAATGTTATTATAAGAGTTAGACCAATGATGTATACCATACAAGATATGCAAGAATTTAAAACTCAGATAAAAGAATTATTTAACCAAAAATTAATCAGACCCAGTAATGGACCCCATAGTAGTCCAGCTTTTATGGTCATGAAACATTCTGAACAAAAAAGAGGTAAAGCTAGAATGGTGATAAATTATAAAGAATTAAACAAATATACTAAATTTGATGGATACTTTTTACCAAATAAAGGGGTACTGATAAATCTTGCAAAAGGAAAGCAATATTATTCTAAATTTGATTGCAAATCAGGATTTTGGCAAGTAAAAATGGAAGAAGATAGTATTCAATATACATCATTTAGTACACCCCAAGGTAAGTATGAATGGATAGTTATGCAATTTGGTTTAAAAAATGCACCACAAATATATCAAAGAAGAATGGATAACATATTTAGAAAATTTAATGAATTCTTAATCGTCTATGTCGATGATATATTAATATGTTCTAATAATAGAGAAGAACATAGAAACCATTTAATTAAGTTTATAAATGAATGCAAAAAAGAAGGAATTGTTCTTTCAAAAAATAAAGCTATAATCGAAAAACAAGAAATTGATTTTCTTGGATTATCAATAGATAAAAGTGGGATAAAATTACAAACTCATATATCTAAGAAGATAGAAAGTTTTCCAAATAAATTAGAATCAAAAGAACAAATACAAAAATTTTTAGGATGTTTAAATTATGCAGAAGGATTTATTGAAAATCTATCAAAAAAGAGACATAAAATTCAAATTTTACTCAGGAAAACAAATACCAAAGGATGGAGTGATGAACATACAGAAATTGTCAAATCACTAAAAGAAGAATGTAAAAATTTTCCAAAATTAAGATTACCAGATGAAAAAGATAATCTGATAGTTAATACTGACGCCTCGGATAAGTATTGGGCAGCAATATTAAAAACAGATCTTAATGAAATTTGTAGATACTCAAGTGGGACGTTTAATCAAGCAGAAATAAATTATACTACTCATGAGAAAGAACTGTTAGCAATTATCAGAGGAATAAAGAAGTTTTCATTGTTTTTATTATCTAAGAAATTCATTGTTGAAACTGATAATTCTCAAGTTGCAGGTTTAGTAAAAAATAAATTACCACCAGAACCTCAATATAGAAGGCTCCATAGATGGCAAGCCTATTTGGCGTTTTATAATTTTGATATAATTCATATTAAAGGTGTTAATAATTATCTTGCGGACTTTTTAAGCAGGAATATTGAATTTGCAGATGGATAATATCAAAAGATCCCTGATAGACGCCAAAAAGCGAATGAACTTCCTCATGGAGGAAGCTGAAGATATAAAGCTTGGAATTGAACAACTTGCAGAAACTCTCCAAGGAAGTTTCAAGCAATTGATGGAAATCTCAACATTTCATCATAATTATACTAAAGAATTGAGCGATAACATAATTGAGATTGAATCTCAGTTTGAATCGTTGATTACCAAACAGGTTATATCAAAAATACAAACAGGTACATCTTCTGGAAGCAGTGGTGGACCAACAATTAAAAGAGATGAACCAAGTCCCAAAAAAGTTGTTATAAATGAAGCCAGTCCTCGAAAAATCACAATCAATGCCAAAGATGAACATACAATGGTAGTCAGAATTCGTGCTGAAGAGGAAGATGATTCCCCTTTTTTACCAAAAGAAAACGAATATAAAACCACTGTTGAAGTTATATATGAACTTCAAGAATGTGATTGCTATTACATTTCGTCTGGAGACCATGTATACCCACGATTGATCGTTACTCAGGGAGGAGATCCCGTCATGAAAAGAATGGCAGCTGATTATGGATTCTTGGATCTTATCTATCCAGGAAAAGATCTAAAAGAAATCGAAAAATTTGATGATTTACTAAAAGGAGAAATTTCAAAGTTTGCTCAAGGAAGATCCATATATTTAAAATTTTATTCGATCAGTCCTGAAATTGATGGAAGAATATATTATCTTGCTGAGCATATTATCACGATTGGGTATGTTGCTCGAAATTTTCAAATTGAAGTTGGAAAAAATACCAAGCCAGTACCAAACATTACAAGATCATGGTTTAGATCCCGAAGGGTGTTGGAAATTAAAGTTCTCTACAACATTTCCAAAAACCTGTATGAGAAAAAATTCAAATGCATATGTCAGTACAATGGATGGACCTTACTCACTAATGGAGGAAAATAAAAATCAACAATCTTGCAAGAATACATCAATAAATTTGATACTCATCAAATCCATGGAAGTTTTGCCACTTTGCAAGAGGCGTGCATAGCTAGGAATTGCCCCACATGCCAAAGGAACTGATGGACAGGTGGAAGCCATTTGATAAGTCTGCTTTACATACCAACAGAAGTGATGGACAGATGGAAGCCAATTGATAAATCTGATTTAATGGAACAAGACAGCACAATGTAAGGGCTATGAGAAGACTGAAAATAGAGGGATAGGTGTCCCTATAATGTAGCCATGTGAAGAAATAAAGGGACAGCTGTATCCTTGTAATAAAGGATAGATGGACAGGTGTGTCCTTGTAGGTCCTTGTAAAACTCAAATTATTGTATCCATTACATAAGCAATGATGTAAGAGGTTGTATAGTAATACCTCGTGAAGTTGTATAAATAAGAGTCTTCTGATTAGAGGAGAGGCAGAACTCTCTTGAGCACTCAGTTTGTGAGAAAGCCAAAAAATCTTCTGTCTTTAAAAAATTCTCATACCAATCCTTTGTCAATCTTTATATTATCAATAAAATCCCAATTTACTTATCATATTATGATGAGTTTCTAAATTCTTGTCTTCTAAATCCTATTTCCAAAAAGAAGATATATTATTAAGAAAACTCCCTACACTCTGTCTTAAAATATTTTCCATCTAAAGAGTTATACAGTGAAGGCATCCAGGTTTAGCTAATAACCCGTGAAGGCAGGAAGCCATTGGAGGGTGTGGAGCACAAACCTATAAGCCTGAAGGTCACTAACAATAGAAGGAAAATACAAAGGTACTGAGAACAGGAAAAGAGGTTAGTATTCTTAATATATCTATCTTTACGGAATTAGGAGGAAGAAGAACTTTTAAAATGACAGAATCCAGAATTGTTAAATTTAATTATCAAAACAGTCCTTATAATGATGAATATCATAGTATAATTGAACCTTTATTCATGCATAAACAGTTTACTAGACCAAATAATGAAATAAAAAAGTTATATCATGTCTATATGCCATGTTTGTTAACTATCTTTCCAACATTAAAAAGAGTATTAGGATTAGAAATTACAAAATCGATTATTTATTTTTGGCTTGATAGTGATAACACTGAAATAAATAATGAATTATATTTAGGATATGTGTTTAGTAGTGATAATGATTATGATCCTGTAATAGATTATGACAGTGATGGAAGAGATGAATCTTTCTTTACCAGTTTTTGAAAATCTTAATATCATGAATAACAGTAATTATATCATGAAAAAATCCAGAACTAAAAGAGGTCCATATAAAGTTCAAAAGTATATTAAAAGTAAAAAAGGAATTGAATATGAAAATGAAATTGATAAAATCGGATACCAAGAACAACTCTACGCATCACAAGAGATATTAAAAAAATTTAAAGAAAATTTAATAGAAAACTTTGCTAGAGGAAATGTAAGATCTATAATGATACATGATATTAAAGATATAATTGATAAATTAGAAAAGAGAAAGAAAAATATTTCAAAATATAATAAACCATTTGAACCAAGTATAGATATCATGGCTGACATAGATATTATCAATTCTCAAACACTCATAGAATTTGAAAAATTGCTTGAAATTTTATAAATTATTTATCTCTGTGTTTATAATGCCTGGATATACTATTGAAGGATTAGACAATTTGTTAGAAAAAATAATGGAAAAAATAGATAACATTGTATCTCATTTAATAGATATGGATGAATCATCTGAACAATATTATATACTTTCAGAAAATCATGATCAATACATTATAGATTATTATGACATATTAGAGATTAAAATAGATTTAGAAAATAAAATAATGACAAATACAGTCCAAACATAATGCCAGGATATACAATAGAAGGATTAGATAACCTTTTAGAAAAATTGAAAGATAAAATGGAAGATATTAAACATCAAATGGAAAATGAAAACATATCTTCTGAAGAATATAATAAACTCTTAGAAAAATACGAACAATATATTGCAGATTATTGTATTATACTAGATCAAAGAATGGACTTATACCAGAGAATTTTGTATAATAATTTACCAACCCTATATCAACCTCTAATAACTGTGATCATAAACTATATTTAGATAATAAAGAAACTTCATTTTTATTAGCTATTGCTGGAAAATCTAAAAATATACATTCTGTTGGACAATCTAAATTAAAAGAAATATATGAAGATATTGACTATGCTATCTTAAATAGAATAGAATTTAATTCTGTTGAAACAGCAAAAAATATAAATACAGTTCATAAAATTATAGAAGATTACGAAGATATAGAAGATGAAGTTTCAAATGGAATAACATTAGGATATATAACAAAGAAAGAACATCCTAAATCTTTTGAGAAATTATCACAATATAGAGTATTTTTAGAAGAACTTAAAAGATTAAAGAATATGAATATAATAAAAAATATTGAATTAAATCAACCTGACTAATTCAGGGATATATCTTGCAAAGAAAATAATTCAATTCATTAAGGGTAATAAAGACATTTTGGTAAAAAGGGGTATTTTGTGGTGGCGCCGCCGTGTCTTGGCGGTAACAGTTATTTTCAAAATACCCCTTTTTAGCAAAATGTCTTGGCGGTAACAGTTATTTTCAAAATACCCCTTTTTAGCTAAATGTCTTTATTAACCTTAATGAATTGAGTTATTTTCTTTGCAAGATATATCCCTGAATTAGTCGGGTTGATTTAATTCAATATTTTTTATTATATTCATATTCTTTAATCTTTTAAGTTCTTCTAAAAATACTCTATATTGTGATAATTTCTCAAAAGATTTAGGATGTTCTTTCTTTGTTATATATCCTAATGTTATTCCATTTGAAACTTCATCTTCTATATCTTCGTAATCTTCTATAATTTTATGAACTGTATTTATATTTTTTGCTGTTTCAACAGAATTAAATTCTATTCTATTTAAGATAGCATAGTCAATATCTTCATATATTTCTTTTAATTTAGATTGTCCAACAGAATGTATATTTTTAGATTTTCCAGCAATAGCTAATAAAAATGAAGTTTCTTTATTATCTAAATATAGTTTATGATCACAGTTATTAGAGGTTGATATAGGGTTGGTAAATTATTATACAAAATTCTCTGGTATAAGTCCATTCTTTGATCTAGTATAATACAATAATCTGCAATATATTGTTCGTATTTTTCTAAGAGTTTATTATATTCTTCAGAAGATATGTTTTCATTTTCCATTTGATGTTTAATATCTTCCATTTTATCTTTCAATTTTTCTAAAAGGTTATCTAATCCTTCTATTGTATATCCTGGCATTATGTTTGGACTGTATTTGTCATTATTTTATTTTCTAAATCTATTTTAATCTCTAATATGTCATAATAATCTATAATGTATTGATCATGATTTTCTGAAAGTATATAATATTGTTCAGATGATTCATCCATATCTATTAAATGAGATACAATGTTATCTATTTTTTCCATTATTTTTTCTAACAAATTGTCTAATCCTTCAATAGTATATCCAGGCATTATAAACACAGAGATAAATAATTTATAAAATTTCAAGCAATTTTTCAAATTCTATGAGTGTTTGAGAATTGATAATATCTATGTCAGCCATGATATCTATACTTGGTTCAAATGGTTTATTATATTTTGAAATATTTTTCTTTCTCTTTTCTAATTTATCAATTATATCTTTAATATCATGTATCATTATAGATCTTACATTTCCTCTAGCAAAGTTTTCTATTAAATTTTCTTTAAATTTTTTTAATATCTCTTGTGATGCGTAGAGTTGTTCTTGGTATCCGATTTTATCAATTTCATTTTCATATTCAATTCCTTTTTTACTTTTAATATACTTTTGAACTTTATATGGACCTCTTTTAGTTCTGGATTTTTTCATGATATAATTACTGTTATTCATGATATTAAGATTTTCAAAAACTGGTAAAGAAAGATTCATCTCTTCCATCACTGTCATAATCTATTACAGGATCATAATCATTATCACTACTAAACACATATCCTAAATATAATTCATTATTTATTTCAGTGTTATCACTATCAAGCCAAAAATAAATAATCGATTTTGTAATTTCTAATCCTAATACTCTTTTTAATGTTGGAAAGATAGTTAACAAACATGGCATATAGACATGATATAACTTTTTTATTTCATTATTTGGTCTAGTAAACTGTTTATGCATGAATAAAGGTTCAATTATACTATGATATTCATCATTATAAGGACTGTTTTGATAATTAAATTTAACAATTCTGGATTCTGTCATTTTAAAAGTTCTTCTTCCTCCTAATTCCGTAAAGATAGATATATTAAGAATACTAACCTCTTTTCCTGTTCTCAGTACCTTTGTATTTTCCTTCTATTGTTAGTGACCTTCAGGCTTATAGGTTTGTGCTCCACACCCTCCAATGGCTTCCTGCCTTCACGGGTTATTAGCTAAACCTGGATGCCTTCACTGTATAACTCTTTAGATGGAAAATATTTTAAGACAGAGTGTAGGGAGTTTTCTTAATAATATATCTTCTTTTTGGAAATAGGATTTAGAAGACAAGAATTTAGAAACTCATCATAATATGATAAGTAAATTGGGATTTTATTGATAATATAAAGATTGACAAAGGATTGGTATGAGAATTTTTTAAAGACAGAAGATTTTTTGGCTTTCTCACAAACTGAGTGCTCAAGAGAGTTCTGCCTCTCCTCTAATCAGAAGACTCTTATTTATACAACTTCACGAGGTATTACTATACAACCTCTTACATCATTGCTTATGTAATGGATACAATAATTTGAGTTTTACAAGGACCTACAAGGACACACCTGTCCATCTATCCTTTATTACAAGGATACAGCTGTCCCTTTATTTCTTCACATGGCTACATTATAGGGACACCTATCCCTCTATTTTCAGTCTTCTCATAGCCCTTACATTGTGCTGTCTTGTTCCATTAAATCAGATTTATCAATTGGCTTCCATCTGTCCATCACTTCTGTTGGTATGTAAAGCAGACTTATCAAATGGCTTCCACCTGTCCATCAGTTCCTTTGGCATGTGGGGCAATTCCTAGCTATGCACGCCTCTTGCAAAGTGGCAAAACTTCCATGGATTTGATGAGTATCAAATTTATTGATGTATTCTTGCAAGATTGTTGATTTTTATTTTCCTCCATTAGTGAGTAAGGTCCATCCATTGTACTGACATATGCATTTGAATTTTTTCTCATACAGGTTTTTGGAAATGTTGTAGAGAACTTTAATTTCCAACACCCTTCGGGATCTAAACCATGATCTTGTAATGTTTGGTACTGGCTTGGTATTTTTTCCAACTTCAATTTGAAAATTTCGAGCAACATACCCAATCGTGATAATATGCTCAGCAAGATAATATATTCTTCCATCAATTTCAGGACTGATCGAATAAAATTTTAAATATATGGATCTTCCTTGAGCAAACTTTGAAATTTCTCCTTTTAGTAAATCATCAAATTTTTCGATTTCTTTTAGATCTTTTCCTGGATAGATAAGATCCAAGAATCCATAATCAGCTGCCATTCTTTTCATGACGGGATCTCCTCCCTGAGTAACGATCAATCGTGGGTATACATGGTCTCCAGACGAAATGTAATAGCAATCACATTCTTGAAGTTCATATATAACTTCAACAGTGGTTTTATATTCGTTTTCTTTTGGTAAAAAAGGGGAATCATCTTCCTCTTCAGCACGAATTCTGACTACCATTGTATGTTCATCTTTGGCATTGATTGTGATTTTTCGAGGACTGGCTTCATTTATAACAACTTTTTTGGGACTTGGTTCATCTCTTTTAATTGTTGGTCCACCACTGCTTCCAGAAGATGTACCTGTTTGTATTTTTGATATAACCTGTTTGGTAATCAACGATTCAAACTGAGATTCAATCTCAATTATGTTATCGCTCAATTCTTTAGTATAATTATGATGAAATGTTGAGATTTCCATCAATTGCTTGAAACTTCCTTGGAGAGTTTCTGCAAGTTGTTCAATTCCAAGCTTTATATCTTCAGCTTCCTCCATGAGGAAGTTCATTCGCTTTTTGGCGTCTATCAGGGATCTTTTGATATTATCCATCTGCAAATTCAATATTCCTGCTTAAAAAGTCCGCAAGATAATTATTAACACCTTTAATATGAATTATATCAAAATTATAAAACGCCAAATAGGCTTGCCATCTATGGAGCCTTCTATATTGAGGTTCTGGTGGTAATTTATTTTTTACTAAACCTGCAACTTGAGAATTATCAGTTTCAACAATGAATTTCTTAGATAATAAAAACAATGAAAACTTCTTTATTCCTCTGATAATTGCTAACAGTTCTTTCTCATGAGTAGTATAATTTATTTCTGCTTGATTAAACGTCCCACTTGAGTATCTACAAATTTCATTAAGATCTGTTTTTAATATTGCTGCCCAATACTTATCCGAGGCGTCAGTATTAACTATCAGATTATCTTTTTCATCTGGTAATCTTAATTTTGGAAATTTTTTACATTCTTCTTTTAGTGATTTGACAATTTCTGTATGTTCATCACTCCATCCTTTGGTATTTGTTTTCCTGAGTAAAATTTGAATTTTATGTCTCTTTTTTGATAGATTTTCAATAAATCCTTCTGCATAATTTAAACATCCTAAAAAATTTTGTATTTGTTCTTTTGATTCTAATTTGTTTGGAAAACTTTCTATCTTCTTAGATATATGAGTTTGTAATTTTATCCCACTTTTATCTATTGATAATCCAAGAAAATCAATTTCTTGTTTTTCTATTATAGCTTTATTTTTTGAAAGAACAATTCCTTCTTTTTTGCATTCATTTATAAACTTAATTAAATGGTTTCTATGTTCTTCTCTATTATTAGAACATATTAATATATCATCGACATAGACGATTAAGAATTCATTAAATTTTCTAAATATGTTATCCATTCTTCTTTGATATATTTGTGGTGCATTTTTTAAACCAAATTGCATAACTATCCATTCATACTTACCTTGGGGTGTACTAAATGATGTATATTGAATACTATCTTCTTCCATTTTTACTTGCCAAAATCCTGATTTGCAATCAAATTTAGAATAATATTGCTTTCCTTTTGCAAGATTTATCAGTACCCCTTTATTTGGTAAAAAGTATCCATCAAATTTAGTATATTTGTTTAATTCTTTATAATTTATCACCATTCTAGCTTTACCTCTTTTTTTTTCAGAATGTTTCATGACCATAAAAGCTGGACTACTATGGGGTCCATTACTGAGTCTGATTAATTTTTGGTTAAATAATTCTTTTATCTGAGTTTTAAATTCTTGCATATCTTGTATGGTATACATCATTGGTCTAACTCTTATAATAACATTTTCTGTTAATTCTATTCTAGCTTTTGGATGATGTGGTTTCCAAAATGATAATGGATTTTCTCCACAAATTTTTTCTAGTTGATCAATGATTTTTTCCATGTTTATTTGTATGTTCGTTTTCAAGACTTTTTTATACATTATTCTTTTATTTTTTATTTCATTTTGTGTAATTGGTTTTTTCTCCCATTTATCACCATGTTGTGTTGGCTGAACTCTGTAAGGTCGAAATTCTCTTGGTATTTTTAGTAAATGTGCACAAGGTGTTTGTAACATTATCATGTAATTATTTTGTTTATAATTTTGAAATTTTTGTATAAAGTCATTTCCTAGCAATATATCACATTCTAATGTGTTATAATTATATACTTTATTTACAACTATTTGTTTACTCCCAACTATTATATCAACTTTATCAGCACTATTAATTATATGAGTACTTTCTCCTGTTACTCCTGTAATTTTTATCTTTCCATTAGTATTCCATGATTTTATTAAGAAACTTTTGAATATTGTTATATCACTTCCCGTGTCAATTAATGCACAGGTTGTTATATTTGTTTCAACAATTGTAACTTGTATATAAACGGCTAATGGAAAACTTATTTGGTTATTCATTTATTCAGCTTTTCTGCATAGTATAGTTTGACCATTATGAGTTATATATAATCCTTCACGTTTTATACTATAATCTTCTAGTCCATCTAGAAAGCTCATTCCTAATAATACATGAGGATTTACCATACTACTATCTACATGACATGGTACTAGGAGATTTATTCCTCCTATTTTTATTGGTACTTTTACTTCAAGTTCAGTCATATGTACTTGTCCATCAAAATTTATATATCTGTATGGATCAGTTCTATGAGATATTAGTCCTTTACTTCTATTTGAAGCTATATGACATTCACTAGCTCCTGTGTCAATTAATATATTTGATCCTTTTATATGTTCTATTCCATTAAAATATTCACCTTCTATTTTCATATTTCCAGCATTTCTATTAAGTTTTATTTCTTTTGTATTACTAGTTTCTCCTATTTGTTTTCTATTAGGTAAACTTGCTGATCTCTTAATTAATCTGCCATCTTCAAATGTTATGTTATTATTAGGGTATTCTTCTTCTCGTAATTCTATGATTTTTGGTTTATTTTTTGTTATAGTAAGTTCATAGTTTCTTGGAACTAAACTTATTTGTTTATCTGGTTCTACAGCTTTACCAAAATCTTTACATTCTTTATGAATTTCAATATATGGTTTTTTGGAATAAATGTTTCCATAATTAGAATTAGTAAATGTGTATAATGCCCTGTATTCTATAGTCATAATTTTATCTCCTGGTTCCATTATATCATCTTTATGTAATTAAAATGTAGTCCTAAAACTTCATTAAAATTTCTATCTTTTAATGATATACAATATTTTGGGTAACATGTAAATATTAGTTTCTTATATGCTAGATTTCCTTCTACTGTTCCTAAATGACTGTCTTTTAAATTTATAATTCTTCCATCATGTAAACTTACAGTCAAAGGCGAATCTAATCCTTCTCTAAACAGGGATTTAAACATTATTTGGATACCTGCTAAGTAAACATATTGAATCTTTTCACTTTGTTTTCTATTGATCTTTGTTAATAATTCTGTAACTGTATTTTTTGTTAAAAGATTTAATTTGTGTGTTCCTTGAGTGGTTCTAACATCTATTGCCCTTTCAATTTTATGATATTCATTTATTGCTACTTTTTCTCTTTTCCATATTTAGTCTAATATTTCCCATTTTCCTATTTTCAAATCTAAAGATAATTTTTGTATTTTTCTGAACTTATTATTATCAAAAGTTACTTTTAATCCATAACCTTCTATTCCTTCATATTCTTGTTTATCTATGTTCTTATTTGTTTCTATTTCTTCTATTTCTTTATTCTGATTCTGATTCATTTCTTTCTGAATCTGTTTCACTTATATATACTTCTTGATCATAGTATTCTTCAATATCCGATATTTGACTTAGTTCACTTTCTATTTCTAGATATTCATTTTGTAATATTTTAACTTTCTTTTTGTTACAATCAGGGCTTATATGTCCTATTTCTCCACAATTCCAACATTTGCATTGGCTTTTATCTTTCTTATAAGTTTTATTTTTCTGTTTTTTATTTGGATTATATCTTCTTTTGTAATATCTCCTCTTAGGTTTTATATATCTTTTTTTGAAGTTTCTGAATTTTTTAAACTTTTTATTTTTATATTTTATTTTATTATTTTTTCTTCTTTCAAGGTTACATCCTCATTGGGTAGGTTTTTCCATATCTTCACAACATATTCTAGTTAGTTTTCCTGATTTATTTAATAATTGTCTTTGTTGACATATATATGCTAATCTTTCAAATAGGAATTTTATTCTTGATCCTAATGTTCTAGGTGTTCTAGGGTTATCTCTAATAAATTTTTCAAATTCTATTTTAAAGTATATTCCCCATGAACCTGGTAATTTATTGTAATACATATCTCTATATACTTCTTGATTTTCATTACTATAGAATTGGATATAATAATATTCTTTAAATTCACAAGTATATTCTTTGATTTTACACATATCACATATTGTTAAATTTATTAATCTTATTCTTGCATTATCTTTTTCTCTTATTGATTCTGCTTCAGAATTACTTATCCAATTTTCTCCTAAAAATTCATCCGCAATATAATCTACTATCTTTTCTATTCCTTTTCTATCTGATTTTATTAGTTCTGTCTGTACATTTCTTCTTATTAATGCTTTTGTATCACTACTTATTCCTTCCCACCAATTTCTAACATGTCCTTCAAAAGATGCTATTAAAAAATTTATCATTCTCTCAGTATTTTCCCATGTATCATCTTTATTGTATAAAAAGAATAGTATCATTGAATCTGCCCAAGTTAATAAGGCTTTTTTAGTATCTATTTTACAATCAAGATCTAATTTTGTTCCTCCATGATTAATAGGTTTATCATAGTTATTATTTGGTTCAAATCTATCTTTATATTTATTTCCTCTAGGTGGTTGTCTATCTCTGATTCTATCATAATATTGTCGGTGTGGTTTGTTATATAAGGGTGCATAACTTTCATCTGGATCTGATAATTCTTGTTTAGAAGTTCCTATAGGAGCAGGGTTAGGTGCTCCTCCAGTATTCATTAAAACTTGGTATTCATTAAAGTTTTCTATACTTAACTGGTCAAAATTTTCTATAAGCAAATCTAATTCTTCATTCATTTTTGTCTTGTTCTTCTTCAATTTTTTCTTCAGCTTTTAATTTTCCTAAAGTTTTTTCTATAGATTTTTGTAATTCTAATTCTTCCTCTAATATTTTTGGTAATATGTTTCTTCTAAATTCATCATCCATACTTCCTGCTTCTATTATAATATTTTCTTGTTCGAAATGCTTCTTTCCTATTCTAAGTATTTCTTTTTCTATGAGTTTTTTGTCTACTTTCTTATCTTTGCTTTTATTATTTTCTTTGAATTCTCTAATCTCTAGTTTAATATATTTATATCATTTCTTACTTCTTTTAATTCATTTTTTACTTCTTGTACATCACTTATTAATATTTTTAAATCTTCAATATATTCACTTATCGACATTTTATACTCTTAGTTTTTGAGTTTTTTGTACCTTAAATAGTCTGTCATACATATCATCTATTTTTATTTCTAACTTTTTGATTCTTTTTTCTATTGATATGATTTTTTTCGTTTTCATTCTTTCTTATTTTTTCATTTAGCCTATCTATTTTTTCTATAATTATTCCAATTTTATCTTGATTAATTAATTCTCCTGATTTTCTTTGAAATTCTTTTAAAATTTCTTCATCTATATTTTTAGCCTCTCCTATCATTTCTTTTAATTCTTTAAATTGTATTGTTAGTTTATTTTGAATATTTTGTAATTTTTCTTTAATATTCATGTCCTGTATACTAAATTGTTGTAATTCTTCGATAGCTAATTTATCTTGTAAATTTATGTTTTTATATGTTTGCCATAAAAATGCACTTATCCAATTTAATTGCATGTTAAGAAATCCATCAGATTCTCCCAATGAGCTTAATGGTTGAAACATAGTTGTATTTGCTCCTTTTATTTGATAAGATCCAACTGGAAGTCTTATATTTTCTATTATTTGGTTTTCAAATTTTATTTCTGGAAATCCTGCCATTAATTTCTTCCTTTAATATGTTCGATTTTTAGAATAAGTTCTGTTTCATATTTTGCTTCTTTATAATTCATTATTTGATATTCACAATATTCTTCTATTGATCCAATCATTGATTTTCTATGATATATTCTATAATATTTTAGATAGTCTTCCAATGTGTTTGTTTTATCATATTTTTCTTTTCTAGTTTTTTCTTTATCTTCTAAAATCGTTTGAATTTTTGGTAATTGTTTTAAAATTCTATCAAAATATTCTCTCTTTTTCTCCAATAATTTTAATCTTAATTTTTCTTGTCGTTTTATATTTCTTTCTTCTCTTATTTGGTCCATTAAATTTCTTCTTTGTTCTATTATTAAATCTAATTTTTCATTTGTTTCTATGTCTAGATATCTAATTAATTGAGGATCCGCTCTATGATAATCCATTTCTATAATCTTTATATAACTCTTCTAGTATGTCTTTGTGGATTAAATCTAATATTTCGTTTATGATAAAATCTTCTTTTATTATATCGAAATTTATTAGATTATATATTTCTCTTCTTATATCTTTATCTAAATCTTTTAAAGTGTTCAAGATTTCTATTTTATAATTATCGGGTAGTGTTAATGTATGCATAATTATAAATCTTGATGTATATATTATATATTCATTTTTAATTTGTGTTATATAATATTTATCTTTTAGATCTGCCATATGGCTCTGATACCAAGTGAGGATGCTACTAAGAGCGAACAAAAATCAAATAAAATCATAAATAAAATTAATAAAATTTGAAGGACTAGGTTGTAACTTTTCTAAATCTTAATGGGTTTAATTGAAATATGATATATAAGGGTTTTTGTGGTAGTTTATAGTATTTAAGGCTATTTTTAAAAGATATAAAATTGTTAGGGTATTTTCAAAAATTGGTAAAATTTTTAGGGTATTTTCATGTATTTCCTCTATTTTAATGTTTGATTTTCATAAAAGTTCCTCTTAGTCCCTCAACTCTTAAACTGTTTAGTTTAGCCCGTTGATTTAAACTCGTTATTTCAGTCCCCAAATTATTTTAAGTAGTGTTTAATTTTTTATCCTTGTACTTTTGAAAAAAAAATTAGTTAGTCCCTGAGACTTCTAAAAATCATGAGTCAATCCAATAGTTTTCAAAATTATTTATTTCGGTCCAAATCTTTTCAAATCTCAATTATGCTTGATTTTCAATTTAAAACCCTAAACTTTTATTTTAAACCTTTAAAAATTCCAAATATTGATTTAAGACTGATTAGGCTAGATGAGGCGTTTGAACGTTTAGAAGATTGAAGTTTTTTCAGCTCAACAAACTCGAGAAATAAGGCAGACTCGCCTCCACTAATTAGTTTAAATCACAATTGCATGTATTATATGATTTTACGTGATTTATATGCATGAGACAAGACGAGAGGAGACGAGGTTATGATATTGTTATGCATAACTTACGTACTTTAATGCATGAGACGAGACTACCCACACCCTATGTTTTTAAAGAGCCTATGATTTTTTAAAAATAAAAAAATCCTATGATGATGATGATGGCATTGTATAAGCTACATAATTGTGTGTTCAATTATTTTGTAAATTAATTATTGGCAATGAGTCTATTGAATATTTTTATGAAATGCTCATTCCTTTTTTTTTTAACAACACTTGCAGATATCGGAGATGGAGTCGCGTGATGGATGTGGTAGCAATAATAATTAAATAATAGAAAATTTATTTTATTCATGTTTAATTTTATAATGCTAACAAATTTTATATCTTCATTAAAAGATTTCTTTTGAATTGTTATTTCGGGAAATTAGAAATTATTAAATTTTATTTACCGTTTGGTTTTATTTAAATGTTGCGAAGCATGAAAATTTTTGTTATTGTTCCGCTAAAATCGTTATTTTAAATGTTAGAGGAGATGACGACGTGACGAGCCAGGTGCTTTAGAACTCAAGACGTTACACATGTCATTTACTTGTTGAGTCAGAACATAGAGCATATTGGGCAATAAAGAAATTTAATTTTGATATGCATTAAGCTGGATCACGAAGAAAATTGCATTTGGCTGAAATTCAAGAGATTAGGAATGATTCCTAGGAAAATGCAAAATTATACAAGAGCCGAATGAAAGTCTTTCACAATAAACACATCGTAAGAAATCCTTTTATTCCAGGTCAGAAAGTACTTTTGTACAATTCTCGTCTCTTTCCAAGTAAAATACACTCTCGATAGTCTGGTCTTTTGTTTTTCATACTGTATATACTCATGGTGCTGTTGAAATTAAAAATCCAAAAACTGGTGATGTGTTCAAGGTTAATGGGCAAAGATTAAAACCATTTTTGGAGTTAAAAACTTTTTGTGGTTGATGACCAACATTTGGATGATCCTGTTATTCAGGATTAATATGTTGAATTTGGAAACCAATTTCAAGTGTGCTTTTTTTTTTTTTTTTTCTGTTGATTAGTTATTAGTCATTTCGTATTTCTAAAAAAAACTACAAATTTTTTTTTTTTTAATATTTTTTAGTATCGGATTCTCTAGTCGTGTTGAAAAGTGGTCTGTCAAACTTTTAAAATCTCGAGCACCGTGTTTCTCGGTTGGGTGGAAAAGTGGTCAAAAACACTATTCTTTTACTGTTATGTAGATGTAATAGTAGTGCACCTAGCCCTATATAACCCACCATTCTCATGCTTCTGCAACACAGAGATAGCTACACACTGAAATATACTATTATCTTCTCCTTAAACCAGAGATTAGGTAATTGTGTTTTTATGTTTTTAGTGATTTCATTGAACATTCTTGTGTGTTTTCTTTAAAGTATAGTTTATTTGATTTTCTAATTTTCTTTTAGCTATAAAAAAATGGATCAAAAGCTTTTAAATATTTGCAAATACTACCCATCTTTTCCTTTGAACGATTTAAAAAAGATTTATATAGCTAGATGCGAGCGATTGAGGATGTTAATGTACAAAAAAATTTCAGAAGATATTCATTGGTTGATCGAAGAAAAAGTTAGATTGGGTGGCCAAAATTCAGACCTTTATACTAAACACATTCCAGGTTTAGGCAAAAGTAGTTTTGCAAAGAAAAGAAGAGGAAAACGTTTACATGCTTGTTATAAATGTGCTCGATGGACCTGTAACACACGTTGTCATTCAGTGGGGTACATGTCTATAAACTGAGAAGATAAAATAGCATTCATTAAGGATGAACTGAGTAAGGAGTCTTTAGATGATATTCGATTATCTTGAGACGCATCCTAGTAGGTATGTACAAATTGCACTTCTTGATTTATGGAATCAATTTAAAACTGAAAAAAAAAACGTTATTGTCTTTGGGAATCTGACCAAAAAAGACCATGTTTTCCAATTTATAAGAAAATTGGATGGGAAGCGTATCCCCAACTCATAGAAGGTGTTTAAGGCTTTAAGCCGTTTCTGGACATAAAACCATTTCTGGACGTAAAACCAAAGGAAGATGTGAAACACAATCACAACTAAATGTCCATATTATCTCTCTGATTTTTGTTTTATTTTTTTGTTTTATTTTGTTTCAGTTGTCAGATATAGTCGGGTTACTTTTCTAATTTTTGCTGCACACATGGAAAAACCTTTAGTTTGTCGGCTCAACACTATATGTTTATTTGGTGGATCCACACTTGGAAAGCAAAACAAATTCGTTGTTACAAAAATCAACCTAGGAATGACACTCTACAAAAGAAAGATGAATCTGATTTATGAAGGAGGTAGTTGTGTGTTGTTGGGGTGTGTGGCACAAGCTGCACAGACACATGGAAAGAAAACAACAGTTGGTATAATACCAATTCCTTTAACAAATGTCTTGGGGAAACAATTGGATTTGAGATAAGAGCTAAGTTTTTAAATGAATGCATGGGACTCATGGTTATTCATTCTGATACTTTCATTGCTTTACCAGGAGATTTTGGTAAGTTAGAAGGAATTTTTAATATAATTTATTGGGCTCAAATGAACATGCACACCAAACCCATTGGACTTTTAAATGTTAATAATTTCTTTGATGGTTTGTTAGCATTTCTTGATTATGTCATGGAGCGGAACTTTATTTCTCCTTTAGCACGACGAATTCTCATTTCTGCACCATCTATTGAGGAGTTATTGGTGAAATTATAAACATATGTTCCAGAATGAGATCCAGAGATTGCTCAAATCAATTGGTCCATAGGAAGCAACATCAAGCGAAAGAGGGAACCGAATGATTTAAATTTAGAGTTAAAGTTATAAAATTTGAAATCCATATCTTTTGATTTTACTCATAATATTTTTCTTGTTGGTGTTTTCTATTTTCCTGGCATGTTTTGTTTAAAATTACTGCAAAATGAAGTAATATCCCTCCTACTTCTTCTTTGGTGTCATCGAGGACTATGTTTAGTTTTGTTTGGGGGGAGGTTATTGTACTTTTTTTTTTTTAAAAAAAAAAAAAGATAAAGATGGCAGAGTAAGAAGTTATTTACTCTCAATACGCGTCCTTTAATTGAATTATTTTTTTAATTATAATTTTTTGAGTGTGGATTTTTGTTATGTTAAAAAAATTTAGTTATAGATGGCATAGTATGGAGTTATTAACTCTCGAGATGCATCCATCAATTAAATTATTTTTTAATTATAATTCTCCGAGTGTGGATTTTTGTTATGTTAAAAAAAAAAGAATTTAGTTCAAAATGGCAGAGTACGGGGCTATTTTGTAGCGCCCCGATTTCCGTGAAACCCAGAATGCCACTTCTTCCTTTAAAGAAAAAACTTCGAATGGGAATTTATTGAGAAAAAATAATTAAATCTCAAACGTCACATTTATTTATTGTAAATTGTGACGAAAATTCAAATAAAGTAAATAACTTGGTGAAATTCATGAAATTCTAAGTTCCAACACAAAGAAAAAAATGGAGTTCGTAATACACGACTTTAAAATAATTTCTAATAATGGTTTGCCATTTCTTCCCATCATTCGCCACCGTCTCCGAAATCTGCAAAAAGTTGTTAAAACAACGGGGTGAGCATTTCAAAGAAATACTCAGTAGACTCATCTCCAATAATTAATTTACAGAATAATTGAACACGAAATTATTCAAATAATACAGTGACATTCTCTGATTCTCATCATAAGCATCACATAAAGAATGCAAATGAACATATTCTCGTCTCATGCAATAAAGCATACAAGTTATGACATGCATAACATAAATTTCTCAATTTATCTCATAAGAGATATTCTCGTCTTGTCTCATGCAATTAAGTATATAAATCACGTAAGTTCACATAAAAACATGCAATTATAATCTAAACTAATTAGTGGGGGCGAGTCTACCTCAAATTTAACGGGTTCACAAAAAGGTGGTGCGGGAATAGTACGGCAACCTCTTAACTCACCAACTGCCTCGTCTAGCCAAAAGAAATTTAATTAAATTTGTACTTTTGAAACTTAAGAGTTGAAGTGACAAAAAATAAAGTATAAGGATTGAAATGAAATTTTAAGAAAAAACTGAAATTTAAAGTTTAGGGACTAAAATAGGCTTTTTGAAAATAATGGGGATGATTGTAGGAGTTAAGGATTACATGGACCAATTTGTTAAATACTGAAATCTTTGAAACTGGATTTAAACATTTTAAACTAAAAGGGGCTGAAATTAAATAATTTAAAAACCCTTGGGGCAAAAAGGCAAAATTTTCAAAACCAAATTATAATACAGATCTATAACATCTCTCTCTTTATAATCGAATTAGAGAGAGAGAGAGAGAGAGAGAGAGAGGTAAGAAGGACAACACGAAAGGGGCTCCGCCCCTTCCTTGATCTAGACCGTCGACGTCTAGCGATCGGCGATAGCGCCACCATGCTGCGGTGGCGCCGGTGTATGGGTGCAGTGGAATTGGGGCGCGTTTGGATGCAAAAAACAAGGCCAAACTGAGGCATTGAGGGCTCGGATTCATGGGCCTTCCGATGATAATAACGGTTGATGATTAAGGTAAGTTTGTTGGGCTTAGTTTATTCTTGGTTTTTGGTTTGATTTGGGGAGAAAGGTGTGGATTGGGAGTTGGGAAGTAGGTGGTTGTGGTGTGGTGTGCGAGGGGTGGAGCGGTTGGAGTCAGTGGTGATGGTTATGGAGGTATGGTAGGTTCAGTTCTAGTGACTAAGATAGTGGGTCGTGGTGGTGATCGATTGTGTGGAAGTGGAGCTTGGGTAGGGGTGGTTGGGTAGTGTGTGGCCGGTGGATTATGCAATCGGCAATGGGGTTTGAGGTTGGTTTCAATCAATTTTGAAGGTGGCTTGATGAGGCAGCAGTGTGTGGTTGTCGATTGGGTGGAACGGTTGGTGTAAGTGGGGTCGTGTGGTGGTGATGGTTTTGAGAGGTTGAGGTTCAGTGGAGGGGCATCAGTGGCGGATTGGTGTAGTTTCTCTATCGAATCCTCTTTCCGTCCCTTTCGATCCATCGTTTGGATTAGGTGACGATTCTCAATTCCCTTCATTCCCATCGATTGGGTTAGAGGAAATGAGACGTATGGGGTTCACACAAGGTACTGCCAATGTGTAGGACTGTATACGTGTGAATTCTTGGGGATTGAATATCAGTTGGAGGTGGGGAGGAGTATTACCCAGAATTATGCTAAGCTATGTGAAGAGTTGTCTGTGTGAATTGTGAGGAGGGAGGAAGAGTTATGCACGGTTTGCACTAACCTTTGGTAAGTTAGGTAGATCTTTGATTAGGGAAAACTGGAAAAGATCTTGGAAATTAGTCCAGTCAATTAAAGAAAAAAGAGAGCATGGATAGGGAAGGAGGTAGTGGTGAACATAATTGGAGGGAAATACCTTGCCGGAGTAGAAAACATGAGGAAAAGTTTGGACTCATAGATTCATAAAATTGGCTTCAAGAATTTGAATTGGGTTTTAACTCCATTTGAAACTTGGGCATAAAAGTTTGGGCCTAAATTAATTAAAACTTGGACTTAAGATATAAATGGGGACCTTGAAATATTTTAATAAAACTTGAAATTTGACTATGATTAAAATAATTATAAATTTAATTTCACTTGAATTTTTTTGGCTAGACGAATACTCTTTTAAAATGAATGGGAAAAGTCATAGCGACACGTATTTTAATTTAAAAAATATTTTATTTTTAAAAAAATGAAAAATTCCCGATCGCTACAACCCTACCTCCTTAAAATAATTTCGTCCTCGAAATTTAAACTTACTTGGTCTAAAGTATTTGGATACTTGGCTAGAATTTTTTCTGCTTTCTCCCAAGTAGCCTGATTGCTACCATGTCTACTCCACTGGACTTTGACTAGTGAAATCTCTTTATTTCTTAAGACATGGACTTTTCTATCGATAATGGACATAGGTGTCTCCTCATAAGATAGATTCTTCTGAATCGGAATTGACTGAAAGTTCTGGGGTCGTGAACATACTTTCTCAACAAAGAAATGTGAAAGACATTGTTCACCATCGAGAGCTCAGGTGGCAACGTTAAATGATATGCCACATTACCCACTTTCTCCAATATTTCAAATGGTCCGATAAAACGAGGCCTTAACTTTTCTCTCTTGCCGAACCTAATAGTACCCTTCATATGGGCTATTTTCAAGAACACTTTCTCTCTAATCTCAAACTCCAAGTCTTTTCTCCTTTGGTCGGCATAGCTTTTCTGTCTGTCTTGAGCGGTTTTAATCCACGGTCTGATTTTCTTGATAGACTCTACGGTCCTTTCAATTAATTTTGGACTCAATAATTTCCTCTCACCAACCTCATCCCAATATACAGGCGATTAACATCTTCGCCCATATAGTGCTTCGTATGATGTCATACCAATTGTAGCCTCAAAGATGTTGTTGTAAGCAAACTCCACCAATGGCAAGTGAGTCTCCCAATTTTCGCTCAAGTCTAGAACATAGACTCTAAGCATATCCTCCAATGTCTGAATTGTACGTTCAGACAGCACCTCCGTCTGAGGATGGTAAGCAGTACTAAAATTTAATTTAGTCCCCATAGCCACGTGTAAACTCATCCAAAATCTCGAGGTGAATCTCGAATCCCTGTCTGAAACAATAGATACTAGAACTCTATGGAGTCGAACGATCTCCCTTGTGACGCCCTGGAAATTTTGGAGGCTAGAATTATTTAATGATTTTATCATTGATGTCTTTTAATGATTTTGAAAAATCGAAGGACGAAAGTATTTATGTTTTGACGAAAATCTTATTTGGGCCAAGTAATTAATTATGATCTACATTGATAATTAATATATTAATATTAGGCTCGTTTTGTAGCTCATAATTAATTAGGAATTTTGACGCAAGAAAAAAGTTATTTTTGATAAAACCACGTCAAATTATTTATGATTGAAAAATAGGAGTATAAATAAAATTTTTATATTTATCTATATATCAGATCAATTCGGTATCATAAAAAAGATTCCGTTTTATTTTTTATTTTTGGACACTTTAATTGCACATATTTTGAAATCACATAACCATTTGCCAAAAGGGTTTCTTTGCCAAACGTGTCACATGTTGCACGATTTTCAACTACTGTTATTTTAATCCTATTAATGCACAACAGTTCAATTTTTTTACTAAAAGTCGGGAACCCAATTTTGTAACGTAAATTGCATCTATAAATATTGTCAAGCAGTCGGTTAAATCACCATAAAAACAAAATATACTTTCTCGCACAAGCTAACATCGGCTGAGGCAGATTGAAATATATGTGAACGTGTTTTCCTTTGATTTTGTCTTTCAAATACTGAAGCAAATTTAACAAGGTGTGAATTTTCCTATGTGCCAAGTGAATTGTTTTTTCGCTCTTTAGTGTTTTAAGTTTGAGTATTTTATGCGTTATTATGTGATCTGAAGTAAGAGGATCTTATGGGTAATACCAAAGGATATTATGTAGATCTACGGAAACTAGTCAAAGGACTAAACCCTAAGTGGAGAATGAGAATAGGTAAGACCTAAAGTGAGAAGGAGATGGTCGGGTTTTCATCCCACTATGAAAGTATGTTATAGCGTAATCTACTTGCTTTTGATATTAAATTGTGAAAATACTGGTACGAAATCTATACTGGATATATTCGTATGCTCACTCCATATTTTAAAACATTTTTCATGCTAGCTCAGGATCGATTGGATGGTGGAGAAATGATGATGCGGGCTGCCAAAGAAATTTGAAGAATTAAATTATTAAGTTTTTATTTCAAAATTTATTTATTGTTTAAAATATGTTTATTAAATTGCTGGAAAAGAATTTCAATTTCATGTTTGGCTAAACCATTTGTTTTACACTTCCGCATTTATTTAAGAAAACTGAAAGTTTTTAGTTACACTCCAGCGTTTGTTTACCAAAAATACTGGGTCGTTACATCCCTAACATAAATTTGTGCCAACTGATCTACACTGAGAGTCATTCATACTGGAAGGAAATGAGCTGACTTCGTAAGTCGTTCTACAATAACCTAGATGGCGTCGTGTCCCTTCACTGATCTTGGTAAGCCTATCACGAAGTCCATGGAAATTTTCTCCCATTTCCATTCTGGAATGTCCAAAGGATTTAACAATCCTGACAGTCTCCGATGTTCCGCCTTGACCTGCTAGCAAGTCATGCATCGTGAAACAAACTTTGCAATACACCCTTTCATGTTCCTCCACCAAAATGTAGTACGCAAGTCACGATACATCTTTGTTCCTCCTGGGTGAGCTGCATATGGTGCTGAATGGGCTTCCTTCATGATTTCATTTCTGATCTAATCATCTTTTGGTACACAAAGGCGACCCTTGAACAGAAGAGCTTTGTCAGCTACAATTTCGAAACCTATTCTCTTGCCAGTTCCAACTCCGTTTTGATCTTTTCTAAGAATTTATCTGCTTACTAAGCCGCCACAATTCTACTTCTCAAATTTGGCTTAACTGTCAAATTTGCCAATCTGCTAGAACTTTGGATTGATTGGGTTCTCACTTCAATCCTCATATTCTGAAAATCCCGAATCAGTTGACCTTGTCCGGTTTCCAAAGCTGAAAACTGTCTAGTATTGTTCCTTCTTAATGCATTTGCAACTTTATTGGCTTTACCTGGGTGGTAAAAAATGATGCAATCATAATCCTTTACCAGTTCTATCCATCGAACCTGTCTCGTGTTCAACTCCTTCTAAGTGAAGAAGTACTTGAGACTCTTATGATCAGTGTAAATTTCTCATTTACTCTCATATAAATAATGTCTCCAAATTCACGTGCAATCACTTTACCCTTCTGCATTAGCACACATCCTAATCCATGTTTGGAGGCATCACTGTAGATGACAAAACCATTAGATCCGTTCGGCACTGCTAACACCGGTGCTGAGACCAGTCTATTATTCAGTTCTTGGAAACTTCCTTCACGTTGATTTGTCCATTAGAATTTCACTCCTTTTCGTGTCAACTGAGTCATTGGACCAGCATCTTAGAGAAACCCTCTATGAAACGTCGATAATATCCAGCCAATCCCAAAAAGCTTCTCACATCACCAGCATTCGCTGGAGTCGTCCGATTAGTCATCGTCTCCACCTTGGAAGGATCAACCTCAATGCAATTGATTGTGACGATGTAAACTAGAAAGCGTATCTTCTCGAGCCAAAATTCACATTTTTTTTAATTTGGCGTACAACTTTTCTACTCGTAGTGTCTCCAACACGATCCTTAAATGTTCTGCATGTTGTTGTCATCTTTGGAATAGACCAAAATATCGTCAATAAACACAATGACGAACTTATCCAGATACTGGTGGAAAACTCGGTTCATCAAATCCATAAATACTACCAGTACGTTTGTAAGTCCGAATTGCATCACTGTAAATTCATAATGCCCATATCGAGTCCTAAACGCTGTCTTTTGTATATCAGCAGACTTGATCTTCAACTGGTGGTAACCAGACCTTAATTCTATTTTCGAGAATACAACATCTCCTTTTAGTTGATCAAACAAATCTTCGATCTTGGGAAGGGGATACTTATTCTTTATCATCAACTTGTTAAGCTCTCGATAATCGATGCACATCCTCATGCTGCCATCCTTCATCTTCACAAATAGGATAGGTGCTCTCCATGGAGATACACTCGGCCTAATAAGACCCTTTTCTAGTTTCTCTTCCAGCTGAACCTTTAATTCTTGCAATTCCTTTGGTGCCATGCGATACGGAGCTTTCGAAACAGGGGCAGCTCCCGGCACCAAGTCGATAGTAAATTCCACTTGCCTATCAGGCGGAGTGCCTAGTAGATCATCTGGAAAAATATCCTTGAAATTGCACACAACTGGTACTGACTCTAATTTGATTTCTTCATAAGGCTTACCTTGAAGATTAACCAGATAACCTTGATAGTTTCCTTTGGCATGTAGTTTTTCGGCTTGCAAATCCGAGATAAGGCGAGGAAGTGCTTAAAATTTTGACCCGTAAAATCTGAATACTTCATCTCCATTCTTTCGAAATACGACTTCTTTCTCATGACACATGATTGTAGTATGGTTGGAACTCAGCCAGTCCATACATAGAATAATGTCGAAGTTCTTCATCGGAATAATATTCAGGTCTGCTTCAAGCACCGTTCCATCGAAATCTATCCGTACGGCCTTGACTACTCTATCGATGTCAATAATTCCTCTTGACGATAAGCTCACCTCAAGTACACTACCAGTTGTTTCACCCATCAAATCTAGTCTAGTTAAACATGCATCAGCTATAAACGAATGCGTTGCACCCAAATCAATTAAGGCATATACAGGAATACCAAAAATAGATAATATGCATGTCATCATGTAGCGCCCCGAGTTCTAAATACCCGATTCACCACGTCATCGTCTGATCTAACTTTTCAAATAATATTTTTTTTGCGGAAGAAATAATTGAAATTTATTTTTGGCAACATTAAATAAATTGTAATGGTCGATAAAATTGAAAACATTTATGAAAAAAAATTCGAAATAGTAAATCGAACCATTAATATTGTAAAGCAGTTGACAATATCATAATTTCTCAAATAACTGAAATTCTCAAAATTATCCAATGTTTGGAAATACGGAAATCATTAAAGTAAGACTTTCAACCATTTAACGATTATTGCCACAATCATCCATAATGCACCACCGTCTCCGAAATCTGCAAAACTGTTAGAAGTGGGGTGAGCATTTCAAAAATCAAATACTCAGTAGACTCATCGCCAATTAATTAACTTACATAAATGTCGACTCTTTAGAAAACGGGTGTTGGTAGTCTCTTATTGTGCATTAAAGCACAGGGCTTATTTTGAAAAATCATAGGCTCTTTAGAAAATCGGGTGTTGGTAGTCTCGTCTCGTGCTCATGAGGCACGTATGTTATGCATAACATCATCATCTTGTAGCGGATTGGGCTCCCTCAAGGGACATTTTCCCAATCTTGCCCGCATACTCATATCATCATCATTATTTCCGAAGAAATACATTCTCATTTCTTTTCATAAAAATGACTTTTCACAAGTCACATGGCATTCACATGCAATCATAATTTAAATCAATTAATAGGGGCGAGTCTACCTTAAACTTGACGAGTGCGGTTGAGCGAGAAATGTCTTCCATTCTTTAATTCTCCGTACGCTTCGTCTAGCCCATAATTTACCTTAGTCTTTTGAAATTTATAGTTTAAATATGATAATTTACAATTTGGGGACTGAAATTAATGATTTAAAAGTTGAGGGACTAAAATAAATACTTTGAAAGTTGAGGGACTAAAATGAATACTTTGAAAGTTAAGGGACCAAAATAAATACTTTGAAAGTTGAGGAACTAAAATGAATACTTTCAAAATAGTGGGGCTGATTAGAAACGCTTTAAATTTGCAGGGGCTGAATTATAAGAAATCATTAAAACTGAAAGGACTGAATTAAAACATTTAAACTAAAAGGACTGATTTGAAATATTTTGAAACTTGGGGGCTGAAATAAATAACTTGATACTTAGGGGACTAAAAGGTAAATCTTAAAAATTAAAATATAATATCAGATTTTTCTCTCTTTCCCTCACAACTCACTCTCTCTCTCGACATTACTCTCTCTCACTTCGCAAATCAGGTAATGAAGAGGGCGGCGATCGGCCATTTTCAGTCAAGGCTGCCGACGCTCTTGCGCCGGCGGTTGGCAGCGATACTGCCGCCATCACTTGGCGGCAATGGAGGTGGTTTTGGGTGCAGACACGAAGGCAAAACCGAGGCTTGAGTTCAGATTTAGGGTTGCGATTCCGGCACTAGTCCGGTCACTGGCGGCGGTCGAAGGTAAATGGTAGTCTTCTTGGTTTATTCTTAGTTTGGGCTATGATTTTTGGGTTTGGTTTGGTGGGGACTGAAGTTGGCAGTGTTGTCCGATCGTGGAGGTGGTGATGGTTGTTGCAGTGGCTTGAGGTAGTTGGGGCGTCAAGGTGATGATTATGGTGGAGGTGATGAGTGGTATATTGATGAAAATGGTTTAGAGGTGGGTCGGTTTTGCTGATAGTTGGCCGACTGTGGAGGTTGATGGCGGTGGTTACAGCGTAGGTGATGATGACCGTTGGTGGTGATGGTGGAAATAGCCGGCTGTGGATACTGTTTTGGTGGAAATGGTGATGGGTTGTGTAGTGATTGAGAAAATGGGGTTAACCGGCTGTGGATACTGTTTTGGTGGAAATGGTGGTCCGGCTATGAGTTGGAGGCGGTGGCTATGGTGTAAGGAGCAGTCTGGAATCGAATGTATTGCTGTGATGAAGATGGTTGATTTGTGCAGAGAGTGAAAATCTGATGATGGTGATGTATAAGGAGGGGGGGTTGGGAAATGTGAGGGAATTGGCAGGATATGGGTTTGTGGTCTCGAGATGGTGTTTTGGTAATGATGGTGTTTTGAGGTGGAAAGAGGAGAAAATGGTATAAAGTTGGAAAACATGTGGGAAAAAATTTGGTTTAATTAGATAAGATCAATTTGGATAATTAACTAAAAATTTGACTAACTTCGATTTGGAAATGTTTTTAAAACAGATATATTTTGGACTGAAAAATAAATTTTGAGATAAAATTGAATTACGTACTTTGGACTTAAAATAGTTAAATAAGGAAAATTGAGATAATTTTAATAAATTTGGAATTTTAAAATGATTTTGAAAATAATACTTTGAATAAATAAATAAATAAAATAATATAATTTTAGAAATTCGGAAATTTTAATTTAAAATCGAACGAACTCAATATTTCTTGATTTGGCTAGACGAATCCGTCGCGGCGTTAACTTCAAAATAATGGGTGAGATAGCAGCAACATGATTTTCTAAATATTAAAATAATTATTAAATGCGTAAAAATTCTTGGTCGCTAAACATCACGTTAACCTTATTAATTTGAGTAATGCATGGTCTACAAAATTTAGGCAACATAGATATATAAATACCATATTGACTGGTGTACCTGTAATTACGTTGGAGTCATCAACAGTATCCATGGAAAATACTCTGGCATTCCCTTTTCTATTCTAATCGATGCTTTTCTTCTGTTCGGAACCTTGAGCAGGTGTAGCATTGCAATTCGATGCAAAATGTCCCGGCTGGACTAACTTGTAACATGCTCTTTTCCCAAAAAGAGATTCTCCTTTGTGCATCTTCTGGCATTTAGGACATGGAGGGGTGTAACTAGTCATCTAACCTCTGGTAGGTCTTGTATTTGGCCTCTTGTTGGATGTCTGATTTCTGTTCTGATTATGATTAGAACCATGCCACTTCCGTTTACCCTGATGTCCCTGGTTATTCTGATTTCCTTGGTTGTCAATCTTTGCCCCACATCCTGAGCTTTCTTCACAACCTCTCGGTAAGTTGGTAATTTATGTGAGCTAACAATTTTCCTGATATCTGAACGCAGACCCCTCTCGAATTGGCTTGCTTTCTTAGCTTCGATTTCCACCAGATGTGGACCATATCGTGACAGTTCTTCGAACTTTCGTTCATAATCAGTAATGTCCATCTCACCCTGAACCAAGCATAGGAATTCGGTCTCCTTGTGGTCTCGAAGGGCTTGTGGGAAGAACTTATCATTGATATCACCCTTAAACTCTTCCCAAGTAAAAGCTGCCTGCTCTTCTTTAGTCCTAGCCCATGACACAGACTCCCACCAAAAGTTGGCCTGGTCGAACAACATAAATTCTACACATGAAACCTTCCTATGATCAAGACAGAAGATGTGTTTGAAAATCTTCTCAATTGTTTGTAACCATTCTTCCACTGCTAATGGACCATTCCCGCCATCAAAAGTGGGCGGGCGATACCTCCTGAATTGTTCGATGATCGGTACCTAGGAACCTGTCGGTGCCTGTCTCAAATCCTACATGGCCTGAAGTAGGTCCCTGAAGATAGGACTGGGCTGTGGGGCCTTGTCTCGAGTAGGCCTGTTCTAAGGTAGCCTGGTCCATTATGCTTCTATTATTGCGTCTGGCCATATCCCTTAAACTGAAACAAAAATATGTTCATAACTTCCTCGATGAAAATGTTTAAACAAAACATAGCATATAATCAACTCCAATGTAGGCAAAGACAAAGAGATGAAACTTATCATTAATAATTTAAAATTCCTTCAAGTGAGGATACAAATCGTAGAAACGTTAGTACTGGAAAATACTGACAATCTATCATATATTCTACATCTTCGGTGGCGACATGAAAGATACTCATCCTGGTGTGCAGGGGGTATAATCTGGTGCGCCCGGGGTCATACTCGGCGAGTCAATGGCATACCTTGGTGAGCCAGGAGTATAGTCTGGCGCACCCGGGGTCATACTGGGAGAATCAAGGGCATAACCCGATGAGCCAAGAGTATAGCCATATGTGCCTGACTCAGTGTCGGGTATCTCAACTGGTTCCTCTTCATCGTCAGATAGGATAATGATTTCTGGTACTGGTACTAGTGCTGGAGCAAGGTCCTGGTAGCTGTCCTAGTGCATCACAAATTCGTCGCAGATGGTTTGGAAGCTCACATCCTCTCCCAGACGTCTCTTCACATCCCTATAGAACTTGTTTACCAAGTCTAACTGACCTTCTGGAAATGTTGATAAAAGGTGGCTAATAGATTGAGCGTCAGTCACCTTAATTCCACTAGTTATAGTGTCGTGTCGTAGCACAAAAGTGAAGAATATGGTTTGATATCCCATCAATTGGTGCCATGTCTAAAAATCCAATTATGCAAAGTCCAGTTAGGGTTCTATTATTCATTTAAATTTAAGGACAAAATATTTTATGAAAACATCCTTAAATTGTACTAATTCTCATTATACTCCAAAACTTATTCATTTCTTTCTCACTATTTCGGATACAAATTTTCTGATTCTTTCTCATCTAAATCTCAAAACATTTATTTCTCAAGTATCCGAAATAAAATAAACATGCTAAACTTCTTTACCTTCGGAGTCGGCTGAGCGAAGGGTGACAGTGGCAAAAGTTGTCAAAACATTATTTATTTATTTTTTTAGAAAGTCCTTTTAAAAAAAATTTCGAGTCTACAGAAACGTAGACCTGGCTCTGATACCATGTTGTAACGCCCCGAGTTCTGTGAAACCCGGAACGTTACTTCGTCCTTTAAAGAAAAAACTTCGAATGGGAATTTACTGCGGAAAAATAATTAAATCTCAAACATCACATTTATTGATTATAAATTGTGATGAAAATTCAAATAAAATAAATAACTTGGTGAAATTCATGAAATTCCAAGTTCCAACACAAAGAAAAAAATGGACCTTGTAAAAGAAGACTTTAAAATAATTTCTAATAATGATTTGCCATTTCTGCCCATCATTTGCCACCTTCTCCGAAATTTGCAAAAGTCAAAACGGGGTGAGCATTTCAAAGAAATACTCAGTATACTCATCTCCAATAATTAATTTACAGAATAATTGAATACAAAATTATGCAAATAATAGAGTGACATTCCCTAATTCTCATCATAAGCATCACATAAGGAATGCAAATGAACATATTCTCGTCTCAAACAATAAAGCATATAAGTTATGACATGCATAATATAAATTTCTCAATTTATCTCATAAGAGATATTCTCGTCTCATCTCATGCAATTAAGCATATAAATCACGTAAGTTCACATAAAAACATGCAATTATAATCTAAATTAATTAATGGGGCAAGTCTACCTCAAATCTAACGGGTTCACAAAAAGGTGGAGCGGGAATAGTACGTCAAGCTCTTAACTGACCAACTGCTTCTTCTAGCCAAAAGAAATTTAATTAAATTAATACTTTTGAAACTTAAGGGTTGAAGTGACGAAAATAAAGTATAAGGATTTAAATGAAATGTGAAGGAAAAATTGAAATTTAAAGTTTAGGGACTGAAATAGGCTTTTCGAAAGTAATGGGGATGATTGTATGAGTTAAGAATTGCAGGGACCAATTTGTTAAGTACTGAAATCTTTGAAACTGGATTTAAACATTTTAAACTAAAAGGGGCTGAAATTAAATGCTTTAAAAATGCTTAGGGCAAAAAGGCAAATTTTTCAAAACCAAATTATAATACAGATCTATAACATCTCTTCTTTATAATCGGATTAGAGAGAGAGGTAAGAAGGGCAATGGGAAAGGGGCTCCACCCTTTCCTTTATCCAGACCGTCGGCGTCTAGCGACGGGATTCATGGGCTTTCACGGTTGATGATTAAGGTAAGTTTTTTGGGCTTAGTTTATTCTTGATTTTTGGTTTGATTTGGGGAAAAAGATGTGGATTTGGAGTTGGGAAGTATGTAGTGGTGGTGTGGTGTGCGAGGGTTGGAGCGGTAGGAGTCAGTGTTGATGGTTATGGAGGTATGGTGGGTTCAATTCTAGTGACTGAGGTGGCAGGTCGTGGTGGTGCTCGATTGTGTGGAAGTGGAGCTTGGGTAGGGGTATTTGGGTGGTTTGTGGCCGGTGGATTATGCAATCAGAAATGGGGTTTGAGGTTGGTTTCAATCAATTTCGATGGTGGTTTGATGAGGTAACAGTGTAACGCCCCGGATTCCGCGGAGCCCGGGACGTCACTTCGTCCTTTAAATCTGATTTTATTGCGGAAATAATTAAAAATTTCAAACATCATATTTATTATTTGAAACCTTTGAAACAACATTTTTGCGGAAGAAATGAATTTATAAAACATCACATCCATTGTTTAAAAGCTAAAGGGGAAACTAAATTTTAATCAATTTAATAAAAACAATTCATAAAAATTAAATCTTAAGTTTTAAAGTAAAGTAACGATAAATAATTAAATTGACGGCATTTATGAAACTTGACTTAAAAGAAAAATTAACATTATTTTTTATTTGCCACCGCTGTCATTTCATTCGCCGTCAACTCCATCATCTGCAAAATTTTGTTTTGGAAAACGTGAGTATTTCATAGAAATACTCAGTAGACTCGCGCACAATAATCATTTAACATTATAAATTAAAGCACATAGTCATGATATTCAAGTCTCAAGTGTCTAACGATCACCAGTATTCTCATGAACATACAAGTTCAAGTCTCTTGCATTTAAGCAAGTAAATTCTCGTAACATAGTCTCATGCTTAGAAAGCAAGTAATTCTCATGAACACAATCATACATGCTAAACTTATAATCCAAATAATTATTGATGCGCACTTTTGAAAAACGTAAATTTGTGAATAAGAGTCTACCTTATTTCTCGAGTATTGAGCAAACGGGAATAAATACTTTTAAAATTTCTCGCGCCTCGTCTAGCCCTATAAATAAATAAATTAAATTTAGTATTTTGGGATTTAAGTTTTAAGATGAAAATAAAAGCTTAGGGGTTGAATTAAAATATTTTAAAACTTGAGACTGGATTAAAAGGCTTTGAAAATATGGGGCTAATTAATAAAAACTCTTTTAAAATAAGGGCTGAAACAAATACTTTGAAACTAAGGGGCTTACTTAAAATAATTTAAAACCTTATGGCTTGAAATAAAACATTTAGGGACTTGATTGAACTTTTAGAAAATAAAGTGAATTTTAAATCTTTATGGTCTAATTGTAAAAAAATCAGAATGTTTAGGATCAATAATGATGAAATCATAAAGTATTTTAAATTTAATATGAAGAATACTAAAGTTTAGGGATGATGAGGGAGTGGAATTAAAATAAGGACTAACTTAAATTCATTGTCAAACTTGATGATTCAAATGATGGTGAAATGGTGGATTGGAATTGTGGTTGCTTGGCTATGGCAGTGGCTGATTTGGTGTTGCCAATGGTGATGCTGGTTGGCTATGGAGGTTGGTGGTGATGGTTGATTGCGGTGTTGAAAATGAAGATTTTTGGCAGATTTTTGGCGAGAAAACGAGACTAAATTGAGGCTCGATTTAAATGATTTTAAGTTGGGAATCCATTCGAACGAATTGAGGTTCAAGGTAAGTATTTGGGCTTCTTTTGTTTTCTTGATTTTCTGGTCATTTTGTGGAGGTGATTGGTGCAGAATTTCTTACCCAAATTTTCTTGTTGGTGTTCGTGAGTATGAAGGGAAGGAAGGGGGAGAATATATGCCTAGTTGTGTACACATTTTGGTATGTTTATTAAATCAATAATTGGGAGGGATTCGGGGGAAAATTTGAACAATTGATTCAATTATAGAAGGGGAGATGACATGGATTGAGGGAAGATGATGGGGAAGAAAAATGTGCTTAATATGAAAAAAAAAAAAAAAAAAAAAAAGAAAAAGGAAGTTGGGGAGGAATTTTTGGGGAAATAACAATCATCCATGAATGTGTAGAGCTTGATACTTGGAAGAGGAAAATTTATAGGAATAAAGAAAAGAAAATGTGAAGTGGAAGATTGTAGTAATAATTGGGCAAGAAAAATGTGCTTAATATGAAAAATGGAAGTTGGGGAGGAATTTTTGGGGAAATAACAATCATCCATGAATGTGTAGAGCTTGATACTTGGAAGAGGAAAATTTATAGGAAGAAAGAAAAGAAAATGTGAAGTGGAAGATTGTAGTAATAATTGGGCTTAAGGAGTGATCATGAGAAATATAGGACTTGTTTACAAATGTGATTGAATGGAGTTGTCAATTTGAATGAGTTTTACAAATTAATTATGTAAGGGGGAACACAATTTGAGTAGGAGAGAAATATTGAATTTGATTGACTTAAATTGAGAAATTATAAAATTGGGAAAAATTATAGGAAACATGCAAGAATGGAATTTGATTGAGGGAGTTGAGGGAGAGAGTTAAGGATTGTAGAACTGGTATGGACGTGTGGGGAGGTAAAATTTTGGAAAATAACTACACATTCATGGATGATTGTTATTTCCCCAAAAATTCCTCCCCAACTTCCTTTTTTTCATATTAAGCACATTTTTCTTCCCCATCATCTTCCCTCAATCCATGTCATCTCCCCTTCTATAATTGAATCAATTGTTCAAATTTTTCCCCGAATCCCTCCCAATTATTGATTTAATAAACATACCAAAACGTGTACACAACTAGGCATATATTCTCCCCCTTCCTTCCCTTCATACTCACGAACACCAACAAGAAAATTTGGGTAAGAAATTCTCCACCAATCACCTCCACAAAATGACCAGAAAATCAAGAAAACAAAAGAAGCCCAAATACTTACCTTGAACCTCAATTCGTTCGAATGGATTCCCAGCTTAAAATCATTTAAATCGATCCTCAATTTAGTCTCGTTTTCTCGCCAAAAATCTGCCAAAATTCTTCATTTTCAACACCGCAATCAACCATCACCACCAACCTCCATAGCGAACCAGCATCACCAATGGCAACACCAAATCAGCCACTGCCATAGCCAAGCAACCACAATTCCAATCCACCATTTCACCATCATTTGAATCATCAAGTTTGACAATGAATTTAAGTTAGTCCTTATTTTAATTCCACTTAAAATGGCTAGACACACACGAGTTTTAAAAAAATAAATGGGCAAAATCGTAGCAACACGTTTTTAAAGATAAATAATATTTAAATAAGTCACGGAAAATCCTCGGTCGCTACAACCTTCTCCACTTAAAATAATTTCGTCCTCGAAATTTAAAATTTTCTTGATCTAAAATACTTGGGTACTTCAAAATTTCTTCTTTCTTAAAATCTTAAAATAATTAATATGACTAGACGAGAGCGCTGATTTGGAATAAAAATCATTAAGGTTGGAAAGTCGTAGCGACAAGTTTGGTAAAACAAGTCTTTTAAGTTTGAAAATTTCTCGATCGCTACAAACAGTGTGTGGTTTCCGATTTAGGTGGAACGGCTAGTGTCAGTGGGGTCGTGTGGTGGTGTTGGGTGGTGATGGTTTTGAGAGGTTGAGGTTCGATGGAGGGCCAGTAGTGTCAGATTGGTATAGTTTCTCTATCGAATCCTCTTTCTGTCCCTTTTGATCCCTTCATTCCCATCTATTGGGTTAGAGGCAGTGAGATGTATGGGATTCAAAAAAGGTACTGCTAATGTGTAGGAATGTATGCATGTGAATTCTTGGGGATTGAATATCAGTTGGAGGTGGGGAGGAGTATTACCCAGAATTCGGCTAAGCTATGTGAAGAGTTGTCTGTGTGAATTGTGAGGGAGGAAGAGTTATGCACGGTTTGCACTAACTTTTGGCAAGTTAGGGTAGATTTTTGATTAGGGAAAACTGGAAAAGATGTTGGAAATTAGTCCAGTCAATTAAGGAAAAGAGAGAGCATGGACATGGAAGGAGGCGATGGTGAACATAATTGGAGGGGGATACCTTGCTGAAGTTGAAAACGTGAGGAAAAGTTTGGACTTCATACACAGAATCATAAAATGGGCTTCAAAAATTTGAATTGGGTTTTAACTACATTTGAAACTTGGACTTAAAAGTTTTGGGCCTAAATTAATTAAAACTTGGACTTAAGATATAAATGGGAAGGGCTAATTAGACATACTAATACTTTAAATTTGTTATTTTTTAAAATCATGTAAATTTAAACTATTTTATATAATCAGGTATAAAAACCCTCCCATTTACTTTCTCTCTCTTTCTCTCCTTTCCCTGTACGTTTTCTTCCCAAACCTTCCCTGTTCCAAAAATGATTTCGAGTTCGGTGCCTGGCTTGGAAATCAAGTTCAATTCACCAGCTATTCAACTCACCGAGTAGGGGTACCGACAGTAGCCTCCGGTATGGCCACTCTCTCCAATGCTATAATTCCCTCCCAGAGCAAACTAGTCTGCGTTAAAGGAGGACCAACTCGCAACGCAGAATTTTCTCTGTTGTTTCATCAAATCCAGTGCAACTCCCATCTCCAAAAGATGAGCGAACCACCTAACTCACCTCCACCTTCAACAGACCGCAACATGATATCACCTCCACCTTCAACATGCCGCAGGTTGAGGCTTTAGAATAAAGGTGAGGTCAGAAACTTGGGAGTTGCTACGCAAATAGAGGATGAGCACTAGCCCATGACAGAGGAAGAAGTTTTGGAGCCTGTTTAGGAGGAAGAATGTCTGCGTCTCTAGTCTATCTTCAATAGATTGGACGAAGGCTTCATCGATTTCTCCCGTAATAAAGTTCATATTTGTGCTGAGGACTTTGTCACAGTGACATCAATTTATTTTATGAGAAGGCAAACCAATTTGATGGAATACAATTCCATTTCTCCGTGATTTAACCACAATTGTTTGATTTTTTTTCTTTGGTTGAGGTTGTTTTGGTTGTGGTGTTGAAAAGGTGGTCCTATTGTTGAGATGGTGAGGAGGAGGTGGAGGTTTTGAGACAGTATTTAATTCTACCTGATTTGCCTCAAATGGTTTGGACCAATCTGGGGAAAATTATAGACCTGTAGAATACTAGAACTTTTGTAGAATCTGTTATTTTCTCTCGAAGATCGCCTTAAACAGCTGGTAACTTCATCAGTCATATTGCTTTTCATGAAGGGTACACCAGATGCTCCAAGATGTGGTTTCAGCTCCAAAGTTTATGAAGAAATTACAATTGTAACTAATTATAAATTGAAATAAAGTTACAACTGTAATTAATTACAAAATTAAAATAAAGTTACATTTGTATTTTCGACGTGCTCCGACGACGACAGTTGTGACGGTGGCTGATTACAATTACACTAATGTAATTAATTACAAATTACACTAATTATTTTCTAATTCATAAGTTACAATTGTAATTAATTACAAAGTTGAAATAAGTTACAATTGTATTTTCGAGATGGTTGTGGTGGTGGCTGATTACAAATTAGGTGGTGATCGGTGGTGGTGGTGGTGGTGTTAATTAATTGCAATTGTAGTTAAATTTATAATTGTAACTAATTATAATTACAAATTGAAATAAAGTTACAATTGTAATTAATTACAGAACATAATTCTGATTTTAAAAAAAAATACCTGATTTTGAAAATTATTTTGATAATTGTGTAATTAGTTACAAAATGCCTGATTACAAAAATTTGCAAGCCTAAATGTTTGTAATTGTGTACTTAACCCAAATGGGAACCTTGAAATATTTTAATAAAATTTAGAATTGTACTGTGATTAAAATAATTATAAATTTAATTTCACTTGAATTTTTTGGCTAGACGAATACTCTTTTAAAATGAATGGGAGAAGTCGTTGCAACACTTATTTTAATTTAAAAAATATTTTATTTAAAAAAATAAATGAAAGATTCCCGATCGCTACATATTTACTCTCGAGACGCATCCTTTAGTTAAATTTAAAAAATTATTTTTTTGCCTTTTTTTAAAAAAAAATGGTGTTTGTAAAATCATAAGATATGATAATGATATTCGAGATGGCTGAGTATGGAGTATATCTGACTCTTGAGACGCACTCTACTTAAAAAATATAACACACACACACACACATATGTATGTATATATGTATGTATGTATGTATGTATTTTTGTGCTTATGTGTGTTAAATGACCTTGCCAGCTATGATAAATATATTGGAACCATGTGTTGAGCTACAAATTGTGCAAGAATTTGAATGTTAGGTTAATTTATACTTATTCATGTGGAACTTGATTTCATTAGAGCATAAGATTTATGTATTGCATCAAGAAGTAATAATTTGATTCAAACTGCTAAATATGACGAATACAGTGGAACTTAGATGCTAAACCCAAGCGTTCCATAAAAATACATATCCTTGAACCAATGTTAAGATAGTTTGGGTGTGATTGCACAATTGTAAGGAGACATTGAGATAGATGAAGATTCCGTGTGTAAAGTTTTGTGTAGATTGTCTAGGCTAATGGGATGAAAGTTGGGTGAATTCTTTTGAAGGTCGATTTTTGAGAACGAATGAGGGACATTGTACTAATCATGACATTGTAATATATATATATATATATATATATATATATATATATATATATATGATTTTCTGAAAATTATAGGAGACAGCATCATTCTCCTTTTATTGTATTAAAAATGCGAAAAAGAAAGTACATGATACAGAAGATGCACTAATGCCTTAAAAAAAAAAAAAAAAAAGCAGGTGCATGAAATGGAAGACACACTAATGCCTTGATTAAGTCCCATTGGAGAGAACTAGACCTTTGATGTCCAGTAACCCAGTTGATTATTTGAGGTTGAAGCAATCAAACTTTTTGAGAATCCTTATTTATGGATATGTTTAGTTGCAATTTGTGAGGTCCATCCAAACTAGAGAGGATAAGGATTATATATTTAAATTTTAGGATTACACCTCGGGAAAAGATTTTAAAAAAATTAAGTTTGGGGGTGTGTATCTTATAAGTGAAGAAAGGAGACATTTGACTACTAATGGTTGAGAATTGAATCAATTTATGACTTTATGGCATTTTGCATAGATCTTCACACACACACACAATGAGTTTTACATTGAATAACTATAAATTTATTGTAACAATGTAATTTTGAAACTGTTTACAGTTTTGACACAATAATTCCGATCCTGATATTAACAGCAGGTTATTTAATCAAAATTTTGTTTTATATTTTAGTTAACATATATTTTTCTCAAGGACTCGCAAAATTTTAAGTGTGGGGGTATTTGATAAGTATATTTGATATACTTATTTTATATCCTAAATGTACAAATTATTAAGAAGCGGAGCAAAATTTATTAGTAATTTTTTGTGTTTTGTGTTCTTTAGGTAAAATCCCAATTTGGAGATGAATCAAACAAAAATTGATCTTGGAGGACCAACAATTGAAGAAATTGAACTTGGAGGACCAAAATTCAAAACAAGATGATGGGTTGAAAATTTAAAATAATGTTCGAGATAATGGAAATTTTAGTGGATGAATAAAAAATGATAGTGGACGGGAAAGAGTAATAGTGAATGAAAAAGAAAGATAATGTTGGATTAGTGGAGGTAGTGGAGGGATGGATTAATGATATAAAAAAATGATGAATTCTTGGCTATAAATAGAAGGGAGTTGAGAAGAGTTGATGGAGGAAAAATAAGAGAGAAAGAAGAGAAGAGAAGAGAAGAGAAATTGAAAGACTTTCTACATATATCTTCCATGACGGGTTTTATCGATTTTTCTTGTTCCAATTTGATTATGTTCTGAGTATTTTATAATAAAGTTGACGATGAAACTCGTTTAATTTTGTTGTTATTTGGTTATTGTATTAATTCAGTTGGTGTGAAACCTTTATGGTTCTTACTTATTTTGATAATTAAATTAAATGTTCTTTCATCTTTAATGTCAAGTATTTTTTATAGTAAGAGATTTGATTAATTAATCCATGCTTTATTTTCAAATGTTAAGTTATTATCTTTGATTTCTCGTTTTCTTTCATATTGATACGAGAAATGCTGGGATAATTTGATTAAGAAGTAAAGAAAAACCTACTTGAGATTTATTTAATTTGAGCTTTATTGTTAAATCTAGGGGCAGCAATAAATTGATTTTGATTTGTTGCTCAAAATTGGAAATTAATCGATAACCAAATAATTATGTTGTTAAATTATAGTGGATTCTAAAACCTTAGTACTCTATCATTTATTAAATTTCTCTGGAATTTGTTATTTTGTATTATATACATTTTAAATAGTTTTAAGTAATTCAAACAAACTTGATTTTTCTCAACTAGCGAGAACTACAATTAATTAAGATTGAACTACACATTCATAAAATTTGCAATTTTTATGAGTTCGACCTGTATTCATTAATCTATATTACATAGATTCGTGCACTTCGAGTAAAATATAACATATCAAGTTTTCACACAATAGATTACATCTACGTTTTCACAGTTTTGATTTGTTGGTCCTTCAAAACTTCTACTATATATACATATCAAAGTAAACTGCTTATTGCTATTTGAATCTCTGACTTGCAGCCTTGACTTGTTAACTTGCATGTGGAAATTGTCATCCATCATGTTGCATAACCACGCACATTTCCTCGTATAACTATCATCCACTACCAATTCCTCCTGGTGGTAAACTAACTTCAAGCGTACTACCAGTTTCTTCTCCTATTAAGTTTAGCTTTTCTAGGCATGCATTAGATATAAATGAATGTGTGGCCCCCGAGTCTATTAGAACATATACAGGGATACCAGAAACATATAATATACCTACAATCACGTTAGAATCCTCAGCTTGCTTTCCCTTTCCTATTCTAATCCGGGTTCTTATTTTGATTGGAAACTTGTGTAGATGGAGCCCGACAGTTATTTATGAAATGGCCCAATTGGACACATCTATAGGAGACTCCTTGCCAAAAAGACACTCTCCCTTGTGCAATTTCTAGCACTTAGGGCAGGATGGAGTGTAATTGGTCACTTGTCCTCCTGTTGGTCCTGGATTCAGCCTCTTATTAGATGCTTGATTTCTATTCTGATTTTGATCATGATTCGAACCTTGCCACTTTCTCTTACCTTGATATTTCTGCTCATTTTGATTACCTTGGTTACCAACTTTCACACCAACATAGGCTACTGCTTGAGCCCTCTTCACTACTTCTCTATAAGTTGGCAGCTCATGAGAACTGACAGTCTGTCTAACATCCGAGCGTAGACCTATCTCAATCGGCGTGCCTTTTTAATTTTAGTCTCCTCCAGGTGTGGAGCATATCGGGACAATTCTTCGAGCTTCCTCTCATACTCAATTTGTAATACAACTTTTCGTTTTAAGTGCTTTCTTGAATACCACCCAATTTCTATGATGAATAACTTATTTGACAATTATTATTGATAATAAGTTGAGTTATTTTGCAGTGGAAGGACTTGGACGCCGTCTCGATCAATGTGCCAATTAAAATATTTATAAATTGTTTACGTACAATTCCATGTCTAATTGTTTATTTTAATTGTTACTTACCATTTCCATTTTAATTGAGTAGTAAGTTGCCTAAATTGCATTAAATTGAAGTTGAGAAAAGTTTGGTGACACTTTGGAATTTTATTTGAGGGTCGTGGACTTAAATTACCAATTTATGAGAGCTGAGGGACTAAATTGCAAATTACCAAAACTTAAACAATTTAAACCTAAACCCCCATTTTCCTCACTTACGACTCCCACTCTCGGCTCTCTCGCGACCCCTGCCTCTCGTCACTCTCTCCCTCATCTCACCTCCCTCACGATATTTACCCTCAACCGAAGCCCATCGCACCTCTCTCGGTCTCTCGTCGGTGTCTGCTCTCCGGCGATCACCCCCCAACAGTAAGCCCCCCTCCTTCTCCCTCATTCGCACACACGCAGACGCACAACCCACACACACACACACGCTCAGATGCATGAAGTCAAGGCGAATCAGACACACACAACGCACGCACACACACTGTCACGAGTTCGCGCACGCACGTCGAGCACAACCCACGAAAAAGGGTATTGATATGTATGTGGGTATTATCTGTATTTGTACATTTCAAATTTCTGTTTAGATTCGAAATTTAATTGTAAATTTCAGATTGAGTAATGTATATAAATGTATGTGTAGATTGTGTTGTAAACCTAATTTATGAGATTGGTAGCTTAGTGGACTGTTTGGTTAAAGTTTGAATTATAATAATAATCTTTTTCATATTTTCATATTTAAGTTAGTTACATTTTCAAATTATAATTGTTAAATTTGGAGAATTGGGTAATGTCTATATATGTATTGATGTAAATATCATCCTTAGGTATTAATTTCAGATTATGGGTTGTTCAATTTTTTGAATTTTAAGTTGCTAATTTGAGATGTTGGACAAGGTGTGTGTTTATGTCTACATATATATATATATATATATATATATATATATATATATATATATATATATATATATATATATATATATATGTAATGATAATGTTGCGGCTTAGTTAACTAGGTTTAAGAGTTTATTTGGAACTTAAAATTAGAATTTCAGATTTTTGGAATTTATTAATGCAGGTTATTTTAGTTGATTTTATTTTAAATTTAGACATTAATTATAATCTTACATTCCTATGCTTTTTAAGGATTTAAAATGTAATGTTTTGAGAATTGGGCGTATGAAAGGTGTTTTAACTGGTTTTATGTACTTTAGTGTTAATGTAAGGTCACATTAGGTTAAATTGAAGTTTTAACTTTAGTTAGAAGTATTTAAAAGTCATATTTATTGAAGTATGTGAATATTTCATATTTGATGGGATTATGAAGTAATTAATTTTTTTGGTAATGGTTGAGTTATGATATGAAATTTGAGTTTATAAATTATTTGCAGATTTCAAATTTTAGCAATGTTAAATTTAATATTGATCCATAATGGTAAATCTTCAGTTTACAACCAAATTTCCGAAATTTTTTAACTATGAATAATTAGAAATTTAATTGAGAAATTTTGTAAAGTTAGGTAATGTAATTTTGAATTTTAGTTTGAACTAAAAGTATATTTTATTTAATGAATGAATATAAATTAGGATTATTGGGCACATTGACGTGATGGGCATCTGAATCTCTTCCACTTGCAAATCAAGATAACGGTAAATACTAAGGACGTCAGGTAAGTAAACTTCCCCTATTTTCATAAAAGTTAAATGTAAATGTGGAATGTGTAAATGACTATTTGCAACTTACTTGCTTTGATGAATTTCATTTACTTTATGAAAGTATATGTTATTATGAAGAATGTTCAAGCATGCACATTATGATGTCATTGCATCATCAAGCATGCATTGACATCGAAATTGGGAAGTCAAATGTTTTTAAATGAAAGAAATGTGTCAAGGTGCAAGTTTGTTCAAAAGTTATGTATCCCATGTTTTTAATAAATGAATGGGTGTACTTCTAGTTCATGAAAGATGCGAGTGGGAAATGGGGCCCGGGGGATCGGCGTACCCGAATTAAGTAGCTTTGCGACGGAATGTTCAACTGTTTTACGGTGGACTGTTAAACCGCTTTGCGGTGGAATGAAGTGAATGAGCCGCTTTGCGGTGGAAATGTGAAAGTTAATCTGGTTCCAAATAAGAATTTCCCACTGTTATCTGATTGACTAGAAGATACACCAAGTGAGCTCACGATGGAAATGAAGTGAAATTTTTGAAATGTTAAGTGAAAGTTTGAAAAGTTTGAATGTTCTGGAAAGTAAAGTAAATGGGGATACATATATGGAATTTTTAAAGAATTCATGTCATAAGCATGCATTCATGCATAAAGTTTACTTACTGAGCTTTAGCTCACCCCATTCCATCCCCAACATTTCAGGTGATGAAAGTCAGGTGACCCGAGGAGAGCACTCGGCAGCTGACTCAGGCTATACCCACTTCAACCCTTTTAAAATAAAGTTAAATTAGAATTTATTTCAATTTCTCATTATTTATTCTTTAATTCATGTATTATTGAGGTTAAATTACCTCTTATTTCATTTTCTAAAGTTTATTTAATTGGAATTATATTGTTGAGGAGTTTGGGACTTATCGTAATGGTTTGGATGATGTTTGGATTGAATGAGTTGCGATGTGTATTTTAGAAATGGTTTTGATGTCCCTCTACAGGTTGGCTATGTCCAATTTATAGAGGAGACTCTGTCGAAATTTTTGTAAAATTTCATAATAGAAAATGAAAATGTTGAGGTTTTAAATGATTTCTTTTCCGCATTTAAGTAAAGAAAAGTTAACACGCCTAGGTTTAAGATTTTAAACTTGGGGTGTTACAATCTAGGACAATGATATCCACCAAAAAATAGAATTTATCAACTTTGATCAAGACATCTTCTATAATACCTCTAGGAATTTTGACAGACCTATCAGCAAGTTGAAGTGTCATAGTAGTGGGTTTCAATTCTCCTAGACCAAGTTGCATGTACACAGAATACGGCAACAAATTCACACTCGCACCTAAATCCAGCAAAGCTCAATTTATCACAAGTTCACCAATGACACAAGAAATTGTTTAAAAACTAGGATCTTTATACTTGACAAGAGTTCTATGTTGGATTATAAAACTTACATGTTCATTCAAAAACTCCTTTTTAGGAACATTGGATTTTCGTTTCACACTGCATAGATCTTTCAAAATTTTTGAATAAGCAGACATTTGTTTTATAGCATCGAGAAATGGAATGTTCATGCGAACTTGCTAAAACACCTCTAAAATGTCACTGTGTGGTAAACCTATGTCTTTTGGAACGAGTCTATGAGGAAATGGAGCTTTTGGGATGAAAGATGGATGTTGGTTGTCAGTTTCATTTAAGTTTTTACATTTTTCAGGTTGACTCTTATGACTTTCTTTCTCAAGTATAGGTAGATAATCATGTTTGACAATCATTTTACCAGACCTAAGAGTAGTTATTGATTTAACTTCTTCATTAAAGTTGATGAACCCACTTCATACTGACCTTTTAGATTAGGAACAGGTTGACTTGGAAATTTTCCTTTTTCTCTTCCAGCTATTACAGTTGCAAGTTGACCTACATGTGTTTCAAATTTTAAAATGGATTGAGAATTTGATTGTAAAACTTATTGGATCGATTGCATGAACTGTTGTAAAGTATCCTCCAAAGAAGGTTTATTTTGATGTGGTACAAAAGTTTGTGTAACATTTTCAGGATGTGATGGATTAAAAGTGGCAATAATTTGATTTGGCATGTTGAATTGATACCTTCCTCAGTTCATTTAGGTTGATTTGTCTCCATGAGAAATTTGGATGATTCCTCCCAGTTGAGTTATATGTCTGAGAAAAAAAGGCTATTGGACGTTTTTCCATAAGAATGAAGTGCATTGGCTTCTTCAGAAAAAAGTTTCTTGGTAGTTTGGTGGTGAAGGACATGATCTCGTAGTATGGGAATAATTTTGACACAAAGCATATACCTCATTTTGATTTATAGTTTGGTTCAAGACTAACGCTTCAACTTTCTCAGTCAAATTGGCTAGAGTGGTTTTCACATCTAGTCATCTTTCACCTCATAAATGCTTCCCTTCTTAGGTGCATTTAGTTTTACTCTAGAATCTAGACAATTCCATTGTTGAGAATTAACGGATAGTGTTTCAAGAGTTTCCCAAGCTTCTTTCCCTCGTAGATGCAAGAATTTTTCACCATGCATGGATGGTATTAATTGACGATTTGAAGGGGTCAAACCATCATAAAAATACTTTACAATTCTCCAAATTCTAGGACAATGATAGGGACACCTTAATGTTATATCATTAAATATTTCCCAACACTCGTAGAATTCCTCACCCTCTTTCTGATAAAATTTGGATATTTCTCTCCTAAGATGATCTATTTTTTACATGGGAAAAAATTTTGACAAGAATTTTTTAACCATTTGTTCCCAACTATTAATTGTTCTTGTAGGAAGAGCATTTAATTAGGATTTTGGTTTATCTTTTTGAGAAAATGGGAACAATCTAAGTCTAACCAACTCATCAGAGAAGTTGTGAAAACAAAAGTGGTACAGATTTCTAGAAATTCCTAAACATGCAGTGATTATTGTCCAATTTTACTTATTTTTTATAAGTAAATAAATGGAAAATGCAAACTTTAGATATAAATTGTGTTATTTAGAGTAAAAAATTAAAAGGTCCAATTTTAATTCTTAAACTCCAAATTGATTTTATTTGCTATTAATTTCATTTATTTAATTGTAGGGAAATTTTGGACAATTTCAACTCGAAAACTCCTAACACACATTTTTCTCCAATCCTACAGAACAAACCTACAACCGGCAGCCTCACTTCACCTAACTCTTCATCACATAGCCATGCACCACTCCTCTCCACACACAGCCCCTATCCCTTTCTCCTTCAACTAGCCGCCAACACTCTCACAACAGTCAACCTCGCGTCTCTAGCAGCCCAACATCCTCACAACCAGCCACACCATAACAGCCCTCCATCACACACACACAATAGTCGTACAGCATCAAGAAAGCAACAGCCTTCACACAGCAGCTTCATTTCCCCAGCACTCACTCTCCATTCCTCACAACAATCAACAATCTAGGCAGTAGCTCTCCATTCCTCACAGCACTCAATAGATTGAGAAAAGGGTGCAAAGTGGTGTTTCGGTGATTCGTTCTCAGTCTGTTTGAAATATTAAAAGGGAAAGTTACTAACAAGGAAGAAAAGAATTTATGCACGAGATGCCAAAAGGAGAATGTCAAAGCAACAAATGAAATGAAGGCAAATAGACAATCGCTCCATCAAGCTAAGCCACAACAGTTCAAAGACCAAGTGAGACCATGTCCTGGGAAGTCATATAGCCCATGTTTATATGCAAAGATGTTTGGAAGATCACAAAGTCCTCCATAGAAGCTCAAAACATTCAGGCCACATCCATATCGCCCAAATATATGGCACTCGTACAATTCAAAGCAAGAAGAGTGGTTCCATTTGATGAGATGAGATGACAAAGACACAGTAGAGGCGATATCAAATAAATTATGGATGAATGAGGAGACAACAACAAGGTAAGGAGTAAATCAAGCCTGCAAATCCCATATGGATGAAGAGTCAGAACATTAGATGAGCCAAAGAAGCTAATGATTTGAAATAAATATAGGAGAAGCATTATCAAGCAAATATGTTTGGAGGTCGAAATATGAGCATAGGCAGAACGATGATCATAAGGACGATGCCATGGGGTCAACTAATATCAAATTTAGCACATTGCCTCTAAATATGGCCAGCAATTATGTATTAACCAATGAGTTTCAAAACAAGAAAAATGGCGAGGTAGTCACAGAAGAAACAGGTGAAGCAGCATGGACATTAGAGAACTAAGATACTACTCCTGTTGACGTGATCCTACAAGTTGGTGAAGCATATGACTTGGATGATGATGATGGGATAACTGATATAGAAGAAGAACTGGACTCAGAAGCGGAGTGCAGAACAGGGGGAGTACCACGTAGCAGACATCTCAAGCAGCTATATCAAGAAGGTAATCTAGCAGTAGGACTATTAGGAAAACCATCTGGGTGACAATTCGACTACTTGCTTTTGTATGGAGCACCTAATGGGAAAAAGAGAGTACCACGTTCTGAAAAGTATGGGTCGCCACCAAAGATCTTCCCTCCACCTATAGGTTAGGGTGAAGCACCCGAAAGTTTTACATAAGAAGAAAAAGTTTGTGGAGCCCAGAGCAAAGACATACTATAAGTAGATGTATTAAGCGAAGGCGAATTGGAACAATGAAAACATAAAGTAGAAATTGAGTCAGCTGAGAAGGTAATGTTCAGGAAACCTTCCTTGGATTTGACTAAGAACCTAAGGCCTTTGTACATAAAGGCCTCAAGTGATGGCATTCCAGTTTCTAAAGTACTCATTGACAATGGAGCAACCATTAACACATAGGGATGGTAAATAGGTGGGAAATCCCTGAACCCGACGGGGATCCGCCCCGAACAGGACGGGGAATCCCAGACAATGACGGGGATGGGGATGAAAAAGTACACTCAACCAAGGATGTGGCGTTGGTGGGGATTCCTTTTAAATCCCCGTCATCACCCCAAACCCCCCCCCCCCTGAAACCATCCTTGATTAATAAGTTTAATTAAAAAAAATCCAAAAAAATTAAAAGTGTCCTAAATCACCCGACGTCCAAATATATAATTCAAAACCAAGTCTTACATTTCAACTATATACTACTCTTCATCTCTTAGTCTCATGTCTCATCTCATTCTCTCCAAACATAATTCTTAACATAATTAAACTTGTATTGCTCTATAAAAGCTTTTTATTATTATTATTATTAATGTTAATCATTCTCTATATCTATTAAATGGGAATTTTTTAAAATAATCATACTTTAAGAAAATAATTTATATAACTAAATATTACTCAAAAATATCAATGTTCATAGAAAATGAAATAATCACTTTTATATCATTTTCTTTAAGTCGTGAACATGTATCAAATTCAAAAATTAGTTGTTCTCTTATGTATTATAATCATTTGATAACCATAAATATCTTTACTAATTTGCTTGGTCATACTTTTATGGTACACGTGTAACTTTTTGATCTAATCGAGGAGTAAGCTAAGAGGGATTTTATCAAATAACCCTTATAAAAAGAAATTAATGGACAAAATATATATATATATATATATATATATATATATATATAATAATAAATGGGGATTATGGCATCCTCACCTTACCCCATTCCCCCCCCCCCCCCCGGTCCCCATCTAAGTGGGGATGGGGAAGGTAAATATCCAATGGGCAGGGAGGAGGATTGGCATCCCCGCTTCGAATCCGCCCCGTTGCCATCCCTATTAACACAATCCCATACAGGATATTGAGGAAATTCGCTAAGGGAAAACAGACATAATTCCTACAGAGATTGTGTTAACAAGTTTTAATGGACGAGAAACTTCATCCAGATGAGTGATACCTTTGGAAATAACAGTGTGAAGTACAATGAACACTACTGATAAATGTTTTTTATATACTTATTTATATATCAAAATTAGAATATTATATTGTCGTTTTAGAATAATTACTATTTAATTTTTGTTTATTTGTTTACAATTCAGAAAATATCCCAAAATATGATAATGAAGCAATTGATGGAATTAATGCATAATTGGATTGCATTTGGAGCTAAATTGGACAATTGAGAAGTTAATGACGTCAACCGGAAAAGATGCATGGTGTTAAATGAAAGAAATCAAGAGATAGAGGACCCAATTGAAGAAGTTGAGAGTTGAAACGAGCTAATGGAGAAGAATCTAAAGTATGGGGACCAAAAATGCTTCAATTGAAAGTGGATGACTGATGTTGCAAATAAAAGTCAGGGACATATAGATTTCAAAGTTGAAGATTGCGCTAAATCATATAACTACGCAGTCGTGCACGATGCTGTCAAAAATCAACCCGAGAGTTAAACAAGTCTCCATACGATCACGCAGCATTACACGCTATTGTGCGGAAATCCGTCTGAGCCGCGTTTGGGCTTTTTAGTCATGGATTCATTTGTTTTCCTCCTTCTTTCACTATGTTTTTCCAAAATCTATATATACAACATATGAGGCACGAAATCCAGACCTTTGCCTAAGAACGGCTTAAAGCTCAAATCTTTACATTGGATTCTTGGGAGATCAACATAGGGCAAATGGGCGAGACTTGAAGATCACATGTAGAATTGAATCTTGGTTCAGGCTTTCCATTCTTCTATGCTATTTTTTATGAAAGCTTATTTTTATTGTTTTTATTATTTAATCATGATGTGTAACTAAATTCTCATGTTGGGATGAACTTATTTTAATTCTGAACTCCATTGTTTTAATGATTTGTTGCATGTGTTGGTTTGATTTTAAGTTTAATGCATGTGTTAATTGGTCACTAATTCATGATCAGATGGTTTGTTTTCATAATCCGAGAGGTGACTTATTTAGGTAGAATTTATTTAAACTCGAGAGAGGAATTTCAATATACATTAGTAAATTTGACCGAATGCATTGTTAGGAAATAAAGATGGAGTTTGAGTTAATTTAATTGGTTAGGTAAAATCGTGATTTCCAACTACTTTATAATCGTTTTTAAAAACAAAACAACATTTTAGTTTATTTAGTTTAATTTCTTAGTTTAGTTTATAACACAAACAACTTTCCATTGTTCAAATAAGGTTTAGAACTAAAACATTTCGATACTTAATAGCTATCCTTGTGGAAATGATAATATGGACTTTTAGGCCACTTTCATGATCTTTATACTTGCGAGTATATTTTACACTATAAAATAAGGTGAACAACTACGATTTTCTTCATCATAGACGGTCCCACTAGTTATAATATACTATTGGAAAGAGACTAGATACATGAGAATCAATGCATACCATCATCGCTCCATTAATGCTTAGTATTTTTAGAATGACAAAGGAGATGTCAAGGTAGTGCAAGCTGATCAATCGCCTTTCTCAGCAGAAGCCAACTCAGTAGAACGATTCATTATTAATCTTTCACTTGGAGTAATGAGGCTACACCCCAATACATCTTGCTCTCCTAGGACCAGCAGCTCTATTGAAGAGGAAAAAAAAATATTGTGTCCATTCCATCATAGAACTTTTGATTTGTGAATAAAGCATTGCTTGTACCTTATGGTTCCTTGGAAGATGGGAAAGTTAGTAGTATCACTGAGAATGCAAAGGAAAATGCAGTTCTCATGCTTGTTCCAATATGGACCACGTGTTTAGAATATTCAAAATCCTCGACTTTATTCACCGAGGAAGGATTTAGAATAGATCATTGTATTACATCTAGCCTACAAATACTAGTTGCTTCATTTCTTCAATTTTTTATCAGTGTCGGTGACTTGACGTTGTCATCATAATTCCTCTGTGACTATATTTTGATTCCAATTACAAGATCCATAATAATGCTTCAAAGATTTGGAATTGGAATAGTTTTATCTTTTCTTGCCACGGTTGTTACAGCTTAAATTAATAGGGGACGGCTATCAAATATGGAATGGTGGACCTTCCAAAGGCAACAGTGAGTGTGTAGTGACTGCTACCTTCCTAAGTAGTTACTTTTTGGAATTACAAATGTATTTACCATGGTTGGTCTCCAAGAATTCTTCTACAACCATATTCCAAGAAGTATTGGTCTTGCTCTAGACCTCATTCAATATATTTGGCACATGGAACTTCTTGAACAGCTTTCTTATCTCTGTTATGTAAAAACCCACTAGTTCGAGATGGTTGGTTTTCCCCATTCGGGCTCATATCAGCTATTTGTATTGGCTACAAGCCTTGCTTAGTGCTGCATACTTGTACTTCACAAAATATTTTACCTACATTTGTTGACACATAAAAATACCCAATTCAAAGGTCCAACATAAAGATTCGAGACATGATAGCCAATCACAAATGAAAGGGTGATTTGGAGGAAGCTAGGCAATTGGGTGATCACTAGAGTACTTGGGCGATTGGGCAATCAAGTCAATTAAGGGGGAAGGAACAGTTCCTACAACTCATTCCACGATCCATTTGGCCATCTACAATCATTTTCCACATCATGGGTAGTTGAAGAAGATCAAGGGAGGTTACTTGATACAGAGTGGTGGATGACGGTTACATGAAGAAGTGGGCGATGGTTATGCAACATGATGGACAACTATTATCACGTGCAAGTTACAAGTTAAGGCGGAAAGTTAGAGATTCAAATAGTAGTAATCAGTAGTAGTCAGTTTATTTCAATAAGTAGAAGTTGTACATATAGTAGAAGTTTAGATGTTTAGACGACCAACAATCAAAACTCTCAAAATAGAGATGTAATCTTTTATCTTAGATCTTAGAACTTATTCTAGTTTAAATTGTGTGCTTGTTCCCATTGGAGGCATCTTGTGAAATCAAGCTTTTCTTAGTGCAAAAACACCTTTTTGGGACTTTGTCTCAAGAGATATGTCCCTTACACTTTCTTCTGATACCTTTTAATTTTCAGGAATGAGTGAAACCACACCCGAAATGAAACAATTTGGTACGTCCCGTAGGATAGTTGGTGTTGAGAAGTGTAACACATAATGCCTCATAAAAATTCTGACAAGGAGACAAATGCACATGGATATCTTCCTTCCATAGTGGAAGAACAAGAGGACCAGCAAAGCCCGGACTCAGGAGGATATCATGGTCGTTATGAGCCAACGACCGAGTTGAGCCCACGTACCGTGCATGAAATGTTGGGAGAACTCACACAATACATCGTTGAGCATGTAAATTTACAAAGTATTCATACTGTTGAAAAACTTGCTCAAAATGGAAATAAACGCTATGATAACGTGGCTAGACAGTTAAGTACTTTAAATGAACTGTTGAATAAATTGGTTAGTCAAGTATGTCAAATAAATCCTATGGGAGGGGGTAACAACTTCCAAACTAGGAGCCTACTAGGTAATGACTCACCAAATATGAATATAAACACTATTTATTCAACTTTGATCATAAATCATGGCTTAGAAACACCACATATTGGTACGTCCAACATGGGGGGTCCAGTATCTTCTAATACATTAGGTATTGGAACATCCACTTTGGGGGGCACCGTTTATATGAGGGAAAATGTCCAAAACATAGGACCAATGCTACACACATCAATGAAGGAGAAAACCAACCATTCAGTGGTGTTAATGATGCAAACAGTGGTCCATTAATGGTTAATGCTATTACACCACTAGCGGTGCCTTACGCACCATATCCAACAGGAGCTCCATTTGATCCCAATGCTATGTTGAGGGATCAAATAATAGAGACCCTGCAAAATCAAAATGGCCTTTGAAATAGGCCAGTAGTTCATCCAGCTTATAGAAAGCCTTATCTAGATTGGGTAGATCAAGCATATCCTTGGCCTAGGAGGTTTAGAGTACCTGAATTCTTTTTATTCATTGGTTTAGGAGAAGTATCCACATTGGAACACATAGGATGATTTACATTACAATGTGGTAAAGTTTTAGATTATCACAAAATGAAGTTGTTCACAAATTCACTCATTGGGATTGCATTCTCGTAGTTTATTAACTTTCCAGCAAATTATGTTTAAAATTGGCAGTAGTTGAAGCAGTTTTTCAATGCTCAATTTTACAACACTGAATCATAAGTTACTTTTACTGATTTAGCAAATTTATGTCAACTACTGAATGAATCGGCTGAAACTTTCCTTCAAAGATATAAAATGGGTAGGAGTAAATGCTTTACCTCTTCGCCTGAAAAAAATTGTCAAAATCGCCCAGAGTTGTTTCAGTTTTGAACTAAAAAAGAAGTTTCAAGATAGGGAGTTCCCTGATCTCTTTCAAATTAGTGCAAATATCATCAGATATGAATGTTTGTTGAGAGAAGAGGAACAAATGAAAAATGCTAGTAAAGGAACCTATTATAGAGACCCTAATATCAAGGTACACACAGTTGATATTGGTCAAGAAGAGGTTGAAATCTGTTAAGCCAAATTGGTCAAAGGTGATACTACTGAATGTCTTGTGTTGGACAAATTAGAAAACAAAAATGAAACGGCTAAAGAAGAGAATCAAAAAGTCCAAACATTTTCATTTGACGTGACAATGACCGGTATAATATTTGACCGGTTATTCAAAGATAAACAGATTTAGCTGAGCGATAAGCACAGATTGTCAAACCCTGAACAAATTAAGGGTAAAAACACTGTAAATGGCATAATGAATGTTCTTATAACACTAACAAATGTTTGGTCTTTTGCAATGTGATACAGGATGCCATTAAATCTGGGCGAATAACCTTTGATTAAAGAAAAAGATGGCAATGAATGAAAACCATTTTCCCCAAACAGTTGGTATTAACAAGTTCACTCCCAAATTGAAGAAGCATGATCTACCAAAATTCTAGCTGGTGGTAGATGAAGGAGAGAACGAACCACGTCCTAGTGTGTTCGAAAGATTAAAATAAGTTACCAACCAAGAGGAAAAGAATTTATGCACTATATGCCAAAAGGAGATTTTGTCAAAGCAGCACACACAAAAAAAAAGGCTAATAGACAACAACTTCATCAGGCTAAGCCACAACAGTTCAAAGGGCAAGTCAGACCAGGCCCTGGAAATTCATATAGCCCATGGTTATATGCAAAGACGTTTGGAAGATCACCAAGTCCTCCACAAAAACTCGAAACATTTAAGCTACAGTCATATCGCCCAAATATATGGCACTCGTGCAATACCAAAGCAATATGAGTGATTCCATTTGGTGAGATGACAAGGATGTAGCAAAGGCAATATCAAAGAAACTATGGATGAATGATTATACAATAGCAAGGTAGAGAGCAGATTAAACATACAAACTCCATATGGACAAAGAATCAGAACATCAGAGGAACCAAACAAGTTACTGGTTCAAAAGGAATAATGGGAGAAGCATAATCAAGCAAGTATGTTCGGAGGTCGAAATATGAACACAGGAAAAACGATGATATTGAGGACGATGTTGGGGGGGTCCACCAATATCCAGTTCAGCACATTGCCTCTAAATATGGCCAACAACTATGTATTGGCCAATGAATTTTAAATCAAAGAAAATGATGAGGCAATCATAGAAGAAACAGGGGAAGGAAGCAGCATAGACTTTAGAGAACGAAGAGACTACTTTTGTTGAAGTGATCCCACAAGTTGATGAAATGACTTGGACGATGATAAGATGACTGATGTAGAAGAATTGAACTTAGAAGAAGAGTGCAAGGCGAGAGGAGTATCACGTAGCAGACTTCTCAAGCAGTTATATCAAGAAGGGAATCCAACTGTAGGATTATTGGATGAACCATCTAGGAAACAGTTCGACTACTTGGTTCTGTATGGAGCACCAAAGAGGAAGAAGAGAGTACCACGTGCTAAAAAGTATGGATCACCACCAAAGATCTTCCCCCCACCCATAGATTGGGGAGAAATGCCAGAAAGTTCTTCACAAGAAAAAAAGTTGATGAGGCACAGAGAGAAGATATACTTCAGGTAGATATATTAAGCAAAGACTAATTTGACCAAGGAAAACAAAAGGTGGAGTCAACAGAAAAGGTAATGTTTAGGAAAACTTCCTTGAACTTGACTAAGCACCTAAGGCCTCTGTACATAAAGGCCTCAATTGATGGTATTCCAGTTTCTAAAGTGCTCATTAACAATGGGGTGGTCATCACAATCCCATATAGGATGCTAAGGAAATTTGCTAAGGATGATACAGACATAATTCCTACAAAGGTTGTGTTAACCAACTTCAATTGAGGAGAAACTTTTGTCAAAGAATTGATACCTTTGGAAATAACAATGGGAAGTGTGACGAAGACTACAGTTTCTTCATCATAGATGGTCCAACTAGTTATAACATACCGTTGGGTAGAGACTGGATACACAGGAATCAATGCTCCCATCATCGCTCCATCAATGCATGGTGTTTTAGAATGACAAAGGAGATGCAAAGGTTGTGCAAGCTGATCAACAACCTTTCTTAGCAGAAGCCAATTCAATAGAGCGATTCATGTATGACGGCAACTATGGTCCAGTCAGAATAATCCAAAAGGAAGAAGAAGCAAGATTGGTAGCATGAAACGAAGAGCCATATTCAATCAAGGCCCTTGCAAAACTATTTACTCATGAGGCCAAATCAACTAGGCCTTCGAAGAGCCAATAATTGGAAAGAAAATAATCAGAAAGACGTAATGCAAGATCAACCACAAAGTGTTTTGGCCGAAATCACGGCTTTTAATACCAAATTAATGATCTATACTGATGAGTTCTAACGAAGGATGAAAAAAGAAAAAGCAGTCGCAACATTGAAGTACAAGATGGTTGTATTCGGCCTAGAAATTGAACTGCAAAGTGATGTCAACAAAGTGGATTTCTTAAAAGAAGAAGGCATTACAAACTTGAGGGATGAGGTGATGAGGATCAAGAAACCAGGATATGCTCAAGCACAAGACCCATTGTTGAAAGTAAACATTGGTGATGATACTTGATGAAGAGGTTAGTACCAAGTTAATTTCTTTTCTGAAAGAGTATAAAGATTATTTTGCTTGGAAATATGAGCAAATGCCTAGTTTGAATAGAAATTTGGTAGAACATAGATTACCCACTAAACCAAATTTTAAACCCCACAAACAACCACATAGATGTTTTGCACTAAATGTATTCCTGGAGTGAAAAAGGAAATAGAACGTTTATTGAAAGCAGGGTTCATTAGAAAAACCAAATATGTAGAATGGTTGTTCAATATTGTACCTCTCTTAAAAAAGAAAGGGAAAATGAGGGTGTGCATGGACTTTAGGAATCTAAACCTAGCAATATCAAAAGATGAATACCCAATGCCAAAAATGGACTCCTTGGTCGATTCCACTACTGGTCACGCTATATATTCTTTCATGGATGGGTATTCTGGGTACAATCAAACTTATATAGCCGAAATTGATGTACATAAAACTTCTTTTAGATGCCCAAGAGCCTTAGGATGTTATGAGTGGGTAGTTATGCCATTTGGTCATAAAAATGCTGGAGCTACTTATCAAAGAGTAATGAATATGATTTTCCATTACATGATTGGTGGATTTATTGAAGTTTATGTAGATAATATAGTAGTAAAATCACTCAAAAAAGAAGACCATTTTCACCAATTAAGATGCTTATTTGAGTGAATGAGGCAGTAAAGTTAAAATCGAATCCTCTAAAATGCGTGTTTGGCGTGAATTCAGGAAACTTCTTAGGTTTCTTAGTGCATAACAAAGGTATTGAGCTTGATAAAAATAAAGCAAAAGCCATATTAGAAGCCAAACCGCCTAATAGTAAGAAGGAACCACAAAGGCGTTTGGAGACAACTGAAAAAAATGTGGATGTAATTATTCAGCTATAGAGAAATTGTGTTTAGCTCTTTATTTCACATATTCAAAGCTAAGGGCCTATCTTCGGCCTATAACTATGTATTTAATATCAAAGGTGAATTTAATCAAGTACATGTTTCCTTGTCCAATATTGCATCAAAGAATCGGACTGTGGGCTTCGAGTTTGTCTGAATTTGAAATACAATATATACCACAAAAGGCTATCAACTTGTATTGACATTCATCCTGTATTAACGTTCCAAGAGAAATTGAACTAGAAATCAACTTGTACAAAATGAAACCTTGGACGTTATACTTTGACGGTTCAAAAACAAACAAGGGAGGTATTGATAGATTTACTCGGAGTAAGTCATTAGTTCTTCTTTACCTTAGATGATTCATGCACCAACAACCAAATTGAATACGAAGCCCTCATCTTGGGTTTGGAGTTGCCGATAGAAATGGGGGTCAGAAATGTGATAGTCAAGGGTGATTCTCAATTGGTAATTCATCAACTAAGTGGCACATTCAAATGCCAAAGTACTTCCATAATAAGTTTATATGAGATCGTACAAGAACTATTGGAAGAATTTGACCAATTAGAACTTAAGTATGTAAACCGAATTTACAATGACTTGGCAAACGAATTAGCTCAGATGGCTACAAGATATTCCAAAATTTTAAATGTAGACTCCATTAGATATAGAAAAATAATGCCAGCAATTCAGCAATGAGCAAGAGGCCTCAATTATATAGAGCATGGAGAAACAATGGATTGGAGAAAAGAAATCAAAAGATTTTTGGAGAAGCCTGAAAAAAGGAGTGATAGGAAGTTGAAGTTACGAGCTATAAACTTTGTACTAATAGAATGGGAGTTATACAACAAGCGAGCCGATGGAATCATGTTGCGATGCATAAGTTTATCTGGTGCTAAAACAGTCGTGGAAAAAGTGCATGAAGGAATATGTGGAGCTCATCAAGCTGTCAAAAATAAGATGGCTAATCATCAGGAGTGGATACTTTTGGCCTAAGATGGGTGAATCTTGTGTTTAGTATGCTAAGGGGTGCTTGGCATGTCAAAGGCACGAACCATTTTCAAAGAATGTCAGCTAGTGAAATGACTCATATTATTAAGTCATGGCCATTCAAAGGATGGGCAATAGACTTAGCCCTTATTTGACAACCATACTTTCTCATGAAAAAAATACTACTTTTTTCTACAGCAATCAATTTCAACTATCCAAAAAATTCAAGCCCACAATTTTTTACTTGTCAAACCACTTTTTAACCACACGATTTTCTAAAACTACTATACAAAACTCTTTTTTTTTTTTTACAAAAAGAATGGCACTCAAACAAGGGCTTAATAGGAAAATATATCTTCATTCATCCAAGGAACACACGTTCAACATAATAGCTACAGGTTTCTTCACTAAATGGGTTGAAGCCATTCCTTTGAAGGAAATTTCCTGTAGGAGTGTCATAAAGTTCATCCAAGATCACATCATCTACCAATTCGGAATACCTCAAACTTTGATGGTAGACCATGGAACTTCCTTGAATGGAGAACAAGTCAAGCAATTTTCTGAACGAATTTGGCATCAGGTTAGTGAACTCTACCCCTTATTAAGCTCAATCAAACGATCAAGCTAAATCTTCGAACAAAATACTCAAGGGCATTATAAGGAAGATGATAGAAGAAAATGTCAGATATTGACAATAAATATCTAGTCAAGGCACTATAGGCTTACAGAATATCTCGTGATCGAGAACGAAAGTTACTACATTCCAGTTAGTAAATGGACAGGAAGTAGTGTTTCCTATGGATATCAATATACAATCAATCAAAGTGAGTTTGCAAAACAATCTGGACGATAAACAATATGCAAAAGCAATGGTTCAAGACTTGCTAGAATTGGATGAGTTAAAGGTAAATGTTCTAAATAGATTACAAGTTCAAAAACAAAAATGGCTAGATCTTATAATAAAAAAGTAATAGCCATGTTTTTTACTATGGGAGAATTGGTTTGGAAGACAATCATTCCCCTGGAACGTAAATATCCAAAATATAGGAAGTGGTCCCCAACTGGGAAGAACCATACAAAATCAAAAGTGTATTATCTAACGGAGCGTACCATTTGGAGGATTTAGACGAGACAAAGCATGTGAGAACCATCAATGGAAAATATTTAAAGAAGTATGTTCCTTCCGTTTGGCAGAGCGAACAAATAAAAAACCATACTATGCACAACTAAAAGTAAAATGTTGCGTGCACAATGAGCACGTCATTGTCTTCTAAAAGCAAAACAAGTGAAGAAAATATGACGATTACATTCAAATACAAGCACAACGATCTGCATTCAAACAAAGACTTTTGTTATCAAAAGTTCTTTACAATCAGGAAATACAGCAAATATCCTACAAGTTACGATTTCAAAAGGTTACATATAGAAGTAGGCCACTATTATTCTCTTATCAACTACTGCAAGAGTGAATAACTCAGCGTTCATCACCTTCCTAAATGTATCGCTGCAAAGAGTATCCCACGGTCTAACTAGAAAGGGAAGGGTAATACATAAATCAAGATGACCTAACATTAGAATGAGAAGTACTCGCAACAAGAAACGGCCTAAGAAACACTCTCAGCAAGCGAACACCTTACACTAATAACCCATGCTATAGATCATAAGTGGAAGGGGTGCTAAAAATACCTTCATTAACCAAAACATATTTCCTATATCTCCCATACCGATGGATGTATCGGGACAAATGGTGAGAAGAAAGTTTTTGATTCATTAAGTTTGAAAAAATGGTCATTTACGTAATGATCATTGAAATCATGTTTGGCTGGTGAAGAACAAAGATGGAGACAATGAATGTGCAACAAAAGTATAACTTTATAGAAGAACAAAAGATAAGGAGACAGAATGTGAATGGCCATATATATATGTAGCAACCAAAGGTTAGATTTTGGAAATGAGGTGGGTCAGAATGTCAAAAATTCCATATCATTCAAAATTCTATGAGGCATGCAAAATACTTTGAATATGGCAAAATTAATGATTGCACAATAATTCAGCCATATTTGGAGGTAATTGTTAACACATAAAAATACTAAATTCGAAGGCCCAACATAAATATTAGAAAAATGATAGCACATTACAATTGAAAGGACAATGTTGAGGAAGCTGGGCAATTGGGCTATCACTAAAGCACTTGGGCGATTGGACGATCACAAGGGCGATTGAGCGATCAAGTCAATTAAGGGTGAAGGAACAGTTCTTACAACTCATTTCATGATCCATTTGGCCATCTACAAGTAGTTTACACATCATAGGTAGTTGAAGAAGATCATGAGAGGTTACTTGATACAAAGTAGTGAACGATGATTACATGAAGAAGTGGGCGACGGTTATTCAACATGGACAACAGTTATCACATGCAAGTTACAAGTTTAGGCGACAAGTTAGATATTCAAATAGCAATAATCAGTTGTGGTCAATTTATTTCAATATGTATATATATAAGTTTAGATGTTTAGACGACCAATAAATCAAAACTCTCAAAACAGCATAAAAACACTATAAAAACACTACCTGAACAAATGCGAAGAGCAACATTGTGGAGGACATATATCTCAATCAGTAAACAAATGTTTCGTTTTTGTACGTCACTAAAGTTGTTAAATCGACTTCACTGTTGTGGTACGGTCATCTTCTTCTTCTATATTTAAAAGAGAGAGAATTGCAAAATGGATCGATCCAGTTTCACTTGGTTACAAATGAATGTAACTAAAGTTGTTGAATCAATGTTGTGGCACATAATATTCTTTCATGCTTGTGCTTCAAAAAATTTTCTCGTCTTTCGTAATCTATATACATGTCTTCCACTTCAAGATTAGAAGAGTCCTTTAGGGCAAATATCACTTCATTCATATATTCCTCATCTGCAAAGGAGTAAATGTTGCCATATACCTGAAGAATCAGGAATCAGTATCCATACCTAAGTGCTAAAATTTCATATTATATTAGGCCCAAAACAAACAATTAGAACGTGCCTCCCCTGAGCTTAGAAAAAGTAAAAGTTTATTTTAACCCTTTTTTTTTTTTTTTGGATAAATGGATCCTTGTTTACCAGCCACACAAAAAATTCCAAAGTAACGATAAGTTATAATCAAAATAAGTAGCTTACTCATTTTCAACTTTGACCAAGAACAAAAAACGTATTTATTCAAAAATTAACTTATTTTCAAGTGTAAGTTTTAAACCTTAGGCAAACATGTTTAGTCCAAACAATGGAAGTGTAACCAAGAACTTCTATAAATATCTTTATACAATCATATTCTCACCTTTTTTACAGTTGAAATCACATCACTCCTATTAGCAAATGACTTGGAGATCAAATTAATAATCAATATCCCTTTGTCGGAGAGGCAATTTTTGACATCAATAAGAAAAGACTCTTCCACAAAGTCCGAAGCTGGACAAATCAAACTAGAATTGCAGACAAGATACAGAGAAAATAAAATATAATCAAATTTGAACAAGGTGAAATATATAGCTAATGTATATTATTATAATAGTAATTTCAGTAGAAGTTACATTCACCTCGAGTCCGAGGAGCCTACGTCAATAATAAAGATGTCACTTTTTTTAGAGACATCAGCTGCCACCAACTTCAATCTCTCAATGATAAATGTAATTCCATCACTTACGTATACCTAAATGGAAAGAAAAAAATAGAGAAAGAAATTGGTGCTTCTGCTTAACTAGTAGAAGTAACATCAATTGTCAAAGTGGGGGGGGGGGGGTGTGGTGGAATAAAAAATAAAAATAAAATAAACTCAACATATTACCATCAAAGATTTATCATCTTTAAAACTAAAATATTTCCTTGCAACGTGTAGAACAACGCTATCGAACTCCACAACCTATTAAATTATGAAATTGCATGACAAAGGAAATAGAGTCAAATCTTTGATAAAACTAAATAAAAATATTAAATATAATTTCACCTCGATATTTAGAAAAGATATGAACTTGTGGAGAAACATTGGCAATAATCCTGCTCCTAGACCAATTATAAGTGTGTTCATCTGGAAAATGAAATGGCACCTTAAGTTGATGCAATACAAAACAAGGCTATTAATTAAAGCAGAGATAGCTTACGGATAAAGCATCTTCTAAATATGGTAACATCAACTTTAACAATCCAGCGATCATTCCATTCTGATATGAGCTTGCCAAGTTGTTGTGATTAACTATTTCATTGCTGCCAGATGCTGTGGCACAAAAATAGAAAAGATGTTGCTACAAAAAGTGTGAAAATGTAAATCATTAACGTGAACTTTAACTAAAAACAGTTTATGCAAGTTCACAAAGTTTATGTGTTTATAGGCTGGTCAAACTTCATATTTATCCAACATTTCGTAGAATCCACATGTCGCCATGTGATTGTCTCCATTTCGAATTTTGAAATGGATAGAGGGGGAAACTCTTCTTGTTTCATTAGTCTGGGCAAAGGTAATGGTGGAGCTGTAGAAGTAGGAGAGACCAATATCTCCGGCGAAATCTTGCTATCTCCGGCGAGCCTAGATCCGGTTGCCATTTCTCGAGGACGACGGTGCCACGTTTCGGTGTGTTTAAGTGGTCCAAATCTGAACTCCAACACAAGAACACAACAAAGCTGCTAGGAACATTTCTTGCTGGGATTCAAGAGCTTGCTGCTGGGTATTCTTCAAAGTGGCTGGGAATGAGCTTTGGAGCTCAACAAATGGTATCAGAGCCATGTTTGATGGCTAAAAAACGGTGAAGCCAGGGAGGAGAAGAAGACATCGACTGTGAAGCAATGAAGAACCGATAAAGCTGAGGAAGATACAGACTAAAAACCGGTGAAAAACGTGAAACCTCAAAGCTGCTGGGAACCAGTGGAAGCTGGAAGAAGATCACTCAAAACCCAAGCAAGAAAGTGGAAGAAAAAGGCAGGAGACCGAACCAAGAAGAAAGGTTCTGACCATTTTCTGAACCTTCATCTCCGGCCGGCCAACCAGCCGTCAAGTACCACCAAAAGGACTGCGGCTTCGAGGTGAAGACTCCACCAGAAGGCTGAGCAGGTCCGGTGACTGCAAGGCAGCGAACGACCGGAAAATTGAAGGTGAAAATCGAAAGTTCAAACTCCGATTCCGGCCAAACTAAAACTCCAATCGCGAAACGGTTTGCACCGTTGGGATCGTGACGATGAGGAGCATCTTCAAGTGTTTAGGGCTTTTTTTCGACATAACTCCTGCGTGGCAACAGGAGGTGGTCCGGCGGTGGTTCAACGACATTTTCCTGATAAAATTTTCTGCAGAACCTGCACATTCCGATTGTGAAGTCTGTTTTGCCATATCAACTCTCGATAATACGAACACAGAAAAGTCCGCTCGATTTGCATTGGCTATCCCTTGTTTAAATTGCAGTATTTCATATTCTAGAGGCTATTGTGTGGAGGCTATATAGTGTTGGAGGTTACCTTTCCGGTAACCATTGCTTGTTGGTAGGACACACACAGGGATTAGAACTTTGATTGCGTGCTAAATTTCTTGGAATTGTCGTGTGTTATTGTGATTATATCGTTAGTGTGGTCATCTTGGAGAGTAATTTTGGTAAAATTGGTTTGATCTTGCATTTGTGTAGGGGTAATTGTTTTGTGTTAACTTGTTTAAATTTTTCATTATTTGCATTATAGGTTCTCGTGTTGAATTGTCGCAATTTAACGGTAAGGAAGATTATTCCATTTAGAAGCAAAATATGAAGGCTATTTTAATTCAACAAAGAGTTTCTAAAGCACTTGATGACCCAAGTACTTATTCAAAAGCTTTAATAGATAAACCTGATGGAATTACTGAGATGAACGAAATTGCACATAGTTCTATTATATTGCATTTATTTGACGATATTGTGGGGCAAATTGAAAAGCATACGACTGCTAAAGAATTGTGGAAGCACTTGAAAAACTTTTTTTTGACAAAATCTTTAACGAAAAAGATTTACTTAATTCTAAAACATTTCAACTTCGGATTGGATCAAGGTAAGGATCTTGAATCTAATTTGAGTGAGTTTAACAATCAAGTGTTTGGCCCACAATAGAGAGAATTTTGATGATGAATATCTAGCTACTATTATGTTAAATGCCATGCCTGAATCTTATAGAGATTTTAGGAATGCTATCACATATGCTAGAGATACTGTGACCTTAGTTATTGTAATTGAGGCTTTAAGGGCTAGGAAGCTAGAGATGAAGAGGGAGTCAATGGGTAGCAGCTCGACGGAAGAGGGTTTGTTTAGTGATTTTAGAGGGAGAAATGAGTCGAGAGAAAACCACTTCAAAACTAAAGGTAGAGGAAAATCGAAGGTTAGGAATAAGTCGAGTGTTAAGAAATGCTACCATTGTGGTAAAATGGGACATTTCAAAAGAGACTGTGATGACTTTAAGAAGAAACATAGACCTCAGCAGAGTGATGATCAGAACCTAGTTGCTGTAGGTGATGCTTTTGATAGTCTTCACATGATGATCGTGACATGTGATGACGATAATATCAATGATACCCTTGATAGACCACAAGTTATGAATGTGCTTGAAATTGATTTTGACGGTGAGTGTTTAGACTCAAGAGCCACTGTCCAAATGAGTCCTGTCAAATCTTGGTTTTATAACTATAGAGAAGTTAAGCATAGGAAAGTGTACTTGGGGAACTACACTCAGACTATGGAAGGAATAAGTGATATTGCTATTAGGATGCATGATGGCATGATCAGATCTCTTTTGAATGTCAGGTATGTCCCGAGCCTTGCGAGGAACCTTATTTCCTTAAGCATCTTGGAAGATGAGGGTCACAAGTACAGATCTAATTTTGGTACTATAAAAATTAGTCGAGGGTTCCAAGTGACTGGATTGGATATCCTTCAAGGTAAAGCCTTAGACGCCTACGAGTCTGCATTATCTACAATTTATGAAGATAGATCAAATTTTTGGCAAAAGATGATAGGATACATAGGGAACAAGGGGTTGAAGTATCTTAGTGATCAGAGTTTACTAGGAAAGGATAGTGTTACACCTTTAAGCTTTTGTGAAACGTGTGTTCAAGGAAAGTCACATATGGTTAGCTTTGGGATAGGTGAGCACAGCATTAACAGACCCTTAGACTACATTCATGCTGAATTGTGAGGACCAGAAAAACATCCCACAAATGGAGGTAGTAGATTTTTCCTATCTATTGTTGATGATTACTCGAGAAAAGTTTGGGTGTATCCCCTTAAATCCAAATCTGACACTTTCAGTAAGTTCAAGTCCTGGATTGCCTTAGTTGAGAACCAAATAGGGAAAAGTGTAAGAACTCTTAAGACAAACAATGGTCTAGAGTTTTGCAACTTTGAGTTCGATACCTTCGGTAATGATAGAGGTATCAAGTGGCATAAGACTGTGAAATCTACCCCCAGTTGAATGGGGTAGCTAAGAGGATGAATCGGACTTTGATGAATAAAGTCAGATGCATGTTGATTAGTTCAGGGTTGGCTAAAGGATTTTGGGGGAGGCTGTTTGCATAGTTTAAAAAAGCTGAAACGAGTACTGAGGCATTTTTCTTTCGTGAGGCGAGACGTAAGCCTCACCGTGAACCAAAAAACTTAATAAAAATATAGAAAAATATAAAAATAAACATTCAATAACAAAAACAAAATTTAAAAATCTTTAAAACAACAAATTATTAAGAGCCCGTTCGGTGTGAGATATTTTGGAGGAAATTTATATTTTTGGAGAATGTGTAGTTAAAAAAATGTTGAAAAATGTGAAAGTAGTAAGTCATATAAAAATGTGTTGTTGAAATGAGTTTTGAAAAAAGTAATAAATTCTGGGACGGAACAGGGGCTAGGTATCTTAAAGAGAAGTATACATTTTTTCCCTTTTTTACGATTAGTTTAAATTGTTTACTTTTATTTATAGCAAAATAAATAACAAATTAGGTTTTAATATAAAAATTGATTAAATTAGATATGCAGATTATGTGGTTTTTTTGCTTTAAAAAGTGGAGGGTCAAGCATTTGTGATGGTCTTAATTATTAAGACTTATACCTCGAGGTCAAGGCGTAAGCCTCACTCAACCCTTAAGAAAAACGAGTATTGAGGCATTTTCCAGTGCTTCAGTCTGAGGCGAGCCTCAAGACACCGAGGCAGAACTTTTTTTTTTTTTAAACCATGGCTGTTTGTATCGCTGGCTATTTGATAAATAGGTCACCTTCTAGTACTGTTGACTTTAAGACTCCCCAATAATTGTGGACTAGGAAACCTCCAGATTTGTCACACCCAGAATAATGGTTAGCAGTCATTCGATGGAAGCGGAAAGAGTCCCAGGGTTCAACCTCAGAGAGCTATGCACATCAGGTTGAGGGCAAATTGGTTGAGGGTAAATTAGACCCTAGGGCTACTAAATGTGTCATGTTAGGTTATCCTGAGGGAGTGAAAGGGTATAGATTATGGGTTTCAGATGGTAAGGGCATGAAAGTTATTAACAGTCGAGATATGAACTTTAATGAACTTGATATGCCTTGTCTTAAGACCATAGATAGACAGACTGAGAATGGAGAATCTTCTATTGAGAAGAATCATTTTGAGGTGAAGAGATTAGGTAAGATAATCCAGTGGGTAGTGAAACCCAACCTCAAGTAGAAGCAGACTAAGAAGTCATAGGAGAGAAACCTGAACTAGAAATTCCTGAAACTGAAGTCCCTGATCAAGAAACATCTGTAGGTACTAATTTGGAAGACTACCAATTAGTGAAAGATAGGGAGAGGAGACAAGTTAGAACAAATATGAAGTACATCTCTTCTAATTTTATTAACTATGTCTTAGTTTCAGGTGAAGCCTTGGATTCAGTTGAACCTACTTCATTTGAAGAAGCGATCAACTGTGTCTGGAAACTGGAAAAATGCTATGAAGGAGGAGATCCAGTCTCTGAACAAAAATGAGACTTGGAAGTTGGTTTAAAAACCAAGGAATCAAAAGGTAGTACATTGTAAATAAATCTATAATTTGAAAGGAGTAGAAACTAATGACCCTGTAAGATACAAATCTAGATTGGTAGCTATGGAATTTACACAAAGCAAGGGGATAGACTATAATGAGGTGTTTTCACATGTCATTAAATATAAAACTATCAAGTTAGTCTTAGCCTTAGTTGTCTAATGTGATTGGGAGTTAGAACTAGACATTAAGACTACTTTTCTCCATGGGGAATTAAATGAAGGTGAAAAGCAGAGTAATGTCCCTTGTGTTAAATGTCATTGGCTCTGTGATATATTCTATAATTATCACTAGACCGGACCTTGCATATGCAGTTAGTTTCTTAAGTGGGTTTATGTCTAAACCAAGTAAATCTCATTGGGCTGCACTAAAATGACTATTAGGATATTTAGCGGGATTTGTTGAAAGGGGGTTAGTGTTTGAAAGAAGAAGTGATAAATTAGAGCTTAAAGGATACGTAGATTCTGACTTTGCAGGGGACAAAGATCAAAGGAAATCTACCACTTCTGTTTGGGTGATAATTGTATCACATAGAAATCACAAGTGATAATTGCAACTGATGATAATCCTACGGATGTTGGGACAAAACTATTTGCGACAGGTAAATTCAACAATAGTTTATCAATTCTTGCTATTGATAATGGTTAGTTGTTTTACAGGTACTTGGCTAGAGTGAGCGATGATAATTTATAAGACCACACACATGGATAGCACTTGTAAACAGGGAAATTGGTAATGTATTAAAGTGACCCAAGGTAAAGATTTGTGAAATAAAGTCGTGGTTCACTTAATCCACATGTCGCCTTGTGATTGGCTCCGTTTTGAATTTTGAAATAGATAAAGAGGGGAAACTCTTCTTGGTTCATTAGCCTTGGAAAAGGTAATGGTGGAGAGGTAGAAGTGGGAGAAAACCAATGTCTCCGACGAAATCTTGCTACCTCCGACGAGCTTAGACCCGATTGCCATTTCTCGAGGATGACGATTCCATGTTCCGGTGTGTTTAAATGGTCAAAATCTGAGCTCAAACACGAGAACACAACAATGGGAACGTTTCTTGCTCGGATTCAAAGGCTTGCTGTTGGGTATTTTTCAAAGTGGCTGGGAATGAGCTTTGGAGCTCAACATTTTACTTACTTTTTACCCACTTAGTATTTACACATTTCTTAGAACCTTGTCATGCAAGCCCAGAATCTAAGGAAAACATGATTAGTACCAAGATCATCGATTAATCGTTTATTAAACAAGTCATTGTAAAAAAAAAGGTGATTGCCTTCCAAATCTAAGCTATAGTAGAAGATAAAAAAGATCATTTGACTCGAGTCCTAAAATTAACATCAAAAACCAAAGCATGACCATCAGATTTCCAAACCAATTAATTTAAAATGAAAAATTAACTAACAAGAAGAGTGGATATCAGACAATTTGCACCTAGTAGAGGAGCTTCAGATTGCACCAGATCCTTATTTTTTTGAAAAATAAGGCGGCGAAACATTACATCGTTTCTCTCTTTGTAGATCACATCCTCCACAATTATTAAACCATTCAAGTCGGATATAGCCTGGAGAAAGAAATAAAGCTAGATGAAAACTTACTATATGCCATCTTAATCTTAACTTAAAATTTGACGAAAAATACTATAAATTATACACTAATAATAAATTATATACTAATAAATATTATATCATGAGATTGACAAAGCTGTACCCAAATAATTTTAAACGCGAATCACTACTTTCTTATGAAGCCCCATTCTAAAATGCAAATTTTTGTAAATAAAGTTTGTAAAACCAGCAGAGCTAAAACATAAATTAATACAAGAACCTTATTTAACAATTAATTATTGCCAACAGAACAAAGAAAGTGGACAAACAGGAGACACGAGAATTATCTTTGCAATTTATACAAAACCTAGGTTATCGAGTGTCATTATTTTTCCGAACACCAGTCTTGTCACAAATCATAGAAAATCACATATTCATGAACGTTTGAAGTGGAAGTTCAACCAATTCCTCACTTGTATAAGAATTTGACAAATAAATAAATCATGTGGTCATGGAATGAGATACAGGACACAATGGTCAGAAATAGAATTCAGAACTTAAGGGCATGTTCTCTTTGCCATTTTCAAGGTATTTCAGTTTTAAGTTTTACATAACACTCAAAACTTGCTTACTTTTGAGAAAAAATTCATGATGAAATGTAGAATTAATGTTGTTGGACCAAAGCGTTACTTTAGAATAGTGCTAGTTGAATACAACAATGCCCCTGTTTGATTCTCATTAAAATTATCTATTTTTTCTACAGTACTCAATTCTAACATTTCATTAAAAGTCAAGCACACAATATTTTTTACTTTTCAACTAAATCTCAATTATCCATTCTCCTAAAAATTACAATTTAAAAAAAAAAAAAAAAAAAAAAAAAAAAAAAAAAAAAAAAAAAAAAAAAAAACTCTTTTTAAACAATATCAAACGCACACAATATTTCATCCTTACATTTCTACTTCTACTGTACATAAAACTCAAAACAAGTGTTTTCAGTGCAAACAACTAAAAATACTTGCGAAAAGGAAACACGCCAAATTTTGACATGAATTGCATCAAAGTCCCAAACCTTTGAAAACTTCATTTTCTTCCCCGACCACCAAATTGTATCCAATTTACAATTTCTCAAAATTCGAAATCAAACGTGCTTTCTAGTTCTCTCTTGAGAAATATATTTTGAAAGTGACAAATCAAACGCGTTTTCAACAATCTTAAAAGACACGGAAATGAATTCAAAGCTCTAAAATGTAGCATAAAGAGAATGGACCACAAGTCTTCTAAAATTATTTCTCCGTTAATCTTCTATTATACATTTTTTCCTAATCAATTTATTTGAGGGCAACATATCCAAATACTGTCATTCAGAGAGGTCTTGAAGTTGAGAACTCAAGTAAATCAATGTGAATGGATATTCTAAGCTGCTTGACTGACTTGAAAAAATTCAGCTCAACATCCAAGATGAAGCAGAAGGAATTAAAAAACAATGAATAAACCACATATACTATTTTTGGAAACTACTTTGACTCAAGTTCCTATATAAATCCTGAATTTTAACTTTTGTCATATAAAATCCCAACGTACAACAGTTGTTGGATGGCTCATAGACTAACTTATATGATCCAAGAGGCGCACAAAAATATTCACGAATTATTATATTCATTTTACTCCTCAAACCAAATGATAATTTATTGGATGATGACATTGCTCAAGTACAAATAGCATTTTGACAAAAAAATAAATAAATATATATACCTCGTGCACAGTGTTTTGATGCTCAATTACATCAGCTTCATCCCGGAATCTACAGCAAGCCAATTTTATATCCTCTAGTCAGTTTAAGGCATATTTATTCAGAAACCAAGAGGCAGTGACCCAATAAAAGTTTCTTGCAACATTCAACAAATAAAAATGATAATCATCGGAAAGGAAAAACTAGAGGTCGGTATAATCAAGAAATCATTTTCAAAAGTTTTTTTTTTTTTTTTATGATATGCACAATGGTAGATTGAATTGTAAGTAGTTAAATTGGTAAATCCAGTACTTGTAAACAAACAAATTACATTCAATGACTAAAAAGAACTCAAACTAATATATTAATTTTAAAATAATTTAGACAAGTGATTTACTATTTTAATAATAATGTTTGAATTCCAACTATTTAAAAGTCATTTTTCAATATTTAATAATTAATTTAGTTACAATATTTAGGGGAATTTTTCAATATTTATTGATAAAACTCAAATATTTTTACTCATTTGATACCCCCTTTTGTTGTCCAAAGTAACTAATTGCTTGGAAAAAGAATCTAACTTCTTGATCATCAAACATGCTCATACTTCATAGTGCGTGAAAGGATTATTGCTACACCACAAGCTCGGTGAAATATTTAAAAATGAGCATAATGACATTTTTCAATTTACCAATAACAAGCTCAGATTACCCCATGACTCTTTTACTCCCAGCTAAATATGCTGGACCAACAACTAGACTAAGAGAACTTCAATATATAACCAAGACACCAACAATGATTACAGAAACCAACACAAGGACTGTGGGTACTCACCAAAAAAAAAAAAAAAAAAAGTGGAACATCATTGACGGGTGCACGTAAACAAATATAAATGGATAATAAAATCTAAAGGTAAAATTCATATACAGGTTTAAAAAGGCTAAAGAAGCTCATTGTCAATAAAAGATAACATCACTACATTATTGTCCAAATTAGAAAGAGAATAAATATAGAAGTGGAATCTGTAGATGCTTACAAAATTTGAGTTCCATCACTACAAACTTGTGGAACCAATAGCTTTCCAAGAGGGGAGAAATCCTCCTGCAAGATATATAAATGAAATAGACGATTAAGTTAATGGACTTTATGATAGGTCATCCTGAGTAAAAAATAAAAAATAAACTAGAGTCGAACCTCAATATCATCCAATGAAGCTTCAGCATTTTCGGAGTCTACCAAAACCTGAAGTCAATATTATTATATATATTAGACTTTTAAGAACAAAAAACAAAAAAGGATTTGATTTCTTTAGAAGAAGTGATGAAGGAGTTGAAAAGAATTACCAGTACTAAACGAGCTACATTTATGGTTTCAACGAATAGAAGCTGGCCTTCTCCTGTTGAAAATAACCACTCGCAAGCTCTTGCCTAAAATATAAACTTCAGTCAGAAACCAACAAAAAACACAAAAGAACAGAGGCTTAAAACGAACGAATATTACTACTACACAAAACTGAAGATAAACAAACTCTTTCAATAAGGAACAAATAAACAGACTTATACGCACAAAAAGTGCACAAAGTTTACAAGTCTTTGAATAGAGGAAAGTGAATCTTTAATTGAGGTGAAGCTGAGGCAAGCATTGAAGAAAATCCCACATATCAATTTGCTGCCCCATCACCAAGACATAAAAATATATATAATGGTGTTTTAAAGGAACATCAATTGCTTAAGTCAACTCGAAAACTCAAATAATAACTAACCTTCGAAACTCGGAGAATTTCATAATTATTTGCAAAAGGTCGAGATGATTGATGAGCATCAACAACTACGACTTTATAAGTGAAACGGGATAGCCCACTTTCACCTATAATTAAACGCAGCCTACGGCCAGGATAGAACTTTTTCATGTCTACTTCTTGGAGCTCTTGAAGAGAGTAATGCATGGGAAAACCACGAGCTTCATTGTAAAGCTCAATGGTATAAAGCAATTCACGGGTCTGAAACATGTCATACGATCAAATTGAGCTTTAAAATTGCTCAAGGATAGGAGCACAAAGAAAATCCAGGAAATGAAAGAATGGAACACCAAAAAGAGCTAGAACAAATTCTACCTTACAGCCCAGTTGCTTCCCAAATTTTATGTACGGTTTTATTTGATATAGTGTTTTAGAATCATCTTTCACAGCAGTCACCATGATCATCCTTAATTCATTTTCTTTAAATGGATGATCAGGAATGGTGTACAGACTAAATTTCCACCCATAAAAGAATTTCGAAAAAAGGAAGTCTGCGAGATATTCATATGAAGAAAAAGACATCACTCTCAGCGTTATTTGATAGACAACATTATGTTAAGTAATATTCATTATATATCCGGAACATGAAATTTCGGATTCATTAAAATTTAAAAGGGAGATCGTGAACAAAAAAAAAAAAAAAAAATGCCTAAATTTTTGTACTTAGGTTTGGTGAAATATATGAATCTTCCTCCAGATTTGAGGATCCTTTCCACCTGGTAACACGCAAACATAATATATAAGTAGGAAATGCCATAAGTTTAAGGGTCTATTTGGTGTTGGTTTGCAAGGTTTTCAAATAGTGGTTTTTTGAAGTGTTTTAAAAGAAGATTGAGATGCATGGTTAAAAAGTAGTGGAGGTTGAGATTGATGGATGGTGTGGAAGTAGATAATTTTGCTTGAAAAATTGGACCAAATAGGCCCTAAATCATATGATGATATGTGAGGATTCTAGCACCTCTGATAAGTATGAATCCCTGCTCGATTCCTCCAAAGCATCCAATGATTTTTTGTCAATGATTACATGAAAGCTCGCATTGGTAAACTGAAATGACATCACAATTGTTAGAAAGGTGAACAGATAACAACAGATAATGGCCATAGAATAGACCAAGCCTCTGTTTGACAAAATGTTTTTTAGACATATTAAACACATTTTCCCAAATCACTTTTTAACCACACACATTTTCTCTCTCAAATTTTCAACTACATATTTTACCTTAAAAACATCACATTCTTTGTTTTTAAACAAAAAACTTTAACGAACAGAGCCTAAAATTGTTTCAAAGAGGGTGACAGTAGTAAACGAAAGAAAACAAATCCACAAGAAGCAAGCTTATCAGAAACTTCCAAAAAGAAAGATAAAAATTAGAGAAGAATTGATTCAAAGGTAACCAAATCCTTGGAAATTAAAGGGTACATTACCATCCATACAGAAATGACATAAAAAGTACGCGAATGGATAGTTGCAGGTAACATCCAATAAAAGAAAGTTGATGGTTTCCTTATTTGGTTATTTATTTCATCCTATATAATTTCCTCAATCATATCACAAACTAAAGAATAATCATAATATCCACCAAAATTGAATTTTGAAAGAGAGAAGTCTAGGGTTTTCAACCATCGGAAAAAATTATAATAGGCTTGCAAGTAGGAAAGAGAATATTATCAGGAGTTTCAATTAGTATAAAGTTCCAAAAGGTAAAAAGTCTTCAAGCCACTTACATTCATGGGAATTGGGATTATGTGTTTCTACATACATTCATGTAAATTAATTAGTACTTATAAATCCAATATACATGTTAAATGATAAATAATTTAAACCAACCTTCTTCATGTTCGTAATGTCCATGTTGAGCCAAGCCATCGTACTCTGACAAGTCTTCACCATCATCCCAATAACCACTTTTGAGAAATCCACATTTGTAATGTCATGAAATCCATCTGAATAGAGAGTAGAGGAAAGCTTCGAAGATCCGCATCCTGGAACCAAGATCTTAATATCATTCTTCTTCAAGCCCACATTCCCACATATGATGACATTTCTTAGTATATTACGGAGATTAAACCACGCACGGTAAAAATCTTTTTCATCATTGCCATCTTGGCAATAAAAATCATCCCAATCTTCTTTGGTTAATTGTTGATGTAGTGGCTGAATTGAAGTGCTGGTTAATGGTTGATGTAGTGGCTGCATTGAAGTGTTTTTTCTTTTGCTTTTGTTTTTGCTTTTCTTGGACTTGTTTTGCTTCCCCATTTTTCTTGTGCTGCAATTTAAGAGGGGCAAATCTAGGATTTATTGATATTTAACATGCAGAAATTTACATGCTATAATTCGAAGGAAGAAAATTGATACTTAACATGCAGAAATTTACAATACTGGAAACATTAACTAGCATTTAGTAACGTAAACACAAATTAACCTTACCGATGATCGAGGAAGATACACTTGAAGTGCGACTTAGTACTCGCACCTTTTCAAATAAGTTTTTTAAGGTCTACAAAATCATTTTTAAAACTCTTAACACTCATATCACAAAAAGTAACACCCTAATTTTAAAATCTTAAACCTATACTTGTTAACTTCCTCTCATTTTAAATGCAAAAATAAATCATTTTAAATATTAAACTTTTCATTTTTTATTTGTAAAATTCTATAGACATGCATGCTTGAACATTTCCTTAAAGAATACATACTTGTATAAAGTAAACAAAAAACATTAAAACAGATAAGCCTCCGTTTGGTAACACTGTTTGGTTTATAAACTGGTTTATTTATGATTTTGAGGTAAAAAAGTAGTGGTTGAAAATTGGAGAGAGAAAAATGTGTGGTTTGGGAAATTGTGTGGTTTATAAATTGGTTTATAAACCAAAAAAAGTACGTTTACCAAACAAGGGCTAAATTGCAAGAAGATCATTAAACACATTATATACATATTAACCATTCAACTTTTGGATGAAATTAGGAGAAGTTTACTACATTTCAAATTCGGTGACAATGCATGTTTGTCGATGCAATGATATGATATACATGCATGCTTGAATATTACCTTAAAGAATGCGTACTTGTATAAAGTAAACCTTAAACGAAAAAACATTAAAACGGATAAATTGCAAGAAGGTCGTTAAACACATTACCCACACTAACTATTCAACTTTGGATGAAATTAGGGTAAGTTTACTTACCTGACGTCCTTAGAATTCACTTTCTTAAATTGCAGATGGAACTGTCTCGATTGTCCGTGGTGTTAATGTGCCTAAAAATCCGAATTTATATCCATTCATCAAATAAGGTATAACTTTTAATTTGAAAACACATTTACTATATTTTAATACCTGTAAAACTCCTAACTGATGTTAAAACTTCTATGTGATTCACAATTCAACCCAAACGGGTTTTTAAGTTAACTCCATAGTTTAAAAAAGGAAACGGGTACCGAGGCGTTTTTCTTCGTGAGGCGAGACGTGAGCCTCGAGGCGCTTTGAGGCGTAAGCCTCACCGTGAACCAATTTTTTTAATTAACATATAAAAAGTAAACATGAAATAATATTATTAACACTTATTAATACATAAATATCATAAATTATTATTTTATCAAAAAAAAATATATACAAATTATTAAAACTTAACATTGTCAAACACATCAAGACAGTACCAAAATCAATTTTTTAACAACTAAAATAAAAATAATGTAACAATAGCCAACATTATTTAATTTGGTTCCGTTCGGTAGGAATTTATTTTCCAAATTATAATTGACACAATTTTCCAAACCACTTTTTAACCACTAACAATTTTCCTATTCAATTTTTAACCACATATCTTACCTAAAAAATCCAAATAAATCAAAAATTATAATTTCAATTCCTTTGACTAAAGCCCCCGAAAGGACCCCTAATTTAAACATGTTAGTCCTCCTTCCCATATTTAAATATTACTATTTATCAAATTAATGGATTACATGTGTCAAAATCAGATGATTTGTCAAAAAAGTTACACATGCTGGTCAATAAAGTTGAAATAGACTTTTTCCTTTCAAAAACAGAACACAACACAGAGCCCATACTTCAGACTTCAGAGTCTCAGACCTTTTAACTCTTTCTCCTCCAATCTGCAGTAGTTTCCAGTAAGAGAAGAGAAGCGATTCAGCGAGAAGAACAGGCTTCCTAGAAGAAAAAGAAAAAACAGAGAGAAGATGGAAAGAAGAGAATAAAAAAGTACCTGTCAGCTGCCGGAAATCACACAGTGCGTCACCTTCAAACTCTGTTATGGGTATGTTAATAAACTATTCTAATTCCCTTTGTTTAATAGTTTTCACCGACCGTATGGAGGTCTTTCTCCCCGACGACACAAAAAAGGTAATGGATGTATGTGTTTCAAAAAATGCTTCCACCAAAAATTCTTCCTTAATCCACTAAAAATGCTCTAAAATTCACCAGTTTTCTCCATTTTCCCTACAAAATTCTCCCCAGTACATCGGGGCAAGTTGGTAAAAGGAAGAGAAAGCACCGGTGGCATCAAACACACAAGCGGAATAGAGAAAGAGGCTGAATCTGTTAGAAAATTTATTACAGATAATAATTTATCTATAATCTGAATAATCATCATGCTGGAATTATCAAGAATTAATTAACTGAAGCGGAAGCGTACCTTAATCAAACGCGATTCACGATAAACGATTCGGCAGTGTTTGGATCTTCTGAACCGATACGTAGTCCGTATTTTCTCTCTGATGATGGGATGTCAGACAAGATGAACAGTACGTAGGATTCAGGGACCATAACCGACTTTATAAACTGAATTGCCAATTAACCTAATCCAGCCCATCATGAATTAGGTAATGGCCAGTTATCTACACATAAAAGCACATACATTAATTAGATGCATTAAAGTCCAATATACCAAATCCTTATTAGATCACTTTAAACGGGCTTAACCAAATTTGATAGCCTTTTATTCAATACACAATAATTCACATATAAGCCCACACGATTGATTAAAATCCTTACAATCTCCCACTTGGGCTATATGTGTAACCTTATAATTGTGTATCAATCATAACCTTATGAGTACTCAGAATTTTGCTATCATTACTGAATGCATCCCCAAACAATCCGGTCCATCAATTATATCAACATAGGATCAAAGCGGCTTTCGCTACATTAATCGTAACTAAACCTTCAATTGTCACGTATATCGACATAACTGAATGACATGGATCAAGTATGGATGTGTAGCATGGAAATTACATGTAATGTGATCTTCAACATGCCTATTTCCAACTGGTCCAAACTTTAGTGAGATCATCCTCAAACGAGTTCAGAGATAATAAACCTGAAACCTTACAGCTGTAAATAACTTTAACTTTAAACTGTATCCAAAAGGACAGTAAATATGTCTTATGCACCCAAAATACAAACTCCCACTGAAACCGAACATCCTTAAGAAATACAACACCCATATGAGTGATGTACTCATGAAAGACCTTGGGTTGTAATACTTTAGTAAGCGGATCCGCAATTATGGAGTTTGTCCCAATGTGCTCTTATTGACACGTGTCCACTCTGAACTGTATCCTTCACAACCAGGAACTTATGTCAATGAATTTTGACTTAGTTGAGTTCCTGTTGTTACTGGAATATAAATCTGCTGAGTTATTGTCACAATATAACTTTAGTGGTCTTTCTATACCGTACAGAATACGCAGCCTTGTGACAAAATTTCGCAGCTATATTCCATAATTAGATGCCCCCAAAATTGCTACAACTGTGCTGCCAAGTGAAAGAAGCTAAAGTGTCTATTAAGCACTCCATCCGGAAATAGCTCCTCCAACCAGCAGATAAATGTAGCCTTATGTGGATCTTTTACTTTCTTGGCATCTAGAAAAAATCGGAATCATAATACCATATGATCTCCAACTGATCCGATTTTCTGTATGTGAGCATGTAATCTTTTGTTCTCTTTAAATACCTTATAACCCATGTTTGACTGCTTTCCAAATGATCCATCCCAGGGTTACTTAAATATCTCCTTAGTATCTCAATAATGTATGCAATATCCGAACGCATACAAATTTGAGCATACATTAGACTTTCTATAGCTTAACTATATGTGATCCTCTGCATTTCTTTAACTTCAAGATAACTTTTCGGGCATTAGTTGAGAATGAATTGTCTCCCTCAGCGATAGGGGTTTCCCCTGATTTACTGTCTTGCATGCCAAACCTCTTAAGTATTTTATCGATATAGCCCTTTTGTGACAATTCAAGAATACCCCAAGAACAATCCCGATGTATCTGAATTCCTAATACAAAAGAGACGTCACCAAGATTTTTAATCTCAAAAATTCCTTGACAAAAATCTCATAATTTTATGTGACATACCTATATCATTAGTGGCAAGCAATAATCAACATATAAAACCAGGACAATATACTTACTCCCACTGAACTTGTAATACAAACAATCCATCAACAACATTAATCTCAAGACCAAATGAGATAATTACTTGATAAAATTTGTATTACCCTTAACGAGAAGCTGGCTTGAGCACATAAATGGATTTCTTTAATTTGCAAATCATTTGCTTTGGGTCTACTGACACAAAGTTTTCTGATTGCACCAAATAGATCGTCCCATCAATGTCGCCATTGAGAAACGCCACCTTAGTATCCATTTGATGTAACTCGAGGTCAAAATGTGCAACAACCTGACTTTCCTGAAAGAGTCTTTCATTGAAACCGAAGAGAAAGTCTCTTTATAATTAATGTCATCATTCTGTGTAAAGCCCTTAGATACAAGACGAACCTTATATCTTTTCACATTACCTTTCAAATCCCTCTTGGTTTAAAATTCATTTAAGACCAATGGGCTTCGTACCTTCTGGTAATGGGACAGGATCCCAAACTTTATTGTCTTGCATATGCTTATACTCCTTTTTTTTTTTATGGCATCAATCCACTTTTGAGAGTTAGAACCCTGCATGGCCTGATGGAAATTGATTGAACAATCTTTCACCATTCCATTATTTTCCTTATGTTCTTGGAAAAATACTATTTAAATTATCCGGAATAGCATTTTTTCCCTTTCTCTCATGGATCTCCTTAATGGCTTTAGTTATTGAGGTTGTTGAGTTTGTACTTCTGAAATTTACCTTATTTTGGATGGGAGGTTCTTCAACATTGTCTAATTGAGGTTCCGAATATGCTTCTTGATCAATGGCATGTATAGAAATTTGCACATTATCAAAAGCAATAGTAGGAATCAAAACCGATCCTTCCTCAACTTCTTCCTTAAAGACAATATCTTTAACCTTATTTCTTCCCCCAAACTCAACATCCTCAAAAAATGTTGCAGTTCCCATTTCAAAAATTGACTTAAGTGTGGGATTATAAAATTAATAGCCCCTTAACCACTTTATTTTCTTTATTTGTTTTATTGCCCTTGTCTTTAGAGGTGTTTGCCAAGTGAACACTTTCAGTTCTGTCCTACTTCAACTTTTCTTCCTTTTGCACACAAAATAGAATGAGCTCATTTAGAGTTCATTTCTCCCTTTGATAGTTACAACTGACCTTAAATTGACTGAATTGTGCAAGAAGCTTGCACACTATGAAATGGGCTCATTGAGAGTTCATTTCTATTTTGACAGTTATAACTAACCTTAAATTAACTGTATTGTGCAGGAAGCGATATCAATACCAAATGCACGAGCAAGTCATTAGACAAGTCGAGTTTTAGTTCCTTAAGTTTTGAAGCAATGTGAGACATCTATATGATGTACTCCCTTATTTTCCCATTGCCTTTATACTTTATTGAAATCAAGCTTTGCATAAACGTGCTTGTTTCAGCCTTATCGTTTTTTACAAAACATTTCTTAATTTCGGCAAGGAATTCATTGGCATCATTTACCTCCTTAGATACTATGCCACTAAAGGCTTCCGGAATGCCGCACTTAATGATCATGAGACTCACGTAATTTAAGCAATCCCACTTCTCAAAGTTCCTCATTTGATTAGATGAACTTTCATCCGTAAGAGGAGTAGGGTACTCAATCCTTAGTACACGGTCTAGATCCATGCAGCCAACGAAAAGTTAATGTTGTTGTTTTGATCCTTGAAGTTTATTCCATAAATACAGGGATTAAATTTGAGCTTGTAGATATACTACTAGCGAAATTTGAAACCGAATAGAGAACACTTAAACAAAATAGCTCACATAAATACCTTATTATGCAAATCATACTTTCAAATAATGGTAGGGCCCATCACAAGATACCTAGCACAACATCAATATTTAGTCTTTGGATAGAAATATTGACTTGTAAGTGGTACTCTTGGTGTAGTAATCAAATACTGACAGTAAGACATGTCAACCAACAAACCTTTCTTTGGACCGATTTATTGATCACACGTAAAATCAAATAACCGTCACGTATTCATCACCACAAGTTCATGTGAAATTCGGGCCAAATATTGACCTTCCTTTGGGCCGATCAATATCCGCATGAGATAACACACAAACACCTAATTTTCCCTTAGTGTAGTGATCAAACACTGGCAATAAGACATGTTAACCAATAAACATTTCTTTGGACCAATTTACTGGTCACACGTTAAACCAAATAATTGCCACGTGTTTATCACCACAGGTGCATGTGAAATTCGAGCCAAATATTGACCTTCCTTTGGGCCGATCAATATTCGCAATGAATAACACACACACAAGTACTTTCTAATATTCAAAGTTAATTAATATCCACAAGAGAGGTTGCTTTGGCAACATGTTGCTTCAACTAACTTACTTTCGAATATTATATTTCTCAAAAGATTCCGATGTACCAAGATTTGAAACTGAAATTAATTGATTTGCATCTATATTTGACTTTAGGATTTGAATTATAAAATTCAAAACTTTAGAATAAAGCAATCCTTAAGTTGCGAGAGTCTAATTGCAATATTCTTAAACTTTTGGTGGCCAATTATGTAAAATTTTAAACTTGAAGGACTTAAATTATAATTTTCCCAAAACTTTATTGGCCAATTTAGAGAAATTCCAAGCATTAGGTCCCAATTTGAAAGAAAATTAAACTTTAGGGGGCTAAAATAGGAAATTCCCAATCTTTAAAGGCTGATTTTGAAAATTTTCAAACTTTAGGAGCCAATTTAGAAAATTCTCAAACTTTAGGGACTTAATTTTTAAAAAAATTCAAACTTTAAGGACCAATTTTGAAAATTTCCAAACTTTAGTGACTGAATTAGAAAATTTTCAAACTTTAGGGACCAAATTAAAGAATTTCAGAACTTTAGGTGCTGTATTAGAAAATTTTCAAACTTAAGGGACTGAAAATGAAACTTTTCAAACTTTAGAGGACCAAATTTGAGAATTTCAAGCTTTAGGGACCAATTTTGAAAATTCTCAAACATTAGGGGCTGGATTGGAAAATTTTCAACCTTCAGGGGCTGAATCATAAAATTCCATAACTTGAAGGGTCCTGACTTAAATAAATTATAACTTTAGGGGCTCAATTTACAAATTCCAGAACTTGAAATGCCAACTTAAATGATTTCAAAACTGTAGGGGCTGGTTTTGTAAATTCAGAAGTCTGAAGGGCCAACTTAAAAGATTTTATAATCTTAGGGTTTTAAATAATATTTAAAACAAACCAGGAGGACCTAATATTAAATAAAGCCAAATTTCGTAATTGCAGACAAGTCCCTCAGAACTTCAAATTTCCAGCGCAAGGCCCCTGTCCCAAAAAAAAAAAAAACTGATTTCGCAGCAGATTAGGGTTTTCAACCCTATCCGCCGCCTCCACGATCAGAAGCACCTCCAGCAGCGCAGGTCAATCCAGGCGCTGTGACGTGCAGCATCGCGCGCAGCGTCACTCCCGACACTGCGCGTACACTATGAATCAGCGCCTGCGCGGCGCTACTCTCCTGTAACGCCGCACGCAGCCAGAGCCGGCAGTGTCGCGAATCGCAAGTGCCACGACCAGCCACCCCAACTCAACGGAATCTAACCCAATTATGATATCCATTAACCGGCCATACCCAATTTCGACCAACATAAGCCACAGATTCAACCATACACATTCAAACCCCAAAATCAATATTCAACAGATTCAAAAACGAGAAACCCAATTCGAAAAAAATTGTGTCCCTTCATCGAGAATCTTAATCCAAATCCGAAAAAAAACATACATAATATACATATACCCAATTTCAAGAAATCAGATTTCATAACCAAAACTTCATGAAATAACAGATTCAATACCAATTTCAATTGACAACCTGAATCATATACACATGGCAACTGAATCGAGGAAGCACGCACGCAGGGTAAGTCTCAAAATGGGTGAGTTCTGTATCCTTAATCTCCGTTTTTTTTTTTTTTTTTTTTTTTTTTTTTGTTGATGATGAAAACCAAATAAAACATACAACCACAATTCAATTTTCAAATCCATATATCAAATTTATTTCGAAATCAAAATTTCGCATATATACAGACACGGAGAGATCGATTTGGTTGAAACTCGTGTATCCAAATTCACATGTACATGCAGTGGGCATTTTTTAGATTTTCCAAATCCAAAATTCCTACTATTAAACACATATCTGATAATTCAACATGAAGGTAGCTCTGATACCACTTGTTAGAAAATTTATTACAGATAATAATTTATCTATAATCTGAATAATCATCATGCTGGAATTATCAAGAATTAATTAACTGAAGCGGAAGCGTACCTTAATCAAACGCGATTCACGATAAACGATTCGGCAGTGTTTGGATCTTCTGAACCGATACGTAGTCCGTATTTTCTCTCTGATGATGGGATGTCAGACAAGATGAACAGTACATAGGATTCAGGGACCATAACCGACTTTATAAACTGAATTGCCAATTAACCTAATCCGGCCCATCATGAATTAGGTAATGGCCTGGTATCTACACATAAAAGCCCATACATTAATTAGATGCATTAAAGCCCAATATACCAAATCCTTATTAGATCACTTTAAACGGGCTTAACCAAATTTGATAGTCTTTTATTCAATACACAATAATTCACATATAAGCCCACACGATTGATTAAAATCCTTACAGAATCAGCAAAACTACCCAAGCGGAGGATGGTGGGGAAAGGCTAGCAGTGGAAGAAGATTTTATCGTTGGATCCCAGGTCCGTTATCTGGTTTAGAAAACTCTTTTAACCGGTACGATTTTATTCTAATGTTTTAGTTCGCATATTCTTTTCTTCAAATATGGAAAATTAAACTTTTTAGTTCATGATTCTGATATCATTTTTCTTTTTAATGTTGTATGGTATATGGAAATTGAATTTTCTGTTATCGTCTTTTCATGATTTGATCTATTTTAAACTGATGTAATGATATTGAGAAGCAATGTGGTTTACAGTCGTGCATGATAGCGGTGATGTTACTGAAGAAGATGAAGAAAATATATGAAATTTTGAAAAGTTTGGCTGGATGTACAGATTTTATTCAATAAATTCACATTCATAGATAAATCTGGATTAATCAATTTAGCCATGATAATTTTTTTTTTATAAATATGTTAAGACTTCAGTGCTGAGTATGTATGGTGAATTGGAGCTTGGAGAGTATATATTATGCTAAGAAAATGTTTGATGAAATGTGTATAAGAGATTAGGTTTCTTTGAGTTCTATAATATCTATTTATACTAACTTATGAAGAACACGCCTCGATTTTCTGAGGCATGCGCCCTAAACAGTGTGCCTCAATCACCGGAGGCGTATGCGTCATGAAGGGATGGAAAAAAAGCGCCTAGGTACTATTTCCGATCACCTCAGTCTGAGGCGCGCCTTTGGAGTGTTTTTCAAAAACATTAAGTCAATCACATGGCATATATCATATTCAAAACAAAAGATCTATTTCAATGTACACTTAGGGATTTTTATTATCTATTTACTCAAAATTCAAAATAAAATATTTAGCATAACCTAATATTCACAAAATATTGAATTAAAATCCTACAAAAGCGAAGTCTGAGAATTTACCACTAAAGTCTAAAATGAATCTAATAAATCAAAATAACTTAATTTTATGGAATCCATAAAACTGAAAATTTCCTTAAAATCTTGCATACACACATACATACATACATACATACATACATACATAAATACATTTGATCTATATATGCACAGTAACATCACCACATATTTCCCATGGCTGAAATTAACCATTATAAATCCTAATATGAAAATCCCCATTACAACACAATTTTTAGCTAAAAAGTCAATTAACCCAACTAAATCTATAAATATATAAATCTGAAAATGCACTTGTACATACTATATACATACATATACATCAATAGACACATTCCAATAATGTGTGTGTATGAGAGAGAAAGAGTGTGTGTGCGCGCGCCAAAAATACGTGTCTGTGTGTGTGTGAGAGAGAGAGAGAGTGAGAGAGGTGTTCGGTGTGTGCTGCCGTGAGGGAGGAGGGAAAATGGGGAAGGTGTGATTACCGTGGTTGGGGGCGGTGGCGCCGGCAAGAAGAGAGGCCGGCGGGAAGCGAGTGAGCTGCGAGAGGCGACGGTTTCGATGGGGGAGAGTGTTGAGAGAGGGAGCTTCGGGTTTGGGGATGGGAAAGGGAAGTCTCGTTTTGGGGATGGTTACTGGCGATTGGTGGGTGGTCTCGTGGCGTCGGCAGCGAGGGCTGGTGTAGAGGCGGCTTCGATGGCGAAGGAAAGGAAAGGAGGGAAGTCAGTATGGGGGTGTTCAATTCAAAAAAAAAAAAAAAAAAAAAAAAAGGTATTGGGGTGTTTAGGTTGCAACTAGTGTATTATGGTGCGATAAATGGATGATGATATTATTGTTATATTTCTTTGCAATGAAAAATGATAATGAACAAATTGACATAATAAAGTTATGAACTTAAAGAACTTATTTGATTTTGTTTAGATTTTTTTCTTTTTTCTATAATATTCAATCTTAATCATCATTCATTAAAAGTCAAGTTCACAATATTTAAAAAATCTTAACCATCTATTCTCCAAAAAATCACTATTCATTTAAAAAAAACTCATTTTAAACAATTTCAAACACACTTTAAATTGGATATTGATAATAAATATTCAAATTTGGTAGGTTGACAAAATCAAACTAAGAGTTTGTTTGGAAATGGTAAAATTTTTAACATAATTTTTCAAACTCAATCTCAACAATCAATTCTTAGTCAAGTCCATTATTTTTGACTTTTCAAACATTTTTAAACCACACATCCATCAAAAAATCAAAACTACAAAAATCAAAACTTTTCACATTACCAAACAGACTCTAAGTTTTGAAAAACCTTTTTAAAAACAACATTTGTAGTAGAACTTGTTAGAAGCTCCTCCTTATCAAAATTTAGTATCTTCAATTCAGCAAAATTAGTAATAAAAGGAGACGGTAATAACCATGTCAGTTTTATCATTGCAATGCAAGTAGATGTTCAGTTTGTATACAGACTGACAATCAACTTTACAAAAGTAAGTTGATATTAAAAAAACTAATAAATTGTTTTTCTTCTCACGATTTATTTCTAAACAACCATTCTTGAATCTTGACTACCATATGTGCTGGGAAAATATTTATGTCCCAAGCTATAGACTTAAACTTGCCTTTCGGCATCTGATCTTCAACAGGACTAACAGGAACCACAGCAGGTAACTCCAAACAGTCAAAATCCTCTGTTATTCCCACCTGCCTTATCAATGTCAGAGAGAGAGAGAGAGAGAGAGAGAGAGAGAGAGAGTAAATACTTGCTAACAAATAAATGAAGCAGTCTCTCTTTTCGGTTTTATTATTACTAATCTGGAAGCAACTTTTCTCATTATCCTACTTTCGTGACATTTTTAGATCACTTCACCATAACTAAAGCTCCAATAGTGTATAATTATATACCTCATTGTAAAGGTGCTCGAGTTGCTCTTTGTCCTGGGGAAAGTTGTTTGAAAATCATTGGCGCAATGTGAATATGTTATCTGTGGATTGATAATACATGATAAAAAGAGCGAGAAATAAGTAATGAACCTTGCACTTCTACAAACTCAAAAGGGAAAAGGCATTGCGGTTTGAAAGAAGAGACATGTCCATCTGGTAACTGACGCATGCGCTACTTCAATAGCTTTCTCTGCAAGCATAAATACCAAAAAAATAAATACAAAAATCTATTTTCGATCTCCACCAAATAAGAGCTAAGTGATCCCAGGAAAATCTTAGCATACCTTATGCAATTCAAGGATGCAATTATCCTGAGAGCACTCCTGATCATATCTTCATTACGATCTACAAGATGCTTGGCAGCATCTTGTTTAGTCCTAAAGTTGATAGTTTTCTGGAGAGGATCCACCAAAGTATCCAAGACTGGATGTGCAATAATGAGGTAAGGACGGATTCAAATTTAATTAAAAACATGTTACAAATGATTCACTTGATCAAGACAACTATCCAAGAAGCAACTCACCATCTAAACCAAATAGAAGGTATGGAACAATAAAAGATGAAAGATTCACTTGATCAAGACAACTATCCAATAAGGTGTCACGCATTCAAAAGCAGCCTTCCTTAATTCAAGCCCATCAAACAACTGTGTGTTTGAAAGGACTTAGATCTACTATCCTTATCAATTCTTTCTGCAAAAGAGAGATAAAAAGAGCATAATAATGACAAATGAGAACTCTATTGTGTTCATATTAATAAGGCAAAAATGATATTCTAATAGAAAGATTAAGATCTTTCTTAGTTGCTGCTAGGAGTCTTTCGAGATAATGTGCAGTGCGCCTAGACAATTTTTCAACATGGTATGCTTCAAAAAAATTGTCAAAATATGGAATGAAATGCAAAATAACTCGTATAATTTTTTTTATCTTTACATTTACTAATTTTGGGTTAACAAAATTTTGTCACAAGGTTTATGAAAGCTGAAAGCTTTAGCAGATGAATCACCATCAACAACGGGCTATATATAAATACCAAAATAAATAAATAGATAAATAGATAAAAATTAAAATTAAAAAGGGCAAGAATGCAGCAGGTAGAGTAAGTGCTTCCTTGCTTCAAATTAGATGTCATGTTACAAAGACAGCATGCATAAGCAACGCAGAAAACACCTCAACAAAACAGTAAAATCGAGTAATAGATACGCTATAAGTTAAAAAGAACAAATTATCCTTCATGATTTTAAATTACACAATCTTTGGACAAGATTTTTTTGGCTTCAAAAAATTCCAATTTTTTGTATTGATATTTTCGTCCCCTCTTCTATATCAACTCCGTATTCCAAAAGAAAAAATCACATACAATAAGTCAGTATTGAGTACTCTTTCAAGGCAACGCACAAAACTTCGTGGGTCCTGCAATATGACTAATATTTATTTTTTCCCCTTTCCTCCAATTTGTCCATTTTTTTTCCCACTTTTTCTTACATTTCTACTTCACATCTTTCACAATCTGTAATGCCTCGAATTTTTTCGCAAATAAACTCGGAGAGTTGCTAAAATAACTCGATTTTCTCGACATAAATGCTGAAGTGTAAAACAACAAATAATTCTTTCCTTTTAAAAAAATAAATTGTATTCATAACCTTGCCAACATGGAATTGAAATTCTAATCATTTAACCTAACAAAATAAAATTTCTTTAACAATAATACTTTAATTTTCTTTCAAATCCCTTTGCCAGTCCACATCATCATTCCACCTAGAGATGACAAAAAAACCCGACCTGACATGTACCCGCCCCGAACCCGCCCCGCGAGTCGACGGGGCCGGTATGGGGCTGTTTCCCGCGACCCGAATGGGTCGCGGGACAGGTGCGGGTTTGGCCGTCCCAACCCGAACCCGCGCCCGAATAAATAAATTAATAAAAAATAATAAGGAAAAAAATACCGAAAAAAATTTAAAAAAAATTAAACGGGGCGGTAGGTTGACCCGCCCCGCCCCGCCCCGAAAATCGCTGGTCGCGGGGCGAGTTTGGAATTGAAAAATTTTCGCGGGTCAGGGGGACCCGACCCGAACTCACCCCGTTGACATCACTAATTCAACCACATATCCAATCAATCTGAACTAACCTGTAAAATTTATAGTAAAAATGAGTATTTAAAAATACCAAATAAGATATGTGCAATTCTAATTCATCATAACATAAATATAAAGTACATTCATACCATACATTTGACCATTGTTTGGAGCAATTGTCCGCGTAATAGAAAGCTCAAGAAATTACTTTAGAATCCATCCATCGATCTTGAAGGATTCAACATAGAATCCCGAAAGATTTAACATATAATCGACTCGAAGGTCCTTAAGGCATTAAAGTAACGATATATAGACGTTATGGAGAATTAAGAATTTAACCACGTGTATATAATGTATCTTACCTTAATAAATTAAAACAAATTTTGAAACAAAATCAACTCTACTCTCTAATGAATCGACGTGAACTTGTGCTGGGAATATATATTTTGTGTGGTGATTCATCCGACTCTTGACACTATTTATGGATAAAATTATGATACCAAATCGAGTTCTAAAACAATTTAAACTTAAAAATCGTGTATTAAAAGGATAAAGATGAAATTTAATTGTGATTATCCCAAATAATGTGCAATTAACAAATGACACGGAAAGCAAGACTCTAGTTGGGATCTGTTTGGCAAAAACTAATTGATTGTTTCTTACCGAACAAAACAATCCCCAACGGTTGATAAGTCTAGAATAGGATATATTAATATTTTAACTTTGCCTATGTTTGGAAAACTTGTTCTAAAACAAGTTTTTTTGAACACAATTTCACAAATTATTTTTTAAATATACATATTTTCTCTCTCCACTTTTCAATCAAATATTTTACATCGAAAATAAAAATATATATATATATTTTTAAACACAAAAATTTTAACAAACAAAGGCACTCCTTGTAATAATTGTAAAGTAAGTGAAACCGGCTGTCAATGCCAATAGATTACTACAATATTTTAACGAATTTTGTTATTCATTTAATCAACTATAACTAAACATGATTTTATCCAAAATCATTTTTTTCTTGAATCAAGACTCCTAATTAATTAGAATCTACAAAACGAGTTGAATATAAATTTTAGTAATTATATCTTTATCAATAATTAAATATTTGGTCCAAAATACATTTATCGTCAAAACATAAAATACTTTAGTCCTTCGACTTTTCAAAATTACTAAAAGACATTTTTAACTTCGTAGTTGTTGGCATTTTCTATTTTTGTAATTTAAGAGAATTTAATTTGATTACTAAACACGTGTGTTTAGTAATTTATTACTAGAACTTGCAATTATAATTCTTTGAATAATTATCTCGTGCTAATTGAGAATTATGATAATGTTCTACTTGGGCTAAAATTTCATCTTATCACTTATCATTCATTATAAGAATTCAAGATATAGAAAATCTCGGATTGGTCGAAAATCTTGGACTTAATTCTTGGTGTCCAAGTTTGTATATATCACTTGGTTGGTAAGTGATTCACTTGTGGTAAGATCCTTTTTGTTTTATAACTAACCTTGATTATCTTACCTTATCTTCACTTATGGTTTAATTTATGATTATCTTACATTATCTCTATTAACTTGCAATTATCATTGACTTATTATAGGTAATAGAGATTTTGCACGACTAGGAGACTTGGAGTACAAGCAACTCGTGTGTACTTAAATAAGGAAGACTGGGACGGTTTTTCCTTAAGAAGTCTTGAAGCAGAAACTCGTGTAGTGCACTAATTATACACGGCTTCTACATTATCGTGACTTTGGTTCTCCGGGAGGAGTTTTTCAATCACTACAATAAGAAAAGACTTTCAGCCAGAAATCAAACGGGAGTTCGAGTTGGCTGAAGATTGTTAAAGTTTCAAAGAAAGATACTGAAGAGTGGTGGGACACCAGCTCATATTACACGCCAAAGAAGAGTCGAGGAGTGATTTATTTCTTGGATGTTTGATAAGTCTATGCGTAAATTTATCATGTAACTTAGATTGATCTGTGTAATAACTTTTCTTAAATAGTGATTGATTTTTGTCCCCAAGGTGCGAGCACGTGGCTTTTCCTCTTAGGGTTTTTCTCACGTTAAGCTCAAATATCGTGTTCAATTTTCTTTATTCTGCATCATTTATTTATTCTGTTTACGAATTATTATCCAGATGAATTTGTGATAACCAGACTCATCTGGATCTTCACTAAACGAAACTTTGTTTTCTGTTAATACTCTACTGTCCAGACAAATCTGTGGCAGTCAGTTCGTTTAAACATCAAATTTAAACAACTTTAAATTTTCAGAAATCAATGATAAAAATCGTTAAATAATTCAATTCTTCAAAAAAATTCGGGGTGTTACACAATCACACATTTTATTTCACATTTCCACTATTGTTTATTAATTTATTTAAAACTATTATATCGCTTACCTGGGATGGGATCCGACCAAAGGTTCTATTTCAACAGTTGTCGCAAAGCAAGAGAAGAAAGATTAAATTGAGCAGGAAATGGGAGAAGCAATCGAAGGGGAATGGTGAAGGGGCGATCGAAGAGGTATCGAGGTGAAAACAGAAAACAAGATATACGAACATACAAGAGTTCTTTTAAGATAAGTAAAAAAGAAACTCCTTATGATTGTGATAAGTAAATTCATTATTTATGCTTCAAAATAAGTAAGTTTATATTTGACCCACTTAAATAATTTATTTTATGCCGAATATGCATTATATTAAGTCAAATTGATCCACATTTTCTGATAATGGATTAGACAAAAAGTGAATTTTTTATGAAAAATGTTTCTTCAAAAATAATAAGGGGACGGTGGAAAATTTTGAAAATATGACAGTGGTTGCTATTGACGATCGGAACGGATTTTAGGCTTGATTGAGGGGACAGTAAAACTTAGCTATGATGCTGATGTTCGGCTTGATAGGTGTGTCAAATGCTAAGCAGTGAATAAGGACATTAATGTAGTAGTGGTGGTTTATGTAAGGTTTCGATACATACATACACAACGGAAATTAAACAGATTCGAAACCATAGCCTAGATCAACCTTGTATTTAGATAGAATTTGTGATAAAGATGATACATTTGATGAACGCGGTGAATCTGAAATCTGAAACAGGAGGTACAATCTTGTCACCACCAGCTGTCCAATTATCCAGCCTCTAACAGAAATCCCCACAGTGAGTTGAATCTGGAACTCCATCACTCTCCAACTATTGGAATAAATTTGAGAAAATTGGTTTTTCTCTTTGTACTAGCAAGAGAAAAATCTAATGCTCAAAAATCAACTCTCTCTTTTGCAACTCTCATTTATTCTTTACAGTGGCGCACTTATTAATATGTGCACCTCAAAAACCCTAACCCTATTCACAATAGGGCCATCAATGGGCCTAGATTAATTAATCTAATTGCAAAGTCCGGTCCAACTAATTGGGCTTGTACATTAATTCTAATAATATCCCACTTGGACAAGATCCAATTCCATATATTCAATTCCCACCTTTTGTGTGTGACCCATTAGGTTCCATTCACGATGGCAAACGCCGTGTTATTATTATTCCAATCTGATTGGAATAAGATGAATTTAAATCTCTATTTCTAATTCATCCTTGACTCACCAAGATCCATTAATTCATGTTGCCATCCTAGATTGACATCTAACAATATGTCAAGGAAATCCATGTGAAAGGAAAAGTCATGTGGCATGACAAGACCGGTTCATGTGCGGTTACCGTGGAATTATAATCCCTTCATCCATATAACCCAATTGGTTAAGAGATATGGATAGCGTCAATCTCATTTCAACCAATTATGTTATTCACTTCTTATCTTAGTTGATCTTGTTATGACTAAAATCACCTCTTCAACTCATAACTTCATCCCGGTTGAGAAATTTACATCAACTTAAGTGAGCGAATTACAGGTTATAATCTTCTACTACCCAGGAGTGACGAATCCTCATATTGGACATACACAACCTTCATATGACTCTCACTATACCCGTACGGCGTCATCATGATGACTCCCTCTCAAGAGCCAACATCAAAGCTTGCCAAAGCATAATAACCCTCATATAAGATTCTATGAAGTCCTCAAGTCAAAGGACCAAATCCATAACCGCGTATTAGAGATTCACCACTGACGCTTGGATAGTTATCCATGTGGAATCTCTAAGCGGGTCATCCAATGCTTTTATAGCGACCCAGAATTTTTACGCAATTTTATAATTATTTTAATATTTAGAAAATTGTGTCGCTACTATTTCACCAATTATTTTGAAATTAACGCTGCGATGGATTCGTCTAGCCTAGTCAAGAAATATCGAATTTGTTCGATTTTAAATTAAAATCCGAATTTCTAAAATTATGTTATTTTAATTATTTATTCAAAAGTATTATTTTCAAAATCATTTTAAATTCCAAATTTATTTATTCTCAAATGTATTTTCAGTCCCAAAAAAAAAACATATCTGTTTTAAATACGTTTTTTAATCAAAGTTAGTCAAATTTTTAGTAATTATACCTAAACTAATTCTTACTAAAATAATTCCCGTTCTTCTTTTCTCTCCCAACCATTCATCAAAATATTTTGAGACATAATCATTCACACGCACAAACCAAATTTCTCATACTTTACTCCATTCTTTTCCACTAATCTAAATTTTTTCCTTTTCTTTCCATTACTTATTCATTATCTCCACCATTTCCGCCACTTTCATCCTCAAGACATCATCATCACCAAACCAACTAATTATTCCCCATGTCTCCCACTTTTCTCTCCAATAAATCACCATCACGACAATCACTATAATCATCATCAATCCACAAGCTTTGCCTCAACTCCAAAACCGGCCATTTCTATAAGCACCTATGCTGCAACCACCAATGCAGCCACCACAGATGTTGCCTTCCATCCTCACCACCCCAATGCAGCTCAATCTGCAATCAGTCTCCAACCATCAACAAAAGGGTAATGTTAAACACCCAATTCACCAAAGCTGTTGATCCACCATCATCGTATTGGCATCAATCTGCAACACCTCACCATTTACCATCATCCCCAAAACATTCAAACCGACTCCATTTCCATAGAACCATTACAGAATCAAAACCATCAATCTGTTAAATAGCCATTTCTATCATCACTGCAGCAACACCCCTCTGCCCCCACACCATAACCATCAACCAATTTGCAATCAACCACAGTATTCATCATTTCATCATCGATCAAACCATCACCGGAAATTAACCCAACCACAGTCACCACCCATCGTCGAACATCAGACCACCACCAATGCAGCCTGCACCCCAGATCAGTTGCAGAAACCAAAGAACTAAGTTAAAGCTCATAACCTACCTCGACCGCCGACTGTTTTGACCGGATTTACCACCGGCAATCGCTACCTTCAATCGCGATTTAGTCTCAGTTTTTCACACCCAACTCGCACTGAAACCTTAATCTTCAACCCCCAGCCTTAGCGCCGTTCGCCGCGCCCTGTGTTGGCGTTGCGCCGGAGAAGAAGCACCGGCAGATATGAATCGTAGCCCTCGCGTCCCTCCTCCCCTCTCTCTCTCTCTCTCTGCGTCTTTACCAAAATGGTAGAGAGAGAAAATAAATCTGATTTTAAAAGTTTGATTTTCCAGAATTTGCAAATCAGTCCCTGACATTTTAATTTGTTTCCATTCAGTCCTTTTAGTTTTAAAATCATCAATTTCAGCCCTTAAGTTTTAAATGATTTTAATCAGCCCTTTCATTTTAAAATTCTGATCAATTCAGTCCCTGCTGATTTACTTTATTTGATTTTAAGCTCAAGTTTCAAAAGTATTCATTTTAATCCCTCAACTTTCAAAAGTATTCATTTTAGTCCCTCAACTTTCAAAACATCAATTTTAGTCCTCAAATTATAATTTATCATTTTGAGCTATATATTCGATAGACTAAAGTGACTTATTGGCTAAGACGAAGCGTACGGAGAATTTAAAGAAATTGAAGTCATTCCCGCTCAACTTTGCACTCGTCGGATTTGAGGTAGACTCGCACTTATTAATTGATTTAAATTATGATTTCATATGAATGTCATGTGACTTGTGAAAGTCAATTTTTAAGAAAAGCAAGTATGTTTTTATGAAAGGTAAATATACCTTATGTTGTTATGAAAAGTAAGTATGTTTTTATGAAAAGAAAATATACTTTATGTTTTTACGAAAAGTAAGTATACCCTATGCTTCACGAAAATGTTTTTTTGGATCATTGCTATGAAATCAATCTACCAAGATTGTTATGGGTCCCATATGATAAGTTATGATATGTTAAGGGGACCGGAGTTTTAGTAGCGCTACACATAAGAATTCTTGCCACGAAGTTCGGTAACATTCTTGTGTCTCCTATGTTTATGAGGATTTGCCACGAAGTTCGGTAAAATTCCTGTGTTTCCATATGTTTATGAGGATTTACCACCTAAGTTCGGTAAAATTCCTGTCGCATATGTTTATGAGGATTTCGATCCTATCTTATGTTATGATGCAATTGATCCCTATGAATTTCAAAAATTATGCTTGGTATACTTACTGTGATTTTACTGTTATTATGATTTCACTGCATAAGAATTCTTGCCACCTAAGTTCGGTAAAGTTCTTGTGTCTTCCTATGTTTATGAGGATTTCAATCCTATCTTATGTTATGCTTTCAAAAGAAATTATGCTTGGCATAATTAAAATGTTTTTATAAGTATATGGTTTTCAAAGAGCTGTTTTCAAAGAGCTATTTTCAAAGAGCCTATGATTTGCAAAATATGTCCCGTGCTGTAATGCACAATATGAGTTTTATCAAGAGCAGTTTTATAAAGAAGCTCTATCAATGCCCGTTTTATAAAGTGCCGGGATTTATGTGTTTAATCATCTTATAAATTAAATTAATTTGCGATGAGTCTACTGAGTATTTCCCCCATGAAATACTCACCCTACTTTTTAACAGTTTTGCAGATTTCGGAGATGGTGGCGAGCGATGAATGATGGTGGCAATAATCGTTAAACGGTTGAAAGTTTGACGTTAATGATTTTCGTATTTTTCCAAACAATCGAATAATTTAGAGAAGTTCATTTATTTGAGAAATTATGACATTGTCAATTTCTTTACAAAATTAATGGTTCGATTTACTATTTCAAATGGTTTCATAAATGTTTCAATTTTATCGGCCATTACAGTTTATTTAATGTTTCCAAAAATGAATTTCAATTATTTCTTCCGCAAAAATATTATTCGAAAAATTTAGATAGAAAATGACGTAGTGAATCGGGTATACGGAACTCGGGGCGCTACAGCTTTGTTCATCTAACAATACATCCACGTGTTCATTTGAATGTCCCTCTACATTCCAGCTTGTGAGATAAGCTATTTTCTTCATAAGAAAGAAATGCAACACGTGCTAGTCTAACTGCAACAACAATATCCGTATCTTGTCGTTACTTCGACTAGGGAAAATTTCAGAATAAGTTATCAATGACTTGTATCTCACAGTCACAACACTTTGTGACTTACAAGTTATTTAAACTTACTCTACAGACTCTATTATTTAGATGATTAGTTAAACTCAATATAATAATAGATATGTCTTCATTTAGACAATGATAATATATGTGTTATACTATCTCAACGATTGGATTTAGAGTATAACATTGATATTCTCCCACTAGATCCAATAACTCATGTATCCTATACATAATGAGTTTATATGATAATCATATTCCTTTCAGGATAGTGGTTTTACATGTGGATCTTCGATATGCGACTCTTCATATATTCAACCTTCTCAAGATTAGTGGGCATGAATTCTATTTTTCTACAATCTTCGAATAAGATAGTAGCCCCTAAATACATACTCAGATCATCGATGAGACCTAGTTCCCTTGCTTGCGCGATGGCTACATTGTCGTCACAGTACTCATTACTGGATGTACAATACTAGGAACAGTTATAGTTCACTAATGAACTTAACGATCGAGATTGCTTCACAAGCACTTATGTATTTGGTCTCGGTTGTATAGTTAGTGGTCTTTCTTGTTTGAACCATTTCAAACTGACCACACCACTACTGTGAGTTGATTAACAATTAGACTAAATATTTCCTTCATCCCTTCCTGGACTAAAGAATGATATCTCTATACCTAAAGACAGTAAGTCTACATTTCTCCTCATGTCTACTGTATTCTTAGTACTTCTCAAGTACTCAATAATACAAAAGGTATCGTACATAGTGTCGCTTTTAAGATCTTATTGTCAAGCAATCAAGTATCTTCTCTACATCATTCTTTCTCAATATGTATTCTAAACACCATTTTGAAAAGATTAACCCCAAAAAATTTGGGATAGAATCCTACGTTGGATTCACTCATGCTAACCTCATTAGCATTACATCTATGTACGTGGCTTGAGAAATCAAAACAACCTTCCAAATCTATCGCTATAGATTCTGGTTCCCAAAGTGAAGGTTTTATTTCTTAAATCCATCATGGAGAAATTTTAAACAATTGCACTTTCTCTTTCAAGGTTAGAGATTCAACTTTTGATCAATAATATGTCACCTACATATGATATCAGAAATATTGAATACTCCCACTAACTTTTTATATACACACATGATTAATCTGCGATTTTGATAAAATCAAACATTTTGATTATCTCATCAAAATTAAGGTGGCGTTTTGTTTGTATTTTATTTTGTATTTTCATTTTCGAAAATGTTTTGTATTTCCTGTTTTCATTTTTGTTTTCAAATTTGCTGAAAACGCGTTTGGTTTGTCATTTCTGAAAAATGTTTTTGAAAATGAAAAGATGGAAAACACGTTCTGTTTGAAATTTTGCAGAATACTACTTAAAATATTTTTAATTAATTTGCTTGCAGAATACTACTAACTCAAACTCAAATTTCCTTTCACAATACACTAAAAATATGGTTACTTGCAACACACTAATGTGAGCATTAAAAGTCTATATTAACACAGCTTGGTCAGGTTCAGGATTTGAGAAAGCTCTACTTCTATTAAAATCCAGAAAATGCAAGTTCTTTCAAAATCACCAGAGTCCATTTATCAGTGCATTTTTTGAAATATAACAACAAGAATTATCACTTAATTTTTTTTGTAATGTTGATATTAAATTCAATAAAACTTTATTTAAATTTAGTTCCAAGTTAGGATAATTCTCCAAAAAAAAAAAATCTTTATTTAGGCTTAGTTCCAAGTTAGGATAATTCTAAATAAAATAATAAATAAAAATAAATAAATAAAAACTTTATATTAAGTTTAGTTCTAAGTTAAGATAATTTTATAAAAAAAAATAAAAATTTCCCAAAACGCGTTTCCCATGTTTTGGACATTTTTTGTCGAAATACACACAAAACGCCCAAAACGAGGTTTTGGGCGTTTTCCGTTTTGTGTACAATTTTTTTTTTTTTTTTCCAAAATGCATTTTCGAAAATGGTAAAGAGAACGCGTTTTTAGCGTTTTCGAAAATAAAAACAGAAAACGACTTCAAAACAGCAATGAGAACAAGGGCTAAGATTCTAGCTCCATGAGGCTTGCTTTAATCTATAATAGATATTTGTAGCTAGTATACTATGTTTAAGTATATATAAGGATTCAAAAATCCCATAATCACAGCACGTTGCTACCGCAAGCACAGTTCGAATTGATTCAGAGTAAACACATTTATAGCCTATGGGTCTCACCCATTTCGGCGGATTAAACAAGCTCCAAAACTTGTTTTGTCTCGAATTCTATGGCTTCCTGCCATCTCGTTTAGTCAACATTTGACTTAGCTTCTATGTAAATATAGACTCATTATCCTTGATAACTAATACAATATCAGCAATCAGGGATGTGTAACTCAATGGAGTATACATGATCCTAATATCTTTACATGGAGCTAGTGTGTTCTCAGTCGTCAATACGTCCCGAGTAGCGCGCGTGTTCCAAGCATTGATTTGTGCCTCATCCAATGCAAGCGCAAATTCTAACTTATTTAATCGATTAAGTATATATGTGTAATCATGAACTCTTTCATGTTCTACTTTTACTCCTACTGTCTTTTCTTAGATGAACTATTTCTCTAAGATATTAACAAAATTCGAGATAGATTTTCTTTCTCGATAGGAATGCAGAAATAATATCCAACCATCTTTTGGATATTCCACAAATATATATATTGGACTAAAGTTATTGCTTATCCAAATTTGGTATACTTCTAATAAGTATTGAGGTCTTAAATTTTAACGCGAGGAAGATTCGACATTTTAAATCCATATCTTATATGGACCTTCATCAACCGATTATCATGGAACACGACTAAGTGTGTAATATAAAATTTTTAGTGCAAAGCTCCAAAAACAGTTTTGGAGATTTTGTGCAGCTTCATCAATGATTGTATCAATTGTAATCATTCTCCTTTCAGATACGCCATTGTGTCGAGGTGTATGCAAAAGGGTTATTTATGCGAAAATCATGTTCTTATAACACAATCTTGAAGTCAATCACTTTGAAATATTCTCCACTTTGATCAAATCTACGTGCTTAGAATATTTTTCTCATTTTGGCCTTCTAATTTATATCTGTATTATTTGAACTTTTCAAACTTTCAGATTTAAACTTTATTATAGATAACAATGACAATCATGGTTATCTAATGATTAAAGACCACTCTGACATATGCCCGCTTACATCTGAATGTAATAGGCTCAGTGGATCAACGATCCAACATTTCCTTTTTCCAAGAAAATTGACCTATCAATTTACCTCCAAGGCAAGATATATGTTCGCTAGAAACACACCGCAAGTGCACGTATCGCATACAAGTAGTAGTGGACTAAATGAGTCCGGTTTATCGATCCCACAAGGATTGTCTATTTCAATTACACTCTAGTTCAATCAATTTTAACAAGAAACACACACAATAAAGTTTCGGTTTTGGAAAGTCCTAGTACTAGAATTTAAATCACAATTATAAATAAATAACTAGAAAAATGGTGATGAATAGATGATGAAGGAGTGTTGGGATTCTTGATTCCACTTGACCATTACCTAATTGAATTATCACAAGCAAATAGAAATGCAATTCATTAATCATGTTAGACTCGATTTTCCAAGCTTAGCCAATTACCTCTCTCGAGTGAAATCAACCATAATTAGTGGCATTAACCTACTATAGCTCCATATCGATTAAAAACACATCAATTGCATTAGAATTTTGTGAAAATAGTCAATGGATCATCTAAGGTTTTAGGTATATCTCTATTCTAAACAAGAACCTAGAGTAAATATTGTATTGATCTAGAATATACAACAATTTCTCAATAATTGCACATCCCATTAAACTTAAGCATAAATGTTGCCACAATAAATACTAGTCAATAAATACAACAATAAATGCACAAGATAATAAAAAGCTTAAATTCTTAATACAAGCATTAAAATCAACTAAGCTAGGTCAAGCTTCATCAATAATCCCAACACAAAATAGTTTAGCCCATGATGAAATAACAATAAAATTCAAGAATTAAATACATCATTTCAACAATAGACTAAAATATATAAAGAAATATGAAGATTAACAAGAAAACTTCCCTTCAACAATGGTTAGTGCTTCAAAACATCAATGTTCCTCCACAAAGTTGTAGGTATTTCTCCCCTAAATCAACATTCATCTACTAACCTAACTAATTACAAGACAAAAGCAAGAAAAATCAAAGAGAGCTAGGGTTTCTTGACTTGAAAAGGAGAGAAGAATGATTCAAAAATAGCCAAAATCACTCAAAATACCCCCAAAATCATGTAGATCCACGTATAACAGCTTTTGGGCCGAACCGGGTCGGCCCAGATTATCACTCCATTTTATGACCACGCGATCGCGTGGTTGAATGACTCCCGATCGCGTGGTTGACTTTGAAAACTCTCAGGTTGGATTTTAGGCTTGATTCGCGAACGCGACCTGTGCTTAACCACGCATTCGCGTGGTTCACCTGAGTGATGTCTTGCAGCTTGATCCTCTTTTAATTGCAATTGAGGTCCTCAGTTTTAGATATCGATCAACTTGGTCCCCAAAGTTTCCAATTTCTTTCAATTGAGCCCTTCCAAAAGTGCATTTGAGTCTGTCAACTTTGGAAACTTGCAATTTAGTCCTTTGATCAATTGCACTGTGATCCACAACTTTCCGAAAATGACAATTTGGTCCCCAAACTTAGACTCTTTGATGGATTTGACTCTTTTCTCCTCAATTTCTTCAAGTATTTATCCATTTAGCTTCTTTCTTGTGCTTTCTCCATGAAGTTGATTGTTAAACCTATTTAACCACAAAATATGCACAATTAAGTAGGTATTTGTCCAAATTACTCAAAAATTATTACTAAAAATATATGAAATATGCATGTAAAATGCACTCAACAATATACATATATTTCTATTAATTGAATAAGTCAAGTGTCAGATTTAAATGTGACTTCTTCTTTGCCTTATTAATATTCAGAATGTAGACTATTTGTTATTTACCTAACTTCCATATTATCTCATCTAAGTTAACGGATAACTATTATTCTTAATTAAATAGGATAATCATTTTCATGTCCAAACATGAAGTGAAAGTGTCGTTCTTCATAAGAATTTTAATTAACAATTGTCTAATTTTAAACCGAATCAGAAAGCAAAGAAAGGTAATAGCTTCTTAAGCTGTTCAAGAAACATTTGCTTTATTACCTACAAATAGGTATATCACCATTTTTCGCAATTATTTTACTTTTATCCATTGTATATTATGGGTATCTAATACTCGATTGGCTAAGTAGATTAATTAACCTCTATCAAATAGAAAACTGAAGTAGAAGATTCACCAAACTTCTCACTTCTTCAGTTCGGTTAAGGAAGCCTCACAATTATAAATTTGGTGTCCTATTATTGGCATGTTCGAGAAGAGTATTCTCGATCATATCTTGTTTTGAGATCATTTTTCAAAGGACGACGCCAATTTATGAATTTCAGTTTAATGAACTTACAGAGTGTCAATTACACTCCATAAGTTGAAGTAACAACTCAATTTTTTAAAACTCATACAACAACAATAATAAATCAAAAATAGAATCACGTATTATCATGTATAAATCAATTTAATAAGGTATTTTATTAAATCGATTGCTCCCACTGTTTTACTTGAATTAATGACATTCAACATTAATCTCGTAGAATCCTGTTAGATTCACAGTAGGCTAGGATCCCGTTTATTCGATTAGAACCTTGAGTGACTCAACAAGCTCTAATAAAACATCCAGGTACATACTCTTATCAATCACATCTCCATGTGACTCCTAGATCATCAAGTAGATAATTCTTTGTCGCATACATCTTATGTATTTACTTGACTGTGTCTCCAAAATCTCATCTCCTTGAGTGACTCAACAAAAGATAGATTTCAGTTAAATTCTACCCATTGGTCAGAAACATCTTATGTTTCATAGTGATAAACACACCTTCCCACTTGCAGCCTTGAGTGACTCAGCAAACCGCATCGAGGGCGGATTCTGGTTTTTCACCATAACAACAGAAGACACTTTGTCTTAACCAATTAATACGAATTTAATAAATTGCTTCCAAAATTATATTCCTTTGATTGACTCAATAAAGGATGTAAATTTCGTTTAAGTCTGACCCATTGTTCAGAAGTATCTGATACTTCATAATGATAAACATATCTACCAACGAGTAGCCTTGAGTGACTCAACAAGCTGACATTGATAGTAAATTATGGTTTTTTTTCATTATAACAATAGAAAGCATAAGATTTAATATAATTTTAAATAAGGGATTTGGTCTCATCATTCTTATGTATATTAACTAACATCCACCGTGCAATTAATCATATATACAATATTATTGTGGATGATTATGGACAATATCTGTCTAGTCTTCTTGAGCCATGAAGAAGACTAGTTGGTCAATTCCTGGGAGACATTGCATTCGATCATCGAACGCTAAATGCAATAATCTCCATCTGTTGCTGCAACTTGTATCCTATACTAGTTGTCTTCTTGTGGCCAGCTGCAACCTGTATCCTATACTAGTTGGCAAATAGCCTTAATCAAATGGACGCACAGGCCCATATCTACAAATTAGAGCTCGTGAGCCCAAATAAATTAAATAATAGGCACGCAGGCCCAATTAAATAATAATAGGCTCGCAGGCCCAACCAACAAAAATAGAATAAATTAACCATCCAAACAATCACATGGGTCGAGTCCATAATCATCCACTAAATACACATTCATCATATAATGTATTATAATATAATATCTAATATTATATAAATAAATTTCAAGTTTCTAGCAATCTAGGTCGTCTAAACAAATTTAGGTAAAACAGATTGGAACAATAATTAATTAATCAAATTAATTAACTAACTTTAGTTAGCGGGTCTTATTTAATTAAAATCATATTTTAATCAAATACCAAATTAGAGTCCAACTCTAATTCCAAAAGGGCAAATTAAATTAATATCTTAATTTAGGATAAAACTCCTAAAATAAAATAAAATTTAATTTGGTAACTAATTAATCAAATTAATCAATTACATTAATTGACGGGTTTATCTAATTAAAATCAAATTTTAATTAAATATCAAATTAGAGTCCAACTCCAATTTCAAGATTCTAGGGCTAATTAGATTTAGGATCAAATCCTAAATAAGATTCAATTAATAATAAATTAATCGAATTAACTAATTATAAAATCGAATTTAATTAAAATCAAATTTTAATTAAATACCAAATTAGAGTCCAAACTCTAATTCTTAAATTAGGGCAAATTGAATTAACATTTTAATTTAGGATAAAACTCCTAAATAAAATAAAATAAAATTCAATTTAGGGTCAAAATTATATATTTTGTTAAAATCCAATTTTAACAACAATTTGAAAGACGTGAATTTTAAAATAAAATTTTGAATTTGGTCAAAATTAAAAATCTGGTCAAAGTTTTAAATTGGGTCAAACAAATTTGAAAATCCAATTTAAAACAAATTTTAAAATTACATTTAAGGGTACTTAGTAAAATAGTATTTTAACCCAATTTTAAATTTTCAAACAATCCCTACAATTTCATAAATTGTAGAAACAGCCCTTTATTCAAAATTGCAAATTGACCCTTAGAACGAAATTGCAAGCAAGGTCCTGATATTTCGAAAATAACAGGAAGGGTCCCTGCCTCCATTTCAAAACCCTAATCTATAAATTACAAATGAGCCCCTGTAATTTCAAAAAATTGGAACAGAGGCCCCCGCCTCCAACTAAACCGGTCGGAACCCTAGAATCAACACCCACTTCCTGGCCTAACAGAGGCGCCGTCCGGAGCCGTATCTCACACCATCAGTCGCAACTGATTGGCAGAATGATCAGTAGCCGGAAGCTACTACTGATCTTCACGCTGCCTTCTCTGTAACAACAGCGCGACGCTACTACAGTTGCAGCGTCGCATAGTGCTGTGATAAGTGTTATATTAACGTTTATTTTATGCACTTATATCCTTGAATAAGTCATAATGTGATTCTATCTTAGTATTATTAATGTATTTTATGTTTCATATTGTATAGGATCATAAAAGAAGAAAAAAGAAGAAAAAATGACCAAAATGCACTCAAAACTGAAGTTTGGGGACTTAGGTGCAAATAAAGTTACGTCCGTAAGGTCACACATTCACGGCCGTAAGAGTATGTTGAATCAGGAAAAAATAAGCAGAAAATAGTTCACGACCGTAAAACATATCCTTACGGCCGTAACCTTCAAATGGTGAAAAATTGCAGAAACACAGTTAAGGTCGTAAAGGAGAAGTCACGGCCGTAACTTCAAAATTTGAGAAATATGCAGAAACTCATTTACGGTTGTAAAAGAAATGTCACGGTCGTAACTTCCCAGTCAAAAATCTCTATATTTTATTTCTTTCCATAATTTTGGGATTTCTTGAGGCCAAAGCTATGGCACAAAATTGAGGCTATAAAAAAGGAATTCTATGACAGAAAAAGGGGTGAAATAATTATTGAAAGAGGCGCGGCTTGCTTGAAGAATTGGAAGAAGAATTAAGCAATTCGAGAAGGTGAATCAAGAAAGAAAATTCTAGAATTCTTCATGACTATGCTCGGCTAAGCTTCCATACCTAGTTCGAAGGGGAAGTTGTATTTCATATCAATTTGTTTATTGCTTTTCCAAACTAGTAACGTAGTTTTAAATTCTTTACTTTGATTTGTTGGATTCTTATGCGTTTTTAATTTAATCAATGCAATTCTTTATTTGATTAAGGCCTTATCATTTAATTTGTTGTATTGAGATTTGCTATTTTGAATAATTGGATCCGTAATCGTCTTTTTTTATTCAAGTCATAGTAGCAATTGGAAATTTAATATTTCCATAGAGAATTCCAACTTGGGTTAATTGTCACGAGCTTGTGTGATTGATAACCTAATTCACCCTAATTCTTCTCAACCAATATATAGTTGTTGTCTTAAATCTAAAGAGCTTGTTTTAGGTTATTCAATGGCCAATGTTTGATTAGAGAGCTTATTCTAATTAAATGCAATTAAGGGAGAATATGAATAGTTAGAGCTTATTAACTATTTACGGGTGATAAATCAAAAAGGGAAATTGAACACGCGTTACTTGGAAGGTGATAACATCGTGATAGATTACAACTGAACCTAAGAATTAGGGTTTGCAAATAATTGACTTTTATTTTGTCTAATTTACGTTTTTATTTTATTTTCACGCTATTTACAATACTTGAACTCGAAAACCCCCCCATCTATTCTAATTGACAAAGTACTACTTTAGTTCCCGTTCCTCATGGGATCGACTCTTACTTTCGCTATTACAATCAAATCTGATAATTTGCGAGTAAGATATTTATTTATTATTTTGGTGCATTGCGACACGTATCATGCTGCTAATAGCAACAGGTGCTGCTGCTACTATAGCAACAGCGCCGACGCTTCCAGTCCAGGCAGCGGCACATGCCGATGCAGCGGTGATGGACGTCCAGCATCGCTGCATGACGGTTCTTCGTGCGCTTCCGCACTACGGAGCGCCATTTCCGGTAGCAACAATTACCGCCCATTCGCCGGAGGCTTCCGCCTGTGCTTGTGGTTATCCATTTTCAACTAAAAATTAATTTTCTTTCAAAATCAGATTTAGAACAAGAAAAATAATTTTCCCAAAAGTCAGAAACAAGAAAAATTAATATTCAATCATATTGAATTCATCAAAGAATTTAACAAATTCTAACAAGTAACAAGGTAGGCTCTGATACCACTGTAAGGTTTCGATACATACATGCACACGGAAATTAAATAGACTCGAAACCATAGCCCGGATCAATTTTGTACTTAGATAGAATTTGTGATAAAGATGATACATTTGATGAACGCGGTGAATCTGAAATCTGAAACGGGAGGTACAATCTTGTCACCACCAGCTGTCCAATTGTCCAGCCTTTAACAGATATCCACATAGCGAGTTGAATCTGGAACTCCATCACTCTCCAACTATTGGAATAGATTTGAGAGAATTGATTTTTCTCTTTGTGCTAGCAAGAGAAAAATCTAATGCTAGAAAATCGACTCTCTCATTTGCAACTATCATTTATTCTTTATAATGGCGCACTTATTAATATGTGCACCTCAAAAACCCTAACCATATTCACAATAGGTCCATCAATGAGCCTAGACTAATTATTAATTAATCTAATTGTAAAATTCGGCCTAACTAATTGACTTGTATATTAATTCTAACAGTTTATCTCTCAAAGTCGAAGACAATGAGAGAAGTTCTTATATAGGAAGAGGAAAATGCTAAGATATTAGCTCTGCAAGAAGAACGGCCAATAGAACTACTGCCCAATCCTTGACGACTCTTGCCACACGAATGGTCAAAGCATTTGTATGCGAAATGACAAGTAGAACTGAAAGATTGAGGGCAAAAGTACAAAGAAAATTAAGAGCCAGGAAAAGAGGTTTGAAGTTACACGTCCCCTGTGCATTCATCTTTGACTTCTCTATAAAGATCCAGGGAAATAAGAGGCAAATAGCACTGCACAATGAACCAAAATCTTAGGTGGCGTTCTGTTTGTATTTTATTTTGTATTTTCATTTTCGAAAATGTTTTGTATTTTTTATTTTTATTTTTGTTTTCAAATTTTCTGAAAACACGTTTGGTTTGTCATTTCTGAAAACTGATTTTGAAAATGAAAAGTTAGAAAACACGTTATATTTGAAATTTTGCAGAATACTACTTAAATTATTTTTAATTAATTTGCTGAATACTACTAACTCAAACTTAAATTTCCTTTCGCAATACACTGAAAACATGGTTACATACAACACACTAATGTGAGCATTAAGAGTCTATATTAACACAGCTTGATCAGGTTCGGGATTTGAGAAAGCTCTAGTTCTATTAAAATCCAGAAAATAAAAGTTCTTTCAAAACTATCAAAGTCCATTTATTAAGGCATTTTTTAAAATATAACAAAAAGAATTTTCACTTAATTTTTTTTTTTTTTGTAATGTTGATATTGAATTCAATAAAACTTTATTTAAGCTTAGTTCTAAGCTAGGATAATTCTAAAAAAAAAAAAAAAAAAAACTTTATTTAGGCTTAGTTCTAAGCTAGAATAATTCTAAAAAAAAAAAAAAAAATTATTATATTAAGCTTAATTCTAAGTTAAGATAATTCTTTAAAAAAAAAAAAAAAAAAAAAAAAAATCCCAAAATGCGTTTTCAGCGTTTTGAACATTTTTTGCTGAAATACACACAAAACGCCCAAAACGAGGTTTTGGGGGGTTTTGCGTTTTGTGTATAATTTTTTTTTTTTTTTTTCCAAAATGCATTTTCGAAAATGGTAAAGAGAACGCGTTTTTAGTGTTTTCGAAAAAAAAACAGAAACTGACATCAAAACAGCAAAGAGAACAGGGCCTTAATTTTTAGTTATTTTGAATGTCACGTTTATTGAGCCTTGACAATTCAACTTGTCGAGATTTGAGATTTCGTGGAATGTTTTCCAGTAAATTTATTTAAATTTGAGTTACCATTGCTAACTTCCAAATAAATGTGATGTTTAAAATTTAGTTTATTTTCTGCAATATTTTTTTAAATAGTTAGTTTTGAAGGACGATGTGGCATTCCGAGTTTTACAGAATTCGGGGCGTTACAACCCCTCCCATAGTTTTGACTAACAAATTGGTCAAGGTACCTAATTGTTTAGCCATATTATCATAATGCTTATTTCTGTTTTGAGCAAGTTTTTCTACAATATGAATACTTTGCTCAACGATATCCTAAGTGAGTTCTCCCAGCAAAGAACGTAGGTATGTGGGCTCAACTCTGCCTTTGGTTCATAATGACCAGAAGATCCTCCTGCATGGAACTGTTCACCCTTTTGTTCTTCAATTATAGAAGGAAGAAATTGATGTGCAACTAGCTCTTGTCGAAATTTTTATGAGGCGTGATGTTTTAAACTTTCCTTTACCAAGTTTCCCACTGGGCGTGCCAAATTGTTTTGCTTGGGTATTGTTTCGCTTGTGCTAACAATTAAAAAAGATCAGACGAAAGTATAAGGGACAAACCTTTTGAGACAAAGTCCCAAAAATGGGTATTTGTTCTAAAGAAAGCTTAATTTACAAGATACCTTCAAGGGGTACAAGCACACAAATTGAACTAGGATGGTTCTAAGATCTAAGATAAGAAAATTACATCTCTATTTTGAGATTTTTGATTTGTTAGTCTTTCTAAACGTCTAACTTTCTACAATATATACAAGTTGGTGTAAACTGTCTACTACTTTGAACTTCTAAATTGCCACCTTAACTTCACAACTTGCTTGATAACTGCTATTCATCACTTTACTCAACCTTCGTCCACTCCTTTGCATCAAATAACTTCGCATGATCTTCCTCAGATGTTCATGTTATGGTAACTGCTCACAAATGACTCAAATAATGTAAGTTTCTGGGAGTTGTTCCTTCGTTCACCTAATTGTCCAGTCGCCCAGATACTTTTACAATCGCCTAAACTCCTCCACATCGCCCTGTTATTTGAAAAGGGCTCTCATGCTTTGGACTTCCATAATGTGCCTTTGAATTGGATATTTATATGTGTCAACAAATACATCAAGCATTTTCTTTGCTGTGCAACCTTCTTTCTCGTCTAGTTGGAAAACCAACATAATATAACAGTACTCTAAATATACAAGAAAAATCTTTTCATCCAGAAGAGAATATAGATGTTGCTAACGATGTCACTAGGTATCAGATAAAGCATAAATTGGGTATCATGAACCCTAGTACATTATAAAAACCAATTAGTGACACCCCTTCTTTCCCTCCACTTTCCCTCCAGTCGTTAAATTATTTGTAATTTATTGCAATAGTATCAAATAATAAAGACTCATCTTTTCCATGATATTTCTCCTAACATTTTCAATTGTTTTAGTCAATCTTAACCACGGGCAAGTGTAAAATATGATCAAACCAATAAAATTTAACAGTAAGTAGGAGAATATTTATTAAGATAAAATTTAACAGTAAGTAGTGTTGTTGACCTATATGGTTGACTTTAACATTATTTTTTTTATTACAACAAACAAGATTGTCTCATTTTAATAACAAATGTGCTTCAAGTATTTCTTGTAAAGAAAATCTTCAAACCATTCAAAGTACAAATCATCTATTTCAAAAACACAAGGTGTGATGATCAAGATCGAAGCAAAGAAGATTATAAGAAGATCTAGATCAAAGTGAAGCTATTCAAGATTGAGATTCAACTTGCAAAGCAATGACATGAAGAGAAAGAATTCAAGCTTATAACATTAGAGTTCAAGTTTAAGTTGATTAAGCCTATATAAAGGTATAAGATTTTCAATCTTTAGTAATGATTTCCAATAAGCTCAATAGGCATTTTAAAAACATCAAAAATGTGTTTTTTGCATTAAATTTGCACATCACTTGGATATGTTTTAAATTTCATATAAAGTACTGTTCATATGATCCTCCAACTTAGTTAAATCACACTTGATCAAATTCTTGAATATTTTAGTTAGTTAAATATGAGGTCAACTGTAAATTTATGAGGTCGACCGCATCTTGAAGTCGACTGCAAATAAGTGCGGTTGATTGGGTTTCAGAAAATTCAAAGTTCAAATGCCAATTTCCTTAACGACTATTTTCTAACGGTTAGTCATAGGTCGATCGCATGTAGTCAGGTTGACCGGACCGAAAAGATTATGCTCGAGATTTTAACTCTATAAATAGCTCTTCAGTTCACATTCAATAAATATACTTCTTGAGAGAAATTTATAGTGCAAATATATTGATCTTACATTGTTTTATACTCATCTATATTGATTAGAACACTTTGATTAATCCAAAGTAGTTTTACTCTTATCAAACTATCTATATCAATTGTTCTACAAAGAAAACTTTGTTTGTTTAAATTATTTTTGCAAATCATATTATTCAACTAGAGTTTTCTTATCTGACACTTGAATTGAAAGTGTTAATCTCTCTTCGCTAAACTTGTTATTATCTTTAGATAGATTAACTAGTTGAAAACTTTGGTAAGTTGATTTACTTTTATTTATCATTGTATCAAAGTTTTCACATCTTACACTTCAATTCAAACTAAGTGTTAGTCTCTATTTGTTCTAAATTTATTTCTATTTTATTTGAAGAGAAAATTTCTACTGAAGAACTTTGATTAACAGTATTATATCTTTCATTATCTTTTGATTCATAAAAGTTCGACGGTCTAAATACTTTGAGTTTAACTTATTGTTAATTATTTTAGCATCTCTTGGTACTTAACTTGATTCTGTCATTGAACAAGAGATTATATTCATTGAAAATCTTTGTTTGAATGCATTATCATCATTTGCATCAAAGTTTTTCACTAACTGCGAGCTTAATTCATTGTTATTTATTTAAGTGTTAGCCGAGATCTCTTGAGACTTAATTTATGTACATCATTTATCAAGAGATTTATTTCAATAGTAAATCACACCATTGTACTTGGGCCATTTTGAGGTCCCTTTAAAGCTCTATTGTTGTGAAAGAGTGGTGATCCTTATTATAAGTCACCGGACCCTATTGAGTTCCATCGAAAGCTCAAAGGTGTAAGGATCGATGCTCATTGTTGTAAGTCACCGGGGTTATATTGAGGTCTCTTGAAACTCAAGATTGTAAGGGTTTTGGATTGCAACTTTAAGTCAATCAAACTTATTACAAAAGTCTTTCTTATGACGGAGAGCTTGGTAACGGACGATGTTGATAAAAAATACAAAAGACATCAACACATACCCATTGTAGGAGCTCTATGGAACATTGATAACTTATGAGCTTAACAATACCGAAACAAAGGAGAATACAAGAAAAGTAAAAGAAGAGGCTAGATGAGAAATTGCTTTAAAATTATCTAAGATGAAAGCTCATTTAGCTTAAACACGAGTGAAGAAAATATTGATGATTTAGTCCTTGTTAAAAATTGGAGATGTTTTCTTAACAATCATCAATTCCAAAAGAGACATGAAGAAGATGAAAAGATTATTGGTTATAACCGTGACAAACCATGTCACAAAATTATCCAATGTCAAAACAAGGAGAGATTCATAAAAAAGGAAGCACTCCAAGCCAACTGGGATGAAAATGATGAGGAGGATGATGAGGAGAATAAAAGCCAAGATGAAGTGGTCAACATGTGCTTCTTGGCAATTGGAGATGAGGTAGACTCTATTGATAAACTTTCATACGATGAATTGTCTACTTCTTATAATGAAATAATTATTGGATTTGAAAAACTTGTTTTCGAACATTTGACTCTCATTGAAATGCATCAATTATTGAAAAATGAAGTAGAAAGACTTTCGAGATTTCAAAAAGATTTTCAGAAAGAAAATATTGATCGTCATTCATTGATTGAAGATAATTGTTCTTTAAATGAAAGAGTTTCAGACTTAATAAATATTGTTTACAAGTTCACTGAAGGAAAAAATTTGATTTAATGCTTGGTGAACAAAAATGTGTTTTCAACAAGGAAGCAGTTGGATGTAAACCCCATTTGAAGCAAAAGTTTTTGAAAGACTTCTTTGTTAAAGCATCAAATTCTCACAATCACATTATATGTGATTTTTGTAACAAAGATGGACACATAATTTCAAATTGCTTAATTAAAAAGAGGATACATTTTCTAAGAAGTCATATGTGGGTTCAAAAGTTCATTAACTCTAACCACCAAGGACCCAAATTCACATGGGTGCCAAATAATAAAATATAGACTATTTTTTGTAGGTACCAGAGAAGATGAAGTGATAGTTCTTGGGTTGTGGATGGCCAATGACCGGATATCAATAATCATTATCACACTTCAAAAGAAGGATAAAAATCATTTGGAGACGATGTCCAAATGAAATAATTGGAATTAAGTCAAACCAAGTATATCACGGACATAATAGTAGAAGGTTTTGACATTGAAGGGACTCCTTTGACATTGAAGGGTTGGAATCAATATACACTCCAAGGAATTTTCAAATCAATCTCAACTTAAAGGATCTAAGTACTTTCATATACATATTTGTATGTCAAGGTATGATCGGACCCTATCTATTATCAGTAGTTGTTTTACTTGAATGTTATATACTAAATTGAATATTATATACTAAACAACTATGTGTCTATCAAATTAATCATCTCTTTTATGAGCACTGTCATTAATGCCATATTCATGCTTAATTATTTCACATTGCATTCTCTATCTAAGATTATTAATTATTAGACATTATTTTGTTAGATATCATGCATATTGAGGAGCTATTGGCACAAGAACTTGTGAATTCCAAACAACAATTTATCGACATTTTTTTATCAAAACCTCTAGCTCTTCGTAAGAATATCTCATATTTAAAAAGGTTTGGATATTATTGATGAAAGTGAAATATATGTCTAGATGTGTTGAGTCTTTATGCACGCAATTATATGTGATTACATTACATCATTCATTAGAAGGCACCCCCACAAAGCTACTTAAAAAAATTAGGAAGATATGAGGTCGACCTGTCTCCAGTTTATGAGGTCGACCTGCCTCTCTTTCTAGATTTTATAGAACTAAAATGAGAACGACCGAATATTCAACGAGGTCAACCTGTCTCACGATTTTTCAGACTTTTAAAAACCCCTTTCTTCCCCATTTTGAAATTCTAACCTATTCTTGTGATTTCTCTATCTAGAACCCTTCTCTATTCATCATATTCTCCCTTCAAACTTAAAATATTCAATTTATATAAAAACACATACTCCTATCACTCTGATCTTATTAAAATTTTAAAGTTTTTCATACTTTTCTTCACTAGTGTGGGCCAACCGCTTCACCTTCTTTCCCCACGCGAAATTTTTCACCCTTCTCCTTCTATAACTCAAAGATACCGCCAAAAGAAGAAGATAAACAATCCGTCCGACGATCCCCTCCATCACTTAGAGGAGTATATTGAGAATATTGGTTGGTGCAACATTGTTTCTGTTCATGAAATTATCCCAACTTTATAAAGGAATTCTACACCAAATTTTCAAATGCGTATCTTATTTCAATCTCAAAATCCTTCAAATTCCTAACATTTATCAATAAAACAGTTCAAATCTTCATCTTTTAATGGTAAATTATTCCTAACTCGATTTATTTTTAGTGCATTTAGCATTGTATATGATCCTTAAACATTGATTATGTTTATGACATTTCATAACTTTTGTTTAAATTAAATATTATACTATGAATGTGATGTTTATTTGAATCTCGATATATTTGACATTTTGTGTTTAATTATGTGTCTGTTTGGTAGTGGGAAAATTTGCAACATTGTATAAAAATGATGAATTGTGGTACCCATTCACATTTTATTCAATACAATATTCCACAAAAGTTGGATGCATGGACAGACTTTTCTAAACTGCTACAGTACACCACCAAATGGACCATTTTGCCTTTCTCGCACTCGTTCAATAGCTTAGCATAGATGCTATTGTACTGACCTAGCTTTGGAAAATATTTTTATATTCACATGGAGGCAATAGACAAGGAAAGAACACTCAAAATAAAAAAATTTCCCACTATCAATCAGGCTCTAAGGGGGAAGATAAATTGATGAATTCATATAAGGGGAAATGCCTAGAGATATGAATGAGAGATAGATCTAAATGAGACATGAATAAGATAGATTCATACATATATTTGCATGCTATATTAATGAGACATTATGTTTATATGCAATATATGGAAAAATGAGATTGATGATTTAAGATAAGACATATGAATCTAATGATATTTGAATATTTATGCTTTTAAACTCATCTCCTCTATACATGATTTATATTTTTAAAGAGTTGAAATATGCTATAAATACTTCATTGAGAAGATATGTGTTCTTGATAACCTATGGTTGCATAAATAATTTGAACTTGTATATGCAATTTTAAAGACATTAACCTTATCTATCTTTTATCACATGCAACATGGCACCTTGTTTGTTTGTCCTATATGCTCATACTTTTGATAAACATGCTTATACTATAGAGAGAGATAATTTAATGAGGTAAATGATGTTATTCAAATCCAATATAGTTGAAGATATAACTAGACATCCTTATGATTTGAAATAATCTTTGAATTATATGCTTTGAGATACGCTTTCAACTCGTTTCATGCTATAAATGTCCCACTAAGGGGTATATGATTACGATCATGACATTCGACTTGTGTTTCATTATCATCTTATGCCTCACAAACCCATGCTCATGATTAAATGAGAATATAGCTAACTAAAATCACTTATAGCTACGTTTCTTGAATTCTTATTTAGAAATTTTCTTATGCTCGTGTATGTTATGCCAACGAGAGAACTTATTTTCTAAATACCACCTTTTTCCTTCTACCAGAAGGGGAAAAATGTGTGATGATTTGTTGGCTTGACTATGGATAATCTATACGCATTGCATGAATTATATTATATGATAGATTATATCATTATTTGCTTGGAATGGATAATCAATGATTTGTAATGATAGGGAGAATATATGCTCAAATTTAACTTATCAATTATTCTTATTTCCCTATGTCTTGATTATATGTTTATATTATGTTCACAAATCATCTTTTTTGCCATAATCAAAAAGGGGGAAATTGTTGACATTTGGTTGACTATAACATTATTGTTTTGATCACAACAAACAAGATTATCTCATGTTATTAACAAATGTGCTTCAAGTGTTTCATATAATGATAATCTTCAAACCATTCAAAATAGAAATCATCCATCGAAGATAAAAGATCAAAAAAACAAGATTTGATGATCAAGATTGAAGCAAAGAATATTATAAAAAGATCAAAGTGAAGCTATTCAAGATCAAGATTCAAGATGCAAAGCAATGACACGAAGAGCAAGAATTAATGCTTATAAGATTAGAGTTCGAGTTTAAGTTGATTAAATCTATATAAAGATATAAACACTCGATCTCTAGCGATGGATTCCAATAAGCTCAATAGGCATTTTAAAAATATCAAAAAATATATTTTTTGCATTAAATTTACACATCACTTTTATATGGTTTAAAGTTCATATAAAATACTTTTCATATGATCCTCCAACTTAGTTAAACCACACTTGATCAAATACTTGAAAATTGAAGTTAAAGAAAACTTGTTTGTTTGAATTATTTTGCAAATCATATTATTCAACAAAAGTTTTCTTATCTGGCACTTGAATTGAAAGTGTTAATCTCTCTTGGCTAAACTTGTTACTATCTTTAGAGAGATTAACTAGTTGAAAACTTTGGTAAGTTGATTTAAACTTTTATTTATCATTCTATCAAAGTTTTCAGATATAGTACATTAATCCAACTAAGTGTTGGTAGCTCTTTGTTCTAAATTATTTCTATTATATTTAAAGAGAGTATTTCTATTGAAGAACTTTGATTGATAGTATTAAATCTTTCATTATCTTTTGATTCATCAAAGTTCTGTTGTCTAAATACTTTGAGCTTAACCTATTATTAATTATTCAAGTGTTAGCATCTCTTGGTACTTTACTTGATTCTATCATTTAACAAGTTATTATATTCATTGAAAAACTTTGTTTGAATGCATTAAAATCTTTTATTATCATTTGCGTCAAAGTTCCCTAACACTCGAGCTTAATTCATTGCTATTGATTAAAGTGTTAGTCAAAATCTCTTGAGGCTTAATTTGAGTATATCATTTATCATGAGATTTATTTCAATGGTAAATCACAACACTGTACTTGGGTCATTTTGAAGTCCCTTTAAAGCTCAATTGTTGTGAAAGAGTGTTGATACTTATTGTAAGTCACTGGGCCATATTAATGTTCATTGAAAGCTCAATAGAGTAAGGATCCGTGCTCCTTGTTGTAGGTCACTGGGGTCATATTGAGGTCTCTTGAAAGCTCAATATTTTAAGAGTTTTGGATTGCACCTTTAATTCAATCAAACTTATTACAAAGGCCTTGCCTGGACAGAGAGTTGGGAACGGAGGACGTAGATCAAGTGGTTGGATTGAACCTCTTTAAAAATATCTTTTGCATCCTCTATTCCCCTTTACTTAGCACTTACTTTTATCTATCAATCTATATTGTACAATATCATCCCTAAGTTTATATTTGATTTATTAATTAAGTTTGCATCTTTATAGCACTTTACATTGATAATTGGGTTACTTTAAATCTCCTACTAAAGTAAGTGTTTATGCTTGTATTTATTGATTTTAAATTTGAAATTATTTATCGAAAAAGTTCTACGAACCAATTCACCCCCCTTTTGTTCAATTACTCTTGGGCTAACAAGTAGGAGAATATTTATTAAGAAGACATGTTTGTGCAAATTTCAACTCTCAAGGATGTAGGCAAAAAGAGGTCTTCTTTCCTAAATTGGATTCTATGATTGTTCATTGCTTTCAAATATTTTATGCATTACTGAGTTATAATGTGCTTCCAAAATGGTCTTCTTGCTACATTACCAATATGGATGCTTGAAAATCAAGAACATTTGACAAAAATACGCCATTCAAATGATTAATCATTCATTTATGATACAAAACTCATTACTTCACAGTCGCAGCTTCCTCAAATTCTTCGAGAGAGGTGTGCTAGAAGTTTCATTGGAAGTTTCATTGTAAGCACAATGCTAGGAGAAATACCATTTAAACTGAAAGAAATAATTGTTACCACGGGATGGACAACAACCAACACTTGAAGACCAAACATTCATAAATCTATCTAAAGCTAACCCAACCCATTAACCCTTTTTCTCTTTACCCTAGAAAGTTAAATTCTTCACGACCTTAAACATTTATTTTGAAAGCGAGCACCTTTGATTATTGATTCAAGAGCAATAAATCGCATCATAAATGTTTCGCACGGGTTTGGTTTCGCTCATGCTAACAATTAAAAGGGATCAGACGAAAGTGTAAAGAACAAACTTCTTGAGACAAAGTTCTAAAAGGGGTGTTTGCACCAAGAAAAACTTGATTTCACAAGACGCCTTCAAAGGGTGCAAGCACACAATTTAAACTAGGATAAGTTTTAAAATCTAAGATAAAAAATTACATCTCTGTTTTAAGAGTTTTGATTTGTTATACCTTCTAAACTTCTACTATGTATACAATATACATATTAAAGTAAACTGTCTACTGCTATTTGAATCTCTAGTTTGCCACCTAAACTTGTTAACTTGCAAGTGGTAACTTCGTCCATCATGTTGCACATTCGTCGCACACTTCCTCGTACAACTGTTGTCCACAACTTTTTATATAGTAACCTTCCATGATCTTCTTCAACTGCCAATGATGTTAAACTACTTGTAGATGGCCAAATGGATAGTGAAATGAGTTGTAAGAACTGTTCCTTTACTCGTAATTGGTTTGGTCGTCCCATCACCCTTGTGATCGTTCAATCGCCTAAGTGCCTTTGTGATCGCCCAGAGTCCTGTACATCTCCCTGTCATTTGTAACAGGCTTTCATGTTTCGGGCTTTCATGTTTCAAACTTTCATATCGGGCCTTCAAATTGGGTATTTTTATGTGTCAACAATTACCCCCAATATGGCTGAATTAATGTGTAATCATTAATTTTTCCATATTCAAAATATTTGCACATCCTTATAGAATACTGAATGATATGGAACTTTTGTTATTTCGACCTTCATTCTTTCTACAATCTAACCTTTTGATTTTTGTGTTGTATAAATATATGGCTGCTTGCATTCCCTCTCCTTACCTTCTGTTCTTATATAAAGTTACACATTTGTTGCACATTCGTTGTCTCCATCTTCATTCCTCACTAGCCAAACATAATTACAGTGATCATCATGTAAATGACCAATTTTCCAAACTTAATGAATCAAACATTTTCCTTTCATCGGGAAGAAGTCATTAGGCTTTTACAAATTCTGCCACTTGTCTTGATACTTTCATTGGTATAAGAGATATAGGAAATATGTTTTGGCCAATGAATGTCTTCTCAGCACCCCCTTCCACTTACGATCAGCAACAGGGATCCTTAGTTAAGGTGTTCGCGCAGGTGTGGTTTTGCTCGTGCCAACAATTAAAAGGGATCGGACGAAAAGTGTAAGAGATAAAACTCTTGAGACAAAGTCCCAAAAAGGGGTGTTTGTACTAAGAAAAGCTTGATTTCACAAGATGCCTCGTGTAATTGTTGTCCACTACTTTGTATCAAGTAACCTCCCATGATCTTCTTCAATTTCCCATGATGTGGAAATCGCTTGTAGATGGCCAAATGGATCGTTGAATAAGTTGTAAGAACTGTTCCTTTACTCATAACTAGTTTGGTCATCCCATTGCCCTTGAGATCTTCCAATCGCCCAGGTTCCTTTGTGATCGCTCAATCGCATACACTCCTACACATCGCCCTGTCATTTGTAATGGACTTTCATGTTTTGAACTTCCCTATTGGGCCTACGAACTGGGTATTTTTATGTGTCAACAATAAATTATTGAATATTATTTCACATGTCACATATATTCCTTCTGGGATCAAAGTGATAAATGAAAATCTATTTATATGACTTTCCAATTGTAGCCAATATCTTATTACAAATAATCCCGACCGCTTCATGAGAAAAAAAGGCATCTATCTATACAATGGTAGCATTTATAGTTCCATTTAATAAATGTTTTGGAGTTATTTATAATTTGTATAAATTATAAGCCGATAAAAATTAGTAATCGAAAATGAGTAATATTTGTGGGTCCCACGAACAGTGTGAATAAAAAGTGATTTCTGTGGGGAATTAAACATCAATTCCCTCACATTTAACCTGTAGGACTTTTGATGTTCAAGAAATGATTGAGCAAACAAGAAAATAAAAAAAAAATACAAAATTTTGGACTGGCAAATCTTTTTCACTATGATAATACATTGTTACAATTATATAGAATTTCACTCACCACCCCAAGTATTGTAAGAAAAATATTCAAGTTTTACCCCATCTACCAATTCTGCTTCTTTGTACAACCCACAAAGAAAACAAGAAAAACAAGATGCTAGGCTACATTTTTTCCTAACAAAAATCTCTATTCAATATACCTAAACAAAAAAGAATAATACGTGTATTTATAGAATATATATACTGAATATTTCTCTCAATTTACGTCATCAGGCCATCACCTAGTTCAACTTGAAGACTTTTTTCCTTGGTCAATTGCTCTTCTTAAGTTCTAATCCACCTGGGACACACAATCTGTTGAGGAAAGCACTTCGAACAATTAAGTAATTACCTCACATTCAAATCTATAAGGACATGAAACTGTGGAGAATGTCATAATTCACTTCAAACTGTAGAAGAATTTCAATCCTATCCCAATAACAAAGGTAGTTGAATAAGTTTTTTTTTCCTCCAATCAAAATTAAAGTCCTCCAACTTTTGACAATTTGAGGCAATTGCCCAACAATCTCCACCTTGCAAAAAATGAACCAAAACTATATTATCTCTTTTGTTCACAATACTTGGGAAAAACAGGTAAGCTTTTGACACACTTTGACGGTCCCATACCCCACATATGAGTATAACAACTTAGAATTATCAAACAACTACGAGCTTTTCATTGGTTCATGTCGAAAAAAATTGTTGAAAAATTATGGTGAAACTCCCAATTTTTGGCTATCCCTAAGAGCTCATCAGCCATCGACTTCAATTTCACCATACCCTGCATCAATGCCAAAATAATGTCCGTGTGCAAACACGTGAACCCACAAGTAAAAACACATCTCTTATCATGGCAACTAGCGTCATGTCATGAGGATTTCACCATCTTACTTAGAGTACATCATCACCGCCCTCCACCAGGAGAGTCCCATTGTCCACCTTCGAGCAGTTAGCTGAGTTTGCTCCTCTTTTCGGATAATTTCTTTTCACATGACCATGTTGTCCACAGTTCCAACAAATTACTTCATCTTCATGGAGTTACCCCTCTTCCACTTTCCATTAACAAGCAAAGCAATTTCAGATGAAATATCACTTCCATCTAATTTCCTTTCTTCAGAGATCAACTTACTTGTAACTTCTACAAAATCCAATGATTCTTTCGCGTACATCAAAATAGACTCAATGTGCTCAAATGTGGATGAAAGATATCATCTATACAACTCTTCCATCTTTTCCTAAACTTCATCTACAGCAGTTATTCCATGAATATTTGCAAGAACATTCTTGGGCAGATAAAGTCGAATCATGCCAGCAACCTTCAAATTCAAATCTTCTCAATCTTCTTCACTCTTATTAGGTTCAGTTTCTTTGTCAGAACTCGGGGTTGGCTTTCCCTTCAAAGTTTTTTATAGTCCAGCCTGAATCAATATATCTCTGACTTGTACTTGTCACAAGCAAAAATTGATTATCCCATCAAATTTCTTCATGATGTATTAGATAGACATATTTTCTTTTTCTCCAATTCTTCGAAGCACCTGACGCTCTAATACCACTTGTTGAGAATCAAACGTCAATGCTCTCTCTACTTAACCGCATGAACTTTTGATGTTCATGAAATAATTGAGCAAACAAGAAAATAAAATAACAACACAAAATTCAGACCGCTAAAACTTTTTAGAACAATCAACGCATATAAAATGTGATGTGTTCCGGACCCTTGACAATCGGAATCATAGCAGGCTTGACGGAAAAATTCAAGTAATTCAAGCCAAAGCGGAGTTAATTGCAAATTGGAACAAAAAATCGGAGCAAAAAGGACCAGTTTGATCCTTACGGCCGTAACGCCCAGAAGGTCACGACCGTAATCAAGTTACTGGTTAAGATGCAAGATTTCAATTTTACACTTACGGCCGTAAACAAACTGTCACGGCCATAATATTCATAGGAAGGAAATCTTACGGCCGTAATAATCTCAATCACGATCGTAACATGTGATATTAATTTCTGGGATTTTTCATATTTTGCAGATTTTTAATTCCTTTTCTTTTCTTTAGTTATTTTAGTATTTTACTTTAATTAGAATTCTATTTTAAGCCAGTTACGGCCTGGGCTTTCTTCACTACCTCCCGATAGGTAGGGAGCTCGTGGGAACCAACTATTTGACGAATATCAGAACGTAACCCTCGTTCGAAGCGACGAGCCTTTTTAGCCTCAGTTTCCACCAGATGTGGAGCATATCGGGATAATTCCTCGAACTTCTCCCGTAATCCGTTATGTCCATCTCTCCCTGAGTCAAACGCAGAAACTCAGTCTCCTTATCCTTTAAGTGAGGATACAAAATAAGAGGGGTAAAATGCTACCATAGTCCAAAATAAATAGGGCCAATTATATTAATCTATTGGGTAATACATGACTCGGCATCCGAGAATTCTTCTAGCACTGGCTCATCGTCTTCCTCTTCTGGGTCTTCTTCTTCTGGTTCTTCTTCTTCTTCTTCTGGATCTTCTTCGGGTTCTTCTTCAGGTTCTTCTTCCGGTTCTTCATCTGGGTCTTCTTCGGGATCACTCTCGGGCACCAACTCAGCTCCTTGCCCAAATTCGGGCTCGGGTGCTAGCGCCTCACCAGGAGAGAACTCCAAAAGGTCCTTGTGGTACATAGGCCAGTATGCCACAAGTCTCTCACAGAACGAGTCGTAGTCGAGATCCACGTTAATGGAAGTATTCACGTCCATGTATATCAAGCGGGCTATATTTCGTGTATTATCCGGAAAGGACAAGATTAAATGATTGATCGACTGGAAGTCGTTGGTCACGTAGCCATGTTGTATTGCTTGATTACGTAAGTAGCTTTCTTGCCCAACATGATGATTGATATTCCATTCCGGCCTAGGTTTTAAAATTGTCATAGTCCCTAGCGGCTATTTCTGCGTAACTAAATACGTTCTTGGAACTTGATGCCATGTCCTAAAATCAATTATGCAAAGTCCAATTAAGTGGGGTTTCATCTATTTCTCTTAGTTAAAAATTTATGAGGACATAAAAATTTTAAAAGATATTTTCCCCCTGACACCTACATTGTAATTTACTGCTTTCAGCAATTGATGTAATTTACTGCTTTCAACAATCAATGAACAATCATGTTTCGATGAATTCAAGTCTTCTTTCGTAAAGTTTTATTTCATTTGTAATCAAGTTCAACTTTCGTCCCGAAAGCAAGTGAGAAAAGGCGGAAGGTAGTCTAGCGGAGCAGACTACTGCCGCACGGTGCCCCTTTCTGTGCTAAGAGGAAAGGCGCCCCGTGAAAGTTGGTATCACTCTCGGGATCACTCTCGGGCCAATTATATTAATCTATTGGGTAATACATGACTCGGCATCCGAGAATTCTTCTAGCACTGGCTCATCGTCTTCCTCTTCTGGGTCTTCTTCTTCTGGTTCTTCTTCTTCTTCTTCTGGATCTTCTTCGGGTTCTTCTTCCGGTTCTTCATCTGGGTCTTCTTCGGGATCACTCTCGGGCACCAACTCAGCTCCTTGCCCAAATTCGGGCTCGGTGCTAGCGCCTCACCAGGAGAGAACTCCAAAAGGTCCTTGTGGTACATAGGCCAGTATGCCACAAGTCTCTCGCAGAACAAGTCGTAGTCGAGATCCACATTAATGGAAGTATTCACGTCCATGTATATCAAGCGGGCTATATTTCGTGTATTATCCGGAAAGGACAAGATTAAATGATTGATCGACTGGAAGTCGTTGGTCACGTAGCCATGTTGTATTGCTTGATTACGTAAGTAGCTTTCTTGCCCAACATGATGATTGATATTCCATTCCGGCCTAGGTTTTAAAATTGTCATAGTCCCTAGCGGCTATTTCTGCGTAACTAAATACGTTCTTGGAACTTGATGCCATGTCCTAAAATCAATTATGCAAAGTCCAATTAAGTGGGGTTTCATCTATTTCTCTTAGTTAAAAATTTATGAGGACATAAAAATTTTAAAAGATATTTCAAATTATGCTCAAACTCGTTTTCTTTCTTTCTTTCTTTCTTATTTCGGATACAAAATCTTTCTCATTCTTTCTCGTCTAAATATCAAAACTTTCATTTCTCATGCATCCGAAATTAAAATAAATAAACTTCATAATAACAAATCATCTACCTTCGGAGTTGGCGGAGCGAAAGATGGCAGTGGCAAAAGTTGTCAAACATTATTTATTATTATTTTAGAAAAATTATCTTTTAAAAAATTTTGCAAGTCTACAAAAACGTAGACCCGCTCTGATACTACGCTGTAACGCCCCGAATTCCGCGGATCAACAAAGTCTGCCAGCAACTGTAAATGGACAGCAACAAAATCATGGAAGGCACGTTTTGCGAGACTACATGATTCCTCCTGTGGGGAACATTGGAACATGCATAGTACCTCCTGCAATCCAAGCTAACAATTTGGAGATCAAAACCTCTTTGATCTCACTGATCCAAAACTCATGTGTTTTCCATGGATTGCCGACTGAAGATCCTCATGCACATCTTCGATCCTTTTTGGAATTGTGTGAAATGCAGCGCATGAATGGAGTTTCAGAAGATGCTGTGAAATTGAAGTTATTTTCATTCTATTTGGCAGACAAAGCTAAAGCTTGGTTCTACGCTTTGCTCCTACATACAATCACGACTTTTGAAATTATGAGTCAGAAATTTGTAGATAAATTTTTCCCACCTGGCCGCATGTCAAAGCTAAGGCGTGAGATTTTATCATTCTGTCAACAGCCTGGGGAATCAATTTTTGAGGCTTGGGAAAGGTTTAACGAGCTCATCAGACAGTGTCCTACACATGGAATTGCTGATTGGATACTAGTTCAAACTTTCTACAATGGGCTGACAAATGAAAACAAGAAGTACGCCGACTCAGCAGCTGGAGGATCTGTAATGGATATGACATATGAAGAAGCATCCGAGATTTTTGAGTAGATGGCTGCGAACAGTTATCAGTGGTACTCGGATAGAGCTACACCTAACTCTGGGGGAGTAATTGCTGTTAATGAGATTACATCATTAAATGCTAAATTGGATGCGTTGACGAAGAAAATTGACAGAATGGGTGTGCAGACAGTCAACTCAGTTCAAACATCGCTATGTGATTTTTGTTTTGAAAATCACACTGTGAATTTCTGTCCCATGCAACAGAGTCAATCAAATCCAGAACAAGTCAATTTCGTGGGCAACAGGCAACAGGGTGGTCCTTATTCACAAACCTACAACCCAGAATGGAAGAACCACCCCAACTTCTCCTGGTCTAATAATCAAAATGTTCAGCATCCGCCTGGATTTCAGCAACAGCAACAACAACAATCTCAGAAAAACATATCCGAGAACATAGAAGAGTTAATTCAGCTGGTCAAGAGTCAGAATGGTGAGATAATGAATCAAGCTGTTGAAATAAAAAATTTGAAGAAACAAATGGGAGAGCTGGCAGCTAGCAGCTCAACAAGACAGCCAGGACAGTTACAAAGCAACACTGAAATGAACCCTCGTGAGCATGTTAATGCAATAACAACGAGGAGCGGGGTTCAGCTATCTGAAGTGACTGTAGAGGATTATGAAAAGCAGAAGAACCAGAAGAAAAATGTGGTGGAAGAATAGAAAAGTGAAAAGGAGTAGGGATCAACTTCAGAAACTCAAGAAAAAGTGGAAGAAGAAGTTCGAGTTCGACCTCCAGTAAAGGCATATGTACCCCCAGTTCCTTATCCACAAAGATTGATAAAGCATCAGTTGGAGCAGCAGTTTGGAAAATTCTTGGAAATATTCAAGAAACTGCACATTAATATTCTTTTTGCTGAAGCATTGGCTCAAATGCCGCTCTACTTGAAATTCATGAAAGAGATGCTGTCAAATAAAAGGAAATTGGTTGACAATGAAATAGTAGCACTGAGTGAGGAGTGCAGTGCCATTCTTCAAAAGAAATTACCACAAAAATTGACCGATCCAGGGAGTTTCTCTATTCCTTGCATTATTGGTAATTTCAGTTTTGATAATGTTTTGTGTGATCTGGGGGCCAGTGTTAATTTAATGCCTTTGTCTGTGTACAGGAAACTTGGTTTGGGGGAGCCAAACCAACCAATATCACACTGAAACTGGCGAACAGAGCAATCCAATATCCATATGGGATTGTTGAGAATGTGATAGTAAAAGTAGACAAATTGTTCTTCCCAGTCGACTTTGTGATTTTGGACATGGAAGAGGACGCCCAAATGTAAAAGTAGACAAATTGTTACTGGAAGATGCTTAATCGACATTGAAAAGGGAGAAATCATCTTTAGGGTTGAGAAGGAACAAGTCACGTTCAGCATCAGGCCAAGGCAAGATCTTGAAGGTCTAAATGAAAGCTGCTTCAAGGTGGAGGGGGTGGTCCAGAAACCAGAAGAAAAGACCAAGCAGGGTATTAATATCGAGGAGGAGCTAAGCACAAAACATGAGTTCATAAAGGCTAAAGATGGATGGAGGGACAAGAAGGAAGAAAAGCCTAACATCCCTCAACAATTGGCTAAAAGTGAGGCTTTGGGATTCAAGAGAGTGAGAAAACGAGTTGAGAAGTGCAAGGCTGGAAATTGCAAGATGTGCAAGGCTCTGAGATCATCATTCAAGCCTCCATGATAAAGAAGTGCAAAAAGTCGAGCTTTAGACTTAAAACGGAGCGCTTGTTGGGAGGCAACCCAACCTTTCTTCCCTTTTATTTATTACGCTTTCATGATTTATTTATTTACTGAATTTAGATATATGCATGGTAGGAATTGTGTTTGAATGTTTTGCATGTTTCATGTTAAGAGCACTTGTGCATAATAGTCTATCATTGCATATTTAGGTATGTTTTTGATTTAGCATGTTTAACATTAGGGTAGGTTTCTATCGTCATTCCAAACTCACACACACTAGTTTGAATCATGAAGTTAATGTTTGGAAAATCATTGCACTGATCATGAAGTGAGTAGGGGGATAAAAATGATTTTGGAAATCAAAAATAGGAAAAATTTTCAATTCTGTCATGAACCACGCGATCGAGAGTTTGCACTGAAAACTCAACAGATCTGAAAACTTTAAACCACGCGATCGCGGACACTCGAGTCGCGTGGCTGTATTGGGACCAAATTCGGCAGTTTAAGTTCTTTTCCTCATCCTTTCAACTTTAAACATTATAAACTCGTTTTATCTCCCCAAAATCACTCAAAAGTATGATCTTTCATCATCATGCATGCAATCAACACTTCATTGCACAAAATTCATTGCTATTTTCAAATCCAAATCAATGAAAGGTATGAAATTCTTCATTTAAATCCATGTTTACTCAAAATTTTGAAATTTTCTTTGAGTTCTTGGATTTTGAAATTGTGAATGGTGAAGAGTGGGCTTAGGTTAGTGGTTGGAGATTGTGATTTGTGGTTTAGTAGACAAAAATTTTGGATTCATTCATGCTTCCAACCCTATGCATATCCAGTGATTTTTGCAATGCCCATTAAGTATTTGATGAAATGCTACAAAAATGTTCTTGTGCTAATTTTAGAAATTCATCCGAGCATTTATCTTCATGACATGGTTATCATTGAGTAAGTGTGTTTAGTTCATGAATTAGTACACTACATGGCATGAAATCCATTAAAACAATGTTTGCACCATGACAGCCTCATTGCAAGGCCACTGCAGGCCATTGCACCTGAAAATTCACTCACGTCACCAACTTTGCCATAGTTTTACATGACCCTATAGAACTCCAAATGACCTAAATTTTTAATATGTTGTAGACCATGCTGTGAACGTTAACATATCAAAAGATGGCTCGGGAAAATTTATGTTTTTCTAGGCGACGTCAAGGCTTGAATGTGTGTGGTCGACCATTTTGAAAATTCAAAATTTTGCTTTAACTTTAGTTTGGGGGTGTGGCACTGAACTTCCATTATTTCTTATTGATGTTTATGACTTTTAATATTACTTATCTCTTATTTGCAAGGTAAATATCAGTCAAGACACATCCGATCAAGTTGGGCAAGGCAAGAAATAGGGTCAAATTCATCCAACATCATTTCAAATTGAAGCATCAAGACTACAATGAGACATCTCATCTACACTTGGAAAGTTCTCGTTCTCTTTCTTTTGTCAAGTTTTGCATATTCTTACTTATTTATGTGGCAAAACATTGAGGACAATGTTCATTTCTAGTTTGGGGGTGGATCTCATTATTTTCATATTATTACTTTTCATTCTATTTTATTGGGATTAAAAAAAAAAAAAATTAAAACTTTGTTGACATGTTTATTGCCTAGGATATAGTATGAATCAATTTGTGTTTAAGCTTGAAAATTGGACAACATGAAAGCATGAACTTATTTTTGAACTAGTTATGTTTTGCTAGATTCATACTTATTGCACACATAGCCAGTGTTAGATAATTGCTTGTGTGAGGGATTTTGTTTAATACATGTGGGGTAGAGTTTATGCAATTTGAACTTAGGAATGACTCAAAAAGCCCTGAACTTAGATCGTTAGACATCCCACCCCTAAATTAGAATCAATCATGCTAAAAGGCAAGTTTGGGGGTAAAATGGTTGGAATTTGTGTGTATTGACGGGTTGGAGGTCTGTGGTTCTTGGGTTTTGCACTTTAGTCATTGCAATTTGGTCAACTGGTATAAACCATTTCCAGCATAAAAACAGAAAAATGCTGAAGGTCTTATTCTGCTCTTCAAATGCCTTTTTGACTCGAGTAAGTAATTCTGAGGTGTCTTTCAAACCTGGTGCCCTAAAGTCAACTGGCTTGGGAGTCATCGACCTAAAGCTCGCTACATGGGTCAATTAGAAAGCAAGTACGGAGAGTGGACTTACACATAAGACATTATAACATCTTTAACTTTTCTGTTTAAGCCTTTATGACTTGGGCAAGTACGTCTGAGGGGTTCTTTGAACCTGGTACCCTAAAGCCGTCTGGTTTGGGAGTTGCCGATCTGAAAGCTCGCTACAGGGGTCATATAGAAAGCCCGTATGAAAAGTTCTACACAAATATGGTAAAAGACAGGGACAATTAAAAGAAAAAGTCGTCCATAAAAAAAATAATATTGCATGGTATAAGCTTTGTTGACTGAACTGTGGTGGTTGAGGTTGTAGAATTGGGGACTGCTTTCTTGTGATTAGTTGTGCATGCATATTTCTGATTTTGACTGCCTTGTGTGGAAAAGGCTAAGAATATTTTTAGAACCCACATAGATAAAAACCTGGGATGCGAGAGACAAAGCAGAAAGTGATGATCATCCATGAGCGTTGAAAGATATTTTATTAGAAATCATAGATTGACCACATGGGATTCGGGCTGGATTATGCATAATGAGCCACACAGTGTTGAGTATATCTTTTGCATAAATATGCTTTTGACATTGGCTATTCACACACACACTTAAAAATCTGGCAGATATAACTAGAAATTATTTTGCATTGTTGTTCATGACACTTGCTTAAAGCTTAAATTGGTTTGGACTTTGGAGGCATATGGTAAACATGTTGATACAACAAAAATACTTGTTCTCTTATTTCTTTTATTTTTGTAGTTTATTTTTCATTGTTCGAGGACGAACAATAATTCTAGTTTGGGGGTATTTGATAAGTATATTTTATACACTTATTTGTATGTCTAAATTAGGTGTAATTATTGTCGTTTTGGAATATTTTCTATTTAATTTATGTTTATTTGTTTACTTTTCAGAAAATGTCCCAATTAAAGAAGAATGAAGTAATTGATGAGAAAAATGCATGATTGGATGTTGATGGGAGCTAAAACGAGAAATTAATAAGTTTGTGACGTCAACCGAAAACATTCTTGGTGCCAAAGTGACTGAATCAGAGGTTGGAGGGCCTAATTGAATGAATTGAGAGCTTAAATGGGCAAATCAAGAAGAAGATAAAGTTTGGGGACTAAAGTGCAGCAATTGGAAGTTGAGGACTGAAGGTGCAATTAAAATTCAGGGACTAACTTGCACCGCCGGAAGAATGATGAAGTCGCGATCGCTGGTCACACACCAAGCGATCGCAAGAAGACTCAAAATTGTAACCCGAGAGTTTTAATGAAGTCCACGCGATCGCTAGGGTTGATACCACGCGATCGCGTGAGTGTCCGGCTGGGCCAACTGTGGGTTTTTTCTCGCGATTTTTATCAGACTTTTCTCTTCTTGACCTAGGTTTTCTCCAAAAGATATATATACAACATAAGAGGCACGAATATTAGACCTTTGCCTCTCCATAAAACGAGCCACAATATAGAATTCAACATCAAATCCTTGGAGATTCCAACATCGCAGAGGGGCGTGAATTGAAAACAATTGAAGAATTGATGATTGGTGCAATCTTTCCATTCTTTATATTGTTTTTCAATGAACGTTTATTTTTACTGTTTTTGTTATTTCATGATGATGTGTAACTAATTTTAACATTGGGATGAACGATGTAGCCTATTCATATTATTTTAGTTCCATATTCCTTGTTTTAACGCTTTGATGCATGTGTTGATTTATTATTGCATTTAATGCGTGAATGAACTGGCCACTTATTCATGATTTTATGTGTTATTTCCATAATCCGAGATGTGAGTTAATAACATAGATCTAGGTAATAAATCCGGTAATTGAACGAGAGATAGAGATATACTCTTGTAATTACTGCGGTCGTGTGTGAATTCTTGTGTGTAATGCATCTAGATAAGGAATATTCGGACCCTCTGTAGAGATACAAGGTTGACTTATTTAGGTAGGATTGGTTTAAACTCGAGAGAGGAATCTCAATTTGAATCAGTGAATTCGATCGATCACATATTTAGAAAATAAAATCTGGAATTGGAATTAATTTAATTGGCTAGGTGAAATCGTGAATCTCAACCACTTTACAATCGTTTTTAAAAACAAAACAAATTTAGTAATTTAATTCTTTAATTGATTTTTTTTGTTTTAGATTTCAAACATCAAATTATTTTGTTCATTCAAATAAGGTTTAGAACTAACACATTTCGGTACTTAATAGCAGTCCTTGTGGGACGATAATCCGGATTCTAAGGCCCACTTTATTACTTGATTACGATATCGTACACTTGCGATCTCAAATTGCACAACAGGTAGTCTCGTCTCATGCATTTAAGCAAGTAAGTTATGCATAACATCATTTCTCATCTTATCTCATAAGAGATATTCTTTTCTCGTCTCATGCATCAAAGCATATAAATCACGTAATTTCATATAAGACACATAAATTATAATTTAAACTAATTAGTGGGGGCGAGTCTACCTTAAATCACGAGTTTGAAAGTAAAGCTGAAATCACGTCAATCTTCTAAATCACCAAATGTATCGCCTAACCAAAAGAAAATTAAATTAATTTAGTATTTCGAATTATTAAAGTGACAAAATAAAACTTGGGGTTAAATTGAAATTTTAAAGAAAGCATGGATTTTAAAAGTGTAGGGGCTGAAATGGACTTTTCAAAATTAGTGGGCTGAACTAAACGGTTTTTAAACCAAAAGGACTGAAATAAATATTTTTCAAAACTTGGGGCTGAAAATCGAAACTAAGCTGTAGGGACTAAATTAAACTCCTTTGAAAATCGTGGGACTAAAGGGAAATTTTACAAACAAAAAATATAAAATACAAATATATCTTATCTCTCTCTCTCTCTACAGCCGGTCTCTCTACAACCGGTAGAGAGAGAGGAAAGAAGAAAGGGCGACGAGGCCCTTCGCGGTCACGCCCACCGGCGTCCCTATGCCGACTCGCAGGCGGCGACAGTGCCGCCATTACTTGAAGACGACGGACATGGGTAGGGCATCGCGAAATAGAAGGTTTATTGGGGCTGATTTTGGTGCGAAGGACCGAGGCCAAACCGAGGCTAGGAGGTTCAATTCTTTGGTGATTTTTCCGGTGATACTCCGAATGGAATGGAATGGGTTGGGAGTGGAGGTAAGTATTTGGGTCAAGTTTTATTTCTTCGTTTTGGGTTTTGATTGGATGTCGATCTTGGGTATTTTGGGTGTTGATTTTTTTCAGTGACGGGTTTTCGAATGGTGGTGGTTATGGCATTATCCGTTGTCTTGAGGGGGTGGTTTGGCAACGGCTGTGGTGTTGTTCATGGTTCTAGGCTGACTGTGGCGGTGGTGGTTGGGGCGTTCGGAAGTTTGGGTTGAGGTTTCGACTGCGGTGTTGGCGTGGTGGTGCAGACAGTGGTGTTCGGATCTGTGTCAGATTGGTTGGTCATGGTGGTTCAACTTGGCTGTGGGTGGTGACGGGTGTAGTGTGACGGTGGTGTATGCAGATCGTGGGTGATTGTAGTTGGGCAAATACGAAGTATGAATTTATTGCCTTCTTCGAATCCATTGTTTGGATTGAAGAAAACTACCTTCAATTGCCCCAAATTCCATTAATTGGATTTGAAACGAATGAGGGTGATTGAGGCTCGTTTTGTGATGACAGTGGTTATGGTTTATGATGGTGGATTCAGGCTGGTGGTTGGCACGGTAATGGATGCAGATACCAAGCTTCAGCTATGGTAGAAATAGGGAGAAAATTATACCTTTGCTGGAGGGTACCGTGTGCGTGTGTCTGGGACTCTGGATGGTGTGGTGAGGGGTTTAATTAATGGTTGATTTAGGTGTTAAACATGGTAGTTTAGGTTAAATCTTGGTTTATGGAAAACTTGTAAGAATTTTGGAAATGAGTATCGATTGTGTAAGGAAAACTTGGCGAGGAAGAAGCTGTTGAATTGATTGGGCCAAGAAATGACTTATTGGGTTTTTAAATGAGCTTGAATGATTGGTAAAAATATTTGGGCTCGATAAGTTGGATTCGATTAAAACATTGAAATTTGGACTAAATATAATTAAAGCTTGGGCTTAAAAGTTTGGATCTAAAATAAATCAAAATTTGGACTTAAAATAATTTGAATCCCACAAATTGAAAATTAAAATTTTAAAATAAATAATGGACTGGGACATAAAATCAAAATAATTTGGATAATCTATAAAAAAATTGAAATCTGGACTTGGGAATAAATAATGAAGATGATTCACTTTAATGGGACTGAAATTTGACTAAGATAAATTTAAAATAAAATTTTACTTCGTTGGCTAGACGAACACGTGTTTTAAAATAAATGAACAAATTGACACATTTTTAAAATAATTATTTATTTAAATAAGTCATGGAAAATTCTCGATCGCTACACCGAGGCCTAAAATTTTATTTAATTCTAACGATTTTTTTTCCTATGTGAATACAAAAGTTGCCTTGTGAACTGAAGCATCTGGTTGTGTATTCTTGATCGATAAACCAATTTCTTTAGATTAGATTAAGTATTATTTGAGCAAGTTTTACATATGGACAAAAATGACAACTACGGAGGAGAATCCAGCTCCCTAATTTGATTCAGGTAAATTTGATTTTGAGAATCTAAACACACATTTAGTCAAATGTTAGGTGGCGTTCTGTTTATATTTTATTTTGTATTTTCCTTTTCGAAAATATTTTATGTTTCCTGTTTTTATTTTTGTTTTTAAATTTGCTGAAACGCGTTTGGTTTGTCATTTCTGAAAACTGTTTTTGAAAATAAAAAGGTGAAAAACACGTTCTGTTTGAAATTTTGCAGAATACTACTTAAACTATTTTTAATTAATTTGCTTGCAGAATACTACTGACTCAAATTCAAATTTTCTTTCACAATACACTGAAAACATAGTTACCTACAACACATTAATGTGAACACTAGGAGTTTATATTAACAACAAGAATTCCTACTTAATTTTTTGAAGTATGACAACAAGAATTCCTACTTAATTTTTTTTGTAATATTGATATTGAATTCAATAAAACTTTATTTTAGGATAATTCTCAAAAAAAACAAATTATTTAGGCTTAGTTCCAAGTTAGGACAATTCTCATAAAAAAATAAATAAAAAATTTATTTTAAGTTTAATTCCAAGTCAGGATAATTCTTTAAAAAATAAAACATTATTTAGGCTTAATTCCAAGTTAGGATAATTCTAAAAAAAAAAATCAACTTTATTTTAAGTTTAGTTCCAAGCCAGGATAATTCTTAAAAAAAAAAAAAAAAAACATTTATTTAGGCTTAGTTCAAAATTAGGATAAAAAAATAAAAAAAAAAAAAAAAAAAAAAAAATTATTTTAAGCTTAGTTCATAGTCAGGATAATTCTTTAAAAAAAAAAATTATTTCCAAAATGCGTTTTCAGCGTTTTGAACATTTTTTGTTGAAATACACACAAAACCCGTTTTGAGCGTTTTGTGTACAAATTTTTTTTTTTGTTTTCCAAAACGCGTTTCCGAAAATGGTAAAAAGAACGCGTTTTTAGTATTTTCGAAAATAAAAACAGAAAACGACCTCAAAACAGTAAAGAGAACAGGGCCTTAGGTTCTCTTGCAGCCTCCTAACTTGGAGCACATCACAAGAGTGATGCTTATTTTATGTTTTCAGTTGCCCCTGCTTGTATAACAACTTAGTCTTGTTTCATATAGCTCTGGAAGCGCTTCAGGGGAGATGAACAACCCCCAGAGAGTTTAGGCTCTAGCAGAGATTACAATGTTGATATGATTCCCAAGGTAGATGTACATTAGTCTTCAAATTCTTTTATAAAATATTTACTTAACAACTTTTTTTTGTTCCCGTGTCAATGGAGTAAAGCCAGCTTGTTATATTTAAATCAATCATTAGTATATGTAATGTTGAGTGTTGATTTGAAAGCGTAGCATTGTTTCCTAGTGAGTAGCCATCTTTCTTTGTTGTTTTCATTTTCTTGTAGCAATGGCAGATCTTTCTCTGAGAAAAACTGCAGTAAATGAGAAGAGAACCAAAGTGCAACAGGAATCCAAAGAACTTCTCAACTATACTCGAAAGGCAATAGCAAGACTAACTTATTTGAAAAGGTTAATCCTTGAATACATGCTTTCTCTAAACCTGTAAATAGAACTTGGGTCCTCTCTTTTCGCAAACAGGCTTTTTTTAACATTTATTTAAGTTATAGCATTTGGCTTGATTGTAACCTTTGTTATTTGTCTGCCCTTTTTTCCTTTTTCACTTTCTTGGTAGAATACTTGTGCAATTTGAAGATGATATAGCACCATGTAAAGCTCAAAGCTATAAACTTACCTAACAATATTCGGTTCGCAACCAGGGTGGAATATTGCTTGGCCCTTCACTGTTAGGACACAAAGGTTCCATAGGAAGTTAAATATTTCCTGCAAGGTGCGGTGACATTTGTAACAGGAGCAACATTGTGAAGTTTTTCTTGATTCATGTCCAGTATGTAAAATGGTAAAGAAAGCTAGCATAGGGGCCTTAATTTGAATCTTTTTATCTTGAGAAAAAATTATGTAGTTGTATTTATTTTATCAAGAAATAGGATCCATTTTCCATTGATGTAAAATCCATCACCATCAATCTATCTTTTCTCTTTTTATTTCTTTTTATCTTGCTTGGATTTTATCCTTTGATTTGATTATTCAACTACTGGATATGTTGGGACAATTGGTAAAAAATAATAATAATAAAAAAAAAAAAACCTTATTTCTTTTTGCCTTTCTTTGGATTTTATCCTTTGATTTGATTATTCAACTACTGGATATGTTTGGGAAATTGGTATTTGAAAGAGAGCGGAAAAAAAAAAGATTTTAAGCATCGGTTGTAAACAAACAATCGACGCCTAAAGTTAACTTTACACGTCGGTTGTTGAACAACAACTGACGCCTAAAGTTAACTTTATGCGTCGGTTGTTTATCTACAACTAGCGCATAAAGTCAACTTTAGGTGTGTAAAGTAGCGTTTTTTTACAATCGATGCGTATTGTCTAGACTTTACGCGTCTACGTCAAAGACATCGTTTGTACAATCGATGCGTATTGTCCAAAACAACCGATGTGAATGAGTCCGTCTGTACTAGTGACATTTATATAGAATTTTACTCACCAGCCCCTCAAATATTGTAAGAAAAATATTCAAGTTTTATCACATTTACCAATTTTACTTCTTTGTATAATCCATAAAAAAAAAAAAAAAAAAGATGTTAGACTACAATTTTTTCTAACAAGACTATCTAGTCAATATGCCAAAACAAAAGAGAATAATGTGTATTTCTAAAAAATATATACTTAATATTTCTCCAAATTCACGTCATCTTATCATCACCTAGTTCAGCTTGAAGACTTCTTTTTCTTTGCCAATTACTCTTATCAAGTTCAAGCAATCAGTTGAGGAAAGCACTTCCAACGATTAATTAATTACCTCATGTTCAACTATATAAGGACACGCAACTGTAGAGAATGTCATAATTCACTTCCAACTATAGAAGAATTTCAATCCAAACTATTAAAATATAACAAATAAAAGAGAGAAAGAGAGATAGAGAGAATGAGAGAAACTCTTCTCATAATTGGTGTAATAAGAATGAAAACTTAGGCCCCTATTTATAGGGGTGGATAATGACACAATCGTAATATGTAAAGTTTACAAGAGTATAATTGTAATTGATCATTCATACCAAACTTATATTAATATTTTATAACACTCACCCTTAAATGACATATTACACAATTGTCTACATTGTTAAAACCTTGTTAAGAAAACTCAGTGGGATAAAATTTGAGCGAAGGAAAAAGAGTACAACTACTCCCCTAATGTTGGCCATCTTTAATCATTGAGTCTAATGACATCAAATGATAAGTATAACAAATCATGTACTGAATCTTGAAGTTCTGAAGTGTTGAAAGCTTCGAATTAGGAAGTGCTAAAGTGCTTCAATGTTGCTTCGTTAAAATATTGCCAGTAAAATTCAGTGGGATAAAATCTGAACGAACGAAAAATAGTACAACATGATTCTCCCCCTAAAGTGTAGAATCAAGTATTCTTGAACTTCTTAAATAATGATATCATCTTTCGTCTGGAATATGTATATATATGAAAATCTCCTTGTGTGTAGCCGATATCATAACATTCTTCATAAGATGTCTATGATTTTCTTCATTTGTTGATATCATAACATTCTTCATAAGATGTCTAAGATTTTCTTCATTTGTTGATATAATTCCAGCACAATTTAAAGATAGGGCTTGTTGTTGAATTATTAGTTGCAGATAGCTGTGACAATGTCTCAAAAACCTTGTTAGGAAAATCCTGTGGAACAAAACCTTGGCGAAGGAAAAAAGAGTACATTATTCTCATTGATACGCCATAATTGCTGTCTCTTTAAAAACCTTGCTAAGAAAACCCTGTGGGACAAATCTTCAGCTAAGGGAAAAAGAGTGCAGCGCGTATTTGTTCCCTTCATAGGAATATCACAAGTATATTAATGTAATTTCAAATCATTTCATCAAACATATAGTTTATGATGAGCTTTTATAAATAGTTTATACTCATTTATGATGTCATAGCTCATTTATGATATACTGAACATGCTATACCAAGCAATGTTTCGCTAGTTGACTGATTGCATTACTCAAATCTAGAATTGATTTACTTTTGGTGTATAATTAAATATTTATATTCAAATTCACTTCTGGTGAATATTCATTTTCGGTGGATAATATAATTTTGCATATTGAAAATCAATTGCATGCCCAAATATTCAAATATAATAGTACACTCCAATTATATTATGGGGTCATTTGTATCAGAATCACATTTCATTCTATAATGATACTATTCTGGGCAAATTGAATCTTTCAATGATTTATACATGTATGTTCTTGCACTTTATAAACTGCATTGCAGAGTATAGTTAATCATTGAAATATATATTAATTTTGACATATAATCTAGAATCATTTCGCTTGAAATCACAATGTACTGCGATCAACTGGTACATCAAAGAATACTACCAAAGTACCGAGATGAGAATCACACATTTTGATCTCACTTGTAGCGATCAAGAATTTTCGTGACTAATTTTGAATAAATATTTTTATTTTTAAAAGGTGTGTCGCTACGACTTTGACCAATTTATTTTAAACACATTTTCGTTTAGCGATTTAAGTGAAAATATAATTTATTTAAATTTATCTTAGTTCAATTTAAATTTTATTAAAAGTGTCTCATTTTCATTATTTTAAAGTCCAAACTTTAAGTCATTTTCTTTCCAAATTTTAAAATTTATTTTATATCCAAACTATCTTGATCCATTTCAATTCTAAGCCCAAGTTCTTGAAGTCCAACCAATTCCACACTTTTTTTTTTCCTTCCCAGAAGTCTTCCTTCCAAACCTCAAGCTTTCCATCCATGAATTTTTACCAATTTTCAAATAATTCTTTCCCCTCCCACACCATAACAAATTGGTATATCCCTTCAATCATTCCCCAGCTCATAAACCATTCTCGCATTCCCAAATTCTCTCCCTCAATCAACAATTTCATTCTTGCATTTTCCTATAATCTTTCCCAAATCAAAAAGTTGTCAAACCTAATACACAGCCAAGATTATATACTTCATTTCATCCCCATCACAACTCACGTTTAAAAAGCAATTACAGCAATTCTGCAGCCTTCTTGGTATGCATCCCCTCCCCATCATTCTCACACAGCACATACATAAACTGTCACTGTCATAATCCAAACACCACCAAAGCAGCCCCTTCCAAACCGCCATGGCCATTGTCCAACTGCAAAACACCATCGAACCTCCAAACCCCATCCATAACCAGCTGCCTCAATCGAACCTCCATCACCAACATCAATCAACCCACAATCTGCAAAAACTGTAAGCATAACGCAGTGATCAAACCAAGCACAAATTTCAGACATCAAACACATCACCACCACCCTTCACCATCGAAAACACCACGTACTGCCGCCTCATCAAGCCACCACCGTAATTGGTTGAAACCAACTTCGAACTCCATTTCCGATTGCATAATCCACCGGCCACGCACTACCTGACCGCACCGCTGCTACCCAACTCCCGTCCCATATCACCTTCCTCCAAAACAATCCAAAACCTGCAGCCGCCACCCAACCACCATCGAACCGTGACTACCCTCCACTATCCAACCTCGAGAACTCCCACAATCAACACCCAAACACCAAGCAAAACCCAAGAATAAACCCACCAAATACCTTACCTTCGACAGCTGCCTCGTATGGACCGGAATATCACCGAAAAGCATCACCCCAAGCTCAAAATCGAGCCTCGGTTCCAGCCCAAAATCGTCTAAAAAGCCCTCTCCCTTACCACACATCCTCACCGCCGCCTCGTGCCGGCGGCGCCTCGCCGGCAGTAGCTAGACGGAAGAAGGGGGCGTAGCCCCTTCTTGTTCTCGGGTCTCTCTCTCTCTCTCTCTCTCTCTCTCTAACGATAGAGAGAGAGATATGAGGGATATATACATATACATTAATATGTATATATTTGTTATATTTTAACATTTTTGATTTTTGGAAACTTCAGCCTAGTCCCCCAAGTTTTTAAAGTTAGTCAATTCAGTCCCTTTTGGTTTTAAATCTAATCATTTCAGCCCTCAAGTCTTAAATGATTTTAATCGGCCACTCCATTTTTAAATCTATTATTTCAGCCCTATAGTTTAATATTCGTTTTGAGTTTCAACTCAACTTTTGAAAAGTATTCATGTTAGTCCCTTAGTTTCAAAGTATTTGTTTCAGCCCTCATTTTAAAAGAGTTTTTTTTTTTTATTAATTAGCCCACATATTTTCAAAGCCTTTTAATTCAGTCTTAAGTTTTAAAATATTTTACTTCAACCCCTAAGCTTTTATTTTATCTTAAAACTTAAATCCCAAAATACTAAATTTAATTTATTTATTTATAGGGCTAGACGAGGCGCGAGAACATTAGAAAGTATTTATTCCCGGTTTGCTCAATACTCGAGAAATTAAGGTAGACTCTTATTCACAAATTTACGTTTTTCAAAAGTGCGCATCAATAATTATTTGGATTATTAGTTTAGCATGTATGATTGTGTTCATGAGAATTACTTGGTTTCTAAGCATGAGACTATGTTACGAGAATTTACTTGCTTAAATGCATGAGACTTGAACTGGTATGTTCATGAGAATACTGGTGATCGTTAGACACCTGAGACTTGAATATCATGATTATGTGTTTTTAATTTGTAATGTTAAATAATTATTATGCGCGAGTCTACTGAGTATTTCTATGAAATACTCACGTTTTCAAAAACAAATTTTGCAGATGACAAAGTTGGCGGTGAGGCGTGCGATGGTGGCCATTATTGAGATTTTAGAAATGTTTTACTTGAAGTTGAAACTTATCTATTTCATGCTTGTTCCAAATTTATTTTCAAATTATTTAACTATTCAAATTGTTGACCTTTTGGGTCAAACTTTATAAAATTATGTGAAATGAAATTTCAATTATTGTTTTATTTTCCACTAAATCATTATTTTCAAAGTTAATTTGAGACGATGAAGTGGCGTCTCGGGTTTCATGGAATTCAGGGCATTACATCACTCATTGGTATATCAAAGAGCTCAAACTATTGATCTAGATTATAGTCCCATCCACCATATTTCATGCTAGTTCTTTGAAAAAATTTGCGCGCACGAGTCATCTTTTACGACGTGTAATATTTTTCATTTGTACAAATAACTACTGGCTTTACACATTTAAGTGTTTGGACTTCAGGTCCTATAACAATAATCCCTACATTGAGATTTTTATATTTGGCCAAATTATTATAATTTCATCAACCTCATTTTCATAAGAGGGTTGTTTATGTATGCAGTCGACTTATTTATCGATTTCATTTCATCTCAATATAACATAACATAGAGAGATATCTTTATATATTCTATCATCAGGTACCTGAGTCTCTTACATTTAATTATGTCCCTTTTAATCATCATGAGTATTTAGCCTCAAAGGGATCATCTCAATCATTCAAGAGATATTTGTTTTAGGAATCGATAGTCATTATGATTCAGGCATAATTACGCTTCAGACGTGTTTTCCCCATAATGTTCACAAATCTTATATTATATCAGTCGGCTAAAAATGCCGCAACACATGCCATTCATAATTATCGATATAATCACAAGCTTATATCTAAGTGCGTTTTGTTGGAGTGTATATAGATATCGCACTTCTTAGAAATCATAAAGCTTCACAAGCTAATCTTTATTTCATCGTATTGACATGTTTGTATGTAAAATATTGCTCCATGAGAAATATTTATATTCAAGTTGTTCTCATAGCAAATAATTGGAGGCTTTTAATATGCTAAACCATTAGCAATATAATGTTCTATTATCTTAACTAATTCGTAAAATCATTAATGACTTTGAAATATATTCATGCTAGCATTTATCACTTTGCTCGTAATATCTGTACTTGAGCAAATAATCAGTACTTCATTTTCTTAGTGAGATAATCAATTTGCTTTTGAGAACAAACAGCAATGATAACTTGTTAACCTGAACAATCTTCTGGTTCTTCAATGAATGCCGTTTTGCATTCTTAATAAATCTTATTATTGAATTGGAATCTAACCAATCATGCTAAATTATAGAACTTCTGGTTCAATAAAATATTTCCCTTGTACATATGTATGAACTTTTGGTTCAATACAATATTCATTTTATTAGTACGTATTTCTGTATAGTACAAATCAGTATACTTTGATTACTTTTAGTGTACCGAAAAAATAAGGCACAATATCCAAGAAAATATCTCATATATCCATGTTCTCAATCTTGTCGCCAAATCTTCCATTATATCGAAAAAGATAATGACGCATTATCTCATTGTTCCCACCTTTTCAATATTTTATTCCATTATGTCTTAATGGAGTCAATATCACGTGGAGCGCTCCTTTACGCATTTAAATAGATCATTTGTGAAGAAGAGTAGATCCATAAAAAAATGGATGTCATATTATCAAATATTCACAAATATTATTCTAATCTTTCGGTAAATGTTTGGAAAAAGATTTACTGAGTTCGACTTGAAAGATCGAGGCTGCTAATGGATCAAGGAATTCCAGAAGATATTCGGTGGTTAATCGAAGCAAAAGTTCGATTAGCTGGTGAATTACCAGATTCATTTTCTAAGCACATGCCTGGCTTAGGTAAGAATACTTTTGCAAAGAAGGGAAGAGAAAAAATTAAATCGTTGTTACAAATGTGCTCGATGGACATGTCCTACCTGTTGTAAATCAATAGGATATTCGTCTAGAAATCGAGATGATAAAATTTATTTCATTGAGGGTGGACCGAGTAAGGAGTTATTGGATGATATTCGATTGACTCTTGAAACGCACCCTTGTGGATATGTGCAGCATGAGCTCCTTTCTCTATGGGATCAATTCAACGATGATAAAGATCGTTATAGTCTCAAGAATATAATAGCAAAAGATCTTGTTTGCAAGTCTGTTATAAACAATGATATTTTGGCTATTCAGTATTGATACATATATAATTATAAAATATTTTTATGTTTTATTTCTCGAGCATTAATAAAGTGTGATTGAAAAATCACCGAAAGGTGAGCTTTATCAAAAGTAGTGTAATTTAGTCAAAAGTAGGTTTTCACTTTTTCAAAAGACGAGCAGTAAATAGTAACGTTTTTCGATTTTAAAAAGCCAATGATTTTCACAGTTTCATGCATCCAAAAATATCATTTTTCTTGTAAGTTTTTCCTTCCTAATACTCTTAAAAATGGAAGGACCAAAACTTCTACAGATCAAAACTATCTGTGTATTTTTTGGATCAAAAGTAGGGAAAGGTTTTGGGTATCTAGAAGCAGCAGTGGATCTAGGAAAGAAGTTGGGAGAGAAAGGTATCAATCTTGTGTATGGAGGAGGTAGCAGTGAATTGATGGGTTGTGTTTCCCAATCTGCTCAAACGGAGCGAGTGAAGGTGATAGGCGTTATACATGTTCCTTTGGTAGATATTGCAGGCAAAACATGAGGGCATGAAGTATAGACATTATCTATCCATTAACGCATAACTTGTATGTTATATGGTTCTGATGCCTTCATAGCCCTGCCCGGAGGTTTTGGTACTTTAGAAGAAATCTTTAATATTACCTCATGGGCTTAATTGGATCTCCATACCAAGCCTATTGGGATTTTAAATGTTAAAAATTTCTTTGATGGTTTGATAACATTTCTTGTAATACCCCAACTAAGAAAGCTTAAAAGAAATGATAGGTACTACTCATACCAACAAGGTCCACCTTCTTTTCCGGAAGTCCATCGTTAGAAACTCCACAGTTAAGCGTGCTTGACTTGGAGCAATTCTGGGATGGGTGACCTCCTGGGAAGTTTTCTCGGGGAGCGTGCGAGTGAGGATAAAGTATACTGAAAAGACTCGTGATGGTACAGTGGGGACAGTACATCGTCATCTAACGACCGGGACAGCCCGTTAAGTGGGACCCGGGTCGTTACAAATGGTATCAGAGCTGATCGCCAGCTGGAAATCGGGAACTAAGTGCTACGCCATAGGGCGGGAGCCACCTCTAGAATCCCAAGGCCTGGCAACAGATCCTCAGATGGGTTAAGCGCGATGAGGACGTCGCGAGTCTAACAGGGGGTGATTGTAATACCCAAACTAAGAAAGCTTAAAAGAAATGATATGTACTACTCATACCAACAAGGTGCACCTTCTTTTCCGGAAGTCTATCGTTAGAAACTCCACAGTTAAGCGTGCTTAGCTTGGAGCAATTCTGAGATGGGTGACCTCCTGAGAAGTTTTCTCGGGGAGCGTGCGAGTGAGGACAAAGTATGCTGAAAAGACTCGTGATGGTACAGTGGGGACAGTACTCCGTCATCTAACGACCGGGACAGCCCGTTAAGTGGGACCCGGGTCGTTACATTTCTTGATTATGCTGTGGAACATGGATTCATCTCTCCATTTTCTAGGAGAATCTTTATTTCTGCTCATACTATCGAGGAACTGCTGGATAAGTTGCAATCATATATTCCAATACAAGATCCAGCAGGAGTTAAGATATATTGGGAGCAAGGAAGAGGAATCAAGCGAAAATGGAGTCCGGTTAATGTAAACTTAATCTTATGAACCTCAGAATAGATTAGGGGTGGTAGAGTACGAAGTATTCTTACTCTTGAGACACACCTCTAATTTTGCGGATTTTATAAATGTTTAAATTTAACTTTGTGTGCCTAAAAAACATTAGGGTTGGTAGAGTATGGAGTATTCTTACTCTTGAAACACATCTCCACTTTTTGAGGATTTTATAAATGTTTCCCCATTTTCTCTTTGTGTGTTTGACATGTATCCCCTTTCTTAACATGTTTTAGTATGATTCTTTTGTACTTCTGCAAGGGCTATAATAATATCCCTACATTATGTTTGGATGATGGATTTTACTTCTTCCGGAGTACATAAGTGCTTGTGCAAGAATCTAGATATTTATCATCTAATGTTCATCTCATAATACTGATGAGATTATTTTCACATTAGCTATGTTCGTGCTATCATGTGATATTATCTCGTCATACATCAACATTTTTCTTGTTGGATAATTCTTAGAATTAAGATTGCTTTTGATAGTGGAGAGATTTTTGTCAACCAACATAATTATCTTGTCCACCATTTTCCTTCCAAAGTAGAAAAAAAACTTGTTGGTGGCCAACAAACTTTTGCCCATTTGTCAACAAAGCGGCTTTACCACTTTTCCTTTTTGACCAAAACTTTTATCTATCTTTTCAATACAGATAATGGTAACTTCTGATACCATTTGATAAAATATTTTTTTCAACATTCACCAACTTTTTGGTAATGATAACTTCTGGTATCATTAAATGAAATATCAAATAACAATAATATCGTATATATGTTAACAGTAATAATACTAGGTTATACCACCACGTATATATGTTGACAACAACCTCTAATATGCTAGAATTGACCAACAACTGAGGTATTCTATGTATTTAATCGATAGACCAACCATATAGGCGGTGACAACATAATGAAATAATTACCTTTCATAAGTGAGCGAATCATATCTCCGAATCCAGTCAAGGTATTCATAATAGTCCATAATAACTCAATCCATCACGGTATGAAAATAATTATATTACTTATACATTGTTTAAACTCTTTAATTTATTTTGTTGATCACAATTTACGATTAATATACTTTTTTGTATTATCAAGCGCAAAATAGTCCATATTTTAATATATTGCTCATATTGATAAATCAAAACCGTCAATAGGTTTGAAATTTAATTTAGAACAAACTTACTTTTGGTCCGAAGTTCAAAATCTCGTCGGAAGTGCTCCAAAAACAGTTTTTAAGAAAACTGCCACGTTCGACCGCCGAAAAATTTCAAAACTGCACAAAATATAAAAGTAAGATCATAAAAAAACCAAAATATCAAGACAAACAAACTGCCTTTTGATGTCATTGCCTGGAAACGTCGCACGGGCCGTTATGCGCCGACTCGACGTCTGCACGTGGGCGTCACAAGCCACCGCGCCGGTGACTCTGACGTCGACACGCGCCGGTGATGGAGAATCGTCCCGTCGCAGTGTTATGGATCTGGTCTCCGATCGTCGATTGGATATATGGTTTGGCATGAATTTGCTTTGAAAGTTTCGGATTACACAATTTCTCCAATTTTTCTATAGACTTGGAATTGATTTTCAGATCTATGAGATATAAGTGATTTTCTAATGCCAAAAACACTTGATTTGGAAAATAAAATGTTGATTAATAATAATCTGATTTCTGATACAGAGATTCATCATTTAGATATAATTGTAGAGCATACTTCCGTCATATTATTCAATTGGTTAGATACTCGTACTGATAACGTGTTGTGAAACTATCAAAATATAACAAATAAGAGAGAGAGAGAGAGAGAGAGAGAGAGAGAGAGAGAGAGAGAGAGAGAGTGACTCTTCTCATAATTGGTGTAATAAGAATGAAAACTTAGATCCCTATTTATAGGGGTGGATAATGACACAATTGTAATATGTAAAGTTTAAAGGAATATAATTGTAATTGGTCATTCATACTTAATTTATATTAATATTTTATAACACTATTCCAATAATCGAGGAAGTTGAATGATAAAATATTTTTCTCCAATTACAATTAAAGTCCTTCAACTTTTGAGAATTTGAGACAATTACCCAACAATTTCATCGATTATAATAAGTATTTTAAAATATTCCTTTATTTAATATTTTTTTTCTTCTTCTGAAAATATAAAAGACCATTCCGAAATAAAATTTTATCCTAATTCTTTCCCATATTCATTGTCGAAGAAAAAGTGTTAGAATGTATAAACAATTGCTCCAATTTAAAAGAACTAATGGTAAATTCCATTCTTCATGTTACTAACCTATCTTTAACTTATCCATCAACTACCAGTCGCAGAGCAATTAAGAGTCCATTGGGTACAGTTTCACGAGAAATTGGAGCGTTTGCACCATCTAACTTTTGATATCATAATTGAAATTTAAATTATTTTAAAAATAACTGAAAAAATATTTCAATTTTTTTTTAACTGAATAATGCGTTCTTCATCACAAGTATCTTATTAAAAAATACTTCAATACTTTTAAAATATCACAACATGATACTTATGATAATTTCAAATTTTTAGTATCATAACCTAAAAATATATCAAATTTTTATGATACTTTATCTCAGACATATAATCAAACACTTTTCAAGCACTAATGAATGACGCTCGAACAAACAGTGTTTTTTAGTTGCACCATATTTTTTAGTTTAGTGCTGTTTTAACAATGTACAACACAATTATTCAGGAGAAATTTGTAGGTTACCATCTTTCTTCAAGTTTCCCGGGGGGAGGGAGAGGTTCAATAATTTTTAGTATGTGTTATTATCAATATTTAGAAAATTGGACATGACTGACAAGTTCAACCAAAAAATCAAAAATCAATCGAAAATCGATCCGATCCAAGGTTAAAACTTGCTCTTAAAATACTGGACCGAAAACCCATTTTTTAGCGGTTAAAAAGCAACCCGATCCGGTTGAAAAAACCCGGTTCTAATTAATTAATTAATTAATTATTATTATTTATTTAAGGGGTATTAACAAAAATATCCTTATTTTTTGACCATTTACAAAAATACACTTTTGAAATTTTTAGGAAGTAAAATTACTTTGTAAATCTTGAGTACCACTTTTTAAATATTTTTATCACTTTTTTAATAATTTTGTCACTTTTTTAAAAAAGTGACATAATGTCACTTATTTTTAAAAAATTGATATATATATATATATACACACACGTTACTTTCTCAATCAAACATAAATTAAAACCTTAAAATAAATTCAAGACTTGTTAATTTTATTCAAAATATTGGAATAATTATGCCTTTTACATAATTTCATTTTTTTCACTTTTTTTTTTTTTTAACTAAAAGTGACAATTTGTCACTTTTTTCTACTTGAAGGTCAATTTCATTTTTTTTTTCAATATTCATCATTGGCTAACAAATTACATAAGTCCACAAACATTAATGGGTACATTAACAATGCCACTTTTTTTTTCCTTACCACTGTTTGTTTTCACTCACCTTATCTTTTAATTAAAAAGTGATACAGTGTCACTTTTTAGTAAAACAAAGTGATGTTATGTTACTTTTTTCTACTTGAATGTTACTTTTTTCAATTTTTAATAAAAAAGTGACATTGTGTCACTTTTTATTACTTTCTTAATAAAAAAGTGACACAATACATAATGTCACTTTTTATCATTTTATCACTTTTTATTTTAATAAAAAGTGATAAAATGCCACCTTTTAAAAAAAAACAGAATGTCACTTTTTTTTTTAACTAAAATGTGATACAATGTCACTTTTTTTTTAAGAAGAATTGACAAAATACCACTTTTTTAAAATAAATAAATAAATAAATAATTTCTAGTAAAAAAGTGACATATTGAGTACCACTTTTTTAAAAATTTTGTCACATTTTTAATAATTTTCTCACTTTTTTTTTTTTTTTTAAAAAGTGATGCAATGTCAAATTTTTAAAAAATGTGACACAATGTCACTTTTCTTTGAACTAATAAGTAACACTTTACTACTTTTTTATACTCGAATGTCACTTTTTCAATTTTTACAATATTCATTACATTATCTCAAAAAAGTTGCAGGATGCGACTTTTTAAAAAAAAAAAAAAAAAAAAAAAGTGACAACATGACACTTTTTCAAGCCTTGATGTCAACAAGCACTTTGTATTCACCAACTTCACATAAAAAAGTGGCAAGAATCGACTTTTTTTAAAAAAAAAAAAAGTGATAGAATGACACTTCTCCAATAGTAATGTCAACAATCACCTTGCATTGACCAACTTCGCATGAAAAAGTGGTAGCCTGCGATTTTTTTTTTTTAAAAAAGTGACAGAATGACACTTATCTGATGCTTGATCTTAACAAGTACATTGCATTCATCAACTTTACATAAAAAAGTGACAAGCTGCGACTTTTTAAAAAAAAGTGACAGAGTAGCACTTCTCGGATGCTTGATGTCAACAAGCACCTTACATTCATTAGTTTCACATGAAAAGGTAGCAGGCTGCGATTTTTTTCAAAAGTATTAGTATGGCACTTCTCGGATGCTTGATCTCAGCAAGCACCTTGCATTCATCAGCTTCACATGAAAAAGTGGCAAACTGCGATTTTTTTTTTTTTTTAAAAGTGTTAGCATAACACATCTCCGATGACACCTTGCATTCATCAACTTCACATGAAAAAATGGTTGGCTGCGACTTTTTTGTAAAAAAAGTGATAGAATAGCAGTTTTCCAATGCTTGATCTCAATAAGCACATTGTATTCATCAGTTTCACATGAAAAAAGTGGCAGGTTGCGACTTTTTTTTTTAAAAAAAAAAGTGACAACATGGCACTTCTCTGATATTTGATCTCAACAAGCACCTTACATTTATCAGCTTCACATGAAAAAGTGGCATGCTGCCACTTTAAAAAAAAAGTGACAACATGACATTTTTAATAATTTTGTCACTTTTTTTAAAAAAATGATACAATGTCACATATTTTTAAACAAATTGACATGTATGTTAGTTTCTTTGATTAAACATAAATTAAAACCTTAAAATAAATTCATGACTTATTAATTTTATTCAAAATATTATAATAATTGTGCCACTTTATTTTTTAAATTACCTTTTCTTGTAGTTAAAAATTGACACTTTGTTACATTTTAGTGAAAATGTGACAATTTGTCACTTTTTTGTATTTAAAAGTCAATTTTTCTATTTTTGCAAATCCATTATTGACTAACAATTACACAAGTCCAAAAATACTAGTAGATACATTACACATTCTCAATTCTTCAAACACAAACACAATGTCACTCTTTTTACTTGTGTGTCACTTTTTCCTTAAATGTCACTTTTTTTCTTGAATGCTTTTGTAACAATTTTTATTGTTTTTGTCACTTTTTTTTTTTAAAAAAAAAAGACAAAAATTGACACTTTTTCAATTGTGAAAAAAGACACACGATGCCACTTTTATTAATAATAAAAAAAAGTGACATAATGTCACTTTTTAATGACATTGTCATTTGTTCTACTTAAATTTCACTTTTTTCACAATTGACAAAGTAAACAAAAATTGATATGTATGTGACTTTCTCAATCAAACACAAATTAAAACATTAGAATAAATTCACGACTTGTTAATTTTATTCCGTCTCTTTGTTATTATACTGCTCTTCTATTACCTAAACATAATAAATAACATCATTTTAGAAACAAACATCCTATAAGTTGAAAATAATAAAAGTTCAAAAAAATTACAAAACTAAAAAAAAGTTACACACTCAAAAAACATTAACTCACTATATATTATAAAACAAGTGACATAATACCATTTAAAAAAAGAGGGTGGAAAAAAGTAACACAATATCACTTTTTCTTTTAACTAAAAAGTGACATTATGTAACTTTTTAGTCAATGTCACTTTTTTACTTGAATGTTACTTTTTCAATTTTTACAATATCAAACGCCGACTACCCAAACACGGTGTCACTTTTTATTAAAAAAAAAAAAAAAAAAAATTGTCGTTTTGTAACTTTCTACTACTTGAATATCATTTTTTCAATTTTTACAATATACATCATTGACTACATGCATCATAAGACTCGTAACTTAAAAAAGTGACAAAATATCATTTTTTCTAAAGTTTTCTTTTAATTAAAAAGAAACACACAATTCCACCTTAAAATTAATAAATAAAAATAAATAAAATGTCACTTTTCTTTTTAACTAAAGAGTGACATACAATGTTATTTCTTCTTTTACCTAAACGAAACGTCATTTTTTATACTTGAATGTCACTTTTTTGCAAAATTTGCAATATCCATATTTGATTACTTGCATTAGTTTAACTTAACAATTACATAAGTCCACAAACACTAATAAATACGTTACATGGAAATTTTTAAGGTGCCCCCAGTGGGGCACATGTCTGCCCCCTATTGGGTCTGACACACAATGCCTACCCGCCGAGTGGTGGATGGACATTTTTTATAGTGCCCCATACATTACACATTCTCCATATACAAACATTTGAAAGTCTTTCGATAAAGTGACAAAAATTTAAAAAAGTGGCAAATTCTTCCAAATTAGAAAAAGAAAATTGACAATATCTCATAATAAAACCATCTAAGTTGCACGGACTCCGACACGCGACACGAATATGACACGACACGAACACGTCGACACGTGATTTTTAAAAAAAGTTAGGACACAACACGTTGGGGACACGTAAATTAATTTTTTTAATTTATTAATATTTTAGTCTTATTTACAAACAACACATTGTATATTTATTAAATTAAAATGAGGATATCAAACAAAAACAAACTTGTAAGTTAGATTTATTATTATTTTTTAATTGCATGCATTTCGCCCCTTCCCCTTTTTCATTTAGATGTGTATGGTGTAGCTCCGACACGTGTCGGAGAGTGTCCGGAGAGTGTCGGTGTCGGACACGTGTCCGACACGACACGCTGGCTCCCGACAAAGTGTCGGTGCAACCTAGAAAACCATTCTAATTAAACTTTGTCTTCACTAAACACAAGAATTTCATTACAAATATTCCAATTCTATCCTCCTACATGCTATTTCACTTTACAGCAAAAAGAATAACAGCTTTTCAAGACTAACAATCGTCATATCATAATAACTTATTAAACCAAGAGTGCATGTTTGGATGCTGAATTGGAATTGGGCAGACCTGAATAATATAATTCTCATTCTTTTTTTAGTATTGTCAAATGCCACTAATCCTCAATATCAAACAAGCTAACTAATGGATTTATTTTTTTCAGGACGTTCTCTTCTTTCACCTTGCCCCTACGTTGGAGAAAGGGCATTTAATATCTTCATGGTTCTTCACTAGAATCTGATTACCACTGCATAGAACAAACCCTCTGAAGGAAACGTGAAGGTCTCCGCTTCTCCATGACAGGGATCACGAGAAATAATTAATAGTTTCAATAATAGTCATTTCCTCTGAATATTTCACATTACACTCCTGGGTGGTCTCTCATTTGGTCGATGTATTGTAGTAGAGACTAGAGAGAGACATTAACTAGTAGACAAAACAAACAAAAAGATTCAAATGTCATCCTATATTATGCTGTTTGCGTCTTTTGACAGTTCAGTAACATATGGAAAAAAATCCAAATTAAGACCAGGACTAGAGAAGTAAACTCACTTATTTTCAAATTTGATCAATAAATATTTACGTATCTTGTGGAACTGGAGACTGGAAGTGATCACAATCCAGAAGCTAAAGAAAATCTTGAAATATTTGGAGTTCTCTTCAAAATCCTTCTCCTACAAGCCCAAAGTCAGCAAAGGAAAATGATGCCACATATATTTCATCCATTTGAAAAAAGTCTCCAAGTGAAAGAATCAGCCTGGAATTATGTAATGAAAATCTAGGAAGCGAAACGGGCGCTGATTTTTTTGATTGCATTTCCTCAAACAATTACAGCTCAATCGAAAATGCACCAGAAAACCAAAGCATGAATTAAGAAACTATAGTACTTGGTTACAAGTTTCCAATAACATGAAACTCTTGACAAGCATCAGGGATTTTAGCTTTTTCTTGCTATTCCAATAAAAGGTTTTGTGCATAGAAGGCCATGTTAGTTCATAGAATGCAAAGCATCAATCAAAAAAATTATTGAACTTGAAACAAAATAATAGAACAAGGAATTCAGAGTTTAACATGCTAGCTAGAGCTAGCAGCTGCTTCTTTTGTATAATCTGTAGGGTTAGGGGCGGGCATTTTCAATTCATTCCTAACTTCGTTCAAGAATTGATTTTGACCGCACACATGTTAAAAAAATCATATATTTTAAGATGATTACAATCACCAATATTTCATTGTTGCTGCCATAAATAATTCCAAAAAGAAAAGAGAGAAACAAGAACCATTCATTGATTAATAAATTTTCCCACAAAACATTCAGCATAATTCATTAATTTGTACTATATTTTTTACTTCATCTTGTCTATTAAATACACTAGGCAAGGACATTCTATAATTTCCATGAAATTTCTCCAGTCAAGAACCCTTACTTCACGGATTTCCCTTTTCTCAAAAACATTATTTGTTTGTTTACCTCAGCAAATTCAATCATCTGAGTAGACCCAGGAATAACTGAGAGAGAATTGGGGAATGGGAAGCAGAGGTGGAAATTTTGATTTCACAAGTCACCATCTACGCTATTCCTGCTACAATATAAATTACTCAAATTCAAAAAGCTAGTGAGAATAAGCCATCCAAAAATAACCAGCTCAATCTATTGAAAGGAAAATTCCAATATAATGTCACTCTATATCATCTGGTAGCTGCAATTGATTAAAGCAATATCTCCAAATTTTAGACAATCAAGAAATAACACTAAAACGATTAAAATAATTCTTCTTATATTTCGTTTATGAAAAAACACAAATAAATAACTAGAGATGTACACAATAAGCACATACGTTGCTACGCAAACGAACCTGAGAGGTTTTTTTGAGGAGTTCTTGGACATAATTCTTGTCGAAATAGTGATGGTCAGCAACGAGGGAAATGGGCTTAGTCTTGGTCTTTGTCTTGCTTGTGGCCACCACCCGAATGTTTCAATGAAGCATCTACACAATTTGAGTAGAGAGTGGAGAAGCTTTGCTGTGCTCGTTTGGGGGTAGGGATGGCAAAAAAACTCAAATGACTCGAAATTCGGAGGATTCGAAATGATCCGTCCCGAAAATTATCCGTTCCGTCGGATTCGCGGGGCGGGTTTTTCGCCCCGCGGCTGGTTCGGGGCGGACCCGTCCCGTGACCCGGTAATTTTTTTTTTTTTTTTTCAAATGAGAAACTAAAATAAATTTGATGAAGTCCAGAAGAATTGAACTTTGGTGGAATTTTGGAATATGAGAATATACAACCACTAAACTATTATATTGTTTATTGATTTTTTTTCCTTCAAATATATACATATTATCTTTAAAGTTCAAACTTAAAAACTCTAACTAGTTCGACGCCTAAGTTTTTTAACGTAAAATTTCATTACCAATTTAAAAAAAAAAAAAAAAATTAATATTTTCGAGTCATTGGCGGGGGCGGGAGGTCACCCCGACCCAACCCGCGAACAGTAGTAGGTCGGGGCGGGGTTACGAGTTTTCGGGTTCGGGGCGTGGCGGGGCGGCCCCGAACCCGACCAATTGCCATCCCTATTTGGGAGTTTTTGAAATTCGTGGGTTTGGGGGGTTTTGGGGAGGAATTAGTGGTCAATAGTCTGATCATCCGACCCATTTTTCAAAATACCCTTTGAGGTCTCATTTGTAAGTTAAAAAGAAAAAGTGAAAATGGTTTATTATTGACAAAGTCTAAAATATCCTTACACTTATTCAAAAAAGTCCGGCTAAAACAAAGTGGACTCACCATTCTCGCCTTCAGTCCATCCAAGAGAAGAAGAAGACTCCGGGTTGTTCAAGAAGAAGATCTATTCATCATAATTTTCAAACATTAAACAAGGTTAAATTACATTTTTAGCTTTGATTCCTAGATTTATAGCTTGAAGTTTGAAATTTTTTTTATATAAATCGAGTTTGGGTTCATAGAAACATTTTTATGGCGGAGCTTGCCGGAAATGGCGAGCTCCGCCATTGTTGGTACTTCGCTGGGCAACGCCCAGCGAAGAAGAAGCCGAAATGGTCCGGTCGGACCAATTTTTATACCAATTTGTTTTGGTCAGGCCGGACCACTTTTTGCGGCCGGTTTGTTTTTGCGGCTGGACCAATATGTTTTGGTCCGGCCAGACTGTTTTGACTATATCTTTTACATTATAAATAAATTATAAAATTCTAAATAATTTTTTTTATTCTTAATATTATTTATCATATATTATAAAAATAATTTCATTACTAAATATAATTAGAATTAACATATGTGAACTATGATTTCATAATTGTAACAAAAATTTAATAATTTCACAATGTTGAAAAATGTAATTATAATGTCATAATTTGTTAATAATAATTACAAATAAGATATATAATTATAATTTCTTAATTTCTTAATAAAAATGAATTAATAATTTCATAATAATTAGAAATAAGATATGTAATTATAATTTCATAATGCAAATAAGAAATTTATTAATAATATCAAAATAAATGTAATTATAATAATTAAATAATGTTGATAAAAAATTATTAATATTTTTCATAATAATTAGAAATAATAAATATGAACTATAATTTCATAAATGTAAAAATATATATAATAGTTTCATAACATTAATAATTGTAATTATAATTACACAACTTTAATAAAAAAAATAATACAATAATAATTAATAATGTTTATATATATACCATAATAATAAAAAATAATAATAATAAAGTTTTTCCTGTAATATTTAATTTCCAACTTGTTCATTTACGTGCTGTAGTCTACAATGTAGAATGGTTAAATATTGCGGCATACTTTTTTGAACTATGATTTTAACATTTGAAATTATTGCAGGATGGAGTATGCGATTGATCTTGAACTGAGAGGGCTTCCAGCTAAATTTTCCCAGTACAGGAGTTGTGACTTCGACACAGTTCTACAGAGTCTTGATGAGTATCATCAAGATATCTTGAAGCGATCTTCCTTATGGCGATTCGAAGAATTGGCCAAGATGCAGTTTGCATCGCATATTATAGATTCTCTGGTACTTCGACTTCTGAAGCCAGTAGACGGTGGTGTATTTAGTTTTTACTTTGGGGATGACAAGATAGTCACATCTCGACTTTTGAGTTTTCCCTTATCACGGGATTAAAGTGTGATGGCCAAAGGGACCCAAAGCCCGGAAAACTCTCAAAATCGAGGTTTCATCTCAAATACTTTGACGGACAAAAGGACCATTTTAAGGGGGGAGCTCTGGAAAACTTTACAGACTTGTCCCGATATGTTGGACAAATTGAAATTATGCATGGTCTATATTCTCGAGAGCTTCGTGAAGGGCAAGCAAGCAAAGAATGATATCGACTTATATGCTTTGGAACTTGTTTATGATATTGAAGCCTTCAACAACTATCCATGGGGGTCTAAAATTTATGTCGATGCCGTTAACATATTTAAGAAAACGCATTTGATGCCCAGTGCGGAGAAGGTCCCCCGGAAGTATGATGCTTACGGCTCCCCTTTTGCTCTGCAGGTAATAATTTTAAACTTTTCATTTTGAATTAGTTTAGTATGTTTTTCATCGTCATAATAATTGTAAGTTTCAAAGATATGGGCGTATGAGGTTATTCCCGCCTTAGGTGACAGGTGGGCAGTTAGGACGGGAACGCGATTTCCTCGGATGTTAAATTGGAAAGCAATGGAGGCGCCAAGCGCTAGGGAGCTTTCGGCTATCCTCGATGATCCTCAAGTGAGCATTTAGAAATTATTATTAATGTAATATAATATTTGACACATGATTTATAAATTGTTCGAATGTTAATATATTAGCTCGAAGTCCTTCATGAGTTGACGACTTCGACCGAAAAGGAGGTGCAGGACTACATGTGTGGACTGGTATGTAATGTAATTTTAGATTGTTATTTACCTTTTGGGTTAAATAATTAATTTTCATTTTTGTTTATTTATCTAGGATCAACACAGTCCAGTACGAGACATGTCCCCGCCGCTCATGAGATCTCATTCATCGGGGGCATCTCGCGGACCTTTACGTTCCCCTACTCCCCTGGTATGTTCATGGATTCAGTTTTCAATAAGTTATAATATTTTACTGGGGGTTAGTTTATTTCCTATTACATTTTTTGGAGTTTATAATTTGAATTTGACATGTTTATGAGTTGAGAATTATTTTTGGAGCAGTTGGTGATATGGGAGTATTATTGAGTTGTGGTTGGTGTTTTGAATTGTCATGGTTGAGTGCTTGAATATTTTTGTTTTATTATGACAATTTGATGTCCCTTTATAGGGTGGCTAAGTCCAATTTTAAGGGGAGACTATGTCGAAAATTTTGTAGAATCTTAAATAAACAATATTCGTAATTTAATTTCCACTTTTGTTTATTTATCTAGGATCACCGCAGTCAAGTACGAGACATGTCCCCGCAGCTCATGAGATCTCATTCACCGGGGACATCTCGCGGACCTTTACACTCCTCCACTCCATCGATATATTCATGGATTCAGTTTTCAATAAACTATAGTATTTTAATGATTACATTTACATGTTATAATATTTGAGTTAAATAATCAATTTTCATTTTTGTTTTCAGCCCTCAGTACCTCACATTGATGATTTGTTTGAGCGTCTGGTGGGGGTCATTCGTGATGAGATGCATGCCCTTCGAGATGAGCTCGGAGGTAAGGTCGACGCCCTTAGGGATGAGCTCCGAGGTGGGCATGGAGTATCAGATATGGATGCCGAGCATGATGAGATGGATGATATGATAGCTCGGATGACGGAGCGGGATTTTTACAGGGTGCCGACTTGGGTGGCTGGGGATGTGACTAAGGGGGTGCTGGTGGCGGAGGAGGTATCTCGGGTGGAGGAGAAGGTAGCTCGGGGGGCGGAGGAGGAGGTGCCTCGGGTGGAGAAGGAGGTGCCTCGGGAGGCGGAGGAGAAGGTGCCTCGGGTGGTGGCGGAGGAGGAGGTGCCTCGGGTGTCTGAGGATGTGACTAATCCGCATGTCGACGGAGGTGTCGATGGAGAAGGTGTCTCAAGCGGAGGAGGAGGTGCCTTAGGTGTCGGAGGTGCCGGAGGATGAGTCGACTGAGGGGCCGACGGAGATGGTCGAGAAGAGGGGATGAAAACGTATTGTCGAGATGAAGGAGCAGATTATAAGTAAGAGGACAAGACAACCCTCACAGCATGTTATTTCTCCCTTCACGGCCGAGGCGAAGAAGAGGATATTCGTGGACGGAACTTATGTCAACTTATTCCGCGAAGTCGATCCGGCGAAGTAAAAGGTGTTCGATATGTGGTACTCTCAACTTAAGTCGAAGTAAGTTTCTTATGATTTTGTTTATTTATTTCTTAACTGTTAAAATGATTGTATATGAATTTCTAATTATTTATTCATTCAGGTTTCTCTTCGCCATTGGGAAGACAACAATATCTGATGCCAAAGATTGGTTCGGAATAGTCCTCGAGAGCGGAGCTTGGCTTGCCGACGATGTGAGTGCATAATCGTAATTATGTGAACTCACTATATTATTTTTTGATTAGATAATATTTAATTCGCTTATATTTTATGTTGTAGCATGTTGATCTTGCGATGGAGTTGCGGCGCGATCGGGCTAGTAGGTACCCGAAATCGTTCGACTTTCCCGGGCGAGTGATCTTGTGTTGCGGCTTTAAAAATGCTGTCGACATCGATTGCTTAATGTACGAAAGCAACCCTACTTCATACGTGTTTCCAGATTACATGTTGGACTACGTGGTAGGGGCAGAGCCCGTGTGTGGCCAGTCGTGGACGGGTTGTACACACATCTATATTCCGGTGATCACGAACTCGCACGTCATTGTTGTTGAGGTCGTGTTCGCTGAATCGAAAATGTATATGTACGACTTCGATCATGGTTGTTTCACAGAGACCCAGCTCCAAGAAGCTCTGATATCCTTGGCAGTCATTGTTCCTCTAATGGCTAAGCGTACTAGAATTCATGTCGATGATGTACTAGCCATTGAGAGGATCAAGGGGATTTCCAAACAAGGTGTCAGGTAAATTTTCTTATACTCGTATTCTAGTATTTAATTAAATTCTTAACTATATTCATTTATTTCACTAATGTTTTTTTTTAACTTACAGTGACGATTGCGGGATTTTTGCAATAAAATATATTGAGTACTTGAGCATCGGACGAGATGTCAAGATGATCAATCAAGAACACATACAGAAGTGGAGGATAAAGTTGGCTACTGATTTATTTACAATTGTGATCCATAAGATTTAGAAATGTAAAAATATACTTTTTATATGTAATTGTGTATATATATTTATTTGTCAATTTCTTTATTACTTTTGAAATTACAACTGCATACATTATTTTCAATTACCGTCATTCAATATTTCCACGTGCATTAATTTCCATATTAAAAATTAAAAAAAAAAAAAAATCCACGTTTGGTCACGGTCCGGCCCGTGGAGTTTTAGGTTTAGGGTATGGAGGGTTAATTAAGAGTAAAGTTGAATAAATTGCCTCACAAATATAGATAACAATATATTTTTTGGAACAAAAAAATAGTGTATATATATATAATTGCTAAATTTCTTTTTTATATTAATTAATAATTGCTAAAAAAAATTTGTGAATTTCACCTTCTCAGGATTGCTCGAACAGAAGTCCTCGAGACATATGCTGCATATATTATCGGAACCCATTATCAACTTCTTTCGATTATCCACATTTACACCTTCACTTTTATGGAACCAAACACTAAAATAGAAAACTAATATACTAATGATATCAACATATTAAAGGTGTAATTATTAAATAATACTGAAACGAAAAATTTATGCATTTCACCTTCACTGAATTGCTTTCACAAAAATGATCGAGACACATGCTACGCTGATTATTTGAATCCATTTCCATTTTCCTTCGATTCTTCACCTTTACAAGAAGATGGAAATGGATTCAGATAATTAGTGTAGCATGTGCCTCGACCGCTTTTGTGAGCACAATCCAGCGAAGGTGATATGCATAATTTTTTTTGTTTCATAATTAATTAATAATCACACGTTTCTGATGGCCTAAAATATCTTTTTTTCCCCCAAGAAACATTTATCATATTTCATCGTATGATAAGCAATTCATGAACTTTATTAACATAGAGAAAATAAGATAATTTATTATCAACAACACTACAATTACAATAAAAGTTTTAATAGTGATAAAATTAATTATTCAAGGGAATCTGACTAGTACAAGTTTGACGAGTATGACCGACTGCGCTGCACCTGCCGCACTTTCGCGGTCTGGGAAACTCTCCAGTAGATGGTATTCTAGATGTACGTACACGTCCAGGAGTACGTCGTCGGGCATTCGGTGGCAGTAAATTATCAAGCGGGAGCAAGTGTTCGGGAAGTTCCCACTCAGCCTCATTTGGTAGAGGAAATATAGTTTCAGTATATGCTTCTCTCCACAAAGCAATGGTATAGTACTCAGTTGATAATGACTGTGGTGAAAAGCCTCTATGTCTAGAAACTGCAACTGCAATTGCATGAGCGAATGGAAAACTCTCAAGCTGAAACTGTCTACACGTGCACGTGTTGTCATTCAAGTCCACAACATAACCAACATTACGTCCGCATACGATGTTGAATCGAAACTGATCCAGTGGCTCCATGCCCAACCTTCTAGCCAGGTCTAATGTCTTAAAGAGTTTGGTTTCCATGACAGGGGTGAGATAAGATGTGCGTGATTGAGATTCCTCGCGTCTATCGTGAAACCAAACCTGTAACTTCTCCCTAATCTTCTCAATCATTGCCAGAATTGGTAACTCTTGATCCTTCTTAAATAATGCATTCAAAGACTCCACGTTATATGACGTCATCATATTGTATCGACGTCTTGGAAATTGACACCGTGCCCAATGTTAAATCCCCAATTTATCTATTAAGTACTCCGATGTTTTCTTACTCTTGTTATCTATTTCGATCATGAACTTATTATAATCTTCAAAAGTGTAAGTCTCTGCTGCTCTCTTAAACAAGGAAACGATCCCAGTGCTACGGTACGTCTTCTTCAAATTGCCTTGTATATGGTACATGTAATAACCATGGTGTGCCTCGGGAAAAACTTCAGCTATACCATTTATGATAGAATTTCCCCGATCAGTTATAAAAGCAAGGTCATGGACATCTCCAATTACTTCCCTCAACTTTGAGAAAAACCATTTCATCGCTAGATCATTTTCGCTATCTACAATGCCGAACGCAAGAGGGTATATTTGAATGTTGGCATCCTGACATGTAGCAATAATTAACTTCCCTTCATATCTAGCTTTCAGTGTTGTACCATCTACTAGAATTAAAGGTCACATCGATCTTCTAAATCCATTTATACATTGTCCAAGAGCCATGAAAAAAATACTTGAAGCGATTGTCAATGTCAGCCTCAATAAAGAATGTCGAACCAGGATTAGTTCTCGACATGTTATGACAATACCTGGCTAATTTCGCATAACTTTCCTCGGGTGAACCCATTAAATCCTCCAATGCACATTCTCTAGCCTTCCAGGCCTTCTGGTAACTCATGGTCACCCCATAATCTCTCTGCACATCGTTAATGGTGTCTCTAGGTCTGTAAATAGTCCTTGAGTCATCAAACTTATGCATTATCCGTCATCCTATAAACCATGAACTCGCTTGTCTGTGATCATTTCAACGAATGCCCACTTGACAAGTATGTTCTTGTGCATACTTGCGAACTACGAAAAATTGATTTGTGTCCATCCTCGTTGCTCACAGACACCAACTACAATTATCATCTACACAGACAATTGTGTAGGTACTCCTGTCTGACTTCTTAACTTTAAACTCGAAATTGTGCTTAAGTGCAATACTGTGCATCGCTTCTTGGAGATCTTGCTTGATATTAAATAATTGTTGGACTTCCAAATCTTCATCATCTAGAACCACACGTGAACAATTAGTCGATCGTGAACTTGGCCCAGCCTGTGAGTTCTCGAAGTGCTCATGTTGACGTCTGGATAAATTAATCAGATCATTGTTTGTAAATGGAATGTCTTCCTGATTGTCTCCAACTACATTGTGACCTTTATGGGTGATAAGAGGATCATGGAGTATAACTACTGTATCAGGAATAACATCATCATCCTCACGAGCTATTTCTAATGTGTCCCAAATATCATTCACATTCTGATCCCCACCATCGAATTCTTCATTCTGATTATCGGGGGTATCCTTCGTACTAAAGTTACACAGAGAGGAATAGTTTCCTTTTTATTCGCCTCAATTAACCACGTAATTTGCACATCATAAGTAACAAATAAGGGTGGCAATGCAACAGTAGAATTAGAGTTATATAGAAATCCAAATTTCATATCATATTCAGATGGATCAACTTCGAGTTGATCTTGTAGTTTGGTGTACAAGTCTGTAAATGACATACCTGGTGTTAACAAAATTACAGAAATGTTTTGATCACTTGTATATTTTCATGACCATCGCAGATTTTCATCAACCATGAATTCACCAAAATAAGAAACTGGGATGAAAGTCATAACTGCATTAACTAAAAATAATAAATTTTCAAAACAACAAGTTAGGAAAAATTAGAGTAACTGATAAAAAATAATTGTAAAAAAAATAGTCGGTCGGTCCGGACCATGCCTCGGTTCGACCGAACATGACTGGTCCGGCCAGATCGAGACATGGTCCGGCCGGACCAATGACCGGCACTTTTTGGTCCGGTCTAATGTTCAATTCTTCCGATTTTATTACTAAACTAAGAAAAATCACACTTTGTCATATTAATTTTTCATTGTTTAGTCTACATAATTATAGATCTATAATGATTATTAACTAAGAAATTAACAATATATGAATTTTTCGATAATTTTTGGTTACTGAAATTATAGATTTGTTGAATAAGTTTAACACAACGAGAACGAAATTAAATACAGTATAATAAATATTGCTAAATCAACTTACCGATAAGTAGCGAATGAAATCTTTTAGTTGAGTTTTGTATTTTTTTTTTATTTTTATTTTTTTTGCGGATTTTTTTTGGAGCACAAGCAGATGAAAAAACGAGAGAATAATGAAAAGTGTGAATTGTATGGTTTTTGTTTTAATAAAAATATGAAATAAATGAAGGGTATAAGAGAAATATGGTTATTAAGGGTATACACGTCATTTTAAAGGAAAATGGATATTGTGGTTAGGGGTGGGCGTGGGTTGGGTTGGGTCGGTTTTTTGCCCAACCTGAACCCAACCCAACCCAACCCAAACATGAGTTCAAACCCAACCCAACCCAATCAAGTTTCGGTCGGGTCGGGTCGGGTTGGGTTGGGTTGGGTGGTTTGGGCTTTGGTCCAATTAACTAAAAATCTTAGAAAATCAAAAAAGGGAAAAATACACATCTCAGCCCATTATAGTATACCATATCATAAATAGAAAACAATTCATATTATTTCATTTTTAGGTCATATATATATATATATATATATATATATGGAAACGACAATTCAAATATTCACGCTGAAATCAAGGAATCTGTTACACAAACTTACCATATTACACAGGTCTCTTACAATTCCCAATTTTGATTTCATTCCTCATTTACTAGTCGCTGAAGTAATTACGAAAGCCACAATCACTTCAATTGTCACCGTAATTTTCCATTTTCGTCGACTGAAGAAATTACGAAGGTCACATAAAATCATCCCCAGGTATTAGCTATCGGACGTTGGATGGTCTCTGACAGGTTGAAAGAAAGAAGGAAGATCAATTTATAGAGGTAATTTATTTATATTTGATAATGTAATGGTGACATTATGTAATTTACGATAATTTCCTCGACGGAGATGATATAATTTGTGATGTTCCATATGTGACCTCATATATCATTAATGTATATGATGTATTCTTGGAAATTAGTGCGAATAAATTGAAATTAGGGATAATTCTTTTAACAGATGAAGTATTAAGTTACCTGTTAATGTTTCACCTAAACTCTTGACCTGATATTGTTTTCAAATACCAGATCTGGTCCACATTGTCCTGAATCAACATAATAAAACAGCATCTGACCTTGTACAATGTGACCTGGCGTTGTAATCTAATTCGCTTCTGTCATGATATTTATGTTGAAGTGTGGTCGTGTGACCTGAGGTAATTAGCACGTGACCATGTGACCAGAGGTTTAATTGTTGTTTCTGAAGTGGCTGGTGTAGTAATTATATAATACCTAAGTCATTTTAATTCTCCAATTGACAAGCTACATATGTGAAGAAGTATTCAAAATGTGGAACTAAAACTTTGTGACCTAATGAACTAATAATATTAGGATTGTTATGTATATGATTGACTAATGTGTCCAACATAATGTGCAGACATGAGATACATCCACATTTGCATGCTATATGGATCACATTCTGCGTTGGTGATCGTGAATGAAGACTGTTATTATTCTAGATTGTTGGAAGCAGTTATGACAGAATTTGGACTTGACCGTAATAAGGTGGCAGTGCCAATGAGTTATTCATTGAATAGTGATATACAACCGGTTAGAATTAAGAGTGACAACAATGTTATTTCTTATCTGTCATTGAAATGCATTGATAACGACCCTGCCAAGTACCCCATAATGATCGAAGTTACAAACGTGGAAAATGGGCGGAACAATGATGTTTTCCCTTTTATGGAGCCTATTGCAATAGGCCAGTTGTTGTTGATGGCACATATCTTAACGGACACTATGGGGGTACTCTATTCACGGCATGTACTCAGGATGCCAACAATAGAATTTTTTTGCTTGCCTTTGGTATTGGGGATAATGAGAATGACAAATCTTGGGGATGGTTCTTTGAACAGTTTAAGAGGGCGTACTGCAGTAGGGAAGGGTTGTGTTTTGTGTCAGATCGGCATGAAAGTATCAGGAATGCTATTGAAAAGATCTACCCTGGAACATGTCATGGTATATGTTCTTATCACCTCTTGCAGAACCTGAAGAAACATTATGGAAAATCAGGTCACAATATCACACAAACTTTCAATTCGGCAGTTCGCGCATACACCCTAGCAGAGTTTGAGTATCACATGCTCCACCTGGACTCAATTAGTGGATACATAAGGGGTTATTTGGTAAGTCCATAAACATTGTACAAATATTTGAACATGATCATGTCACAAGAGTATTGCACTGATGTTGTTTTATTTGTGTTATTTATTTAGAAGGACGTAGGATATGAAAGGTGGTCACGATACCACATGTCGGCGAACAGATATTCGACAATGACGTCGAACATTGTAGAGTCGGTTAATACGGTGACAAAATCAGCTAAGAACTATCCTATTGTGGCATTATTAGAATCTTTTGAGGCAAACAGTACAGGATTGCACATGGAACTTTCACAAAGCTATCGAACAAGTACGAAAAGTTAATGAGGGAATGCAGCGTAGGAGTGCGGCGATTAAAGGTATGCAATAAAAATTTGACCATTTGCGTGGCTTTGATAATTTCAAATGTTATGTGAAATCTGAGTAATGATAACTTGATGCAGCTATCGTCAACAAATCATACACTATTTTCTGTTAGAGATGAAAGCTCGTCATTTGTCGTTGACATAGAACAAAGGACATGTACATGTAGGATGTTTCAAGTTGACCTATTACCGTGTCCACATGCACTAGCTGTTATTGCTTTCACGAAAAGGGATCCTTACGAATACTGTTCGTACTATTACACAACTGTTGCATATAAGGCCGCATATCAGGAATCTGTCTTCCCGATTGGTAATCCGAATGAATGGAAAGTTCCAAATGAATTAAAAGAAATTGTAGTATTACCTCCATACCAAAAAAGAAGCTCGGGGAGACCACCTGAGAAGAGAAAAAGATCAGTGTTGGAAAAGAGGCAATCAATGAAGTGTGGGCGTTGTGGAAGCACAGGTCACAATAGGCGTTCTTGTACAAGCTTTGCTCCCATCAGTAAATGAATTGATACCTTCATAATTTTAGAATCTGTAATTCCCATTTACTTGATACCTTCATAGTTTTAGAATTTTTAATTCCCACTTATGGATGTAATTGCAGGATCATTATTTTTTCATTGGTTTTACAATGAGTTACATGATGAACTTGTTACGTGATTTGAGTACTATGTGACCTGGCGTCAATTACATGTGACCCAGTGTTAATACAATTACATGTGACCCAGTGTTAATAACATTTAACCTGGTGTTAATAACATGTAACCTAATTTGAATAACATGTGACCTGGTATGCAGCACACATGACCTCGAATAAGTAATATGTACCCTACTGTAAGAACAATGTTGCGTTGTATGAATATCAGGTGACATGTTATGAGTAATAATTACCAATTTTTTTATTGACTCGTTAGGTGATTTGAGTACTACGTGATCTGGCGTGAACAACATGTGACCTAGTCTTATCAACATGTGTCCTAGGCTTCATAACATATTACCTAGTGTGAATAATATGTGACCTGTTATGAAGCACACGTGCCCTCGAATGAGTTATATTTACCCTGCTGTAATAACATGTGACCTAGTCTTAATAACATGTGACCTAGTGAGAATAACATGTGACCTAGTCTTAATAACATGTGACCTAGTCTTAATATCATGTGACCTAGTGTGAATAACATGTGACCTAGTCTTAACATGTGACCTAGTCTTGAAAACATGTGACCTAGCGTGAATAACATGTGACCTAGTGTGAATAACATGTGACCTGATATGACTCATATGTAACATGTTCTACAGACCTTGTTCTTTGTATTAATAACACTGAACCTGGTATTAAATATCATGTGACCTAATATGATTGTTGTGTGACCTGGTTTGAATACGTTGTGACCTGGTATGAATAACATTGGACATGAAACACGATGTAATTTTGAACACGATGCATTAAGGATAATTAATCATACTGAAAACATAGCGAAAATGTACATGACCCAAAAAGGAAATAAACAAAATATAACTAAAATGCATCTAGTGTAATTATATCACATTGCATCTGTTAAATTCAAAAAGGGAAAAAAAAGTGCTGCCTATATATACGATGTTGCACCAAATGATTAGACAGAAAATCAGTCATCCGCTATGACAATGCTGTCTCCTCTCCTTGTAGGACGTGATGTGTTAGTTTTTACTTGTCTGTGCTTGTAAAGTGTTGCGGCTATGTCCATCAGTGCACGGGTAGCGTCAAAATTCTTTGGCATTGACTTGATCTTGTTATGTAACACATACTGCGCATACTTAATCACAAATATGCCACAATCGTGCCTAAATAAAAACAAATAGACATGTGTTATCAATAGAGATCTATATAAAAATTTACAGCATCTGGAATGTAACATCATGTCCATACCCATTTTGATGCTGAGGGATATCCTGTGCCATAGATGCTTCCAACCACAAAAGATCCTTGTGAGGCAGGTCGGATGCACTGCTCCAAATGCCAATGTGTTTCATCAATTCAGGGATGAGCTTCAGGAAAGGTTGAATCCCTTTATACACAATATTCGGCCTATAGGTTCTAGAGCATGAATTAAGTATCAATACCGAATGCTTCCTTATATTGAGCTTTGCGAGCATCCAGTGTGCACGGTTGGTGGGCAAGATCGGCATGAGCACAAAGTCAACGTCTTTCCATGGAGCATTCATGTCCAATCTTTCACCTCTCATAACGTCAGTTAGGTAAGGCTTGGACAATAGGGTGGATGAGTCTTTCAGAAAAAGTGGGTACACATCCTTGATCAATGCCTGGAAAGTCGAGTCAGTTGTCGTGAATCTACGCTGTATGTTCGGACCATGTCGTGCTGCCTGGCGAATGTAATAGAAACACGCGTCCATGTGCTGTAGCATAGAAACAATGCATATCTTGTAATGGAATCAAAGTGTCTTACTAAGTAATGTTCACTTGAAATGATTGGTTTGTAACGCGAGAAAATGAAACTGTGTAATGGTGCAAAGATTCTAACTGTGCTACAAAGCGATGAATCTGGATCTATAAGTGCATGCCACCACATTTTGTATCCAACAGGGATTGGTCCAAACTGAAAAGGTGGAGAGATCTCATCATCTTCATCGTTGAATTTCATCCTACAAAGCCAATGAAGTGAAGATATGGTCACAAGATCTGTCTTATATGGTTAAAAAACTGGATCTAGTACTTTACAATTTATGTCTTACTTTGTCTTTGGTTTGTAGCCTCTATTGAACCAATTCTTGAATGCCATGATGTCTGCATCATCCGCGTTATGGTCACATTTCTCAAACACAATTACAGTTGCAGATTGCTTGTTGTGTTTTCCTTGCCCAGCAACAAATGGAGATTGCAATGCTCTAGTTGGTCTTGTTGCCCTCTTAACTGGAAGCCCTGACAATGGAGCACTTGTGTGTGTTATCTGAAATGTGATGCAACAGTGAAAACGGTGACACATGTTGGTAAACTCGGTAGAAATGGAAATGAGATATGACATTGTGACTTCGGTGTAATAAATATACCTGTTCATTATCAATTTTGGATTCCTGAATCACAGCAGCTACTATTTTATCCAGATTTCCTTGTATTTCGTCATTTGGAACCACAAAGTCAGGTATACTAGATGGTGCAGGAGTTTGGGCGAATCCCATCCCTAAATCAAAGGATGGAGTCTGACAATATTCAGGGATCTGTTCTTCAAGGAAACACTTTCCCTTCCCTTTGGCATCACACTGTTGTTCTGGGTTTATTCCTGCTAAAAAACATATCCTCAGAAACAGTGGAATGCATTTCTGGAACACAAAGTTATTTCATGGTCATGTGATCTCAGATAATAAATATACATGCATGTTAAACATTGAGAATGAGGTTGAGACCCAAAACAAAAAAGAAGCATGAATTTGAAGTTACCTCCAGCGCCATGCTATCATGCTTATCATGATCCCTGTGCATGTCACTCAATTTATCTTTAAATGCCTCAAGTGCACTTGATATCATTGCGGAAACAGAATCTGACATGAATGTAATATTTGTCTTTAACTCTGTCATCTCATTCTTCAGTACATTTTGTGTCTGAACAATTTGTTGTAGTTCTTGGCTCCTGTCTGAACGAAGGACCGCAACTTGTGACTTTAGTTCATTCGCAGCCAATCTCAGATCTTTGTTCTGTGACTTCACCTGAGCAATTTCATCTTTCAATTCTATCTTCCAATGCTGAAACACCTGTATACCACATATTACATATGTATTAGTTTTTGTTTCACAGGTAAATAAATTGTTAGTGTAAACTAAATGAATTACGTTATCAGATGGACCCTCCTCTGAATTTGTGTCGTCGGTAAGGACTATATCTTCAAAGGCGGGGCTCGGACTGTCCATGAAAGCATCCTCATCAAATTCTGCCCCAGCTTGATCTGTTGGAGACTCAAAAACACCTGATGACTTTTGCTGTGCAGGTGGGGGATCGACAAAGTCATCATCATCATCATTTATTTTATCTTTATGGGTTGATATATCATAGGTAATCATCAGTTGACCAGCAATAGGTTTTTGAGCTGAACCTACGTCATCACATGGTTGACGTGGCTTATGATATTGGACACCAATCATGTATGGTTGCATTATCTCCAGGTCACTAGGATCAAGGTCACACAATTCAATCTGTATCCAGAATGAAGGAAAGAAAATTGTGTTGGATCAGATAATTACATAAACATGGCTGTAAAGTTCGTGTGGAAACCAAAACTATGACCTGGTGAAGTATATGTGCTAAGGGTGTTAATAAAAAAATAGTAAGACATTTTGACATTCCTATATCACTAATTGAAGCATGAAGTGTGAACTGAATTGCAACAAATGTGACCTCAGAAAACCAAGATTGCGACCTGCTAAACTAATATGTGCAAAGGGTGTTAAACTAATTGAATGACATTTTGACATTCCTATATCACTAATTGAAGCATGAATTGTGACTTGATTGACAATATATGTGACCTCAGAAAATATTTGGTTAGTGACTAGGGTGACATATAATGTGACCTCCTGCACACATAGATACTACAAAATGTGATAAACACTACTACCATTGGGACATTGAAGCGTGCCACATGTAAAAAAGACCATAAGTTGATTGTCATAGTCTGTCCTATCTGTTAAGAGGCTAACTAAAATTTCTTTCAAAAACTTACATTTGGTTCTGAGAATATCCTGTCCTCGATGGTGGAGTAGACATGTATCTTATCGACACGCTAATTAAGGATTCGGGGTGACATGCTACGAATCCTTGTGGTTACTCTGCCATTTAATATTGGTACGGTCTCATAGATCCATACTTGAAAGGCAAGTAAAAAACCCCCTGTTTCCCCCTAGTCGGTAATGAAGATTTTGATGTAATTGATATTTCGAATATTTCCCTCCCCCATGGAAACATCTTCATTACATCAAAATCTTCAACGAGGGGAAACAGGTAATCATCAACCACCTTTTTGTATGATGTAGACAAAAAATATGATGTGATCAAATACAGAATTCCGAGCCTCACTACGTCATGATCTGGTGCATCTGTGACTCCCAAATACACATCTCTGATGTCTTCATTCGTTACGGTGTTCAAATGGCCAAAGTATGTATCTTTTATTCTGGAAGGTAAATTCTCAAGAGTCCTCCGGTTGTCAACGCCTTCATATCTTAAACCGGTAACGAGCGTGAACTCGGGCAGAGCAAATCTAACATATCTACCGGCAATAAGGAACCACATCTCCTACGGGTTTAGTTGTTCAACCATCCTCAGCAGAAAAAAGTGTAATAATTGTGGCTGGAGCACTATCTCATGGTAGTCGAAAAAATATGAGAAACATGTGTTAGCCAGTATCTCTTTTTGACTATCATTTAGTTTGGATTTGAAGTTGGCCAGAGCATTCTTTGTGACATTAGACGTAATTTTCCCTGGAAACCATTCTCCCTCGGGAATAGTGTACTTCCATTTCTGTTGACGAATAGTGTAAGTCCCAACATTAGTCCACCAGTATATGTGCATTCCAAATCAATAGAAACAAGGTCACATTAAGGTACATCAATAGAGAAAATTTTATTACACAAACAATCTTCAGGTCACACATCAATGTATTACACAAACCAAGAGGATCACGCCTGTTGAGCAGTTTGATACTTGAAAGCCAAGCTAAACATATTTTTTAATCTTATTTGTTTAATCACTGACCGAGAAAGTAAATGACCAGGTTTGACAAAAAATTAATTTTCTTATAACTATAAGTTGAGGGACTCACTAATTATATAAACCAAAATCTACACAATATGTGCCCCCCAAGTTCTACACTGCGGGATTGAATATGTCTTATAAGATGCAGTTTTATATATTAAAAATCTCTGCAGCATGCCTTTAGAATGCAAAATCAAACGTTGCCATCAAAATTAGATTAAGGTCACCACCATTAAATACCAATAAGCTTTCACGTCACATCTTTGAAATACAGAGGTCACATACAATGAATCAATACCCAAAGTTGGTTTCGGGTCACATACATGAGAATACTGAAATCACATACAATACACAGAGTTGTCTCGAGGTCAATGTCAACAGACCATCTCCATACTAGTGACATAAACAAGTTCACATTCAATATCCTACATCACATATGGTACCTAGGTCACAAAGAATAAATCAATACTCAAACAAGGAAACAATACCCAAAGTTGATTTCAGGTCACATACATGAGAATACTGAAATCACATACAATACTCAAAGTCTTATTTTCTTTAATAAAAAAAAAGACGTGGCCTATCTTAAAAGATTTTCAAGAACTTCCTTTTCCTGAAATTTGAAACAGTTAATGATGCATCACTGAGCCAGAGTGGATTTGAGGCTAATTTAAAGTCTTGTTATCTCTAGATAAAGTATTCCCTGGCTGTGGTTTTTTTCAGTCTCTTTACATAGCCTTGGGTATTACAGGTCTTGAAACTATGGGGACATACATTAGGTCACACATGATAGCTCCAAGTTCACATTCAATACTCTAGGTCACAAATGAAACCTAGGTCACAATGACTAAATCAGTACCCAAACAATGAAACAATACCAAAATTTAGTTTCAGGTCACATCTCTAATCTGGTGAAATACCCAAATTCACAATCAGTACCCTAGGTCACATTTGATGCCTAGGTCACAACGAATAAACCAATACCCATATTTAAATACCCAAAATCACATACAATACCTTAGGTCACAGGTGATAGCTAGGTCACAATGAATAAATTATCATCTACATTACCTTATTCCTCCAAAAATATAAGTTACAGCCACCGAAGATTTCGAAATACCTGATTCGAATCATATGATTGACGAGTTCCAGGAGTCGTCGTGATATTCGCCTTGCTCTTCCCCTTGCCGGATTCTCTTTTCCTTTTTTTTTGCTACCGGACTCATTCTGCTCAGCATTCACGCCTTTCACCATTATCAACCCGCTATTTTTCTTCAATGATGGTCGGAAATATGAGGTTGCGGCGAGCGAGGGTTGCTAGAAATTCGGATTTAGGAGTTCCGGGTTGTGACAATGTTGCTTGTGATTGAGTTTGGGTTTTGGGTTTTGGGATGTTGCTTGTGATTGAGCCTAAATGTTCGGTATTTGAGTATTATATTGGATAATTTTGATTTGATGAACGTGTGTATTTCAATTGCGGATATTTAGGGGGAGTCAGTTACAAAATTGGCGCTATCCATTTTAAATTATAATACTGTATTAATTTAATATTATTTTAAATATATATTTATAATCTGAAATATGAATATATTTAACTCTGTTCTTATATTTGAATTTCAATCCTTTAAAACCGTTTTTCCTGTAATTTCCACTTATTTGTGCCGTTTGTTGTAATATGGGCTGTGTAGGTTTATAAGTGATGTAAGGGCCTGGCTAATTTGGTTGTGTGGATAGTGGGCTTGTAGTTACATGGGCTTTTGGGTGTGAGTGTCAAGCTTGTGGGTTGATAATATATTAGGGTTTTGTGGGTATTGGGGTATATGCTTTGCAGAGTAATAGGCTTGGTGTTTGTAGTAGGATTTTGGACTTTACAACAATAGCAAAAATAGCAGGAATATGAGCAGCAAAGGTTTTCTTATGTAAGAAAGATGATTATGCCAAGAAATTCTGAATCCTTCCCCAAGGTATTTGTCATGACAATTACATCATAAAAAGCACATCAATTTCAAAATACTTGCAATGAAATTAGTAATTTTCTTGGTTAGGCGCATTTATGGTATGAGGATATAACTTTCATTCGTAGTGCTAGATTCAGAATCAATTTCTAAAATTATAATTTAATTTTAATATCATTTAATTTTCAATGAAAATAAAATAATGAAAAAGGTTACCTGTTTTTTAAATTTTCATTTTAATAATCAACTGCAAAGTTTTTTCTATCATAGATCAGGTGCACTCCACCCCCACATCCTTTCATTCATTTAAAATATCTCACGCAATGAACATACACGCTCTCTAAGCTCGTGTTTGCCTCTTATTATTTCAAAACTCATTTTCACCAAGCATTTCAGGAACTTCCATTCTAGATTTTGCATTTTTCCCATGATCTTTTATAAGTGTATTTTGTGGTGGTGGGTTGGAGGTGGAGGTGTGGTGTTAGTGGTGGTGAATTTGATGTGGCAATAGGTAGTGTCAGATGTGTGAAGTGGGATGGGACGGTGTAAGATGAAGGATGATTGTGACAAGTTAATTTGGTAATTTATGATTTATAAAAACATGTGATTTGCAACTAGATACGTTATTTTGATAATTTGTGACCTATAATGTTTTAATTGTGACCAGTATGTGATTACGGTCATAAATTATATGTTATTATGATTGTTACAAATTATAGGTCACAAATTTTATCAAGTATCAAAAATCGTGAATACCTAATTTTTGAAGTTTTATTTCAAATTTCTTATTTATGAAATTGTATTTTTAAACCCACGTGCAGTTCAAGTCTTACTGGACCTAGTCCATCACTATAACACTGATTACATTTTTTTAATAGAAACAATATCTTTCAGAGATCGTCTTGAATGGATTAGATATCTCATGGGTTATGAGTGGTTACTAGTCGTTGACTGCATTTACCATAGTGGAGGGCGTTCTCTTTTATAGAAGGTTAATTCAATGGCTTCGTTACTTTTTTATTGAAAAAATCATATTGATTTTGAGGTTAGATTGAAAGATTTATTGCAATGGAGGCTCTTAGAATTAATGTACAAGTCCAATTATTGGGTCGAACTTTTCAATTAGATTAATTAATATGATTAATTAATCAAGGCCCATTAATGGCCCTATTGTCATTAGGGTTAGGGTCTTATGTACACATATTAATATGTGCACTATTGTAGAGAAAATTAAGAGATTCGCTTTTCTAGTATTAGGTTTTTCTCTTGCTAGCACAAAGAGAAAAATCAATTTTCTCAAATTCATTCCAATGGTTGGAGATTGATGGAGTTCCAAAATCAACTCACTGTGTGAATTTCTGTTAGAGGCTGAACAATTGGATAGCTGGTGGTGACAAGTTTGTATCTCCCGTTTCATATTTCAGATCCACGACGTTCATCAAAGGTATCATCTTTATCACAAATTCTATCTAAGTGCAAGGTTGATCAGGGCTATGGTTTCGTATTTGTTTAATTTCCTATGTGCATGTATGTATCGAAACCTTACAGTGGTATCAGAGCCTACCTTGTTACTTGTTAGAATTTTTAATTTTTTGATGATTCAATATGATTGAAGTTGATTTTCTTGTTTCTAGTAATTGAGAAAATTAATTTCTTATTCCAAATCTGATTTGAGAAGAAAATTATTTTTGGGTCGGAAAACTGGATCGGAAGTGTGTGGGTCAGTGGAGATGTGGCGGCAGCAGCCGCCTATGGCGGAAGCCATCACGCTGGAGGTGATCACGAGGGTGCAATTGATGGCACGAATGCCGTCGGAGTTGGTCTGCAGCGCGCCTGCTGCCACACGCGAACACAAGCAGCGGCGCTGCACATAGCAGTGGCGATGGCCACTGCGTCCAAGCCGCGATGATCAGCAGCGCCTTCGGCGCCGCTGACAGCGGCGGGATGCTGCCGCTAGTTAGCAGCGATTCCCGTCGAGTGTGTTGGACGCGACGCCCGCACCTGAGCCGCGTCACCAGAAGCCAAGGAGGAAGATTTTCAGGCGAGGGAGATTTAGGGGCGGGGGCCTGTGTTGCAATTTTTGAAATTTCAGGCCCCCGTCTGCAATTTTCTGATTAGGGTTTAATATTTGAGGCGGGGCTTGTTTGCAATTTGTGATTGCTAACCCCTGTCTGCAATTATGAAATTGGGGTCAAAATGCAATTTTAAAATGGAGGACCTGTCAAGCAGTTTTCAAAATTGAGGGTTTCTTTGTGATATTTTGAAATGGGTCAAAATGCAAATTTTCAAATGGACTTTGAATGTAATTTTGAAAAATGCTTAAAATTTGATTTTAAAAGGTTTGACCTAATTTTAATTTTGACCTATTTAAAATTATATTTTAAAATTTACGACTTTTAAATTATTTTTAAAATTGGATTTTAACAAATTATATAATTTTGACCTTAAATTGAATTTTATTTTATTTAGGAGTTTTATCCTAAATTAAAATATTAATTCAATTTGCCCTAATTTTAAGAATTAGAGTTTGGACTCTAATTTGTTGTTTGATTAAATTTTGATTTTAATTAATTTCGATTTAATAATTAGTTATTTCGATTAATTGATTATTAATTAAATCTTATTTAGGATTTGATTCTAAATTCAATCAGCCCTTGAATCTTGAAATTGGAATTGGACTGTAATTTGTTATTTAATTAAAATTTGATTTTAAATAAATAAACCCATCAATTAAAGTAATTGATTAATTTGATTAATTAATTACTAAATTGAATTTCATTTTATTTTAGGAGTTTTATCCTAAATTAGGATGATAATTTAATTTGTCTATTTTGGATTAGAGTTGGACTCTAATTTGATATTTGATTAAAATATGATTTTAATTAAATAAGTCCCGCTAACTAAAGCTAGTTAATTAATTTGATTAATTAATTATTGTTTCGATTCATTTTATCTATATTAGTTTAGACGACCTAAATTGCTAGAAACTTGAAATTTGTTTATATAATATTAGATATTATATTATATTATAATACATTTATATGATGAATGTGTATTTAGTGAATGGTTGTGGACTCGACCCATGTGATTAGTTGGATGTATGGTTAATTTATTCTACTTTTGTTGGTTGGGCCTGCGAGCCTATTATTATTTAATTGGGTCTGCGTGCCTATTATTTAATTTATTTGGGATCACGAGCTCTAGTTTGTAGATATGGACTTGCGCGTCCATTTGATTCAGGCCTGCGTGCCAACTAGTTTAGGATACAGGTTGCAGCTGGCCACAAGAAGACAACTAGTATAAGATACAGGTTGCAGCAGCAAATGGAGATTATTGCATTTAGCATTCGATGATCGAATGCAATGTCCCCTAGGAATTGACCAACTAATCTTCTTCATGACTCAAGAAGACTAGATAGATTTTGTCCATAATCATCCACAGTAATATTGTATGTATGATTAATTGCATGGTGGATGTTAGTTAATATACATAGGATTGATGAAACAAACCCCTCACTTAAAATTATATTAAGTCATATGCTTTCCATTGTTATAATGAAAAATCTGAGTTTACTATCGATGTCAGCTTGTTGAGTCACTCAAGGCTACTCGCTGGTAGATATGTTTCTCATTATGAAGTATCAGATACTTCTGAACAATGGGTCGGACTTAAGCGAAATTTACACCCTTTATTGAGTCAATCAAAAGGAATATAATTTTGGAAGCAATTTATTAAATTCGTATTAATTGGTTGATACAAAGTGTCTTCCGTTGTTATAGTGAAAAACCAGAATCCGCCCTCGATGCGGTTTGTTGAGTCACTCAAGGCTGCAAGTGGGAATGTGTGTTTATCACTATGTAACATAAGATGTTTCTGAACAATGGGTAGAATTTAATCGAAATCTATCTTTTGTTGAGTCACTCAAGTAGATGATATTTTGGAGGCACAATCAAGTAAACACATAAGATGTGTGCAACAAAGAGTTGTCTACTTGATGATCTAGGAGTCACATGGAGATGTGATTGATAGGAGTATCTACCTGGATGTCTCATTAGAGCTTGTTGAGTCACTCAAGGTTCTAATGGAATAAACGGGATCCTAACCTACTGTGAATCTAACAAGATTCTACGAGATTAATGTTGAGGGTCATTAATTCAAGTGAAACAGTGGGAGCAATTGATTTAATAAAAGACCTTACTAAATTGATTTATACATGATAATACGTGATTCTATTTTTTATTTATTATTGTTGTTGTATGAGTTTTAAAATTTGAGTTGTTGCTTGAACGTATGAAGTGTAATTGACACTCTGTAAGTTCATCAGACTGAAATCCTTAAATTGGCGTCGTCCTTTGAGAAATGATTTTAAAACACGATATGATCGAGAATACTCTTCTCGATCATGCTAATAATAGGACACTAAATTTATAATTGCGAGGCTTCCTTAATCGAACTGAAGAAGTGAGAAGTTTGGTGAATCTTCTACTTCAGTTTTCTATTTGATAGAGGTTAAATAATCTACTTAGCCAATCGAGTATTAGATACTGATAATATAAAATGGCTAAAAGTAGAATAATTGCGAAAATTGGTGATATACCTATTTGTAGGTAATAAAGCAAATGTTTCTTGAAAAGCTTAAGAAGTTATCACATATCTTTGTCTTCTCATTCAGTTTAAAATTAGACAACTGTTAATTACAGTTCTTATGAAGAACAACACTTCCACTTCATGTTTGAACATGAAGCGACTATCCTCTTTGATTAAGAATAATAGTTCATTAACTTAGATGAGATAATATGGAAGCTAGGTAAATAACAAATAGTCTACATTCTGAATATTGATAAGGAAAAGAAGAAGTCACACTTAAATCTGACACTTGACTTATTTAATTAATAGAGATATATGTATATCTCACCTTGAAGGTAAATTAATAAGTCAATTTTCTTGAAATTAATCCACTGAGCCTATTACATTCGGATGTAAGTGGGCATATGTCAGAGTGGTCTTTAATCATTAGATAACCATGATTGTCTTTGTTATCTAAAATAATGTTTAAATCTGAAAGTTTGAAAAGTTCAAATAATACATATATAAATTAGAAGGCCAAAATGAGAAAAATATTCTAAGCACTTAGATTTGATCAAAGTGAATAATATTTTCAAGTGATTGACTTCAAGATTGTGTTATGAGAACATAATTTTCACATAGATAACTCTTTCATATACATCTCTGCACACTGGCGAATATGAAAGGACAAATATTGCAATTGATGCAATCATTGATAAAGCAACGCAAAATCTCCAAAACAGTTTTTGGAGCTTTGCACTAAAAACTTTATATTACACACTTAGTCGTGTTCCATGATAATTGGTTGATGAAGGTCCATATAAGATATGGATTTAAAAGGTCTAATCTTCCTTGCGTTAAGATTTAAGACCTCAATACTTATTAGAAGTATACCAAATCTGGATAAGCAATAGCCTTAGTCTAATTGTATATTTGTGGGATATCCAAAAGATGGTTGGATATTATTTCTACATTCCTATCGAGAAAGAAAGTCTATCTCGAATTTTGTCAATGTCTTAGAGAAATAGTTCATCTAAGAGAAGACAGTGGGAGTAAAAGTAGAACTTGAAAGAGTTCATGATTACACATATACTTAACCGATTAAATAAGCTCGAATATGTGTTTGCATTGAATGAGGCACAAATCAATGCTTGGGACATGATTGTTACTTAGGACGTGGTGACGACTAAGAACGCACTAGTTCCATGTAAAGACATTAGGATCACGCGTACTCCATTGAGTTACACATCCCTGATTACTAATATTGTATTAGTCATCAAGGATAATGAACCTATATTTACATAGAAGCTAAGTCAAGTGTTGACTATACGAGATGGCAGGAAGCCATAGAATCCGAGATAAAAACTTGTTTGATTCGCCTGAAATGGGTAAACCCCATAGGCTATAAATGTATTTACTCTGAATCAATTCGGGTTCTTCTTGTGGTAGCAACATGCTATAATGGGATTTTTGAATCCTTAAAATATAGTATACTAGCTACAGATATCTATCATAGATTAAAGCAAGCCTCACGGAGCTAAAATCTTAATTTTGATGAGATAATCAAAATGTTTGATTTTATCAAAAGTTGAAGATAAAGAATGTGTGTATATAAAAGGTTAGTGGGAGTGTTCAATATTTCTGATACTATATGTAGATGACATATTATTGATCGGAAGTTGAGTCTCTAACCTTTAAAGCAAAAGTGCAGTTATTTTGAATTTCTCCATGATAGATTTGAGAAATAAAACCTTTACTTTGGGAACCAGAATCTATAGAGATAGATTTGGAAGGTTGTTTTGATTTCTTAATCTACGTACATAGATGAAATTCTAATAGGGTTAGCATGAATGAATCCAATGTAGGATTCTATCTCAAAATTTTTGGCATTAATCTTTTCAAAATAGTGTTTATAACACATATTGAGAATTAATGACGTGGAGAAGATACTTGATTGTTTGACAATAAGATCCTTAAACGCGACACTATGTACGAAATACCTTTTGTATTAGTGAGTACTTGAGAAATACTTAGAATACAATAGACATAAGGAGAAATATAGACTTACAGTCTTTAGGTATAGAGATAACATCCTTTAGTCCGGGAAGAGATGAAGGAAATATTCAGTCTAATTGTTAATTAACTCATAGTAGTGGTGTGGTCAGTTTGAAATGGCTCAAACAAGAAAGACCGCTAACTATACAACCGAGACCAAATACATAAGTGCTTGTGAAGCAATATTGATCGTTAAGTTCATTAGTGAACTATAACTGTTCCTAGCATTGTAGCTCCAGTAATGAGTACTGTGACGACAATGGAGCCATCGCGCAAGCGAGGGAACTGGGTCTCATCGATGATTTGAGTATGTATTTAGGGGCTACTATCTTATTCGAAGATTATAGAAAAATAGAATTCATTCCCACTAACCTTGCAAAGGTTGAATATGTGAAGAGTCACATATCTAAGATCCACCTGTAAATCCACTATCCCAACGGGAATGTGATTGTCACATAAACTCGTTATGTATAAGATACATGAGTTATTGGATCTAGTGGGAATATGTCAGTGTTACTCTAAATCTAATCGTTGAAATAGCATAACACATATTATCATTGTTATAATAAAGGCAGATCTATTATTAAATCGAGTTTAACTCACTATTTAGATAATAGAGTCCGTAGAATAAGTTTAAGTAACTTGTGAGTCACAAGATGTTGTGACTGTGAGATACAAGTCATTAATATCTTATTCTAAAATTGTCCCTAGTCGAAGTAACAGCAAGATACGGATATTGTTGTTGCAGTTAGACTAGCATGTGTTGCATTTCTTTCTTATGAAGAAAGTAGCTTATCTCACAAGCTAGAATGTAGAGGGACATTCGAATGAACACGTGGATGCATTGTTAGATGAACAAAGCATTGGATGACCCGCCTAGAGATTCCACATGGATAACTATCCAAGAGTCAGTGGTGAATCTCAAATGCGCGGTTGTGAATTTGGTCCTTTAACTTGAGGACGTCATAGAATCTTATATGAGGATTACTATGCTTTGGCGAGCGTTGATGTTGGCTCTTGAGAGGAAGTCATTAGGATGACTCCGTACAGGTATAGTGAGAGTCATATGAAGGTTGTGTATGTCCAATATGAGAATTCATCACTCCTGGGTAGTAGGAGATTATAACCTGTATGAAAGCTCACTTAAGTTGATGTAAATTAATCGACTGGGGTGATGTTATGAGTTGAAAATGTGTTTTCAGTCATAACAAGATCAACTAAGATAAGAAGTGAATAACATAATTGGTTAAAATGAGATTGACGCGTCCATATCTCTTTACCAATTGGGTTATATTGATGAAGAGATTATATTTCCACGGTAACCGCACATGAACTGGTCTTGTCATGCCACATGACTTTTCCTTTCACATGGATTGCCTTGACACATTGCTAGATGTCAATCTAAGACGGCGACGTGAATTAATCGATCTTGGTGAGTTGATGATGAATTAGAAATGGAGATTTGAATTCATCTTATTCCAATCAGATTGAAATAATAATAACACGGCGTTTGCCATCGTGAATGGAACCTAATGGGTCACACACAAAAGGCGAGAATTGAGTATCTGGAATTGGATTTTGTCCAAGTGGGAGATTGTTAGAATTAATGTATAAGCCCAACTGTTGGGCCAGACTTTACAATTAGATTAATTAATATGATTAATTAATCAAGACCCATTAATGGCCCTATTGTCATTAGGGTTAGGGTTTTATGTGCACATATTAATATGTGCACTATTGTAGAGAAAATTAAGATAGTCGCTTTTCTAGTATTAGGTTTTTCTCTTGCTAGCACAAAGAGAAAAACCAATTCTCTCAAATCCATTCCAATGGTTGGAGATTGATGGAGTTCCAAAATCAACTTGCTGTGTGGATTTCTGTTAGAGGCTGAACAATTGGACAGCTGGTGGTGACAAGTTTGTACCTCCTGTTTCAGATTTCAGATCCACGACGTTCATCAAAGGTATCATCTTTATCACAAATTCTATCTAAGTGCAAGGTTGATTCGGGCTATGGTTTCGTGTTTGTTTAATTTTCGTTGTGCATGTATGTATCGAAACCTTACAAAGGCTAACGGGGTTTTACAGTTTGCCGGAACGAAGTTTCCGTCTAGAAAGCTGGGACCTTCTCTGAAGTCTGAATACAATGTCAAAGCTTCCTTGGTGTTGTATATGGGATCTCAACTACATTTGCAGTCAGGAAGAGAAGCTTGGTGGTACTTGACATCCGAATTGGCTTATTCAAGGGTTCCGATCGGCTCTCGAAGATTGCATTTTGTTTGATATCGGTATCATAGGCTATCAATTCACGTGGTTTAGGAAGAGAGGGACGATGGATGGAGTGGAAGAAAAAACTCGATCGTGTAATCGCAAATCCAGACTGGCTCTCCTTTTTTTCTTGATGCACAAGTTAACAATCTGGCAATCTTTTCATCGGATCATTCGCCTCTTTTATTACATTCGATACCTATCGCGTCACAGCCTTGTTCTAGAAGATTCCAAAAAGAAAAGAAACGGGATTGATCAATTACAAGACCCCAACGGGATCTATTGTACTAGAGAATCGGGTTTAACAAATTTAATTGGGTCTTATTTTGAACAAATCTTGTCTTCTACACAAGGGACTTCGTCTTCGAGTTCTTTTTTGACCAATGTAGAAGGCCACGTCACTAAAGAGCAAAATGCATTCCTGAATGCCCCATTCATTGTTAAGGATGTTCGTGACGCTTTATTTGCCATGCATCTAGATAAGTCTCCTTGACATGATGGGCTTAATCCAGCATTTTATCAACATCATTGGGATTTTCTTCAAAGTGATATAATTTCCTTTTGTCTAGAAGCTATTAATGATTGCTCTTTCCTTGAAGGCCTCAACGACACTAATATTGAACTGATTCCTAAGGTCACTACTCCTGAAAGCATAAGTGACTTGAGGCCTCTTTGTAACGTCCTCTATAAGATCATTGCTAAAATGCTAACCAATCGTTTGAAGCATATCCTGCCTGACCTCATATCTAAATCACAATGTGCATTTGTTCCAGGTCGATCAATAACAGTAATATCTTACTAGCTTTTGAATCAATGCATTTTTTGAAAAGGAAGACACAGGGGAAAGAAGGTTTCGCAGCACTTAAGTTGATGTCAGCAAAGCCTATAATCGAATGGAATGGGTTTTCCTCAAGGAACTGATGACACGAATGGGATTTAACCTACCCTGGATTAATCTCATCAACTTATGTGTTTCCACTGTTATGTGTCACGTACTTCAAAATGAAGATGTCATCGAGCCAATCATCCCTAAAAGAGGTTTGAGATAGGACTATCCACTTTCTCCTTATTTATTCTATGAACCGAAGGAATCTCAAGTGTACTGAAGTATAAAGCAACTCCTGGAGAGATTCAAGGATGTAAGATAGCCCAAGGTGCACCTGCTATTTCACATCTCTTTTTCGTGAACAACAGACTTTTTTTCTTTAAAGAAAACGCAATGCAATGCAATTCAATTAAGCAGTTTGTAGAGGAGTATGCATAAGTATCGGGACAAGTTATCAATCTTCATAAATCATATCTTTCTGTACTTTAGCTCAAACACCAGCCAGGAGAATAGGAAAATTATTTGTAATCGCTTGGGAATTTTAACTTCATCCGGCCATGAGCGATACCTCTGTTTACCATCTTTGGTGCGAAGAAAGAAAAATGAAATCTTTGCATTTGTAAAAGATCGTGTTTGGCATAGAGCGCGCAAGGTTGAAAAGAAAAGTTCCTCTCTAAAGCAGGTAAATCGATTCTTCTTAAAACCGTGGCACAAGCAATTCCCAATTATGTTATGAGTATATTTCCACTTCTTACAAGCTTATGTAAAGAGGTCGAGCTTCTAATGAATTCTTTTTGGTGGAGAAATCTTCCAAAGGCATTTTTTGGATATGCTGGGATCACCTTTGCTTCGCAAGGAATCGAAATGGCTTGGGTTTTAAGAAATTGCAGTCTATGAACCTCGCCTTTTTAGAAAAATCGCTTGGAAATTGATCTCAAGGCCTAATTCGCTAATAACCAGAACTTCGAAAGCTAGATACTTTCCTCGTACCTCATTTTTGGATGCAAAATTAGGACATAATCGAAGTTATGTATGGAGAAGTATCTTTGCTACCCAATTCTTTTGAAAAAAGGATGTCATTTTGGAATAGGTAATGGAAATTCGGTTTGAGTTTGGGAAGATTCTTAGGTACTAGACAATGTGAATGGGTGTGTCACTTCAAGTTCAAGGAAGATACCTACCTACTCATAATGTAGTTACAGTAAGCCAGCTCATATGTGAGGAAACTACAAGTAAGATATGGATATCGTCAACGATCATTTCAATGAAAGGGATAGGAATCTCATACTCAAAATCCCTTTAATTTCGCAGTATGTTGTTGAAAGCCTATTTTGGTTTCTTGAGTCGAAAGGATTTTACTTATAAACTTCAACAACTGTTTGAATGGAATAGTTTCAATCCCTCGAACGAAGACATATGGAAGAAATTATGGCATCTCAAAATCCCTATGAAAGTTAAGACTTTCATCTGGCGTGCAGCTAACGAGATTCTTCCCATGGCTGACAAATTACATGCTAGACATGTTTCAGTTCATGCTCGCTGTCTAGTTTTTTTAGATGAGAATGAAACAATTAGGCACTACTTATACACTTGCCCTTTTGCCCGGAAGGTATGGTCATATTCTCATATTGGTTATTTGCCTAACGTTGTCAACCAATTCCAAGATTGGTTTTGCTCGATTTTGAATACAGATGATACTTAAGATAGGAACCTTGTTGCCAATATTTGTTTGTCAATCTGGAATAATAGAAACACTGTTGTCTGGAAAGATTCTTCCTCAACGATGTCGAAGGTTGTTTTGACAGCCAAATTCTTATTACAGCAATGGTTTGAAGCCCAGAAACCCCTCTCGGCTACAGCTTTTAAAAAGGATTCTGCAACTGTCGCAGAGTCGTTGAAAAGACCACCAAAAGGAATATTAAAATTGAATACAAATGCTGCTATCTTTGAAGTTATTCATAGTGTCGGGTTCGGGTTCATCATCCGTAATGAGACTGCATTTTTTTATCTGTGGCAAATCTATGCTTGTCAAAGAAAGACATGATCCTAACATAGCAAAAGCATTGGGTGTTCGTAAAGCACCAAAGCTTTGGGATTAACAGTTATCATTGTCGAAATGGATGCCCGGATAGTTTATAACGCTCTTCAACATCCTCTACAAGATCTTTCACATTTCGGTTTGATAATTGACGATTGTCGAAAGCTATGCAACGATATAAACAATATATCCTTCACCTGTATCAGTCGATTTGCGAACTATGCTGCTCATCGATTGGCTTGGGTAGCTAGTTCTCTGTTAGGTCCTTTTGAGTGAAAAGGGATTCACCCTCCACTGATTTCTGATATATTTTGTTTAGATGCAAGTAATGAAAGAATTTTCCTTCCTTTCACAAAAAAAGAAACATAATTATATTTCAAAAATGCTAGTTATACTTAGAGTATGACAAATAGGTTGACAAAAAAATGAGTTGGCAAATTTATGAATGTTGATTTAAAATTTTATGTGATGTGTGAATTAATATGATTCTGCCAACTATGCAATATGTCAATCTATATGTAAATTATAAGTACTTGTAGCAAAATTGATTATATTTATTGCAGGCTTTCTATTAACTGCATCACATTTTAAGCCTTTGATTGGTAAAAAAATGTTTATAAGCTTAGTTTATAAACATTCACGTGACAACATTTCATTGAACAATATTTTTAAAAAGTCAATAATTTTGACTTGTAAAAGATTTTCGCCTTCCACTTTTAACTTTTGAAAATAGAACCAACGAAATGCTATTACGTCTCTATTTATAAACATATTTATGAACAACTATTTATGAACAATTTACCTAACAAAGTTCAACCATTTTTCATGAAAAAGGAAAATATTTTCCGTCCTAATTTCGACTTTGAGTGTTTGACTTGTTTTAATATGCATGAAAGTTTTCCCAATGTACAAACTTTTTAGGTATGTTTTGATTAATTCCATGTAAAATATTTTCTTAAGAGGAGGGAGTAATTGATTTTCCATCTTATATTTAATTCATTTTTTCTATTGTATCCCCAATTTGTTGGCTATATTTTTTCATCAACCTCTATTAATTAGTATATTTTGATCTGGTCAAGGCCAAAAAAATCCGTTAGGAGAGAATAAAAAAGCTCATTGTATTTTAAATAAGCAAGATAAACAACAGATACAAAAATCTCATACTCGCAAAAATCACCTTTAGAGAAGAGATGTACTAATTAATTAAAAACTAAAAATAACACTGCATCCAAAAAAAGACATAAATTCTAAAATCTTCATTACAATTAAAAATGTGAGGATATGGCTAATGTGGAATTTCCACTGAATTCATGTAGGAATCATTTAGAAGCGAGGACTTGCAGATATGAAGGCGTCGGCATCTACTGATGAAGTTTGGGAACACAACACAAATTCCCATCGGGAACACTTGAAATGTCAAAATGTTCAAGCCTGGTATGCCGGACTCCATGAAAGCATGCATCAAGCACTCAATCGCCACCCTTACAACTTGATCTCCACTGACAGTGGCGAATCCAGGATGTCATGTTAGGCCGAGCTTGATTTTTAAAATTTTGGGGGGGGGGGGGGGTGGACAGTGTCGATCATGTGATTTTCGAGGCATGACTTGAACTTCATAAAGTTTAAAATCTAAATTCTAAAACAAAATCAAAGCCTAAGTCTACTAATCTAAAGCAAATTTATATTCTAAAATCATGAAATATTTAGCTGTATCTCTAATAGGTAATCTCCAAAAATCACATAATACCACTAAACATATTCTAAATCATATTATAAAGCACTACTTAAAATCACATTCTAAAAAGTAAAATCTAACTCATATTTATCAAACAAATTCTAATGCGATTCTAAATAACACATTCTCAATTCACATTCCAGGGCAATACTCAAAGCAAAATCTAAATCACATTCTCATGTGATTATACTGTCTTGGACGTTGTGAAGCATTCTAAATTCTAAATCGCATTCTAATTTCTAAATCACATTCTCAAAGTCAATACTCAATATTTGAAAATTAATTCTGAAAATCGAAAAATCATTTGCTCACTGGCCCAGAATTTTAAAACCAATTCTCGGAATAGGCACTAATGTTACAACCCACTTTTAAATTTGGCAAGTGAAATATTTATTTAGTCAAGACAACATTTATTTGACCAATTTTGTCCAAGTTGGGACTAATTTAAATTAGTAAAATTTTTGGAGATAATTTAAATTTTATTATAAGTTGGGGATTTAACTTATCATTATTTATAGTTGTGGATTTATTGGATATAAAAGTGAGGACCACGTTGCAATTAGAATTAATATTTATTGCCTTGATTTTGGGAGACAAACATTTACTGAACACAACACACACACACAAACACTCAATACATTAACAGAGGCTGGGAGAAGAGAGAGAGGTCACGATTGAGGAAAAAATCGGTAGGAAAAAAAAAATGAGAAGAAGAAGGAAAAAGGGGGATTTCACTCAACCTTCATCTTCTACTTCAAGCTTTCTTCATCTTCAAGAGATAAGCAAAAACTCATTTATATTGAGATATAATTTTAATTTTAGGGTTTTACTTTTTGAGTTAACTGTTAGATTTTTGGATGGATTTATAGTTGATTTAAAGATATTGAACTAAATATTCAAGTTTGGTTGAGAACATTGTGGTTACATTCTAGGATTTGCATAAATAGTGGATTAAATACAAGGTTAGAGTATGGTTAAATCATTTCGAGCTCATTCCATGTTTAAATACTTAGTTGGTGAAGTTTATTTGAAGTTTAAATTACCCATGCAATTAAGTTCAAGATTTAGTCAAGTACCAGTTTCTTTCGAAATGAGTTTTGGTGTCATTAAGCATTCCTTTGAATTATTGGTTAAATGAAAAATATATTAGTCATAATAAGACCATATTTCACATAAGAGAATGTTGGATGTATTATTGGAAGTATTTGAGATTTATGGCTATTGTGTAGGATGTTATTTTATTTTGAGCATTTGTTAGATAATTTTAATTATTAAAGTCAATCCAAACTCTCATCTATATTTCAGGAGGTGACATTGAAATAGGAAAAACTTACCAGTCAACCTAACTACAATTCCTAACTCTGTGAATGGAAAACTTTAGGCTGCGTTCTCTTTGAGTTTCAGTTTTCTGTTTTCATTTTCGAAAATGTTTTCTATTTTCCATTTTTTGTGACTTTTTTCGAAATTGCTGAAAACGCGTTTAGTTTGTTATTTCTGAAAACTATCTTCGAAAATGAAAAGTTGGAAAACACGTTATGTTTAAAATTTTAAAGAAAATTATTTCTGTATACTTGTAATCATATTGCTTGTAAATATAAATGAAATAAAGATGTCATATTTGAGTTGCACAACAAAAATAAATGAAATAGCCTCAATCACACAATTTGGTTATGCCAAAAAATTTCAAAAATTCATGTTGCCCTTCTAAAATAATAATTCCACATTTGGGTAGTGATTTTCCCTTCTAAAGTAATCGTTTCATTTAATACTTTATATATATACATCCTTCCAGTAAGCATTCATAACGTTTAAAATTTAAGTTTCAATAAAACTTGCAAAAATCAATTTACGTTAATTAATAATACCCTTACAAAAATAAGTGTCTACAATACAAAAGTACAAAAGAAATGTTTAATAATTAAGCACATGATACATCATCAGAAAGATGGTTGACTTTGGAGTTCGACACAAAAAATGGAGTGCAATTCAGAGTTGTACATCAAAAGTTATACATGTTTGAAGACAATGACCTATAAAGCAAATACGATAAGTACTAAATTGAAAGAAAAGTAAAATTTTCGGACTAATGTGCAAGAAAATCTGAGGTTAAGGAACCTAAGTTGCAAATAAATTAGGGTATTTTCAAAAGAAATTTCAAAATTTGAGAATTAAAATGACAAGTTTTGAAAATCAGGAACCAATAATGTAATTAAAAATGACAAATTTCGACAAATTTCGACAAATTTCAATTTTTTTTTATTATTTTAATTTATTTTTTTAAGTGGAAAACGTGAAAAACGCGCGTTTTCAGATTATAGGTATAATTTGCGGAAAACGTAAAAATCACGTCTTTCATTTCCTTTACAAAATTTGAAAACATTTTCAAAAAAATTTCCCGAAAACGGTGCAAGAGAACGCGTTTTCCGCGTTTTCGAAAATGGAAAACGAAAAACGGCTGGAAAACGCCAAAGAGAATGCAACCTTATTTTTTAGAAAATAAATATTTTATTTATTTATTTCAATTCAAAGGTTTATATGAAATAATTGTTTATTACAGTTCTTATAGTAAATTATACAAGTTGCAAAGCTACTTATTTAAGCTGGTTGAGTTATACAACATGATTTTTATAATAAAATAGATATTCATAAATAGACATTTTTAATATAAATTCAGTTCAGTTAAATCACGTTTTGTTAATTATTAAGTCAACAGTAGATATTCCAATTTTTGTAAAATTATTTTAAAAACCACCAGAAAGTACCCAGGTAATCTTACCCGCTCTGCACTGATGTGAATCTATTTCCACGGTGTATGACCGGATATGATGATTTTATCCACTCTACACTTTTGTGAATCCGTTTCCACGGTGTATGACCATATATGTTATTTTACTCGCTTTGCACTGGTGTGAATTCGTTTACACAATGTATGACCAAATTATAAGAGGTCTTTGGGACCCACCCTGTGCACATATAGGTTTTGAGTCGTGTACCAGGGTGCTTAGCCTTTGGGGCAACTCTGCGCGCGCATGACCAGATTATCAGATTCAATTTATCTATCAAATCTGAATGACTTTATTTTGTACATGAGATTACTCTATACATAAATGAGGTTATTCATTGGGTACATTTTGGTATGATTTTCAGTATTACTTCAGTTATTCAGATTTCAGATAATAGACTTCAGTTTATTAGATTTTAAATAATAGAATTCTGTTTATCCTTTTTACCGAATAAAGAATTCAGCTTATAGTATAGTGAAATGACAGTTTTTATGATTTTTATTGATATCAGATTACTTATTACCCTTATGCTTGAATTATATCATTTAGAATCAAGAATGAATGGTTTTATAATTCCAGTACATTCAATAATAAAGGTAAATATCATAATATAAATTTCTGTAAAGTTATAATCAAGTAAATAAGATTTATAGGTTATATGTATAAATGACAAAAATATACTTATGTTCGAACTCTCCATTCACTGAGTTTGTAAACTTATATCTTATCATTTTTCTATTTTAGGACGCATTGAGTTTTGAGTAATCTTTTGAAAGATAATGCAGTGAACAGAACCGGAGCCACATGACGTAGTAGTTTGTAGGATTCCATTCATTAAACAAGTCCATGTTATTCATGGATCACTTGTCGAGTATTTTGAATCACATGTGACATTTCATAGTTGATGGACTTGTGGCCCTTTTAATGGGTTCAAATGTATTCGGGTTATTTTTGTAAATGATACTAAACAAGTTGCTGCATTTTATTTTGTTTATGCCTATTTTGGGACAAGTGGGTCCCAATTGATATTATATATATATATATATATATATATATATATATATACATATGTTTTGTTGGGGGAGTTTATTGCTTTTCAGGTTGGTTTAGTCAAAGTTATAAGGAAACTTTATCAATTTTTTTTTTTAGAAATTCTTACGGTCAGAAACAGATCAAATTGCCTTGGTGGTAGATTTGGTATCTAACTAACGTCCATCATCGGCACACATCAAGTGCCAAGTCCGAAAGGGTGATTCGGGACTGGTTGTGACAACTAACCTCCAAAGCAGACAGCAGCCTCTAGCAAAATAAGTATTGAACGGTATAGCTATCTGGAGTTAATCTCATATCAAACATTGTATTCTTCAACTACAAAGCTTCATCAACAACCCCTCCGATTTTCATTTAAATCACAAAATTACATTTTAACAAAATCACACTTTCAAAAACGAGAAAATCAGGCAAACAAAAATTTTATTTACCTCGGAGTTGAAGACTGTTTCCTGCCGCGACTCCACTTTCCTGTGGAGTCGTCAATCGGACTGCTAATTCCGAACTTGGAAGCCTAGATACTGGAGCAGTGGCGCCAAGAGGAAGGAGCGGAAGCTGCGGAACTGGCCTGGTAACCTGCAATCTTCGGACCTGCTTGCAGCTGTGATCGTGACTTGACCTGAACAATTTCCGAGGAGGCCAAAGGGGGAGACTGGAGAAGAGACGAGAGTGGAGTAGGGTTTGGCTATTGGAGGGTTTTGGGGGGAGAATGTTGCAACCGGTGGGGGGAGAAATGGAAGACAAATCTATATCTATATATCTATATAACCTATATAATATATTAAGGTTGTTAAGCTTCACCATATTTCAATGTCACTTTCCCGTTCAAAATGAGATACTTTATTTATTTTTTTCTTCTTTTCTTTCTTAATTCTTTTTTCCCATTTTCCCGTGCTACCCCTTCAAATTCTGCAGAGATCCTTTATATTTTTTTTTTTCAATTCTTTTTTCTTTTCCTATAGAGCCCCATTAATTCAATTATTGTGATCATTAAATTGCCAGCTATCATCTATATCTATATCTATATAATATATAAAAGCAGCTGAGTCAACTCCAGTCAACTTTACTGTTTCCCTCCAAAACTCTTGTAATATGTGCAGATTTTATTTATTTATTTTTTTTTTTTCAATTTTTGGGGATTTCAATATTTATCATGTGCACACTACTTATATCCCCCATCTAATAATCAACTTCAAAACTCACTTCAAAAATAGTTGGACCTTCAATATTTATTTATTATTTTCAAAAGTGGATATTACACCCTCTCCTACTTTTAAATATTCAAATTCAAATATAAGATCAAATATGTATAATTTCAATTTTCAGGTTGTAATAAAAATTTTAACAATTAATTAATTAATTTAATTAATTCATCAATCACATTTCAATCTCACACCACACAACATTACTTCAAACCCTAATCTCTCTATCTCTCTCTCTCTCTTCATCTCTCTTCAATTTACACCATTTCCAGTAAACCTCAGCCACTCCCCCCCCCCCCCCCGACACCACCACTACCTCAGCCACCTCCACCCCGAGGCCACACTCTCATCTCCGCCGGATCCAGCCTCTTCTTCAACGTCACCAGCAGACCACTGTGGTAGAGGTGATTTCAAGGTAAGCACCGCTGCTATTACCTCGAGGAGGCGACGTCGCTGCTGCTTCGATCTTGCAGCGGTGTCGTCGCATCGATCTGAGCGTGAATAGTAGGATAGGAATGGGATGTGGATGTGGCTTGTGGAAAAGGAACAGAGGATGTTGAGAAAGTGGTGGAGGTCGCGGTGGCAGAAGCGGCGATGATATTAACTTGGCACCGTGGCAGCTGTGGTGGTTACAGTGGTGCTGAGACACGGTTGACTACAGGTGGTGATGTGGTTCGGGCTTCATTTTTTTTTCTTTTTGCCCCTTGGTCGGGGCCGGTTGTGTTGAGGTAGGGTCGCTTGATGACTAACGGCGATTGCATGATCTGTGTGTGATGGTTGCTTTGTCACCTGTGCAGATAGCCAGAAATGTGTGTGGTGATGTGTGGATCTGGACGATGTAGATGGGTTTGTGGCGGTGGCTGCAGTGAAGTGGGTGGTGGTGATGCAGGCAGGTGGTCGGTCGTGGAGCGGTAGATGATTGTGGTTGAGCTATAGCTGTGATTGGGGTGGGGGAGGCGGAGTTGAGGCGGTGGTGGCTGCGGTTTGGTGGTGTCGCAGTGCCGGCGGAAAGTGGCGGTGATAGTGGTGAGGAAGGGAGTGAGATTTTGGTTATTCGAATTTGAAGATGGGATGCTGGCGGCAATCGTGGTGGAGGCGGCTGACGAAAACGCCAATGGTGGTGGCACGGTGTTGAATGTAATGGTGAGATGCCCGTGCTGGTGATGGTTTGGAGTTGTAAAGTGAGGGCGGTGTGGGTTGGGGTTGTGACTTTGAAATATAAATGTGACCTACAATTTTTTTCTTGTGACCTCGAAAATATATAACTGTGACCTTAAAAATGGGGTGGTAGGTTGTGATCGGGAAAAATGATGGTTGTGATCTACAATTTTTTTCTTGTGACCTCGAAAATGAATAATTGTGACCTTAAAAATGGTGGTTGGTAGGTTGTGATCGAAAAAAATGATGATTGTGACCTACAATTTTTCTTGTGACCTTGAAAATGAATAATTGTGACCTTAAAAATGGTGGTTTGAAGATTGTGACCTAAAAATAAATTCAATTTGTGACCTAATATTTCGATAATTTGTGACCATAAAATCATTCGTGACCTAAAAAATTTGTGTTTTGTGACTTCAAATATATAGTATTGTGACCTTAATACATATAATTAATAAAATATTTTAATTATTTAATTTAATTAATTGATTATAAATATAACCTGATTTTTGAAATCTTATATGTTTCGCCTTAATTTTGAAATTGACATTTAAAAACACCTTATTTATGTACGATTCCCTTTTCAAAATCGCTAACGTCTACTTACATTCTTCAATATTTGTTGTGTTTACATGACTTCTATTTCCCGCCGTCTAATTACACTAGAAAGCCAGTTATTTTCTTCTTTTATTTCTTTTTCGCTTTTTCAGAATTTGTTTCATTTTTTCCCCATTTTTCAAAATTTGTTGATTCATTTTTGTTTTCTATATCCTTTTTTTTTTTTTTTCCATTTTCCTATATACAACCTCTTTTATTTCTGTTATATATAATTATTATGAAGATATACACAATAATAAAAGATTCAATTAAAGGGTTATTTCTTTGAAAAAATATGTACTGTTTAACATGACCGCTCCACTCCACCTTCTATTTATCACGTTTTATGATTCAAAATTTCTGGTGCGATGATAATGCTTATTAGTTATTAATATTACAAACCAATTGAAAATAAAAAATAGTAAATTATTTTTTGAAAAAGTAAAAAAGATTGGCATTACTCTTTTCTTCAAGACCTGTGATATTTTGAGTCGTTGAACATATATTTGAGTTTCTAACAAAAAAGAAAAAATATTAAAACAATAATATTGTAGAGAAAGCTTCGAAAACAATATAGAATGCAAAATTATTTTAGACTAATAAGAGGATTTGTTAATAATCTATTTATATTATGTTCTAGATTTCTCTGTTGGGGTTGCAATGTGTTAACTAATGTTGGGCTATTTAGAATAGTTTTGGGTTTAATAGATATGTTAATGATTTCGACCGTTGAGTGAAGAAAAAACATATTATTCATGTGTCAGCATATATATTTGATGAAATTGTATATCACATTGTATAAAAAATAATAAAAATAAGAAACTAGAATTTTTTTTTTTTTAAAATTTGCTTTTACCGAGAAGTTATTTTTTATTTTTTATGATATAAGAACGATAATTTGTTTGGTTTTATTATTTATGTTTGGCTTTTTTGTGTCAAAACCTCTCTTTTCATAAAAAAAAAATGTGTTCTTCTAACGTTTTCAAACTTACAAATAAATATTTGTGTTCATTTATACAAATCCAAAGTAAAATTTTCAGTTAAAAATTATGTTGAAATTTTATTACTAGATATTACTCTCTCTATCTTATAAAGATAGTCCACTATTTCTTTTTTGTCCGTCTCAAAAAGATAATCTACTTTATTTTTTAAGAGTGAAATTAATATTTTATATTCCATTTTGTCCTTAATCTGTGTGAAAATGAGTAGAGGACTATATTTATGGGACGGAGTGAGTACTAAATTATAAATCACATCATACATATAGTTTTTTTTATATATATAAATAATCTTATTTTTAGTTATTTAGTACATCTAAAAATTGGAGCTCTTTTTTATAGCGTATTATTAAATTATTAAATCTTTTTATAGATAATTACATTTAATACGTAATTAATTTCTTATAATAATTGTGATATTTTATTGGTCTTAATTTTATGGATAAATTTGGCTCAGTCATACAAATCCAATGTCAAATTCTTAATTAAAATTATATTTAAAATATATACTCATTCGTATTTCTATAAATCACGTTATATTGAAGTTTTTATAACTAAATCCTATTTTTAAGTTATTTATTACATATACATATTAAAGTTCTTTCCTATATTGCATTATTTATCAAAATTATTTCAATGACAAAACTTGAAGATCATATTCTATAAGATCAAATTCTATCTGACAGTAATGCAGGATACAAGTTCTTTATTTCAAGGATATCGTTGAGCCATTCGAATTTTAGGATACTTATTAGATTTAAAAAAAAAAAACAATTTTTATTGATGGTGTCGTATGACATGACTATCAATAAGAGTCAGACATAATCATTTTCACATGTATGACTTCTTCCTAAAAGGTTGATGTTTATACATGAAACTAATAAATGATGAACTTATCTCTTATTTGTGAATGTTATTTATTTTGTTTAAGAATTCATTTAATTTCGAATAGGATTATTTTTATTTAGAAGTTTCTTCCCGTGCATCGCACGAGATGATTCACTAGTTTATATAATTATGTCATCTATCTAATTCACTTAAGCTAATTTTGCATTCCTTTTTCTACTAAACAATTACTTCAAGATCGTCATAATAAAAGGTAGATGACCACGTTTAGCCTTTTCAAGGACATCAACAAGAAACTTATGGATTGATGTTTGAAGGTCTGGCTCTAGAATCTGATAAGTTTGAAACCATTCTAGAGTCCGTCTTTATAGATGAAGCAGTAGGTTAAATGTAATTTTTTTTAAAAAAGATTTTTAGCCTTGTGTTCTTTTTTTTTTTTTTTATATAGTTTGGTCATAAACCTGACTGGTCTTCATCATCTTCACATGAGGATTTGAGTGGCCGGTCTTCATCAACAATCAACGAAGAACATATGTCGAGGCATAATGCATGTTGATTTTAAAAGATCAAACAAAAGGAGACATTCGGAATACATCAAAACAAGAATATGCAACAATCACATCCATCCACAAATAGGTATGTTAGCAGGTAATAGTATATTTTTTTCATTTTGCATTTCAATTATTTAGCTTTCTTATCCAACTAACTTTATTTTATCTATTTTTCTCTATAAAAAAAAACTTTATTTTATCTATTTTAACATGAAATACTAATTTAATCAAAGCATCTAATAGATGATATATCATGGTTTTTTTTGAGGTCTGGACCAGTATTAATATTTTATTTCATGTTCTTCCTCTTATCAACTACTATTTCTGACATTTATTTTTCTGTTACTACTAAGTATGCAAGCATCATTTAAAACTTATGTTTTTTAAAGTATTAGAAGATTTAGGTCTTAGAAATTTTATTTTCTTAAAATATTTGATTAATCTATTTTATAAAAACTACATTACATCCACCATATTTTGATGTTACTTTAATTAAAGTGTTGTTAATTTTGGTGGGGTATAATAAAATTATAGTTTGGTCATAAACATGACTGGTCTTCATCATCTTCACATGAGGATTTGAGTGGCCGGTCTTCATCAACAATCAACGAAGAACATATGTCGAGGCATAATGCATGTTGATTTTAAAAGATCAAACAAAAGGAGACATTCGGAATACATCAAAACAAGAATATGCAACAATCACATCCATCCACAAATAGGTATGTTAGCAGGTAATAGTATATTTTTTTCATTTTGCATTTCAATTAATTAGCTTTCTTATCCAACTAACTTTATTTTATCTATTTTTCTCTATAAAAAAAAACTTTATTTTATCTATTTTAACATGAAATACTAATTTAATCAAAGCATCTAATAGATGATATATCATGGTTTTTTTTGAGGTCTGGACCAGTATTAATATTTTATTTCATGTTCTTCCTCTTATCAACTACTATTTCTGACATTTATTTTTCTGTTACTACTAAGTATGCAAGCATCATTTAAAACTTATGTTTTTTAAAGTATTAGAAGATTTAGGTCTTAGAAATTTTATTTTCTTAAAATATTTGATTAATCTATTTTATAAAAACTACATTACATCCACCATATTTTGATGTTACTTTAATTAAAGTGTTGTTAATTTTGGTGGGGTATAATAAAATTATAGTTTGGTCATAAACATGACTGGTCTTCATCATCTTCACATGAGGATTTGAGTGGCCGGTCTTCATCAACAATCAACGAAGAACATATGTCGAGGCATAATGCATGTTGATTTTAAAAGATCAAACAAAAGGAGACATTCGGAATACATCAAAACAAGAATATGCAACAATCACATCCATCCACAAATAGGTATGTTAGCAGGTAATAGTATATTTTTTTCATTTTGCATTTCAATTAATTAGCTTTCTTATCCAACTAACTTTATTTTATCTATTTTTCTCTATAAAAAAAAACTTTATTTTATCTATTTTAACATGAAATACTAATTTAATCAAAGCATCTAATAGATGATATATCATGGTTTTTTTTGAGGTCTGGACCAGTATTAATATTTTATTTCATGTTCTTCCTCTTATCAACTACTATTTCTGACATTTATTTTTCTGTTACTACTAAGTATGCAAGCATCATTTAAAACTTATGTTTTTTAAAGTATTAGAAGATTTAGGTCTTAGAAATTTTATTTTCTTAAAATATTTGATTAATCTATTTTATAAAAACTACATTACATCCACCATATTTTGATGTTACTTTAATTAAAGTGTTGTTAATTTTGGTGGGGTATAATAAAATTATAGTTTGGTCATAAACATGACTGGTCTTCATCATCTTCACATGAGGATTTGAGTGGCCGGTCTTCATCAACAATCAACGAAGAACATATGTCGAGGCATAATGCATGTTGATTTTAAAAGATCAAACAAAAGGAGACATTCGGAATACATCAAAACAAGAATATGCAACAATCACATCCATCCACAAATAGGTATGTTAGCAGGTAATAGTATATTTTTTTCATTTTGCATTTCAATTAATTAGCTTTCTTATCCAACTAACTTTATTTTATTTATTTTTCTCTATAAAAAAAAACTTTATTTTATCTATTTTAACATGAAATACTAATTTAATCAAAGCATCTAATAGATGATATATCATGGTTTTTTTTGAGGTCTGGACCAGTATTAATATTTTATTTCATGTTCTTCCTCTTATCAACTACTATTTCTGACATTTATTTTTCTGTTACTACTAAGTATGCAAGCATCATTTAAAACTTATGTTTTTTAAAGTATTAGAAGATTTAGGTCTTAGAAATTTTATTTTCTTAAAATATTTGATTAATCTATTTTATAAAAACTACATTACATCCACCATATTTTGATGTTACTTTAATTAAAGTGTTGTTAATTTTGGTGGGGTATAATAAAATTATAGTTTGGTCATAAACATGACTGGTCTTCATCATCTTCACATGAGGATTTGAGTGGCCGGTCTTCATCAACAATCAACGAAGAACATATGTCGAGGCATAATGCATGTTGATTTTAAAAGATCAAACAAAAGGAGACATTCGGAATACATCAAAACAAGAATATGCAACAATCACATCCATCCACAAATAGGTATGTTAGCAGGTAATAGTATATTTTTTTCATTTTGCATTTCAATTATTTAGCTTTCTTATCCAACTAACTTTATTTTATCTATTTCTCTCTAAAAAAAAAAAAAAATTATTTTATCTATTTTAACATGAAATACTAATTTAATCAAAGCACATAATAGATGATATATCATGGTTTTTTTTGAGGTCTGGACCAGTATTAATATTTTATTTCATGTTCTTCCTCTTATCAACTACTATTTCTGACATTTATTTTTCTGTTACTACTAAGTATGCAAGCATCATTTAAAACTTATGTTTTTTAAAGTATTAGAAGATTTAGGTCTTAGAAATTTTATTTTCTTAAAATATTTGATTAATCTATTTTATAAAAACTACATTACATCCACCATATTTTGATGTTACTTTAATTAAAGTGTTGTTAATTTTGGTGGGGTATAATAAAATTATTTTGTATCGGTGCCCTTCCTTTATATTTCGTTTGTGCAAAAAATTTCACCCAAAGATGCTCTTTCCAGCAGAAACGTGTTTGAAGATATAAAGTAAATATAAGCGAAAATTATGCTATATAATATTTTGTAATATATTTATATATTATGAATTATTTTTCTTGGATGAGATATAATACTTTTTTTCATTCTTTATTTTAATTCTTTAGCATTTTTTTTCCAACTCACCTTATGTAATGATACATTTTTTTCATTCTTTAGCGTTTTGTTTTTCATCCAATATAACTTATTTAATTATCTATTTTAACACGTAATAATAATTTAATCACATCACCAAATAAATGATATCTCACTTATATAGTTTCTTTACTTTGAGGAAGTCTGGACGAATAATAATACTTTATTTATTTTTCTTTTTCTTAGGTGATTTTCTTACATTTTTTCTCTTACTATAAAGTATGCAAACATCCTATGAAAATTTCATTTTTTTAAAATATTAGAAGATTTAGGTCTTAAACATGTCTTTTTTTAATAAAAAAAAAATTGATTAATCTATGTGCTACCAACTATGTTACGTTAAACAATTGTCGTTGTTTTGTAATAAGGTGTATGTATTCAAATGCAAAATTATATCACTATTAGTAACAATATTGAAAAATGGGTTCTACATTTTGAACTTTCAAAAAATTAAAAATATTTAAAAAATTAGTTTTAATTGTTAAAGAGATTTAAATTAGTGGTCCGCTAGCTTAAGAAATATTCAGGAAACTTTCAAGCAAATATATACCAATATTCAAATCATTATCGGGCAAAATTAGGACACATTAAATTATGAGCAGCAGACAAAAAAATGTTAGATCTGTGAACATAACAAACATGAAAGGAGATATATACGATAAACGGAACCTTTTATCTAAGTTTCTTCCCGGTTGCTTTGCCTTTGATTTGTGCCCGCCTGTTGAGTTGTCTTCAATGGCTTCCTGAAGTTTTTGACAGATCTAAATATATAGATCTCTCATGTTTATATTCCATTCTCAAAATAAAAACTAAAGTGAAATTTATTTTACAAACAAAAATATATATTAATATTACAAACTGGTAATTTTCTAAAACTGTGATTTAACATTGTACATAAATCATCAAATAAAAATAAGTGTTTTCATTAAATGGCGCGTTCCGTCTGTTCCAAACGGGTTTATCCGTTCAAGCCTCGACCTGAGCACAATGTTCAAAAAGCATATGTATTAGCATATTTAATGAATAATACTTTGGAAACATTGAAAAAACTTAAGTCTCAAGATGGGAGAAGAGAGACATATATCTGTAAGCTGCAGCCAAAATGAAGCACCGAACTCCACTTGTGCAGCATGGATCCGATTTAAGACATGCTTTCTAGCTGGTTTGTTTAGAAGGATGATATTTTATATTTTTATTAGACCGTGCTACACACACAAATGTGAGTCATTTCCCGTTGATTTATAATATCGTTAGTGGTATGGCCTATAATGTTGTGTTGTATTGTCCCTATCTATTGGGCCTATATATTGAGCCAATTTTATAAATTTTGCATATGCTAGCTTATTCAATTTAATAAGAGATATTGAAAATTTTGAAATTATAAAAATTTGATAAATCTCATAATTTAAATTATCATATATAAAATTGAAATTTAAAATGGTAAAAAAAAAAATTAAATCTGATATCGTAAAAAAAAAAAAATTGAACTAAGCAAAGTAAATAGCATAAAGATTCAAAATCTAAATATTCGTGATTTGAAATATATATATATATATATATATATATATATATATATATATATATATATATATATATCTTTTCTTCTTTTTTTGAAATTTGAAATCAATATTAAATTTTTGATTTTGATTTTTGTAAGAATTTTGTTTTCCGCATTTGTGTTAGTGTGGTGTTTGTTTTGAAAGGTCAAATTTTATCTGACAATAATACAGATCATAAATTTTTTTATTCCAAGAATGTCATTCAGCCCGTTGAATACTTGGATATTTGTAAAATTTCAAAGACATTTACATTGATATTGTCCTATATGCCATGACCATCAATAAGAGTCCGGGACAATTACATTTGCATGTAGGACTTCTTCTTAAAAGGTTGGTGCTCACTTTATGTTGCAATTTCAAGGATGATAAGTCATTCGGAATTGAAGATGTTAATTTGCGATAAGGATGAAATATCAACAAATTCAACAACAAATGTTGTGTACAAAAAAGTTTTTCAAAATTTATAGTAACACAAAACCAACATTTCACGATGTGGTCTTTTATTTTTTAATGTTATGTATTCTGTCCCAATAGTTATTTGACGTCGTGTCATGGTTTCTTTATTCAGATTTAACTTCCCGTGCATCGCACGGGTGATTCACTAGTATGTATAGATAATAATGGATTTTGGGTTGGTCCTTCTTTATGAGCCCCATTATTTCTCATTTTTTTTAACAAATTTTTTATATAGTAATTAATTTCAACTATTCAAAAAAATTAAGTTCACAATTTTTTTACTTTTCAAATCACTTTTTAATCATTAAATTTTCATAATTCAAATTTTAACTTGAAATAATGAGGCTCAAACAAGGGCTTAATTTTACGTGGGTTTTGATCGAAGAGAGACCGAGCTAATTTGTATTGTGGGCCAAGCTACTCTTATCTTTTTGGGAAAAATACATAACACATGTTATAGATTCATATATCAAAATTAAGGAACAACTTAAAATCATTCAATATTCAGGTCCTAGTATATATATATATAAATCTATAGCAACAGAAATTATGGAAAAAAAATTCCTGTAATCACGGCATCAGTTACACGATTGTTCCCATATTATCTTGGATTTTCCATTTATACAATTGTTACCATACTATCCCGGATTATTCAATTAACATATCAGTGGGACGTATTGAGTAATCGATCTGACGTAAATCCCAATGACCAAGATACCGAAGTCGAGGTCATAATAACCTTATGCAGTGAATCTAGTCACATTGATGAACTACAATTTTCACGTTTGAAATTATACATTACGAACAAGACATCGAGATTTGATAAGTTTAGCCTCAGTTTAACGTGTTTTTGTATTTTAAGCTCACGTAAAAAAATTTTAATCTGGGCATTTATTGTAAAATGGTAAACAAAGCATCAGTAACCAGTATATCAATAGTTCATTTAACAGATTATGTATGTCACCAGTATTCAGCAAGTTTGTGTCCTATGCACATGCATGTGACCTGGTATACTAAACCTGAAGTATTGATGTTAAATGTAATCAACTCATATTGTTATACACCGTCAATTAGACAATTTTGACATCTTGCCATTGGTGTGACCTAAAATAATTATGTTTGAATTTTCTATATGGGAACTACAATAAACATTTGAAAAGTCAGAATGTGACAATTGTTCATTCATTTGATAATTGTGGATTGGAGAGTTACAATAAATGCCAAAATATTTTCAAAATGTTTTATGCTTGGCATGAAATGTTTATATTGTGACCTGAAACATTGATTACTAAACAAATGACTTAGAGTACTCATCATGTGACCTGGGCATCTATAGTTAAATGGTACACAGACTAGAAGTGAGTAATAGGGCAAAATGTGATTTAGTAGATAATATATGTGACCTCTTGACATGTGTATGACCTAAAACAAGGAAACATGAATTACTGAACAAATGACTTAGAATATTCATTCATGTGACATGAGCATTTAAAGTAACATGGTACACAGAGCAGCATGAAGTTATAGGGCAAAAGGTCATTTAAGGTCATTTAATGGGTAACATATGTGACCTTTTGCCATGAGTGTGACCTGGGATAAGGAAGTATTAGTGTTGGATTAGGGGAACAACAATGAAAAGCAAAAATCATCAGAATATGACCTGAAACATTGAATATTGAAGAAATATCCATGATTATTGATCATGTGACATAGATGTGTGAATTATATAACTTTAAAGCAATAGGTGCCTATTTATTAATAAAAATGACCTGGAGACAACATACGAAGCATGAGTCGTGTGGTATCTGACATTAATAATAAACATTAAATACATGTTTGCGTCCAATAGATAACTCTACTGACAAAATATCATATGGTTATTTACATATAGAAAAATCCATGTAAACAATGGAGCTGCTAATGCCACAAAAATAATGTATCTCAGGCTCAACAAGCATTTTGTGAATTGACTACACGTAAATTTGCATATCTCTGACAATATCTCATTTTGATCATCGTTAAGTTTAGATCTGAAATTGGTCAGAGAGTTCTTCGTACTATTTGATGTAATCTTCTCAGGAAACCATTCCTCCTGCAGGATAATAAAATTCCAACCCTACAAAAAACATGGAAATTGTATATGATAATGAAGTCAGAAACATATAGATATTCTGAAGTCACAAACATGTGGGTATGATGAAGTCAATGTACTATCATAAGTTGAGACCACATGATCATGTTTCACTTTCACATTACAAAGGCTTATAAGTAATGGAGGGTCGCAAAATAATCACAATTTGATCACTTGGTGTCACTGAATAATCACAATTTGAGCACCTCATTACAATTTGGGGGTCATATTTTCATTGTTTCCTCAACTCACACCAACAGAATAGTTGTAAATCAGAAACACCCAGGTAACAAAAAGCAAAATGCATAAATCATGCAACATGATGTCACATTGAAATTAGACCTCTTGTCTTTATGATATCACAATTATTGATTTTTCCATAAAAACCTCAGCAACACAAGTCCTAGCTGATATATATTCTTTAGGTCACACTTAAGTCACAGAAAGGGAATTATTAAAGACATATACATTCTTAGGTCACAGTTAATTTGATTTTGGTTCTCAATATAATTATAACTCTTTCCAATTTGAGGTCACACTATTCATTTTTTCCATGGAAACCCCTCAACACAAGTCTTAACTGAAATAGATTCTTTAAATCACATAAAAACTCAAAGCTTGATTCACATATTGATTTGGGGTCACAAAAAAGTCATATCTCTTGTGAATTTGAGGTCACATTATTCATGTTTTACACATAAACCCCAACAGTACATTCATTTCAATTCATGAAAAATTAAGTCACAAAAAGGAAATTATTAAACGTATATACATTCTTAGGTCACAGTGAAGTCTAAAATCATATAGATTGGTTAGGACACATAAATACCAAACTTTGATTCACATTTTGATTTTGGCTCACAATGTAATCATAAATCTTGCAAACTTGAGATCACATTATTCATTTTTTCCACATAAACCATTGTAATATAATCATTAAAAACCATAAAACACTTGGATCACATGAAGGAAATTATTAAAACGCTTATTTTATGCCAGATTGCGCGCAATATTAAGTCCATTCCTAGGTCACAGGAAATTCTTAACTCATATGATAGCTTAGGTCACAATTGAAACTCAAAGTTCGATTTGTAATCTAGGTCACAAAAGGGAAAATAATTAAAATCTAATGTTAATCAAGAATACCAGTAATCATATATGGATTATTCGGTCACAAGTCTCTCGACGCATTACATATTTGAACATACCGCTCGTGTTTTGGATTTTCGATGACTTCCACGTTCCATTGCACCCAGTTCCTGAATTTATTTTGTGTCGATGGGTCACTTCCTTTTCCAGTTGGTAGTCCTCTTTTCGGACATTTCAGCAACTACTCTCTTCGACTTCAACCAAGGTGCGGTGTAAATGGTGTATTAGTCCTCAGCAGAAGCGTGATGATGCAAGGTTTCATGTATGTTCGGTTTCAGTTAGTGGAATGAATTAGATTATGATCATTGCCAGAAATTTATGGATGTTGATTTGTGTTTATTTATTTCGAATAATTTATTTCTACCGTTATAAAAGAAAATGACGCTAGTTACTTGATTTACATGTATTTTTTATAATATATTTTTATTTGTGTAATAAGTATTAAAATCATATTCACAACCTAAATTTTGAATATATATAAGTTTGTTCTTATTCTTGAATTCAAAACTCAAATAACAGGATTCCATGTAATTTTCACTATCTTTTTTCTTTTTTGGTTATCTGCCCCATAACAGTAGCCCAGTACTAGCCCCATTTAAATCCGCCCATGTGACCACCAAGCCCAGTAGATAAATTTCAGTCACCAACTTCAATGGTTTCTACGATTCAAATTATCCACTTACAACTGCTATGCCAAGAAAACAATGAGTCCTTCCGCAAGGTATCTATCATGACAATTACATCAATTTCAAAATATTGGAAATTAAATTAATCATTCTGCTGGTCAAGCATTCATGGTATGAGGATATGTTTTGGAATTTAACGTCAATTTCCTCTCTATGTAACCCGCGAAAACTTTTGATGTTTAATAAATAATTGAGCAAACAAGAAAATAAAATAATACAAAATTTCAGATCGTCAAAATCTTTCATTATATAATAAAGTGTTGCAATTAGGGTCCGTTTGATAGTAATGTGGAATTTGAGCTGGAAGAAAACGAATTCCAAATAATTGAAATTGAATTTCTAGGAACTTATTCTTGGAAATTGAAAACTTAATATGTTTGATTAGATTAATTTTCAAATATTGAAAAAAAGTGAGAAATTTTCAAGTTTTATTGTTTGATTAAACTTATTAAATTAGCATGTCTCAAACTTAAGATCTCTCCTTCAAGCTTGAGACTTTAACCTTTGTTTCTCATCTTCACTTAATATTGTAAACTTCTCAGCAAGAGGCACCACAGAAGACTAAGCATCCTTCTTCAGTTCCAGACAAATAATTTCACAATATAGAAATTGTATCTAGCTTCTAAGAAGATAGCTGGAATAGTCTTTCTAAAAAAATAAGGGGTGGATTTTGGATCCTATCATTGTCCCTTTCATTGTTTGCACAATTTTATCGTGTGCGTGTGCGTGTGCGTGTGCTGTGAACATCCCTCCCACCCTATTGCCTTACACATGCTCATGCAAATGAGTGTCAATCAGAATATCGTCCATTGATTGGGTCCAGCGCAAGTGCAACTCTTTCTTCACCTTTGAAGGCACAGTTCTCCTGAAATGAATGGTTTCACAAGAAGAAAAAATATGCTTCCAGTCTTATTATTTTCAAGGCCAATTTAGAAAAAATGTAATTGCTAAATATTAAATTGACAAAATTTGCTTGAGAGGTAAATCAAGAAACTAAAACAAATTGGAACAATTAAACAAATGGTAATTATATTACCACCTCAATAATTATTTTCTACCCCACATTATAAATGCACAACAAACAAAGTATAATTTTGATAAATACACTATAATAAATGTACAAATGTACCCCTTATTTAATTTTTTTTTTTTTAAAAAAAAAGAGAAACAAATGTACACCACAAATATATCAACTTCAAATTAACTCTCATTTCTCCTCCTCCCTCTCCCACCACCATCACTCCTCCACCCCATCACCATTATCTATGTCTTTTAACATGTTCATTCTCAGAATTTGATTACATTTTTATAACAATTTTAGCCTTTGATTATGGAGATTCCTTTTTCTTTATTTTTACATTCCTATCCTCTACACACAGTCACCTTCGTACCCTTTCACTCTCTCTTTCTCCTGGTGGTAACAACCCACCCGTCAGCCAACAAGAATTGATTTCTGGCCAATTCGCCGGTTCCACCTCACTCTCCCTCACCCTTACCATCCTTACAACCTTGATGTTTGGGAATCTTTTGAAACATTTCTCAAGCCACGGCTATGGCTTACTCATGCCTGTGCCTATCCAATTTTGGATTTTCAAAAAACCGTCTCAATGACGTTCTTTATCCTTTACCTCCAAAAATCAATTTATATAAATAAGAAAGATTGATTATAAAATAATGGTATAATGTGAGTTCTGGTTGAATAAAGAAGGTTAAGTTTTTTGTTTGGGGCATATGAAGTTCTGTTAAGTGTTAATCATCGACTAAGATTATGGAAGCAGTCCCAAATATGATTGTAAGTTAAATTTAGTGATGATTGTAATGTAGGTAAAAATTAGCAAGAGAAAATTAAAAGGTTATTTATGCTGTTTTATTAATGTCTGTTTTTTTAAATTAGGAAATTACTAAAAATTGTGGTGTAGAAAACAATTTTCATGGCGACAATATAGTCACCCTTAAACAAACTTGAAGTCATGGGAACAACCAAAAGCAACAATAACCATCATCACCATACTTGCTTTCAAGCTATATACTCATAAGATTCACAGTAAGGATTTAGGTGATGGAATGAATTACCGCCTTTCAATTTCCTCATTTGACCTATACATTTGCTCAAGACTAGCCATTGCATTTCCTCAAACACCTAGCATACATTACTTCCCCTCCTCTCAGCTATGCACCTTATGTCTGCTAATTATAGGAAAAAAATAATTCTTGACATAGTTACAAACTTGCAATCATGGGAACAACCAAAAACAACTATAAGCATCATTACCATACTTGCTTTCAAGTTTCAAGCCATATACTCACAAGATTCACGATAATGATTTAGTACTACAAGAATTTTCTGGTAGCCGTCTTACCCCCAGGCTCTGTAATGACTATTCTCCTCCACAACCAAGTTGTCCAGCACCTTCGCCACTGAGTTAGACTGAGTCGGCTTGGATAAGTCGATCTAGATGAATCTCTTCACCTCCGACGATTTAATTAATATTCAATGAAGGCTTCATCTTCCCTCCTGCTCAATATTTGCGCCTTTGATGTAGCGTCGGTCTATAACTGGAGCATTTAAGAGATAATCAGAAATCAAAACTAAAGAGTTAGATTGAGAGCTCGAAACTGATGAGTTTATCCTTCTCGTACTGCTACATATTTCGATTTCAGCAACAAACAGAAGCTCTCTTGGATAAAACTCTCCGAGAAAGTGCATTCTAATATGTTCAATTGCTGAAAGTTTTTGTTGCATTCATAAATACCATTAATATTTTGAATAAAATCAGGAACCGTTTGGGGGAGGGGACGAGAATCTCTCCAGTCTGGTGTTAATATCGGGGGAACTTTAAAAATACACAAGCCAATCATGGGTTAATTCAAAATACTCTAACTTTTCAAAAACTAATCACAATATTCATTTTTCTTTAAAATGATGTGTATATCCTTAATAACCATATTTCTCTTATACACTTCATTTATTTCATATTTATATTAAAACGAAAACAATACAATTATCACTTTTCATTATTCTCTCGTATTTTCATCTGTTTGTGCTCAATACACAGATAAATTATTCTCTCATTTTTATCTGTTTGTGCTAAAAATAATTCGCAAAAAATATACAAACCTCAATTAAAAGATTTCATTCGCTACTTCTTATCGGTAAGTTGATTTAGCAATATTTATTATACTGTATTTAATTTTGTTCGTGTTGTGTTCAACTTATTCAACAGATCTATAATTTCGATAACCAAAAATTAACGAAAAATTCATATATTTTTAATTTTTTAGTTAATAATAATTATAGATCTATAATTATGTAGACTAAAAATGAAAATTAATATGGTGAAGTGTGATTTTTATCAGTTTAGTAACAAAATCGAAAAAATTGAACATTAGAGTGGAAAAAAAGTGTCTATCAATGGTCCGGCCGGACCATTGCACGGTCCGGCCGGACCAATTTCAAAAATAATTATTCTAAATTATTTTTTTACATTATAAATAAATTATAAAATTATAAATAGTTTTTTTATTCTTAATATTATTTATCATTTATTACAAAAATAATTTCATTACTAAATATAATTAGAATTAACAAATGGCTAACTATGATTTCATAATTGTAACAAAAATTTAATAATTTCACAATGTTGAAAAATGTAATTATAATGTCATAATTTGTTAATAATAATTACAAATAAGATATGTAATTATAATTTCATAATTTCTTAATAAAAATGAATTAATAATTTCATAATAATTAGAAATAAAATATGTAATTATAATTTCATAATGCAAATAAGAAATTTATTAATAATATCAAAATAAATATAATTATAATAATTAAATAATGTTTAATTTTCCTACTTGTTTATTTACGTGCGGTAGTCTAAAATGTAGAATGGTTAAATATTGCGGATGCATGGTCCGGCCGGACCGAGGCTCCCGCCCGACAACGATTTTTTTTACAATTATTTTTTATCAGTTACTCTGATTTTTCTTAACTTGTTGTTTTGAAATTTTATTAATTTTAATTAATGCAGATATGGCTTTCATACCAGTTTCTTATTTTGGTGAATTCGTAGTTGATGAAAATCTGCGATGGTCATGGAAATATACAAGTGATCAAAACATTTCTATAATTTTGTTAACTCCAGGTATGTCATTTACAGACATGTACAGCAAACTACAAGATCAACTCGAAGTTGATCCATCTGAATATGATATGAAATTTGGATTTCTATATAACTCTAATTCTACTGTTGCATTGTCACCCTTGTTTGTTACTTCTGATGTGCAAATTACGTGGTTAATTGAGACGAATAAAAAGGAAACTATTCCTCTCTGTGTAACTTTAGTACGAAAGGATACCCCCGATAATCAGAATTGAAGAATTCGATGGTGGAGATCAGAATGTGAATGATATTTGGAACACATTAGAAATAGCTCGTGATGATGATGATATTATTCCTGATATAGTTGTTATACTCCATGATCCTCTTATCACCAATAGATGTCACAATGTAGTCGGAGACAATCAGGAGGACATTCCATTTACAAACAATGACCTGATTAATTTATCCAGACGTCAACATGAGCACTTCGAGAACTCACAGGCTGGGCCAAGTTCACGATCGACTAATTGTTCACGTGTGGTTCCAGATGATGAAGATTTGGAAGTCCAGCAATTATTTAATACCAAGCAAGATCTCCAAGAAGTGGTGTACAGTATTGCACTTAAGTACAATTTCGAGTTTAAAGTGAAGAAGTCATACAGGAGTACCTACACAATTGTCTATGTAGATGATAATTGTAGTTGGCGTCTGCGAGCAACGAGGATGGACACAAATCAATTCTTCGTAGTTCGTAAGTATGCACGAGAGCATACTTGTCAAGTGGGCATTCGTCGAAATGATCACAGACAAGCGCGTTCATGGTTTATAGGACGACAGATAATGCATAAGTTTGATGACCCAAGGACTATTTACAGATCCAGAGACATCATTAACGATGTGCAGAGAGATTTTGGGGTGATCATGAGCTACCAGAAGGCATGGAAGGCTAGAGAATGTGAGTTAGATGATTTAATGGGTTCACCCGAGGAAAGTTATGCGAAATTAGCCAGGTATTGTCATAACATGTCGAGAACTAATCCTGGTTCGACATTCTTTATTGAGGCTGACGACGACAATCGCTTCAAGTATACCCTCTTGCGTTCGGCATAGTGGATAGCGAAAATGATCTAGCGATGAATTGGTTTTTCTCAAAGTTGAGGGAAGTAATTGAAGATGTCCATGACCTTACTTTTATAACTGATCGGGGAAATTCTATCATAAATGGTATAGCTGAAGTTTTTCCCGAGGCACACCATGGTTATTGTATGTACCATATACAAGGAAATTTGAAGACGGCGTACCGTGGTACTGGGATGGTTTCCTTGTTTAAGAGAGCGGCAGAGGCTTACACTTTTGAAGATTATAATAAGTTCATGATCGAAATAGATAACAAGAGTAAGAAAGCCTCGGAGTACATAATAGATAAATTGAGGATTCAACATTGGGCACGGTGTCAATTTCCAAGATGTCGATACAATATGATGACATCAAATAATGTGGAGTCTTTGAATGCATTATTTAAGAAGGATCGAGAGTTACCAATTCTGGCAATGATTGAGAACATTAGGGAGAAGTAACAGGTTTGATTTCACGATAGACGCGAGGAATCTCAATCATGCACATCTTATCTCACCCCTGCCACGGAAACCAAACTCTTAAAGACATTAGACCTGGCTAGAAGGTTGGGCGTGGAGCCACTGGATCAGTTTAGATTCAATGTTGTATGCAGACGTAATATTAGTTATGTTGTGGACTTGAATGACAACACGTGCACGTGTAGACAGTTTCAGCTTGAGCGCTTTCCATGCTCTCATGCAGTTGCAGTTGCTAGACATATGGGCTTTTCACCACAGTCATTATCAACTGAGTACTATATCACTGCTTTGTGGAGAGAAGCATATGCTGAAACTATATTTCCTCTACCAAATGAGGCTGAGTGGGAACTTCCCGAACACTTGCTCCCGCTTGATAATTTACTGCCACCGAATGTCCGAAGACGTACTCCTAGACGTGTACGTACGTTTAGAATACCATCTACTGGAGAGTTTCCCAGACCGCGAAAGTGCGGCGCAGTCGGTCATACTCGCCAAACTTGTACTAGTCAGATTCTCTTGAATAATTAATTTTATCACTATTAAAACTTTTACTGTAATTGTAGTGTTTTTGATAATAAATTATCTTATTTTGTCTGTGTTAATAAAGTTCGTGAATTGCTTATTATAGGATGAAAGATGATAAATGTTTCTTGGGGAAAAAAAAAAGATATTTTAGGGTTTAGGGTTTAGTTTTCTATTTTAGGGTTTATATATATATATATACTATTTTTTTGTTCCAAAAAATATATTGTTATCAGTACTTGTGAGAAAATTTATTCGACTAAAGAAATTGACAAATAAAAATTATAATAAAGAAATTGACAGTAATAAAGAAATTGACAAATAAATATATATACACAATTACATATAAAAACTATATTTTTACATTTCTAAATCTTATGGATCACAATTGTAGGTAAATAAATCCGTAGCCAACTTTATCCTCCATTTCTGTATATGTTCTTGATTGATCATCTTGACATCTCGTCCGATGCTCAAGAACTCAATATATTTTATTGCAAAAATCCCGCAATCTCAACTGTAAGTTAAAAAAAAATTAGTGAAATAAATGAACATAGTTAAGAATTTAATTAAATACTAGAATACGAGTATAAGTAAATTTACCTGACACCTTGTTTGGAAATCCCCTTGATCCTCTCAATGGCTAGTACATCATCGACATGAATTTTAGCACGCTTAGCCATTAGAGGAACAATGAATACCAAGGGCATCAGAGTTTCTTGGAGCTGGGTCTCTGTGAAACAACCATGTTCGGAGTCGTACACATACATTTTCGATTCGGCGAACATGACCTCAACAGAAATGATGTGCGAGTTCGCGATCAACGGAATATAGATGTGTGTACAACCCGTCCACAACTGGCCACACACGGGCTCTGCCCCTACCACGTAGTCCAACATGTAATTTGGCAACACGTACGAGGCAGGGTTGTTTTCGAACATTGAGTACTCAATGTCGACAGCGTTTTTAAAGCCGCAACACAAGATCACTCGCCCGGGAAAGCCGAACGATTTCGGGTACCTACTAGCCCGATCGCGCAGCAACTCCATCGCAAGATCAACATGTTACAACATAAAATATAAGCGAATTAAATATTATTTAATTAGCAAATAATATAGTGAGTTCACATAATTACGATTATGCACTCACATCGTCGGCAAGCCAAGCTCCGCTCTGAGGACTATTGCGAACCAATCTTTGGCATCCGATATTGTTGTCTTCCCAATGGCGAAGCGAAACCTGAATGAATAAATAATTAGAGATTCATATACAATCATTTTAACAGTTAAGAAATAAATAAACAAAATCATAAGAAACTTACTTCGACTTAACTTGAGAGTACCACATATCGAACACCTTTTGCTTCGCCGGATCGACTTCACGGAATAAGTTAACATAAGTGCCGTCCACGAATGTCCTCTTCTTCGCCTCGGCCATGAAGGGAGAAAGAACATGCTGTGAGGGTTGTCTTGTCCTCTTACTTATAATCTGCTCCTTCACCTCGACAGTACGTTTCTGTCCCCTCTTCTCGACTATCTCCGTCAGCCGCTTAGTCGACTCATCCTCCGGCACCTCCGACACCTGAGGCACCTCCTCCTCCGCCTCCCGAGGCACCTCCTCCTCCGCCCCCCGAGGCCCCTCCTCCTCCTCCTCCTCCTCCTCCTCTCGAGGTACCTCCACCTCCACTCGAGGCACCTCCTCCTCCGCCCCCCGAGGCACCTCCTCCTCCGCCGCCCCCCGAGGCACCTCCTCCTCCATCCGAGGCACCCCCTCAGTCACATCCCCAGCGACCCAAGTCAGCACCCTGTAAAAATCCTGCTCCGTCATCCGAGCTATCATATCATCCAGCTCATCATGCTCTGGCATCATATCTGATACTCCATGCACACCTCGGAGCTCATCCCTAAGGGCGTCGACTTTACCTCCGAGGGCGTCGACCTTCACTTCGAGGGCGTCGACCTTACCTCAGAGCTCATCCCCAAGAGCATGCATCTCATCACGAATGACCCCCACCAGACGCTCAAACAAATCATCAATGTGAGGTAATGGGCGCTGAAAACAAAAATGACAATTGATTATTTAACTCAAATATTATAACATATAAATGTCATCATTAAAATACTATAGTTTATTGAAAACTGAATCAATGAACATACCGGGGGAGTAGGGGAGCGTAAAGGTCCGCGAGATGCCCTCGGTGAATGAGATCTCATGAGCGGCGGGGACATGTCTCGTACTGGACTGCGTTGATCCTAGATATAACAAAAGTGGAAATTAAATGTCGAATATTGTTTATTTAAGATTTTACAAAATTCTTGACAGAATCTCCCCTTAAAATTGAATTTAATCACCCTATAAAGGGACATCAAAATGTCATAATAAAGCAAAAACATTCAACCACTCAACCACGACAATTCAAAACACCAACCACAACTCAATAATACTCCCATATCACCGACTACTCCGAAAATAATTCTCAACTCATAAACATATCAAATTCAAATTATAAACTCCAAATAATATAATAGGAAATAAACTAACCCCAGTAAAATATTATATCTTATTGAATCCATGAACATACCGCGGGAGTGGAGGAGCGTAAAGGTCCGCGAGATGCCCCCGGTGAATGAGATCTCATGAGCGGAGGAGACATGTCTCGTACTGAATTACGTTGATCCTAGATATAACAAAAGTGGAGATTAATTATTTAACCCAAAAGGTAAATAACAATCTAAAATTACATTACATACCAGTGCACACATGTAGTCCTGCTCCTCCTCTACGGTCGAAGCCGTCAACGCATGAAGGATTTCGAGCTAATATATTAACATTCAAACAATTTATAAATCATGTGTCAAATATTATATTACATTAATAATAATTTCTAAACGCTCACCTCAGGATCATCTAGGATAGCCGAAAGCTGCCTAGAACTTAGCGCCTCCGTTGCTCTCCAATTTAACATCCGAGGAAATCGCGTCCCCGCCTTAATTGCCCACCTGTCACCTAAGGCGGGAATAACCTCATACGCCCATATCTATGAAACTTACAATTATTATGATGATGAAAAACATAATAAACTAATTCAAAATGAAAAGTTTAAAATTATTACCTGCAGAGCAAAAGGGAAGTCGTACGCATCATACTTCCGAGGGCCCTTCTCCGCCTTGGGCATAGAATGAGTTTTATTAAATATCTTAACGGTATCGACATAAATTTTATTACCCCATGGATAGTTGTTGAAAGCTTCAATATCATCAACAAGTTCCAAAGGGTATAACTCGATACCATTCTTTGCTTGCTTGCCCTTCACGAAGCTCTCCAGAATATAGACCATGCATAATTTCAATTTATCCAACATATTGAAACAAGTCTTTAAAGTATTCCAGAGCTCCCCCCTGTAAATGGTCCTTTGTTCTTCGAAGTATTTCAGATGAAGCCTCGATTTTGAGAGTAATTCGGGCGTTGGGTCCGTTTGGCCATCACACTTTAATCCCGTGATGAGGGAAAACTCAAATGTCGAGAATGTGACTATCTTGTCATCCCCGAAGCAAAAACTATATACACCACCGTCTACTGGCTTCAGAAGTCGAAGTACCAAAGAATCTATAATCTGAGGTGCAAACTGCATCGTGGTCAATTCTTTGAATCGCCATAGGAATGATCGCTTCAAGATATCTTGATGACACTCATCAAGAGTCTTTAGAACTGCGTCGAAGTCATATTCCATGTACTGGGAAACTTTAGCTAGAAACCCTCTCAGTTCAAGACCAATCGCATACTCCATCCTACAATAATTTCAAATGTTAAAATCAAAGTTCAAAAACGTATGCCGCAATATTTAACCATTCTACATTGTAGACTACCGCACGTAAATGAACAAGTAGGAAAATTAAACATTACAGGAAAAACTTTATTATTATTATTTTTTATTATTATGGTTTATATATAAACAATATTAATTATTATTGTATTATTATTTTTTTATTAAAGTTGTTTAATTATAATTATTAATGTTATGAAACTATTATATATATTTTTACATTTATGAAATTATAGTTCATATTTATTATTTCTAATTATTATGAAAAATATTAATAATTTTTTATCAACAATATTTAATTATTATAATTATATTTATTTTGATATTATTAATAAATTTCTTATTTGCATTATGAAATTATAATTAGATATCTTATTTCTAATTATTATGAAATTATTAATTCATTTTTATTAAGAAATTATGAAATTGTAATTACATATCTTATTTGTAATTATTATTAACAAATTATGACATTATAATTACATTTTCCAACATTGTGAAATTATTAAATTTTTATTACAATTATGAAATCATAGTTAGCCATTTGTTAATTCTAATTATATTTAGTAATGAAATTATTTTTGTAATAAATGATAAATAATATCAAGAATAAAAAAATTATTTAGAATTTTATAATTTATTTATAATGTAAAAAAAGATGTAGTCAAAAAATTTATTATTATTATTTTTATTATTATGGTTTATATATAAAAAATATTAATTATTATTGTATTTTTTTTATTGAAGTTGTGTAATTATAATTATTAATGTTATGAAACTATTATATATATTTTTACATTTATGAAATTATAGTCCATATTTATTATTTCTAATTATTATGAAAAATATTAATAATTTTTTTATCAACATTATTTAATTATTATAATTACACTTATTTTGATATTATTAATAAATTTCTTATTTGCATTATGAAATTATAATTACATATCTTATTTCTAATTATTTTGAAATTATTAATTCATTTTTATTAAGAAATTATGAAATTATAATTACATATCTTATTTGTAATTATTATTAACAAATTATGACATTATAATTACATTTTCCAACATTGTGAAATTATTAAATTTTTGTTACAATTATGAAATCATAGTTAGCCATTTGTTAATTCTAATTATATTAAGTAATGAAATTATTTTTGTAATAAATGATAAATAATATTAAGAATAAAATAATTATTTAGAATTTTAAAATTTATTTATAATGTAAAAAAAGATGTAGTCAAAAAATTTATTATTATTATTTTTATTATTATGGTTTATATATAAAAAATATTAATTATTATTGTATTTTTTTTATTGAAGTTGTGTAATTATAATTATTAATGTTATGAAACTATTATATATATTTTTACATTTATGAAATTATAGTCCATATTTATTATTTCTAATTATTATGAAAAATATTAATAATTTTTTTATCAACATTATTTAATTATTATAATTACACTTATTTTGATATTATTAATAAATTTCTTATTTGCATTATGAAATTATAATTACATATCTTATTTCTAATTATTTTGAAATTATTAATTCATTTTTATTAAGAAATTATGAAATTATAATTACATATCTTATTTGTAATTATTATTAACAAATTATGACATTATAATTACATTTTCCAACATTGTGAAATTATTAAATTTTTGTTACAATTATGAAATCATAGTTAGCCATTTGTTAATTCTAATTATATTAAGTAATGAAATTATTTTTGTAATAAATGATAAATAATATTAAGAATAAAATAATTATTTAGAATTTTAAAACTTATTTATAATGTAAAAAAAGATGTAGTAAGAACAGTCCGGCTGAACCAATTTCAAAATTGGTCCAGCCGCAAAAATGGTCCGGTCGGACCAATTTTGAAAACGGCGGACCAATTTGGAAATGGTCCGACCGGACCATTAGTTCATCTTCTTCGCAAGCTCCAACAATGGCGGATCAAGAAAAATGCTTCTATGAACCCAAACTCGATTTACATAAGAAAAATTTCAAACTTCAAGTTATAAATCTAGGAATCAAAGCTAAAAATGTAATCTAACCTTGTCTAATGTTTGATTCTTGAACAACTCGGAGTCTTCTTCTTCTTCTTTTGGACGGACCGAACTCTAGAAATGGTGAGGAGGCCGGACTCTTTTGAATAAGTATAAGGATATTTTAGACTTTGTCAATAATAAACCAATTTCGCTTTTTCTTTTTAACTTACAAATGGGTCAAAGGGTATTTTGAAAAATGGATCGGAGGATCCGGCTATTGGCTACTAATTCCTCTATTAATATCTTTTAATTTAAATGTTTTAATTTTTTAATAAGAATTCTATATATCCAATTTTTTTCTTTAATATCTCTATAAATCCATATATATTATAATATGGTGTATTATTTAGTCTTAAATGTTTAAGTAGGTATTGGATCTAATTAAATTATAAAATAGTATGATCACGACTTAATTTTCTGTCACAAATAATAAATTTATAGGTCATGGCTTATTTTCGGTCACAAATTATCAAATTATTCAGTCACAAATTACAAATATTAAAGGTCATGACTTATTTCTCGGTCACAAATATGGCTCAGGACTATTTTCTAGATCACAAATAATTGGTTGTGACTTATTTTTGGTCACAAATTAAAAGTTTATAGTTCACGACTTATTTTCAGTCACAAATTACAAATTTATAAGTCACAACTTTTTTTTTTTTAAGCAATACCACTAGTGCGTCTTATTTTATATCATAAAATGCAAAAATACAAATAAAAGGAGGGGGGCATAGACCTGGCCTCCAACGAATGTAAAAAACGACAATGGGAATAGCAAGTGAAACTAAAAGCAGTAAATATAATGAAGAATAAGTGTGATCATGGGCACTCTCGGGGACGCTCATGGGCACTCTCGGGGATGGACCCTCATGTGTGTCATGGACCTGGTCATTCGCCTGCTCTAGTACATGTCCTGATCATAGTAATCTGAGTAGTCCTCTGTGTACTCTGGGTCACTAACTGGTGAAGGATGACGTCTGGGAAGTGGAACCTCTCTGATGGCAAGAGGATCACCCAACCATGTACCATGGGTAGGTCGGAATGCAGGTGCCTCTGATCTCAAGATAGGGCCCGTGTGTGATGTGGCTGATCTAGTGACTGAGGGAACCTGTGGTGTAGGTGCTCCAGATGAAGATGATGTAACTGATGGTAAATCTGCCTCAGTATTCTGCATGCAGTCTCCCAAACCCATCCCATCAATGTTGCCCTGGATCTGTGCCTTCACCTTATCCTGTCTCAGGGTAGGAGAAGGAGTGGATGAAGGTGTGGAAGACTGAGTACTAGAGGGCTTGGCAGATGGGGATTCTCCAAAGAGCTTGAGGACCAAGTCTTCAATGTCAAACCTCAAGGAGGATGTGATCTTCATGTGGTGTTTTTCCTTGAAGTGGTCTAACAAAAGCTGCTTAGCCTTGGAGTGCTCTGAACCTAACTCTGTCAGTATACCCTGGGCAAGAAGCTGTGGACCCGTCCCTGCTGACCCATGAGATGACTGTGTTGTCCCTGCAGAAGGTGGGGAGCTGATGTGTGTAGCTATGGGTGGTGCCTCTATAGCAGGTGTTGGAGTAGAAGAGATGAAGCTACAACTTATTTTTCGATCATAAATTATGAAAATAAGGGTAAAAAATATTTTTTGGGTCACAAATTTTATAGGTCATGGAGTCTTTGTCGGTCACAAATTCTAAAAATTATGCTTACCATTTATTTATTAGTTCACAACTTATTTCTCGATCATAAATCTCAAATTTTGTATGTTACAACTTTCTCTCGATCACAAATCTCGAATTAATTTATCACAATTTAATGGATTATGTGTCACAATTTATTTTTTGGCCACAAATCATAGGTTCAATAGGTCACAATCTTTTTCACGAGCACAAATGTAAGTCACAATTATAGATTTAATCACATTCTCAAATTTTTTAGGTTAGAAAATAAGTCACAATCATGATAATCGGTTACAATACTATACCACCACCACCACCCCACCTAACCCCATTCCATTGCGCCACCACCTCCACCGTCGTCAACACCACTGCCAACACCCGTACCGACCACTTCCAACAACACCACCACCGATATCCCACCTCACTGTCGCTGCCACCAAACCTCAAACCACCACCACTATCGGCCACCTCTCCACTTATTATTCACCTCCAACCCATCGTCGCCGCCACCTCCTACACACCACCATCTGCCTCCTCCTCTGTACCACCGTGCAGCAACGAGCATAGCTCCACCAAAACTGTATCTCCATAATCGCACCACCGCCTAAAAAATGCACCATCTCACATATTGCCTCAAATTGCAACACCACCGCACCACCATATCCAAAATGCAACACCCATAGACTCGCCTCCAAAATGAGCGACAAACAACTGCATCACCTCTACCACCACTCCACCAATCTCCACCACCACCGAAGAATTTCTCAAACCCACAGTCACCGCACCACTACCTCACAGCTTGAAAACCACACCACTCCCACAACCTCACAACACCACCACCACTGCGTGCGACCTCAGCAAGCAGATCAAAGCCACAACACATCCACCGAACTTTCTAGAGTGGCAGCAATAGAGGTGGTGCAATTGATGAAGATGTAGATTGAGAGGTCCGATTGATTTAAGGTTTAGAGAAGAATTGTGGTTGTGTTTACATTTCGGGATTTATTAATTTTAGTCAATAATATATTGTTTTAATATTTAAAAGTTGACCTGATTTTTGAACAAATAAGTTGCAAACTTAATTTTTGAATTGATAAGTTACAAACTTTGTTTGAATGTAATTTCCTCATATGAATTTCAGAATCCACTTAAAATTATAACAATTACATGTTCGTCAGGCACATTCACGGTACCAGGTTACTTGGTCTTTGTTTGGCCCACATTATAATTTAACCCATTTTTCTTTCTCTTTCTTTCAACCATACATTTTTCTCTCTTACTTCTTAACCATGCATTATTCAAAAATCACTATTCCAAAATTCATTTTTTCCAAAAAAAAAAAAAAACTCATATTAATGAGGATCAAACAAGGCTTAAAATGCAGAAGGAAGAAAGGTTGACAATGAAGCAATACAATAGAGACGACTGACCTTCTTGAGCAATTTTCCAGAGCTTGCACTTGCTCAATGATGCCAACTTCAAGCTCTCAAAAACAGAGCGAAAATTCAAGATTTAAAACAAGCAAACAAGGAAAAGGAAGTGAGATTTACAGAAATTTACATTCAGAAATAAGGGAACAGTAGGAACTATCTACAAACTGCTAAAATCCCTGCATAATAATTGAGTAACAAGCACATAATAACCAGAAAATTAAAGTTCCATAAATATCAAGTAATGCTCGTCCTTGATGAGAATTACAAGTCAATGACAACAGACAGTGCAACGAATCAAACCATTCTCGTTGCACTTAGAACACCTCATCAATTCCCCTTGTTCGTCTTCGTAAACCTTCCGGCTCCCATTGCAATCCGGGCATGGTATAAACCTTGCATCCCCACAACTCTTGCAAACAAACCCCAAATCCATTAGTGGGAAACCTTCCACAAGCTTAGCCAATTCTCCTGATTCATTAAGTTGCTTAATTTCCTCTGCACCACCAATGTATTTCTCATTGATAAAAACCTCTGGCAAGGTTGTTGCCTTCCCTTTTAAAGCATCCTTCAACTCTTTTCTGTAAGAAAACTGCATAGAAAGATCCCTTTCATCTACACGCACGCTAAAGCTCCTTAAAATTGACCGAACCGCGCAACAATCTTCAAAAGTCTTCCTAATTCCCCTCACAGTAGTATAGTACAACACAATTCTATCCTCAGCACCCGATAAAGAACACGAATCAGTGGTACTGGACACCGGAGAACTCACATGATTGGACTCCAAAGCTTCAATTTTTGTTTGTCCATGTTGATGTTGTCTTTTTGCTAGCAATGATTCCTCGGATAAGTGCCTCCTCAACGGCTTAGATTCTCTGTGCTCCACAAACTCATAGGATTTCACTACCTCGGTCGCGTCCATCTCTGTATTGCGGGGTTTTTTGGGGGAGTCAACGATGTGGAAATAATCATCATAAAGGTCAAGGCCTCCCATTAGTTCCCAAGTGTAGATAACTGAGTCTGGGGATAAAGGGCCCTTGGATTTCTCAAGATCTTGTTGGGTGAAATTGATATTTGGGGAGTCGATTAGCACAATCGAATCGTAGGTGGTGGAGGTGAGGGGAACAAAGTGATCGGGATCCCCTATGCGTAATGGTGGGTGGTGGACTAAAGTGGTAGACAAAGAAAGAGTTCTTGAAACGGGGGTTGAGGAAGAAGAAGAACTTGATGAGGGATTTTGTTGCTGACTGGTGACTGTATGAGGACGAGAAGCTGAGTTACCCATGAGGATTGGGAATTGATAAGAAAATGAAAATTGATCCCTTTCCTTCTCCTTTTTTCTTTTCTTTCTTCCTCTTCTTCTTCTTCTTCTTACAAAGATGGGAACTTTAATGGTCCAATGATCTGTGTTTTTCCTAGGGTTTTTTGCATCGATTTGGTGGGATACCATGAAAATGACAAAGTGAAATTAGCCTTTTATGAAAAAATAGTTAAAAATTTTATCAACTCATAAAAATAGTCTTATACATTAAAAATTACCAAAAATACCCTTAAATATCATATTTCAACTAAGCTTATTAAAATTTAGAAAAGTTACAATCTAGTCCTTAAAACTTTGTATTTATACTAATTTTGTTTATATGATTTTATTTGATTTTTGTTCGCTTATAGTAGCACCAATCTCAATTGGTATCAGAACTATATAGCAGATTTAAAAGATAAATATTATATAACAAAAAATAAAAATAAAAATAAATATATAATATATACATCAAGATTTATAATTATGCATACATTAGTACTACCCAATAATTATAAAATAGAAATATTGAGAACTATAAAAGATTTAGACAAAGATATAAGAAGATATATTTATGATCTAATAAATTTCGATATAATAAAGGAAGATTTTATCATAAACGAAATATTAAATTTAATCCACAAAGATATACTAGAAGAATTATAGAAAGATTATATAAATGGATTATCATAGAGCAGATCCTCAATTAACTATATATCTAAACATAGAAACATATGAAAAATTAGATTTAATAATAGAATAAAGAATAAATTTAATGGATCAAATAAGAGAAGAAAGAAATATAAAACGACAAGAAAAATTAAAATTAAAATTATTAAAGAAAAAAAAGAATATTATAATAGAATTTTGAAGCAATTACCGAAAATACAAATGATTTTAGAGGATAAAGAAAAAAACTAGAAAAGAAAAATATGATGAAACAAAAACATTGAAAGATTATCTAAAATATTATAGAATATATTATAGAAAATTAATGTTTGAATCAATAGAAGAATATTGTGAATATCAAATAATGAATTATAAAGAAGCAAAATATGAAACAGAACTTATTTTAGAAATTGAACATAACAAAGGAAGAAATTAATGACAGAATTTCCAGAAATAAAATTTAAAAAACAAATAATAGAAAATGTAAGACTTCAAGTTGGGTTTTATCAAATAAAATGAGCTAATACAAATATGGTTCAACCATTAAGCTCATGGGGAGAATTAGATGGATTTCTCAATATGCAATTAAATTGGATAAGTGCATTTTTATGGCAAACATATAAAAATATAAATTTACAAGATAAATTAGCGATTGAAGAATTACAACAATAAAAAATACAATATATAAATATCAAAGAAAAATTACAAAATATTCAAAATAAACTAACAATACAATTTGAAGAATTAAAAGAAATGATAGGAGAAGTTAAAAATATAGATGAAGAAATCTTAAAAGAATTTCAAAGAAAATTAGGAGAATTAATTAATCAAGATAAAATTGGAATAATTATAGAAAAAATAGACAAGTTAAATGAGAAAATATGAAAGAATGAAAATGAAAGAATCATATCAATAGAAGAAAGAATCAAAAAATTAAAAATAAAAATAGATGATATGTATGACAGACAATTTAAGGTACAAAAAACTCAGACTATTAAACAAAGAGTATAAAATGTCGATAAGTGAATATATTGAATATCTAAAAATATTAATAAAATCATTAATAAGTGATGTTCAAGAAGTAAAAATGAATTAAAAGAAGTGAGAAATGATATAAATATACTAAAACTAGAGATTAGAGAATTCAAAGAAAATAATAAAAGCAAAGATAAGAAAATAGACAAAAAACTCATAAAAAAAAGAAATACTTAGAATAAAAAAGAAATGATTTGAACAAGAAAATATTATAATAGAAGCAAAAAGTATGGATAATGAATTTAGAAAAAAATATATTACCAAAAATACTAGAAGAAGAATTAGAATTACAAAAATTCATAGAAAAAACTTTGGGTAAACTAAAAGTTGAAGAAAAAACTGAAGAAGAACAAGATAAAAATGAATGAAGAATTAGATTTGCTTATAGAAAATTTCGACCAATTGAACTTAGAAAATTTTAATGAATACCAAGTTTTAATGAATACTGGAGGAGCACCTAGCCCAACTCCAATAGGAACTTCCAAACAAGAAATACGAGATTCAGATGAAAGTTATGCACCTTTATATAGTAAACCACATAGAGAATATTATGATAGAATCAGAGATAGACAACCACCTAAAGGGAATAAATATAAAAATAGAAAGTTTAAAAAATTTAAAAACTTTAGGAAAAGATATATAAAACCTAAGAGAAGATATTACAAAAGAAGATATAATCCAAATAAAAAAAGAAAAATAAAACTTATAAGAAAGACAAAAGTCAATGCAAATGTTGGAATTGTGGAGAAATGGGGAATATAAGCCCTGATTGTAACAAAAAGAAAGTTAAAATATTACAAAAATAATATCTAGAAATAGAAAGTGAACTAAGTGAAATATCTGATATTGAAGAATACTATGATCAAGATGTCTATTGATGCGTGTCATTATACACCAAAATAATAAATAAATATCTTACTCGCAAATTATCAGATTTAATTGTAATAGCGGAAGTAAGAATCGATCCCACAAGAAACGGGAACTAATTTAGTGCCGTGTCAATCAGAATAGATGGGGGGTTTTTGAGTTCAAATATTGCAATTAACTTGAAAATAAAAGGAAAACATAAATTAGATAGAATATAACTCAAGAATTGACAAATCCTAGTTCTCGGGTTCAGTTGTATTTTATCACAATGTTATCACCTTCCAAGTAACGCGAGTTCAATTTCCTCTTTGATTTATCACCCGTAAATAGTTAATAAGCTTTAACTATTCATATTCTCCCTTTATTGCATTTAATTAGAATAAGCTCTCTAATCAAACATTAGCCATTGAATAACCTAAAACAAGCTCTTTAGATTTAAGACAACAAATATATAATGGTTGAGAAGAATTAGGGTGAATTAGATTATCAATCACACAAGCTCGTGACAATTAACCTAGGTTGGAATTCTTTATGAAAATATTAAATTTCCACTTGCTACCACGATTTGAACAAAAAGACAATTACGGATCCAATCATTCAAAATAGCAAATCTCAGTACAACAAATTAAATGATAAGGCCTTAATCAAATGAATCAAATGCATTGATTGAATTAAAAACGCATAAGAATCCAACAAATCAAAGTAAAGAATTTAGAACTACGTTACTAGTTTGGAAAAGTGATAAATAAAGGAATTAAAATACAACGTCCCCTTTGAACTAGGTAGAGAACTTAGCCGCTTAAAGCCATGAAGAGTTCTGGAATTTTCTTTCTTGATTCACCTTCTCGAATTGCTTAATTCTTCTTCCAATTCTTCAAGCAAACCGCTCCTCTTTCAACAATTATTTCACACTTTTTTCTGTCATGAAATTCCCTTTTTATAGCCTTAATTTCGTGTCCTAGCTTTGGGCTCAAGAAATCCCAAAATTATGGAAAGATTTAAAATATGGAAATTTTTGACTAGAAAGTTACGGCCGTAACACGGTTTCTGCATATTTTCCTTAAATTGAGGTTACGGCCGTGACATATCCATTTACGGCTGTAATTGTGTTTCTGCACATTTTCACCATTGAAGGTTACAGCCGTAGAGATATGTCTTACGGCCGTAAACCCCTTTCTGCTGATTTTTTCTTTATTCAACAATCACTCTTACGGCCGTAACCCTTTTGCATTGCGGCCGTAAATATATTGCACCCAAGGTCCTCAAACTTCAATTTTACGTGCATTTTGGTCTTTTTTCCTTCTTTTCTTTTCCTTTATGATCCTATACCACATAAAATATAAGATGCATTAATAATACTTAGATAGACTCACATTATTGCTAATTCAAGGATATAAGTGCATAAAATAAACATTAATATAGCACTTATCAAACCCCCCCACACTTGAACCATTGTTCGTCCTCGAACAAAGATAGACAGAGAAAAGAATAGGACCCAAATAACAGATTACAATATTGAGACTTGAGGTTGCAACCCACTTTTCTTTAACAAAAATGTTCCATTGCACAACCGGATTGTGTTAGTGTGTGCTAAAGATGCAACGCCCTCTATTTCTCATCCCAATCATGACTCGTTATGGCTTATTCCCTTTCACCTCTCGTGTTCACTCGCATCCCAACCATTTATGAGTGACTACGAGGAAAATAGTTTCGCCCAACTCTAGAGGAAATCGGTCGCGTAAACCGAGTTGTTCATGATGTGAATTCAGTCAACACAGTATCCCCGACCACATTCATAGAACAAACCCTAGACCAAACAATTCAAGCCACTCATAAGTATATGTAATGGGTTTTAACACCCTCACAAGATATTTCTCTCTTCATACAAAGTGTATAAGGGTTTGAATTTTCGCTCAGGTCTCTGCATGGATAAGTCAGTACCACAGATTGCCTAACTGTCATAACCGGAGCCAACAATAACACAAGTGCAAAGCGAAGGTCTTTATTTGGTTGTAACGGGGCTTCAGGTCAGGCAGGGAGAAAGGATATATTTAGGCTGAGTCGAGAAGGAATTTCGCAAACCAAGTCAATTCACAATGACATTACTTCCTTCACCCCTTAATATGAACTTCATTGTTTCCCGCTACCCAACTTTGTTCACACTTGAATCTCTTCTTTTCTTTTCTTTTCTTTTTTTTTTCGAGTACAGACTGCAATTTTTTTTTTTTAAGCAGTCACCAATTGGCACAAGATAGAATTACATTTCCATGAATTCAGTCCATTACTCACCCGTCACCCAACACAAGATAACCATTTCAACTTCTTAGACTTAGACCACAGCACAATCCTCAATCCACAAAAGCTTGCGAATCCCTTCTCTATGGGTTCAAAACGGAGACAATGCGAAAGAAAGGGTATTCGTGGCTTGTAGCGTGGCATAAAAAAATTCAAAGAAAGGCTAAGGCTCAAAAGGGCTTCGGTTCATGTAGCAAGGTAGGCTCTTTTAGCAAGTCAAATTGGGCTTAACCTATTGCTTTCGCTATAATTTGCACTTAAGTTAAGAAGCTACACAGCTTGCACAGGAAAGCACATCCAAGCATAACCCAACCATGCAGGACACACATCAAAGAATTACGAGCTCACGAGTATTAAAAACAGTTCTTAGGCTCGAAAGCTCACAAATTATGGTTTTCATGTGTTTTCCCATCCAATTATGAGTTATAGGTCATTGGTTGATCTTCATTCCGTCTCTAAATCCATTGGTCGATGATAGTGGTTAAAAGTATTCAAACCATGACTATTCACAAAAGTATAATAATTTCCGTTGGAATTGGGACGCTCGGGGTTATATATGAAAGGATAATGTGTCTATTTCTATTTGGGTTGGCTAGGTTTGTAGACATTTGACAATTTAACCTATCAGCTTTTTTCTGGACGGAATCATCTCTATGTGCTCAATTTATATCCAATTATGCAATGATTTTTCAAAAAAAAAAAAAAAAAAAAGAACCAAAAGTGGGCTGCATCCTATCAAAGTATAGTTTACGCCCTAAGTGGCATAGATAGGGGATAAAAGTGGAGAACAAAACTAACAAAGATGTCATGACTCAAAATAAATTTTAACGATTCGATTACAGAAAGAAAATAAAAAAAAAACAATAAGCTAGTAATCAATTCAATTCCCCCCACACCTAGACAACACAATGTCCTCATTGAAAAGCAAAACAATAAAAAGGGGAAAAAGAAAAGAAACTCCCTCGGTCTAATGTGGTGGTTGATCGTCACGGGGTCTCTGCAACTGTCGAATCTCCTCTCGAAGGGATCTCTGCTCCTCCAACATAAGTTGTTGATCTTCTTGCATGGCATTCAGCTGGGTTTGGAAGGCTTGCATCATTTCCAGCATCTGCAGTTCAAAAGGAGTAGGATTAGGGGGCTGTTGTGGCGCTTCCCGTGCTGCGGGCTCCTGGCGCCTCGATCGTCATCGGATTCCCCTGAATCATCGTCCCCGCGACCCCGCTTCGCGATGATCTTCCTGCGAGCATTTTCCAAACTCGCCTTCGTGAGGCAATTCCCATGCCCCAAAGTGTCGTCACTCACTGCAGCGGGAACTCGTTGAGCCCGGCATAAGGCGGTAATCAAACATGGGAAAGGCATGCCTCGCTTCTGTGGCATCAAGCTGGCGTAGGTGGATATCGTATCATAGATGTGCTGTCCCAAGTCAAATTTGATTCCCTTGGTGATGGCATAGTAGACTCGGAGGTAGCGAATAGACACCGTATTGAGGCTACTGGATGGGAATAGACTCCCCGACCCCCACTGATGCAGGTACCAGGCATCCCTCTGTAGATCCCGATTCTTGTAGTGCGGATGAATGACATTCAGGGAGTCATGGAGTTTAGGTTTCAAAGCCCAACGGAGCACCTCCTGGTCCGGGAAGAAAACACCTGAATTGGATGACATAGGAACGGCGCCAGTGCTATTTAACCCCAAATAGTTTTCCACCACTTCCTTATCAAACTTGATTCTTTTCCCTGCTATCCTGGTGTGGTGATAATCAAGGGATCCCTCGTCACCAATTTCTTTGTTGAATTGGGTGTAGAATTTGAATACTAACGGGGGATTCCCAAAAGGGAGAGCACTCGCGAATTTCACCCAACCGAACTCTACGAAGCAGGCCCAAAACTATCGAGGAGCAATGACTATGTCAGCGCTCCGTCATTCTTGAAAATCATCCGGGAGGAAGAGCCGTTCCTTAATGCACAACTTAGATTGACTCTTCTCCTGGCGGGGCTCAGATGAGGATTCCTCCGCCACTTGCTTCCCTTTCTTTGTCGGTGGAGCCATGAAAATCCTGTAGATAAAGGAATGAATTAGTCGAGCGGGAGAATAATTTAAAAGAAAATGTGCGCAAGTAAGTAGTGCGTGATGGTTAAATAATGGCATAAGCTCAAGGTTTCGAACATGTTTTCTTAGATGGCACAATTCAAATGCAAGGGGAGTGCGAGGTCCGTCAAATCCATGTGACAATTCCCATTATGAGAAACCAAAACAAAGAAGTAGAGTCACAACCTAGGCTAATGTGGAGTCAAAAATTGGAGCCGAGAACCTAATTAACCATTAAGATATATATAGAGCAATGAGGAATTTGCATTTGACCCTATGAATGCATCAAGTTCAAACTCCAATCTTTCCCTTCAAATGAACTCCTATCATGACATCAAGACACTTATACTAGCAAAATAGGGAGATTGGAGTCGAAGTTTTAAGGAAACAAACACCCCATAGTCTCCTAGACATTTTATCGAACACGTGGAGTGCGACTAGGTAACGATGCCATGGTAGGGAAATAAATAAAATCCAAGTGCCCCAAATCACAAACACATAATCATCAATGCATATTCAATCATTAGAAAGGAAATTTCGAGAACCCAATGTAAAATGAAACAAAACTCACGCCAAAAAGAGGAAAGGGGGAGGAAAGGCAAACCGTTCAAACCCGGTGGAGAGGACTTGGCATGATGGATGATTGCAATGAGACTTCCTAGTGAACGAAAATATGGTGTGGATTGGAAGAATATGCGTGAGAGAGTTGTGGGTGAATGGCGGAGAAGAAAGGAAGAGTGAGCGATTATGCGTGAAGGTAGCCGTTTAAAAGTTTGAAATAGGGCAGACTTACGACCGTAAGTAACATTCTGAAAAAAAATTCAAAGATACAATTACGGCCGTAAAAATGTAATCACGGCCGTAATAAGGCCTCTGGATAAAAACGCTGGGATTGAGTTACGGCCGTAAAAGGTCAACTTACGGCCGTAACAAGGCCACTGATTTTTTTTTTTTTTAATAGGTGAATGAAATGACGAGACAAACTAAAATTAACCAAAAATGAAAATACGAAAATAAAGAGTCGAGGAGATAAAGAAACTCCCCTCTCGGGTTGCCTCCCGAGCAGCGCCGCTGTTTACTATCGTTGGCTCGACTAAGTCCGTGCGGGACTACTGCCCTTTGTTGGTGTTTTCCAGTGCAATCACCTCCAAGTTTTCAGTTTGGAATCCCTCATAATACGGCTTGAGACTGTGCCCATTGACCTTGAACTGTTTATCCGTACGCAAGCTCCTAATGTCGACTGCACCATGGGGAGATACATTAGTAACAACAAAAGGACCTACCCAACGAGAGCGAAGCTTACTTGGGTGCAGTTTGAGCCGGGATTGAAACAGTAGCACCTTCTGGCCCTCACAGAAACTCTTCCGAGATATGCGTTGATCATGGAATGCTTTAGTTCGATCTTTATAGATCATTGCATTCTCGTAAGCCTCATTCCGTATTTCATCCAATTCCTACAATTGAAGCTTCCTATGGTCTCCTACTGCTCCCCAATCCATATTACATTGCTTGATGGCCCAATAAGCTTTATGCTCGAGTTCCACCGGTAGGTGGCATGGCTTTCCAAATACCAATCGGTATGGAGACATACCAATTGGCGTCTTGTAAGCGGTTCGGTAGGCCCATAAAGCATCATCGAGTGGAATGCTCCAATCCTTCCGGTCTGGTCAAATTGTTTTTTCTAGAATGGACTTCACTTTCCTATTGGAGATTTCTGCCTGCCCGCTAGTTTAGGGGTGGTATGCGGTGGAAACCCGGTGCATCACTCCATATTTTTTTAACAAGGCTTCGATGGTTCGGTTGCAAAAGTGTGTTCCTCTGTCATTGATCATTGCTCGGGGTATTCCAAACCTACTAAAAATGTTAGCTTTTACAAAATCTGCAACAACCTTAGCGTCATTAGTACGGGTAGCCTTTGCCTCTACCCATTTCGAAACATAATCAACAGCGAGAAGAATATAATTACAACCAAACGACGGGGGAAAGGGTCCCATGAAATCGATGCCCCAAATGTCAAAAATCTCACATACAATAATGGGGTTTTGAGGCATTTGATCTCGTTGGGATAAGTTACCTGTTCTTTGGCAATTATCGCAAGACTTACAAAAAATGTAAGCATCCTTGAAAAGGGTCGGCCAAAAGAACCCGCTTTCCAATACTTTTTGTGCTGTCCTTCTAGGTCTAAAATGGCCACCACATGCGTATGAATGGCAAAAGGTAAGGATTGATTGGTGTTCTGATTCCGGCACGCACCTTCTGATGATTTGATCGGGGCACCTTTTCCACAGGTACGGGTCATCCCAAATGTAATATTTAGCATCACTTCTCATCTTATGCTTTTGTGCATGCGAAAAACCAGTAGGAATTAGTTTAGAAGTTATGTAATTTACCAAGTCAGCATACTTGGGGGATTTGCTTTGATAGCAAATAAACCCTCATCTGGGAAGGTTTCACGCAGAGGTAGGTCGTCTTCGGGCTTCACTACTCGGCTAAGATGGTCGGCAACTACATTTTCGGACCCCGCCTTATCCTTGATCTCCAAGTCAAATTCTTGTAGTAAAAGTATCCAGCGGATGATTCTTGGTTTTACATCTTTTTTTACAAACAAGTGTTGTAATGCTGCATGATCTGTAAAAATAATCACTTTAGAACCCAATAAATAAGGACGAAATTTTTCTAAAGCAAATACCACAGATAGAAGTTCCTTTTCAGTGGTAGTATAGTTGGCTTGGGCCTGATTTAGGGTTCGGGAGGCACAGTAAATCACATGGGCCGCTCTCCCAACCCGTTGCCCTAGGACTGCTCCCACTGCATAGTCACTGGCATCACACATTATTTCGAATGGAAGATCCCAGTTTGGTGGTTGAATGATCGAGGGTGTAGTCAGTCGCTCCTTTAGTTGGTCAAAGGCCTTCTTGCACAGCTCGGTGAATTTAAATGGGACATCATTTTGCAACAAATTGCACAGTGGTGATGCAATTTTGGAATAGTCCTTGATGAACCTGCGATAGAAACCTGCATGCCCAAGAAAAGATCGTATATCCCGCACATTGGCAGGGTAAGGTAATGCAGATATGAGGTCCACCTTAGCCTTATCAACTTCTATTCTCTTTTCCGACACTACATGACCTAACACAATTCCCTTATCTACCATAAAATGACATTTTTCCCAATTTAGGACTAAGTTAGTGTCAATGCATCGTTTCAAAATTAATGATAAATTATCCAAGCACACATCAAAAGAATCACCCCACACACTAAAATCATCCATGAATACCTCTATAATTTGTCCTATGTATTCAGAAAAAATGCTCATCATACAACGTTGGAATATTGCGGGAGCATTACACAAGCCGAAGGGCATGCGTCTATATGCAAACGTGCCAAATGGACAAGTAAACGTGGTTTTCTCTTGATCTTCTGGAGTTATGGAAATTTGAAAATATCCTAAGAAACCATCTAAAAAACAATAATGGGAATGACCAACTAATTTTTCTAACATTTGATCCATGAAGGGAAGGGGAAAATGATCCTTTCGAGTGTCAGCGTTTACCTTCCTGTAGTCGATGCATACCCGATATCCAGTTTGGACCCTAGTTGGTACAAGTTCACCATCTTTGTTTTCTACCACCGTTACTCCGGATTTCTTTGGCACCACTTGGACTGGACTGATCCACTTGTTGTCTGAGATTGGGTAAATCATCCCTACTCCTAGCAGCTTCAAAATTTCTTTCTTCACCACGTCCATCATTGCTGGATTTAGCCTCCGCTGGGCTTGTCTCGATGATTGAGCTCCTTCCTCAAGCAATATTCGACGCATGCAGATTGACGAGCTGATTCCCTTGATATCCGCGATGGCCCAACCAATCGCCTCCTTGTGCTCCCGAAGGACCCGAACCAGTTTGTCTTCTTCTAGCTTGGTGAGGTTGGATGAAACAATTACGGAAAGTGATTCTTCATCACCAAGAAATTCATATTTCAGATGGTCGGGTAGAGATTTCATTTCCACCACTGGGGCTTGCAAAATAGAGGGTAGCAATTTGTTAGGATAGTCTGTCAGTTGAATTGTTTTTACGGCATACCTGCGTGGTGCGGGTCCCAGTGCAGTAATTCCATCCTGTAATTCCTTGCTTATACCCACGTCGCTGTCATCATCTTGCCTTAGCGACTCCACGATAGCTGTTTCTAGCTCGTCCCTGCAATTTAACTTGAAAACTTTCTGCACTGCAGGAGTAATGTCATTAATAGAATAAGCAGCACACACATCATTTGGGTGTTTCATTGCATCGTAGATATTAAATTGCACTACCTCCCCATTGAATTCCATGGTCAACACCCCTTTTCTTACATCAATTATGGTTTGGGAGGTCCAAAATAATGGTCTTCCTAACAATATATGGGTAGAATTAGGGGAGTGATCATCATTCATATCTAGTATGTAAAAGTCTGCCGGAAACACCAACCCCCCTACTTGCACTAAAACGTCCTCAACTACCCCGTCTGGATATGCATTGGAACGGTCGGCTAGTTGGATGATAACATCTGTTTTAGTCATTTTTGTAAGATTTAATGCAATGTAAGTGGATCTAGGCATTACTTTAATGGATGCTCCTAAGTCTATTAGTGCATGTTTTACCTTGGTGTTACCTATTCGACATGGCACAGTGAACATACAGGGATCCTTACCTTTTGGAGGCAATTTCCTTTGAAATAAGGCTGAAACGCTTTCCCCCATTCTTACCTTCTCGTTTCCCACCAGTTTCCGTTTGCTAGTGCATAAATCCTTTAGAAATTTTGCATACCGGGGGACTTGCTTGATGGCCTCCAATAGTGGGATATTGGTTTCAACCTTTCTAAACATTTCCAACATCTCATTTTCCTTGCTCTCCTTGTTTGTCTTTGCTAATCTGCTAGGAAAAGGTGGAGTTGTTAACTTAACATTTAAATGGGAGTCAGTTTTTACCTGAAGGTTTTGCGAAGTGTCGTTTCTCTTCCCGACTCCTTCCTTTTCATCTTCCTCCATTTCAGGTGCAACCGGTTCCAATTGCTGACCCTCAACTTCCGTTCCACTCCGGAGAATTATGGCGCTCACATTTTTGGGATTCACCTCAGGCTGCGATGGTAGCTTCCCTCCAGATTGTGCCTCCAATCTATTTATGGCAGTGGCCATTTGGCTCATTTGATTTTCCAGGTTTTGAATGCTTGACTTGGTATCCTGTTGGAATTGCATCGTGTTAGTTGCCAACATCTTAACCATATCTTCAAGAGACATACCTGAATTTTGAGGTTTTTGTTGATATTGCCCCTGTGGTTGGAAAGTCCCTTGCTGCTGGAATTGTCCTTGTGGCTTGTTTGGGATAAAACCTGGGGGTTTGTTATTTCCGTAACTCAGGTTGGGGTGATCTCTCCACCCGGGGTTGTACGTGTTTGAATATGGCATGTATTGTTGCCTTTGGAAAGGGAAGCCTCCAGCAGTATTTACCTGTTCATTGTTTTCTTCTTGCAATACCGGACACGTGTCCGTTGGATGTCCAAAGTTCGAACAGATTCCACAGGCTTTGGCTTGTTTATAATTCCCTACAACAAGTTGCTTAACGAGATTCGTCAGTTCATATAATTGACCTTCAATATTGGAACTACTTACCTCGTTTACTCGGCGGACTTGGGAATCCCTACTCGAGTTGAATTGTTGAGTGTTTTCTGGTGTCTTGTCCATTAGCGCACCTCCGCTTGCGGCGTCTATCATACTTATGTCCATTGGTGCCAGACCTTCGTAGAAATACTGCACCAAGAGTTGCTCACTAATCTGATGATGGGGGCAGCTGGAGATGAGCTTTTTGAAATGCTCACAATACTCATATAATGTTTCATTGTTGTTTTGGCGCACCCCACATATCTCTTTTCTGATGGTACCAGCTCTCGATGCAGGGAAGTATTTTTCCAAGAAGAGCCTTTTCATGTCGTTCCAAGTAGTAACTGTTCCCGACGGTAAACAATAGAGCCAGTCGGTGGCGGCATCCTTCAATGAGAATGGGAAGGCTCTCATTTTTATTTGTTCCTCGGTAATGCCCGTGGGCCTCATACTGTCGTAAACCACATGAAACTCTTTTAGGTGCCTATATGGATCTTCGTCGGGGTTCCCTCGAAAAGTTGGTAATAAGTGGATGAGCCCAGATTTAAGCTCGAAAGTTTTTCCTTCCTCCACTGTTGGAAACGTAATGCACAAGGGCTGCTGAGCTACATCGGGGGTAGCCAGTTGTTTAAGAGTCCTGTTGTTAGCTGCCATTTGTCGTGCTGCTCTCCTTTGCTGTCGAAAAGTCCTCTCAATTTCTGGGTCAAGATCAAAAATTTCACAATTAGTTGACCGAGTTTTAAGCATATAAGCAAAGAAGTACAAATAATTATTATATGAATTTTTTATTTTTTTTTGAAAAATTATATAAATAAAGTGAAAATAAAATAAAGGTAAAATAAATGCAGAAAAATAAAATTCTAATTGATTAAACACTAAATTGGTTAACCGTTCCCCGGCAATGGTGCCAAAAATTTGATGCGTGCCGTTATGTACCAAAATAATAAATAAATATCTTACTCGCAAATTATCAGATTTAATTGTAATAGCGGAAGTAAGAGTCGATCCCACAAGAAACGGGAACTAATTTAGTGCTGTGTCAATCAGAATAGATGGGGGGTTTTTGAGTTCAAATATTGCAATTAACTTGAAAATAAAAGGAAAACGTAAATTAGATAGAATATAACTCAAGAATTGACAAATCCTAGTTCTCAGGTTCAGTTGTATTTTATCACAATGTTATCACCTTCCAAGTAACGCGAGTTCAATTTCCTCTTTGATTTATCACCCGTAAATAGTTAATAAGCTTTAACTATTCATATTCTCCCTTTATTGCATTTAATTAGAATAAGCTCTCTAATCAAACATTAGCCATTGAATAACCTAAAACAAGCTCTTTAGATTTAAGACAACAAATATATAATGGTTGAGAAGAATTAGGGTGAATTAGATTATCAATCACACAAGCTCGTGACAATTAACCTAGGTTGGAATTCTTTATGAAAATATTAAATTTCCACTTGCTACCACGATTTGAACAAAAAGACAATTACGGATCCAATCATTCAAAATAGCAAATCTCAGTACAACAAATTAAATGATAAGGCCTTAATCAAATGAATCAAATGCATTGATTGAATTAAAAACGCATAAGAATCCAACAAATCAAAGTAAAGAATGTAGAACTACGTTACTAGTTTGGAAAAGTGATAAATAAAGGAATTAAAATACAACGTCCCCTTTGAACTAGGTAGAGAACTTAGCCGCTTAAAGCAATGAAGAATTCTGGAATTTTCTTTCTTGATTCACCTTCTCGAATTGCTTAATTCTTCTTCTAATTCTTCAAGCAAGCCGCTCCTCTTTCAACAATTATTTCACACTTTTTTCTGTCATGAAATTCCCTTTTTATAGCTTTAATTTTGTGCCCTAGCTTTGGGCTCAAGAAATCCCAAAATTATGGAAAGATTTAAAATATGGAAATTTTTGACTGGAAAGTTACGGCCGTGAGTTTTCCTTTACGGCCGTAACACGATTTTTGCATATTTTCCTTAAATTGAGGTTACGGCCGTGACATGTCCATTTACGGCCGTAATTGTGTTTCTGCCCATTTTTCACCACTGAAGGTTACGGCCATAAAGATATGTCTTACGGCCATAAACCCTTTTCTGGTGATTTTTTCTTGATTCAACAATCACTCTTACGGCCGTAACCCTTTTGCATTGCGGTCGTAAATATATTGCACCCAAGGTCCTCAAACTTCAATTTTACGTGCATTTTGGTCCTTTTTCCTTCTTTTCTTTTCCTTTATGATCATATACCACATAAAATATAAGATGCATTAATAATACTTAGATAGAATCACATTATTCCTAATTCAAGGATATAAGTGCATAAAATAAACATTAATAAAGCACTTATCATCTATATAAGTGAAACAGATTCAGAAAGCAATGAATCAGAATCAGAATAGAGAAATAGAAAGAAATAAGAATATAGATAAACAAGAATATGAATGAATAGAAGGTTATGGATTAAAAGTAACTTTTGATAATAATAAGTTCAGGAAAATGCAAAAATTATCTTTAGATTTGAAAATAGGAAAATGGAAAATATTAGATAGAATATGGAGAAGAGAAAGAATAGCAATAAATGAATATCATAAAATTGAAAGAGCAATAAATGTTAGAACTACTCAAGGAACACACAAATTAAATCTTTTAACAAAAAATACAGTTACAGAATTATTGACAAAGATCAATAGAAAACAAAGTGAAAAGATCCAATATGTTTATTTAGCAGGTATCCAAATTGTAATACCATTTCTTCGTTTTACGTGCGTTCTTGATTTCGCGTAATTTTTTTATATCGATGGCATTATGAATTATTTATTGTAATTATTATTGTCAAATGTTTAAATTATTTTGCAGTGGAAGAATTTGGACTCCGTCTCGATCGATGTGCTAATTAAAAAGTTTATAAATTGTTTACGTACAATTCTATGTCTATTTTTTATTTTAATTGTTGAACTTGCCAATTTCTATTTTTATTAAATGGTAAGTCACCAAATTTGCATGAATGTGAAATTGGGGAAAGTTTAGTGACAATTGAAGAGTAAAAATAAGTTATGGATTTACTTGTGCACGTGGAGAGAAATGAGGGACCAAATTGTAAATTACCAAAAGTTATATCAAAACCTAACCTAAACCCTCATTCTCGCCATCCTCTCACCCAACTCTCTATGTCTCGACCTTCCTCTCGCTTCCATCTCTGTCGTCCTGCTCTCCTCCCCCCACATCTGACCGATGAGCACCAACGCCGCAGCCACCACCGGTAAACGCCCCTACCCTCTTCCCACGCACGCACGCACTCACCTGCATACAACACACACTCGAAAACATGTTTATAATAATGTGTGTATATCTATATATATTATAAATATATGTGAGTTTCAGATGTTGGGGAAGTATAAATCTGAATTTTAATTTCGGATTTTGGAAATGTAAGATTTTATTTGTTAGTTAATTGTTGAGGTTAGGTTTTTGGCTTGAAATTTGATTTATTTTCAAATTTGGATAATGTATATGCATATATTTCAGATTTTTCAAATTTAAGAAATTAAATAACTATTTGTGGTTAAATGTGGAATTCATGAATTGGTAGATTTTTAATTATATATATATATATATATATATATATATATATATATATATATATATATATATATATATATATATATATATATTGAATGTATGTAATTTTTGGATTTTTAATGTTGTTTTAAATTGAATTTTTCAAATTAGGAATTCAAGTGATGAGGTGGTTTTTAATTCAATTTTAGTGTATAGGTTTGACTTATAGTACTATTTTCAGACTTTCGAAATTTATGAAAATTGTAGTTTAATTAACTGTTCGGGTAAAGCTGAATAAATTGTGATTTTTAAATTTACGAATAGTTAGAATACTAATTGGAATTGTCTTTGTGAAATTCAAGTTGTGATGAAGTTTCCATAGTTTTGACCTTTGTGTAAATTGATAAGTTAGATTTCAATTTTGGCATTTAAGTAAATCTCTTATTCTGAATGTAGTATAATCTGTAATTGACATAGTTTAAGATTCCATTTGATTTGAATTGTAAGTCACATGGAAGTCTCATCCTCATTTAGGATTTTTAAATGTGAATTTTGAACTAAAAACATATTTTAATAATGAATTGAATTAATTAGGAGAATTGGTATATTGACGTCACGGGCATCTGAGACTCTTCCACTTGCAAATCAAGATAACGGTAAATACTAAGGATGTCAGGTAAGTAAACTTCACCTTCTCTCAGCATAATTGAATGTTCAATGTGGAATTATTGTTTAATTGACATTCGTGTTAATTAACGAATTTTAATGCTTTTGACTTACCATATACAAGTATGTGTATTTAAGGAAATGTTCAAGCATGCACGTTATCAGGTCATTACATCATTAAGCATGCATTGACATCGAAATGGGAAAGTCAAATGTTTTAATGAAAGGAATGTGTCAAAGTGCAAATTTTGTCAAAAGTTATGTATCCCAAGTTTTTTCAAGAAAGAATGGGTGTACTTCTATGTCTGAAAGATGCGAGTGGAAAATGGAGTGCGGGGACCGGCGTACCCGAATAAAATGAGCCGCTTTACGGTGAAATAAAGTGAATGACCGTTTTACAGTGGGAAAGTGAATGTTAAACCGCTTTGTGATGGAAATGTGAATGTTAATCTGGTTCCAAATAAGAATTGCCCACTGTTATCTGATTGACTAGAAGATATACCAAGTGAGCTCACGATGGAATGATGTAAAAGTTTTGAAATGTTAAGTGAAAGCTTGAAAAGTTTAAAAGTTTTGAAAGGTTAAAGTGAATGGGGATACATATTTCAAAGTTTAAAGCATTTCATGTCATAAGCATGCATCACTTGTACGAAGTTTCCTTACTGAGCTTTAGCTCACCCCAATCCCTCCCCAATATTTCAGGTGATGAAAGCTAGATGAGACGAGGAGAGCACTCGGTGACAAACTCAGGCTATACCTACCTTCAATCTTTGAAAATAAAGTTAAATTAGAATTTATTCAAATTTCTCATTAATTATTCCTTAATTCATATATTATTGTTAATTGTTTGGTTGAAATTAGCTTTGAATAAGTATGGGTGTAGTATTAGGGGTTAAATTACCTCTTATTTCATTTGCTAAAGTTTATTTACTTGGAATTATATTGTTGAGGAGTTTGGGACTTATTGAAATGATTTTGATGATGTTTGGGATTGAATGAGTTGAGATGTGTACTTTAACATGGTTTTGATGTCTCTCTACAGGTTGGCTATGTCCAATTTATAGAGGAGGCTCTGTCGAAATTTTTGTAAAATTGTATAATAGAAAATGAAAATGTTGAGGTTTTAAATGATTTCTTTTCCGCATTTAAGTAAAGAAAAGTTAACACGCTTAGGTTTAAGATTTTGAACTTGAGGTGTTACACAAATAATGTTTAAATCCTTGTTTAGAGAATGGTTAGATTCACATTTGACTGTAAGTTTACAAGATGAAAGAATAATAAATTTAAAAGACAGTCATTTAGGAACAATAGAAGGAAATCTAGCATATAAGAAACTAATATTTGCATGTTACCCAAAATATTGTTTATCATTGAAAGACATAGACTTTAATGAAGTTTTAGGACTACATTTCAAATTACATAAAGATGATATAATGGAACCAGGAGATAAAATTATGACTATAGAATATAGAGCATTATACACATTTATTAATTCTAATTATGGAAACATTTATTCTAAAAAACCATATATTGAAATTCATAAAAAATGCAAAGATTTTGGTAAAGCTGTGGAACCAGATAAATAGATAAGTTTAGTCCTAAGAAACTATGAACTTACTATAACAAAAAATAAATCAGAAATTATAGAGTTAAGAGAATAAGAATATTCTAATAATAACATAACATTTGAAGATGACAGATTAATTAGAAGATCAACAAGTTTACCTAATAGAAAACAATTAGGAGAAACTAGTAATACAAGTGAAATAAAATTTCATAGAAATGCTGGAAATATGAAAATAGAAGGTGAATATTTCAATGGAAAAGAACATATAAAATGATCAAATATATTAATTGATACAGGAGCTAGTGAATGTCATATAGCTTCAAACAGGAATAAATGATTAATATCTCATAGAACCGATCTGTATAGATATATGAATTTTTATGGACAAATACATATAACTGAACTTGAAGTTAAAGTACCAATAAAAATAGGAGGAATAAATCTCTTAGTACCATGTCATGTAGATAATAGTATGGTAAATCCTCATGTATTATTAGAAATGAGCTTCCTAGATGGATTAGAAGATTATAGTATAAAATGTGAAGGATTATATATAACCCATAATGGTCAAACTATACTATGTAGAAAAGCTGAATAAATGAATAATCAAATAAGTTTTTCATTAGCTATTTATATTCAAGTTACTATTGTTGAAACAAATATAACAACCTTTGCATTAATAGGCACAAGAAATGATATAACAATATTTAAAAATTTCTTAATAAAATCATGGAATACTGATTGGAAAATAAAAATAACAGGAGTTACAGGATAAATTACTCAAATAATTAATAGTGCTGATAAAATCGATATAATACTAGGAAGTAACAAATAGTTGTGAACAAAATATATAGTTATAATAAATTAGAATGTGATATATTACTAGGAAGTGACTTTTATACAACAATTTCAATATTATAAACAAAATAATTACATGATAATGTTACAAATACCTTGTGGACATTTACTAAAAATACCAAGAGAATTTAGACCTTACAGAATTCAGCCAACACAGTGTGGTGATAAATGGGAGAAAAAATCAATTACACAAAATGAAATAAAAAATAAAAGAATAGTGTATAAAAAGTCTTGAAAACAAATATACAAACAAGTATGGAAAAAATCCTTGACCAATTAGAAAAATTTGTGGAGAGAATCCATTATCGTTTTAGAAATCACATCATCCAAAAGCTAAAATAGAACTAACAGAAAATATTATTATAAGAGTTAGGCCAATGATGTATACCATACAAGATACACAAGAATTCAAGACTCAAATAAAAGAATTGCTTAACCAGAAATTGATCAGGCCTAGTGATGGACCCCATAGTAGTTAAGCTTTCATGGTAATGAAACATTCCGAACAAAAAAGAGGAAAATCTAGAATGGTAATAAATTATAAAGAATTAAATAAATATACTAAATTTGATAGATACTTTTTACCAAATAAAGAGGTACTAATAAATCTTGTAAAAAGAAAACAATATTATTCTAAATTTGATTTTAAATCAGGATTTTGGCAAGTAAAAATGGAAGAAGATAGTATTTAATATACAACATTTAGTACACTCCAAGGTAAGTATGAATGGATGGTTATGTCATTTGGTTTAAAAAATGCACCACAAATATATCAAAGAAAAATGGATAACATATGTAGAAGATTTAACGAATTTTTAATTGTCTATGTTGATGATATATTAATATGTTCTAATATAGAGAAGAACAAAGAAACCATTTAATAAAATTTATAAATGAATGCAAAAAGAAAGGAATTGTTCTTTAAAAAAATAAAGCTATAATAGAAAAACAAGAAATTGATTTTCTTAGATTAGCAATAGATAAAAGAGGAATAAAATTACAAACCCATATATCTAAAAAGATAGAAAGTTTTTCAGATAAATTAGAATCTAAAAAATAAATACAAAATTTTTTAGGATGTTTAAATTATGTAGAATGATTTATTGAGAATCTTTCAAAACAGAGATATAAAATTTAGATTTTACTTAGAAAAACAAATACCAAAGGATTGAGTAATGAGCACACAGAAATTGTCAAATCACTTAAGAAAGAATGTAAAAATTTACCAAAATTAAAATTACCAAATGAAAAAGATAATCTAATAGTTAATACTGATGCCTCAGATAAATATTGGGCAATATTAAAAACAGATCTTAATGAAATCTGCAGATATTCCAGTGGAACATTTAATCAAGCAGAACTAAATTATACTACTCATGAGAAAGAACTGTTAGCAATTATCAGAGGAATAAAAAAGTTTTCATTATTTTTATTATCCAAAAAATTCATTGTTGAAACTGATAATCCTCAAGTTGCAGGCTTAGTAAAAAATAAGTTGCCACCAGAGCCTCAATATAGAAGGCCCCATAGATGGCAAGCCTATTTGACATTTTATAATTTTGATATCGTCCATATTAAAGGTGTCAATTATTATCTTGCAGATTTTTTAAGCAGGAATATTGAATTTGCAAATGGATATTATCAAAAAATCCTTGATAGGGGCCAAATAGCGAATGAACTTCCTCGAAGAGGAAGCTGAAGATATAAAACTTGGAATTGAGCAATTTGCAAAGACTCTCCAAGAAAGTTTCAAGCAATTGATGGAAATCTAAAAATTTCATTACAATTATACTAAAGAATTGAGCGATAACATAATTGAGATTTAATCTCAGTTTGAATCATTAATTACCAAACAGACTGATACCAAACAGGTTATATCAAAAATTCAAACAGGTACATCTTCAAGAAGCAGTGATGGACTAACAATTAAAAGAGATGAACCAAGTTCCAAGAAAGTTGTCATAAATGAAGCTAGTCCTCGAAAAATAACACTCAATGCCAAAGATGAACATACAAGGGTAGTCAGAATTCGTGCTGAGGAGGAAGATGATTCCCCCTTTTTACCAAAAGAAGACGAATATAAGACTACTGTTAAAGTTATATATGAACTCCAAGAATGTGACTGTTATTACATTTATTCTGGAGATCATGTATACCCACGATTGATCGTTACTGAGGGAGGAGATCCCGTTAGGACAAAAATGGCAGCAAATTATGGATTTTTGGATCTTATCTACCAAGGGAAAGACTTGAAAGAGATTGAAAATTTTGATGATTTATTAAAAGGAGAAATTTCAAAATTCGCACAAGGAAGACCTATATATTTAAAATTTTATTCAATCAGTCCTGAAATTGATGGAAGAGTGTATTATCCTGCTGAGCATATTATCACAATTGGATATGTTGCTCGATATTTTCAAATTGAGCTCGGGAAAAATATCAAGCCAGTACCAAATATTACAAAATCATGGTTTAGATCTCGAAGGGCGTTGGGAATTAAGGTTTTCTACAACATTTCCAAAAACTTGTATGATTAAAAATTCAAATGTATATGCCAGCATAATGGATGGATCCTCCTCACTAATGGAGGAAAAGAAAAGTCAACAATCTTGAAAGAATACATCAATAAGTTTGACACTCATCAAATTTATGGAAGCTTTGCTACCTTACAAGAGACGTTATATCCAGGAATTGCCCTACGTCCCAACAGAATTGATGAACAGGTGGAAGCTACTTGATAAATCTGCTTTAATGAAACAAGGTAGCACAATGTAGGGGCCATGTGAAGACTGAAAATAATAGAGGGATAGGTGTCCCTATAATGTAAGGGTCATGTGAAGAAATAAATAATAGAAGACAGGTGTGTCCTTGTAATAATTAATAGAGGACATGTATGTCCTTATGTAATGAAAAGCTGTAAAATTGTTAGGTCGATGATGTAAGCAGTGATGTAGTTGTGTCCAATGTAACATCATAAATAGAGGCCTCCGGGCTAGTTGAAAGACCGAACTCACTTGAGCACTCAGTTTGTGAGAAAGCCAAAAAATCTTCTGTCTTTGAAAAAATTCTTATACCAATCTTATGTCAATCTTCATATTATCAATAAAATCTCAACCTACTTATCAAATTATGATGAGTTTCTAAATTCTTGTCTTCTAAATCCTATTTCCAAAAAGAAGATATATTATGAAGAAAACTCCCTACACTCTGTCCTAAAATATTTTTCATCTAAAAAGTTATACAGTGAAGGCATATATCCAGGTTTAGCTAATAACCCGTGAAGGCAGGAGAGCATTGAAGAATTCAGAATTGTCAAATTTAATTATTAAAACAGTCCTTATAAAAATGAATATCATAGCATAATTAAACCTTTATTCATGCATAAACAGTTTACTAGACCCAATAATGAAATAAAAAAAATTATTTCATGTCTATATGCCATGTTTGTTAGCTATTTTTCCTAAATTAAAGAATTATTAGGAATAAAAATTACAAAATCAATCATTTACTTTTGGCTTGATAGTGATAATACTGAAATAAATAATGAATTATATTTAGGATATGTGTTTAGTAGTGATAATGATTATGATCCTATAATAAATTATGACATTGATGGAAAAGATGAATTATTCTTTACTAGTTTTTGAAAATCTTAATATCATGAATGAAAGTAATTAAATAATGAAAAAACCTAGATCTAAGAGAGGTCCATATAAAGTTAAAAAGAATATCAAAAGTAAAAAAAGTATTGAATATGAGAATGAAATTGAAAAAATAGGATATCAAGAGCAACTCTACGCATCACAAGAGATATTAAAAAGTTTTAAAGAAAGTTTAATAGAAAACTTTGCTAGAGGTACTGTAAGATCTATAATAATACATGATATTCAAGATATAATTGATAAATTAGAAAAGAGAAAGAAAAGTATTTCGAAATATAATATACCATTTGAACCAAACATAGATATTATGGCTGACGTAGATATTATCAACTCTCAGGCACTGATAGAGTTTGAAAAATTATTTGAAACTTTATAAATTATTTATCTTTGTGTTTATAATGTCTGGATATACAATTGAAGGATTAGACAATTTGTTAGATAGGATAATGGAAAAAATAGATAACATTATATCTCAATTAATAGATATAGATGAATCATCTGAACAATATTATATACTTTTAGAAAACCACAATCAATATATTATAGATTATTCTGATATATTACAACTTAAAATAGATTTAGAAAATAAAATAGTAACAAACACAGTCCAAACCTAAATACCAAGATATACAATAGAAGGACTAGATAATCTTTTAGAAAAATTAAAAGATAAAATGGAAGATATTAAATATCAAATGGAAAATGAAAACATATCTTTTGCAAAATATAATAAACTTTTAGAAAAATACGAACAATATATTGCAGATTATTGTATTTTACTAGATCAAAGAATGAATTTATTCCAGAAAATTTTGTATAATAATTTATCAACTCAATAATCTATGAATACTTCACAAACATCAACATCTAATAACTGTGATCATAAACTATATTTAAATGATAAAGAAATTTCATTTTTATTAGTTATTGTTGAAAAATCTAAAAATATACAGTCTGTTAGACAATCTAAACTAAAAGAAATATACGAAGATATTGATTATGCTATCTTAAATAGAATATAATTTAATTCTGTTGAAACATCAAATAATATAAATACAGTTCATAAAATTATAGAAGAATACGAAGATATAGAAGAAGAAGTTTCAGGAGGAATAACATTAGGATATATAATTAACAAAAATCATCTCAAATTTTTTGAAAAATTATCACAATATAGAACATTTTTAGAAGAACTTAAAAGATTAAAAAGTATTGAATTAAATTAATCAAATTAAATTTATAGACATAACTTGCAAAGTTAATAATCAACTTCATTAAGGATAATTTAGACAATTTGCAAAAGATGGAATTACATGATTTGTATGGATAAAACCATAAAATCCCCCAATTTATTGTAACCTAGTAGCCAGCAGTAGCGTGACTGCGTGAGTAGCGTTTGAGAGTGAAGAAGTTCTGAAGAACCGTAAAGTCCGTGGATCCGTCACCGTGCGTCAGGCGTGATTTGTGAACGACAACAGGTTCGATTCTTGACATTCGACGACCCCGCAAATGCAATAGAAATCTTCTTTCATGTTCGATTTTGTGGTTTATTCTAGTTCGATTTTTGGGTTTTTTATTCACTTACATATTTGTAATTTTATTGAAATTGTTTTGTAACTTCATCAGTCAGCAATGGAATTTGGGTTCTAAAGCAGCAAATTGTTTTGTAATTTCACGTTAATGGAACATAACTAACTAATTGCTGATCAAACATTTTTCACGAAAAAAACTACAAACTGAGATATTAACTAGGCAAAAAAGGAAAAAATAGATTTAATGGATTAATGAAAATCTTTTTTTGTAACTTCAGTCTTCTGTTAACGTTAATGTAATTTTTGTAACTTCAGTCTTCTGTTAACTTAGATTTTGTGGTTCACGTATATATGCTTTGTGGTATATAGTTGGACAAATCATTTGAAAACTTGATATATTTGAAAGCGTAAATATCTTTGTAGCAGGGATGCATCTATGCCATTGCATTATTAACGTTCCTTAATTATCTATGTTAGGGAGCTATTATAGTCATGTCTCTTCGCAAATTTCAACATCAGTTTCCAGTTGTCAAGAATCTGACTGTGGGCCAAGAGAAACCCCGAAAAGAACCTCTTGGAGCTGGAGAGGACGAGAATAAAACTAGAGACAAAATGCATGAAGTTGGAAAGGATGTTTCAAACAACGAGAATAAAGGAGATGTAACTGATCCCTCTGGAGCTGGAGAGGATGAGAAGAAAATTAGAGACAAAATAGATGAAGTTGGAAAGGATGTTTCAAACAATGAGAATAAGGGAGATGTAACCGATCCCTTTGGAGCTGGAGAGGATGAGAAGAAAACTAGAGAGAAAATACATGAAGCTGGAGAGGATATTTCAAACAACGAGAATAAGGGAGACATAACTGATAGCAATGTATACAATGAAATATTGTTTTCTTGTCTGAATTTTTTCCATGAAAACAAATTAACAAGAACTCTTCACACGTAAGTTCTTTACTATTCTATTTCAAATATAATTTTCTTGCATAATCATTAGTTAATTGCATTTTAACTACTCTTTACTAATCAAATTAAGATTTGTTTTATAATAGTTATTATATATATTTCTTTGTTTAATTTGTCAATTAATGATTTAATGCTTTGTGATAATTTAGATTGGAACAAGAAGCTCATATCTTCTTCAATCAGAACCACGTTGATGACATGATAAAGGAAGGAAAATGGGACGAGTCATTATGTTACTTGTCTGCATTTTCAGGGATTGATGATGATAGTTGGGTGGAAATCCTCCATCAAGTTGCACTCCAGAAGTTCAAAGAGTTTGTTCTCATCGCATTGAATTAATATCAATTTAGTACTAATATATTAATATGGATTGTTCCTCATGAATTTCAATTCGCAACTGCAGGAGTCACGAGTTAATACGAAAACCTAATGATATCAGTGCAAACTGTGATCCCTTAAAATTTGATGACGCCAGGTCAGAGAATAATTGATTAATTTGCGATTATTATTATTATTATTAATTATGGGAATAATGCTTATTTGATAAATGATAGTAGGGGTATGTTGCGTGCTAAAATTAAGAAGATGGTGGAGAAAAGCGAAAAATTTCGTGATAAGATGAAATTCCCGAAGATAAAAAGATTATACGAACTTTTTAGTGAGAAGAGGTTGATTTCTTCGCAATATGTAATTTCAGCATTTTCTTTGAGTTTAAGATAAATCGCAATTTTCATTTGCCCTATTAATTTTTCCCCAGCGCTGGTAATGAAGATCCAACCATAGTATTGTCACCAATACAGTAAGTTTTGCTACTTATTATCCATTTTACCCCATGTTTTATTTAATAACTAGTTAATAATACGTGTATTATAGGTGGTTGTATAACAATTGTAACGACCCATAATTTTTCCTTTTGAATTTTTAAATACGTGTCGTAAAATAATATTTTATAAAAGATATTTGTCCTTGCGTTTACAAAAGATTAATAAATACTTAATAACAAGCACTAATTCGTTATTTTGAAATTCACAGTCATATTCTTTTGATTATACCACTAGAAACTCGTTGCAAAACTCCAACTCATCGAACCTCAATTAACTGAAAAGGGGAATATCATAGACAATGAGATAAAATCTCAACAAGTGAGCCACATAAGTAATAATTCATATTTAGACCTCGGCAATCATGAAGTACATAAAGGAGACGAGAATTCAAAGCCGAACTCAAGTGGCCATAATTCTCGTGAAAACATAAGGTCATAATGTACGTAAGGATACACGAGAATTATAAATCGAACTTGGGTGAACATAATTCTCTTGCGTAGCGCTACCGAACTCCAATCCACTTATATCATATTCATAACTTGAATTCCATAATTCAAAAATTGAAAGTACAATTCGTATGACTAAACTTACCTTGATAATTAGGAGAGAATCCTAGTAAATACGTATATGAGAATTTAACTTCTTCAACAAAGTGATAATTTGTGTGTATTATGATAACCTATTTATATTAATAGATGTATATACATGGTGAGTTGGGAACAAATTAAAAATGAAAATCTTCTTAATTGTCATTGCCGTATGAAAATTACTTAATTTTAAGTTACCCACTTGAAATTCCCATCATTTTCCCCTATTTGTTGGTTGCCACCTGCCAACCCTTAGACGCCAAGTGATGGGTGGGATAACGGCTGGTTGGTTAAATTAGTGGGCAACTTAAATTTCCACATTATAACAATGAAGATTTTTTTTTTTTTTAATTAAATAAAAATAGTTTAAGCGAAATTCGATTTTACCCTTAAATTAAAATGATGGGAAGAAACATGCAGTAGTCAGAAGCACAAATTTTCTTATTCGAGTATGTTCCTTGAACCTTTTATAAATATATAGTTTAAATTAAAAGTATTGATTAATTTTTTAAATCTAAATATCGTTGACAAATGTGGGTTTTTAAGAATATTTGAAATTTAATTGTTAGGTATCCCCCTCAAAGTGAGCATGTTATAGACAACTCTCAAGACGTTATTGACAATGACATTCATGAAGTGGTTAACAAGTTTACGATTTTCAAGAAAGAACTTGGTTTTGGATACTCAACTATTGTCCGTGAAGGACGTTTTGATGGTCGTCCAGTGGCAATCAAATGTCTTCTCATTCATTTTAGTGAGCTTGTGACAACAGAGGTTGAATGTCTTATTAAGTCTGACTCACATCAAAATATAGTTCAGTATTATGGAAAAGATTCAGATCATAATTTTCACTACCTTGCCCTGGAGAAGTGTTCCTTTTCTTTATATGATTTGATCACGAATAAAGTAACCTTTGAAAATGATGAGGAGTACACGCTGTGGAATAAAGAATATCCATCTCCATGCCTTTTAAGCATAATGAGGTTTGTATTTTAGCTGTCATATTAGTGCATTTTTTTTTTTATTTGTATGCGACTTAAGAAATTAATCAATTACAGGCAAATAGTCAGTGGACTACAACATTTGCGCTCTCTTGGTATTGTACATCGTGATTTGAAGCCTACAAATATAATGATAAAGAAAGAGAAATCATTATGTGCAAAACTATCTGATATGGGCATTTGTAAGCAAATACCAAGAGGCTTATCAAGTGTGGAAAACAACTTCAGTGGTGAGTACACTAATGTTGTGTTGTAGTTGTGTTAAGTCTAGTCCTATAATAGAGGAAATTAGTCTAATTGAACATTATTAAGATTTAGGAACTTAAGAAATGTTAATGTTGCATTCTATTGTCTTCTATGCAGGTAGGGGGACATTAGGTTGGCAAGCACCTGAATTGTCTACCATCGATGGTGTAAGGCGAAATGTAGATTTGTTTAGTCTGGGTTGTGTTTTCTTCTTTTGCCTTGCTAGGGGTGCATGCCTCTTTAATGTTGGTGATGAAATTGAACACACGACTATGGGACTTGGGGAAAGATTTTTCATGATAAGTCACATGCCAGCAGCTGTTGATCTTATCGAACGGCTCATAAGTTCCATGCCAGATCATAGGTAACACCTATTGCTATCTTGTCTTGCTTGTTATATTTTTTTTTCTTTCTTTCTTTCCTTTTTATTTTTATTTTTTTATTGTGCCCGTTGTGTTATTTTATAGACCGAAGATTGAGGAGGTTATTAAGCATCCTATGTTGTGGGATGCTACCACTCGACTTGCATTCATTCGAGATGCAAGTGATCGGATCGAACAAGCGGGTTCGGGATCTACACTAGAGACGAGAATAGAAGCTTCAAGAAAAACTATTTTTCGGAATGGATGGGATTTAATGATGGACAAGAACTTAATAGTTGAGATCAGCAAGAGGAGGCCGTTTAATTACAGGAGTGTGTCTCACTTGGTGAGAGCTTTGAGGAACACTTCGGTCCACTATAATGAACTGCCAAATGATGTGAAGGAAAACTTTGGAAGTAACTATCCTGAAGGATTGGATAACTACTTCACTGAAAAATTTCCACATCTTCTTTTTGAAGTTTATAAAGTCATCTGCGAGTTTTGTGCAGGAGAAGAAGTCTTTGAGATGTATATATATGAATCGTGACGAACAACAACATTATTGGACACTCCCATTTTTTTTTAGAACTCTTAGTCGAGATGGTGGCAACATTGAGATGTTATATAACTTTTGGTAATGCCTTCGTCGAATTAAAAATCGTGATGAACAACAACATTATTGGACACTCCCATTTTTTTTTTAGAACTCTTAGTCGAGATGGTGGCAACATTGAGATGTTATATAACTTTTTGTAATGCCTTCGTCGAATTTTAATTATTTTTTTTTTTTTTTTTTTTTGCGCCTTATAATGGACCATTTGATATAAATTTACAATAATATGGTTATTCATGATAGATTAGTTTGTTAAAATTCCAACCTTAAGAATTGTTGTTATGTTTCATTTCCAAAATATTATTTCCATCCCATCCTATAATTATTCATTTACTAAGATTTTAATGTTTTCAAAATTGAAATGTTGTCTATACAGCTATTAGGTGAGAGTTAAATGTTTTCGAAGAATTAATACTCCTCTTCATGGCTCATCAAATCAATTGTCGAATAAGTGGATGGTTGCTGTTAGTTAATGAAATAGTGTTTCTACGGGTTCGGTGGTGAGTTCAACTGTTCTAAAAGTATGGAAAGAAATTTTGAGGTTTCTCATAGTGTCATTGACCTCAATTCATTGGAGAAAAGCTGAAATGGAAATGTTCAAAATATTATGGGTCACTTTAATTAGTTGTTTGTTGTGTGCAGAAATGAAATTTTGAAAACTGTGAAGATTTTTAAATAATATTTTCATCCAGATATTTTCTTATATTACAGTATATTCGTGCTTCCGTGTTTAGGCAATCGCTCTTGCTCTTTTGTTTGGTCTCCTTGGATTTTGTTCTTTCCTCCTCCTAGAAGAAATAGGTTACTATTTCAATGATTGAGGCAAAATTTGCAGCTTTGTTGCTATAATGCCCCCAAGTCGCATATTATTCAAATTAAGATAGAGAAGAATCGACTTGGGGGATTTATTTAATGCAAATTTTAGAAGACATTTAAAGACTTTTTTAATGGAGTTAATTGGATTTTTATTGACTTTCAAGGACTTGTATAGATTTTCAAAGGCTTCATTTCATAAACTTTCATAGACTTTAAAAAAAAAAATTTACGAACTTTTATTTTTTCCATTAAAAACTTAAATATTAATAGATTAATTTTCCAATGACATAAATATTAATTGTCAATAATAATTATATGTCATGTGAATAAAAGAAATGCGGCTCGAGGGATAAATAGTTCGAGGACCGAGAAACATATGTTACTAAAAAGTGGGGAAAAATAAAATTCGCGCCCGATACCGATTAAAAAATTTGTACTATATTCATAATTGCACTACATTACTAGTGAAAGTCTCATACTTCGTACGATAATCGTCTTACAGTCTTACAGTCGAGTTTATTAGCGTCATTCCAATATAATTTTCAAATATCCAATAAGTTTACCTAGACATATTCATGACTATCGTAGAAATTTAGAGCTTCAATCATATACCCCTAAAAGTGCAAAGAATAGCAAGAACACAATAAACATTTTTCATAGTTCACGACGATAGAGAAATAACACGCAAATGTAAAAGTGCGAAGACCTTATAACATTTTTATTTTTGGAATGGAAGACCATAAATCATTATTTGAGAAGTGTCTTGATAGTAGACTTCACGATGAGCTTGTTCAAATTAGTGTAAGACTGTCGACATCCAACAAACATGACAGGTGATCCCGATATGTATGCCATTGAGAATGCAGCTTCCAACTACACCACCATCAACCCATATCGTGATAGAGATTCCAAAATATAAGTGAAATGATGTTGAAATCATAAAGTACTCAGATAAGACTGTCTTGGTCGACTAAGCAAAGAAATTTAGCTTATAAATATAAACATCCAACGAACATGACACGTGATCACGATATGTATACCATTGAGAATGCAGCTTCCAACTACACCACCATCAACCCATATCGTGATAGAGATTCCAAAAATAGTTTAGCTTATAAATATAAATAGTTTTTAACTTGTAAATAAAGAGATCCCTATGCAGCTACTACTTTAACAAGGAAAGGAAAATAAATGACGAAGGACCATACCTTATCATCAATAGTTCTCATAATATGAATTTAGTAGGAGATCAAGAATCTTCTCCTTTATTTGGATGTGAGAGATGAAATTTACTTCTAGAACATGGATGACAACCAGTTGAATGATCTACGTGCCTTATGATTAGGTTTTGGGGGCGAGGCAACAGTAGATAGAAAAACAATGAATATACAACAAAACAGTCTTAGAAAATGATTTTGGCTAAGCTTAAAAGTTCAATAATTGGTGAATAAGTTTGATTTGAATACATAATTTAAAATAGTTTGATTTATTAGTGAAAGGTGAAACAAGTGGTAATATATCCAAACATGTTATTCTGAAAATTAACTTCTAGTTTTCCTATGCTTAAACCAATATCCAATGTCTTCTAACATGAATAAGAAACATGAATGAAAATATACTCTGCTTTCTCTAACATATGGTGGGTAGTGGTCCAAGAACCCGCTCCATCATTGCAAGGTGCTCCAGATTCTCGTGTTTGGAACAATACTTTTCTCTGGCATCATGGCAGACAACAAATGTGAATTAAGAGCCAAAAGTTAGGCACTCAAAGAAAGGCAAGTCTCAGTCCAGATTTATGAATTGAGTCAAATGACAGGTGCGAATATGAAAAGGAATAATTGGATACTTAAAGCAATTGTTTGCTTCATAAGAACGTAAAAAAAAAAAAAAAAAAAAAAAAAAAATCTGACTTATCGTCAGTTTGCATAGGACTACATGTAATTGCTTTCATCTAGTCAATTTTTTTTGCCCAACAATCATCCAAATTAACAAATTCTAAAGAAGCACATAAAAAAAAGCAAGCTTCGGTACACATGCCTCAATGACATGCATACTATATTAAAATCATAATCAAGTTTCGATTCCCAACTCTTATAACTTCCTTGAAATTCCATTCCATTGGATTCTACACTTTGAGAAGTATTTATTGAAGAGTCTTTCTTAATCAAGGGAACCTTAATCAAGCAAAGAATAATCCAATCATCCCCCAAAGTCCGAAATATGAGCAGAAAATAGAAATCGAGTGAAGCAATTTGAAGAAAGTGAATAAAATGTTTTAAAAAAGCCATTTGGCAACTTCTGAAGAAGCTCGTAACAGAACCGAATTGAGTATATGTATGAATTTGAATAAACAATCATTTTTCAAAGTCCCATATAAGAAATGGAACCGAATGCAGTCATAACTTTTGAAGAAGCTCATAGCAGCACCACACCATAATCTCAAAAGTGTAAACAATATAGGTCTGGTGTACTATACATAAGTTTATCAATATAGATATATATATACAAGTTAGAAATTTTGATACATACCAACGTGTAATGATTGTTAGTGCTTATGTTTCCATTGGTATCAAATAGACATGCGAATATATCGACAGGTGGAGAAATTTGTTTTCTTTCATGCCCAGAGACAAAGTGGACCTATAAAAAATTGCAGACCACCGATCACAGATGAAACATTATAATAAATTTCTATTAAGAAACTCTAAAGAAATTGACATGCAATCCCTCTCAACTACTAGGAAAATAAAACATGGGACAAAGCTAAAATGTCAAAATAAAATAATTAAATAAATAAAATAAAAAGGGAAGGCATTAGTGAAGTTCCATATTGTTAATGTATTGCCATGCTTTTCATGCTATGACACCATAATAACAAGATCTAAATAGATATATTAAATTCATGCAAAATCTGGATATGGGAAACAAAATCAATATCTCATCATAGTCAGGGACGGATCCAACCCAAAAGTTCAACTAGAGCGGTTGACCGTTAAATGTGAGCCATTGACCGTTGATCGACGACCATTAACGACCGCAATAGTGAAATAGAAATTAATCAATCAATATAGAAATACACTAAAACAATTACTCAATAAATCACAATTCAAAAATCCAATATTCACAAAATGTCAATAATCACAATTTACAAATTCAATATTTACCAAATCACAACAATCACAATTGATCATTGCAAAAACCAAAAACACACTGAAACTCTGATCATTGGTAATTGGTAAAGGATGAAATCAATTAAGCATTTTGAAAATCATAAATCATATACCAAGTCATTTAATTCATCCTAAAAATTATACATCACAATCAAAGTATCAAAATATAATTCATTCTGAAAATTATATACCAAAATCAATGTCTTGATTAGGGGTATTTTTTATTTAATCACACAATCATGTATTACACACCATAATCATACTATTCAAAAAGCAAGAAAATTATTTAATTAGATGAAATGAAATAAATAAATCAACAAACTAGGAAAGAAAGAAGAAATAATATCATAAGACCCAACTAATATCAAAAGTCATGGGCCCAAAAGCAATACTTAAAAGAAGGTCCAAATCACTACTTAAATTTTAAAAAGGCCCAACCCAAATCAAGACCTTCTTCTTCCCCCAGACTCTGCAAAAACCAGACGACTTATCTTAATCATTCATCTCCATTACAATTTTCCTATCTTCAACAATGGTAGCTTATAAATTCCAACCAATCATCTCATATCTCTTCTAATTGATTCTCACGTCTCACTTTCCTAAAAAAGAAAAAAAAAGGGAACTGAAAAACAGATCGGTTGACGCTGGTGATCGAGCTAGCGCGGCCGCATTAGCTCAACACGGGTTAGATCTGTCTTTGATCATAGTATTATAGTTAAATTCCAATTTATTTATTTATTTTTTTAGAAAAAAAATCCACTTGCATATTTCTTGATAGGTGAGCTTGTGCCTTCCCAATATAGAGCTCTGAACTCTACAACCTTAACCCTGATACCCTACATCCAAAGTGGCTTGAAACCTATATAAACATAATAAAACTAGAAGCTACTAAAAAAGCTATGAAAAAGGACTCACCTAAATGCATGACTAAAAATATGTCAACACCAAGAGCTTTCACTGAATTTATCAAATTACTTCGAATTGTTAAGGCCAAGTTTTTTGCATGATCAGCATCCCCCTGTCTGTCATATCCAGTGGTTGAAACCTATTCTTGTGGCACGTATTATTTGATAAGTTGGGAAGTGTACACCAATTAAAAAAAAAATGATAACAAAAAAAAAAAAAAAAAAACAATCATTCAATGGATGTTCACATAACCAATCATTCAACGGATGTTCACCTAATTTCCTCCGTATATATTACTGAATATGAAATTTTAAATATAAGTCTTCGCTAATGATTTGTGTCATTTTATTGCAAACAATTGGCTATTCAAGCTTTGAGCTGCTATTTTACACCCTGAGAAAGAAATTATTTTTAGTTTTGAAGGTCCATTCTTTACACAATTATCATATTGTTTTCATAGGGCTATGCAATCTTCGAAAGTTCAATATAAGTTACTGTAGAGTTTTAATTACGATAAGGCAAAGCAAAGGACTTGTATCCACATTATACAATTCTGCATAAAATAAAAATGGACGCAGAAGTTTCAAATGTAGCAAATCTATGCACCATTGCCAAAGGATATTTAACTTAAACCAGAGAAAGGGAGGGACATGGGCATATGCATAAAAAATCATTCTCTATATTGATCTTCTCCAAGTTACTATATTATGCTATAATGCTTGTCTATAAATGATGGCTTTGTATTATAAAAGTCTCAATTACATGATCAATAATTGAAATAAGCTAACATATCTGGCTTCCGATAGATTGAAATTAGGTTTAGCACATAGTAGTAATTGTCATATATGTTGGTACATGACAAAGATATAACTCTATATTTTGTACGGTCTTTACTTAAATATTCTAGACTTTCACATATTTTTCAAAATTGGAATATTTGCATTCTTCGCCCCTATTTGGTCTTGAGTTTTTTGAAAGCTTCCCCCCAAAATTCTAACCACATATCTTTGTAGGATCCACCACTTTCACATTTTTCAACATCTTTTCAATCACACATTCTCCTACAAATTCAAATTTCCACCAAAATCTCCTACACCAAATAGGCTCTCTTCATAGAGAAATTTTAGCGTTTTACTAGAAAATTGATTTAATTCTTCTCAAGAGATTATCAACATCAAATTCATCCAATTATGTTCCTCTATGCTAGTTGAGGTTAAATGAATGAGAAAAGAGGTGAATTTCGAGTCCTATTATCTTTATCGACTTTGAGTTTTTATTTGCTTACTAATTATATAGTTTAGAAATCACAATTAAAAATAGAATAATTATGTAATCTATGTTTTTCAATTAAATATAATATTAATTGAGTAAAGCTAAATATGTAACCCTCATGAGAACTGTATTTTACCGACACAAAATATTAATCGATTGTATTAATGTGAAGTTGTGTTTGTCCATGAATCAATTTGATATTACAGATTGAGTGTTTAAGTTATTAAATACAGAAAGATTCAATTTGTAATTCGATTTAAAATTAACGTTCACGATCAGTAAATAAATATGAACAATTTATTTTGATAAGATTGTCTTGATTTTATTAAAGTCTATCTTTGACTTTGGTAATAAAATTGAGAGTACGTTTGGAACGTATTGGACATGACCACGTGAAATTAGTTTGTGACATTAACCATACAAATTTAATTTCACTTGACTATCGTACGTGTAACCTTAATCCTAATCGGATAATGGACTTCGATTACTAACTTGAAGTTCTTGAAGGTATCAATGGGTGAGATCAAATTGCTGATCAATATCTCGGTACTTTGGGAATTAAAGTGAACTAATGAGGAACATATATTCGTATTATGGAATCTGTTACCTTTTAGGTATGATCATAATCTCACTAGTTCTTCTAGTGAACAGTTAAATCTTAGCTCAGTAATTCGACAGTGACTATTGAATTCTATGATGTGATGTGATCACATCGAACTGTCAGATAGAAAATGAGAGTTGAGAGTTTATGAATATTCAGATTTTAACTTGCTCCGAATATTCGAATTGATCGATGGGGGTAACATATAAGAACGATAAGTCAGATGATATAATTATTGATTAATTGTTTAAGTAATTTCAATTTTACTAAGAGTGCAATCTCGTTCTTTTAGAGGAATAGAACGTGATTAATAAATTAATTTTGACTGATCAAGAGCTGACCAGATCATAATTAATTTATTGGAGCTTAGTTTAATTGGGTCCGACCTGGTTCCCTCGGTGACTTCACTATAATGGGCTTATAATGCCTAGATATACTATTGAAGGATTAGACAATTTGTTAGATAGAATAATGGAAAAAATAGATAACATTATATCTCAATTAATAGATATGGATGAATCATCTGAACAATATTATATACTTTCAGAAAATCATGATCAATACATTATAGATTATTTAGATATATTACAGCTTAAAATAGATTTAGAAAACAAAATAATGACAAATACAGTCCAAACCAAATGCCAGGATATACAATAGAAGGACTAGATAACCTTTTAGAAAAATTGAAAGATAAAATGAAAAATATTAAACATCAAATGAAAAATGAAAACATATCTTCTGAAGAATATAATAAACTTTTAGAAAAAGACGAACAATATATTGCAGATTATTATATTTTACTAGATCAAAGAATGGACTTATACCATAAAATTTTGTATAATAATTTACCAACCCAATAATCTGTGGACATTTCACAAGCATCAACTTCTAATAACTGTGATCATAAACTATATTTAAAAATAAAGAAACTTCATTTTTATTAGTTATTGTTGAAAAATCAAAAAATATACATTCTGTTGGACAATCTAAACTAAAAGAAATATACGAAGACATTGACTATGTTATCCTAAATAGAATAGAATTTAATTATGTTGAAACAGCAAAAAATATAAATACAGTTCATAAAATTATAGGAGAATACGAAGATATAGAAGAGGAAGTTTCAGAAGGAATAACATTAGGATATATAACTAAAAAAGAACATCCTAAATCTTTTGAGAAATTATCACAATATAAAACATTTTTAGAATAACTTAAAAGATTAAAAAATATGAATATAATAAGAAGTATTGAATTAAATCAACTAAATTAAATTCAGGGACATATCTTGCAAAGTAAATAACCAACTTTATTAAGGGTAATATAGACAATTTATAAAAGATGGCCATTTTGGAAAGTTACATAATTTGTATGGCTAATTCAATGAATCCCCCACCGATTTGTGCTGTAAGATGTTGATTAAAAGATGATTTTGATTATTGGGGAAGTAGAGTTACGGGAGGTCTGATTAGAGGAGAGGGGGTGGTGACGGTGGGGCATTGGATAGGAAAGGAAATGAAGGAATTGACCCCTTCCGGTTCTCTTCAATTTTTTCTCTTTTTTCTATCGTATTCAATCTTAATCATTCATTAAAAATCGCCTACAATATTTAATTTTCCAATCAAATCTCAATAATTCATTCCCCTAAAAATCACTATTTATTTCAAAAAAACACTTTTTAAACAATATCAAACACACACACTTAGGATCATTTATCATGATTTTTGTTTTATTTACTTATTATTTTGTTGGAGAACTTTCTAATCCCTATTTGAGAATTACAATCAGACTTTCAGTAAGTTTTGATAAAACAAATTGATGAAATGTGTGGTTAAAATATTGTGGATCTCATAAAATCTGTGATTAATATTAATTGTTAATTTCCCCTTTTTGGTGGAGATTAAGCCTCTATTTGGCAACTCATTATAATGAGCAGCCATCATTTTTTTGAATTTCGAGGTAAATTTTGTGGTTAAAAATTGGAGAGAAAAAATATGTATGGTTAAAAAGTGATTTAAAAAATTGTGTAAATTATAATGAGTAATGATTTCTCATTATAATGAGTTATCAAATAGAAGCTAAGCATTTGTTTGGTAGGAATTATAATATAGGGTCCATTTGACGGTTGAAATAAATAGAATTTCATTAATAATGTGTATTATTTAGCCCCTGTTTAGCCCCCATTTATGGTAAATAATGTGATTTTGAATAGTATTTTTTGGAGAACGTGTGGTTAAAAAATGTTTGAAAAGTAAAAAATGTTAGGCTTGACTAAGATGGATGGTTGAGATTTAATATTGAATAGATTTTGTTTTGGGGGTCAAACAGGGACTTAGGATTTTTAGTTAAGAGTATGTGATGAGAATCCAGGGAGTCAATCGAGTCAAAGTCAAACAGGTCAACCCTCTATCAGAATACCGGTGGGGCCCATGACAAGATCCAAGGCTAAAGAGGTCCAAGAGTCGATGGCGGGACTCATTTTCAAGCTCCGAAATCAAGTCCACATGGAAGAGAGCAAGATCGAGGTCAATTGCCTAATTTTGGAAGAACAGGAACTTTCGGTCGACCGAAAGTTCCATTCGGTCGACCGAAACTCTGCAGAATTTCGAGACCCAGCTGCAGGCAGTTTCGGCTGACCAACGTACGACCGAAACTGCCCTTTCGGTCGACCAGTTGGTCGACCGAAATAAGTTCGGTCGACCGAAACTAACTTTCGGTCGACCGAAAGTTCTCCGATTGAAATTACGAGGTTTTTTGTGCAATTTCTCAAACTTCTTATTTTTCACTTTTTGTATATATTTGGGAAGCCTTCCAAACCCTAGCTTAGTTGTTGTTGAATATTGAAGACTCCATTGAGAGCATTTGAGAGAGGTAAATCCTTTCTTTTCTTGTAACTTTTATTGGAATTTATTTCAACTTATATATTGAGAGTTTGTCTTGTGTATGTGTTGATATTTATTCCTCAAGTCTTGGTATTTGTCTTAATCTCTCCATTGGGCTAGGGTTTGTCAATCCTTGGATTTTGGTTGGGTTAAACTTGGGTCAAGATTTCCTATTTATTACCTATTTTAGCTTTCTTGGGTTGATTCATTATTGTTGTGGGAATTTTTGGTTTAATCACCAAAGGGGTTCGCATCATTTGGTATCAGAGCTTGGCTCTAAAATTGGTAATCCTATCTTTACATTTATTGTTGTTGTTCTTGATAGTTATTAAAAAAAAAAAAAAAAAAACGAAAATTACAAAAAAATTGGGGAAAATTAGTTGCCCATGAAAATTTCATGATTCCTACATATTGGGCATTGATGTTATCATCAATTTGAAAGTTATTGGGGATGCAATTGAGCAAACACTTGAAAATTTCAACCTATTCAAAGCTTGCATCCTAAGTGTTTGATAAAATGTTTCAAAGAGTGTTTTCATATTGAAACTTGACATTCAACTACCAAACACATTCCTAATTGAATTCCTTGTGTCTTACATCAAGTTATTGTGACTATACCCTTGAAAATCTTATTGGTCTAGTTCAATTCCTTACTTCCTTGTATAATAGCAAGCAACTAAATTCTACTTGCTATTGTGTCAATCCTTCATTTGCTTCCTTTGTTGTTTGTGAAATTTGTGCTACACAAGAATTAAATTCTCAATTTAGTTGAATTACGTTCCTTGAAAAGTTTGAGTAAGAAGGTGAAGAGTGGTAAAAGGCAAGAGTGGTGAGCTCATTAGAGGGAAAAAGCCTAATTGAGTGAAACACGAGCGAACATAATTTGTGAGGACATTTGCACACTTACACTCCATGGCTCATGCACATACTTCGAGTGGACAAGATTCTAATGCACAAACTCAAGAGTTGAGGGATATGATACAAGCTCTCACAGTTACTATGGCGGATATGGGGGGAAGGTTGGAAGGTAGATTAGCAAGGTTGGAGACTAGGAGGGAAGTTCCACCTCCAAGGGATGATAATGTTAGGAGGGGTGATAGGAGAAGGCCTAGAGATGAGTATGAATATGATGATGTTGATGATGATGAATTGGAGAGTGAAGGGGGTAGTGACCAAAATTGGAACATGGGTAGGAATAGAGGAGGTAGGAATGTGAGGGGAGTAGGACGAGGTCATGGGAGGAACCCTAGGGGTAGGGATGGAATGGATGGTAATCTTGGTAGTATTAAGATGAAAATTCCTTCTTTCCATGGGAAGAGTGATCCGGATGCCTATTTAAAATGGGAGAGGAAGATAGAATTGATTTTTGAATGTCATAGGTACTCCGAGGATAAAAAGGTTAAGTTAGCGGTAGTGGAGTTTACCGACTATGCCTTGGCTTGGTGGGATAATTTATTACTCACTAGGAGAAGGAATTTCGAGGGTAGTGTGGATACTTGGGATGAATTGAAGAGCCTTATGAGAAAAAGATTTGTACCAAGTCACTACTATAGGGGACTCTATCAAAGACTACAAACCCTTACTCAAGGAACAAGGGGTGTTGAAGACTATTATAAGGAGTTGGAAAAAGCTTTGATGAGGGCCGACATAGAGGAGGATAGAGAAGCCACTATGGCTTGATTTATGAGTGGGTTGAATAGGGAGATAGCCAATGTGGTTGAATTACACCATTATGTTGAGATGGAGGAGTTGGTACACATGGCTATTAAAGTGGAGGCTCAATTGAAGAAGAAGGAGCAATTTAAAAGAAAGGGGCAAGAAAAATTCTTGGGAGGTCCTAGTTCCAATTGGAAGACTAAGTGGGGGAGTGAAAAGGTTGATAGGGCACCACTTAAGGACAAAATTGAAACCTCCAAGGGAAAGGAAGTTGGCTTCGTCAAGGATAACCCAAAGGTTGTTCCTACTACTTCTAGGAGTCGGGATATAGAATGCTTCAAGTGTAGAGGACGGGGGCATTATGCTCGAGAGTTCCCTAACAATAGGGTGATGATTATCAAAAATGAGGAGTGGTATATAACACCCGCACATAATTTTTGGGTTTAACCTCAAGAAATTGTAAATTTAGGGACTTAATTGGATGTTAAAATTTATTTAGACCTTAATCATGACAAATTATTTTATTGTTGAAATTAAGAAAATATATGCAAGCATGAGAGGTTCCATTATACGTAATCATGAAGAGCATAATATTTGTATAAATATGGAAAAGTATATGAATGGTTGATAAGATTCCATTATATGTAATCATGAAGAGCATAATATTTGTATAAATATGGAAAAGTATATGAATGGTTGATAAGATTCCATTATATGTAATCATGAAGAGCATAATATTTGTATAAATATGGAAAAGTATATGAATGGTTGATAAGACTCCATTATATGTAATCATGAAGAGCATAATATTTGTATAAATATGGAAAAGTATATGAATGGTTAATAAGACTCCATTATATGTAATCATGAAGAGCATAATATTTGTATAAATATGGAAAAGTATATGAATGGTGTTTTACTTTAAGAAAAGGATGTGTTAAAATTAATAGAATTGAATGATGATGTTTACATTATGCCAACTTTACACATCTATATAAATCCATCTCTTTTACACACAACTCTACGCATATACACTTATTTCCAATCTCTTGACAAAATCCACAAGTAAGAGAAATTCAAGGTGGTCAAGAAAGTTTTGGTCCATTTACTACTACACTTCATTTTAATCTTTTAAACGGTAAGTATATCTTATGTTTTTATGAAAAGAAAGTATGTTTTCTATGTTTTGGATTATACTGTGAAGTCAATTTCAAGAAATTGTTATGGGTTCCACATGATATGATATGATATGTTTATGACTATGCTAAGGGACCGGAGTTTAGTAGCGCTACATATAAGAATTTTTACCACTTATGTTCGGTAAAATCCTTGTGTCTCCTTATGTTAATTATGATCCTTATGTTATTCATGAAAATTGTTTTTTTTTTATATGCTTACTGAGGTTTTTATAAATCTCATTCCACGATATTTCTTCCTTTCAGAAAATTGATGATTCGAGGTTGTCAACATGGAAGTGGCAAAATAAAGTGGCCAAGATTGATGAGATTATTGGATTGAATACTTTAAATTTTCTATGTTTTGATATTATTTTTATGAAAAAAAACAATATTCACTATTTTAATTCCGCAATTAAATTATGACTTTGGAAGTCGCACTCTATTAATTCAGTTATGAAATAAATTCTTATTATATTACTATTTAGGTCTCGATAATATGATATGAGTCATTAATAGTGGCACTCGAATGGTCGAGAATTCGGGTCGTCACAGTTGGTATCAGAGCAAAAGGTATGTTTTCCTGTATACTCTTTAAATCATTTCAAAATATTTCTACAAGAAATGTTATTGCAATTAATCTATTTTAATTGCAGTTAAAGTAATTAATTTTCTTCATATTTTACATGTGTTTAAAATAAAATAAAATAAAATAAAAAAATATTATTATTATAATATTCATTTACTGTTCACGACAGCACGTAACATGGAGCACTGTTCACGCAGTGAACAGTGACCGAAGCAATGTTCACGTGAACAGTGAACAGTGTGTGGTCACTGTTCAAATGAACAGTGAATGCGTCACTTAAAAAAAAAAAAAATTTATAAGTAAGATTTTGATCTAATCACTTATGCAAATTCTATTTTGATTACCAAATTATTTTATTTGGTAATTGGGCTCAATCTTGTATGAAAATTTAAATTGGGCTAAGTAAATTACTATGTGTATTGTTATTGTATCAATTTGGTCAATCTCATGTAAAGATCCAAAATGGTTAATGAATATTTTCTAAGAAATAGACCATTATTTAATTATGAAAAATGTGACTCATCAATCCGCTACGCCACCTTCCATGTCTTGACTCTTCGAATCAGGTATGTTATATGTTTTGCTAGTCATTTACGATTTTATGGAGGAAAAAAAAAATTTACCTTGAGACTTTACATGTTATATATGATTTGTAGTATAAATTGATAGAAGTCTCAATTTTAATTCCAACGTAGAATCTGAGACATAGAAGATACATATTGGAATTTTGGTACATGTTAAGCTTAGGAAGATTGACCCAATTTGATATTAAGTTAGTTGAAAAAAAAAAAAAAAAAAAAAAAAGGGTAAGGGATAATAAACAAAAATTTATTTAATGAATCCGTACGATAATTCATCCCTTTATCACTACCTTTGTGTAAAAACAAGGGAAAAACTGTGGATGGTTATTAGTACTTCCTCTTCAAGCTTACTTCGTCTTCAAGTTCCAACTAACAGTTCGATAATTTATCCCTTTATCACTACCTTTGCGTAAAAGCAAGGAAAAACTGTGGATAATTATTTGCACCACTCTTTAAATTTCAAATTCTGAAAATTTCACTCCTCAAAATTTATAATTATTCTAATGAAACTATAAAAAAAAAAATAAAAAAAAAATAATTATGCTTCCTATTTTTGCTAGATGGTGAGTGGACAAGGTCAAACAACCCGAACTGATAGGTGCAATCATTTTACTTGGTTGCATAGAAATTACAAGAGAAACCCTAACCATGGTTTGCCGCAACATTTGGATGCCATGGAAAAGATTTACCGAGGGGCAAGGGCAAATGGATACCAATTTCATCGAGACGAAATTGTGTATCATCTAGATCGAACTCTCACTCCTTATTGGAGGAAATTCATCAAAAGAATTGAAGAGACATTCGACTACCAAACCTCCCCAAATATATTACTACGATGCATGAGGGAAAGGTGGAAGGTAAATCGTGAAGACCTTTATGACATCAATAGGGTGCCAGGCTACGAACAAAATCCAAGCAATGTCCTACCAATACCTGAAGTTAATTACGAGGGACTATATGTTGAAGATGAACCAAATGAGGAGTACAGCCCAGCGTCGTATTCCGCAATTGACCCAAGGCAAAATCCCGAGGGAAATCAACATGAGGGTGCTGATAGGAACTATTAGTTGACAATAAATTTTTGCCTTTTTAATTATGAACCCCATTAAGTTTTAGTATGTTTGGACACTGGGTATGCCTGGTAGTCCATTATGTATGTTAACTTATGAATGTTTATGAATAAAACATGTTATTTCTTTAAGTTCTTGCTTTTAAGTTGACTTCTTTCTAAATAGTCACCATTGTTTAATTAAGGCTATGGCACCATCAAGACGCGGAAGGACTAACAACAGCAATAACCAAACCCAAGAGCCCCCACAACCTATTCAACCACAACCTATTGCAGTTGACCCACAGTTTGCTCAGCAATTTCTTTCTATGATGCAAACTTTTGTGCAAACTACTGCACCACCACCGGCACCTACTCAACAGCCAACCCCAACGCCACCACCTTCTCCGACACCTCCTCAACCAGAGCAACAACAGGAAGTTGTGCCCGACACTAGGACCACTATCGCTGTTGTTGAGCAATTCAGGAAACAGCAACCCCCTATCTTCTATGGCAGTACGGATCCCTTGGAAGCGGAGGATTGGCTAGTAGGAATGGAGAGGATTTTCGAACTCATTGACTGCCCGAACCCTAGAAGGGTGATCTGTGCAACCTTTATGCTACGTAAAGGAGCTAGACGTTGGTGGGACACCACTGTTAGATCAAGGGCTCCTGGTCATGTTTGGATGTGGGATGAATTCAAGGAGGTATTTTTGAAAAAATACTACCCCACGAACATTCGAAATCGGAAGGAAGCTGAATTTCTCACTTTGACTCAGGGATCGATGTCCTTGATCGAATACGAGCAGAAGTTTGATGAGTTGGCTCATTATGCTCCTGAATTTGTGGATACGGAAGAGAAAAAGGCAAGACGTTTCGAGCAAGGTTTGAGGGATGACTTGAGACGGACTGTTATTGTGCTCCAGCTTGAAAGTTACCATGATGTGTTGGCAAGGGCACAACTGGCAGATTTCAAAAATCGCACTAGAGAGGAAGATAAGCATCATGGTGAACAGCCAGAAAAGCAAAAGTGGGTTGATAACAAACAGCCAGAGAAGCGAAAGTGGATGGATAACAAGGGCAAAGGAAAACAGAATTTTTCCAAGAAAGGAAGAGGAGATTCGACACAAGGCAGCAACAAGAGCTACCCACGCTGTGAAAAATGCCAGAAGCATCATCTGGGAACTTGTCTTATGGGGACAAATTCATGTTTTCGGTGTGGAGAACAAGGACACATGGCTCAATATTGTCCTAAGTATAGTCAGCCAGGAAACAACCAGCAAAAGCCACAGGGTAACAATCAGCAGAGGCCTCATGGAAACAATCAACAGAGAAATAATCACAATAAACAAGGCAATGCATCCGGAGGACAGGCTAGGGTTTATGTATTGGGAGGACAAGATGAGGATCAGAATCGAAATGTCCTGGCAGGTAAAGTCCTCATATCCAACTTACAAGCATATATATTAATTGATTCGGGTGCCACCCACTCATTTATATCCCCTAAATTTGTAAGTAAACTGAATGTTATGGTCGAACATACACAATTCCCTTTAGAAGTGACGATGCCCAATAGAGATGTGTTGAATACTGATTGTATAACTAGGATGGCTAAGGTAGAAATTGATGGTAGATCACTGGAGATGGAGTTATATTTACTAGATATAGACGAATTCGATGTAATTCTTGGAATGGACTGGCTATCCAAGAACCACGCATTAATTCGTTGCTTTGAGAAAGAAGTAATTTTCCAAAGACCAGGAGAAGAAGAATTTCGACTATCTGTAGCTGGATGTGGACCGTTATCTCGCATCGTTTATGCATTGAAAGCACGACAAGCCTTATCATTAGAAGACACAACGGGTTTTCTGATGTCTGTAATAAGTAAGGACGAGAACAACAGACCAACAATTAACAATGTTAAAGTTGTATGTGAATATCTGGAAGTCTTCCCCGAGGAATTACCTGGCATACCACCAGAACGAGAGGTAGAATTCACAATTGACCTCATTCCCGGCTCAGCGCCAATCTCCAAAGCTCCGTATAGAATGGCGCCTAAAGAATTACAAGAATTGAAGACGCAGATAGAAGGGCTATTGGAAATGGGTTTCATTCGGCCTAGTGTATCACCATGGGGGGCGCCAGTGTTATTTGTTAAGAAAAAGGATGGATCGATGAGAATGTGCATTGATTATAGAGAATTGAATCGGATCACTATCAAAAATAAGTATCCCCTTCCCAGGATTGAAGATTTACTTGATCAGCTCCGAGGTGCAACGGTATTTTCCAAGATTGACTTAAGGTCTGGTTACCATCAGTTGAGAGTCAAAGCTAGTGATGTCTCCAAGACAGCATTTAGAACTCGGTATGGACACTACGAGTTCTTGGTTATGCCTTTTGGGCTAACTAATGCTCCTGGGGTTTTTATGGATTTAATGAACCGCATTTTCCATGATTACCTGGATCAATTTGTTATCGTGTTCATCGACGATATCCTAATCTATTCTAGAAGTAAAGAAGATCACGAGGACCACTTAAAGATCATTTTAGGGATTTTGCAGAGGGAGAAACTCTACGCCAAATTCAAAAAGTGTGAGTTTTGGCTAGAACGAGTAGCATTCCTTGGTCATGTTGTCACATCACGAGGGATAGAGGTGGATCCTAGTAAAGTAGAGGCAGTGTTGAATTGGCAAAGACCAACCAATGTAGGAGAAATTCGTAGTTTCTTGGGTTTAGCAGGATACTATCGGAGGTTCATAGAGGGATTCTCCAAAATATCGGGACCTCTTACACAACTAACTCGCAAGAATGCGATGTTTGATTGGACAGAGGATTGTGAGCTAAGTTTCAAGAAGTTAAAGCAGAAGTTGGTGAATGCGCCAGTACTAACCATACCCACTGGGTCAGATGGTTTTGTGATTTTTAGTGATGCTTCAAAGCAAGGTCTGGGATGTGTCTTAATGCAACACGGTAAAGTGGTCGCCTATGCATCAAGACAATTAAAGATACATGAAAAGAACTACCCCACGCATGATCTAGAACTTGCCGCCGTGGTCCATGCACTAAAGATTTGGAGACACTACCTTTATGGAGGCAAGTGTGACATTTATACGGACCATAAAAGCCTCAAATATATCTTCACTCAGAAAGAGTTGAACATGAGGCAAAGAAGATGGCTAGAGTTAGTTAAAGACTATGATTGTGAAATTCATTATCACCCCGGCAAAGCAAATGTAGTAGCTGATGCCTTAAGTCGTAAAGTTACAAGTCAGTTAGCCATGTTGACAATGCAAGAACCATTATGGAGAGAATTTGAGAAATTGAATCTTGAAGTTGTCACCACTCAGCCAGGTGTGGTCGCTCGAGTCGCAGTTATGTCGATCCGACCCACACTTCGTGATAGAATTAAGGGTCATCAAAAGGGTGATCAATCCTTTGAGCATATCAAGTCTGAGATTAACTCAGATAAACGAAGGGATTTCACTATTTCTGAAGATAAAGCATTATACTACCAAGGACGCCTATGTGTACCTAATTTTGAGGAACTAAAAAGAGAGATTCTAGAAGAGGCTCACTCATCTCCTTATTCAGTACACCCAGGAGGCACAAAGATGTATAATGACTTGAAAGCAGTATTTTGGTGGGAAGGTATGAAGAGGGATATAGCTGAATACGTCAGAAAGTGTTTAGTGTGTCAGCAAGTGAAAGCCGAACACCAACGACCATCAGGGTTACTTGAACCATTGGAAGTCCCAGAATGGAAGTGGGAGCACATAACGATGGACTTTGTGATTGGTTTTCCAAGATCAGGGAAAGGCAATGAAGCAATTTGGGTCATAGTAGATCGACTCACCAAATCCGCTCATTTCCTGCCAGTTCGGATGACGTTCACTATGGATCAATTTGCGCAACTTTATGTGAATGAAATAGTAAGGTTACATGGTGTACCCGTTTCTATAGTATCTGATAGAGATTCAAGGTTCACATCAAACTTTTGGAAAAGTTTACACAAATCTATGGGAACTAAGCTAAAGTTTAGCACGGCCTTCCACCCTCAAACGGATGGTCAATCTGAGCGAACAATCCAAACATTAGAGGATATGCTTCGTACATGTATCCTCGAGTTTGGTGGACAATGGGAGAAACATTTACCTTTAGTCGAGTTCTCATATAATAACAGTTACCACACTTCAATTGGCATGGCGCCATATGAAGCATTGTATGGAAGAAAGTGTAGGTCACCAGTTCATTGGGATGAAGTCGGGGAGAGGAAGATTTTGGGGCCAGAAATTATTGAACAGACAATGCATGCAATTGAGAAAATTCGCGCCAGTATGAAAATTGCACAAGATAGACAAAAGAGTTATGCAGATAAAAGGAGAAAAGGCCTAGAATTTTCAGTTGGTGATAAAGTGTTCCTCAAAGTAGCACCGATGAAAGGAGTGATACGGTTTGGAAAGAAGGGTAAATTACGACCAAGATTTATTGGCCCGTTCGAGATCTTGCAACGGATAGGAAATGTTGCTTATCAATTGGCATTACCTCCAGAACTCTCAGCTGTGCATAACATATTTCATGTGTCAATGCTTAGAAAGTACGTCCCTGACCAAAGCCATGTTATCAACCACCAGTCTATAGAATTACAACGAGGTTTGACCTATGAGGAAGTACCAATAAGAATCGTGGAACAGACATGTAAACCCCTCAGGAATAAAGTGATTTCACTAGTAAAAGTACAGTGGAAAAATCACTCTATGGAAGAGACCACGTGGGAGCGAGAGATTGAAATGCGAGACAAGTACCCACAACTTTTCGATGATTTTCAAGGTAAATTTCGAGGACGAAATTTAATTTTAGGAGGGTAGATTATAACACCCGCACATAATTTTTGGGTTTAACCTCAAGAAATTGTAAATTTAGGGACTTAATTGGATGTTAAAATTTATTTAGACCTTAATCATGACAAATTATTTTATTGTTGAAATTAAGAAAATATATGCAAGCATGAGAGGTTCCATTATACGTAATCATGAAGAGCATAATATTTGTATAAATATGGAAAAGTATATGAATGGTTGATAAGATTCCATTATATGTAATCATGAAGAGCATAATATTTGTATAAATATGGAAAAGTATATGAATGGTTGATAAGATTCCATTATATGTAATCATGAAGAGCATAATATTTGTATAAATATGGAAAAGTATATGAATGGTTGATAAGACTCCATTATATGTAATCATGAAGAGCATAATATTTGTATAAATATGGAAAAGTATATGAATGGTTAATAAGACTCCATTATATGTAATCATGAAGAGCATAATATTTGTATAAATATGGAAAAGTATATGAATGGTGCTTTACTTTAAGAAAAGGATGTGTTAAAATTAATAGAATTGAATGATGATGTTTACATTATGCCAACTTTACACATCTATATAAATCCATCTCTTTTACACACAACTCTACGCATATACACTTATTTCCAATCTCTTGACAAAATCCACAAGTAAGAGAAATTCAAGGTGGTCAAGAAAGTTTTGGTCCATTTACTACTACACTTCATTTTAATCTTTTAAACGGTAAGTATATCTTATGTTTTTATGAAAAGAAAGTATGTTTTCTATGTTTTGGATTATACTGTGAAGTCAATTTCAAGAAATTGTTATGGGTTTCACATGATATGATATGATATGTTTATGACTATGCTAAGGGACCGGAGTTTAGTAGCGCTACACATAAGAATTTTTACCACTTATGTTCGGTAAAATCCTTGTGTCTCCTTATGTTAATTATGATCCTTATGTTATTCATGAAAATTGTTTTTTTTTTATATGCTTACTGAGGTTTTTATAAATCTCATTCCACGATATTTCTTCCTTTCAGAAAATTGATGATTCGAGGTTGTCAACATGGAAGTGGCAAAATAAAGTGGCCAAGATTGATGAGATTATTGGATTGAATACTTTAAATTTTCTATGTTTTGATATTATTTTTATGAAAAAAAACAATATTCACTATTTTAATTCCGCAATTAAATTATGACTTTGGAAGTCGCACTCTATTAATTCAGTTATGAAATAAATTCTTATTATATTACTATTTAGGTCTCGATAATATGATATGAGTCATTAATAGTGGCACTCGAATGGTCGAGAATTCGGGTCGTCACATGGTACTCGGAAGATGAAGAGGACGAAGAGGGGAAGTCGTGTAGGGGAGATAGTGATGACGAGGAGGAAGAGGTGGAGGGAATTGTTAGTCCACCCAAGTCTTTAGTCACCATTAGGTCTCTCAACACCCAAGCCAAGGTGGATGATGCGGCTAAGCAAAGGGAGAATATCTTCCATACTAGGTGTCTTGTGAAGGACCAAGCGTGTAGTCTCATCATTGATGGGGGGAGTTGCACCAATGTAGTTAGCACTAGCATGGTTGAAAGGTTGGGATTACCTTTAATGCCACATCCTAATCCTTATAAGTTACAATGGTTGAGTGATTATGGTGAGTTGAAAGTAAGTAAGCAAGTATTCCTTATTTTCAACATAGGGACCTATGAGGATCAAGTACTTTGTGATGTGGTGCCCATGCAAGCTACACATATTTTATTGGGGAGACCATGGCAATATGATAGGAGGGTATTGCATGATGGTAGGAAGAATCGGTATAGTTTCCAAATGAATGGAAAACCCGTGACACTCCTACCTTTGAGTCCGGAAGAAGTTTACAAGGACCAATTGAAACTCAAGAAGGAGGAGGAGGAGGAAAAAGAAAGAAGAAAAAAAAAGATGGAGTTGAGTGAGGGGCAAAACGAAAGTGAGAAAAAAAGAGGGGAAAAAAGTAGTGAAAAAAGAAAAGAGGGGATGCAAGAAAAAAGAAAGAGAGCAAAGGATATTGAGAAAAAAATGAATTTTTATGCGAGTAGAGGTGATGTAGAAAGAGCTTTGAAGGAAAATCATTCAATTCTTTTGTTGGTCTATAAGGAGTCCCTCCTTACACTTGATGACCCTCACACTTCCCTCCCCACTTTAGCTACTTCTTTGTTGCAGGAATTCGAGGATGTCTTTCCGGAGGAGATGCCTAGTGGGCTTCCACCCATTAGAGGCATCGAGCATCAAATTGATTTCATCCCCGGAGCCGTCATTCCAAATAGACCGGCATACCGAAGCAATCCGGAGGAGACCAAGGAACTCCAAAAACAAGTTGAGGAGTTGATGAGTAAAGGATATGTTCGTGAGAGCATGAGTCCTTGTGCCGTTCCCGTGCTACTAGTGCCCAAGAAGGATGGGACCTTTAGAATGTGCGTCGATTGCCGAGCCATTAACAACATAACGGTAAAGTATCGACACCCCATTCCTAGGTTAGATGATATGCTAGATGAGTTGCATGGTTCGTGCATTTTTAGTAAAATTGACTTGAGAAGTGGATACCATCAAATTAGGATGAGGGAAGGAGATGAATGGAAAACCGCTTTTAAAACTAAATATGGTTTATATGAGTGGTTGGTTATGCCCTTCGGTCTCACTAATGCACCGAGCACTTTTATGAGATTAATGAACCATATCTTGCGTGCATTCATTGGGAAATTTGTGGTAGTTTACTTCGATGATATTTTGATTTATAGCAAAAATTTGAATGAGCATATTGAACACTTGAGGAGTATACTTGTGGTTTTGAAAGGAGAACAATTGTATGCTAACCTCAACAAGTGTAATTTTTGCATGGAGAGTGTGATCTTCCTTGGATTTGTAGTTAGTACTAAAGGAATAGAGGTTGATGAGGAAAAGATCAAAGCCATTAAGGAATGGCCCACGCCTACAAGTGTCACCGAGGTAAGAAGCTTCCATGGGTTAGCTAGTTTTTACCGACGTTTTGTCAAAGATTTTAGCACACTAGCTTCACCACTTACCGAGGTTGTTAAAAAACATGTTGGGTTTAAATGGGGGGGAGGCGCAAGAAAAGGCCTTTAATGAAATAAAGAACAAATTGTGCACCGCCCCGGTTTTATCCTTGCCTAATTTTGATAAAACTTTTGAGATTGAATGTGATGCTTCAGGCACAGGTATTGGAGCAGTTTTGATGCAGGAGAAAAGGCCGATTGCCTACTTTAGCGAGAAGCTCAGTGGAGCCGCCCTGAACTACCCCACCTATGACAAGGAGCTCTATGCGTTGGTAAGATCGTTAGAAACATGGCACCACTACTTGTGGCCTAGAGAGTTCGTCATCCACACCGACCATGAGTCATTGAAGCACTTGAAGGGGCAAGGGAAGTTGAGCAAGAGGCATGCCAAATGGGTGGAGTACGTAGAAACTTTTCCCTATGTCATCAAATACAAACAAGGTAAGGAGAATGGGGTAGCCGACGCCCTTTCTCGAAGGTATGCTCTTATTACGACCTTAAGTGCTAAATTGTTGGGTTTTGAGAGCATTAAGGACTTGTATGCGCATGATGCGGATTTTGCTAGTATATTTATATCATGTGAGAAGGTTGGATTTGGGAAGTTTTATAGGCATGAGGGGTTTTTGTTTCGAGAAGGTAAACTTTGTGTGCCAAATTGCTCATTGAGGGAATTGATGGTAAGGGAGGCCCATGGCGGGGGATTAATGGGTCACTTTGGGGTAAGGAGAACCCTTGAAATTTTACAAGAACATTTCTTTTGGCCAAAAATGAGTAGAGACGTTGGGCGAATTTGTTCTAGGTGCATAACTTGTAGAAAGGCCAAGTCCAAAGTAGAACCACATGGATTATATACACCCCTACCTGTCCCTAGTGAACCTTGGATGGAAATTTCTATGGACTTCATTTTAGGGTTGCCTAGGTCAAAAAAAGGTAGTGATTCCATCTTCGTGGTTGTAGATAGGTTTAGTAAAATGGCGCATTTCCTTGCTTGTCATAAAACTGATGATGCTATTCATATAGCCGACCTATTCTTTAGGGAAATCGTGCGACTCCATGGGGTTCCTAGGAGCATTGTGTCGGATAGGGATGTTAAATTCCTTAGCCACTTTTGGAAGGTCCTGTGGGGGAAATTGGGAACTAAACTTTTGTTTTCAACAACTTGTCATCCCCAAACCGATGGCCAAACTGAGGTGGTTAATAGAACTTTAACACAACTTCTTCGCACCGTCCTTAAGGGCAATCTAAAGAATTGGGAAGAGTGTTTACCTTTTGTTGAATTTGCATATAATCGAAGTGTTCATTCTACTACTTCTTTTTCTCCATTCGAGATTGTTTATGGCTTTAACCCTTTAACTCCTTTGGATTTGATTCCGCTACCTATTGATGAAAGAGGTAGTTTAGATGGGAAGCGAAAGGCGGAGTTGGTAAAATCTCTCCATGAGAAAGTCAAACTCCAAATCGAGAAGAAGAATGAACAATATGCCTCCAGTGCCAACAAAGGTAGGAAACGAATGACATTTGAGGCCGGTGACTGGGTGTGGTTGCATTTGAGGAAGGAGAGGTTTCCGGCTCAAAGAAAATCAAAATTACAATCACGTGGTGATGGCCCCTTCCAAATCCTAGAGAGAATCAATGACAATGCCTACAAGCTTGACCTTCCTGGTGAGTACAATGTATCGGCTTCTTTTAACGTATCTGACTTATCCCCTTTTGATGCAGGTGAAGATTCGAGGTCGAATCCTTTTCAAGAGGGAGGGGATGATGAGAATCCAGGGAGTCAATCGAGTCAAAGTCAAACAGGTCAACCCTCTATCAGAATACCGGTGGGGCCCATGACAAGATCCAAGGCTAAAGAGGTCCAAGAGTCGATGGCGGGACTCATTTTCAAGCTCCGAAATCAAGTCCACATGGAAGAGAGCAAGATCGAGGTCAATTGCCTAATTTTGGAAGAACAGGAACTTTCGGTCGACCGAAACTCTGCAGAATTTTGAGACCCAACTGCAGGCAGTTTCGGCTGACCAACGTACGACCGAAACTGCCCTTTCGGTCGACCAGTTGGTCGACCGAAATAAGTTCGGTCGACCGAAACTAACTTTCGGTCGACCGAAAGTTCTCCGATTGAAATTACGGGGTTTTTTGTGCAATTTCTCAAACTTCTTATTTTTCACTTTTTGTATATATTTGGGAAGCCTTCCAAACCCTAGCTTAGTTGTTGTTGAATATTGAAGACTCCATTGAGAGCATTTGAGAGAGGTAAATCCTTTCTTTTCTTGTAACTTTTATTGGAATTTATTTCAACTTATATATTAAGAGTTTGTCTTGTGTATGTGTTGATATTTATTCCTCAAGTCTTGGTATTTGTCTTAATCTCTCCATTGGGCTAGGGTTTGTCAATCCTTGAATTTTGGTTGGGTTAAACTTGGGTCAAGATTTCCTATTTATTACCTATTTTAGCTTTCTTGGGTTGATCCATTATTGTTGTGGGAATTTTTGGTTTAATCACCAAAGGGGTTCGCATCAGTATGGTTGAAAAAATTGAAGAGAGAAAATGTGTGTGATTAAAAAGTGGTATGAAAAATTGTGTCTATTATAATTTTAATTTAAATAACTAAATTCCAGCCGAACACAGCCACAGATTTTAATTCAAGTCAAAGTCAATAATCAATATCAATCACATTTTCTATGTGATCAGAAGCTTTCAATCAAACATCTCATCAATTTCTATCAAGGTTTACTAAAAATTTTATTTTAACCCCCACCAAATATGGGTCAAAATTAAGCCTCCATTTGATAACACTGTTTGGTTTATAAACTATTTTATTTATAATTTTGAGGTAAAAAATAGTTGTTGAAAATTAGAAAGAGAAAATATTTGTGGTTAAAAAGTGATTTGAGAAATTGTGTAGTTTATAAATACGTTTACAAACCGTTTATTCTTATTTACCGAACACATGCTAAAACTTTAGACTCTGTTTGGTAAAAATTTGTTTATAGTTTTTGTTTATAAACTGTGACGTGTCAACATTTAATTTGTTCATTTTGTTGAAAAGTAAAAATGGTGGGCGGTAATCTTTGATTAGTCAAATTGTTGATTTTTGGAAAAAACGACCCAATGAGATTGAACTCCAACTTTAAGAGCCCTTACAGCCCATGTCCTGGTGATTTGTAGAAGATGTAAATCGTGGGATGTGCTCAGTGGAGCACGGTTGAGAACTTGCGATTTAATCGCGCTTCCAAGGAGTGTTAAATGCATTTTTATACACTTTTTATACCTTTAAATTAGCATATTTTGAAATATCTTGAACAAATATCAACTAATTTATGCATATTTTGTGTTTAAATAGGTTAATATCCAAGTTTGAGGCCAAAAATCACAAAAGGGGTGCAAATGATGCTAAAATTCCAAGTTTGGGGACCATTTTGTCATTTTTAGGAAGTTCTGGATGAGCTGCGCAATTAACCGAGGGATCAAATTGCAAGATTCCAAAATTCGAAGGGCCTAAATTGCAAGTTTAAAAGGACTTATTTGAAAGTAATCCCGAAATTCGAGGACCAAATTGATCGGCATTGAAAGATGGAGGACTAGATTGCAATTACGGAAGGGACTAAGCTGCAAAGAACCATCACATCCGAGCCACACGAATGCGTGGCTCGAACCAAGTCGCAAACGCAACTCAGGCCATAAAACTGACCCGAGAAAAAATGGTGGCCGGAATTTCACCGCGAGATTGCACTTGATATAGGCGCGCAGTCGAGCGGTTTTGAATTTTTTTTAAACAAAAAAAAATCTGGGCCAATCCGGGTCAACCTGACCAGCTCGATTCGGCCTAAAACGCTATTATACGCGAATTTTGGCAATTTTTAGGGGTTTTGGTTGATTTTTGGGATGATATAAATACCCAAAATCCTCATTTTTCTAGGGTTCATGTAAGTCTTACCTCTTTTCATTTTTTCTTTGTATTTTGCTCTCTACTTTATTTCTTTTAATGCATTTAAGTTTTTAAATTTTGTACTTTTACTTGCTTTGTTTAATTTCAAGTTTATTATTATTGTTGAAGTTTCATTATTAATCTTTTAAATTAGTTTGTTATTAAAATGATTTTGTTAGTTGTTAAATGTTGTTGTTATTTTATTATGAGTTGATTTTCATTATGGTCTAAATAGTATTTTGTTGGGATGATTGGTGTTACTTAACATCACTTAGTTATTTTAAGTTTGTTTATGTATTTTGAGTTATTTACTTTCAAGCATTTGAATTTATGATTATTGTCTTTTAATATTGTGTATTTTGATTTATGTTTATTGTCTTACATTTAATTTGTCTGTCTTAAGTAGTTAATTTTACTTACAAAATTACAATTAATTAAGTGTTGTTTAAGTGAAATCATGAATCCCAACTTTTTAATATTCCATTTTCTTTATTGTTGTTAGAATTTAAAGTTAGTTTGTGTATGTTTTCTTTTCACTAAAAAATCCAAAAAAAAAACTTATTGTGTGATTTCGTTGTTAAAATTTAATTAACTAGAGTGCGTAATTGAGTACACATTCCTCATGGGATCAACAACCCGGATTCAAAAAGTCCACTTTATTACTTGACGCGATCCGTGCGCTTGCGGTACACGATTTTAGTGAACAAGTTTTTGGCGCCGTTGTCGGGGAATGTTTTTACTTGATTGCCACTTTAGTTAAGTTTAGTTTTAATAATTTTATTTTATATTTTATTTTGCTACTTTTGGTTAACCACCATAATCTTAATCTTTCTTATTTTTTGTTTTCCTTTTATGTATGCATGATTCTAACATTGGTGAAGTAGGAAAGATTTTTGCAATGGACAATCTCTACATGGGTAATGAATATATGTTTGGAGAATATCCGAGTTGTGAAATTTGTTACAAGATGCATGATAATGGATAGTGTTTGTATTCGGGCAATAATTTGTTTATGTCGAACCTTCTTGCGTTAGCAATTGACACATCCGGTGCTAGTTACATGCTCTTGGGAGATTGTGTACCTGAAGATCGGGATGAGGACATTACTCTTATAGGAGAGGGTCCTCCAATTTTGAATGAAAATGTACTTGTAAAATATTACAATGAGCTTGCCAAGTTGGATGAAGATGATATGCCTATGGGAGATATCATATTTTGGGAAGGATTTAAAATGTGGGGGTATGATCCACTCTTGGGGATAAATAGCAAAACTTACCATTGCCCATGGATTTGAATTTTGGATTGGTCATTCAATACGAGGAGATATCAACTATTGAGGATGAGCTTGAAAAGAATGATAAGTTAATCACAAAAGAATCACAATGGGAAGTGGTCGTTAATGAGGAAGAGATTAAATCACATTCTCTCAACTTCATTGATTGCCCAACAATTGATTTTGTGATTAAGCCATTTGAGGAGGAGCAAGTCTACATAGTTGAATTTGAATTGGATGAAGTAGGCAAGTCATACGACATTGGAAGAGAGAAGGTGCAAGTTTGGAGAATCAATGAAGAGTGGAACAAAGCTAAAAGAAGAAAAATGGGCAAAGCATCAAAAACTTCATTTAAAGTGCCATGAAGTACTTATGCGAAAAGTCGAGCTTATGACTTTAACCAAGCGTTTTTTGGGAGGCAAAACAAATTTCTTCTCTTTTGCTTTACTTATGATTATTTACTTTACTTTTTTTTTTTTTTTACTTTCTTTTTAATTATTTATCAAACTTTTGTAGGTAACAAATATTTTTGAAAATCGTAATTTTTATAAATTGCTTATCTATGAGTGATCATAAGTTCTCTTGAGCACAATAGTCATAACTAATTGTTGTTGAGATTTGGAATTTATTGAAGGTTGGAGAAATTTGTGAAGTAGAGAAATTAGGTTGTAAGCTTGTATTTTCAATTTTTATCAACTTATCCAATTTCTTTTCAATGCACTTAATCTCTTGATCCTTTGTGAGAAAAGTTTAGGGGTGGTCAAGCTGGTAAAGGAGACGGTCTAGATGTGAGTGATTCCATACATGCTTGATATAAATTTGTGTGGAGTGTTATTGATGTTAAATATAAGCTAAGTGATTAACAAATGCTAGAAATATAAGCTCATTTTAATATTTGCATTGCCCCATCTCGTAACCTTTTTGACTCGAGTAATTAAGCCCGTAGGAGTATCTTGAGATTTGGTGCCTTAAGTTTGAAACTTGGGAGTCACCGGCCTAAAGCTCGCCTCATGGGTCAAATAGAAAGCTAAATGAGTAGGGTACACACACACACTTTGAAAAAAAAAAATGCACATCATCATCATTGCATTTGCTTAATAAGTCTACCTCACTTCGTAGCCTTTTTGACTTGAGTTATTAAGGGGCCGTTCTCTTTGTATTTCGATTTTGGATTTTGAGTTTTGAATTTTGGTTGTTTGTTTTGGGATTGCTGAAAACATGTTCTCTTTATGATTTTGGAAAACTGTTTTCAAAAATAGAAAACTGAAAAATGCGTTTACTTTGTAATTTTTTGATATATTTATTTTGTGATATTTTATATGTAAAAAATGGTTGATTTGTTGAATTACATTAATTTTAATATTAATAAATCAGTTAGTTCTCTATGTCAATAAATGCATCGTTAATATTGTTTCAACTAAACAAAAATTTAACCTTATACCAATAAAATCTTAACATGAATTTATATATAATGGCAAAATAATATAAAAACTTCAAGTTAAGGAAGTGTCTCACATTTACAAATAATAATAATAATAATAATAATAATAATAATAATAATAATAATAATAATAATAATAAAAAATAATAAATTACAAAAAAAAAAATCTTAACATGGATCTATATAATAGCAAAATAATATAAGAATTTCAAATGAAGGAAGTGTCTTACTTTTACAAAAAAAAATAAAAATAAAAAATTTACAAGAAAAAAACTTAACATTGATCTATATATATAATGACAAAATAACATAAAAACTTCAAGTGAAGGAAGTGTCTCACTTTTACAAAAAGTAAAAAAAAAAAATAATTTACAAAAAAAAAAATCTTAACATGGATCTATATATAATAACAAAATAATATAAGAACTTCAAGTGAGGGAAGTGTATCACATTTAATAATAATAATAATAATAAATTAAAAAATTAAAAAAAAATAAAAAATCTTAACATGGATCTATATATAATGACAAAATAATATAAGAATTTCAAGTGAATGAAGTATCTCACATTTACAAAAAAAAAAAAAAAATCCAAAACGCTCGTTTTGGTCGTTTTAAAGTTTTTAACACAAAATATCCAAAACGCAATAAAATCGTTTTGAGTTTCCTTTGTATTTTTTTTGGTGTTTTGGAAAACGCGTTTCTGAAAATGAGCAAAGTAAACGCGTGTTCGATATTTCCAAAAATCGAAAACTCAAAACGAGCTCAAAACAGTAAAGAGAACGGGGCCTAAGTTCAGGGGGGGTATTTTGAAACCTAGTACCCTTTGATCTTAAAACAATCGGGGAGTTGCCAATCTAAAGCTCACTACATGAGTCAATTAGAAAGCTTAAGGGAGTGGGAAAGTCACGAGCAATCATCACATTAGTTTGTAGAAATCATGCATTTGTATTTACATAAGGGCTTAAATTAATAGTGGGTTTGAATTGCTTGGTATACACTTTAATATTGAAGCACTCGTCTAGTGGAGAGTCACTGCATATTTAGATTGTTGAGATTTCCGATAAGTCACAACCAAGCTTTAGTGGAAAAAGAAATGTGTGAATTGAGAGTTACCTTTAGGATTGCATCTCGGGAGAGAAAAGAAATAATTTGGGGGATGAGACATGAATGAAATTGACCACTAAGGGTGGATAGTATTGTTTTAAAATTTATCCTTCCTATAATGTTTCTTTGAACTTTAGTGATAATTAGAAGTGACTATGCACACACACACCGATCAAACATGAGATAAGCTCAACTTCTTTTTGTAATATTATGTTGAAAACATAATTGTGAATTAATCATGTAATTTTACACTCAAGTAATAATTTACAAGTTATCTAACATCGTTGATCCTTCATTCATTTGCTTTTTGTGTTAGTAGATATTCTTGCTCGAGACGAGGAAGAGTTTAAGTTAGGGGGTATTTGTTAAGTACATTTTTATACATTTTTATACCTTTAAATTAGCATATTTTGGAAATATCTTGAGCAAATATTTACTAATTTATGTATATTTTGTATTTAAATAGGTTAATATCCAAGTTTGAGGCCAAAAATAAAAAAGGGGTGCAAATGATGCTGAAATTCCAAGTTTGGGGACCATTTTGTCATTTTCAGGAAGTTCTGGACGAGCTGCGCAATTAATCTAGGGACCAAATTACAAGATTCCAAAAGTCGAAGGACCTAAAGTGCAAATTTAAAAGAACTTATTTGAAAGAAATCCTAAAATTCGAGGACCAAATTGATCGACATTGAAAGATGGAGGACTAGATTGCAATTATGGAAGGGACTAAGCTGCAAAGAGCCATCCCAGCCGAGCCACGCGAACGCGTGGCTCGAACCAAGTCACGAACGCAACTCAGGCCATAAAACTGACCTGAGAAAAAATGGTGCCAGGAATTTCACAGCGCGATTCCACGCAGTATAGGCTTGCGGTCGCGAGATTTTGAATTTAAAAAAAAAAAAAAAAAAATTCTGGGCTGGTCCGGGTCAACCAGGTCGGCCCGATTCGGCCAAAAAAGCTGTTATACGCTGATTTTGGAAATTTTTAGGGTTTTTTTTGTTGATTTTTGTGATAATATAAATACCCAAAATCCTTATTTTGCTAGGGTTCATGTAAGTCTTGACCCTTTTCATTTTTTCTATGTATTTTTCTTTGTATTTTGCTCTTTACTTTGTTTCTTTTAATGCATTTGAGTTTTAAAATTGTTGTGCTTTTACTTGCTTTGTTTAATTTCAAGCTTATTATTGTTGTTGAAGTTTCATTATTAATCTTTTAAATTAGTTTGTTGTTAAAATGATTTTGTTAGTTGTTAAATGTTGTTGTTCTTTTATTATGAGTTAATTTTCATTATAGGCTAAATAGTATTTTGTTGGGATGATTAATGTTACTTAACTTCACTTAGTTATTTTAAGTTTGTTCATGTATTTTGAGTTATTTACTTTCAAGCATTTGATTTTATGATTATTGTCTTTTAATATTGTGTGTTTTGATTTATATTTATTGTCTTGCATTTGTCTATCTTAAGTAGTTAATTTTATTTACAATATTGCAAAATAATTAAGTGTTGTTTAAGTGAAATCATGAATTCCAACTTTTTAATATTCCATTTTCTTTATTGATGTTAGAATTTAAAGTTAGTTTGTTTATGTTTTATTTTCACTAAAAAAATACAAAAAAAAATTATTGTGTGACTTCGTTGTTAAAATTAAATTAATTAGAGTGCGTAATTGAGTACACATTCTTCGTGGGATCGACAACCCAAACTCAAAAGGTCCACTTTATTACTTGAACGAGACTCGTACACTTGCGGTAAACGATTTTAGCGAACAAGGAGCCTCATTAATACCAAAGATATGATTCAAACTCCCATCCTACAGTTGTCAACTCATCTAAGATTTCTAACACTCACCTTTTAATTGTTGAGCTATGCCCCAAGGGCTAAAAAATGACCCAATGAGATGTTGTCACATGTTCGTTTATGAACAAAATTTATAAAAAAATGTTTACCAAATAGAGGCTTAGTAGATTTTGTTAAAAATTAATAAAATATATAGGTGAAAGTTATGGATCACAAGAGATATGTAATTGAACTTGATTGTTGACTTTAACTTAAATTAAAATCTAGATTTTAAATTATTACCAAACATGCATCTTTCCATTTTTTTCAAACTTCGGTTCTTCATACACTTGTCAGCAAATTTTATAGAGAATCCCCTAATTTTCCCTACATTTAACAGACGTCTACTTTTTAAAAAGGTGTAGCTCACAACTTAGGGGCTCCCACCTACCATGCCCTAGGTTTAGTAAATGAGGTAAATCGCAAGATATGCCTCTAAGGGTGCAAGGTGGGAGGCTTACCTTTTAACTTCGCTTACAAAGGGTCTTATCCATATTTCAGAATTCGAACTCTCGTCACGGCAGCTGCAAACTAGGCTGTAAACTTTCCACCTCCCCCTTTCACCACTTGAAGATGTGCTCTGGGGCGACATCTACTTTTTAAATTGGATAGAAGGGGACATCATTTTGGGACAGTAGATCTAGACTCCACTCTGATACATATTTGCTCTAAAATTGCTACAGGATAAAGACATGTACTGTTGAAAAACTCTCTTATGTTAAAATAATTTTGCCAAACACGGGATTAAGTTACTTTAAATTTTATTTGAAAATTAGTTTTTAAAGAGTTTCTTATTCCAAAAGTTCTTCTAGAGTGCGCAACACTTAATCAGCCCCCCCCCCCCCCCCCCCCCCCCCTAAAAACTCTTGTAATTAGAATAAGCATTTTCAGAAAAAGTAGTCAAATGGATTCAAAAAATTAATTTCGATATCAAAATCTCCTTTTGACTTCTCAAAAGCCATGTCAAACAAGACCTCAAATTCACTATGATAACGATGAATGTACGTGTTTGACTTCTTCAAATGTTCACTTGAGCCTGTTTGGTAATGTGAAAATTTATAAACTTGACTATGAATGGATGGTTGAGATTGATTTTCAAAAGTTAAGATAAAAAAAATTTCCGTTACCAAATGTGCTCTTACAATAAATTAAATGGGAAAAAAGTTTTTACTATTTAAAGTTTAATAAGTAGCCTATGGCTCATGGTCAAAAATACTTTTGATTAAATCTCTTTCTATCCACATATATCCTCTAATATCCACACGTAATGTTCAGTCTGATCAGTCCTCCATAACTCATTTATCCCAATTTATGAACACTTTATCAGACATACAAGCTATGTGTATTATCGATTTGCTTTGCTACAAATAAAATCTTGTGCTCAGTTTACTACTATAAGCTCTAACATTTATTCTTTAATACAATTATTACAATTTATAAATTATTTCATAACACAAATTTTCAAATAACATTGTAACCACGCACATATTTTCTCTACACTTTTCAACCACATTTTTTACCTCGAAAACATGAATAAATCAATTTATAATTAGTACAGTGTTACTGAACGGGCTATCAATTATTTTCATTAATTAAAGTCTTGAGTTTTACTGTATTTCTAAGTTTTGTACGTTCATTTATTTATGATATGAACATTTACATTAACCACACGCGTTGGTTTGATTTAAAAATGTATATATGAAGAAAAAAATGAACATATAATAGTTGTAAGCCTATATTTTTATATTGGTGAAATTGTTGGTTATATAACACATCAAAAAGGGCTCGATTAGCTCTCCAGAATCGATAACAAACTTCAAGCTCGACTCCAAAAATGAACACACCTTGATTTCCACAGTATTAATCTAACTCAAATACTATTGAGGGAGATAAACACAATATCACAAGGGGGGAAGAAGATAGAAGAAACTCAGCAATGGAAGACCAAATTAAGCTCCAAGTCGGCTCTCTTTCCCTCTCTCAATCAATTTCAAAATCAAGCCAACAAATGAGACAAGGTAAGTTTTAAATAAGATTGGGCTAGAACTATCAAAGGGCCACTTAACCAACCAAACCACCCAAGTTCAAAGCATAAAACTAAACATAAATGACCCAAAACTATCCAAAGTCTAGACACAAGACTCAAACAATTGAACATCCACAAGTGGGCCATGAGCAACTAACCAATTAAGTTGCTTCCAATGGCTCTAAGTCGTTATCAAGTTGAGCTATTCGTTTAGGTGTCAATATATTTTCCCACACGTTTTAACATCATCGTCTGAATTTATTGTGTATCAAAAATCATCAAATCTTCACCTTGATACACAATCAACTCGCAATCAAACAATACAATATTTGTACTTGTCTAATAAAAGTGAACAATAAAAATTAGAATTATAGACCTTACCTCATCTCTGGAACTCGAAACACACACCATACATGCCTCATTTACTCAATATGGCTAAGATCAAGAACACTCAAGTAGAAGGCAGATAATAAAAATAAACAATCAAGAACATGCAATACGTGCGATAAAAAAATAATCATAGGATAATGAACAATATTTTCAAAACATATTTACTAAGGAACATAAGACTAAGCTCAAGTTAATCAAACACAACAACTAACATATACAACATAATGCATGAATGACCTCATGAAAGATCTCACTACAATCATCATATCACATTTTGTGTAGCTCGACCTCGAAAACATATATCACACACATCGCCACCTATACTCACTAGATATATCACTACACATGTCTACCTGGTAAACCACAATAAATCCTAAGTCCATGAGGTGCACATCTATCAATACTTTACTTCTCTCAACCTAAGTGAATAATAGGTCTTCAACTAATAAAAATGATCAAAATGTCACTCTTACACTTCACTTGATTAGAATTATCACTGATAGAGAACTCCTAACACATTTAATCACATCTCAACTAGTAATTCAAATATCAAACTCATCCCTCGTACATATCTGTAACGTCCCAGAATTTTTTTGGTAAATAAACTCTAGAGTGTTACTAAAACCATTCGATTTTCTTAAATAAATGCGGAAGATTAAACAAACAGTTTTACCAAACATAAAATTGAAATTCTTTACAACGATATCCTATTAACCTAACTTGATGAAACAAAGATGTTTGGGATAATAAATATAACTTAAATTGAAAACTTAATACATTTAATTATTCAAATCCTCTTGGCAGTCCTCATCACCATTTCGCCATAGTCCAATCAACCCAAACTAGCTTGTAAAATTATAGGAGTGAGTATTCGAGAATACTCAGTAGGACACGAAAATTATGGTTCTATCTCGAATAAATATATTTAACGCATGTGTTAAAAATATCATACCGTCATCATATCATTAACTTTCATAAGCATAACAATTCAACACGTTTATAAAATTGAGTTCCGGTATGATTGAAAAAACCATTTATCCAAAATAATTTTCTCTTGAACTAATTAATTATGATCTACAAAACGAGTCCAATATTTATATAGTAATTATCTCTCTATCAATAATTAAATATTTGCCTAAAATAAATTTGTAGTCAAAAGATAAATCACTTCATTCCTTCGACTTCTCAAAATCGTTAAAAGACATCAATGATAAAATGATTAAAAAATTCAATTCATTAAAAAATTTCGAGATGTTACAATATCACCAATGCACCCTCAGATATCTATACTATACACTTCCAAAAGACATACATATAGATAATGCACCCTGAGCACTATGTATGCATACACATTACACGCAGTAAAATAGACCACACACAAATTCATATAAAAAACACATATCAAGCAAAATGAAATGCATCAAAAAACAACGCATGAAATTAAGTAATCAAACATGCAAACAGATTTCACACAGATGCACTTGCAGTAGCAAGGTTTCCATCTGTAAGGGTCACCGTCATTCTCACTTAGGCCATAACTAGACCTATCACATTCGTCTCACCTCTGACATTTTCCTTCTGTTTGCCCTTCTTCTTAGTGTAGTCCCTTATAAAATGTCCAACCCTATCACTGCTAAAACATCGCTTGTCACCCAAACTGGACTTGAATTTGTTCCAACTCTTACATCTCTGCTTACCACCCTCATCACTTAAGTCATCACTCGAGTCACTACTGTTGAACATGACACTTTTGCTTAAAATGACCCATCAACATGTGTACTTCACCACCCCTCTTAACCTCTTTCTCAGTCATAATCTCCATTTCCTTACTCCTAAGAGAATCCATGAGAATCTCAAGTGTTAGGTTATCCCTACCATACTTAATTGCATTCATAACCTCACTATATGATTTGTGCAGGAATTAAGTAAAATAATTGCTTCTAGGTTTCAGACATCTCTTCACCACAATTAACAATATATCGCAAAAGTTTGTAAAACACATCCAAATTATCATCTAGATCCTTTGTAGGATCTATTTTAAAGCTAAAAAATCTTACAAGTAAAATTTGTTAGAGCTAGTTTCCATCAAATACAAGTCCTCTAACTTTTTTCAAAATTCTTTCGTGGTATCTAGTTTACCAACATTTCTCAAAACAGTATCATATAGGTGTAGAATAATTGAAATATAAGAAAGCTCATCTAAATCATTTTCTTCTTTCTTTGACAAACCAGCGAAAAAAATGCCAAAACATTTTGTTGAACAAAAAGTCCCCTTATTTTCTATTGTAAGATTTAAAAAATCCTCTCTCACTAAAAACCTCCAACTCAAAACGTGTATTCATTTTTGAACAAGAATTGACAATTAATTATCACAAGTAGTCCTAGAGTCGAAAGAAATCTAATAGGATTAACAAAAAACGTAATAAATAAATAAATAAAATTATGCCAACACTCAATCAAAAGACCGAATAAAACTTAGAAGGATCTTTGCACCTCAAACGCATAAGCAGGTAAGACAGTTAAAACATAAATTCTAGCAATAGACAATGTTTATCCCTTCATGGTAATAAACACAAACGATGGTTTGCTATTTGCAGGAGTTTAAAAGTGAGAAAAGTCAATTTATAGAGTGAACCAATATGGCGATTTATAAATTAGGAGATATGCAATTTTTCTCGACATTACGACCACCACTTTTCGTCCTAATACTTTCAACAACTACAGCAACACAATAACCAATGATCAATTCCCAAACCACTATAGGCAAAATCGTCCAGATTAAAATAAAAAATCTGAAGCGAAAATATAACATCAAAATTTTAGAAATATACGTGAAGAGATCATAGCCGAAAAATCGCCACATGAGCCTCGCATGAATTTCCTACGCCCCGCCGCAGCTAGGGATGACTAAAAAAACTTGACGATCCTGAAACTTGTAGGGACCTGATCCCATTAGGGGCACCCTGTTTGTAATAATCGAGTCCCCGGGGAGGGTCCTTCGCGCCCTCTCCCACCCTGAACCTGCCTTGCAGACCCCCCATATATATATATATATATATATATATATATATATATATATATATATATATATATATATATATATTTTTATTGTTTTCCTACTAAAGAAAACGAAAAATGTAAAAAAAAATGTTAAAAACATAAACGTTGCAGGATGATCAACCCGCCCCGCTTTGAAGACCCGTGAGGCACTCGCGGATCCGGTCCCATCCCGAACTAAACTCGACCCATTGCCATCCCTAGTGCTAGCCATCGATTGAAAAAATGGGTCGGACCTAATTGTTCCTCTTGCCTACTGGGCCAATAGATGATCTTTTTTCAATCGATAAATGATTTGGTCAGAAAAACTTGTTTTTCAATCCGATTTTCCTTGAAAAATCTGGATAGCTTTCTACCCTTTTTAGCTTCGTTTCTGCCATTTTTTAATAGATTTTTGCCCAAATCTACGAACACACCTTGGTTTCCATAATAATACTCTAACACAAACCTTGGTTGTAAGAGATGAATACAATATCATAAAGGGAGAAGAATGTAGAAGAAACCAAGCAATGGAAGACCACATTAAGCTCCAAATCGGCGTGCTCTCTTTCTGTCTTTCTATTTATTTTAAACTCAAGCTATCAAATGAGACAAGGTAAGGTTTAAATAAGATTGGGCAATGTCTAACAAATGGGACAATTAACCACCCAAACCATCCAAGCCCAAAGTGTAAAACTAAACATAAATAACTCAACTAACTATCAAAAGTTTAGGCACAAGACTAACACAATTGCATCTCCTCAAGTAGGCCACGAGCAACTATCCAATTAATTTGCTTCTAATGGCCTTGAGTCGTTTTTTAGTTGAACTATTCGTTTGGTTGTCGATATAATTTTTCACAACGTTTTAACATCATTGTCATATTTACAGTTGTCTGGATCTGTGACCATGTCAAATCTTATAAACTTAAAAATAGACACAAAATGGATTGAATAAACCCTAAATCTACACTAATAAAGTACATGAGACGAATGAGAACTTCATCTTTGGGACTGATCTGGGGCATGGTTGCTAGCAGTAGATGAAGAACACTGTTACAAGAAGAAGCATACATTAGTTGACCGTAGAAGAGGTATGCTGCATATGAAATAGTACAAAAATGGGCATCTTATGGGATCCACTGATATAGAAAAAATCCATAAGATATTACCAAGGATACTATGGTTGAAAATACATATAAATAGGTACACATCTTTCCCGACATTTTCAATCCATCTTGGAGGCATCATATAGTTAGCCAAGTCTCATGGGATACCAGGAGCAAGCGAATTTGGTTAGAATGGAATTGTGCCACATTGTCACCAATAGGTGCTTTGCCAACATGCAATTGAATCAAAACTGAAGCAAGATGAAGGAGCAACAATATATCACTCTCATTTCATTTCATTCCATTGTTTATTATTTCATATATCAATCACATGTTGCATATGTGATCATTAATCATGCTGAAAAAAATAATTTGACGAGTTTTTTTTTAATAATCTAACAAGGAAAGATTTCAGCTCTGTATTCCATCTTTAAACCGCCAACTAGATCAAGAAGAAATAAAGAGATGAAAGTTTACGTGAGCATCAACACCAGATGACATCAATATGTTGAGATTCGTTGAAGAAGCCGAACCATTGATGCTATTCTGGTGGACTTTCAATTTTGATTTCACCTATTATGGAAACAACTAAAATCAACTTTGGTTCTTTAGGAAACTCACAAAGGCATAAACACTTATTTGACACATCATCTAACAAACGAACAAATTTACCTCATCAACCCTAACACTAAATATGTAAATGGTTGAAACATCCATACTAATTGCTACAACGTTGTTGTCTTGTTGGTAGAATGCAAAAGAATGTTGAAGCAGGTGGAGGTGGCATAAATGTTGTCATTAACTATATAATTCACAAAACAAAAAGCTTAGAATAAAAAAAATCATCCTGTACCCATATGAAATAAGGAACACCAAATGTCACCGTGTTAACATCAAGCACAATACATACAACGAATTGAGTCTGAAAAAATCTGCATCTTCAAATATGTTCTTAGTGAAAATTGAAACCAAGTCAAATTGTGACTTGCATTGACGCACCTTCAAAAAAAGTGAAACAGAGCTATTATTGGTAAGCTAGGCTGAAACTCTTCTTATATTGGACTGAATCTCTTCTTACATGAGCTCGATGATTGGTGTCGATTGCATAGCGTTGATGTTGAAATCGAACTCAAAATATAAATCTTATCAAAAACAAAATTGATATTAGTATGAGTTCAATTTCAGAATTTTTGAAATTGATCAAGAAATAAAGAGAACACTTTGGCAAAATTTAAATCAAACATTGAATAGAAAATTTATATTACCTGTACATTGTTCTTGAGAAATACCAAAACAAGAGAACCTGAATCAAAATCAAAACAATCAAATTTGAGGAAAGATAGAGAGAGTGAAGACTGCTGTAAAATGAGGATTGAAGAGAATGGAAAGGGAACGTGGTTATCCCTTCCATTTGGGCCTAGGTTTGATTTTAATTGGTGGAAATTAATTAGGAGATCTATTTCAAATTTGAATATTTAAATATATATATATTTTTTAATTGGATAGTATTTCGCTAGATTATTTTCATCAAGGTGGCATATTTCAAAGTACTTTATTAAGGTTTCAAATGTTATTAAGGTGGGTGTAGGACTAAATTTCACTATTTTTTACGTAATTAAATTTCAATAATGCTACAAGTACTGTGAAACTGTACCGCGAATTGTACCGCATACTCACACATGGAGGGAAGGGTGAATTAGTCATTTCACTTTTATGTGTCTGTGCGGTACACTTTGCGGTACGTTTTCGCGGTAACTTTAGCATTTTTCATTAAATTTATGTTCACCGAACCTAAAATGCACTCTTTAAAATTGATAAATTATTGATTTATCGATTAATTAATACCTCTCTAAATTAATAATTTTCATGGTCCCAACATTAAAAATTTATAAAGATTTTACTTTTATGTTTTTCATTGAAGATAGCCTATGTTTGAGCCTCATTATTTATTACCTTATTTTTTTTTCAAATTCATTTTTAATCATACATTTTAGCAATAAAACAATCTACACATAAGTCTAAAAAATTTCCTCACATTTTAATCACACATTATCTCAAAAATAACTGATACAAAACTCAATTTTTTTAAAAATAATTTGGCTCAAACAACGGTGAATTGCATTCATGAAGTTTTCAAGGCATGTCAAATATAAAGTAGCTTCAAGATTTGTGAATTTGTTGAAATTTTAAAATTCCATCGAACCTAAAATCAAGTATAATTTACAAATATTTTAATTGTATTTCTTTAAAGTTGTTATTTTTTAATTTAACTATTTTTCATGAATTTGTTGAAATTGTTTCAATTCCCCCGCCAAAACACACACCTAAGGTGTGAAAAAACAAGCTTAGCCTCGATATTCATTTTGATTTACTTCTGAATTTAATCACTTTGCTAATCTGAAGTATATAAGTTGAATTTCATAAGGATTACAGATTGTTTTGGTGAATTTCCAGTTTATTGAGTTCTGCCGTTCCAAGAACTTTTTACGATTGTATTGGTGAGCTTTTACGTTTGCAATGTCCCTTTTTAGCCCACTCAAGAACCTATCCATAGTTCCCTCCCTATCATCTACAATATTGGCCATAATCATTGTCACTTCCATTTCTTTATGGTACTCTTTCACACTTCTAGACCCTTGTATAAGCCCCTGCAACCTTTGGTAAATATCCATATGATAATGATTAGGAACAAACCTCTTCCTTATTATAGTTTTCATCTCATCCCATGTTTCTATCGATATCTCACCATTCCCCCTCCTACATTTCACTAATTGATCCCACCAATTTATTACATAATCAGTGAACTCCACCACCGCTAACCTCACCTTCTTTTCCTTCGAATAGTTATGGAATCAAACATTAATTCTACATTCTTCTCCCAATCTAGATAAGCCTCCGGATCACTCCTCCAATGAAAAGGTGGTATGGTCATTTTGATACTCCCTAGATTACCATCCACTTCATCTCGATCACCATGATGTCTCCTATTATTTCCCCTTTCGTACTTATCTTCTCTATCCTTTCTCATTCTCACGCTAGCCATGGATGATTGTACACTACTGCCTTCACTTCCAAACTCATCATCAAACACATATCCAAACCTATGGTTATTTTCCTTCCTACAGTCTCTCTCATCATCCCTCCTAACTCTAGGACCCGTATGAATTTGTTCCCTACGCAACTAATTAATATTTTCATTCGCCTATCAATTCTAGTCATAAATTTCTCAAAATGTTCCTGCAAGGTTGCCATTACACCTACATCATTCCTATCCATCATATTCATACCTTTGGCTGTTTGTTGTGACTCATTGATGAGGCTGCTGACTCCCTCCTGTCAATCCCTTTGTTGTCACCAACTGATGAAGAAGATGATCATTGCTTGTCAGACATTGTTAGTTCTCAAAGACAAATAAAATTTCCTCACGTATTTATTTTCGCTCTTGTATCACTCTTAATCCCTTTTCAAGTATCCAAAGAGTCTTACCAAAGACTCAAGAGTTAGGATAATGGGATACATGAAGAAGACAAAGAACAATGGACAATTGAGAAATTTTTTGAAATATTTCCGGGAATTTTAATGAATTTTCTAAATTTTTACCCGAAAATTCGACTACGAGTATGGAAAAACAAATAGAACTGAATTTGGATAATAATTGAATAAAATAAACTCGTTTGAAATTTTGAGGGATTTTTAAATGGATCAAAACTCAAGAAAATTATGAAGGCATGAAGAACACAATGACAAGAAAATCAAGAAAAATCAAGAAATATTAAGAGTTGAATTTAGATTCAAGCCCTGACACGACCTGATGCGATTCATTTAAAAAAACGAAGAATTAACAACAAAGACAACTAGGAAATATTTGAATTCAGAATTGGATAAAATAACAAGAACGAAAAACAATAAAAAGTAGACGATAAGACATTGACCCAATATTCACAACACAAGATTAATGATGTGGAATAAGAACCAAAGTTGTTGAATGCTACAAGGATTGTCTAATTCCTTGATAAGTTCGATTGTTTATTCAAGAAAATGAATCCCTCAATTTTCTAAGAAAACACTCAATTTGATTCAACAATAATCCAAGTTAATTGTCTTCAATGATGAAGGTAGACATGATATAATGAAAAACGACCTAACACTAATCATAGCTACTAAAGAGTTCAAAAATACAAAATATAATAATTAAAACTAAAATTAAAAATGAAATCGCGAAAAAAAACCCTAACAGCTGAATCGCGCGATTGCGTGGTTGACCTTAAAACTTTCAGGTTGAATTTTGATGACACCGCGCAACACCACTCCTTTGCCTTGCGCGATCGCGTGGCTCTTCCAGCTGCAACAATTTTCTATCATTTGAGGTGACTTGTTCCGTTTTGAAACTCGACTCGGGCCTAATACAAAACTTGTTCGTCTTCCCATGTAGATTGTCTTTGCATCGCCTGCAGCTTGATTTCTCCTTTGATCTCCTAACTTGGATGACATCACCGATACTAGCTAAACATGTGTTGAATAGTATGCCATTTCATCGATTACAAACTATGAACCCCCCCAAAGGCTGTGATCACCAACCTTAACAGAACTTTCAACTCATTTTTCTAGGGCGATAAAGATAACAGTAGGCATATCTATTGGAGCTCATGGGAAAAACTTTGCTTTCCCTATAATGAGGGGGGGATAAAGTACAGAAGCCTAGATGATCTTAATAAGAGTGTGTTTGACGTTGTTTAAAATGAGTTTTTTTGAAATGAATAGTGATTTTTAGGAGAAATGATGGTTGAGATTTGGTTGAAAAGTAAAAAATTGTGGCTTGACTTTTGATGAATGGTTGATATTAAATACTGTAGAAAATGAGAAAAATTTAAAGAAAACCAAATGGGGGCTAAATGTTTTGACTTTAAAAATCTTGTGGAAATTCAGATTACAGCAATCCTTTTGGAGCAAGGTAATGCACGCCAAATGCTGTCACAACACCTACCCACAATTGGCTAACTGTATAGAAGCGTCTTCACACATCTGGAAAAGAATGATCCGAATTAAACATCAAATTGAGCCTCATATTAGATGGGAAGTGGGGGAGGGGCACTGTCATGCTTACCTAGATATATGGCTCAATGGGAGATCTTTACAAGAATTTCGAAGTGGAAGAAATGAAGTTCAAACTGTTGTTGATTTCAGAAACGAATCTGGATGGAATATACAAAAGCTTATAGAAAATTCTCGATTACATATAAAACAGGAGATTCAGCAAATCCAACCAAAAGATGGTCCTGACAAAACCTCCTGGTCTCTTACCAATCATGGCCAATTTTTTGTTATCAGGCAAGAAAAGACCATGTAGATGAGCCTGAAGTGTATCTGGAATTCAGCTGTCCCTACAAAAATTTTGGTCTTCATTCTTAAATTGTGGAATAACTGGCTACCATCTGATGAAGTCCTAAAGAATTTTTTTTTTTTTTTTTGATATCTTTGGCTTCAAAATGTTTATGTTGCAACCAAGAAGAAACAATCAACCATATCTTTGTCTCAGGTAACCTAGCAAAGCTAGTTTGGGCCCATTTTTTTCAACTTTATAGTATTAATATTGATGCTTGTGATCTACCTAGACAAATATTCCTCAAATGGATTTCAATCTCGTGGTCAACCTAGCAATGTTATTATTCTCACTCCGTTATTGATCATGTGGTATTTGTGACATGAAAGAAACAAAGTCAAGCATGAAGGAATCCCCGTTAATGGGAACATAGTTATTAGAAGAGTATGCCTTCAACTGAAAAGATTTGAACAAGCTGGTCATCAATGAGATACTACTACAGAAGGGAAAACCAGCTAAGGTAGGGAGATTTTTTTATTTCTTGCATCAATTCTGGTTTTGTAAAGTGGGTTTATACCCCTTATTTCATTTTTAGAATGCATTCATATGGAGTTTACCGGGTGTAATTAGGCATCTTTTTAAGGAGGTAAGGTTTATATCCCCTCTTTTCAAGTGTAATTTTCTTTTCGGTGAAACAAAATGGCAGGAGAATCCAAACCTCTCAAGATCACTTGGTGGAGTATTGAGATATTATTGAGATATTCTATTCATGTACCGTATATATGATTATATATGATTCAGCATGAGTTTGGGGATTAGATTAGAATTACAGCTAGTTTCCTATTTTCTAGTTTCCTTTTATGATTCAGCATGAGTTTAGGGATTAGATTAGAATTACAGCTAGTTTCCTATTTTCTAGTTTCCTTTTTTTTCTATTCTTCTGTATATATATATGACTAAATCATATCAATAAAGGCAAGCCATTCACGGTTTCTTCATGGTATCAGAGACACACGGCTAAGATACACGATCGACATGGCTGACGACATCGATAAGTCTAAAACTCCACCTCCATCTTCATCTTCACGAAATGACCATACATCTCCTTTTTTTCTTGGCTCACAAGATAGACCTGGAGATCTCATCACCGTGGTTCGCCTTCGAAATGACAATTATGATGAATGGGCTAAGTCTGTGCGTCTTGCTCTACTATCTCGCCGGAAATACGGCTTCGTCAATGGCACGATTATGGAACCTAAAGCACCTTTCACAACTGAGGATTGGCTTACCATTCACTCGATGCTTGTTTCCTGGCTAATGAACACTATTGATCAGGAGGTTAAGTCTACTATCTCCTTTTATGATGATGCTAAACTTTTGTGGGATGAATTACAGGCTCGCTTCTCTGTTGTTAATGGACCCTGAATTCACCAGTTGAAAACTGATTTAGCTAAGTGTGAGCAATCCAAGGTCATGTCCGTTTCTTCATATTTTGGGAAGCTTAAGGTTTTATGGGATGAATTGGCTAATCATGAACCCATTATCGCATGTACGTGTGGAAAATGTGAATGTAGTTTGGGTAAGGCACATGAAAACCGACGAAATAATGAACGTTTTCATCAGTTTTTAATGGGTTTAAATTCTGATTATTATGCCCCACTACGTACTACTTTGTTGTCCCAAGAACCTTTACCTTCTCTTGATCGTGCCTATCAACAAATTACCCAAGAAGAACGTGTTCGTGGAATTACTCATGCTCGAGAATCTCTACCGGAAGTGGTGGGTTTTTCTGTTCGTCCAGAAGGGCGTGGCAGATCGAAACCAAATAAGATTGACAAATCTGGGCTAATGTGTTCTCATTGTAATCAATCCGGACATGACATTGTTACCTGTTTTCAGCTTCTTGGGTATCCAGAATGGTGGGGTGATAGACCTCGCACTCAAGGAGCCACTCGTGCTCGTGGAAAAGGAGGTGGTGGCCGTGGTACAGACTCACCAGCGGCTGGTCGTGGTAAAGGAGCCAATGTGCGAGCGGTGGCGGTAGACGGCTACAACACTATGGTTGGTGCTTCATTTAATGGGCAGAGAAATTCTTCCAACGCCACTGCCAGCACGTCAAACACTCCCGCTTCTCTTCCTAATTTGAGTGCAGAACAATGGCAGACTATAGCTACTATGTTTGGTAATGCTCAATCCTCTACCGATCGTTTACATGGTGAGTTTTCTAAGATTTCTTGGATTATCGACACCGGTGCTTCTAATCATGTGACGGGGGATGAATCATATTTGTTTGATGTTCATGATATTGCCGCATGTCCAGTTGGGCTCCCTGATGGCCAAAAAATAATTGCTACTAAAGAGGGAAGTGTGAGGCTCTTGGAAGGATTGAATCTTAAAAATGTTCTTTATGTCCCTAAATTGCACTGCAACTTGATTTCAGTTACACAACTCATTGACGACATGCACTGTTTTGTACAATTTGTTTCTAATATGTGTGTTATACAGGACCGTCATACGAGGAAGCTGATTGGAACGGGTGAACGGAGAGATGGACTTTACTACTTCCGGCAACCATTGACAGTGCAAGCTATCTCAGTGGATGGTTCTTCATCTTCGTTGGAACTTTGGCATCAACGTCTTGGACATCCTTCAGAGAAAGTAGTGAAGTCATTACCATTCTTACGTAACTCTAGTGATAAATTAAATAAGGCATGTGATGTGTGCCCTCGTGCCAAACAATCTCGTGATTCTTTTTCTCTTAGTGATCATAAGGCCTCCCGAATTTTTGAATTGGTTCATTGTGATTTGTGGGGCCCTTACAATACAGTTTCTTCTTGTGGGGCTCGTTATTTTTTGACTATTGTGGATGATTTTTCCCGAGCTGTATGGGTTTATTTATTGATTGATAAATTGGAGGTATTTAAAATGTTTATGTCGTTTTTTGCGATGGTTGATCGACAATTTGGTCAAAAGGTTAAGATTGTTCGGAGTGATAATGGGACGGAGTTTAACTGTTTGACAGATTATTTTCTTTCAAAAGGGATTTTATTTCAAACCTCTTGTGTGGGAACTCCACAACAGAATGACAGAGTTGAACGTAAGCACCGTCATATTTTAACAGTGGCAAGGGCTTTGCGTTTCCAAAGTCATCTTCCTCTTTATTTTTGGGGTGAATGTGTCTTGGCAGCTTCTCATTTGATCAATCGAACACCCTCGAGTGTTCTTCAAAATAAAACACCTTATGAAGTTTTATTTAATACTTTGCCAATTTTTGATGAATTGCGAGTGTTTGGTTCTTTATGTTATGCCCATAATCAACGAGCTAAGAATGATAAATTTGCAAGTCGAAGTCGAAAATGTGTCTTTGTTGGGTATCCTTTTGGAAAGAAAGGGTGGAGACTTTTTGATCTAGAAGACAAAAGTTTTTTTGTTTCTAGGGATGTTAAGTTCTTTGAAAATCAGTTTCCTTTTGCCGAAAGTACTCCTACTACTATTCGTTCTAAATATGATTTTGGAAGCATGAATTTGGGTGATGATGATCTTGACCTTAATATTTTGGGGGATCCTGAATTATTTCCTGATGAACTTGAGCCCACAAATGAATCCTCCCCACTACATGTCACCTTCCAAAGCCCCACATCTGCCACTTTAGAGCCTCCTCCCATTTTCCCTCCCACAGCCAATGAATCACATTCTGGCCCAGATGCTGAACAAAGTCCAGTTCAATCCACCTCTCCACTCCAACATCCATCTACCGAGGGGGCAACAGGGGCTGCTCCAGATTCTGTCAATGAAACTCACATGGGACGTGGATTCCGTGAAAAGGTTCCATCCATTCGGCTTCGTGACTATGTTACTAACACTGTTATCACAAAAGTTCCATCTACTCTCTCTCCAAGTTCACCCGCGCCATCTGCTTCCTCAGGTACGCCCTTTCCTATAACACATTATATTAATTGTGCAAACTTTTCTGTTAGCCATCAGAAATTTCTTGCCGCGGTTACTGCAGGTTGTGAACCAAAATCATTTAAAGAAGCTATGACAGACGTAGGATGGCGTCATGCTATGCAAACAGAAATTCGTGCTTTAGAAGATAATGGTACTTGGACTATGGAAAAATTACCACATGGTAAACGTGCTCTTGGTAGTCAATGGGTCTATAAAATCAAGTATAACTCTGATGGCAGTGTTGAACGGCTTAAAGCTCGTTTGGTTGTTTTTGGTAATCATCAAATTGCTGGGATTGATTATAACGAGACTTTTGCGCCAGTTGCAAAGATGGTCACAGTTCGTGCTTTCTTAGCCATTGCAGCATCTAAAAATTGGGAGCTGCATCAGATGGACGTGCATAATGCCTTTTTGCACGGGGATCTTAATGAGGAAGTCTATATGAAGCTTCCTCCTGGTTTTGGGTCTTCTCAACCTGATATGGTGTGTCGTCTTCGAAAGTCGTTATATGGCTTGAAACAGGCACCGAGGTGTTGGTTTACCAAACTTGTTACTGCTTTAAAAGAATATGGTTTTCTACAATCCTATGCTGATTATTCTCTCTTTACTTATACTAAGGGTGATATTCAAATCAATGTTTTGGTGTATGTTGATGATTTAATTATTTCTGGGAATAATTCCGCTGCTTTAAGAGTCTTTAAGCACTATTTGAGTACATGTTTCCATATGAAGGATCTCGGGGTTCTTAAATATTTCCTCGGGATTGAGGTGGCACGAAGTCCTGATGGCATATTTCTTTGCCAACGAAAGTATTCTCTTGACATTATTTCTGAGACTGGTCTTCTAGGTGCCAAGCCCGCATCTTTTCCCATTGAGCAAAACCATCGGCTTGCTCATGCTTCAGGAGATTCTTTGTCTAATCCGGAACCCTATCGTCGTTTAGTTGGTCGTTTGATTTACTTAATGGTCACTCGTCCTGATTTGGCATACTCTGTCCACGTTTTATCACAGTTCCTACAACAACCGAGACAGGAACATTGGGAAGCCGCTTTGCGCGTTGTTCGCTATTTGAAGGGTTCCCCTGGACAAGGAGTTTTACTTCGAGCTGATAGCTCTCTCTCTCTTTGACAGGTTGGTGTGATTCTGATTGGGCTGCTTGTCCTCTTACCCGTCGCTCTCTCACAGGTTGGCTTGTGTTTCTTGGTCATTCCCCGATTTCTTGGAAAACCAAGAAACAACCTACTGTGGCACGCTCTTCGGCAGAGGCCGAATACCGCTCTATGGCTTCCCTTACTTGTGAATTGAAATGGTTGAAGGGTCTTCTCCTTAGCTTGGGGATTCAACATCCTGCTGCTATTGGTTTATACTGTGATAGCCAGTCAGCTTTACATATTGCACATAACCCTGTCTTCCATGAACGAACAAAGCATATTGAAGCAGATTGTCACTTTGTTCGTGATGCTATCCAGGATGGAACTATTCTTCCTTCATATGTTCCTACAACGGTCCAGCTTGCAGACATCTTTACCAAGCCTTTGGGGACACGTCAATTTCAGTTTCTGCTTTCCAAGTTGGGCATTTATGATCCTCATGCTCCAACTTGAGGGGGGTATTGAGATATTATTGAGATATTCTATTCATGTACCGTATATATGATTATATATGATTCAGCATGAGTTTGGGGATTAGATTAGAATTACAGCTAGTTTCCTATTTTCTAGTTTCCTTTTATGATTCAGCATGAGTTTAGGGATTAGATTAGAATTACAGCTAGTTTCCTATTTTCTAGTTTCCTTTTTTTTCTATTCTTCTGTATATATATATGACTAAATCATATCAATAAAGGCAAGCCATTCACGGTTTCTTCATGGAGGCCTAAACACCACACCAATATTCTTGTGGGATTTTATAAATAAAAAAAATCAATTTTTTTAAAAAATTTTCCACACATTTCGATAATATTATATTAATTTTTGGAAAAATAAGTCAATTAATAACAACAAAAATGATCAAACGAGACGAAAATAATTTTGCCACCTATTCTCACAAAAAATGTGAGAATTGATTTGCCTTGAAAACAAGGTTAACCACAATCATGTACCAAAAGTAGGAAAATCAATTTCAAATCAAATTGGTGCAATAAAAAAAAATAAAAAATGGTGAGGGTGTGTTTGATTGTGAAAATTTTTCGCGGAAAATATTTTTCGCGGAAAATATTTTTCGCGAACCCCACTCACATGCCTATTTTCCTTGGTTTCGTGGAAAAAAATTTCTTTGGGTTTTGGTGAATTTTTATTTTCCATGGTAGATGGAAAATTATTTTCAAAACGTTTAATCAATTTTGTTTTTGTTAATTGATTTATTTTCTTTCCAAAAAATAACATTATCATCATCAAGTACAAATATATTAAAAAAGTAAATTTTTTTTTAATTATAAAATAGTAAAAATTTACTTTATTTTTCATGAAAAATAATGTCAATCAAACAACAAAATTTGAAAAATTATCCACTTTTTCTACCTAAAAAATTAAACCAATCAAACACTCTCAATTGATTTTCCAGGAAAATAATTTTCAAGCAAAATTATTTCCTAGGAAAATATTTTTTTCCACCCATTTTCCACTTTCGCAATCAAACACCCTTAAGGCTGTGTTTGATTGGAAAAATGGAAAATGGGTAAATGGAAAATATTTTCCTGGAATTGATTTGGCTGTAAAATATTTTCCTGGACAAATGTATTTAATTGTGTTTGATTGATTTAAATTTGAAAGTAGAAAATATAGTAATTTTCCAACTTTTTCTGTTTTATTGATGTAAAATTTTCCAAAATTTTTTCTGTTTCTCTTAACATTACAAGATCATTAATGCATTTATCTATTAAAAAAAAAATTTGGAATATCAACGTAAGATGAACCTCTTAACCAGAAATCTCAAGCTAAGTGCTTCATATCAAAGAAATTTGAAATCCAATCACATCCAAAAATGGTGATGTCCATGCATAATGTGCCATGAAGAGGGAAAAATGGCTAGTTGCCTAGTTTCACATACTATCCAACATTTACTTTTAGGGGAGGGGGGGGGGGGGATTCGGAGTGACTCCTCACTATGTAACTTATTATTCTGTAAATAATATGCAGTCTGGTTTTTTTTTTTCTTTACCTTGAATTTTTGTAACGAAAATCATGATCCTGTGCAAGAGTTTTTGTATGTCTACCGTTTCGCACAAAAAATCCGGTTAGGGCAGAAAAATTGAAGCTTCGATTTACCTTGCAAGAGTTCAAATGTTAGGAGGAAGACCGCGTTAAATTTGGACGAATTTCCCGATTTCCTGTGGGTTTCTGACGATAAGCTGAAGCAAGAAGCATACTACTTAAAAAACTCAGATTTTCTCAAGAATATGAATCACAAGTAGAAGAAAAATTGAGGAATTCATACCTCCTACTTCACCCTTGTCGTCGGTCTCTACTTTGGATTGCGAAGAAGACGAGCTCAGATTATTGGGGTTCTGTGGGAAGAATGGTATGAGTGAGAGAAATGACGTGAAATTATTTGCCTCGAAAATGATTTCTCAACTCAGACTAGATAATATATTTTTTGGGTAAACAAGCCAAAACTGATCACGTGAGAAAAAAGGGGAAAATATTTTCCTAGAATATTTTGGCAACCAAACAGATCAAAAGATAGAAAATTTTGTAAAATTTTCCATTTTCCTTGAAAAATGGCATGTATCAAACACAGCCTAATGAATTCCTAGTTCCATGGCAAAAATGGAGGCTATCAAACATGACACAAGAAATTCACATGCGAGTTCTTCCCGCTCTTCGAACATTTCATTTCAAACTCTCTCCCCCGTTGTCTCTCTATAACGCATTTTCTCTCTCTAAAAACATGGCACCAAATTTTATCTTCCCCCAAAATCTGAACTCACTTGAAGAAGAAGATCCCGATTACACCCGCATCACCGTCCAAAACCTTTCTGCCATATCTCATCTTCGCTCTTCCGAACTCGAAGAATTTGTAAAAGGTCAGTTTTATACTTTAACGTTCATCATTTTACGGTATACACTGCGCCCTAATTTTGCTCGATTTATAAGTTAATTGAGCTTTTGGGACTTTTCGAAATCAGGGGTTTCCTTCGATTTATCGGATAAAGAGTTATTCTGCATCGAAGAGCAAGATATTTTCGACCGCGTGTATTCTTTGGTGAAGGGGTTTGCTAGCCTGACACCTGGTTGCAAGCTCAATTTGGTGGAGTCATTGAGGTCTAATCTGAGTGTTCTATTGCCAAATGTTGACTCTCTTTCGCGCTTGCGTGGGTCAGTTTCGAGTAGAAATGGCAATGATTCAGATGAGCAGGATGAGAGTCCTGAGGTTGGTGGTGAAAGCTCGACGACTGATAGGGTGGCCTCGCACAGGAATGCTTTTAAAATATATACCTTTTTCCTTATTCATATCGTGCTCATCGAGGAGTCAAGCTCCAGTTCTATCAATAACAATACTAAAGTAATATATTTCTTTTACCCCCCTTTCTCAATTAGGCGCTCTGTAAAGTCAATAAATATATGAAATAATTTATATACGTGTATATAGTTATTTGTTCATTATTGGCTTTTAGTGGAATTAGCACGATTGATTCTATTTTAATGGTCTAGGCAGCTGCAAGTAGTCGGAAGAAACATCAGGTAAATTTGTGGAATTGGGAGTCTCAGAGGAGCAGAATACTGAATTTGATTGCTAATTCGCTGGATATCAATCTTTCCTTGCTTTTTGGGTCATCTGACCTGGATGAAAATTACTTATCCTTTATTGTGAAGTAAGTTGAAAATCTTTTTTGGTTTTGCTTCATATTTGATCCATTGTTTTGAATTTTAATTTGACAAAGTGATCTTTTGTAGAAATGCATTCTTGATGTTTGAGAATGCCGCGCTATTAAAAGATTCTGATATGAAAGATTCTTTATGTCGTGTAATCGGGACATGTGCTACCAAGTATCACTACATTGCACAATCTTGTGCTTCCATTCTTCACTTAATTCATAAATATGATTTCGTTGTTATTCATTTGGCTGATGCGGTTGCCGCGGCAGAGAAAAGATATTCTGATGGAAGCGTGGCTACTTCCCTTATTCGGGAGATTGGAAGAACAAATCCAAAAGCCTACGTGAAGGATACTGTTGGGGCTGAAAATATTGGGCGGTTCCTTGTAGAGATTGCTGATCGATTGCCAAAGCTGATTTCAACTAACATTGGCTTGTTAATTCCACATTTTGGAGGAGAATCATACAAAATAAGGAATGCTCTTGTTGGGGTGTTGGGAAAGTTAATTGTGAAGGCCTTTAATGACGTTGAAGGTGAAGTGAGCTCAAAATCTATTCGTCTACGAACAAAGCAAGCCATGTTGGAAATCTTGTTGGAGCGCTGCCGTGATGTCTCTGCTTATACTAGAAGTCGCGTTCTTCAAGTTTGGGCTGAATTATGTGAAGAACATTCTGTTTCAATTGGTTTGTGGAACGAGGTTGCGGCAGTTGCTGCTGGGAGGTTAGAAGACAAGAGTTCAATAGTCAGGAAATCTGCACTTAATTTACTTATCATGATGCTGCAGCATAACCCTTTTGGACCCCAACTTCGAACTGCTTCTTTTGAGGCAACCTTAGAACAATACAAGAAGAAGCTGAACGAGCTTGGACCAAAATCTCCATCCAAAAATTCATTGGAAGGCGTCTCCAATGGGTTGCCTTCAGAAAATGATATCTCCAGTGTGGATGGTGAGGTTGGAGATGAAGAAACTGAAGAGAATTCTAAGGAGCAAGATAGTTTGACTGATAGCTGCTTATCTCAAGCAGCTGATGGTATGGTACAGATGGATTCTTCTGTACCATCTTTTGGTAACTTGGAGCAAACTAGGACCTTGGTTGCTTCACTAGAGGCAGGTTTGAGATTTTCTGTGTGTCTCTCTGCCATGATGCCTACTCTTGTTCAATTAATGGCTTCATCATCTGCCACTGATGTGGAAAATGCAATTCTTTTGCTCATGAGATGCAGACAATTTCAAATAGATGGTTCAGAAGCCTGCCTCTGCAAGATGTTGCCTTTGGTAATTCTATTTCTTCATCAGGATTCCGAAAATTGCGATTTAATATTTATATCCTCCACCATCCAATCTCTTCCTGTCTTCAAGTAGATTCGATTCTTACTCAATGTTGATCAGAATGTAAAACCTTTTGTCTCTGATGGTGACAGGTATTTTCTCAAGACAAATCGATTTATGAGGCTGTTGAGAATGCTTTCATCACGATATATATAAGGAAGAACCCAGTAGAAACTGCAAAGAATCTTTTGGATCTTTCCATAAATTCAAACATTGGGGATCTTGCATCCTTGGAGTTCATCCTTGGAGCTTTGGTATCCAAAGGCGACATAACTGCTAGCATGGTAAGATACTTCTGGTTTGCGTGCACAAGTACTTGCAGACGGTAGTGTTAGGTCTACAAGTTTGTTCAAGTTGTAGCGCACATGACATCTGAATGAGAAACTTCTAATTATGCTTTGTACAAGCTTATTCCTGGGAAAAAGAAGAAGACATCTTTTCACTTTCTTAATCCAATATATAATGAAGTGACTTTAGGGGAATCTTAACCTAGTTTCTACATATTCGTAATGTCTCTTGCCCATGATCAGGACATGTTTTTAGGATTGATACTTTAGCAGGATAGATCCAAACTGCGGTTCCAGTATTAAATACCATAGCCCCTACTATATTTCTCTGATGGAGGAGTAGGCATTAGGCAAATATTTTAAGTTTTGCTATCAAATCTCATAATATCAGTGTAAGCATTGTGATAGGAGAGTATATATTCATTTTGCCAGCCGTATAAGCTATAGAATAGACATTGTCTTATCTTAGGAATTTAAGTGATGAAGAATGAGCTCTGTATGATAAGATTCAACATGAAGTTTACATGACTATTATTGAAATTATTTTGGCTAGTTTATGTCCTGCATTACACATATTTGAAACATATCTGAAAGCGTTGTATGGATGATTAAATGCTGAAATGCTAAATTGCTTTTAGGATGACTGCAACAAGAGTGCAAATCAGGCTCAGTATCCATACTTAAGTTTTGTCAATTTTCTTTTTATAAAAACTACGAATAAGCTATTTTTGGAACCACTTGGACCAGCATTTATATTTCACGAGTTTCTTCTTTTCGAACAGGTTCTTACATGTAGTTTTTTTCACTGATTCGTCTGTTTTTATTTTACAGTTGTCTGCGTTGTGGGATCTGTTTTGTTTCAATGTTAGTGGAACAACTGCTGAGCAAAGTCGTGGTGCTTTATCTGTCCTCTGCATGGTGGCAAAATCTTCTCCTACTGTCCTCAGCTCTCACCTACAAGACATTGTTGATATTGGATTTGGTCGCTGGGCAAAAGTGGAACCTTTGCTTGCCAGGACAGCATGCACAGCACTACAGAGGTTGTCTGAAGAGGACAAGAAAAGGTTGTTGTCTACTAATGGCAGCCGTGTAATTGGTATTTTAGAGGGTTTGGTTACTGGATTTATACTTCCAGAGAACATATGGTATCCTGCAGCTGATAGAGCAATAGCTACAATATACACTATTCATCCAACTCCAGAAACAATAGCTGTTGATCTCGTAAAAAGATCTCTCAGCTCTGTATTTGATTGCCATGGAGAGGGTAAGTTACAAAATGAAATGGATAATGGCAGCCCCGGTGTCCTTACCACTGTTCAAGTTACAAAACTTAGCAGATATCTATTTGTTGTTAGTCAAGTCGCCATGAACCAATTGGTCTATATTGAATCTTGTGTTCGGAAAATTCAAAAAGATAAGGCCAAGAAAGAGAAAATCATTGATGATGACCAGAAAGCTAGTGCAAACACATCTGATGTGCAAAAGGTTACAGGGTTTCCGATTTTACTTTTTCTTGACAGTGCATGGTGTCATTGAAGATGTGGCTGTAACATTAGTTTTTATTTGCTTGACTTGTTCCTTCCAGGATAATGGTATCAATGCAGAGTTAGGTCTTGCAGCTTCTGAGGATGCAATGCTTGATGGCCTTGCTGAAAGAGCAGAGAAGGAAATTATTTCTGGTGGTAGTACTAAAAAAACCTTAATAGGGCACTCTGGGTCTTTTCTGACAAAATTATGCAGAAATTTTAGTTTGATGCAGAAGGTGATTGCAATTTTTTTTTTTAATATTGCAGTACATAGTTTGCTGCCTTTTAGAATGTAATGGAAATTACAATATTAATTTACATTATTTTGCCTGTTTTATTATCGGTATGGCATGACGCTTGGATGTCCAATATACTAAGCCCATGTTTGGTAAGGATTATAATTTAGATTTTAATCTAAGTCAAATCAACGATTAACATCAACCACATATTTATTTGATCAACTACTTTTTAACCACACATTTCATCAGCTTCTATCAAAATCTATTAAAAATCTAATTTTAATCCTCTACAAACAAGGGCTAAAAGATGTAATTAGTTCAACAAATCGGAAATGCCATTTTCTTATCTTATCAGTAAAACAGAGAGAACTAATTCACTTTCCGTGTGAATGATTAGCATTATTCCATTTCAATTACATGTTCTCTTACATTCTGTTTTTGTCTTCTACAATTTAATTAATATACTGAGTTGAAATTCGGCATCCATTGTAGTATCCTGAGCTGCAGACATCAGCAATGCTTGCTTTATGTAGGTTTATGATAATCGATGCGGACTTTTGGTAAGAGTGACTTTCTTATGTGCATATATGCTTTTTAAGACAAAAAGATTAATTTCTTCCGCTTGTTTTTTGACTTCCTAGTGAAACAAATCTTCAACTGCTTTTCACTGTTGTGGAGAATGCACCATCAGAAACTGTTCGGTCAAATTGCACTATCGCCCTTGGAGATTTGGCAGTTCGATTTCCCAATCTATTAGAGCCATGGACAGAAAACATGTACGCCCGCCTAAGAGATCCTTCAACTTGTGTCCGGAAGAATTCTGTTTTGGTTCTTTCTCATCTTATTTTAAATGACATGATGAAGGTTTGAAGGACTTATTTTTGCCCTTGTTCTTTATCATTTTCCCTAGATGCTTTGTGTATATATTGACAATTAAACATTTAGGTGAAAGGTTACATAAATGAAATGGCTATGAGAGTAGAAGATGAAGATGAAAGGATTTCAAATCTGGCCAGACTTTTTTTTAATGAGTTGTCAAAGAAAGGTGAAATATTTTAACTGGATATTTAAGCAATGACTGATCTTGAGACCATCTTTTCATTGAATTCTTTAAATTTTGGTCACAGGAAGCAATCCTATATATAATCTACTCCCAGATATCCTCGGAAAACTGTCTTGCCAGAACTTGAAGGGAGAGTCTTTCTGCAACATTATGCAATTTCTAATTGGTTCAATCAAGAAGGTATTTCTGGCTTCGCTTAGTTTGCGACGAGAATGTGATATTTTGCGGAAGTTGGTTCAATTAATGTAGTATTTTCAGGACAAACAAATGGAGGCTCTTGTAGAGAAGCTGTGCAATAGGTTTATGGGTGTGACAGGTACACTACTTTTTGAATTTTTCTTATTTTACCTTTTTGTTCTAATTCATCTAGTTTTTATTAATCATCATTGAATGGACTTTATGACAACCAATGACCCAAAATATACTTATCATGCATGGAAGCCTTAAATAGTACATATACAACTCTCAAATTACTATCTCTACATCTACAATGTGCATACATATAGAGATTGGATATATAAGGTTATCCTAGGCTCATATCTATTTTGAGCTTTGTTAATGGCCTGGCTGCATGCATATAGAAAAAATTTGGCATTAGAGATTTATCATTCTGACCTATGTCAAATATGTTGAAATGGAAATGTTTTCTCCCGCTTTCCTGTTTTGTGAACTAGAACTAGAAAGCCTGGATTCTATATGAACCAATGGATCGTGACAAGTCGTTACTACTAGCAATGACTTCCTCTTCCATTACTTCATCCTCTCCATATGCCTCTCCTTTGTTCTCAGTTACTCATCAAATGGCATCATGTACCCTGAAGGCCAGTAGAAGAGATGGCCTTTATTTTGTGATTTGAATAATGAACCTGTTACACGATGTTATTTGAATCTGTATTGTTTTTGACAAATATATTGAGAGGCATGTCTACCAAGATTAGATAATTTGGAGCTGCTTGCTGCTTATATTGGCTGAACCTCTAATCCATTCAGTAAACTAAGAACATAGGATATTTTCTTTTGTAAGATCAATATCTTTTAATGTGACTGTTGCATCTTATTGTTGTCAAATGATATTAAACTGAGAAAGCATATTCAGGTTGTTGATTTCTTTAATTCTCTATCAGTGAACGATGGCTGAAGTTCTGTTTATTATGGTTCCTTTTGGTGCAGATATCAGGCAGTGGGAATATATTTCTTACTGTCTTTCTCAGCTAGCATTCACTGAAAAGAGCATGAGAAAGCTTATGGAGTCATTTAAGGCATATGAACATGTCCTATCAGAGGACACTGTAATGGAGCATTTTAAAAACATTATAAACAAGGTATTGCCATATAACGTGCTTTCATCACCATGATTAATTGGTTTCCTAACTGGATCACATCATTTGGTTGTCAAATTTATAACCTAACTTTTCTGTTTTTATTTTTTTTCCCTTTCCAGGGGAAGAAGTTTGCCAAACCTGAACTAAGATCAAGCATTGAGGAGTTTGAAGAAAAGATTAACAAGTCCCACAATGAAAGAAAGGAACAAGAACTTACTGCAAAGCATGCTGAAGCTCACCAACAAAAAATTGATAACTTGGGGAGTTTTATGGTGACTAAAAAGGAGGTAGAGGAAAATGGTGAATCTGAAATTACTGAAGGTAGGTTTATGAGGTTAGATGACCTTTAATCTACCATTTGTACTTGTATTTCCATCTAATGAGGTTTGCATTATTGTCCAATGAGTTTTTTTAACTCTTTGAAGTTGGTTTTGCATGTTTAACTCCAAGATTAGAGGTCTTTTCTGGGGAAGGTATCAAACTACATATGTTTTGGTGCTGCACATTTGTAATTGTACAGGATTGTAGAGTTGTACTGTGGAAAGAATTTTTTCTTTCTTGCCGATTGTGGAATTTCATCAAGGGGATGATCTTCCTATTAATTTCAATTTTGTTACAATTTGATGTAGTATGTCCTATGGATATCATGAAAACACTGTACTTTTGTAATGATCTTCGCCTTTGAAAATGCATCAGATGATGATGAAACTGATAGGTCCATGGAAGAGACTGGAATTTTGCATTCAAAATCAATAAACCCAAGGTCAGAGGCAGACTCACAGGCTTCTAGTGAGATTGTGGATTCTGAAATTGACGATGATGAAGTTCAATCACCCCTTGTTAATTTGGGAGGTTATACAAGCTTCCTACTTGTATAATTTACAGTTGAATCTCTTGCTCAGAAGGTGCTAATATAATGTCACTACTTGCAGGTGCCTCCAAATCAAGGCTGAAGAAAAGCAGCACAAAGTGTCGAAACGCGAGTATTTGCATCTCCACTAGAAGAAATTCCAGATCACAGAGACGGTCTCTCTCTCTCTCTCCACCCCCTATTCTGCCTTTGCATGAGTGTGCAACTCAGACTTCTGTTTTTGTTTGCATCTGTTTGACTCATGACATTATGCTATTTTAGATGCAACTTTGCCCACATTTGGTACAAATTAAAACCTAGATTTTAATCTAAGTCAAAGTCAATAATCAATCTTAACTACATCTTTAATATGACCCACAATTTTTCAACCATACATTTCATCAACTTTTATCAAAATCTACTAAAAATATGATATTAATCTCCATCAAATAGGGGCTTTGATTGTCTTGTTTTGTTTGTGTCAAGAGACATTTTAGGAATGAATATTTGAGGTTATGGGAGAAAGAAGACTTCCTCTAGAAATATTCGAACTTCCAAAAACATTCCAGTGTTTACCTGCTTACCAATAGCCAGGACAAGAATCTTCAATGGAAAGATATTGTTAGGGATGCAAAGAATAGAGACTACTAGTCTTCTTATGGCACTTTGTTCCGAGCATGTTTGGCTAAGCTTAAAAGTCATTTAATTTTAAGTAAATTTTTACTTCCAAAAATGCATGTAGAAGTTGGATTTTCTTTCTTACAAGTAAAATTGTCCATGCTGAACGAAATATACTCATCCAATTTAAGTTGTAGGCATTTTATTCTTTTCACTATTTTCTAGTTTAAAAAAACTATCCAAGATTTGACACACATTTCTGGTAATTCAGATCCTATTTCTTTTCAACATTTATCTTCTTGATATTTGGTTCCTAATTAATTTGAACTATGAGCTTTATCACAGTATGTTATGTTAGTGAAAAGTCTCTTAACAAGATTTTATTTTATTATAAATGCAGGTAGGAAGAAGAAAGAGTAGATGACAAATGCTTACGGTCAATTCTTTTGTTGTAGAATACACTAAGAAGCTTGATTGTACTCGAGGTTCTGTAACGTATATGTCAAATTGGCCCTTAATTTCTCGATATGTTATCTTAACTTTCTTTTCTCAGAATCCATGGGTAATATTGCAAAACTCATTGCTTTTAGCCAAATGTGTCTCCTTTCAGTATACAAAAGGGGATACTATAACTGGACTATTAGATCATTCTTTTATTCGTGTTGGGTTCAAATCCACAATAATATGAAGCCAATGCAGCTTGGTTGTGTTGTATTGAGCAGGTCTGAAACGACAATAGAAAAATATCGAGACTAAATGGAGGCATTCAATTGATTAGCAAGACTTCAAAGCAAATACAGTAAAACTTCCATAAATTATTAATTTCTCTAAAATAATATATTTTTTAATCGATTCTGACTTGGGCCAATTTGCTAAATTAATAACTTGGATAAATTAATAAGATAATGATTTTTCGAAAGACTATAAATCTATGATCCCGTCAATATTATAAATTAATAATAATTCTCTAAAATCACAAACATAATTAGTGTTGTAAAACTATCATAATAATAAGAGAGAGAGAGAGAGAGAGAGAGAGAGAGAGAGAATTCTTGTTCTCATTAAGATAGGTGTGAATAAATGATAATAAGGCTCCTATTTATAGGAGTGAATAATGACACAATCGTAATAATGTAAGTTTATAGGGATATAATGGTAATTGATCATTCACATATTTTATATTATTTATAACACTTCCTCTTGAATGACTTATTCCGCAATTGCCTGCCTCGTTAAAACCTTGTCAGTAAAATTCAATGGAATAAAAGCTGAACCAAGGAAAAAAAGTACAGCCGCCGCTTCATTAAAACATTGTCAGGAAAATTTAGTAGGACAAAATCTGGACGAAGGAAAAAGAGTACATCATGATTCTCCCCCTGAAGTATGCAATCGAGGATTCATGAACTTCTTGAACATTGATATCATCTTTCGTCTGAAATATGTTTATATAAAAATCTCCTTGTATAGCTGATATCATAACATTCTTTATAAGATGTTTTATGATTTTCTTTATTTGTTGATATCATTCCAGTATAACAACTTGTTGCTGAATTATAGCTCGTAGATAACTATGATAATGCCTCAAAAACCTTGCTAGGAAAACCATGTGGGATAAAACCTTAGCGAAGGGAAAAAGAGCACATTATTCTCATTAATTTTCATTAATATGTCTCAACTGCTGCCTCATTAAAAACCTTAGCTAAGAGAAAAAGAGTGCAAAGCGTATTTATTCATTTCATGGAATATTAATGCAATCACGAATTTTTCATCAAACATATCATTTATGGTGAGCTGTATATAAATCGTTCATAGCTCATTTATGATGTCATAACATGCTATATTAAGAAATGTTGTACTAATTTATCGATTGCATCTTTCACTTCCGGTGAATAATCAAATTAGAATTCACTTCTGGTGAATAATCAAATTTAGAATTCACTTCGGGTGAATAATCAAATCTAGAATTCACTTCTGGTGAATAATTAAACATATTCATTTTTATATTCACTTTTGGTGAATAAGAAAATATTCATTTTCAAATTCACTTCTAGTGAATAATCAATTTCCTAGATGTCATAAATAGTATACTCCAATTTCAATTTCAACATATTATATCATGGAGTCATTTTTATCATTCTATAGTGATACTAATCTGGGTATATTGAATCTTTCAGTATATATGTTCTTACATCTCATAAACCAAAATTTCTGATTTGTATAAGTATAATCAATCATTGAAATATATATCAATTTCGACATATAATCTACAATCATTTTACTTGAAATCCCAACGTAATCAACTGGTACATCAAAGAATACTCTCAAAGTACCGAGATGAGAATCATACATTTTGATCTCACTCATTAGTATATCAAAGAGCTCAAGCTAGTGATTTAGACTATAGTCTATCTACCATATGTCATGGCAGTTTTATGAAAAATTTTGCGCGCAACGAGTTGTCTTTTATGACTGTGTAATATTTTTCATTTGTACAAATAATTACTGGCTTTACACATTTAAGTTTTTGGACTTCAGGTCCTTGAACAATAATCCCTACATTGGAGTTTTATATTTGGCCAAAGTATTACAATTCCATCAATCTCATTTTCACAAGAGAGTTATGTATGTACTCGATTTATTTATCGATACCATTTCATCTCAATATAACATATAGAGATCAAATACATAAATCTCTTATCATTTAACTATGTCCCTTTTTACTCACCATGAGTATTTAGCCTCAAAAGGGATCATCTTCAAGATATATTTGTTTTTGAAATCGATTGTCATTATACTTCAGACATAATTATACTTCAGGCGTGTTTTCCCTATAATATTCACAAATCTTATATTATATCAATCGGCTAAAATGACGCAATACATGTCATCCTTTTAGGGATATAATTTCAATCATATATCTAAGTGCGCTTCGATGGAGTGTATACATATCGCACTTTTTACAAATCATAAAACTTCTTGAGCTAATCCCTGTTTGGCATAGAATATTGTTGCATGATAAACAATTTCTCAATAAGTTATTCTCATAGAAAATAATTTGAAACTTTTGATAATCTAACCGTTTATTATAGAACTTCTGGTTCAATACGATTTTATTTCATTTCTATGTATGAATATTTGGTTCAATACAATATTGATGAACTTCTGGTTCAATACAATATATATTTCACTTATGAACTTCTGGTTGATACTATATACATATTTCACTTGTACGTATGAACTTCTGGTTCAATACAATATTTACTTGTTCGAATTTATAAATCAGTATACCTTGATATAGTATATCTAAAAAGGTGATTAGAATGAAATCCCAAGAAAATGATCATTGTCTCCATCTTTTGATTACAAATCTTTTCTTGGTGGAATCAATGACATGCGGAGCCACCGCTCTTTTACGCGTTAAATAATGCATTTAAATAGATCACTTGAGAATAAGATCAGAACCATTAAAATGGATGTTATACTATCAAATATTCGCAAATACTACTCAAATCTTCCAATAAATGTTTTGAAAAAGATTTACCGAGTTCGACTAGAAAGATTGATGCTGCTGATGGATCAAGGTATCTCAGAAGATGTTCGTTGGTTGATCAAAGCAAAAGTTCGATTAGCTGGTGAATTACCAGATTCATTTTCTAAGCACATACCTGACTTAGGTAAGAGTACTTTTGCAAAGAAGTGAAGAGCAAAAAGATTGAAAGGTTGTTACAAATGTGCTTGATGGACATGTGATACCTGTTGTAAATAAATAGGATATTCATCCATAAATTGAGATGATAAAATAGATTTCATTAAGGGTGGACTGAGTAAGGAGTCTTTGCATGATATCCGATTGACTCTTGAGACGCACCCATGTGGATATGTGCAGCGTGAGCTATTATCTTTATGGACTCAATTCAATAATGATAAATACCGTTATAGTCTCAAAAATATAATAGCAAAAGATTCAGTTTGTCAGGCTGTTATAAACAATGATGTTATGGCTACTCAGCATTGATACAAGGTAAATCAGTATAATGTATATATGTGTGTGTGTGTGTGTGTATATATATATTTTAACAAAGTATTTTGTATTTTCATTTTTCGCGTATGAACATATCGTCTCTGAGAGATCACCGAAAGATTATCCATTATGGAACATTAAATATGCTGTCGGAGATATGATCAAAAGTGGTGTCATTTAGTCAAAAGTAAATAGTAACTTTTTCAAAAGACGAGCAGTAAACAGTGAATATTTTGAGTTAAAAAAGTCAGATAATTTCGCAGTTTAATGCATCCCAAAATAACAATTTCTAGTAAGTTTTCCTTATACTCTTAAAAGATGGAAGGATCAAAATTTCGACAGATCAAAACTATCTGTGTATTTTGTGGATCAAAAATCGGGAAATGCTTTGAGTATCTAGAAGCATCAGTGCTTCTAGGGAAGAAGTTGGGAGAGAGAGGCATCAATCTAGCATATGAAGGGGGTAGCAGTGGATTGATGGGTTGTGTTTCACAATCCGCTCAAATAGAGAAACCAAGAGTGATAGGTGTTATACCTATTCCTTTAGCTGATATCACATGAAAAATACGAGGTCATGAAGTACGGACGTTATCTATTCATGAACGCATAACTTGCATGTTGTATGGTTCTGATGCCTTCATTGCTATGCCTGGAGGTTTTGGTACTTTAGAGAAAATCTTTAATATTACCTCATGGGCTTAGCTAGGTCTCCATACTAAGCCTATTGGGCTTTTAAATGTTAACAACTTCTTCGATGGTCTACTAACATTTCTTGATTATGCTGTGAAACATGGATTATCTCTCCATTTTTAAGGATGATCCTTATTTCTGCTCCCACTATCGATGAACTGCTGGAAAAGTTACAATCATATGTTCCAATACAAGAACCAGCATGAGTTAAGATAGATTGGTCGCAAGGAAGGGGCACCAATTGAAAATGGAGTCCGATTAATGTAAATTTATCCTTGTGAATCTCCAAAATATTGTGGGTGGTAGAGTACGGAGTATTCTTACTCTTGAGACACACCTCTAATATTGATGAACATTTTAACTTAATCTTGTGAACCTCAAAAGGATTAGGAGTGGTGGAGTACGGAGTATTCTTACTCTTGATACACACAGAAAAGATTAGGAGTGGTAGAGTACGGAGTATTATTACTCTTGATACACACCTCTACTTTTGAGGATCATAAATGTTTCCCCCTTTTGTGTTTTGCATATATCTCTTTTCAGTATGACTCTTTTATACTTCTTCAGGAGCAATAATAATAATAATAATAATAATAATAATAATAATAATAATAATATCATTTCAGTATGTTTAGATGATAATCTTCATTTCTTTTGGAGTAAATATGTACTTCTTCTGGAGTACATAAGTGCTTGTGCAAGAACTTTGATCAAAACTGTTTATCTCAATCATATAATATTATCTCATAATACTGATGAGATTATTTTCACATTAGCCATGTCCATGTTATCATGTGATATTATATTATCATACATCAACATATTTCTTGTTAGATAATTTATTTTCATCTGTCCTTTGAATACAGATATTGGTAACTTCTGGTACCGTTTGATAAAACATTTTCATAATCCAACAACTTTTTGGTAATGGTAACTTCTGGTACCATAAAATATTATTAACTTTTGGTATTGGTAACTTCTGGAACCATTTGTTGAAATATCAAATAACAACAATATATTAAATTTATATGAGTAGAAATATTTAAAACCAGTAGAACCAACCATATAGGTGGTAACGTAATGTGTATATTTAAAGCTAATAAAATCAACCATATAGGTGGTAACAACATAATGAAATAATTACCTTTCATAAATGAGCAAGTCATAATTCCAATCAAGGTATTCATAGTAGTCCAATCCGTTACGATAATGAGTTATATTTAATCAATAACTCAATACATCACGTCATGGTAACAATTATATTATTTGTACCTTATTGATCACATAATAGTGTTAAACACTTGTAACATATATTTTGTCAATATTACTCATAAGATCAATAATCATGATTGATTCAATACGTTAAATTACGATTAATATATTTTAACGTATTATCAAGGGCAAAATCGTCCATATTTTAATATATTGATCACATGAATAAATCAAAACCGTTAATAGGTGTGAGATTTAATTTAGAACAAACTTACTTTTGGTTCGAAGTTTAAAATCTCGTCGGAATTGCTTCAAAAATAGTTTTTACGAAGTCGCCACGTTCCACCACCGGAAAATGTCCAAAACTGTACCAAACAAAAATGTAAGAGCACAGAAAAATCCGGAATGTTGAGATGAACAAACTGCCTTTTGACACCGTCGCCTGAGTCTCTCTCACGCGCCCTCACGCAGCGCGTCAACGTCTGCGCGTGGGCGTCATGCGCCTCACGTGCCGGTGCAGGAGATTCGTCTCTCCGCCGTGGTTTCAGATCTGGTCTCCGATCGTTGATTGGATGTATAGGTTTGCGTAGATCGACTTTGAAAGTTTCGAATTTTTTTTCCCTTTTGCACAACATCGAGACCATGTTTATTTCCTCGTATGGAACTTTTGAATCATGCAAAATTTCCATCTTTCATGAAGTTTTTAGATCTATAATATGTGGGTTATTTTCTAAAGCCAAAAGTGTTTGATTTGGGAAAAGGGAAACATTTATTTATTAATAATAATCATGTTTCTGATACAAATGTTCATCATTTAGATGTAACTGTAAAGCATACTCCTGTCGCATTACTCAATTGGCTAAAGACTCGTGCTGATAACGTGTTGTAAAACTATCATAATAATAATAGATAAATAGAGAGAGAAATAGAGAAATGAGAGAATTCTTATTCTCATTAAGAGGGGTTGAATAAATGATAATAAGGCTCCTATTTATAGGGACGGACAATGACACAATCGTAATAATGTAAAATTTAAAGGGATATAATGGTAATTGATCATTCACATATTTTATATTATTTATAACAGTTAGGACAATTTAGTGAAGTATGATTCTATTGTTGTTTATTTTTTTCTTGAAATTTAAAATTTCATCTCTAACTTTTTTGATCACGTCCAAAATTAAATTAATAATTCTCTAAAATAACATACATAATTAGGACAATGAATTTTATTTTTTATATTAATTCAAAGAATATAATACACGCATTAGTGAAACATTTTTTTATGTAATTAAAATTATATTCGCTGAATCGGAAAAACTCTCTTTAAATTAAATTTATCGATTAATTAATAACTCTTTAAATTAAAAATAATACATGGTCCCAACATTATTAATTTATTATAAAGGTTTTACTGTACCTTCTATTACAATCTGAGTAACGATGTAGTCACGTTACTTTTCATAAAATCACATTCCATATAGCCATACAGAATTTGAAGGGTCGTAACACGAAATCCAACATTAATCCTTTTCATTTTTCTTCTCAATGACAATGAAAAACTATTAAAAATTAAAAGCAAACAGTGAAGTACAATGCAGAAGTATTATACTGCACATCAACTCCCTCCTGATTTTTAGTAGTCCTAAATAAAAATGAAAGAATATAGAATGAGTAAAAACCCAAAAAGTAATTGTTTTTGGTTCTTCTTGCTCCTTCCTCAGCAATTACTGCAAATTGCATCACACTGAGGAATGAATCAAGACGTGGTTGGTACAAAAACAACAAATGCAACCTTAAACTAGGAATACCACTCTACATGGTTGGCAAGAAATGAAACATTCCTCGAATCAGTAAAACACTAGCAATAGCATTTTCACAGTGTGCATTATTGAAATACGAGATCTAAAAGTGCATATGGAGAACTGAAATTCAAACAGCATAAATTTCATGCCCAATGTGCATTGACAATAATAACTCCCTTCCACATAACTCCAGCATGTTTAGCTAAACTTAAAATTTATACAAGTAAAAGGGAAATTTGTAGCAGAGATTCTAAACCTTTCGAAAAAGTGCTGTGAGGTCCCAAACTTTCTAATCTAGCAAACCACAGTTGACTGATAGAGACGCAAGGGAAGAATTGAGCTTGATATAAGGAGATGTATACAACTTGTTGTATAATAATAATATTATTATTAATAATAATAATTGCACATTATCTCATGGGGATGACACCAAACTCCGAGTCACTATTTGGTAACTCTATTCGATTTATAATTTTTTTATTTATGTTTTTAAGGTAAAAAATAGTGGTTGAAAATTAGAGGAAGAAAATGTGTGTGGTTAAAAAGTGGTTTGAGAAATTGTATAGTTTAACTGATTTATAAATAAATTTATTTGGTTTACCAAACGGATGCTATTCTACGAAGCTGTGAGTCGGTTAGCCGACAGAAAAAAAAAAAATCTCAATGTAACCGTCTGTTCAGAAAGTAGCCTCAGTAATTCACATTGTAGAGAGGCAACATTACATAAAAGAGACGGAGGTGTATTAACAAGAAGCTTGACATAATGTAAGGTTGCACAATCCGAATAACCCACACATCACATCAATCCACATATCAACCATCACAATTGCGCCACTTTATTTTTGGTCTAGCTTTTTGTTAACCTCTAAGTACATTTAGCATTAATCAGGTGTATATCTCTGTTGGTAATAGAGCAACAGGTTGGCAATTAGAACCTGAGCCCAATTGATTAAAAATGTAGTCTTCAGGGACACACGTCAGCAGAAACATCACAAATTACTATCACACGGCATTAAATGCAATGAATCACAGATTTAAAATGTAAAAAGAGTCTCAGATCATGGAAATCATATTGACCCTTCAATATATGTACTCACTTTCACAATGAAACAACAATTACACAGGTGCAGGTTACATGATCAAAACTTTAAAACTCTCACTCCACTTAAAACTTCTATAAAGCACATAAAGAACCATAAAATCTTTCACCAAATCACTCCAACCATCAAAATTCAGCCACCTAACATGGTTATCAGAAGACAAACTCAAGCACTTGTTTGATCGTAAAAGGTACACACACACACACACACACACACAAATGCATATGCTACAATCTACTCATTCATATGCAGATATGGAAGCTTCAAGATAAAAATGATTGAAATGAATCTAGATTACATTATTTTTATTAACTTAGTATTATGAAGGAAATATTGTAGGTTTTCAAAGTGCTTCTCTAGTTGCAAGGGAGAATTTAGAGAACCTAAACAGTGCATATAGGGAAGTGGCTCTTGTGAGTTGCATTTCCATGTATGTCAATATTTTTGAGGAAAATTTTAATAAAAAATAACTTATGTTACCAAAACTACTTAATTCCTTTATTGGAATAAAAGGAAAGCACAACATTTCTATTTCGATATTTCAATGTTGATGTTGTTTTAGTTCATGTTTGGAAAACCTAAGTTCAAATCAACTAAGTGAAAACATTATTTTCAAACTTATATCTCCTCATCTTCCATGTCAACCACCTTAGACTCCTACATTCACCAAAACCTAAACAGAACACCAGCCTTCTCTACCAATCATTTTTCTTTCCATATGCAATGTTTGGCACAAATCCATACCAACGCTCAAGACATTTTTTCCCCACTATTGTCTAATTTTAGAATTCTTGCAAGCCTGGGTTGTTATTGAAACTTCTTTTCCAAAGCTAATTATTACAACTCCTCATTCCTCCATCTGGTTTTTTATTCTTTTCCCCCTTAACAACACCTTTCTATTCGTTATCACCCTGTCTAACATTTGAATGTTGGCGAAACCATGAGAACAAATATTTAACAAAGCTTTGTCAAATTAAAGCTTACTATAAACTTTTCTTGAAAAAAGAAAAAAATATATTTTACTCTCGTTTATCTGTTATATCATATAACAGGCATACAAAACCTTGAAGATTAACAATTTTTAACTCCTCTAACAAAGGGATTGTTCAAAAAAAAAAAAAGCTCTTACAAGGCATCAAGAGTACTAAATTCTTAATTAAGAAAGATCACAATAACCCATCAATCTTTAGCCATGAGCACCATCAAAACAAACCAAAAGAACTCTATTATAAAAAAGAAACACTCCAAACCTAAAGATCACATATACACCAAAACACAGTATATATATGCATGTAATTTTGCAAAATAAAAATTTAAAGCACAAACATAAAAAGGTATTGAACTTTATTGAATTCACAGGGTATTTTACCTTAAACTTTCTTTGGGGTTTTCCAAGAAACTTTTTCGTTTCGCAAGATTGAGAGAATTCAGTGTTGGAACCTATCTAGGATAGAGAAAGTAAAGGGGGGCTTTAGGCGAGGAATTAGGGGAGAATTTTAAAAATTCCTCAAAACTTGGCTAAGTCAAAATATCATAACTTTTTAAAAATTAACCACAATACTCTTTTTTTATGAAAATTATGTGTATATCCTTAATAATCATATTTCTCTTATACCCTTCATTTATCTCATATTTCATATTTATATTAAGACGAAAATAATACAATTCTCACTTTTCATTATTCTCTCATTTTTTCATCTGTTTGTTCTCAATACGCAGATAAATTATTCTCTCATTTTTTATCTGCTTGTGCTAAAAAAATCCGCAAAAAATATACAAATCTCAACTAAAAAATTTCATTCGCTACTTCTTATCGGTAAGTTGATTTAGCAATATTTATTATACTGTATTTAATTTTGTTCTCGTTGTGTTAAACTTATTCAACAGATCTATAATTTCAGTAACCAAAAATTAACGAAAAATTCATAAATTGTTAATTTTTTAGTTAATAATCATTATAGATCTATAATTATGTAGACTAAACAATGAAAATTAATATGGTGAAGTGTGATTTTTATCAGTTTATTAACAAAATCGGAAAAATTGAATGAGCTGAAAAAAAGGTCCGGCCGGACCGTTGCAGGGTCTGGCCGGACCCTGCAACGGTCTGGCCGGACCAATTTCAAAAATAATTATTATAACTTATTTTTTACATTATAAATAAAATTTTAAATAATTTTTTTATTTTTAATATTATTTATCATATGTTACAAAAATAATTTCATTACTAAATAATGTCATAATTTGTTAATAATAATTACAAAATAAAATATGTAATTATAATTTCATAATTTCATAATAAAAATGAATTAATAATTTCATAATAATTAGAAGTAAGATATGTAATTATAATTTCAAAATAAATATAATTATAATAATTAAATAATGTTTAATTTTCCTACTTGTTCATTTACGTGCGGTAGTCTACAATGTAGAATGGTTAAATATTGCGGAAGCATGGTCCGGCCGGACCGAGGCTCCGGCCCGACAACTATTTTTTTTTACAATCAGTTACTCTGATTTTCCTTAACTTGTTGTTTTGAAATTTTATTATTTTTAATTAATGCAGATATGACTTTCATACCAGTTTCTTATTTTGGTGAATTCGAGGTTGATGAAAATCTACGATGGTCATGGAAATATACAAGTGATCAAAACATTTCTGTAATTTTGTTAACTCCAGGTATGTCATTTACCGACATGTACAGCAAACTGCAAGATCAACTCGAAGTTAATCCATCTGAATATGATATGAAATTTGGATCTCTATATAACTCTAATTCTACTGTTGCATTGCCACCCTTGTTTGTTACTTCTGATGTGCAAATTACGTGGTTAATTGAGGCGAATAAAAAGGAAACTATTCCTCTCTGTGTAACTTTAGTACAAAAGGATACCCTCGATAATCAGAATGAAGAATTCGACGGTGGGGGTCAGAATGTGAATGATATTTGGGACACATTAGAAATAGTTCGTGAGGATGATGATGTTATCCCTGATACAGTTCCTCTTATCACCCATAGAGGTCACGATGTAGTCGGAGACAATCAGGAGGACATTCCATTTACAAACAATGATCTGATTAATTTATCCAGACGTCAACATGAGCACTTCGAGAACTCACAGGCTGGGCCAAGTTCACGATCGACTAATTGTTCACGTGTGGTTCCAGATGATGAAGATTTGGAAGTCCAGCAATTATTTAATACCAAGCAAGATCTCCAAGAAGCGGTGCACAGTATTGCACTTAAGCACAATTTCGAGTTTAAAGTGAAGAAGTCGGACAGGAGTACCTACACAATTGTTTGTGTAGATGATAATTGTAGTTGGCGTCTGCGAGCAACGAGGATGGACACAAATCAATTCTTCGTAGTTCGCAAGTATGCACGAGAGCATACTTGTCAAGTGGGCATTCGTCGAAATGATCACAGACAAGCTCGTTCATGGTTTATAGGACGACAGATAATGCATAAGTTTGATGACCCAAGGAGTATTTACAGACCCAGAGACATCATTAACGATGTGCAGAGAGATTTTGGGGGTGACCATGAGCTACCAGAAGGCCTGGAAGGCTAGAGAATGTGCGTTAGAGGATTTAATGGGTTCACCCGAGGAAAGTTATGCGAAATTAGCCAGGTATTGTTATAACATGTCGAGAACTAATCCTGGTTCGACATTCTTTATTGAGACTGACGATGACAATCGCTTCAAGTATTTTTTCATGGCTCTTGGACAATGTATAAATGGATTTAGAAGATCGATGCGACCTCTAATTCTAGTAGATGGTACAACATTGAAAGCTAGATATGAAGGGAAGTTAATTATTGCTACATGTCAAGATGCAAACATTCAAATATACCCTCTTGCGTTCGGCATAGTGGATAGCGAAAATGATCTAGCGATGAATTGGTTTTTCTCAAAGTTGAGGGAAGTAATTGGAGATGTCCATGAGCTTGCTTTTATAACTGATCGCGGAAATTCTATCATAAATGGTATAGCTGAAATTTTTCCCGATGCACACCACGGTTATTGCATGTACCATATACAAGGAAATTTGAAGACGACGTACCGCGGTACTGGGATCGTTGCCTTGTTTAAGAGAGCGGCAGAGGCTTACACTTTTGAAGATTATAATAAGTTCATGATTGAAATAGATAACAAGAGTAAGAAAGCCTCGGAGTAGTTAATAGATAAATTGGGGATTCAACATTGGGCACGGTGTCAATTTCCAGGACGTCGATACAATATGATGACGTCAAATAATGTGGAGTCTTTGAATGCATATTTTAAGAAGGATCGAGAGTTACCAATTCTGGCAATGATTGAGAACATTAGGGAGAAGTTACAGGTTTGGTTTCACGATAAACGCGAGGAATCCAAGAATCCAAGAACATACCGGAGGAGTGGAGGAGCGTAAAGGTCCGCGAGATGCCCCTGGTGAATGAGATATCATGAGCGGAGGGGACATGTCTCGTATTGGACTGCTTTGATCCTAAATATAACAAAAGTTTAAATTAAATGTCGAATATTGTTTATTTAAGATTCTACAAAATTTTCGACAGAGTCTCCCCTTAAAATTGGACTTAGCCACCCTATAAAGGGACATCAAAATGTCATAATAAAGCAAAAACACTCAACCACGACAATTCAAAACACTAACCACAACTCAATAATACTCCCATATCACCGACTACTCCAAAAATAATTCTCAACTCAAAAACATATCAAATTCAAATTATAAATTCCAAATAATATAATAGGAAATAAACTAACCCCAGTAAAATATTATAGCTTATTGAATCCAAGAACATACCGGAGGAGTGGAGGAGCGTAAAGGTCATCGAGATGCCCCCGGTGAATGAGATCTCATGAGCGGCGGGGACATGTCTCGTACTGGACTGCGTTGATCCTAGATATAACAAAAGTGAAGATTAATTATTTAACCCAAAAGGTAAATAACAATCTAAAATTACATTACATACCAGTCCACGCATGTAGTCCTGCTCCTCCTCTACGGTCGAAGCCGTCAACGCATGAAGGACTTCGAGCTAATATATTAACATTCAAACAATTTATAAATCATGTGTCAAATATTATATTACATTAATAATAATTTCTAAACGCTCACCTCAGGATCATCGAGGATAGCCGAAAGCTTCTTAGAAGTTGGCGTCTCCGTTGCTGTCCAATTTAACATCCGAGGAAATCGCGTCCCCGTCTTAACTGCCCACCTGTCACCTAAGGCGGGAATTACCTCATATGCCCATATCTGTGAAACTTACAATTATTATGACGATGAAAAACATAATAACCTAATTCAAAATGAAAAGTTTAAAATTATTACCTGCAGAGCAAAAGGGAAGCCGTACGCATCATACTTCCGGGGGCCCTTATTCACCTTGGGCATCGAATGAATTTTCTTAAATATGTTAACGGTATCGACATAAATTATAGACCCCCATGGATAGTTGTTGAAGGCTTCAATATCATCAACAAGTTCCAAACCATATAAGTCGATACCATTCTTTGCTTGCTTGCCCTTCACGAAGCTCTCAAGAATATAGACCATGCATAATTTCAATCTGTCCAACATATCGGGACAAGTCTTTATAGTATTCCAGAGCTCCTCCCTGTAAATGGCCCTTTGTTCTTCAAAGTATTTCAGATGAAGCCTCGATTTTGAACGTAATGTGGAGTTTTTTTCGTTTCACGATCACACTTTAATCCCGTGATGAGGGAAAACTCAAACCTCGAGAATGTGACTATCTTGTCATCCCCGAAGCAAAAACTATATGCATCACCGTCTACTGGCTTCAGAAGTCGAAGTACCAGAGAATCTATAATCTGAGCCACAAATTGCATCTTGGTCAATTCCTTGAATCGCCGTAGGAATGATCGCTTCAAGATATCTTGATGATACTCATCAAGAGTCTTTAGAACTTCGTCTAATTCATATTCCCTGTACCGGGAAACTTTAGCCGGAAGCCCTCTCAGTTCAAGACCAATAGCATACTCCATTCTGCAATAATTTCAAATGTTAAAATCAAAGTTCAAAAAAGTATGCCGCAATATTTAACCATTCTACATTGTAAACTACCGCACGTAAAAATGAACAAGTAGGAAAATTAAACATTACAGGAAAAACTTTATTATTTTTATTTTTTATTATTATTATGGTTTATATATAAACATCATTAATTATTTTTTTATTATTATTATGGTTTATATATAAACATCATTGTAATTACATATCTTATTTGTAATTATTATTAACAAATTATGACATTATAATTACATTTTCCAACATTGTGAAATTATTAAATTTTTGTTACAATTATGAAATCATAGTTAGCCATTTGTTAATTCTAATTATATTTAGTAATGAAATTATTTTTGTAATAAATGATAAATAATATTAAGAATAAAAAAATTATATAGAATTTTATAATTTATTTATAATAAAAAAAAAGATGTCGTCAAAAACTTTATATAAACAATATTAATTATTATTGTATTATTATTTTTATTAAAGTTGTGTAATTATAATTATTAATGTTATGAAACTATTATATATATTTTTACATTTATGAAATTATAGTCCATATTTATTATTTCTAAATATTATGAAAAATATTAATAATTTTTTTATCAACATTATTTAATTATTATAATTACATTTATTTTGATATTATTAATAAATTTCTTATTTGCATTATTATGAAATTATAATTACATATCTTACTTCTAATTATTATGAAATTATTAAATTTTTATTACAATTATGAAATCATAGTTAGCCATTTGTTAATTCTAATTATATTTAGTAATAAAATTATTTTTTTAATAAATGATAAATAATATTAAAAATAAAATAATTATTTACAATTTTAAAAAAAAAGGTCCGGCCGGACCTTTTCCTTTTGCGGCCGGACCTAACTTCATCTTCTTCATAAAATCACAAGCTCCAACAATGGTGGATCAAGAAAAATTCTTCTATGAACCCAAAAAAACTCTATTTTCATAAGAAAAGTTTCAAAATTCAAGTTACTAATGTACGAATCAAATCTAAAAATTTAATCTAACCTTGTCTAATGTTTGAATCTTTAACAATCCGGAGTGAAGTTCTTCTTTGCAACGACCGAACTATTCTATGGAGAGAAATTTCGCCGGACCCGAAAATACAAATGGTGAGGTGCCGGACTCTTTTAAATAAGTTATAAGGATATTTTGGACTTTGTAAGTAATAAATCTATTTCGCTTTTTTTTTTAAACTTACAAATGGGTCAAAAGGTATTTTGAAAAATGGGTCGGAGGATCCGGCTACTGGCCACTAATTCCTCGAGGAATTAGTGCCAATAGTCGGATCCTTAGACACATTTTTTAAAGGACTATTCACATAATTACACTATTTTATTTTTAGGGATCAAATTGAAATTTACTTGAATTTTATAAAAATTGAAAATTATTTACAATAAAATCATAAAAACTGAAAAATACTTCATAATCACGTGAAGTATCATAATCTGATACTTTTGATATTTCTCAAATATGTTAGTATCACAGTATGATACCTATGATACTTTTCAATTTTTCTTAGTAACAATGAAGTATTTTTCAAAATTTTTTATTTGGGTAGTAAAAATCAGTTTTATTATTTAAAGTAAGTAATCTATACAATTATCCCTTTTTTTAAAATACTCTTTGATCCATTTGTATGTTAAAAAGAAAAAGCGGAATTGATTTATTATTGAGAAAGTCTAAAATATCTTTATACTTATTCAAAAGAGTCCGGCTAAAATAAAGTCTCCTCACCATTCTAGAGTTCGGTCCTTTCCAAGAGAAGAAGAAGACTCCGAGTTGTTCAAGAAGAAGATCATTCATCATAATCTTCAAACTTTAGACAAGATTAAATTATATTTTTAGCTTTGATTCCTAGATTTATAGCTTGAAGTTTGAAATTTTTCTTATGTAAATCGAGTTTGGGTTCATAGAAACATTTTTTTTGATCCGCCATTGTTGGATCTTCGCGAAGAAGAAGAAGTGAATGGTCCGGCCGGACCATTTTCAAATTGGTCCGCCAGACTAATTTGATTTTCAAAATTGGTCCGGCCGGATTGAAAAATGTCCGGCTGGACCAATTTGGTCCGGCCGGACTGTTTTGACTACATCTTTTTTTACATTATAAATAAATTATAAAATTCTAAATAATTTTTTTATTCTTAATATTATTTATCATTTATTACAAAAATAATTTCATTACTAAATATAATTAGAATTAACAAATGGCTAACTATGATTTCATAATTGTAACAAAAATTTAATAATTTCACAATGTTGGAAAATGTAATTATAATTTCTTAATAAAAATAAATTAATAATTTCATAATAATTAGAAATAAGATATGTAATTATAATTTCATAATGCAAATAAGAAATTTATTAATGATATCAAAATAAATGTAATTATAATAATTAAATAATGTTGATAAAAAATTATTAATATTTTTCATAATAATTAGAAATAATAAATATGAACTATAATTTCATAAATGTAAAAATATATATAATAGTTTCTTAACATTAATAATTATAATTATAATTACACAACTTTAATAAAAAAAAATAATACAATAATAATTAATAATGTTTATATATAAACCATTAATAATGTTTATATATAAACCATAACAATAAAAAATAATAATAATATAGTTTTTTTTGTAATGTTTAATTTTCTTACTTGTTCATTTACATGCGGTAGTCTACAATATAGAATGGTTAAATATTGTGGCATACTTTTTTGAACTTTGATTTTAACATTTGAAATTATTGCAGGATGGAGTATGCTATTGATCTTGAATTGAAGAGGGCTTCCAGCTAAAATTTCCCAGTACAGGAGTTGTGACTTCGACGCAGTTCTAAAGACTCTTGATAAGTATCATCGAAAATATCCTGAAGCGATCTTTCCTATGACGATTCAAAGAATTGGCCAAGATGCAGTTTGCACGGCAGATTATAGATTTTCTGGTACTTCGACTTCTGAAGCCAGTAGACGGTGGTGTATATAGTTTTTGCTTCGGGGATGACAAGATAGTCACATTCTTGACTTTTGAGTTTTCCCTCATCACGGGATTAAAGTGTGATGGCCAAACGGACCCAAAGCCCGGAAAACTCTCAAAATCGAGGCTTCATCTGAAATACTTCGAAGAACAAAGGTCCATTTTAAGGGGGGAGCTCTGGAAAACTTTAAAGACTTGTCCCGATATGTTGGACAAATTGAAATTACGCATGGTCTATATTCTGGAGAGTTTCGTGAAGGGCACCATATATGGTTTGGAACTTGTTGATGATATTGAAGCCTTCAACAACTATCCATGGGGGTCTAAAATTTATGTCGATACCGTTAACATATTTAAGAAAACGCATTCGATGCCCAGTGCGGAGAAGGCCCCCCGAAAGTATGATGTGTACGGCTTCCCTTTTGCCCTGCAGGTAATAATTTTAAACTTTTCATTTTGAATTAGTTTATTATGTTTTTCATCGTCATAATAATTGTAAGTTTCACAGATATGGGCGTATGAGGTTATTCCTGCCTTAGGTGACAGGTGGGCAGTTAGGACGGGGACGCGATTTCCTCGGATGTTAAATTGGAGGGCAACGGAGGCGCCAAGCGCTAGGGAGCTTTCGGATATCCTCGATGATCCTGAGGTGAGCATTTAGAAATTAATATTAATGTAATATAGTATTTGACACATGATTTATAAATTGTTTGAATGTTAATATATTAGCTCGAAGTCCTTCATGAGTTGACGGCTTCGACCGAAGAGGAGGAGCATGACTAAATGCGTGGACTGCTATGTAATGTAATTTTAGATTGTTATTTACCTTTTGGGTTAAATAATTAATTTCCATTTTTGTTATATCTAGGATCAACGTAGTCCAGTACGAGACATGTCCCCGCTGCTCATGAGATCTCATTCACCGGGGGCATCTCGCGGACCTTTACGCTCCCCCACTCCCCCGGTATGTTCATGAATTCAGTTTTCAATAAACTATAGTATTTTACTGGAGTTAGTTTATTTCCTATTATATTATTTGGAGTTTATAATTTGAATTTGATATGTTTATGAGTTGAGAATTATTTTTGGAGTAGTCGGTGATATGGGAGTATTATTGAGTTGTGGTTGGTGTTTTGAATTGTCGTGGTTGAGTGGTTGAATGTTTTTGCTTTATTATGACATTTTGATGTCCCTTTATAGGGTGGCTAAGTCCAATTTTAAGGGGAGACTCTGTCAAAAATTTTGTAGAATCTTAAGTAAACAATATTCGACATTTAATTTCCACTTTTGTTATATCTAGGATCAATGCAGTCCAGTACGAGACATGTTCCCGCCGCTCATGAGATCTCATTCACCGGGGGCATCTTGCGGACTTTTACGCTCCCCCACTCCCCCGGTATGTTCATGAATTCAGTTTTCAATAAACTATAGTATTTTAATGATCACATTTACATGTTATAATATTTGAGTTAAATAATCTATTGTCATTTTTGTTTTCAATCTATTGTCATTTTTGTTTTCAGCGCCCAGTACCTCACATTGATGATTTGTTTGAGCGTCTGGTGGGGGTCATTCGTGATGAGATGCATGCCCTTCGGGATGAGCTCCGAGGTAAGGTCGACACCCTCGAAGTGAAGGTCGACGCCCTCGGAGGTAAGGTCGACGCCCTTAGGGATGAGCTCCGAGGTGGGTATGGAGTATCAGATATGATGCCAGAGTATGATGAGCTGGATGATATGATAGCTCGGATGACGGAGCAGGATTTTTACAGGGTGCTGACTTGGGTGGCTGGAGATGTGACTGAGGGGGTGTCGATGGCGGAGGTGCCTCGGGTGGAGGAGGAGGTGCCTTGGGGGGCGGCGGAGGAGGAGGTGCCTCGGGCGGTGGCGGAGGAGGAAGATATGCCTCGGGTGTCTGAGGATGTGACTAATCTACATGTGTCGACGGAGATATCGACAAGGGTGGCAGAGAAGGTGTCTCAGGGGGCGGAGGAGGAGGTGCCAGAGGATGAGTCGACCGAGGGGCTGACGGAGATGGTTGAGAAGAGGGGACGGAAACGTACTGTCGAGGTGAAGGACCAGATTATAAGTAAGAGGACAAGACAACCCTCACATCATGTTCTTTCTCCCTTCACGGCCGAGGTGAAGAAGAGGACATTCATGGACAACACTTATGTCAACTTATTCCGCGAAGTCGATCCGGGGAAGCAAAAGGTGTTCGATATGTGGTACTCTCAACTTAAGTCAAAGTAAGTTTCTTATGATTTTGTTTATTTATTCTTAACTGTTAAAATGATTGTATATGAATTTCTAATTATTTATTCATTCAGGTTTCGCTGCGCCATTGGGAAGACAACAATATCGAATGCCAAAGATTGGTTCGCAATAGTCCTGAGAAGCGGAACTTGGCTTGCCGACGATGTGAGTGCATAATTGTAATTATATGAACTCACTATATTATTTGTTGATTAAATAATATTTAATTCGCTTATATTTTATGTTGTAGCATGTTGATCTTACGATGGAGTTGCTGCGCGATCGGGCTCGTAGGTACCTGAAATCGTTCGACTTTCCCGGGCGAGTGATCTTGTGCTGCGGCTTTAAAAACGCTGTCGACATCGAGTACTCAATGTACGAAAACAACCCTACCTCGTACGTGTTTCCAGATTACATGTTGGACTACGTGGTAGGGGTAGAGCCCGTGTGTGGCCAGTCGTGGACGGGTTGTACAGACATCTATATTGCGGTGATCGCGAACTCGCACATCATTGTTATTGAGGTCGTGTTCGCTGAATTGAAAATGTATGTGCACGACTCCGAACATGGTTGTTTTACAGAGACCCAGCTCCAAGAAGCTCTGATATCCTTGGCAGTCATTGTCCCTCTAATGGCTAAGCGTGCTAGAATTCATGGCGATGATGTACTAGCCATTGAGAGGATCAAGGGGATTTCCAAACAAGGTGTTAGGTAAATTTTCTTATACTTGTATTCTAGTATTTAATTAAATTCTTAACTATGTTCACTTATTTCACTAAAGTTTATTTTTTTATTTTTTTACTTACATTGGCGATTGTGGGATTTTTGCAATAAAATATATTGAGTTCTTGAGCATCGGACGAGATGTCAAGATGATCAATCAAGAACATATACAGAAGTGGAGGATAAAGTTGGCTACTGATTTATTTACGTACAATTGTGATCCATAAGATTTAGAAATGTAAAAATATAGTTTTTATATGTAATTGTGTATATATATTTATTTGTCAATTTCTTTATTACTGTCAATTTCTTTATTATAGTTTTTATTTGTCAATTTCTTTAGTTGAATAAATTGCCTCACAAGTATAGATAACAATATATTTTTTGGAACAAAAAAACAGTGTATATATATATATATATATATATATATATATAAATATAAACCCTAAACTCTAAAATAAAAAACTATACCCTAAACCCTAAAATATTTTTTTTCCCCAAGAAACATTTATCATATTTCATCGTATGATAAGCAATTCAAGAACTTTATTAACATAGACAAAATAAGATAATTTATTATCAACAACACTACAATTACAATAAAAGTTTTAATAGTGATAAAATTAATTATTCAAGGGAATCTGACTAGTACAAGTTTGGCGAGTATGACCGACTGTGCCGCACCTACGACACTTTTGCGGTCTGGGAAACTCTCCAGTAGATGGTATTCTAGACGTACGTACACGTGTAGGAGTATGTCTTCGGACATTCGGTGGCAGTAAATTATCAAGCGGGAGCAAGTGTTCGGGAAGTTCCCACTCAGCCTCATTTGATAGAGGAAATATAGTTTCAGCATATGCTTCTCTCCACAAAGCAGTGGTATAGTACTCAGTTGATAATGACTGTGGTGAAAAGCCCCTACGTCTAGCAACTGCAACTGCATGAGCGCATGGAAAGCGCTCAAGCTAAAATTGTCTACACGTGCACGTGTTGTCATTCAAGTCCACAACATAACCAACATTATGTCCGCATACAACGTTGAATCTAAACTGATCCGTGGCTCCACGCCCAACCTTCTAGGCAGGTCTAATGTCTTGAAGAGTTTGGTTTCCATGGCAGGGGTGAGATAAGATGTACATGATTGAGATTCCTCGCGTCTATCGTGAAACCAAACCTGTAACTTCTCCCTAATGTTCTCAATCATTGTCAGAATTGGTAACTCTCGATCCTTCTTAAATAATGCATTCAAAGACTCCATGTTATTTGACGTCATAATATTGTATCGACGTCCTGAAAATTAACACCATGCCCAATGTTGAATCCTCAATTTATCTATTAAGTACTCCGAGGCTTTCTTACTCTTATTATCTATTTCGATCATGAACTTATTATAATCTTCAAAAGTGTAAGCCTCTGCCGCTCTCTTAAACAAGGAAACGATCCCAGTACCACGATACGTCGTCTTCAAATTGCCTTGTATATGGTACATGCAATAACCATGGTGTGCCTCGGGAAAAACTTCAGCTATACCGTTTATGATAGAATTTCCCCAATCAGTTATAAAAGCAAGGTCATGGAAATCTCCAATTACTTCCCTCAACTTTGAGAAAAACCAATTCATCGCTAGATTATTTACGCTATCCACTATTCCGAACGCAAGAGGGTATATTTGAATGTTGGCATCTTGACATGTAGCAATAATTAACTTCCCTTCATATCTAGCTTTCAGTGTTGTACCATTTACTAGAATTAGTGGTCGTATCGATCTTCTAAATCCATTTATACATTGTCCAAGAGCCATGAAAAAAATACTTGAAGCGATTTTCGTCGTCAGCCTCAATAAAGAATGTCGAACCAGGATTAGTTCCCGATATGTTATGAAAATACCTGGCTAATTTCGGATAACTTTCCTCGGGTGAACCCATTAAATCCTCTAACGCACATTCCCTAGCCTTCCAGGCCTTCTGGTAGCTCATGGTCACCCCAAAATCTCTCTGCACATCGTTAATAATGTCTCTAGGTCTGTAAATAGTCCTTGGGTCATCAAACTTATGCATTATCTGTCATCCTATAAACCATGAACGCGCTTGTTTGTGATCATTTTGACGAATGCCCACTCGACAAGTATGTTCTCGTGCATACTTGCGAACTATGAAGAATTGATTTGTGTCCATCCTCGTTGCTCGCAGACGCCAACTAAAATTATCATCTACACAGACAATTGTGTAGGTACTCCTGTCTGACTTCTTCACTTTAAACTTAAAATTGTGCTTAAGTGCAATACTGTGCACCGCTTCTTGGAGATCTTGCTTGGTATTAAATAATTGCTGGACTTCCAAATCTTCATCATCTGGAACCACACGTGAACAATTAGTCGATCGTGAACTTGGCCCAGCGTGTGAGTTCTCGAGTGCTCATGTTGACATCTGGATAAATTAATCAGATCATTGTTTGTAAATGGAATGTCTCCCTGATTATCTCCGACTACATCGTGACCTCTATGGGTGATAAGAGGATCATGGAGTATAGCAACTGTATCAGGAATAACATCATCATCCTCACGAGCTATTTCTAATGTGTCCCAAATATCATTCACATTCTGATCCCCACCATCGAATTCTTCATTCTAATTATCGGGGGTATCCTTTCGTACTAAAGTTACAAAGAGAGGAATAGTTTCCTTTTTATTCGCTTTAATTAACCACGTAATTTGCACATCAAAAGTAACAAACAAGGGTGGCAATGCAACAGTAGAATTAGAGTTATATAGAAATCCAAATTTCATATCATATTCAGATGGATCAACGTCGAGTTGATCTTGTAGTTTGCTGTACATGTCTGTAAATGACATACCTGGAGTCAACAAAATTATAAAAATGTTTTGATCACTTGTATATTTCCATGACCATCGCAGATTTTCATCAACCACGAATTCACCATAATAAGAAACTGGTATGAAAGTCATATCTGCATTAATTAAAAATAATAAAATTTCAAAACAACAAGTTAGGAAAAATCAGAGTAACTGATAAAAAATAATTGTAAAAAAAAAATAGTTGTCGGGTCGGAGCCTCGGTCAGGCCGGACCATTGCAGGGTCCGGCCAGACCGATGACAGGCACTTTTTGGTCCGGTCTAATGTTCAATTCTTCCGATTTTGTTACTAAACTGATAAAAACCACACTTCAATATTAATTTTCATTGTTTAGTCTGCATAATTATAGATCTATAATGATTATTAACTAAAAAATTAACAATATATGAATTTTTCGATAATTTTTGGTTACTAGAATTATAGATCTGTTGAATAAGTTTAACACAACGAGAACGAAATTAAATACAGTATAATAAATATTGCTAAATCAACTTACCGATAAGAAGTAGCGAATGAAATCTTTTGGTTGAGGTTTGTATTTTTTTTGCGATTTTTTTTTAGCACAAGCCGATAAAAAATTAGAGAATAATTTATCTGTGTATTGAGCACAAACAGATGAAAAAACGAGAGAATAATGAAAAGTGAGAATTGTATGGTTTTTGTTTTAATATAAATATGAAATAAACGAAGGGTATAAGAGAAATGTGGTTATTAAGGGTATACACGTCATTTTAAAGAAAAATGGGTATTTTGGTTAGTTTAAAAGTTAGGGTATTTTGACTTAGTTCATGTTTAACTTGGGTATTTTTAAAATTCTCCCGACTTTAGTTATTGCGGCTTACGTTTCCACTTTCCAGGTATAATAATAATAATAATAATAATAATAATAATAATAATAATATAATATAATATAATATAATATCTACTTAATATATAAAAGTAGAAGAGCCTGGGCAATTCTCCCGCCCAGGCCTTCCCGCCCATGTATAAGTCTGCAAGAAAATTACAAAGATTTGATAAAAAAAAGACACCAAATGGTGCCAGTTACATTTTGAAATCTGTAATTACAGATGCAAATGATCTACAGAAGTAGCATGCATTGAAAATGAAATGGAGATTTAGCTATGATTTTGTCCTGAAAAGGCAACATATACACATTTTCTGGCCTCAAACCTGCCTCTGAATAACCTATTTCATACTAATATCAAGCAGTCACAAGGCACATTTAATTATTGTCTATACATACAGTGATACACACCCAAAAGGAAACAAGTAGATCTACTTTCTGCCCTCTGTAATAAGGCCTAGCTGCTTGAAAACTACCTTTTATCAGACCTATGGACGGCAGCATTTAATGCTAATAGTTTACACTTAATTATGTTTATTATGTTTGTGCATACATACACGGGTTTAACATATAGCCCCATCTTGCAATACCTCCATTCAGATTCCAGCCTTTGCGATCTAGAATATAGTAACATCAGTTGCCCATTTTGCAGTCTCTTCTTCATTCACAGTCCAGAAGAAATTTACACCAGTTCATTACTATGGCAAACAACATCAGCTGCATTGAGGACATTAATGCTGCAAAGACTAAGTGGCAGATAGAGGTCTGAGTAGCATGCCTTTGGAATAGACCTGACTTCAATAAAAGAGACGTGTGTTAGCATTGAGATGGTTTTGACCGACAGACATGTAAGTGTAAAGTGCTTATGTTCATGAAATGCATATTAATGTATGTTTGCAGATAGTGTGTGCATGATAACCTATTTAAAGTGAATATGTGATAATGTGTGTGTGTTGGTTATAATATATTCCTCTTAGCCTCAACTAACAATTTCAAATAACTAAGCTTCATGTACCTCAAATTCATCATTGTATATTCCAGTAGCAGCAATTTGAACGGTAGCATGATTAATTTTGTCTGGACATTAAAAAAAAAAGGAAAAAGCTTGGTAGACGCTTGTTAATGTTTATGTTAGAATAAGAGGAGAAAATTTCAAATAACTAAGCTTCATGTACCTCAAATTCATCATTGTATCTTCCAGTAGCAGCAATTTGAATGGCAGCATGATTGATTTTGTCTGCACATTTAAAAAAAAAAAAAAGGAAAAACTAAGTAGACGCCTGTTAATGTTTGTGTTAGAGTAAGGGGAGAAAATTTCAAATAACTAAGCTTTAGAACATAGATCATATATATATATATATATATATATATATATATATATATATATATATATATATATATATATATATATATATTGCAATTTATTTCACACTTTTGTGTGACACCATTTTAGTTTTTTAAATATAAGAGAATGTTTATATGAATTTAAAGTATTAAGCTATGTTGTACAGATTATTGTATATGAATTTAAATCCTAAAGTATTTTTATATTTTTAATTTTTTATACTTTTACATGTGAACAACAAAAATTTAAAAATATTTTTATATTTTTAATTTTTTAGTACTTTTAGATGTGAACAACAAAAATGTACTTCCTAAGTATGATATATTCTTAAATTCTAACTAGAATATATTTTTATTAATAAAAATTTTAATATATTTTTTATTTTTATTACTTTATTTTAAATTAAATATTGTTTAATGATTCTAGATGAATATTTATTTGTAATGGCTGGCACAGTATTGACATGCTAGCACATTATTTACATTGGGAAGGCATGCCACAGTATTTATTTACACTGAAATGGTTGGCACATTCTGCAAAGCAAAAATGACATACTTGGGCAATCATTTCATCAAAAGTGTACAGTAATTAAATGCTGCAATTTCAGTCTTTTTTAGCACAAATGGCTGGATATGCATCGCCACTAGGACACATTTCAGTGTTCAAAAAGTACTCACCTTATTATTGCACTAGACTAGAAACAGGAACAAAAACCTTCTCTACAAAATTAATTCTCTTAAATAAAATAAAAAGCTCAACATAATGTAAAAAAATGGTGTAAACAACAGTGTCAATTTGCAGAATAGGAGTTCTATCATTCAAAGCTTATCTACAATAAATCATATTCATGGATAGAGATACATTATGGAGCAAAGAAATGAGCATTCCCTCAAGTAGCAAAAGAAACAAATGCAGGCACTCTTTTCATGACTTTGAAGGTTAGTTTTACTGCTATTACAATGAAACCTCGATCTATTTTGCTAATGAGTAATGCTTATATAATCAGAAATAAAATTGATGTTAATAGTTAAACATCAAAAGTCTAAATGTGGAAGAGGAACATTCATCGGCATAAAATTTAATAAGAAATATGTTCTATTTGTTTTAAATGTTGTTGTTGGAAGAAAAATAGGATGAGTAGGATGAAACCTCAAACCATTGTAATTAGAAAAAGAATTGATGTTAATAGTTAAACCTCATAAGTTGGATTGTGGACTCGGAACAGTTACTGACAGAAAATTTAATGAGAAAGATAGTTTCTTTTCTTTCAAATGTTGATGTTGGAAGGAAAAAAATATAAAAGGGCCTCAAATCAAGAATTGTAAGTAGGGATATTAATACTTAAACCTCAGTAGAGTGAGGGAGGATTAAACTATATATATATATATATATATATATATATATATATATATATATATATATATATATATATAGAGCTTTAGAAGAAATTTATAGTTGTAAATGCTTTTAATAGAAGCATTTCTTTGAAGGGGGTTGAATATCATGGGGGAAATGTGTATCAAAACTCAAATGGGTTACAAAGAGATGGTAAGATTTGTGTCTAGCTACATGTTATACAATTCAAATATTTTTACAATTTAAATATATGGAATTATTGATAATTATTTGTGTACCTGAGCAAGTTGCAGAAAATACCCAATGCATGTCATCAATATCACGTATTTCTTTACCTGCATGGAGCAAGAATTCATCATTTGATAATCCAAGGCTATTAAGTGGAACACAGAAATGCACAAATGTGTTTAAACAATTCACAAATGATAATCCAGGCTACAATTTATGTTTACAAAGCAAAGGAAACCAATTTAACCTACTTCTGTAGATTGAGGACAATCTTAGATCTTGAAGACAATTCCATATACATGTTGGACCTCTCCGAAGGCATTTAACAAAAAGAAAGATAAAATAGGATTGGTTAGCGATTAAAGAATCCATATGTTGGACCTCTCCGAAGGCATTTAACAAAAAGAAAGATAAAATAGGATCGGTTAGAGATTAAGGAATATGGAGAACTTCTTTAAAAAAAAAGTTCAAACAAATAATTTAAGTAATATTTGGAGAACAATGAACAAATTCACGAATATTAGAATAAGTGTTCACTACCTTCACTAGATCTACATAGGAAATGGATATACATACATTATAGCATGCAAAAACCTTCTTGGTTAATTAAGAAACAAATAAAGAACTGGAAAAGAAGCTGAAAAAAGGTCCACTCTTAGGCTCTTCCTACAACTCACACACAATCACAACATTATATACATTACCACAATCTACAAATAGAAATTAATTTTGCAGATCTCTCTCAATAATAATTAGGGAAAATGATTACAAGTTAAAAATTGACATTTAATTAGGCGAGAATAGACCCACATAAGGAAATAGACATGACTTTAATCTAAAATGAAGGGAAAAAACATACATCAATGATACGGTTCCTCATTACACTACAGCAGCGAAATAAATTTAAAATTGTTCTTGAGATCCTGAAACAATAAGGATGTGATTAATATATATTTCCAACATGGTAAATTTGAAGTCTTCGCATTAACCACCATCTTGCAGCAGGGTAAAAATCTCTCCTCTTACATATAAATAAAAACAATAATCACGACTTGGTCAACATAAAAGTTGAACTTTTACCATAGAAAGCAAGACCTAATCAGTTCGTGTGAAGTTTAGCAGACAAAATCAGTTTGAGTGCTTCTCTGTCTTCTTATAATACTGGGCTAGGCTCCTGCTCTCCATAAGAATAAATCAAACCACAAAAAAAAAAAAAAAAAACACAATTATTAAAAAAAATATACAGATTGAATGGACAAAATAATTTTTTTATGCGATTCAAAGTATCACAAGATCTAAACAGTGAAATAAAGAAATTAGATTCTGAATCCTTCGAAAAAAAAAAAAAAAGTTTACAATAACTGAAAGGGCTTAATATATTACCGATCTGCTGTATATTTTCGAAGGCAAATCAATTGAACCAGTAGAAGCTCGAGAAAATCCTCACATCTACTACAATAGCCAAAAAAAAAAAAAAAAAAAAAAAAAAAAACTGAGAATAATAACGGTCAACGATAAACAAAAAAATAGCAAATTAACAAATATTTATCATTCAAAATTGGGACTGCCAGTCGCACCTCAACTTCGGGAACTCTGGGTTTTTGTATGCAAAACATGTTTTTAGTAACGATCAGTAGGGAAAAATATGTTAAGATTTAACAGAACGCTATCAGTTTCAGATTTAACACGGTGAAGAAAACGGATATTGGAGAGGATAGTGGAGTCGGCCCAGAGGTAATTTAGGGTTTCAACAGATGTGGGAGGCTAGAGAGTGAGCGTATTTAGACATTTAGGGTAAAAAATCAATTATTGAAGTGAAGTTTTTGGAGAAGAGATATTTACCCCACTACACGATTGTTTATAAATCACACAAATTTTCAAATCTCTTTTGGATCATATTTTATATCTCCAATTATTAATCACACATTTTAGCTCAAAATCAAAAATAAACAAAGCCTTTGTTTGGTTACAGTGTTTAGTTTGTAATTTGATTTATTTATGATTTTGAGGTACAAAATAGTGATTGAAATTGAAGAGAGAAATTGTGTGTGATTAAAATGTAGTTTTGAAAATTGTGTAGTTTATAAAATTTATTTTGGTTACCAAACGAAGGCTATAATTGCGACAATTTCGTCTAACAAAGTGTAAAGTGTTATTTTTTATATAAATCAGTTCGATTGTGCTGTAACAATTATATATTGGGTTCATATTTTTTATTTTTTATTTTGAGATAAATTATATGATTGAGCAGTGGAGAAGTTAAATGAGGTTTAATTCAAAGTGTTTAAGAAAATTATGTTGTTCTTCAATTTGCATGTTTTAGGTAAACTATTTATAAACAATTTTACGAAGAAGATAATTTTTAAGACAAACTTTTAACCACTATATGTAGCAGTGTCTCGGGTTACCAATCGCGGTAGATTGAAAATACTAATTTTTGATAAGAATGGACACCCGACAAGTTCCACTACAAATGTTGTTTTCAAAGTAGTTTTCCAAAACTTAGTTTGATATTATCAACCAACCAAATTTGAACATATCAACACCCTAATGCAATTCATTTTTGTGTTTATTACTTTATAATGCCTATTTGTTCATAGATACTTCTCAGTGCAAAAATAAAATAAAATAATAATAATGATAATGTCATCCGTGTATCGCACGGATATATACTAGTTACTATATAAAAGGAGAAGTACATCCAAAATTTTCCCTCCAGAAATTTCCAGTTTAATACAAAAAAAAAAAGGGTGCCAGCTACTATATTAATTAAAAAGAATGCGGCTGTTAGTTGACAGCCGCATTTTCTTTAATTAATTAATTATTTATTTTGGATGTTTTGTTTTTTTTTCTTATTCATTTAAATATTTGATATAGATAAACATGTACTCAGTAACTTTGGAAAAAAAATGTATAGACATTTTATAAATCACAAAATTTTTTAAATAGATCTATTTGTAAAAAAATATGTGTTTAAATTTTTTTTTTTAATGTTTTCGAGATAAGATGTATGATTGAAAAATGTAGAGAAAATACTTGTGATTAAAAATGACTTGAGAAATTGTGTTGTTTAAAACATGTTTTTTTTGGATTTTCCAAATAGAGGCTAAAAATTTTTACAACGCACATTTATAATTGTTGTGCTAAATTTTTGATTGAAAACAAAAAAAAATGTTAAATACAAAAGTCAAATGCAGAAAATTGTTTAAGTTTTCATTTTCAATGAAGTTAACAATGATGTATAAGAATTATTGAAATCTACGATTGTTTATTTTTGAAAAGTTATTTTTAGTAGAATGTGTTGTTAAAAATATGAAATCTTTTATGAATTTATGTGTAATATTATTTTATTCATAAATGCGTAGTTAATAAGATAAGAGAAAAATGTATTTTGTTTTTATAAGGGTCAAATATGGTCTAGAAAAGTAGTAAAATTTATAAATTGATTTATAAATTGTAATAATTGCGTGAACATAAATATTTGAGTAAACTTTCTATATAATACTACATCAAACACAATATATCATAATGAGACCCATTATTTCAAAATAACGTGGATTGTAACAATAAAATTTTGAAGAATATGTAGTCGAACATCAGAGATTTTTTTTGAGTTTATATGTAGATTATTTTAGTAATGGAATTTGCAGTTAAAATGAGTTTGAATTCGATCAATATTTATAGTATGAGCATTAAAATTATAATTTATCTTTGAGATATTTTATTTATTAGTTCTTAATAATGATAAAAAAAATATTTTTGTGATAAATTATATTTATTCCAGTAATAGTTAAAATAAATATATTCTATATAAACGTGTTGTGTTAGAAATGAAAGAACTGCATTAATATATCTTGAAAATAAATAAATAAAATTATTGAAGTTTTACTTCCTAAAATGTCAATTAAATGAGTATGTTTTTCAATATGCATATTAAAAGAATCATTGATTTGTTGATATCAACTTTTTTTTTTATTAATGCATAAATTAAATAAAGTTTTTTTTCTTATTATTATTATTATTTTTTAAGTTTCAATTTCGATAACATTTTGTAATAAAATGTTATTTTTCTATTTTTTTATTTGATATGATTGTATAATCAACATATTTTCATAAATTTTTGAGGTGAGATTTATGGTTAAAAAGTGGTTTCAAAAAATATGTGTGTGTAATAAGTAATTTAAAAAAATTGTATTGTTTATTAATTATTTATTAATGGTTTACCAAAATTGTAAGTGAAAAAAAATTCATAATTTTTTCCACACGCTGCAGAATAAGCCTATGTTTTATTTATAAATAATACATTTTTTGAATCATTTTTTAATAATACACAATTTTCAAAATCATTTTTCAATCACATATTTCACCTCGAACAGTCAAAAGTACTTTATACGACTAAACCATCTTTTAAACAGTCAAACATGCGCCCATGACCCATTTTCTAAATAGCCCAAACTTAACCCTAAATTTAATTTTATTCTTCACTCTTCAAAGTTCAAAATTCTCGCTCATTCATCATTCTCTGCTCTTTAACATAAATCAACACGCAGATCATTGAAATAAACTTTCATTGACTTTCTGATTTCTTCCAAGTTCTCCATAATATTTCCAATTCACATATCTAATATCTCCTGAAATATTGACTTATTTGAAAAGGTTGGATTGTTTTTCAAAATGCATTTATTGCTTATAGAATTTTATTGACAATACTTGTTACAGTTGTATTTGTATTTGCTGAAAGAAGTTTTTCAAAATTGAAGCTATTGAAATTTTACTTGCGATCCAACAATATCACAAGAAGGATTGAATGAATTAGCTTTGATATCCATTGATGATTTTCTAGAGAATATTGATAACAAAAAACTCATTAGTGATTTTGTTTAGAAAATACAAGAACTAATTTTAAATGATTTGTTGCATTTTAAGGAATATAAGAGCTTTTGAATGTTTTGAAGGTGTTGTCAGACATAAATTTAGTTTTTTAGTTGTACATTTTCTTTGTAACATGAAAATGATATTGAAAAAACATTGAAGTTTTTGTTATGTGGTAGTTTCATAATATTCATAGAGGACACCAAAAAACACCTGGCAGGCCTGATCAATGTTTAAATTGAATTAAGAAAATGTCATGTCAAGCCATTGATTTCTATTTATTGGGATCTTCACAATTTACATACTCCTTTCCTCTGTACTATAAAAATATGTTTTGTTTCCTCTTTCGTTTGCCCAAAATTTTTCGCTTTCCCTGTAAACAATGCAAGTTGTTCAATACAAAGCCATGCCCATGTATGTATGTATGTATGTATATATGTAAGTACGTACGTATGTGTGTGTAATATGACGTAAAGGGAGATTGTATAATATTACGTAAAGGAAGATGACCTCCAAATATCTTTGGTTCTCTATGGGAAGGACTTGTGCTTCCAGTACCTAGCCCTAACTTTATTTTTCTATTTCAACTTTGAGAAACCCTAATAATAGTCTAATTGATACAAATATAAGAGCTTCTTTGGTATTGAAAAAAAATGATTTTTGGAGAATGTATGATTGAAAAACGGCCCAAATATATGTTGAATAAAAGATCTTTACAATAAAGTTAGGAAAATATATCCTGCTTATTGTGCCAATGGTTAAGAGTTAAAACACGAAGGAGCAATTGACCATTAGTTCATGACAATCTGGAAATTCATTTTCTAGATAAAAAAAATAAAAAATAGCTACCAATAACCATCCATTTTTCCCCCAAAATAACAGAGACTTAGTGGGGAATGTTGGGGTGAACTATAAATTTTTAAAATGGAAGAACAATGGCGATGCATCCTCTTTACATATAGCTCAAGTGGGAGATTTTAAGGGCGATGCATCCTCTTTACATATAGCTCAAGTGGGAGATTTTAAGGTTTTAGTCGTTCATGTTGGCTTATATGTGAATTATTGTATATTGAATCAAAGATTATCAAATTTGATTAAGCTCGTTTAAAGTGATCTAATAAAATTACTCTTCAATTACTAGTCAAGACTTTGATACCTGTAAATTAAACAATGTAAGACCATTTCTTTCATAATTTAAGCAACACAATCTATCTCGTGCAACCCAATGAATAAAGGTCAAAAAATTAAATACTTTAATTATTTTAAAGTCATAGTGAATCCAGTGACACAGTCCCACCTTTTAGACACATATTTAAAACCTTAAATCAACTTCTTAACATAGAATCTAAAAAAATGAAACAAAAATAAATGAACATTAACTCATCAAAATGAAAATGAATCCTTATACGTTTGCGATAGTGAACGCAGTCTACACAAAATGAAAATTTTGCCAACGTTGATAAATCAATCGCTTAGGAGCTTTATGCGGATATCGATGCTAGATCAATCCTCTCGCAAAATGTGAAGTGAAAAGGTAAAGTGAAAATACATCTCTTCATTTCTCACTCTGCCCAATTTCCCTCTCTCCAATTAACTCAAAATCAAGAAACTCACGGTTCAATTATAACGAGGAGTTCCCAAAAACAACTAAGGGTTTTTTATTTACTTTAGAGCCTGTTTGGTGTATGGAGCATTTTTTATTTTTATGATTTTTTTGTGTTTATTGATGGAAGTATGGTTTAGATTAATTTGAAAAGTAAAAAATTGTGAGCTTGACCAAAGACGGATGGTTGAGATTGAATTTGAAAAGTTTTGGTAAAAATAATTGCTGCACCAAACAAGCTCTTAGAATAGGAAATTGGGTAGGCGCAAGAGGAAGATGGATAGCTGAAATCTCATAAGACAATAGTTATAAAAAATTACTTATCTAGCAATTGGGATTTTGTAAGATAGCATGATGAGTACCAGAGTGGCCCAACAAGTAAGGACACGTTACATGTGTCGGTAGGACCGATCAAGAGGCTAAGAGCAAAGAAGATCAAACAAGTCATGCAAGGATTTATGCAAGCTTGGATGGATGAGTACTCAAGTCCAAGACCAGCTCTACTTTCGACACAGTACATGATAGAAGAAGAGCCAAAAATGGTACAAGTGATGTGGACTGAGAATCGAGTTCAAAATCAATAAGTTGAAGAATTTGAATCACTCGACCACGTGGTGTAAAAGAGGCGCAATCGCGCCATACATGAAACAAAGGACCCTGAGAGTTTTCGGCCCTCCCACGTGATCGCGACCATTATGCCTGTGCGACCACACCGTTCAATTTTTTAGGGTTTTCCAAATTTTTATTTCCTTTTCTGTTTGGGCTTTTGTTTTTCCGTTTTGGGCCCATTAGTTCCGGCTTTAGACTAATTTCGTGAGAAAACACATATGTAGTAAATTTCATTCATTGTATGGTTAACTTGATTATTATTGATATTGAAAGGTGAGATTTTTCCTTGTTCTTCATCGTTCTTATTGAACACATCGAACTTATCAAAGGATTTGACAATTATTGTTGCGTTCACCCCTTTGTGGTTCTTATCTTCACATTTTAACGGGTCCAAGGTTTAATATACCTTGGGTTCTTGAGTCGTGAGGTTCAGGTTGCATTGTTATCATCTATTGATTGGATTTAGAACTTTCCAGCGTTTCAAATCAATTTCCGTGTGTTCTTCGTGATTCCCACAATGAATCACATAATTTGGTATCAGAACTAGTCTCTAAATCCAATTTTCTTCATATTTCTTTTTTTAATTCTAGTTCCTCAGTTGAAATTTCATTCAATTCTTGTTTCTTGAAATTCTTCTTTAATTCAAGATTGGCCTCAATTTCAATTCTTGTTCTTGATTTTTTTTCTTGATTCTTGATTGATCTTGTTGAATAGCCAAAAAAAGTATGAAAATTAAAAAAAAAAGTGTTTATTATTGAAATCAAGATCAAGAATCCAATTCCAAAAAATAAAGAAAGTCTTTCTTGATATCTTTTACAATATATTTCCTACGTTAATTTTAGTTTCTAGTTGTTCATCACTTCTTCAAATTTTCTTGAAAATCTTGAATTCATTCTTCCATTATTGTTGTTCTCGTTCAATTTGTATCTTTGAGTTTTGGGGTTAATTCCACGGTGATCAAATCCTTGACCAGTTTGTTGGTTCTTTGAGAACTTGAGAAAAGGGAAAAAAAGAGGAAAAAGGCAAGAGTAGTGAGAATATTAGAGGGAAAAGGCCAAACTGAGTGATACACGAGTGCCAAACACGTGAGGATGTTTTGCATATTTTATTTTATTTTCTTTTGATTACTAACCATGTCACAGAAGGAATCATCATCAACATGGGAGGATAATCAACAATTTCGCTTACTTGCAATGTTGGAGAAACAGTTTGAGAAGTGGGAAGCGAAATTGGATGTGAAGTTGGGGAAGGTTAATGACTCAGTAGATATGCATGGTGCAGAAATTGCTCAACCACGTAAGGAACAGCCATAGACGCTCTGTAATGTGAGGAGACCGCTGAGGTATGACTTTAACCCTTGACATGGAGTTAGGAATGATAATGTTGAGGAAGTTACTAGGGATGGTGATAGCGGGGATATGTCTATGACCAGCTTGGGTAGGAGAAGAGATCGAGGTGATATGTGCGAAAGGGGATATAAGCGTGAACATAGGGAGAGAGATGAAGTAGATGGGAATTTTGGCAACATTAAAATGTCAATTCCATCATTCCAAGGAAAAAGCAATGTTGAGATTTATTTTGAATGGGAGAAAAGGGTAGAATTGATTTTTGATTGTCATAACTATTCTGAGGCAAAGAAGGTAAAATTGGCGGTCATAGAATTTACAGATTATGTTGTTGAGTGGTGGGATCAATTGGTAACAAGTAAGAGGAGGAATCGCGAGAGACCAATTGAGACATGGGATGAGTTGAAGACTCTTATGAGAAAAGGATTTGTACACAACCATTACTATATGGACATTTACCAAAAATTAAAAACCCTTTCTCAAGGTAGTAGGAGTGTGGAGGAATACCATAGTGAGATGAAAATAGCTATGATTAGGGCAAACATTGAGGAGGATCTAGAGGCAACCATGAATATATTTTAAAGTGGGTTGAATAGAGAAATTGCTAACATTATTAAACTGCAGCATTTTGTTGAGTAGGAGGAAATGTTGCACATGACCTTAAAGGTGGAGAGACAGATAAAAAGAAAGGGGGCATCGAGGTTTTCTACAAGTTCTACTCTTTTTGGAAAGCCTGCATGGAGTGGGAATTCTAAAAATGAGGGAGCTGTTCAAAAAGGAAAGTTTGAGCTAGCAAAGGGAAGGGAGGAGTCAACCAATAAAGGTAAATATATTTTTGATTCTCAAACTCCTAGAAGTAGAGATATTAGATGTTTTAAATTCATGGGTCTTGGACATATTTCTTCACAATGTCCAAATAAAAGAGTGTTGGTTTTGCGTGATGGGGTGTTATTGTCTGAGGATGAGGAGGAAGTCGAGGATGAATATAAGGATATGCTTGCGTCAAAAGATGCTAGTGATTGTGAGGATGGGGATTATGCTGTAGCTCAATCACTTATTCCTAGGCGAGCCCTTAGTATGGAAGTTAAGGTGGAAGAGTTGGAGGAACAAAGGGAAAATATTTTTCATACTAGGTGTTTTGTCAATGACAAAGTTTGTAGTTTAATAATTGATGGAGGTAGTTGTACGAACGTGGCTAGTGCTACCCTTTTGGAGAAATTATGCTTACCTTTGCTAAAACACCCTAGGCTCTATAAATTGCAATGGTTGAATGAATAGGGGGAAATTAAGATGAATAAACAAGTGATGATTGATCTTTCCATTGGGAAGTATGAAAATAGGGTGATTTGTGATGTAGTTCCCATGCAGGGACACATCTTGTTGGGTAGGCCATGGCAATTTGATAGGAAAGTTATTCATGATGGCTACAAGACTAGGTACACTTTCACCAAGGATGGGAATAATATAAAGCTTATGCCTTTGACACCACAACAGTTCTATGATGACCAATTGAAATTAAAATGTGAGGAAGAAAAAAGGAGAGTTAGGACCACGATCTCAGAAAAAAAGAGAGTTGAGTGATCAAAAAAGGGTTGGGACCACGATTCCAAAAAAAGGAGAGTTGAGTGAAAAACAGAGGATTGAGGGTTTCACTTCAGAAAAAGGAGAGGAAGTGAAGAGTGTCATAAACAAAAAAAAGAGAGAAAACAAAGGTGAGCTCTATGCAAAACAAAGTGAGATTACAAGAGCTATATTTGAAAAAAAAACCTGGTGATTTTACTAATGTACAAGGAATATTTCCTTGCACTTGATGAAGCTTACCATCCCTCCCCAGTTTACCTGTATCTCTTTTGCAGGAATTTGAAGACTTGTTCCCTGAAGAAATACCTTGTGGGCTACCACCTATTCGTGGGATTGAGCACCAAATTAATTTTGTGTTAGGAGCTGTCATCCCAAACAGGCCAGCTTATAGGAGTAATTCGGAGGAAACAAAGGAGCTTCAAAAGCAAGTTATGGAATTATTGAGCAAGGACTATGTCAGAGAAATCATGAGTCCATGTACAACACCAGTCTTGCTAGTGCCCAAAAAGGATGGAACTTGAAAGATGTGTGTGGATTGTAGAGCAGTCAACAATATCATAGTAAAGTATCGCCATCCCATCCCATACCATACCATACATAGGCTAGATGATATGCTTGATGAGTTGCATGGGTCATGTATGTTTAGCAAAATAGATCTCAAAATTGGCTATCACCAAATTCTCATGAAAGAAGGTGATGAATGGAAAATCGCCTTAAAAAACAAATATGGTTTATATGAATGGATGGTTATGCCGTTAGGCCTTTCTAATGCACCTAGCACTTTTATGATATTAATGAACCATGTCTTACGTGATTTCATTGGAAAATTCGTTGTAGTATACTTTGATGACATTTTGGTGTTTAGTAAGAACTTAGGTGATCATATTGAACATTTAAGGTCTGTATTAGAAGTTTTGAAAACTGAAAAGCTATATGCTAACTTTAAAAAGTGTACTTTTTGCATGGAAAAGTGATTTTCCTAGGTTTTGTTGTTAGTGCTAATGGTGTTGAAGTTGACGAGGAGAAAATCCGAGCCATTAAAGAGCGGCCAACCCCAAAAAGCATTACTGAGGTTAGGAGCTTTCATGGGTTAGCTGGATTTTATAGGAGGTTTGTCAAGGACTTTAGTACACCTGTAGCGCCACTCACTGAAATAGTTCAGTAAAGTGTAGGATTTGATTGGGGGGGTTGACTAAGAAAATGCTTTTAATTTGCTTAAGGATAGATTGTGTTCTACACCGATTTTGGCATTACCTAAATTTTACCAAACATTTGAGATTGAGTGTGATGCATCAGGAATAGGTATTGGAGCTGTGCTTATGAAGGAAAGGAGACCAATAGCATTTTTCAGTGAAAAATTGGATGGGGCAACACTAAACTATCCAACTTATGACAAGAAGCTTTATTCTCTTGTTCGAGCAGTGGAAACATGGCAGCACTATCTGTGGCCAAAGGAATTCATCATACACACTGACCATGAATCACTGAAATTTATAGAGAATTTTCCTTATATTATCCAGTACAAGAAAGGTAAGGAGAATGTAGTAGCAGATGCTCTATCCCGAAGGTATGTACTTCTAACTTCTCTAAATGCAAAATTGCTAGGATTTGAGTATGTTAAAGGTATGCATGCTGATGACCTTGATTTTGCTACTATTTATGCCTCATGTGAAAAATGTGCAGTTAATAAGTTTTATAGGCATGATGAATATCTGTTTAGAGAGAATAAACTGTGTACCAAACTGTTCTATGTGTGAATTGTTAGTGCGTGAAGCTTGTGGTGGGGGGGTTGATGGGACATTTTGGTGTCTTGAAGACCTTAGAAACATTGTAGGTACATTTTTACTGACCTAAAATGAAAAAGAATGTTCATCATACTTGTGACCGGTGCATAACTTGTAAACAAGCTAAGTATAGGGTCCTACCACAAGGTTTGTATACTCCTTTACCTGTGCTTAATGAACCTTGGGTGGATATATCCATGCATTTTGTTTTAGGTTTTCCTAGGACAAAAAAGGGTAGAGATTCCATATTCGTGGTAGTAGACAGGTTTAGTAAAATGACACATTTTATCCCTTGTCATAAAACTGATGATGCTACAAACATAACAGATTTGTTCTTTAGGGAGATTGTAAGACTCCATGGGGGTGCCTAGAAGTATTGTGTCTGATCAGGATGGTAAGTTTCTTAGTTACTTTCGAAAGGTCTTGTGGGGGAAAAATGGGTACTAAATTTTTGTTTTCTACTACATGTTACCCTCAAACTGATGGACAAATAGAGGTAGTTAATAGAACATTAACTCAACTTTTACGCACTATCATAAATAAGAATTTGAAAAGTTGGGAAGAATGTTTACCGTTTGTGGAGTTTGCGTATAATAGGGCTGTCCATTCAACTACGTCATATTCATCTTTTGAAGTTGTTTATGGTATTAATATGCTAACTTCTCTTGATTTGATTCCTTTACATGTAGATGAAAGGAATGTTTTAGACAGAAAGAAGAAAGCCAAGCTTGTGAAGTCACTTCATGAGAAGGTAAAATGTCAAATTGAAAAGAAGAACGACCATTATACGTCCCAAGCAAACAAAGGTAGGAGGCATGTGACGTTCGAACCAGGTGATTGGGTGTGGGTGCACATGTGAAAGGAGCGTTTCCCAACACAATGAAAGTCTAAGTTGCATCCAAGAGGAGATGGATCCTTTTAAGTCATCGAGAAGATAAGTCACAATGCATATAAGCTGGATCTTCCAGGTGAGTATAATGTGTCCTCTTCTTTTAATGTTACTAATCTCTCTCCGTTTGATGTAGGTGATGATTCAAGGATGAATCCTTTTCAAGAAGGAGGGAATGATGAGTACCAAAGTAGCACAACAAGTAAAGACCCGTTGCATGTGCCGTTGGAATCGATCACGAGGCCAAGATCAAAGAAGATCAAACAAGCCATCGTCTAAGACCATCTCTACTTTCGACACATGACATGATAGAAGAAGAGATAAAGATGGTACAAGTGATGTGGGCTGAGAATCGAGTTCAAAATCAAGAATTTGAACCACGCGACCGAGTGGTGTAAAAGAGGTGCGATCACGCCGTACATGAAAAAAGGACCTGAGAGTTTTTGGCCCTTCCACGTGATCGCGGCCATTATCCATGCGCGATCGCGCAGTTCAATTTTTTAGGATTTTCCAAATTTTTATTTCCTTTTTTGTTTGGGCTTTTGTTTTTCCGTTTTGGGCCCATTAGTTGCTGCTTTAGCCTAATTTCGTGAGAAAACACTTATTTAGTCAATTTTCATTCATCGTATGGATTAACTTCGTTATTATTGATATTGAAAGGTGAGATTTTCCCTTGTTCTTCATTTTTTTTATTGAACATATCGAACTTATCAAATGATTTGACAACCTTTGTGGCGTTCACCCCTTTGTGGTTCTTATCTCCACATCTTAATGGGTCCAGATTTAATATACATTGGGTTCTTAAGTCATGAGGTTCGGATTGTATTATTATCGTCTACCGATTGGATTTAGAACTTTTCGGCGTTTCAAATTAATTTCCGCATGTTCTTCGTGATTCCCATAACGAATCACATCATAGCACGTGAAAAGTAAAAATTGTTGTACTTTTAAGCACAACATAGAAAAATACATAAAATTTTGGGAATTAATTTCAATTCCTTAAAGAAACCAAAAAAAAAAAAAAAAAGGGAAAAAAAGAAACTCTAGATAATATAATAAAAATAATAAACATTTCATCTCCATTTCATTTTTACAATGAATGACTTGAAATTTAAAATTCGCCATAGAGAAGTGTTGTAGGGGGTGTATATGAAAATTTTAGAAAATTGTAAGTGCAGAATTGTCCAAAAATGATTATCTCTTGTTGACCATTTTAAATATAGTATAGATAGAGATGTACATATAATATAATTTAAAAAGAAAAATAAAAATTTTGGTGACAATAAAACTACAAATGCTAATTGTTTGCAATGCACGTGATATTTACAATTTCATACTTAATAGCATTAATGTATACATTTTGTGATCGATAAAGAAGAACAAATTTATGTATTTGGGATCTGGATAAAGATCTAAAATTTAAAATTTTTTATAAAAACATCATGATTTCAGATAATAATGTATCTCAACAATGGGAAAAATGATTAGTGATAGTAGTAGAAAGGTTATTTGTGTCATCAACGAAATTATAATTAACTGTTAAGATGAAATATGTCTCCCTGCATTACATATATAAATTAATTTGATCATTGATAAGCTAGGCGATTTATATTTATATACAAGAAAAGAAGTAAAAATAACTTCAAAAAGTCATTAAAACTTGAAATGCAATGATTTACATTGATGTGTAATTTATAAGTACGACTCAAGATAAGAGCTTGTTTGGTGAAGTTAATTTTTCACTTTTCCTCTCTAATTCACTTTCAAAAACAAATTTTCGTGCGACTCATCAATTTTCACATTTTTCAACAACTTCAAAAACATCATAACCAAACAAACTCTAAATTGATGCGCTTGCATTTCCTGGTATTGTTCAATAGTGACAACTCATTCAGATGTATGATACATATGAATATGGTAAAAGCTATATGTTTAAGCCACCATTTGTTACCTTGTGTTTTTTGGTTACACAATTTTCCAAACCATTTTTTAAACGTTCACAGGATTTTACTCAAAAGAGTAGTTGAAATCAAAATACAATGTCATAAAAAATTAATAGCCCTTGTTCGATTCTGATTAAAATCTGATTTTAATCTCAAGTCAAAGTCAACAATTAATTTAACTACACATTTTATGGGGTCCACAACTTTTCAACCACACGATTATTAGATTTTATCAAAATTTACTAAAAATCTGATTTTAATTTATATCAAATATGGGCATAACAATAAGATGAATTGATAAGCAATTTCCAATTTCCAATTGTAAGGCTAGATATGTACATTTTCCAAGACAATTGATCATTAAAAAAAACTAAGGATAAATATGAAATTATAAAAAGTTATAAGGATAGATTAGTCCAAAAATGTTTGTCCCTTTTAGAGATTTTTTAATGTAGTATAGATAACTGAAGAAAAACAGAGAAGAACCCATATATAATAGATATAGTCCAGTTTCATAAAATAGTGAAGATAATTACAAGTGGCATGTTCAATAGGAGGAATGAATAGTTATAGACATGAGCAAAAAATAAACTAAAATCATATTCATTATTGTAGAGCAATTGGCCCAAACAGCAGTACCAGCCCATTATTTTTGCCTGATATCAGAACTTGGGCTTTCCTTTTTATGATTGATCCAATACTGAGCCCACTACCATTTCTGATCCGGACTTAAGTCGTGCTTCTCTTAAACGCGTTTTTATCCTTTTAACTGATCTGTTTTCAGCCGTTGATTTCTTCCACCTGGTGTAACTGAGGCCGTTGGATTAATCTTGTTGAATACGCCATATGAAAAGCTGAAGACGTCTAGATTCATCTCACATTCAATCAATCGATCCATCCTTACGTTCTGAACTCTCTCTCTCAAAAGTCTCTCTCTTCGCCTCTTCTGTTCTTGGCGATTTCACTCTCTTACACTTTGTTTTCAGTAGAAATTTGTATTACTCTTCTGAAATTGATAAGAGGTGTCTGTGTGTTCTTGTAAACACAATTTGTTGGTGCGATTTTGAGAGTTTTCTGTTGAGATTGTGATACGCAGTTTGCGTTTTGTTATCTTTAGGTTTTCTGTAAAATTACTTATATATTTTTCTGAAACGTTGTTAATCTTTGTAAAGATTTGTAAATCAATAATATTTTGCAGTATTTTGGGGGTTCTTTTACACTCGATTTCTCTACAGTGGTATCAGATCCTTAGGGTTTTCTGATTTGGGAATTTTTTTTTTTTTTTTTGTTTTGGGGTTTTTGGTTTGGGTTTTTGGAATCTTTGTGCTTTCTTTGAAACTTCAAAATTTTTGTGAAAATAACCCCAGATCTTGAGACTCAGGGTTGATTCCTGAAACCTTTGAGTTCTTTGTGTGAATTTGAAAGTTTGGCTATGGATCCTGTGGTAGCTTGTCATCTTGGTTATTGATCTTGAAAGATCTGAAGTCAGATCTAATTTTGCTTTGGAAATTTCAAAAGGAAATTCTGAATTCGCAGCAGTCAGGTGATATCTTTAAATTCCTTAGGGTTTTTTCATAAATTCTTTGTTTTTCTTTCTTTTTCCCTCCGTTGAAGCCCCCTTGGACCCTTTTACTCACCTTTGTCCAGGATTCCTTTTGAGAATCCGGGAATCTGAGGGAGTTCTTGGCCTACCCAAGTTGGGTTGAGGGAAAGAAAGTTATAATCTCTGATTCTTGCACTTAGTTTCAGTTACTACTGTATATTTTTATATCTGCAGTACTAATCTTGTGCCTTGTGTTGTATTCTACACAAACTGAAATTTGTAAAATCCTGTTTTTACTTGGTTGCATAATATTGCCTACTTTGTAATATTCCTGCTCTTTGTTGTGTATTTGTTGATCCCCATATTTGCCTTAATCATGAACACTGCTAAGGTAGAAGTAGAAATATGGAATGGGAAGGGGGACTTTAGTTTATGGAGACAGAAAATTAAAGCCCTATTACTTCAATTAAAATGTGCTAGAGCCATTCATGAAACCTATCCTGAAAATATGACTGAGGAAAGAAGAACTGAATTAGATGAATTAGCCTGGAGTACCCTGTTCCTTCACCTTTCTGATACTGTGATTAGGAAAGTAGGGGATACTAAAACTGTTGCAGACCTATGGGATAAACTTGAAGAACTTTTCCTTATTGTTTCATTACCAAACAAATGTTTTCTATGGAAACAATTTTTTAGCTTTAAGTTTGATCCTACCTTAGGTGCTGAAGAAAACATAGACAGGTTTAATAGGATAACTCAGGATCTTTTAAATGCAGGAGAAAAAACCACTGAAGACCAAAAGGTTGTGTGTTTGCTAAATAGCATGGGAGATAAATATAAGGACATTAGAAATGCTTTAGAGTATGGAGGGAAAAAATTATCTGTTGAAATAATATACACATCTCTTAAGAATAAGGAATTGGAATCTAGGTCTGAGCACAAAGAGGCCTATAATGTTGAGTCCACTTCATATAGGGGTAGAAACTCATTTAGAGGAAATTTAAGACCCTGGACCCAAAATAAAAACAATCCTAGACAGGCTAAAGAATATCAAAATAGAAATTTCATACCTAACAAACCTAGGGATAAGAAGTATGATCATAAAAGTTTTAATCAAAACATGTTTGAAACTAAAAGGTATGATAATAAAATTGATAGGAAGCCTAATGAAACTAGAAAATGTTTTTACTGTGGAAAAATAGGTCACTTAGTTGAGAAGTGCTTTAAGAAGATAAGAGATGATGCTAGAAATAAACATCAGGAACCTGCAGACATCCAAAACAATAGTGGAGTAGTTTATGTCACAACCACTTCCAATTTGAAAGATGAATGGATCTTAGACTCATGTTGTACTTTCCATATGTGCCCTTATAGGGATTTATTTGATACCTTCTCTGTGCATACTTCTGGTTCTGTGAAACTAGGAAATAATGTATCCTGTGACATAAAAGGAATAGGCACTGTGACCTTAAAACTAGCTGATAATAACAATTTGACCTTGAATCAGACTAGATATGTCCCTGATTTAAGAAGAAACCTAATATCCTTAGGTATTTTAGATGATGAGGGTTATGAAATAAGACTCAGCAATGGATACATAAATATTTTGAAAAACAATTTGTTGTGTTTGAGCACAGTTAAGACCAATGACATTTATATTTTGTCTGTGAAATATTCTCTTCCTACTTCTCTGACTATTGAAACTGTTGATGTTAACCTGTCTGATTTTTGGCATAAAAGATTAGGCCATGTAGGAGAAAAAGGACTTAAAAGGTTAGAGAAAAATGGATTTTTTGGAAAGAATATTTTTCAGAAACTTAGTTTTTGTGAAGAATGTGTTTTGGGAAAACAACAAACTTCTTCATTTGGCAAAGCTGTTCATAAATCCAAGGTAATTCTTGAATACTTGCATGCAGATCTTTGGGGTCCTGCTCCTGTTAACACAGTTTCTGGTTTTAGATATTTTTTGTTGATTGTTGATGACTATTCCAGAAAGTCTTGGGTTTATTTGTTAAAAACCAAAGACCAAACTGTTACTGTTTTCAAAAATTTCATTACCTTGGTTGAAAATTTGAAAAACAAAAGGGTTAAAGTGATCAGAACTGACAATGGTTTGGAGTTCTGTAATTTTGAATTTGATGAGTTTTGTAAAAATCAAGGCATACTTAGACATAGGACTGTTTCATACAGTCCACAACAAAATGGGGTTGCAGAGAGGATGAACAGGACCTTGTTAGAAAGAACAAGGTGCATGTTAATCCAATCAAATTTGCCAAAAATATTTTGGGGGGAAGCAGTTAAAATTGCATGTTTTCTTATCAATTTGTGTCCTTCCAGTGCTGTGAACTACAGCATTCCAGATCAAATCTGGAATGATGCAGTTCCAGATTATTCTGTTTTGAAAATTTTTGGCTGTTCTGCATATGCTCATCAGGTTCAGTCCAAACTTGAACCAAGATCTTTAAAATGTGTTTTTGTTGGTTATGGGGAAGGGGTTAAAGGTTATAGACTTTGGGTCAAAGAACAAAGTGGATTCAAAGTTATTTTAAGCAGGTCTGTTATTTTTAATGAAAAGATTTTTCCTTGCAAGTTTGAAAAGAATGAAAATCCACTTTGTGAAAAGGATTTTTTGATAACTGAAGTAAGCTTTGATGATTCTTACTTTCAGCCTGAGCAGTCCCAACATTTGCATAATAATGTGCCTGAAATTGTTTTAGACAATTATCAATTAGCCAAAGATAGGACTAGAAGAGAAATTAGACCCCCTGTTAGATTCGATGATTATGAATCTTATTCTGCTTCTGTTTTGTCTAATTTTTTGGATCCTGAACTTGCTTCATTTGAAGAAGCTATGGAATCAAAAGATAAAAATTTGTGGATTGCTGCCATGCAAGAGGAAATGAATTCCCTAATTAAGAATGAGACTTGGACTTTGGTAGAAAGACCCTCTAATAAGAAACTAATTGACTGCAAATGGATATATAAAATAAAAGATGGGGATTCAGAAGGGGGAAAACCTAGATATAAGGCTAGGTTAGTTGCTAAAAGGTTTTCTCAAAAGGAAGGTATAGACTATACTGAAATTTTTTCTCCTGTTGTGAAATATACTTCTATTAGAATCTTATTTGCTTTAGTTGCTCAAAATGATTTAGAACTTGAGCAAATGGATGTGAAAACTGCATTTTTGTATGGCATGCTTGATGAAACAATTTATATGTCTCAACCAAAAGGTTTTGAACAGAAATCTAAAACTGATCTGGTGTGTTTGCTTCAGAAATCCCTTTATGGTCTGAAACAAGCACCTAGACAATGGTACAAAAGATTTGATAATTTCATTCAAAGCCTAAAATTTCAGAAAAGTTCATATGACTCCTGTTTTTACTTTAAAAATGATTTTTCTGATCCTATGTATCTTCTTCTGTATGTGGATGATATGCTTATAGCTGGTAAAGACCTGCAGGCTATTTCCAGTCTTAAACAAAATTTAAAAACTGAATTTGAAATGAAAGACCTAGGACCAGCTAGGAAAATTCTTGGTATTGATGTTTTTAGAAATAAAACTGCAGGGAAAATTTTTCTGAATCAAAAGAGTTACATTGAAAAAGTTTTGAAAAAATTCTCTCTAATTGATTCTAAATTTGTTTCACTTCCACTGCCTGCTCATTTTAAGCTTTCTAGTGATCAATGTCCTAAAACTGCAGAAGAGTTTCATAGAATGAAAAATGTTCCTTATTCAAATGCTGTAGGATCTGTTATGTACTTAATGGTCTCAACCAGACCAGACATTGCTTTCTCTTTCAGTGTTTTAAGTAGATTTATGAGTAATCCAGGGGAACCCCATTGGGAAGCTCTTAAATCTTTATTGAAATATTTGAAAGGAACCTTGAATTTGAGTCTTATGTTTTCAAAATCCAAAATTGCTCTTGAACTTAAAGGATTTGTAGACTCTGACTTTGCTGGCAATATTGACAACAGAAAGTCTATATCTGCCTATTTTTTCACTCTTAATTATGCCTGCATCAGTTGGAAAGCACAACTTCAGAAATTAGTTGCACTTTCTTCAACTGAAGTAGAGTATATCTCAGCCACTGATGCAGTTAAAGAATGCATGTGGCTAAGGGGTTTACTTTCTGAAATTGGTTGTTTGAACAAACCTGAAATTGAAATTTGTACTGATAACCAGAGTGCTTTATATCTTTCTAAAAATCCTGTGTTTCATAATAGGTCCAAACATATAGATGTCAAATTTCATTTCATAAGGGACATCATTGAAAAAAGGTTTTGTAAAAATGATTAAGATTCCAACTCAGTTAAATCCAGCAGATGCTGGAACCAAAATTATACCTATTTCTAAATTTAAGGATGCTCTGAATTTCCTCAACATTTTGGAGTTTGATACTGCTTTACTGTACTATTGCAGGGAACTAAGTATTTGGAAGAACAACTTGTAGATACTGGAAATCCTCAGGTCAAATCAAAGGTGTTGGAATGACAGAGCTGCAGTCTGAACCAATTGAGGGGAAGATTTGTAAAGCAATTGGCCCAAACAGCAGTACCAGCCCATTATTTTTGCCTGATATCAGAACTTGGGCTTTCCTTTTTATGATTGATCCAATACTGAGCCCACTACCATTTCTGATCCGGACTTAAGTCGTGCTTCTCTTAAACGCGTTTTTATCCTTTTAACTGATCTGTTTTCAGCCGTTGATTTCTTCCACCTGGTGTAACTGAGGCCGTTGGATTAATCTTGTTGAATACGCCATATGAAAAGCTGAATACGTCTAGATTCATCTCACATTCAATCAATCGATCCATCCTTACGTTCTGAACTCTCTCTCTCAAAAGTCTCTCTCTTCGCCTCTTCTGTTCTTGGCGATTTCACTCTCTTACACTTTGTTTTCAGTAAAAATTTGTATTACTCTTCTGAAATTGATAAGAGGTGTCTGTGTGTTCTTGTAAACACAATTTTTTGGTGCGATTTTGAGAGTTTTCTGTTGAGATTGTGATACACAGTTTGCGTTTTGTTATCTTTATGTTTTCTGTAAAATTACTTGTATATTTTTCTGAAACGTTGTTAATCTTTGTAAAGATTTGTAAATCAATAATATTTTGCAGTATTTTGGGGGTTCTTTTACACTCGATTTCTCTACAATTATTAATATTATTATTATTATTATTTAGTCATGCATCATACTAGATATGGACGAATTTACATTTGACCTAGAGCACAATCGATAGATGAAGACGAAGAAGGAGAAGGAGAAGTAGCAGATATAGGACCACCAACAATAGAAATAGGGCCAAGAGATTCACTAGAACTTCGAATTTGAGCCATTGAACAACGTAAATTTGCTTGTTGAGATTTGCAAAGATCAAGTAAAAATGCTCCTATCAATTGTTAGCAAATACCATATTAGCAAAGGCAAACTATCACAGTCAGTGGCGGACGTAGACGTTTCATCTTAGTGGGGCACAAAAATGAGTTTTTGTTATTCGCGGCGGAGTTTACGGGGGTGTTGCCCCAGAATTTTTTTTTTTTTTTTTTTTTTTTTTTTTTTTTTTTTAGAAAGAGCCTTTAGAAAATGCAGATTTATGTTTCAAATATCTATCCATAACTAATACAAACAATCAAATAAACAATTGTAAACAAATATTCAACGAATACCAATCACCACGATCAAAGTTGTATAAATGTTGCAAAAAAAGAAGAGACACTTGAAATGTTATTACAATTTTATTTATCAATTACTGATACAAACAAAGAAATAAACAATTGTATAAATATATTCAATCCTCAAATATAAATTTCAAAAGAGTACAAAATATTAATTTGAAAGTATAAACTCCAAATAAAAGTATATAATTTAACCTCTGTTTGACAAACTATAAAAAAAATAATAAGTTTTTAAACAATACAATTTTTCAAACCATTTTTTAACATCACTAATTTTCTCTGTCTACTTTTCAACTACAAATTTTACATTGAAAACATAAAAAAATATTTTTAAACACAAATTTTTAACAAATTAAAATCTCAAATTCTAGTTTCTTTCAAAAAAAAAAAAAAAAAAAATCAGATTTTTTAGTGGGGCACGTGCCCCCACTATGACCCACCTTAGGTCCGCCTCTGATCACAGCGTCGAGTTCCTGTCTATAAAAATTTGGTAATTTTCATGACTTCAACTAAAAAAAAAAAAGTCTACCGGTTGTTTTTGTGTGTGTGTGTGTGAGAGAGAGAGAGAGAGAGAGAGAGAGAGAGAGAGAGAGAGAGAGAGTAGGAATGAGAACATGGTGGGTATGGAGCGGGGATGTCTTTCCCCTTCCCCGCCCCATTAATGATTTATCATCCCCATCCTGCCCCGCCCCCATTTAATCGGGGATGGGATGGGATGGGGCGGGGCAGGGCGGGGATGAGAAAATTCCGGTTTACATTCCCATTTGTTTTTTTTTTAATATTTTATTTATTTAAGTTTTAAAATAATTTTATTCAGACAATATAAGGAAATATGCAGGAATAACCCTAACATTTTCTAAATCTAATAATCTTTACACATTATTTGGACATTAATCAAATATATATTCATATTTGTTTGTATCTTTATTTAATATTTGATTAGATGAGAAAATACAACTCGATAAGCTTAATAACTAATAATCAGTAACTTTTTCAAAATAAGTATTTAAAGTTCATGACTTGATAAGTAATAAATTTTTTGTGCAAGAAATTTTGACATCATAGAACTTTTGTACATATAATATAAGACTTCTTTTTTTGGCCTTTTAAATTTTAATACAACTTGTTAACTGGGGATGGGGATCGAGGACGGGACGAAGATCGGGATAAGATGGTCATCCCCGTCTCCGCCTCGTCCCTGATTCGGGGATACTTTTTTATCCTCATTCCCATCTTTGTCGGGAATTTTTCTCATGGACTAAAATTGAAAAATTTTCTCAACTTAAAAACTTAAGCTTTAGATGAGATTGTTTAGGGTTGGTTGGGTGAATTGAGGGTTGTGAAGATCACCTTCTCCAAGAGCCAAATTGTAGTAAAGACCAACAATGTTGCGATAGTTCAGGCTGTTGGAATTAATTGAATTAATGGGGGAATCAATTGATATAATTAGTTGGGTAATTGAATGTTGTATATTTAATAATATGGACCATTGATTAATTGGGTGAATTAGAAAGGGGATTTTGGCGTGATACCCGACCCTGTAACTGAAATTGGATATATGTGACTTCATTTTGGAAAATTTGAAAAATGGAAGGACATTAAAAAAAACTGTAAATCTGCCTCAAATAGAAAATGGAGAAAAAAGGGATTATCAACTAATAATATTTAACCAAATTGTAACTGAAAAATTAACGCATAACCTTCACCAACTAATTACCCGTGCAAAATCATAATCCGAGAATCACACAATTTCGAATCCTCGTTTTGTTCTTAATTCAGCTGACATCACAACAATCCTAAAGAGGTATACTAAGTAACAACCATTCGAAGGGGAAAGGAATCTACGAAATTAAGCTTATTCCACGAAGATATTGTGAGTTACGTGTCGTGCTTAGAAATTGTGAAGGATTCATTTTTGCAGGTAAACAGTAGCCATCATTTTTAAGTTTTATATATATCGCTGTGCAATGAATGCCTACTGAAATGATAACCCCTTGAAAGAGCTTTCTCTTAATTAATTATCATCTATATGAAATTTCAAAATTAATTTCTGTACAAAAAATAAAATTGATATTGTCAGGTTGATGTTGGACGAGAGGATGTAGTTTTGAAATGACGATTGAGGACACCACAAGGCATGATGTATTGACCCACTAAGACATTGTTGGATTTGGCATTTAGTTTTTTAGTTAAATTGTTGAGTTTTGTTTGTGTTTTATTTTGAGTAGTCGATAGGGAGTATACACTGTGATGCTTTGATTAATTTTAGTATGATGATTAAGCAACGAAATCGTGGGTTTATTCAGATTGAACAGAAGTTGCCCGTTCTGAGACGTGACATGAATATATGCAAGGTTGAATTTTTCGTAGAACATCATTCATAGTCTTTGTAGAATCTCCCCTTTCATTTTTTAATCTGGTTTTATACAACGAATATTATAAAAATAATATTTTCTTTTATAAATGCATAAGTTGACAACTCTTCTTTTTATTATTGTAAGATGCACTTTTTTTTTACTAATGTATGGTGAATTCGGAAGATGAATATAACACGTTGACTTGGAATAAATTGAAGTGTAAAATCAACATTAAGTCAAGAAGCAGTATTTTTTCTCAATTAACAATTTAGGTGCTGCACTAATCTTAGTTGCTGGATTATCATGATAATGTAAATACGATGACTGGCTACTAAATTTTACAAAATAGGAATTTGGATCAACACGCCTAGATTTTGAATGGTTCAACATTGGGTATTCGTATAAAGTAGTAGTTGGTTTACATGTTATGGCGATGATGTTACTAAGTATAGTACCAGCTAACAGCACGCGATAACAAATTATCTTCTAACTTTAGCCATGTAAAAACGAAAAATTAACTTATAAACACAGCTCAGTAAAACACTAGATTTCTGTATAAACATGTCAAAATATTAAATTAAGCATAGTTTGTTGATCTATTTGCAGCAGTTCCAAAAATGCATAAAAATGGCATGTTATAGATCCAATGAATTGAGAGGAAAAAAGGGGTAACGCCAGATAATGGTCCAGGGTTGTCAGCTTTGGTATCGGGTAACATGTTAAGACAATGAACTAATATGTTCATCCAAGTATTACGTCATTCTCATTATCGTAATTTCCACGGTTGACATTGCCAGTGCATCGAAGACCAGATACCAAGTAGAATTCATCCACTCCAGATTTCAGTGTGTAGTTACCAATTCGAAACCAAATCTCCATTTCATTTTGCTGATTCACCTTCCTCAGTAGAACTTGGTGTATCAATTGTGAATTCACAGCAAACTCATGCATGTCCAAGAAATGACAAAAACATATTGTCCTAAAGATTTTTTTCCGCCCATCCGTAAGCTGCGACATCAATGTATCAGTGAAAAATCCGAAGGCTTCACATTCACCTTCCCGAGAAACCAACATAATGAAGTCCAAATACTGCATAAATTGATAAAAAGTCAATTTAGTTGTCGAGAATAGAGAATTTCAGAAATAATTTTGTCAGGATATGAAATATCACACTCGTTAGAACCAATCTAATTCACCCAATGTTCTAAATATGAACATTAATCAAATAGACAAGATTCACGTTATCAGACGAGGAACCATTAATCAAATAAAATGGATTTGAGTTTACCCCCGACGCTATTTGGATGAAAAAATGCAATCATATATAAAATTGATACGGTTTCATATAAGAGGGAATAGGCTAGCTAGCTTGCCAAGAAATAGAGTTTCAAGCATAAGAATTCTGGGAATATATATACCTTGTTTTGAATTGGAACTTCTTTTATTATCTTATTCTTGCGCGGAGTACATGCATCTTTGTGGTGGTGTTTGAAGGCGTTGAAACATGTGCTTTCCTCGTTAGTTTGGTTGCGGAGGTAGGCTTCATTCCAGGCCGAAATCTGCCCATACTGATGAGATTAAGAAACGTCGAATATTAGATATTCAATGCTCGATTATGCACTTTGGAATAATCAAACATAGATTTGACAAGAATGACAATACTTGAGTATGTTCAAAGGATATTATCTAAAACATATGAGTAATAAGGCATTCTTAACAAAAAGCATACCTTCATTGTAGATAGCCTTGAGGAAGAGCAGAGGCTTCAACTAGTATATTTTGTTAAAGCTTGCAGTTGAGATCCAGCAATAAATAAAAAAATTCAAAAAACGCAAAAATTCAGTTGATTTTGATGTGAGTTGGTCACAAATGTCTTGTTTGTCAATGGAAGGCTTGCAATTTCTGCCTGCGATTTTATCACTGAAACTTGAATCCTAGTTGTGAAGTATGAACAAAAATTATGGCGTCTTGATATTTCCTTGCAGTCGCGCTCGACGTGTATGGTAGGATTCTATGGAAGATGAAAGAATCTTTTGATTAATGTTGATGAGATAAATTATGGAGCGTTTGAAGTTGGTTGGGGTGCAAATATCTGAATTTCTGTTATGAAAGATCTTTTCATTTTTTTGACAGGAATCTATTCATTGATTTGATCCGTTCTTTTTTTAATATATATAGATTCTATATATCCAAATATTTATTATGATACTTCTATAACTCCAAATAGAATATAATATGGTGTATAATTCAAAAACAATTGTTGATTAGGTGCTGGAGCTAATTTCCTCAATTAGAAAGCCCACTTTAAATGTCTTATATATGGTAACATGTATCTCACATAGTAAGTTTACAAGAAAAAAAATACTTATTTATCTATTGAGATATTATTCTAAGTTGTAATTTGATACAACTAGTCCACCTACACCATGACTAGCCTTTGACTAGTCACTAGTACCTTACATGGCTAGCTTTAGCTAGCCACTGCAAGGTGGTGCATAGCACCGGCCATGCCCGTACCTGCGTTCGTGCCCGCGAACTCAACCTTGGTCCCGGCACCGGCTCGTGCACGTTGCAAAGTTCGCATTAGGCTCTTTGCATTTTGCATATACTCATCGTCACGAGGAGCATCGAGTAGCCCTAAAGTTTTCAAAATTGAAATCATAGCTCAATGACATGGCATTGGGAGGCTCGGTGAGTTGGCACATGCGTGGATGGTGACGAGGCATCGATTGTGCATGGCGTCTGGGATGACAAAGTGAATAGGTGCATGGGGTGGTGAATGGACACATTCATTGCAAGACTTAATCTGGTTCATCAGATCTTGATCCAATGTCTCAAGATGGTCCGGACCTATTGGTACACCTGTTCAGAGGACACTTTCAAATTCTATAAATAGGGTACCCCATTTTCAATTTTTTTTTTCCACAACAAATCATATTCTGATTTATATAATCTCTCTCTCCGAAAATTCTACAAAATAGTTTTCAAGCTTTTCCAAAAACCTCGTTTCCATCAATTCCTAGAAGAATACAAGTCAGACTGTAGTTTGACCGACAAGGTGGGTATAGTACAATACCAACTTTGGAAGAAGCATTGTATTTTGGGAGACAGACGTCCTTCACTCTTGTTGGCACCTTTGTAGGGGCGAAATCTATCTTAAGGAGATTTGTTTTGACATACCTCGCTTCATCTCCCTTCTACATTTTGGTTTTCATTTTTTTATTATTCTTGTCAATTTTTGACAACAATCTTGAGACATATTCATACGCTATTTCTATTACGTAATTTAATTACGTGTTTTAGTGTATTAATCTTGGAATTCTGTAATAGTATTTTACAGAAAGATGGCTGGTATTACGAAAAATACTAATGATACTATTGGACAGAGTTTTAGATCTAATAATGCTATTGGACAAAGATCTAGATCCAATAATGCTATTGGATATAGTTTTGGGTTCAATCAATTTTTTATGCGCCAGCGTCTCAATATGAGAAGCTTAAAAAATTCAACGGTACAAATTTCAAACGTTGTCAACAAAAGATGTTATTTTATCTGACAACGTTAAATCTAGTCAAGTTCCTGTGTGAGGAATGTCCATCACAAATTGAGGAGAATCCTACTTACAAGAACACACAATTGGCTATTGAAGCATGGAAACATGCATATTTCTTATGTCGCAACTACATTCTTAACGGCTTCGATAACATGGCATGGATAGATAAATATATGAAGAAATTCCGTTTTCTTTTATGAACTAATTTTAGTATAAAAACTTTTCCATATAAAAATTGAAATAATATCCGTGTTTTTAGCAGTGTTCAGAAACCTGGAAATCGGTTCGGCTTGGAAAAGGTAATGGGTCAAGGGCCAGAAGGTTGAACCGGGTCAACCGTGGTCGAACCAGTTTCAATTAAAAAATTAAATATTTATTTCAAAAATCATGAGATTTTATAAAAAACAAATGATATTACAAATAAACCAACATTTATTCATTTAGAGATAAAATTATACATAAAAATAGATTTTTACATAAAAAATTAAATAGTAATACATAAAATTACAAAATATATAACAATAGTTTAAAAGAAAATATAGATTTATGTTTTTCAATTTATTATACTATAATTTATTTCAAATTCTCAAAATATTTTAACTATAAAAAATAAGAAAAAATATTAAATAATTTATTTGGGAGAAAAATAGATGGCAAATAAAAATAATTTAACAAGGAAAAGGAACAAACCAATTCCAAAAAAATAAAAAAATAAAAAAAAAAATAAAAAAAAAACATCTACTAAAAATAAAATATATATCTTGCCCCTTGAAGTTTTTTCTTTTTAGTCCACAGTGTAATAATATAATTATTAGAACCGGTTGGTTTAAAAAATCAGACCGGGTTGATTGGGTCCTAGTTAATCAAGAAAAATTGGTTCTCGGTCCGATTTTTAAATGGGTGGTTTTATAAGTGGATCAGATCGATTTTTCGGCCGATTCACGATTTTACCGGGTGAATCGACTGGTCCGATCCATTTCTCTAAAGATTGGTGTTTAGTCATCATTGTTCACTTTAGAGGTGGCTTGATTCTTACTTTCAATGAGTTTTAAGTGCTTGATATATTTATTTTGAAACAAACTGGCTATATATACATAGTTTTGGGATAAAGGTTGATTTTTTTACTTCATTATATTATTGGATGCTAAAATAGATAAAAAAATCAATTAATTTGGCACTTGATTTTTTGAAAATGACTCAATTTCAAATTTTGTCTACTTTTAGACTATTAGCGAAGAGTGGATTTGCTACAAGCAGGGACAGATCCATAGCACGGCGAGCCGACGCGTTCGCTTCGTCGAGAAAAAAAACTTTGTTAGATTTTTTCACATTTTTTGGGGTGGAGCTTGAAAAATACAATTAGTTTAATTGATGTTCTCCCTAGTTGAACAAACTTCCTGAATGGTCGCCCTAACTAAACAAAATTCCTGGATCCGTCACTAACTACAAGATCTAAGGTTTGAAACTGCAACAACTAGAATTAAGGCCATGCCTGATGGTGAGTATCTTATAGCCTCAGGTTAATGCTAAATTTCTATAGCAATTTTGTTCTTATTTTCTTGTATTTTACTTGTTTGTGTGAACCTATATAAATAAGATTTCTTATTCAACGTCATGCATTTACCCTCCACAAATCAAAGACATTTTGTCTCCGAAATCATTAATTTCCATGTAATTTAGAATAATGTGATTTATAATAGTAAATTTTTGGAGAATGTGCGGTTAAAAGGTAAGGAATATTTTTGAGTTTATGTTTAAATTATTTTATTGATAGAATGTGTGGTTAAAAATGAGTTTTGAAAATGATGAGTTTTCCAATAATGATTACCAAACAGAGGCTCAACCTTTGTTTAGGAATAATGGGTACCAAACAGAGGCCACTCAACATGTTATAAATTACAAAAAAAAGTGGCCATTGGTATTATGAAAATTCAAACTCGGTGGTCAAAGTGACACTACTAATAAAGTTCGGTGGACACCAGTGTAATTAACAATGTTTGTTCTATTTACCTCTTTAGTATTTTCTTCAATTGGTTAGTTTTGGACCTTTGGTCAAGCATTATTTTGTCGAAGTTGGAAAAAGACCTAAAAGAAAAGACAGTAGACGCACTCAACAGTCAACATCTGTAACTTTGCAAAAAATACAGTTTGATCCCTTAATTATTGGTCAACAATTAATTAGGTCGTTAAAGTTTCAAATTATTTCTTTCCGCAATATCTATTTGGTTAATATTTATTTCCTTTAATATTAATATAAATATTAACCAAATAATTAACCATATTGCTATGCACGAAATATATAATTTTCTAGAATGAATCTTTTAAAATTTGAAAATTATAAAAACAACCATAATTTTGAGAAGGATGTAAAAAAAAAATGAGTATTATTATATCACACATGGATATAGAATGCTACAATTGACTACAATTATTACAAATTACAAAAGATCTCTTTATACACAACGTTCGTGGCTGTATTTGTCGATTCACTATCTTTCTAGCATATAAGGATTTCCAAGCCTGCTCGATTAGTGATTCTTGATATAGAAACATACTGTTCTTGACTGAAAACATGTCTCTTCAAAAAAGGCCTACATAGGATAGCAATTGTTCTTATATTTTTTTGACCAAAAAATCTGGTGGGACCTTGTATCAACACGTCTCAGCTCCTCCCTCTTGAACACGTGGATTTCCTGTACACTCGGACAAACAATCAATGTGTAAAGGGCCCAAGGTGGCTCCCGTTTGCACTCCGACGTCCAAGTCAGTATCCATTATGAATGAAATATAATTTATGTGCGGGAAATATGTGTGTAAAAGAGAGAAAAGGGAATGAGATCTGTATATTGAGTTTTGAGTATTGAGTTGCTAACCCCTTACTTGGAGGCAAATGCATTCTATTTATAGTAGAAATAATTGTCCTGGATATTGACACATGTTATACTTTACATCTGTCGAGTTCCTAACCTTTTATGAGGTAAACCATCCTTTTGGTTATAATCATTACCATTAGCCATATGGTAAAAGTAGACATCACATCCCTTTAGATATTGTCACATCAAGCCGCAACTTGTAGAGGGGTCACATCTCTTCAACATATTGATTGGTCCCGCCATCAACTCGGAAGATACGCCTCGGATAGTACAGGCACGACATAATGAGTTCGACTAATGGAATCCAGGCCTTGTGAGTTCGGATTGATGGACCTCTGATTTTATGACTTCAGAGTATAATTGGATGTGAGTGGGTCCCGCGTTTGTTCTTATTGGTGACGTGTCAAGTTCATTTAGGTACGATCGTAAAACTAGTCCCTCAAATCTGGTGGGTTCATTCATGTGCGAACCAAAATTGACAAAGATAGAACGAATGGACTAGTTGGGATATCCATGACGAGAGGACCATACTTATTTTAGAATGACGCGAATTTTTTCTAGAAGTCTCCATTTTCTGGAATGGAATCTGTCGGGGGTGAAACTGTGTAATTTCCAAGGGTTCGGTGTCTTTGTGGCTATTTTGGAAGAAGACCTTTGGACCTTTTTCTCCTTAAATCATCTCTTACATGCACTTACACGCTCTTTTGAAGCGCATTTATGGCAGGGTAATGATGATTTGGTAATTCCCAAGAAACCCTCCCACATAACGCATCCTATCATGCGCGTGCAGCAAGCTCGCGCATTTGAATCATTACTCCCTCTTCAAATTCTCACATGTTGACGTTCACTATATTCACTTGGTATGACACGTGGATGGTTGGGTTAATTCGAGAACTCTTATAAATTCTTTAACACCTTAAGATTTTTTTTCCCTTTACGTAGAATCAAAATTTCCATTAAGTGTAAGTTTGTTTCTACTTCCTTGCAAAGAAGTTCTTCTGCCTTTTCTCTCCCCTAACAAGTTTCTGTCAGCAAGGATTTTTCCAGCGATTGCAATTTTTCCTGAGCTCTTTACCTCACAAGAAGGACCTTCTTTCTTACTTTCTTCAAGTAATTTCCATTTCCTTTGAGTGTGTTCGTTGTTTTTCTTGAAATTATATTTCTTCCTTTGCGTCTCTGAGAAGTAAGTCAGTCTTGGGGAGCATGGAAGGAGTTAGGGGGCGGATCCAAAGGATTTGGTGGTCGCGGCTGACCCTTTCAAGGGGTTTTGCCCTTGGTCCCATTTAGTTTTTAGCAGTGTTCTAAAACGCGCGCGTTGTGCGTGCACAACGCACGCCTAGGCGCGACGCGCCACTCCCACGCATCATTTTAGACAAAAGCGTGGAAAAAGCGGTCAACCCACATTCAACGTATTACGTCAACAAAAAAGGCACAAATAGTGCTCGAACTCGTGCATAATTAGAGCTTAACAGGCCCCGAAAAAGTCAAAATGCGGGCCATAAAAGTGAAAAACCTTGAACTCGTTGCTGGGCTGCAATAAAGCAACCCACTACTAAGTAAATATTACCCAACACTGCGTTTTATAGAGCTGTTGATCCTTCCATTTTACATAATCATCCGATGTGGGATTTATGCTATGTACAGTTTCCCCTTCTTTTTAAAACATCAAACTTTTCTTTCCTTTGTTTAGAACTTCAGATGGAACCCTCGTCATTCTCTTCTTCCAAGATCCGTTGCTTTTCGGGTGGACGAACCAAGAGTCGGACTTTCGAAGGCCCCCGATTTTGCTTCAAATACCCAAGTGTATCCTGAGTGTAGAGCCCGCCGACATTGATGAAGTACTACTACCATGATTCCAATGAATTCAATCTTTTTTTTGTACAAATCCAGGTAATTGAGGGCAATTATGACAAAGCAATGAAGATATATGAGGAGTTGGTGAAGGAAGAGCCAAGGGATTTCAGACTGCATCTGTGGCAAGGCGTAATCTATACCGCGTTGAGGAAAAACGGAGAGGCGAAGAAGAATTTTGAGAAGTATAGGGTTTAGAAATTAGATTGATTCTGGATGATTGGTGGACTTTTTGTCCCTTTCGAATTTCCTCTTATGTGCCAAGATTTTCAATGAAAAGCTAATCTCTATTGAGATTTGCAATATATTTGGCAAGAATTTGAATCAAACCATATTCCAGCGAGCTACAAATGAGCTACGGCCTGGTATCGCACCGGAGTGGGTGTTAGATTGTTAGTGGAACTGTGGAAGTGAAACTTGGGTTCAGCATTTTTAAGGTTTGCAGTGCAAATAAAAATAACAAGTTTAGATTGATTCTTGGTCTAAAAAAAAGGAATTTAGATTGATTAAATAAATAAAAATAAAAAAAGAAAATGCTTTTTAACGCTTTTTAACGTGTACTCCCGCTTAAGCTTGAAAAGCTTGACACTTGGGCTCCACGCTTCGTCATGCTTCACGCTTTTTAGAACACTGGTTTTTAGTTGCCATTACTTTAGAAAGCTTAGGAATAAGCGAAATAGGAAATTCTATAGTATAATATATTTGGATGAATCTGACAGCGAAGAACAGGAGAACCAGTCCTATATGGCCAAGTTATCAATCGAAGAGGAGGCATCGATGCAAGAACTGAGGAGCAAGATGATGAATGCCTAAAAGTATGTTTGAGATAGTGATTTATTAGGGATTTTTGTCAATAAATTGGGCTTACCGGGATCTTTTTATTACTATTATTGAACAAATAATATTTTAAGGAATTATTTTATTTTGTGTTTTTCAGGTCATATAATTGTTTAATTTAAAAGGATGATCAAAGTGATTTCCCAACTCAAGCAACTCCTGAGCCCAACTCAAGCAAAAGCCCAATTGGTTGATTCCTTGTAGACTATACATTGGGCAAATTCTTTTGGAAAGAATAGGCAGCCAACAAATGGAGCTTACATCCAGATTTTGAGGCCACAATATATTAGCCAATCTAAGCAAAATCAAGTCCATTTAATTATTCCTTCAAAAAAACATACTGCCTATTGGTTGTGGGAATTTTCTTTGGAAATACAAAGCTAGCCATGTTTCAAAGCCATGAATGGATTATCCAAACCCATGCCCAATTGGTTGGTCCCTTCACGCACAAACCTACTGTCTCTTATTTTGGGCGAAAGGCTTCGGGATTGAAAAAAAAAGAGGGCAGTCGACATGGGATATATAATCAGATTTTAAAGGGACTTAACCTACTGAAGATATTTCTGGTTTTTATCGGTTGGAGAGTAAAAAGGAAGAGCAGCAGATTGTGAAATTTGAAGGCAAGAACATGACAATTTTTGAAGGAGGAAAAAGGAGAGAAATGGGTCACAAGGTAGGCTAAACAACAAACAAGGATAGGAATAATCATTCATGTCTAAGTTCCTCTAATTTTGTCTTTGATTCATCTATGTTTTGACTAGTTTTACATTTGTTTGGATTGAACTCATTATTATTCGTTAGTCTCTTATTATCCAATGATAAATTACATTTGTCTTCTTTCATATAAATTCAGTCCTACCTTTTTTATGTGATTGGTGTTAAATTGTAAGTGTTATTGGTGAGTTTATTTTACAGGGTTATCTTTTACTACAATTTTGTCTTGTGATATATTGTCGATTTTTGATAACTTGTAAGATAGGTTAGAGAATGATTTAAAAGAAATGAGTTTTCCCCAATCAAATATCCTTGTATTTTTATGGTCATCAATTAAATATCTTCTGATTGTATGTTTGGGATATGAAATATGCAATTGAGTTATAAAAATTAATCAAAGTAAGAAAGTAGTGGAAACGGACTTGAAAGTGATTCCTGATGCCTTGTCAATTATATTATTCTAAAATCAATTTTATCACTAGACTTGTAATCTAATTTTTGTCTATCTTATTATTAATAATCATGAAGTGTTTTTGTTCGCTAATTCTTATTGTTTGACATTTCCTCGTGGGATTACACCTCAATCTCTATTGCAATAACCGCAGGTATATTTTGAGCGTAATCATAAGAGAAATAGGGATTTAAGAGGAGAAGAGCCAGCGGGTCCATCGTCGGGTGCGCTAGAATCTAATTTAGGCGTTAGGGGCCCCTTTAGAGCCCATAGGGAAGAAATGGGATTTAATGAGGAGGAAATTACCCAAGTGGAAGATTGGGTGGATTAGGTAAACAAGGCTTCAGGGTATCATACCGACCCGGAGCCTTGCTTAGAATTGTTTGAGTCTAATGAGGTAACAATGGAAGTTAGGGGCAATGGTATTGCTGAGGTATCTTTAACATATTGGATACCTAAGGAGATAAGAATAATACATCCCAGCCCATTGTGTAGACAGTGCTGTCCCCTAGGAGGTCAGGTGGCGGTGCTCCTTGTTGCATTTGATTACAGGATGCATCTGGCCCTTCATCCGTTCTTCCGAGCCCTTCTTTGAAGTTATAACCTGTGCCCTTACAATGTAGCCCCAGATTTTTAGACCCAGGTGGTAGGGACTTAGTTGATATGACAGGAGGTCAGCTCCGACTACCCATTATCTTTGCACATCATTCATACTTTGTATACCTTAAAGAAGGCTGCAAAGAGGGAGAAAGACAATAGGCCGGACGAGAAGGATTGGTATTACCTTACCCCATGAGCCCAATATCTATCGGTTATTACTGGGCATCCAACCTCCATTAAGCATTGGAGGACTCAGTAGTTTTGGGTTGCGGGAAACTAGCAATATACTCCATTAGACCCTGCCTTTGAGATAACAATTCCCGAACTCTCTCTTGCCCTCGTGAGTCTTTGAACTTTCTTACGTGAATGTAAAAGATATTTGGATTTCGTAAGCATTTTTAATTCTAACACAGGTTTTTTATAGGCCAAATGTATACCCATTTGCTACCAGAAGAGGATCAGGTTTTTGTACTGATTGATTATGTTTTAAATGACACAAACGAATTCTTATTCTATTCTTCATATTTATATTTCCATTTTTTCGCCTCTTGTAAGTTAATCATCTTGTTTAACTCAACTTTCCTTGAAATAACTTGAAATACGATAATGGGGCTTCTAAAGCGCGTAACGGAATGTCCTGATAATGAGGTGGTGTTGCATATGATAGTCCCTCAGATCTAAGTTAAGACATTAATGTCCATTGGTTAGATCTAGTTGAATGAGGTCGGATTAATAGCAGTTGGCAGTCCCTTAGTTCATGTCTGAGATGTATATCTTGAGTTTAAATTTGATAAAGCATAATTTTTGAGTATACACCTTAGAAGACAAGGTTGCAAGTTTCATTTGTAAAATCGATCGGTGTACCCTAAAGGCGCCACTTCACCGAGGTAATTAATGTTTGGTGACGGAGTCCCTTGTGTGAAGGTCTGGTAATTTTTTGCTTTGAATATGAACTTAGTTAGTTCTTAAAAACTTTGACTTGGGACCAATTTTTCTTTATGTTTATGTACTATACCGGTCTATGTTTAGCACTAAACTTCACATTTGCTTCAAAGTAAAACATGCATAACGGGGTTCCTTAAAAAAAAAAGAAAAAGAAAAAGGGGGTTGCTTTGCCTCATAAGTTAAGAAATAAGGTGTATGCGTAATATGTGGATTGCTTTTTTTGGGGGAGGTAATTAAAGTCCTCTAGCTGGGGTTCATTTTCTTTTGTAGTTTTGTTTAACTGGACCTATTCAGGTGTAAGCACTCTGATTTGTACTGCGCATATTGCCTTGGATGCGAAAGTCATTGGGAGCAGAATTGGATCCATCGAGTTGTTGAAGTCCCTTTGTTTGAGGATTCGAGTGATTCAAGTTACTTTGTATTTATTTTTGTTGGGTAGTCCCTATTAGGAGCCAATTATTTCCATGCTTACACGCTCAAGTGTCCAAACTTGGCCGCCTTTTTGCAAAGATATCAACTCTTATTTGAATAAGCAATAAAGCAGTGTGACTTTGAATAGTCCATACCCTTTTCCGTTTGTATAGTTAAATTAGCTTACATATTTTGATCCTTCGGTCAGTCCTCAATGAGAGCCTAGATCATTTGAACTGTTTCTTTGGTTAATTCGTGCAGGTGTTACTTTGATACATTGTGCCTTAACTAAAGTGCTTCGGTACATTACTTCAACAATATTGGATCTGGAATGGGTTTTAGAAAGGGCTTGTGAGGCCAACTCATTTTGGAGATATGCAAGTATTTCAACATTTTGGGATCATGTTACTTTGAAGCCACGAGGCCGAACCAAATATATGATCTTTGAGGCCATGCATCGCTTCGATGCTTAAACCGAGGCTCAATGATGTATGGTCTTTGGGATCATGTGTCGCTTCGACACTTAAGCCGATGCTTAATGATATAGGGTTTTTGAGATCACGTGTCGCTTCGAAACTTTAGCCGAGGCTTAATGATATAGGGTCTTTGAGACCGCGTGTCGCTTCAACACTTAAGCTGAGGCTTAATGATATTGGGTCTTTGAGACTGCGTGTTGTTTCGACACTTAAGTAGAGGCTTAATCATATATGGTCTTTGAGACCGTGTGCCATTTAGACACTTAAGCCAAGGCTTAATGATCTATGGTCTTTGAGACCCTGTGTCGTTTCGACACTTAAGCTAAGGCTTAATAATATATGGTCTTTGAAATCGTGTGTCGCTTCGAAACTTAAGCCGAGGCTTAATTAAATAGGTTCTTTGAGATTGTGTTGTTTTGACACTTATGCCGATGCTTAATAATATATGGTCTTTGAGACCGCGTGTCATTTCAACACTTAAGACGAGACTTAATGATGTAGGGTCTTTGAGACCCTGTGTCGTTTCGACACTTAAGCCAAGGCTTAATGATATATGGTCTTTGAGACCGTGTGTCGTTTCGACACTTAAGCCGATGCTTAATTAAATATGGTCTTTGAGACCGTGTTGTTTCGAAACTTGTGCCAATGCTTAATAATATATGGTCTTTGAGACCGTGTGTCGTTTCAACACTTAAGTCGAGATTGTGTCGTTTCGACACTTAAGCCAAGGCTTAATGATATATGGTCTTTGAGACCGTGTGTCATTTCGAAACTTAAGTCGAGGGTTAATGATATAGGGCCTATGAGATTGTGTGTCGTTTTGACACTTAAGCCAAGGATCAATGATATAGGGTCTTTGAGACCGTGTGTTGTTTCAACACTCAAACTGATGCTTAATGATATAGGGTCTTTGAGACCATGTGTCATTTCGACACTTAAGTCGAAGCTTAGATATAAATGGTCTTTGAGATTGTGTGTCATTTCGACACTTAAGCCAAGGCTTAATGATATATCATCTTTGAGACCGTGTGTCATTTTGGCACTTAAGCCGATGTTTAATGATATATGGTGTTTAAGATCGTGTGTCATTTCGACACTTAAGTCGAAGCTTAATGATATATGGTGTTTGAGACCCTGTGTCGTTTCGACACTTAAGCAGATGCTTAATGATATATGGTCTTTGAGACTGTGTGTTGTTTCGATACTTAAGCCGATGCTTAATGATATAAGGTCTTGGAGACCGTGTGTCGTTTCGATACTTAAGCTGAGGCATGCTACTTAAGGCATTGATGTGGTAAGTTTCTTGATGAAATCCCTTCTTCAGGGGTTCTTATCACCTCTTCCTCAATCCTTTTCAAGATGTTTCTGTTCCTTTTTTCAAGGTTAATAAACTTGGGTTTTAAAGTTTTAGGCCTCTTTCAAGTTTGGTATACTTATATTTTGAAGTTTTTATGCATTTTTCAAGGTTCTTATAGGTGCTGGTTCACCACTTCTTTTTCAGAAGACCATTTGCAAGGGTTACCCATCTTTTTCAAGAGGTTTCTCACATTTTTCAGGGTTTTATGATTCTTCTTCGCTCTTTTTCAAGATGTCTTCCCTTTTTTCAGGGTTTCTTGTAGCTTGTTACCACATAAATCCGTGGTTAGAAGTGTGATTTCTACAAACAGCGCCAAAATGTTAACTACAAAATCTGGTGGGATACTGGATCAACACATATCAGCTCCTCTCTTTTGAACACGTGGATTTCCTGCGCAATAGGACAAACAATTAGTGTGCAAAGGGGGCCGAGGTGGCTCCCATTTGCACTCCGACGTCCAAGTCAGTATCCATTATCAATGAAATATAATTTAGATGCAAGAAATATAAGTGTGTAAAAGAGAGAAAATGGAGTGAGATTTGTATATTGAGTTTGAGTATTGAATTGCTAACCCCTTACTTGGAGGCAAATGTATTCTATTTATAGTGGAAATAATTATCCTGGATAGTGACATGTGTTATACTTTACACGTGTCAAGTTCATAATCTTTTATGAGACAAACCATCCTTTTGGTTATAATCATTACCATTTTTCATATGGTCACATCCCTTTAGAGATACTGTCACATCAAGCTGCAACTTGCAGAGGGGTCACATCTCTCCAACAAATTGACTGGTCCTGCCAGCAACCGGAAGATACGCCTCGGATAGTACAGGCCCCACATAATGAGTCCGACTAATGGAATCCGGACGTTGTGAGTTAGGACTGATGGATCGCTGATTTTATGACTCCATAGTACAATTGGATGTGATTGGGTCCTGCATTTGTTCTTATTGGGGATGTGTCAAGTCCATTTTGGCACGATCGTAATAGATCTTATTAATGGTCATGGAGTACGAAACAATCAAAGGAAACTCTCTTCTTCGAAACCCAAACGAGAGTCTAAGATCCGATGGACAACCTTGATATGACAACCTTATGTTAAGTATTAATTCTAGAAAGAATTTTGGCCCCTATAACATGACTACCAAGTCTTGTTACAATGAGTCTAGTCCCATTGCAGAGGACAACTGTATGATCAATATTTCTCAACAACATAATCAAGATACCAACCTTCAAGTTCAACTCATGATTAGCAATGCCAAATTTTTTTATACTATTTAAAAATTGTGGTGATTTAAGATCTCCCAACAAATCGAAATAATATATTTGAACAGTTTCTTTAAAAAGTAAAAACACTATGTGGTTAATTATTTGGTTAATAATTATATAAATATTAACCAAATAGATATTGTGGAAAGCAAAAAATTGAAACTTTAAGTGCCTAATTAATTGTTGACCGATAATTAAGGGGTCAAATTGTATTTTTTGCAAAGTTACAGATGTTGAATCTTGAGTGCATCTACATAGACTCGTGACTAATGTTTACTATCGGAAATAGATAATTATCAAGACTCTTGATGCTTGTGCATTGTTGTTCTTTTTCACTTTCGAGACCAAGTGAAGTTAGTTCACAACTTCACTGGTAAAAGAGATAATTTGGTTAATATTTATTTAGTTAATTTATGCATGTTTGACCATAATATGATTAACAATTTGATTAATATTTATTTGATTAATGCATGCTTGACTATTTAAGTTTACATTTGAATTATATTCGAATCATAATTATATTTACCTATGTTTATTAAAATATTTACGTGTTTTAATTTTTTGTTCTTTATTTTTAAATTAAATAGTTAATGTATTTTTTATTGCAGAGTTTTCCGGATGTATATTTTTAAATTTATTTTCCTTTTTTTTTTTTATAAATACAAACAAAAATTATTTTCAAACCTATTATGTAATTGATTAAATCTTTATCTTATTTTAATTAACTTTTTCACTTAAATATTCTTGTTGACGTCAAAAAATGACATGAACGCTTATCATTCTCTTAGTCAACTTAAAGGAAAAATATAGGAAGTAAAAGTAAGGAAAATTCAACACACAATAGGGCCGGACTAATGGTCCGACCTTAATTGCTTTTTCTCTTTTATATATCAAGAGAGAATTTGAGAGAATACAAATAATTTGAGAGTGTTTTTCTCTCCTTATCTGGGGGAAAAACCACCTTACATTTTGTTCACAATACCTTGCTATTTATAGGAAAAAAATGTAATAATGCACTAACAAATGGTTAACATTTAGTAAAATACAATGATGATTTTTTATCAACTTGTTGTGCTTATTGGTTGTAGAAAGTGGCCTTGGTGGGACCTTTTCTGAGTTGGATGTGACCGGTCGCAATTTGTATATAGCTTGGACGCAATTTGTATATAGCTTGTCGAACAAGTTAAAGGAATATAATTGATTTTTTTTGCGAATTGTGAAAGATAAAAGATATTTAAGCAAGTGGGCCAAGTGAATCCACTTGAACATTTAATACTTGGTTGGATAAATATTCCATCTCTGAGATAGGGGAGAGCAAGATCTTGTGTTCTGGGCTCAATATGATGTCTTCACTTCAACACCTAATATTAGACTTTTTCAAGACCTTAATTTAGATTTCTAAGTCCTCCAAGGCACTTCCAGGTGCTTGGTTGAGCTTTTTGGGTCCTAAATTTTATGGTGAGGTCTTAGCTTTATTTTCATTTCTCATGATGACCTCTAATCTTTCTTTTGTTGACTTGGAGTTTAACGTGGGTCCTCAAATAATATGGGCTAAATTAAACACCTCAATTTTAGATTGTCAACAATTCTATTTGATCTTTTTATGTTCTATTTGATTGTTGTTTGTACTTTGTATCTTTTTTTACTTAGACATTTTAATTTTGAAATTATGAATTCGTGTACGACTATTGCATTTTGATTATATCAGATGTTGTTAATACTATACATTCGATCATCTATTATATTTGTCTAGGTTTATTAAATTTTATAAGTTTATTAATTTTTAAATTAAATATTAATGTAATTTTTTTGCAACAGTTTTCTGAATGTATATTTTTAAATTTTTACCCTCTTTTTTATATATAAATACAAACAAAAATTATTTCAAATCATTCTCTATTTCCATGAAATAGTCGTTTGTTTGATATTTTTTTATTTATTTGTTTCATTATCTTAATGTCTAAATAAATACTTAATTTTTCAATGCATTGTGATCAACTACGTTTGAGACTTTTAATATATATATATATATATAATTTTAAAAATTGAATCGTCTATTGACTTTCATAATTTATATTATATATGTATTATATATAATATAATAACCACGTACGTGAACTTCAATTCAAAATGCTATAATTTCATTAATCAGTGACTTTTATTTCAGATGTTACATAAAAAAAACATTTCAAAAACTTTACTTCACATTTACCTTTCTTTTGTCCTTTTATTATTTGAGTGTTCTTCTTAATATTTTATAAGTTCTGTAATAATATATTATTATAGTTTTTTCTTTAAATTTCTTAAAAAATTATGTTATAATTTTTACTTCCTCATTTAATAAATAATATTATGATTATAAAATATTAATATAATAATCAAAATATTACATCAAAAACTTCAAAAATTGGACTGTCTAATAGTTTACAATACATATATATATATATAAATGTGAATTAAATATATATTATAAATGTAACATTATCTTCAATCCAAAAAGTTACAATTTCATTAATCCATGACTTTAATTTTCACAAGTTACATGAAAAATATTTTACAAATTTTAATTCACATTTACATATAATATAATTACTAGTACTTATATTGCACTACATTAATATAAATTATTTTTTGAATTAATCTGCATATGACATATTATTAATATATATATATATATATATATATATATATATGTGTGTGTGTGTGTGTGTGTGTGTGTGTGTGTGTGTGTGTGTGTGTGTGTGTGTGTGTGTGTGTGTGACATTACCTTTAATCCAAAAAGTTACAATTTCATTAATCACGACTTTAATTTTCATAAGTTACATGAAAAATATTTTACAAATTTTAATTCACATTTACATATAATATAATTACTAATACTTATATTGCACTACATTAATATAAATTAATTTTTGAATTAATCTGCATATGACATTTTATACGTAGTGCTTCATTGACTTTCAAACCAACTCAATACATAACAATGAGATACTCTATATCCTTATACAATATCATCATTATCAATTAATAATATCAATAACTTAGTTTATTATATTAATTTATTACCTAATACACAATGTATTATAATTTAATATTATTATATGCTATGGCTTAACCGAAGCGAAAAGTTGAGGCCTTTGGAATAAAGACTTTTTCTTGGATACCTGGATTATACGATAATTTAGGCTCTGTTCAGCTTATTTACATGAGAATGTAAATTATTTTATTGATTTATTTGTATTTTCTAGGAAGATGTGTGATTAAAAATTGGGGAGAGAAAATGTGTATGGTTAAAAAATGGTATGAAATACTGTATAAATTAATTTGTGTGTTTGTTTTGTGTAACATTATGTAAAATGTGTATTGTAATTGCTACTAATTGATGTAAACATCTCGGTTGAATTTGTCTTCTTGTAAAAAGAGATGAGAAAGTTTTTTTTTATTAAGCTATAAGCGCACAATCTTGCATGAATGAGTCTTTACCTAATTTGACATAATGTTAAACTCAGCTTACTCTCTTACGAAGGCACGCATTTATTTATCGGTGCTTGTATGATTCCCATACTTTTTGGCAAAGACGGCCTTAAGGATGTGGAAGAGAGGTGCAACTATACAGGGCCTCAACGTTATAAGGGCATCAAAATTTTTTTTTATTACAAGACACTTATAGAAAAATTTGAATATAGGGCACAAATTTTTTTTTGATAAGTCATCGTTTCAAATTGTCGCACAAGACACCCAAAATTTCAAGGCTAACCCCACTTTTTGGAAAAGGTTGAGTTTTTGGAAGAATGTGTGGTGTAGATTGAGTTGAAAAATCAAAAATTGTATACCAAAAATAAGATGTGTGTAAGAAAATGATTCCTTAAAGTTTTGATTCTTCAAATAGAATGATAAGATTGGAGCCTTCTTTGGTAGTTGTTTCGATTAGTAACTAATTACTTGCAGTAGATAGTTGGTTGGTTAGGTAGTTTATACCCTTTTATGCTTATAAATACTAGTATCAGGTATGTAGAAAGAGCGGAACTCCGAGAGTGAAAATTAAGAGAAAGTGAGATTAGGAAGAGTGGTTAAATTCTTGTAAATCTAAGTAAAATCTTTCTGGTGATTTCAAGTTTGTAAATCATATTTTAGTCTTGGTATATAAAGGCTGGGAAGAGGACTTCTTCCGGTTTTAAACTCATTCTTCTTTTGCTTCCTGCTGGTTTATTCTTGTTTCTCTTGTATAGTTTTTCCTTTTTTCTGGTTCTTGTCTTTCTTTTCTCCAAAACCGATTTCTTGGCATTAGATTAAGGAAGACAAAATCACAACAATGTGTGATGTAAATTAATTACTGTGGGAAAATGAGATGACAAGAATGAGACCCTAACCGGGAGTGTAGGAATTATGCATCAATATCATTTGATTAGATGATCCTCTCTCAACATTAATATTGACAATAATGTAATGAACAAATAGAATTAGTGAAATGGATTTTTTCCCCTCACGATTGATTCACTGACATGATAAAAGATAAGAATGGCAACGGGGCGGGGATACCTTCCCTGTCCCCGCCCCGTTAGTGATTTATCATCCCCATCCCCGTCCCGTCCCCATTTTATCAGGGACAGGGAGGGGCGGGGATGGAAAAATTCCAATTTACATCCCCATTTGTTTTTTTTTTTTTTTTAAGTTTTAAAATAATTTTATGCAGACAATATAAGGAAACATGCAGGGGATAATCCTAACATTTTCTAAATCCAATAATCTTTGCACATTATTTGAACATTCATCTAATATATATATATATATATTTGTTTGTGTCGTTATTTTATATTTGATTAGATAAGAAAATACAACTCGATAAGGTTAATAACTAATAATCAGTAACTTTTTCAAAATAAGCATTTAAAGTTTATAACTTGATAAGTAATAAATTTTTGGTGCAAGAAATTTGACATCATAGAACTTTTGTACAGGACTTTTTATTTTTTTTACTTTTTAAATTTTAATGGAACTTGTTAATTGGGGATGAGGATCGGGGACGGGGTGGGGATAAGACGGTCATCCCCATCCCCGCCCCATCCCCGGTTTGGGGATGACTTTTCATCCCCATCCCCGCCTTTGTCGGGGATTCCCCGCCCCGTACGGGGCGGGTCCCCTCGGTTCCGGGTATTCCCCGCCATGTTGCCATCCCTAATAAAAGACATCTGGAAAATTGAGTTGTGCTAAACTTACGCCTATTAGTAGCGGGCCACCAATTTTCAGAAGTATCAGAAAGCAGCTGGAAAATGAACTAGCTCCCATATAGACGCCTTAATTATATACTCAATATTCTCTTGTGATTTTTATGCCTAAATTCATCACGGCATTGATGAGAAGCCAGTGTATTTCTCCTCCAAATAAGGGTCAATTTTAAAACATTTCTAAAGTATAGGATTCTACTGTTTACTTCTGATCACTGAACTTCTGTAAGAACATTTGATCAGACAGTGAGAACCTAATGCCTTGTGAAAATTCTCGACAAAAAAAATGTTTTAATTAAATAAAAAAACAAACAAGGAATATCCTATAAATAGGAATTTTAGAATAATTGTTCCATACATTGACATATTATCTTACTGCTCATGTATATATGTTACTTTGTAATATCTTTCATTTTAGTGTACTTGATACAAGGGTTAACCATAATGGTTTTCCTCTGAAATTCTGATTCTGACTCTATGTTGATTTGTTTCTATAATATTGTAAATTCAAACATGCTTCTTGTATCATATTGATGTTAAATTGCGATAATCTTGAAATTCTAGATGAGAAGTTCTCTTAAATCGTGGTAAGCCCTTACCATATGGCTCAAATGTTCTAAAAAGCGTAAAACGTGACGAAGCGGAAAGGCCGAACTTCAAGCTTAAGCCCGCCTAAGCGCGAAAAAGCTTCGCAATGCGCGAGCGAAGTGCTATTAATGCGAAAGCGTGGTGAAGCGTGAAGGTCACGCTTCAAGCTTAAACGCGCCTAAGCATAAGCGTAAGCAAGCTTTTTAAAACAGATGCTCCAGCTGTGCTCAAACGATATTATGGACCAAAAATAAATATATGGAGCATAGAAGTGAGCTTTCTAACTACATTAACATACTATTTTTTCTTATTAATGTCCTCAATAGATTCTACATTAAATACAAATAAACTAGACACTTTTACATGCAACATACTAACATTTAACATATCCGTTATGCAGCTCTAGAGCCAAATCACCAAATAACACATATTTCATTAGTGCATTAATTGTCAATTAGTAATTCACTCGATTGTTCCTATAATCGCACTGGTAAAGATGAAATTTTATACTATCAAGATATGTGTGTGTGTGTGTGTGTGTGTGTTACAAGTATTTCCAAGCCAATGAGAGAAACTTCTAACAATTATATAAATACTCTGAAAACACTTGTTTAAGAACAATATATGTAAAATGCTCTGATACTAGAAACCATATATTAATGCAAATACATTATTGAGTTCACTAACACTCATAAATGAACACCACAAAGTCCTACAAATAGAACTGTGATTGCATATTAGTACAAGTGAAGAAAACACCTTTCAAGGCCAAGCAATAAAAGGTTGAAAGAGGACAAGTTCACAAAATCTTCCACTTGCGCTCCACTACTGTAGTTATTATTGATATGCAGTATGCAGCTTTCATTGGAAATTCAGAAACTGCAAGAGACGGGTTGTTAGATAGCCATGAAAACTTAACGAAGCATTTGAGAACTACAAGACGTCATGATAAATATGTCATAAAGGTGACAAAAAAAAAAAAAAAACTCATTATGGTGAATAACTCTCTCTTGATAGTTCTTGTATAAATGTATGAGACTTAACAAACTTTTACAGATTAGAGTTATATTCCTTGGGTAGCTGGACTTGACACCCTTAGTGCCAATTGTAGCTGACTTAACAGAATCCCAATGGTCGACTAATCTTCTGTGAGACGATGCATTCTTTCAAAGCATGGCATAAACATAACTTCGTGTTAATAATTCTCTCTCTAGGACATAGTATGAAGAGAGTGAAGTCAAATGCACGGAAAGTAATATTACTCTTCGAAAAAGGTAGGAAAGGAGAGGGGCAGGCAGGCTTCTTGGTGAAACTTGGACACAGGCCTCAAAGAATCTATCACTCTTTCACTTAAGAATTACTATTCAAATTATTCATATCGGCAGAAACTTTAACAAATGCCTCTCGAGTTCATGAAGATCATACGAGTGAATACAAGGAACTTCCACTACCACATATTTTTTTCCTTGCTAAATAGGTAGAAGATAATATTTCCTTCAATTTTTCATTTTCATTATTCATTATAATATTCTACATTTTAACCATACCAAAAACAACCTAGTCATAATTCTGAACAGTATTTTTAGACATCTAAAGCTGATGGAAACAAGTGACATCCAAAACACCAGATAAGCTCCTCTTGGTTTGGTGTAACGAGTTGATGTTGTTTGGTAAATCAAGCCATAGTTATCATAGTTGTGCTATCTGACCAGTAGTGAATATTTTATTTCAAATTTGGCTAGACTTGTTTATTCTCCTACAACTAAGGCGCTAAGATGAGATTAATCCCTGACAATCGAGCATCAAAGTGGTGCCGTCTCAAACTACATTACATTACTGTCAAAGATTCAAAAATCACTTTTTATCAAGTAGCATAATTACACTCCAGTTGAGAAAGCAGTATCAACAATCATTAAAAAGTGGAGCAAGATAAAATTGATACAGAGGACGAATGTGCACCAAACCAGAAGTTGAAGGATGATTTTGACTATAACTCAAATTGTGAGAAAACGTAAAGTGTGAAAATACTGCGACTTATCTCTTCTCTACAGTTTCAGCCATTGTCCTTGTTCACAGCCGTTACAAGAATGAAATCACAGAGAATTCTTCAGTTGGATTCTTGGGCAACGCATTTGGATAGAATTTGTAGAGAATATTCCCAGTACATTTTGTATTGTTCTGTAACAACCTTTTTTTGGATTTTATGTATTTGTATAGTGTATGTATAGGTTATGTTCTATATATTCAGTGCTGGTTGTAATGATTTTGGCATCGATTGAAAAGCCATAATCAAAAAGTTAGCTTAAGCTCATTTTCATCTTTTCTTTCTTGGTATCAGAGCCATGGCTGCATGATCCGAAAATCAGTAACAAACAAGCTCTACACTACGAGCTATATTTTCTTCAACCCCTGTCCAATCAGCAACTCCAAAACCTAACTCAAAATCTCTCGTCAAGTTGGATAGCGATAATTTCCTACTATGGAAAAATATGGTTTAGCCCATTGTGAAAGGGCATAACCTTGAAGGACACTTACTTGGGACAAATGTCTGTCCATCTGAGTTTAACTCTATTGAAGAGACCACTGAATCAGGTGTCATTACAAAGGTCCAAGCAAATCCAGAATATAGCAAATGGGTATCCAATGATTCCCTTCTTGTGGGATGGCTTTATGCCTCAATGTCACCAGATAATACTATGAGAGTAATGGGAAGCAGCACTTCAGCTCAACTCTGGTTTGCTATCAATCAAAGCTTTGGTGTATTAAACAAGTCCAGAGTTACCTTTCTACCTGGAGAACTAAAAAGACTCAGGAAAGGTTTGATGACTATGGATCAGTACCTAACTAAGGTGAAGAAGCTTGCTGATAATCTGGAAGTGGCAAGAAGGACATTCAAAGAAGAGGATTTAGTCAACCATGTGCTGACAGGGCTTGATGAGGATTATACACCAGTGGTAGTTCAGTTGAATGGTAAAGACCAGTTAAGCTGGCATGAAATGACTTCAATCCTCCTCACATTTGAAGCTAGATTAGACTATCTAAATGAGATTAGGATTGCTATGGGGTCTGTCAATCTTAGTCAGGGATTTAATAGAGGAGGAAACACTGGTGGAAGATTTAGAGGAAATGACATAAATTCATCTTTCAGAGGAAGAGCAAGAGGAAGAGGAAGAAACAATAGGCAGACAGAGTTTAAAAATCCATGCCAAATCTGTGGTGTGTCCAACCATCAGGCTGGATGGTGCTTCAAGAGATACAATGAAAACTTTGGTGCAGTGAAACCAGGTGATGCAGCAGTTTCAAGTCACAATACCAGTGGACATCACTCAGCTTATCTGGCCTCTCCAAACCTGCTTGAAGACGGGCTAGCAGTCATGTTACAAATGACTTGAAAAATTTGACAGATTACAGATATACACTGGTAATGAAGGCATCAAAGTTGGAAACGATAACTCTCTATCTATTACTCACATTGGATCAAAAATTTTGTCTGATAAAGGAAAAAGGAGTCTTGTTTTAAATAAAATTTTGCATGTACCTGGTATAGAAAAGAACCTGCTTAGCATTTCTCAACTAACTAGTGATAATGAAGTTTATGTTGAATTTCATCCTGATTTTTGTATTGTCAAGGAGCTGCAAACTGGGAAATAGGTGGCAACAGGGAGGCTTAAGGATGGACTCTATAAACTATCTCTACCAAATGCTCACACTCAAGACTCAGATATCATCACTGCAAAGTTTCCCGTCTTTACTTTAGCTAAAAACTGTAACAGTCCTCAAACACAACTCTATGAACTTGAGATATAGCATAGGAGACTAGGTCATCTCTCTCTTCAAATCCTAAGTTGTGTCTTGAAGTTTTGTAATAAATTTTTTTCTATTAATGAAATCCCTTTCTTTTGTGATTCTTGTCAAATTGGCAAAGTGCGCAAACTGCCATTTAAGCTGTCAGCATCACGAGCATCAAATCCCCTAGACTTAATACACACATACGTCTGGGGTCCTGCACCTGTAAAATCAACCGTGGGATTTAGATATTATATACTCTTTATAGATGACTTTAACTAGTACACTTGGACTTATCCACTGAAACATAAATCAGAATGCATCAAAACTTTCATTCAGTTCAAAAGCCTTGTAGAAAACCAGTTTGACAGTAAGATAAAAATCATTCAATCTGATTATGGGGGAGAGTTTCAAGCCTTTGAAAGGTATGCAAAAGATAATGGGATAGAAATGAGATTCTCTTGTCCATATACATCGCCTCAAAATGGCAGGGCTGAGCAAAAACATAGACACTTAACTGAGACAGCCCTCACTTTGTTAGCTCAAGCTGGAATTCCGTTACATTATTGGTGGGAAGCATTCTCTATGGAAACTTACCTTATTAACAGACTTCCTACCCCTGTCCTTGACCTCAAAACACCATATCAAGTCCTATATAAAAAGGAAGTAAAATATGATACTCTAAGAGTCTTTGGCTGCAGCTATTTTCCCTACCTAAGACCTTATAATAAGCACAAATTTTCATTTCACTCTCAAAAGTGTGTGAACTTAGGATTTAGTGCATCACATAAATGATATAAATGTCTTAAGTCCCACGGGTAAGGTGTTCATCTCTAGACATGTTGTGTTCAATGAAAGTGATTTTCCCTTCAAAATAGGATTTCTTGACAGAAACTTAAGTTCTACTGATTCCACCATAATTACCTATCCTCCTTCATTGACAATTAACTTTGAAAACTCACACTCACCTGATTCCAACAGTCCATCTAAATCTTGTGCTCATCTAGAACCTTCTCCAAATATACCTGTTCCAATCCAAACTACACCAGATGTCCATCCTTCCGCATCTCAGTCAACAGTTTTCCCTTACAGTGACTCAGACAATATGGAAGTTAATCAAGGAAGTCCATTGCTGTGTGAAGGTCTGGGAGAAGTAGCAGATACTTTATATGATTTGAGAGAAACAGAGGTAAGGAATGAAAACATAGAAAATGTTCAAACTGAAATGCAGCCTCAACAAACAGGTCATCCTATGGTAACAAGAGGAAAACTGGGTATTTTCAAACCAAAGGTTTACTCTGTTGAATTTTCAGAACCTAAGTCTGTGAAAGAAGCCTTGTCAAATGAGAACTTGAGAAAAGCAATGCAAGCTGAATTTGAGGCATTGCAGAGAAATCATACTTAGGTTTTGGTGACTCCAAAAGAAGGAGCTAAAATTATTGGTTGCAAGTGGATTTTCAAAATAAAATATGATGGTGAATGAAACATAGAGAGGTATAAAGCAAGACTTGTGGCACAAGGGTATTTGCAAACATATGGAGTGGATTTTAAAGAGACCTTCAGTCCAGTTGTTAAGGCATCGACCATAAAAATCATCTTAACTTTGGAAGTGACTTATGACTGGGATATAAGGCAAATTGATGTGAACAATGCTTTCCTAAATGGTAAGCTTAATGAAGAAGTTTTCATGTCTCAACCAAAGGGTTTTGTAGATAATAATCATCCATTTTCTGTGTGCAAATTAAAAAAGGCTATCTATGGATTGAGACAAGCACCAAGGTCCTGGATTGATGAATTAAAAAGGAACTTTGATTCAATGGGGTATGACACAGTCAAGAGCTGATAATTCACTATTTTATCAGATTGAAGGACTGGATACCATTCTCATACTCATATATGTGGATGATATCATTGTGACTGGAAGCAACAAACAACATCTGCAGGAATTCATCAACAGACTGAATGAGAAATTTTCATTGAAAGACATGGGAAGTCTTCAGAAATTCTTAGGAGTAGAAGTTAAAAGAGATGAGACTGGTTTGCTGTTTTCACAAAGTAAATATGCACAGGATAACATAAAGTGGTATGGTTTTGACAATCTTAATCCTGTGACTACTCCCATGGTGTCTGGAAAGCTCATCTCTAGAGAAAAAGGAAAAGAGTTGAACAATCCTACACTCTACAGAAGCTTAGTTGGTGCTCTGCATTACTTAGCTCACTTTAGACCAGATCTGTCTTTTGCTGTCAATAGATTGAGTCAGTATCTTCAGAAGCCAACTGATGTGCATTGGAATTTACTTAAAATAGTGTTCAGATATGTCAAAGGGATTGCAGACTTTGGACTAAAATTACACAAGGGTGGTGATCTTAACTTGACAGCCTTCTGTGATGTAGATTGGACTTCTTGCCTGGATGACAGACGCTCTATAGCAGGTTATTGTGTGTATCTAGGAGGAAATTTGATATCTTGGAGTGCTAAAAAACAAAATGTGGTGGCGCGTTCAAGTACTAAAGCTGAATATAGAGCTTTAGCTCATGTTACTTCGGAAATTTGCTGGACACAGGCTCTTCTCAATGAACTCAGAATCTTTCCTAAGTCAATGCCTATAGTTTGGTGTGATAATCTGGGAGCTAAAGCAGTAGCATTGAATCTAGTTTTCCATGCCAGAACGAAGCATATCGAGCTTGATATTCACAAAGTAGCTAATCATGAACTGGTGATTGAATTTCTTCCATCTACTAATCAAATTGCTGATCTCTTTACCAAACCACTGCCTACTTCCAGATTTCTTTTTTTGTGAGACAAGGTTGGTCTGAGATCTACTCACTCCACCTTGAAGGGGGAGATAAAATTGATACAGAGGACGAATGTGCACCAATCCATAAGTTGAAGGATGATTTTGACTATAACTCAAATTGTGAGAAAACGTAAACGGTGAAAATAATGCGACTTATCTCTTCTCTACAGTTTCAGCCATTGTCTTTGTTCATAGCCATTACAAGAATGAAATCACAGAGAATTCTTCAGTTGGATTCTTGGGCAACGCATTTGGATAGGATTTGTAGAGAATATTCCCAGTACATTTTGTATTGTTCTGTAACAACCTTTTTTTGGATTTTATGTATTTGTATAGTGTATGTATAGGTTATGCTCTATATATTCAGTGCTGGTTGTAATGATTTTAGCATCGATTGAAAAGGCATAATCAGAAAGTTAGCTTAAGCTCATCTTCATCTTTTCTTTCTGAGCAAGTAGTGGACCAAATCTAAAACAGACCTGAAAAGCAATATCTGGACGATAATCTGTTGGGTTTCGCTTATTCTTCATTAAATAATTCGCATGTTCATCTGAACTCAAAAGCTGATAACTCTGCACATAGAAAAGCAACTTGTGCGAATTAACCCAAAAAACCCAACAAAGCACAACAAACTTCCCAATTCCATCCCCGACCAATCATACAAACCTTTCCAACTTTACCAATTTCAAGAGAGGCCTTCTCGAGAATAAAAATAACCCCAGGCTTTTTGCCAGTATCTGTCGTAACAATCGGGATTCCGGGCATTTCATCATTAACTTTCTCTGCTTTCTCCTTATCTAACTCTGAGCCATCTGTTTTCGCTTTCTTTGGTGACTGTGGTATATCATTGTCATCTAATTTTTTAGATTCTTCTTCTCTATTGTACTTCTCTTTCTTCTTTCTCTTTTGTCCATTCACCTTATATGGCCGCACCATTTTTTATCCTCTTTTTTAGCTAGAACAGTAAGAATGATTTTTTTGAACGTTACATATAGTACATCACAAATAAAAAACACGAACTATAATATGAACATGTTAATAACTGTATGGAAATTGGCATCTATAATTAATATCCCAAAATTATAAATAATTGTAGGACATTAAAAATTAACAATGTGTTGTTGACAAGATAAAAAATTACTGGAATAATTACGGGCTAGTATAAGTATGCATACATGCAAAAACACACGAATATATGTAGGAAGGAGCCAGTATTGGCCCAATGGGGGCCAAGGTCCCCACTGGAAAAAAAATTTTGAGTCCAAAAAAAAAAAAAAGAAGAAGAAGAAGAACTGACAACTTAAATTTATTTTCTTTGATCTTAATTCTCTATCTGCAATCATTATATTTATGCAAGAAGTAGATACAATGCTCATTACTAGTATCACCCACCTTGAAAGTTTACATTTACTTTTCAGTTATAGCTCTTTTCTTTTGTGAATTATTACTTTACACTGGTTAATGGTTACTTATGAGTTAACCTAGTTTAGTTTTTGGTTTATTACTTCGTCGTTTCAATCATTTTGGTTCAAAAAAAATTTGGGGGCGGACCGGGAGGAGGCCTCCACCTCTCCCTTCCACCATTTGAAAAATTTGGCCCCCACTTACTCGAAATCCTGGCTCCGCCCTTGAGTATATGTTTGCATTGTCTCAATATTTTCATATATATCTGGGTAGAGATATTGGTTGAGCTAAATGCATACCTGGAGACTCATAGTGTGTTCAATTAGAAAAACTGAAGAGGAAACAATTTGGATTTGGAGATACGCTCTTTGAAGGCTCTTTGAAAGCCCAGGTGTTTCTTTTCTATTTCTCAGCTCAAGTCCCAAAACCCTAAACGCCGCGAGAAAGTGCTCTGGATTCCATTTAATATTAATTTTTTTCATCAAAATTGATTTTTATTGTGTAAATTTCCCTACATTTAATTCCGCATAAAAAGTAATACTATTTATCTTAAAGTTAAGATCAATCTCAACTCAATTGTCACACATTCATTAGAGAATCACTAGTAGAAAAACGTAATAAAAAAAAAGGGTTTAGGCGTCGGTTGTCGAGAACCAACGCCTAAACCCGGTTCAGGCGTCGGTTCATGAAGAACCGACGCCTGAACCGGACGTTTACGCGTCGGTTCTTGGTGAATCGACGCGTAAAGTCGAACGGTTCGACTTTACGCGTCGGTTCATGGTGAACCGACGCGTAAACGTCCGGTTCAGGCGTCGGTTCTCGACAACCGACGCCTAAACCCTTTAATGTACATGACTTCAAAAATTCGCGCGATTAATTCAGAATAGACCGCGCATATCTCTCTCTCACTCTCTCTCAATACTTCAACATCGCGAAGCCATCACCACCGTGCCTCCACCAACACCACGACGCCACCAACACCGCGACGCCACCACGAACCCGCCTCCATCTCGTAAGAACTTTACTCTTATATGTGTGTGTGCGTGTATGTATATATATGTGTGTGTGTGTGTGTGTGCGTGTATGTATATATATATGTGTATATATATATATATATTTGTATGTATAAAAATGTTAATATATATACACACATATATATAGACACACAAACACACACACATATATATATATATATATATATATATATATATATATATATATATATATATATATATGTTATAATTTTGGTATTGCAAATAGTTAATTGATATAATTTGAATTATTGGAATTATATTGAAATTATGCATGGAATGTTAGGTTATGAAATCATACTTTGAGCATTTGAGGAATTAAGAATTGATTTTGGATTAATTTTGGAGTGGTTGATGATGTTGAAGTTTGATTTATTATGTTTGAGTAGTGAATATGTGGAGGTTGAACATTTTTGTTGTATTGTGGCATTTTGATTCCTCCTACAGGTTGGGTAAGTCCAACTTATAGGGGAGACTCTGCCGAAATTACTGTAGGATTTTACAAATAAAAAATGAAGATAATAGTAATTATATGTGATTTTCACTATCATAGAATTAACCATACTAAATAAATAACTAAACAAAATATATTAGTAAAATTATGAAGTATTCAACGTAATAAATTATCGTATGCATGTGATTTCAATTATTAATACATAGTTGGTTCAAGTATATAACTATCATTACAAATATTCACTCAAAAGTAATATTTTTTTAATTATATCTTCGCATATAGGTTATTAGATATGAATCGAGATTGGATGTACGGCAGGCGTAATACACATGAATATGTGAAAGGAGTTGAAGAGTTTATGAAATGTGTGGACGATCACATGTGACGACCCGAACTCTTGACCATTCGAGTGACACTAAATAGAGATTTAAATCATATTATCGAGACTTAAATAGCAATTATAATAAGAATTTATTTCATAACTGAATTATTAGAGTGCGACTTCCAAAGTCATAATTTAATTGCGGAATTAAATTAGTGAATATTGTTTCTGCATAAAAGAATATCAAAACATAGAAAATTTAAAGTGTTCAATCCAATAATCTCATCAATCTTGGCCACTTTTTGCCACCTCCATCCATGTTGACCGCCTCGAATCATCAATTTTCTGAAAGGAAGAAATATCGTGGAATGAGATTTATAAAAACCTCAGTAAGCATGTCAAAAACAATTTTCATGAATAACATAAGGATCATAATCAACATAGGGAGACACAAGGATTTTACCGAACATAAGTGGTAAAAATTATTATGTGTAGCGCTACTAAACTCCGGTCCCTTAGCATAGTCTTAAACATATCATATCATATCATGTGGGACCCATAACAATTTCTTGAAATTGACTTCATAGTATGATCCAAAACATAGAAAACATACTTACAGAAAAGAATGTAGAAAAGACGAAGTGAAGATACGTGAATCCTCCTAGAATTTTCTCTTCCAATAGTTTACGTGTGTGTAAAATAATTTGACAATGGTGTGTACATGCATATGGGAGAAATGCCTTATATAGGACATGAAAGGGGTCAAGTATTAATAGGGAATAGCCATGATGGGGGTAGACCATTTAATTCTAGCATTGAAAGGGGGTCAATTTTGCCTTGAAATTAGTGTAGGAATTGGGGATTCCTTTTCTAGCATGAGTAACATACATACATCCCTCCATGTATGCCTACTTTTCATATATAACATCCTATAATGGTCAACAAATAATTATTGCCTTAAAAGAAAAGACATAAATCAAGGGATTGACCAAGCCTTCATTTCAAAATAAAAAAAACGTGTGCTATATAGAAAATATATAGAAAAAATTGCAGTAAGGTCCCTGAGTTGAAATTATACTTAATTTAGTCCCAAAATTTCAATTCTAAGAAAATAATATCCAACATTGGGAGTGGGTGTAACAATCTACCCTCCTAAAATAAATTTCGTCCTCGAAATTTACCTTAGAACTCATCGAAGAGTTGTGGATACTTGCTTCGGATTTCAACCTCTCGTTCCCACGTGGCTTCTTCAACAGAGTGATTTCGCCATTGTACCTTTACTAGCGGGATTACCTTGTTTCTGAGAGCTTGATATGTCTGTTCGACTATTCTTATTGGTACTTCTTCATAGCTTAAACCTTGCTGTAATTCAATAGACTGGTGGTTGATGACATGGCTTGGGTCAGGGACGTACTTCCTAAGCATTGACACATGAAATACGTCATGTACAGCTGAGAGTTCTGGAGGTAATGCCAATTGATAAGCAACATTTCCAATACGTTGCAAAATTTCGAACGGGCCAATAAATCTTGGTCGTAATTTACCCTTCTTGCCAAATCGTAGCACTCCTTTCATTGGTGCTACTTTGAGGAACACTTTATCGCCAACTAAAAATTCCAAACTTTTTCTCTTTTTGTCCGCATAACTCTTTTGTCTATCTTGGGCAATTTTCATGCTGGCGCGAATTTTCTCAACTGCATGCACTGTCTGCTCAATAATCTCTGGTCCCAAAATCTTTCTTTCACCAACTTCATCCCAATGAACTGGTGATCTACACTTCCTCCCATACAAGGCCTCATATGGCGCCATGCCAATTGAAGTGTGATAACTGTTGTTGTACGAGAACTTAACTAAAGGTAGATGCTTCTCCCATTGTCCACCAAATTCAAGGATACATGTTCGAAGCATATCCTCTAGTGTCTGGATTGTTCGCTCAGATTGACCATCCGTTTGAGGGTGGAAAGCCGTGCTAAACTTTAGCTTAGTTCCCATAGCTTTGTGTAAACTTTTCCAAAAGTTTGATGTGAACCTTGAATCTCTATCAGATACTATAGAAACGGGTACACCATGTAACCTTACTATTTCATTCACATAAAGTTGCGCAAATTGATCCATAGTGAACGTCATCCGAACTGGCAGGAAATGAGCGGATTTGGTGAGTCGATCTACTATGACCCAAATTGCTTCATTGCCTTTCCCCGATCTTGGAAAACCAATCACAAAGTCCATCGTTATGTGCTCCCACTTCCATTCTGGGACTTCCAATGGTTCAAGTAACCCTGATGGTCATTGGTGTTCGGCTTTCACTTGCTGACACACTAAACACTTTCTGACGTATTCAGCTATATCCCTCTTCATACCTTCCCACCAAAATACTGCTTTCAAGTCATTATACATCTTTGTGCCTCCTGGGTGTACTGAATAAGGAGATGCGTGAGCCTCTTCTAGAATCTCTCTTTTTAGTTCCTCAAAATTAGGTACACATAGGCGTCCTTGGTAGTATAATGCTTTATCTTCAGAAATAGTGAAATCCCTTCGTTTATCTGAGTTAATCTCAGACTTGATATACTCAAAGGATTGATCACCCTTTTGATGGCCCTTAATTCTATCACGAAGTGTGGGTCGGATCGACATAGCTGCGACTCGAGCGACCACACCTGGCTGAGTGGTGACAACTTCAAGATTCAATTTCTCAAATTCTCTCCATAATGGTTCTTGCATTGTCAACATGGCTAACTGACTTGTAACTTTACGACTTAAGGCATCAGCTACTACATTTGCTTTGCCAGGGTGATAATGAATTTCACAATCATAGTCTTTAACTAACTCTAGCCACCTTCTTTGCCTCATGTTTAACTCTTTTTGAGTGAAGATATATTTGAGGCTTTTATGGTCCGTATAAATATCACACTTGCCTCCATAAAGGTAGTGTCTCCAAATCTTTAGTGCATGGACCACGGCGGCAAGTTCTAGATCATGCGTGGGGTAGTTCTTTTCATGTATCTTTAATTGTCTTGATGCATAGGCGACCACTTTACCGTGTTGCATTAAGACACATCCCAGACCTTGCTTTGAAGCATCACTATAAATCACAAAACCATCTGAGCCAGTGGGTATGGTTAGTACTGGCGCATTCACCAACTTCTGCTTTAGCTTTTTGAAACTTAGCTCACAATCCTCTATCCAATCAAACATCGCATTCTTGCGCGTTAGTTGTGTAAGAGGTCCCGATATTTTGGAGAATCCCTCTATGAACCTCCTATAGTATCCTGCTAAACCCAAGAAACTACGAATTTCTCCTACATTGGTTGGTCTTTGCCAATTCAACACTGCCTCTACTTTACTAGGATCCACCTCTATCCCTCGTGCTGTGACAACATGTCCAAGGAATGCTACTCGTTCTAGCCAAAACTCACACTTTTTGAATTTGGCGTAGAGTTTCTCCCTCTGCAAAATCCCTAAAATGATCTTTAAGTGGTCCTCGTGATCTTCTTTACTTCTAGAATAGATCAGGATATCGTCGATGAAGACGATAACAAATTGATCCAGGTAATCATGGAAAATGCGGTTCATTAAATCCATAAAGACCCCAGGAGCATTAGTTAGCCCAAAAGGCATAACCAAGAACTCGTAGTGTCCATACCGAGTTCTAAATGCTGTCTTGGAGACATCACTAGCTTTGACTCTCAACTGATGGTAACCAGACCTTAAGTCAATCTTGGAAAATACCGTTGCACCTCGGAGCTGATCAAGTAAATCTTCAATCCTGGGAAGGGGATACTTATTCTTGATAGTGATCCGACTCAATTCTCTATAATCGATGCACATTCTCATCGATCCATCCTTTTTCTTAACAAATAACACTGGCGCCCCCCATGGTGATACACTAGGCCGGATGAAACCCATTTCCAATAGCCCTTCTATCTGCGTCTTCAGTTCTTGTAATTCTTTAGGCGCCATTCTATACGGAGCTTTGGAGATTGGCGCTGAGCCGGGAATGAGGTCAATTGTGAATTCTACCTCTCGTTCTGGTGGTATGCCAGGTAATTCCTCGGGGAAGACTTCCGGATATTCACACACAACTTTAACATTGTTAATTGTTGGTCCGTTGTTCTCGTCCTTACTTATTACAGACGTCAGAAAACCCGTTGTGTCTTCTAATGATAAGGCTTGTCGTGCTTTCAATGCATAAACGACGCGAGATAACGGTCCACATCCAGCTACAGATAGTCGAAATTCTTCTTCCCCTGGTCTTTGGAAAATTACTTCTTTCTCAAAGCAACGAATTAATGCGTGGTTCTTGGATAACCAGTCCATTCCAAGAATTACATCGAATTCGTCTATATCTAGTAAATATAACTCCATCTCCAGTGATCTACCATCAATTTCTACCTTAGCCATCCTAGTTATACAATCAGTATTCAACACATCTCTATTGGGCATCGTCACTTCTAAAGGGAATTGTGTATGTTCGACCATAACATTCAGTTTACTTACAAATTTAGGGGATATAAATGAGTGGGTGGCACCCGAATCAATTAATACATATGCTTGTAAGTTGGATATGAGGACTTTACCTGCCAGGACATTTCGATTCTGATCCTCATCTTGTCCTCCCAATACATAAACCCTAGCCTGTCCTCCGGGTGCATTGCCTTGTTTATTATGATTATTTCTCTGTTGATTGTTTCCATGCGGCCTCTGCTGATTGTTACCCTGTGGCTTTTGCTGGTTGTTTCCTGACTGACTATACTTAGGACAATATTGAGCCATGTGCCCTTGTTCTCCACACCGAAAACATGAATTCGTCCCCATAAGACAAGTTCCCTGATGATGCTTCTGGCATTTCTCACAGCGTGGGTAGCTCTTGTTGCTACCTTGTGTCGAATCTCCTCTTCCTTTCTTGGAAAAATTCTGTTTTCCTTTGCCCTTGTTATCCATCCACTTTCGCTTCTCTGGCTGTTTGTTATCAACCCACTTTTGCTTTTCTGGCTGTTCACCATGCTGCTTATCTTCCTCGCTAGTGCGATTTTTGAAATCTGCCAGTTGTGCCATTGCCAACACATCATGGTAACTTTCAAGCTGGAGCACAATAACAGTCCGTTTCAAGTCATCCCTCAAACCTTGCTCAAAACGTCTTGCCTTTTTCTCTTCCGTATCCACAAATTCAGGAGCATAATGAGCCAACTCATCAAACTTCTGCTCGTACTCGATCAAGGACATCGATCCCTGAGTCAAAGTGAGAAATTCAGCTTCCTTCCGATTTCGAATGTTCGTGGGGTAGTATTTTTTCAAAAATACCTCCTTGAATTCATCCCACATCCAAACATGACCAGGAGCCCTTGATCTAGCAGTGGTGTCCCACCAACGTCTAGCTCCTTTACGTAGCATAAAGGTTGCACAGATCACCCTTCTAGGGTTCGGGCAGTCAATGAGTTCGAAAATCCTCTCCATTCCTACTAGCCAATCCTCCGCTTCCAAGGGATCCGTACTGCCATAGAAGATAGGGGGTTGCTGTTTCCTGAATTGCTCAACAACAGCGATAGTGGTCCTAGTGTCGGGCACAACTTCCTGTTGTTGCTCTGGGTGAGGAGGTGGTGGAGAAGGTGGTGGCGTTGGTGTTGGCTGTTGAGTAGGTGTCGGTGGTGGTGCAGTAGTTTGCACAAAAGTTTGCATCATAGCGAGAAATTGCTGAGCAAACTGTGGGTCAACTGCAATAGGTTGTGGTTGAATAGGTTGTGGGGGCTCTTGGGTTTGGTTATTGCTGTTGTTAGTCCTTCCGCGTCTTGATGGTGCCATAGCCTTAATTAAACAATGGTGACTATTTAGAAAGAAGCCAACTTAAAAGCAAGAACTTAAAGAAATAACATGTTTTATTCATAAACATTCATAAGTTAACATACATAATGGACTACCAGGCATACCCAGTGTCCAAACATACTAAAACTTAATGGGGTTCATAATTTAAAAGGCATAAATAAAAAAATTATTGTCAACTAATAGTTCCTATCAGCACCCTCATGTTGATTTCCCTCGGGATTTGGCCTTGGGTCAATTGCGGAATACGACGCTGGGCTGTACTCCTCACTTGGTTCATCTTCAACATATAGTCCCTCGTAATTAACTTCAGGTATTGGTAGGACATTGCTTGGATTTTGTTCGTAGCCTGGCGCCCTATTGATGTCATAAAGGTCTTCACGATTTACCCTCCACCTTTCCCTTATGCATCGTAGTAATATATCTGGGGAGGTTTGGTAGTCGAATGTCTCTTCAATTCTTTTGATGAATTTCCTCCAATAAGGAGTGAGAGTTCGATCTAGGTGATACACAATTTCGTCTCGATGAAATTGGTATCCATTTGCCCTTGCCCCTCGGTAAATCTTTTCCATGGCGTCCAAATGTTGTGGCAAACCATGGTTAGGGTTTCTCTTGTAATTTCTATGCAACCAAGTAAAATGATTGCGCCTCTCAGTTCGGGTTGTTTGACCTTGTCCACTCACCATCTAGCAAAAAAATAGGGAGCATAATTACTTTTCTTTCAAAAAGAGACTTTTTTTTTTTTTTTTTTTTTTTTTTTTTAATATATAGTTTCTTTAGAATAATTATAAATTTTGAGGAGTGGAATTTTCAGAATTTGAAATTTAAAGAGTGGTGCAAATAATTATCCACAGTTTTTCCTTGCTTTTACGCAAAGGTAGTGATAAAGGGATAAATTATCGAGCTGCTAGTTGGAACTTGAAGAGGAAGTAAGCTTGAAGAGGAAGTACTAATAACCATCCACAGTTTTTCCCTTGTTTTTACACAAAGGTAGTGATAAAGGGATGAATTATCGTACGGATTAAGAGGATGTAAGCTTGAAGGGGAAGTACTAATAATCATCCACAGTTTTTCCCTTGTTTTTACACAAAGGTAGTGATAAAGGGATGAATTATCGTACGGATTCATTAAATCAATTTTGTTTATTATTCTTTTCCTTTTTTTTTTTTTTACCAACCAACTTAATATCTAATTGGGTCAATCTTCCTAAGCTTAATATGTACCAAAATTCCAATATGTATCTTCTATATCTCATGATTCTACGTTGGAAATAATAAATTTAAAATTGAGGCTTCTATCAATTTATACTACAAATCATATATAACATGTAAAGTCTCAAGGTAATTTTTTTTTTTTATAACATGCCTCCATAAAATCGTAAATGACTAGCAAAACATATAACATACCTGATTCGAAGAGTCAAGACATGGAAGGTGGCGTAGCGGATTGATGAGTCACATTTTTCATAATTAAATAATGGTCTATTTCTTAGAAAATATTCATTAACCATTTCGGATCTTTACATGAGATTGGCCCAATTGATACAATAACAATACACATAGTAGTTTACTTAGTCCAATTTAAATTTTCATATATGATTGAGCCCAATTACCAAATAAAATAATTTGGGTATTCAAAAATAGAATTTGCATAAGTGATCAGGTCAAAATCTGACTTAAAATTAATTTTTTTTTATATGACGCGTTCACTGTTGACGTGAACAGTGCTTCGGTCACTGTTCACTGCGTGAACAGTGCCCCATGCTGTGAACAGTAATATTTACTGTTCACGACAGTGAACAGTAAATAAATATTATAATTATTATTATTATTATTTTTTTTTAAAAAAAAAAAAAACACAAACGATGAAAAAAAAAATTAATTACTTTAACTGCAATTAAAATAGATTAATTGCAATAACGTTTCTTGTAGAAATATTTTGAAATGATTTAAAGAGTATACAGGAAAGCATACCTTTGCTCTGATACCAACTGTGACGACCCGAACTCTTGACCATTCGAGTGACACTAAATAGAGATTTAAATCATATTATCGAGACTTAAATAGCAATTATAATAAGAATTTATTTCATAACTGAATTATTAGAGTGCGACTTCCAAAGTCATAATTTAATTGCGGAATTAAATTAGTGAATATTGTTTCTGCATAAAAGAATATCAAAACATAGAAAATTTAAAGTGTTCAATCCAATAATCTCATCAATCTTGGCCACTTTTTGCCACCTCTGTAGCGACCAAGAATTTTTACGCGATTAATAATTATTTTAATAGAAAATCGTGTCGCTACTATTTCACCCATTTTTATTAAGTTAACGCCACGACATATTCGTATAGCCAAGTCAAGAAATAATCGAGATCGTTCGATTTTAAATTAAATTCCGAATTTCTAAAAATATCTCCATTCTCTTGATTTAAAGTATATTAAGTCCAAGTACTTAATTCAATGTTATCCCAATATTTATTTATACAAAAATTATTTTTATTATTGAAATTAAGAAAATATATGCAAGCATGAGAGGTTCCATTATATATAATAATTATGAGAATCTTAATTTAATAAATATGGAAAAGTATATGAATGGTTGATAGACTCCATTATATGTAATCATGAAGAGCATAATATTTGTATAAATATGGAAAAGTATATGAATGAATTATATACTCCATTATATATAATCATGAAGAGCATAATATTTGTATAAATATGGAAAAGTATATGAATGATTGATAAGACTCCATTATATGTAATCATGAAGAGCATAATATTTGTATAAATATGGAAAAGTATATGAATGAATTATATACTCCATTATATATAATCATGAAGAGCATAATATTTGTATAAATATGGAAAAGTATATGAATGATTGATAAGACTCCATTATATGTAATCATGAAGAGCATAATATTTGTATAAATATGGAAAAGTATATGAATGAATTATATACTCCATTATATATAATCATGAAGAGCATAATATTTGTATAAATATGGAAAAGTATATGAATGATTGATAAGACTCCATTATATGTAATCATGAAGAGCATAATATTTGTATAAATATGGAAAAGTATATGAATGATTTATATACTCCATTATATATAATCATGAAGAGCATATTATTTGTATAAATATGGAAAAGTATATGAATGGTGCTTTACTTTAAGAAAATGATGTGTTAAAATTAATAGAATTGAATGATTATGTTTACAATATGCCAACTTTATACATCTATTTAAACCCATCTCTTTTACACACAACTCTACACATATACACTTATTTCCAATCTCTTGACAAAATCCACAAGTAAGAGAAATTCAAGGTGGTCAAGAAAGTTTTGGTCCATTTACTACTACACTTCATTTTAATCTTTTAAAAGGTAAGTATATCTTATGTTTTTATGAAAATTAAGTATGTTGTTATGAAATGTAAATATATTTTAAGTTTTTATGAAAAGTAAGTATGTTTTTATGACAAGTAAGTATATCTTATGTTTTTATGAAAAGTAAGTATGTTTTTATGAAAGGTAAATACACCTTATGTTTTTATGAAAAGTAAGTATGTTTTTATGACAAGTAAGTATATCTTATGTTTTTATGAAAAGTAAGTATGTTTTTATGAAAGGTAAATACACCTTATGTTTTTATGAAAAGTAAGTATGTTTTTATGACAAGTAAGTATATCTTATGTTTTTATGAAAATTAAGTATGTTGTTATGAAAGGTAAATACACCTTATGTTTTTATGAAAAGTAAGTATGTTTTTATGACAAGTAAGTATATCTTATGTTTTTATGAAAAGTAAGTTTGTTTTTATGAAAGATAAATACACCTTATGTTTTTATGAAAAGTAAGTATGTTTTTATGACAAGTAAGTATATCTTATGTTTTTATGAAAAGTAAGTATGTTTTTATGAAAGGTAAATACACCTTATGTTTTTATGAAAAGTAAGTATGTTTTTATGACAAGTAAGTATATCTTATGTTTTTATGAAAAGTAAGTATGTTTTTATGAAAGGTAAATACACCTTATGTTTTTATGAAAAGTAAGTATGTTTTTATGACAAGTAAGTATATCTTATGTTTTTATGAAAATGTTTGGATTATTGCTATGAAATCAATCTCACAAGATTGTTATGGGTTCCATATGATATGTTTATGATTATGCTAAGGGGACCGGAGTTTAGTAGCGCTACACATAAGAATTCTTGCCATTTAAGTTCGGTAAAATTCTTGTGTCTCCCTATGTTTATGAGTATTTCGATCCTATCCTATGTTATGATGAAAATGATCCATATGCTTTCAAAAGAAAATTTATGCTTGGTATACTTACTGGGATTTTTATAAATCTCACTCCACGATATTTACCATTTTCAGATAATTGAAGGTTCGAGGCGGTCAACATGGAAGTGGCAAAAGTGGTTAAGATTGATGAGATAATTATGTTGAACTTTATGTAAGAAAATTATGTTCTATTTTTATTCACAAATTAAATTATGGGATTCTAATTATTCTTTTGAATAATTTTACATTACTATTTAAGTCTCGATAATATGATATGAGTCACTTTTAGTGGCACTCGAATGGTCGAGAATTCGGGTCGTCACAGTTGGTATCAGAGAAAAGAGTTTTAAAAACGATTCTGTAGATTTTTGAAATTTTATTTCTTAAAAAAAAAAAAAAAAAAAAAAAAAAAATCACTATTCACGTAAACAGTAAAACGACGTGCTATTCATGATGAACAGTGAACGAAATCACTATTCATTATAAAAAAAAAGTTGAATTTTCACATGTCAAGTATGGTTATGATTTTGAAAAGCATGATGAAATTTGATGTGCGAATTTCAAGGACAAAATTCATTTTAAGCAAGGGAGTTTGTAATGTCCTGAAAATTTTATGGAATATAATTAGTTAGTGATATGATGTTTATATTGATGTCTTTGATAAATTTCTAGAAGTTCGGGGACTAAAGGAAAAATAAGATTTGACGATAAATTTTATTTGGGTTAAGTTATTAATTATTGATGGGGAGATAATTACTATATCGATATTGGATTTGTTTTGAAGACTGTGATTAATTAGGAATTATGATTCAAGAAAATGTTGATTTGGATACAACCACATTAAATTATTGTTGATTAAAGGAAAATAAGATTATATGAAATATTTTAACTCATCACTCTACTATGTCACTCTCCATGTATTGACTCCTCGAACCAGGTATGTTATATGCTTTGCAAGTCATTTACGATTTTATTAAGACATGTTAAGTATGAAATCTTCATATGTTATGAATCTTTATGTGTTACACATAATATACATGTCAAGTATGATATAAATTGATAGAAGACTCATTTTTTTTATTCTTTTCAATGTAGAATCATGAGACAGAGAGGATATTTATGTGAATTTTGGTTCATATTAAGCTTAGTAAGACTGACTAAATTAGAAAAATAAGTTGGTTCGTAACTTTTGCCCAAAATATATGGAATAATATATTAAACAAACAAAATTGATAATGAATTCGTACAATAATTTATCCCTTTATCACTACCTTTGTGTAAAAACAAGGGAAAAACTGTGGATGGTTATTAGTACTTCCTCTTCAAGTTTCAATTTTCGGTTCAATAATTTATCCTTTTATCACTACCTTTGCTTAAAAGCAAGGAAAAACTGTGGATGATTATTGGTACCACTCTTCAAGTTTCAATTCTGAAAAAAAAAAATTCGGAAAGAAAAGAAAGAAAGAGAACGGGTGTTGAGCATAATGGGAATAATATGACTTAAGAATGATTTTCAAAATAATTGTTGTCCTCGAGTTTAGAAATGATGAACCTTAAATGGACTTTGCATAATCGATTTTAGACATGGCACTAAGTATAAGAAGTCAACAGAAATGATTAGAAATATGTTCAGATTATCTATCATTTAGATTTAATGAGAAATAGCGAGCCAATTTTATGAAGTTTTATGAGATGTTAAGATTATAAGTGATATGATTTTAATGAGACTTTTATGAGAAGCATTATGAAGTTAGAGATTTAAAGATTTGGTTATTGGGAATTAAGTAATGGCTATTATGTTGAGTAAGTGAATTATGCCTCTATATTGAAGAGAAATTTATTATGAACTTTGACCTTGTGATTAAATTTTGGGAATATGATTTATGACTTATAAATATAAGTATGAGTAATCTTTTGAGCCAATTAAGGTATTGAAGGAAGTGATATTGTGATATTGACGACTATGATTTGAAATTTCTATGTTGAGGAATTATGAATTGATTTTCTGGAATATTTTTTTTGATGATATTGAAGTGTTGGAATCGTTTTCAATATTTTTAGATCGTTGTGATCAAATGTGGAATTATTTATTATTGTGAGTTATGAAGTATGCTTACGGTTTGAATAAGTCCAAATTTCAAAGGAAACTCTGCTTAGAATTTTATCGTTTGGAATTAAGAGCATAGTATGGTATGCAATCACTAAGAGAATTGAGGTTAGACATGCAAATTCATTTACATCACAAACGAGATTTAGTAGATGATAACAGAGATATTTATTATTTTCTCGTAAGGAGAACACACAAGAGTCACATTGGAAAGAAATACATGAAACACGCAAAAGCAAAAGAAAGCAACATGGGAAATTCCTCAAATTGAGAGATGTGTTTCCGGAGTAGCCGTATCCTACCACCTCTGACCTTTTGAGGAAATAAAGAAACCTTCAAAGAGGTGTGTTTCGAGAGTAAGAATACTCCGTAATCTACCACCTGGAACCTTTGAGGTACACACAAGATTTAAACATTAAGGAAATCCTAGAAAATTAGAGGGGTGTCTCGAGAGTAAGAATACTCCGTACTCTACCCCCACCTATTCTAAGATTCATAAAGTTAAGTTTACATTAACCGGACTCCATTTTCGCTTGATTCCCCTTCCTTGCGACCAATCTATCTTAACCCCTAATGTGTTCGATAGCTTGTTCAATGATTCTGAGAAGACTTTGTATCCTGGATGTAGAAAATTAACAAAATTGTCTGCTGTGTTGAAATTGTATAACTTGAAAGCAAATAGTAGTTGGAGTGACAAGAGTTTCACGGCATTACTGGAACTCTTACGAGAGATGCTTCCGGAGGATAACGAGCTTTCTAGTTCAATTTACGAAGCAAAGAAATTGTTGTGTCCAATGGGAATGGAGATCGAGAGGATACATGCATGTCCAAATGATTGTATACTGTATCGAAATGAGTATAAAGACTTGCGTCTGTGTCCAAAGTGTGGGGCATCACGGTATAAGCGAAAGAACATGAATGCTAATTTTGAGGATAAGAAAAGCCCTCCGGCAAAGATGTTGTGGTACCTACCCGTAGTACCAAGATTTAAACATTTGTTTGCCAATGCAAAGGATGCGAAGAACATGCGGTGGCATGCTGATGGGAGGAAACAAGATGGAAAACTAAGACACGTGGCCGATTCTCCTCAATGGAGGAACATTAATAGGTTGTTTCCTGATTTTGGGGGTGAAGATAGGAATCTTAGGCTTGGACTATGTACAGATGGAATGAACCCGCACGGTAACATGAGTAGTCGACTTAGCACTTGGCCGGTTCTTCTAACGATTTACAATCTTCCTCCTTGATTATGTATGAAGCGCAAGTATATCATGTTGTCTTTGTTAATATCAGGGCCTAAACAACTGGGGAATGACATAGATGTTTATCTTGCCCCACTAATTGAAGATTTAAGACTGATGTGGGATGAAGGTGTATCGGTGTTTGATGCACATAGCCAGATGAATTTCACCTTACGTGCTATGATATTTTGCACCGTAAATGATTTTCCCGCATATGGTAACTTGTCAGGTTATACGAACAAAGGACCTAAAGCATGTCCCGTTTGTGAAGAAGACACAATTGATCTTTGGTTGAAAAACTGTAAGAAAAATGTCTTTATGAGTCGTAGAAGATTTCTCCCCGCTGATCACCCTTATCGAAAGAAGAAGGCATTCAATGGAAAAATTGAGGATCAAGCAGCTCGCTTGCCGTTAACAGGAGGTGAGGTATATGAACGAGTTAAAAATATTGATGTTTTGTTTGGAAAACCTTTTAAGCCTCCTCAAAAGAGTCTTTGGAAGAAGAGGTCCATATTCTGGGATCTACCTTATTGGAAACATTTATCAGTAAGACATTGTCTTGATGTAATGCACGTGGAGAAAAATGTTTGTGATAGAATCATTGGGACATTGTTGAACGTTCAAGGGAAGACGAAAGATGGTATCAAAGTCAGGAAGGACATGGTAGAAATGGGGATACGGGATCAATTAGCACCGCAAGAGTCGGAAAAACGTACTTATTTACCTCCAGCTTGCTATACTTTGTCCAGAAAAGAGAAAACATGTTTTTGTGAGTGTCTGCATGCTATTAAGGTTCCATCTGGATACTCATCAAACATCAAAAGTCTTGTGTCGATGAAGGACTTGAAATTGGTTGGTATGAAGTCTCATGATTGTCATGTGTCAATGCAACACTTGTTACCAGTTGCAATTCGAGGCATACTTCCAAAACATGTCAAACAAGTCATAATAAAACTTTGTTTTTTCTTCAATGCAATTTGCAGTAAAGTTGTTGACCCAGAGGCGTTGGATGATTTGCAGGCCGATATTGTTATCACTCTATGTCAATTTGAAATGTACTTCCCGCCATCATTTTTTGACGTTATGGTGCACTTACTTGTTCACTTGGTAAGAGAAATTAAGATATGTGGTCCGGTGTTCTTGCGGTATATGTATCCATTTGAGAGATACATGGGTATTTTGAAAGGATATGTCAGAAATCGATTTCGACCCGAAGGCAGTATCATTGAAGGTTATGCCGCTGAGGAGGCTATTGAATCTTGTACTGACTACCTTGATGACGTTGAGACTATTGGTGTTCCTAAATCTCGTCACGAGGGAAGACTCGAAGGTAAAGGGACGATTGGATGCAAATCAATTGTCCCTAGTGTTGAATTGCGAGATAAAGCACACCTCCTAGTATTACAACACCTTTCTCAAGTTCATCCGTATTTGGATGAGCACATGTCCATCCTAAGGCAGCAGAATCCTTCTAAAGGTGAAAGGTGGGTAACTAATCAACACAATCGTTTATTTGCAAAATGGTTCAAAGATAGAGTCATGAAAGAGTTGTCACAAACGTCGAATGCCATTGTTGAAACGGTAAAGTGGTTAGCGTATGGTCCTAGCACGATTGTGAGATCTTATGAAGCATATGACATTAATGGGTATACGTTTTACACTAAACGTCAAGATGATAAGAGTGCGGTGCAAAACAGTGGAGTGACACAAGTAGCACTATCAAGAGATTTTTCAAGTGCTAAAGATACAATGCCAATAGATGCCTCGATGTCCTATTATGGTGTCATTGAAGAAATTTGGGAACTTGATTACAGGGAGTTCAAGTTTCCTCTCTTCCAATGTAAATGGGTTGATAATCGACGGGGTGTTCGGGTGGATGAATTAGGTTTCACTTTGGTGGATTTTGGACGGTTGGGTTATCTTGACGAGCCATTCATACTTGCATCACAAGCGAAACATGTATTTTATGTTCTTGATCTTGCCGACACTAAGTGGTCAGTGGTCCTTCAAGGCAAGAGACGCATTGTTGGCATTGGTGATGTAGTAGATGAAGAAGATTATGATCACTTTGATGAAACTCCTCCATTTTCTATTGGTATACAAGGGAGTGCAACTTTAGAGGAAGATAACATTGAATCCACTTACATGCGTTGGGATCATGAAGAAGGATTATGGATTGACCGTCGTTCGTGATTATTCATTGTGTGAGTTCATTTATACATTCTCGCATGCATATAACTCTCTTTTGTTCTTTATATATGCTCTATACGTTGTTCATATTAATTGTGTGAGTTCATTTACATATTCTTACATATAACTTTCTTGTGTTTTTTATATATGCTCTATACGTTGTTAATATTCATTTATTTATATGTGCAGGTACGTAGACAATTTGCCCAATATAATGGCCGAGTCTTCACATTCTTCAGATGATCATAGTACTGCCCAAAAAAAAAAAGGACAAGAGGACCAACTATGTTCAAAAACATGAAGAAAACGGGCTAACAAGTGAATATTATTGAGTTCGATGACAAACATAGGCCGATCGGACCAGGCACGAAGAACTTCAAACATTTTGTCGGATCTTTAGCCCGCATTCATGTTGACATAAACATCAGTGATTGGCACAAAGTCGATCAAGGCCTTAAGGACATGATGTGGGAAGAGATAAAGGTACTATCACTTGATACATGGTAAATAATTGAAAAGTGAATGTAATTTCTTTATAACACCACATGTTATCATTGTCTTTCAGAGGGAATTCAACATTCTCGATGACCGTTCAAAAAAAAGTGTTATGCGGGTTGCGGGGATGAGATGGAAAGATTTCAAGACAAGGCTGGTTCATAATTTCATTACACATGACCACCCAAAATATACATCTCCTACGCAGCTGTATGATTTCTTGACCGAAGAGCAATGGGAGTTGTTTAAAAAAGAACGACAGACGGAAACATTTAAGGTATATTTAAATGTACGCATGTGTCTTGTTGTGAAAACTAAAAACCTGTGATTTATTTCAGGAGAAAAGTAAGAAGGCGAGGGATAGTCAAATGCGGAACGAGCATCCTCATTATTTGGGCTCAGCCGGATATGCGGGGATGAAGCCACATTGGCTAGTAAGTGACCCGCTATCTTCTAGCTCTTCATGTGACATGATTAGCTCCTCAATTGTAAGCGAGGATCGCAGCCTAGATTGGGTTCGAGCTAGATCGAAGAAGAAAGAAGATGGAACGTATTACATCCCCAACGAGAAAACGAGGGGGGTGTTTGATAAAATTGTAAGTATATCTTATCGATTTCTCATATATTCAATTGAAACTTACTTCAATTCTTATATTCAGTTTTCATTTTTTTTAACAGGTAGAAAAAGCTGAGCAAGCCACGCAGGGGACATTTGTGTCGAGTAGACAACATGATATTCTGAGTGAAGCCCTTGGTAAAGAGGATCACTCTGGTAGGGTGAGGGGATATGGCGTGTATGTCACCACGCGGGATGTTTACGGCCGGCCCGATGATTACCTTAGACGATCGTGTGGGGTCGTGTCAGTAGACGACATTAAAGATATCATCAGGAAGGAGATGGAGGATAGCATCACAGAGCGGGTCAGGCATCAAACCATGTCGGAGATGCAAAGTAAATTTGACAGTATGCAGAGCGCGTACCATAGTATGTAGAGTAAATATGATGCTATCCTCCAGCGCTTGGGCCTCAATGTTGATGCCGAGGTGGAGGTAACTGCACAGCCCCGACCACCAACTCGAAGTAGTTGCCACTCTGTGAATCCAGACCCATTTGATGGTCTTCAGGTACTTACCCATAAAGTATTTAATTTTTTTAGTATTGCTTTTTTTTTTTTAAATGGAAAGGCCTGACATATATGTTGAAAAATAGAAGCCGATTCCCTGTCGTCTCTCCGTATTTGTTGATGGTGACAAGCAAATAGTGGCCAGCGGGATGGTTTATCCGTCCGGACCCGAGACTGTGGTGCATCATCAACCACTCTGGCTTGATCATGTGAAGGTGTCCGTTGACCATGTTATAGATGGTGCAAAAGCGTTCTATTTTCCAGTGCCATCTCAGCACCACACCACGGTGGGGGAAGCTATTGGAAGTTTTTTCCAATGGCCTAAGGAGTTGGTGATTTTTGGAGAGGTAATAAAATCGAGTTATATAAAAGTTTATGTTAATATTAATTTCTTTTAAATTTGTATAAGACGTGTTATAATGACAAAAAATGTCTTATTGCAGGAAGAGGCCCCAAAAAAGACCGTAAAAAAATCTAATAAAGGGAAAATGCCTCAGAGTTTTAAATTGTCATCTACCCAGCGACCTGCGATAGTCGACGATGAGACTTTACTACGTCTGGGTGATAAATACAAAATGTTAAACACCCTGGTCCTTCAATTTCCCGTTGGTGATGACTTTTATCAAGTGCCCGTAGATGCCTCCGTCTTCAATTGTACGTTCGATGATGGTATTTTTGTGACAGTCGCAGACATTACCGATCTGCTTAAAATGCAATGGTTGGATACATCTATCCTACAAATATTTGCATTGTAAGACTTCTGATCACAAATTACAACTTCAATTTAAATCATTGTTCAATCTCTATTTATTGGTGTCATTATTATTAGGTACCTTCATGAGTTATGTCAGGATTACAGTATTGATTCAATTGGATTCATGTCTCCGTCACACATTGCGTCGGTGTCGGTAAGAACAAATGCCAATGGTGTTGTAAATTATATGGACGAGACCATGAGGGCAATGCAAACAAAAAAATTCATTCTAGCACCGTATTTTCAGGAGTAAGACCATTCTCTCTTGTTAACAGTTATTTTTTTTTTTTTTTGTAATTTGAATTGCACATGTTTGAAGTTGTATTTACATGTTCATAATACGTAGGAACCACTGGATGTTGCTAGTGATTTCTCCTCAGAAGAGTACGGTGTACTTATTGGATTCAACTAGTGCATTTAAGCGCGACTTAGATATCAAGCCGCTATTGAATACGTAAGTTATGCTAATTTTCATGAAATAATTGTGGAGTTGTGGTGAAATTGATTGTGGAGTTGTGGTTTCACTTTGATGAATATATGTTGTGATTGTTGAGAAGTTTTGATAGATTCAATAGCAACGCGTCTATTTACAGGTTGGATAAGTTCAATTTATAGGGGAGACTCTGCCAAAATTTTTATAGAAATCTTAGTTTTTGTATTTATTTATTTTGTAACTGGTTCGAATAATTTAATTCAATTTTAGGGCTTTCAAACTATATTGGACACAAGGAGGCATTAGAACAAGAGCCAATACAACGTGGTTAAAAATAAAGGTATGAAAACACATATTTAAAATATATTACAAATCTTTGAATTATTTTCATATTCTATTTAGTGTGATTATTAATGTTAGTTTTCAATGTGAAAATTTCAGTGTCCTCAACAGCCCGGAGGTTCTGAGTGTGGCTACTACGTCATGAAAAATATGTATGAGATAGTCACTGAACACTTTCAGCATCCGTCGTTGGAAAATCTATAAGTTATTGAACATGATAATTTTTAATTATGCCTTCATATTTTATTACAAAATAACTGATAATTCATTTTGATTATTTGTAAGCATTTAAAGAGTATTACTCAACGGAGGAAATTGCTGAAATTCAAAATTTATGGGCTAAATACTTCGTCGATAGGTGTGTGTAAATCGACGTGTATTCAAACTTCTGTTTACTCAATTACATGTGACATTAACAATCTTGTAAATATAATTATTTCTCATTTATTTAACATTATTTTAATTATGTCAATTATATACATATTTGGTGATGTGCATGTGGAAAATGTTCAGTCCACATTTAGGTGTTGCAGGTCATGACCTGCAGTGATCTGGATCATTGCAGGTGACGTCCAGGTCATTGCAGGTGACGTCCAGGCCATTGCAGGCGACGTCCAGGTCATTGCATGTCATGTCTAGGTCATTGTATTTTACTCTATAGGCAAATGAATTTGGTGCCAAAAAAAAATTTGAAAACGCTTCGGTTTTAAGTAAAACCGACGCCTAAATATTTTTTTTTTTTTTTCAACTTTACGCGTCGGTTGTTTATAAACCGACGCGTAAAGATAGCCTTTACGCGTCGTTTTACAACCGACGAGTAAAGTCTTCACTTTACGCGTCTGCTTCATACGCGTCGCCTCAAAAACCGACGCTTATTCTCTTAAATAACCGACGCGAAAGACTGTTTCTGTACTAGTGAATAGAGATCTATGTCCAATGGAAGAGTGTCAACTGGGTTTAGATTTATTTCAACCTTGAAATACATAGCATAATTCCACTCATAAAAGCCCAAAAAATCTTTGTTAACAATTGCAACTTTTTCTTTCCTTTCATTTTTGTATTATTTTGGGTCAAACCATTCACTAGAAGTCTAGAACTAGGGCGGTACCTATGGTCGTAAGGGCCAAAGGCGAACTTCTAAATTGGGTCCTCATATGCAATTTTTTTATTTTTAGTTTTTAGTTTTTACAGTGGCTGACAAAGATTGAAATCAATCAAACTAAGAATGACCTATGTTACTAATAAAATGAACTCCGTTACACAACCAAAACTACATGTTATTTGAGAAAAATGGGGGAGAATTTCCTTCAAAGAACTTTTACAAAGGTTAAGATGGAAAAGTAGCTGCTTCATTTTTCATCAAAACAGTCTTCTTCTAACATTTATTTAAAATGTTTATTGCCTAGACCAACTCACTCAACTTCCAGAGATGGACTAAATTCAGGGTGTGGACTACACCTTTTTTTTTTACTAAATTCAAAGAGAGAGTTTCCACCTAATCAATGCAACTATGCAACAACTCTACTTAATAAATGCAATAAATATCGATATATAAAGAAATAAAATCTCTTTACTTGAAGCAAGGTCATCTTATATAGTGCAGTAACTCTTCAATTATAATATCTTCGGTGAAAAACTTTCCTGATTATGAAAAATTCAGTAAAAACGGAAAGACGATTGCAATTTGCATCTCGAGGTACCTAATTTCACTTGGTCAGAACAAATCAACTCAAAATTCAAAATTTCCAACTCATTAAGCATCATTAACTAACTAAAAACTCTCAGTCTCACTCCACTTGGCAAAGAATTTTATCCTCTCAAGTCTCACGTTTAAGCCTCCATTTCACTACTGTTCAAATGCAATGTACTAAATTAGAATATATGCAGCAGCACAACAGTATACACCAGTTCCTATTTGCAACGTGAAATGAAGAATAAAAAATTTGAAATATTTGAAGCCCTTTTACTGAATTAAAAAAGAAAAAAATTAAGGGACTTACGAGTGATGGACTGCGGATTGATAGGTGAGTGACGACGGTCGAGCAGTGCTGCAGCAGAGGAGAAAGTTCACCACTTTGCCATTCTTCTTCTCCAAACACCATTTATTCAGTTTTCACGTGCGTCTAGGGTAGTTAGATTTCAATTTCAATTTTTGTATTTAATTGAGGCCTTTGAGGGGGGTTTGGGTCAAGCAGGGCCTTGCTTTTAGTTGAGCCTAAATTCATTTAAACTAGTATATCGCTTCATTGTGGTAGGATCCGACCGTAAGAGAAAACTACAAATTCAATGGAAAGTAGATATGAACAAAATTTGTGCAGCAAAATGGAAGAAATTTAATGTATTTTGAGGGATTTATGGTGATTTTGAAGAAAAAACATTTTGTTGCAGACATACATCTATATTCTTTTTTGCTGTGTATGGGAGAGAGACCTCCCTACGGTCAGTGATAAAAAAATAAAAAAATAAAAAATAAAATCTATATATATACTATTTTTAAAAGGCTCTTAAAGGGAGAAACTTTTTTGAACTATATTAACCCTACAAATCTCTTAAATTCCTTATTCATCCTTAATATTCATTAATGTCCATTTTCTTTAAAATTTTATTTATCAAATTTTAATCAATTAGTTTAACTAAATAAATAATTTATCACATTTTAAACCATTCATATTCTCATTCCATTATTTTCCCTCCATGCATGGGGACACCGATATATTCTTAAGAAATCTCTTCATCTAGGTATGTAATTCAATAGTTTCCTTATTTTCCATTTGCATATTTTGTTAATTTCTTATTTTGGTTGATCGCTTTAGTGTATGAGAAAATTAATAATAAAAGCAGATGAAGATGAGAATTGAAACGTTTAAATCTTGGCGTGCATTAAATCTCCATTTATAGAGAGATGTACTCAGGTGGTGGAAACCTCTATGACTCGGTGTCAAGGACCGTAGCATAGGTACCCTCGTGAAACTCGGAGTCGGTTGTGTTTTTTTAGTTTCTATTGAAAATGATAAATTCCTGATTGGATTTGCCCCATTGAAGTCTACATATTACAATAATGCAGAAGTGAAGTTGAACAAGTACAAAGCCTTTTGAAAACTTCTATATATATGTTGGACAATACAACTCTTTGCAAGCTTAAATAATTAATTTTGCTTTTATGAATATTTTTATTGTTTCCTCTTCAGTTTTGTGTGTTTATGTTTGGATGTGAAGTGGAACAATCTAAAGATTCATAATTTTGAATTTTATGAGCTGAGTCATTCGGATGTTTCTATTATAATTATTTTAATAATTCAATTGATTCTATATTGTAGAACTTATTACCGCAAAAATGTGATACAATTGAAATTACAAATTAATTTCGAAATAGAATGACAATGAATCCACTTTCAATTCATTAAAAATGCTAATAATGTGCATATATTTTCTGAATTTGTTCTTATGAATGCTCCATATTTCTTATAATAAATTTCGAGTTCTTTATAAACTTTTTATTGATCTATCAACTGAGATTTGAAGAGAAATGCTTAGAATTGAATTAGTGGCAGTGCATATGATAGGGTGACCGTTAAGTTTCAAGGAGTAGAAATAAACATAAGCTTTTGTTTGGCCGATCACAAAAGAAAAAAAAATTTACAATATGTATCTTATTTGAGAGATTTATGATTGGACTATTTTAATACTTTTTACTATTATTGAAGATTTGTACTTTTAATACAGAATCTTTAATAGTTTGTACTTTTATTTTCTATTTGTAATTTTTGAAGTTTTTTAAGACTTGATAAAGAAAAAAATTACTTTTTTTTTTTTAGAGGAAACATAATATTTTTTGCATTTAAGATAGGCAATCTAAAGGTGGAAGAATTTATTATTACATTTTGACAAAAAAATACAAATACTCCAAGTAAAAGTCCCAAGTATAGAAATATACAAATTAAATGGGAAGCCAAAATACTCAAGTTATAGGGCAAACATATTATGTATTGTTCGTTGGCTAAACAATTGATGAAATTGATATAAGAAGTTTAAAGCCCGGGCATATATGGATATGTTCTCATCCGCAACCTTATTTGATTGATGAACTCAAAGGGATTGATGTTGTCTCTTTTGAGAAGAATTTTGAACCCAAAACACAGATTTCTATGATGTTAATAAAATTCTTTCAGAATAGCCAAATAATTGATTAAGTTTTGGATTTTAGAGGTACTTAGTGTAAAATGGGCACTATTCACGAAGCTATACCTTGAATCTCATGCACTCTATAGGTAATCACAATAAAATTAGCAATTATTAACTTTACAATTTGTAAATACATCCCTAAAAATTCTTATTAATACCTCACCGAACCCATAAAATTTCATATCATGAGTTCGTCAATCAAATGTAATTCGCTAGTAAGTACTCACAAGATTCAAGTTACTTTTAGTATTGTCATATTTCAAAATCTTCTCTAATTGTATTTGTATTTCTATGAATATAATTAAATTACCAATTTTTTCATTGTAATATCTGATAATATAATATAGCATGTTATTATATATTTATTATAATTATTACTTTAACTTTGTAATTATTAATAATTAATAAACACAAATTTTTAAAATATAGAAAATTTAAAATATTGTTGGACAATCACGTGCAACTCACATGTATATCACTAGTAAAATAAAATGGAGAAAGAGGAAATTACATTAGCTCATATTTTTCAATTAACAATTCAAAAATAAAATTTAAAAGTTATTATTTCAAAGATCGGGTCTTAATTAATATTTTGATATCAATAAAAATATCATTATATTAACAATAAAAAGTCAAATGCACCATCCCACAATCATCCTACCCACCTACAAAATTCGAGATTTGTGACCAATAAATAAGTTGTGATTTATGAGATTTGTAAATTGTGACAGAAAACTAAGCCATTGTTTGAGATCCATTATTTGGGAAAAATTATGGTTTTGAATAGTATTTTTGGGAAGATGTGTGATTAAAAAATATTTGAAAAGTAAAAATGGTATGCTTGACTAAAATAGATGGTTGAGATTGAGTGTTAAATAAATTTGGTTTACAAAAAATGGAGGCCAAACGGGGGCTAAGTTGTAACCTAAATTTTCAGAATTTGTGACCTACAGATATGTTGTGACCTATAAAATTTGTGGTTTATGGCCGATAAGAGAGTCGTGATCAATTATTTTGATAATTTGTGAACGAAAAATAAATTGTGATCTATAAAATTTGTAATTTGTGGCAGATAAATAAATTGTGACTAATTAATTTGATAATTTGTGATCTTTAAAATTTGTGACTTGTGACTATAAATTGTATAGTTGTGACCTTAATTATTTAATTATCAATTTAGTTATATATATATATATATATATATATATATATATATATATATATATATATATATATATAACAAAAACCTTATTTCTAACTGAAAGAAAGAGTTTCTTATATATTATATCTTATCTTTAAAATTTCTTAGTTGTGTATTTTTCCTTGGAGAAATCTGGGATCAATTTTAGGCCCTCCAATTTAAGCCATAATTAGGGCCCAAGGCAGCCTGCTGGTCCGAGACTGACTAGAACCATATGGAACCATAATAAAACCTAATATTAGGCTAAGTCAATTCTTCTCTGAATATGAATAAACCTTAAGCAAATGCATTCAAGAACTAAGAATCTTATTAGTGACCATGGAAGGATCTATCCCTCGGTGAGCGCGTTCGGTTTCTCGGGTTAGATCCGTCAATTTTATTTTATTTTATTTTAATTTTGGTGTTGAATTTTTTTTCCTCTTACCTTATAGTGTTGGCTTGTGTTGGAACAATTTCCTAGATTCATCACTTTTTGTGACCATGATACCATAAAAATCTATCTCTATATCTACCCTTTTATCCAAATTATTGAATGTTACTATCTCGAATAAATTTATAATTTGACTATCGATTTGTTACATATTCACAAATGATTGAATTAGCGTCCTTAATTCAAAATTTGTTCAATAACACAATTATTATAATTTATAAATAAATCAATTTTTCAAATCACTTTTTAACAATCCAAATTTTCTTTCTCTAATTTTCAATCACAAATCTTACCTCGAAAACAAAAATAAATAAATAAATAAATAAAAAATACTATAGTGTTACCAAACACTTCATAAATTTATAGATAAAATTAACACATGAAAATTAAATTACAATAATATTGAAAATTAAAATGAAGTGTACGACCAAAATTTTGAAAACCCTAACTTCGCTCTTTGATCTTGATTTTTGCAATACCTATCAAAAAACGAGTCCAAAGAAATTTTCTATGAGTAGTTTAGTCCTAATAGAATACAAGAAAATCTGGAATATATCTAGAGGTGTCAAGACGAACAGACCGACCTGATTGAAAACTAGCCCTGAGCAATCCAGGATCGCAGGCTGACCTATGACCAGTGAGGGCGATTCATAGGTCAAGAAGTTGTGAACCGCGAGCTGGTAGGTCAAACATTCGCGGGCCGCGGTTAGCCCGCTGGCTCCGTGAAAAAAAAAAAAAAAAAAACTGCTTTTATTAAATATGGTAACATTGAAAATCTCTCTTCTTCTACAAATTTTAATACAACTTTTAAAGTAAAATCTTATTTTTCTCCTTAATAGATAAGAAACGTAATGTTCTTTAATAATAGTAATTAGAAATACATTTAACATTTAATTGTTATTTGTTTATGTTTTATTTAAATTTGAAAATTTAGAAGTAATTCATATATAATAAAATATAAATATGTAAATATTTTATGGTATAAATATGAATTTATCATTTTAATAATTTTGTATTTAGAAATTTGACAAAAAAATTGCAATAAATATGAAAAAATCTATGTTTTTATTCATACGGGCCAAATAAGAACAAACCTCGACTTGCATGGGCCAGTGAGCAGGTTTGGGTTGTAGTTCAAAATTTATGGGATGACCCGGAATCGGCCCAGAACCAGCAGCGGGCGAGATTTTTTCAAGCTGCCTGTTACCGGGTTTTTATGGTGGAGGGCCGATCCAACCCGGACCACTCAGATTGATACCTCTAAATATATCCTTCGATTAACATATAGTTAACATTTTTGTACTGCTTTACATTCTTTATCATTTGTGAACGCTTTATTTTTCGACCCTTGCAATCGCAAGGTTTCTGTTGCATTTTAGTCCTCATCTTGAACTTCTTGTTCATTCCACGTCCCTTTTAATTGTAAAACATGTCCTTCAACTTAAAAAAAATTAATACATTGGTCCCAAAATTCAAGATTTTGTACCAGCTTCAATCCTATATAATATTAACTTGTTCTAATAGAGTTTTCTCCTAAATTCATCATAAAATAAGCAAGATTAAGCCACGAGTAATTAATATAAGTACTCTCAAATTCCCATATCTGGTGGCTCAAGCTGAAATTGAGCACTCAGCTTGATAGTTTTACTGCTTAATGCGCGACTATGATATTTTTATTTCTTTTTTTTAAAGTCTTTATTTGACTTTTATTAAGTATAACTTTTCTAGTTGAATGTTTAGATTATAACTAATAAATTGTATGAATTATTAAGTAAATATTATATTTATAATTTTAAACATTTGGCATTTCCCAATTTAATTTTTAAATGTTTAAATTTTTTTAAAAAATAAGATTATTTTTTTATAAGCCTAGGCTAGGCTCAAATCCACACCTAGCCACGTTTTATACTTTTTAGAGCATTGATCATTACTCGTAGAGATTTTTTTTTTTTGATCAAAAGATTATTAATACTATGATGAGGTGATAGTGAATGTACCTCAAGATGACTTTTCAAATGCAAAGGTTTCTTAGCCTCTATTTGAAAATTCGATTAAAAATATGTTTTTAAACAACACAATTTTTTAAACCACTTGTTAACCGCATATATTCTCTATCCACTTTTTAACCGCATATTTTACCTCAAAAATATATATATAAAAAAAGTTTTAAAATACAAAACTCTTAACAAACATGGCCTTAAATATTTCTAACAATTAGTTTATGGTTATGCAAAGTTGGGATATAAATAATGTTAGGAAATTTATAATAGATAAATGTTTATTTATAACCTAAAACCACCATGTTGAATTATCAAGAATCAAACAATTGAAGCGATTCAATTGTTTGATTCAGACATGGTTTACAATGATTGATTCAGTGGTTGAGTCTTTCAAATAAACACGTAGTCCCTTATTTTCTCTCTGATGATGGGACGTCAAAACAAAATGAATAGTACGTGTGATTCAAGGACCATAACCTTATTTATATACAAATTACCTGTTACCCTAATTTGGCCCATCATAAAATTGGGAACAATAGCCTAGTCTCTACGCATAAAGGCCTATAATTTGATTAGATACATAAAATTTCAATCTTCAAAATCCTTATTAGATCACTTTAAATGGACTTAACCAAATTTGATAGTATTTGATTCAATACACAATAATTCACATATAAGCACATATGATCGATTAAAACCTTACAATCTCCCACTTGGGCTATATGTGTCACCTTACAATTGTGTATCAATCATAACCTCATGAGTACTTAGAATTTTGATATCATTACTGAATGCATCTCAAACAATCTGGTCCATCAATCATATCAACATAGAATCAAAGCAATTTTCGCTACATTTATCTTAACTAAACCCATCACCGATCACACACCAGTACAAAAATGACCAAAAAAGAGAGAGGAATATACGTCGGTTTTTAGTAAAACCGACGTCTATAAAAGGACGATGGCATTTTTGTAAATATAATCGAAGAATACGCGTCTGTTCTTCAAGTAGGTTCTTCAAGAACCGACGCGGATTCTTTAGCCTTAAACTTTACGCGTCGGTTCAGCCTATTCCTTTATATACTTATCAGCAAAACGCGCAGATCATCTCTATTTTTTTGACTACTCGATCTCTTCCCGACGCCTATTCCTTTATGTATGTATAATGTATGTAAATAATATGTAAATATATGCATTATATATAATGTATATAAATGTATATATGTTTATATATTTTCTCTGTGTAGGTGTGTTAATTAATATATTTAGTTAATTTTGTATATATGTATGGGTATTTCAACTAGTTATGTATTTAATTTTGTATTGTTGATTTTTAGTTAGTAGATGGATAAATTGTAATATTTGAATTATTGAATTTTTATTGCAGCGGAATGGATGAAAGAAATGTGGAGCTTCCCCTGCACAAAAAAAAAAAAAAAAAAAGACTAGGCGTTGGTTGTAATATTACAACCGACGCCTAAAGTTACTTTAGGCGTCGATTTTTACAACCGAGACTTTACGCGTCTGCATATATCGACATAACTGAATGTGGTGAGATTCAAGAAAGTCAAACGTCGATACATGTGCCTGTGGGATCCATGATGAGGTCCAAGGCCAAGCAGCTTCAAGAGTCGATGGTGGGACTCATTTACAAATTATGGAATCAAACTCAAATGGAAGAAACCTTCAATTTCAGACGAGAATGGGTCGGGAAAGGAACTAAATTGATCAACTTGGTACGAGTCTGAGATACAATTAAAGTTTTGACAGAGATAACATCCGAATTTGAGATTCACTACTACTTGAAAACTTGTAGCAATTTTTGTCTAGTTTCCAACGCATTTTGAATCATCTCAATCGGATATCGGGATAAGAAATTATGACCAAAATACTAAAGATGGCGCGTGTAGAATTCAAAAATTATATCATGCGATCGTATGGTAGAAATTTCATGTGATCGCATGGCTCAAAAAGTTCAATGAACATAATTTCTATTGGGGTTCCTAATTGGCCTGTGCGATCGCATGATCCTGAATTGTGCGATCGCACGGTACCCCTAGAGACCCAAAACTAGGGATTTTATTGTATTTTCTATTTTTATTTATTTACCTAATTATTTGTACTATAAATAGAACTCTCTCTCAAACTCTAAACCTAACCTTGGTTCATTTGAAATGTGTGAAGAACACTCTTTGAAGGTGAGTAAATTCCTTCCTTTTATCAAGCCTCTTGAAGGTGATGTTCTCAACTTCATGTGAGATTATTGATTCTTGTATTGTTGAAAGAAATCTTGAAATTTATCTATTTCTATCCATTGGGTTAGGTTCTTTAATCTTTGAAGTTTGGTCAGATTAAACTTGGGTTAGGGTTTATTAATACTATTTTTAGCTTTCTTGGGATGAATCAAATTGTTGTGGGGGATTTTGGTCAAATACCAAGGAAGTTCACATCATTTGGTATTTACTCTAAAATTAGTAAATCTATCATTTAAATTTTTTGTAGTTCTTGTTTTTTACCATATCATCATCAAAAAAAAAAAAAAAAATCGAAAAACATTCTATGTTCTTGAGCTATTTGTTGATTCCTACATCTTGGGTAGTTTTTTGTTATCGTCTTTAAGTTTGTTGAGGATTTCCATTATCCATACACTTACAATCATACACTATCCAAAGTGTGCACTCAAAGTGTTTGGTAAAATGCCTCAATGAAAACTGCACTATTAATTTCTATGTGTTCAACATCTATACCTTGCTAAATACTTGTGGTTGTTCAATCTCATTGTTAAAATTGTTCTTAACACCTATCCTACCAATTTAAAATCATTTTCTTGTTATAGCAAGCAAAAAAATTCCACTTGCTATTGTATCCATTTACTTCCATACATATTTGTTTGATTGTGATTTTTTTTTTGGGCTTCACAAGAATTATACTTCTTGATTTAATTAATTACCTCTCTTGAAGAGCTTGAGAAAGGAAACTATGAGTGGAAAGAGGCAAGGGTGACGAGCTTATTATCGGGAAAAAGCCTAACTTGAGTGAAACACGAGTGAAAATATTCTTGTGAGAAAACTTTCACACTTGCACAACATGTCTAATTCCAACACTCAAACTCAAGACCAACGCTCAAACTTAAGACTTGCGAGAATTTTTGTAAACTCTTTCAATCACCATGACTAGGTAGATGGAGGAGATTGGAGGAAGGTTGGAAAAGTTAGGAGCAAGAGGGGAGAGTACATCAACTAGAGGTAATGAAGAAAGAAGGGATACTAGGAGAAGAGTGAGGGATAAATTTGGGGATGTTTTGGATAATGATGGGGATGGTGAACAAAATTGGAGAATGAATAGGAATAGAGGAGTGAGTTATGATAGGATAGTTGATCGGAGTTATCTAAATGATCAACGGGGTAGAAAGGGAATGAATAGAAATATTGATAGTGTGAAAATAAAGTTTCCATCATACCATGGGAGGAGTGAAAGTGAAGAAGTAGTGGTGGGGGGAATTTTTAATCCACCAACATCTTTGGCCCATACTAGTGAGATGGAGAAACATGTAAATAATACTTTCTACACTAGGTGCTTTGTGGGAGATAAGGCATGTAGTCTCATTATAGATGGGGAGAGTTGCACTAATTTGGTGAGTGCTAGTTTGGTTGGAAAGTTGGGGTTACCAGCAGTTAAGCATCCAAATCCATACAAGATGCAAGGGTCTAGCTACCATGGGGAGGTGAGAGTGAGTGAACATGTTCTTCTTACCTTCAACACTGGAACCTATAGTGATCAAGTGTTATGTGATGTAGTTCTCATGCACACTACTCACGTACTTTTAGGTAGGTCTTGGAAATGTGAGAGGTGTGAAGCCTGATGAGGAGAAAAATCGATATAACTTCAAATTGAATGGGAAGAAGAAGGTGCTCCTATCTTTGAGTTTGAAGGAAGTGCACAAAGACCAACTGAAGCTCAAAAAAGAGTTTGAGAAAGAAAAAGAAGAAAGAGTGAGAAAAATTGAAAGCAAGAGAGTTGGGGCCACGACTATAGAAAAAGAAGAGGAACTAAAGGAGAGGGAGTGATGAGTGTCACAAAAGAACTTGAGAAGAGACCACACAAAAATGTTATTTGCACTTGAATATTCTAACAATCCCCTCCCTAGTTTGGTTGTCTCTTTGTTGCAGGAAATTGTTAGACAGACATATCGAAGGAATAAGGAACTTTAAAATTATACCGAGTGAAGAAGTTCTTGGAAATATTTTTCTCCAACAACAGGTTTAATCAAAGTAAATAAAAGTGTGATAACCGATGCAATATTTAGGAGGTATGATCCTAACATTTTTTTGAATAAAAGTTTATTATATTTTGAATATATTAGAGGATTGTATGAGATTGATGTATACTTGACAAGTGTATTTTTGACTTAAAATGTTTCATGTGGTAAATTTTATGGGCACGATGAATTCCTATTTTGTAAACACAAGCTTTATGTGCCTAATTGCCATATGAGAGCATTGCTAGTTAGGAGAGTCCATGGGGGTAATTTTAATCGAACTTTTGATGTAAAAGGGACTTTGCTTCTAACCTACCTATAGGCCAAATCTTTTTGTTTTGAATTTATTATGGGCTTGCAAGCTAATAATCCGAAATTGTTTAATATTTATGAATCATGTGGTGAGCCGAATTTGGATTAATTCTATAAGCATTATAATTATTTGTTTTGGAAAACTAGATTGTTTGTTCCTAAATGTGCCATGCGGGAGTTGCAAGTGAGAGGCATATGTTGGGTTCTTGATGGGACAATTTGAAATCAAAGGGGTTTTAGAGATATTAAGTGATCATTCTCATTGGCCTAAAAATGGAAGTTTATGTTGCACATTTTTATATTTGTAGCAAACACATCACTTCCAACGGGGTCGAATCTAAGGTTCTGCCTTGAAGCTCATGCACACATTTACACATCCCTAGTATACCTTGGGTTAATAATTCTATGAATTTTATATTGGGGTTACTTAGATCAAAGAAAGAAATGATGTTATTTTTGTGGTTGTTGATAGGATTATTAGAACGTCACATTTCATTCCCTGTCATGAAACTAACAATACTATTAACATAGAAAATCTTTTCTTTCGAGAAGTAGTGCATTTACATGGTAATGACCTAACAAATTGGAAAGAAGGTCTACATTTTGTTAAATTTTCTTGAAAAGAAATTGTTCATCCTATTAGCAAATTTTCTCCACTTACGGTTGCTTATGACTTTAACCTAGTAACTCTTTTGAATTTGATGCATTTGTTTATTGATGAAAGAGTTAGTTCCGGAGGGAATAAAAATGCAAAACTGGTTAAGCCCTGGCACGAGAAGAACGAGCTACCATTTGAGGTGAGTGGTGAACAATGTACTTCCAACCCAAACCAAGGTCGAATGCCAGTCGTATTTGATCTGGGTGGTTGGATATGGTTCCTTTTGAGGAAAGAGCAGGTTTCCATTCAAAGAAAATCCAAAATGCAATTCTGTGGTGATGGTTCATTCCAAACTTTGGAGAGGATCAATGACAATTCCTACAAACTAGACTTATCGAGTAAGTGTAAAATTTTAGTTACGTTTAATATGTCTGATTTTTCTCCTTTTAATGTACGTAATGATTTGAGGTCAAATCCTTCTTGAGAAGGAGAGGATGATGAGAATCAAGAAAGTCGAGCCTTGCGACAACTTCATCGACAACTTCATGTGGGTCACATTTCAAGATCAGAGGTCAAAGAATTTCACGGCAATATCTTCAAGCAAAATTCAAGGTCGAATCCTTTCATGATGGAGGGGATGATGAGATCCAAGATAGTCAAACCTGAATACACGTGTCGGTGGGACCCATGACGAGGTCCAAGGCCAAGGAGGTTCAAATTCGATGGTGGGACTCGTTTATGATTATGGAATCAAGCTCAAATGGAAGACACCTTCAATTCCGAACGAGAATGGGTAGAGAAAGGACCTAAATTGATCAACTTGGTACGAGTCTGAGATTCAATTAAATTTTTGATAGAGATAAAATTCGAACTTGAGATTCACTATTTTGAAGACTTGTAGAAATTTCTTTCTAGTTTACAATGCATTTTGAATCACCTCAATCTAACATCGGGATCAAAAGTTATGATCAAAATACTAAAGATGACGCGTGTAGAATTCAAAAATCATACCATGCGATCGCATGGTTCAAAAAGTTCAATGAACAAAATTTCCATTGGGGTTCCAAATTGTTCTGTACGATCATACGATCCTGAACCGTGAGATCTCATGGTACCCTGAGAGACGAAAACTCAGGATTTTATTGTATTTTCTATTTTTCTTTATTTCCCTAATTATTTGTACTATAAGTAGAACTCCCTCTCAAACCCTAAACCTAACTTTGGTTTATTTGAAATGTGTGAAGAACACTCTTTGAAGGTGAGTAAATCTCTTCCTTTTATCAAGCCTCTTTGAGGTAATGTTCTCAACTTCATGTAGGATTATTGATTCTTGTATTGTTGAAAGAAATCTTGAAATTTGTTTATTTCTATCTATTGGGCTAGGTTCTTTAATCTTTGAATTTTTGTTAGATTAAACTTGGGTTAATGTTTATTACTACTAATTATAGCTTTCTTGGGATGAATCAAATTGTTGTGTGAATTTTTGATCAAATACCAAGGGGATTCACATCAGAATTACATGGACCAAGCATGGATGTGTACCATGAAATTAAATGTAATGTGATCTTTAACATGTCTATTCCCAACTGGTCCAACTTTATACCTTAGTGAGATCATCATCAAACAAGTTTAGAGATAATAAACATAACATTTTACAGTTGAAAACAACTTTAACTTTAAACCATATCCAGAAGGACATAAATGTGTCTAATGTAAAAGCATCTAAAATACAAACTCCCACTAAAACCAAATATCCTCAAGAAATACAACACCCAAATGAGCAATGTACTCATGAAAGACCTTGGGTGGTAATCCCTTAGTAAGCGGATCTACAATTATGGAGTTTGTCCTAATGTGCTCTTATTGACACATGCCCACTCTGAACTCTATCATTCATAATCAGGATCTTGATCTCTATATGCTTTGACTTTGTTAAGCTCGTGTTATTATTGGAATATAGAACTGCTGAGTTATTGTCACAATATAACTTTAGTCGTCTTTCTATGCCATACATAATGTGTGATGTGCTAAATCGCAAGTGTATGATGTCGCATTCAAGTAATAAAGTGGACTTTTTAAGTCCGAGTTATCATACCACAGAGATTGTAATTAAGTATCGAAATTGTGTAGTTCTCGCCTTATTTGAACAGGAAACTTTGGATGTTTGAATTGAATCAAAATATTATACTAAAAAGCAAAAGAAAAAAAAAGACATTTAAATATTCTAAATTGATGTTTATAAGGGTTGAAACATCTGTTTTTACCTAGTCAATACTTTGATTTTCAATTGTCTAGTTTATTCCTATTATATTACTTGATCAAATTCACTTATGCATATGAAATTCCCCTTTCGAGTTTAAATCAACTATACCTAGTTAGTCGACTGTGTTTCTAGACAACAGGTCGTAATGACTAGGTGCATCGAAGTTCAAGAATTCAATAAAATGAAATAAAATGCAGAAAAGTTGTGATACACACAACCATCAATTGCATTTATAAGCATCAATCGAATATTTAATGGGAGTAAGACTATCACAAGTTTAGTGGGAGTAAGACTACAATTTTTTTTTTGAAAAGTTATAGAAATAAAATGAAAATAAAATGAAATAAAATGCAGAAAAAAATAGAATTCTAATTGATTAAACACTAAATTGTTTAACCGTTTCCCGGAAACGGTGACAAAAATCTGATGCGTGTCGCTATGCACCAAAATTTAATTAAATATCTTACTTTCCATTTATCAGTTTTAATTGTAATAACGGAAGTAAGAGACGATTCCACAAAGAACGAGAACTAAAATAGTGTCATGTCAATTAGAATTAATGGGAGGTTTTGAGTTAAAAATATTGTAAATGACTTGACGAATAAAGTAAATACGTAAATTGGTTGGAATATAAATCAATTATTAATAAATCCTAGTTCTCAGGTTTAGTTGTATTTTATCACAATATTACTACTTTCCAAGTAATACGTACTCAATTCAATTCTTGATTTATCATCCGTAAGTAATTAACAAGTTCTAACTACCTCTTTTCTTCCTTAATTGTGTTTAATTAGAACGAGCTCTCTAATCAAACTATAGCTATTGGACAATCTAAAATAAGCTCTTTAGATTTAATACAATAACCAAATAACTCAAGAAGAATTTAGGCGATCTATATTACCAATCAAACAAGCTCGTGATGATTAACCTAGGTTGAATTTCCAACGGAATCGCAAAAATCCCAGTTGCTACTATGAATTGAACAACAAGAAAATTACGGATCTAATCATTCAATTTAGCATGCATCAATACAACAAGATATGAGATAGGCCTAAATCACATAAATCATTGTATTAATTGAAATAAAGTGCATAGAAATCCAACAATCAAGAATATAGAATTTAATACTAAATTACTAGTTGGAAAATAGCAACATAATGAAAATAAATACGTCTCACTTGAACTAGGTAGGGAACTTAGCTGCTTAAAGTCATGAAGAAATCCATAATTTCCACTCTTGATTCACTTAGTTCCTCTTCCAAACTCCAAGCAAGCCTCTCCCTCTACAATAATTTTTTCACACTTTTTATGTCATGAATTTCCCTTTTATAGCCACCAAACCGTGCCCTAGAGTTGGGCTCAAGACATACCAATAATATGCCATGAATCAGATAAGGAAATTTCTTGGCGTGCAAGTTACGGTCGTAACTTATGGTTTACGTTCGTAAGCTAGTTTCTGCAGATTTTTACACTTTGGAGGTTACGGCCGTAACTTTTGGGTTTACGGCCGTAAGGTTGTTTCTGCCCATTTTTCACCTACTCCCATAAAATATTTATGGCCGTAAGGTTTGGTGTTACGGCCGAAAATAAATTGCATCCAAGATCCCGAAACTTCAATTTTAGGTGAATTTTGGTCCTTTCTTCCTCTTTTCTATTCCTTTATGATCCTATATAATATAAAACATGAAATGCATTAACAACACTTAAATAGGATCAAATCAACAATAGACTAAGGCTATAAGTGCACAAAATAAGTGCTAATAAAGCACTTATCAAATCCCCCCGCACTTAAACCATTGTTCGCCCTCGAACAATTATGGAAAAGAGAATAGAATTGGACTCAAACAACAGATAGACCTATGATCTATAGGATTAAGGTTACAACCCACTTTTCTTTAGTAAGAATGTTCAATTGCATAATCAGAGTGTGTTAGAGTGTACTAGAGATGCAACGTCCAATATTCCCCCACTCAAATCATGGCCCAATATGGTTTATATCCTTTCACATCTCGTGTGCACTCCCATCACATCTATCATTGAGTGACTACAGGGAAAACAGTTTCGCCCAATTTCGGCAGAAATCACCCGCGTAAACCGAGTTGCTCATGATGTGAATTCAGTCAAAACAGTATCCCCAACCACATTCATAACACAAACCCTAGACCAAGCAATTTAAAACACTCATAAGTAAATGTAATGGGAGTTAACACCCTCACTAGATATTTCTCTCTTTGCTCAAAGTGTATAAGGGTGAGAATTTTCACTCAACTCACTGCATGGATAATTCATTACCACAGACTGCCCAAATGTCATAACCAGAGCCAACAATAACACAAGTGCAAAGCAAAGGTCTTTATTTGGTTGTAACGGGGCTTTAAGTTGGGTAGGATAAAAGGACATATTTAGGCCGAGTCGAGAAGGAGTTTCGCAAGCTAAGTCGATTCAAAATGATATTACTTCCTTCATTCTCAATATGAACTTCATTGTTTCCAGCTACCCAACGTAGTTATCACTTTTTTTTTTGTACAGACTGCAACTTTTCCTCTTATGTTCACATCATTATGCAGTCATCAATTGGAACAAAATAGAGTTATACTCCCTTGAACTTAGTCCATTACACAACCGTCACCTAACCATTGCAACCTCTCAACTTAGACCACAATATGATCCTTAATCAATAAAGGCTTGCGAATCCCTTCTCTATGGGTTCAAACAGAGATAATGCGAAAGAAAGGATATTCGGGGTTTGTAGCATGGCATAAAAAATTCAAAGAAAGGCTAAGGCTCAAAGGGGCTTCTATTGGTACATATATCATGGTAGGCCCTTTTAGCAAGTCAAATTTGGCTTTACCTAATGCCTTTACTATATTTTGTATTTAAGTCAAGAAGCTCCAACGGTATACACAAGAAAGCACATCCAAGCACAAATCAACCATGCAGGACGCACATCAAAGAATTACGAGCTCAATATAAGTGTTAAAAACAGCTCTTAGGCTCAAAAGCTCACAAATTATGGTATTCATGTGTTTCTCCCATCCAATTATGAGTTATAGGTCATTGCTTGATATTCATTCCAAATCCAAATCCATTGGTTAAGGTTAGTGTTTAAAAGTATTCAAACTATGCCTACTCACAAAAGTCTGATAATTTCTGTTGGAATTGGGATGCTCAGGGTGATATGTACAGGGATAACATGTCTATTCTAGTTTGGGTTGGCTAGATTGTAGACATTTGACTATTTTACTTCCATTCTCAACCTATTCAAAATTTTGCTGGATGAGATCATCTCTATGTGCTCAATTCATATCCAATTGTGCAATGATTACTCAATTTTTTTTCAAAAGTGAGGCCGCTACCTATTACATCAAAACGTGGTTTAAGACATAAGCAGGGAACAAAATTAAAATGGATATTGACTCAAAAGAAGTTTAACTACTCGACTACAAGAAAAGAAAATATGAAGAAACGCCCTTACATTCATCCCCCCAACACTTAAATATGACAATGTCCTCATTGTGAAATAATTCAAAACAATAGAGGGGGAATCAGAAAACTCCCTTGGGGTCTATTGTAGCGGTGACCCGTCCCAGGGTCCTTGCAACCTTCGAATCTCCTCACGAATGGCTCTTTGATCTTCCAATATTACTTGTTGATCCTCTTGTATAGCATTCAATTGAGTCTGGAAGGCTTGCATCATTTCCAACATTTGCAGCTCAAAGGGGCTATGAGTAGGAACCTGTTGTGTCCCCTCCCTTACGGTGGGCTCCTCGATGCCCTGATTATCATCCGAGTCTCCTGAATCTCCGTCCCCGCGACCTCGCTTGGCGACGATCTACCTGCGAGCATTTTCCAAACTAGCCTTTGTGAGGCGATTTCCATGCCCCAATGTGTCCTCGCTCACCGCTGTGGGGACTCGTTGAGCTCGACATAATGCTGTGATCAAGCAAGGGAAGGGCATACCCCTCTTCTGAGGCATCAGGCTAGCGTATGTACAGATTGTGTCATATATATGCTGGGCCAAGTCAAATTTGATCACCCTGGTGATAGCATAGTAGACTCAGAGATATTGGATAGAAACCATGGTGAGGCTGGTACACGGAAATAGACTCCCCGACCCCCATTGATGCAAGTACCAAGCGTCCATTTGTAAGTCCCAATTCTTATACTGGGGATTGACAACATGCAGGGTATCGTGAAATTCTGGTTTCAGGGCCCATAGGAGTACCTCGTGATCTGGAAAGAAAGCTCTTGCAATGAAGGTCATAGGTACGGCTCCCGTAGTATTGATTTCCAAGTAGCTTTTATCAACCCCCTTTGAGAATTTAATTCTCTTCCCTACGACCCTGGTCCAGTGATAGTCCGGAGAACCTTAATCACCAATCTCCTTGTTGAATTGTGTGTAGAACTTGAACACGAGCGGGGGATTCCCAAAGGGCAGATCGCTGGCAAACTTCACCCAGCCAAATTCCACAAAGCGGGCACAAAAGGGTCGAGGTGCAACGACTATTTCTGCTCTCTGCATCTCCTGATAATCCTCCAGTAGAAAAAGCCATTCTTTAATGCATTGCTTAGATTGGTTTTTCTCTTGGAGGGGTTCAGATGAGGATTCCCCTGCTACTTGCTTCCCCTTTTTTGACGGTGGAGCCATAAAATATCCTGTATAAGGAATGAGTAAATTAGTCGAGTGTTATGGTAACTAAAGGATAATACACTCAAGAAAGTATAGCTCATTGTTCAAGTCGCAAATTCGAGATTCAATGTACGCATGAAGAGCACAATGTACACATAAATTCATCATGGGACGAATTAACACATGTAACATAGTGTGCAAATATCCGATTACACTTCAATGTCAAGCAGTGGAATAAAAATATGCACAAGCTCAAAATCCCTATCATGTTTTTCGAGAGAGCACAATTCATTAGCCAAACATTCCAAATGCAAAGTTAATGCTAGGTTTATCAATTGCATGGGACCAATGTGCATTATCACGAACCAAAGTAAAGATTTCGAATCACAAACTTAGGTCATTGTGGAATCAAAAATCTGAATGCATAACTTAATTGTCAATCAATATCTAGCAAGCCATAGGGTCAAATGCAAAATAACCTACACAATCTTCATCAATTCATCACACTCATATACCACACTCTCCCTCAATCGAACCCCTAACATGGTTTCTATGCACTCACACTAGCATAGGGTTGAGACTCAAAAATGAAATTTTAAGGAAAGAAACACCTCAACCTCTCTTAGACATTTCATCGAGCATGTGGATTGCATAGTTTTGGTGATGCCTTGGATGTGAGAATATAGAAATTCCATGTACCCAAAACACAAATACACTCAACCACACAACTTAGAACATTAAAATTGGAAAGAAGTTCGAGAATTTCATGTCCTATTGAAGAGCAAACCATTACATAGAGAAATTGAAAATTCATACCTTCAAGCTATTGTGGCACAAGTGAATGTTGATGGAGGTGATGTAAAACCCCAATGAAACTTCCTTACATACGAAATTATGGGAGTGAAAATGGGTAGATCTTGCGTGAGAGAATTTTGGAATTGAGGCAAAGATTTTGGGTAGGAATTTAAGTGAATGTAGCGTGTTTTAAAGTTTAATTTGCGAATTCCGTAAATAGCATTCTGAACAAAAAGTAAAAGGAATTTTCTACGGCCGTAAACAATATAGTTACGGCCATAACGAGGCCTCTGGACAATTTTTGCTTGAAATGAGTTACGGCCGTAAAGTTGTAACTTACGGTCGTAACGAGGCCTTTGGAATTATTTTTTTCATAGTGCAATGACGAAAAATAGAGTAACAGTAAAAATAAAATAAAATAAAGAAACAAATAAAAACTTAGAGAGTATAGAAACTCCCTTTCCCGGGTTGCCTACCGATCAGCTCCGTTGTTTACTGTCGTTGGCTCGTCTGAGTCCTTGCATGACTAGTACCCTTTATCGTTGTTCTCCAACGTGATCACTTCCAAGTTTTCAGTTTGGAACCCCTCATAGTATGGCTTGAGATGGTTCCCGTTGACCTTGAACTGTTTATCTGTCTTCAAGCTTCTAATTTCGACTTCACCATGCAGAGAGACATTAATAACAACAAAAGAACCAAACAAATGAGAACGAAGCTTACCTGGGTGTAACTTGAGCTGAGATTGAAACAATAGTACTTTCTGGCCCTCACAAAAGCTTTTTCTAGAAATGCGTTGATCATGGAATGCCTTAGTTCGATCTTTATAGATCATGGCATTCTCGTAAGACTCATTCCGAATTTCGTCCAATTCTTGCAATTGGAGCTTCCTATGATCTCCCGCTGCTCCCCAATCCATATTACATTGCTTGATGGCCCTGTAGGCTTTATGCTCGAGTACTACAGTAGGTGGCACGGTTTCCCGAATACCAATCGGTATGGGGACATACCAATTGGTGTCTTGTAAGCGGTTCGGTAGGCCCATAGAGCATCTTCGAGTCTAATGCTCTAATCCTTTCGATCTGGCCGGACTGTTTTCTCTAAAATGGACTTCACCTCCCTGTTGGAGATTTCTACCTTCCCGCTAGTTTGGGGATGGTATGCGGTAGATACCCGGTGCAACACTCCATATTTCTTCAACAAGGCTTCAATAGTTCGTTTGCAAAAGTGCGTTCCCCTACCATTGATCATTGCTCGGGGTATCCTGAACCTGCTGAAAATGTTAGCCTTCATAGAGTCTTCGACAACCTTAGCTTCATTAGTACGGGTGGCCTTTACCTCCACCCATTTAGACACATAATCAACAGCTAGAAGAACGAATTACAAACAAAAGATGTGGGGAAGGGTCCCATGAAGTCAATGCCCCATACATCAAAGATTTCACATAAAATTATAGGGGTTTGAGGCATTTGATCTAGTTGGGAAAAATTACCTGTTCTTTGGTAGTTATCGCAAGACTTACAGTATATGTATGCATCCTTAAAAAGGGTCGTCCAAAAAAAACCACTTTCCAATACCTTTTGTGCGGTCCTTCTAGGTCCAAAATGGCCTCCACATGCATATGAATGGCAAAAGATAAGGATCGATTGGTATTCTGATTCGGGCACGCACCTTCGGATGATTTGGTCGGGACACCTCTTCTACGGGTCATCCCAAATGTAGTATTTGGCATCACTCCTCATCTTATGTTTTTTTTCCTACGAAAAACCATTAGGTATTAGCTTAGAAGTCATGTAATTAACCAAATCAGCATACCATGGAGGGTTCGCTTTGATAGCAAATAAACTTTCATCCGGAAAGGCTTCATGCAAAGGTAGGTCATCTTCGGCCTTCACTACCCTGATAAGGTGGCCAACGACCACATTTTCAAAACCTGCCTTATCCTTGATTTCCAAATCAAACTCCTGTAATAAGAGTATCCACCGGAAGATTCTTAGCTATGCATCCTTGTTCACAAATAAGTGCATCAATGCTGCATGATCTGTACAAATAATGACTTTAGAACCCAATAAATAAGAACAAAATTTTTCTAAAGCAAATACAATAGATAAAAGTTCCTTTTCAGTGGTGGTATAGATTGATTGAGCCTGATTCAAGGTTTGGGAAGCATAATAAATCACATGGCCTGCTCTCCCAACCCATTGCCCAAAGACTACCCCCAAAGCATAGTCACTGGCATCACATATTATTTCGAATGGGAGATCCCAGTTTGGTGGTTGAATAATGGGGGCGTAGTCAACCGCTCCTTCAGTTGGTTGAAAGCCTTTTTGTACAGCTAGGTGAATTCAAATGACACATCATTTTGCAACAAATTGCACGGTGGGGATGCAATTTTGGAGAAATCCTTAATAAACCTACGATAAAAACCTACATGCCCAAGGAAAAACTGTATATCCCGCACATTTGTTGTTGACCTATGGTCAATTTGACCTTATTGTTTTGATCATAACAAACAAGAATTTATTGTGTTACTAACAAGTGTGCTTCAAGTGTTTCATGAAATTATAAATATTCAAAGCACTCTATGTTCAAATCGTCTCTCAAAGAAATAAATCAAAATTATGTGATCGAGCACTTAAGACGCAAAGAAGATCAAGAAAGAATCGAAGATATTCAAAGATCAAAATTGAGGTCGAAAAGCATGACATGAAGATCAAGAATTCAAGCATACAAGATTAGAGTTGATTTAACATATGTAAATGTATAACACTCTCAATCTTTAGCGATGAAATTCAACGAGCTCGAAAATGATTTTTATGCATCAAGAAACATTTTTAAAACCATTAAAATATCATTTTCAAAATCAATCTTGATCAAAAAGCCTTGCAAAATGAAATCTCAAAAATCTGTATGAACCGGTCGACCGCAATATGAACCGGTCAACCGCACCGGTCGACCGCAATATGAACCGATTGACCGCATGGATGAACCGGTCGACCGCACTGTCGTTTTTGAACTCAACGGCTATTTTCTTGCAACGGCTATATTGAGGTCGACCGCATGGTTGAATAGGTCGACCGCAAAAGACAGAATGTGCGAAAATTGCTCTATAAATAGCCTTCTCTCTTGCATTCATCAAAAACAACTTAGAAAACATTTTATACAAACTTTCTTGTGAAAATTTAGTGTTCTTACTTGGTTTATATTTATCTTTTATTTTCATAAAACTTTGATTGATCTAAACTTTGTTTTATCAAATTCATCAAAGTTTTTGGAAGAAAGTTTTGTGAAGATTATTGGTTTTATTTTGTTTAAACTTCTTCAAACATCTTCACACTATATTGGAATTGAAGTGTAAGTCTCTCTTTGTTCTAAACTTGTTTTAATCTTTTAAAAGAGAGAAATTCCAATTAAGGAACTTTGATTATTTGTGCTACATTTTTCATCATCATTTGATTCATCAAAGATCCATTGCCTAAACACTTTGAGCTTAACTTATTGTTAGTTATTCAAGTGTGGCATCTCTTGGTACTTAATTCGATTCAATATTTTTAACAAGAGATCATTTGAAAAACTTTGTTTGATTGCATTGAACTTTTCATTATCATTTGCATCAAAGTTTTTCTCTAACACTCGAGCTTAATTCATTGCTATCTATTGAAGTGTTAACCTAACTCTCTCGGTACTTAATTTGAGTATATCATTTGTCAAGAGAGTTATTTCAATTGTAAATTCAATTCATTACATTGATTGGTTTCGAGAGCCTTGTGAAAACTCGATTGTTGGTTTCGAGAGCCGTGTGAAAACTCGATTGTAAAGGATAGGCGCTCCTTGTTGTAAGTCGCCTAAGGATTTGGTACTCCTTGTTGTAAGTTACCAAAATAGTGGATTTGACCTTGCTCGTGACGGAGAGCTCGGTAACGGGGGACGTAGATCATGTTGGTTGATTGAACCTCCATAAATCGCGTTTGCATTCTCTCATCCCTTTTACTTACTTACATTGCACTTACTCTATTCTATCAATTCATATTGTGCAACACTATATCTAAGTGCTATTCTTGCTTGATCAATTAAGTTTACACATATATAGCACACTACATTGATAGTTTAGTTACTTGTAACACTAAGTGCTCATAGTTGTACCCATTGGTTTTAAGTTTGAGATTATTTATCGAAAAAGTTTTATAAACCAATTCACCCCCCTCTTGGTTAGTTTACTCTTGGGTCAACATTTGTGTGGTAAGGTAATGCAGATATGAGGTCTATCTTAGATTTATCAACTTCTATCCCTTTTTCAGACACTACATGGCCTAGCACAATTCCTTGATCCACCATAAAATGACATTTTTCCCAATTTAGGACTAAGTTAGTATCAATGCATCGTTTCAAAATTCGTGTCAAATTATCCAAGCATGCATCAAACGAGTCACCCACATACTAAAATCATCCATAAACACTTCTATAATTTTTCCTATATATTCAGAAAAAATGCTCATCATACAACGTTGGAATGTTGTGGGAACATTACACAAACCAAAAGGCATGCGTCTAAATGCAAAAGTGCCAAATGGACAGGTGAATGTGGTTTTTTTTGATCTTCTGGTGTAATGGAAATTTGAAAATATCCAAAAAACCATCTAAAAAACAGTATTGGGAATGACCAGTTTACTTTTCCAACATTTGATCCATAAAGGGAAGGGGAAAGTGATCTTTTCGAGTGTCAGCGTTTACATTCCTGTAGTCGATGCATACCCGATACCCAGTTTGTACCCTAGTCGGTACAAGTTCTTCATCCTTATTTTCTACCACCGTCACTCCAGACTTCTTGGGCACTACTTGTACTGTACTGATCCACTTGCTATCTGAAATTGGGTAAATCATCCCTGCTCCTAACAGCTCCATCATTACTGGATTTAGTCTTCGCTAAGCTTGTCTTGATGGTTGAGCTCCTTCCTCAAGCAGTATACAATGCATACAGATTGACGGGCTGATTCCCTTGATATCTGTGATTGTCCAACCAATCGCCTTTGATGTGATCCAGAACCCCGATAATACGAATCATAGCAGGCTTGATGGGAAAATTTAAATATTCAAGCCAAAATAAGAATTCAGCAGGTTCGACGAGCTTTGAAGATCAAACCATGTCGAAAAGAACCAAAATTATGCAGAAGCAAAGTTACGGCCGTAACCAAAGATTCTCACGGTCGTAAGTCACTCTCGGATCAAAATGAAGAATTCCAAGTTTTTCAAAGTTACGGCCATAAGTCATATGGTCACGGCCGTAATCCTTAAGCAGAAGAATAGTTACGGCCGTAAGTGATGCTGTCACGGCCGTAAGTTAGGATTTTTGCAAATAACGCGGATTTTTATTTCCTTTTTCATATTTTAATTCCTTTTTCAGTTTTAAGTTATTTTAGGTTAGTTAGAACTCTATTTTGAGTCCATTAGCGACTAGGGTTTTAGTTTGCTTATTTATAATCTTTTCCATTCATTTGTATTAGACAGACTTAAGACAATTATTTGATATTATTGTGAGGCAAATTGCTTTCAAACTTAATTCTTCATTGAACACAATTCGAACTTGCGAGTTATTCTTGTTTGTTCAAATCTTGGTGAGAATTAATATTGCTTGTGATCAAGAGGTCAATATATCCCTGTGATTGTATTGGTTACTTGGTTCAATTAATTTTAATTGGATCCATAAATCGTGGTTTCTTGGCGTTCTTGAGCCGATTCAATATTTTGTGGGTTGCGTAGCTACAATGCTACGTTGTTTGCATCATTTGGTATCAGAGCTTAGGCTCCAAAAATCAAAGTTATATCTTTATTTTGTTTTCTTGAGTTTTCTATCCAGTTTGATTTTTATGTTTATCATCAAGTCCCATAAAAATCTTCCATATCTTGTTTAGTGTTTTGTTTTTTCAGTTTTTTGCGTTCTTCTTGTTCTTGAGTTTGTCGAGTCTTTAAATCCAGAAAATAGTTCCAAAAAATTTCAAAAGTATTTGTTTTGCTTAATTCTTATCCGAATTAAGTTCCTTTTGTTTTGTCGTGTTCGTTGTCGAATTTTCGGATTTATATAAAAAAAAAGATTATTTTTTTATTTATTCCGAAAATTCACCCAAAATTTAAAAAAAAAAAAAAAAATTCCATTCAAGAACCACTTTCTTGAATTTCTTTAAATTCTTGATAAATCCTTGTCTTCCAAGTCAAATTAAAATTCTTGATATTCTTTCCTTTCTAGTCAAAATTCAAGAACAACTTTCTTGAATTTCTACAATATTCTTGATATTGTTTCCTTTTGAGTCAAATTCAAGATCCACTTTCTTGAATTTCTTTAAAATTCTTGATATTGTTTTTCTTTTTTGAGTCAACATTAAATTCTTTCTTGATATTTGTCAATATCTGGACCTTCTTATTTTGAGTCTCTCAAATTTTGAAAGCTACATAAAGGGATGAATTATGAGTTCGATCCTACTTTCATGACTAGATGTTGTGTGGGTGATAAGCTGTGTAGTTTGGCTATTGATAGGGAGTACATCTCTAATTTGGCTAGTATCAACATGGTTGAAAAATTGGGGTTGCATTTACTACAACATCCTAGACCTTATAAGATGACATGGTTGAAGGAGTGTGGGGAGTTCAAAGTGACCAAGCAAGTCTTAGTGAATTTCACCATTGGGAGGTATAGTGATGAAGTATTATGTGATGTGGTACCTCTAGAGTCTTGTCATATGTTGTGGGGTAGGCCATGGAGGCATGAGAGGAAAGCATTTTATGATAAGAATAGAAATGGGTACAAATTTGTGAAGGATGGAGAATCAATCACCCTAACTAGTTTAACACTAGAGCAAATACTTGAAGATCAAAAGGAGGTGAAGGAAAAGATTAATCTATTATCCAGATTGAATTATCAATTAAAACTTCTAGAAGAGGACATGATTACACGGAGGGGTAAAAATGTAGTTAAGTTGCAAGAAGAGCCTCAGGATATGAATGTTGGGAAGAAGGAGGGAGACTTGAAACATAAATTAGAAGTACTTGAAGAGACTCCAATTTTTGTGGTAGGAGATGAAAAGGTGGAGTTGGGTGATCAAACTCCAAAATTTGATGGGGAAAAATTGGAAGTTGGGGTAGAACTTCAAAATTTGAGCCTTGAATTGGTAGATCCACATTTGAATACCGTTGAGGGCGTGCATGAAATTAGTGATAAAAATTTGGAGGTAGAAGATGTGGTTGAATTTGAAAGTAAAAATTTTGAAAAGGTGGTTGAAGATGCAAAGGAAGAATGAGGTGAAGAGGAGGGCCTCGTTGTTCTTAAAGAAGAATTGGAGATGGTGATTAATCATGGATACAAGGATCCATATCTTGTACCTCATGAAACTAACATTCCCCTCTCCGTTCTATTTAATTCTTTCTTGCAGGTTAATAGTACGTGGAAATTTGGGCAACACCACCAATGTCCCAAGGTGTTTCAACTTCAAGTCATTCTCGTAACCCCCGTTGCAGAATATTTTTGGTTGATCATGTGCAATGGCAGGAGAAATTTTTTGTTTGATCCAGGAGGTGAAGTGAAACAACAGGAACAAAACTATCATTCGGGACGAATCATCCTAAAGAAGGAGGGTATGATGTGATCCAGAACCCCGATAATACGAATCATAGAAGGGTTGACGGGAAAATTTAAATATTCAAGCCAAAACAAGAATTCAGCAGGTTCGACGAGCTTTGAAGATCAAACCGTGTCGAAAAGAACCAAAATTATGCAGAAGCAAAGTTACGGCCGTAACCAAAGATTCTCACGGCCGTAAGTCACTCTCGGATCAAAATGAAGAATTCCAAGTTTTTCAAAGTTACGGCCGTAAGTCATATGGTCACGGCCGTAATCCTTAAGCAGAAGAATAGTTACGGCCGTAAGTGATGCTGTCACGGCCGTTAGTTAGGATTTTCGTAAATAACGCGGATTTTTATTTCCTTTTTCGTATTTTAATTATTTTTTTCAGTTTTAAGCTATTTTAGGTTAGTTAGAACTCTATTTTGAGTCCATTAGCGACTAGGGTTTTAGTTTGCTTATTTATAATCTTTTCCATTCATTTGTATTAGACAGACTTAAGACAATTATTTGATATTATTGTGAGGCAAATTGCTTTCAAACTTTGTTCTTCATTGAACACAATTCGAACTTGCGAGTTATTCTTGTTTGTTCAAATCTCGGTGAGAATTAATATTGCTTGTGATCAAGAGGTCAATATATCCCTGTGATTGTATTGGTTACTTGGTTCAATTAATTTTAATTGGATCCATAAATCATGGTTTCTTGGCGTTCTTGGGTCGATTCAATATTTTGTGGGTTACGTAGCTACAATTGCTACGTGGTTTTCATCAGCCTCCTTGTGCTCCCGAAGAACCCGAACCAGTTTGTCTTCTTCCACCTTGGTGAGGTTGGATGAAACAATTACGGGAAGCATTTCTCCATCACCTAGAAATACGTATTTCAAATGGGAGGGCAGAGATATCATTTCCACTACTAGGGCCTGCAAAATAGAGGGTAACAATTTGTTAGGATAGTATGTTAACTGAATTGTTTTGACAGCATACCTGCACGGCGCGGGTCCTAGCGAATTAAGTTTAGCTATTCCATTTTGCAGTTCCTTGCTCTTTCCCAACTCATCGTCATCAACTTGCCTTAATGATTCCGAAATAGCTGTTTCTAGCTCATCCTTGCAATTTAACTCAAAGACTTTATACACTGCAGGAGTAATGACATTAATAGAGTTGGCGGCACACATATCATTCGGATGTTTCATTGCATCATAAATATTAAATTTTACCATTTCCCCATTAAATCCCATGGTCAACACCCCTTTCCTCACATCAATTATAGTTTGGGACGTCCACAAAAATGGTCTACCTAACAATATAGGGGTAGAGTTATGGAAGTGATCATAATTCATATCTAACACATAAAAATCCCCCGGAAACACCAATCCTCCTACTTACATTAACACATCCTCAACTACCCCATCCGAATACGCATTGGAACTGTCAGCTAGTTGAATGATAACACTTGTTTCAGTCATCTTAGTAAGTTTTAATGCAGTGTAAGTAGATCTATGCATTACATTTATAGATGCTCCTAAGTCTATTAGTGCATGATCTACCTTGGTGTTAAATATTTGACATGGCACGGAAAACATACCTGGATCCTTACACTTAGGAGGCAATTTCCTTTGAAATAGTGCTGATACATTCTCTCTCATTCTTCCATTCTCGTTCCCCACCAATTTTCGCTTGTTAGTGCACAGATCCTTCAAAAACTTTGCATATCGGGGAACTTGCTTGATGGCATCCAATAATGGAATATTGACTTTCACCTTCCTAAACATCTCCAAAATTTCTTTTTCTTTGCCCTCCTTGGTTTCCCTTGATAACCTGCTAGGGAAATGTGGAGGAGTTTGTTAACATTTAAATTGAGATCAGTTTTTACCTGAGAGTTTTGCGAAGTGCCTTTTTTATTTCCGACCCCTTCTTCTTCAACTTCCTCCTTTTCAGCTGCAACAGGTTTCATTTGGTTCTCCAGGTTTTGAATACCTGATTTGGCATCCTGTTGAAATTGCAGCGTGTTAGTTGCCAGTGTTTTTACCATATCTTCAAGAGATATACCTGAATTTTGAGGTTTTTGCTGATATTGTCCCTGTGGTTAAAAAGTCCATTGCTGCTGGAATTGTCCTTGAGGTTTGTTTAGAGTAAAACCCGGGGGCTTGTTATTTTCATAGCTCAAGTTAGGGTGATCCCTCCACCCAGGGTTGTATGTGTTGGAGTAGGGGTTGTATTGCAATCTTTGGAAAGGGAAACCTCCTGCAACATTTACCTGTCCATTGTTCTCCTCTTGCAACACCAGACTGGTATCTGTTGGATGTCCAAAATTTGCACATATTTTGCATGCTTTGACTTGATGCGAGTTCCCTACAGCAAGCTGTTTAACGAGATTTGTTAGTTCAAACAATTGACCTTCAATATTAGAACCACTTACCTTGTTCACGCGGAAGTCTTGTGTACCCTATTTGAATTGAATTGTTGAGTGTTCTTAGCCATATTGGATATCAAAGCCCGTGCTTATTTCGGTGTTTTATCCATTAGGGCACCTCCACTCGCAGCGTCTATCATGCTCCTATCCATTGGTGCCAGTCCTTCATAGAAATATTGTACCAAGAGTTGCTCGCTAATCTGATGATGGAGGCAGCTTGAAATGAGCTTCATGAAACGTTCCCAATACTAATATAATGATTCGCCATTATTTTGGCGCACCCCGCAGTTCCTTCCGGATTATCCCAGCTCTAGATGCAAGAAAATATTTTTCTAAGAATAGCTTCTTCATGTCACTCCAGGTGGTGACTGATCCGGATGGTAAACAATAAAACCAATCGATGGCAGCATCATTTAGCGAGAATGGAAAGGCTCTCATTTTGATTTGTTCCTCGGTAATACCAGTGGGTCTCATACTATCGCAAACCACATGAAACTCCTTGAGGTGTCTATACGAATCTTCACCGAGATTCCCTCGGAAAGTTGGCAACAAGTGGATGAGCCCAAATTTGAGGTCAGAAGTTTTTCCCTTATCCACTGTTGGGAAAGTTATACACGATGTCTGCTGAGCAACATCGGGAGTAGCCAGCTGTTTAAGAGTTCTGTTGTTGTTGTTATTATCTACCATTTTTCGTGCTACTCTTCTTTGATGTCTAAAAGTTCTTTCGATTTCTGGGTCAAAATCAAAGAATTCAGAATTAGTTGATCGAGTTCTACGCATATAAGCAAAGAAGTAGACAAGCAATTTTTTTTTTTTTTTTGAAAAGTTATAGAAATAAAGTGAAAATAAAATGAAATAAAATGCAGAAAAAATGGAATTCTAATTGATTAAACACTAAATTGGTTAACCGTTTCCCGTCAACGGCGACAAAAATTTGATGCGCGTCGCTATGCACCAAAATTTAATTAAATATCTTACTTGCCAATTATCAATTTTAATTGTAATAGCGGAAGTAAGAGTCGATCCCACAAGGAACGGAAACTAAAATAGTGTCATGTCAATTAGAATTAATTGGGGGAGGGGGGTTTTGAGTTTAAATATTGTAAATGACTTGAAGAATAGAGTAAACACATAAATTGGTTGGAATATAAATCAATTATTAGTAAATCCTAGTTCTCAGGTTCAGTTGTATTTCATCACAATATTACTACTTTCCAAGTAATACGTACTCAATTCAATTCTTGATTTATCATTCGTAAGTAATTAACAAGTTCTAACTACCTCTTTTCTTCCTTAATTGTGTTTAATTAGAACGAGCTCTCTAATCAAACTATAGCTATTGGACAATCTAAAATAAGCTCTTTAGATTTAATACAATAACCAAATAACTCAAGAAGAATTTAGGCGATCTAGATTACCAATCATATAAGCTCGTGATGATTAACCTAGGTTGAATTTCCAATGGAATCGCAAAAATCTCAATTGCTACTATGAATTGAACAATAAGACAATTACGGATCTAATCATTCAATTTAGCATGCATCAATACAACAAGATATGAGACATGCCTAAATCACATAAATCATTGTATTAATTGAAATAAAGTGCATAGAAATCCAACAATCAAGAATATAGAATTTAATACTATATTACTAGTTGGAAAATAGCAACATAATGAAAATAAATACAACTTTCCTCTTGAACTAGGTAGAGAACTTAGCCGCTTAAAGTCATGAAGAAATCCATAATTTTCGCTCTTGATTCACCTTCTTGATTCACTTAATTCCTCTTCCAAACTCCAAGCAAGCCGCTCCCTCTTCAATAATTTTTTCGCACTTTTTATGTCATGAATTTCCCTTTTTATAGCCACCAAAACGTGCCCTTGAGTTGGGCTCAAGACATATCAAAAATATGCCATGAATCAGATAAGGAAATTTCTTGGAGTGCAAGTTACTGTCGTAACTTATGATTTACGCCCGTAAGTTAGTTTCTGCAGATTTTTACACTTTGGAGGTTACGTCCGTAACTTTTGGGTTTACGGGCGTAAGGTTGTTTCTGCCCATTTTTCACCTACTCCCATAAAAGATTTACGGTCGTAAGGTTTGGTGTTGCGGTCGAAAATAAATTGCATCCAAGGTCCCCAAACTTCAGTTTTAAGTGTATTTTGGTCATTTCTTCCTCTTTTCTCTTCCTTTATGATCCTATATAACATAAAACATAAAATGCATTAACAATACTTAAATAGGATCAAATCAACAATAGACTAAGGCTATAAGTGCACAAAATAAGTGCTAATAAAGCACTTATCATGAGCTGAACAAGAGGAAAAATTCAAGAACTAAAGTGAACATGGAAGAAAACTGGAGCCTTGCGAATGCAAGTGACTTTAGTTCTTAGCAAGCACAAAACCTTTCAAGTGTGATCAAAACCCTATAGATGATTCTATCACAAAAGGCACATCCAACATAAATTATCTGGTTTCCTATTTTGACTCAATTTCTACTTTTATGACACGAATTTTGACTCGATTCCGGGACCTATAGATACAATAATTCATCCATGATTAAAGAAAGAAGCTATAGAGATGTAAAAATGTTGCTTATTTTTCCTACTGTAAGTATACGAATTGAACAAGTAATATAGTTGATTGTAAGTCCAAGATTCGTACCCACAAGAATTGAGATAAGTTACCTTTTTATTTACCTTAACCGAAACTAGAATTAATCAGGTTGTGTTTTTGAATTAAAATCTAAACTAACAACTAAACACTTCTATAAAAGAGAATTCAATTAAAAACACACAAATTTGAAAGATTGTTTTTGTTTTATAAATTGAGAAGATCATGCTAGGATCTATAATCCACTTTTTATTCCATCTTTATTATCTTGATTTAAATGTTCAACAACAATTTATACGTAATGAAGATCAATATTCCTAAATTATTTAAAACCCTCTCTCAAATGAGAATTAAAACCTAGGCCAAGATATGACCTTCTTATATTTCTATGAAAAATGTAATCAAATAGGAAATTATTAAAGATTTATGAACATTTAAAGATCATACAAAGTATAGTAGTATATTTGTATACTCTATCGAACTTTATTACAATTAAAACATGTTTAATGAATTTCTAGTCTTTCAAATCTAAAAACATATCACAAAAATTCATACAATTATTGCACACACCTAATTGCAGAAGAATGAAGAATATAATTTATTTGCTCAAAACCATAAATTGTCTTTAATTAAACGAAGATCAAAATCTGGAAATCAAATTCTTATCATGATCCTAGCAAAAATTAAACTAGTCTAGGTATATAATTGAGAATAGACAACAAGATTTAATATAATTAATTACCCAGATACAGGAACTAATCTTGTTGAAGGATAAATCTCTCTCTCTCTCTCTCTCTCTCTCTCTCTCTCTCTCTCTCTCTCTCTCTCTCTCTCTCTCTCTCTCTCTCTCTCTCTCTCTCTCTCTCTCTCTCTCTCTCTCTCTCTCTCTCGAGCTTGATCTCTCAATAACTATGAAGAATATGGTATAGCTCAATGAATTCGTGCTGCCATCTATATATAAGGTAAGGTAGAATCCTTGTCCAAGTAGAAAAAGTTTGATAAAACCCATGTTGTAAAAGGAGACCTAATATGCCCAGATTTTAGCCATGTGATTGCTTGGTATTAAGCCAAACACGACTTGGCTTTGTGCAACTGGGTTGTGTCGCGTAAAAAGATAGTTGGGTGATCGCATGGCATTTCATGGCATCGATTGGGCAATTAAATCCAAATCAATTTTATTTCCTTCTTCAGCAATTTCAATTTGGTCCTTCACTTAATTCGCGTTGGTCCTTTGTCTTTTCTTTGTTCAATTTAGTCCTTTGTCACTTGATTTTTATAATTAAACTCTTGAAGTTTCGAATTTCTTCAATTAAGCCCCGAATTTATTCTCAACTCTCCTTGCCCACCTCCATTTTGCATAATTTAGTCTGAGTACCCTTCAATTGATCCTGATTTGCCTCGATTGATCTATTCTCTCAACTTTTGGAAAAAAACTAAACTAAACACAAATTGCTCAAGTTAAGTTGAATTTATTCTAAAACGAAGATTTAATTTCCTAATTTTAGTATCTAAATAAGTGTATGAAATACAATTATCAAACACTTTTAAACTAGAATATTTATTCATCCTCGAACAAAATAAAATTAAAATATAACTTTAAAATTAAACTCAAAAATATAAACAACTCGTATGTTAACTTGCTTACTTTATGCCTTAGGTTCAAATAAAAATCACACCTTAGAAAAGAATTCTAAGCATCTCAATAAAATTTTCTTACTTATTGTATGTTCGAATTTTTATGTATGTGTGAATAACCAATACGAAAAGCATACTCATATAAAATACACTTAACACGGAATTGCTTATAATGTGCAAAGCCCGGATTCCATGCGATTAAACAATGATCTTCATTTTTTTGCATCTTTCATATATGATCACTTCATCATATTTTCTCTCAAATCCCGAGATTTCTTCTACTTATATGGTTTCTAAATGTTAGTAAACTACATTTTTCCACAAAAAGTGGCCAGAACTAGATACAAGTTTGCATGAAAAAAAAAATTGATGATAAGCATCTCCCAATTTTATACCCTCACTTTCCTAAGTTCTAGTCTCCAAGTTTATACCAAACACTTTATTATCTGATTTTTCCAAAACTTCTCTCCTTAAGTTTTCTAAGCGACCCCTATAGTGAGTTTTATGCTGATGACTCCTAAATCAAATGACTTTAGGGAACCATATTTTGAGAACCCTTAAAGGTGTACTTACCCAAGTCACCAAGGCTATACAGAAAAGTAAAAGATGCTATTATGCCTTATGTGTAATATGTGTAAGTCCTCTCTTCATTAAACTATCTAAGTGATCTCATAACAAACTTAGGACTGATAACTCCTAACTCAGATGAATTTAGGGTATTAGGTTTCAAAAATTCTTAAAAGTTTAATTTCTTTAGTCACCAAGACTACAAAGAAAAATATAAGAACATTTCCATGTTATTTGTTTTTATTTCAGAAATAATCTCAAAGTCGAGAAAATGAAGTAATTGAGGTTAATAGAGAGCAAGTGGATGAGAAATGGAGCTAAATTATACACATGGGAAGTACATGAAGTCGAGTGAGGACCAAGGATGAGCTAAGTAGAAGAAGGGAGAAATTAGGGAGCTTACTTGAAGAAATCAAGAGAAAAAAGGACTCAATTAAAGACATTCAGAAGTAAAAGGACTAAATTGATCAAATCAGAGAAGGAGGAATTCGCCCGCAAATAAGGAAAATGACCAACTTGTAAAGATGTTGAAAGTAGAGGACCAAGGAAAATTCTAATTACTACACGATTGTGCGAGGTTACAGTACACGATCACACGGTCGTGCCTCAGTTAGGCAGATTGAATTAAGCCTTTCACGCAATTGCGAACCTCTAAAATCCAGTTTTCATGTTTCTTTCCATATTCAACTAGGTTTCTTCCATTTCCTTTATACAGAACATGTAATGCATGAGATTACCAGACCCTAATCACTATAATTTCACCCCTAATCTCATCATTTCACACAAAAATCCTACCAAAATATTGAGGGAATTAATTGGATCATGGAGCAAAGTTGAAGATTTCTACAACAAGAATGACATTTTCTACATCCGGGTGATGAATTTCAATACATCTTGTTATTGTTTATCTTTAATTATGTCTCTATGCTAGTTAGGTTATGTTCGGATCTTGATGAAACTATTATTTTCGGATTTCATGTTTTGATTTATGCAATTTATGGGTTTGAGCAATTAATTTCGAGTTTCATGTTTCTACAATTTTCTAGCCAATTATTGTATGAATGTTGTGGCATTTTCTTAAGTACGAAATATTAATATTACGTTATACATGTTTTAATTGCCACAAAGTTCGATAAATGAATGTTGAGTCACATATAGAAAATAGAATTTAATTCACCGTTTGAAAGAGGATTTTAAACAAAATAGGAACATTGATATTCAAAATCCCATGAATTGTACTCAAACGTTAAATCAAAGCATGAATGATGAAAGTAAAATGGATTCTCGATTCTAGCATGTTTTTCTCATTAATTTTATTATTTCAAAGTCGTTATTTTCAATTGTTAGTTTAATTCAAACATCAAAATAAATTGATTTTTCTAGTTTCGGTTAAGGTAATTAATCTAAAATAATAAGTTTACTCAATCCTCATGGGTACGATACTTGGACTCAGAATCCGCTTTATTACTTGTGTGATTCATATACTTGCAAAAGGAAAAAATACAACAGAATGTTAATGCTTGGGCGATTGGGTTATTGCAGCAATATTTAAGCTATTAGAAAGTTGGACAATACATACATAGTTACGCATGTAGTTTTCTCACTTAACCCATGATGTAAAACAACAATTATGGAGAAGTTAGTGACAGTTATTTAGAGGTACATAACGGAGGTTGCCATTATGGGAAGTTATTGGAAGTTAAAAACAGATACAAATCGAAATTTATATAAGTAGAAATCATCAAAGTATAAAAAGCAACATGAAGAAAAGATGAAAAAATCTACTCTCAAATTGAGAATATATAATTTTCTAATCTTAAATTTTTATAGAAATCTCCTTATTTAAATTTTTATGCTTGTGCCCCTTGGAGGTTGTTTGGTTTTTTGGTCCCAATCAAACCTCACGGGCGACGATGATAAATCATGCCAAATTAATTATACTTCGTGAGTCTTTTGGCCCATGATTGAAGAGTATAATGTTGCCCAAATCTTCACAATTAGGTAGCCCATTTAAGGATGGGCTATGGAACTTTATTACCCATTTCAAGGTTTTAATTGGGTCTTGGCCCTGTTGCTCGATGGGTAGATTTCGAGACGGCCCAAGTTAATTAGGATTTACTTAACCTAATTAATTGACACCTATATATCACTACTCTCCCTTCTCGGAAAATTAGAACAATCGGCCCTCCCCTTATTCTTTGTGAAAAGAAACCCACTTTCTCTTCTTTCTCTCTTCATGACTGAAAGCTTGCCTTCTACTTCGTGACCTCTACTAGGTGACCTTCATGCTTCTTGGGACTTAGGCCCTCTTTCGTGGTTGCACCTTTTGCTAGCTGCTATTTCGGTCTTCGTTTTCCCTTTGTGGCTGTTGACCATGAGCCTCCTTGTGTGACTGTGTGATGTGACCCTTTGTGTTGGTCTTACTGTGACTGTGTGCTTGCTTCCCTTGTTCGGTTTGTACTTTGTGCAGCCCCTGTGTTCTATTTTGTTTCTATTTGTACAGCCCTTGCTCGGTTTACGATTGGTGTGTGAAGGTAGTTTTGGGTGTTTAGGTTGTTGAGAGAGTGTTTCTCTCGCCTAGATTGTAGCGACCGAGAATTTTCGTGATTTTATTCAAATAAGTATTTTTAAAAGCATGTTGCTTCGACTTTGCCCATCATTTAGTTATTTATTTTTAAACACGTGCTCGTCTAGCCAGTTAAGTGGAAAATTTAATTTATTCAAAATCTTCGTCAAATTTCAATCTTTATCAAAAATATTAAATATCACAGTTTATTTTCAAAAGTCCAAGTATTAATTATATTAAGTTCCAATTTTAAATTTTTTAATCCAATCCAATCATTCAAGCCCATTTAAAAACCCAATAAGTCATCTCTTGGCCCAACCAATTCAACAGCTTCTTCCTCCCCAAGTTTTTCCTTACACAATCGATACTCATTTCCAAAATTCTTACAAGTTTTCCATAAACCAAGATTTTAACCTAAGCTACCATGTTTAACACATAAATCAACTATTAATTAAACCTCCCAACCTCATTATCGAAACCCACGCAACCGCCTCCAGTAAAGGTATAACTTCACTCAATTTCTACCATAGCCAAAGTTTGTTATCTGCAAATCCACCACCGTCACACTACACCCGTCACCACCCACAGCCAAGTTGAACCACCACGACCAACCAATCTGACACAGATCCGAACACCATTGTCTGCACCACCACGCCAACACCGCAGTCGAAACCTCAACCCAAACTTCCGAACGCCCCAACCACCACCGCCACAATCAGCCTAGAACCATGAACAACACCACAGCCGTTTCCAAACCACCCCCTCAAGACAACGCATAATGCCATAACCACCACCATTCGAAAACCCGTCACTGAAAAATCAACACCCAAAATACCCAAGATCCACATCCAATCAAAACCCAAAACAAAGAAATAAAACTTGACCCAAATACTTACCTCCACTCCCAACCCATTCCATTCGGAGTATCAACGGAAAAATCACCACAGAATTGAACCTCCTAGCCTCGGTTTGGCCTCGGTTGTAGCGACCAAGAATTTTACGCATTTAATAATTATTTTAAAATCATGAAAACGGAGTCGCTGCGACCTCATCCATTTTTATGTTAACGTCGCGACGCGTTCGTTTCGCCAAGTAGAGAAATATCAAGTTCGTTCGATTTTAAATTAAATTCCGAATTTTCAAAATTTTATTATTTTAATTACTTATTTTAATTATTATTTTCAAAAATCATATTAAATTCCAAGTTTCATCAATCTCATTTTATCAGTTTAAATTCTTCCGACTCAGTTCAATTCGCGTACGATCCTCGAATTACGTGCATTGATTGTCAAAACTTTCACACCACCAACCCCCATCCATCACATCAATCCTATTCTACACCATACCTATCAAACCCTCTTATACACTTGTACACTACACAACCCAACCCTCACAACAACACCATCTTCACCAGCCTCTCCCCTCAGCACCAACCATCACACGATTTCAGTCCCAGCACCTCCATTCTGTTCAGCCAGGTAAGAGTATCATCATCATCATCATCATCATCATCATCACCATCATCATCACAACCCGGCCACCACCACCGCACGCAGCCAACACCAAGAACCACCAACCACACTCCTCCACTGCCCTCTCTAATCCCCATCAACCTCAACGCCCAAACCACACCGCCCCCAACGCAGCCACTACCTCTTCCCAGCATCACCAACACAACCACTTCGACCCACAGTTTACCTCATCACCTGCAGCACCACCACAAACCTCCAACTCACCACCATTCATCATCACCACCACCAGAATCCATCACTGCCCAATCAGGTTACACCACAAATTCCACCACCATGCCTCAACTCCAAACCTGCGCAAATCACCGCACCCACAGCCCGGTCGCAAGCCAAGTCCAAAATCAAAACCCAAAACCCAGAATAAGCAAAGCCCAAATACTTACCTCGACCGCCGCCGCCTATTCATCGGAAAAATCGCGAAAGAAGCTTCGCACAAGCCCCGATTTAGCCTCGGTTTTCGCACCCATCTCGCACCTAAACCCCACAAAAACCCAGCCTACCCCACCTTCGTCGTTGGCCGCACCCTGCGCCGGCGAACCGCCGGTTGGAAGACAATAACCTCAGCCGCTCCTTCCCCTCCCCGTCTCTACTCTCTGCCTCCGCTCTCTCTCTATACGGTTCTAGTGAGAGAGGGAGAGATATTATATGTATATATATATTTTTAAAAAAAAATTCACTTTGGTCCCCAATTTTGCAAAATGATTTAAATCAGTCTCTGTCATTTTAAAACTCATATTTCAGTCCTTAAGTTCTTGAATGATCTTATAAGCCTTTCATTTTAAAAATTTCTCATCTCAATCCCAACGATTTAATATTCGTTTTGAGCTTCGACCCAACTTTTGAAAATTTACATTTTAGTCCCTCAACTTTCAAATTATCCATTTTAGTCCATCAACTTTCAAGATACTCATTTTAGTCCCTCAAATTTCAAAGTATTCATTTTAGTCCCTCAACTTTCAAATTACTCATTTTAGTCCCTCAACTTTCAAATCATCAATTTCAATCCCCAAATTGTAAATTGTCATCTTTAAACCTACAAATTTCAAGAGACTAATTTAACTTATTTTCTAATTGGCTAGACGAAGCGTACGGAAAATTAAAGAATTGAAGTCGTTTCCCGCTCAACTTTGCAATCGTCAAGTTTAAGGTAGACTCGCCCCTATTAATTGATTTAAATTATGATTGCATGTGAATGTGTATGTTATGTGACTTATGTGAAAGTCATTTTTATGAAAAGAGACGAGAATGTATTTCTTCGGAAATAATTATGTTGTTATGCTTGTCATAACTTACTTGCTTAAATGCATGAGAAAGAAAGAAGAGAATATCTTGCAATATAAATGATGATGTTATGCATAACATACGTGCCTTAAGTGCACGAGACGAGACTACCCACACCCTATGATTTTAAAGAGCCTATGATTTTCAAAGAGAAGCCCCGTGCTTTAATGCACAAGAAGAGACTACCCACACCCTATATTTCTAAAGAGCCTGCATTTATGTGTTCAATTATATTGTAGATTAATTAATGGGCGATGAGTCTACTGAGTATTTCTATGAAATGTTCATGTCTATTTTAACAACATTTGCAGATCTCGGAGAGGGTGGCAAGTGATGGATGATTGTGGCAATAGACGTTAAATGGTTGAAAACCTTATTTTAATGATTTTCGTATTTCCAAACATTGGATAATTTTGAGAATTCCAGTAATTTGAGAAATTATGGCATTGTCAATTGCTTTACAATATTAATGGCTCGATTTATTATTTCGAATGGTTTCATAAATGTTTTCAATTTTATCGACCATTACAGTTTATTTAATGTTGCCAAAAATGAATTTCAGTTATTTCTTCCGCTAAAATATTATTTGAAAAGTTAGATTAGACGATGACGTGGCGAACCGGGTATTTAGAACTCGGGGCGCTACAGCTTGGTATCAGAGTCAGTCTGCGTTTCTGTAGACTGGCAAATTTTTAAAGGGGATTTTTCAAGAAACATTTTACATTTTTTTAATTATTACTGATGAAGATTGCCACTGCCATCACTCGTCCCACCAACTCCGAGGTAAAGAAGTTTATGATGTTTAACGTTATTTCAGTATTTCGGATACTTATTTTACTGATTTATGAGAAAGAATGAAGAGAAGAGAAAGTGATTGTATCCAAATAAGAAAGAAAGAAAGAAATGAGTTTTAGAGTATAACGAGAAATCGTATCCAAATCAGAAAGAAAGAAAAGAAAGAGAACGAGTGTTGAGCATAATGGGAATAATATAATTTAAGAATGATTTTCTAATAATTTTTGTCCTCGAACTTAGAAATGATGAACCCTAGCTGGACATTGCATAATTGATTTTAGACATGACACCATTTACGAAGAGTTAACAGAAAGGATTAGACAATGTTTACGGAATATATATCGTTTGGACCAACTCCTCATGTTAAGATATATGACCACACTATCGACTACTGTGCCTCACGTTATGAGGCTATGACTAGTGATTTTAGAGCAACTGTTGTGAGATTCATTAGTCACTTGTTGTCAACATTTTCAGTAAATCAACGAGAAATGACAAGCTAGTTTTATGAAGTTGTGATGAAATGTTGAGATTATAAGTGATGTGATTTTATTGAGACTTTTATGAGAAGAACTATGAAATTAGAGATTTAAAGTTTTGATTCTTAATTATTGGGAATTAAGGACTTGATATTGTGTTTGAGTAAGTGGATTATTTCTCTATTTGGAGAGAAATTTATAATGTTGTTTGGTCTTGTAACCAAGAAATTTTGGGATTATGATTCGTGTCATATATTTTATGAGTATGATAAATGAGTGGTTATTTGAGCCAACTAATGTATTGAAGGAAGTAACATTGTGATATTGGAAATTTTGATTTGAATTTGTTATGTTGAGGAATGATGAATTAATTTTCTGGGATATTTTTGTGGTATTGAAGTTTGTTAGAATTGTTGTCAATATTTAAATTGTGGTGGTCAGATGTGGAGTATAACTACAGGTTGTTATTGTTGGTTATGAAGTATACCTATGGGTTGGATAAGTCCAAATTACAAGGGAGACTCTGCCCAGAATTTTATCATTTTGAGTTAAGAGCTTGGCATGGTAAAACAACCCGCTAAGGGAATTGAGGATTGACTTGCAAGCTCATTTACACCACAAGCAAGATTTAGTAAATGATAAAAAGGGATAATGACTCTTGAGACATTTTGGCTTATTCGAAGTATAATCATTTTTGTAATGGATATAGTTATATTGAAATACTCCCCTTATTTCACAATTTCAAGAATAAGATGATGTATACAACTACTTGGAGGTCAAGGTATACGTGGAGTTATGTGATGACTTGATGCATACATTGGGAAATGTCAAGTTATATTTTGAACGCTGAGTGAAGATAAATATTATGGCATTATTGGGAACGAATTTATTATTAGTATGAAATGAGCACTTGTACAGGAGAATATTATAAACTATGATGGTATATGATAGTACTGTTGATTTATTTTGGAATTTGATCGGGTAGATGATGTGTTAAAGATTTGGTCATTTACAAGTAATATGATTATTTGGAAGAGTCAGCTGTCATGAATGGGAAATATTGGAAATATTTTATAGTGAGATGCCTTAAAGGAGTAACCATTTATTCGAAGTGAGAAATTGGGCACATATGATCGAATGTTTGGAATTATGTGAGATAATGATGATGGTCATAAGGTCGTTTGCATATAAAAAGTACAAGAGGTAGTTATAAGGAATAATGCGACTACTCTTGGTGAGAACTGAAGGTGAGGATATATTGAGATTATGAAATAAGTTGACCATCCATGAATAAGTTATGCTATATTTGGTTCTAAGTGGAATTCGAAGAAAGATGAGTTTCAGTCATGGAAAGGAATCAGGGTTTCCTCGTAATGTGAATGATTCACTGAGGTACATTAAGTTTCCATTTATGATATTAGAAGATCATGAGAGAAAATTGTTGGATGAAATTGATGACACAAATTTTATCAGGTCCTAGATTTGTACAAGTATTGCAGAAGTAATGCATCTGAACGGAGGAAAGTTTATGATAAGATCATACCTTGAAATTTTGAAAATTGTTACTGATGGTATCTTGGTTCGAAAATAAGAAATGAAATTTTATCTATTTGTACTTGTGGATAGAATTTGTGGAAATGAGGATAAGACTTCACAGTGATGACTTATTATGGAGTAGTGTACAGAAAGAGTGACAAATGGCAGAATCCAAGATTTATTTGAATTTGGGAGATTGATATATAATCTTAGTGAGCAGATTGACGTATAAGGTTCACGTGATAGATATGATGGTTATTATATTGTAATCTTGGAGAGATTGATATGAATATTTGAGGTCATATGATACGATGATAAGTGATATGTTACATGATTACTACAAGATATGGTGACTAGACGGTTAATAGATGTTATGATTATCCCATGAAGAATTATATGAATATATGGAGTCAATTGATCTTATTTTGATGGATTATTGAATTATGGTGAAATATTGCCTACGATTGGGAATTTTCGTTTTGAGTCATAAGATATATGGATTTAATTAAAGTTTTGGTGATGCAGTTTCGATTTCTTATTCCCGGTTGTACTTTAGATTTGAGCAAGGTATTTTGCTACAATAATGGAAAACCTGAGATGACCAGTTGTGTGACTTTTACTTATAATGGAATTGTATCTTTGGGTTAAGTAAACTTGATGAGAAATCCTATATGGTTCACAGAAGTCTTATTCATTGGTGATAGACTTAATCAGAGTATTGTTCAAAATGTGGCATGAATTGAAGTTTTGGGAGAACAGGGAAAATTGTATCTTGAACTTCAGATTGGGAAGTTAGTGAGGTTTCTTAGATTTGATAATATCATATCTGATCCTTATGATGCTACTTTAAGTTAATACATTAGTCCTCGACTAGAATGAGTATGTGATACAAGGTACTTGATGCATGATTTAAAAGTATAGACTAAAGGATTTAATTTTGAATTTCTTCAATTTTGAAAAGGAAATTTCAGTTGAGTTTAGAAATGATTACGTTTGTAAATCCTTTCAAAAAGATTCTGTTAAGTTTGGGTTTTGTACTCAATATTTTGGGATTGATACCGCGTTCCTATATTTTGGATCATAAGGTTTTATTCTTGATCAATCTTCTTGATTTTTGTTTAAGCATTGGAATGATTGATATTTATATCGTGGATTCGATATCAGTATAGATCCTTGAAAGGTCGGAAATAGAAGGTCATCGAATGAGTTAATAAGTTGGATAATGTCGGATGATTGATTCAGTTCTACACAATAGCTATCAAGTGTCTTTTCGCATAGCTTTGTATGAGGTACATATATATGTTAGAGAGGTCATCCGATTTCATGGATTTCTAGTGTCCATTTTTCAGATAGAGGGCCGAGAATTTTTTCCTTGAGATTTGGAAGAGTTTACTTGAGGCAATGCGTACTAAATTAAATTTTAGTACTGCCTACCATCTCCAGACAGACGGGCAATCGGAACGCACTATTCAGACACTAGTGGATATGCTTAGAGCCTGTTTACTAGACTTGAGTGGTAGTTGGGAGAATCATATACCATTGGTGGAATTTGCCTACGATAACAGTTTTCGGGCTACCATTGATATGTCACCATACAAAGCACTGTATGGGTGAAGATGTCGATCGCCAATCTATTGGGATGAAGTAACGAGAGGAAATTATTGGGACCAGAACTTATTGAAAGAACAGTTGATGCAATCGAGAAGATCAGAGTACGAATTAGAGCTGCCCAAGACAGATAGAAAAGCTATGCCGATCAAAGAAGAAAAGACTTAGAATTTGAGATTGGAGAGAAATTGTTCTTGAAAGTAACTCCTATGAAGGGTACTTTGCACTTCGGAAAGAAAGAGAAATTAAGATCTCGTTTCATCAGACCATTTGAAATACTAGAGAAAGTGGGTAATGTGGCTTATTGTTTAGCTTTGCCACCAGGAATTACAGCTATTCACAATATTTTCATGTTTCCTTATTTGAGAAAGTATGTTCATGATCCTATTCAAGTGGTGAATTATCAGTCTATTGCAGTTCAGAAAGATTTTTCTTATGAGGAGGCACCTATGTGCATAGTAAAGAGAAAAGTCCATGTCTTAAGAAGCAAAGAGATACCTTAGTCAAAGTCCAGTGGGGTAGACACAATAATGATGAAGTTACTTGGGAAATGAAGAGGAGATCCTAACCAAGTATCCAGAAAGAATATATCAAGTAAGTTTAATTTCGAGGACAAAATTATTTTAAGGGGGTAAGGTTGTAGCGACCAAGAATTTTACGCATTTAATAATTATTTTAAAATCATGAAAACGGAGTCGCTGCGACCTCATCCATTTTTATGTTAACGTCGCGACGCGTTCGTTTCGCCAAGTAGAGAAATATCAAGTTCGTTCGATTTTAAATTAAATTCCGAATTTTCAAAATTTTATTATTTTAATTACTTATTTTAATTATTATTTTCAAAAATCATATTAAATTCCAAGTTTCATCAATCTCATTTTATCAGTTTAAATTCTTCCGACTCAGTTCAATTCGCGTACGATCCTCGAATTACGTGCATTGATTGTCAAAACTTTCACACCACCAACCCCCATCCATCACATCAATCCTATTCTACACCATACCTATCAAACCCTCTTATACACTTGTACACTACACAACCCAACCCTCACAACAACACCATCTTCACCAGCCTCTCCCCTCAGCACCGACCATCACACGATTTCAGTCCCAGCACCTCCATTCTGTTCAGCCAGGTAAGAGTATCATCATCATCATCATCATCATCATCATCATCATCACCATCATCATCACAACCCGGCCACCACCACCGCACGCAGCCAACACCAAGAACCACCAACCACACTCCTCCACTGCCCTCTCTAATCCCCATCAACCTCAACGCCCAAACCACACCGCCCCCAACGCAGCCACTACCTCTTCCCAGCATCACCAACACAACCACTTCGACCCACAGTTTACCTCATCACCTGCAGCACCACCACAAACCTCCAACTCACCACCATTCATCATCACCACCACCAGAATCCATCACTGCCCAATCAGGTTACACCACAAATTCCACCACCATGCCTCAACTCCAAACCTGCGCAAATCACCGCACCCACAGCCCGGTCGCAAGCCAAGTCCAAAATCAAAACCCAAAACCCAGAATAAGCAAAGCCCAAATACTTACCTCGACCGCCGCCGCCTATTCATCGGAAAAATCGCGAAAGAAGCTTCGCACAAGCCCCGATTTAGCCTCGGTTTTCGCACCCATCTCGCACCTAAACCCCACAAAAACCCAGCCTACCCCACCTTCGCCGTTGGCCGCACCCTGCGCCGGCGAACCGCCGGTTGGAAGACAATAACCTCAGCCGCTCCTTCCCCTCCCCGTCTCTACTCTCTGCCTCCGCTCTCTCTCTATACGGTTCTAGTGAGAGAGGGAGAGATATTATATGTATATATATATTTTTAAAAAAAAATTCACTTTGGTCCCCAATTTTGCAAAATGATTTAAATCAGTCTCTGTCATTTTAAAACTCATATTTCAGTCCTTAAGTTCTTGAATGATCTTATAAGCCTTTCATTTTAAAAATTTCTCATCTCAATCCCCACGATTTAATATTCGTTTTGAGCTTCGACCCAACTTTTGAAAATTTACATTTTAGTCCCTCAACTTTCAAACTATCCATTTTAGTCCATCAACTTTCAAGATACTCATTTTAGTCCCTCAAATTTCAAAGTATTCATTTTAGTCCCTCAACTTTCAAATTACTCATTTTAGTCCCTCAACTTTCAAATCATCAATTTCAATCCCCAAATTGTAAATTGTCATCTTTAAACCTACAAATTTCAAGAGACTAATTTAACTTATTTTCTAATTGGCTAGACGAAGCGTACGGAAAATTAAAGAATTGAAGTCGTTTCCCGCTCAACTTTGGAATCGTCAAGTTTAAGGTAGACTCGCCCCTATTAATTGATTTAAATTATGATTGCATGTGAATGTGTATGTTATGTGACTTATGTGAAAGTCATTTTTATGAAAAGAGACGAGAATGTATTTCTTCGGAAATAATTATGTTGTTATGCTTGTCATAACTTACTTGCTTAAATGCATGAGAAAGAAAGAAGAGAATATCTTGCAATATAAATGATGATGTTATGCATAACATACGTGCCTTAAGTGCACGAGACGAGACTACCCACACCCTATGATTTTAAAGAGCCTATGATTTTCAAAGAGAAGCCCCGTGCTTTAATGCACAAGAAGAGACTACCCACACCCTATATTTCTAAAGAGCCTGCATTTATGTGTTCAATTATATTGTAGATTAATTAATGGGCGATGAGTCTACTGAGTATTTCTATGAAATGTTCATGTCTATTTTAACAACATTTGCAGATCTCGGAGAGGGTGGCAAGTGATGGATGATTGTGGCAATAGACATTAAATGGTTGAAAACCTTATTTTAATGATTTCCGTATTTCCAAACAATGGATAATTTTGAGAATTCCAGTTATTTGAGAAATTATGACATTGTCAATTGCTTTACAATATTAATGGCTCGATTTATTATTTCGAATGGTTTCATAAATGTTTTCAATTTTATCGACCATTACAGTTTATTTAATGTTGCCAAAAATGAATTTCAGTTATTTCTTCCGCTAAAATATTATTTGAAAAGTTAGATCAGACGATGATGTGGCGAACCGGGTATTTAGAACCCGGGGCGCTATATCGGTCCTTCACACCAAAATCAGCCCCAATAAACCTTCTATTTCGCAATGCCCTACCCATGTCCGTCGTCTTCAAGTAATGGCGGCACTGCCGCCGCCTGCGAGCCGGCGTAGGGACGCCGGTGGGCATGACCGTGAAGGGCTTCGTCGCCCTTTCTTCTTTCCTCTCTCTCTACCGGTTGTAGAGAGAGAGAGAGAGAGAGAGAGAGAGAGATTTGTATTTTATATTTTTTTTAGTTTGTAAAATTTCCCTTTAGTCCCACGGTTTTCAAAGGAGTTTAATTTAGTCCCTACAGCTTAGTTTCGATTTTCAACCCCATGTTTTGAAAAGTATTTATTTCAGTCCTTTTTGGTTTAAAATCGTTTAGTTCAGCCCCCTAGTTTTAAAAGTCTTATTTTAGTCCTTTGATTTTAAATTGTTTGATTTAGCCATGCACTTTTATTTAAAATAAATTAGCCAGCCCCAATGTTTGAAAGTGATCATTTCAGTCCCTCAAGTCTTAAAATCATTTAATTCAGTCCTTACAATGTTTAAAATGTCTTATTTCAGCCCCTATTCTTAAATTAAGTTATTTCAGTCCTTTAGTTTTAAAATATTTATCTTTAGTCCCCTATTTTCAATTGAGTCTATTTTTACCAAAAGTTTATGCTGAACTCTAATTCGGTCATAAACTTTTTGAGTTGGTCAATTCAGTTCCTAATTTCAATTAATTTCACAAATTAGTCCCCAAATCTTCAATTGAGTATAATATGACCCTGAGTTTTGACTAAAATATAATTTGGTCAGGAACTTTTCAGGTTTATCAATTTAGTCCCTAATTTCAATTATTTGTACAAAGTCCCAAATCTTTACACTTTATCATTTTAGTCCGAGTTTTACACTTTTAAATTCTTTCAATACAACCCTCAAATTTATTTTTATATTCCAAAATTTTAATTTCAAGTTTTCTAATAGGAAAATTATTTATTTTAGGGCTAGACGAGGCGCGGGATTCTCAAGAAAGCTAGAATCATTTTTAAGCAAATTCAGAAATATCTTAAGGTAGGTTCATTACTTCAAAAATCTTTTATGTTAAATGCACAATATTAAGTAAACCCGTATTGTAAATTTATGCATGTGATTACGTAATTTATGAGAACCAATTGCCTTCGGACCTAGATTCACATGTCTTCGGGCATGGAACAGTTGCCTTCGGGCCCAGATCCACATGTCTTCGGGCATGAAAATTTATGATGTATGAGATCCACTTGCTTATTGCATGAGAATGAGAATTTATGACTTAAATTGCATGATTATATGTGTTATTTACTGTACAGTTTATTTAATTTGCGCTGAACCTACTGAGTATTTATATGAAATGCTCACCCCTATTTTTAAACTTACAAATTGCAGATTTCGGAGAAGGTGGCGAATGAAAGGGAAGTGGTGGAAAATAATAATGAAACTGTATTTTTAAAGTCACGATTCATGAATAGTGTCAATTTATTTATATGTCGTTATTTTAAATATGATATTTAAAGTCATGAACATCGTCAATTTAATTATTTGTCGTTACTTTCTTTGAAAGTTAAGATTTCCACGTTTTTACGCATTTATCAAATTTAATTTATTTACTGTTGAGATTTTTCACATAAATATGATGTTTAGAATTCAATTATTTTTCGCAATAAAATTAGATTTAAAGGAGAAGTGACGTCTCGAGCTTCACGGAATTTGGGGCGTTACATAGATTATGGTGTCACCATTGTGGAGTTTTGGGCAGAAATTTGAGCATTTACTGAACACCTTCCAGTCGTTTATTAGTACAATTTAAGGGAGTTTGATTCATTTGTTTTAATTGCTTATTGTATTGATTCAATTACTTTGCCAATCTTTATTTATTCATTGTTTAACTCGTGTTATCTTTGTATTTTGCAAGGTTAAATAAATCATCACAAATTAGTATCAAAGCCTTGATGGCGTGATTGGCTGAATTGGGATCAATTCTTGAATTCACAAATCATGTTTTTTCAATTTTAATTAGCTAAAATATTAATTATGTTTCAGTTAAATGAAATTATTTGGTTTCAATTGTATTTTCAGATTGTGTGATTGAAAATTACTTTTTAATTGGTGTTTTGTCATTTTTTTTGCAGGTTAGGCACTGTTTTGTAGGTTCTCGAGCTTGGTGCTGATTTACGCTTAAAAATTGGCAAATTGCAAAGCATAAAACAATAAATAAATAATTTCGTATCTCTCATATACTATGGACACATAAAATTCTGCTAATTGGATTATCGCTTTTAAATTCCAGTAATAGTAGGTCATCATGTGAGATGATCATTAGGCTTGCAGTTGCTTGTTGCTAGCTTATAGTAATTATTTATCATTACCTGTGTTTTCATGGCTGTTTATCTTGTGGTGTATTTTTTGATTATTTTGCTTATTGCATTATACTTAGAACTGTCACCTAAACTTTACCCTTGTCGAAAATTCCCTTGACCTGAGATCCTTGAGTCTCTCGGAATCTTGAAATTTAGAATGGTGTATATTGCGAACTTTAGGATTTTCTGAGTGATTTTTCGCGTGATGCTTATTTTACGTTGTGTATTTCATATTTGTTAAGATGTCTGCACACCGTTTTGACTTGAATGTCTTCGATGGTAAAGGTAGTTTTTCTATATGGAAACATAAAATGAAAGGTATTTTGGTACAGCAAAATATTTCTAAATCAATTGACATCTTTCCAAAATACTGTGACTGGTGATCAAAAAAGGGATTTTGATGAACTTCCATACATTTCTATCATTTTGCATTTATCTGACTCTATTTTCAGTAAAGTTGGTAAACATGATTCCACTAAAAAACTTTGGAAAATATTGGAAGAACTTTACTTGACTCAATCCGCACCTAAAATTTTTTTCTTGCTTGAAAGTTTTTTTAGTTTCAAAATTGACCCCTCAGGATTTGAATGACAATCTTAATGTTTAATAAACTTTTGCAAGCCATCATTAATTGTCGTGATAATATACCTGAAGATTATAAAGTCATAATTTATTGAATGTCATTCATAATATGTATAAGGAGATCAAGAATGCTATAAAATATCGGAGGGATGCCCTTACTCCTGAAATTTTCATTGATTCCTTGAAGAGCGAGTTGAGGGAGGTGAAAGTAGAAAGAATATAGAGTAGTGGTGAGGTCCACATTATGAGAGATGAGCGTGGTAAAAACAGAGATGACTCAAATGATGAGGGTGATAGATGGAAGGGTGCAATTAGTTTTAGGTCATAGGGTAAGGCAAAGGGAAAGAAGTGCTATGGTTGTGGTAGGTCTAGACATTTCAAGAGAGACTGCCCTGGAAAGAAAAACAAAATGAGAGATGTGGATTAAAATGGGGTAAATGTAGTTAGTTTCTTGGATGGTGATCCGAGTGGAGTTTATTAATGCTCTTATCTCACTTGTTACTACTAAATTATGTGCATCTGATCGTTTTACCCTTTTATATGTGTGGTCACTTGATTTGGTTGCATTTTTTATTTTGTATTTCATTTCCATAGATTTGAACATGTGCATGAATTTGAGAGTGATATGTTATTTATGTATAACATGGTTAAATGCATGATGGTTGGGGTTGGTGTCAAGTTTTTTGACACTGTTTTTTCTCACTATAGGTACCAGATGTGTTCTCTTAGGTGGGATGGGTATTCAGTAGTTGTGTTAGAAGTGAGAGCTAGCTGGTAATATTGAGACTAGATGCCTAAGAGTGTATTTTGGTGACATATTAGGGAATGTGTGTTTTGACATGTAGATCACGAGAGGTGAGGTTGTCAAATGTCTGTTATACTCTATTTGTGAGGGTCTTGATTAGGTGGAGGATGCTCCTATTATCTCTAGGTGAAGTGGGGACTCAGGGTTTTTACTTTCTTTGAGAGAGAAGTGATGTTGTGATAGAGATATATTCATTATCTAAGGATCTTTAGTAGTTTACCAGTTAGACATGATGGGTGAGTAATATTGTGAGCATTGTTAGTGATGAGAGGAGAGCTACATCGATTTTAGAAATGGTTGTTGTTATTATATCTCTACTTCTGGGTCATTTGCATCCATTTCTTGCTTTGACCATTTTTTTATTAATTCAATGTTAATGTTAAGTTCTTTACGTGAACTTGGTGAAAATATTTGAGGTTTGCCCTTTGATTTTCTCTCATCGCATGGGTGGAGTAATCTATAACAATCGTGTTATTAAATGCTCTTGATTGACCTATGTGTGAATATAATGTTTTTACATTTGTCTTTAGAAAGCATGTGTTGTTGGTATATAGTTGTCTTGCTAATGTGATATAAATACATAGTTTGGCCCGCTATGATTTAGTTTGTACTTGGGTTTGACCTTGGCCCTCGGTGAGTACTATTAGCTAGTATGAGATATGTTTCTAACTTGAAACGTTGGTAAAGGTATGTTGAGTTCTAACTTGTTTAGAACTATATTTTGTGCAACTAATAAACTTTGTATTTTGGTGTTGTGGGTTTGTTTGGAACCAAGGTGGACGCTTGTTGTGTTTTTTGGTCCTAATCAAACCTCAGGGGCGATGATGATAAATCGCGTCGGATTAATTATGCTTCACGGATCTTTTGGCCTATGATTGAAAAGTATAATGTTGCCCAAATCTCCACAATTAGGCAGCCCATTTAAGGATGGACTAGGGGACTTTATTACCCATTTCGAGGTTTTAATTGGGCCTCGGTCATGTTGCTCAATGGGTAGACTCTGAGACGACCCAAGTTAATTAGGGTTTACTTAACCTAATTAATTGACACGTATATATCACTCCTCTCCCTTCTCGGCTAATTAGAACACTTGACCCTCTCCTTATTCATCGTGAAAAGCAACCCACTCTCTCTTCTTTCTCTTTTCGTGACTGAAAGCTTGCCTTCTACTTCATGACCACTACTAGCCGACCTTCCTACTTCCTAGGACTTGGGCTCTCTTTCGTGGTTGGACCTTTTGCTGGCTGCTGTTTTGGTCTTCTTTTTCCTTTTGTGGCTATCGACTGTGAGCCTCCTTATGCAACTCTTGAGACCATGTGATGCCACCTTTTGTGTTGGTCTTGCTGTGACCGTGTGCTTGCTTCCCTGATTCGGTCTGTCCATTGTGCAGCTCCTGTGTTTTGTTTTGTTCTTGTTTGTGCAGTCTCTATTTAGTTTACGGTTGCCGTGTAACGACCCAAAATTATAGAACTTGACCGGTCGTGCAAGCTTTATTTCTGTTATAGTTTATAATTTTATAAAGGATCTTGTTAGTTATAAACCTTATTATTTATATAAAAAGAAATCAAAGTAAACCATATGAATAGAATTTCTATCATTCAAACTCAATTTAAAATATATTATTGAGACTAATATAATACCAAACTCTATTTTAAAAGAAATCGGATCAGTTAGAGCATTTACGTATAGCATGTCCTACGCTTGCCTGCTTGTAGAATTTGGAAAAATTCACAAATTTGATTTAAATACTAGTCCTAAGGAAAATACAATTGATAGAGACGGAACATTATTCTAATAATGTCTACTAGAATGCACCATCATTGTCAAAAGAACTAGGTGTCAGGCTAAAGTTTAAAATTCTCCATAGGGGATAGATACGTATCAATTCATGAAGTTGGTCAAAACAATAAATGCGTAAATATCATACGTTCATGTAGAACAGCGTAGGAAACATTCTTCAATCCAAAATCAGAAACGGAACAAAAGAAATATCCGTAAATTAACAAAATGAAATACTACTGGTAATAAAGTTATTTAATAAAAATTACGCCAGATTTAATTATTGAAATCCTTAGATCCTGGCATCTCGACACCACTGCATCAACCTCCAATCAACGATTCGTTCTAATCTGTAAAATAGTAGGGGTGAGTATATGGAATACTCAGTAGGACACAAAAATTATGGTGCTATCCCGAATAAAATATCAAACGCATGTGCCAAGAATATCATACCGTCATCATATCTTTAGAAAACCGGTAAGAGCTCAATCATATCATATCTTTGGTACCGGATGGCCATAAACATCATATCATATCATATCATTTACTTTCATAAGCATGATAAATTAACAACATGGAAAAATAATTTAAACAGGATAAAATCAACTGCACCTCGTTATCCTACCTTAAGTCTTTGAAAAACTTGATTTGCTGCTCACAAAATAAATTTTGTACTCCTTAAAACTGCTCAAGACTTGATAATATATTTCTTTCTTCGTAGACTATGAAGATTTTGGATGAATTCTATTTGCGATTGCAAATAAAAATATACTTAAAGAGATATATATACACGTGAAGGAAGAGTGGTGATACTTGAATAGGATTGTGTAAAATATCCTCACGTCTCTATCATCATGAAATATGAAATATCTTATAAAATATACTTGATGGGACACATCATCATGAAATGTGAAATATCTTATAAAATATACTTGATGGGACACATCATCATGAAAGGAAGAGACAATTTCTATCTTACCTATCTAATCTAAAACCACTAAAATCCAAGAAACCTCATATTCTCTCTAAAATCTCAACGGCCATAACTTAACCATTATAACTCAAACATAAATAGTAAAATAACATTTATTGATAACTTCCTTAATCTTAAATAAATTAGGCTTCAATAATCCGAATCAAACTTTCTCGAGCCTATCATACATGATTAAATACAAGCTATCCAACGAGCCCAATATTGATATATTTATCAATATCTCATAAAAACTTATATATATATGGGGTAAATTGAAAGAAATTTTGTATATTTACCACTTAGCCCCTAACCTTCAAAGCATGTATAATAGCATATAAAGAAAATAAATTTTGCTTTATGAAAATATTTGGGACCTTACATGCCGTGTGAAGGAAGTTTTGAGTGTTTAGGTTGTTGAGAGAGTGTTTCTCTCGTTTGGATTGTGGTGTTACCAATGTGGAGTTTTGGGCATGTAGAGGACAATTAGATCAATCATCAAACCAGTCGGTCCAATTTTTAATGCCCATCTTGCTGATCAGCCCATCTATGGAATAAAAATGCTGAAGCCCAATTTTAAGTCGAGCTGAACCGAATATTGAAGTCCAGTACTAAAGCCTGGCTTGTATCAACTTGATCTAAAGATTGGAGCCCAAACTCGGTGGCCCAGTATTAGAGCCCATTTTTACCACCGCCTTAATATACACAATTGGATCACTTGAAATCATTCTGGCCGTCCATATGTTGATAAGGATAGCTGATGACTTTTCACTCTCTTACTTTTTTATCCAAAAATGTATCTCTCTGATCTCTGATTTTTCTCTCTCTTCGTCCTTCAATTATTCTTCGTATTCTGAAGAATAAATCTCTCTTTCTCGTAATACTCTTTGTGGTTTTGTTACTGATTCTTTGTGCATAATCAGTATTCCTTAGTGGTTGATTTAAAGATCGTTTTCTATGTATATTTTGTGTTTTTACGAGTTCTTTGAGATTATTTGATATTTTTAGATGAGAGTATTGAATCTATAATTTTCTGTTTAATACTTTACGATTTACTTTGATTAATAAAATTTCTTTGAAGTTTTATGTTTAAATCGTATTTTGTATCTCTTTGTGGTTGATTCTGAGCCTTGAATGCTTAACAGTGGTATTAGAGCCTTAGGGTTCGTGTAAATACACTGGTTTTGACTCAGATCTTGTTAGATCCAGGATTTTTCTGTGTGGATCTGTGGTTTTTCTCAAAAGTTCTTTGTGGTTTTCGGTGTAAAACGTTTTAGGATTTTTAGTTATTTGTGGTAATCTTTGAGAAAATTGTATTTTCTTGAAGTTTTATGAAAACTTTCTTAAAACGTTTTGATTTTCTGAAAAGTTTTGAGTTTTCAGATTTTGAAAATTTTTTCATTACATTCTTCGTGGTATACATTTGCTTAGTGGAAATATTTTAAAACCTATTTCAAAATTAGGTTTTCTTAGATTTTTATTTTGTCTCTGGATTTTTATTCTGAGTCTTACATTTTTGTGGATCTTTGTGAACTCAGTATATTTTTCTTATAAATATACTGAATATACTTAATAGATCCCACATCTTGGTGGCTAAACTTCGTGGATTATTTTGAAAGGCTTAGTGGTACTGGAACTTGTGGGTTCTAAATCTTTGTGGATTGATATCTTAGTGGAACTTTAGTGGTATTAGAAATTGCAACAGGTGATATCTTTTAATTTCTGCATTATATACTGCTATTTGTTTTTAAATCCTTAGTTCTCTCCAAAATCTCTCCGTTGAAGCCTATTCTTGGACCCCAATCCTCACCTTTGTCCAGGATTTCTTGAGAATCCGGGGAGCTTGGGCTGACCCATAATAGGTTGAGGGATATAGTGGAAGAATTGTTTTCAGTTTATTAGCTCTCTGTGGTTTTCTTGATTAACCGGATTACTGTTATTGATTTGTGATCACCTTGATTGCCTTACTGTTTAATAATTGTTTCCTGAGACTGTGTGTCTTATATCTTGATATTTGTGGAATATTTCTGATAATTGGAACCTTCTTTGCTTATACCCTGCATTACTATCTGTTTGTCCGGTTTTAGTTTGAAGTAATAAAGCCTCAATTCTTAATAAATTTTGCTTAAAAATCTTTTATTCATTACTTCAATGGCTACTATAAAAGTAGATGTTGAAGTATGGAAAGACAAATGAGATTTTAATCTCTGGAGCCAGAAAATGAAGGCTCTATTACTTCAAATGAAATGTGCCAAAGCCATCGATCAATCTTGGCCTTTAAATTTACCTCAGGATAGACAAATTGAAATGGATGAAACTACATAGAGTACTATTTTTCTTCATCTGTTTGATAATGTGATTAGATAAATAGGAAAAACTAAAACAGTTATGGCACTTTGGGATAAGTTAGAAGAAGTTTATGATACTGTATCTCTGCCTGATAAGTGTTTTTTGTGGAAACAATATTTTTCTTTCAAGTTTGGTCCATCTAAATATGTGGATGATAATATGAATAGATTCACTAAGATCACACAAAGTCTTTTAAACTGTGATGAGAAACTTACTGATGATCAAAAAGTTGTCTGTTTACTGAATGCTATGGGTGATAAGTTCAAAGACCTTAGGAATGCTCTAGAATATGGTGGGCAAAAATTGACTACAGAAATAGTTCACACTTCTCTTAAGAATAAGGAACTTGAATTCAAGAATAATCCTAAAGAAGCCTATAGTGTTATAGGAACTTCAAAGAAAAAGAATTCTTTTAGAAACAATAAGCCAGTGAGTAATTTCAATAAAAATAGGAATGCTTCTAATAATAATAGAAACTGGAATAGTATGAGCAGTAAGCCTGCAAGAGGAAATTTTCAAAATAAAGTTAATTTCAATAGGTCTAATGACAGCACCTATAGAGGTCAGAATAACTGTAGGAACCAGACCAATTTTAGAGGGTATGACCATCCTAGAGGTCAAGACAACTTTAGGAATCAAAATAATTCCATGGGGAAAGACAACACTGGGGGTTTAGATAATATAAATAGACCCAGACTTTGCTTTTATTGTGGCCAACTTGGACATCACATTAAAAATTGTTTCAAAAGGAAAAATGAAGTAGGAACCAATAACCAAACTAAAGCTGCAGTTCAAGATAATAATGGTGTGGTATATGTTACTACTGAATCTGATAATAAATATGAATGGATACTTGATTCTGGTTGAACTTTTCATATGTGTCCTGAAAGGAATTTGTTTTCTGATTTCAGTAGTGACTATAATGGTTCTGTAAAACTTGGAAACAATGTGATCTGTGATGTAAAAGGAACATGTAACATTCTGTTGATACCTGAAAATAATAGGACATTAGTCTTGAATCAAACTAGATATGTGCCTGACTTGAAAAGAAACCTGATTTCACTTGGTGTGCTTGATTCTGAATCCTATGAGATAAGATTACATAAAGGCTATCAATCTATTTTTAAAGGTAATCTTTTACTTTCCTGCACTCCCAAGATAAAAGGAATTTATGTGTTAAATTCTTACCCTATATGTGCTAAGTCCTTTAATGTTGTTTCTGATATTGATAAAACTGTTTTGTGGCATAAAAGACTTGGTCACATAGGAGAAAAATGTTTAAAATCGCTTGAAAAGAAATGTGTCTTTGGTAAAGATGTCTTACAAAAACTTGATTTATGTGAGAAATGTATTTTGGGAAAGCAGAAAAGAAACTCTTTTGGAAAAGGGATTCATAAATCAAGTGACATTCTTGAATATTTACATGCTGATTTGTGGGGTCCTGCCCCAGTTAATTCTATTTCAGGTTTTAGATACTTCCTGCTTATTGTTGATGATTTTTCTAGGAAGACCTGGGTTCATTGTTAAAAACTAAAGATGCTACTGTGTGGATGTTTAAAAATTGGATTACCTTAGTTCAAAATTTGAAAGATAGAAAGGTTAAAATTATTAGAACTGATAATGGTCTTGAGTTTTGTAATCAAGATTTTGATTCTTTTTGTAGCAGTCTAGGTATTCTTAGGCACAGGATTGTTGCATACAGTTCACAGCAAAATGGAATTGCTGAAAGAATGAATAGGACTCTTTTAGAAAGAACAAGGTGTCTTTTGCTTGATTCTAATTTGCCAAAAAAATTTTGGGGTGAAGCAGTTAAAACTGCTTCATATTTGATAAACCTTTCTCCCTGCAGTGCTATTGATTTTAAAATTTCTAATCAAATTTGGAACAATACTCTTCCAGATTTTTCCAAACTAAATTTTTTTGGGTGTGCTGCATACTCACACCAAACTGAAACTAAGCTTGATTCCAGGTCTCTGAAATGTGTTTTTCTAGGGTATGGAGAAGGAGTCAAAGTGTAGCGACCGAGATTTTTCGTGACTTATTTAAATAAATATTTTATTTTAAAATTACGTCGCTACTATTTTCTCCATTTATATAATTATATAATTATTTATTTTTAAACACGTAAGCGTTTAGCCAAATAAGCTAAATTAAATTTATTTAAAATCTTCGTCAAATTCCAATTTTTGTCAAAATTATTTCAAATGTCACAATTTATTTGAAGTCCAAAAAACTTAAATTATTTCGAGTTCAAACTAGTTTCTTTTGGTCCAACCCAACTCCCTAAATCCAAATGTTTTTACCAATCATTCAAGCACATTTAAAATTCAATAAGTTATTTCTTGGCCCAACCAATTCAACAACTTCTTCCTCCCCAAGTCTTTCCTTACACAATCGATACTCATTTCCAAAATTCTTCCAAGTTTTCCATAAACCAAGATTCAACATAAACTACCATGTTTAACACCTAAATCAACTATTAATTAAACCCCCACCTCATTATCCAAACCCACGCAAACAACACCTCCAACAAAGGTATAATTTCTCTCAATTTCTACCATAGTCAAAGCTTGTTATCTGCCTCCTCCACCGATATCACCAACACCACCACCATAGTCAACCTCGAACCATTGTTCAAACCATCACCACTGCCACTACTGCACATTGTGAATTCCATACACCCAAATTATATCAAACACCAGATTTCCATCATTTAACAAAGCTTCCATCGTATGAAATTCAAACTCACGGCCAAGAGTTGCTGCCTCCTACCCATCGAGACACGGTTGCACCCAAACCTCCACCTTCATCCTCCAACCGCCCATGTCAATATCACCAAAAACCAAGCCTCGAGTCACCATTCCAACCAACCGCAACCGCCGCTTGAAACCTCACCAATCGACAGTCTCTGTTTCCCAGACCAGTTCGTTTTTCACCACTAAAACAACCAATCTCCACTGCACAATCTACAATCATCTCCATCAAACGCACAACCACCATAAGGACCCAGCCAATATACCCCGAAAACAATCCAAAACCTGCAGCCACCACCCAGCCACCATCAAACCGTGACTACCCTCCACTATCCAACCTCGAGAACTCCCACAATCAACACCTGAACACCAAGCAAAACCCAAGAATAAACCCACCAAATACCTTACCTTCGACCGCTGCCTCGTATGGACTGGAATATCATTGGAAAGCATCACCCCAAGCTCGAAATTAAGCCTCGATTCCAGCCCCAAATCACCCAAAAACCCCTCTCCCTTACCACACACCCTCACCACTGCCTCGTTCCAGCGGCGCCTCACCGGCTGAAGCGCCGACAGCAGCTGGACGGAAGAAGGGGCTTCGCCCCTTCTTGTTCGCTGATCTCTCTCTCTCTCTCTAACGATAGAGAGAGATATGAGGGATATATATATATATATATATATTATTTTTTTTTTAAGATTTACCTTTCAGCCCTTATGTTTCAAAATATTTTAGTTCAGTCGCTCACATTTAAAAACATTCTATCTCAGCCCTGCAGATTTTGAAAAACTATGAATCAGTCCTTTCATTTTAAAACCCCTTTAATTCAGTCCCAAATTTCAAATTTTCATATTTGCACGAACAGACCTTAACTTTTCCAATTTTCACGATTTAGTCCCTAAAGTTCTTAAAACTATATTTTCTTTTACATAAATCCACTTTTAAAGCTTTCTTTATCTAAAGGTCTAATATTAGTCATTTATTTATAGGGCTAGACGAGGCATGAAAGAATTAGAAAGTTTTATACCGTCTGCTCAATACTTGAGAAATAAGGTAGACTATTATTTACAAAATTTATGTTTCTCAAAAGTTCGCATCAATGATTATTTGGATTATAAGTTTAGCATGTATAATTTTGTTCATGACAATTACTTGCTTTCTAAGCATGAGACTATGTTACGAGAATTTACTTGCTTAAATGCATGAGACTTGAACTTGTATTTTATTTACTTGTTCATGAGAATAGTGGTGATCTCTAGACACCTGAGACTTGAATATCATGATTATGTGTTTGATTTATAATGTCAAATTATTATTGTGCGCGAGTCTACTGAGTATTTCTTTGAAATACTCACGTTTTCCAAAATCAATTTTGCAGATGATGGAGTTGGCGGCGAGGCGTATGATGGTGGCTATTAATAAGTCTTCAAAATGTTCTATTTCAAATTACAAATTTATTTAGTTTTTTTTTTTTTTTTTTTTATACTCGAACTGTTGAAACTACAAATTTATTTTAATATGTTCAAGTTTAATTTATGTTCGAACCTTTTGGCTGTTTGAGTCAAATTTATAAAATTATGTGAATTGAATTTCAGTTATTAAATTCATTTTCTACTAAATTATTATTTTCAAAGTTAATTTGAGATGATGACGTGACGCTCCGGGTATCTAGAACTCGGGGCGTTACACAAAGGTTACAGGCTGTGAGTAAAAGAACAGGGAGGTTACAGGGTTATTTTAAGTAGATCTGTTGTTTTTAATGAAAAAAAAATTCCTTGTAAAGATGAAATTTTATCTGATCCTATTAGTGAAAAAGATTTTCTTACCTCTGAGCTGAGTGCAGACCATTTGAGTGATGAGAATAGTCTGCCCAATACTCAGTTTCAGGTGTCACAACCCCTACACTCTCCTAATATTACTTCTGATCATCTTTCACCAAATACTGTTCCTATTTCTGATACTGAAACTGATTTAAATCTTGATAATTATCAATTAGCCAGGGATAGAACTAGGAGGGAGATTAGACCTCCTGCCAGATTTGATGATCCTGATTTTGTATCTGCTTTTACATATTCTGAACATTTACTTTATGAACCTGAATCATTTGAAGAAGTTATGTCTTCACCTGATTCTAAATTTTGGCTTGCAGCCATGCAAGAAGAGATGGATTCTCTTATAAAAAATGGCACCTGGACCTTAGTTAATAAACCTGTTAATACTAGGGTTATAGATTGTAAATGGATTTTTAAAATAAAAGAGAGCGACTCAAAAACTATAAAACCTAGATATAAGGCTAGGCTTGTAGTTAAAGGTTTTTCACAAAAAGAAGGTATAGATTATAATGAAATTTTTTCACCAGTTATTAAATATACCTCTATTAGAATTTTATTTGCTTTAGTTACACAATTTTATTTGGAACTGGAACAAATGGATGTTAAAACTGCCTTCTTGTATGGTTCTTTGGATGAAACTATTTACATGCATCAACCTAAAGGTTTTGAAAAACTTGGTAAATCTGATTTGGTATGTTTGCTGAAAAAGTCTCTTTATGACTTGAAACAAGCTCCAATACAATGATATAAGATATTTGATTCTTATATTCAAAGTCTTAATTTTCAAAAAAGCCAACATGATTCTTGTTTTTATTATAAAAATGGTAATTCTGATTTTATGTATTTGTTACTATATATTGATGACATGTTGATTTCTGGCTCTAATATATATGAGATTAACCTGCTAAAAAATAAACTGCAGTCTGAATTTGAGATGAAAGACTTAGGGCATGCTAAAAGAATTTTAGGAGTGGATATTTTTGGGGACATGCAATCTGGGAATTTGTTTTTAAACCAAAAACATTATATTAAAAAAGTTTTAACCAGATTTAATCTGTTTGATTCCAAACATGTTTCTCTGCCTTTGCCTGCACATTTTAAATTGTCATCTGAACATTCCCCTAAATCTGTTGATGAAGAACTTAGGATGAAAAATGTACCTTACTATAATGTTATAGGTTATGTTATGTATCTTATGGTGTGCACTAGACCTGATATTGCTTTTGCTGTCAGTGTCCTTAGTAGATTTATGAGTAATCCTTGTGAATTACACTGGGAAGCAGTAAAATCTCTTTTAAAGTATCTTAAAGGATCTGCAAATTTGAGTTTAGTGTTTTCTAAAACCAAAAATGATTTCAAATTGAAGGGATTTGTAGACTCAGATTTTGCAAGTAATATAGATAACAGAAAGTCAACTTCTGCATATTTCTTTACATTAAATTGTTCTTGCATTAGCTGGAAATCTTAGCTACAAAGCCTTGTTGCATTATCTTTGACTGAGGCAGAATATATTGCTGCCACAGATGCTGTAAAAGAATGTATATGATTGAAAGGTTTGCTATTTGAAATTGCCTGCATTGATAATTCTGCTATTGAACTCTGTAATGATAGTCTTAGTGCATTACACTTGTGTAAAAATCCTGTTTTTCATAACAGGTCAAAACATATTGATGTGAAATTTCATTTCATTAGGGATATAACTGAAAAGGGATTAGTTAAACTTGTTAAAATACATACACAGTTAAATCCTGCTGATGCAGGAACAAAAATAATTACTATAAATAAATTTAAGGATGCTTTAGATTTCTTAAAATTGTTAGAATGTTGATACTGCTATATTTGTGTATTGCAGGATTTGTGACTCCAATTGAGGTGGAGATTGTAGAGGACAATTGGATCAATCATTAAACCAGCAGGTCCAATTTTTAAAGCCCATCTTGCTGATCAGCCCATCTATGGAATAAAAATGTTGAAGCCCAGTTTTAAGTCGAGCTGAACCGAATATTGAAGTCTAGTGCTAAAGCCTGACTTGTATCAACTTGATCTGAAGATTAGAGCCCAAACTCGGTGGCCTGGTATTAGAGCCCATTTTTACCACTGCCTTAATATACACCATTGGATCACTTGAAATCATTCTGGCCGTCTACATGTTGATAAGGATTGCTGATGACTTTTCACTCTCTCACCTTTTTATCCAAAAACGTCTCTCTGATTTCTGATTTTTCTCTCTCTTCGTTCTTCAATTATTCTTCTTATTCTGAAGAATAAATCTCTCTTTCTCCCAATACTCTTAGTGGTTTTGTTACTGATTCTTTGTACATAATCAGTATTCCTTAGTGGTTGATTTACATATCGTTTTTCTATATATTTTTTGTGTTTTTGCGAGTTCTTTGATATTATTTGATATTTTTAGATCAGAGTATTGAATCTGTAATTTTCTCCTTAATACTTTATGATTTACTTTGATTAATAAAATTTCTTTGAAGTTTTATGTTTAAATCGTATTTTGTATCTCTTTGTGGTTGATTCTGAGCCTTGAATACTTAACAGGGCAGAAATATGAGCCCTCGCTGAACACCTTCCACTTGTTTATTGGTGCAATTTAAGGGAGTTTGATTCACTTGTTTTCATTGCTTACTGTATTGATTCAATTACTTTGCCAATCTTTATTTATTCATTGTTTAACTCATGTTTAATTTGTTTTTTGTGAGGTTAAATCATCACAGAGGCATATTGTAAGTTAAGTCTTTCTAATAGAATACCCCTAACGAGCATTTGTCTCAAGAGGTTTGTGCCTTAGTTATTGTACGATCTCTTTTTAACTGTTAGCAACGTGATCATCGCAAAACAACTGCAATACCTAAAGCAGAATAAATCATGTAGCCATTCTCAAAGAATTGAACTGATAAAAGATTAGTATATATATCATTTGAAAATACAAGTCTGTGGCAGTATCTTTTACAAGCTCAAAACAATGGTGAATGACTGCTATTTCGCATACACCTTTGCTTTCTCCAACTGAGCTTCTCTATGTATCTATATGAAGAATGAAGAGAATTAGTATGTGCATAAAGAATGAAATGAATTCATAGATCAGCAATTGATCTTAGCCTCAGCTAAAAGTTTTGGGTGTGGGAGGGGTTTCATGTATCTTCTGCAAAAACTTTGAATACATAATCGCGAAAACGCCTTGCGTATTGTTTCGGATCAACGGCTGATATTGAGTTGGGATCATATTGAAATGACTTGTATGCATGCTCGAGTTTCTTTGTAATGTCATAGTCTTGAAGAATGTCTATTATGCCGAAAAACATCACGACATCATAGTACTCTCCCGTTGGTTCTCCTACTAGTTCGCAATCATTTGTTCTTTCGACTCTTTCTACTCTTCCAGGCATGTTGATTCCCAAACTTATACTAGCCCAGCTGTAAACATGAAAACATTTGATGAAACATTTGGGGAAAGACAAAAACTTTTCGGAGAAAAAAAGTTTGAAGAAGATACGAGAACCAAGTGCATGCTTAGTGCACAGTACTAGATAGGACTAAAAAGAAGCTAAAATCTTGTTCATACTAGTGTTCAGTCCGGATTACCAAGTATACTTCAATTGTCTTACCCTGCAGGGTCTAAAAGCAACTGATCCACATCTGCTCGGGAGAGGCGCGGGACTGAATCAGTTTCAGAGCTACCATTATCTGCAGCAAAAGAAGAAATTATAGTTTCTTGGCTTTCAAAAGGCCTGAATTATGCTCAATATGGTCCGTAAAGATTCCAATTTTAAGCCTTGAAGATGCTTATTCAAGTGATCAAGTATATTCTATTTGGACAAGCTTGCATTTTATGTTATTACCAACTTGGACTAATACTTTGAATAGTTAAATTATTTTCTATTGAAATTTCCAGCTGGGTAATAAAGATGAAAGGCATATCTAAAAATCTTTGCAATTAATTTAATTGTGAACAAGTAATTACCAACTGGTGTCAGAGCCCCAGATGGAGTATGTTCATCATTTGTTGATTCTCTAAAGTGAAGACCAACCAGCATACTATAATCCATAATCCTCTCCTGTTCTAGGAAATCACAGTCCCTATCAACTTGCCTACAGAAGTTAACAAGTTTCATCAATTGTTATAACATTGAAATGGAACCTGAAAATGCTGGAAAATGGAAATGGAAACTAGATTTTACCTTCTAAATTCTTGAAACCATGTCTTTTGAAGTCGGAAAAGGAAGTTGAGATCAAGATCCTTCAGAGTTGTAGTTGCATCAATCTCTGATTCGGGCTTATCCGTCAATCGGCCAAAAGTGGACCCTTTCAAGTCATATCGTCTGTGGATCATATAATCGGAGCAGAAGAGGTTTCCCATAATGATGAAACGAACCTAAATCATAGATCACATATATTAACCTTGTACTGACAATTATGTTACAATGAAACCTTAATTAGTTCCATTCATATATACCTTCTTTTGAGCAGGTCCATTGAGCTTGACACAATGCAGGCCATAGTATTTTGTCACTAGAGTATTTTCAAAAGCACGAACGTGGTTATAATACGCGTTTAACATCCTTAGAAGCACCTAACCATGAAATGGAAACATCAAACATGAGTAGAATGCTTCATTTCAGTATTCTTGACAAATATTTGATTATTAGGAACCCAAAATCTCACTTTTACTTCTGCCTTCTTCATCGTCTTTATCATATAACGATCGTCGTTGGTTAAGTAAAAGAAGCTTCCACTTTTTCCAGGGGAGGAAAGTTCTCGTAGTGCATCATTGCCACATATGGATAACATGTAATCTGCTGGATCCACCTTGAACAACATTCTTAAAGACCTGAAAAATATCATGATTGATAATCTAGGACTTAATTTCTTGTGATTTTGAATTAGAAATACAAGAACTCTATTCAGAAGTCGAATCCCATATAAGGTTGTAGTAAAGGAAAAAAATGACAAAGAACATGTGATGTATCAGAAATTCATGATCTACATAATGTGGTACAAGGGCTAACCTGAATACTTTGGGGCAATAATCTTTCCATCTGAATTCACAGGATTGGTGAGGGGGAGTATGTTTGGATCCCTCGGACGGAAATTTTGTCCAATACTTCTCCTTGGGGTCAAAAGCTGAAGGCTTCAGATCGAGCGATGGACATGGACCAGGTCTTCCAACTGAATGCCTGTGGATTATTAGGCAATGTTAGTGATGAGAATCAGGGTCGATCGACATATAAGTACTAATACGACATAGAACATTAATTTGGCTCTGACTATTGTATCATGTACTTAGATTCATATATTGCTCGTGGAATGCTTTCCTAGTGGTTGGTTTTATAAGTAAATCGCGCATCTTTAAAACTAGCTGTTACAACTATGAAGACAATCAACATTTGAGTACGTACTGCAACAAAGTTAAATTTCTGAATTGTAAACTACTTATAATGTTAATACTGAAATGTGATCAAAATGGAGAAGTACAGACAAAATGGTTCTTGAAAAAGTTGAATGAAAACGAATGTCAAAATAGATGATCATCTCTATTAATATCCAGAGAATGGCCTTGAAATCTTGTCAATATTTTATTTCAGAATATTTGGATAAAGAATTAAGATATTGAAGCTAACAACAATAGAAATGAAATTTACCTAATTCCCAGCTGCAAATTGAGCATAAGATCATAATTCCTATGCCCTTTACATATTGTATCCCCTTGTCTCTTCACCACTTTAGGTATCCTAAGAGGGCTGCCTCGAGTACTTAATCTGTCCAACGCATCGTCTCCTTCATTTCCTGTCGACCTCATCCTTTCTATGGCACCGGCACTACTAGGAGAGGGAACAGCGCCATCCGATAAACGCATTCTACCAAATTCCCTATCTACCCCTGCGTCTATTCTACCATCAACCGACATTCTTCTTGGCCTTACGCTTGAATCCGAGCCCTTAGATGACCTCCAAACTGCAAGCTTCTTTTGTGAGGGCCATATAGGAACCTTCTCATTTGGACAAATTATGCAATCCTTCAAATCATTGTTGAAAACCTCCTGAGGATTCCATTCAAGATTTTCTTCTAACAAGGATCCAGCGGGGTAATAAGTCCCATTCTGTTCATTAGGATCCTTGCTCCAATTTCCCACATAGAAACTCCCATCTGTCCACTTATAGCTCCCATTCCCTTTGGGAAATCCATCTTCCCAATTCCCATCATAAATATTCCCAGTAGTCCAACATATTTTCCCTTTTCCACAAATCATTCCGTTTTTCCATTCGCCAGTGTAACAATTCCCGTTCTTCCATTGATACCTCCCTTGCCCTTCCTGCAATCCTCTACTCCACTCGCCGTCGTAACTATCACCATTAGCATATTCCTTAACACCATGGCCATGCTTTAAATTCATCACCCACGAACCCCTATACGTGTCTCCACTAGGCCCGGTATACGTGCCTTCTCCATCCATGAATCCACTCTTGAAATTGCCGTCATAAGTCGCCCCAGAAGGCCAACTAAATGTACCTTTTCCCATAGTTTTGCCTCTGAACCATTGTCCTACGTACATACACCCATCTGTCCACCAATATTTTCCATGTGCGTGTGGAAAATTATCGGCCCAATAGCCCGTGTAGTAATCACCATTGGGAAGAAATCTCTCTGCATGATACACTTCTCCGCTTGCATGCACTTCTTCTTCTTCATCTTCATTTTCTTCCTCGACGTTTCCTACTAAATTAGACCCCCCAAAAATCGTGGTGGCCCGTTTCTTGGCTGCAGCGTGTGTTATACGTACCGTCGCCTCCCATGCCTTCATGGCTAGACAAAACTCTCTATTAATTCTTCACAAAATTTATTCCTTTTTTTCAGCCTCTTTCCTAGTCAATATGCATTACATTTTCAACCTTCTCATCACGCAAGAAAAACTATGCAGATCATGAATGTTTCTTTTATGGAATTCTCAGACATTGATCAGCCATGCATAAAACCAGGCTAAGGTTGGGTGACATACGAAAAACTTTCCTTGTTTCTCTCTCCTCCCTATTGGAAGCAACTTAAGCCAAACAAAGAACTTAAACACAAAGAAAGGGGAAAAAAAACTAAATTTTAGTCCATTTCTTAATTTCTATGTTTTTATTTTTTTGGGTGGCGAGGGTGATTATCGTAATGGGACACGAAATCCACAAACGGTCCTATGATAAAGGTGGACTCAGGACATATGTTGAGAATGTAATGGTCAACGTGGGAAAGAGAAAGTCTTAGCTGTACTATGTTTAGACAACAATTATTATAGATTTCATGCAATGTAAGGGAGACTTTTTCTTCAGCCTCATAGCATTTTGAGGCCCTCCGACATTTGGCGAGAAAACTGGATTTATGGCTATCCATTTGCTATATTTATACATGTGTGTGTATCTATAGATCATGATGTGTTCCGGACCCTCGACAATCGGAGTCATAGCAGGTTTGACGGAAAAAGTTAAATATTCAAGCCAAATAAAAGTGTAATCCAGTCAACCATGTCGAAATTAGATACATAATATGTGTTTTTCGAGTAGAAATGAGCCACTATGCAAAACTCATGGGCTAAAGCCCTTGAGCCGACTGATTTTATGGCCAAATTCCATCATTTGGGGCTTTAAAACAGCAAGTCAATTATGCAGACGGAAATTAGGGTTTTTGTGTATTTTTAGGTTAAATTTTGTTTTTAATTATTTGTTTGCCTATTTTAGAATTTTAGTTTAATTAGAATTCTATTTTGAGTCAATTAGTGGCTAGGTTATTTTACTTATTTATATTCATTTCCATTCATTGTAATTCAGACTTGAGACTTTATTTTGATATAAACCGTTTTTTATTGAGGATTCAATAAAAGTTATAGGTGGATTCCTATATTTTTCGAACTTATCAAGAATATTTTTTGTGGCGTTCAAATATCGAACTTATCAAATATTTGCTAGAATATTTGTGGCGTTCAAAACCAGAAATTCATCAGGGAGATTGAACAAATCCTTGTGGCGTTTCGAAAGTCGTGGTTCTTTATTCCGCATCGTCGAGCCATCGCGTCGTGAATATCGGGTCATGATTCATCCGTCCAACCACAACCTGAGTTCAGAACTTTCCGGCGTTTCTTCCGCGCTTTGAATCTTATCATCTGGTATCAGAGCTGGACTCTGCATTCAGGTTTTCTATCCAATTTGATTTTTATATTTATTATTGAGTCCCATAAAAATCATACATATCTTGTTGAGTGTTTTGTTTTCATTTTTTTTTTTCGTTCTTTTTGTTCTTGAGTTTGTTGAGTCTTTAATTTAGAAAATCGTTCTAACAAAATTCAAAAGTATTTATTTTATTTAATTCTTATCCAAATCCTGTGCCGTTTGTTTTGTTACGTTCGTGTCGAATTTTCGGATTTATATATTACAAAAAAAATTAGTTTTTTTAATTTATTTTTTTCGAAAATTCATCCATTATTCAAAAAAAAAAAAAAAATCATTCCAAAATTCAAGAACCACTTTCTTGAGTTTCTTTAAAATTCTTGGTATTCATTTCCTTCCAAGTCAATAAAAGTCATTCTTGCTATTTGATGTCTAAATCCTCTTCATTCTTGAATTTTTTTTAACGCCACATAAGGAATGAATTATGATCTGGGCTCTTTATTCCAAACTAGATGTTATGTAGATCATAAGGGGTGCAGTTTGGCGATTGATGGAAAGTGTTTTATTAATTTTGTTAGTAGCACCTTGGTCGAAAAATTAGGATTGCCCCTAGAACCGCACTATAAACCTTATAGGATGACGTGGATGAGGGAGTTTGGGAATTTCAAAGTAACCAAACAAGTTCTAGTGCCTATCACCCAAGGAAGGTATAGTGAGGATGTATGGTGTGATGTAGTGCCATTGAAATCTTATCATATTTTATTGGAAAAACCTTGGAGAAATAGGAGGGAGGCTGTTTATGATAAGAGTATGCACATATACCATTTCCTTAAGAAGGAAAAACATGCGTACTATATGGGTTGACATTAGAGGAAGCACTAAAAAATTCACGGAGGGTAAGGAATGAGAGTGAAAAGTGGTGTAATAGGAGGCATCGTGGGGATAAGGATATTGATAAGAAGGAGGGAGGCTTGAAACATGAATTAGAAATAGTTAAAGAGACCCCGAATTTTATGGTAGGGGATTTAAATGTGGAGTTAGGTGATCAAACTCCAAAATTTGATGAAGAAAAGTTGGAAGTTGGGGTAGAAGTTCAAATTTTGAGCATTGAATTGGAAGATCCACATTTTGTTAGTGATGAGGTAGTACATGAACAGGGTGATACAAATGTGGAGGTCGGAGATGTGGTTGCATTTGAAGATAAAAAAAAATTGAACAAGAAAGTGCAAAGGAGGAAAGAGGCGAAGAAAAGAGCCTCGTGGTTCAAGAAGTGGAGTTGGTGGTGGTTTATCATGAATACAAGGATCCATACCTTGTACCTCATGAAGCTAACATGTCCCTCCCCATTTTGTTTAAATCTTTTTTGCATGTTAATTATGTTTGAAAACTTCAACCACACTACATATGGCAAAAGGAGTTCAAGCTCCATCTCTTCCATGTTTTCCAATCAAAGGAGCTTAATTTATTGAACTCATGGCATGGAAGCAATAATTTTCCGTTTGATCTAGGAGGTGAAGTGAAACAACAGGAACAAAGCTATGATTCGGGACGAATCATCCTAAAGAAGGAGGGTATGATGTGTTCCGGACCCTCGACAATCGGAGTCATAGCAGGCTTGACGGAAAAAGTTAAATATTCAAGCCAAATAAAAGTGCAATCCAGTCAACCCTGTCAGAATTAGATGCATAATATATGTTTTTTGAGTAGAAATGGGCTACTAAGCAAAACTCATGGGCTAAAGCCCTTGAGCCGACTGATTTTATGGCCAAATTCCATCATTTGGGGCTTTAAAACAGCAAGTCAATTATGCAGACGGAAATTAGGGTTTTTGCGTATTTTTAGGTTAAATTTTGTTTTAAATTATTTGTTTGACTATTTTAGAATTTTAGTGTAATTAGAATTCTATTTTGAGTCAATTAGCGGCTAAGTTATTTTACTTATTTATATTCCTTTCCATTCATGGTAATTCAGACTTGAGACTTGATTTTGATATAAACCGTTTTTTATTGAGGATTCAATAAAAGTTATAGGTGGATTCCTATGTTTTTCGAACTTATCAAGAATATTTCTTGTGGCGTTCAAATATCGAACTTATCAAATATTTGCTAGAATATTTGTGGCGTTCAAAACCAGAAACTCATTAGGGAGATTGGGCAAATCCTTGTGGCGTTTCGAAAGTCGTGGTTCTTTATTCCGCATCTTCGAGCCATCTCGTCGTGAATATCGGGTCATGATTCATCCGTCCAATCACAACCTGAGTTCGGAACTTTCCGGCGTTTCTTCCGCGCTTCGAATCTCATCATCATGCACATCTTTATTTTTAACTAGCCAATGGATTTCATGAACCAGATCATAAATAGGGGGTTTATTTTTCAATTGACTCGAATCTAATCTTAAAATACTGATTTCAAATTGAATTAGTTTTAACGATATAATTAAAAAAAATTGGAAAAAAAATATATGTTTATTTATATATGTTATCTGAATTAACTTCAACTAAATATAGACAAGTAACATATAGAGGAGACCAAATTTGAGGTTGTTTAATTCAAATTACACTTATCTACCATTTGAGAGATAACTTGTCTTTGATTGAAAATATTTGCTTGAAAAACGTCACATCAAGTAAGAGATTTTTCGACTTTTTGTGTTTGTTTGGAAAATTTGGATTTAAAAATATTTGACATGTACTTTACTTTAAAGAACATGGAAAATGAAATTCCCATGAATCAAACGGAGTGGGTGGGTTGTCGTTTCTCTCATTCTCTGTACTCTTTTTTTTTTTTTTTTTTTTTTTTGTATCTGATTTCTTATGGCTTGATAAGGTTTGATGTAAATAGAGTGCCTAAGGGTTTGTATATTGTTCTTGGTAAGCAGTAACAACTTGTTGCTTGATATAATTTTGGAGTTGAAGAGAGTTGTGTGAGAAAACTATATTTGGGGCATTCGTTGGTGTATACTCTTTGTATTCATTGTAAACTTGAATATTGTTTGATTGCACGTGCCAAGGATTTGGACCTTTAACCATCTTTGTGGATGCTCAATTTGGTGAGTAGGTTTTTATGGCTGAATATTTATAAGGTCCTTCAAGTGAAAAAACCTTGATGTTCTCTTTTAAATACTTTATTATATTTTGAGTTAGTGATTATTTCTGAGACCAACACTACAAGAAATCGGACCAACAGCGACGACAGAAGTCGTCACTGAAAGCCTAAAAATCGTCGCTATAGATGAATAGCGACGACAATGTCGTCACTAATAGTCGTCGCTTTAGGCCCGTAGCTGAAAGTCAATAGAGACGACACCGTCGTCTCTATTTCTTCGGAGGATATTGCGACGACAATTAGCGACGACATAGTCGTCTCTAATAACGAAAAATATTTTATTAATAATTTATTAATTTAACTTGACCCGATCCGACCCATTTTGAACCCGGCCCAAATTTGAACCCGACCCGAACCTCAGTATTTATTTTTAATTCATATGATGATAGTGTTGGCTTGGAGACTCGAACTCTTGACCAAGTAGTTGGGTGAGTGATGTCCCAACCATTTTGGCAAATAAATTTTTATGTCTTATTTTGTTTTAAGTAATATATAATAGTTAACTTTAATGAATCACATTTTAATAATAATAGTATATAAACATTTGTTCCAACACATTGACTTTAATATTATTTTTATAAATATTGAAATGTTATAATAATAATAAAAAAAAAAATCGAACCTATAGAGACGACATAGTCGTCGCAATAGGGTATGTTTTTGCAACGACGGCAAATGTCGTCGCAATAGGATCTCTATTGCGACGACATTTTTTGTCGTCTCAATTTTTTGCGACGACATATTTTTGTCGTCGCATTTTTTTGCGACGAAAAAAATGTCGTCGCTAATGACTGAGTATTAGAGACGACTTTTTTTGTCGTCGTTAATGACTGAGTATTAGCAACGACTTTTTTTGTCGTCGTTAATGTTCGTCGCTGTTGGTCCGATTTCTTGTAGTGCAACAATATAGTATTGGAGCCTTCAATCTGAAAGGAAAAATCCGATCGCATCTCTACTGCTAGAAATTTCAAGGGTGAACTGGAGATTGGAAAACGAATTATGGTTCTAAATTTATATTACATATTCTTCAACATCTTGCGACGAACTTTAACCCTAGCCTTTAATTTTTTGTTTCAAACACTATTTCTTGGATTTCATGACATAAATCGTCATGGATCATCCTTTTTCTAGGGTTTCGTGCTAGAACCTTAGAATTTGAGGGGCCTATATGGCCTGGTTTTATCAAGATTAGTGTTTGGTTAGTTGTTCGTGTTATAATTATTAGTGAAATTGTCCTTTAAATTCTTTGGTTAGCTGTTCGTGTTATAATTTTCTGAGAAATACTTTGTGTAGAAAATTATTTGTTCGTGAATATTTCTGGTTCTTGAAATTTTTTGTGAAACAATCTTCTTATGTTCTTTCTGCTATCATTAAAAGAGTAATTCTTACTTTAAATATTGGAATTCTTGAGAATTTTTTCCCCCAACTAACTGCCTTCTTTTAAAGGAGTGAAAGAAAAGGAGTGTGTTTGATAGGTAGGTGGAAAAAGAAAAGGTAAATATTTTTCACCCAAGTTTTCCATCTTTTATGTTTGATTGTAAAGTGTTGCGTTGAAAATGCTTTGAAGTGTTGTGTGGAAAATGCTTTTCATCCTCGTTAAAAAAGTGGATTTTTTCCTTGAAAACATTGTAAATCAATTCTCATGGGTTTGATGAGAAAATATTTTTCAAAGAATTTCAATTTCTTTTCCTTTTCCACCGTACCTATCAAACACAATTTTTCTTTATTGTTCAATTATGCTAGCTGCAAACTTTCAAGGGGAAAATGGGTAGTGCCATTAGCAGAATGGAAGCGTTAGTGACGGATATTTCCAATGGGAAAAAATTCATAGGAAAGTACCCACGAAAATAAGAAAATCGTTGCTAATTAATGACAGAAAAAATGACCGTCGGTAGTTGTCAAAAGTTTCCAACTGAGAACATAATCGTCGCAAATTACCAACCAATTCGTCTGTTGTGGTCGATAATCACCAACGGAAAAAATTCCATCACTGTAGTTGCAAATATGCAACGGAAATAAATTCTGACGAAAATTACTGATAAGTGTATTTTATACACTTATTTCTATCCTAAAAGTAGGATTTTATATGTTTGTTTTAGAATATTTGCTATTTATTTTGTGTTATTTGTTTACATTTCAGAAATAATCCCAAAGTCGAGAAAATAAAGGAATTGAAGCTAAAATTGAGCAATTGGATGTACAAAGTGTCAAAGTGAGCAAATCAAGAATTGATGCAGTCAATCAAATGGTTAATTTGAAGAAAAAATCGAATTTGGAAGAAATCAGAAGTTCAGGGGTTAAATTGCAACAATCAGAAGTTGGAGGACTTGCTGTGCAATTAAAAGACAGGGACCAAGTTGCAGAATTTAAAAGATAAAAATTGCAGCCGGAATTACAACCGTGCGGCCGCACGGTTGAAAAAGGCGTGCGGTCGCACGGTCAAAAAATTCGGCGACTGAAGTTTACCTACAGAGTCATGCGACCGCGTGTTTTTGAACCGTACGGCCGCACGGTAGTCCCGACTGGGCCTCAGCTGGGCTTTTTACGCGGAATTCAGCAATTTTCTCCACAATTAACCTAATTCTCATGAACATCTATAAATACATGGCTTGGGACACGAAATTAAGGGTTCCCAATGTTCCCAATCTTCATAATTCATGCCAAAACGCTGTCGAAGTGCCGAGGGATCCAAACCACGCCAAGATCAAAATTGAAGATACAATTGCAAGGAGATGAATTGGGTTACATCTTTTCATATCTCTTGTTATTTATTTTCTATTATGTTTCTAGGCTAGGTTAATTGTGTTGGAATTGTGATGAAGTTTTGATTTCTTAATTCCATATTTTAATCTATTATTTAATTTATGCAATTCATGATTTTGAGCAATTGATTTATACTTTTCTTTATCATGCAATTACTTGATCACTAGTTGTATGATTTTAGGTAATGATTTCTTAAGTTCGAAAGATTGAGATTTCATTAGACTTGTGTCAATTGCCACAAAGTCCGATAGGGGATAGAAATATACCCCTATACTTTGTGTTATCTGCTATAGTACTCACAAAACTTGTAATGCTTTTCTATACATTTAGATTCGTCATAGAAATATAGTCGGATTGTGTATAGAAATAGGTGTTGATTCTTGTCCGAAAGGGAGTCTTGACAATATTAGGAATATGGATTTTCAAAACCCGTGAATTGTATTTAAATAATTGGTTAAGATATGGATGATAGAGTCAAAATGGATTCATAATTCTAACGCATTTATTTTCATTCGTTTAAAATCAAATTTGTCAATTTTTTAGTTTAATCTTCATTTTAATTTTCAAAATCAAAATTTTCAAACTCAAACAATTTCTAGTTCCGGTTAAGGTAGTAGTCTTAAAATACGATTTAAAACAATCTCTGTGGGAACGATATTCGGACTTAAAATCCACTTTATTACTTGCGCGACCCGTGCACTTGCGGAGCGTCGTCAAGTTTTTGGCGCCGTTGCCGAGGATTGTAGTTTAAATTTATTTTTAGATTACTTTCACTAATTCGGACTTTTTACTTTTTTTTTTTGTAGTATTTTATTTTATTTTATTTTGTTTTTATTTTGTTACTTTGGATGATCCACCACAATTTTAAGCCTTCCTATGTTTGGTTTTTTTTTCGAGGTATATTTGAATCTACCATTGGCTTGCAATGAACGATTTCAACATGGACTATGAAGACATGTTTGGAGAATATCCAGGTTGTGAATTTTGCTCCAAAATATATTGTAATGGACAGTGCTTGGATGCGAGCAATATTTGGGTCACACCAAAACTCTTAGTGTTTAAAGAATACTTGAAATGCCGACAACAAGCAATTGACATGTCGGATGCAAGTCACATGCTCTTTGATGAGTGTGTACCGAATGATTGGGACGAGGACATCGCTCTAGTGGAAGATGGTCCTCCACTGTGGAGTGAAAGGGTAATTTCAAAATACTATCAGAAGCTAGCCAAGATAGATGAAGATGATATGGTGCTAGGAGACTCCATGTATTGGAGTGAATTTAAAAGGTGGGGATATAATCCACTCGAGAAAGTTCATAAGAAAGATTCGCCAATGCCCATGGAGTTTGACGAAAAACCCGCCATTGAATCCAAAGATGAGTCAACTATTGAAGAAACACTTGAAGATGATGAAAAATCAATCACAGTAGAGCTAAATAGAGATTTGGACATCAATGAGAAAGAAATCAACTTACATGGTTTTGACCTTGTTGATTTCCAAGTAATTGAGTTTGTAATTAAACTTGATGAGGAGGTGGAAGTCTTCATAGTTGAATTTGAATTGGGTGATGATATGTTCTATAATATGGAGAGGGGCAATTTCGAGTCTTGGAGATCAAATGAGGAGTGGAACAAATCCAAAAGAAAGAAAATGGGAAAGGCATCCAAAGCTTTCTTTAGGTGCCCTTGAATTAATTTCCATAAAGTCTAGCTCTAGACTATAAATGAAGCGCTTGTTGGGAGGCAACCCAACCTCTCAAACCCTTTTCTTTATTCGTTTGTTTATTGTTTTTTATTGCTTTTATTACTTTATAGTTGTTTAGATGCTTGACAGTGCATTTTAGGGGTACTAGTATGTTTAAAATGCATGCATTGAATTGTTATGTGTTTTAAGTAATTCTAGTGTTCCATTTTGCTTGTTTTATCACTTTTAATTTTAATTGCATTTTAATTTATTTTGTAGCTTTTTATCACAATCTTTCACTTGATCACCTAGCTTAGGACATGAGCATATAGTGTGGAGGTTAGTTGCAAGCATTAGAAGGCATTTAGGGGTCGAAAACAGGGTCGAAAACTCAAATTTTGAAAAAATTCAAGTCACTGTCCATTAACACCATGCGGTCGCACGGTGTTACAACCGTGCGGTCGCACGGTTATAAATTGGACAGAACCGACAGTTTGATATATATTGTCAAACCTTTCATTTTAACCACTTCAAACCCGTTTTTCTTCCCTCAAATCGCCCAACATTGAATCCCCAATTGTTCCCCTAAGTTTGCACATCATTTTAACTTCAATTCATGTGTTTCATTGCATCAAAATCATCCAAAGGTAAGAATTTTTCACCAATTTCCAAGATTATGCATAATTTTTGTGTTCTTCAAATTCTTTGTGAAAATTGAATATTGTGAATTGATGGTTATGGGTTTAGGCTAGAACTTGGAGTATTGAATTGTGTTTATTAGGTGAAAAAATTTTGGTTTGATTCAAGTCTCCAACTCTATGATTTTCATTGATTTCTTCATATGCATGCTAGGTGCTCGATAAAATGCTACAATGAATGTTTTGTTGAGTTTTCGCAATTCTTTTTGGATGATCACCTTCATAACACGTTATACATCATTTGTGTATCATTCAATCACTATTTACACTGACTTAAAGCATGAAACTCAACTTGAACATCATTACACTACATGGCACCTCATTGCAAGGCCATTGCAGGCACCACTGCACTAGCGCACCTGTTTTCAACTTCACTGCACCTACTTTGTCACATCTTTGCATGACCAAAATGAACTTCAAACTTACTGAATTTTTGATATGTTATAGACCAAGTTATATACTTTCATATGCCCGGGACATGTCTCGGGAAATTTTCACTTTTTCGAGGCGATGTCAAGGGCTGAAAATCAGGGGTCGACCACTTTTCAAAAATTTCGAAATTTTTTTCTAAGTCCTAGTTTGGGTGTGTTGTGTTATTTTCTGTAGTTCCTATGCGATAATTATGCTTCTAATGACCATTAATATTTATTTGCAAGGAACACATCATCATGGGACAATGCACGCCAAGCATGGAAAAGGAAGTAAGTGGTCATTTCATCCAACAAACATTCAAGTCAAAGCTTCAAAAAATGGGAACACCAACTTTCCAAACCCGGGAAGTACATTAACCCTCTTTGTTATTTCGTTGTTTATTTTCTTTATGTGTTTTGAATACATTGAGGACAATGTATGATTCTAGTTTGGGGGTGGGAATCTCATTCATGTGCTTCATGTACACATTCATTCGATTTTGGGTAGAAAAATCAAAAAAAATTGAAAAAAGTGGAAAAAATCAAAAAAAAAAAAAAAAAAGTGAAAATTTAGAAAAATTTTGTTGACTTATTTATTGCTTATGACATAAGTTGAATTGATTTCTGTGCTTTAGTTAGAAAATTGGGCAACATGTGAACTAAATTTTTCTTAACATTCATCCATGTAAGACTTTAATCAAACTTGAGCACATAGCCATTTTCGAATAACAACTTGTGTAGGGAGAGGCTTGATATTTGTGGGGTAAACTTGTGCAATTTGAACGTAGAACTGATTGTAGAATCCCAAACCTTAAGAAATTAGATCCCGATCTGAAATGTAGAACCAAACTGTTCAAGAAGCAGTTTAGGGGTGGGAAGGTTAGATTGAGTATGCATTGGTAGATTGAGGATTTGAACTTTTTAATTTTACATCTTTAGTGTAAGGGGTTTCAATCAACGAGTATAAACCATAAAAACCAGCATAAAAACAGAAAAATGCTGAAGGTCTTATTCTACTCTTCAAATGCCTTTTTGACTCGAGCAAGTAAGTCTGAGGGGTTCTTTGGACCTGGTACCCTAAAGCCAACTGGTTTGGGAGTTGTCGATCTGAAAGCTCGCTACAGGGGTCAACTAGAAAGCAAGTACGGAGAGTGGACTTACACATGAGACGTTAAAACATCTTTAACTTTTTTGTTTATGCCTTTATGACTCGGGTAATTAAGTCTGAGGGGTTCTTTGAACCTGGTACCCTAAGCTCAACTGAGTTGGGAGCTGCCGACCTAAAGCTCGCTACAGGGGTCATATAGAAAGCAAGTATGAAAAGTATTGCACAAAGATGGTAAAAGATAAGGACATTAAAAGAAAAAGTCGTCCACATGAAAGAAAAATGGAATAAAATGGTATAAGCTTTGTTGATTGAAATTCCTAACACTTTGTTAATTTTTCTTGGTCTGTCGTACATACTTGTCTACTCCTAACTGCCTTGTGTGGAAAAATGCAATGTATACATGTTTAGAAATCACATCATTAGGAAAGACCTCGGGATATGAGAGAAAAGTAATAAGGTTGTGATCATCCATGAGAGGGTAAGGAAAATCAAAAGAAAATCATTGTTGACCACACGGGATTCGGGCTTACTCTTGCATAAAAAGTCACACATTGTCAAGTTTATTTTTGCATAAGTTTGGAGTTGATTTTGGCTATTCACACACACACAATGAAGTTGAGCATCGGATGAATGAAAATATTTTATGTTGTTCATATTTCTTTGTCTAAAGTGAATCGTCAATTTCGATTATTGAAGCGCATGGTAAATAAGTTGACAAAAGCAAAAACATAATTTTTTTTTATTTTGCCGTTTTACATTTATAGTTTAGTTTTATTTCGTTCGAGGACGAACAATAGTTCTAGTTTGGGAGTGTTGATAAGTGTATTTTATACACTTATTTCTATCCTAAAAGTAGGATTTTATATGTTTGTTTTAGAATATTCGCTATTTATTTTGTGTTATTTGTTTACATTTCAGAAATAATCCCAAAGTCGAGAAAATAAAGGAATTGAAGCTAAAATTGAGCAATTGGATGTACAAAGTGTCAAAGTGAGCAAATCAAGAATTGATGCAGTCAATCAAATGGTTAATTTGAAGAAAAAATCGAATTTGGAAGAAATCAGAAGTTCAGGGGTTAAATTGCAACAATCAGAAGTTGGAGGACTTGCTGTGCAATTAAAAGACAGGGACCAAGTTGCAGAATTTAAAAGATAAAAATTGCAGCCGGAATTACAACAGTGCGGCCGCACGGTTGAAAAAGGCGGTCGCACGGTCAAAAAATTCGGCGACTGAAGTTTACCTGCAGAGTCATGAGACCGCGTGTTTTTGAACCGTGCGGCCGCAGGTAGTCCCGACTGGGCCTCAGCTGGGCTTTTTACGCGGAATTCAGCAATTTTCTCCACAATTAACCTAATTCTCATGAACATCTATAAATACATGGCTTGGGACACGAAATTAAGGGTTCCCAATGTTCCCAATCTTCATAATTCATGCCAAAACGCTGTCGAAGTGCCGAGGGATCCAAACCACGCCAAGATCAAAATTGAAGATACAATTGCAAGGAGATGAATTGGGTTACATCTTTTCATATCTCTTGTTATTTATTTTCTATTATGTTTCTAGGCTAGGTTAATTGTGTTGGAATTGTGATGAAGTTTTGATTTCTTAATTCCATATTTTAATCTATTATTTAATTTATGCAATTCATGATTTTGAGCAATTGATTTATACTTTTCTTTATCATGCAATTACTTGATCACTAGTTGTATGATTTTGGGTAATGATTTCTTAAGTTCGAAAGATTGAGATTTCATTAGACTTGTGTCAATTGCCACAAAGTCCGATAGGGGATAGAAATATACCCCTATACTTTGTGTTATCTGCTATAGTATTCACAAAACTTGTAATGCTTTTCAATACATTTAGATTCGTCATAAAAATATAGTCGGATTGTGTATAGAAATAGGTGTTGATTCTTGTCCGAAAGGGAGTCTTGACAATATTAGGAATATGGATTTTCAAAACCCGTGAATTGTATTTAAATAATTGGTTAAGATATGGATGATAGAGTCAAAATGGATTCATAATTCTAACGCATTTATTTTCACTCGTTTAAAATCAAATTTGTCAATTTTTTAGTTTAATCTTCATTTTAATTTTCAAAATCAAAATTTTCAAACTCAAACAATTTCTAGTTCCGGTTAAGGTAGTAGTCTAAAAATACGATTTAAAAGAATCTCTGTGGGAACGATATTCGGACTTAAAATCCACTTTATTACTTGCGCGACCCGTGCACTTGCGGAGCGTCATCAATTACCTACCAAAAATAGAGTTCCGTCAGAAAATTTACCAACAATATTAATTTCCGTCACTAATTGGTCGCAAAATTTGCAACCGATATAAAATTCCGTAGGAAACCTTTGCGATGGATAATAAATTCTATTGCAAAGTACCAACTAATCCGTATTCCATCCCTAAATCCGTTGCTAATTTGCGGCAGACGTGGCTACCATCGGTGATTCTGTTATAAATCACTCCAGAAACTTTTCATTTTTTTCCTTCCTTTTAACCCCATTTTCGCATCCACAAACACTCACACATATTTTTCTTGTTTTATTTCTTTTAATGCACTAATACTTTCTTGAAGAGCACTAAATCAAATTTTGGAAGGATTAGTAAGTGGCAATCAATTTATCCATTAAATTTAAGGTAAGGTAACATTTTTTTTTTTCCTTTTATAGTTTTTAATTAATTCACATGATTAAATTAGTGTTTAAAGTTTTGTAATATGTCATATGAAAATAAATAAAAAAATCAATGTACTAGTATATATTAACATATTGGATTAATTATATTAATATTTATGTTAGATTAAATGTATTAATTTTTATGTTAACATTTTTACTATATCAGGTAAAATAATTATGTTAATGTAATGTTTCAATGAATACTAATTCTTTGTTGTTTTATTATTTTGTAGTAGTATATTAGTACATCATTTTAAAAAAAGTATATTGATAATTAGTATATTAATATGTGTTAGATTAAATGTATTAGTAATTAGAATAATTCTACTTGTACAAATGGTGGTTTACAAACTGGATTATTCCCTCCTCACATAGAGGGGGGTCCACTACGAGTAGCAAGGTCCTAGTAATTATGTTAGAGCTTGTTTGATAATGGTTAAATTTTTACCACAAATTTTCTCATTCATTCTTTGTCAAGTCCACCATTTTTTACTTTTCAAACAATTTTAAACCACACATCCATCCATCAAAAAACAAAAAGAAACTACAAAAATCAAAATTTTTCACATTACCAAACAAACTCTTAATGTAATGTTTCAATGAATATTAATCATTTGTAATTTTTTATTTTTTATTTTTTATTTTGTGGTAGTATATTAGTGTATCATTGTTTTTAAAAAAAAAAAAAATGTATATTGATAATTTGTATATTAACTTTAGTAAATATGTGTATATTAGATTTAGTAAGTATATTAGCTTAAATAAATATATGTATATTCTACTTAGTATATTAATATGTAAATTAATATTAAGTTTGTTTAGTGAATTTATATTTTTTTACTATTTTAAAGCTTTAAGTTTATATAAGTGTGTTGAAATTGTTATATCATTTGACATGTTGCAGTATGTCGTTCGATTGTAGTTGGATGTATGCACGATTGGAGAATGATTTTCTGTCATAAAGATTCATTGATGGGGTTGAAAAATTTATTGAATTTGCATTTTCACAACCTGGAGTCATTGACATAGTAAGGTGCCCATACAGTAGATGTCGAAACACAAGATATCTTACAAAGAATGATATTAAACTTCACCTGTGCAAACATGGATTTATCGGTGGCTACAATAAGTGGATTGTACACGGTGAACAACTTAGTGTCAGTCTATCAGATTTGGGTGGATCATCATCTACACAAGGCACAATAGACTACAACCTTCACACAATGGTAATGGATGCAATTGGTCTTGAAATGTACAGTGCATTTTCCAATGACGACCAGCTTGAGCATGAGGAACATGTTTCGAATGCGTAAGCTTCAAAAATTTTCACACTATTAGAAGAAGCTGACAAACCTTTGTGGCCAGGTTGTGTTAAGCATACTAAGCTGTCAGTAATGTCACAACTTTTGAATTGCAAATCTGAATATAATTTTCTTTGTGCATGTTACGATCGTATGATGTCAATAGTCAAGGAGATGTTTCTAGAAGATAATCAATTAGAGACTACATTTTACAAGACAAAGAAAATGTTATTTGATCTAATAAATGACAGCAATGAGTTGTTGGACCGTGAGGATATGAATGAAGAGTCAGGCCTTCTGAAAATGAGGCCCCAACTAATAGGCGAGGCCCTAATCACAGAACTCCTCTACCTAGTAATCCATAGCGGCGTAAACCCATTCAAATCTTGACAAATGATAGGTAATAATATCTTGAAACTTTTTAAGCTAACTTTTACTTTTCTTTACATCATGAAAATTGGTTATATTAAAGAGCTTCTCTTTAACTTTTGTTCCTAGCTTTGACGACCCTTCTACTACTAGAGATATAACTGCAACCTTGAAAGGATACTTACACGGAGTGTACCATAGGTGGGGTGATGTGCATGAGGAGTTATGAAGGAAAATGTTTGATAGTTTTAAGGTAATGTCATTAAAATGGTTATTTCCACTTTTAATATTTGTCTATTATTTATACTCATTAATAATATATTAATTTCTATTATTTAATTTCTTTTAATTGCACTAGACTCGTTTTCAATGGCCTGAGCACACAGATGGGCCAGTATACGATGTATGGCAAATAATAGAGAGAAAACAGCTAAAAGGTACACTTTGGGATGTTCGAAAATCTGCAAGATAAGAGACTGGTTCATCTAATCCTACAAATTGGAAGCATCTCAGGCCATACTGGATAGGTGAGCTTGAGTGGGCAGAGTGCTTGAGGATTTGGAGTGAGGAAAGATGGCAGTGTAACTCGTAAATTAACTCGGCTAATTGCAGACCAACAAGGAATGGTCCCCCACCGAAACATATAGTTGGTTAATTCCATTTTTCGTTCATGAGAAGCGTATGGTAAGAATCCTAAAAATTGTTTTCAAGTTTTCTAAATTAATATTCTTTAATTTTAATTCATTCTATTTTATTTTCTTCACAAAGAGAAGAGTCTGGGGGGAAAAAGACCAACCCCATTCGAGCTTTTTGAACAAACACATATTAAGCTGAATGGGGAATATATAGATAAGAGGTCAAAAGAAGTACACATAAGTCATTTATACTCTTATTATTATTTCTAATTAAATCGTTTCTATTTGTTTTTGCAATATCTAGCTTGAATCATGTAATAAGACACTTCAGTATTTTCTTTTGACAACAAGACAAGTATGTCGAAGCTTTTGCTGATAAGTATAGCGGTCTCGATCCAAAGGATTCAACTCCAGAGTTTGATGTAGGGTTGTGGACTCAAGCCATGGATGGCACATGCAAGGGCCGAGTATATGGTCTAGGGAGTTCACAAGTTACCGAAGAGATATTACACTCCTCTTGGCCTTCTATACCGTCCATGAACTCAAATGGAGAGGAGTTGGATTCACTGTGAAGGGAACTAGAAGAAGAGTGAGAAGGGAGAAATAGGGTGATATAGGAGTTAGAAGAAGAAAACTGCCGTAGTATAAAGGAGTTATAAGAACGGATGAATGCCTTGATGGAAGATAGAATAAGATCGATGCTTTGAGATTTAAATCTACCCAATTCAATCTTTGAATCATCATCTGGAACTAAAAGTATAGCTTTCATTTCGGAAAGTTATTAAGTGTTTGAGAGATTCTATATTAATGAGGGTTCTGTTACCTTATCGATTAAACACTATATTTCTTTTTGCTATTCACTTGTTTAGGTTAACTAGTAGTAATATGGAGCTAATTTGTTAATTTTTTTATGTGGTTCTCTTCGATCATAAATTTATTATGTTTCTTTTTTGTTTCAATCCGTTGACAAACTTTAATGGTGCAGATGAATGATCTCTACAATTGTGATGCCAAAGATTTGGAACAAGCTCAAAGAAATGAAGTTTCTGTAGATGGTTTTCTCATCAACTTCTGCACTAATGTTCATAGTAATTATATATGTTTGAGAAAGGCATAGTTTGTAATTAATATAATTATGATCTCTATTGGTTACTTTCGACATGTTTCATTACTTTTGTGTATTTAACCTCGTTTGATTTCAATTTAGTTATATTGGCGTATATTGTTTAGCACTGTTTGAATTTTATATAATTACACAAAGACTTGGACATTTTTGTGAAATACCAAAATCAAAATTTAACGATGTAATTTTATGAAATGCAGCAATTTTATTTAATTACACAAAGAAATTAAAAACGGGAGTTTCTAATGGAATTGTAGTTCGTTAGTAATCTCCAACGACATATTTAGTTGCTAATTTTCAACGGAATATTTCATTGGTAATTCGTTGCTAATTTTCAATGGAAAATTCTTGTTGGAAATTTCATTGCTAATTTCTAAAGGAACTTTTTATTGGAAATCCATTGGTAAATTCCAACAGAATATTCTGTCTGTAAATTTCGTAGGTATATTTCGTTGGTAAATTCCGTTAGTAAATACTAACGGACAAGTCCATCAGTAAATTGAGACGGAATCTATTTTTGGTCGGAAAGTTTTAGTGACATGACTTCTGCAACAGTTTTTCTGCTGAAAAGAATCCGTCGAATGTACATAACCTACAGAATAATGGTCTTTAGTGACAGATTTTTCCGTTGGTAAAAGTCGCATTTTTTGTAGTGTACCAAAGTGGATGTTGATATTTGAAATGGTAAATGAGACTTTAGCACATGGAATCAGAAAATGAGAGCTCTACTTTTACAATGAAGAAGTGCCAAAGTTTTTTATGAATCTTGAGCTGTTGATTTCAATATGACCAAGAAGCCTCGAAAAATTGAAATTATATAGAGAATTTGTTTGTACATTATTTGATAATGTAATAAGATAAGTTGGTAAGTAAGACTAAAACCTAAGCCCACCTTACCCTTAATGGCTTTCTATCGTATTCTTAGTATTCAAAATTAAATTTTGATATTGTCATCTTCTACTTTATGTTGAGGATATGTTGCTTAGTGAAGGTAATAATTCTAAGATTGTTTCTATTAAACAAAATTGGAAACTTGATTATGAAATTAAATATTTAAACCTGCAAGAAGAATATGGAAAACGAAAATAAATAAATAAATAAATATATAGAATGAGAAATACATTGTTTCAGATCAACAAACTTGTATATCTAAAGTGTTAGATTTTCTCTTAATGAATATTTTACTTAACCATCTAATTAGAATGCCTAGCTAAACTGCTTAGCTAGCCCCTGTTTGGCCCCTATTATTTCCTCAAATAATGTGGTTTTGAATAGTGTTTGTAGAGAATATGTGGTTAAAAAATGTTTGAAAAATAAAAAATGATGAACTTGACTAAGATGGATGGTTGAAATTGATTATTGAATAAATTTGATTTTCAAATAATGGGGGTCAGACGGGGCACACTTATTTTCATTTGAAATTTGGTTTCTTTGGATTGGAAGAGTACTTTGAAAAATATCTTATATAATTAGTCAATGTATTATATGTGCTTCATACAACAATCATATCGAATTTGTGTTTCAAAAAGATTTTGAGAAAAAATCCACTAAACACAGTTTGGATTATCTCACTCATAGATTCTTGTTGTCTATTCTTTTTTAGTCGAGTTTTCTAAAGTTATTTCCAATACCCTACGATTGTATCACACAATTTAAGATATGAAATATCGGTTACATAAAATTCTAAGTATAACACCATTTGATGTCCAAGACTTCAAATTGCAATCTTTGTCGTTCGCCTCTTCTTACGTATTAGTTCTTTTTATCAGTGTTTCAAAAATCGAAAACTGGTTCAACCCGAAAAACGAAATGGATCAAGAATAAGAAGGTTGAACCGAGATCGAATCGATTTTGATTAAAAATAATAAAAAAAAATTATTTCGAAAATCACACACTTTTATATAAAATAAAATAAAAAGTTATTTTATAAATAACCCAATATTTACTCATTTAGAAATAAAATTATATACAAAAGTACGTATCATAAAACAATTAGAGGAAGAAAAAAAAGATCAGTCATCAATCATCATTGGTAAATAACCAGCGTTCTTGAATTCATTTTTCAATTTGGTATGAAATGTTCTATTTTGTGGTGTTATTAGGATTTGGTGTGATGTGTTTGGTGTATGAGAGTTAGTGTGAGTAACAATTAGACTTTCACAGTCTTTAATGGTGAGATGAGATCTTGACTTTCTGCAACAGCTAAGGCTTATTCATGCCATACGGAGTAATTGATAGGTGAGTCAGAGTATAATGACGTTGCCAACATTTAGGATAGTGAAATCATGACCATGATAGAAGAAAAGAGTTAGGGAGTTATGGTGTGCCAAGTGCTCACATTGACCCTTATACCAAGAAGAAAATATGAAAAAAGGGGAAAAAGAATAAAAGAGTACTGTTTAATAACTTATTGAATGATGACCATAGATCATGAGAACTTACTGCACATTATTCCTATTTATAATTAAATGAGATTAACAACTCTCCACTATTTCTTGCTATTGCTTATCAAATAAAAGATAATAACTATCAAATAATAAGTTAACAACTTTAGTTTCGTAGTGACTCTATTCTCAATTGATTCTTCAATTCACCTGGACTTGAATTTGATTTAATGCATTATTTTCAAAGACTATGCGGATATATCATGCAAGATCTTCGCATTTTATTGGAGATTTTTGCATCTCCATGTCACTCATTTGATCTTCATCATTTTTGACATCCTAACACATATAAATTTACTTTTCTTTCAAGTATCTTTGTTGAGTATGTATTAATCACTAATTAATTTCTCCACTTTCAATACAGAAAATGTTGAGATAATAGCCTCAAACAAGTTCCAGTTCTAATCGGACCCTTGTGTCATGTGTTTGGAAATGATTTAAATTATGAATGTTTTGAAGTTTTTAGGGCTTATATTGCAAAAAGGAATTCAAATAAAGGTTGAGATGTTCTAGGAATAAATCTGATGATTTCTTTTTAGCATTATAAAAGAGTTTCTTTTACCTTGGTTCAATTGAAATTGAACTGTTATATGTAATAGTTATTTTTATAAATTAATGATGTTTCTCATTATTTTAGGAGTGGGGTTAGAGAGTTTTGTGAGGAAAAATTGTAACTTAACATCTTATTTTATTTTATTTCTTTATTTCTTTGCGGGTTGTACAAAGAAATAGAAATTGATAGATGTGATAAATTTGAGTATTTTTCCTACAATATTTTGGAGGTTTGATTAGTGAAGTTCTATGCATTTGTAGGAATTTTTTTATATAGCGGAAAACTTTTACAATTTGTAAACTTCTGTCATATCTTTATATTTTGCTTTTCCTTTGAACAACAAAAATCTACTAAATTAAAGGGAATTTGATTTTATTTCCAGCGAGTGGTATCAAAGTGTTATGTGTTTCCAAGAGTTGGAGCAAAATGAAAATATGTCTGTCAAATACAACTGGGAGAAATTTGATGTGAATATCAATTTTGACTTGTGGTAAGTATAAGTCAGAGATTTATTCATTCATGTAAGAATGCACAAAACTTTGAAAGGGAAACCACTCCCGAGTTCTGAGAAAGATACTGAATCCAGTGAGAATGTTGATGATTAGGAATATTTGGATTTGAAGGATGCAAGCATTATACGTCTTTATTTCGTCAAGAATGTTCTTGAAAATATTTATGAAATATCTAGTGCTAAAGAGCATTGAGAAAAACTAAAAGAGTTGTATTAGACAATGAGTGTTTCAAATTAGTTGTATCTAAATGGACATTTTCATTTTTTGATAATGACTAGTATTTCTCTCGTGCGATGCACGGAAGTTATTCAAAAATATCAATTTCGATAAGTATTTGTAAAACTTTAATGCTTAAACATAATTAACACAAATTCAAAATGCATGACAAATAATATTATATCACAATAACTATTAAAATTTAATAAATAATATAACTAATTAAAATTATAATAGCTTCTTTGATTAATAAGTCAATTTATATATTTAAGTAATACATGACAGTTAATTTCAATAATATTTATGACCTATTATTAATTTCAAAGAAAATATAAATTTATTAGTTTATTAAATAGTACATCATGTTTGATGTAATATTATGGTACAATATTAATTTTGTGGAAGACATCAATATATTTCACACGATTTCTGCATTCTCTTCTCATATTTAAATTTTTCCAACTTTCATTCAAAAATATAAATCACAATCATTATAAATGTGTGCTTAACTTAAACCCACGAATATTTGTATTTAATAGTGTTCAGAAAATCGGAAACCGATTCGAACCGGAAAAGACAATAGGTCAAGGGTCAAAATGTCCTACTGAGTTGAACCTATTTCAATTAAAACATAAAAAATTATTCAAAAAATCAAAAACTTTTCTAAAAAACATGTTATTTTGCAAATAAAATAATATTTAATCATTTAGATGATACAATTATACACAAAATAGCCTAAAACAACTAGAAAAAAAAAATTGAAAATCGATTTTTAAAACCCGGCCGGTTTCCAGTTTCCCCGGTTGAACCTGCCAATTTTCCTGTTTTTTGACCGATTTTCCCTCCGATTCTCGATTTTCCCGATTGAACCGACCGATCCGGTCCGATTTTCTAAAAATTGGTATTTAACCAATAAAAGTATATTTTTTTACTTGTAAAATCAAATAGTCAAAAATAATAATTACGCAAATCTAGCAATTATCATAATATAACAACATGCAATGTTGGAGTTAAAAAAAAAATATATACTGAAAATCGTATACCATATGACATTTACACAACTATTAATATTAAGAATGTTTAAAAAATAAGTAGAAAATGATTTTATTTTTAAAAAAAATGAGCAAAAAATGAGTTTTTTTAAAAAGTTTATTATTTCAAATCTCATTGAAATAATGTGTCGTGTTATTATTAGCCCCTATTTGAGATCCGTCATTTCAAATAATGTGGTTTGTAAAAAATTTGTAGAATGTGTGGTAAATGATATTTTGAAAAATGAATATCAAGATGAAATAGACATTGCATAAATTAGATAAATATAAGCTTATGTTTTTAATGCAATTATTACAATTTATAAATCAATTTAAAAACAACATAATTTTGTAAAATACTTTTTAACTAAACACATTTTATCTCCACTTATTCAAAAATCAATTTTTCTTTTTTTAAATTCATTTTCTGCAACATTTTACCAATAAGATAATTTACAAATAATTTATAACAAAAAAAAAAAAATCTCTACTTTTAACTATACATTCTGAAAAGATTTATTATTTCAAACCTCATTATTTGAAATAATGTGTCGTGTCCTGTTTGAGACCTGTCATTTCAAATAATGTGGTTTTGTAAAATTTTTGTAGAATGTGTGATAAATGATATTTTGAAAAATGAATATTAAGATGAAATAAAGAAATTGCATAAATTAGATAAATATAATCTTTGATTTTAATACAATCATTACAATTTATAAATCAATTTACAAAAAATATAATTTCTTAAACTACTTTTTTAACCACACACATTTTATCTCCTCTTTTTAATCACACGTTTCTCTACACTTAATCAAAACTTCATTTTGTTTCAAAACTCATTTTCTGTCACATTTACCAATAAAATAATATACTCATGAATTAAAAAAAAAAATTATCTACTTCTAACCTTACATTCTGAAAAATTTACTATTTTCAAACTCATTATTTAAAATAATGTGTCGTGTTATTATTAACCCCCTGTTTGAGACCCGTTATTTTATGTGATTTGAAATTTTTTTGTCGAAAGTGTGATCGAAACTTAAAACTTATACGTGTATTTAAATTATTATTATAAAATAAAAGATAAGAATGATACATTACAAAAGACCAAATTATAAAAATGTACATGGGAAGACAAAAAAAAAGTTAAAAAGAAAAATAAATGAAAGGAAAGGAAAAAAATAAAAAATGATAGTGGCTAACACCATTAAATTACTTTCAAATCAATAAACAACATCATATTCTTGAACTTCTTTTTAATAACACACGTTTTCTCTTAAATTATTCAAAACATCATTTTGTTTCAAAACTCATTTTCTACCATATTTTACCAATTAAAAAAAAAAAAATTACTATGTCAAACCTCATTATTTGAAATAATGTGTCGTGTTACCATTAACACCCTGTTTGAGACTCGTCATTTCAAATCATATGGTTTGTAAATCTTTTGTAGAATGTATAGTAAATTATCCCTATATATTATAAGAGTTGCTTTTGAATCACTATTCATAAGCCGTTGAAGCCGTTTTTGAGCCATTTGAGCCAGGTATGTGTCTGTAGCCGATTTTGAAGCCAGAAAGCCACGTTTGGTGAGCTCGCCTTTTAAGTCCTTTTTTTTTACCCGACCCCCATACCTCCCAAGTCTAGCCCAATTCATTTCGATATTTCAGCTCCATTTAGAATCCCAAATGCGCTCTCTCAAATGAACCCTAGCACTTCATCTCCGCCAATCTCACCTCTTCTTCACCATATTATCTGCGCTCTCTCAACCCCTGCTCAAGCCCCGTCCACAGAATCACCACCGCCAACCCAAGAGGTTCCGAACTTCCGACCATGAATCCCAAGCCTATTTTTGGTGGCGATTTTGAGGTAGGTATTGTAACTTTTAACAGTTTAATCGCGTAAATTTATCAAGCTTCTTACCTCTCTTCTTCACCGTATAGTCTGTGCTCTCTCAGCCCCTGCTCAAGCCCCGTCCACAGAATCACCACTGCCAACCCAGGAGGTTCCGAACTTCCGACCATGAATCCCAAGCATATTTTTGCTGGCGATTTTGAGGTAGGTATTGTAACTTTTAACAGTTTAATCATGTAAATTTATCAAGCTTCTTACCTGACTTTGCTCTTTCATTTTTATTTTTGGATATAGGTTGTTGTTTTGTTGGTTTTTTTTTTTTTTTTCTTTTTTGCCTTTTCTCACGCTCCGATTTCCTGGACCGAATTCGATTTTCATCAATTTCAACATTGAATAAGGTAATTTACATTGATTTTTCTCTCTTTCACGATTCATGGGTTCTGTTCATTACTTTGGGTTGATGCAAAATTTTTATAAGTTTCATTTAATTGATTGTGCTTTCTATGTTTTAAATTTCTCTTATGTGGTAATGAATTTGTTGGAATCAAACGTGATATAGAATTTGATTTTTTTTTTTTAATGGCAATCTAGGGTTTGGATGTTGCTAACTTCTTGTTCCATCTTCTAAAGTCGCCACAGTAATAGAGTTTTCCCTTTTCATCTCCATAAATGAGGTTGGTGGAGTACAAATTGACAATTTGATATCTATCCCGATGATTGGTCCATGTGGATTCTATCTCGCCAGAGGTTGCCAAGGCTGCATATGCTCCATAAAGGTATGTAAATGTTAGACTTGAAATTCTAAATACTAAAATAAATTATTTTATTTGGGTAGGTTATAATATAATTGAAGTAAAATTATATTTAGCATAAATAAAGGCATTTTTAAATTTTATTAGGCTTAAATTAAGGCATTTCTTTTCTGGAATAATTTAGTTTATGATTTCATATTCACCACGTGGTCACATTGTACATACTTTTATTTTTGGAGTGGGTATATGAGTGCAATTTTTTAGCGTCTTAGAATTGTACTGAGTAGAGGTTAATGGCAAATCATCTATCTCATATCATTTCTATCTAAATACTAATTATTTATTCTTTTGCTTTGGATTTTTTCCCATTCTTTGGAAAGCAGGAAATACATATGGAATGCAATTGAAGGTAATGGAAACATGACTGGAACTCAACTTAATAGCCCAGTGTTGATTGATATAATTAGCATGACCTAATATTTCATCATGTACTTAACGTGTGTAAATTCTTTTCCGTGCTCATTTATTAATTTGAATAATTTAGCATGCTATTTTTTCATCTCATTAACAAAAGATAATAAATGACTTCTTCAAGAGTTAGAAGACTATCACTGAAATTTTTGGAATTTTGCTTAGCAATACTTTATTTAACCGAATAGAAAGGGAAATAATTATATTATATTTATCAGCCACTTCCAGCACTTGATGAAAGAACTACTTGTCAATTATATTTTGTTACATGTGAATGTATTCTTTTCAAAGTTCAGATTTATTTAATTATTTAATGCATTCTTAGCTCATCTACATTTTATATTAACACATACATGATCTTTAATCTTTAAGGTATCTTTGTTGTTTGCTTAGACAACTTATAATTGAAGTATGGGATTTAGGTATGAAATCTGCATTTTTTTCTAATTCGGGTTAATGGCATGAAAGGTAGGTTAGAAACCTGATTTTGCTTTCAAATCATCATCATCATCATTTTTTATTTTAATGACTACAAGATATGGAAAGTGCCTTATAAAAAGACGTAGTTAAAATTTGAAACTTTTTAGGAAAATTAATGTTCAAAATTGATGTTGAAACTTAAAAGTACCACGTTTTTCATTTAGGAGATTGTTCAGTTTGGTGTATAATAGCTAAAATAATAAATAAAAAAAAAAAAAAAACTTAGAATGAAGAATAAATAATATTTTCCATTTAACACTTTTCACTATATCATTCTTCAACATATAAAACCTGCTCTCTTTATATGAATAGTTGTCGTTCCCTTTTTTTTTTTTGTGCAAATATGGTTTGATGGGAATATTTAATAAAATCATGTACTAAGAAACTAATAATAAGTTTTTTAAAATTATAATCTTTTCATATGAAAACCTTAAATCTACTGCAGCAACTATAAATTGTAAGGAATGACCATTTGATATCTTTTATGTTGTCAATAGAACCTGTTATCATCATATTTGCTAATAATTTGCTTATTGGGAACTTAAAACTATACCCTTGTAGATGCCCAATTTTTCAGCAGGCTGTCAACTATAAACACCTCAAAAAGGGTGCTAAAGAACGTTCCTAGATTCTTAGTTTTCTCTTTTATTTTGATAATTTTGTATTTGTATTGCTATTTTTATTTATTCATATCCACTAATACTTTTCTAAAGGAATCAAGAACTGGTCTTTTGTTTTTAAAAATTTTCCTGGTTTATTGCAGCAGTTAAGACCCTAAACATAGGTATTTATGAGTTCAATATGATGGTTGCTGACGCTGAGCCTCTATAGATCCTTCTTCACCTTCCACTTTTATTATAAGGTAATTCTTTAATGATAACTATTGGTTCTTGTAGTATGTGTGATATGAGATTGTTTCAAGTATGTTCTATGAAAACTTGATAGAATTATTTGGAATTAGAACATGATACATCATATAGGGAAGAAAGTTTCGTTCTATGGATTAATATATGCATTAAAATGTAGTATTAGAATGGAGCAAGAATTGTTATGAATCTCTACATGATTAGGTTTGATGGAATTGATAAGTTATATAGTGTCGGAAGCTTGTACACTACAAGAATTTTACATTCTGCATACAAAAAAATTTTGTAGGAAAAGGTTCATATTTGTGGGCAAAGGCTTTTCTCTGCAAAAAAATTTTGTGGGGAACTTTGTAGCGCAAACATCGTGGGGAAAGGGTTTAGTCCACAAATTTATGAAGTTTGTTTGCTAAGATTTGTCCCTACAAAAACTTTGGAGACAAATATTATTCGTCTAGTAAGATCTTTCCCGAAAAAACAATTTTTTTGTAAAAGTAATTTTTACCTACAAAATGATTTTGTGGTCACATGTTGTCGACTTAATCCTACTTTTCCCTACGAATATAACTTTGAGGGGAATGAATATTTGTCGACTAAAATTTGTCCCAACAAATAAAGAATTTGTGACCATAATTATTTTTTGGACTAGGTCCTAATTTTCCCTACAAAAAAATTGTGGAGAAAAGAATTTTGTACGCTAAATAATTAGTCCAATCAACGAAATTATTTGTATGAATTTTTTTGTACATTTTATTTTTTATAAATTTTTTACCTGATTAATTAAAAATAATCTAAATGCACAGAAAAAGACAATAAATAAAGACATTAATGTGCAATGAATATATCATCCAACAAAAATGTTGTACCCAAACACATTAAAACTTTTTATGTAATTACATCTGAAACTTAAAAGAGTATCGCAAACAAACTTTCAATATCTAAAAATAAGCATAAATATTCTTAGTAATAATTAAGTAACGTCCTCATGAATTAGATATATTACTCTTCCAACCAACGCTCCATGACCATCTTTTAAACACCTCGAGTTGTTAATTCGGCCCAACCAATGCTCATGACCATCTCTCATCGGTGCTGATACCAAGATCCAGCCTCCTCATCCTAGCTCATCAACATAACACCCAAGGACAACAACAACAAAAAAAAGTCATGAGGTTTTGTAGAATTTTGAGCATAGACTAAAATTATATATCAAATCAAGGAAGAAAAGCATTGAGAAGCCTGAAAGAAAAGAAAACTCACCTCTAACCAAACACAATTCAAAGCATGCTCTTTTACTGGTAAAAATTAAAGAATAAAATCAAAATCCCTCCAAGTATATGGTCTTTTTTATTTATAGGTGTGACTATTAATAAACTTACTTGTGCACTTCTCTGTCGCCACTCATGTTTGTCATTTGCCATGACAATCCATTGCTAGGTTCAAGACCAGGCCGGAAAATCTCTAAACCATGTTTCTTCATCAATTAAATATACCTACCAAATAGAGAAAGACCAGAATCATTGACAAGTAAAAATACATTTCAATAACCCACAAAAATCCCTCCCAAAAATCCATTTTTGCATAGACAACCTAATACAAACTAATTACCAATTACGAAAAGTGATGAAAGAAAATAAAAATCGATGAATAAGGGAGGATGCTTTTCAATAATAGTTACTACATCGTCACAATGCAACAAAAACAGAATTAAGAAAGTTAGTTTGCATATATTGGTAAATGGCTCTTTCAAGGCTTAATAGTTGATACTTGATACTAATGATTAGCTGCATAAGTAAAAACACTCTATAGAATTTATCTAAATCTATGTACTATAAAATTGGTGTACATGTAATCAAATCCACAAGGAAATAAAATGACATCTACATGGAAAAATTGCAAAAAGAGAAAAAAGTAAATAGTGACCAACAACACAAGAATATAACTTTTTAATTGTCAAGGACAATCCCTCCCAAAATTAACTTCCTCTACATGACCGATTTAGATGACACCTTAATAGTATGTGACCAAAAATCCAAGAATGAAAACAACAAGAAATCACCAATCACCAATATTTGTAAAAGATTATTGAAAACCAAAAGAATAAGAGGGAATTTGGGGCTCACAAGGGACCACCAAAATTTATATTCAAATTAACAAAAATGTAGTTTAACTAGTCAGAAGAGGATTTCTTTTCTGCTCCTGCACGTCCAAGTCGGGAGTGGATTTCTGCTCCTGCACACCCAGAGAAAAATGTGAATCAATGGCAAAGAAAACTGATACAAAAATTACAAGATCCAAACAAAAAGGCAAAAGCTAAAACTTTTCAAAAGAACAGAAAACCCAGATTTGTCATCCATTCATATCTGAATCTCAAATGACAAAACAACTTTAAAGGGAAAAAATACTTATCAAATCCAAGAAAACTCTCCCTCATTTCCTGAATGTCAAAAATTCCACTTGGATGTCAAGATTGATATACTCAAAATTAAAATCTTGTTAACATTTGAAGCTTAAAGTTGACGTCGCAACAACAAAGGGAGGAAGATAGCTTCTTTGGCGTCAGATTTAAAGGTGAAAATGTGAAACGTTTCCTGCCCTTTCAATGTACATGAGAAGTGACGGTGACCGCAGACGATGAAGTGAATGGAGGCACGCCGCAGTCAGAAAGTGAAGTTGTGTCTATGACAGAGACGAAGGAATGCCAATGTCGACAGTAGAGACTCGCAGGCAGTAATACGGCAATGACGGAGTGACCGGTGAGGGATTCAATTGAAAATTGGAATTGGGTTGTTGAGTATCTACCTATCATTTGGGCTGCTGGGCATTGGGCTTTATCTGGGGGCAGCTTCATCTTCACATTTTCGACAGACTCATGGGATGAGGATTAGGGCAAAGTCACTCTGGCGGGATGAGAGGAAGGGGGAATTTTTTACGTAATAAATTTTGAGAGAAATCTTTTTGTTTTTATTTTATTTATTTATTATTAATTTTTTGTAACCAAAATTAAATTAAATTTTCAATCTTTTTAATTAATAATAACTTTTTCATACTCAAATAAATTTTGTAGGGACTATTAGAAAGATTGAGAAGTTCTCTTTAATTATTTACATACAAATTGGTTTTGTCGCCAAAAGATATATCTTGTCTGATTTTTTTTTTATCAAGACAAATTCACATGTTCGTGAGAACAAATCATCTTAATTTGAAAATTTTGGAGCAATATCATTTCCCTACGAAAATTTATTTTTGTGAGAAAAAATAAATCTTCACCTACAAATCTAATTTTGTAGGCGGAGAATTTGTAGTTTAAGTGTAAATATTTTTGGAGGCAAATTCTTATCCCTACAAAAACTCGTTTTGTAGGAAAATGTGAACTCTGCATACAAATTTCATTTGTATGCGAAAAATTTGTAATTTAAGTATAAATATATTTGGAGCCAAATTATAGGCCCTACAAAAAATAGTTTTGTAGGAAAAAGTAGGCTTTGCATACAAATATCATTTTGTATGTAGAAATCTTGTAGGATAAGTCATATTTTCTTGTAGTGATATAGTGTTAGAATATTATGTATTTGGGATATTAGATTTGCTTAACTATAAAAGTACCAATTTATTAACAAGAAATAACATAATTGCTAATAGTAGGCAAGTTCACATTAGTTTGATACATTAAAAGAGAGAATATGTTGCATTCAGTTACGATATATTCAATGAAGTACTTGAAAGTAATTAAAGGGTATAAATTGAGTGTGAGAGGCCGTTATAAATTATTGTCTTTGCTCATTTGAACACTAGGAAAGAAACTACAGTTTCCCTCATTTTTATATTTATTTGCCACAGTTCTTGTTTTTTGTGAAGGTTTTCATATTCTATTAAAACCATATATTTCATTTTTTCCTATTATTATTATTATTATTATTATTATTATTATTATTATTATTAGGAATTGTGTGTGTATTGTTTGTTAAAATGATTTAAAGCTTAGTTTAAAACAAGATTTCTTATGATTTATGGAAGTTAGAATTTCCTCTTTTGAGTGTTTCAAACTGCTTGATGATTTAATTTCTAATTATGATGTACCTGACTCAATGTGCATTCTTTTTTTATTATTATTATAATTGTATCGCAGTTATAAAGCTTCAATCACTCGCGTTCTGTTTCATTTTTATTTTTTAATACAAGTATCGTCATTAACATCTTTCAATCCCCCATTTCAAGCTAATCACTTTTAAGAATCTGTGATGAACATGTTGGTAGGTTTTAACGTCCTTGTTCTATGCAGAGTTACATTACTTTGGTCCTTGTGATTCGCATAATGTAGGACAAAAACACATTCAACCCAATCCTAAGTGTTGACAAGACGGAAGCAATATTTGATGCTCCTTTAAAAATATTTTAAAGGTTTGTTTGTCTAAAATTTTGTTCATGCTTGGCATTTATTCTCTGGTTGCTCGTTATAGTAGTACTTTATATTATCGAATTCAGGATGAAAATCAAAGAGTAGAAGAGTGAGAATGGATGGGAAATAAATATATGCTTCATTTCTTTGATCATCAAGTGCTTTGGCTGCTACAATCTTAACAAGGGTTGCATCAATTGTGTACAATCAGCCACTTGCTTTTGAAGAGCATAGGCCTAAGTTCTTAGATAGAAGTTGCCAATGGAGACGTCGTCGTGATTTCTCATAGCAAGTATGTTCGAAACCCACAAGTGTACGTTTTGCATTTTAAACTTCTTTCTTTTCATCAATGATGTCCAATCTTATATGGTCCATTCTACCAAACAGACCATATAAATATAAATGAAAATCAATTGTGTTAAAAAGTTTTCTACTAATAAATACATATGGATAGTTCGAATTACCAAATTGCACAGGCAAGCAAATATGCATCTTATAAACTTCTGAATCCATGCTTTTTTTATCTTAATTGAAATTTGTCTATTTACCAAACTATAATATGACATGTGTATTACACTTGTATACGCTATTATATACTAAACGATAATACGACACGTGCATTGCACGTGTGTCAAACTAGTATTTTGAAAAATAAATATCAAGATGAAATAGAATTTGCATTAATTAGATAAATATAAGCTTTTTTTAATGCAATCATTACAATTTATAAATCAATTTATAAATAACATAATTTCTCAAACTACTTTTTAACCATACACATTTTCTCCCTATTTTTTAATCACACTTTTTTTCTCTACACTTGTTCGAAAAATCATTTTGTTTTCAAACTCATTTTTTGCCAAATTTTACCAATAAAATAATCTACACATAAGGTAAAAATAATTCTCTACTTCTAACCTTATATTCTAAAAAAATTATTATTTAATTTGATTTGTAAAATTTTTGTAGAACATGTGATCGAAACTTAATACTTATATGTATATTAAAAATTATTATGACAAAATAAAAGATAAGAATGACACATGACAAAAGATCGAATTATAAAAATATATATAGCAAGAAAAAAAATTTAAAAGAAAAATAAATGAAATGAAAGAATTTCCTAAACTACTTTTTAACCACATTTTCTCTTTCCAAATTTCAACCACTATTTTTTATCTAAAAATCATAAATTATAAACCAAATAGTGTTACCAAAAGGAGGCTTAAGGCAAAAGGAAAAAAAAAATGGGTCAGCAGCAGACCCATTAATTGCTTCAAAGCAATTGTTATGTGTCGTGTAATTTGTTTTAAAAAAAAAACTATGCGGGAAAATGCAGTCAAAGTTGGTCAGACTTTTTAGTTTTAAAATATAGTATAGATTGCACAAAAAATCTCAGAACACCTAAAGAAAAATATGACGGAACGTTTTCATTCTTTGATGTATGTAAAGAAAACTGTGAATTTTGTAAAGTTTCAACTAAGCTAATTTATGAAAAAAGAAGTCTTGAAATGATATTTCATCTGAAAATTCATTATTTGTTACAAAAAGCAGAAGAAGAGTAACTCCATGAGGAATAATGCAACTTGTTGGAATTGTGGACAACTTGGTTATGTGAGAAGAAATTGTACAAAATGTGAAGCAGACTGGCTAACTACTCAAAGTTGGTCAATGTGTCTCTCTTTGTGGGGGATAGTAAATATTTATTTTGAGCAAGACGTTAGTCCTCATAGTTGTCGCTAATTGTCATGATGTATAATGTGTTCTTAGTGTCGTGTCCATCCACACATTGCACACGAACATTGTTTTGGTGTTGATACAAGGTGTGTAGTGGAATTAATGTTGATGGATTATGAGCTTGCGGTAAAAGATAAACATTGGGTTAAATCCAAAATCTCAACGTGAAGTTTGATGCAAGCTAATAAATAAGAGCAAATTCTAAAAATATCATTCGTAAAATTCTCTCAAATACTAAAGGTAAGATTTTTAATTATAGTTTTTACTTTTCCAATATCCAATCTTTTAATTTGTCTCATGTAAGTCCTAAAATGATACTTATCATTTATTACCTAAATTCAATTTGACCTAAATAATTAATTTCGGATATTTTTCTTATCAAATTGAAAGAAATAATAGATATCCGATCTTTCTACATAAATTCAATTATCCTCTTAATTTTTACAACTTTAGATTTCAATAAACTCATTAGTTCAATTTGTAAAATATATATTACAGATTTTAACAATTAGTTCATTGAATTAAATCAAAAATAAAAATAGAACGTGTTAGCTTATTCATTCTATTTTAAAAATAGAATATGGTAAACACATTTATTTAACATGTACAATTTTTTTCAGTAACATTACCCTTTGACTACTCGGTGAAAAACAAAAATTCACATTGCATTGAAAATCATTGAATAAGAGCATTTTTGATAGAGAATATAGATTAAAATAGTTTTAAATGTGTGGTTTGAAGTGAAGGAAAGTGGTATAAAAAATAAAATAATTGTCAAATCAAATTGAGTGCTTGGAAATGAAGGTTGAAAAGAGATTTTCTTTTTTAGAATGTGTGATTAAAAAGTACTATGTGCAATTTTGAAAAATGAATTTTTAAAGAATATGTGATTGAGAATGAACATTGAAAAAAATTATTTTTGAAAAATTAATTCTATACGATAAGTGATAAAGTCTTATATCTTGTGGGTTAAGCCTAATTTATAAATTGAGATGTTTAAATGATTTTTCTATATATAAAGTTAATTGTATTTGTAAATTTTGGTTGTGACGTATTTGTTTTTTTACATATAATGTAATGAACTGATATATTTGTTTAATATATCTAACTATCAATTATCGGATTAAGATAGCTAGTACCAATTCTTATAGTAATATTCGGGAAGTCAATAAATTAATTTCGTGAATGTCTATTAGCTTCTTTATTTAATTTCATGATTTGAAAATTGTAAACATTTCAACTTTTAGAAATCATTTAATCGTAAACTCGACTTTAGTCATCAAATTAAAATTGTAAAGTATAGAATATGTCATGTGTCTAGATCTCACTTCGCTCAAATAGACTAAGAAAATTAGAAAATGAATAATTAACTGTTAAAAGAAATAGGAAAGTTGAAACTTTATGTTTTATTTTTCTTTGTATTTTTCATTATATGTGAATGCACAATTTGTGCATGCAGGTTACTTGTCTCTTTTCTTTCATTTTGTGTTAAGAAAAATTATTTTATTCATACAACGTTATTAGACCAAGTAAGAAATTTTATAGGGAAAAGAAAATTATAAATTACCACAATTTGAGTATGCAAGTAATGTTTTTTGTTGTTCATTGTGTTATTTTTGTCAGAGCATTGTATTTTTACAACTTATTCAATAAATAATCATCAATTATATCTTCCATTGTGAACAAAGCTTGTAAAAGAGTCTAAAGAAGTTTTGATTCATTTTCTATAAGGTGGAGATTGTCGGGATAATTTCCCTAAGCGAGTTTTATATTTCTAATCGAATTCTTGCACCATGTGTTTTAAAAGGATTTCAATTACGATTGTTTGAAGTTGAGAAGACTTCTATTGCAAAAAAGAATTAAAATAAATGTGAGTTCTTTTGAAATAAGTCTAACAGTTCCCTTTTAGCATTCAAAAAAAAAAAAAAAAAGAGTTTCTTTTGCCTTGGTTGAATTAACATTGGAATCTTTTATGTAATTGTTATTTCTATAAACAGATTGCATTTCTCATTATTTTAGGAGTGCTAGAGAGTTTGTGAGGAAAAAATATAACCTAACATCTTGGTCTTTCTTGTTTCCTTCGTGGATTTTAAGTAATTGATAGATGTCGTAAAACTAAAGTTTTTTTTTCTTACAATACTTGGGAGGTTAATTTGGTGAGTGAAACTTTATATGATTGTAAGAATTTTTCATATCATATAGTGGAAAACTTTGACGGTCTATAAATTTTAGTCATATCTTTATATTTGATTATTTTCTTTGTTTGCTATTTTTCTTTTAAAATAAAAAAATACTTAGGGTAATAGGAAATTTGATTCGATTCCCAACAGAATACATGCACCAATCAACGTTTTTCGATTTCATCAAGAACTGTTGAGGGGAATGACTCTAATTGCTTTGTTAGGTGGTTACTGATGTAGGCAAAAATGTGTGTAAATGAAAACAATAGAATGCAATTGTTAATTTAAAAGAATACTGAGTTGAATTACTTAAAAATATGAGAGACTCAAAGAGGATGCAAGTTTTGATTTGGGGAATTATATGTCCTTAAGTATGCAACAAGAAAGAACATTTGAGGGTCGCACACTTATTTTAACATCAATGAAGGTAATAATGATCTCCACGAAAGATTATTACTTGCATCTTTCAAAAATAAGTTCAGAGATGTGTACAACTTTAATATGTAATGACACGCCTTTCTAGTAATAATCATAATTTGAATAATTCTATTTAACGATAATGTTTATCATGTATTGTGACATTTAGATTACTTTTATTTTACTATTTTAGTTAATATCAAATAATATTATTAATTAATGTCATTTTATTGTATCAACCATAACCACAAATGTATTTTACTATTTTCATGTTTTCGTGACCAAAAAATTTAGGTATAATTTTTGAGTCCCAGAATTGTCCTTCCTCGACACCGCCTTTTAAACCAAGTTTTCCAAAATTTCAAGGACAATATCGACTTTTAAAAACGGGTGGGTCCAAAAATGACATGGCCATGTGAAATAATTAATTAAAGCAAGGAAAAAGGTTAAATAGCTTGCATTTGTATAGTATTTTTTAACCGACTCAACCCCCAAGGCCCAAGCACCAAACTTGACCGACTCCATTACCAAATAGAGGCTCCTATTCATTCGCTGCCCATCCACTCAAACTTGTGCCCAGATATTATATTTACTAAAAAGGAATAAAAGGTAAAAAAAAAAATTGGGTTGTTTTTTCTTTTAATTTTTTATGAACAAAAGCAAGAATTTGAGGAGTAATGCCGAATCACTGGTGTGCCCAGATAATAAAAAGATGTTGATATGAAATAGAGTTTTTATATAGTGGTTCTTGTGAATCAAAAGTGCAGCTTGTGAGGACATTCATATATATATACACACGTAGAGAGAGATTGGTTCATATTCAAGGTGTGGGCATTGATTTGTTTTGCATATAAATGTCTGAATTGGTAGCTCGGACAGGTCGGCAGATGCAGCGGTATGAGGATGGCTATCGCCTCATTGCTGGGTAATTGCTTGTCTCCCTCTTTTCTTCCGTTTAATTAATACATGCATGCATATGCGCTTGTCTGTTTGTTGGAGGAGGACTGCCTGAATTACTCCGCTTTTGAGTTTGTTGTTGTAATTGGTTTGGATTTGCCATCTTGCGATTGGGTTTGTTTAATTCTGGAAATGGTGAAAAGCTTTGGTTGGATTTTTATTTTTATTTTATTTTTTGGTTGCAATGTGGTTACGTGATATTGTTGAGATTGGAGACTAATGAGAAAGAGTTGGCTCGAATTTTCTGGCATTTTATTGTTTGGTTGTTTATTTCTCAACTGCGCTTGCCTGGATAGGAGAAATATTGGGGGAAGAATGTTCAAAATCAGTATTTGAGTTGTTTTTCTTTTATCAACTTTGGGCATTTTTGCGAAAAGGTTATTATCCTTGACCTTTGGTGTTGGCTATTGATCATACGTGTAGGTGATGTGTAATCTATTATCATCATCTCTAAAAACTGGATAATATTGGGATACACACTATGGCTTCTTTTTTCTAACCAATATGGTCAATACTCAGGTGTATTCCCTTCAAGTACAGCAATGTGGAAGAAAATGGTGGTGACTCATCTAAGAAGATTGTTGAAGTACTAATGATCAACTCAAATAGTGGACCTGGTCTTCTATTTCCAAAGGTGAAATCTATAGATTCATCCATAGATAAGCTTTGGCTTGACTCGGCTCGGACAAAAAAAAAAGCTCGATCCTTGATCTTTGGCTCGTGAGCCGACTCGGCTCGGCTCGTTGACATCCCTACTGTCACCCCTGGAATTTATGCTACTATGGAAATGGGAAAGTAACAGTTTTAGTTGTTAACTGAAAGATATCATCCTCTGCACATTCAACTTCTTGGTTTCTAGCAATAATTATTCCTTCATCTTATTAGACTAAAAGGCCTTGATTATAACATTCTGTGTACTTATAAATCAGATGGAGCAAACTCAACTTCTGAAAGTACGTCCAGTATTGTGTTCGGACTTTTTTTTTTGGTTCTAATTGTTTGATATTTTCCTAGAGGATATATTTGGATATATGTGTCAGCCACTCTACCATAGGAATTGAAGGAAAAAGCTACAAATAAATAAATAAATATTATTCGCTTGTCCAGAGACAAGAAGGCTAAATAATTTGGGTAAACTATGAAGCTGAGGTTTTGAAGTGCGTGTAAAACAAGCTTGTAGTATTATTCGTTTGATGTCAATAAGTTTTTGGCTATGATGAAGTTTTCCCTTCTATGCCCAGAAAACTACGTAAAGAGAAGACAGAAGAACGTTCCTTTGTTCATGCTCTTGTATTATTTTTCATAATAGGGTGGGTGGGAAAATGACGAAACAGCTGAGCAGGCAGCACTACGGGAAGCCATGGAAGAGGCTGGAGTTTGTGGGGATTTAGTGGTAAGCATTTATAGTTTCCGCTCACCTAACCTTTTTGTGTTGCTATGATTTTATGATTTTTGGATCTTGTGTTCCTAGTTTTCTTGATGTAGCTTTTTGTGCCATGTTTCAAGAAAATCGCATTGCATCAATCTTATAGTTAATGTGTTTTGTGCACATGTGATAATGAAATCAAATATAGTTAAGAGTAACAAATCATAGTGCTGATTTACTCAGGTTATGTGTGTTCCGTGGAATAAAACTGAGACAATAACAGTGTTAATAGGGTCTTAGGCCACCTTCGTTTGCTGCTAAATTATTAGAAACGATAACTGGTTGGTAAGATGGTTTAGTTGTGATACTTCTGAAAGAGGCTTTTCATTCAAATAGCTTTGTTGTATATCAGGCTGGTTGCCTTTCTTATCAATAGAAAAGATAAGAACAGAATATAAGTTCTGGGCTATTGGTCGAAATACCCGTGGAGATGTATCTGACATGTGTAGCGTGATAGTTTCCAGATTCCATCAAGTTACTCAAAATGTTCCCAAAATGAAATTTTATGAACTTTGATGAGTTAGATGAATACCCTCAGAAGCTCGCTTATTTCTTTTGTATGCTATTTTGTCTGGATTAATCTTCAGACATAATGCCTTTCGTGTTGAGATGGTGGAAACTCTTCATCATCAACATACTTCAGACTAGAAATGTGTATGCTGTGCACAAATTTTAACAACACTTCATATATGAGAAAATTTGATGCTGGTGATACTAAAACACTACTGCAAATGCTTAAATGCAGGGTAGTAATTGTTAGTCTCTCATTACCACCTACTACACTTTTGAATGGGCGATGTCAATGAGAAACTAAGAAGTCTTTGAAGAAGAAATATGTACAAGTGTAGTAGTGTCTGTTCTTGCTCTTTCCTTCGCAATGTCCTAATATCTTTATTATATTTTTACATTTTTGTGACATTTTCTGGTTCCATATATTTTTTTTGAATGGATGTTTTGTGCTGCTGTGTTATCAATCTTGTTAGTATATGTTTAGATTGGACACATTTCATTGTTTTTATGTAGATTTTGATTTGAAGCACCCTTTATCAGTTCTTTTCTTCTTCCAAAGTTTCCACTTATGTCCCCAAGTTTTATGTGTCGGGTCTTCCACATTCTAATATTTTAGCATATGGATTCCCTACTTCAAATTTTTGTTGCAAGTTTCCATTCAAAAGCTGTCAAACCCTGGTGGTTGCACGAGGCAGTGCTCAGGGTACTTTTAGGATCTCAACTTTTCCCCTCTTTCTACGTTGTCCATCTCCTTTTTTCTACGTGATCTCACTCCGTCCTTTTCATCTCTCTACATCATCCAAATTCACGCCAGGATCACTCTCCCCTTCCAGTTCCATGGATTATGCGTTCTCATCTTCTCTCCGTTTCTTCTCAAATACCATATTTCAGCCCCATTACTTAGACTCAGTTTTCTTTTGATCAGTAACTAACAAACAGGCCTTCAGCATGACGACGTCATTTTCTAGCCAAAATAATGACAATTACTTTCAGTGTCAAGTCTTCCAGCTATCGATTAAGTTCAGGACAAGAATCACTATCTTCCCAAAATATTGTATTGCTCTATTCCCCTTGTCAATTCAGAAATTTGAACTTGAAGAAAAATAAATCATACTAAAAGGATCATAAAACAGGTGTAGAATTCTGCTATTGCATAATTGCAAAAAGATCAGATAATAGTATAACTGTACTCTGAGTAGGGAGGAATGAAAAAGTTACAGGGTGTAGTGTGCATTCCAAAAACTCTGGTGCAGAGAGAAATTGAATGACCCTATTTCTATGATGATTTTTTTGCTCAACATGAACAATGTGACGTGTATAACTTTTATCAATTAAACGCTGCGATTCTTGTTACAGCATTTTTTGGGATACTACCCTTTCAAGAGCAAAACGCTGCTGGACGAATTCAGTCCAGAAGGTTGGTGTAAAGCTGCCATGTACGCTTTGATTGTGAAGGAGGAACTCGAATCGTGGCCTGAGAAGAGCCATCGAAAAAGAAGTTGGCTGACAATTCCCGAGGCTATTGACTGCTGCAGGCATGCATGGATGCGAGAGGCTCTTGAAGAAGGGTTTCAGAATTGGTATGCTCAAGGTATGATTCGCGAATTGTCGAAAGACGTTCCAAAGTCGTCTTCCAATAAGTGTTAAAAAGGATTTTTTTAGACATTAATACATCGTGGTGCCATCTGAAGCTGATTTGATGTTGGTACCTCTTTGTTTTGATGATCTTCTCATTTTGTTGCAAGGACTAGGAAGTGAATGAATATGAAAATAGTTGTCATGTCAAAGGTTTTGATCAAATATTTTTAACATTCTCTCTCTTTGCAATGAATCTATTAGAAAGATAACTTGAGGATAAAGTGAAAAATATTTTGTTATTCAGTGTTCTAAAATGCGTACATGTGTTGATGCATTTTCGAAAAATCTCACATATGGGATATTCTCGTGATAAGTGACAATGAGTATATCTTGAATTGCTAAATCAATCGTGTTAAGGCTTATTCATTGATCCATCATTTCTTGCTGTTCTGTTAGCCAGCTTTCAACTAACTTACCAGCCTATATGACAATTATAATCTAATAATATGTTTGGTAAGGAAGATAAACGTATTAAAAGGGGGGTGGGGGGGGGGGGGGGATAGTGAACTTTTTAAATTGTAGTGTCAATTTATGTTTGCCGTTTGAAGGTTAAAGCCTCTGTTAGTATATATATATATATATGATAAATACAAAGTCAAAAATAGAGTTACTTTTAAAGAATGATAGTTTTGAAATAAAATAGTGGTTAAATTGTTAAAAAGTGATTTATGAAAATGTGTGTGATTTGGAAAAATATGTTTTTTATAAATTTATTTATAAATAAGTTTACACGGAGGCAAAGTTACTCTATTTTTGACTTGTATTTTCTTTTGGTAACACTCCTTGGTTTATAAACTGATTTATTTATGATTTTGAGGTAAAAAGTAGTGGTTGAAAATTGGAGAGAGAAAAGTGTGTGGTTAAAAATGATTTGAAAAATTATGTAATTTATAAACTGATTTATAAACCAAGAAAAATACATTTACCAAACACAGGAGATATCATACAAACAAAATCGACATGAACTGAGTGTTATATGATGAATATCTGAGGATATGATGAAAAGAATAGGGAAAGAATAAAGTAATGATAGTACCAAATACCTAATTTATGTCCTGTCTAGGAGTTATTTGTTTTTGTATTTTTTTTATTTTATTTTTTTCCAAAACCCTTATAAGTTAAAACAACTAGGAGCTAGCAAATACCTAATTTATGTCCTATCTAGGACTAGGAGTTTTTTTTTTTTTTTTTTCAAAACCCTTATAAGTTAAAAACAGCTAGGCGCTAGCAAATTCCTAATTTATGTCCTATCTAGGAGGGGTTTTTTTTTTTTTTTTTTTTTTTTTTTTTTTTTTTTTTTTTTCAAAACCCTTATATAAGTTAAAAACATCTAGGCGCTAGCCAAACTCACTAACAGTACCCAAAAAAAAGGGCCAAGTAGCTCACCAATATAAGCTAACCAAGGATATGGAACAATCTTTTCAAAGAATTTGCCTTAAGCTAGAAAATCATTGCAAATGTAATTCTGTGCATATTTCAATTTGAAATTTAAAAAAAAAAATAATAATAATAATAATAATAAGCAAGTGTTCAGTAAATGGTTTATAAATCGATTTATAAACTACATAATTTTTCAAATCACTTTTTAATTACACACATTTTCTCTCTTTGATTTTTAATCATACATAATTACCTCAAAATCATAAATAAACGAATTACATAATTTGAAAGTTGTAACTAAAATAAATAATTTATAAGAAAAATAGCTTATTCAAACATGGTTGAAAATAAAATGGTTAAAACTCAATATTTAGGTTTGTAAACATACACAGCACACTGGTTCACCTTGTTGTACTTGAAATTTATACATTGGCCATTTACGGTTCTTTTATATCTTTTAAATTTCTACTGACGCTACGAAAAAAATCATCCAATAGCGACAACAAAAGCCTAAAAAGTAAATAATATTTTATTTTAACTGAACCAAACCCATTTCAACTCGGCCCATTTTTAAAATCAACCCTCCGGCCGTTTTATTTTCTTTAATTCATATTATAATTGTGCAAAATATGAATTCAAATTAACCATTGACCTAAGGGTCACCCAATAACTAGGACAATTGAGTTCTTGTATTTATTTTTGTTTTAAATAATATATTATTGTTAACTGAACAATAATATTCGAACATTTTAATAATAATTATATAAATATTTGTTCCAACGAATCAAAAATTTTTTTTAACAAAATTAACTGTAATATTATTTGTGTAAAAGAATTGCAAAAAATTGTGACGACTATTGTGAAAATTAACTCTATTAGTCATCGCTACCTATTGCGATGACTCAATAAGCTGCACCTATTGCGATGACTCAATTATATTGTCGTAATAGGTGAGGTGAGGCATTGCTATAGGTGCTCACAATTGCGACGACTTTGCATGTCATCATTAATTTTCGTGACTTTCGCTCCATTTTCTTGCAATGTGACTATGAAAATCATGCACAAAAAATCAAACAAACAAGCATTGTCACTTCAAGAACTATAATTTTTAAAATTCAAAATCCAAGAAAATTTAGAATATATATATATATATATATATATATATATATATATATACACATAAAGTACATTGTTTAAGAATAATCTAATATAATTCGAAAAAAAAATACAAAATCTTGCTTCAATTGAACCTCATGAAATTATAATTCAATAATTGATGGTCTTTTCCAATATGAAAAACATCTGCACCTCCTTTAATAAATTACTGATTACTTTACATATCCTTGAAGTGCAGAAGTAATGTCAAATATTGAATGTGCTACAAAAGTAGAAAAAAGTTACATATGTAAAATTATTTTGTTGAGAAAACATACGGTTAAAAATGAATTTTGTAAAAAATGTGTACCAAACAAAGCGTAAATATACTAGGTTAGAATTTTCCAAAAAGGTTAAGAAATTCTTGGATACTTTCATCACAGCGTCAAAAAAAAAATTTCGACACTAGACTGAAGTCCTGCACCACCAATTAATTTGCATCTCTAGAAAATGTATTCAAGTATAATGGTAGCATTAAATGCTAACATCAGTATCATATATACCCTGAATAAATATCCCCAGCTTGACTAATTATTAGTTTTTCTATCTTGTGAGATATGTGGAAATTGATTCAACCACTAAATAAATAAAACTCTAAATTAAAGGGGAAAAAAAAAAGATATTAATTGACTTATTTAAATAGGCTTTTTAAATATTTTTCCTTAAATTTATCAAGAAATAACAAAATGTCTGGTCCTTAATAATCTGGTAGAATTCGGATTAGATCTTCATTAATTCTTGAACGACAAGATGACAGTTAAATACTTGTAATATAATTTACCAATAGATGGTAATGTAAATGAAATAAAATAAAATCAACATAGACTAATATTTAAAATTGACAAATTATTTTAATAAACACCTTACCCTAATTAATTTACATTGCATCTAGGCTTTTGAGCACATCAAACTGAGAAGTTTCATGCCACTGAATTGAAGGCATTAGTTCCTGGAAATTATCCACCATCCTTGGAGGGTAACTTCTTGAAACTTCACCGTAGTCAGGATACAGTTGCCCTACTACAGTTGGCAGTGGAGCAGCAGGTGCATCTTCCTCCGCCACTTTCATGGCGTCAGCCACTTCTCCGCCGCCACCGACACCATTACCTTCCACGAACTTTGGGGAGTACTCCGGCATATCCGAGTCTTGTCCGGTGAGTTCTTGCACCAGTGACCTGAATTCTGAGGCACTTGTCTTGAACTTGATAGGGTTTGTTATGTACACAATCTTGACTGGCTTTTTCTTGTTCTTGGGCTGTTTTGACGCCTTTTTCTGATTAACAGTGAGCAATTTGTCCATGATGATGTCTGTTCTAAAGGGAAAAGGGCTTCAGATGTATAGTTTTTGAGGGAGGAAAATGAAAGAGGAGGAAAATTTGAAGACGGGATGAAAGGGAAAATGGAGATGGAAAATATAAAAGTGGAAAAAGTGGATTTCCTTATGAAGCTCAGCTAATATTGTAGGCTACGTACACAAGAATAATGGAGAATTAAAGCCATAGTCGCGTACAATTATAGTATTATTTATTTCTCCAACTTAACGGTTAGATTAAACATATTTTGAGAAATTAATCTTAGGTTGCGTTTGATAGCGAGGGTGGAATTTAGATGGAAAGAAAATGAATTTCAGGGAATTGAATTCTTAGTAATTGAATTCCTGAGAATTTGATATTTTATGTGTTTGATTGGTTTAATTTTCTATGTGGAAAAAGTGGTTCATTTTTCAACTTTTGTTGTTTGATTGACATTATTTTCCATGGCAAATAAAGCAAAATTTAGCTATTTTAATTAAAAAAAATTTATTTTTTATTTTTTATACACATTTGTACTTGATAATAATAATAATGTTAATTTTTTACCCAAAAAAAAATCAATTAACAATAACAAAAATAATCAAACGTGACGAAAATGATTGAAAGTTTTTCATGGAAAATTAATTCTCCTATGTAGGTGAGAAAATGATTTGCTTCAAAAACTGGAAAATCCGCGCGTGGCTGCCAAAGTGGGAAATGAAGTTGCCTGGAAAATTATAACAATCAAACACCCAAAATTTGAAAAAGTTGGAAAATGAATTGGTTTTCCCTGAAAAATTAATCATTTCAAACACACCCTTAGATCCGTTTGGTGGACTCATTTTTCATGAAAAATGGCAAAATCAAAGTGATTCGCTTGATTGCGTGTTTGTTAGGTAGAATTAATTTTCTGTTTATCTCGATCTCCGTGATTTTTTTTTAAAACAAAGAAAATATTTTCTTTTAGTTTAGTTGAGAATTTATTTTTCACATTAATTATCACATTTTTAAATATCTATTTCACTTCCAATCTCAAATTCCTTCCGTTTATTTTTCATGAAAAATAATTTTCTGAAAATTAGTTTCTTTTAACTAATTTTCCATGCTTGCAATCAACGGATGTTAAATGAATTCAATTAAATGAGCCAAGTAAGGATTTATGAGAGTGCCTTGTTCTATTGATTAGTAGCATTATTCTGACTTTACAGATCCATCTCGATTAGACTTGTTTATCGCTTTTGTTGGTGTTGACGATAGGGCTGCACAAAAAAATCGCGAAATCACAAATCGAACCAACTCGTTGGTTTGAGACTGCATGTTTCTTTCAAATCGAACCAAACCGTATCAAAATAATTTGATTTAGGTTTTAATTTTCAAAAACCGCAAAAAATCCATCCAAACCGTTTTTAATTTTTTAATTAAAAATTAAATTTATTAATTTAAATTTACCTTTTCCCGCTAAAAAAGTCAAATCTGACTATGAAATAAAATTCTCATACATATATTTTCTCGTTTTCATTGCATTATAATGATCCCAGAAAAAAATGAATAGGAATTTTCTACCTTACAGTTTGGGTCATACATGCACTGAAGGTAAAAAAATTGTACTAAGCAAGAAAATTGACCAAGATAATGTAATAATAAGCCGTAATTACAAAGAACTGCTGGAAATGAAAATGAACTCAAATCCTTGACTAGAGCTATCAAATCTTCAAATGATGTGTAGTACATATCGACAATTGACAGTTTGAAAATCATACACCCACATTTTAGTGAAATTATTCACTAATCATTATGCTTTTATTATCAATCTAGTGTAATGGTAATGAGGTAAATAATGAATCAAAGAATGTTAATATATGTCAACTTATACTAACTTCTAATTTAGCTTTATATATTAAAAAATACGAATTAATTTGACATCAAAAATATATTATATTATGTCGATAGGTAAACCGTGGATTAAAACCAAAACAAACCGCAAAAAATGGTTTGGTTTGGTTTGTAATTGTAAAATGAAATGATTTGGTTTGGTTTGAAAATATGTCAAAATCGCCCAAATCGGACCGCATTCACCCATAGTCAACGGTTGGAATATAATTATTTCAAGTCGCAAAGGAATACATGAGTGTCAATTATGTAATACAAAATTATATGTGGAAAATGTGGATCCCAGATCGTGCGAATGATCTGGACTCCACGCATAATTTCTTATATATGTAGTTTTTGAATAACCAAAGTTGGATGCTTTTATGAGCTACTTTCCCCTGTATTTATAGAGAGAAAGGAGTGAGCTGACTTATTACAATACCTGACTATCTGACATTAGTGCATAATTGAATTACTTGAGTTCTTTCAAAGTACAAAACAGTTGATTTTTAATTAATCTAACTACCTTTGTGTCTAAATAACTGTTAATCAGCACATCAGTGGGTACCGAATAATCACTATTAATAAAACTATTTTTCAATTAAACTCTTTAAAATAAAATCAAACAGGAGCTAAAGATTAAGTTCGTGTTTTGTTTCCACTTTTTAAAATTTTCTTTTACTCAAATTAATTTTTAACCACACATTTTATAAAATTTCTATAACTTTTGAACCACCCATTTTATTAATTTTTTTTAATTTATAAAAAAAATTAAATTTTAATCATAAACAAAATATAAATTAAAAAATAAGCATTGTATAAGAGTTTGAGAAAATCAAAAAAAGATTAATCTTCGAAAGAGTTCTAGGACTATACATTGAAGTTGGGTAAGTTTTATTGATAGTTAAAAAAAGAAAATATGAGGCTCTGTTTGTTAAAAATTTTGTGTTTAAAAATATATTTTTTTATGTTTTCTAGGTAAAATATGTGGTTGAAAAGTAAAGAAAATATGTGGTGAAAAAATGGTTGAAGAATTGAAATGTTAAAAAACATATTTTTAACTTGTTTACATGGAGGCTAATCTATCTATATCTATATAGATATATAATAATAGAATTGCGGTCACAATTTTACGCAAATAGTTTTCTGCCAATGAATTCTTTCTATAATTGGTAGATGATAATTAATGATATTTCTTGGAAAATATAAATCGTGTAATCATATATTTTAGATTTTAATATATTTAAAGCAATTAATTTGAACTACATATTAATTAGCGTACAGTAATCAACTTGTCTTTAAAAAAGATAGAAATTCAAATAGAATATTACTTGGAATATGAAGCTTATTAATACAAATCATAATTTTTCAACTTTCAATCAATCTGAGGCCTATCTTGGAGATATAAACAGGTATTGAATCTGAATCATCATTTATTAAACAAAGCATAATTAACCATAATGTTTTTGATAATTAAACAGTTATTGTGAAATCGAAAAATATATAATATGGATGTCAAGTCGAAAATCTTAACGAGAAATTTAATACGTACTCATAAGTGAGAGTCAACTGTAAACATTTCGTGCATAAAATCACATCAAATATTAAAAGTAAAAGTTTTATTTTGTAAATTATATTTTTTTCTAATGTCTCACTATTTCAATAATATTTTATTTAAGTCCTACAATGATATTAATAATATTTTAACTAAATTTAACTTGGTCCTAAATTATAATTTGAAAAATTAATTAGTCGGTAATCATTAAAATTAAATAATTATGCAAATGAGTTATGCAAATGGTCATTGAAGTCATTTTTTATGGTAAGTCATTCAAGTTTCTAACTACTACAATTGTGGTCACTCGGTAAATGAAAGTTTTCAAGTGATTTTCAGTTTTTAAAATGTGTGGTTAAAAAGTAGTATGTACAATTGTGAAAAATGAGTTTATAAGTAATGTGTGGTTAAGAATGAATATTGAAAAAGTATATATATATATATATAAGTCTGTCACATGTAAATTTAACAAATTGCAACATTTTATTTAAGTTTGAGCAATTTTTTTTTTTTTTTAATGTATGGTAAATTTTTCGTAATGTATTTACTTTTTTTTTTAATTTAATGAAATGAAATATTTGTTTAATATATTTAAATATCAATTATTACATTAAGATAGTTAATATCAATTATTATAGTACTATCGGTGAGTCGATAAATTAATTTTGTGGATGTCTATTAACTTCTTTATTTCATTTTACAATCTGAAAATTGTAAACACTTCAAATTTTATAAACCAATTAACAGTAAGTCTAACTTGAGAAATCAAATCAATTTGTAAAGTATAGAATATGTCGCATGACTAGATCTTACTTCGCTTAAATAGATTAAAAAACTAAAGAATGAACAATTAGTTGTTGAAAGAAATATATAAGTCACAATTTTATGTTTTACTCTTTTGGATATTTTTATTATATATGAATACACAATTTATGCATTCAATTTATTTGATTTTTTTATTTCATTTGTACTAAGAAAATTTAAGCTATTCATAAAAGAATTTTAGACTCAGTAAGAAATTTTATGGGAAGAAATAAAATTATAAATTATTCATAATTTGTGCATACACGTTATTTTTTTGCTGTTCATTGTATTATTTTTATTGAGTATTGCATTTTTACAATTTCTTTAATAAATAATTTTCAGTTATATATTTCGTCCATCGTACATGTACGGTTACTGGTATAAATTCAACAAAATATTGTGTAAAAGTTGGGAGTAACATCCGAATCCGATGGATATCACTATTATTTCATAAATCATTTTTTACCTCAAAGCTTGCTAATAATAGAAACGATGTCGTTGTCACACGTATTAATTGGATTCGACCTGTATCCAATTGGATCTTCCCTCTTGCGGGTCTACAGTCGTGTAAGCTCTTCAATGAGCGGCGCAATTTAGTCAGAGTGGCCAATCTATATACGTGGCGCGCGCTAAGGTTGCCGGCTCTTTTTGACGTCATGCATGCCCAAATCAATGTAGTCATCAGTTGTCACATCACTTTCTTAGCCGAGCGAAGCTGGACCATTAGCATGTTGCCAATCAGGAGAAGTATATTGTTTGAGCCAATCTATGAATCGCATGTCTTTATATATATTATAACAATAAAATTTTTAAATAAAACATCAGCAATTTTTCGTCTTTTTTACACTTATCTAAAATGAAAATTCATGATTTATAGAGATTAAAAAAAAATTGTGATTATCTATATAAGTTTTAAAATTGCTCTTATCTAGAGAATATAAACGATCACTTTGAAAATTGTTTTATATCATTATTATTACGAAAATTTGAAATTTGACATGATAAAGAAAAATTCAAAACTTGCTCAAAACAAAACTCAAGATTAATCATGAACTATCTAAACATATTTTAAGCATTTTGCACCATCATCTATTTCTTATCAACTAACGAAAGAAAAGTAAAAAGAACGAATGAATGTTATATATTGAAAATGAAAGAGAATCGAAAATATTAGATGATATATTGTCATGTAGTGTCTATTCAAACACAACGAACGTGACCTAAAATAAATATTGTTAAGCATTTATTCCTATAAATTGAATAACCAATATTTTATTTTATTTCAAATTTAGAATTCAGGTAAAATAATGAATTTTTATTTTAATAAAGTTTCATAAGTAATAAAAAAATGAATTCTAAATTTGAAATAAAATAATGAGCCTATGAATTATTGTCATCATTTGGTAAATTATTTTATTGATAAAATGGGTAGTTAAAAATGATTACTTTATAATGATAATAATAAGTTAAAAATAATGTTGATCAAGAAAAGACCGAATGTATCTATCAAATATTCGCTTAATATTTCGAGTCAATGAAGAAAACTACAATAAAATTATATTGCTAATTCAGATTAAATCGATAAATGGTTATGATAATATTATCAATTATTTTAAATTGAAATATCACTACATATTATTAAATAAAGTTATTTTAACATTTCTTCAAATAACTTTTTAACCACGTGTACTTTTTGTAACACATTTTATTCACATTATTTATTTTTTCATAAAAAATCTTTTACAACCACACATTTCTTGATAAACGTCTATTTGATAATTCGTTTAAAAATTTTATTTATAAATAGCGAAGTGACAATATTTCATTAGTCTATTTTGAGATACTGAAATAGATGAAAAAAGAATTGCTTCTGTTAAGAATTGAGAATTTTATTTTATTTTATTTTAAAATTTTCGAAAGATGTGTACGTGAACGGGTATAAACGAGCCCATAAAAAATACGATAAAAATTATATTTCATGTCATAGTTAACATTTGTGATTTTAATTAACAACACGTTTCACAATCACACCACTTTTAAATCATACATTTCATTAATTTTTATAAAATATATATGTCAAATAGTAGTGTAATTCTAAATTTTATCCCGTGCATCGTACGGGTGCGAATACTAGTCGCCACTAATAAAGAAAATTTCTTTGATATATAGGTTTAATTTAAAAATGTCACTGAAATTTCCTTCCAAAAAAAAATAATAATAATAATAATAATAATAATAATAATAATAATAATAATAATAATAAATAAGTCACTGAAATTGCACAAACATCTTAAAGCGACCACTAAAGTTCAATATTTTTAGCGACGATCACTTAAGTTACAAAGGAATTCGACAGTTGTCACTCAAGATAATATTTGCTCAAAATTAAAAATTGAGGATCAATAGTGTAATTTCTCCATACTACTAAAATCATAGAGAAATCCCCATCTTACTCATTACCATTGTGTCGCCTCTCTTGCCACCACCTAAGCATGTGTTCAACAAAAGTATTATAATCAATATTTATAGACATTGCAATTTCCAACGCAGCTTTTTAAGCATACAATTTTTTAGAAATCGTTTTGTAACCACAAATTTTACCTAGAAAATACAAATAACCAAAAATAACGATGGCTTTCTAGTCGCTAAACAGAGGCTAAAGCAAAAGTGCACATAGTAGTGTGTGTCTGAGCTATATTTCCTTGCCGAATAGCCCTCAAAAATTTACTGCCACTGTTGTGTTCTCCCAAGTCCGACCACTGACACTCTCTCCAAACTCCGGCAACTACAAGAAAATTCAATTTTCATGGCCATACCAAATGTATTGCAATTTCAGATTCATATATAATTACCATCCGGGGCGGAGGCCAACTGGGCCCTCCCCCCTCTCCCTCCCCAATCTTGGAAAAATTCTTCATAAGTCCATTACCATTTTAAAAAATATATATTAAAGGTGGCCTAGCCCAATTTCTTGGCCTAGCTCCGCCCCTGATTACCATAATATAAATTTCAAAACTTCAAACAAATTGCTGATTTGATCTAGAACTCAATTTTCATGGTCATTCCAAAATCCAGAAAACATATGTTTGCTTTCAAGCCCAATTGCTTCAATCACCAAAGATTCGTGCTTAACATCTTTTCAAGCATCAGCAGTGCTACTATCTCTTTTACCATCCACAACAAACTCTATCGCTCTCGTGTTAGAATAAATTTCTAGTTTCTTAACGCCCAGACAATTATACTAAGACCTTGCTTGGTACAAATCAAAATATTGATTTTAATATAACTTTAAGTCAGCAATCAAGTTCAACCACATATTTCATGAGATCAACAACTTTTTAAACACACAAGTCGTCAAATTTTATCAAAATTCACTAAAAATCTGATTTTAATCTCCACCAAACATGAGCTAAATTACCAATAATACCTAGATCCATTGACGTTGACATTTGTTGGGGGGGATCTTCCACAACAAAATATCCTTAATGCTCAATTGGTTTCTCTCTGTGATGTACACAAAGGAGAACTTGAACAATGTGTTGATTTGATTTGATTTGAAGACCATAACCACATGAGATGTAATTTTTAATAGCAAATTAGGTTTTCATCAACCTAAGTTAAACTATCGTATATTTAGACATTGCAAAACTCATACCAATAGATGTTTCTAGAGTCCAAATCAATCAGATCACTTAATCATCCCTATTGAATTAGATAGACCAGTATAATTATGTTTTAACTACGTAGCCGATAAAAGATTAAATACGACATTCCAAACACCTAATCAGGGTTTTTCTGAATTTAATTATTAAGACTAAGGAACAAAGGTTTCATGCAAAAGATTTTGTGAGTCACTTTTAGTAATTGACGAATCGGTGGGTCGGGCTTTGTAGGCGCCTTCTAAGGAGGTCAGACTGGTGGTGGGAGGTGGAGGGACAGCGCCAACCGTAGGAGGAGAAGAATTTATGGGTTTTGATAAGTGCCTTTTATACACTTAATTAGATACTAAAATTAGGAAATTAAATCGTCTTTTTATAATAAATTTTACTTAATTTTTGAAATTTGTGTTTATTTCAATTTTTTCCCAAAAGTCAAGAGAATGGATTAGTCGAGGCAAATCGAGATCAATTGAAGGACATTCGGACTAAGTTATTCAAAATGGAATTGGACAAGGAAACTTGAGAATCAACTCAGAGATTAAATTGGAAGAACTCATCACTTAAAGGGCTTAATTGTACAAATCAAGAGATGAATGATTGAATTGAACAAAGAAAAATATGAAAGCTAGCGTGCAGATAACGAAAGCACCATCGCACAATTGAGAGAAAGACCAAAGTGCAATTAGAAAACAAACAAAAATTAAAGGAATAGCGATCGTCAGCTTTAAATGCAAGAATTGCTTGAAGGCCTTTTTTATGCAACACATCCAAATTAAGCAAAGCCAAATGGTCACCTGGCTTAATGCTAAGCGATTGCTTGGAAAAATGTTGGGGCGAACTCTTTTTTTCTAACACGGTGAAATTCAGCTTCTTTTACATGAACAAGGATTCTATCATGCATTATATATAGAGGTCTGGATGAATTCACAAGGAAATACCATATTCTATAAGATTATTGAGAGATCAAGTCCTAGAGAGAGAATCAAGGTCCAATTGAAGATTCAAGAATCAAGATGTCTCCTTCAACAAGATTAATTTCTAGTTCGGGTGATGAATTATACAAAATCTTGCTGTCTATTTTCAATTATATGTTTCTAAGTTAAATCTAATTTGTGTTACAATCATGATAAAACTTTCAATTTCCAGAATTTATTTTGATTTTCATTTAATTAAAAACAATTTATGGTTTTAAGCAACTGATGCAATTTTACATTCTTCTACAATTATGTACATGATAATTGTATGAACTTTTGTGATGTGTTTTTAGATTCGAAAGACTAGAAATTTATTAGACATGTTTTAATTGTCATATAGTCTGATAAAGAATAGAAATATATCGCTATACTTTATGTGATATTTAATTATTTATAAATTATACTGTTTTCCTATTTGTTCGCATTCATAATAAAAATAAAGGCTAGTCATGTATAGGGATATGTTTTGATTCTCATTCTAAAGAGGGTTTTAAATAATTTAGGAACATTGATCATCTCAATTTATATATATATAATCTTTCAAATTTGCTTGCTTTTAATTTAATTTTCTTTTATAGAAATTTTTAATTGTTAGCCTAGATTTTAATTCACAAATATCACTTAATTTTTCTCGTTCTGGTTAAGGACACTAGTTTAGAAAATAATTTATCTCAATCATCATGGATATGATACTTAAACTCACAATTCACTATATTACTTGTTCAATCCGTATACTTGCGATTGGATAAACACACAAGGTTTTGGGGCTGTTTCCGGAGATTGTAATTTAATTTATATTTAAATTACTTTCACTAATTCAAACTTTATTATTTTAGTTATTTTACCTCAATTTCTTCTTCTGTTTCTCCACATGATGGTATATGAGAAGTTCGAGATTCGGCGATCTCACAATAACTGATCCAAAAGTAGAATGAGCATTCCACCATAGATTAAGAGCAGCAAAACAAGTGGTGAAACAAAAATACGAAAAACAGCAAGATATGACAGACGATCAAATTAATCTTGTGATACAAGGGAGTGACCCAACTATTGACGAAGGAGCATGCTTGTGGGATAGTTCATGACACAGTAGATTATTCAAAATCAGTCAAGCATAATCTATTCACCCCTTGGTCAACCAAATTTTTGGTTGAAGATCAACATCATCAACTTATTTTAGAATGGGCATCAATTCTATGGCAGACCTGATGAATATCCTCACACACATATGTCCAGATTTTTAGAGATGTGCCAACATTTCAAATATCAGGGGATATTAGATGATGTCATCCAACTCCACTTATTACCATAGACTCAATGAGATAGGGCACTAGAATTGCTTAATTCTTGCCCAGCTACAAGCATTACCACCTGGGAATGATTTGGCCGAATTAAAAAAAAAAATCTGCACCAAATTCTTCCCAACAGTCAAATTGCTAAGCTTAGACATGACATGTCAATATTTCAACAACATGACTCAGATTCATTTGATAAGCAATGTAACAGATTCAAAAAGGTGCTCAGAAAATGTCTTCATCATGGGATCAGCAGAGGCATTTAGGTGCAATTCTTCTATGGAGGTCTTCTCTCTCAATGTAAAAGTATGGTAGACTCTTCATCCAATTGTTCATTGTCTACCAAAATTATTAATGGAGCATTAGAATTGTTTGAGATGATAGCAAATACGAATGCAATGTAGGTATCTGACGGAGCTACTACAAGAAATCCTGCAAAAGTTAATGAGGTAGCCACTATCACGACATTATTAGCAAAAATAGACTCAGTGATAACTAAAGTGGAAAGCATATCTCAGCCCACCAATGGATTGAGTAATTCATGATTGAGCTGTGAGGAATGTGGGGCGAATCACAATACTACAGATTGTCCAATTTTGTCAAATCCACCAAAAAAGGAAAATTTCATCCAAAGGGTACAACGTCAGTGGAACAATCAATATTCAAATACATACAATTCGGGTTAGGGAAATCACCCAAGTTTCTCATGGAGGGACAGTTAGAACAAAGCAAGGCCATAGGAACCTCAGTATCAACAAGAAGAGAAAATTCCTCACTGGAGACATTTTTGGTTTTTTCAGGGAAAATATTAAACATTATATGGATGGAACTGATCAACTTATCAGGACAACAGAGGCTACTCTTCAAAATAGGCAGGTCTCAATAACTAATCTAGGGACACTGGTGGGGAAGATGGTACAGGTTTTAGTGTGTAGAGTACCAGGTACATTATCAAACAACACAGGAATTAATCCTAAGGAGCAAGTATTAGCTATCAAAATTATAGATGATGGTATAGACTACAAGCCTAGAATCAAATCTGGGGGCCTGTACTTAGTCTCTCCACCAGTGGAGCTCTGCAACATTTGGTGACGGGCCACAATAACTTAGAAGTAAATAGAAAGAGTTTCCGAAATTATATAATCACCCAAGCAGTACGGATCATATGGATTGGATCAGAAAGCTAGAGGGAGAAATTAACATCCTTTTGTCTCGAGAAGAATTCTTTTAGGAACAACAATCCCGAGCAGATTGGTTTTGGGAGGGGGATCGTAACATAAAATATTTTCATGCCAAAGCCACGAGTAGAAGGAAGAAGAATTCTATTTACTGTATTCGAAATAGCACGTGACAGTGGGCTCATAACCTGAACAGGTCATCCTTGTGGTGGAAGATTACTTTTCAAATCTTTTTACTAGTACTAATCCGGAGCCACATAGTATTGAGGAGGGTATGAAAGGGGTGACTTCTTTTCTTACCATGGTTGATCAGGAGCTTCTTGACTGCCCTTTCTCGATCGAGGAAGTCTCTTTCTACTTACTAACTTTATCACTACATGATATCTTTATTCCTTCTTAGCATTGGTTACCCTGGTAAGTATCATCATTACCCAACAAACTTGGTAGGAATTCACCTTCTTCTAACTCACTTTTTTTGGAACATTTCGTTATATATATTCTTCACTCTTCTTTTTATCTTGTTTAACATTTTTAACTTCAAGCCATTATGTCTTCCCTTTCCCTTTGTTCTACTTTTCATGATTTAGAAGATTAACCTTATTCTCAAAGACTTTTGTACCCACAATTTTCTTCCAATAGCAATTTTCGATATCTTGACCATCTTATTTACAGAAATCACAATAAATAGGGAATTCTTCATAGTAAATATACTACCAAACTGCAAAATCATCATTCCCAATTTTAATTCTTTCCAATTTAGGAGTATTAATGTCCATTTCAACAAAAAAATTGGCCAGGTTCATTCTTGATTTATTAGCAATCTGCTCGTCGATTTTAAGAGGGGTACCAATCACAGAGGTTATCAAGAATAAGATAGCTTTGTCATAAAACACAAGTGGTAGCTTTGTGAGTACTATCCAGAATGACACAATGGGGGATTCTTTTTGGAGGATCAAAATCGGATGTGTATTTCAGGATTGTCATGGAGGTTCCTTGACTTTACCAAACCGGTTTGGAAAATATTTTACAGTAATCCTACTCCTCAAAATTAAGAATAATATGTTTACCATCTAAATGACCCACATTGATATCACCTTTCAAATCGAAAGAATTTAACGCTTTTTGAATCAGACCAATAGCTGGTTTAATGTGTGAGAACTTATCGACCAAGCCGTGCTTAAACCATTCTGATAGTTTCAGTATTTCTTCCTTGGAAACTTGAATGTAGTGTTCATTTTATAGATTGAAGCTTTCCTAACATCAACAACTTCATATTTGAGCTCCTTTGCCACATCCTCAAATTACCTCACATGTTGTGGCAGAATATTTTTCTTGCCTCAAATTGCATCAGCATAAGATTTCCTAGGAGGGAGATCCCTCGCTTGGGTCATCCCTGCAATATCTCGAAAGCAATATTCAAGAAGATGGATCAAATCAAAGAATTTCTGACTACGTGTAAAGACAACGAGATGTGTGTGTTCTTTCCAAAATTGAATTTCCCGCCAAAGCAAATTTTAGAGAGAGTACTAATAAATTATTAATAAACAAATAATATGAAAATATATGAAAGTAGTGAAAAATGAGCTAAATCGTAAGATTTAGAAAGTTAAAGTACTGAATTACAACTATTCAAAAGTTGAATTGAATCAAAGAATGAAGATTAAGTTTGACCACGGATCAATTAGATCCAATTGAAAGTTGAAGTATCAAATTGGAAGAACAAAAAGTATAAATCAGGCCATTAGAAAAGTTGACGACCAAATGCAAGAAAATAAAGACTTTCCATTTTGCGAAGAATTGGAATTCCCACTAGTTCCGTAAGAAAGTTAATTCCTTCAAAATAAGGAAAACAAGATGATGTGACTTAAGTAAGGAAAATAAATTTCATTGAGAATTTGGCCAATAAAACTAGTCAAAAGTTGGAACTGGGTGGAAAATTTCATTTTTCATGGAAAATATTGAGCTATCAAACACACCCTTGTCGCAAACATTTTCCATGGAAAATGTCAAATCAAGAAAATTAGCCTCCGTTCTTTTTACTATTTTCAAGTCATTTTTAGTTTTCAATTTTCGAGAACATTAAAAACACGTTTACTTACCTATTTTAAAAATCGTGTTTTCAAAAAAAAAAAAAAACTACACAAAAAACAGAAAATAGCCAAATCATTGTTTTGATTGTTTTCAATGAAAATCGGGCAAATAATGATTAGAAAATACTTTATTTCCCAACAATTTGTGTAGCTCAACTAGAGAAGCATGCATGGGAGACGATGAAGACACTTGTTCGAACAATCTTTGTTGCAATTCCATTTCATTGAAACACGAAGAGAACGACCCCTTATTTTCCCACTTCCATGTTTGATTAAGAAATTTTCCATGTACAACCCTGTAAAGAATTTTTAGCCTATTTTCAACCAAATATTTTTTCTAGCGGATTGTCACGGGCTTGCAAATCTCGAAGCAACCGTGCAACCTTAGCGATCCAAACTTTCGCCCTCTCACAGATCTACACAAAGTCAGCCTAACCCTCAACCTTGCAAATGGAAACAAACTTAGGCAAGAGTATGAAAGTAAGAACACTCAAGAGCTTAAAGAAACCACTCTGTATTAAGACAAGAGTTTCCTTACAATACTTGAAGGCAATATCAATCTCTACATACTCTTTACAAATGACCATATCCCCTATTTATAGGTTAAGACTTATGAAATGAACGACTATGATCTACTTGATCCTACGGCATACATTTATGCTCAAGAGAATTCTAAACAGATATCTTACAAAAGGTTCTAACATATTTATCATATGTTATTTTTGGAATATTCTGGAGACAACTATATATATCTAGGTCACTTCATCTCTTTCTAGGATATTCCGGATCCTGGATTTATGAACTTTCATCCCCTGCAGTACGCTTGCATTTCTCGCAGCTTCCTTTAATATTCAGGAAGCCTCCTTCGAAGCTCGACCATGGATCTTTCCGGAACGCACTAGAGTAATCAAGTTCCGCAATCTTTAGGAATCTTATGTTCTCTACAAATACCTCTCTTCCTTGACATCCTTGTCTTGATCTCTCCAAGTCTTAGAGGGATGTCCCCAACATGGAATTTAGTGAAATTTTTTAAATTCATGAATTCTGATAGATTTTAATAGATTTTAGTAGAAATTTTTTGAACATGTTATCAATATTAATGAATTTTAGAATTTCATCAACTTTTATCTCTTATCAAGTAACTTCTTTCTTCATTTATTATCTTCTTTTGTAAAAGTTGAATGTGAACTCGAGATAGAAGTTAAAAAATAAATTAAAAAAAAAGCAAGAATATTCGAACCGTTAAAAAATTAAAAAAGTATATAACCTTTTCTAGTTTTAATTTAAAAAAAATAAAAATTCAAGTCTTTCATTTAAAATATGAAGTATTTTCTTATATAAATAATCAATTAAAACAATCAATTGCATTTAAATAATTAAGCTCAAGTTTTCAATTATATAAAAACGTTTATAGATTATCACAAACAAATTGGCAAAATTTTATTAATCAAAAGTGGATGAATAAGACATTATTTTTTTCCTTCCAGAGTTGTGGGGATTATGACTGTCAAATTAATAAGGCACCTTCATTTATAAAAAAAAATGAAAAAAATAATAAGGATCATGTGGTGTTTGTTTATTTATTTATTTTTAATTATTTTCTATTTTTATTGGGAAAAAAGGGAGGAATTGGAAATTTGAGGGGTTATGGAATTGAAATCGAGGGGTTATGGTCGGATTTGTTGAGGAACCTTGCCTTCGTATTTATGGTTTAAAATCCATCAAAATATCTACAGATCTATTCATATTAGAAATCCACTGAAATACATGAATTTTTGAGGACACAAGAATCTTGTGGAATTAATAGAAATCCATCTTGAGCATCTTGAATTTTGACAGATTCTATAAAATTTCAAATTGAGAATATGTAAAATGTTATGTGATTCTAAAATCCTTTAAATTCCATGTTAGGGACACCCCCCCCCCCCCTTAGTCATCTCATCCCGCATGTATCCTTGGCCTACGTCCTTACGCATGTCTTGCGCTATTCCGCATCTCTTGGTATTCAAAGTTTCGACCATGAAACTATTGGGGCATGACATTGCGGTTAGAAAATTTACATGGAAAATGAATATTTTCCATTTCCTTTTTCAATGTAGTATCAAGCACGCCTAATAAATTAATCTAAAATAATATTCTCAGTAAACTCTTCTATAAAAAGGGAAAATTTGTACCAAACGGGCACTAAATTATTTTCAGTATATTTAATAACTCGACGTAGTTGGACAGAACTATTTATCAATTTTCCACAATTATGTACTAAAGCACACTAGTAATATATGTGGAAACCATCGTTGTATAGAGTGCTTTCAACTATTCAGATAAATAAAACGTGTCAAAATATATGTAATGAAAATGAAGGAGTTATGACTAAAATTTGAATTAGACCAATTGTAAAGGATTGCATGGCATAGATAATTATTTTCCACCTATAGTAAAAGAAGTTAATTATCTTTAATAGTACTGATCGGCCTAAAAGTCCCAAGCTTGTCAGTCTAAAGACAAGGATTTGAATTCAAGGGTCAAGATCGGTTTTCCTAGTAAGGTCGGTCCATTCAGCTGAGGACGACTTATTTGCCCGATTATATTCAGTTATATCTATCAATATTCAGAGGATCGGGCACAATGCTCAGGCTCTTTGCTTGAATAAGATCGGCCCATTTAACCGACCTCTAAACGTTTGTCTTGTTTGCAGCTTTCAAGAACGGCATTATCCGAACTTACTATGCTTGAAGCCAGGGGCAGATCCAAGGCATGGTGAGCTCTCGTGCTCGCCCGTGCTGGATCCACCCGAAAAGAAGAAAATATTAGGAATTTTTGACATTTTTTTATGCGACTTAAAAAAATACTGAAGTCTGCCCGTGCTGAAATTCTTTTATTGATACCCGCCTGTACTGAAAAAATCTTCTGGATCTGCCACTGCTTGAAGCCCACATAAGTTTATCATACATTATTTTTGTTTTTTGGGCTTTGGTAAATGGGTCATATCATGGACCTATAAATGAAATATATTCTTATGAGGAAATTACATGGTCCCATGTTTATTAAGTTCTAAATTCAAAATTCAGGTTTTGTCTATATCTATTCAAAACTCAGGTTTTATTTTAAATTTTTTAATTCATTCATTATTTAACCTACCTCACTTACCAACTACACTTCAAACCTATCATTTCTCTCAACTCTCTCAGCCTCTCCTTAAGCCCCACCCCATCCACAGCGGCGCCACCACACGGATTTCGTCGGCGACCACAGCTCCATCGTCACTTCCGTGGGAGCAGCGCCTTCGCCGCTGCTACTTCGATCTACAACAACGACGCCTAAGTAGAGTCTTCGCCGGTGCGTACCTCGAAGAACTAACAAAGGAGCTCCTCCGATCTAGCAGCGGCGTCGCTGCTTAGATCTAGTAGCTGCGCCGCTGCTTCCTTCTCCTTTCTTTTGTTTTTTTTTTCGCTTTGGTTGATTGGTGGTGCGCAGTGGTGGCGCGGTGGTTTGGTGATATGTTTTGGCGGTGGTGCTCAGTAATGGTAAGTTGTGGTAGTCACATTGGTGCTTTGGAGAGGTGTGGCAGTAGCAGTAGCAGTGAGATGGTGGGGGCAATTTGGAGGTGTTTCTGTAGCTGTAGTGGTAGTGGAGGTGATTGGGGTTTGTCAGGTGGTAGTGGTGGTGGTGGTGGTGATGACTGTGATGGTGGAGAAGTGGTGGGCGATTTGGAGGTGGTGCGGTGGCTGTGCTGGTGGTGGTCGTGGAGGTGATTAGGGTGCCTCCAGGTGGTGGTGGTGGTGGTGGTGGTGATAGCTGTGATGGTGAAGGAGTAGGGGTAAGGTAGGGTGGTTCATGATTTTTTTGTGTGGTGGCAGGTGTGGTGGCGGCAGTGGTGGCAGTGACGGTGGTGTGGGTTGGTGGTGAGGTTAGGTGTGGTGGTGGTGGTCGGTGGCTGCGATGGTCAATGGTGGTGGTGGTGTTGGATATATGTGGTTGTGGGGGTGGGGGTGGGGGTGGGTGATAAAGGATAATTGTGACCTAAAAATAAGTTGTGACCAATTAATTGTTGTGACCTATAAAATTTGTAGTTTGTGACCAAGAAATAAATTGTGACCAACTAAAATCGATAATATGTGACTAAAAAAATGAGTATGACCGAATAATTTTATAAATTGTGACCTATAAAATTTGTGTTTTGTGACAAAAAAACTAGTGATTTGTAAAAATTGTGTTATAAAAAATTCTGGATTTTGTATCCAAGAAAGAATTGTGATCAATAAAATTTATGATCAATAACGAAATTGTGACTCATAATTTGTTGAATTGTGATTAATTGACTCGAGATTTGCAATCGAAAAAAAATTGTGACCTATAAAATTCCAAATTTGTGATCGAGAAAAAAATTATGACCAATGAAATTTATGATTTGTGACCAATAAAGAAATTGTGACTCATAATTTGTTAAGTTGTGACCAATTGACTCGAGATTTGCGATCGAAAAATATCGTGACCTACGAAACTCGAAATTTGTGACCGAGAAATAAATTGTGACATAAAAAATTGTGACTGTGACCATAAACTTATGACCTGATTTGTAACTTGTGACCTAAAAAATTGTGACTTGTGACTATAATAAGCTGTGACTGAAAAATTGTGACTTGTGACCATAAACAATAAAATACATAATTAAATATGACTTGATTTTTGAAATAAAACCTTAAGTTTCTTAATTTTGAAAATGTGTAGTTTAAAAATCTTAGTTATGTATTCTTCCCTTCTTATTTGCAAGTAAGTCTCTCAAAAAGGAAAGTCCAATCTTTATAAGGATTTTTCTCCTATAAGGTAAGTTCATTCGATAAGAACTCATAACAAACTTTTAGCTCTATAAATAGAGCTCAATTGATCAAACATAATTCATTCATCATCATTACAAGTATCAGCTTTAAATTTTCTCTCTCTGCTTTTTCTCTCCAGAAAATTAATTTTCACACCGGAGGCGAGACTAGGAAATTCGTCCCAACCTTTTTTCCAGGTCAAAGGCAAGTAAGATCTTCTTCTCTAGCAATCAAGCAGCTTTGGATCCTACTATATCAAAGTCAATAAATTTACAACATCAAGTACTATTGTTATAAACTAGAGATAAAATGAAAGAAGAATAAAGTAGTGAAAAACTTGTATCTTATTACGAATCAAAACCCCATATATATATATGGGAAATTATGGATACACAAAGTAATAATATCTAGGGTTGTAGGGGTACATATGTCATTCACTAATACATATAATATTTACAACACTCGCATTGAATGACATATTACGAAATATCCATCTTGTTAAAACCTTGTTTAATAAAATGGATACATATAATTACATCGTGATATTTCTAGATAGTTCACATGACGAGTGAGTGTGCCAATTTGGGAAAAGATTTCAGATAAATTTGGGATTTGATTCCAATTTTAGCTACTAGTGGTCTAATAACAAACTTATTTTGAGAAAATCTATAACCAACTTATTGAGAATAAGTGACTTATGAGAATTTATTTGATTTAAGAATCTACTGGTTCTTCATTTACTATGTTTCGAATTCTCAATAATTTTGTGTATCTTATTGATCTGGTATGGTCTTACCGATCATGTCAACCAATTTTTTTTATTTTTTTTCAAATAATTGAACTCTTGGTTGAATTTTAATAATCATAGTCTTTATGTGCATATAACTTTTTCATGGCTTTATTGCACTTTAATTGAAAAACAAATTATCATCATATTGAATTTTGCACTTCTAGTAATATTATCTCTTATGGGCCTTTAATTGCTTCAATTCTATTAAACATTTTTTTTACTTAAAATTTTGCTAGAGTAAAATGCTAATGGTATTGTATCATATACCGTTGTACTCGGTGGTTTTTTAATAGCTACAAGCCTACAACATAATGTTGTAAATATTATATTGTTGTATTGTTCAGAAATAACAACTCACTTTCTTTAGATATACAAGATAATAATAATTAGGGTTGTAGGGGTACAAATATCATTTACTAATACATAAAATATTTATAACATTTATTAAATAATAGACTTTTTCATTTATCCTTCGAGTTAGTTTTTTTTTTTAATATCTTACAATTGCTTATCCAAGATGAACACTACAGAGGAACGGTAGTAAGTCATAAATTGACTAGATGATGTAATAAATCATGTAATGTCAAGAGTCTTTGAGAAAGTCATTTCAAATCCAACATGAAACTGCCGTGCATGCACCCAGTTTGAGCTATTTCAAAATGCCATGGCCCAATTGGGAAATCATCAAATTTTAATTTTGAAAGTTTTTACTTATATTTGTATAAATATATGAATAAATGCATGAAGCTCCAGCAGAAGGGAAGGAAGCAGACTGCAGACTCTTTAAGCGTGCTTTTTTTCATTACGTTTCTTCCATCTTGTTTCTTCCTTTTTCTATTATTTCTTTAGTGACGTGGCATGTTCTTATTGACCCACATTTTTTCCTTTTTTCTTTAAATATGTAAGCTCTCCAGTATTAGTTCCTGGATCGAATAAACCAAGTAATTTTTCATCCTAGAAGTTTATTCATTTCTTCCACATGGTATCAGAGCAGTTCGATTTACTGTGAGAGGTTTTTTGATTAAAAATGTCAATGGCGAATGAAGAAGAAGGAGATGATATGAATACGAGTACAGAGACTGCTCCATCTAAGAAGGGGTATTTTAATGGAGATCCTATGGATCTTCAAAGCTCAGATCACCCAGGTATGTTGCTAGTTACATCGCCTTTAAATGGTAGTAATTACCTTAGTTGGAGTCGTTCAATTAAGATAGCATTGGGAGCTAAGCTTAAGCTTGGATTTATTAATGGAGTGTGTGAAAAACCAGCTGAGGATCCGGTTAAAATTGAGCAGTGGGTAAGAGTCGATTGCATGGTTAGGTCATGGGTTCTTAATTCGATTTCTAAGGAAATAGTCGATGCCTACATTTATAATGTGTCTGCAAAAGATTTGTGGATTGAACTTCAGGAAAGGTATGGAGAAAGTAATGGACCTTTATTGTATCAGTTACAAAGAGAGATAGTAGTATTTCACAAGGATTGATGACTGTAGAAAAATACTAAACAAAACTAAAAAAACTTTGGGTTGAATTGACGTGTTTAATTCCAATGCCAACATGTACCTGCAATGCTTCAAAAGAAGTCTCAGATCTGAATTCTTCGAATAGATTGATGCAGTTTTTAATGGGATTGAATGATACGTTTGACAATATCAGAAATCAAATACTTGTTATGGAGCCCTTGCCTTCGGTGAATAAAGCATACTCGATGATTCTCAGTGTGGAGAAACAGAGGGAGGTACATACAATATTCACATAAAACATTGATAATTCAGCTATGATGACTAGAGGATATGATTACAGAAGAAAAGGAGGTGGTAGATCTGGGCAATGGAGAGGTGGATCTGGCAGAACAGGATATGGAAGAGGTAACTTCAATAGAGGAAGAGGAAATTTCCGCGAAAACAACATGATGGATAAGGAAAATAACTATTGTGACTTTTGTAACATGAATGGACATACGAGAGAGATTTGCTTCAAATTAAATGGATATCCAGAAAGATTTAGGAACCTCAGAGACACAAGAGATAAGGCTTATGGTCAAGGAAGAACAATGATTAACATTGTGAATTCACCTCTGGATTTTGATGAAGATGATGTAACTAATACAAAGAAAGCAGACATTGATATTGCTAGCATTGTGAAGGAAGAACTCATGAAGGCTTTGAAAGGAAAACTTGTGGTGAATGCTGATAATCAGGTGAACTTTGCTCAAATCAAAGAATGTGCAGGTATGACTTCTCATTCATTTACATTTGCAGTGCTTGATCATCTGAAACCAAGCACTTGGGTAATAGATACAGGAGCTAGTAGTCATATATGTGCAGATAGGAACCTTATGACTAACTTAAAGACCACTTCATACCCTGTTCATGTCTATTTACCAGATGGTTCAGTTAAGTTAGTCAATCAATATGGAGAGGTTAAGATCAATACAAAATTCATACTATCAGATGTTCTTTTTATTCCAAATTTTAAATGTAACATGTTGTAAGTACCAAAGCTAACCAAAGATGCACAAATGAGATTAACCTTTTATCCAAACCATTGCTCATTGCAGGACTTGCAGAGTGAAAACATTTTGGCAGTTGGAAAGCTGGTAGGAAGACTTTACTTTCTTGATGAATCTTATTTCTTTGACATTCCTACAAAAACTTGTAATTCCTTTTCAGACACTCCTTCAAAAGTTTGTAATTCCTTTTCTGGACACACATCCGATGTTGTTGACAATTTCAATTCCTATGATACAGTTTTTGATGTTAATAAAATTTCTATTGACTCTAATGATTTCTATGTAAGTTGGCACACAAAGCTTGATCATGTTTCACCACTGATAATGCAGCATCTTGACTTTCTTAAACATTCACACACCAAATTAGTTTCTGATAACCTCAAGCAATGTGAAATTTTCCACAGGGCTAAACAATCCAGACATCCTTTTCCTATCAGTTCTACTAAATCCAATGCCATCTTTGATTTATTACATATTGATATATGGGGGCCGTATAGACAATTCTGTTTAACTGGTACACCTTTCATTTTAACCTTGGTAGATGATTTCAGTAGGGAAACTTGGACCTTCTTGCTAGTCCATAAAACCCAAGTTGTTCAAACCCTTCGAGATTTTTTCAATATGGTGAACACACAGTTTGAAAAAAGGGTCAAATGCATTAGGACAGATAATGGCACTGAATTCATCAGTAATGACTGTCAAAACATGTTAAGATCCCTTGGAATCCTTCACCAAAAGTCTTGTGTTTATACCCCTCAACAAAACGGAGTTGTGGAAAGAAAGAACAAACACTTGCTTCAAATAGCCAGAGCATTAATGTTCCAATCACATTTGCCAAAGAAATTCTGGACATATTCCATCCTTATGGAAACTTTCTTGATCAATAGGTTGCCTACACATGTGTTAGACTGGGCTACACCTTTTGAGAAATTATATGAAAAAAACCTGATTTCTCACTCATTAAAACCTTTGGTAGTCTTTGTTTCATTTCCAATACAAAGCCACACAAAGATAAATTTGAAGAAAGAGCCCATAAGTGTGTATTTTTAGGATACAATCCGGGACAAAAAGGTTTTAAGGTCTATGATATATCAACCAAACAAATCCACATTTCCAGAGACATAATTTTCTTTGAAAACACCTTTACATTCAAGGAAATTTTGAATCAACAAAAGGATACTTCTTTGCCAATCATCTCTCTGTCAGAGTCAGACATTACTCTGCCCACCTATCCTTCAACCCCTTTTGAGCAACCAAATTCTGATTCTCCAAATATAACAACCTCATCAGATTCTCAAACAATGAACCAGGAAGAACAACTCTCTTCGTCATCAAATATTTCATCTGATTCTGTACCTCTGATTCAGGCTCCTATTGATGACAACATTGCATCATTAGATCGTTTACATGTCCCAACTTCACAACCACCAACTCTCAGACATAGTACAAGAACCAAAAATCAACCTATATGGATGCAAGATTTTGTTACACAAGTACATTCTACCCCAACATTATCGACTGTCAAAAATAGTTCATGCTGCAGGGACACATCTTCTCATAGGTATACTCCTCCAACTTTTCCTTTCTTTGTTTCACCACATCTTGACCCCACATACACCATGTTTTTAGCTAATGTATCTACTCTCAAAGAGCCAAGTTCTTATGATCAAGCCTGTCAAAGTAAAGAATGGGTTGAAGCCATGCAAAGGGAAATTGAAGCCTTGGAAAAAAATCACACATGGGTTCTGACTTCTTTGCCTCGTGGAAAAAAGGCCATTGGGTCAAGATGGGTTTTTAAGGTAAAGTTAAATCCAGATGGTACTTTAGACAAATACAAGGCGCGGCTTGTTGCAAAGGGACACCATCAATTACAAGGTGTGGACTACTTTGATAGTTACTCTCCAGTGGCCAAATTGGTAACAGTCAGAATTCTGCTGACTGTTGTTTCAGTACATAACTGGGCCATTCACCAGTTAGATATTAACAACGCGTTTCTCCGTGGGTACTTGGATGAAGAGGTGTTTATGACTCCACCTGAGGGATATGAAAAGGCCTTGCCAGGGCAGGTTTGTAAACTAAAAAGAAGCTTGTATGGTTTGAAACAAGCTTCACAGCAATGGAATACTGAGTTATGCCTTAAACTTCATGAATTTGATTTTATTCAATCAGCACATGATCATTGTTTGTTCACAAAGTATGTTCAGTCTGATATCATAATTCTCTTGGTCTATGTGGATGATGTGATCATTACAGGGTCTAATAAAAGTGAAATTTTAGCTACCAAACAATTTTTACATGAGGCATTCACAATCAAGGATCTTGGTCATGCTAAATACTTCTTAGGAATTGAAATTGCTCGGTCCAGCAGGGGGATATATATCAATCAGAGAAAATACACTCTTGATATCATTCAAGACACTGGCTTGTTAGGAGCAAAGTCAACAATTGTTCCTCTTCCTAAAGGAGCTAAATTGACGGAAAAGGGGGACCTTTGCTCACTGATCCAGCTAAATATCGAAGATTGGTTGGAAGATTACTTTATCTAAACCTTACACGTCTAGACATAACATATGGAGTGCAACAGTTAAGCTAGTTTGTTACAACACCATGTGAGGATCATTGGCAAATGGCTTTGCACCTGGTCAGATATCTCAAAGGCTGCCCTTCGAAAGGATTGTTTCTCCCATCACAGAATAATCTCCAGTTAGAAGGATATTCAGATGCGGATTGGGGCTCTTGCCTTGATACCAGGAAATCTCTCACTGGTTTTTGCATTTACCTTGGTCCAGCTCTTGTCTCTTGGAAAACGAAAAAAGCAAACAACGGTTTCTCGTTCATCTGCAGAAGCTGAGGATAGAAGCATGAGTAGCACGGTTTGCAAGCTGCAATGGTTGACGTATATTCTTCAGGATCTTCATGTCCCAGTTCAATTACCAATAACTTTTTGGTGTGACAATAAGGCAGCCTTGCATATCACCGCAAATCCAGTATTCCACAAGCGCACTAAACATCTTGAAATTGATTGCCATGTGGTGCGCAATCAATTTAAGTCGGGATTTGTTCTTCCCAAATATTTTGCTTCTCGCCTTCAGTTAGCCGACATTTTCACCAAGACTTTAGCTGCTCCACAGTTCCAGCATTTTCTTTTCAAGCTGGGCATGGAAGACATTCACCATACTCCATATTTAGGGGGTGTGTGTGTGTGTAGAAATATATGAATAAATGCATGAAGCTCCAGCAGAAGGGAAGGAAGCGGACTGCAGACTCTTTTAGCGTGTTTTCTTTTCATTACGTTTCTTCCATCTTGTTTGTTCATTTTTCTGTTATTTCTTTAATGACGTGGCATGTTCTTATTGGCCCACATTTTTTCCTTTTTCCTTTAAATATGTAAGCTCTCCAGCATTAGTTCCTGGATCGAATAAACCAAGTAATTTTTCATCCTAGAAGTTTATTCATTTCTTCCACAATATTCATACTATACTAGTGTGTTGAGCACGCGTTGCGTGCATTGTGCAAATAGAACGCATGTAGAATATCGTTGCGTGCAATTTGACAATTATCGAAATTTTTTATTTTGGTTAAAAAGAAAAAATCGAGTAGCTCGAGCAGGCATCTGCATGAAATTGAGACCAAATTGGCACTATAGCTGCCCTTTTGTTCCCTTATATATACAAGGGATTATTTGGCAATAAATTGACGTGTAGATTTTCCTCTCCCAAAAATCTATTTTTCATACAATAATTCTAGATAAACATTCATTTAGGACATTTTAAAGTGACATTGTGATGTGTCAATTTCTCATTGGATGATGATCCATTAACATGGGATGCAATCATCACCCAATGAGAAATGACACATCACAATGTCACTTTAAAATGTTCCTATAAAATTAATTTTTTTCATATATTTTGGTGAAAATAATTTTTGTATGACATTTAAACATGCACGTGTAATGTATGATTCTTATCTTTTACGAAAAAAGTCCACTCCACTTTATGAAATAAATTGAAAACAATTAAAAATCTATTTCTCTAAACTTTAGACAGTTGTTTGTCTCCTTTATTTATTTATTTATTTTTCCAAATATCTTTTTCTTTTCTTTTATTTATTTATTTTTTTCATATTCATTTTCAACTATACATTCAAACAATAATATATTTTGTATATAAACACAAAATATTTTCATAATTTTAAATTACACATTCTCCAAAAAGTTATTATTTTCAACTTTAAAATGGCTATCAAATAGGAGCTAAGGGAATTTATAATTTAGAGCTTGTTTGGTAGTGGTAAATTTTTTACCACAATTTTTCAAACTCAATCTTAATCATCCATTCTTAATCAAGCCCACCATTTTTGACTTTTCAAACATTTTTAAACCACACATCTTGTAAAAATCCAAAAAAACTACAAAAATAAAAAAATTTCACATTAACAAACAAACTTTAAGTCCAGAAAAAAATTCAATTAGTAGGGACAAGAATTTATTTCAATATTAATATGTTATTGTATATTTAAACAATTAATCACATGGACATTTAGCACCCGTTTGGTAAACTTGTATATAAACAATTTTATTGCGTAATTGAAAATGAAAGAAAAAAATTTGTTTTACATGTAAAATGTTTTATTGTTAAAATGTGTGATTAAAATTGAATAGTATACAAAATGAGTTAAAAATAATGGGGATTAGAGATATGCTTCAAATGAAATATATTTCTCTGAGTTGTAGAGATGACAAATGGGTTAAGCCGCTTACTGGCTTGTTGGCTAGGCTCATCAAAACACGAGCCATGAGCCAGGGACAGATTTAGGGTTGGGGCAGTGGGGTCATCTGCCCCACCCAACTTTGAGTTTTCTTGTTATTTAGAGCCTGTTTGTTTATGTGAAATTTTTTGATTTTTTGTAGTTTTTTTTTTTTATTTTTTGATGGATGTGATTTAAAATTGTTTGAAAAGTCAAAAATAGTGGGCTTGACTAAGAATTGATGGTTGAGATTGAATTTGAAAAGTTGTGGTAAAAATTTAACCATTACCAAACAAGCTCTTAGTCCAATTTTTTTTTTTTTTTTTTTTTTTTTTTTTTTTTTTTTTCAACTCCTATTTTTTGTTTTTTGTCCCCATTATATTTAGTCTATACTAATTTTTCCCCACAAACATTTCATCCTGGCTCAGCCCTTGCCATGAGCATCTCGGTTCGTACTGTTCACAAGCCAAGCAAAGGGAAATGAGGGGGAAAAAAAGGGAAAAATAGCTCAAGGCAACTAGTCATGAGCTGAGCCCATGAGCTTAGGCTTGTAAAAATTAATAGCTCGTGAACCATGCTCGACGAGTCCAGCTTAGGCTCGGGTCGAAGGATTCAGCTCATTGCCAACACTGCCGAGTTGTATGAATCTAATCAATAATATTTAGTTTCTTGTCTTTCGTAAATCGAATAATGCTTAAGTTACTGTGAGTGTGAGATGGTGCGTCAATATTGTAGCACAACCGTTCTTAATCGACTCCACGTATTCTAACAAGTACTACTCAATCATATTTTGCCAACACGCACGCCAAAAGAGTTGGCCTATGCCAGACGCCGGTCCACAAAACGTGCGTTCTGTACGACTCTCCTTACCCCTCTAATCAAAACCTATTGACGAGAGAACCCCACAAGTACAACCCTTAAAGCCATACTGCCAAGAGCGCTATCAAGGCTCCGTTTGATAAATATATTTTTAAACATATTTTTTTACATAATTTTTCAAATTATTTTTTAATCGTATACATTTTTTCTTTTTATTTTTTAACAACATATTTTACTTATAAATCATAAAAAATATATATTTTTAAACAAAAATACTTTTAACAAACAGAGAATAATTGTCTGGTTGATGCAGTTAATAAACAGAGTGGACTCTTCTTCTCTAATTTTCTACTGATTGAAAAAGATTGCAATTTTAACTTTAAAATTCTTGTCTTTTTTCAATTTTTGAACTCTTTCTTATTTCAAAAACTAGAAAATATCAAAGAATAGACCCGACATTCCGACCGCATTCTATGGAGTCATATGTATTTTTTATTTTTTCTTATAAAGAAAATAAAATCACATCTATACAGACAGCTATGTTTCATTGAACAAGGAAAATGTTAACATAAAAGAATTTATTTTTCACCTTTTTGTGTTTGGTTATTACATTTAGACTAAAAAATATTTTCTAGGTACAATTACATTAAGGGTGCGTTTGATAACGAGGGTGAAATTTGGGTGAAAAGAAAATGAATTCCAGGGAATTGAATTCTAGAGAATTGAATTCCTGGAAATTAGAAGTTTAATGTGTTTGATTTGTTTAATTTTCTAGGTGGAAAAAGTAGAGAATTTTTCAACATTTGTTGTTTAATTGACATTATTTTTCATGAAAAATAAAGTAAAATTGATTTATTTTAATAAAAAAAATATTTTTTTTTTAAATTTTTTCACACATTTGTACTTGATAATAATAATGTTAATTTTTAGAAAAAAATAAATCAATTAACAATAACAAAAATGATCAAACGTAACGAAAATGATATAAGATTTTCCATGAAAAATAAAACATCCTCCCCCCATTGGAAAATGAATTCATTCAAAACAAGGAACATATCAAATTTTGAGGCAAGTGGAAAAATGAATTCCATAGAAAATTTAGGGAACCAAATAACGCGAAGTTGAAAATTAACATGGAAAATTTCCATGGAAAATTACGCCAATCAAACGCACCATAAGTACAAACAAGCCTATTTTTCAAGAAAATCTTTTTTTTTACCCTCTTGATAAGAAAATCTTTTCTCACAAAGTTGGAAAATACTTTCTTTCAAACACATTATATTAAAAATTAAAAATTTTGTTGATTCAGCATGTGAAACGAAGTTTTATGCAATGATCATTTTTTTGGATATTGTTCGTTTTGCTAGTGTGACAAGTTCTTTTGAGCATTGAAGAGGTTGATTTAAGTAAAATAAAATCTACACTCCTTTCGTGGGTGAATATTCGGGAAACAAAAATCCTTTGTATATTTTTCTTGCATTTTAATGCCTCTTTTAGTTTAGCAGAGTAAACACAAACATTAAGGTCTAGTTTCGAACGTGATCGTTTATGAAAATTATACACAGTATGACACTATGACAGTACTCGGTATATTGTCCGAGTGGTGTGTCAAATATTGGGACAAGGATGGAATACAAATAATATTATAGGACGAAGATATTTAACTGTTTGTTAAATGTTTTGTATTTAAAAATATATATATATTTTTTTTTATGTTTTTCAAGCAAGACATGTGATTGAAAAGTAAAAGTAGAAAATATTTATGATTAAAAAATTGTTTTAGGAAATCGTGTTGTTTGAAAACACGTTTTTAAATAGTTTGTGGAAGAGAGCTTTTGTTTGGTAAACTTTGAAAAAATATGTTTTAAAAAAATACCGTTTCCTAAATAACTATTTAATTATACATATTTTCTCTATCTATTTTTTAATCACATATTTTACCTAAAATATATATAATATAAAACATTTAACAAAGAGACTAGCCTTTGTTTGTTAAAAATTTTATGTTTAAAAACATATTTTTTATGTTTTCAAAGTAATATACGTGTTTGAAAAGTGAAGATAAAAAATATATGTAATTAAAAAGTAATTCGAAATTTTTTTCGGTAATAAACTCTGTGTTTGATTGGAAAGATGGAAAATAGGTAATAAAAAAAAAATTTCTGTGGAATTGATTTGCTTGAAAATTATTTTCTTGGAAAATGTTAGTTGGAAGTGTTTGATTTGATTTATTTTCTAGGTGAAAAAAGTAAAAAAATTTCCTAATTTTGTTGTTTGATTAACATTATTTTCCATGGTAAATAAAGTAAAATTTAGTTATTTTAATCGATTTTTTTTTTAAAATTTTTCACACATTTGTACTTGATAATAATATTGTTGATTTCTAACAAAAAAATAAATTAATTAACAATAACAAAAGTGACTAAACGAGACGAAAATATCAAAGCACATGCCAAAGATTTTCCTGGAAAATATTTTACCACCTCAAGCCAAAGAAAAGATTTTCCTCCTAAATGAAGCAAATGGGTCAAGTGCATGTGTAAGAGGAAAATTTTTACCTTGAAAAATTTGGACAATCAAACACAACTAAAAGTGAAAAATGGAAAATGGAAAATCTTCTCTCTTTTTCATGAAAAATATACCCTATCAAACATAGCCTTAATTTTAAACAAGTTTGCCAAAGTTTCTACAATAGTGACCCTTTTCCACATGAAGTCAACAAGAGTCATTTTCCTAGTTTGGCTAAAATGTAGTGTCCTACTTGTTTTTGTCCATATTATACTGTAAGACTTCAATGGCTAAAAGAAGGGCCATCTGTCTTCCCCTATCTACTAGGAAACTTGCACGTCATTTCATCTTCACGTGTCCTACAAAACCATGGGCTTTCCAAATACTGCCTTTGTTTCGCTGCTGTTTTTTTTCTTTGACAAGTATAAACACGTGATTTTATAATATTATTATGAAATATATATTTATTCAGATATTAAATAATTTATTTTAATCGAATCATATTTATTTTTAGTTCGTATACTATTCAAGAAGAAAATAACAATAAATTTATTCATTTCAAATATTAAAAGAATTAAAAAATGATTGAAATTGAAATTGAAATTGAAATAAAATATTGAGCAAAAATGCTTTAGTATGGGAACATATTATGTTTTTTTTTTTTTTTATGTGTTATATATATATAAACAAGTTATAAATATCAAGCAATATTTCCAAAATAAGTGTTATAGAAAATATTATAATTAAAGTTGCAATTTGATTCTTAAATGTTTTCATTTATCGTTTATATATAATTAAGCTATAGTCCACCATTTCTAATTACACTAACTAAAAAACTAAAAAATTCATATGACATTATTAATATTTTATAATTCCTAATTTAATACTTAATTAATTTTATAATTTTTTATTTAACAATGTTGATTTTTCCTCAAATTCTATTTTTATTTCAAAATGCATTAAAAGTCCAAAACAGACATTCTTATATCTATGTCAGTGAATTTTTCTTTATTCAATTCAAATAGTGAATCAAGTCGAAGGCCGGTAAATACAAGGTTGCACTTTACACAGTGGGAGAGGTAGATTAGCCTTGAATATCTTGATCCACTAGAAAGAGAATTACCAGATACTGGGAGGGAGAGCTTCTAGGAAAGGGGAAGCTACCTACCCTTAAGAACTAGTAGCACTCTTAGGCTCCCGCTAAATGGAGCCAAAGTCTTCCCAATAGAAAAGTGAACGATGCCTCGATAACTACCACATTATTTTGTTTGTTTGTTCGGATCGTAGCGAACTTGTTCCAGTGGAAATACATTTCTCTTTGGGTAAATACATCTTATCAATTAAATCCGACTCTTAACCTTTAAATATGTAAAAGAAAGTCTGGAGTAAAATTGGTTATCTTGATGGCAATATGATGCGAACCCCTTTGATTTTTTAACCAAAAATTCTCACAACAATTTAGAATCAATCCAAGAAAGCTAAAAATTGTAAGAAATGGTTGAATCTTGTCCCAAACTCACCATAACCAAAATTCTAAGGAAAATAACTCTAACCCAATGGAGAGAATAAAGCAAATACCAAGATGTTTGTGGAATAATCAACAACAATACACAAGAATAATATTCCCATAATATAATTGAAGAAATTTCAAAGATAGTTACAAGATAAGAAATGATTTTTACCTCTCAATGTGCTCCAAGAGTCTTCATAAATGCCAAGCTAATACACTAGGGCTTGGGGTTGGGGTTATATATTACAAACAAAGAGAAAAAAAAATGAAAAGAAAAAAAAACTACACAAGGCGTGCGAGAATTCTGATTTTCAAAAGTTACGGCTGTAGCTTATATACTTAAGGCCGTAAGTACTTTGCTGAAGAAAATGCGAGAAAATGGCCTGGTCAGTTACGACCGTAACATATGGTGATGTGATCCAAAGTAGGCGTCGAAAGGAGAAGTTGAGCTAACGGAAATACGACAGTGATTTACGTGAGAAACGGAGCAAATTCCATATTGGGGTCGAACCAAGAAGACGAAGGGTCGAACCAAATCAAATGGTCGAAGTTTGAAGTCCAGAAGCCTATTAAGGGCCGCAAACCCAGTTGGTCTCGGCCGTAACTCCATCTTGTGTCCAGGTGGAGAATTCCAAGTTTTATAAACTTACGGTCGTAAAACGTCTGGTCACAGCAGTAAGTCTTATACCGAGAGCAACTTACAACTGTAAATGAGTTCGTTACGGCCGTAACTTCAATTTTTTCGAATTTTTGCGAATTTTAATTATTTTTCGTTTTTAATTAATTATTTCCATATTTTGAACCCTAATTGCGGCTAGGGATAGGTTTAAGATGTTTTGACTATATTACGTTATTTTTTATTTTTTTTTTCATTATGAAGAGATAGACAAATTTGATTGTTGAACATATTGAGAGTTTTTCTCTTTGGAAAGGTTAATGATTCCCCTTTGTGTTCTTCGAGAACAAATCTGAACTTATCAAGGAAGTTGACAGGTCCTTGTGGCGTTTCAAAAACGTTGGTTCTTCAGTTCGCATCGTCGAATCTTTGCGTCATGATTGTTAGGTCAAGGTCCTATCGTCAATTCTATCTTTTCCATTTATTTTGTTTCTTATTTCTTGTGTTTGTTACTGAATTTAGATCTTTCCTATTGTCTGTCGTTTATTCCGCGTCTTCGTCGCATTTTCCAAATAGGATCGCATCAGGTGGTATCAGAGCTTGGATCTAAATTTAGTTCTTGATATTTTCTTGAGTCTTCTTGATCTTCGAGCCAGTAAAAATTTTCTATTCTTTGAGTAATAAAAAAATCCAACAAAAATTCAATCTTGTTTATTTTAGTCAATTCTTATCCAAATTCAATTCCATTTGTTTCGCTATACTATAGTTGAATTCTCTAGGGAAAAAAATTCATTATTTTTCAAAATATTCCGAATTTTCTCAATTTTCAAATTTTCTTGTTCTTATTCGTGTCTTCTCTTGTCCTACCATTACTTGAAGTTCTTGATTATTCTTGAAGTGTTTGGAAGGGGGATTTTGAGTGATACACGAGTGATACATTTTGTGAGGAGATTCTTAATTATTTCTTGGGGAACTAACAATGTCCAGTTGGCGGGATTCATCTTCTTCATCCGGGATTCATATTCTTCATCGGTTGGTGAAAACAAGGGCATTAGCAGAAGGGAGCCAGTAGCTTCATCAATGAGCCACAACAAGCGACCTGGAGGTATGAATAGGGTGGATAAGAATGATGTAGGTGTGATGGCAACTTTGCATTAACATTTTGAGAAGTTGATGACTAGAATGGATAGGCAGGAATAAATTATTAATTGGTTGCGTAGGGATCAAACTCGTGTAGGTCCTAAAGCTAGGAGGGGAAACAATCATAGGGTTGGATGTGGGTTTGATGAAGAGAAGGATGATAGTGGATGGGAAAGTGTGCATTCTTCAATGGCTAGTGTGGGAAGAAGGAGTGAAAGAGAAGATAAGCGTGAAAGAGGTCATAGAAGGAGGCATGAGAATTGAGATGAAGTGGATGGTAACCTCGGAAATATTAAAATGACCATACCACTTTTTAGTGGCAGGAGTGATCCGGAGGCGTATTTAGATTGGGAAAAGAAGGTGAAATTGATGTTTAAGTGTAAGTGAAATTGAAGTTTAAGTGTCATAATTATTCGGAGGAAAAGAAGGTTAAGCTAGTTGTGGTGGAGTTCGCTGACTACGCCATGAACTGGTGGGATCAATTGGTGAAGGATTGAAGGGGAAATGGTGAGAGGCCAATGGGTACATGGCGTGAGATGAAAACCATAATGAGAAAGAGGTTTGTCCCAAGTCATTACCATAAGGATATTTACCAAAGGTTGCAGGGGCTTACGCAAGGTTCTAGGAGTGTGGAGGAGTATCATAACGAAATGGAGGTAGCCATGATCAGGGCCAATGTGGTGGAGGACCGGAAAGCTACAATGGCTGGATTTTTGGGTGGTTTGAACAAAGATATTTCCAACATCATTGAGTAACAACATTATGTGGAACTAGAAGACATGATGCATATGACAATGAAAGTGGAGAGACAAATAAAGCGAAAGGGGACAACAAAGCATTCACCTGGATCATATCGTAATTCTCATCCACAAAGGGATCCTAATGACGAACATGTTCCGAAGGGAAATGACGAATCTACAACAAAAGGTAAAAATATTTCTGATTCCCAACCTACTAAGGATAGGAATATTAAATGTTTTAAATGCTTGGGTTCGAGTCGTATTGCATCCCAGTGTCCAAATAAAAGAGTAATCTTTTTTACGAGATAATGGGAAAATTAGTTCAGAAGATGAGTTTAAGGGAATGCCTAGATTACAGGATGTTGGGGCTAGTAGTAGCGATGATGAAGGGCTAACTTATGCGGTGAAAGGATCACTTGTTAATAGGCCTGTCGTAAGTTCTAGAGTTAAGGTGGCTAAAGTGGATGAACAAAGGGATAACCTTTTTCACATGTGGTGTTTGGTGGGAAAAAAAGGTTTGCGGGATGAGGAAGTTGTACTAATGTGGTTAGTACACTGTTGGTGGAATCGTTGGGATTACCTAAGTTGAAACATCCTAATCCCTATAAATTGCAATGGTTAACCGAGTTGGGGGAACTTAAAGTGAACAGGCACGTTAATATCAAATTTAACATTGGGGGTTATAGAGATGAGGTTGTGTGTGATGTGGTGCCTATGCATGTTGGGCATATTTTGTTTGTAAGGCCTTGGAAACAATATAGGAGGGTGATGCATGATGGTTTTAAGAACCAATATTCGTTTGTGAAGGGTGGAAAGAAGACCACTCTCGTTACTTTATCTCCTAAAGAGGTCTGAGAGGATCAATTAAAAATAAAAGGTGAGTTTGAGGGGAAAAAAAAGAGTGTTGAGGCCACGACCTCAAAAAAGAAGAGCTTGAGAGCAAAAAGAAAAAGAAAAAAGAGTTGTGACGACCCGAATTCTCGACCATTCGAGTGCCACTAAAAGTGACTCATATCATATTATCGAGACTTAAATAGTAATGTAAAATTATTCAAAAGAATAAATTAGAATCCCATAATTTTATTTGTGAATAAAAATAGAACATAATCTTCTTACATAAAGTTCAACATAATTATCTCATCAATCTTAACCACTTTTGCCACTTCCATGTTGACCGCCTCGAACCTTCAATTATCTGAAAATGGTAAATATCGTGGAGTGAGATTTATAAAATCCCAGTAAGTATACCAAGCATAAATTTTCTTTTGAAAGCATATGGATCATTTTCATCATAACATAGGATAGGATCGAAATACTCATAAACATAGGGAGACACAAGAATTTTACCGAACTTAAATGGCAAGAATTCTTATGTGTAGCGCTACTAAACTCCGGTACCCTTAGCATAATCATAAACATATCATATGGGACCCATAGCAATCTTGTGAGATTTATTTCATAGCAATGATCCAAACATTTTCGTTAAAAACATAAGGTATTTTACTTTTCATAAAAACATACTTACTTTTCTTAAAAACATAAGGTATACTTACATTTCATAAAAACATACTTACTTTACATAAAAACATAAGATATACTTACATTTCATAAAAACATACTTACTTTACATAAAAACATAAGATATACTTACATTTCATAAAAACATACTTACTTTACATAAAAACATAAGATATACTTACATTTCATAAAAACATACTTACTTTACATAAAAACATAAGATATACTTACATTTCATAAAAACATACTTACTTTACATAAAAACATAAGATATACTTACATTTCATAAAAACATACTTACTTTACATAAAAACATAAGATATACTTACATTTCATAAAAACATACTTACTTTACATAAAAACATAAGATATACTTACATTTCATAAAAACATACTTACTTTACATAAAAACATAAGATATACTTACCTTTTAAAAGATTAAAATGAAGTGTAGTAGTAAACGAACCAAAACTTTCTTGACCACCTTGAATTTCTCTTACTTGTGGATTTTGTCAAGAGATTGGAAATAAGTGTATATGTGTAGAGTTGTGTGTAAAAGAGATGGGTTTAAATAGATGTATAAAGTTGGCATATTGTAAACATAATCATTCAATTCTATTAATTTTAACACATCCTTTTCTTAAAGTAAAGCACCATTCATATACTTTTTCATATTTATACAAATAATATGCTCTTCATGATTATATATAATGGAGTCTATCAATCATTCATATATTTTTCCATATTTATACAAATATTATGCTCTTCATGATTATATATAATGGAGTATATAAATCATTCATATACTTTTCCATATTTATACAAATATTATGCTCTTCATGATTATATATAATGGAGTATATAAATCATTCATATACTTTTCCATATTTATACAAATATTATGCTCTTCATGATTATATATAATGGAGTATATAAATCATTCATATACTTTTCCATTTTTTATACAAATATTATGCTCTTCATGATTACATATAATGGAACCTCTCATGCTTGCATATATTTTCTTAATTTAAATAATAAAAGTAATTTTTGTATAAATAAATATTGGGATAACATTGAATTAAGTATTTGGACTTAATATACTTTAAATCAAGAGAATGGAGATATTTTTAGAAATTCGGAATTTAATTTAAAATCGAACGATCTCGATTATTTCTTGACTTGACTATACGAATACGTCGCTGCGTTAACTTAATAAAAATGGGTGAAATAGTAGCGACACGATTTTCTATTAAAATAATTATTAATCGCGTAAAAATTCTTGGTTGCTACAAACTTACCCCCTTAAAATAATTTCGTCCTCGAAATTAAACTTACTTGATCTTATGATTTCTGAACACTTAATCAGAATCTCTTCTCTTCTTCTCTTAGGTAGTATCATTGCTACTATATTTAACCCACTGGACTTTGACTAAATGCATATCTTTGTTTTTCTTAAAAACATGGACTTTTCTATCAATAATAGACATATGTGTCTACTCATAAATTCTGACTCAAAAGGAAAATTCCCAATCGTATGTGATATTTCATCATGTCTTGTAGTACTCATGTAACCTGTCACTTATCATCGTATCATGTGACCTCAAATATTCGTATTAATATCTCTAAAATTTCAATAAATCTTTACTAACATATCATACCATAATAATTAGTCATTTCTTCTTATCACCAAATATCCCAAAGTAAATAAAATGGTTACCTGAATATTCCCTATGTAATATATCCAAACATATTATTCATCAATCAACATAATATCATCAGCTTATCTTTTCCCATATTTGTAACCAAAACGTTCTGCAAAATTCAAATAAATAATTAGCTCCCAAATAACTAAAATTCTTCACTTAATTGTCACAACATTTCCCGCAATGTATTTCTTTCACTTGTACATACTTATGAATTCTGATTCGATACGGTCCTTATTTCACTTTCACGTATTCCCGTATCATCACACCATACCTTAATTACTTATTATTATACCTAAAATATCAGTACCAAATCCAAGAAAATATTCTGTATCTCAAAATCTTATCATCAAATCTTCCTTTATCGATAAAATTAAACAGCGCATTAATTCTTGTCTCTTCTTTTCATTATTCTATTCCGCGCTTTCTTGCTGGAATCAATATCAGATGGATCCACTTAGTTCCTTTATACCTTTAAATAGATCATGTTGGGAAGAGGTTAGATCCATCAAAAATGGATATCATCCTTTCAAACATTCGCAAGTATTATTCCAATCTTCCTATGAATGATCTGAGAAAAATTTATCGAATTAGGCTCGAAAGGTTGAGGTTGCTGATGGCTCATGGTATTCCAGAAGATGTTCGCTGGTTGATCGAAGCAAAAGTTCGATTATCTGGTGAATTACCTATGACATTTCCAAAGCACATGCCTGGTTTAGGCAAAAGCACCTTCGCAAAGAAACGAAGAGCAAAAAGGCTGAATGGTTGCTACAAATGTGCTCGTTGGAACTGTGATACTCGTTGCAAAACAGTAGGATATTCTTCTACTAATCGGGATGATAAAATCAAATTCATAAAGGGTGGACTGAGTAAGGAGTCTTTGGATGATATTCGACTGACTCTTGAGACGCACCCAAGTGGTTATGTGCAACGTGAACTTCTCTCCTTATACGCTCAGTTTAACGAAGACAAAAATCGTTATAGTCTCAAAAATATAACTGCAAAAGATCCTATCTGCCAGTCTGTTTTACACAATGAGGTTGTGGCAAATCAGCATTGATATAAGGTAAATCTCTTGATACATATTTAAAATATTCTTCTGTTTCCTTTCACGCGTTTTGATAAAGGTTGGTAAAAATATATTTTCCTTTCTCGAGGTTTGATAAAGCTGGAAAATAAATCACCGAAAGATGAAAGCTTTGATAAAATAGTCAAAAGTAGGCTGATTTTGTCAAAAGTAAATCTTTACTTTTTCAGAATCAATCAAAAACAGTAAATTTTTCCGGTTTTAAATAGCCAAACATATTTCATAGTTCAGGCATCCCAAAATCACATCTTCTTGGTAAGTTTTCTCTTCTATACTATCAAAGATGGAAGCACCAAAACTTCGACAGATCAAAACTATTTGTGTATTTTGTGGATCAAAAGTGGGGAAAGACTTCAGTTATCTAGAAGCGGTCGTAGATCTTGGAAAGAAACTGGGGGAAAAAGGTATCACTCTTGTGTATGGGGGTGGTAGCAGTGGTCTAATGGGTTGTGTTTCCCAATCTGCTCTTGCAGAGAAATCAAAAGTAATCGGTGTCATACCTGTCCCTTTGGTAGATGTTGCAGGAAAAACACGAGGGCATGAAGTTCAAACCTTATCCATCCATGAATGCATAACTTGTATGCTATATGGTTCTGATGCATTTATAGCCCTGCCCGGAGGTTTTGGTACCTTAGAAGAAATCTTTAACATTACCTCATGGGCTCAACTAGATCTCCATACTAAGCCTATTGGGCTTTTGAATGTTAACAATTTCTTTGATGGCTTGTTAACCTTTCTTGATTATGCTGTGGAACAGAGATTCATCTCTCCATTTTCCAGAAGGCTTCTTATTTCTGCTCCTACTATTGATGAACTACTGGATAAGCTGCAGTCATATATCTCAATACAAGATCCAGCAGGGGTTAAGATAGATTGGTCGCAAGGAAGGGGAATCAAGCGAAAATGGAGTCCGGTTAATGTAAACTTAACTTTATGAATCTTAGAATAGGTGGGGGTAGTGTACGGAGTATTCTTACTCTCGAGACACCCCTCTAATTTCCTAGGATTTCCTTAATGTTTAAATCTTGTGTGTACCTCAAAGGTTCCAGGTGGTAGATTACGGAGTATTCTTACTCTCGAAACACACCTCTTTGAAGGTTTCTTTATTTCCTCAAAAGGTCAGAGGTGGTAGGATACGGCTACTCCGGAAACACATCTCTCAATTTGAGGAATTTCCCATGTTGCTTTCTTTTGCTTTTGCGTGTTTCATGTATTTCTTTCCAGTTTGACTCTTGTGTGTTCTCTTATGAGAAAATAATAAAATCTCTGCTATCATCTACTAAATCTCGTTTGTGATGTAAATGAACTTGCATGTCTAACCTTAATTCCTTTAGTGGATGCTTATCATATCATGCTCTTAATTCCAAATGATAAAATTCTGGACAGAGTCTCCCTTGTAATTTGGACTTATCCCAAACCATAAGCATACTTCATAACTCACAATAATAAATAACTCCACATTTGATCACAACGATCTAAAAATATTGAAAACGATTCCAACACTTCAATATCATCAAAAAATATCCCATAATTCAATTCATAATTCCTCAACATAACAATTTCAAATCATATTTTTCAATATCACAATATCACTTCCTTCCATACCTTAATTGGCTCAAAAGATTACTCATACTTATATTTATAAGTTATAAATCATATTCCCAAAATTTAATCACAAGGCCAAAGTTCATAATAAATTTCTCTTCAATATAGAGGCATAATTCACTTACTCAACATAATATCCATTACTTAATTCCCAATAACCAAATCTTTAAATCTCTAACTTCATAATGCTTCTCATAAAAGTCTCATTAAAACCACATCACTTATAATCTTAACATCTCATAAAACTTCATAAAATTGGCTCGCTATTTCTCATTAAATCTAAATGATAGATAATCTGAACATATTTCTAATCATTTCTGTTGACTTCTTATACTTAGTGCCATGTCTAAAATCAATTATGCAAAGTCCATTTAAGGTTCATCATTTCTAAACTTGACGACAAAGATTATTTTGAAAATCATTCGTAAATCATATTTTTTTTTTTTTTTTTTCAAAATTGAAACTTGAAGAGTGGTACCAATAATCATCCACAGTTTTTCCTTACTTTTAAGCAAAGGTAGTGATAAAGGGATAAATTATTGAACCGAAAATTGAAACTTGAAGAGGAAGTACTAATAACCATCCACAGTTTTTCCCTTGTTTTTACACAAAGGTAGTGATAAAGGGATAAATTATTGTACAATTCATTATCAATTTTGTTTGTTTAATATATTATTCCATATATTTTGGGCCAAAGTTACAACCCAACTTAATTTCTAATTGAGTCAATCTTACTAAGCTTAATATGAACCAAAATTCATATCAATATCCTCTATGTCTCATGATTCTACATTAAAATGAATAAATTAAAATTTAGGCTTCTATCAATTCATATCATACTCAACATGTATATTTCACTTAAAGATTCATAACATATGAATATTTCATACTTAACATGTCTTAATAAAATCGTAAATGACTTGCAAAGCATATAACATACCTGGTTCGAGGAGTCAATACGTGGAGAGTGACATAGTAGAGTGATGAGTTAAAATATTTTAAAAAAAAATTATTATTAATCATTTCGCATCTTTATATAAGATTGGGCCTAATTAACCCAAATAAAAATTTATCGTCAAATCTTATTTTCCTTTAGTCCCCAAACTTCTAGAAATTTATCAAAGACATCAATATAAACATCATATCACTAACTAATTATATTCCATAAAATTTTCAGGACATTACAAACTCCCTTGCTTAAAATGAATTTTGTCCTTGAAATTCGCACATCAAATTTCATCATACTTTTCAAAATCATAACCATACTTGACATGTGAAAATTCAAATTTTTTTTTTTTTAATTGAATAGTGATTTCGTTCACTGTTCATCATGAATAGCACGTCGTTTTACTGTTCACGTGAATAGTGTTTTTTTTTTTTTTTTTTTTTTTTTAAAGAAATAAAATTTCAAAAATCTACAGAATCGTTTTTAAAACTCTTGGCTCTGATACCAACTGTGACGACCCGAATTCTCGACCATTCGAGTGCCACTAAAAGTGACTCATATCATATTATCGAGACTTAAATAGTAATGTAAAATTATTCAAAAGAATAAATTAGAATCCCATAATTTTATTTGTGAATAAAAATAGAACATAATCTTCTTACATAAAGTTCAACATAATTATCTCATCAATCTTAACCACTTTTGCCACTTCCATGTTGACTGCCTCGAACCTTCAATTATCTGAAAATGGTAAATATCGTGGAGTGAGATTTATAAAATCCCAGTAAGTATACCAAGCATAAATTTTCTTTTGAAAGCATATGGATCATTTTCATCATAACATAGGATAGGATCGAAATACTCATAAACATAGGGAGACACAAGAATTTTACCGAACTTAAATGGCAAGAATTCTTATGTGTAGCGCTACTAAACTCCGGTACCCTTAGCATAATCATAAACATATCATATGGGACCCATAGCAATCTTGTGAGATTTATTTCATAGCAATGATCCAAACATTTTCGTTAAAAACATAAGGTATTTTACTTTTCATAAAAACATACTTACTTTTCTTAAAAACATAAGGTATACTTACATTTCATAAAAACATACTTACTTTACATAAAAACATAAGGTATACTTACATTTCATAAAAACATACTTACTTTACATAAAAACATAAGATATACTTACATTTCATAAAAACATACTTACTTTACATAAAAACATAAGATATACTTACATTTCATAAAAACATACTTACTTTACATAAAAACATAAGATATACTTACATTTCATAAAAACATACTTACTTTACATAAAAACATAAGATATACTTACATTTCATAAAAACATACTTACTTTACATAAAAACATAAGATATACTTACATTTCATAAAAACATACTTACTTTACATAAAAACATAAGATATACTTACATTTCATAAAAACATACTTACTTTACATAAAAACATAAGATATACTTACCTTTTAAAAGATTAAAATGAAGTGTAGTAGTAAACGAACCAAAACTTTCTTGACCACCTTGAATTTCTCTTACTTGTGGATTTTGTCAAGAGATTGGAAATAAGTGTATATGTGTAGAGTTGTGTGTAAAAGAGATGGGTTTAAATAGATGTATAAAGTTGGCATATTGTAAACATAATCATTCAATTCTATTAATTTTAACACATCCTTTTCTTAAAGTAAAGCACCATTCATATACTTTTCCATATTTATACAAATAATATGCTCTTCATGATTATATATAATGGAGTCTATCAATCATTCATATATTTTTCCATATTTATACAAATATTATGCTCTTCATGATTATATATAATGGAGTATATAAATCATTCATATACTTTTCCATATTTATACAAATATTATGCTCTTCATGATTATATATAATGGAGTATATAAATCATTCATATACTTTTCCATATTTATACAAATATTATGCTCTTCATGATTATATATAATGGAGTATATAAATCATTCATATACTTTTCCATTTTTTATACAAATATTATGCTCTTCATGATTACATATAATGGAACCTCTCATGCTTGCATATATTTTCTTAATTTAAATAATAAAAGTAATTTTTGTATAAATAAATATTGGGATAACATTGAATTAAGTATTTGGACTTAATATACTTTAAATCAAGAGAATGGAGATATTTTTAGAAATTCGGAATTTAATTTAAAATCGAACGATCTCGATTATTTCTTGACTTGACTATACGAATCCTTTTCAACAATGGAAGATGATGTGATCCAAAGTAGGTGTCAAAAGGGGAAGTTGAGCTATTAGCAATACGACGTTGATCTACATGAGAAATGAGAGCAAATTCCATGTTGGGGTCGAGCCGAGAAGATGAAGGGATCGAGCAGAATCAAAGGGTTGAAGTTTGAAGTCCAGAAGCCCATTCACAGTCGTAAACCTAGTTGGTCACGACCGTAACTCCATCTCCGGTCCAGGCGAAGAATTCCAAGTTTTGCAAACTTACGACCGTAAAATATTTGGTTATGGCCGTAAGTCTTATACCGAGAGAAACTTATAGCCGTAAATGAGTTCGTCATGATCGTAACTTCAATTTTTTCGGATTTTCATGAATTTTAATTATTTTCCATTTTTAATAAATTATTTCCATATTTTGAACCTTAATTGCTGCTAGGGCTAGGTTTAAGGTGTTTTGACTATATTACGTTTTTTTTTTCATTATGAAGAGGTAGACAACTTTGATTATTGAACAGATTGAGAGTTTTTCTCTTTGAAAAGTTGAGGATTCCCTTTTGTATTCTTCAAGAACAAATCTGAACTTATCAAATACTGTGAAATATTTGTGGCGTTCTAATCAGAAACTTATCAAAGAAGTTGACAAGTTCTTGTGGCGTTTCGAAAATGTTGGTTCTTCAGTCCGTATCGTCGAATCTTCTTGTCGTGATTGTTTCTTGTGTTTGTTGCTGAATTTAGATCTTTCTTATTGTTGTGTCATTTATTCTGCGCTTTCGCGCTTTTCCCGAGTGGGATCGCATCATATGGACTTAGGGCTGTAAAAGTGCTTTTGTAGAAATTTTGGCCTCAATGCATGTGATGTCGAAATTGATGTCGTCTTCCATTTGGGCTTGACTCCATACTTGGCGAATGAGTTCCGCCATCGACTCTTGAACCTCTTTGGTCTTGGACCCAGTCATGGACCCCACCGACACCCGAATCAAGGGTTGACTTTCTTGGTTCATGGGTTAACTTCCTTGGTTCTCATCATCCCCCCTCTTGAAAATGATTCGACCTCGATCTTCACCTGCATCAAATGGGGATAAATTAGATACATTGAAAGTAGCAGAAACATTATACTCACCTGGGAGGTCAAGTATGTAGGCATTTTCATTGATTTTCTCAATAATTTGGAATGGACCATCTCCGAGTGGTTGTAATTTAGATTTCCTATGATTGGGAAAACGCTCATTTCTCAAGTGGAGCCAAATCCAATCCCCCGGCTCAAAAGTAACGAGCTTTCTACCCTTGTTGGCATTGGACCCATATTGCTCATTCTTCTTCTCAATTTGGATCTTGGCCCTTTCATGAAGGGACTTAATCAAGTCCACTTTCTTCTTCCCATCTAAGCTACATCTTTCATCAATAGGTAAAGGAATTAAATCCAAAGGAGTTAGGGGGTTAAAGCCATAAACAACCTCAAATGAAGAAAAGGAAGTAGTAGAATGAACACTTCGATTGTAAGCAAACTCAACAAAAGGCAGACTCTCTTCCCAATTCTTTAGATTGCTCTTAAGGATAGCACGAAGGAGTTGCCCTAAGGTTCTATTAACCACCTCGGTTTGGTCATTGGTTTGGGGATGACATGTTGAAAATAAAAGCTTAGTTCCCAATTTTCCCTCATAAAACTTTCCAAAAATGGCTAAGAAACTTTACATCCCTATTTGACACAATGCTCCTAGGGACTCCATGAAGCCTCACTACCTCCTTAAAGAAAAGGTCGGCTATGTGATGGGCATCATCCGTTTTGTGACAAGCAACGAAGTAGGCCATTTTGCTAAATCTATCAACAACCACAAAGATGAAATCAATCCCCTTCTTAGACCTAGGTAAGCCTAAAATAAAATCCATAGAAATCTCAGTCCATGGTTCGCTAGAAACCGGCAGGGGCGTATATAATCCATAAGGTGCGACTTTGGACTTGGCTTTCCTACAAGTGATGCATCATTTCTACATCCCTTCTCATTTTAAGTCAAAAGAAATGTTCGTGCAAATTTTCAAAGTTCTCTTCACCCCAAAATGACCCATCAAACCTCCTCCATGAGCCTCCCTCACCAACAACTCTCTTAAAGAATAATTAAGCATGCAAAGTTTATTTTCACGAAACAAAAATCCATCATGCCTATAATACTTGTCACAGAGAACCTTTTCACAAGACACAAATATATTTGCAAAATTCACATCATGCACATACAAATCTTTAATATATTCAAAGCCCAACATTTTTGCACCCAAAGTAGTGATAAGTGCATACCTCCTTGTAAGTGTATCGGCTACCACATTCTCCTTACCTTGCTTGTATTTGATGGCGTAGGGGAATGTCTCCACATACTCTACCCACTTGGCATGCCTCTTGCTCAACTTACCTTGCCCTTTCAAGTGCTTCAATGACTCGTGATTGGTGTGAATGATGAACTCCCTTGCCCACAAGTAGTGATGCCATGCCTCCAATGCCCTTACCAATGCATATAGTTCTTTGTCATATGTTGGGTAGTTCAAGGAGGCCTCATTGAGTTTTTCGCTAAAGTAAGCGATGAGCCTCTTTTCTTGCATTAGCACTGCTCCAATACTTATCCCTGAAGCATCACATTCAATTTCGAAAGTTTTGTCAAAATTAGGTAAGGCTTAAACGAGTTCGGTGCACAATCTTTCTTTTATTTCATTAAAGGCTTTTTCTTGTGCCTCCACCATTTAAAATCCACATTCTTTTTAACAACCTCGGTAAGTGATGAAGCTAGCGTGCTAAAATCTTTAACAACACAATGATAAAAACTAGCTAGCCCATGAATTTTTTTTACCTCGGTGGCACTTTTGAGAATTGGCCATTCCTTAATGGCCTTGATATTTTCCTCATCAACCTCGATCCCCTTAGTGCTAACAACAAAGCCAAGGAACACAACACTTTCCATGCAAAAAGTACACTTTTTGAGATTGACATATAATTTTTCTTCATTTAAAACCAAAAGCACACATCTCAAGTGTTCAACATGCTCATCTAAATTCTTACTATAGATTAAAATATCATCAAAGTAACCTACCACAAATTTTCCAATAAAAGCACGTAAAACATAGTTCATTAATCCCATGAAAGTGCTCAGTGCATTAATGAGAACGAAGGGCATAACCAACCATTCATATAAACCATACTTAATTTTAAATGCGGTTTTCCATTCATCCCATTCTCTCATCCTAATTTTGTGATAACCACTTCTCAAATCAATTTTACTAAAAACGCAAGAACCATGCAATCCATCTAGCATGTCATCTAACATAGGAATGTGATGTCGATACTTTATCGTTATGTTGTTGATGGCTCGAAAATCAACATACATCTTATATGTTCCATCCTTTTTGGGCACTAGTAGCACGGGCACGACACAAGGACTTATACTCTCACGAACATATCCTTTGCTTATCAACTCCTTGACTTGCTTTTGGAGTTCTTTGGTCGCTTCCGGATTGCTTCGGTATGCCGATCTATTTGAAATGACGACTCCGGGAATGAAGTCAATTTGATGCTAAAGCCTCTAATGGGTGGAAGTCCACTAGGCATCTCCTCCAAAAAGACATCCTTGAATTCCTGCAACAAAGAGGTAGCTAAATTGGGGAGGGGAGGGTGAGATTCATCAAGTGTAAGTAGGGACTCCTTGTGCACCATCAAAAGTATGTGTTGATTTTCTTTTAAACCTCTCTCCACATCACCCTTACTAGCATTCATTTTTTTCTCAACCTCATTTGCCGCCTTTCTCTTCTCCTTCACTCCCTCACCTTTTCCTTTACTATTATTCTCAACATTTTTTTTCACTCTTTTTTTGCTCTCCACTCATCAAAAGTATGTGTTGATTTTCTTTTAAACCTCTCTCCACATCACCCTTACTAGCATTCATTTTTTTCTCAACCTCATTTGCCGTCTTTCTCTTCTCCTTCACTCCCTCACCTTTTCCTTTACTATTCTTCTCAACTTTTTTTTTTCACTCTCTTTTTGCTCTCCACTCAATTGTACTCTTTTCTTTCTTCTCTCATTTTCCTCTTCCTCCTCCTTTTTGAGCTTCAATTGGTCCTTATAAACTTCTTATGAACTCAAAGGTAGTAGTGTTATTGGTTTCCAAATCATTTGGAAGCTATACCTATTTTTCCTCCCATCATGTAATACCTTCCTGATGTGATCCAGACCACGGATACAAGCCCGCACAAAGATCCGAGGACGGCCGATGACTCGATTGCAGACAAAGAGGGTCAGGGAAGCAATGGACAAGTTAGTTCAAGAAACAATGGCCAAAACAATGTTCGAGTCATCGAAAGAAGCAAGTTCCATGTTGGGACCGAGCCAAAACGACGAGTGGATCAACCTCATTCAAGCCGTCGAAGAAGATTGCCAAATTTCAAGAATTACAGCGGTAATTCATAATTCTCACGGCCGTAACCAACTTGCTGCTGAAAACTGAATTTTTGAAGAAATTGGACTTACGGCCGTAACTAATATTAATCACGGCCGTAACGTAGCCTCGGATCAAAAACAGAAATTTCAAAATTAAGGCTTACGGCCGTAAAAGGAATCTCACGGCCGTAACGGTGAAACAGAATGAGTCTTACGACCGTAAGGAAATAAGTCACAGCCGTAAAAGTCGATACGCGTAATTTTAGGGTTTTTATTTATTTCCTTATTTTTAGGTATTTGTTTCCTTTTATAATTAAAACTCTTTAGTCAGGTTTTGACCCTATTTATAGGGATGTAATTTTCATTATTCGGTACACAACTTTGATATTATAATTGAGAGGCTATTCTGCTTTCACAATCTTATTCTTCATTGAATAAATCCCGAACTTGCGAGTTATTCTTGTTTGTTCAAATCTCGGTGAGAATTATTATTGCTTGTGATCAAGAGGTCAATATATCCCAGTGATTGTATTGGTTGCTTGACTCAATTAATTTTAATTGGATCCATAAATCGTGGTTCTTGGCGTTCTTGGGTCGATTTCAATATTTTGTGAGTTGCGTAGCTACAATTGCTACGTGGTTTGCATCATTTGGTATCAGATCTTAGGCTCCAAAAATCAAGGTTATATCTTTTGTTTTCTTGAGTCTTCTTTTAATCTTGTTCTTCGTGTTCTTCCAGTTCTTAAGTCTTTAATCCAAAAAGTGTCAAAAAAAAAAATTCAATAGTCGTTATTTCCTTCGTTTGTTATCCAAATTAAATTTTGTTTGTTTCGTCTTTCTCGAAGTTGAATTTTCGAGAAATCCAAAAAAAAAAAAAAAAAAACGAAAATTCTCAGTCCAATTACAATAGCAGTTATTTGATTTCAAAGAAATATATTCTTGACTCAATCCTAGTTTCCATAAAAGTGTCAAGTTCTATATCGAGTCAAATTCCATTCTCTAAAGGTCTTCTTCACGTTTTCCAAACAGTTCATAGAATTCTCACTTTTACTCGATTTGAATCATTCGGGCTTAAACTTGTTTGAGTTCGGGTTCGTTCTTTGAAGAAATTGGGGTGAAAGCAATTGAGTGGAAAAAGGCAGAGAGGTGAGATCAATATAGGGTAAAAGCCAAATTTGAGTGATACACGAGCGAAATACACGTGAGACATATAATATTTAGTTTTAGGATGTCTGAACAATCTGCTACTACAAAAAATAACGATCAAGTCAACATGACGGAAGAGATGGTACAACAGTTTGAACGGTTGTTTGGGGATGTGATAGGTAGGCTAGAAAGGCTTGAGCAACCTCGGGAAGTGCCTAATGCCCGCAGGCAAGGTGGGCAAGGTCGTAGAGTAGAGGGGATCGATGGGAATGAAGAAGGTAGTGATTTTGACGATGGGGGTAATTGTGGATAGAGTAATTAGGCATGGAAGAAGGGATAGAGATCTTGGTGGTGATAGGATGGATGGTAGTATGAGCAACATCAAAATGACAATTCCGCCATTCAAGGGTAGGAGTGATCCGGAAGCATACCTAGAATGGGAAAAGAAGATGGAATTAATTTTCAATTGCTACACTTATTCGGAAGAGAAAAAGGTTAAGGTAGCTGTACTTGAATTCTCCGATTACGCTATTACTTGGTGGGATCAATTGGTGACTTCTAGGAGGAGGAATCGCGAGAGGTCCGTTAGTACTTGGGATGAGTTAAAGGCTATCATGAGAAAGAGGTTCGTTCCTAGTCATTACCATCGGGAGCTTCATCAAAAATTACAAAGCCTATACCAAGGATCAAAGAGTGTGGAGGATTATCATAAGGAGATGGAGATGTTGATGATTAGAGCTAATGTAGAAGAGGATAGGGAGGCTACGATGGCTCGATTTTTGAATGGGTTGAATAGGGATATAGCTAATGTGGTTGAACTGCAACATTATTTGGAGATGGAAGATATGTTGCACATGGCTATAAAGGTGGAGAAGCAAATAAAGAAAAAGGGAACAGCAAGGTATCAATCTGGTTCTAATTCTTCTTGGAAGCCGAAGTGGGATAGTAAATGAGATGGGACTGTTTCTAAAGGGAAGTTTGAAGCACCAAAAGGGAAATTTGAGGCACCAAAAGGGAAGGAGGAACAAGCTAATAAATTCGTGCCTAAAGGGGAGCCTCAACCATCTAGGAGTAGAGACATTCAATGCTTCAAATGTTTGGGGAGAGGACATGTGGCATCTCAATGTCCTAATAGACGAGTGATACTTGTGCGAAAAGGATGGAGCCATGGAGAGTGATAGTGAGGAGGAGGATTATAGCGATATGCCGGCGTTGGAGGAAGTATGTGATGATGAGGATGTGTTATCCGGGGAGCATGGCGAGTTATTAGTGGCAAGGAGAGCTCTTAGTACTCAAGTCAACACGGATGATTTGGAACAACAACGGGAGAACATATTCCATACACGATGTCGCATTAATAACAAGGTATGTAGTGTGATTATTGATGGTGGTAGTTGCACTAACGTCCCTAGTACTATACTTGTTGAAAAATTAGGATTACCTTTGTTAAAACATCCTAAACCTTATAGGCTTCAATGGTTAAATGATAGTGGAGAAATTAAGGTGAATAGGAAGGTGTTGGTGAGTTTTTCTATTGGTAGCTATGTGGATGATGTTATGTGTGATGTGGTTCCTATGCATGCCGGACACATTTTGTTGGGTAGACCTTGGCAATATGATAGGAAGGTAACGCATGGTGGGTATAAAAATAGGTATAGCTTTACCAAAGGGGGGAAAACCATTACACTTGCACCATTGACACTGTCACAAGTGTATGAAGATCAAATAAAATTGAAAAATGATGAAGGAAAAAGAGTGAAGGAAAATGAGAGAAAGAGAGTTGAGGCCACGACCTCAGAAAAAGGAGAGGAAAAGAGAGTTGGAGCCACGACTCTAGAAAAAGGAGAGGCGAGAGAAAAAATGAGTGTTGGGGCACATACCTCAGAAAAAGGAGAGGGAGCGAAGAGTGCCAGAAAAGAAAGAAAAATGAGTTTCTACGCAAAAAGGAGTGAAATCAAAAAGGCATTCATGGAAGAACGGCCAATGGCTCTTCTACTATACAAGGAATCATTCCTTGCATTTGATGAAACTAACAAATCCCTCCCTAGTTTGGCTATTTCTTTATTGCAGGAATTTGACGATATATTTCCTGATGACATACCTAGTGGGTTACCACCCATTCGAGGTATTGAACATCAAATTGATTTTGTACCTGGAGCAGTCATTCCGAACCGCCCCGCTTATCGAAGTAACCCCGTATAACACCCGCACTTAATTTTTGGGTTTAACCTCAAGAAATTGTAAATTTAGGGACTTAATTGGATGTTAAAATTTATTTAGACCTTAATCATGACAAATTATTTTATTGTTGAAATTAAGAAAATATATGCAAGCATGAGAGGTTCCATTATACGTAATCATGAAGAGCATAATATTTGTATAAATATGGAAAAGTATATGAATGGTTGATAAGATTCCATTATATGTAATCATGAAGAGCATAATATTTGTATAAATATGGAAAAGTATATGAATGGTTGATAAGACTCCATTATATGTAATCATGAAGAGCATAATATTTGTATAAATATGGAAAAGTATATGAATGGTTAATAAGACTCCATTATATGTAATCATGAAGAGCATAATATTTGTATAAATATGGAAAAGTATATGAATGGTGCTTTACTTTAAGAAAATGATGTGTTAAAATTAATAGAATTGAATGATGATGTTTACATTATGCCAACTTTACACATCTATATAAATCCATCTCTTTTACACACAACTCTACGCATATACACTTATTTCCAATCTCTTGACAAAATCCACAAGTAAGAGAAATTCAAGGTGGTCAAGAAAGTTTTGGTCCATTTACTACTACACTTCATTTTAATCTTTTAAACGGTAAGTATATCTTATGTTTTTATGAAAAGAAAGTATGTTTTCTATGTTTTGGATTATACTGTGAAGTCAATTTCAAGAAATTGTTATGGGTTCCACATGATATGATATGATATGTTTATGACTATGCTAAGGGACCGGAGTTTAGTAGCGCTACACATAAGAATTTTTACCACTTATGTTCGGTAAAATCCTTGTGTCTCCTTATGTTAATTATGATCCTTATGTTATTCATGAAAATTGTTTTTTTTTATATGCTTACTGAGGTTTTTATAAATCTCATTCCACGATATTTCTTCCTTTCAGAAAATTGATGATTCGAGGTGGTCAACATGGAAGTGGCAAAATAAAGTAGCCAAGATTGATGAGATTATTGGATTGAACACTTTAAATTTTCTATGTTTTGATATTATTTTTATGCAAAAACAATATTCACTATTTTAATTCCGCAATTAAATTATGACTTTGGAAGTCGCACTCTATTAATTCAGTTATGAAATAAATTCTTATTATATTACTATTTAGGTCTCGATAATATGATATGAGTCATTAATAGTGGCACTCGAATGGTCGAGAATTCGGGTCGTCACAGTTGGTATCAGAGCAAAAGGTATGTTTTCCTGTATACTCTTTAAATCATTTCAAAATATTTCTACAAGAAATGTTATTGCAATTAATCTATTTTAATTGCAGTTAAAGTAATTAATTTTCTTCATATTTTACATGTGTTTAAAATAAAATAAAATAAAATAAAAATATTATTATTATAATATTCATTTACTGTTCACGACAGCACGTAACATGGAGCACTGTTCAAATGAACAGTGAATGCGTCACTTAAAAAAAAAAATTTATAAGTAAGATTTTGATCTAATCACTTATGCAAATTCTATTTTGATTACCAAATTATTTTATTTGGTAATTGGGCTCAATCTTGTATGAAAATTTAAATTGGGCTAAGTAAATTACTATGTGTATTGTTATTGTATCAATTTGGTCAATCTCATGTAAAGATCCAAAATGGTTAATGAATATTTTCTAAGAAATAGACCATTATTTAATTATGAAAAATGTGACTCATCAATCCGCTACGCCACCTTCCATGTCTTGACTCTTCGAATCAGGTATGTTATATGTTTTGCTAGTCATTTACGATTTTATTGAGGAAAAAAAAAAATTTACCTTGAGACTTTACATGTTATATATGATTTGTAGTATAAATTGATAGAAGTCTCAATTTTAATTCCAACGTAGAATCTGAAACATAGAAGATACATATTGGAATTTTGGTACATGTTAAGCTTAGGAAGATTGACCCAATTTGATATTAAGTTAGTTGAAAAAAAAAAAAAAAGGGTAAGGGATAATAAACAAAAATTTATTTAATGAATCCGTACGATAATTCATCCCTTTATCACTACCTTTGTGTAAAAACAAGGGAAAAACTGTGGATGGTTATTAGTACTTCCTCTTCAAGCTTACTTCGTCTTCAAGTTCCAACTAACAGTTCGATAATTTATCCCTTTATCACTACCTTTGCGTAAAAGCAAGGAAAAACTGTGGATAATTATTTGCACCACTCTTTAAATTTCAAATTCTGAAAATTTCACTCCTCAAAATTTATAATTATTCTAATGAAACTATAAAAAAAAAAAAAAATAATTATGCTTCCTATTTTTGTTAGATGGTGAGTGGACAAGGTCAAACAACCCGAACTGATAGGTGCAATAATTTTACTTGGTTGCATAGAAATTACAAGAGAAACCCTAACCATGGTTTGCCACAACATTTGGATGCCATGGAAAAGATTTACCGAGGGGCAAGGGCAAATGGATACCAATTTCATCGAGACGAAATTGTGTATCATCTAGATCGAACTCTCACTCCTTATTGGAGGAAATTCATCAAAAGAATTGAAGAGACATTCGACTACCAAACCTCCCCAAATATATTACTACGATGCATGAGGGAAAGGTGGAAGGTAAATCGTGAAGACCTTTATGACATCAATAGGGCGCCAGGCTACGAACAAAATCCAAGCAATGTCCTACCAATACCTGAAGTTAATTACGAGGGACTATATGTTGAAGATGAACCAAATGAGGAGTACAGCCCAGCGTCGTATTCCGCAATTGACCCAAGGCAAAATCCCGAGGGAAATCAACATGAGGGTGCTGATAGGAACTATTAGTTGACAATAAATTTTTGCCTTTTTAATTATGAACCCCATTAAGTTTTAGTATGTTTGGACACTGGGTATGCCTGGTAGTCCATTATGTATGTTAACTTATGAATGTTTATGAATAAGACATGTTATTTCTTTAAGTTCTTGCTTTTAAGTTGACTTCTTTCTAAATAGTCACCATTGTTTAATTAAGGCTATGGCACCATCAAGACGCGAAAGGACTAACAACAGCAATAACCAAACCCAAGAGCCCCCACAACCTATTCAACCACAACCTATTGCAGTTGACCCACAGTTTGCTCAGCAATTTCTTTCTATGATGCAAACTTTTGTGCAAACTACTGCACCACCACCGGCACCTACTCAACAGCCAACCCCAACGCCACCACCTTCTCCGACACCTCCTCAACCAGAGCAACAACAGGAAGTTGTGCCCGACACTAGGACCACTATCGCTGTTGTTGAGCAATTCAGGAAACAGCAACCCCCTATCTTCTATGGCAGTACGGATCCCTTGGAAGCGGAGGATTGGCTAGTAGGAATGGAGAGGATTTTCGAACTCATTGACTGCCCGAACCCTAGAAGGGTGATCTGTGCAACCTTTATGCTACGTAAAGGAGCTAGACGTTGGTGGGACACCACTGTTAGATCAAGGGCTCCTGGTCATGTTTGGATGTGGGATGAATTCAAGGAGGTATTTTTGAAAAAATACTACCCCACGAACATTTGAAATCGGAAGGAAGCTGAATTTCTCACTTTGACTCAGGGATCGATGTCCTTGATCGAATACGAGCAGAAGTTTGATGAGTTGGCTCATTATGCTCCTGAATTTGTGGATACGGAAGAGAAAAAGGCAAGACGTTTCGAGCAAGGTTTGAGGGATGACTTGAGACGGACTGTTATTGTGCTCCAGCTTGAAAGTTACCATGATGTGTTGGCAAGGGCACAACTGGCAGATTTCAAAAATCGCACTAGAGAGGAAGATAAGCATCATGGTGAACAGCCAGAAAAGCAAAAGTGGGTTGATAACAAACAGCCAGAGAAGCGAAAGTGGATGGATAACAAGGGCAAAGGAAAACAGAATTTTTCCAAGAAAGGAAGAGGAGATTCGACACAAGGCAGCAACAAGAGCTACCCACGCTGTGAAAAATGCCAGAAGCATCATCTGGGAACTTGTCTTATGGGGACAAATTCATGTTTTCGGTGTGGAGAACAAGGACACATGGCTCAATATTGTCCTAAGTATAGTCAGCCAGGAAACAACCAGCAAAAGCCACAGGGTAACAATCAGCAGAGGCCTCATGGAAACAATCAACAGAGAAATAATCACAATAAACAAGGCAATGCATCCGGAGGACAGGCTAGGGTTTATGTATTGGGAGGACAAGATGAGGATCAGAATCGAAATGTCCTGGCAGGTAAAGTCCTCATATCCAACTTACAAGCATATATATTAATTGATTCGGGTGCCACCCACTCATTTATATCCCCTAAATTTGTAAGTAAACTGAATGTTATGGTCGAACATACACAATTCCCTTTAGAAGTGATGATGCCCAATAGAGATGTGTTGAATACTGATTGTATAACTAGGATGGCTAAGGTAGAAATTGATGGTAGATCACTGGAGATGGAGTTATATTTACTAGATATAGACGAATTCGATGTAATTCTTGGAATGGACTGGCTATCCAAGAACCACGCATTAATTCGTTGCTTTGAGAAAGAAGTAATTTTCCAAAGACCAGGAGAAGAAGAATTTCGACTATCTGTAGCTGGATGTGGACCGTTATCTCGCATCATTTATGCATTGAAAGCACGACAAGCCTTATCATTAGAAGACACAACGGGTTTTCTGATGTCTGTAATAAGTAAGGACGAGAACAACAGACCAACAATTAACAATGTTAAAGTTGTATGTGAATATCTGGAAGTCTTCCCCGAGGAATTACCTGGCATACCACCAGAACGAGAGGTAGAATTCACAATTGACCTCATTCCCGGCTCAGCGCCAATCTCCAAAGCTCCGTATAGAATGGCGCCTAAAGAATTACAAGAATTGAAGACGCAGATAGAAGGGCTATTGGAAATGGGTTTCATTCAGCCTAGTGTATCACCATGGGGGGCGCCAGTGTTATTTGTTAAGAAAAAGGATGGATCGATGAGAATGTGCATTGATTATAGAGAATTGAATCGGATCACTATAAAAAATAAGTATCCCCTTCCCAGGATTGAAGATTTACTTGATCAGCTCCGAGGTGCAACGGTATTTTCCAAGATTGACTTAAGGTCTGGTTACCATCAGTTGAGAGTCAAAGCTAGTGATGTCTCCAAGACAGCATTTAGAACTCGGTATGGACACTACGAGTTCTTGGTTATGCCTTTTGGGCTAACTAATGCTCCTGGGGTTTTTATGGATTTAATGAACCGCATTTTCCATGATTACCTGGATCAATTTGTTATCGTGTTCATCGACGATATCCTAATCTATTCTAGAAGTAAAGAAGATCACGAGGACCACTTAAAGATCATTTTAGGGATTTTGCAGAGGGAGAAACTCTACGCCAAATTCAAAAAGTGTGAGTTTTGGCTAGAACGAGTAGCATTCCTTGGTCATGTTGTCACATCACGAGGGATAGAGGTGGATCCTAGTAAAGTAGAGGCAGTGTTGAATTGGCAAAGACCAACCAATGTAGGAGAAATTCGTAGTTTCTTGGGTTTAGCAGGATACTATCGGAGGTTCATAGAGGGATTCTCCAAAATATCGGGACCTCTTACACAACTAACTCGCAAGAATGCGATGTTTGATTGGACAGAGGATTGTGAGCTAAGTTTCAAGAAGTTAAAGCAGAAGTTGGTGAATGCGCCAGTACTAACCATACCCACTGGGTCAGATGGTTTTGTGATTTTTAGTGATGCTTCAAAGCAAGGTCTGGGATGTGTCTTAATGCAACACGGTAAAGTGGTCGCCTATGCATCAAGACAATTAAAGATACATGAAAAGAACTACCCCACGCATGATCTAGAACTTGCCGCCGTGGTCCATGCACTAAAGATTTGGAGACACTACCTTTATGGAGGCAAGTGTGACATTTATACGGACCATAAAAGCCTCAAATATATCTTCACTCAGAAAGAGTTGAACATGAGGCAAAGAAGATGGCTAGAGTTAGTTAAAGACTATGATTGTGAAATTCATTATCACCCCGGCAAAGCAAATGTAGTAGCTGATGCCTTAAGTCGTAAAGTTACAAGTCAGTTAGCCATGTTGACAATGCAAGAACCATTATGGAGAGAATTTGAGAAATTGAATCTTGAAGTTGTCACCACTCAGCCAGGTGTGGTCGCTCGAGTCGCAGTTATGTCGATCCGACCCACACTTCGTGATAGAATTAAAGGTCATCAAAAGGGTGATCAATCCTTTGAGCATATCAAGTCTGAGATTAACTCAGATAAACGAAGGGATTTCACTATTTCTGAAGATAAAGCATTATACTACCAAGGACGCCTATGTGTACCTAATTTTGAGGAACTAAAAAGAGAGATTCTAGAAGAGGCTCACTCATCTCCTTATTCAGTACACCCAGGAGGCACAAAGATGTATAATGACTTGAAAGCAGTATTTTGGTGGGAAGGTATGAAGAGGGATATAGCTGAATACGTCAGAAAGTGTTTAGTGTGTCAGCAAGTGAAAGCCGAACACCAACGACCATCAGGGTTACTTGAACCATTGGAAGTCCCAGAATGGAAGTGGGAGCACATAACGATGGACTTTGTGATTGGTTTTCCAAGATCAGGGAAAGGCAATGAAGCAATTTGGGTCATAGTAGATCGACTCACCAAATCCGCTCATTTCCTGCCAGTTCGGATGACGTTCACTATGGATCAATTTGCGCAACTTTATGTGAATGAAATAGTAAGGTTACATGGTGTACCCGTTTCTATAGTATCTGATAGAGATTCAAGGTTCACATCAAACTTTTGGAAAAGTTTACACAAATCTATGGGAACTAAGCTAAAGTTTAGCACGGCCTTCCACCCTCAAACGGATGGTCAATCTGAGCGAACAATCCAAACATTAGAGGATATGCTTCGTACATGTATCCTCGAGTTTGGTGGACAATGGGAGAAACATTTACCTTTAGTCGAGTTCTCATATAATAACAGTTACCACACTTCAATTGGCATGGCGCCATATGAAGCATTGTATGGAAGAAAGTGTAGGTCACCAGTTCATTGGGATGAAGTCGGGGAGAGGAAGATTTTGGGGCCAGAAATTATTGAACAGACAATGCATGCAATTGAGAAAATTCGCGCCAGTATGAAAATCGCACAAGATAGACAAAAGAGTTATGCAGATAAAAGGAGAAAAGGCCTAGAATTTTCAGTTGGTGATAAAGTGTTCCTCAAAGTAGCACCGATGAAAGGAGTGATACGGTTTGGAAAGAAGGGTAAATTACGACCAAGATTTATTGGCCCGTTCGAGATCTTGCAACGGATAGGAAATGTTGCTTATCAATTGGCATTACCTCCAGAACTCTCAGCTGTGCATAACATATTTCATGTGTCAATGCTTAGAAAGTACGTCCCTGACCAAAGCCATGTTATCAACCACCAGTCTATAGAATTACAACGATGTTTGACCTATGAGGAAGTACCAATAAGAATCGTGGAACAGACATGTAAACCCCTCAGGAATAAAGTGATTTCACTAGTAAAAGTACAGTGGAAAAATCACTCTATGGAAGAGACCACGTGGGAGCGAGAGATTGAAATGCGAGACAAGTACCCACAACTTTTCGATGATTTCCAAGGTAAATTTCGGGGACGAAATTTAATTTTAGGAGGGTAGATTATAACACCCGCACTTAATTTTTGGGTTTAACCTCAAGAAATTGTAAATTTAGGGACTTAATTGGATGTTAAAATTTATTTAGACCTTAATCATGACAAATTATTTTATTGTTGAAATTAAGAAAATATATGCAAGCATGAGAGGTTCCATTATACGTAATCATGAAGAGCATAATATTTGTATAAATATGGAAAAGTATATGAATGGTTGATAAGATTCCATTATATGTAATCATGAAGAGCATAATATTTGTATAAATATGGAAAAGTATATGAATGGTTGATAAGACTCCATTATATGTAATCATGAAGAGCATAATATTTGTATAAATATGGAAAAGTATATGAATGGTTAATAAGACTCCATTATATGTAATCATGAAGAGCATAATATTTGTATAAATATGGAAAAGTATATGAATGGTGCTTTACTTTAAGAAAATGATGTGTTAAAATTAATAGAATTGAATGATGATGTTTACATTATGCCAACTTTACACATCTATATAAATCCATCTCTTTTACACACAACTCTACGCATATACACTTATTTCCAATCTCTTGACAAAATCCACAAGTAAGAGAAATTCAAGGTGGTCAAGAAAGTTTTGGTCTATTTACTACTACACTTCATTTTAATCTTTTAAACGGTAAGTATATCTTATGTTTTTATGAAAAGAAAGTATGTTTTCTATGTTTTGGATTATACTGTGAAGTCAATTTCAAGAAATTGTTATGGGTTCCACATGATATGATATGATATGTTTATGACTATGCTAAGGGACCGGAGTTTAGTAGCGCTACACATAAGAATTTTTACCACTTATGTTCGGTAAAATCCTTGTGTCTCCTTATGTTAATTATGATCCTTATGTTATTCATGAAAATTGTTTTTTTTTTATATGCTTACTGAGGTTTTTATAAATCTCATTCCACGATATTTCTTCCTTTCAGAAAATTGATGATTCGAGGTGGTCAACATGGAAGTGGCAAAATAAAGTGGCCAAGATTGATGAGATTATTGGATTGAACACTTTAAATTTTCTATGTTTTGATATTATTTTTATGCAAAAACAATATTCACTATTTTAATTCCGCAATTAAATTATGACTTTGGAAGTCGCACTCTATTAATTCAGTTATGAAATAAATTCTTATTATATTACTATTTAGGTCTCGATAATATGATATGAGCCATTAATAGTGGCACTCGAATGGTCGAGAATTCGGGTCGTCACACCCCGAGGAGACGAAGGAGCTCCAAAGGCAAGTGGAGGACTTGATGAGCAAAGGGTATATAAGGGAAAGTATGAGTCCATGTGCCGTCCCCGTGTTACTTGTGCCCAAAAAGGACGGGACTTGGAGAATGTGTGTCGATTGTAGGGCCATCAACAACATAACGGTAAAGTATCGTCATCCTATTCCTAGGTTAGATGATATGTTGGATGAATTGCATGGCTCTAGCATATTTAGTAAAATTGACCTTAAGAGTGGTTATCATCAAATTCGAATGAAAGAAGGAGATGAGTGGAAAACTGCTTTTAAAACTAAGTATGGCATGTATGAATGGTTAGTAATGCCTTTTGGACTTACTAATGCACCTAGTACATTTATGCGTTTAATGAATCATGTTTTACGTGCCTTTATCGGTAAATTCGTTGTAGTTTATTTCGATGATATCATGATATATAGTAAAACTTTGAATGAGCATGTGGAGCATGTTAGGTGTGTGCTCTTGGTTTTAAGACAAGAGCAGCTTTTTGCTAATTTTAAAAAGTGTGATTTTTCCATGGAAAAAGTTGTGTTTCTTGGCTATGTGGTTAGTGCTAAAGGAATAGAAGTAGATGAAGAAAAAAATCAAAGCTATTAAAGAATGGCCAACACCTAAAAGCATAACTGAGATTAGGAGTTTTCATGGCTTGGCTAGTTTTTATAGGCGCTTTGTTAAAAAATTTAGCACGATTGCCGCACCACTCACAGAACTTGTCAAAAAAAGTGTAGGTTTTAAATGGGGGGTAGAACAGGAACATGCATTTGAAACAATCAAAAATATGTTGTGTGAAGCACCGGTTTTATCACTTCCTAACTTTGACAAGGCTTTTGAGATTGAATGTGATGCCTCAGGGCTAGGCATTGGAGCTGTTTTAATGCAGGATCAAAGGCCAATCGCCTATTTTAGTGAAAAACTAAAAGGGACTGCACTTAATTACCCCACATATGACAAGGAGTTATACTCACTTGTGCGCGCTTTGGAGACATGGCAACATTACTTGTGGCCACGGGAGTTCGTGATACACACTGATCATGAATCCTTGAAGCATTTGAGGGGTCAAGCTAAGCTGAGTAAGAGACATGCAAGGTGGGTAGAATTCATCGAAACATTTTCCTATGTCATCCGATACAAACAAGGTAAGGAAAATGTGGTGGCAGATGCATTGTCTCGAAGGTATGTTCTTTTAAATTCTTTAAATTCTAAATTACTTGGATTTGAATACATTAAGGACATGTATGTTAGTGATCCGGACTTTTCTAGTATTTATGATTCATGTGGTAAAGGGGCTGTGGATAAATTCTTTAAACATGATGATTTTTTATTCCGAGAAAATAAATTGTGTATCCCTAGGTGTTCAATGAAGGAGTTACTTGTGAGAGAGGCCCATAGTGGAGGTCTAATGGGTCATTTTGGAATTAAAAAGACCATCGAAATCCTAAGTGAACATTTCTATTGGCCTAAGATGAAAATTGATGTGGTTCGGGTTTGTAGTAGATGCATTACTTGCAAGAAGGCAAAATCTAGGATTAAACCTCATGGATTATATATGTCTTTACCCGTACCTAGTGAACCTTGGGTCGATATCTCTATGGATTTTGTTTTGGGATTACCTAGGACTAAGAAGGGAAGAGATTCAATTTTTGTGGTAGTAGATCGCTTTAGTAAAATGGCACATTTCATACCATGCCACAAAACTGATGATGCTACTAACATAGCTGAAATTTTCTTTCGAAAAGTCGTACGCTTACATGGGGTTCCTAAAAGTATTGTCTCGGATAGGGATGTTAAATTCCTTAGTCATTTTTGGAGGGTCTTGTGGAACAAATTAGGTACAAAACTACTTTTCTCTACAACTTGTCACCCACAGACCGATGGGCAAACCGAGGTAGTAAATAGGACAATGATTCAATTGTTGCGCACGATAATCAATAAAAATCTGAAAAATTGGGAAGAGTGCTTACCATTTATTGAATTTGTATATAATAGGGCTATACATTCTACTACTTCTTGTTCACCATTTGAAATTGTTTATGGTTTTAATCCGCTAACACCTTTGGATTTAATTCATTTACCTGTGAATGAACGTAGTAGTTAAGATGGAAAGAAAAAGACTGAGATGGTTAAAGCACTGCACGAAAAGGTGAGGTTGGCGATTGAAAAGGAAAATGAACATTATGCTTCGCAGGCTAACAAAGGAAGAAAGGGCGTCATATTTGAACCCGATGATTGGGTTTGGGTACATTTGAGAAAGGAGCGGTTTCCAGAACAACGCAAGTCAAAGTTACAACCGCGAGGAGATGGTCCATTCCAAGTGATTGAACGGATCAACAACAATGCCTATAAATTAGATCTTCCTGGTGAGTATAATGTTTCGGCTTCATTTAATGTTTCTGATCTATCTCCGTTTGATGCAGGTACAGATTCGAGGTCGAATCCTTTCGAAGAGGGAGGGGATGATGTGATCCAGACCACGGATACAAGCCCGCACAAAGATCCGTTGAAGATCCGAGGAGGGCCGATGACTCGATTGCAGACAAAGAGGGCCAAGGAAGCAATGGACAAGTTAGTTCAAGAAACAATGGCCAAAACAATGTTCGTGTCATCGAAAGAAGCAAGTTCCATGTTGGGACCGAGCCAAAACGACGAGTGGATCAACCTCATTCAAGCCGTCGAAGAAGATTTCCAAATTTCAAGAATTACGGCGATAATTCATAATTCTCACGACCGTAACCAACTTGCTGCTGAAAACTGAATTTTTGAAGAAATTGGACTTACGGCCGTAACTAATATTAATCACGACCGTAACGTAGCCTCGGATCAAAAACAGAAATTTCAAAATTAAGGCTTACGGCCGTAAAAGGAGTCTCACGGCCGTAACGGTGAAACAGAATGAGTCTTACGGCCGTAAGGAAATAAGTCACGGCCGTAAAAGTCGATACGCGTAATTTTAGGGTTTTTATTTATTTCCTTATTTTTAGGTATTTGTTTCCTTTTATAATTAAAACTCTTTAGTCAGGTTTTGACCCTATTTATAGGGATGTAATTTTCATTATTCGGTACACATCTTTGATATTATAATTGAGAGGCTATTCTGCTTTCACAATCTTATTCTTCATTGAATAAATTCCGAACTTGCGAGTTATTCTTGTTTGTTCAAATCTCGGTGAGAATTATTATTGCTTGTGATCAAGAGGTCAATATATCCCAGTGATTGTATTGGTTGCTTGATTCAATTAATTTTAATTGGATCCATAAATCGTGGTTCTTGACGTTCTTGAGTCGATTTCAATATTTTGTGGGTTGCGTAGCTACAATTGCTACGTGGTTTGCATCACTTCCTATCATATTACCAAGGTATTCCCAATAGTATATGTGTAGCTTGAATGGGAACCACATCACAAAGTATTTGATCTTCATATGTCCCAATGTTGAAAGTAAGAAGTACTTGCTTACTTACCTTCAACTCCCCATAATCACTCAACCATTGCAACTTATAAGGATTATGATGTGGTATCCATGGCAATCCCAACTTCTCCATCATGCTAGTACTAGTCACATTGGTGCAACTTCCTCCATCAATAATGAGGCTACACTTTATCTCTCACAAGACACCTAGTGTAAAAAGCATTTTCTCTTTGCTTAGCCATTTCATCAACCTTGACTTGGGTGTTGAGAGACCTTATTGTAACCAAAGACTTTGGTGGACTAACAACTCCCTCCACCTCTTCTCCCTCACTCTCACTATCATCTCCACCTTGCACCCTCTCTTCCTCCTCTTCATCTCCTGAGTACCACTCTCCATTCTTAATGAATATCACTCTATTGTTAGGGCACTCTCGAGAATAATGCCCTTGACCCTTAAGATAGGAACAACCTTGGCTTATCCTTGATGAAGCTAACTTCCTTCCCTTTGGATGTGTCAACTTTGTCCTTAAGTGACATTTTATCGATCTTATCATTCCTCTACTTAGACTTCCAAGTGGAACTAGGACCACCCAAAAAATTTTCTTGCCCTTTCCTCTTAAATTGCCCCTTCTTTTTCAATTGATCATTCACTTTGATAGTCATGTGCACCAACTCCTCCATTTTGACATAATGGTGTAACTCCACTACATTGACTATCTCTCTATTCAACCCACTCATAAATCGAGCCATGGTGGCCTCTCTGTCCTCCTCTATATTAGCTCTCATCCAGGCCTTCTCCAACTCCTTGTAATAATCCTCCACCCCTCTAGACCCTTGAATAAGAGTTTGTAATCTTTGATAGAGTCCCCTATAATAATGATTAGGAATGAGTTTCTTCCTCATGAGACTCTTCAACTCATCCCAAGTATCAACATTACCCTTCAAATTCCTTCTCCTAGTGAGCAATAAATTATAATAATAAGCTAAGGCATAGTCGGAAAACTCCACTACCGCTAACTTAACCTTTTTATCCTCGAAGAACCTATGGCATTCAAAAAAAAAAATTCCATTTTCCTTTCCCACTCTAAGTAGGCATTCGGATCACTCTTCCTGTGAAAAGAAGGAATTCTCATTTTTATGCTTCCAAGGTTGCCATCCATCCCATCTCTACCCCTACGGTTCCTCCCATGACCTCGACCAATTCCCCTAACATTCCTACCTTCTCTATTCCTACCTATGTTCCAATTTTGGTCACTACCCCCTTCACTCTCCAATTCATCATCATCCTCATACTCATTTCTATCCCTTCTCCTATCTCCCCTCCTAACATTATCATCCCTTGGAGGTGGAATTTTCCCTAGTCTCCAACCTCACTAACCTTCCCTCTAACCTTCCTCTCATATCCGTCATGTAACCGTGAGAGCTTGTATCACATGCCTCAACTCTTGAATTTGAGCATTAGAATCTTGTCCACTTGAAGTATGTGTATTAGCCATGGAGTGCAAGTGTGTAAGTGTTCTCAAAAATATTTTCCCCTCGTGTTTACACTCAATTTAGGCTTTTACCCTCTAACGATCTCACCACTCTTGCCTTTTACCACTCCAAGTTTTCTTATCCCAAACTCTCCAAGGAATGTAATCAACTAAATTGAGAAATCAATCCTTGTGTAGTAAAATTCCACAAACAAAACAAGGAAGTAGAGAGAGAAAAAAAAAGGTTGACACAATAGCAAGTAGAGTTTCTTGGTTTGCTACTATACAAGAAGATGAGAATTCGATCTATGTAACAAGGTTTTCAAGAGTAGAATCACAATATATGTGGCAAAGGAACAAGTAATCAACTAGGAATGTGTTTGATATGGAAAGTAGAGTTTAACATGAAATTCTTCTTCGAGACATTTTGTCAAACACTTTGAATGCAACTATGACTAGCATAAGGGTTTCAAGTGTTTGTTCAAATGTACCCCCAACAAACTCAAGTAGGACAATAAATCAAGATACTCAATATGTAAGAATCATAAATGACCAAAAACAACAAATTTCCCCAAATTCTCTTTGATTTTTTTTTTTTTTTTTTGTAGAATGAAGAACAACAAGAACAATAATGTAAAGATAGATTTACCAATTTTAGAGCCAAGCTCTATTACCAAATGATGCGAACCCCTTTGATTTTTGGTCCAAAAATTTCCACAACAATTTAGAATCAACCCAAGAAAGCTAAAAATGGTGAAAAATGATTGAATCTTGACCAAGCTCACCCTAACAAAAATTCTAAGGAAAATAACCCTAAAATGAGATAATAAAGCAAATACCAAGATGTTTGTGGAATAATCAACAACAATACACAAGAATAATATTCCCATAATATAGTTGAAGAAATTCCAAAGATAGTTACAAGATAAGAAATGATTTTTACCTCTCAATGTGCTCCAAGAGTCTTCATAAATTCCAAGCTAATACACTAGGGCTTGGGGTTGGGGGTTATATATTACAAATAAAGAGAGAGAAAAAAAACTACACAAGGCGCGCGAGAATTCTAATTTTCAAAAGTTACGGTCGTAGCTTATATACATACGGGCGTAAGTACTTTGCTGAAGGTCAATTATGGCCGTAAAAGTGCTTCTATTGAGATTTTGGCCTCAGTGCATGTGATGTTGAAATTGATGTCGTCTTCCGTTTGAGCTCGACTCCATACTTGGCGAATGAGTCCCGGCCATCAACTCTTGAACCTCTTTGACCTTGTACATGGGCCCCACCGACACGAGAATCGAGGGTTGACTTTCTTGGTTCTCATTAGTATACATAATCACGAAGATCGCTGCGTGCTGTGGTAAAACTCATGATCAAGTTCATTACATTCTCCTGGAACAACGGTTCTATAAACATGCCTCGACAAGATAAGAATTGAGTAGCAAATCTCCCAACTTTTGTCTGCTGAGTTGATATATCTCAAATAGCTAGTGTGTTTTGAAATAAAAGTGAGTAGTAATTAGATCAATTTTCAGTCATCTTTTTTGAATGATTCACTGGTTAACATGAATTTTTAGTCATTTAGTTAAGAGATATAAATCAATTACATATATTAGACAATCAAAATGACCCAATAAATTAAGAAACTAATAATGCAGATCAATTGACAAAGAGAATCTTGATTGTAAGATGATTGAATAAGAGAGAAAGTGAAAATATGTCTTTCAATCTTCTGGTCCTCATCCCCTCTTTTAAAGCTTCTATAATTACAAGACTCTTGCCACCAGGATTATGAGATCCATCAATCAACTTGAACCAAGTCACATGAAGTCCCATATTATATTCAGTAGGTATAGAACAAAAGATAATTAGAAGATGCATGGCCACATAAAACTTGCATTTGGACATCAAGAATACTTGACAAGAATTGTGTAAAAAATTGAGGAAAAAGCAAAGTTACTGGAGTGGTATCGCCATGCACTGTAACAAATTAGAGACTTTTGATGGTATATAATATTTATTAACCTTTATCTCATGTAGCTTAACTATGTAGCAAAATAAGTAAATTGAGTAAAAAACATAAAATTTAAACATAAACTATATATCAAATCATTCGATAGTAACTTTGATTACTAAACTCACCATATCAATATTATTATGTCAAAAAATACGATATTAAATACCACACCTCTATTATTAAGATTTTCAAATTGAATCCCTTTAAAATCAAAGACTTAGCAAATATATAATCCACATAATATGAATTTCAACTAAATATTTAAAAGATGCAATTAAAAAAAATATATTCTAACAAATTAAAGAAAAATATAGAGATTGAAAGTCTTACATTAATATCAAGACCAACCGAATTTAACTCCTTGCTCGCCTTTTAGCCCAACTAAAAAGAATAGCCTATGAAAAAAATTTCGTAGCGATGACTGATGAGCTCATTGTAAAACTTGAAAATTCATAAAAATACCAAAGGCATAACATTAAAAATGAAATTACAGTCCAAATTAAAAGGAAATTAAATTAAAAAAAAAGACGTAGTTAAAAATATTAATAATCCATCTAACAACCAAGAAAAAAATGACGGAAAACTTTGAAATGAGGGAAACAGAAATAAAAACTTATGCATATTCATTTTCTATGGGGTCTATTATTGAGAATCAAATGATACTATAATCTGATCCATTCTTATAAATACGTAGAAAGAAAATTAAACTAAAGTCATGTCTTTTTGTTTTCAATGGGAGTTATAATTGGAAATTTATTGATGTTATAATTGTATCAATTCTTAAAAGTACGTACAAAAAAAAGTTAGACATAACAAATTGAGTATAATTATAAAAATGAATAAAAAGTAGTATAATAATAATGAAGTAATGATTAATGTGTAATTATAAAAATCCATCAAGATTAAAAGGTTTCAAAAAAGTTTCTCCTATATAAGGGACTTTTATAGATAGTATAGATATAGATAAACAAGGATTTGAGGTAAAATGTGGAGATAAAAAAGTGATTCGAAAAATGTACGAGGTTTAAAAAATTGTGAAGAAAAAACTTGTTTATATTGTATTTATCAAACACTTGCTAAAAGAATATGCTTGTTGTTCAATCGATTATTTTTTGTTCTTCAGCGAACAATTTGAACCCTGATAAGTACCTTTTTTGTACTATCTAGGCCTTAAATAAGTTAAATTTAGAATATTGTAAGTATTTTAAAGTTTGGTATTACTTAATTGTGTAATTATTTTGATTGTTTCAAGTAGACGTGGGCATTGTTCCATACGGTTCTTGTTCCAAAGGAACCTAACTGAATTGAACCGAACCGAACCAAGAATCGATAATTCTTTTTTTTTTAAAAGAAATGTTGATTCTTTTTGTGAGAGAAAAGCCGAACTGAAACCGAACTGATAAGTGTATTTTATACACTTATTCATATCCTAAAATTAGGATGTTAATTTTTTGTTCATGAATATTTTCTATTTATTTCATTGTTAGTTGTTTATTTCAGGAATAATCCAAAAGTCGAGAAAGTACAAGAATTGAAGCAATTACATAAAATTTGGATGATAAAAGAGCTAGTGTGAAAATCAAGAGTTGATGAAGTCAATCGAAGGGAAAATTGGAAGAAAAGTGAAAGAAAGAATCAAAAGTTTGGGAACTCAATTGTATCAATTGAAAGTTGATGGACCGAGGTGCAATAAAGGTTTGAGGACCAAATTGTAGCAAATGAAAAAAGAAAATTGCATGAAAAATTTATGACCATGTTGTCGCATGGTGTAAAATCCATGCTGTCGCATGATCGCATAAAAAAGGAACATAGTTGAAATTGTTATAACCTTGCTGTCGCATCAATTTGTACCGTGCGGTCGCATGGTTGTCCGGTTGGACCAACTGATGGGTTTTTTTGTGCGATTTTCAGCTAATTCCTCTTATTTTTGACCTAGGCTCGAGAGATTCTCTATATACCAGACTTGGGGCACGAAATTAGGGGTTCCCAACTTGCTCAATTCATGACAAAACACTGTCATAGTGCCGAGTGATTCATTAAAGGTCAAATTCAAGATTGAAGAATAAAGATCAAGAAGATGAACATGGTGACTTCTATTCATTTTTCTTGTGAATTATCTTTAATCATGTTTCTAGGCTAGATTTCTTGTGTTAGGATTATGATGAAATTTTAGTTATTGATTCCATGTTTTGACTTATTATTTAATTTACACAGTTTATGGGTTTGATGCAATTAAATAGTGTTTTTATTATTATGCAATTGTTTGGCCAGCTTTTGCATGATTTTCTTGATGTTTTTCTATGTTCGAAAGAGTAGAAATTCATTAGATATTATTTAATTGCCACAAAGTCCGATAGATGATGGAAATATACCTCTATACTTTGTGTTATCCTTGAGAGTGTTCATGGATCTTTAATACTTTACTAATTGTTTAATTGTCATAGAAATATAGTCAATTTGTATTTAGGAAAATGTTTTTATGGATCGCTCGAAAGGGGACATAAATAATTTTAGGAATACGGATATTCAAAACCCCATGAATTGTATTTAAATAATTTGGTCAAAATATGGATGATCTGATTAAAATGGATTCATAATTCTAACGCTCTTGTTTTCATAAGCTTAAATCAATTCTTTATTGTTTCTTTAGTTTAATTTTTAATCTATTTTTTTTTAAAAAAAATCATCAAATTCAAAGCTTTTTGTAGTTCCGATTAAGGTCTGTAGTCTAAAATACGATTTGCTCAATCTCCGTGAGATCGATATTTGGACTTACGTTCACTTTATTACTTGCGCAACCCGTGCACTTGGCTCCGATCACGAACCGTTTGGTTTAGGTTCAGGTTCAGGTTCTGATTTCACTTCTTCTACAAGTTCTACTGTATCTGGATCAAAATCCATCTACCTACATTACCAAAATTTCAATTAACCACAAAATATTACAAGAAAGGAAAATATTATTGAAGAAGATGAAGAACACATTCCATAAAATTAAATCCAAAGCAATAAGTGACTATTTCAGGAAACAATACCTTGATCTTGAAAGCTTGAAAAATTTCCCATGAAGTCGTAGATGGAGTAGTGACGGTGAAGACACTAGTATTAAAGTTCAAAAAAGTGAAAATTGAAGAATTGAAGAATTGAAACATGAAAAACTTGACATTTTGAACAAGCTAGTATTTACACCGTCTGTTCACGGGAGTTGCTTTCCACAATATTTATTTTGATAAGTATTCGTAAAATTTTAATACTTTTAATCGGTACAAATATCAAATGCATAAAAATAATAATATTCTATTAAAATAATTATTAAAATTTTAAAAACAACATAATTAATTCAAATTATTAAAAACTTATTTGGATAGTAAATGTCAATTTATATATATTTAAATAATAAATAATCGAGAATTTCAATAATTTTTATGCGTTATTGTTAAGTTAATTGAAAATGCTAATTTACATAATTTTTGCATTTGATTCTTTTATTTAACATTTTTTTTCTTTTTCAATTTTCATTGAAAAAATCTATGACAATAATTATAAATGTGTTTTTAATCTCGACCCAACAAATACTTATATTTAACCAATAAAATTATAATTTTATTTACAAAATCAAATAGTTAAAATATTAAAATAATAATTATGAAAATCTCCAATAATCATGATACGACAATCGGACAATGTGAGACATCAAGTATTTTCTATAAATTTTCTTATAAACAACATATTTTTCTTCTATGTTTATTCACAGAATTTATATGCAACATTAATTCAAATGAAAATTGCATTAATCAACACGAATTTAAATATGACATTAATCTAATTTTTTTTTTATGTTATTCTATTTTTATTTTAGTTTTTTTTCTTTCAAATATTGTGCATTTGGAGGGAAAATTAGATTTAATGCTTTTCTCTCATTGCTTCTACTTTTATTAGTATTTGGAAAATCGGATCGGACAAGTTTGTTCAATTGAGAAAATCGGGAACCTACCAAAAAATCGGTTCGATCAAGGCTATAAACTGGTTATTTAAAAACCGAACAGAATATCGGGATTTTTCTAGGTTCAATCGGAAAAATCAGGAACCGGTCCGGATTCTAAACACAGTTTTGAATTTTTTTTTTTTTTTTTTTTTTGCTGAAATTATTTTTTTAAAGTTGTTTTAAGCGACTTTTGGTTGTTTTAAGCTACTTTTGTATATAATTTTATTTTTTAAATGAGTAAATGTTGGTTTACTTGTAAAATAACTTATTTTTTAGAAGAATTTGTAATTCTTGGAATAATTTTTAATATTTTAATTGAAACCGATTCGACCCCAATACGACTTGGTCGGACCTTCTGACCCTTTACCTGTTGCATTTTTCGGTTCGAATCGGTTTCTGATTTTCTAAACATTGAATTTTATATATGTATATATAGATACCCAACTTTTGGAACCACAATTGAAACCTACTTCTTTTAAAAGTATTGCTAGCGCATCGTCGAGGAAAAGGGAAGTTACACGAAGGTGGTGATGTGGTGTTGGTGAGAATATTGTAAGATTTGAAAGAAAAAAGAAAAACAAGTAAAAATCAATTAAAATATTAATGTAAGTAAAATCTCAATAAGGGATAAAAAAAAAGTAGTATGGAGTGCAATTATCCCAAAATTAAATAATTATTTCTTTTGTAAAAATTTGTATTTTTTAAAAAAAATTTGGGTTTGGTTGTTGATTTTGGTTCTGGTTCTGGTTCTGAACCTATAATTGAAATCGAAACTGAATGGTTCTTGATTTTTAGAACCAGAACTGTTTAAAATTTTAAAGCACCGAATCGAACCGGGACTGAACCGCTGGTTTCGATTTTTTTGCCCAACTCTAGTTTCTGGTAAAAAGGACTAAATCCGTACATAAATGGCAAATTGAGGACCAACTTATAAACTTCGAAAAATTAAAGGACTGGAGCTAAAATGAAGGAAGGACTTAACTGAAATAAAAGTGAAAATCGTGAGGACTAAATCGAATAAGACACAGACTTGGAGGACTATATATGCAATTACTTGAGGACCAGATTGAAAGAAGCTAAAAGAGGCAGCCACGGGTGGACCGCGATTCAGCAGGGGCCGAATATAATTCTTGCATCCCGTGGGTCGGCCATAGGTTTGCAGCCTGCGGTCTAGCTATTTTTTTCCTTTAATTCTTTTTAGTTATTTTTTGACCCAACTTGGAAAACATGAATTTTTGGGCCTCTAAAGTTTATAAACACCAAACGACTAGATTAGAGTTGTTCTTTTTATTATCAAAGAGGAGGCAATATAGAGAAAGATTAGCCAATAATTCAAAGATTATACACAAGAATTGAAGGTTCACAAATTCGGGTTGAAGATTCAAGAAGAATAATTGATTTCCTACATCCTTTCATTGTTATAATTTCTAGTTGTTATTTCAATTATTCATGTAAAAAATTATATATAAACATGCTAGGCTAATTAATATCATGTACTGGATGAAGAAGATACCTTCTATCTATTTATTTCAATTTAAGAACTAATAGTTTAAGAATTTCATTTGTTTCTTGATTAATCTTGCATGATTATTTTTATTGTTGATCGATTAGCCACTAGTTGAATGATTTATTGCTTATCGTAGTATTGAAAAACTGACAATAAGTTTAGAACATTGCATGATTAACATATGAATATTAGATATTATGTTAAGAATAACAAATATGACATGTAAAATCACTTTGATAATTTCGTGATTTAACCCATATTTGGTCAAGGGGTTTTTATACAACTTTCCTCCAAACAAATTCTTCTAATCATTCACATTCTAGCTAGGAATAAATTTTGATCATGTTTAGGACAAAAGAGAATTGAATATATTAGATTTATCAATTGTCAAGATTGCATGAATGAATTAAAATACAAATTGATGAATTGAAACAGATAATAATAGATGTATTCGAATTCCAATACACGCACTCCATACATATTTACAAATCATTGTTTTTTATATTGCAAAAACCTTAGAAGAATTCAAACAATTCCGTTTCTATTTTTCATTATATTAAATTGATAGTAAACTAATAATCAATAGTTAAAACTTATTCATCATGGGATAATAATTCGTGTCTTACCACTTATTATTACTTGTTACGATCTCGTAGCCTTGTGAGATTTTGCTGAAAAACCCACTACAAGTTAGTTAGTTTAAAAGAAATCATTCCACAAAATTCTTCGATTTTTAAGTGTTGCTAAACTTTTCCCTTCTACCAAATTTTGAAGCAATTGAGAGAAGAAATCGATAGATGAAATGTGTTATTTAAAAATAATTTCAACAAATATTCATGATTAAAGAATGATTTGAGAAAATATAATGCTTATAAACTTGTTTTAAACAAGTTTACCACACACATGACATGTTTTTGGTTCCCATTTTTTGGAAAAAAAATCGTGGTTCTGAATAATATTTTGAGAGAATGTGTGGTTAAAAAATATTTAAAAAAATCAAAAAGAGTAAGCTTGAATAAGATGGATGGTTGGCATTGATTATTGAATAAATCTTCTTTCTAAAAAATGGAAGCCAAATAGGGACACAATATAAGTGATAAGTATAATTCTTAATTAAATATGATTATAGATTTAAGCTTTCTCCATAAGCTCGTATAATTTATAATTGAATTATATGATTAATAAAGAGCATGTTCATGCTAAGGTTACAAAGTTTACATTTTAAGTAAATTTAAGTTCTAAAATGAACAGTTCTTAGATATTACGACTTTCGGAGAAAAAAATTAATCTTAAAATACGTTATTTAATTTAAATATATTTAAATACAAGGAATCCTTACACAAGGAACTACATTCGTTTGTCAGCACGAAAAATTGGCAGCCACTCATTGTCTAATGAATCATTCGAAGAACATCATCAGCTTACCATTGAAATTAAATTGCGACTATCCAACACGTATAATAGATTCAACGACCCTATTAACGCATCCTATACGGTTTCTTACAGTTTAAACTGCATTTTCTACCCAAAAAAATAAAATAAAATAAAATTCACAATAATCGTAAATACCTAGAGTAGATTTTTAAAAGAACATATAATCGGTGGTCGAAATAAACATATTCTGATGGTTCTCACCCTACTACCAACCATTCGTATGATCACACAAAATATCTCTTCAACTGATGTATAAAAATTCTAAGATGCTCAAGCTTTTGGAGCTAGAAAACTAATGCTCGTACTTAACACGTGCTTTTAATATTCCAGGAAGGGAAGATGAAGTTGGAGGCATACCAGACACGTTTAACCTTGATGGATGAGATATTTGAGGTTGGTTCAAATCGGCCATGCTCGAGCTTTCTCCTCCATTTGTAGGGATATGAGCTGTACCGTCACCTCTTTGTTTTCCAGAAAATTTCATAGCCTTGAGAACGTAATTGTCATCGTGTATCTCAAACGGGGTGCTGCAATTATCGAACAAATAAATAAAGGGAATCTTTAACTACAGGAAAAATGGATTTAGATCAGATAAAAGGAGTTGGGGTAGTGACCCCATTCACTAAACGGGCCCGCCCCGCGGGTCGGGTTTGGATTGGGTTCTTGCTACTCGGGCAAGTCGCGGGACGAGTTTGGCCGCTCCGACCTGAACCCGTCCCAAATGAATAAATAAATTAATAAAAAAACAAGGAAAAAAAAAATACTGAAAAAAAAAATAATAATAATAAACGGGGTGGCATTGACCCAACCCGCCCTGAAATTTAGGGGGCTGGTAGCAGATTTGGGCAAAAAAAAAAAAAAAATCACCCACAGGGCAGAGGTACCCGACCAGAACCCACCTTGTTGCCATCACTACGTGCATTGAATTAGACTATCAATAAATATAGTACTATGTACTAAAAAACATATCTAAGAACGATGAGTCTAATTTCACCAATAACACGTCAATTATTTTTGAGCTTACTACCTAATTATAAGTAAACTTTTGAGCTAAGCCAAACATGAAACCAATCAATAGACATTTTTAAATAAGCAGCAGAGAGTTTTTCGCTGATATCACTCGAACGAGTAAAATACCAAAACAATTCTCTCACCTATTGAAATCAAAATGCACAAGCTGCATATCTTCAGATATTTCCACCTCTACTGTTGCATGAGGACGAGTCTAAAGTTTCACAAAAGAAAAATCAATAAGAAGCGTGATAACTAATTCTACAAAAAAATCAGTCAAACACTAGCCATCATAAAATACCTCAAAATAACTAATTATTTTGATTGTTTCAAGTAGACGTGGGCATTGTTCCATACGGTTCTTGTTCCAAAGGAACCTAACTGAATTGAACCGAACCGAACCAAGAATCGATAATTCTTTTTTTTTTAAAAGAAATGTTGATTCTTTTTGTGAGAGAAAAGCCGAACTGAAACCGAACTGATAAGTGTATTTTATACACTTATTCATATCCTAAAATTAGGATGTTAATTTTTTGTTCATGAATATTTTCTATTTATTTCATTGTTAGTTGTTTATTTCAGGAATAATCCAAAAGTCGAGAAAGTACAAGAATTGAAGCAATTACATAAAATTTGGATGATAAAAGAGCTAGTGTGAAAATCAAGAGTTGATGAAGTCAATCGAAGGGAAAATTGGAAGAAAAGTGAAAGAAAGAATCAAAAGTTTGGGAACTCAATTGTATCAATTGAAAGTTGATGGACCGAGGTGCAATAAAGGTTTGAGGACCAAATTGTAGCAAATGAAAAAAGAAAATTGCATGAAAAATTTATGACCATGTTGTCGCATGGTGTAAAATCCATGCTGTCGCATGATCGCATAAAAAAGGAACATAGTTGAAATTGTTATAACCTTGCTGTCGCATCAATTTGTACCGTGCGGTCGCATGGTTGTCCGGTTGGACCAACTGATGGGTTTTTTTGTGCGATTTTCAGCTAATTCCTCTTATTTTTGACCTAGGCTCGAGAGATTCTCTATATACCAGACTTGGGGCACGAAATTAGGGGTTCCCAACTTGCTCAATTCATGACAAAACACTGTCATAGTGCCGAGTGATTCATTAAAGGTCAAATTCAAGATTGAAGAATAAAGATCAAGAAGATGAACATGGTGACTTCTATTCATTTTTCTTGTGAATTATCTTTAATCATGTTTCTAGGCTAGATTTCTTGTGTTAGGATTATGATGAAATTTTAGTTATTGATTCCATGTTTTGACTTATTATTTAATTTACACAGTTTATGGGTTTGATGCAATTAAATAGTGTTTTTATTATTATGCAATTGTTTGGCCAGCTTTTGCATGATTTTCTTGATGTTTTTCTATGTTCGAAAGAGTAGAAATTCATTAGATATTATTTAATTGCCACAAAGTCCGATAGATGATGGAAATATACCTCTATACTTTGTGTTATCCTTGAGAGTGTTCATGGATCTTTAATACTTTACTAATTGTTTAATTGTCATAGAAATATAGTCAATTTGTATTTAGGAAAATGTTTTTATGGATCGCTCGAAAGGGGACATAAATAATTTTAGGAATACGGATATTCAAAACCCCATGAATTGTATTTAAATAATTTGGTCAAAATATGGATGATCTGATTAAAATGGATTCATAATTCTAACGCTCTTGTTTTCATAAGCTTAAATCAATTCTTTATTGTTTCTTTAGTTTAATTTTTAATCTATTTTTTTTAAAAAAAATCATCAAATTCAAAGCTTTTTGTAGTTCCGATTAAGGTCTGTAGTCTAAAATACGATTTGCTCAATCTCCGTGAGATCGATATTTGGACTTACGTTCACTTTATTACTTGCGCAACCCGTGCACTTGCGGAGCGATCACGAACCGTTTGGTTTAGGTTCAGGTTCAGGTTCTGATTTCACTTCTTCAACAAGTTCTACTGTATCTGGATCAAAATCCATCTACCTACATTACCAAAATTTCAATTAACCACAAAATATTACAAGAAAGGAAAATATTATTGAAGAAGATGAAGAACACATTCCATAAAATTAAATCCAAAGCAATAAGTGACTATTTCAGGAAACAATACCTTGATCTTGAAAGCTTGAAAAATTTCCCATGAAGTCGTAGATGGAGTAGTGACGGTGAAGACACTAGTATTAAAGTTCAAAAAAGTGAAAATTGAAGAATTGAAGAATTGAAACATGAAAAACTTGACATTTTGAACAAGCTAGTATTTACACCGTCTGTTCACGGGAGTTGCTTTCCACAATATTTATTTTGATAAGTATTCGTAAAATTTTAATACTTTTAATCGGTACAAATATCAAATGCATAAAAATAATAATATTCTATTAAAATAATTATTAAAATTTTAAAAACAACATAATTAATTCAAATTATTAAAACTTATTTGGATAGTAAATGTCAATTTATATATATTTAAATAATAAATAATCGAGAATTTCAATAATTTTTATGCGTTATTGTTAAGTTAATTGAAAATGCTAATTTACATAATTTTTGCATTTGATTCTTTTATTTAACATTTTTTTTCTTTTTCAATTTTCATTGAAAAAATCTATGACAATAATTATAAATGTGTTTTTAATCTCGACCCAACAAATACTTATATTTAACCAATAAAATTATAATTTTATTTACAAAATCAAATAGTTAAAATATTAAAATAATAATTATGAAAATCTCCAATAATCATGATACGACAATCGGACAATGTGAGACATCAAGTATTTTCTATAAATTTTCTTATAAACAACATATTTTTCTTCTATGTTTATTCACAGAATTTATATGCAACATTAATTCAAATGAAAATTGCATTAATCAACACGAATTTAAATATGACATTAATCTAATTTTTTTTTTATGTTATTCTATTTTTATTTTAGTTTTTTTTCTTTCAAATATTGTGCATTTGGAGGGAAAATTAGATTTAATGCTTTTCTCTCATTGCTTCTACTTTTATTAGTATTTGGAAAATCGGATCGGACAAGTTTGTTCAATTGAGAAAATCGGGAACCTACCAAAAAATCGGTTCGATCAAGGCTATAAACTGGTTATTTAAAAACCGAACAGAATATCGGGATTTTTCTAGGTTCAATCGGAAAAATCAGGAACTGGTCCGGATTCTAAACACAGTTTTGAATTTTTTTTTTTTTTTTTTTGCTGAAATTATTTTTTTAAAGTTGTTTTAAGCGACTTTTGGTTGTTTTAAGCTACTTTTGTATATAATTTTATTTTTTAAATGAGTAAATGTTGGTTTACTTGTAAAATAACTTATTTTTTAGAAGAATTTGTAATTCTTGGAATAATTTTTAATATTTTAATTGAAACCGATTCGACCCCAATACGACTTGGTCGGACCTTCTGACCCTTTACCTGTTGCATTTTTCGGTTCGAATCGGTTTCTGATTTTCTAAACATTGAATTTTATATATGTATATATAGATACCCAACTTTTGGAACCACAATTGAAACCTACTTCTTTTAAAAGTATTGCTAGCGCATCGTCGAGGAAAAGGGAAGTTACACGAAGGTGGTGATGTGGTGTTGGTGAGAATATTGTAAGATTTGAAAGAAAAAAGAAAAACAAGTAAAAATCAATTAAAATATTAATGTAAGTAAAATCTCAATAAGGGATAAAAAAAAAGTAGTATGGAGTGCAATTATCCCAAAATTAAATAATTATTTCTTTTGTAAAAATTTGTATTTTTTAAAAAAAATTTGGGTTTGGTTGTTGATTTTGGTTCTGGTTCTGGTTCTGAACCTATAATTGAAATCGAAACTGAATGGTTCTTGATTTTTAGAACCAGAACTGTTTAAAATTTTAAAGCACCGAATCGAACCGGGACTGAACCGCTGGTTTCGATTTTTTTGCCCAACTCTAGTTTCTGGTAAAAAGGACTAAATCCGTACATAAATGGCAAATTGAGGACCAACTTATAAACTTCGAAAAATTAAAGGACTGGAGCTAAAATGAAGGAAGGACTTAACTGAAATAAAAGTGAAAATCGTGAGGACTAAATCGAATAAGACACAGACTTGGAGGACTATATATGCAATTACTTGAGGACCAGATTGAAAGAAGCTAAAAGAGGCAGCCACGGGTGGACCGCGATTCAGCAGGGGCCGAATATAATTCTTGCATCCCGTGGGTCGGCCATAGGTTTGCAGCCTGCGGTCTAGCTATTTTTTTCCTTTAATTCTTTTTAGTTATTTTTTGACCCAACTTGGAAAACATGAATTTTTGGGCCTCTAAAGTTTATAAACACCAAACGACTAGATTAGAGTTGTTCTTTTTATTATCAAAGAGGAGGCAATATAGAGAAAGATTAGCCAATAATTCAAAGATTATACACAAGAATTGAAGGTTCACAAATTCGGGTTGAAGATTCAAGAAGAATAATTGATTTCCTACATCCTTTCATTGTTATAATTTCTAGTTGTTATTTCAATTATTCATGTAAAAAATTATATATAAACATGCTAGGCTAATTAATATCATGTACTGGATGAAGAAGATACCTTCTATCTATTTATTTCAATTTAAGAACTAATAGTTTAAGAATTTCATTTGTTTCTTGATTAATCTTGCATGATTATTTTTATTGTTGATCGATTAGCCACTAGTTGAATGATTTATTGCTTATCGTAGTATTGAAAAACTGACAATAAGTTTAGAACATTGCATGATTAACATATGAATATTAGATATTATGTTAAGAATAACAAATATGACATGTAAAATCACTTTGATAATTTCGTGATTTAACCCATATTTGGTCAAGGGGTTTTTATACAACTTTCCTCCAAACAAATTCTTCTAATCATTCACATTCTAGCTAGGAATAAATTTTGATCATGTTTAGGACAAAAGAGAATTGAATATATTAGATTTATCAATTGTCAAGATTGCATGAATGAATTAAAATACAAATTGATGAATTGAAACAGATAATAATAGATGTATTCGAATTCCAATACACGCACTCCATACATATTTACAAATCATTGTTTTTTATATTGCAAAAACCTTAGAAGAATTCAAACAATTCCGTTTCTATTTTTCATTATATTAAATTGATAGTAAACTAATAATCAATAGTTAAAACTTATTCATCATGGGATAATAATTCGTGTCTTACCACTTATTATTACTTGTTACGATCTCGTAGCCTTGTGAGATTTTGCTGAAAAACCCACTACAAGTTAGTTAGTTTAAAAGAAATCATTCCACAAAATTCTTCGATTTTTAAGTGTTGCTAAACTTTTCCCTTCTACCAAATTTTGAAGCAATTGAGAGAAGAAATCGATAGATGAAATGTGTTATTTAAAAATAATTTCAACAAATATTCATGATTAAAGAATGATTTGAGAAAATATAATGCTTATAAACTTGTTTTAAACAAGTTTACCACACACATGACATGTTTTTGGTTCCCATTTTTTGGAAAAAAAATCGTGGTTCTGAATAATATTTTGAGAGAATGTGTGGTTAAAAAATATTTAAAAAAATCAAAAAGAGTAAGCTTGAATAAGATGGATGGTTGGCATTGATTATTGAATAAATCTTCTTTCTAAAAAATGGAAGCCAAATAGGGACACAATATAAGTGATAAGTATAATTCTTAATTAAATATGATTATAGATTTAAGCTTTCTCCATAAGCTCGTATAATTTATAATTGAATTATATGATTAATAAAGAGCATGTTCATGCTAAGGTTACAAAGTTTACATTTTAAGTAAATTTAAGTTCTAAAATGAACAGTTCTTAGATATTACGACTTTCGGAGAAAAAAATTAATCTTAAAATACGTTATTTAATTTAAATATATTTAAATACAAGGAATCCTTACACAAGGAACTACATTCGTTTGTCAGCACGAAAAATTGGCAGCCACTCATTGTCTAATGAATCATTCGAAGAACATCATCAGCTTACCATTGAAATTAAATTGCGACTATCCAACACGTATAATAGATTCAACGACCCTATTAACGCATCCTATACGGTTTCTTACAGTTTAAACTGCATTTTCTACCCAAAAAAATAAAATAAAATAAAATTCACAATAATCGTAAATACCTAGAGTAGATTTTTAAAAGAACATATAATCGGTGGTCGAAATAAACATATTCTGATGGTTCTCACCCTACTACCAACCATTCGTATGATCACACAAAATATCTCTTCAACTGATGTATAAAAATTCTAAGATGCTCAAGCTTTTGGAGCTAGAAAACTAATGCTCGTACTTAACACGTGCTTTTAATATTCCAGGAAGGGAAGATGAAGTTGGAGGCATACCAGACACGTTTAACCTTGATGGATGAGATATTTGAGGTTGGTTCAAATCGGCCATGCTCGAGCTTTCTCCTCCATTTGTAGGGATATGAGCTGTACCGTCACCTCTTTGTTTTCCAGAAAATTTCATAGCCTTGAGAACGTAATTGTCATCGTGTATCTCAAACGGGGTGCTGCAATTATCGAACAAATAAATAAAGGGAATCTTTAACTACAGGAAAAATGGATTTAGATCAGATAAAAGGAGTTGGGGTAGTGACCCCATTCACTAAACGGGCCCGCCCCGCGGGTCGGGTTTGGATTGGGTTCTTGCTACTCGGGCAAGTCGCGGGACGAGTTTGGCCGCTCCGACCTGAACCCGTCCCAAATGAATAAATAAATTAATAAAAAAACAAGGAAAAAAAAAATACTGAAAAAAAAAAATAATAATAATAAACGGGGTGGCATTGACCCAACCCGCCCTGAAATTTAGGGGGCTGGTAGCAGATTTGGGCAAAAAAAAAAAAAAAATCACCCACAGGGCAGAGGTACCCGACCAGAACCCACCTTGTTGCCATCACTACGTGCATTGAATTAGACTATCAATAAATATAGTACTATGTACTAAAAAACATATCTAAGAACGATGAGTCTAATTTCACCAATAACACGTCAATTATTTTTGAGCTTACTACCTAATTATAAGTAAACTTTTGAGCTAAGCCAAACATGAAACCAATCAATAGACATTTTTAAATAAGCAGCAGAGAGTTTTTCGCTGATATCACTCGAACGAGTAAAATACCAAAACAATTCTCTCACCTATTGAAATCAAAATGCACAAGCTGCATATCTTCAGATATTTCCACCTCTACTGTTGCATGAGGACGAGTCTAAAGTTTCACAAAAGAAAAATCAATAAGAAGCGTGATAACTAATTCTACAAAAAAATCAGTCAAACACTAGCCATCATAAAATACCTCAAAATCAAAAATCGGTTAGCATGATAAATATATATTAATAGAAATCACAGTTTCAACAGCCAAATGCAACTCGCTTAAGCATTACAGAGGCGTCACGCGTGCAAGATCTTTAATAACCTTAAATTATTATAAGAAAAATCATACAAAAGTTCCAAATACACATTGTTTAAAAAAAAAAAAGGTTCCTCCTCAGTGCCTTGAGGCCCACCTCAGGTTTACACCTATGTGCCCGACTTTTTAAAACCAAAAAATTCACATTAATTGACACATGAGAAATCAATTTTACACATAATGTGCATGACTAATTAATCAATCTTAAAGCCCCAGTTTGGTATAGATTAAAAATCAGATTTTTAGCAAATTTTGATAAAAGTTGATGAGTTGGGTGGTGGAAAAACTGTGAGTCTCATAAATGTGTCGTTAAAATTAATTATTGACTTTTACTTGAAATTTAATCATATTTTAATCGGAACCAAACAGGGGCTAAGATACTAAAACCTAAATTAATTATTTAATTTGCTATAAATAAAAGTACGATACAAACTAATCCTGAAACAAAAGAAAACAAGAAAAAATTACTATACTTCGTCCGTTTTGATTTATTTTATATTTATTTGCATTGGTACTTTTAAGTAATTTGTTGTTTTGGAAACTTTGCCTCTCAAGACTAACGTCTCGCTTCACGAAGAAAAACGCCTCAATAACTGTTTCCACCTTTTCAAACCATGCAAGGAAATAAACCATTTTGTGTTTTCTTTTGCATACCCCAGTAACCAGTGACGAATCTAGGAAAGTGATCCAGCACAAACGAATCTTATCTATAGCACGAGCAGCCACTATAATGTTAAGGGGAAAAAAAATTTGACGTCAAAATTATAAGGTAAAAAAATTAAAATTTTGCGAATCCAGCACGAGCGACCGGCCGAGCTCGCAACCCCCAGGATCCGTCCATGCAAGTAACTAAAGTTGAATTTCCTCATAGCAACTTAAGTCTATCCTAAGTTGATGTCACCATGAGATTAAGCTGAGATTTTACATGTCCATGAATTTTAAAATATTTATTGAATAAAGCATTATGACTTATCATGGGACTTTATAGACCCATGAGATTTTGATACCTATAATTAATTTTAGGAACTCATTGCAACAGCATTGTCAATCATTTGCTAGTATTAAGTTCATATAGAAAGCCAAGACTGGCATCATTTCAATTATATAGACTGAAACCGATGTCATTATAGTCACCAGGAAAATTATTTTTGCATAAATGTCTACACATTTCTTCATATGTTCATCTTTATTAAGGAGCAAAAAGGAGAGCAGAAAAGGGAAAAAATGGAGCCGTGTAATGATGAGCATTAATTTTTGGAAGATGAACACAATGAAAATTAACGATAAGATATTTTAAATCAACTTCACCTGCACCAATATAAAAGGTAAGACCACACCACCAGTAGGAGCATTTCCGGAGCCATAGAGTTGCTCATTGCGTTGTATGAGGTTTTGAAGACCTACGTACTTTGGTCAACGAAAGTGCAAAAAGCAAAAATTGTTAGACATGCCAACAACAGTTACTTACTTATCTTCATATATGACTTATGTTAAGGAAACAATTTTTTCTCAGATAAAAACAGAGGTATTATATATGTTCTTACTTGTTCCTCGAGCTCTTCCAAATACGCTGATTTCTTGTCAATCCGATTTCTAAGTCCAAGATGTTCGGTCTGCAATAACATGCATATACATAAGCTATATTATCTGATAACATAAAACTAAACGGCATAATGGTACTCCTTTTTTTTTTTTCATCTGACATAAATATATAGTAACAGTAAATGAACCGAGATGGTAGAAGTGAAAGGAAGGAACATAAAATGGAACCTTTAGCTCTTCAATGTCATTCAAGCTACTGCGAGGTAGACCCTTCCACTGTATTTCCTTTTTATCTTTGGATATTATATCCATCGCCATAAGTACGTTTAGAGCATCATACACCCTTCGTCGAATGTTTTTCTCATCGTATTGGTGCTGCCAGATACACAGAAGTCAAACCGAAAGCATAAAACTTTGACTTTTCAACTACCACGAGCAAAGGAGGAGAAAACTATGAAGGCATTAAACCTGGTCTGGAGATGCAACACCACTGTTAGGATCTGCAAATTCAGCAACAAGCTCATCTGCAACCTGATCACACATTGATTTGTCAAATTTAGATGGTACATGAAAGCATTTCAAAAGAATTGACATTTATTGGAAAGTATTAAGGTCATTCCATGTGACCAACGTTTTATCTACTAAATCAATCTATTAAGCTACACAATCTACACTTAATGGGTACATAGAACAGTACTCTCATTTGACACGAGAGGAGAATTCCCAGATAATAAAACAAAATGCGTATAATTTAACCATCAACATAATAACTTCCCCATTCCATCGTAATTGACATGAATGAAAAAAAAAAAAAAAAAAAAAAAAAAAAAACTACTAGCACATGCTACAGCTGTAGAGCATAAGCTATGTCTTCTATTTGAAATAAAAATGATAGTCCCTCTTTCCCATAAAGATAAGCTCATTTTCCTTTTGTTTGTCCCAAATTATAGATCACTTTCCTTGTATATTAATGTCTCAATTTTCTAATATATCCCTATTTAATATGCATTGTTATCAAAAAAATATGAACAATCCATTATTCAATATAGGAATATATTAGGTAAAATGTAAGTAAATTTATAGTTCTAGCATATATTAATTATGTTTTCTTAATCTGTGTGAAAATAGAAACGAACCTATCTTTATGACAAACTTTGCATATTTTGATCTTTGACCTCAACTCTTTTAACTAAAAAAAACAACCATCCTATGCTTTCTCTTTCAAAAAAACATCATATCCATTTTAGCATCAATTCAAAGTGTTTCCTGGAATTATATATTTAGGATGGGACAAAATGGAAGAAGAAGAATCAAATAATAGGAACTACTGGAGAACCCTACCATATTGCAGGCAAGCAAAGATAATAATTTAAAAGAAATACTTTCGGTGAGTCATCTGACCTCATTGTAGGTAGTTCTTCCTTTACACTCCACTTTCTCGCAAACTAACCATAAGAAAGAAGGAAATGTTAATTATGTGCAACTCATAATAAAAGAGTATTCATGTAACAAAATTCACTGGCATTTGCAAGGTCCATCCAAACTGCAATAACATCCTCCTTGGTTTTCAGAAACTTGATATAACCACCCCTAGAGCTCAAGAAACACTAGTTTGAAACCATGAAGTGGTGATGTTGTGCAGTATTCTTCTAACTGACATAACCACAGCCGAAAATAATTTATCGGCCATTTTCCATGCTACATGAACCCATTTATTAAGGCTAAAGTGTCTTGTCAGATTCAAATTTTGCTTGGATTTGCTAACCCCCTGGATTTCCAATCTGGTTCTCGAGAACTAGATCATTAATGAATCGTGATTTAGATCTCCAATTTCAGGAAATCAATGACTCACAGCTAAGAAATGGAAAATCCCCATCTGATTTTGTTTCAGCTTACCTTCTATAATGGCAATCACTCTTAATCATTAAAATCTCTAATCTATCCTCATAATTTTCTTCTTCTCCATATATGTAACTATCCATACAAGGACAGATGAGGAATAAAATACCTTTCATGCTAAATTGACGAAGCCCTCTTCCACTCTTATCCCCTCCAGCTGCACGTTGACCTCTTTTCTTCTTCACGTTGCTGTTTTGAAACTCATAATCAGTGGCAGTTGGCAGGGAAAAGGGAGGTGTTATAGATATTTCAAGATAACACGCCAATTTGAGAGCAACACATGCAAGATGCAATAGCAATTTCAACAGGAAAGCACATCCCATTAACTTCCAATTTCAACATTTTTACATGAATTATGAAACTTCCTCCTTAACCATATTCTAAGATTGCCACAAATCACAATTTACACATTATAGTTAGAATTATGTGATTTACACATTATAGTAGAATTGTGAACAAATACAGATATTTGGTTTCATCCTCGACTCTAAATCCAAGGAGTTGCACCAATCCATTAAACAGCATTATCTCTCAAGCATAAAATTCTCATAAACAAAAGTATCAGTTTTGTATACTATAAAGGATCCACGACATGAATCCCCATTAAGCTCTATCTTATCTTAAGAAATATTCCTTGTTAATCCACAATATGTAATCTTTTAAATTTATTCATTCTCATTTATATTCACCGCTCCTCGTTTGAAAGTGATTACTTGAAATTCACTTTTCCACCATATTCATTTCCAAACACACATTCTCTAAAAAATAAAAATGATGTTTTACTATCTTTTCTCTACTTTACAACCCCACATTCTCCACACACACACACAAATTCACTTTTCAAAAATTCACTTCTACACAAGCGCTTAATGATGTTTGTGTCCCTCTTCCCATGACATTATCAGTAGGAAAAAACCGAGCCTTATTCCTTGGGATCACCTCCATAAATCCTTTTACGCCATTCCGCTTTGTCAGTGGAAAGATCTACTGGAAATAGTATCAGAATGTATTGACAATAATCCTAAGTAACAGTCATTTCTAATTAATCAAAGAAATCTATGTAAAAAGTACAAAACATCATACACTGTAAAAATTAGTCGACTACTGATAATAAATTATCTGCACACAGGAATTACATGATGACAAAATTCTGATGAAAGCAAATAACTGGAATAAAATACTTCAAGGCTCACCTCATAGCCCCCTGAGATTTGCCATCGTCGTCTTGGATTTCAAGGTTGTTTAACCTATGGAATGTACTGTCACTAGCCGGAGTTGTCATTGCAACCTCACTCCGGGTCGAGGGGGACCCCACGCTGCCACTGGTCGACATTGACTGCCCCGAAAAAGTGGTGGCTCCTCCTCGTCCTCCTCCACCGCCTTTAGAATTGGCAGACGGTTTCTTGCCTCCAACTTCTTGATTATTATTCACATTATTACTACTATTGCTCATTGTTTCTACGAAAAGTAATCAATTTTCAGAGATACCAAAATGACAGCCCAACAAAGAAATATGTAATTTTTAGGGAAATCTTATACGAGGATTATATTACACCAAAAACATAGGGAACTCGAGATTCCAGAAGGAAAATTGAGGAAATCAATTTCTAAATTTTCCAATAAATTGTATGTAGAACTTGGTTTTACTCAAATACTACCGAATTCTTCATGCCTAGGTGAGAATTGGGAGAAATCTTCCTCCAAAATCTCTATAAATGTTGAATTTTACACGAACTCTCCAAATACACCAAAAACACACAATTCTCGGGAGAGACCGGGAAAATAAAGTGGGCAAAATAAAAATAAAAGATTCTAAAAAGGAACCCCAAAAGAAGTGTTTGCCTCAAAGAGAAGTAACATATACATAAATATATATATATATATATATATATGTGTGTAAGTGTGTTTGATTTTAGTTAAAATTAGGTTTTTTTTTTAAACGAATAGTAATTTTTAAGAGAATTGATGGTTGAGATTTGATTGAAAAGTCAAATATTGTGGACTTGACTTTTAATAGATGGTTGAAATTGAGTATCGTAGAAAAATAAAAAAAGTTTGATGAAAATCAAAGAAGCTCGTAATACCAAAAGATTCTGATTGAGAAGAAAAGGTCAATTGTATGTGGTGTGCGATTTACATGGAGGAGGTTCTTGTAACCTCTATCAATATGTGTCAAGGCTAATTTGGCTTGAAAACAAGAAAGGTGGGCCGCTGCTGGGACGAGGTTGCAATGTTTCACTGATAACATACTCTTTCAGGGTGCGTTTGATACGCGTTCATGTGATTTTTCAATTTTACGTTGTTTGATTACTTAAGTTTTTCATGAAATTCATTTTTCCATTTACTTCAAAATTCGGTATTTTCCTTGTTTTGAATGAATTCGTTTTTTTAGGGGAGGAGGTTTTATTTTCCTTGGAAAATTTTATATCATTTTCGTTACGTTTGATCATTTTTGCTGCTGTTAATTGATTATATTTTTTTTCTAAAAATTAACATTATTATTATCAAGTACAATGTGTGATAAAATAAAAATATTTTTTTTTATTAAAATAGATAAATTTTACTTTATTTTTCATGAAAAATAATGTCAGTTAAACAACAAAAATTGAAAAATTCCCTACCTTTTCCACCTAGAAAATTCAACCAATCAAACACATTAAACTTCTAATTCTCAGGAATTCAATTTTCTAGAATTCAATTCCCTAAAATTCATTTTCATTCCACCCAAATTTCACTATCACTATCAAACGCAGCCTTATATTTAAGATAAGAGAAGTATATCCTATTTAATATAGAGAACATCTTTAAATTTAAAGTTAAATTCAAAGAGTAAAATTTTTTACAAGTTTTAACAAATTCTTTATTTTTGACTCTTTATTTTACTTTATCATAAAAATATTTATTGTTTTGTTTTATTTTTAGTAATTTTTTTTAAAAAAAAAGATGAATGACTAATGATATCAAATATGTAACAAAAAACTAACGTAGGAACATTAAAAATTGAAACTTTTGAATGTATTTAATAATAGAGCTCATGGGATTCCCAACTATGGAGTATGCTGTAGAGAGTTTGACATCAATGGCTGAAGTAAAAATTGATGCAAGATGGGCCTCTACAAACGAAGTTTTTGTTAATAGAAAAATTGTGTTTTTCAGGGTAATTGACACCTTGAAATCTTTATCATTTCACGAAAATTTAATACCTGTAAGTTTCTCTTACATTTTCTATATATATATATATATATATATATATATATATATATATATATATTCTGTATTCTGCATTGTTCTTATTAGTAAGCAAGAGTTCTGCATTACATTGTATTTTTGTTCTTATTTTATTATTATTATATTTTCCCCCCAAAATAGTGGCACTTCCATGGGGAATTTCTTCTTATTATAAAGGAAAATAATTTTAACCAGAAGAAAATCGTTTAAGATAATCTCTCAAATTATTTGACAGTCGAAGGTGGAAAAACTAAAATCCCCCTAGGTATCTTTCGCTAATGTTTCGTGGAATTGATTCTATGTTTACACAAATCTGACTTAGTTTCAACCACACAATTTTTCTTTGGTTGAGTGAGCTGCACTCAACAATATACATTTTTTAATTTTTCGTTTCTTTTAATTCATATTGTAATGTAGTTTTTTGTTGAGTTGTCTATTTAACTGTGTTTATAATTTTTCTCTCTCGAATTGTTATGTCAAAATATTTTATTTTATTTTATTTTTACAGGACTTGTCTCTTCAATCTTTGTTTTTTTTTTGTTTTTCTATAAATTCTTTTCAACAATTTTTGGGACAATTTTTTTCAGTTGATTTGTCATCTCAAATTTTTTTTCTTTGTTTTTTTCCTTACATGACTGGTCACATCAATCTCTTTTTTGATGTATTTTTATATAAAATATTTTCAAATTTTTTTGTATAATCTTTTTCAGTAGAATTGTCATGTCAAATTTTTTTCCTTACATGACTTGTCGCAATAATCTCGTTTTTTGATGTAAAATATTTTCAATTTTTTTTTTGAATAATCTTTTTCAGTAGAATCGTCATGTCAAATTTTTTTTCTCTATTTTTTCCTTACATGACTTGTCACAACAATCTCTTTTTTTGATGTATTTTTATATAAAATCTTTTCAAAATTTTTTGTATAATCTTTTTCAATAGAAATGTCATGTCAAATTTTTTTTCTTTGTTTTTTTTACTTGACTTGACTTTTCAATTCAATTTCGACTTTTGATATATTTTTCTTTGCATGACTTGTCATTTCATTCTCCATTTTGATGTAATTTTTTTTCTATAAATTCTCATCTTCTTAGCCATTATACCAACAAAATCATTTCACTCTCTTACAGCATTTCTCAAGCAGATTTCTTTCTTTCAGTACAAGTTCATTTCAATTTTTTTTTCTTTCAGAAACATCTTTTTTTGGAATGGAAGGGGGCGATAATGTATTTGTACCACAAGTGAATGTTGGTGCGATTCCGCAAATTGGGCAAGAGTTTGAAATACTAGACAATGTGTACAACTTTTATAATGAGTATGAAAAATTAGCTGGGTTCAGTACACGTATTAGTAGTAGCCGAAAGAATTCACAAACGAATGAAGTTGTCTAGAAGTCATATGTTTGTTTCAAGCAAGGCCAGAAAGATGAGACATACCAAATGAAATTTAAAAATTTGGTGGCCTGTTTAGGAGAAAGGCAGGGGGAGACTCACGTTGTGGTGTACTGCCAAGTTAACTGTTCTGAAGAAGGAAATACAAAATTCTTGGGTTGTAACCCATTTCTCTTAGGCGCATAATCACTCCAGACCAATCAAGGTTCACCTACTACGTTCGCGCTGCGAAGTTTCGACCACGAAGAAAGCACTTGCGGAGTAATTTTTGTAGCGACCGAGAATTTTTACGCAATTTAATAATTATTTCAAAGTTTCGAAAAGCGTGCCACTGCGATCTCACCCATTTTTAAGTTAACGTCACGACACGTTCGTCTAGCCAAGTCGAGAAATATCGAGTTAATTCAATTTTAAATTAAATTCCGAATTTCCAAAATTTTATTATTTTAATTATTTATTTAAATTATTATTTTCAAAATCATTTTAAATTCCGAATTACGTCAAGCTCGTTTTTATCAGATTCATTTCCGACCCCGTTGATTCACGCGTATTATTTTTCTCGAATTCCATACTTTGCTTGTCAAGTCTTCCAAACTATCCAATCAACTCATACCTCCCACCAACCACATCCAATCTCATACCCTATCAAAACCCACCAACCTCTCCAATTCAAACCATCTTCTCGAACATCCCACTCCATTTTTTCAGCCCTCTCCTCTCTCACGACACATACTCACCACCCAAGCTTCACAACACTGATTTTCCTGCAACCACAGCACCACAACATTAAATTCCAGCCACCTCCTGCAACCACACGCAGGAACCACCCCCATTTCCACAACCCAGCCGCCACCAAGCTCCCTCATCACCATCTCAACCAGCCATTGCCCAAATCCATTGAACCCCCAGTCCACTGTCATAGTCAACCGCCACCTCCAAGAAAATCCACCAGACTCCACCATTGCCCAAATCGCCATTTTCGACACCATCACCACCTCCCCAGTGAACCACCATCATCATCCCCACAATACCCAAACCACTACCCACCTGCACAACCACTACACTGCCACCAACCAACGCAACCGGTTCAAAGCCAAAATCAACCCAAAACCACCAACATCACCACCACGGCCAGCCCACACCGAACCCACTGCCCAAAAATCAAACCAACTATCAAACCAAGTTCTCAACCCATCTTCAAAGCAACAACTCCAAACCGTCACCATCGTACAACCCCATCGCCTCCACTGCCCAGTCCCAAACCAACCCCAAATCAAAACCCAAACTCAGTACAAAACAAGAAAAAGCACTTACCTTCATCACCGGTCATGATTGTTGCCGGAAAAACCACGAACCTCCGACACCTAGCCCAAAATCGCCCAATAAAACCCTTTTCTTTTCAACCCCCACACTTGCCCGTCCCTTCGTCGCCACTTTCCGCCGGCGACATCGCCGGCAGAACGCGCCTCCACCGATTTTTTCCGTGTTTCGCCGCAAACCTCTCTCTCTCTCTTGCTTCTCCGGTCGTGAAATGGGAAGAGGGAGTAAAGGTTTGGTTTTAATATTTTTGATTTTCGAAAATTGCACTTTGGTCCCTAAGTTTGCAAAATAATTTAAATCAGTCCCTATAATTTTAAAACTTATAATTTCAGTCCTTAAGTTTTTAAATAATTTTTAATCAACCCCTTCATTTTTAGAAATCAATTATTTCAGGCCTACAATTTAATATTCATTTTGAGCTTCGACCCAACTTTTGAAAAGTATTCATTTTAGTCCCTCAACTTTCAACTTTTTCATTTTAGTCCCTCAACTTTTAAATTATTCATTTTGGTCCCCCAACTCTCAAATCATCAATTTTGGTCCCCAAATTGTAAATTATCATTTTTAAACTATAAATTTCAAAAGACTAATTCGACTTAATCTTCTAATTGGCTAGACGAAGCGTACGGAGAATTTAAAGAATTGAAACCGTTTCCCGCTCAACTTTGCACTCGTCAAGTTTAAGGTAGACTCGCCCCTACTAATTGATTTAAATTATGATTGCATGTGAATGCGTATGTTACGTGATTTATGTGAAAGTTATTTCATGAAATGAGATGAGAATATATTTCTTATGAAATATTTATGCTGTTATGCTTGTCATAACTTATGTGCTTTTATGCATGAGAAAGAAAGAAGAGAATATCTTGCAAGATAAATGATGATGTTATGCATAACTTATGTGTCTTATGTGCACGAGAAGAAAGAGCAACCCACACCCAATGATTTTAAAGAGACTATGATTTTTCAAAGAGAAGCCACGTGCTTTAATGTACAAGAAGACCCACACCCTATGATTTTAAAGAGCATATGATTTTCAAAAAGAAGCCATGTGCTTTAATGCACGAGAAGAGCAACCCACACCCTATGATTTCTAAAGAGCCTGCATTTATGTGATCAATTATATTGTAGATTAATTAATGGGCGATGAGTCTACTGAGTATTTCTATGAAATGCTCATGTCTATTTTAACAACATTTGCAGATCTCGGAGAGGGTGGCAAGTGATGGATGATTGTGGCAATATAAGTTAAATGGTCGAAAACCTCATTTTAATGATTTCCGTATTTCCAAACATTGGATAATTTTGAGAATTTCAGTTATTTGAGAAATTATGACATTGTAAATTGCTTTACAATATTAATGGCTCGATTTATTATTTCGAAGGGTTTCATAAATGTTTTCAATTTTATCGACTATTACAGTTTATTTAATGTTGCCAAAAATGAATTTCAATTATTTCTTCCGCAAAAATATTATTTGAAAAGTTAGATCAGACGATGACGTGGTGAACCGGGTATTTAGAACTCGGGGCGCTACAGTTTTCACAAGCAAATATTCCTAATTTCCAACAAATCAGACTAAAGGACATAGATGCTGGTGGTCCATCTTCGATTGGTTTCATTGAGCGAGATATGAGGAACCATCAAAGAGACCTTCGAAGGGAACACATTGGACATGATGCAGAAACACTGATAGAATACTTCGAGCTGGAGAAAAGAAAGGCCCCAAGATTCTATTATGCATACGAGACTGACGAGGATGGAGTTTTTGCTAGATGTTTTTGAGCAGATTCTGATTCCAGGAGCTCATACGTCTACTTTGGAGATGCTGTTGTGTTTGACACAACCTATAATACCAACAAGTACTCAATGTTCTTCGCACCATTTATTGGTGTCAACCACCATTGTTAAACTATTGTATTTGGATGTGGCTTACTAAATGATGAAAAAACCGAATCTTTCATTTGGTTGTTCTCGAAGTTTTTAGAAGTCATGCCAACACAAAAACGTCCGATTTGATTATCACTGATCAAGATGGTGCCATTTCAAGAGCGGTCGGCCAGGTATTCCCCAGATACACTACATAGATTCTGTTTCAGAGAAGATGGTCCCGTACTTTATAAGGAATTGTACCACAATTTGCTGAACATTATTATGGAGTCTGAGAAACCAGGAAAGTTCGAATTCCGCTGGTTGGAATTGATGGAGAGCACTATCTTAGGGGCTAACGAGTGGCTGCAATATGTATGAAATACGATCTCGTTGGATACCAGCATACACGAGACACAACTTTTTTGCAGGAATGTCTAGTAGTCAACAATCAGAAAGCAACCATGCATTCTTCAAAAGATACGTGGACAAGAAAAATTCGTTGATGGATTTCATCACAAGGTTTTCCAATGCTCTGGCTCTCCAACATCATGGTGAATTGGTTGCAAGTCACACTGACCTGAACGAGCAGTCTCAGATGACAACATCATTCGCAATGGAAGTTCAGATGGCCAGCATATATACAAAGATAATTTTCCAGCACTTTCAGAAAGAGCTTGCACAGAGTACTCACTATCTTTTTTCAAAGAGATCAACTTACGAGGGTCTTAAAACATTTATTTTCATGCGTTTTGAGACTGAAAAAAAGTTTGATCGAGAACGTGAGGTTGTCCACTACACGATGACTAATATTATAGCATGCAGTTGTTTTGAGTTGGAAGGATATCCATGTCGTCACATGCTTTCATTTATGATAAAAAATAGGTTATGTTTCTACCAGACCACTATATTGTACGCCGATGGACCCAGACTGCTTAAGCAATTCCCATTTTTGAACCAATTGTTGATCCATCTATTGGCCATTCTTTAATTTCACACCACGGGATGTTATCGTGCATTGCATCAGAGTTGGTTGACTAGGGAGTATTGACCGATGCTGGAACCACATTTATAATGAATGGGTTTCAGAATTTGAAATTACATGTTAGGGACGTCGACGATGGCGGTGATATGCGAAGGAGTATGATGAAGAACAAGAGTAAAGAAAGTACTCAACATGTGGTCGATCCTACTCCAGTTCAGATGAATGAGTGCAGAAAGCGATTGAAGTTGTCGAAGGAGGTAGCCATGTCCCAATTACGGAGAAATTGTCTTGGATGTGGTCACAGTGAACATTATAGAAGAACTTGTCCAACTTTACAATCGAGGTGAGTTAATAGACAATATCATGTTTAAACTTTATTTTTCTCCCCCATAATATGTTTAATCTATTTTTTATTCATGACATTAGGACGCAACTGGTTGGAGTTCCAAGGGTTTGACAACAATGACTATAATTAAGTCTCATTTTCATTGTATTTTTTCAAATTGTATCTTTCTTAACTAAGATTGTTTGTGTTAAGTCTATTTTAATTTATGTTCATTTTTTTTCTTCAAATTAATCATCAATTAAGAAAAAAACGACGTCAAAAAAAAAAAGACGTCAAAATAGAAAAACAAACAAAGAAAAAAAAGTAATTAAAGGGTTGTCGTTGACAGCCCTTAAAAGCCAAAAAAAAGTAATATATATATAAAAAAATTATACAACATATGGGACTGTCTACCAAATGGCCAACAACCCCATCACTCTTGTGGGGTCCTGCGCTCCAAGCACAGACGAACAAAATTGTTCAACCACAATCCTCAATCAGCCACCAACCAAAGATTGGTCAAACCCAAAACTTATTCATTTCAATTCCTCATTGTCTTGCACCCACAAAGGACATACATATGGTGAATAATTGTAGCCATAAAGGAAGAGAATAGATGAAGCAATTGGTAAACGCAAGCACAAAGAAGAGAAAGACCTAAGACTATACTTCCTCACAATTTCTCTCGTAATTAACACAAACCTCTATGCCAAAAAAGGAGGCCAATATATAGAATAGGGAGAGATATTCCCACTAGTATAGAATTACCCTAAAAAAATAACAATTTTGAGTCTCTTTTTGAAAAAATCGACGCCTATAAAGAATGCGGTGGCAATTTTGTAAATGAAAGTATTTAGGACCAATAGGTAATATAAGGATCAGAGCGTGTAACATCTTGCAATCATCCACCAAATGTTGTAACGTTGCATCATTAAAAAGCAAGGATCGTTGGTAGATGACATCTCAAAAACTTGGGCCTTTTTCCTATAATAGATTTTTGGCATATCTCGGCAAATCTTCCTGCAGCTAGAAATTTTTCATCATCATAACACGTCTAATATAAATTTAAAAATATTAATATTGAAAGAAACTTTTATATAACTAAAAATTGTTACTTCCCCTAAAATCACTAAATCTTTAGGCTATTTACCGAAGCTTCCAATAGCTTATCCTACTATGTTGTGGCATTGAGATGATACTAGAAGAAGGGACTCTTCTACACTATGTATAACATCATCAACCAACACCTTGATATGATCGGTCAAGAGTGGTTGATGGTGCACAACAGTCTTTGTTCTGGATTAAAAAACCATCCCTCTTGCCACTATTTAATACTCACCATTACAACTTATGGTGAGACTACAATGGACCAGCTTCTATTGTTGAACATGATTGAAAATCAATGTTAGGCCTTACAGTTGAAATAAAATCAATAATATTCAAAATCTAATAATTTAACATTAAATACCTGAAGCCCATCAAATGGATCAAGATTAACAGAGTGACAACTGCTGCGAGTTAGTGGTCGGGGATGTGGAGTTATGTCCACCTCGACATTAAGATTTACGCCCCATTCATCGGAGGATAGTATCATATTTATGTTACATACTTTCGAACTGGCTCTACATCTCTTCCATAGTTTGTTTCCTGACCTGCTCGGCGATACCAGCCTCCACTTCCTTCCTGATCATCTCCCTAATATCATCTACCAACACGATCCTTGTCAAGGGCTTCTGATAAGACATCGTGGTGTCTCTTTAGGACAAATGTCCATTGAGTGGCTTCCTCGTATTTTTCAATCTATTCCAAAAGAAAACTAAATATAAGTACTTGAGTGAACTTTAATTCACAGTATGAAAAACTGGGAGGCTATACTCACAATTGTTTTATACGCCTCCCTAGTTTTCTCGTTAAGGATGTAATAAGTTCTTTTTTTTTTTTAATTCTTAGATCTTGCCCGAACCCAATCTAAACTATGATCTTTGCTTAAAATGGTCTAGCTAATTGACCCACACAAAGCGCTAGAAGACAGTGAGTCTAATAAAAGCCACTGTGGCTTCATCCCAGCTAACCAGCAGAGCCTAAAAAATGTGGATGCTTGTATTGCACTTTGATTTCCCTAGCGTTCTTACATTTTTTTTTCTTGAAAAGAAATCATCACATGTTTTTAGTTTTCAACTCAATAATAAAAATTAATAAGAATGATGACATTAATATTGATCCCTATAATTAAATATACCTTGAAATTCCCACTCTCACATTCTTTCTTGAACAACCCCATTACTCTTCCATCAAGAAATTGTATAGCTGAGTAGGTGATACGTATTTTGAGTGCTCATTGTTAATGAAATCATACATCAACCTTATCTTGAAGTCTTTCCATTGCATCCCCGCAACTTTCAAAATAATTCATTTCCTCTTGTCATCGGATATGCTGAACTCCCTCTAAAAGACAACAATAACATGGGATGCTATTAAAAAAAATCTACAATCAATTATTAATTAACTATGTATGAATGATATGATACCTTTATATCTTCCCAAATCATGTCTTTAAGGCCTTGATCAACTTTATACCAATCACTGATATATAAACAATATTAGAAAGTTATAAGTAAGAATGTAAATAATCCTACACAATCAATAATCACGAATGATGGTCAATCCACGTTCCTTCTCCATGATCCCAACGCATGTAATTTGTTTCAATGTTATCTTCCCTTGAAGTTGCATCCAGTTGTATACCAATAGAAAATGGACGAGTTTTGTCAAAAGTGATCATAGTCTTCTTCATCCACCACATCACCAATGCCAAAAATATATCTTTTTCCTTGAAGGATAACGGACCACTTATTATTGGTAGGATCAAGAACGTAAAATACTTGTTTAATTTGTAATGTAAGTATGGATGGTTCTTCAAGATAATCCATCCGACCAAAATCCATCAAAGTGAAACCTAATTCATCCATCCGAACATCCCGTCGGTTACCAACCCATTTATATCGAAAGAGAGGAAACTTGAACTCCTTGTAATCGAGTTCTCTTGATAGTTCTACTTGTGTCACTCTACTATTTTGTATCGTACTCTTATCACCTCAACATTTTATGTAAATGCTTATCCATTAATGTCATATGCTTCATAGGAACTCACAAGCATGCCAGAGCCGTACGCTAACCACTTTACCATTTTAGCAATGGTATTCGGCTTTTATGACAACTATTACATCATTTTATCTTTGAACCATTTTGCAAATGAGCGATTATGTTGATTAGTCACCCAACTTTCAAATTTTGAAGGATTTTGCTGGCTTAAAATAGACATGTGTTCGTCTAAATATGGATGAGCCTCAGTAAGGTGTTGTAAGACAAGGAGGTGTGCTTGGTCTCACAATTAAACACTGGAAACAATTTTTTTGCATCCAATCGTACCTTTACCTTCGATTCTTCCCTCATGATGAAATTTAGGAATAAAAATAGTCTCAACACCATCTAGGTAATCAGTACAAATTCAATAACCTCTTTAGCAGCATAACCTTCAATGATACTGCCTTCAGGTCGAAATTAGTTTCTCACATATCCTTTAAATATACCTATGTATCTTTTAAATGGATAAATATACATCAAGAAAATCGGACAGCAAATCTTAGGTAGCGTTCTCTTTGTCATTTTCCAACCGTTTTTCGTTTTCTATTTTCGAAAATGTGGAAAATGAGTTCTTTTAATTTGTTTTCGAGAAAAAAATTTCGAAAATGATTTCCAGAATTACTAAAGAAATTGGAAAATGCGGATTTCTTGTTTTCCACATTTTCCACTCAATTTGAACCCTTAAAAAAAAGGAAAAAAAGTCTAACCTAATCAAGAAGCTGACATTTCCTCCCTCTCCCTCACTCAGTAGCACTGCCTCACACTCTCTCCGTCTCCCTCACTAGAAGTCGACCGCCTCCCACCACCGGCCAGCCACCACTGCCACGGTAAGGTAAAGTATATTTGTTTTCCTATTTTGTTTGTTCAATGGATAAAAAAAATAGATCCATATCTTTAAAGCTCTGCCTCGATCTTTTGTTGTAGCAACCACAGACCCAGTGCTTATCGACGACCAGCCCAGCTCCACGCTTCCAACCCGCCACCTCCACTGCTTTCAAGTTACATCTGCTCTGCTGTTCCTTTTACGCTGAAGCTTCCAAGGTATTCAATTTCAGATATAATATTCCAAATTCCTCAAAAGATTATGCATTTTTTGTTCATGGAGTGGTGCTGGGTGTGTCTTCCGATGCCAAAATGAAGAATACTGTGAAATTGGAAGCTATTAGTTTGGGTTTATAAATTGTAATTATCTTGTCTTTATTAGTTGCTTTTATGTTTAAAACGTCAGTAGTGTGCCTATTGTTTATCTTGCTTTGATGTTTAGTTGTTTTATTATTTTATTTGGTAATAATATGAAATGAATATCATAGAATGAGATAAATGATAAATGATAATTTTTTTTATGTTTATTTGTTTTAGGGTATGGCTATGGTCACATTAATTTCATTGAAGTGTTTGAATATTTATTTAGAGCATTTTGATGATTAAAAATTTAATTCAATATCACAGATTTACAATTATTCAATTATGGTCAAATATTTTAGAAGGAAAGCTCCACTTAATATCATTAATTGTAATTTCTTGTCTTTCACATATAGCTAGGGAATAATTTTCATTCATTTCTCAGATTATATGCAATGAATTTGTTCCTTATTTCAAGTCTGACTATTCATTATACTACTTAAGTTTGACTAATAATTAAAATTAATTTATTTGTATTATGATTCATAAATGGCCCAGCTTCTATCATTTTCTGAAAAGCATTAGAATCATTTGAAGTGTTTATCTTTCACACGTTTAATTAAATAATGACTCGATGATGGAACCTTGTGTACTTTTGGATATCAAGTTTTGTCTTAGTGAATTTGTGTACTTTTGGATAAATTTGAAAGTGTAGTTTCTTTTAATTCTAACTAAGGTATAGGGACCGATCAGAAGCTAATTGTGACTATGGATGCGAAGTGTAGGTCAATTGGTTCTTGTTAAGGGGGATTAGCCAATGTTGTCAAGTGTGAACTATTTGTGAGACCATGAATATTAGTATGAATTAATTAAGTCCCTATTTCATTCCAATAGAAAGTTTGTACTGAAGTTAAACCTTCTGTATAGACAAGATGGGTGGTCAAAGAAATGCCAGGGAATCAACTATGACGTTGACTAATAAAAAAGAGACTGTCGTTATCCAAATATGCTACGATTATGTGAAAGTAGGTAAATTACAGTGTTCAACATTTAAGGAGGAGTGTTGGGGCAAGATTAGTGAAGATTTGAAACGTGTCATAAATGAGGAATGTGACATTGCTCAGTTAAAGGGTAAATGGAACTATCTGCGGAGCCTTCATCGGTCATTTTTTGAACTTATTAAGTATACAGGCATCACATGGGATTCAAATACATGCACAGTAAGTGCTCCTGAAGAAGTTTGGCAAGCATTTTTCGCGGTAAATTTTGCTTCACATAATTCTTTGTTTATCATTTAACTTTATTATTTATCAATTTACATTACTTGTTTTTTAATATGCATGTATTATTCCATGTGTTTGTTGTTCATTAATGCAGAAAAATGCAAAGATTTACAAGAAATTTAAGAAAGATGGATGCCCACATTATGAGATGCTTGGAGAACTTTTTGGTGGAACCACAGCGACCGGAGGATTAGGCACCCCCTCTACTCAGCCTCCTCCTTCGTCAGATGAGGAACGACAGATGGATGACGATTTTCTAACAAAGGGCATTCATGTACGAGTACACAATGTCGAAGAATCAAAAATTGAAAAGCCTACCCGTTGTTGCAAAATACCTAAGATGAGTAAATCAAAGAAGATAGAGGAGGCTCTGGCGCGTTGGGAGTCTACGATGAGTAAAAGAGATGATGAAAGTGAACTTCGACAAGCTTACCTGAAAGAGAAGCTTGCAAGATTACAAGGGAAATCATCTCTTGGTACCGATGAGAGTAAACCAACTAGCTAAGACCCTTTTTCACAAGCAAAGTGCATGACCATATTAAACAGCATGGAATAATTGATTGATGAGATATACGCAAAAGCTATGACGGCACTCAGAGATCCAGAGTATAGGGTGCAATTTGTGTTGATGCCTGAGAGTAGGAGGAGGGGTGTGTTGGAACTCCTTTAAGGAGTTTCCTATTGTGTTACTTTACTTAACCATGTTACGTTATGTGTACTTGTTCTAGCGATGTTGTTTGTTTTATGTTTTATTGTACTATGGATTTCATGACATTGTGTTGATACTTTGTATTATCAGTACGCTGTGATGGGTTGTGGATTTGGAAATGTTATTATATATGAACTTGTTGTGTTGTGGTATTTTTAAACTTTATTGGAGGTATTAATAACGTTGCAATTTAGCATGTTGGATTTAATCAAAGTGCAACGCAAGTGTTCAGGAAATGTCTTATTCAGGGAAAATTTCGTCTGATGAATCAAGTGACGAAGATCTGTTTCTCATAGATGAAGAGCCCGATTCATCCGTAGACATGATGGGATTGCAGATTGTACAATTCGCATATGAAGGGATTTGCAGGATACCACGAAGAACTTCAGTGCTTACTGAAAGGATGTATATATATGAAGTATTAAATGAACATCCAGATGTGTGTCATGATATTTTCACATGCAGAAGCATGTATTTGAGAATTTTTGTAGCACCTTGAGAGAGAAAGGATTATTGAAAGATGGTAAAAAAGTGAGCGTTGAGGAAGGAGTTGCAATGTTTCTAATGATCGTAGGGCACAGTACACGATATAGAATTATAGGTGACATGTTTCAACATGGTAACCACACAATACACAAATGGTTTAAGAAAGTCCTTCGTGCCGTTCGTGAGCTAGGCACTGAGCTAATATGTCCAACAAATCGAAGTGTTTTACATGAGCGCATCTTGCAGAGATACCTATACTTTAAGGACTGTATCGGTGCAATTGACGGAACACATGTGGTAGCCTAGGCCCCAGCTTCTAGACAAAAAGCTTTTCAGGGAAGAAAAACAAACGTGACACACAAAATGTAATGTTAGTATGTGATTTTGACATGAAGGTCACACATTTGCATGCTGGATGGGAAAGGTCGGCTAATGATTCTCGAGTATTCATTGACGCTGTTACTACCGTCTGAAACGGATTTCCAATGCCATGTGGAGGTATGTTACATTATATTTTTTAATGTTTGAGTACAATTATTTTCACATATAAGTTTAGACCTTGTTAATTTATGCGCAGATGAATTTTATTTAGTTGATGCTAGATATCCAAACATACCTGGATTTCTTGGCCCCTATCGAGGACGTCGATATCATTTACGCGATTACGTAGGAGGAGGAAGGCTACTCAAATGTGGAACGATTACTCTAGAAGGGAACCATGACTTTTTGAACTTTTTGACAGCAACAAATTGTGTAACTGGAGCTAATCCATTTATTTTTGTTGTTCCAAACTCAAATATGGCATTTCTATTTCATTTATATTATGTGTAACGTATATGCACGAATGTTGTGTGTGTGTGTGTGTGTGTGTGTGTGTGTGTGTATTTATGTAGTTATTTATTTATTTATTCACACGAAATATAATTACAATTATACAAAGTGTATGTTTGATATTATTTAAAAATATTTTTTTGAAATGAATAGTAATTTTTAGGAGAATGGATGATTTAGATTTGGTTGAAAAGTCAAATATTGTGGGTTTCACTTTTAATAAGAATCAAACAAGGACAAAATAGTTTTCTGCAAAAAAACTCAAACAGAACGTGTTTTCTAACTTTTCATTTTCGAAAACAGTTTTCAAACCAAATGCGTTTTCAGCAATTTTGAAAACATTCACAGAAAACGGAAAACAAAAAACATTTTATAAATGAAAACAGAAAATGGAAACATAAAGAGAACACAACCTTAATTTCTCTCACCAAGTGAATAAGTAAGTGCACAATAATGTCAAAAAATGATGGCGTAAAATATATTTCAAATTGACAGAGTGATAACAATATCGGCCAAAAAAATCCAACGCCTCCGGATCAATAACTTTACTGCAAATTGCATTGAAGAAAAGAAAATTTTTATATTGACATGTCTAACATGTTTTCGGTGTATACCTCGAACTGCAACTGGTAACAAGTGACGCCTTAAGACATGACAATCATGAGACTTCATACCAACCAATTTCAAGTCCTTTATCGATACAAGACTTTTGATGTTTGATGAGTTTACAGATGGAACCTTAACGGCATTTAGGCACTCACAATTTTTTTTTCTCTTTTCTAGACAAAGTATAGCAACCTAGGAGTAAACAAGCATGCTTTTCTGACTCTTGCGGTACTAACTTATCTCGTATCCCCATTTCTACCATGTCTTTTCTGATTTTGATACCATCTTTCGTCTTTGCTTGAATGTTCAATAATTTCCCAATTATACTACCACATACATTTTTGTCCACATACATTACATCAAAACAATACCTTACCGGTCAATGTTCCCACTAAGACAGATCCTAAAATATGGATCTATTCTTTCAAAGACTCTTTCGAGGAGGCTGAAAAGGTTTGCCAAACACAACATCAATATTTTTAACTCATTAATATACCTCATTTCCTGTTAACGGAAAGCGGGCTACTCGAGTCTTGATTTTTCTATTGAAGGGATTTTTCTTCTTTCGATAAGGGTGGTTAGCAGGGAGAAAGGTTCGATGACTCATAAACACATTTTCTTAATGTTTTTCAACTAAAGATCAATTGTGTCTTCTTCACAAACGGGGCATGCTTTAGTCCCTTTGTTAGTATAACAAGACAAGTTACCATAAGCTAGAAAATCATTTATGGTGCAAAATATCATACCACGTAAGGTGAAATTCATTTGATATGTACATCAAACATCGACACACCTTCATTCTACATCTGTCTTAAATCTTAAATTAGTGGTGCTAGGTAAACATCTATATCATTTTCCAGTTGTTTAGGCCCTGATATTAGCAACGACAGGATTATGTACTTGTGCTTCATTTATAACGAAGGAGGAAAATTATAAATCACCAAAAGAACTAGCCAAGTGCTATGTAGACTACCCATGTTACTATGCGGGTTCATTCCATCTATACATAGTCTAAGCCTAAGATTCATTTCTTAACCACCAAATTCAAGAAACATCCTATTAATGTTCCTTGCATGTCTAAGTTTTCCATGTTATTTCCTCTCCTCATCATGCCACCGCATGTTCTTTGCATCTTTTGCATTGGAAAACAAGCATTTAAATCTTAGTATTACAGTATGTACCATAACACCTTTGACGGACATCCTTTCTTATCCTACCAATTATATTGTCATCCTTTCACTTATATCGTGATGCCCCACACTTTGGACACAGATGCAAGTCCTTATACTCATTTCGATACAATACACAATCATTTGGACATGCATGTATCCTCTTGATCTCCACACCCATCAAGAACAACATTTTTTTTGCCTTGTAGATAGATGTAGGAAGCTCGTTATCCTCCAAAAGCATCTCTCGTAAAAGTTCCAATAACGCCGTGAAATTCCTATCACTCTACCTATTCTTTGCTTTCAAGTTATACAATTTGAACACATTAGACAATTTTATGAATTTATTACAACCAGAAAACAAAGACTTTTTAAAATCATTGAACAAGCTATCGAATTTATGAACTTTTCAATTAAATTCTCTTGTATATCACGTATCATTTCATCTATCCGATTATTATCCACATTATTTTCGTCATTGTCTACATTAATCTCATCAGTATTTCTCAGATTATTCTACTCCTGATCACCCTCATAGTCACCAGTACTTGTCCTATGAAGTATACTCTCATCATGCCATATCCACCATTTATAATCTTCCTTAAACCCACGATGAATCAATTAACTCTTCACTTGCTTAGAGCTATCTCAGATTCTTATAATCATAACAAGGACACAAAATCATTTCTTCATCGTTCCTTATTTTGTTTTTCTCAGCAGGTTTTATAAACTCTTCAACCTCTTTGACAAATTCATATGTATTGGGTCTCCCATACATCCAACTCTAATTCATATCTAAAGACCTATATATCAACATATTCACCATGTATTAAAATGGAACCTTAACTATTAATCTTGTGTTATTTATGTAATTGTCGAGTTTAAGGACTAAAATGAAATCACAAATTTAATGTCACGAAGCAATGCACAAATGAAATAACCTTAAATTAAAATATTTATTTTTATTTATAAAATTCTACAAAAATTTTGGTAGAACACTATAAATTGGACTTAGCCAACTTGTAGGGGGAATCAAAATGTCACAATAAAATCAAAACATTCAACCTCAACATATTCGAAACTCAAACACAACTCGTCAAGCTTCGACATCATCAACTACTCCAAAATTAATTTAAAATCAAATTCCAACTCCTCAACATAAAAAATCCATAATCAATAAGCATCGACACATCAATAAAACCAAAATACCTCAAAGTAGAAATTTAGGCTATACCCCCGACTTAAACACAAAATCTCTTTACATTAAAAAAGCATTCAGGCTACGGCCCCGACTCAATTCAGGCTACGCCCCTGACTCAAATATACAGTTGCTCTTTATATAAAAAATAACATCCTGGATACGCCTCCGACTCAAATTAAATTTGTAAATATATATACCTCAAAATATCCAGACCCAATAATCAAATAATATATCAATCGACCTTCACCTCAACCTCGAGCTTTAGACCTGAAAGAAAACTTTTATAGTTTTGAGTTAAAAACTTCCATGATACCTCAAATTTACAAATCCAAAAATCTGAAATTAAACTTACAACCTAATTCTTTAGTTTTTCAAATTTGAAATTACATCACGTATATGGATATAAACACACTCATCTATATAATGTTTCCCAAATAGTTAACTAAAAAACTAAAATAAAATTTAAAAATTCTACAATTTATTTTCACATGTTAAAAAACCTAAAATATAATTACACACACACACACACACACAAAGGTGCGGAGTGTGTGCGTGCATGCATATTGTGTGGGTGAGGGTGAGGGTGTGATTGAGTATTCTGCTGGTGAGGGGAAGGGAGAGGTGATAGGCGGCAACTTACTGGTGGTAGGTGGTAGAGAGGGCATTGAGAAGAGAGAGCGGCGCACACTAAATGTTGAATCTGATGAAGAACTCAGGTTTCTTTTTTCTTTTTAAAAAAAAAGGTTTAGGCGTCAGTTCTATATGAACCGACGCCTTCAATTAAACTATATGCATCGGTTCCGATGCATGTAATTAGAGTATAGTCGTTGATTCATAAAAGAACTGACGCCTATAATTTATATGCCCCAGTTTGGTTCTTCCAACCAACGTATTTTACAACAATTCAATTATTTTTTTGGTCAAATATGTACTAATGACCTTTTGAATTCTCCATACAAACCCGTTTGACATCTTTAAATATACATCACCAATACAAACAATATGAATAGGTTCTCCACGAGCAAGGTATATCATTTCATAATTTCCAACAACATAGTTTTCCATAGTCTCGCGATGTGAAGTGGTATGAAATGAAGCTCCTCAATCCATTACCCAAGAATCAATAGGACTATATATTAACAAACAAAAGTAAAGCATCTACATCTTCAGTCACGACATTAGCGCTGTTGTTATTCTTTTGTTCATCTTCTTTGATGCTATGTAATTTTTCATATTCTTTATAATTGAAATTTTTCTCAAAACTCCCACCTATTTTATCAACATTTAGGGTAAAATTTGATGTTGAGAATTCTCTAGAATCTCTTCTATGGAATTTTTCAGCAAGAATAGCACTGAATTTCAGTTTTCGTATTACCTATAAAATTACTGATAGCCGATCTCATAAATTCCCAATTATTCGGTAGTGATGCCAATAGGATTAGGACATGAACCTCATCATCATATCTAATCTCGACCGAGACCAACCGGCATATAATTATATTCAATTTATTGAAATGTTTTGCTATTAGAGCACCTTTATCCATCTTCAAATGAAATGATTTTTCATCAGATGCATCCTATTACATGCAAATGGCATTTCATGCATATTTGACAGCATCTTATTCAGACCTGTCCAAGTGTTCTCTTTCACCACATTGTGATCAATGTTCTTCGATAATGAAAATCGAACAATACCAAATACCTGACGATGAAGGACTTTTCAATCATCCTCACTCATTTCGGTCGGCTTCTCCTCTAGAAGTTGTTGGTGCAGTTTTTAATGTATAGATAATTCTCGATTTGCATCTTCCAGAATGTATTCCCAACCCTCATTCTTCACCAACCATCGCTCTCAATCAAGAATCGTAGCTTTTATACTAGTTGTTGTGAATTAGGAACCTTAATTTTATTTTCTTGAGATCAATTATTATTAATGAAAAACAATTAAGAAACATAATATTTATAGAGGTTCACCGCAATTTTAGAATACGTCATGTTCTAGAGGAATTCATTATAATGAAAAAGAATGTTTCACAAGAGACAATGCATACGTATCTTCTTTAACCTCTCTTTTCTCTCTATTTTGACGGATGACAAAATCCTAAGTATTGCACCCTATTTATAAGATTGAATTGGGGCAAATCTGAATTACAGAAGGACTCCAATTCTGTAATAGAATTTTACAAGAATACAATATCCTAAATAGTCATTAACTAGAATTTTTGTCTAGGGAGCTTCATCCCTGCCTCGTGAAAGACTGGATGCCCCCTTCCAACCCCACGACGACCTCAATAGGGAGGTCGACCCCGTATTGGTCCGCGAAGTTGCATTAATTAGGGTCCACATAAATTGGACATGAAAATAATTTTGCTTCACAAGTTAACAAAACTAACTAATACAGCTCATTACCACTCTACCTCATGTAATATAGAACTTCTAGATTCGGGAAAACATTAAGGAGGCAAGCTATCCTACTCTTATAGTTTTAACATTTTCCATAGCTCGTATGGTTCATATTGTAGAAAATAGATAGATTGTGTCATTGAGCGGAGTCAAGGTTCATATTGTAGAAAATAGAGAGATTGCACCATCGAGTGGAGTCAAGTACCTTCATAAAGAAAGAGCCTAGTAACAACAATTGTCCAATGGGAGCGCCACTATTTGAAAAATAAATAAATGAGTGCTTCTTTGAGACCAATTATAATTATATTATTTGAGATAATATATTTTCAAATAGTGATTTTTGAAGAATGTTCGGTTAGTGTGGTTGAAAGTAAAAGAGAAAAAAATGTGGAAAATTATAATGGGACCCAAACAAAATAATAATGTAGAAATCTTGCTCGCTAATTAGATAGTACATGATAGAAAAGACACAAAATATATAGGAAATGTAGAGAAACTTGATATAAAAATGTATTGCAACGATAAAGATTTCAAGGCATCAATTGTCTACATGATAGACAAGATGCAAAAATTATAGGGAATGTAGAGAAACAAGATATAAAAATGTATTGCAACGATAAAGATTTCAAGATGTCAATTGTCCGGAAAAGCCATTTGTTTTTTTAGCAAAATCTTCATCAATAGAGGTCCATCTTGTATTATTTTTACTTAAGCTATTGATGTCAAATTCTCCACAGTGTATTCCACTGTTGAGAAATCCATAAGCTGTAGATATTTGAGGTTCGGAAAATTATTACAATTTTCCAGTTCACATACTTGCATATTCGTAATAATATCTTCAATCTTTTCAAACGTGGGAAGTAAATATTGAATATTATATAATTTTTACAGTTCCATCTACAGTAAATCCAATAGTAGTGTTGGGCTACTAGAGATAATGATGAAGGACAAAATCGAGGCAAAATTAGACTGAAAAAGAACGTAGCAGAAATTTACAGATTTGACGTCCGACCTCTGTTTCGGACCCATAATATGTCTATTTTGGGTATCTCGACGAGACAAATTGGATTCACTAATTTGCTGTAACATACGATGAATTTTGGGTATTCGAGATCATTCAGACAGTGAAAACAGTGTTTTAGTATTTTAGTGTTATTTTTGTTATTTAGTTTATCTTGAATTCTTTTTATTTTAGGTTTTATGCTTTCCTAAATAATTTAGAATATGTTTCTTTGTTTATTTTAGTTAATCTAGAATAGGTTTTATGTTTTTTCTTAATTGATTTAGAATACGTTTCTTTGTTTTATGACCCTATAAATATAGGGTTAATTCATTGTTTTTTCATTCATTCAGATTATTAATAATTTTCTTGAGATTTCTTCTCAATTCGCTTGGTAGATTCCAAGTTGCTTGGTGGATTTCAAGTTTATATTTCTTTTAAGGATTTCGCTTGAATTCTTTGCTTCCGTCCTGCGTCAATTGGTATCGGAGCGTGGTCTCTCCGTCTCGTTATCTTTTGATCGTGTTTAATATATCCTATATCAATGGCCGATGTTCCAGTTACCAGGGGTGAATTGGACTCACTAAAAATAGAGATAATTAATATGGTGGATACCTATCTTGAAGAATTACAATGAGTCATATTACAAGCCATGGGGAACAACGCTGAAAATAATGTTGCAAACAATGACAGGGGCGTATGTAATAGAGGCATCAATGGAGGGAACGATCCACGGGCTAACAGAAAGACTATCGTGTTAAGGCAGATATTCCTTACTTTGCTGGTAACTTAAGAGTTGAAGATTTCTTCGATTGGCTAGGGGGAGTTGAGAGGTTTGCTGATATGATGGAGGTTTCTGATAAAAATTAGTGAAGATTGTGCATTCCACTTGAAGGGATTTACAGCAGTATGGTGGGATCAATTGCAGGCCACTCGTCATAAACAAGGAAAGAATAAAATTCGCAGCTGGAGAAGAATGAATCAGTTATTATAGGGACGGTTCTTGCCTTCGGATTATGAACAAATTCTCTATCGTATGTACCTGAATTGCGTGCAAGGCAATCGTTGTGTGCATGATTATGTCCTCGAACTTCAACGATTGGCTGAACGTAATTATCTCCAAGAAACTGAAAATCAGAAGATTGCTAGATTTACCAGTGGGTTGAAGACAACCATACAAGAGAAGATTAGATTACAGACTATGTGGACACTACAGGATACCATTAATATGGCCTTAGGAGCTGAGGCAATGGAGAACGAGAAGAAAACAATGAATTTTCAGCGAGTCCCTCAAACTGATCCATCGTCATCTATAGCTCTTGAAAGAGGAAAGACTGTTCAACCATCCGTTGCACATAATCAGACAGCTTAAAATTCTGAAATAAATACCAGGAATCAGGGACAAAATCAACCTCAAAAGGAGAATCCTTATGCCAAATCAACTACAGTGATTTGTTATCGTTGCAACAAACCAGGACATCGGTCCAATGTGTGTCCGGAACATAAGTTGGTTAAAATGGAGGCAGAGGATGAGGATGAAGAAGATGACTATAAGGGTGCTGAATTTGCAGTGGAAGAAGGTATGGATAGGTTGACACTTGTCCTACAACGGGTTCTGTCAGCACCAAAAGAAGAGGGCTAGCAAAACAAAATCTTTCATTCACTTTGTTCAATCAAACAGAAAGAATGTGAAGTTATTGTGGACAATGGCAGTTGCGAAAACTTTATCTCCAAAAAGTTAGTTAATTTGTTAAAACTACATAGTGAAAAACATCCAAATCAGTATACACTTGGCTGGGTGAACAAAGGACCTTCTGCTCGAGTAGAAAAGACATGCAGAGTTCCTTTATCCATTGAGAAACATTACAAGGATGACGTGGTATGTGATGTAATCGACATGGATGCCTATCATATACTTTTGGGGCGTCCTTGGCAGTTTAATGTAGATTCGACTTTCAAAGGGTGTAATAATGTGGTATTGTTTACGTGGAACAAGCATAAGATCGCCATGGTACCATTGAAGCAAAGTCAAAGAACTGAAAATTCACGACCCGAAAGTTTGCTAACACTCATAGGTAGCGAAAGGGAAGCTGAACAGATAGTGAAAGAATCTGGATGTGTATATCCTATAGTTGTCAAAGGCCCGTTGACTGCAGTGGTTGAAGAGAAAGAAATTCCAGTTAAAGTACAAAGTGTGTTGAGTAATTTTTGCATTTTGATTTCTGATGAGTTACCATTTGAACTGCTTCCTATGAGAGACATTCAGCATCAGATTGACCTCGTGCCTGGGGCAAGTCTGCTGAATTTACCTCATTATCGCATGAATCCAAAGGAGCAAGACTTCGCCGTTGGCTAATAGCTTGGAAATTTCCGAGTTCAAATTATAACTCGGGGTCGAGTTATTTGGAGGTGGAAGGGTCTGATTTAGGACATAATCAAGGAAAAATAAGATTGAAAAGGAACGTAGCAGAAATTTACAGATTTGGCATCCGACCTCTGTTTCGGACCCATAATATGTCTATTTTGGGTAGCTCGACAAGACAAATTGGACTCACTACTATGCTTTGAGATACAATGAATTTTGGGCATTCGAGATCCTTTAGATAGTGAAAACAGTGTTTTAGTATTTTAGTGTTATTTTTGTTATTTAGTTTATCTAGAATTCTTTTTATTTTAGGTTTTATGCTTTCCTAGATAATTTAGAATATGTTTCTTTATTTATTTTAGTTAATTTAGAATAGGTTTTATGTTTTTTCTATTTGATTTAGATTACGTTTCCTTGTTTTATGATCCTATAAATAGAGTGTTAATTCATTATTTTTTATTCATTCAGATTATTAATAAAATTCTTGAGATTTCTTCTCAATTCGCTTGGTGGATTTCAAGTTGCTTGATGGATTCCAAGTTTATATTTCTTTTAAGGATTTCGCTTGAATTCCTTGCTTCCGTCTTGCGTCAGATAATAAGCTTCTCCAAGAAATCACTTGAAGAATAGAGAAGACATAAATGGAAACTTTTCAGATTTGGAAGATCATCAAAAAATGTAAAAACGTAGAAAATTTCATTTTGTTTTGAAAGTTATGTGATTTGGGATCCAATGATAGGGTAAGTGAAATGATACAGAAGTGCATTTCTAACTGTTGGTTTTCTATAATTATCAATGGGGAACTGCGTGAAATTTTCAAGTCCTCAAGTGGTGTAAGACCGGGAGTCGTATTGAATTTCACCTTCCTCCCTTCCCTCTTTATTATCTTGCTGAAAGCTTGGCTGGAGGATTACAAAACCTCTTTTCAAGATTGATTTTCCTAGAGTTCCACTATGGTGGACATATCCCTATTGTTCAACTATCCTTCGTTGATGACCTTATTATCTTTACTAGCAGAAGTCTTCTATTCTGAAAGTTATGGAGTTCTTTAAGGAATATTTGGTTGTATCTAGTCAAGCCTTAAATATTCAAGAGAGTTGTTTTACCACGACCAAGGAAAAGTACAAAATAAATATACATGAGTGGACTGGTTTCCAATTTCAAAGCCTACCTATTACATAACTTGGTGTGCCTTTGTTCAAAGGTCACAAACGAGCATTTCTCTATGATGGTCTGATAAGTAAAGTGAACCATAGAAGGGCATCTCCAACATAGTAATCACTCCAATTTGGTGTAAAATTGATCCAAAATGGTGTAATTTTTGCACAAACATCGTTCATCTTCATCTCAAACTCAAGACTCCAAAATCTTACACCAAATTGAACAACGAACTTTATATTCCCTTATTATTTTCAATTCTCAACAATTAATTTGTTTCGAAAAATATTTAATTATATATTTTACCACTATTTAAATTTTATAAACTGATAATTTAAAATAATTACAGAAAATATTTGATTATTTGAGCATTAATGTGTACAATTAATTTGATAATTTGTGATTGAGAAAGAAGTCTTGATTAATTAATTGGATAATTTATAATCGATAAATAAGTTGGAACCCATAAAATTTGTGATTTGTGATAAAAAAATATCAAGCATTTTAGTAATAAAAATAAATATCTAATATGGATATTAAAATCGATATTGAGAGAAGAGAATATTTCAAAATCCTTGAAACATTTTCATCTTCATCCATGATTCTGGTGCGAGAACCCATTAACATCATCGCCTTCTTCCATGGTTCCTAAGGTAGATGAGTCCAAACCATTTCGTCACAAGTTAATCATCAACTTGATGGTTTCACTTAAGTTTCATTAATTTTTCCCCAAATAGAAGAGTTTATGAACCCTAGATACACACAAACCCACATCAACATGGTACGAAAAAAGAATTTTGATCGATCAAAGAAGGAAGACAAGGTTGGTAAAAGGTGATAAAATAGAAAGACACCTAAATTATAAAAAAATTGCATCCAAAAAATAAAAAAAGTTTTGGGTCTTAAAAAAATTGACTTAGAAGATGGTAAACCAATTCACTATATATATATATATATATATATTTTAAAACCTATTTTATTGAAGTCACAGTTGATGGGTAAAATGTGTTGGTCCCAGAGTTGAAGATTACTAACAAGGAAATAAAGTAGAAAAATTAGAGAAGACAAGAACACAAGATTTTTGGGCATAAGCCCCGGAAATTCGGTGTAAACACCTACATCCCCCGTTGAGCATCCACAAAAGAGTATTGCTCAAATCCACTAGAAATGCCCCAGATCAGAGGCTCAAAGTTACTAATTCAGATGAACACCAACGGTTCATAATACACAGTCCTAAATCATACGTTTCCAATGAAACTGTACACAAATTAGAGTTATCACTATCAATTAGTGATCCTCCAACTTGTTTCACACAAGAAACCAACAACTCTCTCAAATCTGAACAAAATCAGAGAATGAAGAAGAAGAAAAATGAAAAAGGCCAGAATCGCCTTAGAGAGAGAGAAAGAGTAGGCAAAAATATCTTCAGAATGAATCCTCTAGCGTCACTCAATCTGGATAAGCCATAGGTAAGTTATCAAGTCATCCAACGGCTCATATTGCACCAAAATGAAAAATACATTATAAGAAACGCGCTTCTTCCGCTTCCAGAGTCTTCTTCCAGGCTGGTCTAAGTGTTGGGCAGGGTAAGGCCCAGTTTATTATTGGGCACAGATCCTTCCAATTTCAACATCAATATGAGGCTCAACTCCAACAATCTCCACCTTACTGGAATTGGAAGTAGTGGATTCGAGCATCATCTTTGTTTCGTTTGCTCAATCTACCTGCAAAAAAATAAATAAATAAAACAAAAGTTAGAACAGTTCGAGATTAAATAATCTCAAAGAGTCCTGAAATTTTGAAAGTGGAATAACTTTTGTACCTGCATCAAGATTTATTTTGGTAGGAATCTTAGCAAGTTTAATATCACCATTATCTTCTACAAAATGGAACTTAACATCTTTATGTTTGGTTCTGTCATGAAAAATTGGGTTTTTACTTAAAAATATGGCACTTTGATTGTCAGAACAGAGCTCCGTCTGGTTTTCTATAAAACCTAATTCGGTTAAAATACCTTTTAGCCAAAGTCCTTCTTTCACTGCCTCAGTAGCAGCAATGTATTTTGCTTCATTAGAAGATCACGCAACAAGTTTTTGTAGTTGAGACTTCCAGCTAATGCAAGTAGAATTAATCACATAAAAATATGCAGTTGTTGACTTCCTATTATCACAATTTCCAGCAAAATCAGAGTCTACAAAGCCTTTTAAAGGCACACCATTTTTATCAGATTCAAACATTAAACCCAAGTGTTTAGTACCATTAATATATTTGTGCAGGTTTTTCATGGCTTCCCAGTGCAATTCACCTGGGTTGCACATAAACCTGTTGAGTACACTTACTTCATATTCTATGTCTGGTCTAGTACAGACCATAATGTACATTACAGATCGCACATCATTATAATAAGGCACATTTTGTACTCTTTTCATTTCAGAAACAATTTTAAGAGAATGTTCAGCAGATAATTTCACATAACCAGATAAAGGTAAACTAATAGGTTTAGCACCATTAATATAATATTCTTGTGTTAAAAATAATTTTCCACTCTGTTTGTCTCTTTTAATCTCCATACCTAAAATTTTCATAGCTGGGCCTAAGTGTTTCATTTCAAATTCAAACTTCAATTTCAATTTAATATCATTTAAGGCGACATAGTAATATCCAGCTAAAAGCATGTCATCAACATAGAGAAGTAAAAAGAACATTTCAAAATTGTCATTTTTAAAATAAAAACAGGAATCATATTCAGATTTCTTAAATCCTAAGCCTTGTATAAAGGAGTCAAATCTTTTATACCATTGCCTAGGTGCCTGTTTTAATCCATACAAAGATTTATTTAATAGGAAAACATGTTCCCTTTTTTCTGATTTACAAAACCTTTAGGCTGAGACATGTATATTGTTTCATCCAAAAAATCATATAAAAAAGCAGTCTTAACATCAAGTTGTTCTAAATCTAAATCAAACTGAGCAACAAGAGCAAGTAAAATTCTGATAGAGGTATATTTCATAACAGGAGAAAAGATTTCATTATAATCTATCGCTTCCCTTTGATTAAACCCTTTAGCCACAAGCCTAGCTTTATACCTCCTAGTTTCAGTTTTCCCATCACCCTCTTTTAGTTTGTAAATCTATTTACACCCAATTAGTTTACAATCTGCAGGCTTCTTAACAAGTGTCCAAGTTTGGTTTTTATATAAAGAACTCATTTCTTCCTGTTTAGCCACAAGCCTAACTTTATACCTCCTAGTTTCAGTTTTCCCATCACCCTCTTTTAGTTTTTAAATCCATTTACACCCAATTAATTTACAATCTGCAGGCTTCTTAACAAGTGTCCAAGTTTGGTTTTTATATAAAGAACTCATTTCTTCCTGTGTAGCTGCAAGCCATCTTGAAGAGTCCGTGCAGGTTATGGCTTCATCAGAGGTTTCAGGTTCTAACTCAAATGGTTCACTCTTAACTTATGCAGATGCAAAATCTTCCTGTTAATATCTAGAAGGTAATCTGATTTGTCTCCTCTCTCTATTTCTAGCCAGTTGATAGTCCTACAGGTCATGCAAAAAGGTTTTGATCATCATTATCATTAATGATATCATTCTCAGTTCCAAGGTTAGGTTCAGTTTGAGGTGCCTCCACCTCAATCTGAACAGGTTCATCATTTACAGGTTCAGGAAATTTAATCTCAGTAACAACAAAATCATTTTTATGCAGTCTCTCTATTCTTTTATCACTTAGGTAAGGAAAGGAGTTTTCATTAAAAATGAAAGATCTACTGATTATTTTTCTATAACCTCCTATTCCTTTAACCCACAGTTTATAACCCTTAATGATGAGAATCGAGAAAGTCAAACCTTCGATGCGCAAGCATGTGGGACCCATGACGAGATTCGATGCCAAGGAGGTTCAAGATTCGAGGCTAAACAAGTAATTAAAGTCAAGAAAAGCAAGCCGAGAATCAAGTTAGAGCCAAAAAGAAGAAGAAATTGGACTCAGCCAATTTCGGTCGACCGAAAGTCATTCCGGTCGACTGAAAGTCTGCAGAGATTTTTGAAGGCAGCCTCAGTCGCGTTCGGCTGAGGCTTGGTCGACCAAAAGTCCCATTTCGGTCGACCATGTGATCGACCGAAAGTGGTTCGGTCGACCGTGTCGGTCGACCGAAACACCCCGTTTCACAAAAACAGGGTTTTTGTTGCAATTTCCACCAAAAACGGGGTTTTGTTGCAATTTTCGAAATTTGCACCTTTTGCCCAATTTTGTACGTTATATACTCTTTTCTTTTCATTTGTAAGGAAAAACTTTGGATGTTCAATGTGAAATGCTCTCTTGAGAGGCCCTTCTTGAGGTAAGGTTAAACCTCTTTGATCTTGTATTTTCTTGGAAGTTAATCAACTTTGCTCGAGTATTATTATTCTTGTGTTGTTGTTTATTTTTCGCCACCTTGAAATTTGTTTGGTTGATACCCATTGGGTTAGGGTTAGTTTAATCCTTGAATTTTGGGTGGATTTAAACTTGGGTTAAGGTGTTTATCCTTTATTTTTACCACTTTAGCTTTCTTGGGTTGGTATTAAAATTGTTGTGGGAATTTTCGGTCAACACACCGAAGGGGTTCGCATCATTTGGTATCAGATTTTGGCTCTAATTTGGTAAATCTATCTTTACATTATTGTTGTTATTATACAAAAAAAAAAAATCAGAAAATTGAGAAAAATTGGGAAAAATTTATATGCCCATGTGTATTGTTGATTTCATGTATTGGGTATATTGATTGTGGAATTTGTTGGGGGTTTTCATTAGCCAAACACTTATAAAGCCTACACTTTCCAAATTGTGTATTCAAAGTGTTTGATCAATTGTCCCAAAGAAAAATACTCCATTAGTGCCTTATTGTTCAATACTCATATTGCTAATTACTTGGGGCTATCCAATTCCCATCATTGAGATTGTGTTATCAACATTTTATTCCATATATCACTTGCTCCATACATTAGAAAATTGTTGATCATTCATTCCTTGCCACATTTGAGTTGTTGGGGGCATTCATATATCCACATTATACACATTCAAGGCCATTCATGATTGAGTACAAAGTGTTTGATAAATTTCCTCATTCAAAATTTACACTCTTTGTACTTATTGTTCTACATCTATGCCTTGTCTATTATTTGTGGTTTGTCAATCCCATTGCTAAATTGTGTTCCTAACATCCTATCCCACATAAATATTGTTCCTTTTGAGTTTAGCAAGCACATAAATTCTACTTGCTATTTGTATCTACTTGTTATAAATTCCTTCTTCCTTTGTTTGTGATTTCCTTGACTTCACAAGAATTATACTTTGTGGTTTAGTTGATTACCTTCCTTGGAGAACTTGAGAAATGAGGTTTTGAGTGGAAAAAGGCAAGAGTGGTGAGCTCATTAGAGGGTAAAAGCCTAAATTGAGTGAAACATGAGTGAAAATTATTCTTGTGAGAACACTTTCACACTTGCACACCATGTCAAATTCCAATGTTCAAACTCAAGATTTGAAGTACTTGTTACAAAATCTTTCAACCACCATGGCTAGACAAATGGAGAAGATTGAGGGTGAGTTGGAAAATTTAGGAACAAGAGGGGAGAGTACATCAACTAGTATGGGTGAAGAAAATAGGGATGGTAGGAGAAAGTTGAGGGATAAATTTGTGAACATTGTGTATAGGGATGAAAGTAGAAATCCAAATGGGAAGTTGAATAGGAAAATTAGAATGAATGTTTGGGATGATGAAGGGGATGGTGAACAAAATGGGAGTTTGAATAAGAAAAAGAAAATGAAGACTTCATCATTCCATAGGAGGGAATGTAGTGAAAGTAGAGAAGTAGTGGAGGAGATAAATGCTAGGCCACCATAATCTATAGCCCATACTAATGAGGTGGAGGAACATGGGAAGGATAATTTCTACACTAGGTGCTTAGTGAGTGATAAACCATGTAGTCTCATGATAGATGTGGAGATTGACACTAATTTGGTGAGTGCTAGTAGGGTGGAGAAATTGGGGTTACCGGTTAAGAAGCATCCTAATCCCTATGTATTGCAAATGTTGGGTGATGATGGGGGAGTGAGAGTGAGTGAACAAGTTCTTCTTGCCTTCAACATTGGATCCTATTCTGACCAAGTGATATGTGATGTAGTTCCCATGCACACTACACACATAATTTTGGGGTGACCTTGGCAAAGTGATAGGAGTGTGACACATGACAAGAGGAAGAACCAGTGTAGCTTCCAAATGAATGGAAAAAAGGTTGTGATCCTATCTTTGAGCCCGGAAGAAGTATTCAAAGACCAAATGAAGCTCAAGAAGGAATTTGAGGAAGAAAATGAAGAAGAAGAAAGAAAACAAAAATGAGAGTATGAGAGTTGGGGTCACGTCCCTAGAAAAAGGAGAGGCGATGAGGGTTGGAGTCACGACTCCAGAAAAAGGAGAGGTAAGAGAAGAACCGAGAGTTGGGGTTCCTACCTCAGAAAAAGGTGAGGAAGTGATGAGTGCCACCAAGAAAATTGAGAGAAAAGATCACCCCAAAATGTTCTTTACTCTTGAGTATTCTAACACTTCCCTCCCTAGTTTAGTTATTTCTTTGTTGCAGGAAATTGTGAGGCCAACTTATCAAAGCAACAAAGAACTCCAAAAGTATGCCTTATCGAAGAAATTCTTGGAAACATTTTCCTACAACGACAAGTAACCGAGGTAAACAAAATGAAATAACCAACGTCGCATCAAGGAGGTATGCTCCTAACAATTCCTTAAATGCAAGGTTATTGTATTTTGAATACATTAGAGGGTTGTATGATCTTGATATAGATTTGATAAGTGTGTTGTTGACTTGTGAAAATGTAACATGTGGTAGGGATCATTGTCATGATGAGTGCTTAATTTGTAAATGCAACTTTTTGCATGTGCCCAATTGTATAAGTACCAAATCCTTGTGTGAAAATGTTGCATATAGTACATTTCATGGGCATGTTGAATCCTTATTTTATGAAAATATGCTTGTCGTGCATATTTGCTCTCTAACATTTCTTGATGCCCCCTCATTTTATTTTGAACATGTTAAGGGCATGCATGTTAATAATCCAAAATTTTTAAACATTAATGAATCATGTTGTGAGCGATATCTTGATGAATTCTATGGGCATGATAATTATTTGTTTTGGAAAATTTGATTGTTTCTTTTTAAATGTGCCATGTGCAAATTTCTAATGGGAGAGGCACATGATAGTTGTTTAATGGGGCGATTTAAAATTAACGGGGTCTTAGGGGTATTATGTGATCAATTTTATTGGCCTAATTTGAAGATTGGTGTTGAACATGTTTGCACTTGTTGTAAAAACCTAACTTGCAAAATGGCTAAACTTAAGTTTATGTTTTTGCCCCAAGAATTCCATACATATTTGCCCATCATGAGTAAACCTTGGGTTACTTATTATATGAATTTTATAGTAGGTTTACTTGGAACAAAGAAAGTAAATGATGCTATTATTGTGATTGTTGGTAGGAGTATTAAAATGTCACATTTGATTGCATACCATGAAACCAACAAGGTCATTAACATAGCTAATCTTTTCTTTTGGGAAGTCGTGCATTTGCACGAAGTTGGTGCTAATTTTGTGGTTGTTAAATTTGCTTGCAATTTAATTACTCATCATATTAGAAAGTCTTCTCCACTTAAAATTTCTTGTGACTTTAACCTATTAACTCTGTTGAACTTTATGCATATGTTAATTGAAGAAAGAGTTGGTTTAGGTGGCCAAGAGAATACACCTTTGGTTAAGCCCCTTTGCAGGAGGCTCGAGCTTCTATTTGAGGAAATTGGTATACAATGTATTTCCAATGCCAACCATGGTAGGAAGCATATTCCATTTGACCCGGGTGGCTGGATGTATTCCCATTCGTGGAAGGAGCGACCCCCGATCAAAAAAAATCCAAATTGCTACTTTGCAGTGTTGGCACATCTCAAGCTTTTGGCAACGCCTACAAATTGATTTTGCACGGTGAGTATGAAATTTCAGTTACATTTATTGTGTCTAAATTTTCCATTTTTATTGTAGGTGTCGATTCGTGGTCGAATCTCTTTCGAGATGGAGGAGATGATGAGAATCGCGAAGGTCCAACTTCATCGCATGAACCTGTGATCCACAATGTTGCAAGATCAAAGTTCAAGGAGTCTCACGACAGTGCACTCAAGCAAGATTCGAGGTCGAATCCTTTTCAAGAGGGAGGGGATGATGAGAATCGAGAAATTCAAACCTTCGATGCGCAAGCATGTGGGACCCATGACGAGATCTGATGCCAAGGAGGTTTAAGATTCGAGGCTAAAAAAGTAATTAAAGTCAAGAAAAGCAAGCCGAGAATCAAGTTGGAGCCAAAAAGAAGAAGAAATTGGACTCAGCCAATTCCGGTCGACCGAAAGTCATTCCGGTCGACCGAAAGTCTGCAGAGATTTTTGAAGGCAGCCTCAGTCGCGTTCGGCTGAGGCTTGGTCAACCGAAATTCCCATTTCGGTCGACCATGTGATCGACCGAAAGTGGTTCGGTCGACCGTGTCGGTCGACCGAAACACCCCGTTTCACAAAAACGGGGGTTTTTTTGCAATATCCACAAAAATGGGGTTTTGTTGCAATTTTCGAAATTTGCACATTTTGCCCAATTTTGTACATTATATACTTTTTTCTTTTCATTTGTAAGAAAAAAAACTTTGGATGTTCATGAAAATTGCTCTTGAGAGCTAGGTCTTGAAGACCCCTTTCTTGAGGTAAGGTTAAACATCTTTGATCTTGTATTTTCTTGGAAGTTAATCAACTTTGCTTGATTATTATTATTCTTGTGTTGTTATTTATTTTTCGCCACCTTGAAATTTGTTTGGTTGATACCCATTGGGCTAGGATTTAAACTTGGGTTAAGGTGTTTTTCCCTTTATTTACCACTTTAGCTTTCTTGGGTTTTGTATTAAATTATTGTGGGAATTTTCGGTCAATACACCGAAGGAGTTCGCATCACTTAATACCTTCTCCATACCCAAGGAAGACACATTTAATAGACCTGGGATCAAGTTTTGATTCAGACTTATGAGCAAATGCTGCACATCTAAAAGTTCTTAGGTAAGAATAAAGTTCTTAGGTAAGAATAATCAGGAACATTATTAGACCACAACTGATCAGGGATCCTGTATCCAATAGCACTGGAAGGACATTTATTAATCAAGTGGCAAGCTGTCAGCTTCACCCCAAATTTTTTTTGGTAAACCAGATGTAATCAGCATGCATCTGGTTCTTTCAGGGATAGTTCTATTCATCCTCTCAGCAATCCCATTCTATTGAGGAGTATAAGTCACAGTTTTGTGTCTCATAATTCCTTGGCTACTGTAGTACTGATCAAACTCAGCATTGCAGAATCCAAGCCCATTGTCTGTTCTTAGGGTCTTAATTCTCTTACTAGTTTGATTCTGATTAAAGTCTTCCAATCTTTGAAGGTTTGAAAAGTGTGAGATTTGGTTTTCAGCAAAAGAATCCAAGACTTTCTGGAGAAATCATCTATAATCAAAAGATAATATCTATATCCTTAAGCTGATAATACAGGCGCAGGTCCCCATAAGTCACTGTATATATATTCTAAAATATTTTTAAACTTATGAGTACCTATACCAAAAGGGAGTTTATTTTGTTTTCCCAAGATGTACTGTTCAAAGAAAGTTAGGTTCTGAATGGTGTCCTTTCCAAAAGCTACATTTTTAGATAAAAGTTTAAGCCCCTTTTCTCCAAGGTGACCTAACCTTTTATGCCACAAGTCAGATGTATCATTTTCAGATACCAAATTGGATTCTTCGGATGGTGTAACAGCTTCAACAGATATAATATAAATTCCATTTATCTTAGGGGTATTAACAATTTCATTCTGATTTCTTTTAATATTTGTACAACCCTTAGATATTTGAATGTCATAGTGTTCATCATCTAGGACTCCCAAAGAAATCTGGTTTCTTCTCAGATTTGAAACATATCTAATGTGTTTTAAAATCAAAACTTTGTTATCACTTAATTTTAGAACAACATTACCAATTCCCTTTATCTGGAAGCAATCATTATTGCCAAGTATCACAGATCCTCCATCTATTTTAGAAAATTTGGAGAACCATTCAATATTGGGACTTATATGAAAGAGCAGCCAGAGTGAAGGATCCAATCTTGACTTTGAGCTGCTGCAGTGGACACATAAGCCACTCCCAAGTTTGCTCCAGCTTCTTTAAAAGCAGTAGCATTATTATTCCCATTTCCAGAATGTTTCCCATTCTTCTGAACTTTAATCTTCTTAAAGAAGTCTTTAATAAAGTCTCCCATTTTCCCACAATAGAAACATTTCTTTTTCTGATTAATCCTGTCAAACCCTTTGTTATTAGCCATGTTAAAGGTGTTATTGTTGTGGTAGAATTGCTCCATTTATTTCTGAATATCTGTCTATTATGGTTCTAAATATTATTATTAGAGGATCTTTGATTGTAGTTATGATTGTACTTAACAGGTTTCTTAGAAGTGACAGACAGATTCTCAACATTAAGAACTTCTTTTTATTCAGATTTCTCTGTTCAGTAGAGATTCTTGAATAATTTCAATGGTCAGATCATCTCTGCCATATTCAAGAACATTTTTAATATCTTTATGTTTCTTACTTAAGGCATTAAGGAGGCAAAAAACTCTTTGATTAGATGAGACCGTCTCAACAGAACTGAGAAGTCTTTGAATTGTGATATTAAATCTGTCCATGTTAGACTCTATGTCTAAACTAGGATCAAATTTAAAATTGAAAAATTGTCTCCAAAGGAAACATTTATTAGGCATGGTCTTTGTGAGGTAATGGGTTTCAAGAATTTTCCAAAGTTCCATAGCTGTATTAGAATCACCTACTTTTTTATTACAGAATCAAAAAGGTGTAGAAACAAGGTACTCCAAGCTAGTTCATCCTGCTCAGTTCTCTTAGCAGTAGGAAGGTCATTAGGCCATGTTTCATCAATGGCCTTGAGACATTTTAGTTGCATTAAAAGGGTTTTCATTTTCTTTCTCCAAAGACTAAAATCCCCTTTTCCATCCCAGACTTCTACATCTATTTTTGTAGACATGGTATAAGAAATAGTGCAACAAGTGACAAGAAACAAGACAGGTTTGTAGTGCCCCGAGTTCCGTATACCCGATTCACTACGTCATTTTCTGTCTAAATTTTTCGAATAATATTTTTACGGAAGAAATAATTGAAGTTCATTTTTGGCAACATTAAATAAACAGTAATGGCCGATAAATTGAAACATTTATGAAACCATTTGAAATAGTAAATCGAACCATTAATTTTGTAAAGAAATTGACAATGTCATAATTTCTCAAATAAATGAACTTCTCTAAATTATTCGATTGTTTGGAAAAATACGGAAATCATTAACGTCAAACTTTCAACCGTTTAACGATTATTGCCACCATCATTCATCGCTCGCCACCGTCTTCGAAATCTGCAAAACTGTTAAAAAGTAGGGTGAGTATTTCATGGGGGAAATACTCAGTAGACTCATCGCAAATTAATTAATTTATAAGATGATTAAACACATAAATCCCGGCTCTTTATAAAACGGGCATTGATAGAGCTTCTTTATAAAACAGCTCTTGATAAAACTCATATTGTGCATTACAGCACGGGACATATTTTGCAAATCATAGGCTCTTTGAAAATAGCTCTTTGAAAACAGCTCTTTGAAAACCATATACTTATAAAAACATTTTAATTATGCCAAGCATAATTTCTTTTGAAAGCATAACATAAGATAGGATTGAAATCCTCATAAACATAGGGAGACACAAGAACTTTACCGAACTTAGGTGGCAAGAATTCTTATGCAGTAAAATCATAGTAACAGTAAGTATACCAAAACATAATTCTTGAAATTCATAGGGATCATTTCCATCATAACATAAGATAGGATCGAAATCCTCATAAACATATGAGACAGGAATTTTACCGAACTTAGGTGGTAAATCCTCATAAACATATGGAAACATAGGAATTTTACCGAATTTCGTGGCAAATCCTCATAAACTTATGGAGACACAAGAATTTTACCGAACTTCGTGGCAAGAATTCTTATGTGCATAGCAATGATCCAAAACATATAAAACATTATCGTAAAAACATATGGTATACTTACTTTTCATAAAAACATAAGGTATATTTACCTTTCATAAAACATACTTAATTTTCTTGAAAATTGACTTTCACAAGTCACATGACATTTATATGAAATCATAATTTAAATCAATTAATAAGTGCGAGTCTACCTCAAATCCGACGAGTGCAAAGTTGAGCAGGAATGACTTCAATTTCTTTAAATTCTCCGTACGCTTCGTCTTAGCCAATAAGTCACTTTAGTCTATCGAATATATAGTTCAAAATGATAAATTACAATTTGAGGACTAAAATTGATGTTTTGAAAGTTGAGGGACTAAAATGAATACTTTTGAAAGTTCAGGGACTAAAATAGATATTTTGAAAGTTGAGGGATTAAAATGAATACTTTGAAACTTCGGCTTAAAATCAAAGAAAGTAAATCAGCAGGGATTGAATTGATCAGATTTTTAAAATGAAAGGGCTGATTAAAATCATTTAAAACTTAAGGACTGAAATTGATAAGTTTAAAAGCTGAAAGGACTGAAATAAAACCTTTTTAAAATGTCAGGGACTGATTTGAAACAAATTAAAAGAGGGGGACCAATGCTGCAAATTCTGAAAATGAAAAATATAATATCAATTCTTTACTCCTCTCTCTCATTTCAGATCGAGAGAAGAGACAGAGGGAGAGTAAAGCGAGAGATAGAGAGATGGCGTAATACGGTCTTCAACCGGCGATTCGCCGGCGCACACCGGCGTAGGGTGCGGCTACTGGTGGCGATCAGAGTAGGGTTTAGATTGGAGGGCTTAGGTGCGAGTTTGGTGCAAGAAGATCGCGATTTGGCTGCGAGAACCCGACGATACAATCTGCTGAAATCAGACTAGAGAGGATTCGAGATTAGGTAAAGTTCTGGGCTTCGATTGGTTGTCAAAACTGAAGTGGGCAGTGGGTGATTTTGGTGAAAAGGGGTGGTGTTTCTGGGGCAGTGATTGGGTGCAGTGAGCAAGAATGGCAGTGAAGGTGATGATACAGATTTCTTGGGTGATGTAGCTGCAGGAGTGGTGATGAACTGTGGTGGTTGGACTGTGATTGCAGGTGATTGTGTAGACAATGGTTGCAGGCAGTGTACTGGAATTGGCGGTGGTTGAGTCAGAGGTGAGTTGAGAAATGTTTATAACGTTTGGGCTGTGAGGTTGATGATGATGAGAATTCCAATTGTATATAGACAGAATTGTGGTGGTGTCCAATCGAGAAGGTAGTGATGATGATGGAGAATATATCAAAATAGAATAAAAGATGGTGGAGAATGATGATGATGGAGAGGGTGGAAAACATCATAATTGGAAGGGTGGTGATGATAATGATTCAGGGTTGTGGGGTTGGAATTAGTGAAGTATGGGTTGGATGTTGGTGTTTAGTGGAAAGTGGTGGAAAAAGAAATGGAATTGATTGTGACTTGAAACCATTATGCGTGAGGATGAACTAAGTTATTGAAAATGAGATGGAAAGTGATCAATATGGGGACATAATAATTTTGAGGAGGGAATCATTTGAATGGAATAATTGAGATATTTAAATAAATTTGGAATTCAAAATGATTTTGAAAATAATACTTTGAATAAATAATTAAAATAACATAATTTTAGAAATTCGGATTTTAATTTAAAATCGAACAAATTCGATGTTTTGAAAATAATACTTTGAATAAATAATTAAATAACATAATTTTAGAAATTCGGATTTTAATTTAAAATCGAACAAATTCGATATTTATTGACTTGGCTAGACGAACACGTCGCGGTGTTAACTTCAAAATAATGGGTGAAATAGTAGCGACACAAGTTTCTAAATATTAAAATAATCATTAATTGCGTAAAAATTCTGGGTCGCTACAATCTTACCCCCTTAAAAATAATTTCGTCCTCGAAATTAAATTTACTCGATCTTATGATTTCTGAATACTTAATCAGAATCTCTTCTTCTTCTTCCCTTATGTAGCATCATTGCTACCATATTTAACCCAACCATTTTTAACCCACTGGACTTTGACTAAATGCATCACTTTGTTTTCTCAAGAACATGGACTTTTCTATAGACATATGTGTCTACTCAAAAATCTTCTGAATCGTAAGTGACTGAAAGTTCACTATTCTTTGAATTCCATTATTATGAACCAAAAACAACATAACTTATTCATAGATGATCAATTTATTTCATAATCTCAATACATTATCACCTTCAATTATCATCATCATATCATTCCTTACAATTTTCTATTGTACCTTTATATTCAACTAACCTTACGTTCATCATCATTATCTCACATAATCCCAAACAACATTATGTCTCTTTACTAATTTCTGTAATTCCATAAATAAAAAATCTCTTCAAGTTTCCATAAATCTTTACTGATATATCAAACCATAATAATTTGTCATCTCTAAACTTCTTATCATCGAATATTCCCAAAATAATCAAAACAATTCCCAATCGTATGTAAAAATTTCATCATATCTTGTAGTATTCATGTAACATGTCACTTATCATCGTATCATGTGACCTCAGATATTCGTATATATCTCTAAAATTTCAACAAATCTTTACTGACATATCATAATAATTTTTCCTTTCTTCTTATCATCGAATATTCCAAAAATAATCAAAGAATTACCTGAATATTCTCTCTACGTAATATACCCAAACATATCAACATAATATCATCAACATATTTTTCCAATATTTGTAACCCAAAATTCAGTAAACAAATATCTTCCAAATAACTAAGATTCTTTACTTAAATGTCACCACATTTCCTGCAAAGTATTTCTTTCACTTATATATACTTATGAATTCTGATTCAATACGGTCCTTATTTCTCTTTCACGTATTCCCGTATCATCTCACTATACCTTGATTATTATACCAAAATATCAGTACCAAAATCCAATAAAATATTACATATCTCCAATCTTATCATCAAATTTTCTTTTGTCGAGAAAAATGACAGCGCATTAACTCTTGTTCCCACTTTTCATTTTTCTATTCCATACTTTAAATCATACATCAAGTACTCGGTATCAAATACTCATTCTAGCTGAGAGCTAAGATACTAACTTAAAACAGCATCACAAGGATCAGATATGTTATTCTCAAACTTAAGAAACTTCACTAATTTCCCAAATCTGAAATTCAAAATTAAAATTTTCTATTCTCCTAAACTACAATTCATATCACACTTTATGAACAATACTCTGATTAATTTTATCACCATTAAATAAGACTTCTGTAAATCATATAGGATTCCTCATCAAATTTGCTTAACCCAAAGATACAATCCCATAATTTAAATCACACAACTGATCATCTCAGATTTTCCATTATTGTAGCAAAATATTTACTCACTTCAAAAGTACAACCAATAATAATTAATCGAAACTGCATCACTAAATCTTTAAATAAACCCATATATTATGACTAAAAATGAAAATTCTCAATCGTAGATAATATTTCACCATAATGCAATAAACCATCAAAATAAGATCATTGAACTCAATATTCACACGATTCTTCCCTGGATAACCATAACATCCCTTAACCGTCTAGTCATCATATCTATCACGTACCTTATACGTCAATCTGATCACTAATATAATATATCAATTTCTTAGACTAAAAAAAAAAATCTTGGATTCTACCATGGTCCCTCTTCTGAACACCATTCCAAAATAAGTCATCACTGTAAAATCTTATCCCTATTTTCCTCAAAATTCATATCCTTATAATACTCTCCAATACAAGTGATCATTCCTTACAAATGATAAATCCATTCCCAAGAATAATTAAGATTCTTCCCAATAATGCCATTATACTTGTCTTCACTCGTCTTTCAAAATATAACTTATCATTTACTCAATCTTGCTTATGAACTTGCAATTCTAAACTCAATTCTCTTAGTGATTGCATACCATACTATGCTCTTAATTCCAAATGATAAAATTCTGGACAGAGTTTCCCTTGTAATTTGGACTTATCCCAAACCATAAGTATACTTCATAACTAACAATAACATATAACTCCACATTTAATCACAACGATCTAAAAATATTGAAAACGATTCCAACACTTCAATATCATCAAAAATATCCCATAATTCAATTCATAATTCCTCAACATAACAATTTCAAATCATATTTTTTCAATATCACTTCCTTCCATACCTTAATTAGCTCAAAAAAATTACTCATACTTATAAATATATACCATAAATCATATTCCCAAAATTTATTCACAAAGCCAAACTTCATAATAAATTTCTCTTCAACATAGAGACATAATTCATTTACTCAACATAATATCCATTACTTAAATACCAAAAACTAAGAACCAAATCTTTAAATCTCTAACTCCATAATGCTTCTCATAAAAGTCTCAATAAAATCATATCACTTATAATCTTAACATCTTATCACAACTTCATAACTGGCTTGCTATTTCTCGTTTAATCTAAACGATAGATAATCTGAACATATAATCTAATCCTTTCCGTTCTCATACTTAGTGCCATGTCTAAAATCAATTATGCAAAGTCCATCTAGGGTTCATCATTTCTAACTCGAGGACAAAAATTATTAAAAATCATTCTTAAATCATATTATTCCCATTATGCTCAACACTCGTTTTCTTTCTGAAAATTTTTTCATAGTCATGCATTAAAGCATATAAGTTATGACAAAGCATAACAACATCATTATTTTCGAAGAAATACATTCTCATTTCTCATAAATCATAAGTATCCGAAATACTCTTCATTCTTTCTCATAAATTAATAAAATGAGTATTCGAAATACTGAAATAACTTTAAACATCATAAACTTCTTTACCTCGAAGTTGGTGGAACGAATGATGGCAGTGGCAATCTTCATCAATAAAAATCTTATAATGAAAAATATTTCTTGAAAATTCTTTTTGAAAATTTTACCAGTCTACAGAAACGTAGACTGGCTCTGATACCAACTTGTAGTGCCCCGAGTTCCGTATACCCGATTCACTACGTCATTTTCTGTCTAAATTTTTCGAATAATATTTTTGCGGAAGAAATAATTGAAGTTCATTTTTGGCAACATTAAATAAACAGTAATGGCCGATAAAATTGAAACATTTATGAAACCATTTGAAATAGTAAATCGAACCATTAATTTTGTAAAGAAATTGACAATGTCATAATTTCTCAAATAAATGAACTTCTCTAAATTATTCGATTGTTTGGAAAAATACGGAAATCATTAACGTCAAACTTTCAACCGTTTAACGATTATTGCCACCATCATTCATCGCTCGCCACCGTCTCCGAAATCTGCAAAACTGTTAAAAAGTAGGGTGAGTATTTCATGGGGGAAATACTCAGTAGACTCATCGCAAATTAATTAATTTATAAGATGATTAAACACATAAATCCCGGCTCTTTATAAAACGGGCATTGATAGAGCTTCTTTATAAAACTGCTCTTGATAAAACTCATATTGTGCATTACAGCACGGGACATATTTTGCAAATCATAGGCTCTTTGAAAATAGCTCTTTGAAAACAGCTCTTTGAAAACCATATACTTATAAAAACATTTTAATTATGCCAAGCATAATTTCTTTTGAAAGCATAACATAAGATAGGATTGAAATCCTCATAAACATAGGGAGACACAAGAACTTTACCGAACTTAGGTGGCAAGAATTCTTATGCAGTAAAATCATAGTAACAGTAAGTATACCAAAACATAATTCTTGAAATTCATAGGGATCATTTCCATCATAACATAAGATAGGATCGAAATCCTCATAAACATATGAGACAGGAATTTTACCGAACTTAGGTGGTAAATCCTCATAAACATATGGAAACATAGGAATTTTATCGAATTTCGTGGCAAATCCTCATAAACTTATGGAGACACAAGAATTTTACCGAACTTCGTGACAAGAATTCTTATGTGCATAGCAATGATCCAAAACATATAAAACATTATCGTAAAAACATAGGGTATACTTACTTTTCATAAAAACATAAGGTATATTTACCTTTCATAAAACATACTTAATTTTCTTGAAAATTGACTTTCACAAGTCACATGACATTTATATGAAATCATAATTTAAATCAATTAATAAGTGCGAGTCTACCTCAAATCCGACGAGTGCAAAGTTGAGCGGGAATGACTTCAATTTCTTTAAATTCTCCGTACGCTTCGTCTTAGCCAATAAGTCACTTTAGTCTATCGAATATATAGTTCAAAATGATAAATTACAATTTGAGGACTAAAATTGATGTTTTGAAAGTTGAGGGACTAAAATGAATACTTTTGAAAGTTCAGGGACTAAAATAGATATTTTGAAAGTTGAGGGATTAAAATGAATACTTTGAAACTTGGGCTTAAAATCAAATAAAGTAAATCAGCAGGGACTGAATTGATCAGATTTTTAAAATGAAAGGGCTGATTAAAATCATTTAAAACTTAAGGACTGAAATTGATAAGTTTAAAAGCTGAAAGGACTGAAATAAAACCTTTTTAAAATGTCAGGGACTGATTTGAAACAAATTAAAAGAGGGGGACCAATGCTGCAAATTCTGAAAATGAAAAATATAATATCAATTCTTTACTCCTCTCTCTCATTTCAGATCGAGAGAAGAGACAGAGGGAGAGTAAAGCGAGAGATAGAGAGATGGCGTAATACGGTCTTCAACCGGCGATTCGCCGGCTCACACCGGCGTAGGGTGCGGCTACTGGTGGCGATCAGAGTAGGGTTTAGATTGGAGGGCTTAGGTGCGAGTTTGGTGCAAGAAGATCGCGATTTGGCTGCGAGAACCCGACGATACAATCTGCTGAAATCAGACTAGAGAGGATTCGAGATTAGGTAAAGTTCTGGGCTTCGATTGGTTGTCAAAACTGAAGTGGGCAGTGGGTGATTTTGGTGAAAAGGGGTGGTGTTTCTGGGGCAGTGATTGGGTGCAGTGAGCAAGAATGGCAGTGAAGGTGATGATACAGATTTCTTGGGTGATGTAGCTGCAGGAGTGGTGATGAACTGTGGTGGTTGGACTGTGATTGCAGGTGATTGTGTAGACAATGGTTGCAGGCAGTGTACTGGAATTGGCGGTGGTTGAGTCAGAGGTGAGTTGAGAAATGTTTATAACGTTTGGGCTGTGAGGTTGATGATGATGAGAATTCCAATTGTATATAGACAGAATTGTGGTGGTGTCCAATCGAGAAGGTAGTGATGATGATGGAGAATATATCAAAATAGAATAAAAGATGGTGGAGAATGATGATGATGGAGAGGGTGGAAAACATCATAATTGGAAGGGTGGTGATGATAATGATTCAGGGTTGTGGGGTTGGAATTAGTGAAGTATGGGTTGGATGTTGGTGTTTAGTGGAAAGTGGTGGAAAAAGAAATGGAATTGATTGTGACTTGAAACCATTATGCGTGAGGATGAACTAAGTTATTGAAAATGAGATGGAAAGTGATCAATATGGGGACATAATAATTTTGAGGAGGGAATCATTTGAATGGAATAATTGAGATATTTAAATAAATTTGGAATTCAAAATGATTTTGAAAATAATACTTTGAATAAATAATTAAAATAACATAATTTTAGAAATTCGGATTTTAATTTAAAATCGAACAAATTCGATGTTTTGAAAATAATACTTTGAATAAATAATTAAATAACATAATTTTAGAAATTCGGATTTTAATTTAAAATCGAACAAATTCGATATTTATTGACTTGGCTAGACGAACACGTCGCGGTGTTAACTTCAAAATAATGGGTGAAATAGTAGCGACACAAGTTTCTAAATATTAAAATAATCATTAATTGCGTAAAAATTCTGGTTTACAAAACAGCAGTTTATGCACAAACTGAAAGTAACCAGAAAATTTCTTCAAAACTGATCAATCATCACCAGACTTGAATCAGAGTATGCCTTCTGTGCAAGGTTTATAATAAACCTTCAGATCACTGTCAACGAAACTCAAAATAATTAGATCTAGAAAAGTATATAGTGAATTAAAAGAGATTTAGTGTTAGCTCTAATCAGATCTATATTTTTTACCAAAGAATCTTTTATGAAAAATAAAGATCTGTTAGATTTTTTAAAAATTTACAGTTTAAAAACCAGATCTAAAAATTTGAGACAATTTAAAGAATTTCGTGGCTCTCATACCACTGTTGATCCTAGAGTTACGAAATAAATGAAGATTCCTAACAAGGAAATAAAGCAGAAAAATTAAAGAAGACAGGAACACAAGATTTTTTCGACCTAAGCCCCGGAGGTTCGGTGTAAACACCTACGTCCCCCATTGAGCATTCAAAAAAGGATATTGCTCAAATCCACTAGAAATGCCCCAGATCTGAGGCTTAAAGTTACAGATTCAAATGAACACTAATGGTTCATAATACATAGCCCTAAATCACATGTTTCCAACGAAACGGTACACAAACTAGAGTTATCACTATCAATTATTGATCCTCCAAATTGTTTTAAACAAGAAACCAACAACTCTCTCAAATCTGAACGAAATCAAAGAACGAAAAAGGCCAGAATCACCTTAGAGAGAGAGAGAGAGAAAGAGAGGGCAAAAATATCTTCAGAATGAATCCTCTAGTGTCACTCAATCCGGATAAGCCACAGGTAAGTCATCAAGTCATTCAATGGCTCAGATTGCACCAAAATGAAAAACACGTTATAAGAAACACGCTTCTTCCTCTTCCAGAGTCTTCTTCCAGGCTGGTCTCAGTGTTGGGCCGAGTAAGGCCTAGTTTATTATTGGGCACAGATTATTCCAATTTCAGCATCAATATGAGGCCCAACTCTGAAAAAATTAATTTAGAATGAATTCACTTTTTATGACTTTATTTTGTCCCTATTTGTAATAAACTGATAGTAGGGTATGTTTGTAACCTGACTTTGAACCATGTACTATTCTCTTTTTGTAGTTGTGAACTCCATTTTTAATCGTTCGTGACAAAAGTATTCTGCGATTTTTGATATATATATATATATATATATATATATATATATATATATATATATATTATAAACTAACTTCTATCTCTATGTTTTGTGACTTGAGCTATCATCTAATTGTGAACTAAAATTTCTCTGAAAGTTAGATGGTTAAGAAATTCAGCAGGCTGAACCATGAATGTATATTTTTTCAAGTGTGATGAAAAAATCAGTTCATATTTGCATATTTTTTAAAAAGATTTTTTTAAATGAATAGTAATTTTTAGAAGAATGAATGAGTAGAATTTGGTTGAAAAGTCAAATACGCTTGACTATTAATTGGTGGTTGAGATTTAGTACCATAGAAAAAGAGAAAATTTTAAAGATAACCAACAAGGGCTATATATCATGAAAGGTAACTGTATGTGTTTTTATTTGTGACCTGACTATTCTTCTACTATATGTAAATTAAAGAACTGTAATTGTATGTGTTTTTATAAATGAATGTCATATCTGATTTTTAATGTTTTCTTCATCTTTAAAACTAACGTAGGAATGGAATTATATTATTTTCGAAGATCGTAGGTTCTCGGGAAAAATTGTAACGAAGGTGAAAAAGTGAGTGTAGACATGTTTCGGTGATCGTGATGATGCTTGATAAGTGTTTTTTATACACTTATTTATATGTCTAAATTAGACTATATTATTGTCATTCTTGAATAATTACTACTTAATTGTTTTATATTTATTTACATTGTAGGAATTTTCACAAAGTCATGGGAATGAAGCACTAAAGTGGAAAAATGGACATTTAGATGTCATTTGAAGTTTAAAGGAGCAAAATCGATGATGGAATCGTCAACCAAGGATAGCTAAGAGAAAGAATCAAGGTTTGAGAGCTTAAATTGAAGATGGATTGATGTTTGGAAGAAGATTTGAAGAGTTTTGAAAGTTCAGGTACCTAGTTGTCACAATTAAAAAATGAAGGACTCGCAATCAAAAGATGAAGGACTCGCGTGCAAATAAAGTTCAGGGGCCAACTTAAAAGTACTAGAAAAGATGAAAATCACACTACAGGTGTTGAACTGCGCGGCCACGGACCCGAGACTTCGTGGCCGCGTTAAAGTCTTCAAATTAATAGAACATGTTTTCATTATAATGCACGATCACCAGAAGTTAGCTGCGCAGCCACGCAGTAGTTTTGCCCAGCGAGAGAAAAAGTCCATGCGCAGATTTCAACATTCTTTGACCTAGGTTGCATGGAGAATCTATTTAAACAACATATCACGCACTTAAAAAAAACCTTTGCACACATACTCTAGAGGCACAACTCACCATAAAAGTTTGAAGATTTTGGAGGCTCAATTGGAGGCGAAGGCAAGGAAATTTGAAGATAAATTGGTGGAAGAAACTTCTTGGTACAAGAGTTCTTTTACTTTTCTCTTGAATTTACTTATGATGTCTAGTATAGTTTATTACTGCATTTTAATTGTATTCTCTATGAGGAACTAAATTATTTGTTGGAATCAAACGATGTAGCGTAGTTTTACGCCTTTAATTTCATTACTCAAGTTTTACGGTTTGATTACATGTGTATGATTTTATTTTGTGTTCAATGTGTGAATTAAGTGACCACTAATTCATTGATTAATTGGACTGTTTTCATAATTCTAGAGGTAAGCTAATGATCTAAACCTAGGAATAAAACTCGATAATTGAATGAGCGATAGAGATATACATTCGTCGTTATTGCGGTCTTATTTGAGTTCTTGTAGTTTATGCTCCTAATCATTGCAACCAGCTGTTTCTTAACGCGGTTGACTAATTAGATATAGTTGATTTAAACCCGAGAGGGAAATTTCATGTGCATAAGTGAGCTCGACTGATCACATTAGTAGATTAAGACTTGAGTGGTGTGACTAAAGGTATTGACTACGTGAAATTGTGAAATCCCAACTTTACATCAATTAATTTAAAAACACATTCTTGTTTCTTGTTTATTGTTCTTTTAGTATAATCTTTAGAATCATTATAACTCCAATTATTTATCGTTCGAATAAAGTGAGAATTAGAATAACTTTGGTACTTAATCCAATTCCTCGTGGGAACGATAACTCGGACTCGGCAGGTCCACTCTATTATTTGTCACGACTTGTACACTTGAGATGTTAAATCAGTGAACAATGCTCCAATAGAGCTATCGATAAAAATTGTTGCTGAAATTCCTCATTATCAAACTAGACATGTTACAAACATGCTGATGACTTTTGATTGATGCTTTCATTTTTGCAAGCATTATTATCTTGACAGATTGATGGCGAATAGGCTATTGTATTTTTGTTGAACATCAATTTATTTGTGGACAAAAATTGCAGTGTCTACGAGACTACGACTATAGGATTTATGTTCATTTAAATAATACAGTTGTTTTAGTTTGTTCATGTTGTGAGTGATTTTTTTTCCCCTTTCATATTGAGTTTGTTTACATTTGAGCAGCCACATGTAGTTTGATAATACAAGTCCTAGAACACAGATCATTGGTCATAGGTCACATTTCATTGGTTACAAATTGCTCATCAATGGACAAAGATCTCATGCTGCATTGATAATAGGTTACAGACTCATGATCATTACTCACATTCCGCATTGATAACATGTAACACGTTACAAGAATAAACTTTAGGTTACATTTTGAATTTAAAATGATGCCAACTAGATGTATAGAGTTCCAAGATTACATGTTATGGTTAAAATGTAATAGGTCACAAATCACAGGTCACATTCTAAATTTATAAGAAGTCATATGTCATTTGTCACGGTTACATTTAAAATATAAGAGGTCACAAGTCACAGATCTGAGGTCTCATAACATATTCAAATTTTGTTAGAGGTCACAAGTCAATGGATGCTGATCACATATTGCATTGATAACATGTCATAGAATTAAGATCACAAGAATAAACTTTCACATGTTCCATGTCACATTATGAATTTGTAACAGTTCTCAACTAGATATATAGAATTCCCAGATCACATGTCAGATCCCATGTTACAGGACACATTCACATGATACATTGATAACATGTCGCATACCATAGGCCACAAGTCATCTTTTGCTACCTTCATAAGGTGAACCTCTCCATGTTTTCTCTCATTCTTTTCAATTCTTATCTTTCTCTCCTTACTCTTAAGGGAATATATGAGTATGTCAGGTGTAAGGGTCTTCCCATATTTGATAGCATTCTTTACTTCCTTATAGATGCCAGGAATAGTATTTAACAAGATTGGATGGATCAAGTTTAAACCTGAAAAAGCTCACAAGAAAAGTTTCATCTGGATGGATTAAGTCAAATAAAGGTCTTCCAATTTTTTCTAAAGTTCTTAATAAGTGTTTTCATGTTTACAAACTTTTTGCAAAATAGATTTTGAAAAACTACAAGATTGTAGAAGTATTAGTAAATCCATCAGATTAATTCTTTTCTAGTCATCAGCCAAAGTGTTTGAAAAACAATTATCAATTGTTTTAGAAACCTTTTGTTGTACCAAAATACCTTTCATTTTCTGTTGTGATATTGAAAAACCCATTTTACTGTTAAAGACACCAATGTCAAATGGATGTACAAACATATCTGCAAATAAGTAGCACACTCCACAAAATTGAGGACCTCATGAAAAGTTACACAAAAGATCCTATGCAATATACACTTGTTGGGTATTTTGGTCCCAAACAAACCTCGGGGGTATGATGAAACATCATGTTGGATTAATTATGCTTTGCGGGTCTTTTGGTCCATGATTGAAGATAATGGTATTGCCCAAATTCCAAAAGTACTGTAACCCATTTCCGAGACGGGCTAATGGATTAACTACCCACTTCGAGGTTTGTCGCTCTATGGGTAGGTTTCAGAGATGACCCACTTAATTAGGGTTCCCTACTTAACCTAATTAAGTTTAACCTATATCTACCTGCCATCTCACCCTCAGCTAATCAGTGAACACTCGTGCCTCTTTTTCTCTGTGAAAATGATTGTCCTCTCTTTGTGAGCCCCATTGTGCATCCCCTTCCTGCCTCCTTCCGGTGCCACCCCCTTTGTGGCTGGGCTTGGTTGTTTCGCCCCTGTTTGCGGTTGGAACAACTCCTTTATTTGGTGCATTTGGCTGCTTCGATTCCTTCTTCAGTTCTTGATGTGGCCATTTCCTTCGGCCTGTTGTGCGGTCTTTGGTTCGGTCTTGTTGTGTTCCCTTTGTGCAGCCTCTGTGCGGTTGTGGTTGTGTGAGAAGGCAACGTGTTAGGTGTGGGTTTGTGTGTTGTCTATGAGTGTTCTATAACCGGGTTTTGGTGGTGTTACCTTTGTGGAGTTTTGGACAGAATCTGAGCCCTCGTTGAACACCTTACATCGGCTATTTTGGTGCAACTGAGGGAGTTTTAGAGCTTGTTTGGTAGTGGTAAAATTTTTACCATAATTTTTCAAACTCAATCTCAACCATTCATTCTTAGTCAAGCCCAACATTTTTGACTTTTCAAATATTTTTAAACCACACATCCATCAAAAAAAAAAAAAAAAACTACAAAATCAAATTTTTTCACATTACCAAACAGGCTCTTACTTGCTTCATTTATTAATTCAATTATGATACTGTCAATCTATATTGTTTATCTACTGTTTGACTAGTTTTACTTTTTGTCTTGTGAGGTATATTCACCACAACACCGTTTTAGATTTTATTCATTCCGTAAGACTAAAGATCTTAGGTGAGAATTGTTGAAGCTGGTAGGGTCTAAGTGACGGTTCTAATAGATATATAGCAAAATATAAATACTAATCAAAAAAGATGTCGAAAAAACCAAATAATGATGATATCACAGGTAATAGCAAATTATTCCTATAATTTAGCAACAAGCAAGCCACAAGCCTAATGGTCATCCAACACGATGACCTATTATTATTCGAATTTAAAAGCGATTCACCAATTTACGGGGAAGGACAAAATCTACAGGTCCATTCAGCAGGATAACGAACAAGGGTAAATCCTCCAACTTTCACAGCAATACCTAAACTAGAAAACTGGGAAAACATAATGTCAAAAACCAAGTTAGCTGCAAAATTTCTGAAGGGATCTCCTCCAACAGACGCTGCTCGTGCTTCCTGGAGTTTCTATATGTGGTCTCTATGTACTATTGGTCTAGTTCATTCGCCGCCCTTGCACTTTCTACTGGGTCTGCATGGATGACCAGAGGTGTCCGTTGGTCCAAAAGCCTTTCAGTTTGGCTAGAAAATATAGAGATTAAGAGTTGATTTTGTAATGTTCTTCTTTTTGCCTGCTTTCTTGCAGATTTCTTCTACTGATTTTGATCTCCAATGGCTCTGATATGAGTTATAGTAAAAACAGCGTGAAAACACAAAGTAAATTGAGATTAAAAAATGACAAAAGTAAATCAAAATGAAGAAATAACATGCAATAATTATAAAACTAATTGTTTATTCAATCTCCAAGCTTTCATGGTTGTTTGAAAGGGCCTCAGTAAACTAAAATGGAGGCCAAATGGAATAGACAATAGGGCATTTAAGGTGCTCGAAACAGTTAAGGAAAGTGCTGGAGCTTGACATTTTTAATAAACAATGGAAGAACCTAGCGAATAGTTTGACAATATAGATTTTGAATTGAAAACGAATAAATGACTTTGGTGAAGAATACAACTAAGTGGAAATTACATCTAGCCCCGTTTTTAAAATTCCAACTTCTAAGATCAGGTTTAACAATAATTTATATTAAAATCAGGTAATAATTAATTTTAATTTTAATACTAATATTATAAAATTAAATTAATTCTTACATCACATTAATCTCTCTCCACCAAAACCAAAAGACTCTAGTCTCTACAGATCTCTCCATCTTCACCAGTGTCACCTCCATCTTCATCTTTGGCGCCGCCTCCATCTTTATCTCCGACACCATCAAAATCAGAACCCCCACTGAATCACCACCGGTTCCTTCACCTCTATTGTCAATGGGTACATTAACAAGGGAAATATTTTTGTCAATGGTTTGGAAACCACGTGCTTGTTGCTTCGTCGTAATTTTGGGGGTTTCAGGATTTTTGGTGGTGAAACCAGATCTATTCGAAGCTATCGATGACCACCCACTCCAACGATAGCCACGCCCAACTATTGGGATATATGCCCCTAATCGCTGCAGCGATGAGATGCTGGAATGGTGACGACGATTGGAAGTTTATGGGCATATTTCGGCATCATACAAAAGGCAGCTTCAGCGAGGATCTCACCCGAAAATACTCCACCACCTCATCTCTGCAGCAGGATTTTGCCACTATGGCGGCATTTATCACCGTGGTCTGAAACCAGAAAATCTTTTGTTAGATCGGTGATGTCGTCCCACGACAGTTTCTGTGCTCTCCCGTCGCGTGATGTCACTGATCTAAATGTTTAGATGGTGCTGTGTTTATTGTTTTGGTGGTGGGGGTGGAGCTGGTTGGTCTATGGTTGTGATGGTGGTGCAATGGTGGTCATGGTCGAAGGTGGTGGAGGTTGTGACCTTGGTGTAAAAGATTTTGTTTGTGACATGAAATTATACAATGTTGTGCTCTCAATATGTATAATTAATAAAATATTTTTAATTATTTAACATCATTAATTAATATACCTAATTTTTGAATATATAAGGTTTGGTTTTTTTTTTTTTTTTAAATTTGTATTTTGAAACCCCTTATCTATGTATTTTTCCCTTTTAACAATTACCCCTGATGGATTTCTTCTGAATGCAATGACAGGAAATGTTTTCTGGTCATCCAGTTGTTTTGAAAATGAACCAGGACGGTGCTTCGATCTGATGGTGTTTTGCATATAAGTTGTGGTGATGCTCGATCTACTAGTTATGATGCTGGCGTGAAGTGGCGGCAATAGTGACGGTGGTGAGGGAGGGAGGGAGTGGGAGTTTGGCACTAGAATGCGAAGATGGAGTGGAGTTTTCTGATGGAGGTGGCTGCGATGGTGGCTGGGGCGGGGCATTGTCAGGAGTGTTGTTGAGAGGTTTTTATTTGTACTTTGATAAATGAAGAAAATTTATGGCCTAACATTTATATAAGTTGTGACTTAGAAATTAATTGTGACCTAATAATTTAATAATTGTGACTTAAAAATTCATGATCTAGTAATTTGATAATTTGTGATCTAAGAATATGTTGGATTCTATTAATTTGACATTTTCTAACCTTGAAATCAATTCGTGACTTAAAAAATTTGTTATTGTGATCTAAAAATAAGTCTAATTTGTGACCTAATATTTTGATAATTTCTAACCCTAAATTATTTGTGACCTAAAACTTTGTGTTTGTGACCTAAAATATATAATGTTGTAACCTTAATATATATAATTAATAAAATATTTGTAATTAATTAATTTAATCAATTAATCTTAATAATAACCTGATTTTTGTAATTTTACAAGTTTTATCTCAATTTTAAAATTTGTATTTATAATTACCTTATTTATGTATTTTTCCCTAAGGAACATTACATATATAAGGTGGTTTGAAATGTGAATTTCAAAATTTACAAAATAATTTTCAATTATAAAAAATCTGGTTGCAATTAAAATTAATTAATTAAATTAAATAATTAATTAATTTTTATTAATGTTACATGTTAAGGTCACAACAATATATAAATTCAAGTCACATAACATAATTTTTTTAGATCACAAATGATTTCAGGGTCACAAATTATCAAAATATTCACAAATTGGACATACTTTTAGGTCACAAAACAAATTTTTAAGTCACGATTGATCTTAAAGTCACAACTCCCAATTTATTTATAGATCATAAATTATCAAATTATTAGGTCACTAATCTTTTAAGTGAAATTATCAAATGGTCACAATTATTTGATTTTTACGCTACAACTCGTTAATTATAGTTCACATATTTTTAGGTCACATTTATCAAATGATTAGGTCACAGCATCTCACACACCACCACCTCCTCCACCACCACTACCACCACCAGCAATGTTCAAATTCCAATAACAAAACTCCACTCCCTCGCCACTGCCACTGCCACCATCACCTTCACCGTCGCCCCCACTTCAATCCAGCTACACCACCCCTGCTTCTCCCCTCCCTTCTCCAAATTTTTAATCTCAAATATCCAGGCATCCAGCCAATCACCAAAATTAACAGAAAATAAAGGAGAAAACAGAGCGACATGAAATCTCCTCAATGATGTTTAAAGTCTATTGCAAATATAGGGTCAAAATCAGAGAAACCCAACTAATCTCCCATTTTACACATAGTACACGCACATGAGATGGCAGCATGAAATTTGACTTCTCTGACTGGCAAAACGGAGTTGCTAATGAGATTTGACACGAAATTAGATAAGGAAGCAATAAAGAGTGTAATTAATTTACCCAAAGTTATCCTTTTATTAAAACTTAATCAAATCTTACAAGGATTTTTCTATTCCAGGTTGCACAACATCAATTGAGACCGCGTCCTTGAAATCTCTCCGGTACCATTACCCATGGCTGAAGAAGAACCAGATGAGGATTTTGTTGGGAAAACGGGTTGTTCTACTCACAAAAATTAATTTCTTGTGATAGATGATCCAGTTACAGGATTTTCTGTTCTATGTATTCAACTTGGAATAAATAATTTTGTGCACACAAAAGAAAGAGATATTACCCTTGTAGCGTGCTTCACAATAATCTTCATCAACTGCTTCTTGATTCCACCAAAGCTTCAAACCCTCACGTTTTTCCCGGTGTTCTCCAATGGCAGTCGTGCAGGTGTGTGGTCACCTTTCTCAAGGCTTAGGTTAAACTGAGATTAGGATTTCTTTGTAAGGAGAAAACACACACTACATATTTTAGTGTGTGTCTCGCCACTTTGTCAATTAGGTTAAGAAAAATAGTCTTGGGAGACTATTTGTAACCTATTTACACTCCAAAACCCTACCAAGCCTAGTACCATAATTCAGACCCATTTCTGCACCCAATACAGGTAATAAGCCTGTATAAACTCATTATAGTGAAGCCACCGAGAGAACCTGATCGGACCCAATTAAACTAAGCTCCAATAAATTAATTATGACCCGATCAACTCTTGATCAGTCAAAATTAATTTATTAATCACGTTCTATTTCACTAAAAGAACGAGATTGCACTCTTAGTAAAATTGAAATTACTGAAACAATTAATCAATAATTATATCCTCTGACTTATCGTTCTTACATGTTACCCCCGTCGATCAACTCGAATATTCGGAGCAAGTTAAAATGATCAAAATGCCCTTCTACGAATATTCATAAATTCTCAACTCTCATCTTCTATCTGACAGTTCGATGTGATCCCATCACATCATAGAATTCAACAGTCACTGTCGAATTACTGAGCTCAGATTCAACTGTCCACTAGAAGAACCAGTGAGATTATGATCATACCTAAAAGGTGACGGATTCCATAATACAAATATATGTTCCTCGTTAGTTCACTTTAATTCCCAAAGTACCGAGATATTGATCAGCAATTGATCTCACCCATTGATACCGGAAAGAACTTCAAGTTAGTAATCGAAGTCCATTATCCGATTAGGATTAAGGTCCCACGTACAATAGTCAAGTGAAATTAAATTTGTATGGTCAATGTCACAAATTAATTTCACGTGGTCCCGTCCAATACGTTCCAAACGTACTCTCAATTTTATTACCAAAGTCAAAGATAGACTTTAATAAAATCGAGACGATCTTATCAAAATAAATTGTCCATATTTATTTACTGATCGTGAACATTAATTTTAGATCGAATCACAAATTGAATCTTTCTGTGTTTAACAACTTAAACACTCAATTTGTAATATCAAATCGACCCGTGGACAAACGCAACTTCATATTAATACAATCAATTAATATTTTATTTTAAATGTCGTGAATTATATTCTACGGACATATATAATTCCAACAGATTTCCCAGAGCCAAATACAGCCATCAATACTACTAGGCTAGTTTCGTTCCACGATCGCCTCACAGGGTACGACACCTGCGTATTTTTGACGAATGCGAACAATGACCCTTTGATTCATGTAACGCATAGTTACAATTCTGATGATATGGACGCCGTTGGATCCCCATACCGCTCATGTGGCCATAATGATCTTGTCAATTCTTCAGGATATTATTTTCCTTACTAGTCTGGTGAAAAATGGCCGCTGCTAGATTGATGTAGTGGAGCCACTGCTTGATCGAAGCCAGGGCGACACCTCTGCCCCAAGGTAAGTAGCGACGTTACTGCTTATCCATACCATGAAATGGCTGATCACATGTCCATCTCATCAGATCCAAGATCACAGGTCAGAAGCCAGTGATGGTCTTTTTGGCGACGTTTGAAGAGTGGCGGGAGTTCGGCAGTGTGGGGGTGTGGCGTTGGATTTGGTCCGTTTGAAGTTGTTGAGGTGTGGTATTGAGTTTGGGTTGATAATTAATTAATTTAATTTTATAAAATTATTATTTTAATTTATTAATTAATTGTCAAAGGTCTAATTAAAACCTCATTTTTGAAGTTGTATAGGTTTGATCTCATATTTGAATTTGATTCACATAAAACAGGTGTGCCCGTAATTTCCACTTCTTCTAATGATATTATTTATGAAAAGCTATTTTTTAAGGGGACAAATGAATCTTTTAGGTCATCTTAACGTGTTTGTTTTTTTAACATGAAGCATCATTGAACTCTTAGTATGTTAATTGATTAACATCAACATGAAGCATCATTGAACTCTTAGTATGTTAATTGATTAACATCTGAAGATAAGAATATGAAGAAGACATTTGGGAGGAGTAAATAAAACTTCAAGCAAAAATGAAGAGCTATTGAAATAATTAAGAACAAAAATGCAATAAAGAGAACATGGGTGGTTTATTCTCGCCACAAATAAATACATGTTCATTACTATGTGGGTAATTTAATTGCCCAAATTTAATTTGCGAAATTAACTTAATTTATTAAGGCAATATATCTTCCCGACTAAAGTTTATCTATTCATCGTGTATTTTGTCTTTTATCTACTACTTCTATTGTGTTGTTGTTCAGAATCGATGTAGAATCTTCAACCCGTATCTAAAAGACGAACTGGCCATATTATTGAAGTTAACGAACAATGGATACAGAATCCAAGTTCGTGCACTTCAGTTACAACATTCAAATGTAGAACTCCTTTAACCAACATTCGTAATGGTAAAATCAAAAAATTATTTGACATTTACCTCTTTTTGCTTTAATAAACTTTTAATGTTAGCAAAGTTTCAAGTAATCCATTACCCTGCATTACACAGCGCAGTAGTGCAACCATGAGCACTGCTAATTGTGGGCCAAAGACTTTTAAACTCGAAGATGGGTGCCTTTCCGAGGATCAAAGGAATTGCTCTGGTCGTGGTAAGCATATATACAAAAATTGTTTGTTGTTTCAATAATTTTTCCTAGGTATTTTATTTTCCTTTTCTCTTACTAAGATATTGTTTTTGATGTATGTACCTATTTTGTTACTTGTTTTTAACGTCATCTACAGAAGTCCTAACGCCACAAAGAAGTAATAATTATTTAGGCAGTCGAATTGTCATAAAAGAGTTGTACCTAGAATCCTCAAGGAAAAGACAGCTTTGTTAGTGTGTTTAGATAGATTATAAATCATAAATTTATCAATAAGAAATTATGTTTATTTATTCATCCTGTAATTTGTCGTTTATTTACTACTTCTATTGTATTGTTCTTCAGAACTGATGGAGAATTTTTAACCCATAACTAAAAGACGAACTGATCATATTGTCGAAGTTAATGAACAATGGACACAGAATTCGAGTTTGTGCACTTTAGATACAACGATCAGATATACAACTCCATTAACTGACATTGTCAATGGTAATTTAACCAATTTCTATTTAATGTTAGAATATCAATAAATTGTTTGTTAATGCGATTTCTATTACACAAGTGTGTGCTCCCCTTACAAAAGTGCACATAAAATAGTCTGTATCGATCATGTTGATAATTCTAATCTCACCTTAACAAAGTTGCAAGAAATCCAAGACTGTCACCCTGCATTACACATCGTACTAGTGGTGCAACCATGAGCACTACAGATTGTGGACAAATGACTCTTAACCTGGAAGATGGATGCCTTTCTGAGGATGGAATGGATTGCTCAGATTGTGATAACCATCTATGCAAAAACTATTTTTTTTCTTCAATAATTTTTCCTAGGTATTTTTTTTCTTCTTTTCCCTTATGAAGATATTGTTATTGATGCGTGTACCTATTTTTTTAATTGTACATTTCCAATTTTTAGGGAGGTTACATTGTTAAATTTTATTTACACTAAACCATTAATTACATATTAATTCCGTTATACTAGACCACTTTGTAATATCCAATTATGTCATTTTGTGTAGATTACGCAAATAGTTTCCATCCAACTGCATCGTGTTGCATGTGTTGTTTCTTAGTCATCATTGTAATTAGATGTGAAAATTTTGGTAAAGTATGAAAATGAAGGAACTGAGATCTGGTTTTTGTTTAAATGAGCATTTCTGATGAAAAGGTAGGCCGTCGGAAAGTACTCAACAAAATGTACAAAAATATCTTTCAAAAATCAAGAGTTTTCCGACGGACTATGGTGTCGTTGAAAATTTCCGACGGACGTCGAAAAAACCGTTGGAAAATACAAATTTCCGATGGTATTTGTTTTCCGTCGGAAATATTTCCATCGATTGTCGTCATCCGTCGGAAATTCCAATGGATATTTAAAGTCGTCGAAAATTTCGATGGTCCCGACCTCCGTCGGAAAATTTCTGTCGGTAAAACCATATTTTCTTGTAGTGTTTGTTCTCTGGTCGTTTTGTAGTGCTCTTTTTTTTTTTCCTTGATGAATCCAAGTATTTTATGAGGAACGTTTCTCTTCTAAATTTATTCTTGTAGATATTTCATGTTGAGTATCGATGTCTTATTTATGTTTTTTAAAATTTTTCATATGATCATGAGAATTATATTTTGGATCAATATGTTGTACTACATATACAAAATTTTATATGTTTAGAATATTTGGACATGGGAGAACCGAGTTGAATTTGTGAATTTTGTGGCGCTATACTTGGTATGAGGAACGGCTTGACAAATGCCACAACACAAATAATCCCAAATTCTCCTTGTGTTGCATGAGAGAAAAGGTAGTGCTACCACTAATGCAGAATCTGCCTCAAACTCTAGCAGAATGATAAAAGTAAGTATTTTACAGAGAACATAAGATCCTACAACATGATATTTTCTTCACTTCAATGGGAGAAAAGATTGACAGCAGCCTAAATAGTGGTACATTACCACCCATATTTCACATGATTGGTAGTTTATTGCTGAACGAGGGTTTTGTAGAAAACACAATAACATATATATCCTTATATATGTTCTACAAATAAATTAAGAGAAAGAAGAAAGAATGGAAGAAGAGAAAGAGAGAAGAGACAACCCTTAAACCACACCATTCATTATAATACTCAATCCTATATATACATACAAAACTAAAGCATATTCTAAAGCATATAAAGCATATTCTAAGCATATTCTAAGCATATTCAAAAGCATATTCTAGAATGTGCTAATTATTCTAACATCCCCCCGCAAACTCACGATGCTATAGCATGAAGCAACAAGAGTTTGTCAAGTAAGAATCGGAAGCGAGAAGTCGGATGGGACTTGGTGAAGAAGTCTGCAAGCTGCAATGATGAAGAGACAAAAGGTAAGGCAATAGTCCCATGCTGAAGATGATGACGAACAAGGTGATAATCAATTTCAATGTGCTTCGTGCGCTCATGGAACACTGAATTATGTGAGATCTGGATGGCACTCTTGTTATCACAATACATAGAGGTGGGAGATGAAATAGAAACACCCATATCTGCAAGTAGCCAACGTAACCACACAATCTCAGTAGTAGTGGAGGCCATAGCGCGATATTCTGCTTCAGTTGATGAGCGAGAAACTACTGTCTGCTTCTTACTTTTCCATGAGATAAGAGAGTCACCCAAAAATACACAGTAGCCAGTAGTGGACTTACGATCAGTTGGGTTCCCATCCCAATCTGCATCAGAGTAAGCTTGAAGCTCTAAGGAGGAGGTCGATGGGAATAAAATACTCTGAAAGCAAGAGCCACGAAGATAGCGCAAGATTCTAACAACCGCTGCCCAGTGAACCATGGTAGGTGCTGAAACAAACTGACTGACAACATGCACAGCATAAGCAATGTCTGGCCTAGTAATGGTAAGATAAACAAGGGAACCAACAATAGTACGATACAAAGTAGGATCAGACAGTGGTTCACCATCAGAAGATGAGTAACGAACATTAGCCTCAATAGGAGTATCAGCTGTTTTAGTATCAGTAAGACGAGCACGCTCAACGACATCTGCAGCATATTTAGACTGGGAGAGCATATAACCTCGAGGAGAAGAAGCAACCTCAATCCCCAGAAAGTAAGTTAAGGGACCCAAATCCTTCATTTCAAAAAGACGAGCAAATTCTGATTTTAAATTGGTTATCCCTACAACATCATCACCAGTAATGATCATGTCATCAACGTACAACAGAATGAGAATACGACCAGTGGAAGTACATCTACAGAACAAAGCGGAATCATGATGGCTAGATGTAAAACCAAGAGAGAGCACGACTGTAGAAAACTTCTCAAACCAGGCACGAGGTGCTTGTTTGAGACCATATAGAGCTTTCTTAAGTTTGCAAACAAATACAGGAGTATGAGGAACACCAGGTGGAAGAACCATATAAACATCTTCTTGAAGATTTCCATTCAAGAAGGCATTTTTAACATCCATTTGAGAGAGACTCCACTGACGAATAGAAGCAACCGCAATAAGTGTACGTACAGTAGTCATTTTTGCAACAGGGGCAAATGTCTCCTCATAGTCCAAGCCATATTGTTGAGAAAATCCCTTAGCAACCAATCGAGCCTTGTAACGCTCAACTGAACCATCAGATTTGGTCTTGATCTTATAGACCCAACGAGATCCAATAGCATGTTTTCCTGGTGGTAAAGAAACTAATTCCCAAGTGTCTGTCTTATGTAGAGCATTAAGTTCATCAGTCATAGCCTGTTGCCAAAGAGGATCTAAAGCTGCTTCTTTGTAAGAGGAAGGTTCAGAAAGCTTATGAATGGAAGACAAAAAACAACAAAAGGACTCAGAATAACAAGAATAATCAAACTCGGGTAAGTGAGCAGACTTACGTATACGTTGAGGATATCGAGGAGGAGGAGACTGCGAATCCTCAGCCTCAGACGGTGCTTGGGGATCCATAGGAGAAGGAAGGACATTCTGAGATGACGCATGTGTACCTGTAGCAGATGACGAAGATGGAGAACAAATAGTAGGGACATATGTAGATGGTCTATCAATATCATCAGTGAAAGGATCAATACAAATGAGATCTGACGTAGTCATGTGAGAGGTATTATCTGTAATAGAAAAGAAGGGAATGCGTTCAAGAAACACAACATTACGAGAGACATATAACTTGTGACTGACAGGATCAAAACATCGATAACCTTTTTGTCCCTCACCATATCCTAAGAAGACACAAATAGCTGAGCGTGGAGTTAATTTGCTACGTTCTGCCGTAGGACGAAGAACAAAACAAGTGCATCCAAAGACTTTTAAGAGAGAGTAATCAGGAGAATAACTAAACAAGGTTTGAAATGGTGACAAACCAGATGAATGAGAAGATGGTATCCTATTTATCAAATAGACAGCAGTGAGAACTGCCTCCCCCCAAAATTCACTAGGTACTTTGGCAGATAGGAGAAGGGAACGAGCAGTTTCAACAATGTGTCTATGCTTACGTTCAGCAACACTATTCTGTTGAGGAGTATCAGTACAAGAAGTTTGATGAATTGTACCATCAAGAGCAAGCAACTCACGAAAATCATTAGAAACATATTCCCCACCCAAATCACATCGAAAACATTTAATGACAGCAGAATGTTGAGTTTTAATAAGTGCTTGAAACGAACGATAAATAGAAATAAAATCAGAACGTCGCTTCATAAGATATACCCAACAGTGACGACTATAATCATCAATAAAAGAAACATAATATCGAGATCCTCCTTTAGTAGAAACAGGAGCAGGGCCCCATACATCTGAGTGTACAAGATCAAATGATGCAATAGAAGAAGAAATACTACGAGGAAAAGGTAAAGCTGAAAATTTAGCAAGTTTGCATCCACTACAATCAGAAATATCATGAGGTTTTAAGTCTCCCAAACAACCTTTAGAAGCTAAAAATCTCAAACGACTAGCAGACACATGTCCTAGGCGAGAATGCCATAAATAGAAATTAGAAGAAGAAGAGTTCAAATGGAAAGACGATAAATCAGTACTAGAGGCTGCAACATGCGTTGGTCTCAGATTATCTAGAACATAAAGTCCTCCTCTTTGCCTATGGCCGATCCCAATCAGCTTCCGAGACTGCGGATCCTGTACATAACAAGTAGTAGAAGTAAAGTGAACAGAATTACCAGAATCACATAATTGACCAACAAAAATAAGATTTAAAGTAAGGTCAGGAACACAATAGACATCTGATAAAGATAGATTAGAAGTATGAACAGAACCAACACCTGCTAAGGACAACGGGGTGCCATCAGCAGTCATAACAGGTGAAGATGACATAGAAGGATATAAATAATCAAAAAGTGATGAGTTAGGAGACATATGCTTAGAAGCACCCGAGTCAAAAATCCACGAGGAGGTTTTACCTGAGGAGTTCTGAGAGGACAAACCTACATGAGTAGAGGCTAACATGACATGTGACTGTGAGGCTAAAAACTTCTGAAACTGCTCACTAAGATCAGTCAATCGGGAATCAGATGAGGGCGGTGGACCAAGTATAGAGGAGCCAACAGGTGGAACAATCGCTGCTCTGTGGGCATTGGATCTATAAGACTGCTGGGACTTCAATAACTTAGGACATTGAGCCTTCCAATGTCCCTTTTGTCTACAAAAACTACAAACATCATTTGGGAACCGTGTATGTCCTTTGGTTCGATTCTGTGTAGATGGTAAAGCTAAAACTGAAGTCCCAGAATGTGGAAGAGATACATCTTCAGTAAGAGAATTTAACCGTGTCTCCTCAGCAACAAGTTCACTAACAACTGAATCAACAGATGGAAGAGGAGTACGGTGCAAAATAGAACCTCTGAGTCCCTCAAAATCACTACGAAGTGCCATCAAAAACTGAACTAATCGTTGCTCCTCTCTATAAGTAGTATAATCCTCACTTGCTTTCAGACCTGCTGGTTTAGTAAGAGCTAACTCATCCCAAATTGATGTCATAGCAGTATAAAAATCCAAAATGCTCATATTCTTTTGTTGCAATGCTCGAATATCAATCTCTAACTGATATCGTTTTGCAAAATTAGATTTAGTGTACAACTTCTGCAAATGGTCCCAAACCTCCTTTGCTGTTTCATACTTAGCCAACTGTGTACCAATACTATGTTCTACAGAATTATTTATCCATGTATGAATTTTTGAATTATTTGAATCCCAGATATCTAACAGAGTTGCAAAATTTGCATCATTATTTTCCGGTTTGTCAACTATTCCAATGACATAACCCCACAATTTTTTACCCTTAAGAAAGTGTTTCATAACATGACTCCAGTAAGCATAGTTTTTACCATTCAAACGCACATTAATGGCCTGAAGAGAATCATCGGATGCCATTATAAGAGAGAAAACGATACTAACCAACAAAGTTAGGCAAAGCAGTGCGTAAAACGAATGGATAATTGCAAACCAACACCACAAGAAGGTAGAGGATGAATAGTCGACCACAAATCCGTCAACCGTGCCGCCAGAAACCGTCGCACGCGCCTCCACGCGCCTCCAGAATATCCGACGTGCTGCCTCACGCGCCTCCTTACACCGGCGCGTGTAATCTCACGCGCCACTCCTGTCGACGCGCCGCCACCTGCAGATTCTGAATATGGTCTTAGATCACCGGAATTCCTACTGCAAGTGCCTCGAAATTCGTGAAACAGTACGGTTTAGGGTTTTTCGCGAAGAAGAAAAATGCACGTTGATTTCGTTTTTTCGAAGGCAATGTGAATCAAATAGCTCTGATACCATGTAGAAAACACAATAACATATATATCCTTATATATGTTCTACAAATAAATTAAGAGAAAGAAGAAAGAATGGAAGAAGAGAAAGAGAGAAGAGACAACCCTTAAACCACACCATTCATTATAATACTCAATCCTATATATACATACAAAACTAAAGCATATTCTAAAGCATATTCTAAAGCATATAAAGCATATTCTAAGCATATTCAAAAGCATATTCTAGAATGTGCTAATTATTCTAACAGGTTTCAGTACCAAAATTTGCACAACTTTATATTTAATACACTAAAAACGAAGTGGCTAAATGCTTGCAATTGGTTGGGTAATATTCCTTCACATCTAATTTAACTTTAATTTTAATACAATGTCACTTCATGTATATAACTATTGTTATAAATACTTCATCTAGCAGTTCGAATACTGGCAGACTACATAAGGACATTGTCATTGACCTGAAGAACATGCTTGATGAACATAATGTTTTGATCAAGTCATTTAGGATGGTTAGGGAAAGTATGTGTGGTCCCAAGCTCTCAAACATGAAGCTCATGCTTATTGGAAAGAGAGAACATGATGGAAGAAGATATGACCTTACGTCAGCTATTGAGGTTGCAGGTTTGATACTTGGTGATTTTGAAACAATGCCTAGTACCAGGGATATAGTTGTTAAGACTAGATACGGATTACTGAAACGGATAACTAAATTACGCCCTTCGTACCTTGGACTTCAGTACCCTTTTGTAACACCCCAAGTTTAAAAAATCTAAAACTTAGGCGTGTTAACTTCCATTCACATTATATGCGGAAATAAATCGTTTAAACATTAAAATTTTCATTTATCTATTATAAAATTTTACAGAAATTTCGGCAGAGTCTCTTCTATAAATTGGATTTAACCAACCTGTAGAGAGACAACATAACCGACATAATAATTTAAACAAGATCAACCACATCTCAACCACATCCAACATCGCCAAAACCAATTCATTCAATCCCCAAACTCCTCAACATAAAATTTCCAAAACACAATAGACATTGACAAATGAAATAGTAAGTAGTTAAATCGTTAAAGTGACATCATTCTTCATTCGAAGCTAACTTCAACAAAACCATAATAATTAAAATGAACGAGAAATAATTTATATGATAACTTAAGTAAATTTAACTTTATTTCAAAAATGACAGTGGTTGTGTCTGAGTCAACCACCAAGTGGTCTCCTCATGTCATCTAGCTTTCATCACCTGAAATGTTGGGGAGAGATTAGGGTGAGCTAGAGCTCTGTAAGTAAACTTATGCACGTGATGCATGCTTATGACATGAAATGCTTTAAAAATTTGAAGTATGTATCCCCATTCACTTTAACCTTTCACAACTTTCACACTTTTCAAACTTTAACTTAACATTTTAAAACTTTCACTTAACATTTCTATCGTGAGCTCACTTGATGAAACTTCTAGTCAATCTGATAAAAGTGGGCAATTCTTATTTGGAACCAGATCACATTTACAAGTAAAACCACAAAGCGGTTACCATTTATTCCACCGCAAAGCGGCTCATTCACTTTATTCCACCGCAAAGCGGCTCATTCACTTTATTCCACCGCAAAGCGACTGATTACATTCGGGTACACCGGTCGCCCGCGCCCCATTTCCCACTCGCATCTTTTATGACTTAGAAGTACACCCATTCTTTCAAAAAAAAAAGTTGGGATACATAACTTTTGAACAAACTTGCACCTTGACACATTCCTTTCATTTAAAAATATTTGACTTCCCAATTTCGATGTCAATGCATACTTGATGATGCAATGACATGATAATGTGCATGCTTGAACACTCTTCTTAATAACATATACTTTCATCAAGTAAATGAAATTCATCAAAGCAAGTAATTTGCAAGACAGTCGTTTACACATTAATTTCACATTTACATTCAACTTTGATAAAAATAGGGGGAAGTTTACTTACCGACGTCTTTAGTATTTACCGTTATCTTGATTTGCAAGTGAAAGAGTCTCAGATGCCCGTGACGTCAATGTGGCAAAAAAAAATCCTAATCATTTTCATTCATTAATAAGGAATAACTTTTAAATCAAGAATGTGTCCTCACGCTATGACCAATACATTAAACATTATATTCGAAACAAATAATCAATTCCAACCATTCATAAAATTTTCCAAATTATAAGTTTACAAATTTCAACTCTTAATTAAGCACGAATAGTTACTAACAAACTTAAATTTATACTTTATCAAAATTTGAAAATTCATATCCATTGACAAGACTGAGATGAATACATACTTATACCGATTATCCCAAGACTTAAAATTGTCTTTTTCCACAGGTTAGAAATCTGAAAACTAATATAACCATTCATATAATTCCACCCAATTTCAAAATTTACCCTTCTAACGTAAAATGAAACTACACATTTAAATTACACTAACTAATTCATGGGTTTTAAATTTGCAAATTTACCTACAAGAAACTTAAAATTTGAACTTTATACATGAGGGTAATATACATACATCATCATATACATACAATTCCATATATACACACTAATTCATATATTGCCCAAAATTTGAGTTTCAATGGTTTAAAATTCGAAATTTCGGTAAAATTCAATTTGAAAAAGATCTGAGATCTTCATATAACTGCATACATTCAACATATATACATCAATACTTAAAAACCCATGTGTGTGCGTGTAAGAGGCGTGTAAAACTGTGAGTGACCGTGTGAGTGTGCATGTACGTGGAGTGTGAGGGTAAGGGGTAGGGGGTGCCTCACCGGTAGTGGTGGTCGAGGTCACCGACGTCGCTAGCGTGTTGCCGGCGCTGGATGGCGGGCCGGGAGAGAGACACAGGTGAGATCGCGAGAGAGAGTGTAATACCGCATTTCGATTTACATGCTTTCTTGATTGTCACGTAAAGTTTATGTTAATATCATTATAAATGATTTAACTAATATTATGGTTTTAATTGAATTATTTTGCAGTGGAAGGATTGGATGCCGTTTCGATCAATGTACCAATTAAAAGTTTATAAATTGTTATTTTAACAGTTTACGTGCAATTTTATGTGATTAATTAAATTTATTGCCTAGGCATGCTAATTTCTATTTTTATTGTGTTATATTGAAGTTGGGAAAAATTTGGTGACACTTTGGAATTTCATTTGAAAGTTTTGAGCCTAAATTACTAATTTATGAGAGTAGAGGGACTGAATTGCAATTTATGAGAGTAGAGGGACTGAGTAGTGATGTATATGAAAGCATATTAAACAGACTACTGAGGACTACAGGTAAGTAAACTTCCCCCTATTTTCATAGAAGTTGAATGTAAATGTGAAAGTTATGTGTAAATGACTGTCGTGCAACTTACTTGCTTTGATGAATTGTATTCACTTTATGAAAGCATATGTTATTGAGAAGAATGTTAAAGCATGCACGTTATCATGTCATTGCATCATTAAGCATGCATTGGCATCGAAATGGTAAAGTCAAATGTTTTAATGAAAGTAATGTGTCAAAGTGAAATTTTGTCAAAAGTATGTATCCCAAGTTTTGAAAGAATGGGTGTACTTCTATGTCATGAAAGGTCCGAGTGGGAAATGGGGCACGGGGGACCGGCGTACCCGAATGTAATGAGCCGCTTTGCGGTGGAATGAACGTAATGAGCCGCTTTGCGGTGGAATGAATGTAATGGGCCGCTTTGCGGTGGAATGAATGAATGAACCGCTTTGCGGTGGACATGCACATGTTAATCTGGTTCCAAATAAGAATGGCCCACTGTTATCTGATTGACTAGAAGTTACATCAAGTGAGCTCACGATGGAAATGAAGTGAAAGTTTTGAAATGTTAAACGAAAGTTTGAAAAGTTGAATTTTCTGGAAAGTAAAGAGAAAGGGATACATATATGAAATTTTTAAAGCATTCATGTCATAAGCATGCATTCATGCATACAGTTTACTTACTGAGCTTTAGCTCACCCCAATCCCTCCCCAATATTTCAGGTGATGAAAGTTAGATGATCAGAGGAGAACACTTGGCGGCTGACTTCGACAGTACCCACCGTCACCTTAATTAATAAAGTTAAATTGATTCAAGTTGTCGTTTAAATTTATTCCTTCATCTATTGTTATTGGTAATGTTTGGTTGAAGTTAGTCTTGATTACGTATTGGTGACGCAATTGAGATTAAATTTCCTCTTAATTCTTTTGTCAATGTCGTTTGATATTTTGAGAAATCTTATGATTGAGGAGTTTGGGAAATGTATGAATTGGTTTTGGAGATGATGAATGTGATTGAGATGTGATGGATGTTTTAAATTTTAAAATGGTTTTTGATGTCCCTCTACAGGTTGGCTATGTCCAATTTATGGAGGAGACTCTGCCGAAATTTCTGTAAAATTTTATAATAGATAAATGAATATTTTAATTGTGCAACCGTTTTAAATTCCGCATTTTAATGTTTAAACGATTTATTTCCGCATTAAAAGAAAAAGAGAAGTTAACACCTAGGTTTAAGATTCTTGAACTTGGGGTGTTCCATTTTTGGTATCAGAGCCAGGTTTTAAAAGCGATTCTGTAGACTTTTAAATTTTATTTGAAATTGGTTCGGGTACTAAGTCACGCCTCAAGTGCTTCTCCCTCGATCATCTGGTAAGTTAATTTTGCTTAAATTATTGAATGTCATGTAATGCTACTAGATTGAAATTCGTACACATTGATATGTAGTACTATATATTGAACTAAATGTTTTATCCTCTCGTATTTAGAAATGGCTCCCACTAGACGTAGCAACACTCAAGGAAGAACTCCTCAGACTCAGAATGAAGGGACAGGCAATCACACTGCCCCTTCCGGCACTCCGACGGTCGTGGAGGCCTTAGTCCAAGCGTTAACTACGTTGGGGCAGGCAAGTCAGCCTAGGACTAACGAGACCCGTGGACATGGGAGGATATCAGAATTTAAGAGGCTGTCCCCACCACCCTTTGTTGGAACCACTGACCCCCTCGAGGCCGAAAAGTGGTTAACTGAAATGCAGAAAGCCTTTAAGGTTATGGGATGCACCGATGAGGAGAAGGTTAACTTTGCCGCATACATGCTTCAGGGCGGTGCCTATGATTGGTGGCTGATGGTGCAGCGGCAACATGAAAATGACGCTGAACCTTTTACTTGGGAAATGTTTACCACGGCCTTCAATGAAAAGTACTTTCCCAAGAGTATCCGCCAGCAAAAGGAGGGAGAATTTCTGAAACTAGTGCAAGGGAACAGATCAGTTACGGAATATGAGGCGGAGTTTGCGAGACTGGCTAAGTTCGCTCCAAACTTAGTGGATACTGAAGAGAGAAGGTCTAGGCGCTTTGAAGAAGGACTTAAACCACAAATCAAACAGGCCGTGATCCCTTTTGAACTCACTACTTATAGAGAGGTGATCAACAAATCTCTGTTGGTGGAGAGAGCTTTAGCCATAGACAGAGAAGAAAATAGAACTCCATCCTTTAACCAGAAATTTAAGAGTGGTAATTCAAAGGGGTGGAATAACAGGGGACAAAAAAGGAGGAATGATCAGGGGAGTAATAAACATCACCAATCTAATAAGCAGCAGAGAATGACATGTCCGAAGTGTGGAAAGGAACACTTGGGTGAGTGTTTGTTGGGTAAAAGAGTATGCTTTAAATGTGGGATGCCTGGACATTTTGCAAGCGATTGTAAGGGCCTCTGCTATAACTGCGGGAAACCGGGACATCTAGCCAAGGATTGTAGAGAGAAGAGGACTACCCAAGCAAGGGTTTATACAATGTCTAAGAAGGAAGCTAATGATTCATCCACCGTGGTATCAGGTATCTTAAATTCTATTTATTACATTTCCCTTCCGTCTTTACATCTCGTATCATTCTAGACAAATTATGAACATGCATATATCTATAGAAGTATAATCTATTGTGGTAGGTACTATGTACGTGTGTGGAAAACTTGCAACTATTCTTTTCGATTCCGGGGCTACTCATTCTTTTGTCAGTCCCATTTTTGCTGAGAAATTAAATCATTCATCCCCACAACTGTGTACTCCGTTTGTCGTGTCAACACCATCCGGAGCATTGTTAAGTTCAAGTTATGTATTGGGAGACTGTCCAATAGTAGTGAATGGGCGTGATTGGGTGACAGATCTTATAGTGCTGGATATTCACGATTTTGACGTCATACTGGGCATGGATTGGCTATCACGGTATTATGCTTCAATAGACTGTCATGAGAAGAAGGTAATATTCGAGCCTCCAAATAAAACTCCTTTTTGCTTTATTGGGGTTGAGGTGAAACCTTCCATTCCAATAGTATCAGCGATGAAAGCCCGTCAATTGATGAATAAGGGCTGTAAGGCGTACTTGGCTGCAATAGTCGAGGTACCAAAAACAGACCCCTCTCTTGAACAAATTGCAATCGTTCGAGAATATCCGGATGTTTTTCCAGAAGATCTTTTCGACTTGCCACCTGAAAGAGAGATTGACTTCGTTATCGATTTGGTACCTGGAACAGCCCCGATATCGAAAGCACCGTATCGGATGGCTCCTGCGGAACTTAAAGAGCTCAAGGAGCAACTGTAGGATCTCATGGATAAGGGCTTTGTTCGACCTAGTTTCTCTCCATGGGGTGCTCCTGTATTATTTGTGAAGAAGAAGGATGGTTCTATGAGACTTTGCATAGATTACAGAGAGTTGAATAAAGTGACAATAAAGAATAAATATCCGTTGCCGAGAATTGAAGACCTATTCGACCAGCTTCAGGGTGCAGGGTATTTTTCCAAGATCGATCTGCGATCTGGTTATCATCAGTTGAGGAGTTAAAGACGCGGTTGACAACTGCGCCAATCTTAACTATTCCACAGGGAAATGAAGGATTAGTCATTTACAGTGATGCCTCGTTGAAAGGGCTTGGTTGTGTTCTTATGCAACACGGCAAGGTAATTGCCTACGCTTCAAGGCAACTGAAAGAGTACGAGAAGAATTACCCAACTCACGATCTCGAGTTGGCAGCTGTCGTATTTGCATTGAAAATATGGAGGCACTATCTCTACGGGGTCAGATGTGAGATCTACACCGATCATAAAAGTCTCAAATACTTCTTCACACAGAAGGAACTAAACATGCGACAACGCAGGTGGTTGGAACTTGTCAAGGATTATGATTGTGTTATTAATTATCATCCTGGCAAGGCTAATGCCGTAGCGGATGCACTTAGCAGAAAAAGTCATGGAACAATGAATGCCTTGCAAGTCGTCCAGAAATAGTTACTGAGGGATATCCAAGGGTTAGAGTTGGAGATCGTTCCAAGGGGCAAGACAGGTTATCTTGCTAACATAACATTGGAATCAACATTGTTGGAGAAAATAAAGGCCCTACAGTTAGAAGACCCCAATACTTCAAGAGTCCGCACTGAAGTAATTAATGGGAAACGCACTGATTTTATTATCTCCGCAGATGGTGCCCTTCGGCAGGGAAATAGACTAGTAGTCCCCAATAATAAGGAATTGAAGCGAGAAATTATGAGGGAAGCTCATAACACTCCTTACTCAATCCACCCCGGAAGTACTAAGATGGCTCGGGATTTGAGGCAGCATTTTTGGTGGATTGGCATGAGTAGGGATGTGGCGGAGTATGTTCAACGTTGTCTCACTTGTCAGCAAGTTAAGGCCGAACATCAACGACCTTCTGGCCTATTACAACCTCTTATGATTCCGGAGTGGAAGTGGGAACGAATAGGCATGGATTTCATTGTGGGCTTACCTAAGACGAAGAAGGGTTATAACTCCATATGGGTGATAGTCGATCGTCTTACCAAGTCGGCACACTTTCTACCGGTAAAGACTACTTATAATATGGAGAAGTACGCAGAGTTATATGTGGCAGAGATTGTAAGGCTTCATGGGATTCCCCTATCTATCGTGTCTGATCGTGACCCAAAATTTACTTCTTCATTTTGGAAAAGTCTACATAAGGCCATGGGTACTCAATTGAGATTCAGCACGGCCTTTCACCCTCAGACAGATGGACAGTCAGAGAGAACAATTCAAACCCTGGAAGATATGTTGAGAGCTTGTATTATTGATTTTCCAGGTACTTGGGACGAATTTCTCCCATTGGTTGAGTTCTCCTATAACAATAGCTACCAAGCCTCCATTCACATGGTTCCATATGAGGCGCTATACGGGAGGAAGTGTAGATCACCGGTTCACTGGGATGAAGTTGGGGAACGGAAATTCCTAGGCCCAGAAATGGTGCAGCAGACATCGGAAATTGTTGAGAAGATTCGCCAACGGATGAGAACTGCACAGAGTAGACAGAAAAGCTATGCAGATAGAAGAAGGAAACCATTGGAATTCGCTACAGGTGATATGATTTTCCTAAAGGTCGCTCCTATGAAAGGAGTTATGAGATTCGGGAAGAAGGGAAAGTTAACTCCACGATATGTTGGCCCCTTTGAAATACTTGAAAGGGTGGGTGACCTAGCTTATCGGGTTGCATTGCCACCGGCACTATCTGGAGTTCATAACGTATTTCATGTGTCGATGTTGAGAAAATATATTTCGGATCCTTCTCATATCCTCAGTTATGAGTCGTTAGACCTTCGTGAGGATCTAACGTACGAAGAATCACCTGTGAGGATCCTACTGAAGGCAGACAAGGAACTTAGGAGGAAGAAGATACCTCTAGTTAAAGTCCTTTGGAGGAATCATGCAGTAGAAGAGGCTACTTGGGAACGCGAGGACGAAATGCGTGCCAAGTATCCACACCTTTTTGGTAAGTTTTAATTTCGAGGACGAAATTTTCTTTTAGGGGGTAAGGAATTGTAATACCGCATTTCGATTTACATGCTTTCTTGATTGTCGCGTAAAGTTTATGTTAATATCATTATAAATGATTTAACTAATATTATGGTTTTAATTGAATTATTTTGCAGTGGAAGGATTGGATGCCGTTTCGATCAATGTACCAATTAAAAGTTTATAAATTGTTATTTTAACAGTTTACGTGCAATTTTATGTGATTAATTAAATTTATTGCCTAGGCATGCTAATTTCTATTTTTATTGTGTTATATTGAAGTTGGGAAAAATTTGGTGACACTTTGGAATTTCATTTGAAAGTTTTGAGCCTAAATTACTAATTTATGAGAGTAGAGGGACTGAATTGCAATTTACCAAAAGTTAAAAAACTTAACCCTAACCTACTCCTCACTTACGCTCACTCTCGGTCTCTCTCTTCTCCATCGCGCTCTCTCTCTCCCTCGTTTCCGCCTCCCTCTCCCTCGACTCACCTCTCGCTCTCGGTCACTCTCCCTCTAACCCGTCGCCGACCACGACCCAACCACCGGCGGTAAGCCCCTTTTCCCCTTTTCTCTTCACGACACACGCACACACACCCGAGACCGCACCCACACGCACACGGTTCCACGTGATTTCGCCCACACACACGCCCATAATTCGATACACTCATGTATATATGTATAAATTCTATGTAAAGAATGTATGTATACACTTTATATGCATAAATTCAGTTTTTACAGTTAACTGCAGATTTTAATTTTTGTGTAAAATTCGAGTTTAACCATGAAATTGGGGATCTATGATGTTATGTGAATGAGTAGTGATGTATATGAATGTATATATTATTATGTATGTATAGATGCGTGTATATATATGTATAAGTTTGGATTTTGTGGGCATAGATATATATTCATGAAATTTTTGAATTAATTTGTGTGCTATAATATTAAATTTGAGGTGTGAGTGTATGTATATATGATCATGAATATGCATATGACTATTTAAACGAACGTGTGATTTTTGGAATGTTGGGATAATGGTGTAGGAGAGTAAAGTTTAACCTTTTAGGAACAAGTTAGTTTAAATTGAATTTATGTTCAACGTTATAAATTTTAGTTTAAGATCATTTTTTCTTTTTGAATAAGAAATGCTTAACTTTGATTTGTGAAATGGATAAGTAAGATTTCAAAATCTTCCTTGAACTTAATGTATTACTTCGAATATGATATTATACGTGGTGTTAAATGCGTTTGTTATATTATGAGTCACATGATAATCTCGACCTCATTTAAGAGTGTAAAATGTGGTCTTTCACTAAAAAATCATATTTTGTTAATGAATGGAAATTAATTAGGAGAAACGGTACATTGACGTCGCGGGCAACCAAGACTTCCACCTGCATATTAAACAGACTACTGAGGACTACAGGTAAGTAAACTTCCCCCTATTTTCATAGAAGTTGAATGTAAATGTGAAAGTTATGTGTAAATGACTGTCGTGCAACTTACTTGCTTTGATGAATTGTATTCACTTTATGAAAGCATATGTTATTGAGAAGAATGTTAAAGCATGCACGTTATCATGTCATTGCATCATTAAGCATGCATTGGCATCGAAATGGTAAAGTCAAATGTTTTAATGAAAGTAATGTGTCAAAGTGAAATTTTGTCAAAAGTATGTATCCCAAGTTTTGAAAGAATGGGTGTACTTCTATGTCATGAAAGGTCCGAGTGGGAAATGGGGCGCGGGGGACCGGCGTACCCGAATGTAATGAGCCGCTTTGCGGTGGAATGAACGTAATGAGCCGCTTTGCGGTGGAATGAATGTAATGGGCCGCTTTGCGGTGGAATGAATGAATGAACCGCTTTGCGGTGGACATGCGCATGTTAATCTGGTTCCAAATAAGAATGGCCCACTGTTATCTGATTGACTAGAAGTTACATCAAGTGAGCTCACGATGGAAATGAAGTGAAAGTTTTGAAATGTTAAACGAAAGTTTGAAAAGTTGAATTTTCTGGAAAGTAAAGAGAAAGGGATACATATATGAAATTTTTAAAGCATTCATGTCATAAGCATGCATTCATGCATACAGTTTACTTACTGAGCTTTAGCTCACCCCAATCCCTCCCCAATATTTCAGGTGATGAAAGTTAGATGATCAGAGGAGAACACTTGGCGGCTGACTTCGACAGTACCCACCGTCACCTTAATTAATAAAGTTAAATTGATTCAAGTTGTCATTTAAATTTATTCCTTCATCTATTGTTATTGGTAATGTTTGGTTGAAGTTAGTCTTGATTACGTATTGGTGACGCAATTGAGATTAAATTTCCTCTTAATTCTTTTGTCAATGTCGTTTGATATTTTGAGAAATCTTATGATTGAGGAGTTTGGGAAATGTATGAATTGGTTTTGGAGATGATGAATGTGATTGAGATGTGATGGATGTTTTAAATTTTAAAATGGTTTTTGATGTCCCTCTACAGGTTGGCTATGTCCAATTTATGGAGGAGACTCTGCCGAAATTTCTGTAAAATTTTATAATAGATAAATGAATATTTTAATTGTGCAACCGTTTTAAATTCCGCATTTTAATGTTTAAACGATTTATTTCCGCATTAAAAGAAAAAGAGAAGTTAACACCTAGGTTTAAGATTCTTGAACTTGGGGTGTTCCATTTTTGGTATCAGAGCCAGGTTTTAAAAGCGATTCTGTAGACTTTTAAATTTTATTTGAAATTGGTTCGGGTACTAAGTCACGCCTCAAGTGCTTCTCCCTCGATCATCTGGTAAGTTAATTTTGCTTAAATTATTGAATGTCATGTAATGCTACTAGATTGAAATTCGTACACATTGATATGTAGTACTATATATTGAACTAAATGTTTTATCCTCTCGTATTTAGAAATGGCTCCCACTAGACGTAGCAACACTCAAGGAAGAACTCCTCAGACTCAGAATGAAGGGACAGGCAATCACACTGCCCCTTCCGGCACTCCGACGGTCGTGGAGGCCTTAGTCCAAGCGTTAACTACGTTGGGGCAGGCAAGTCAGCCTAGGACTAACGAGACCCGTGGACATGGGAGGATATCAGAATTTAAGAGGCTGTCCCCACCACCCTTTGTTGGAACCACTGACCCCCTCGAGGCCGAAAAGTGGTTAACTGAAATGCAGAAAGCCTTTAAGGTTATGGGATGCACCGATGAGGAGAAGGTTAACTTTGCCGCATACATGCTTCAGGGCGGTGCCTATGATTGGTGGCTGATGGTGCAGCGGCAACATGAAAATGACGCTGAACCTTTTACTTGGGAAATGTTTACCACGGCCTTCAATGAAAAGTACTTTCCCAAGAGTATCCGCCAGCAAAAGGAGGGAGAATTTCTGAAACTAGTGCAAGGGAACAGATCAGTTACGGAATATGAGGCGGAGTTTGCGAGACTGGCTAAGTTCGCTCCAAACTTAGTGGATACTGAAGAGAGAAGGTCTAGGCGCTTTGAAGAAGGACTTAAACCACAAATCAAACAGGCCGTGATCCCTTTTGAACTCACTACTTATAGAGAGGTGATCAACAAATCTCTGTTGGTGGAGAGAGCTTTAGCCATAGACAGAGAAGAAAATAGAACTCCATCCTTTAACCAGAAATTTAAGAGTGGTAATTCAAAGGGGTGGAATAACAGGGGACAAAAAAGGAGGAATGATCAGGGGAGTAATAAACATCACCAATCTAATAAGCAGCAGAGAATGACCTGTCCGAAGTGTGGAAAGGAACACTTGGGTGAGTGTTTGTTGGGTAAAAGAGTATGCTTTAAATGTGGGATGCCTGGACATTTTGCAAGCGATTGTAAGGGCCTCTGCTATAACTGCGGGAAACCGGGACATCTAGCCAAGGATTGTAGAGAGAAGAGGACTACCCAAGCAAGGGTTTATACAATGTCTAAGAAGGAAGCTAATGATTCATCCACCGTGGTATCAGGTATCTTAAATTCTATTTATTACATTTCCCTTCCGTCTTTACATCTCGTATCATTCTAGACAAATTATGAACATGCATATATCTATAGAAGTATAATCTATTGTGGTAGGTACTATGTACGTGTGTGGAAAACTTGCAACTATTCTTTTCGATTCCGGGGCTACTCATTCTTTTGTCAGTCCCGTTTTTGCTGAGAAATTAAATCATTCATCCCCACAACTGTGTACTCCGTTTGTCGTGTCAACACCATCCGGAGCATTGTTAAGTTCAAGTTATGTATTGGGAGACTGTCCAATAGTAGTGAATGGGCGTGATTGGGTGACAGATCTTATAGTGCTGGATATTCACGATTTTGACGTCATACTGGGCATGGATTGGCTATCACGGTATTATGCTTCAATAGACTGTCATGAGAAGAAGGTAATATTCGAGCCTCCAAATAAAACTCCTTTTTGCTTTATTGGGGTTGAGGTGAAACCTTCCATTCCAATAGTATCAGCGATGAAAGCCCGTCAATTGATGAATAAGGGCTGTAAGGCGTACTTGGCTGCAATAGTCGAGGTACCAAAAACAGACCCCTCTCTTGAACAAATTGCAATCGTTCGAGAATATCCGGATGTTTTTCCAGAAGATCTTTTCGACTTGCCACCTGAAAGAGAGATTGACTTCGTTATCGATTTGGTACCTGGAACAGCCCCGATATCGAAAGCACCGTATCGGATGGCTCCTGCGGAACTTAAAGAGCTCAAGGAGCAACTGTAGGATCTCATGGATAAGGGCTTTGTTCGACCTAGTTTCTCTCCATGGGGTGCTCCTGTATTATTTGTGAAGAAGAAGGACGGTTCTTTGAGACTTTGCATAGATTACAGAGAGTTGAATAAAGTGACAATAAAGAATAAATATCCGTTGCCGAGAATTGAAGACCTATTCGACCAGCTTCAGGGTGCAGGGTATTTTTCCAAGATCGATCTGCGATCTGGTTATCATCAGTTGAGGAGTTAAAGACGCGGTTGACAACTGCGCCAATCTTAACTATTCCACAGGGAAATGAAGGATTAGTCATTTACAGTGATGCCTCGTTGAAAGGGCTTGGTTGTGTTCTTATGCAACACGGCAAGGTAATTGCCTACGCTTCAAGGAAACTGAAAGAGTACGAGAAGAATTACCCAACTCACGATCTCGAGTTGGCAGCTGTCGTATTTGCATTGAAAATATGGAGGCACTATCTCTACGGGGTCAGATGTGAGATCTACACCGATCATAAAAGTCTCAAATACTTCTTCACACAGAAGGAACTAAACATGCGACAACGCAGGTGGTTGGAACTTGTCAAGGATTATGATTGTGTTATTAATTATCATCCTGGCAAGGCTAATGCCGTAGCGGATGCACTTAGCAGAAAAAGTCATGGAACAATGAATGCCTTGCAAGTCGTCCAGAAATAGTTACTGAGGGATATCCAAGGGTTAGAGTTGGAGATCGTTCCAAGGGGCAAGACAGGTTATCTTGCTAACATAACATTGGAATCAACATTGTTGGAGAAAATAAAGGCCCTACAGTTAGAAGACCCCAATACTTCAAGAGTCCGCACTGAAGTAATTAATGGGAAACGCACTGATTTTATTATCTCCGCAGATGGTGCCCTTCGGCAGGGAAATAGACTAGTAGTCCCCAATAATAAGGAATTGAAGCGAGAAATTATGAGGGAAGCTCATAACACTCCTTACTCAATCCACCCCGGAAGTACTAAGATGGCTCGGGATTTGAGGCAGCATTTTTGGTGGATTGGCATGAGTAGGGATGTGGCGGAGTATGTTCAACGTTGTCTCACTTGTCAGCAAGTTAAGGCCGAACATCAACGACCTTCTGGCCTATTACAACCTCTTATGATTCCGGAGTGGAAGTGGGAACGAATAGGCATGGATTTCATTGTGGGCTTACCTAAGACGAAGAAGGGTTATAACTCCATATGGGTGATAGTCGATCGTCTTACCAAGTCGGCACACTTTCTACCGGTAAAGACTACTTATAATATGGAGAAGTACGCAGAGTTATATGTGGCAGAGATTGTAAGGCTTCATGGGATTCCCCTATCTATCGTGTCTGATCGTGACCCAAAATTTACTTCTTCATTTTGGAAAAGTCTACATAAGGCCATGGGTACTCAATTGAGATTCAGCACGGCCTTTCACCCTCAGACAGATGGACAGTCAGAGAGAACAATTCAAACCCTGGAAGATATGTTGAGAGCTTGTATTATTGATTTTCCAGGTACTTGGGACGAATTTCTCCCATTGGTTGAGTTCTCCTATAACAATAGCTACCAAGCCTCCATTCACATGGTTCCATATGAGGCGCTATACGGGAGGAAGTGTAGATCACCGGTTCACTGGGATGAAGTTGGGGAACGGAAATTCCTAGGCCCAGAAATGGTGCAGCAGACATCGGAAATTGTTGAGAAGATTCGCCAACGGATGAGAACTGCACAGAGTAGACAGAAAAGCTATGCAGATAGAAGAAGGAAACCATTGGAATTCGCTACAGGTGATATGATTTTCCTAAAGGTCGCTCCTATGAAAGGAGTTATGAGATTCGGGAAGAAGGGAAAGTTAACTCCACGATATGTTGGCCCCTTTGAAATACTTGAAAGGGTGGGTGACCTAGCTTATCGGGTTGCATTGCCACCGGCACTATCTGGAGTTCATAACGTATTTCATGTGTCGATGTTGAGAAAATATATTTCGGATCCTTCTCATATCCTCAGTTATGAGTCGTTAGACCTTCGTGAGGATCTAACGTACGAAGAATCACCTGTGAGGATCCTACTGAAGGCAGACAAGGAACTTAGGAGGAAGAAGATACCTCTAGTTAAAGTCCTTTGGAGGAATCATGCAGTAGAAGAGGCTACTTGGGAACGCGAGGACGAAATGCGTGCCAAGTATCCACACCTTTTTGGTAAGTTTTAATTTCGAGGACGAAATTTTCTTTTAGGGGGTAAGGAATTGTAATACCGCATTTCGATTTACATGCTTTCTTGATTGTCGCGTAAAGTTTATGTTAATATCATTATAAATGATTTAACTAATATTATGGTTTTAATTGAATTATTTTGCAGTGGAAGGATTGGATGCCGTTTCGATCAATGTACCAATTAAAAGTTTATAAATTGTTATTTTAACAGTTTACGTGCAATTTTATGTGATTAATTAAATTTATTGCCTAGGCATGCTAATTTCTATTTTTATTGTGTTATATTGAAGTTGGGAAAAATTTGGTGACACTTTGGAATTTCATTTGAAAGTTTTGAGCCTAAATTACTAATTTATGAGAGTAGAGGGACTGAATTGCAATTTACCAAAAGTTAAAAAACTTAACCCTAACCTACTCCTCACTTACGCTCACTCTCGGTCTCTCTCTTCTCCATCGCGCTCTCTCTCTCCCTCGTTTCCGCCTCCCTCTCCCTCGACTCACCTCTCGCTCTCGGTCACTCTCCCTCTAACCCGTCGCCGACCACGACCCAACCACCGGCGGTAAGCCCCTTTTCCCCTTTTCTCTTCACGACACACGCACACACACCCGAGACCGCACCCACACGCACACGGTTCCACGTGATTTCGCCCACACACACGCCCATAATTCGATACACACATGTATATATGTATAAATTCTATGTAAAGAATGTATGTATACACTTTATATGCATAAATTCAGTTTTTACAGTTAACTGCAGATTTTAATTTTTGTGTAAAATTCGAGTTTAACCATGAAATTGGGGATCTATGATGTTATGTGAATGAGTAGTGATGTATATGAATGTATATATTATTATGTATGTATAGATGCGTGTATATATATGTATAAGTTTGGATTTTGTGGGCATAGATATATATTCATGAAATTTTTGAATTAATTTGTGTGCTATAATATTAAATTTGAGGTGTGAGTGTATGTATATATGATCATGAATATGCATATGACTATTTAAACGAACGTGTGATTTTTGGAATGTTGGGATAATGGTGTAGGAGAGTAAAGTTTAACCTTTTAGGAACAAGTTAGTTTAAATTGAATTTATGTTCAACGTTATAAATTTTAGTTTAAGATCATTTTTTCTTTTTGAATAAGAAATGCTTAACTTTGATTTGTGAAATGGATAAGTAAGATTTCAAAATCTTCCTTGAACTTAATGTATTACTTCGAATATGATATTATACGTGGTGTTAAATGCGTTTGTTATATTATGAGTCACATGATAATCTCGACCTCATTTAAGAGTGTAAAATGTGGTCTTTCACTAAAAAATCATATTTTGTTAATGAATGGAAATTAATTAGGAGAAACGGTACATTGACGTCGCGGGCAACCAAGACTTCCACCTGCATATTAAACAGACTACTGAGGACTACAGGTAAGTAAACTTCCCCCTATTTTCATAGAAGTTGAATGTAAATGTGAAAGTTATGTGTAAATGACTGTCGTGCAACTTACTTGCTTTGATGAATTGTATTCAATTTATGAAAGCATATGTTATTGAGAAGAATGTTAAAGCATGCACGTTATCATGTCATTGCATCATTAAGCATGCATTGGCATCGAAATGGTAAAGTCAAATGTTTTAATGAAAGTAATGTGTCAAAGTGAAATTTTGTCAAAAGTATGTATCCCAAGTTTTGAAAGAATGGGTGTACTTCTATGTCATGAAAGGTCCGAGTGGGAAATGGGGCGCGGGGGACCGGCGTACCCGAATGTAATGAGCCGCTTTGCGGTGGAATGAACGTAATGAGCCGCTTTGCGGTGGAATGAATGTAATGGGCCGCTTTGCGGTGGAATGAATGAATGAACCGCTTTGCGGTGGACATGCGCATGTTAATCTGGTTCCAAATAAGAATGGCCCACTGTTATCTGATTGACTAGAAGTTACATCAAGTGAGCTCACGATGGAAATGAAGTGAAAGTTTTGAAATGTTAAACGAAAGTTTGAAAAGTTGAATTTTCTGGAAAGTAAAGAGAAAGGGATACATATATGAAATTTTTAAAGCATTCATGTCATAAGCATGCATTCATGCATACAGTTTACTTACTGAGCTTTAGCTCACCCCAATCCCTCCCCAATATTTCAGGTGATGAAAGTTAGATGATCAGAGGAGAACACTTGGCGGCTGACTTCGACAGTACCCACCGTCACCTTAATTAATAAAGTTAAATTGATTCAAGTTGTCATTTAAATTTATTCCTTCATCTATTGTTATTGGTAATGTTTGGTTGAAGTTAGTCTTGATTACGTATTGGTGACGCAATTGAGATTAAATTTCCTCTTAATTTTTTTGTCAATGTCGTTTGATATTTTGAGAAATCTTATGATTGAGGAGTTTGGGAAATGTATGAATTGGTTTTGGAGATGATGAATGTGATTGAGATGTGATGGATGTTTTAAATTTTAAAATGGTTTTTGATGTCCCTCTACAGGTTGGCTATGTCCAATTTATGGAGGAGACTCTGCCGAAATTTCTGTAAAATTTTATAATAGATAAATGAATATTTTAATTGTGCAACCATTTTAAATTCCGCATTTTAATGTTTAAACGATTTATTTCCGCATTAAAAGAAAAAGAGAAGTTAACACCTAGGTTTAAGATTCTTGAACTTGGGGTGTTACAGAGAGAGAGAGCGATGAGAGGGCGAGGTCGCGGGATTGAGGGAGAGCGGAGAGAGAGAATCGTAAGTGAGGGATAATGAGGGTTTGGGTTTAGGTTTAATCTTTTGGAAATTCACAAATTGGTCCCTCATTTCTCTTTAAGTAATACTTTAGTCCATAAGTTCTATTTACTCTCCAATCGCCGCCAAACTCTCCCCCAACTTTCAATTTAACAACATAAAATAGAAATTAGCAGGGTTAAACAGTAAAACAATTAATCACATAAATTGCAAGTAAACAATTTAAAATAAAAACTTATAAACTTTTAATTGGCACATTGATCGAGGTGGCATTCAAGTCCTTCCACTGCAAAATAATTCAAAATATAGACTTTAAAGATCATAAATTTATAATTTATAATAACATTCACATGAGTATTACGTGAAATTTAAAATTGCACGAAAACTAAAAAGCGGTCTTACAATTCCTTACCCCCTAAAAAGAAATTTCGTCCTCGAAATTAAAACTTATCAAAAATATGGATACTTGGCATACATTTCATTCTCGCGTTTCCAGGTAGTCTCTTCTACTACATAATTCCTCAAAAGAACTTTAACTAGTGCTATCTTCTTCCTCCTAAGTTCATTATCTGCTTTGATTAGAATTCTCACAGTTGATTCCTCATAAATTAGATCCTCACGCAAATCCAAGGATCCTTACCTGAGAATATGAGAGGGATCGAAATATACTTTCTCAAATTGAGATATGAAAAAAACATTATGTACCCCTGATAGTGCTGGTGGCAATGCGACCCGATAAGTTAGGTCACCCACTCTCTCAAGTATCTCAAGGGGATCAACAAAAACGGCTCAACCTTCTTTTCTTCCCGAACCTCACAATTCATTTCATTGGAGCTACCTTCAAAAAGATCATATCGCCTGCGGTGAATTCCAAAGATTTCCTTCTTTTGTCCGCATAGATTTTCTGTCTACTCTGTGCAGTTCTCATCCGCTGACGAATCTTTTCAACAACTTTTGCTATTTGTTGTACTATATCTGGACCCAATGACTTTCTTTCTCCTAGCTCACCCTCGTGAACTGACGATCTACACTTCCTATCGTATAGTACTCAATACGGATCGAGGTTTGATAGCTATTGTTGTAGGAGACCATCAACCGACATTATCCCACTTATGAATCCATTCACTAACTTCCTATTTCCAGCCTTCCATAGGATCTATTCTAACGTCTAAAACTTAATATATATATTGATTGATCACATTCTTAAAACTAAAATCAAGAAGATTGACCAAAATAAGACTTTATAATCCAGAATTAGTGAAACTTGACGTCCATACCAAATTCTATATTAGAAATACAAAAACTTTGACATAATCTTTCTGGAAAGATTTACAAACGAAATCATTTCTAAACATGCTGACATTTATTTTAAAATTGAAGGATCAAACTTAAATCCTGTAACCCATACTTATATATTGTAATCAAGTATTCAGCATCATATACTCATCTTAAAACTAAAGCTAATATACTAATTTAAGAATCCATGCTTTTAAAATCATCATAACAACAATACTCTAACCAAGATTTTATAAATAAATCATTGACCTATCACCAATGAATAAGACTTTTGTGATTCATATATGATTCCTCATCAAGTTTACTTAACCCAAAGATACAACTCCACAATAAGTAAAAGTTACACTAATGATCATCTTAGATTTTAAACAATCCAAATTTATGTATATTCCATGGAGATCTCAAAATGGATAATATGCTTTACTCACATCTAATGCACAACCAAAATGAGTAACCACAACTACATCACCAAAATTTTAAATAAATTCATCTATCGTATCATAAACAAATGAAGTTTCCCGACCATAGGTTATATTTAGCAATAAACAAACCATTGATCAAGATAAGATTAATTAGTTCAAACATATCATCACACTATTTTTCCATAGGACAATCATAACATTCATTAACTATCTATTCAACATAACTTGTGGTAATCATGTGGAATGTCACTTATCACCATACCATATGACCTCAACATTTAATCATATCAATCTCCTTAAGATCACAGTATAATAACCATCATATATATCACATGAACATTTCTACATCAATAAATCACTAAAATCTTATATATACCAATCTCTCAATCTCAATAAATCTTAAATTTTACAATTTTTTACTCCTTCAGTTGCCTAGAAGTGTAGGCCATCACCTTGTCATATTACATAAGAATACAACCGAGCCCTTTTAATGAAGCATCATTGTATATGACCAACCATTCATTTCCTTCTGGAATAGTTAAAATGGGCACCGTTGTTAACCGTTTTTTTTTCAACTCCTCAAAACTCTGTTCACAATCCGAACTCTACTCAGATTTTGTATCATTTCTAGTCAACTTAGTCAACGGTGAGGCAATCTTGGAAAAACCCTTTCACAAATCTTCGACAGTAACCCGCTAATCTAATGAAACTTCGGACTTCCTTAACATTAGAGGGCGTAAACCAGTCTTGAATTACCTCACTTTTACTCTAGTCAACCCCAATACATTCCCTTGATACAATATGGCCCAAGAATGGTAATCTATCCAGCCGAAATTCACACTTCTTAAACTTAGCAAATAATTTCTCATCTCTAAGCTTCTAAAGCACAATTCTCAAATGTCTTTCATGTTCTTCATCAGACCTCGAATAGATCAATAAGACTATGACCATTTCATCCAGATATTCTTTAAAGATCCGATGTATTAATAGCATAAATGTCGCAAGAGTATTTGTTAACCCAAACAACACTACCAAGAACTCATAATGTCCATATCTAGTATGGAAAGCTGTCTTTGGAAGGTCCTCTTCCTTGATCCTCAAATGATGGAAATCAGATTGCAACTTGATCTAAGAAAAATACCCCAAACCTTGAAGTTGATCAAACATATCCTCAATTCTTAGCAATGCATATTTATTCTTTATTGTCACCTTATTCAATTCTCTATTTTCTCGTAGCGAAAAACTAGTTCGAATAAAACCTTTGTCCATAAGATCCTATACCTACTCTTTTAGCTCTTTAAGTTCTGCAGGAGCCATCCGATATGATGTCTTGGATACTAGAGCTATCCCAAACACTAATGCGATGGTGAATTCAATCTCACTATCAGGTGGTAGATCATACAGATCGTTTGGTAACATACTTAGACATTCTCGAACAATTGAAGTTTGTTCAAAAGAGAAGGGCCTATCTTAATCAGCTCAATTATTGTAGCTAATTAGGCCTTACAACTTGTATTCACCAACTGACGAGCATTGATCACCTACACTATCGAAATAGAAAGCTTCACCTCAACCCCAACAAATGAAAAGGGGTTTTGTTTGGAGGTTCAAACACCACCTTATTGTGACTAACGATTGAAGCATTATATCGTAATAACAATTCCATTCCTAGTTTGACATCAAGATCGTGGATATCCGGTGTTATGAGATCTATCATCTACTCCTTCCTATTTACCACAGATCGGGAAATTTCTTCAAATTGTGTTGGCAAGCAAAACTCAATCTCCAATTACCGAGATGGGCAAATCAATTTTCCTATGATTATGGGACTATCAAATGAGTGGGTAGTCCCAAGATCAAACATGATAAGTGCTTAATACTAAGTTCGATGACTTCTCAACTTCTGGCTTGGATATAATATAAATTCTTACCGATGTAGTCTCCATGACTCAAAGCACCATTCGCATTAACTTCATATCTTTCACAAGGAATTTGTGAACATTACCCAATTGTATAGTAATCATTACCATCTCATTTTCTCATTTACATAATCAAGGTATACACGCCATATTCATTAACATCCTTAACCTTTAACTTTACAATATTACATATTAACATGCAAAAATTTACAATACTGGAAACATTACCACGCATTTACTAACTTGGACATAAATTTAACTTACCAGATGATCGAGGGAGAAGCACTTGAGGCGTGACTCAGTACTTGAACCATTTTCAAATAAATTTTAAAAGTCTACAGAATTGCTTTTAAAACTCTTAGCTCTGATACCAAAAATGTAACACCCTAAGTTTAAAAATCTAAAACCTAGGCGTGTTAACTTCCATTCACATTATATGCGGAAATAAATCATTTAAACATTAAAATTTTCATTTATCTATTATAAAATTTTACAGAAATTTCAGCAGAGTCTCTTCCATAAATTGGATTTAACCAACCTGTAGAGAGACAACATAACCGACATAATAATTTAAACAAGATCAACCACATCTCAACACATTCATCATCGCCAAAACCAATTCATTCAATCCCCAAACTCCTCAACATAAAATTTCCAAAACACAATAGACATTGAAAAATGAAATAGTAAGTAGTTAAATCATTAAAGTGACATCATTCTTCATTCGAAGCTAACTTCAACAAAACCATAATAATTAAAATGAACGAGAAATAATTTATATGATAACTTAAGTAAATTTAACTTTATTTCAAAAATGACAGCGGTTGTGTCTGAGTCAACCACCAAGTGCTCTCCTCATGTCATCTAGCTTTCATCACCTGAAATGTTGGGGAGGGATTGTGGTGAACTAGAGCTCAGTAAGTAAACTTATGCACGTGATGCATGCTTATGATAAGAAATGCTTTAAAAATTTGAAGTATGTATCCCCATTCACTTTAACTTTTCACAACTTTCACACTTTTCAAACTTTCACTTAACATTTCAAAACTTTCACTTAACATTTCCATCGTGAGCTCACTTGATGAAACTTCTAGTTAATCAGATAACAGGGGGCAATTCTTATTTGGATCCAGATCACATTTACAAGTAAAAACGAAAAGCGGTTAACATTTATTCCACCGCAAAACGGCTCATTCACTTTATTCCACCGCAAAGCGGCTCATTCACTTTATTCCACCGCAAACCGGCTCATTATATTCGGGTATGCCGGTCCCCCGCGCCCCATTTCCCACTCGCATCTTTCATGACTTAGAAGTATACCCATTCTTTCAAAAAAAACTTGGGATACATAACTTTTGAACAAACTTGCACCTTGACACATTCCTTTCATTTAAAAATATTTGACTTCCCAATTTCGATGCCAATGCATGCTTGATGATGCAATGACATGATAACGTGCATGCTTGAACACTCTTCTTAATAACATATACTTTCATAAAGTAAATGAAATTCATCAAAGCAAGTAAGTTGCAAGACAGTCGTTTACACATTAATTTCACATTTACATTCAACTTTGATAAAAATAGGGGGAAGTTTACTTACCTGACATCTTTAGTATTTACCGTTATCTTGATTTGCAAGTGAAAGAGTCTCAGATACCTATGACGTCAATGTGCCCAAAAAAAAAATCCTAATCATTTCCATTCATTAATAAGGAATAACTTTTAAATCAAGAATGTGTCCTCACGCTATGACCAATACATTAAACATTATATTCGAAACAAATAATCAATTCCAACCATTCATAAAATTTTCCAAATTATAAGTTTACAAATTTCAACTCATAATTAAGCACGAATAGTTACTAACAAACTTAAATTTATACTTCATCAAATTTGAAAATTCACATCCATTGACAAGACTGAAATGTATACATATACCAATTACCCCAAAACTGAAAATTGTCTTTTTCCACAGGTAAGAAATCTGAAAACTAATATAACCATTCATATAATTCCACCCAATTTCGAAATTTACCCTTCTAACTCAAAATGAAACTACACATTTAAATTACACTAACTAATTCATGGGTTTTAAATTTGCAAAATTACCTACAAGAAATTTAAAATCTGAACTTTGTACATGAGGGTAATATACATACATCATCATATACATACAACTCCATATATACACACTAATTCATATATTGCCCAGAATCTTAGTTTCAATGGTTTAAAATTCAAAATTTCAGTAAAATTCAATTTGAAAAAGATCTGAAATCTTCATATAACTGCATACATTCAACATATATACATCAATACTTACAAACCCATGTGTGTGTGTAAGAGGCGTGTAAAACTGTGAGTGACCGTGTGAGTGCGCATGTGCGTGGAGTGTGAGGGTAAGGGGTAGGGGGTGCCTCACCGGTAGTGGTGGTCGAGGTCACTGACGCCGCTAGCGTGTTGCCGGCGCTGGATGGCGGGCCGGGAGAGAGAGACAGGTGAGATCGCGAGAGAGAGAGAGAGAGAGAGAGAGAGAGAGAGAGAGAGAGAGAGAGAGAGAGAGAGAGAGAGCGATGAGAGGGCGAGGTCGCGGGATGGAGGGAGAGAGAGAGAGAGAGAGAGAGAATCGTGAGTGAGGGATAATGAGGGTTTGGGTTTAGGTTTAATCCTTTGGAAATTAACAAATTGGTCCCTCATTTCTCTTTAAGTACATACTTTAGCCCATAAGTTCTATTTACTCTCCAATCGCCGCCAAACTGTCCCCCAACTTTCAATTTAACAACATAAAATAGAAATTAGCAAGCTTAAATAGTAAAACAATTAATCACATAAATTGCAAGTAAACAGTTTAAAATAAAAATTTATAAACTTTTAATTGGCACATTGATCGAGATGGTCTCCAAGTCCTTCCACTGCAAAATAATTCAAAATATAGACTTTAAAGATCATAATTTATAATTTATAATAACATTCACATGAGTATTACGTGAAATTTAAAATTGCACGAAAACTAAAAAGCAGTCTTACACCTTTGCTTTTTGTTTATGAGCAAAATGGGTATAAATAAGATGTTCCTCTCAACAATGTTACAACTCCGTCTTGTGTTGGGTGGGCAAAGCTTAGTATGCGAGAACTTTTTTCATTCAGATTGTAGGAGAGAAGATTAGAATAATCTAATATCTTATTTTCTAAAAGGTTATTTCAGCAATTTTTTATAGATGCCTGCACAATGACCAAGTCTTCACTCTTGCTTTACTTGCATATGCATTAGGAGTAATTGAGGTGTGAGTTGTACAATGGCTTAGTCAATGCTTTTTTGAGGGACGAAAGAAGTTTATCCACACTTGGCAGGGTCATTCTACCACCTTCTTTCATTGGTGGGGCACGTCAGATGATTCAAACTACCAAGATGCAATGGTCATTTACAGACGGGCCAGTTATCCTGACCTATTAACTACTTTTACATGTAACCAAAAGAGCCAGTGATTGTTCGTTTTCTTGAAATGAGGGGATTAAAGAAACAAGATCCCCCTGACATACTATGTAGAGTATTTAAGGCTAAGTTAGACCAAACCGATGAATTACCTTACAAAGAAGAAAGTATTCAAATCGGTTAAAGCAGGTATGAATACATTCGTTAGCTTCTAAGCACTTACAACTTTATGACTAGGTGATGTACTAAATCTAATTGTTTTTTAGGACTCTTTTTATTAACGTAATAAATATTTCCTATGTACAGGCATGTACACCATCATATTTCAGAAGCCTGGTTTGCCCCATGCCCAAATTTTGCACTTTCTTTGTCAAGATGCAAAATATCCTACTGGAAACGATATAGATCGTATCATATCTCCTGAAATTCCTGACGAATCAAGTGGCCTGAAATATTACGCTTATGTATGAGATCTTATGATGTATGGTCATTGTGACAATTTCAGAAGGAACTTTCCATGCATGGTTAATGGATGTGCTCAAAACATTTCCCAAAGAAATTCACCGAATGGACAAATATTGATGATGAAGACTAACTAGTTTACAGACAATGAGACTGTGGAAGAACTGTGACAAATAATGGTGTCGATCTTGAAAACAATTGTTTTGTTCCTCATAATCGTTGTTTGTCATCGAAGTATCGTACTCACATTAATGTAGATTGGTGCAATCAGTCAAGATCAATCAAATATCTATTTAAATATGTTAATAAAGGTCATGATCTTGTCTTGGACAGCTTTTATCAAAGCACTAATGATAGAAAATCGAATCAACAAGTTGACAAGATAAAAATTATTACGATTGCAGACATATTTCTTCGTGTGAGGCTGCTTGGAAATTATTTTGATATAACATTCTCTTCAGAGATGCACTAGTTGAACCTTTATCATTCTACCTTCCAAACTAGAAAAACATTTTTTTTTTTGAAAATGATACAATAGATGCTATTTTGAGCCGTCCAATAGTGAAGGAAAGCATGTTTACTGCTTGGTTTTGACGCCAACACGATATAACAAGAAGCGAGGAATTTGAAATACAGAGTTTTCTACAAAATTTGCTTGGATGTCTATGTAGAAGTAGTGGCAGAAAGGTGTTTACGATAAGATAAGTTGTTCTATTGAAACTTTGCACATCATTAACATTGTTTACGCTATGATAATGCGTTCTACTAAAGGGAGATATGAATAGTTGAAGCAAGTCATTAGGGATCTGCTCATTCTCTTTGGAATTTATTTTCTACGTTGTTGGTATCAGATTCTTTATCAAGACTTGAATTTCTTTGGGAACAATGCTGGTTTTTATTTTTCTGATGATATAGTCCATCGACAATAGATGAAAACTATCACAACTTCTCAACAATCACAACATAAATGCATCAATTTCACCACAACTCTACGTACAATCAATTTCACCACAAATCCACAATTATTTCATGAAAATTATCCTATCTTATCCACTCATAAACAAAAAATCACAACCAATGAAATAATAACTTATGTGTTCAATATTGGCTTGATATCTACGTCACGCTTAAATGCAGTAGCTGAATCCAAGAAGTACACCGTATTCTTCTAAGGAGAAATCACTAGCAACATCCAGTGATTCCTACGTATTATGAACGTATAAATACAACTTTAATTATCATATGATTCATATTAGGTAAAAAGAGAGAGAGAGAGAATATCAGTGGTCTTACTCCTGAAAATACGGTACTAGAATAAATTTCTTAGTTTGCATTGCCTTCATGGTGTCAGCTAAATAAGTTATAATACCATCTACATTTGTTCTTACTAAAACCAACACGATGTGTTTCGGAGACATGAATCCAATCGATTCAATACCGTATTTCTCACACAAACCATGATGGTACCTAAAAATAAATAAACCAATAAAATAAAATAAAATAATAATTTAAATTGAAGTTATAATTTGTGGTCAGAAGCCTTACATTGAAAATACTTGGAGGATAGATGTATTCAACCATTTCATCCTAAGCAAATCGATGATGTCTCCGACCGTAACAAAAATATCATTGTCGAACATACAATTGAACACGGAGGCATCTACCGGTACTTCATAGAAGTCACTACCAATAGGAAATCGAAGAACCAGAGTGTGTAACATTTTACATTTATCACCCATACGTTGTAACGTGTCATCGTCACAATTGCAGGTTGCTGGGTAGACGACAATTCGAGACTCTGAGGCCTTTTCCCTTCATTAGATTTTTTTACCCGTTTTGGTGCCTCTATCTGCAAAAGACAATTTTTACCATAATAACACGTATAATACAAATTTAAAAGAAATCAATATTGAAAGAAACTTCTATATAACTAAACGTTATTACCTCTCCAAGAATCACTAAGTCCTTAGGTCAATGAAAGAAGCTTCCAATAGCTTCCCCCACCGTGGTGTGGTATGGTGTTGAGATGACACTGGAAGAAAGAACTCTTCTACACCATCTATAACATGGTCAACGAAAACCTTAACATGATCGACCCGAGTGGTTGATGATGAACCACAGTCTCGGATCTGGATGGATAAACCATCCCGCTTGTACTATTTGTTTCGCACCATCAAGACTTATGGCGAGGCGACAAGGAATCGACTTCTATTTTTCAACATATATGATTGAACATATATGTCAGCCCTTTCCATTTGAAATAAAATAAGTAATATTAAAAAACTAAATAATTTAATGTTAAATACCTGAAGCCCATCAAATGGATTTAGATTCACGGAGTGGCAACTGCTTCGAGTTGGTGGTCGGGGCTATAGAGTTACGTCCGCCTTGGCATCAACATTTACTCCCAAGTGCTAGAGGATAGCATTGTATTTATTCAGCATACTACGGTACGCACTCTACCTACTGTCAAATTTACTCTGCATCTCCGACATGGTTTGATGCCTGACCCACTCGGCAATACTATCCTCCATCTTCGTCCAGATTATCTCCTTAATATCGTCTACTGACACTACCCCACACGATCGTCTAATGTAATCATTGGGCCTGTGATAAACTTGCCTCGTGGTGACATAGATACCACGACCCCTCACCCTATCAGGATGATCTTCTTTATCAAGAGCTTCACTTAAGACATCATGATGTCTACTTGGCACAAATGTCCCTTGCATGACCTGCTTAGCTTTTTCAACGTGTTCCAAAAAACCATGATACTAAATATAGGCACTTAAGTAAATTTTAAAAGAAAATATGAAAACTGGGAGGATATACATACAATTCTTTTAAACACCCCCCATTTTCTCATTGGGGATGTAATAATTTCCATTTTCTTTCTTTTTTGATCTAGGGATCTAGCTCGAACCCAATCTAAGCTGCAATCCTCGCTTACAATTGATGAGCTAATCATGTCACATGAAGAGCTAGAAGATAGTGGGTCACTTACTATCCACTGTGGCTTCATCCCCGCATAACCATCCGAGCCCAAATAATGTGGATGCTCATTTCGCAATTGACTTTCCCTGGCCTTGTTACTTATTGCCTGAAAAAAATCACATTCTTATATGTTTTTAGTTTTCAACTCAATAAATCACATTCTGACATTTAACTATACCTTAAATTTCTGTTTGGCGTTGTTTCTTGAACGACTCTCATTGCTCTTCAGTTATGAAATCATAAAGCTGCGTAGGAGACTGCTTGTTTCGGACTGCCATCGGGGATGTTGAACTCCTTCTGAAAGACAAGGATAATATGCGAGGTTATAAAAAAAATTACGATCACTTATCAATTCACTATGTATGAAGTGATATTACCTTTATTTCTTCCCACATCATGTCCTTCAGGCCTTGATCAACTTTTTGCCAATTACTGATGTTTATGTCAATGTGAATGCAGACCAAATGCCCTACAAAAGCTTTGAAGTTCTTCTTTCCTAGTCCAATCGGCCTCTGAAGCTCATCGGACTCAATGAACTTCGCTTCATACGCCGCCTTCTTCATTTTCTTGCACATAGTTGGACCTCTTGTCCTTTTTTTTGGCAGTACGATGATCATCTGAAAAGCTTAAAGACTCACCCATTATATTAAGAAAATTATGCACGTACTTGCATATATAACAACATAGAAATATATATCAAATTAGTGTTATCAAAATCACAAATGAATATTAACAATGAATAGAGCATAAATAAAGAATACTAGAAAGTTATAAGAAAGAATACATAAATGAACTCACACAATTAATAATCACGAACGGCGATCAATCCATAATCCTTCTTCATGATCCCAACGCATGTAATTTGATTCAATGTTATCTTCCCCTAAAGTTGCACTCCCTTGTATACAATAAAAAATGGAGGGGTTTCGTCAAAGTAATCATAATCTTCTTCATCTACCACATCACCAATGCCAACAATGCGTCTCTTGCCCTGAAGGATGACTAACCACTTAGTATCAGCAGGATCAAGAACATAAAATACTTGTTTCACTTGTGATGCAAGTATGGATGGCTCATCAAGATAACCCAGTCATCCGAAATCCACAAAAGTGAAACCTAATTCATCCACCCGAACACCCCGTTAGTTATCAACCCATTTACATTTGAAGAGAGGAAACTTGAACTTCCTATAATGAAGTTCCCAAATATCTTCAATTACACCATAATAGGACATCGAGGCATCTATTGACATGGTATCTTTAGTACTAGAAAAATATCTTGATAGTGCTACTTGTGTCACTCCACTGTTTTGCACCGTACTCTTATCATCTTGACGTTTATTTTAAAATGTATACCCATTAATTTCATATGCTTCATACGACCTCACAATCGTGCTAGGGTCATACGCTAACCACTTTGTCATTTCAACAATGGTATTCGGCATTTGTGACAACTCTTTCATCACTCTATCTTTGAACCATTTTGCAAATGAACGATTATGTTGATTAGTTACCCACCTTTCAACTTTTGAAGGATTCTGCTGTCTTAAGATGGACATGTGCTAGTCCAAATATGGATGAACTTCATTAAGGTGTTGTAATACAAGGAGGTGTGCTTTGTCTCACAATTCAACATTGGGGACGATTGATTTGCATCCAATCGTACCTTTACTTTCGAGTCTTCCCTCATAATGAAATTTAGGAACACCAATAGTCTCAACGTCATCTAGGTAATTAGTACAAAATTCAATAGCCTCCTCAGAAGCATAACCTTCAATGATACTGCCTTCAGGTAAAAATCGATTTCTCACATATCCGTTCATATACCTTTTTCTTCTTTCGATAAGGGTGGTCAGCAGGGAGAAATCTTCTATGTCACGTGAAGACATTTTTATTACAGTTTTTCAACCAAATATCAATCGTGTCTTCTTCATAAACTGGACATGCTTTAGGTCCTTTGTTAGTATAACCCAACAAGTTACCATATGACGTGATTCGAGATGCGGGGAATTAAACGTCGAAAAGTTCTGAATCCAGGTTGTGGATGGATGGTGAAATCTTGACCCGACAATCATGATGAGAAATCGACCATGCGGCCGTAATATACATGACTTACGGCCGTAATTTTAAACAAAATATGATTTACGATTGTGAATATTGTGTTTATGGCTGTAATGGTCCGACTGCAACATTTTTTTGCTCTTTTCACTTTTGAGCTCGTATCCCGGATCACATCATCCCGCCTCTCTTGAAAAGGATTCGACCTCGAATCAACTTCTGGCTTGCTTTTCAAATGCGTCCTGCTTTTGGGGGCTTGATGTAGAATTTTCCCACCTGGATCAAATGGAAAATTATGGACTCCACGACATGAATTCAATAAGTGAGAATCCTTCAATTGGTGCACACGAATGTATTGAAGCACGAGGTTAATTTTCCACAGTGGATGTGAGTCAAGCTCCCAAATATAATTATCAACCTGCAACAAAGATTCAACTAAAATGGGGGTGGGAAGTGTTAGTTTCTTGAAGTATAAGGTATGGATCCTTGTATTCATGATGAGTCACCACCAATTCCATGAGGCTCTTCCCTTCACCTCTTTCCTCCTTTGCAACCTGTTGTTCAATTACCTCATTTTCTTTCTTCTCACAATCAACCACCTCCTCTAATTCCACATTTTTATCGACATTTTCAATCTCCTCCTCGCTACCCAACTCCACCTTTTCCTCGTCAAATTTTGGAGTTTGATCATCTATTTTTACTTTCAACTCATTCCCCTCACCAATATTTTCCACCTCTTCACTATCCAATTTTTCACGTCCCACCTCAAAATTTGGAGTTTCTTCAACTACTTCTAACTTCAATTCTAACTAACCCTCCTTCTTCTCAACATTTTAACCTAAGGCTCTACTATAATATGAATTTCACTCTCCCTTAACGATTTAATTACAACCTCTCTTCTCTCCTCTTTCTTTTGTAACCTAGCAGACCTTTTCCTTTCTACCTCCCGTTCACACCTCATTCTTTCCTCATAGATTGATTTTTGAATCTTCAAAATCTCCTTCGGATCAATCTCCGCTCCCCTCTTAACCCCAATCCCATCCCTAGGTTTATGATCACGCCTCTTATCCTTCCTAGCTCTAGAATCCGATTAAGATCGATCCCTTCGCAATTTAGCTATCTCTTTTTCTTGTTTATCCATTTTCATCCTAACATCATTCAACAACCTCGACACACGATCTTTTTCGTTACCCCTTCTAGATGGAGATTTTTCTTGAAAATTGGACATTGTGAAATGGAAGGAAAAGTAGAATGGAATGAAATATTTTTGACACAAGAACTAAAGAATGAATTTTGGGATTATATGTGAATTTTTTAGTTTTTTAAAATATAAATACAAAATCCGACTACGAGTGTGATGAAACAAACGGAACTGAATTCGGATAAGGATTGACTAAAATAAACACTTTTGAAATTTTGTTGGACTTTTATATGGATCAAAAACTACAAAAATTTACTAGCACGAAGAACATGAAGAAAAAGAAAACAAAAAAAAAGGACTCAACAACAAGATAAGGATAATTCTTAGGGTAAACTCGATGATAAACATAAGAATTAAACTAGGATAGGATAAACCTGAATTCAGAGTGTAGCTCTAATACCAAATGACGTGATTCGAGATACGAGGAATTAAACGCCGAAAAGTTTCGAACCCAGGTTGTGGATGGACAATGAAATCTTGACTCGACAATCAAGACTAGAAATCGACGATGCAGATTGAAGAACCAAGACTTGCTAAACGCCATAAGGACTTGTCCAGTTTTCCTTGATAAGTTCCTGATTGTGAACGCCACAAGATGATAATCTTGATAAGTTCGAAGAAAATATATAGGAATCTACCTATGATTTTCTTGAATCCTCAATAAAACTGTTTATTAAAGTCAAAGTCTCACTATTACAATGAATGAAAAAGTATATAAATAAGTAAAATTGATTTAACAACTAGGGTAGCCGCTAATGGACTCAAAATAGAATTCTAATTAAACTAAAATAACAAAAACTAAAAAGGAAATAAAATCTGTGAAATTCTAACCAGCGATATAGTTACGGCCGTAAGATTGTGGCCATGGTCATAAGTAGGAACCTGTCTGAGATCGAGTTACTGCTGTGAAAGGATAGATTATGGCCGTAAGTATTGTCTTTTTGAAATCGTCCATTTTTATCCTATAGTGACTTACGACCGTGATATACATGACTTGTGGCCATAATTTTAAACAAAATATGATTTACAATCGTGAGTATTGTGTTTACGATCGTAATGGTCCAACTGCAATATTTTTTAGCTCTTTTCCCCTTTGGGCTCCTATCCCGGATCACATCAATATGAGTTGGAAAATAATTTACGGTGCAAAATATCATACCACGTAGGGTGAAATTCATCTAGCTATGTGCCTCAAACACTTACACACCTTCATCCCACAACAATCTTAAATCTTCAATTAGTGGGGCTAGGTAAACATCTATGTCATTCTCCGGTTGTTTAGGCCTTGATATTAGAAAAGACAATATGATATACTTACGCTTCATACATAACCAAGGAGGAAGATTGTGAATCATCAAAAAAATCGGCCAAGTGCTATGTCAACTACTCATGTTACTGTGCGGGTTCATCCCATCTGTACATAGTCCAAGCCTAAGATTCCTATATTCGTCCCTAAATTCACGAAACAACCTATTAATAATCCTCCATTGAGGAGAATCAGCCTAGTGTCTTAGTTTTCCATCTTCTTTCCTCCCATTAGCATGCCACCACATGTTCTTCACATCCTTTGCATTGCCAAACAAACATTTGAATCTTGGTATTACGGGTAGGTACCAAAACACCTTTGTTGGAGGGCTTTTCTTATCCTCACAATTATCGTTCACGTTCCTTTGCTTATACCTTGATGCCCCACACTTTGGACAAAGACACAAGTCCTTATACTCATTTCGATTTTGTATACAATCATTTGGACATGCATGTATCCTCTCGATCTCCATACCCATCGGACACAACAATTTCTTTGCCTTGTAGATTGATCTGGGAAGCTCGTTATCCTTCAGAAGCATCTCTCCTAAAAGTTACAGTAATGCAGTGAAACTCTTATCACTCCACCTATTGCTTGCTTTCAAGTTTCACAATTTCAACACAACACACAATTTTGTGAATTTATTACAACCAGAAAGCAAATGCTTCTCAGAGTCATTGAACAAGCTATCGAATACATGAGGCTTTTCAATGAATTCCCCTTGTATATCACGCATCATTTCGTCTATCATACCATTCTCATCATTTTCCACATCATTCTCACCAATATTGCTCAAATTATTCTCCTGCTGATCACCATCATCGTCATCGGTGCTCGTCCTAGGAAGCATACTCTCACCATGCCATATACATCGTGTATAACCTTTCTTAAACCCACGACGAATCAAATGGCTCTTTACTTGCTCAGGACTACGAAACTTTATCAGATTCTTGCAGTCACAACAAGGACATAAAACCATTGCTTCACCTTTCTTTATTTTGTGTTCCTCCACACATTTCATAAACTCTTCAACCCCTTTTACATATTCATGTGTATTACGTCTACCATACATACAATCTCAATCCATATCTAATGATCTATATGTGAAGGTACAATAAAAAAATTATTAGTTTTAAGTTAATATTTTTCATGATAGAAACCTTAAACCAATTATATATTAATAATTGAAATCAAATACGATAATTTATTAGGTTGGAAACTTCATAATTTTACTAGGATGATTGTATTCTGTCTAGTTATTTATTTAGTACGTTCAATCCTGTAATAGTGAAAATCACCTTAAATTATAAATCTCATTTTTTATTTACAAAATCTTACAGAAATATCGGCAGAATCTCCCTATAAATTTGACTTAGCCAACCTGTAAAATGAATCAAAATGCCACAATAAAACCAAAATGTTGAACCTCGACATAGTTTAAACCCAAACACAACTCAAGTCAAACTTCAACATCATCAACTACTCCAAAGTTAATCCAAAATCAATTCCCAACTCCTAAAAACTCACACTAAGATTTCATAACTTAACATCCCATAATTTCAATAGAACTCCAATAATTCTAATATTGCAATATATCCATCTTCTACCTTAAAATCAACAATGTAAAATTAACATCCAAACTAAATTAATAAGCAATTCATTTAAACCAATTAGCATATAAAATCATAAATTTAATCATACACTAACAAATTAAATCAATTAACTAGTTGAAATACCCATACATATATACAAACACATTTATAATAATAAATACCCATATATATATACAAAATTAACTAAATATATTAATTAACACACACACACACACACAAACATACACACACAGAGAAAAATATATAAACATATATACATTTATATACATTATATATAACACATATATTTACATATTATTACATATATTTACATACATTATATATATATATATGTAGATACAAACACATGTATGTAAAGAGGGAGGTGTGTCTCTTATCAGGTGGGAGGGATGAGGCCGGGTCTCTCATGGGGCGGCGGTGGTGGACAAGCCCGTGCGATGGTTCGGTTGGCGCGAGAAAGAGATGACGAGATAGGTAAGGAATGTGGTGGTGGGCATTGCCAGGGAAAGGGAGGAATGGTCATGGCGGCGGCGGCGTAGTTTTATTCTGTAGTCGAAAGAGAGAGGTAGGAAGAGAGTAGTGAAAAAAATAGAGATGTTACCGCACAAGTTTTCTATGCATATAAAAGGTTTGGGCGTCAGTTCTTCATGAAGAACGACGCCTAATGAGTCAGACCAGTTTCTTTAAGTTTTATGCATCTGTTCTTCAAGAACCGACGTGTAAACTGGTTTCTTTAAGTTTTAAGCGAGAACCGACCCGTAAAACTTCAGAATACGCGTCGATTCTTCACCGATGGGTTAAACTTAAGAATCCGACGCATAAAACTTAAGTATACACATCGAGGCAAATTATTTAACTTTCAACTTTAAGCGTCTGTTGTGTAATTACAACCGACGTGTATTCTTAGATTATATTTAAAAAATGCCACCACTTTTTTTATAGGCGTTGATTTTACTAAAAATCGACGTATATTAGCCATTTTTTTTGTCATTTCTATACTAGTGAAAATAACGTTTAACTTGATATTTGTTTTCTTCCCGCACACATAAGAAACAACGTTGGTGGATTCAAAATGGGTAAAAATCATTCGTGTACTTCAGTTTTGTTCAACCGGGTAACTATTTAACTCATGTAGTTAATAAATGATCATCGTTTATTTAGCTATTAAAGCATATTATCCAATTAAAATAAAATAAAATCAATTTCTATGGGTGGAAAATGATTTGCTCCACAAACCACACGGAAACACTTAACAGTAGAAAAGAGAGATAAATTTCTCAATGCCCAGAAATCCTGACCAATAATTTCTACACCCACGTGTTTGAAAATGCAGAAATGTTCAATTCCGAATCTTACCCTTCACTCTCCTTCAAGAAATTGGTCTTCGATTTCTTCTCTAGGTTCGACTCCCTACCCTTGAGACCTCCTCACTTCATGTAAAACAGAGGTGCTGGGTAAAGTCAGAGTGTGGGAGAAGAGAGATTGAGAGGGAGAGGGAGAGGAAAAAGGGACAGAATTAGGGTTTTAATAATTTGCTTGCGTGGATTATAAGTAAAACAAAAGGCATCGGTTCTTTTAAGAACTTAAGAACCGACGCCTTTTGTAAGATTATAGACATCGGTTCTAGTTCTAGAACTGACACCTTTTCTCAAAGATCAACATATGGGTCGGTTTTTAGTAAGAAACCGATGCATATATTTAACAATTACATACAAAAATGTCACCGCCCTTTTATAAGCATCTGTTGTTTCAAAAAGCGAATTATGTTATTTTTTGGGTATATCTTTACTGGTGCTTATTTTAACAAGACTTGGTGGTCATGTTATAGAAGCCAAAATTCTATCTGGAATTAACACTAGACACAAGGTTCTCATTACCAAGGTTGTTGTTGACTCCATCTGATCCTAGACTCCTATTTAGATTTCGAAGAAGACATCATGACCATTAGTAAGAGCCAAGGATAGTCACTATCCAACGTAAGCTTTCTTTTTTTTTGAAGAAACCCATTTTCAGTACTCATGGACAACTCTATGTTGCTATCAACAAAAACTGCCTTTTGCAATGTTCAGAAAACGTTGCCAAAATCTTTTTACAGCGTTTTTTGAGTGTTGCAAATCACAGTGTTGTCGTATACCAAAAAAATTTGCAGCATTTTTTAAGCGTTACGGTAGACCTTTTTGCAACGTTTTTAAAACGTTGCAGTAGACCTTTTTCCAGCATTTTTTAAGAGTTGTGGTAGATTCTTTTGCAGCGTTTTTTAAGCGTTGTGGTAGACTCTTTTGCAGCTTTTTTTAGTGTTGCGGTAACCCTTTTACAGCGTTTTTGAAGTGTTGCAATAACTTTTAATCTAATCTTTTACAACGTTTATTGAGCATTTCCATAGTCTTTTGCAACATTTTTTGAGTGTTGCAGTGGATTCTTTTACAACGATTTTTTTTAAATGAACTATTTATAAAATCCAAAATTTTTTCATTAATTCATTAAAATTGTAATTCACACAACCATCAAAATAAATACATTACAGATTTTCGAATCCATACAAAATAAAGTGTTGGTAATGTATGTTTAACAAATTTACAAAAGAACATCATCATCAAATCACAAAAGAAGTATTTTATTAGAGGAATATCAACTTCATCCCGCAATATAACCGCACCTTCTGATTGCAAAATCCAATTCCACTCTAAAAGAATATCTTCAAAGTTGCACCTATAACGAATTTGATCAAAATTATATGTGAATATCACGGTTTACTTAATAAATGATAATAAAAAAATTAAAACAAAGTTAAAAACAAAAAAATTATATCTTTCCAAGGTGATTTCATAAAAATTGTAAAACATTCTACAGAAATTGATGTGATCCGGACCAGGCATCGAAGGGCGAAGTCGGGCCATCGACAATATAATAGTGATCTGCGTGCAAAACGGAGCAAGTTCCGTGTTGGGGTCGAGCCGAGAAGAGGGACGGATCGAGCCGAATCGAGTAAAAGAAATTATTTATGCAGAAAAGGCATTACGGCCGTAATGGAGATTCTTCACGGCCGTAACACATATAATCACGGCCGTAAATCATGTTATCACAGCCGTAATCGATTGTTGAAGAAAAAGGCAGAATTTCAGCAGAAAAGGTCTCACGGCCGTAATGTCCAGTCTTACGGCCGTAACATTCAAACAGGGACATTTTCACGGCCGTAAGAAATTCCTCACGGCCGTAACAGATGGTACAGTTTTGATCAGAAAGGTGATTACGACCGTAAAAGAATTATTCACGGCCGTAAACAAGCTGGCCAGATTTTCCGGATTTTTCAATTAATTTATTTCCTTTTATTATTTTAGGTTGTTTTCCTATTTTAGAATTTTAGCATAATTAGAATTCTATTTTGAGTAATTAGATGCTAGGTTTTCTTGCTTATTTATATTGCTTTTCATCATTGTAAACAGGAGACAAGTTTGAGTTGATTAATAAAATTTGTGAGAGGATTCTCCAAAATTGAGAGGTTGAGTTATTCCCTTGTTTTTGAACTTATCAAAAGATCCGATCTTTGTGGCGTTCTTCCAGCAAACTTATCAAATATTCGCAAGAATATTTGTGGCGTTTCCAAATTCGATACTTATCAAGGAAATTGACAAGTCCTTGTGGCGTTCACCAATCTTGGTTCTTCAATCCGCATCGCCATAAATCGCGTCGTGATTGTCGGGTCAAGGCTTTACCGTCGTTCTATCTTTATTTATCGTTGTTTGTCTTGTGTCGATCTGATTTAGATCTTTCCTAGGTTTTAATTATCGTTATTCCGCGTGTTCGACGAGATTCCCCGACTGGGATCGCGTCATCTGGTATCAGAGCTTGGATCTATTTCAGATTCTTGCGTTTCTTGATTTTTCTTGATTTTTTCGTGTTCTTCGCGTTCTTCGTGTCAGTCATAAATTTTTCCAATTTGATCTATAAGAGTCAGTCCCAAAAATTCAAAAGTGTTTTTCTTCTTCGTTTTTCGTCCAAATTCAGTTCCGTTTTTTCTGCCATACTCGTAGTCCAATTCTTTGGCAGATTATTAAAAAAAAAAAATTCCGAAAATTTTCAAATATTCCCAATTATTCCAAATTTCCTTGTTGGTGTCTAAAAATGTCTGATAGAGAGGTTTCTACATCTTCATCTTCTATTGGAGATAGAAAATATCACAGGGGTGTGAACAGAAGGAATGAACAGGGTAACAATGATATGGCAGCAATGAGGGCGCAGTTTGAGAGGCTTATGGCACAGATGGAAAATCGGGGTGTCGAGCGGGATCAATCTCATGATGGTTCTCGGGTTAGGAGAAATAATAGGCGTGAGGTTGGTGTGGATGATGAAGGCATGGGTAGTGAAAGTGGAAGTATATCGTTGGGAAGTATGCGAAGGAGGGATAGAGGAGATAGGCACGAAAGAAGACATGATAGGGAGCGTTGGGATGCTAGGAGGCATCGTGGGGGTAGAGGTGATGTTGATGGCGACCTTGGGAAAATTAAAGTGAAAATACCATCCTTCCAGGGTAGGAGTGATCCGGAGGCATACTTGGATTGGGAGACAAAGGTCGAACGACTTTTTGATTGTAATAATTATTCGGAAAAGAAGAAGGTGAAATTAGCCGTGATTGAATTCATCGACTACGCAAATATTTGGTGGGATCAATTAGTTACGGGTAGGAGGAGGAACCTTGAGGAGCCGGTGGAGACTTGGGGTGAATTAAAGACCATAATGAGGAAGCGGTTTGTGCCGACTCATTATTATAGGGATATTTACCATAGGCTGCAGGGTATGACTCAGGGATCGAGGAGTGTAGAGGATTATCACAAGGATATGGAGGTAGTGATGATTCAGGCTAATGTGGTGGAGGATCGGGAAGATACGATGGCTAGGTTTTTAAGTGGGCTAAATAGAGATATAGCCAATGTCATTGAGCTGCAACATTACGTGGAGTTAGAGGACATGGTGCACATGGCCATGAAGGTGGAAAGACAGCTAAAGCGAAAGGGGGCAGCGAGACACTCACCCTCTTATCCTACATCACAACCTAAGCAGGAATCCAACGATGAACATAACCCGAAAGGGAAGGAGGAGCCTACAACGAAAGGTAAAAATATTTTTGATTCTCAAACTACTCGGGATAGAAATGTTAAATGCTTTAAGTGCTTGGGTAGGGGTCATATAGCATCCCAGTGTCCAAATAAGAAACTAATGATCTTACGTGATAACGGTGAAATTAGTTCCGAGGATGAATTTAAGGGAATGCCTAAGTTAGTGGATGTTGGGGCTAGTAGTAGTGATGAGGAAGGATTGACCTATCCTGAAAAAGAAACACTTGTTAATCGGCGTGTCCTTAGTGCTAGGGCTCGGGTAGGTGAAATTGGCGAGCAAAGGGATAATCTTTTTCATACTCGGTGCTTGGTGGGCAAAAAGGCTTGTAGTATGGTGATTGACGGGGGAAGTTGTACTAATGTGGTTAGTACAATGTTGGTTGATAAATTAGGTTTAAGCTTGATGAAACATCCAAACCCTTATAAATTGCAATGGCTGACCGAGTCGGGAGAAATTAAGGTAAATAAGCAGGCTAGGGTCAATTTTGCCATCGGGGGTTATAAGGATGAGGTGGTCTGTGACGTGGTACCTATGCATGTTGGTCATATATTGTTGGGGCGACCCTGGCAACATGATAGGAGGGTAGTGCATGATGGGTTTAAGAATCAATATTCATTTGCGAAGGGTGGGAAGAAATTTACACTTGCTCCGTTATCTCCAAAAGAAGCTCAAAGGGATCAATTAAAAATCAAAAGTGAGTTTGAAAAAAGAAATAAGAGTGTTGAGGCCACGACCTCAGAAAAAGGAGAGGGTGTGAAAGTTGAAAACAAGAGAGTTGAGGCCACGACCTCAGAAAAAGGAGAGAATGAGTGCAAAAAGAAAAGAGAGTCCACCCCCAAATTGAGTTTATTTGTACATAGGTTGGTGTACAAGGATCCACGCCTTGCACTTAACCGAGCTAACAATTCCCTCCCCAGTTCTTTGAAATCTGTTTTGCAGGGACATAAATCAAGCCATGGATTTAAGACGGGGCAGAAATTTATTGGCCAGAATAAGCAGCCCAAGAGTCTAAAGGACTGCACGAAGCTTAAAAATGATCATCGAGCCCAGGAAAGTAGGAGGAACTTGAAAGGCCGACCAAAAATGGATTCGAGGTCGAATCTTTTTCAAGAGAGGGAGTATGATGTGATCCGGACCAGGCATCGAAGGGCGAAGTCGGGCCATCGACAATATAATAGTGATCTGCGTGCAAAACGGAGCAAGTTCCGTGTTGGGGTCGAGCCGAGAAGAGGGACGGATCGAGCCGAATCGAGTAAAAGAAATTATTTATGCAGAAAAGGCATTACGGCCGTAATGGAGATTCTTCACGGCCGTAACACATATAATCACGGCCGTAAATCATGTTATCACAGCCGTAATCGATTGTTAAAGAAAAAGACAGAATTTCAGCAGAAAAGGTCTCACGGCCGTAATGTCCAGTCTTACGGCCGTAACATTCAAATAGGGACATTTTCACGGCCGTAAGAAATTCCTCACGGCCGTAACTGATGGTACAGTTTTGATCAGAAAGGTGATTACGACCGTAAAAGAATTATTCACGGCCGTAAACAAGCTGGCCAGATTTTCCGGATTTTTCAATTAATTTATTTCCTTTTATTATTTTAGGTTGTTTTCCTATTTTAGAATTTTAGCATAATTAGAATTCTATTTTGAGTAATTAGATGCTAGGTTTTCTTGCTTATTTATATTGCTTTTCATCATTGTAAACAGGAGACAAGTTTGAGTTGATTAATAAAATTTGTGAGAGGATTCTCCAAAATTGAGAGGTTGAGTTATTCCCTTGTTTTTGAACTTATCAAAAGATCCGATCTTTGTGGCGTTCTTCCAGCAAACTTATCAAATATTCGCAAGAATATTTGTGGCGTTTCCAAATTCGATACTTATCAAGGAAATTGACAAGTCCTTGTGGCGTTCACCAATCTTGGTTCTTCAATCCGCATCGCCATAAATCGCGTCGTGATTGTCGGGTCAAGGCTTTACCGTCGTTCTATCTTTATTTATCGTTGTTTGTCTTGTGTCGATCTGATTTAGATCTTTCCTAGGTTTTAATTATCGTTATTCCGCGTGTTCGACGAGATTCCCCGACTGGGATCGCGTCAGAAATTTAAACAAAATATCCCCTATAAATTGAACTTAACCAACCTGTAGAGGGACATCACAAGCAATATAATAATTTTAAGGATAAGTAGTACACATACTCTTCTCCTACTATACTCTCTTGCTTTATATTCACTTTTGATTTTGAAATAATTTTTAAAAAAAGCTCTAGAATCCAACAATATCTTATTCTCATGATTTTTATTTTAAGAGTTGGAAGTTATTATTTTTCAGTTAGCCATTATCATAATGGCTCAGACATTGAAGAGTAAAGTAATGCTGCTTCTCCATGATGCACTCCTAAAGCATGTGGCCATTTAAGCTCTAATGTTATTTTAAAAGGGAATATGCATATTTCTTTTCTTCCAATGCATCATCTTGGTTGAATGAGAGATACTCACCCGGGTTGCACAAGAATTGCGGTGAACAAGAACTTAAATGAGAAAAATTGTAAATTTTAAACATAACTATGCAAGAAAAAGAAGAAACATCAATACTGTTGATCTTAAGAGGTTCAGCTGAAGAAGTATAATGACTCCAATCATTTTCCCATTACTACAAGAAAAAGGGCCTTTTGCAACATGCAAACGGAAACATTCGTTAATTGCATGTTGCTAAAAGGGGTCTACCGCAACATTCAGTTGTTGAATGTTGCCATTGGTTGATTTATTTGATATTTAGCAATATTCTGTAAGTGAATGTTGCTAATTATAACATTTTGCAATGTTCGTTGCGTGTTGCAAAAAGATTAGCCTTTTGCAACGTGCAATGAACGTTGCCAAAAAGTTACCCTTTGGCAACGTGTAATGCGCGTTTCCAAAGGGTAATCTTTTGGCATTGTGCACTGTGTGTTTCCAAAGGTACCCTTTTGCAACACGCAATGCGCGTTGCCAAAGGTATCCTTTTGCAACGTGCATTGCGCGTTGTAAAATGTTACACTTTTACAACGCGCAATGCACGTTAACAAAGGGTAACCTTTTGGCAACACGCCTTTTTTTTCCTCTTCCCTTTTTCTAGCCTCTTCCCATTTCTAAGGGGGGTTTATTTAATTAGGATTTGGAAGGAAATTTAAAGACTTTGATGGAATTTAAAAGTCTAGGGGTATTCAATCTAGACTTTTTAAAATCCATTAAAATCTTGAGTTATTCAATCTAAATTTTAATAGACTCTTAAAATGTCTTTTTAAGTCATGGTGTATTGTATAAAGACTTTTAAAAGTCCCGTATTATTCAAATTATCAATGACTTTTAAAGACTCATACGAAATCCTCTATGTACTAACTTCTAAACATAAAGTACAACCACAAAATCTCTTTATTTGTCTCTCATTAACCTCCAAAATTTTGAAAGACTTTAATAAAAAAAAAAATCTTTTAAATTGTAATTTTATTTATTCTATATTTTTCTTCTTTCATGTTATTTTTAGAAACATTAAACATTTGACTAAACAAATCATTATTTATCTTCTCTTCAACTTTTTGTATTTTTTTATTTTAAATATTTTTTCTTTATATTTGGACTCTCTTTTTTTTTCATCGTTTTTTTCGATTTTTTTATGAAAATAAATCTAACTAAAATTCCATAAGATCTTATAGAAAAATAATAAAAAAATTGTGTCAAAACAAATAATAATAAGTAAAGTGATTCAAGAATTTTCTCTAAAAAAATTTTTATGAACATAGTACGATTTTTATGTTGATATCAAATGCGATTTTATTTTCCCTCCATTTTTTTAATCACAAATGTTTCTCTGTCTTAAAACTATTTATATTTCTCACGTTTTTTTTTTAATTCACTTTACATATAATTATTATTAACGATTCATATTCACATCATACGAAAATTAATCTATTAGCGTTTATATTTTTCAATTAAAAAATAAAAATTTGTAAAAGTCTTTAAAAGTATTTGAAAGTCTTTTAAATCAATCTATAAAGTCTTTAAAAGTATATGAAAGTCTTTTAAATAAATGTCCACGAAAATCTTTAAAAATCTATATAAATTCATAAAAGTCAATCAAATTCAATGAAATCCATTTAAAAAAGTTCATCAAAAAAAGTCTTTAAATGTCTTTCGAAATCCCAATTTAATAAACCTTCTAAGCATCACTCCCCAACTCAGTCCTTAAGCCTTACTTTTTCTCTCCATCTCTCTGTTGTTTGCTCACCAATCGACTCATCATTTTTGCAGTGTTTATATCTACAGGTAAGTTAAGCTTCTAATTTGTCGCTGTATTTTAGGGTTCTTTTTCCCGCGATTTGTTTCAGAGCTCGAATTTCTTTTTGGATTTTAAGTTCAATATAGCCGATCCCAGAGATTAATTTCTTCTATTTGTCTATTATTCGCCTTCGAGACCCTTCGACACTTGCTGCCCATGTCTTCGCTAAGAGGGTTTTTTTTTTTTTTTTTGTTATAAGATTTGTTTGATGGGGGTATTAGGGTTTTGATTTTGATGTTATGTTGAAGGTTTCACAGTGATTTTGAGTTCAAAGATTGAATTTTATGAGAAATGGGGTAAAAAATCTGCATAAATGAGTTGTGTCAACGGCGTCGTCGGAATGGAAGAAAAGTTGGGGCTTGAAATCATTTGGATTTTCTACTCTGTTACAGCTGTGGGTAATTTCTGGATTCCTACCCTTGTCCGATCAGAATTTCAACTACTACTTGACTACTTCTATTCGACTGATTTTATAATGTGAAGGATAGTTTGGGATATGCAATTGCGATTTGATCCCAAAAATAATGCATAGCAGGAGATTTGTTTTCCCATGGACAATTTGTTTGAATCCCACACTAAATATTTTCTATATTTAGGATTTTCTTCTCTAAACAGATTTATTTTAGCGTTCCCTAATTTTCTCATTTTTTTTTTTTTTTTCTATTTTGATTTTTGATTGTTTTATCGTGTGCTTGTTTGAAGCTTCAATTTTTATCTAGGATCTTGATAAATTTGTGGCCCATTATTGGAATTTACATCCAGCTCAATAAGCTCCAAGAAGAATTTTAGACATGGAACAACATAAATTAAAAGATCTAAAATGTGTGCAGATTCAGTGTTCAGAATGTAGATGGAACTTTAGTTTTTTGTATGTGCTTTTGATGTATTCTTGATATATGATTCTTGAATGATGAAGACAGTCTTCATTGGTCGAGCAATATTAACATACTAAGAAAGTTTTATTCAATTTTCAGAAATTAGCGAATGGAAAGGATATTGTATTTCTGATGGAAGGAATGGAAGTGAATGGAAAGGATGTTTTGATGTCACCACTTTTGAAACATCAAAATGCTTCCATAGAATCTGAACTTGGAAAGTTGAATGTGTTCAGATTGTTATGGTGTCGTGCTTCAAGGCCAGGCTGCAGTGAAGTACCTACTACAACTCAAAAGCGTAAGTGAAGTTTAATACTACTGTGGATATTCCAGTGCAGATTTGATTTTTTTTTTGGTGTTATTCTTTGCTGATTTCCTGCATTTAGAGTTTTTTGAACTTTTTTTTTTTGTGGGGGCAAACTGCATCACTCAGTTCTTTAATAGCTTTAGCAAGGGGAATTAGGAAGTAGTTTTGGTTAATTTATAGTGCATTAATGAAAAGGAAACTGCATGCATATTTCTTCATGCTTTCATTTTTTCTTTTCAATCACTGATTACAATCTTTAGTTTTTAATTTGTAAATGTCCATCTGTGTATTATTAGAATTTTTTTAAGACCGACAAACAACCTTGGGTCATCTGTGTATTATTAGAATTTTTTCAAGATATTTAATTGCTGCTTCTATCCCAATTTCTTCTTCAGCCCTCATTATTTCTTGAAGCATAAATTATTGAACCCCTTTTGAAGAGTCTATGCTTACCTTTTCTTTTAATGATTTGGTTGTTATTGTGGCAGATACTTTGGTGTTTTAATGGTCTATAGCAATCTTCTAGATGTAAGGATATCTGATGCTAACAATCCTATGAAATTTTCTTAACCTAGTTTTTACAGAAACAAATATATTGTCTTGCACTTCATGATCAGTTTCTGAAGGAGCAGAAGTCTGGATTTATTGCCACTCTTATTATTACGCGGATGCTTCCTCTATATAAAGATTCTTTTTGTCGACCTTATTTGATTGCTTCTGCAAACTGGGTCCTTGGAGAGCTCTCTCCCTGTATCCCTGAGGTGAGGCAATTTCCTTTTCATTTATCTTGTATTGATTACTTCCAATCTTGACCTTTCATGAACTATGAAAGATGTTTATTGTGTTCTTTTTGTCTTGTAGACTGCCTGGATATGTAATCTTACTGCTGTGGCAATTAAGGTGAGGTATTTCATTATTATTGCTTCTTTATTAAGGTCCTTAAACTATATGGGAAATTATTAACTTCAAACAGACCTCTTTGTTGCAATTTCTATAGTTTCATACTCAAACATCTCCTGTTACTTTAGTGCGATGTCTAGGCAATTATTAAAAAATAATTTTTGGACATTTATATTAACCTTTGTTTGGTTTTGCTTTTAAGACAATTTCTTCCTAGTTTGAAATTTAAGAGAACCTTTTTTACTTTAGAAATATAAAAACCGTACTGGCATAGATTTCAATGTATTGCTAGATTTGAAGAACAAGGTCAAGATTATTTTGTATAAAGGCATAGTAGTAAAATTTTTGATTGCTTAGTGAAGCCATGGGAAGTACTGTTGCTTGGCCTAAAAGCTGTATTAGACTTATTTGATGAAGGTAAAATTTATTTACATATGAATTTCAATTTCTATTGTTGCGGATTAAGTTTTGAAATGATTTGGTTGTGATGAGTATTGATTCTAGATTATTGTTGGTGTGGAGTTGGGGATGAATTTTGGATTGATTTGATTGTAGTTTGATGATGAATGAGTTTTCAGTTTGATGTTTTAGAGTATTATGGTGGTTGTGAGATCCCTTTATAGGTTGGTTAAGTCCAATTTATATGGGGGACATTGTCCAAATTTCTGTAAAGTTTTACAATAGAAAATGATAATTTTAATATTTAGGATCATTTATTTCTACATTTTTTCATTCAGTGCAGTTGGAGTCCTGATGATTAAACTTTTATAATGTCTTTGCAGGTAAAAGTTAATTTTGTAGTTCTCTCACAAGATGGTTTGTCACGGGCACAGTTCAAGCTAGACTTCAGAAGTCAGGGAAGTACTCATCTTTAATGATGATTTGTGTTGAAAATGGTGATAGTAGCTCCTTTTTGTATGGCTGCTGGTCGGTCTGCTATAGATGTTGCAATTTAGAGGATAGTAAATGTCAAACTTTAGATGTGCAATCAAATAGGTGAAAATCTATATTGTAGATTTTGTTTTAATGTAAAAGAACAAAGTACCGTAATTTTTGTTAAGTATTAAAATATATGTGGTATATTTTTCTTTAAAATGCTATTGCATTTTATTTTGAATAGTTGATTTATTTTTATAGCACGCATGTTTCATATTTTACATATTACATATATGTTTGAGAAATTTGTGGGTTATCAGTGAAATTATCTCTATTGATTTACAAAAAATAAAAAAAAATGTTAAAGATCAACGGCAACGCGCAATGAGTGTTTCTAAAAGTATCAAAGGCAATGCGCAAAGAGTGTTGCCAAAAGTATCTATGACAATGCGCAATGAGTGTTGCCAAAAGTATCTACCTCAACATGCAAAGAACGTTGCGAAATGTCTACTGCAATACGAAATGAACGTTGCCAAAAGTATCAACAACAAAGCGTAATGAATGTTGCCAAAGGTCTACTGCAACGTGCAGTGAACGTTTCCAAAGGTCTATCGCAACGCGCAATCCATCCTTTTGCAACACGCAATGAACGTTGCCGTATCCTTTCCCTCTACGGCAACACTGTGATTTGCAACATGCACATGAACGTTGCAAAAGGTCTTTTGCAACATTTTTTACGCGTTGCCGTATGCTGTTTTTATTGTAGTGCATGTAATTGGGATACTATTTCTTACACTAACAATAATCAGTCAAGAATAAAGGAGTCAACATATACAAGGAAACAAAAAAGTCATGCTTAAGCACTCCTAGAAGTAGGTAGCATTTGAGTGAACAGAAATGCTTAATCACTCACCTAGATAGATGAAGAGCACACTTCAACTGCTTCCTGGTAGAAAAAAAAGTGAATAAAAATATGAGCATTATAAAACATAGTTGTCATAAATTAATAGAAAGGGGAAAGACTACTTGAATACCAGGGCTAACCTAGTAAAAACTGCTTGCTCTAGACAACGATAAAGCTTTGACAAGAAGGATGTTGTTATCTCAAGTGGAGGGTACCAAGTCCTGGAAACATCTGGGGGGTTTTGATCACTTTGTAGTTAGATATGAAGGGAAAGAATAACTATTAAAAATAGTTCAATCTATAACAAGTAAAAAAAATATATCAGCATGATACAGGACCATAAAGAGAATTCGAGAAGCTCTTTATGTTGATACTGCGCAGAAAATAACTAAATCAAAGCTGTTCACAAAACTTAACCCAACCTAACACCTCTGTAACCAACTTCTCTTAACCGACACCAAATAATCTATCAATTAAATTCTCAAAGCAAATGATCAATACAATCAGCATGCCTCCTAAACATCACATTCCAAGGAGAGAGATAAATGAGGACTCCTTTGACCAAAATCACAAGTATAAATCCTGTCGTGAGAAACTAACCAGGAGAATTCCTTAATCTAGTAAGGGATTCAAGATATTCAAGTGATAGTGTAAAATTCAAACACAGGCAAACAAATTTGATCTTTATGGTAGGATGCCTAAATCTAGTAAGGGGTTGAAGATGATATTGATTTAAATGTATCATTCAAAAAAATTGATGAGAACATTTTATTAAATCTCAAGGTATTGTACAGTGATTGCAGTCTAGGATAAAGATGGTATAAAATAAGCATCACCCAACCATTCATCTCCCAAAATCTGATTCTATTTCCATCACTACATCTCATTTTGATTATGAACTAAATGACAGAAAAAATCTTTGAGAAATGCATTTCCAAGAGTTCTTAAAGAAGCCTTTTATAACTCCTTCATTTTGATATTACCCATACCCGTCTATCATCCTCATTAGTCACGTTTATGCACAAAAATACAGAAAAGATTTCATTTAATATGTTACGTATTGTTAGAAGCTAAACCACGGTGTAATACAGTATCAAGTAAACCATGGTGTAAGGGCGCATCCAACTCTAGATTGAATAGAACATCGACTCCTATTGACTAAGAAAAGAAAAGCAATTGAGAGAAAAACCTTTTTCAAGTGGTAGGTGGTGGACTGGTGGACCGGTGGAGAACTGGTCGGCAAACTGAGGCAGCAGGGTTTTACTGAGGCAGACTAGTGAGCGAACTGAGTGGGCAAACTGCACTAGCGAGAGAGAGAGAGAGAGAGAGAGAGAGAGAGAGAGAGAGAGAGAGAGAGAGAGAGAGAGAGAGAGAGAGAGAGAGAGAGAGAGAGAGAGAGATGATGATGATGATGATGAAACATAAATACCATGTATTACTCATTAAATTCATTAATTCAAAAGTAGAAAAACTTCATGAATTGACCAAAAAATTCAATAAAACACAAATGAATTTATCAAATCAAACCCTTCATTATCAAGTTAATTTACCTTCCTCAGAACCCAATTCCAAATCGAGTTACAACACGAATGACCCTGATTTGAATCCCAATTCTCCAACTGAATCCAGCAAGCAATCGAAAATCTCAAAGCACAGTTGAAATGGCTCTCTCGATGTGAGTAGTGACGCGAAGCCTCCATGCTGATTTTGGGCAGAAATACCTTATGCAGAAGCTGAATCTAGGTAGGGGTAGAAATACACAATGCCTTAATCCAAGTTTTGCTTAGAAATCTCGAAGCCCAAGTTCCAAATTGGCCAAACTCACGAACCCAAAAACTTGATTTTTATGGGAGAAATTAGTGTAATAATGCAAGAGAATGTCTTTACCGGTGGCGGAGGCTGTCGACGGCGGTAGGGTACACTGGTGAGAGGAAGGTCGAGGGAGGGAGGCGGGTGCGAATGGAGTCAAGAGAACTGAGAGTCGGGTGTGAGATTTGGATAAGTTAGGTTTAGATATAAACTTTTGATAATTTACAACCCAATCCCCCAACATTCATAAATTGTGGCCGGGTATTAGGTTGTAAGTTTTATAATATTTGTAATTTAGTAACACGTGTTTAAATAATATAAATTAGCCTCCCGAAAATGCTATTGCAACGTTTTAAAAACGTTGCAATAGCTTCCCTATTGCGACGTTTGAAAAAGGTTGCAACGTTTTTCGCTATTGCAAAGTTTAATAAACGTTGCAAAAAATAAGCTATTGCAGCGTTTTTTAAACGTTGCAATAGTATTTGCTATTGCAATGTTTAAAAAACACTGCAATAGCTCAGGCTTTTACAACATTTTTTAAACGCTGCAAAAGGAAAATAATTTGTAACATTTGTAAAACGTCGCAAAAGATTAATTTTAGCGTTGCAAAAATTTTAATTTATTGCAACAATCTTTAAAATTTGCAAAAAGGTATAAATCTCAAAAATATAAACCAAAGGCAACATTCAATGATTAAATGTTGGCCTTGACCCCTTTTAGCAACATTTAATTACTGAATGTTGTCGCTTAGGGGTTGCAAAAGCCCCATTTTGTTGTAGTGTATATCGAGGTTTATGAGTCGAGCTGGCCTAAAAATCCTTATATATGACAAAGATGGTGAATCGATGAATACAACGCCATGACCGTTGTGCATAAAGAGGTCTTTCATAATGTGTAATAATCGTAGTCAATTATAGCATTCTATATCAATGCGTAATATGATAATACTCTTTCTTGATGTCATTCTCAAATTATGATTGCAAAACTATATGTTCCGTGCATCGCAGGTAAAGAACTAGTTTATTTTAAAAATCACGAGAAAGTACCCAGGTGACTTTAGTGTAAATGTGTTTCCTCAGTGTAAGACCAGATATAATGGTTTTACCCACCTTGCACTGATTTGAATTTTAACATAGTGAAAGACTAGATATAATGATTTTACCCTCTATGTACTATTTTGAATGTATTCCATAATGATTGACCAGAACATAGCCTTCAGTTAACTCAGCATGCGTATGACCAAAATTTTAGAATTTCAAAATTACAAATTTTAGGATTATCAAATTATGAATAGCCTTAACATGTACATCAATGTTATTTGATAAATATATGTGGCTACTGCGAGTACCTTTTTGGTGTGATTTATCAGTATTATTATAAGGTAATAAATTTCTAATTACAAAATTCAATTTATTATGTTTACAAATTGTGAAATGATAAATTTATAAATCATATTAATTATATTCAAAGTGCCATGCCATTCCTTATTTATGATAAAGAATAAAGGATTTTGTGATTTCATAATTTTTTAGTCTTAGAGTATGTATTTGAGTTTTAGATTTGCTTAAATTTGTAATAACATAAGTGAAACTTTATCATTAAAGATGTATAATGGAAAATTTATACTTAATTGCACTAGTAAAAATTAGACAAAAAATTAAGTTATTTACGTCTATTTTTGCGAAAATCGACGCCTAATAAAATAGACGTGGAATTTTTGTAAATATGGGTGAACTATATGCGTCGGTTCCTAACAAAGAACCGACGCATATAGTTTAATTTACTACGTGTGTCGATTTTTTATTCAAAATCGACGCACATAACAGAAGTATGTAAGAACCGACGCATACACTTTATGGATCAATATGCGTCGGTTCTGATAGAGGAACCGACGCATATTGTTCAAATATTTCCCTGATTTTTGCATGCATTTCATTCAAACCCTCCTCACTTTCACTCATTTTCACTCAGAACCCGCCTCTCCACTCTCTCTTTCACTCAAACCCTCCCCAACCTCGTGCCGCCACCTCTCTTCCGCCGCCCGCTGCAGCCTCTCTCACTCTCATTTCCTCCGCCGCCTCTCACACTCTCTTTTCTGCCACCTCCGTCGACTCCCAGCTCTCATTTCCGCCACCCATTGCCGCCTCTCTTATTTTTAAGGTATATATAGAGATACATTGCTATATTTTTATGTTTATATATGTTATTTGAAGTATGTATATATATGTGTGTGTAATGTATGTATGTGCATGTGTGTGTGTGTGTGTGTGTGTGTGTGTGTGATGTTAATGTTGATATATGTAAATATCAACATTAACATCACACACACACACACACACACACACATATATATAATCACTAGTACAAAATTATTCAAAAAAATAACAAATTCGCGTCGTTTTTCGAGGAAAACGACGCCCGTAAAAACGCGATGGCAAACTTGTAAATAATTTTTTTACAAAACTCGTCAGTTGTTTGAAAACAACTGATGCAAAAAATATAGCCCAACTTTGTGCATTGGCTCTTATATAAGAACCGACGCCTATAATAAACTTCGGTTCTTAAAAGAACCGACGCGATTTTCATAAAAGGCGTTGGTTATTATATAGAACCGACGCCTTAACTTGAGCCATTTAGGGCCTTCTTCCCTAATTTTTCAGACACAATTCCTCTCTCTCTCTCTGTCTCTCTCTTTTCAAACCCGCGACGCGCCTCTCTTCTCACGACGCCACTAGCCCGTTAATTTCACGTCGTCGCCACCGTTGACCTCCACCATCAGGCCGCATTTCTTGATCTCTCTCGACCTCGAGCTACCCCATTCCCCTCTCTTACCCCGCTGCGCTCCACCCACTTCCGCCGCCATCCACCCTGCAGCCACCCGCCCTAGCTCGCCCCACACAGTCGTTTGGTTTTCTTGATAGGTACAATCAAAATCTCTTTATTTCATAATCTTGAATTTGATGGAATAATATACATAGAATTTTAATTATTTTCTTAATAATTACATGATAATTTCGTCTATAATTTTTTTTCAAACTTAAGAAAGTTCCTATTATTTTACCGTTTTTATAAAAATGCTACCAATTAACAACTTCCAGAATTTGTAAGTGAACTTTGACTAATCAAACTTAAATAAATTAATACTAATTTAGCATTCAAGAAACTAATAAAATTAAGGTAGTGGAAATCCCAATCGAAGTAAATGTTTAAATCCCAGTGAGTTAATTAGTTGGTGTAATTGAACTTTTTATTAGTCTAGTTTAATGTAAATTTGAAATTGTTGATTTTGAGTTCGTATATACGTATAAATGTAATTTCTGAATTATTGGAATTGTTGGATGTTTTGGCGAGTTAAGATGATTATGTTGTGATGATTTGGAGATATGAGCATATAGAGTGAATAAGAGACTAAAAATGTTTGAGTTTTGAACATGTTGAGGTTGAATTTAGACTAGATGATAATGTTGAACTTTGATTGAAGTAAGGGTATATTCGGTCAAAATTTCAGTAGGATTTTATAAATAAAAAATGAAAATAATAATTTAAGGTGATTTCATTCATTTTAACACATGGTGAATATCTTGACATATAGGTAATTATATATGGAACGAAGTTGGATGTTTGGGAGACGTAATACACTTGAATATGTGACAGGGGTTGAAGAGTTTATGATATGTGCCGAGGAAAATAAAATAAAAGAAGGTGAAGTAATGCTTTTGTATCCTTGTTGTGATTGTAAGAATTTGAGAAAGTTCCGTAGCTGTGAACAAGTGAAGAGTCGTTTGATTCATCGTGGGTTTAACGAAGGTTATACACGGTGGATATGGCACAGTGAGAGTATACTTCCTAGGACAAGCACCGTTGATGATAGGGGTGATCAGGAGGAGAATAATGTGGACAATGATGAGAATAATGTGGATAATGATCGGATAGATGAAATGATGTGTGACATACAAGGGGATTTCATCGAAAAGCCTCATATTTTCGATAGCTTGCTTAATGATTCTGAAAAGTCATTTTTTTCTAGTTGTAAGAAATTCATAAAATTGTCTGCTGTGTTCAAGTTGTATAACATGAAAGCGAAGAATAAGTGGAGTGATAGGAGTTTCACGAAATTATTTGAACTTTTACGAGAGATTCTTATGGAGAATAACGAGCTTCCTAGTTCAATTTACGAGGCAAAGAAAATGTTGTGCCTGATGGGTATGGAGATCGAGAGCATACATGCATGTCCAAATGATTGTGTATTGTATCGGAATGAGTATAAAGACTTGCATCTGTGTCCCAAGTGTGGGGCATCGAGGTATAAGCGAAAGGAAGGCAATGATAATTGGGAGGATAAGAAAGGCTCTCCAGTAAAGGTGTTATGGTACCTACCCATAATTCCCAGATTTAAATGCTTTTTTTCCAATGCGAAGGATGTGAAGAACATGCGGTGGCATTCAGAAGGAATAAAAGAAGATGGAAAGCTAAGACACTCGGCTGATTCTCCTCAATGGAGGACCATTAATAGGATGTTTCCCGAATTTGGTGGTGAATATAGGAATCTTAGGCTTGGACTATGTACAGATGAGATGAACCCGCACGGTAATATGAGTAGTCGACATAGCACTTGGCCGTTTCTTTTGGTGATTTACAACATTTCTCCTTGGTTATGTATGATGCGCAAGTACATCATGTTGTCGTTGCTAATATCAAGGCCTAAACAACCGAGAAATGACATAGATGTTTACCTAGTGCCACTAATTGAAGATTTAAGAATGTTGTGGAATGAAGGTGTGTTGGAATTTGATGCAGATAGAGAAAAGAATTTCACGTTATGTGCTATAATATTTTGCACCATAAATGATTTTGCAGCTTATGGTAACTTATCGGGTTATACTAATAAATGAGCTAAAGCATGTCCCATTTGTGAAGAAGATACAGTTGATCTTTGGTTGAAGAATTGTAAGAAAAATGTGTTTATGAGTCATCGCATATTTCTTCCTGTTCACCATCCTTATTGAAAGAAGAAGAAGCCCTTCAATGGAAAAGTCGAGACTCGAGTTTCCTGCTTACCGTTAACAAGAAATGAGGTTTATGAACTAGTTAAAAATATTGATGTCGTGTTTGGAAAACCTTTTAAATCACCTCAGAAGAGTCTTTGGAAGAAGAGATCTATATTTTGGGATCTACCCTATTGGGAACACTTAAAGGTAAGACATTGTCTTGATGTAATGCATGTAGAGAAAACTGTATGTGGTAGTGTCATCGGGAGATTATTGAACATTCGAGGAAAGACAAAAGATGGTATCAAAGTTAGAAAAGACATGATAGAAATGGGGATACAGGATAAGTTAGCACCGCAAGAGTTGGAAAAGCGTACCTATTTACCCCCAGCTTGTTACACTTTGTCTAGAAAGGAGAAAACCAGTTTTTGTGAGTGCCTAAATTCTGTTAAGGTTCCATCTGGCTACTCATCGAACATCAAAAGTCTAGTGCCGATGAAGGACTTGAAATTGGTTGGTATGAAGTCTCATGATTGTCATATCTTAATGCAACACTTGTTATTAGTTGCAGTTCGTGGCATACTCACAAAACATGTTATAAATGTAATTATAAAACTTTGCTTTTTCTTCAATGCAATTTGCAGTAAAGCTGTTGATCCAGAGGCGTTGGATTATTTGTAGGCCGATATTGTTATTATTTTATGTCATTTGAAATGTATTTTCCTCCATCATTTTTTGACATTATGGTGCACTTACTTGTTCACTTGATGAGAGAAATTAAAATTTGTGGTCCGGTATTCTTGAGGTATATGTATCCATTTGAGAGATATATGGGTATATTAAAAGGATATGTGAGAAATCGATTTCGACCTGAAGGCAGTATCATTGAAGGTTATGCTGTTGAGGAGGTTATTGAATTTTGTATTGATTACCTAGATGATATTGATGCTATTGGTATTCCTAAATCTCGTAACGAGGAAAGACTAAAAGGTAAATGTACGATTGGATGCAAAATAATTGTGCCTAGTGTCGAATTGCGTGACAAAGGACACCTCCTTGTCTTGCAACACCTTACTGAGGTTCATCCATATTTGGACGAGCACATGTCCATTTTAAGGTGGCAGAATCCTTCAAAAGTTGAAAGATGGGTGACTAATCAACATAATCACTCATTTGTAAAATGGTTCAAAGATAGAGTGATGCAACAATTCTCACAAATGCCAATTAACATTTCTGAAACAATAAAGTGGTTAGCATACGAACCTGGCATGCTTGTGAGGTCTTATGAAGCATATGATATTAATGGGTATACATTTTCTACAAAATGTCAAGATGATAAGAGCACGATGCAAAATAGTGGAGTAACTCAAGTAGCAATGTCAAGAGGTTTTTTCGTAATTTCTTATTATGGTGTCATTGAAGATATTTGGGAACTTGATTACAGGGAGTTCAAGTTTCCTCTCTTTCGATGTAAATGGGTTGATAATCGATGGGGTGTTCGGGTAGATGAACTAGGCTTCACTTTGGTGGATTTTGGTTCGTTGGGTTATCTTGATGAGCCATTCATACTGGAATCACAAGCAAAACAGATATTTTACGTTATTGATCCTGCCAATACTAAGTGGTCAGTTGTCCTTCAGGGCAAGAGACATATTGTTGGCATTGGTGATGTGGTGGATGAAGAAAAGTACGATCATTTTGACGAAAATCCTCTATTTTCTATTGGTAAACAACCAGAATGCAATTATGGGGGAAGATAATCTAGAAACAAATTACATGTGTGAGGATCATGAAGAAGGATTGTGGATTGCCCGTCATTCGTGAGGCAGTATGATTGTGTAAGATCGTTTACTTTCTTACTTAGAACTTTTTAATATTGTTCATATGTTTATATTGTTCATGTGTAAGATCATTTACTTTCTTACTTAGAACTTAGAACTATTTAATATTGTTCATATGTCACTATTCAATTACTAATTTGTTTGTATATTTTTGTTTAGTTATATACGCAGATACGTGCACAGACCTGTGAAAGTCATGACTAATTCTTCTTGTTCATTTGACGATCAGTCTATTAGTCAAAATAAAAAGACTAGAGGACCAACAAGCTGCAAGAAGATGAGGAGGAAGGGGGATGAAGTAAATGTGATTGAGTTTGATGATCGCAATAGGCCGATCGGACCCCAAAAGAAGAACTTCAAGTCTTATATAGGGTCTTTAGTCCATATTCACGTGGATGTAAATATTAGTGATTGGCATAAAGTCCCTAAAGGCTTTAAAGACATGATTTGAGAAGATATAAAGGTATTACATCACTTCATACATAGTAGAATTAATAATTGATTGTATATTTTTTTGTTATGGGTATAACATCGCATATTATTGTTGTCTTTCAGAAGGAGTTCAGCATACCCGACGATGAAAGGAAATGAATTATTTTAAGAGTTGTGGGGATGCGATGGAAATATTTCAAGAGTAAGTTGGTGCATAAGTTCAATAAAAACAAGCACCCAAGATACGCATCACCTACTATGCTATATAATTACCTGACTGAAGAGAAATGGGAGCAGTTCAAGAAGGAACGCAAGACTCAGAATTTCAAGGTATATTTAATTATAATTCCTACTCTTCTATGTGATGATTCTTAATAATTTCTTATTATTGAGTCGAAAACTAATGAATGTGATGCTTTATTTTTCAAGGAAAAAAGCAAGAAGGCTAGGGAAAGCCAGTTGCACAATGAGCATCCACATTTTTTGGGCTCCGCTGGTTATGCTGGGATGAGTCCACAGTGGCTTTTATCAGACCCACTACTATCTTCTGCCTCTTCGTGTGCGTCACTTTGCTCGTCCATGTTAAGCGATGATCGCAGCTTAGATTGGGTTCGAGCTAGATCAAAGAAGAAAGAAGACGAATCTTATTACATCCCCAATGAGAAAATGAGGGGGGTGTACGAAAAAATTGTAAGTATATGAATTAAATTTCACTTAATACTAATAATATTTAGTTTTCAATATTTTTTTTTTTTTGAGAACAGATTGAAAAATCTGAGGAAGCAACTCAAGGAACATTTATCCCAAGGAGACACCACGACATCTTATCGGAAGCCCTTGCTAAAGAGGATCATCCTGGTCGGGCCAGGGGATACGGTGTCTACATCACGGTGAGGGATGTATATGGCAGACCTGATGCGGCCAGCAGACGATCGAGTGGGGTTGTGTCGGTAAATGATATTAAGGATATTATCATGAAGGAGGTGGAGGTTGATATCACCGAGCGGTTCAGGAAAGAGTATGCAGCAGAGGTATAGAGTAAGATTGATAGTATACAGCAAAAATACGAAGCTATCCTCTAGAGTATTGGCTTAAATGTTGATGCCAAAGTGGACATAACTCCACATCCCCGACCACCAACTCGTAGTAGTTGCTACTCAGTTAATCCAGATCCGTTTGATGGTTTGCAGGTATTTAATCTTAAATTATTATGTTTTTGAATATTATTGATTATACTTCAATTGTAAGGGTTAACATTGATTTTCATTCATTTTGAACAACAGAAGCCGATACATTGTCGTCTAGTCATAATTTGTAATGGAGAGCATCAAATGGTGGCTAGAGGAATGGTTTTTCCATTCGGCCCTGAGATTGTTGTAAACCATCAACAAATCTTGATCGATCATGTTAAAGTATCGGTTGATGATGTTATACAAGGTTCCGAAGCGTCCCTTCTTCCAGTGCCATCTCCATACTACACCGTGGTGGGGGAAGCTATTGGAAGCTTATGTCAATGGCCTAAAGATTTGGTAATTTTAGGAGAGGTAATAATTTTTATATTTCTAAAAAGTTTCTTACGAGTTTTAATTACTCTTAAAATTATATTAGATGTGTTATGATGATGAAAAATCTGTAATTGCAGGAAGAGTTGAAAAAACAGGCCAAAAAATTGTAAAAAGTAAAAAAACCCCAGAGTTTTGATATGTCGTCTACCCAACGACCCTCGCTTGTTGATGATGCAACGTTACAACGTCTGGGTAATGATTGTAAGATGTAACACTCTCTGGTCCTTACATTGCCTGCTGGTACAAACTTCATACAAGTGCCTCTAGATGCAACTGTGCTTCATCACACGGACGTTGAAAGTGTTTATGTTACGATTGACGACATCACCGACTTGCTTTCAATGAGTTGGCTGAATAAATCTATCTTGCAAGTATTCACAATGTAAGACTCCTTAACTGACATTTATATCTTTCATTTAAATTTTCATTTTACTTTTATTCATTGGTTATTATTTTTAGGTTCCTCCAAGGATTGTGTGAGCAATTCGATGTTCGGTCAATTGGATTTATGTGTCCGTCATAGATTGCGTCAATCAGAGTAAAAACACGTGTCGAAAGTGTTGTGAGTTACAAGTCTAAAACAATGGAGACACTGGGATCTAAGAAATTCATTTTAGCACCGTACTTTTAGGAGTAAGACCATATTATTATACTTTATTTATTTCTTTATTTAAAGGTGTATTTACATATTCATAATGCGTAGGAATCACTGGATGTTGCTTGTGATATGTTGTGAATCCGATAAGGTGTACTTCATAGATTCAGCACAGTCATGTGAGCGTAACATAGAAATCAAACCTTCATTGAATGTGTAAGTAATTATTGCATTATTCAAGCTTTTTTTTTTAGCACATGGTGGATAAGTTGGGCTAGTTTCATGAAATAATCGTGGAGAGTTTGAGGTAAATTGATTTGTTTGTGCTATGATTATGATAATTGTTTAGATAGTTTTCAATAATAGGATCTCTCTACAGGTTGGATAAGTTCAATTTATAGGGGAGATTATGGCAAAAATTTTGTAGGAATTTTAAATTTTATTATTATCTTTATAACTTATTCATATTTATTCAAACTTTAGGGCCTTTCGAACATATTGGTCATTAGGTGGCAAGAGGGCAAAATCCAATGTAAATTGGAAAGAGATCTCGGTATGAAAACTAGAATTTTATAAGTTGCTACAAATTTTCGAATTAGTTCCATATTCACTTTTAATAGATTGCTAATAATAGTTTTAATTTCAAAAGTTCAAATTTCAGTGTCCTCAACAACTTGGAGGAGATGAATGCGGTTATTATGTTATGAGAAACATGTTCGAGATAGTCAAAACCTATTCACAACTTACTTCTCTACATGGGGTATAAGTTATTGAAAATAATTGTTTAATGACGATTTATATTTTATTAACATAATAATTATTAATTCTTATTAATTGTTTTTAGGCATTTCAAGATTTCTACTCAAACTGAGGAAATCGACGAGGTTCAAAATTTATGGGCCAAATACTTCATCGAAAAGTGTATCTAAATTTTGATTTTTTATATTAACGTGTACAAATTTTTTAAATCCAGTGTCATGAATATAAAATTAATTAATTTGAAATTCTATTTGTTGAGTTATTGAATTTTGTTACGCATTCCTCGAATACATATTTATTGAGTGATGATAATTTGTTGATCATGTGATTGTTATAGCGTATATAGGTGTAATGGAAATTAAAAAAATAAAAAAAAACTTAATTAAAAGGCGTCGGCTGTGGTGGTTGCAACTGACGCCTTTAACAAGACATTAGGCGTCGGTTGTTAATTAACAACCGACGCTTGATGTCATATTTAGGCGTCGGTTTCAATTGTACGAACAACGCCCAAAACCCTAACAATCGACGCCTTAAGTTATGTTTGGGCGTTGATTTTCAACCGACGCCTTAAGTATGGCCTTTTTACGTCGCTACTATAGGCGTCTGCAGTACAACCGACGCCTTTTACTGTTACTATACTAGTGAATAAATATAAATTTCAAATGTTATGTTAAATTTATGTTTATATATATTTATATGTATATTTATGTATAATTATATATTTATGTGTTATATATATATATAGTGTAGTAAATTTTTATATATATGTTGTATATTTATTATGTATATGATGATTTAATTTATGTGTTAATTAGTTTAAATGAATTTTTATTAGTTTAGTTCGAATGTTAATTTTAGGTAATTGATTTTGAGTTAGTAGATGGATATATTGCAATTTTTTAATTGTTGGAGTTTTAATGAAATTATAGAATGTTAGTTTTTATATAATATACAATTAATTATAGACATTCGATGTTGAAGAGTTGGGACTTGATGTCGGGTTATTTTTGGAGTAGTTGATGATGTTGAAGTTTGACTAAAGTGGTGTTTGAGTTTTGGATATGTTGAGGCATTGCCTGGATGTAATGCATGTGGAGAAAAATGTATGTGATAGTATCATTGGGACATTATTGAATATTTAAGGAAAGATGAAAGACGGTATCAAAGTCAGAAAACACATGGTAGAAATGTGGATACGGGATAAGTTAGAACCTCAAGAGTTGGAAAAGTGTACCTTTTTACCCCCAGCTTGTTATACTTTGTCTAGAAAAGAGAAAACAAGCTTTTGTGATTGCTTAAGTGCTTTTAAGGTTCCATCTGGATACTCTTCAAACATCAAAAGTCTTGTGTTGATGAAGGACTTGAAATTTGTTGGTATGAAGTCTCATAATTGTCATGTGTTAATGCAACACTTGTTACCAGTTACAATTCGAGGCATACTTCCAAAACATGTTAGACATGTCATTATAAAACTGTGTTTTTTCTTCAACAAAATTTATAGTAAAGTTGTTGATCCGGAGGCGTTGGATGATTTGCAGGACGATATTGTTATCACTATATGTCAATTTGAAATGTATTTTCCGCCATCATTTTGTGATGTTATGGTGCACTTACTTGTTTACTTGGTGAGAGAAATTAAGATTTGTGGTCCGGTTTTCTTAAGGTATATGTATCCATTTCAGAGATACATGGGGATATTAGAAGGATATGTGAGAAACCGATTTAGACTTGAAGGCAGTATCATTGAAGGTTATGCTGCTGAGGAGGTTATCGAATTTTGTTGTGACTATCTGGATGGTGTTGAGGCTATTGGTATTCCTCAAAAGCATCCCGAGGGAAGACTCGAAGGTAAATGTACGATTGGATGCAAAACAATCTTTCCTAGTGTTGAATTGTGAGACAAAGCACACCTCCTTATCTTGCAACACCTAATTGAGGTTCATCCATATTTGGACCACCACATGTCCATTTTAAGGAAGCAGAATCCTTCAAAAGATGAAAGGTGGGTGACTAATCAACATAATCGCTCATTTGCAAAATGGTTCAAAGATCTAGTAATGAAAGAGTTGTCACAAATGCCGAATACCATTTCTGAAACGATAAAGTTGTTAAGGTATGGTCCTAGCATACTTATGAGGTTTTACGAAGCATGTGAGGTATACATTTTACACAAAACGTCAAGATTGTAAAAGTATGATGCAAAATAGTGGCGTGACACAAGTAGCATTATCAAGAGATTTTTCCAGAGCCAAAGATACCAGGCCAATAGATGCTGCAATATCTTATTATGGTGTAATTGAAGATATTTGGGAACTTGATTACAAGGAGTTCAAGTTTCTTCTCTTCCAATGTAAATGGGTTGATAACCGACGGGGTGTTTGGGTGGATGAATTAGGTTTCACTTTGGTGAATTTTGGTTGGCTGAGCTATCATCATGAGCCATTCATACTTGCATCACAAGCGAAACAAATATTTTATGTTCATGATCCTGTCGATACTAAATGGTCAGTTGTCCTTCATGGTAAGAGATGTATTGTTGGCATTGGTGATGTGGTGGATGAAGAAGACTATGACCACTTTGATGAAACCCCTCCATTTTCTATTGGTATACAAACGGGTAAAACTTCAGGGGAAGATAACCTTGAAACTAATTACATGCGTTGGGATCATGAAGAAGGATTCTGGATTAACCATCGTTCGTGATTATTAGTTGTGTGAGGTCATTTACATTCTTATACTTTGTAATATTGTTTATATATTTGCTCTATTCGTTGAAAATATTTATTTTTTTATTTTGTTAACGCTAATTAATATGCTATATATATTTTTCTGTGTTGTTATACATGCAAGTACATTGAATAGTAACTTTAAAAGTCATGGCTTCATCTAATCATGATCAGTCCATTAGCCAAAAGAAAAAGACTAGAGGGCCAACAACTTGCAAAAAGATGAAGAAGCAGGTGCAGGAAATGAAAGTCATTGAATTTGATAAGCACAATATACCGATCGGATGACATAACACTAGTACAAAAATATCAAAAAAAAAAAAAAAAAAAAAAAAAACAAATTAGCGTCGTTTTTCAAGGAAAACGACGGCTGTAAAAATGCGGTGGCAAAGTCGTAAATAAATGTTTAATAAAGGCATCATTGTTAGGAAACAATCGACGCCAATTAACCAGGCCGATTAAGGGCGTCGGTTCTTAAAAAGAACCGATGCCTTTTGATAATAGGCGTCGGTTCTTTATCCTATACTTAGACTTTATTTTCACGTTTTCACCAAATTTTCAGGCATTTCCCCGGTTTCATCACTAAAATTTCCAGCTCCAGCCATTTCCTGTACCATTTTCAGTTCAACCGAGGTCACCATTGCCCTACCTTCTCACACCGCCGCCACTGTGCGCCACCAACCCTCCACCCGACGATCTCTCTAGCACCCCACTGCCACCATCCAATGACCTCAGCCTCGAGCCACCAGCCTACACTTTGTTGTAGTTTTTGCTGTGTGTCTTCATTTCACTCGCGAGCTCTGTTTGGTAAGGTGTTACTCATTTTGTGTCATAATTTTTCCCCTATTTTGAGGTGGATTTTAGGTATGGTTTTCGAGTTCAAAGCACTATCTGTTCAAGATCTTTACTCCATTTTTCCCCTTTTTTTTTCCCCTCGCATTAAGAGTAGGTTGTTCAGGCTTTCGTTATAGAAAAACTTGCTTACTTGGACTCTCAAGTTTCGATTTCATATTTTGTTGGAATGCCGCGAGTTTTGTTAGGTAATGTTTTTCTTTTTTTTAGGATTCCATTTATTTTTCGGGTTGGTAGTGAAATAGGGATTTTGGGTAACTTTCTCGATTTCAACTGCATAAGGCATTGAAGGTATGAAGTTCTCTTTTGATATTTCTTTAGGTTTAATCGAAAAATATTTAGGCTTTTGATAAGGATAAATATTATGCACTCAAATTCGAAGGTTCGATTCAGAAATTTAAGTGCTACTAAGCTGAAATTTGAACAATTGAGAAGGGTTTTTTTGGGATCGATATTTTCGATATTTTTCCTCATCTTGATTGCCGGTTGTGGGGTTGAATATTATTGGTAGAGTTTCTTTTTTGTTATTATGGTAGAAATCTCAGCGGCCTTAATTAGAAGATTTCAATTATTACCATCACTATTATCAGTCCAATTTATAATTTCATACGATATGCATATTCAAGTTCCAATATGACAACTTGCCATGAACTTGTAGAATTTATTCATATTATCATGTTTTCTTTGGTATTTCTCTTATGAATTCATTCAAACAAAGATTTTCCTTGATTAGGTTTATACTATTCAATCTATTTATTAGTTCTACAAGACCATACTTACTGGATGCATTGTTTGAGAAATTGTTAATTTATGCATTAAGAAAATTTATACTTTGCTTAGATATAAGATTTTGGTGCACTTATTTATTGTGGTTGCATATTAAGATAAATGGTTAAAGATGCCAGGATGCACGTTGGTTAGAGTCAGCCACTTTATTACAAATGGTACTGTTTTAGGTTTATTTTGGTTTCTTGTGCTATGCATTTGAATCTATCAGCAGGAGTATGCCAAAATTCCACAATGTTTGTGTGCTTGATAATTATGTTCTTGCATTTTTATAAAACGTGAAATAGGGTTCCGTGCACAGATTATAAGATATTAAACTTGCATTTTTGGATGATGTGTTTGTGTTGTGATTATGATAATTGTTAGGATAATTTTCAATAATATATAGGTCTCTATATAGGTTGGATATGTTCAATATATAGGGGAGACTTTGGCAAAATTTATGTAAGAATTTTGAGTTTTATTATTATTTTTATAACTTATTCATATTTATTGAAACTTTAGGGCATTTCGAGCTTTTTGGTCATTAGGAGGCAAGAGGGCAACATCCAATGTAAATTGGAAAAATATCTCGGTATGAAAACTAGAATTTTATAAATTGCTACAAATTCTCATATTAGTTTAATGTTCACTTTCATTCGATTACTAATAATAGTTTTAATTTTAAATATTCAAATTTCAGTTTTCTCAGCAACCTGGAGGAGATGAGTGTGGCTATTATGTTATGAGAAACATGTTCGAGATAGTCACAGCCTATTCTCAACTTACTTCTCTACACGAGGTATAAGTTATTGAAGATAATTGTTTAATTACGATTTATATGTAATTAACATAATAATTATTAATTCTTATTAATTATTTTTAGACATTTCAAGAATTTTACTCAATGGAGGAAACTGACGAGGTTCGAAATTTATGGACCAAATACTTCGTCGAAGAGTGTATGTAAACTTGACCCATTTTATGTTAACATGTACAAATTTTTTAACAATATTGTGAATACAAAATTAATTAATTCGAAATTCTGTTTATTGAGTTATTAAGTTTTGTTATGCATTTCTTGATTATATATTCGTTGAAGATAATTTTTTGATGTGTATGTGATTGTTATAGTTTATATAGGTATAATGGAAATATAAATAAATGAATAAATTAAAAAAAATTAATAGTAAAAGGCATCGGTTGTTGTTGAAAACCGACGCCTATAAGTTACTTAAGGCTTCGGTTGTTATTCAAAAACCGACGCCTTAAGTAACTTAAAGGCGTCGGTTTTCAACAACAACCGACGCCTTATTATAACTTAAGGCGTCGGTTGTAACCGACTCCTTAAGTATGCACTTTTAGCGTCGCTTCTAAAAGCGTATCCTGTATAACCGACACCTTTTCTGCTTTACAACCGACGCCTTTGACTCTTATTGTACTAGTGTAAGGAGGACTTCAAGTCTTATCTTGGGTCTTTGGTCCATATTCAAGTTGATATAAATATCAGTGACTGGCACCAAGTTGATCAAGGCCTTAAGAACATGATTTGGAAAGATATAAAGGTATCACATGTGTGTGTGTGTGTAGTTAATAGTAATTAATCTTTTTGAAATAACATTGCATACAATTGTTGTATTTTAGAGGGAATTCAACATACTCGATGACGACATGGAAAAAACTATTTTGAGAGTTGCGGGTTTGCATTGGAAAGACTTCAAAACAAGGTTGGTGCGTGATTTCATCAACAAAGAGCACCCGAAATATACATAACCTACTCAGCTGTATGATTTCTTGACTAGAAACAATGGAAAAAATTCAAAAAGGAATGTGAGACTGAGATTTTCAAGGTCTGTATAATGTCACAATTCTTATTCGTTTTTTATACTAATTTGAAATACTAAAAGATTGTCATTTTTTTTTTTTTTTGTGAAGGAAAAAAGTCAGAAGGCTAGGGAAAGGCAACTGCAAAACGAGCATCCACACTTTTTAGGCCAAGCTGGTTATGTTGGGATGAGGCAAGAGTGGCTTCAAATAGACCCACTGTCTTCTGTGTCTTCGTGTGGGTCAATTAACTCATCTATGTTAAGCCAAGATCGCTGTTTAGATTAGGTTAGAGCAAGATCCAAGAAGAAAGACGATGGAACCTATTACATCCCCAACGAGAAAACCAGAGAAATGTACAAAAAAATTGTAAGAATAGCCTCTCATTTTTTCATATAGTGAATTAAAATTTATTGAAGTGTACTTATATTAAATTCTCATTTTTTTTCTCCTTTTGGAACAGATTGAAATAGGGAAGGAAGCCACTCAAGAGACATTTGTCCCAAATAGATACCATGATTTCTTATCCGAAGCACTTGGGAAGGAGGAGCATCTTGGACGGGTGAGAGGATATGGCGTCTATGTCACGATCAAAGATGTATATGGCAAGCCCGACAGTTGCAACAGACGATCGAGTGGGGTCGTGTCAGTAGATGCTGTTAAAGATATGATCACGAAGGAGACTGATCGAGTCAGGTCAGAGTGGCAAAATAAGTTCGAAAGTATGCAACAAAAATATGATTCTATCCTTCGGCACATTGGCTTGAATGTTGATGTCGATGTGGACATAACTCCAACTCCCCCACAACTCGCAGCAGTTGCCACTCTGTTGATCCAAATCCATATGACGGGCTTCAAGTATCAAATGTGAATTAAATTATTTGAATGTGTAGAATATCATTTTAAATTCATTTAAACTATACGGTCTAAGGATGATTTTCATCATGTCGAACAATAGAAACCGATATCTTGTCGTCTAGTCATAAGTTATGATAACGAGCTCCATATAGTAGCGAGAGGGACAGTGTTCCCATCTGGACCTGAAACTATGGTACGCCATCAACCACTCTTGACCGATCATGTTAAAGTAGCAGTTGATGATGTTGTACGTGGTGCAGAAGCATATCCTTTACCAGTGCCATCTCAATATCACACCACGGTGGGAAAAGTTATTGGAAGCTTCAGTCAACGGCCTCAACACCTGGTTATGTTAGGAGAGGTAATAATTTTTAATTATATAAAGTTTCTGTCAAAATTGTTTACTTTGATATTTTTATGAAACGAATTACGATGATAACAATTTTTTACATTCAGGAAAAGTCACCCAAAAAGGCAAAAAAAGTCAATAAACAAAAAAAGGCCAAAGGTTCTGAAATGTCATCTACCTGACGATGTTCGCCGATTGACGATGCAACGTTACAATGTCTGATGATTGCAAAAGGTTGTACAATGCAGTCATTCGGACACCTGGTATTGACTTTTTCATTGTGCCTTTAGACGCAAATGTGTTTCATCATAAGGATGACACATATATTTACGTTACAATTGATGACATCGCTGACTTTCTTAAAATGGAATGGTTGAATATATCCATCCTGCAAATACACACGATGTAAGATTGGTTGAATATTCATTTATTGATTTAATTATTTTTAGGTACCTACATGAGTTGTGTGAGAAAATCGGCATCAAATCGGTTGGATTTATGTGTCCTTCACAAATTGGGTCAATTAAGGTGAAAAGTAATTTTGACAGCGTCACTACGTATATGGTTGAAACCATGCAGACCTTGTAATCGAAGCAATACATTCTCGCACCGTACTTTCAAGATAAGACTATTAATATTCATTCTTTCTTACTCAGTTTGAATCATTTGGCATTTAAAGTTGTATTTATACGTTCATAATACGTAGGAATCATTGGATGTTGCTTGTGATTTTTTCTCAAACCAACACCGTATACTTCTTGAATTCAGCGGGGTCAAATAAGTATAAAATACAAATCAGACCAGTGTTGAATACATAAATATTTATATATTTACTTGATCATTTTTTTTTTTTTAGTATGTGGTGGTTAAGTTTTGATAGTTTACATACATATAATTGTTATCGAGTTTGAGGTGAAATTGATGTGTTCGTGTTGTGATTCTTGAGAAGTTAAAATAGTTTTTAACTCGAGGGTCTTTCTACAAGTTGGTTATGTTCAATTTATAAAGGAGATTCTGCAAAAATTTCTATATAAATATATAATCATTCATTTTTATTCAAATTTTAGGGTTCTTAAAATATTTTGGATATATTGTGGCAAGAGGAGTATAGATAATATAAATTGGAAACAAATTGTGGTATGTCAATTTAAAAGTTACTACAAACTCCTGAATAATTAGTTCTCTCTCTCTCTCTCTCTCTCTCTCTCTATATATATATATATATATATATATATATATATATACACACACTAATTATTGTTTTAACGTGAAAATTTCAGTGTCCTCAGTAACCTAGAGGCTTTGAATGTGGCTATTATGTTATGAGAAACATGTATGAGATAGTTACACAATATTTTCAATTAAATTCTTTAGACAAGGTATCATAAATATTAAATACTACGAAGTGTTTAATTATCCATTTATTAGTTATTAAGAAATAACTAATAATTTATCTTAACTGTTTGTAGGCATTTTATCAAGATTCTTACTCAGTAGAAGAGATGGACGAGGTTAGAAGTTTATGTGCTAAATACTTCTATAAATCTTGTATGTAAATTTTCATTTTTTAAGTAATTAATGTATATGTACTGAACATTTGTAATAACTATCATTAATATTACTTTAAGTTGATTTATATAATTTTATTATGCATTTATGTTGATTTTTTGTTGGTTGTTGATAGTTACAGTTAACGATGAGGTTGATTAAAAAAATATTAAATAGGATTTTTGGATTTAAAAAAAAAAAAGAAAAAAAAGAAAAAAAAAGGAATATATTTTTTTTAACTATATGCGTCGGTTTTTTATACAACCGACGCATATTCCCTTTACCATGTACCATATGCGTCACTTCCACAACCGATGCATATTCCCTTTTACAACCGATGCAAATGAATAAAACTGTACTAGTGTTGCGAACCATCCACTCACTCAGTTGGGGCTTGTTGATCCACATGCTTATTATATTGGATAAGCTATTTTGAAGTTTGTACATTAATGTCACGGGTTAGTTGCATATTTTTACATCTAGTGGATTTGGGAGATTTAATTTGTAAAGGATGGTAAATACTCATTTGCATTCACTTTATTTTGACTAGTTTATTTATAGAGTCAAAATTTCATCCAGCGTGACTAGTTTATTTATATACACAAATATGAATATTTAGAAATTATCTGATGTGCATCTACCTTTTCTACACATCCATTACTCCTTCCATCTAAGGAAGAGTCAAATTAATTATGAGATAACAGATAGAAAGTAAACATCTGTTAATAAAGTTTTAGTATTTTTGAATATCTCTTGCACATAATTCACCGACTGGACTTTATCATTTGAGCACAGCTATATATTATTTCCGTTGAAGCTGAAACGTAGTTAAGAACTTGATATGGGGGAAGTAAATTATTAATGCTGGTAGCTTCCATTCACTTACATCAGAGATAAAAATATATCTAAAACACTGATATTTAACTACTTCCAACACATATATCACCCCCTCAAATCCTTCATATCAACAATTTTTTTGCATGACCATAGGTATTCTGGGATAGACTGTAATCAGTGAAAATTGAGTTGCTTTTCACATGAGCCACATAAGAATTATTCAAAGAAGTTCAGAAATTTTAACACCATAGTGAACTACTAGTCATGCAACATGAAAATTGGAAACCCTTGTCATATTTATTACATATACTATCATTTCATGATATAGCATTAATCTGCAACTAGCTCCAAAGGGCTCAAAATAAAAAGTTATAGCTTTGATATATCATATCAAGCAGTAGAGCTGAAGCTCATATATCAGAGACAGAGAGAATAATAGGTCAAAAATCTTGCTTTAAGGAAACTATGATTCAAAATGGTGAAAAATATTGAAATAAAATAAATGCATAAAGAATTGCTATCGTAGAGAGTCAAACTCAAGAATTCCTACTTACTGAACACGTGCTTTAACCAACATAGCTAAGAGAGAATATATAATAGATGAAATTAGGCCCTGGATGGTAAAAAATATGTCCTTTAAAAACATTCAAATCAATGTCATTTAATAATAATAATAATAATAATAATAATAATAATAATACGCTGTCACTTTTTGAAATAAAAAGTTACACCATTTGCGATTTTTTGATAACTGAAAATTATGTCATTTTTTGAATGAAAAATCATATATCAATTGCAAAAAGTCTTAACCGATGTCACTTTTTGTTTCAAAAAGTGACAACCTATTGAATCTTATTTTAAAAAGGACGTATTCATTTGAATATTTTTACAAATGACATATTTGATCTATATATTATCCTTTTCGAGTATTTTTCTCTAAATATCACTGCACAAAGAAGTTAATTAGCCAAGCAATTTGGTTCAAAGTTTATATTTTGTCAGCGAGATCCAATTTGTAATGTTTGTGCACTTTTCGATGATTCCATTATATCTATCTAATTTCAGCGCCAGTAACCCCTAAAAAAATGATAAATCAGATTTCTTTATATATAGTACGGCTGCTGGAAGCTAACAAATAAAGAAACTAGTAATCCTTTTTCCAAAAAAAAAATCGTGGGTTTTAGCTGAAGAATAAAAAACCGCAAAATAAAATGAAATGAGAATGCACTCTTTTGTAGACTCACCATTCATAAGCAGAGGAAGCGAAAGCGCCAGACATTGGTGCAGCCGTGCTGGATGGTGAAAGCTGAGGAGTAAAGAGTAACATATGGATTTGTGCAGTAAAGTTGATCCAGCCCAAGTTATTTGTCAATCAGCCTGCCGCTTTATTAAAGATGTTGAATTAAATTTTTGATTTAACTTGTTAATATCATTTGCATTGTTGAGATTTGAACATTTACATCTTTGTGAATGTGTATCACAATTTTTTTTACTAGTATAAATCCAAAATTACTACACATTTTTGCACAAATGGTTGATATATTGTTTTTCAAATTTATTAACAATATGGTTGCTTAGTTCATTATTGTCACGATAACGATAACGCCCTATTCTTCCCATTCACCTATCAAGTATGCTTTTATTGAAAAAGCATACTTGATGTGGTAATATTCTCAAACGGTCATAAGCAAGCTGTTAGCAAGTTCATGTCATGCATCAAAATTTATGAGAAATATTCTGGACAAATTCTTAATGCCTCTAAGAGCAGCTTTATCATGTCTTCTAAGGCTTCTGCTGTGAATGTTCAAAAATTAGCCCGGCTTACAAGTTTTCATTAGCTTAAGCTCCCGGTTGTATATCTAGGGGCACCCCTTTACAAAGGCGCGCGACGGAGATTTTTATTTGATGATTTATTGCACAAGATACATTGACGTCTTGCGGGATGGGCCAATCAAATATTATCTTCAGGAGGGAGAATTGTACTTATCAAATCTGTCCTTATCTCAATTTCTCTACAATTAATTCAGGTCCTTCAGCCACCCAAGTCTGTAATTAAAACAGTTGAGAATTAAATGGCACGATTTCTTTGGGGTTCTACAGATTGTGAGAAATGCATGCACTGGACTTGTTGGAAAAAGGTTTGCTACCCATACAGTGAGGGAGGTTTGGGATTTCATCGTCTTCAAGATATGATCATAGCATTTTATGTCAAATTATGGTGGCATTTCTGATAACAAACATCTCTATGGGAAACATTCCTTTTAAACAAATATGCACCATCTCAACATCCTTGCCAGTGCACTATACCTTACCATGAATCTCCAACATGGAGGCATATGAGACCAGTAGCAGATTGGGCTGAGGCTCTTATTGGATGGAAACTAGGAGCGGGGGAAGTTTTTTCTGGCATGATTGTTGGATGGGTGTAAATAAGTTGATTGATGCTGCTCCACTATCGATCGCAAAGGATTCTAAAGTCAAGGATTTCATAGATGGAGAAAAATGGAATGAACAGCTTCTCCAACAAGTTTTGGCACCAGATTGGGTTCAGAAAATTACCAAGATTCCCATGTTGTCTTCACAGTTGGACACACCTATATGGAAGGAGTCTGCTGATGGATCTTTTAATACTAAAGCGGTCCGGAATTCAATTCGAGCCAGGAATTCTGTTCAAACAGAGTATAAATTTATATGGCACCACTTTGTTCCCAAAAAAATTAGTTTTTTCTGCTGGAAGTTCTGGAACAAATGGGTGGCTGTGGATGAAGTGATTCAAATCAGAATGGGGATTTCTCTAATTTCTCAGTGTTCGGCCTGTGCTAATCTTGAAACAATTCAACACTTGTTCATATCCCGTGAAGTGGCTCAACGGGTCTGGGCTTTCTATGGTGAACTCTTTGGCATGAACTCTAGGTTGGGGGATTCGATTTCGATTTCAGACTTGGCGATACTCAAGGAAATTTGTTAGTTATGGTCACATCCGTACCTTAATCTACCTATTTATCTTTTGGTTTCTTTGGTTGGACAGGAATAATGTACAATATAATGATATTTCTCCTTCTCTAGTTCGAATTATTTGACAAGTGAGGTATCTCATTCTTCAGCTTCACCGAGGTTGTCACTTTAAGTTTGAGCAGTGGAGAGGAGATCATTTGATTAGCCCTTTTTTGGGATTGTTCCACCTAGGCCAATTTATAAAGCACCTGTCATTGTGCACTGGATTCGGCCACTGATGGGCTGGTTTAAACTTAATGTTGACGGGTGATCGAAAGGAAATCCGGGCTTAGCAATAGGGGGAAGCATCATTCATGATTTTAAGGGAAATGGTATTAAAGGCTTTTGTCATTTTTATGGGATAGTTTCAACTCTAGAGGCTGAGTTACGGTCCATTCTTGACGGGCTTCGACTTTGTCTTACTCTTGGTATATCTCATGTGATAATAGAATCTGATTCAAAGTTAGCTATATCACTTCTTTGCCAAGGAGGTGGTCCTTGGAAGGTTCAACATACCATTGACAATATTCATCTTTGCCGTAAGAAATTGTCCTCTCACATTACACATATATTTCACGAAGGTAATCGTCCTACGGACTGGCTAGCAAATGAAGGTATTCGAGTTCAAGGTTACATGGAGTTTGGTGAATTTTCTTTCCCTCGGCAACTAAAATCTCTACTGATCTTGGAGGGCACAGGAATTCCATATGTTCGAGGTTTGGTTTAGCCTTTATTTCATATTTTAGTGATTTTTCTGTAATTGGAAGTAGTACCTCCAATTTCTTTGTTTTTTTTTTTTTTTTTTAAATTTTGGTTTGATTATTCATGTATGGTCTTGAGATAAGGTTTGCATCTCCCCCTCATGTGATGTAATTTCTTCTTAAGTTAATAAAAATCATAACTCAGGCTTGAATTTTCGAGTTGAGATATTTCTCAAAAAAAAAAGTATGCTTTTATTTTGATAAACAAACGAATCGTCTTATACACTTTCATGTACTATCCCCAAGCCGCTATCTTAATCATAGAAGGGTAATTATATTACCACCACAAAATATATTTTCTACACCACATTTAAAATAAATTTTCACTAAACACACCACAACAAATTTACAATTATACTCCTAATTCAGTCATTAAAATCTTAACAAAGAAATATTAAATATTACTCCTCTTTTTTCTCATCATTTCCACCTATAATTTCTTCCAATTGATTACAAGATCCTTAATATTAATTAAGGCAAGGTTAAATATTACCATTCGAATTTTTGTAATATGTTATACAATTTTTTTTTGATTTTGTTTCACAGTAAGTCTAATAAGGGTGCAACAGTAAGTCTGTGGACCTGCACAGAACTCAAATATATTTTCACTATCTATTTTTCGATATTAGACTTCAATAACCAACGAATAAATTTTTTTAATTGTACAACAATCATCCTTGAAACATTTCCACATAAAGCAGGATGAGCCGATGTTTTTTCAGTACCTACAAGTGACTAGCATTTTTCGTAAATGTACTTCCACCTTCAACTTGTACAACAATTTTAGACATTATCCTAAAAGATCTTTATTTGGTTAAAGTCACCTCCCTCCTTCTGTATTAAGGAGAAGATTTCTTAATATTTAAAAGTTGCATTCATAAAAAACGACATATCATTATTTTGGTTTAAAATTCAGTTATGTTAAATATATCATTAATTTTTATGGAACAGTAACAAGATACTAAATTGTACATTATCCTACTTTAGATGACTGAAGAATTTTTGCATTAGCCTATCAATTATCATAGTTGTCAAAAAATTATATAATTATCTGCTGTTTAGTTTAATCACCGTAACAATTATCACATCAAGAAAAATTTCCCGAAAAATAACATTAATGCACATTATGCATTAGAAATCTACCTATATGGACAATACACAGCGAAACCATAGAAATGAATGGACCGACATGTTTAGATCATAAATATGATTAATTCCTCCTACAAAAAATCTATTAAGTGCACAGCTCATAAGTTTTCTTATGGCCAAGAACTCCTTGATATTTTCTAAATTATACAGGATGAGCATACTATATTTAGTAAACAATGAATAAGTACTATAATCGGAAGTGTCTAATATTCATTTGCATTTTTTTCTATTTTCATTTGGTGTTGCAAAGTTCTTACAATTTGTGTTTTTTCTATTTTTTTTTTTTTTAAATATTATTCGTTGCTGATTGGATATTGTATTTGGTGGCTGTTCATTTCTTAGACGTTATTGTATCCAAGCCTTTGTAATAGAAGTACTACTCTTATCTCCATATCCTTTCCTCCTTGTAACTCTAGACTAGAAGGTTATTATGTATCTCTTGTATTAATTTTGCAATTAATAGATGAGGTAAAGTCTTTATGGATTAAATGAATTAGGTTAATCAATAACGTGAAAGAATAAAATGTATTTTGGCCTTAAGCCTTTGGAATAAAATGTATTTTGGCCTTAAGCCTTTTTGTCTTCTTTCTATATATCACACAGAAAGGAGGATCGCACAAGTATTGACAGGCTCATTTGCATTGGTTTTCTGGATAACATGTGTCGATTGTAAAAGCGATGCATTTGAAGTCGACATTTAAAATGTGGACAATAGTAAGCTGGCCTATGGAAGTAGGGAAACAAGTGTAGTTTATTAGGCTCCACACATCCAGCAGGGTTAACCTCCTAGTGGATTAAATAAAGAAACCTAAATAAAAAAATCAAATTTGACAACTAAAAAAACAATAATTTTAATATAGCTGCTAAATATATTTTCATGAACACACAGTGTATAATTTAAAAAAAATTCAAACTGATTACCATATTTAAACTAAATTTTTTGTAATGATAATTCTTAAAGAACATGCTTGATACTTTCAAATGTTACATATATATGTTCCGTTTCCTTTCTTGATTCATTTTAGCTTCGCAAATCTTGATTTGACAATCTCTAAACCACCAAAAGACTATCTCTGCAAGTTTCCTCCTAATACCTTCAAAGGTTATATACATTGAGTTCCAGTTCTATATAGAGGTAGATAGTCCTAATATTCACTATCCACGGATCCAGGTTTTTTTCCGCGAATTGGGTGGCCAACCAAAATATTTCTCAGAAGTTCTTATACTTCAGTTTTTAATTATTACATTTTGTTTTAGAATTCTAATACAGAGATACCCTTCATCCACATAAATATGTATATATCTGAAGTGCATTCTATCTTTTCTACATATCCATTACTCCATCTAAGGAAGAATAAAACTAATTATGAGTTTGATGTAGGCGCACCTACGAAATTTTCGAGAAAACCAACAAACACGGATTGCAATTCGAAAGAGAAAGATTTTTTTTATTCCAAATCAACCAAAACCCTACAATAAGACACGAAGAACTTAAATAATAACCTAGTGGACCCTAAGCCTGCTATATGACTGGGCCGAGCCCACATAACAACATATATGTCAAAAATAAATAACAAAATCCAGAAAACGATAGTTTTGACACAGTAAACGTCCCCAAATGGTCAAAATCAAATATATGTCACAGCACAGCAGTGAGTCCTATCCGGATCGTCGAGACCTTTTCGAAAATTACTTATGGGCCTAAAACGGACACCGTATGCAAAAGTTATGACTATTTGAAGTTGACACACCCGTCGGATTTTTTTTCGCTCCCAATCGTCCAGAAACACTGCCGCTTGGTTCTGTATTCCATCCTCCTGTTCGCCATCATCCCCTCTGGGGTCAGCGCAATTCGCCCTCGAATCGGAGTCCATGTCATCCGAAGAAGAATCATCTACAAAAGGTATCAAATGCTTGACATTAAACACATTGGCAGTACGAATATGGCTCGGTAGTTTCAAACGGTAAGCATTTGGGTTTATTTTTTCGATGATCTCAACAGGGCCAATTTTCTTCCCCGATAGTTTGTTGTATTCATGTGTGGTGTAGCATTCCCGTGGCAGAAAGTCCCAAAAAAAATCCCCCACGTCAAACTCAACATCACGACACTTCTTGTCTGCTCGCAGCTTATACTGTGCCGTTGATTCCATCAGTCTGTCACGGGCCAGTTTCAGATTGTCTACAAAGTCCACAGCGCGCCCATGCGGATAAGTTTTACTGGGCAAAGTGAGGAGATCTATTGGACCACGAGGCAGTAAGCTATACACTATCTGAAAGGGACTGAAGCTTGTGCTCCTATTGACTGCGTGATTGTGAGCAAATTCAGCTTGGCTAAGGCAACGATCCCAAATGCGAATATTATCCCCAACTAGACTGCATAACAAACCCCCTAAAGAACGGTTCACGACCTCTGTCTTCCCATTGGATTGCAGGCGATATTCACTGCTAAAATTCAGAGATGTGTTTACCATCTTCCATAGGCTACGCCAGAAATGACTCACAAAACGCGTGTCCCTGTCAGACACAATAGAAGTCGGTAACCCATGCAATCGGTACACCTCGCGGAAAAACAATAACAACACATTCACCGCATCCGTAGTCTTCTTGCAAGGAATAAAATGGGCCATCTTAGAAAACGGTCCACAACTACAAAGATTGAGTCAAAGTTTTTGTAGCGTACCCGGTCCTCAAGGACTGCCGTCCGTCTACTCATGGTCTTTCCACTCCTCTCTGATCGTCCTGCTCCTCAAGGGCTGGCAGCCTCGTTTCCAGGAAGTGAATTTTTGCCTTCCGCAGGATTCGAACCATGTACCTAGGGGTTTAGTACAATGATTCTTAGAATCCTGCTACCATTAGACCACGGTCTAATGGTAGCAGGGATTTAAGAATCTTTGTACTTAACCCCTAGGTACAAGGTTCGATCCCTGCGGAAGGCAAAAATCCACTTCCTGGAAACGAGGTTGCCAGCCCTTGAGGAGCAGGACGACCGGGGGGGGGGGAGTGGAAAGACCATGAGTAGACGGCTGGAAGCCCTTGAGGATCGGGTACACTACAAAAAAGTGTACCCGATCCTCAAGGGCTTCCGGACGTCTACTCATGGTCTTTCCACTCCCCCCCCGGTCGTCCTGCTCCTCAATGGCTGGCAGCCTCGTTTCTAGGAAGTGAATTTTTGCCTTCCGCAGGGATCGAACCTTGTACCTAGGGGTTAAGTACAAAGATTCTTAAATCCCTGCTACCATTAGACCATGTAGCAGGGATTTAAGAATATTTGTACTTAACCCCTAGGTACAAAGTTCGATCCCTGCGGAAGGCAAAAATCCACTTCCTGGAAACGAGGCTGCCAGCCCTTGGGGACTGGGTACGCTACAAAAAATTGTAATACCCCGACTAAGAAATATTAAAAGAAATGATAGGTACTACTCATACCAACAAGGTGCACCTTCTTTTCCGGAAGTTCATCGTTAGAAACTCCACAGTTAAGCGTGCTTGACTTGGAGAAATTCTGGGATGGTGACCTCCTGGGAAGTTTTCTCGGGGAGCATGCGAGTGAGGACAAAGCATGCTGAAAAGACTCGTATTGGTACAGTGGGGACAGTACGCCGTCATCTAACGGTCGGGACAGCCCGTTAAGTGGGACCTGGGTCGTTACAAATGGTATCAGAGCCGGCCGCCAGCCGGAAATCTGGAACTAAGTGCTACGCTATATGGCGGGAGCCACCTCTAGAATCTCAACGCCTGGCAACAGATCCTCAAATGGGTTAAGAACGACGAGGACGTCGCGAGTCTAACAGGGGGTGATTGTAATACCCCGACTAAGAAAGATTAAAAGAAATGATAGGTACTACTCATACCAACAAGGTGAACCTTCTTTTCCGGGAAGTTCATCGTTAGAAACTCCACAGTTAAGCGTGCTTGGCTTGGAGATATTCTGGGATGGGTGACCTCCTGGGAAGTTTTCTCGGGGAGCGTGCGAGTGAGGACAAAGCATGTTGAAAAGACTCGTATTGGTACAGTGGGGATAGTACGCCATCATCTAACGGTCGGGATAGCCCGTTAAGTGGGACCCGGGTCGTTACAAATGGTATCAGAGCCGGCCGCCAGCCGAAAATCTGGAACTAAGTGCTACGCTATATGGCGGGAGCCACCTCTAGAATCTCAACGCCTGGCAACAGATCCTCACATGGGTTAAGCGCGATGAGGACGTCGCGAGTCTAACAGGGGGTGATTGTAATACCCCGACTAGGAAAGATTAAAAGAAATGATAGGTACTACTCATACCAACAAGGTGAACCTTCTTTTCCGGGAAGTTCATCGTTAGAAACTCCACAGTTAAGCGTGCTTGGCTTGGAGATATTCTGAGATGGGTGACCTCCTGGGAAGTTTTCTCGGGGAGCGTGCGAGTGAGGACAAAGCATGTTGAAAAGACTCGTATTGGTACAGTGGGGATAGTACGCCATCATCTAACGGTCGGGATAGCCCGTTAAGTGGGATCCGGGTTGTTACAGCCCCGTTGTGTGCGAGGTAGCCCCACAACAAAATCCATACTAATGTCGGACCATGGTTGTTCAGGAATAGGCAGCGGACGATATAGCACCGCATTAGTAGCCTGACCCTTAGCTGTGTGACAAGTACGACATCTGGCCACGAACTTACCAACCTCTCGACAAATAGTAGGCCAGAAAAAAGAAGCCAATATCAATGCAACTGTCCTGTCCCATACTACATGACCCTCGCCATGAAACTACGAAACGATTTTGACACGAAAAAACAATAACGCCACATTCACCGCATCCGTAGTCTTCTTGCAAGGAATAAAATGGGCCATCTTAGAAAATGGTCCACAACTACAAAGATCGAGTCAAAGCCCCGTTGTGTGCGAGGTAGCCCCACAACAAAATCCATACTAATTTCGGACCATGGTTGTTCAGGAATAGGCAGTGGACGATATAGCCCCGCATTAGTAGCCCGACCCTTAGCTGTGTGACAAGTACGACATCTAGCCACGAACTTACCAACCTCTCGACAAACAGTAGGCTAGAAAAAAGAAGCCAATATCAATGCAACTGTCCTGTCCCGTACTACATGACCCTCTCCATGAAACTATGAAACGATTTTGACACACAAACTACATTCTAGAATACACAACTGGACTCCTTTAAAGAGAAAATCTTGTTCGACTACAAATGCCGAATTCTGCCCTTCCAACACCTGCTTCATTATAGGACCAAAAAATGGATCGGACCCGTAAAGCTTAGTGAAAGTATCAAAGCCAGGAACTGTCACCTGCAATTGCCCCAATAAACTATGTCGCCAACTCAAGGCGTCTGCCACACGGTTTACTGCACCCGATTGATGCTTCAACACGAATGTGAACTGCTGCAGAAAAGAAATCCACGAAGCATGACGAGCAGAGATGGCATCCTGGGTGGATAAATGTTTCAAAGCTTCATGATCACTATATAAAATGAACTCCCTGTGAAACAAATAATGCCTCCAATGACGTACAACCTGCACCACTGCATAAAGTTCCACGTCGTAGGTATTATAATGACCACGGGCTCCCGTCAACTTCTGACTGAAATAGGCTACTGGATGCCCTTCCTGGCTAAGCACCGCCCCAATACCGACGTTTAACGCATCACAGTGCAAGGCAAAATGCTTACCAAAATCTGGAAGAACAAGAATGGGGGCCTCTGTAAGTCTTTTTTTAATAGTAGCAAATGCTTGCTCTGCCTTTGCTATCCAAAGAAAATTCGTCCCCTTCATACAATCCGTCGGAGCTACTATCGAACTAAAATGTGGAATAAAATGACGGTAAAATGATGCCAAGCCATGGAAGTTGCGTACATCCATCAAAGTATGAGATTGTGGCCACTGCCGTATTGCGTCAATTTTCTCTGAATCCACCAGTATCCCTGTTTCCAAAACTACATATCCCAGAAACACCACCTGATCAGTAAAAAACACACACTTTAAGGTGCAGTGAAGAAAGAATCTCTCCTTAAAACTGTAAGCACATCACGCAAGTGCTGCACATGTTCATCCACTGACTTGTTGTAGATGAGGATGTCATCAAAATAGACAACCACGCAATGACCAATAAACGGTCGTAACGCCTCATTCATAACACACATGAAGGTACTTGGAGCATTCGACAACCCAAACGGCATTACCATCCATTCAAACAATCCCTCCCGAGTCTTAAAGGATATTTTCCATTCATCCCTTGGCCTAAGACGAATCTGATGATACCCACTCTTCAAATCCAATTTACTAAAAATCGTAGAGCCACTTAGTTGATCAAGAAGATCATCCAAACAGGGAATGGGAAAACGGTACCGCACTATAATACGGTTAATCGCTCGACTGTCCACGCACATCCGATAACTACCATCCTTCTTTGGAATCAATAAAGTCGGAACAGCGCAGGGGCTAAGACTCTCTCGTACATATCCCTTAGCCAACAGTTCCTCCACTTTCCTACGCAACTCCTCGTGCTCAGCGGGACGCATCCTGTAATGAGGGCGATTAGGTAAAGAAGAACCCGAGACCAAGTCAATTTGATGTTATATATCACACAAAGGAGGAAGCCCATATAGTAATTCCGAAGGAAAAATATCGGCAAACTCTTCCATGAGCGAGATAGCCTGGGGGTGAAAGTCTGTGACTTTCCTCACATCAGTCAGTTCTTTCTGAACTACTACATAAACTATGCCAAAAGATTTCATCTCCTTCTCAAACAGGCCCCGCGTCAAAAGGTGATTACTAGCCCCAGCAGAAGGAGAAGATGGTGCCTCCTTCATGGGTATTAAAACCACCTTCATCACATGAAACAAAAAACTGTATGTGTTGGCTCGACCATCATGCATAAGTCCTCTGTCAAACTGCCACGGTAGCCCCCAATAATATGGACATGCGTCCATCGGGATAACATCACACCAAACACTATCTTTATAAATAGAACCAATAGACAACGTTACGACCGTACGATGACTTATTGTGGTATCTGTCCCTCGTTTAAGCTAAGCCAATGTATATGGATGCGGATGCGCCTCCTGTGTTAATCACAATTTAGCCACAGCATCTGTCGATATAACATTCTCACAGCTTCCCCCATAAATAATAAATCTGCATACTCGTCCTCCAACACTACAGGTCAACTGGAAGATGTTGTTGCGCTGTCAGTCCTCAGCAGCCCTCTTTGGTGAGAGACATGATCGTCTCACAACCAATAACGGACCGGTGTCACCCTCCAACACAGTCTCTGGAATACGTTCTGTCCCACCATCATTCACAATTTCAAATTCAACCTCTCCTATCAGCAAACCTGGACGACCTCGTCCCCACGCAGTCGTTGGACACTTGGCCTACCTATGCCCCAAACCATTACAACCATAACACCTCAAACCACCACTCCCACGCCCGCTGCCCCCAGAATTGTTGGACGAAGCACCACGACCCCAAAAGGAAGTATTATTCGTTGCAGGTTGTGAAGGCGAGGAGGCAGGTTGCCCTCTCCCTCCACTATTGCTATTGGGCGAATATCCCCGATTGATGTGGGGAACCATTTGCTTCACTATTTGTAGCGCCCTTTGATGAGCTTCAGACACGGAGACGGGAGAAAATATATTGAGTGTGTCTTAGAAGGGTAAACGCAAACCCCCAATAAATCTAGCCACCAACTGATCTTTAGATTCATCAAGATCATTGCATGTGATTAGTTGGAAGAACTCCGTCACATAAGCATCTATATTCCGGGGACCCTGCCTCAAATTCTGTAGGCGCTGATATAAAGAACGAGCATAATTGAAGGGGAGGAAAGCCTCCTTCATATGCTTCTTCAACTTACTCCAGTCACAGATTTTCGATTTCCCCCTCCGCTCACGGCTAGCTTTCACTTTCTGCCACCAGGCGGCCGCCCGACAACAAAAATGGGTCGCCACCAACGAAACCCTCTTATGCTCCGGTACCTCCTTGAATTCAAAGATCTCCTCGACTGCACATAACCAATCCAAAAGTTCCTCGGCCTCCAACCCACCATTAAATTCAGGGATATCAACCCTAAATCCTGACTCCCATCTACGAGAACCCACTAGTACAGAAACTAGAATACGCGTCGGTTGGAAAACGGAATACGCATCGGTTGTAGCGGCGACGCCTATGACGCAGAAGCGTAAAGTCTCGACTTTAGGCGTCGGTTGTAAACCGACGACCAAAGTGAGTTTTGGGCGTCGGTTCTAATTTAGAACCGACGCCTAAAGTAAAAAAAAAAAATGCCCCAAGTTAGTTTTGGATGAGGTGGAATGAACGGCGGTAGATCAGGAAAGTGGTCTCCGCCCTCTTCTTCTCCAGATTCGACCACCACGTTGGATCCTGCGTCGCTTGCTATGCAAACATCACCACGCGGATGCCGCACCTGTTCCCTACCATCCCTTGTGCATGCTCGGCTCGACCCTAAAACTGCCCTGCAAGGGCCATCAAACAAGGCATTTGTTCTATCATCACTTGTACTTGAAAATCTCCCAAGAATGCTCTATATTTTGCTCTAAATTTTTCTCAATGTCCAGCCTCCTTTTTGTGGTGATTTTGCTCCTTTAATACTCCCAAAATCGTGCCCTAACTTTATCCACAAGATATACCAAAGATAGGCCTTGAACCAGATTAGGAAATTACTTCCCGAGAAAGTTACGGATGTAACTTTGTCATTTACGGCCGTAAGTGAGCTACTGAAAATTTTCGAAATTTGGAAGTTGCGGCCGTAACTTTTTCATTTACGGTCGCAAGTAAATCTCTGCCGAGAAGTGGCTATGCTCGATATTTTAGTCATAACCTTTTCTCCTGATGTCCGATTGTGGTGATTCAGGTTGAATTGGAAAGAAAACTCAAATATCTACAATTATTTGTGAAATATCTGTTCCAAAATTCGAAAGTCTTCTATGACAAAATTGAGCTTCAATCTCTGACTAAAATTCATGATCACAATCCTTGCGGGTTTTTGATTTCTAACTTCACCCCAAACCTTCTTTGACCATATTTTTTTCCTCTAATATTCTTCCCACATGTCATTATTGATTTGGAGCTCTTTGAATATGCCCTTGAACCTCACTTTTTGATTTTTGTGTATTTCTTTGGTCTTGTTTCCTTTCTTTTCTTCTTTTTGACCTTACATAGCACAATAAATGAAAGTGCATTAAACGATACTTCAATAGGATCAAACCAATAACAAAATAAGATAATAAGTGAATTAAATACGTGCTAATAAAGCCTTTATCAAATCCCCCCATACTTAAACCATTGTTCGTCCTCGAATAATGATGTGAAACACCACAAGAATTCAGCCCAACAGAGACGACCAAAGTTGTCTCTAAAGGATCTAAAGTCGTCTCTATTCGTTATTAGAGATGACAAAGTCGTCTCAATTAGTCGTCTCTGTAGGTCCGTAGCTGAAGATAATTAGAGACGACTCTGTCGTCTCTATTTCCTCCGGGGCAATTGAGACGACATTGTCGTCTCTATTTGTGAAAATATTTAATTAATTTTTTATTTATTTATTTTGACCCGATTCAATCCCTTTTTAATCCGACCCAAATCTCGATCCGAACCGTCGACCGGGGAATTTTCTTTAATTTATATGATAATTGTGCATGACAATGATTCGAACTCAGGACCTAAGTGTTGGGTGGTGATGTCCCAACCACTAATGCAATTAAATTCTTGTGTTAAATTTTGTTTTAAATAATATATATTAGTTAACTTAATAATATTTTCTTAACAAATTAACTTTAATATTAATTATATAAATGTAAATAATTAAAAAGGTCAACAAAAAAAAAATAGCGAAATTTTAAAAAATAAGAATAAAAAAATTTGAAAAACAGAATAGAGACGTCGTCTCTTTTGGTCGACCAACAGAGACAACTTTTTTGTCGTCTCTATTGATTGACCAATAGAGACGACTTTTCGTGTCGTCTCTAATTTTTCGTCTTTTTTGCTCCTTTTTCTTGTAGTGAAAGAAAAGAAACATAACTCAAACAAAAAAATAGACCTACAATCGGAAAGTCAAGGTTACAACCCACTTCTCTTTTAGCATGAAAATTCAATTCCATAACTGGAGTGTGTTAGTGTGTGCAAGAGATGCATCATCCAATATCCTCTGAATAGAAATGAAAATCAATACCCCCGACCCAATTTATTTCTCAATGTGGCTTGTATCCTCCCACCTCTCGTGAGTTCTCTCTTAACCTCTATCAGTGATTTATTACATGGGTGTTAGTTTTTTGGCCAACTTGAAATCACAGAATATAGACCAAGCAATTCAAACCACTCATAACCATATGTAATGAGAGTTAACACCCTCACTAGATATTTCTCTCTTCGGACAAAGTGTATAAGGGTGAGAATTTTCACTCAACTCACTGCATGGAGAATCTATTACCACAGACTGCTCAACTGTCATAACAGGAGCCAACAATAACACAAGTACAAAGTAAAGGTCTTTATTTGATTGTAACGGGGCTTCAGGTTGGGTAGGATATAATGAAATATTTAGGCTGAGTCGAGAAGGAATTTCGCAAACCAAGTCAATTCACAATGACATTACTTCCTTCACTCTCAATATGGATTTCATTGTTTCCCGCTACCCAACTTAGTTAACACTTGAATTTTTTTTTTATTTTTTTTTATTTTTCACAAGTTGAGTGTTTGACTTCCTCAACAACTAATTTTCTTGACTAAACTTCCTTTTCATTACTTTCTCTCTCTCTTTTTTTTTCCGAGTACAGACTGCAACTTTTTCTCTTTTGTTCAAATTATTACGCAATCACCAATTGGCACAAGATAGAATTATACTCCCCTGAATTCATTCCATTACACAACCATCGCTCAACACATGATAGTCATTGCAACTTCTTAGACTTAGACCACAACAGGATCCTTAATCAACAAAAGCTTGCGAACCCCTTCTCTATGGGTTCAAAACAGAGACAATGCGAAAGAAAGGGTATTCGTGGCTTGTAGCGTGTCATCAAAATTTCAAGGAAAGACTAAGGCTCAAAAGGGCTTCTATTGGTACATGTATCATGGTAGGCCCTTTTAGCAGGTCAAATTTTGTTTAACCTAATGTCTTTACTATATTTTGCACTTGAGCCAAGAAGCTACAACGGCATGCACAAAAGAGCACATCCAAGAACAAATCAACCATACATGACCCATATCAAAGAAATAAGAGCTTAATAGAAAGAGTAAAAGCAGCTCATAGGCTCAAAAGCTCACAAATTATGGTTTATATGTGTTCCTCCCATCCAATTATGAGTATAATTCATTGCTCAGTCTTAGTTCCGAACTCAAAATCTAGTGGACAAAGATAGAATGGAGTTACTCGGGGTGGTATTATATCATATTAGTTTTGGTTTGACTCAATTAGGTTGCAGAAATTTTTCAATTTGTCCCCATTTTCAAACTAATTCAGAAATTATTGGAAAATTCATCGCTGTGTGCTCATTCTTTGTCCGATTATGCAATTTAAGAAGTTGGTGGTTCAAAATTATCATAAGTGAGGCCGCTTCCTATTAAATCGAACTGTGGGTTTAAGCACAATTAAAGCTAACTAACAAAAAACCAAATGAAGATGAATAAATCAGGGATAACAAAAGATAATAGATAATCATCCCCCCACACTTGAATTCCACATTGTCCTCAATGTGGAACATGACACTACCAAACAAAAGATGGGATGTGAATGAAATCAAAGGAGGGGACATGTTTTTTTTTGCATGATAATTACGGCCATGAAATGATTTTCTTACAGCCGTAAGTGTGTCGCTGAATGAAAAAAAAAAATCTGCTGAATTTAGTTACGACCATGAAAAACATATTTACGGCCGTAACTAAACTTGTGATGGAAATCATGATAACTGAGTTACGGCCGTAAGCGACATGAATGCGGCCGAAACTAAACTTCTGCCCCAATTTTTTTTATTTATTTTATTTTTATTTTTTTGTAAAATGGAATGAACATAATAACAAAGAAAAAAATGAGAGAGTAAAATAAACTCCCCTCTCGGGTTGCCTCTCGAGCAACGCCTTTGTTTACTGTCGTTGGCTCGATGGTTTGCTTCCTTCTTCATCCGGGATCAACTGGACTCTCAAAGCTCAATTTCTTCTTCATGCTCTTCATTAGTGCCTGCAAAATAAGGGTAGAAGCTCTTCAGTAGAAATTGGTGATGCGACCTGAGAGATTTTACCTGATTGTGGTAACTTTGGACAGTCCTTTCCACCAAGTTCAAAAATTTCCTGTATTGAAGAATCGATCACATTAACACGATGAATAGGATTATCATCATCATGATTTTTCACGGAATCATAAATATTGAATTGAATAATCTCATTATCAAATTCCATGGTAAGTGAGCCACTACTAACATCTATCTTGGTCTTAGACGTTTTCAAAAATGGTCTGCCTAACAAAATAGGAGTAGAGTTGGGGGAGTGGTCATCATTCAGGTCCAATACATAAAAATGTGCAGGAAATACTAACCCGCCTACTTGCACTAGAATGTCTTCAACTACCCCGTCAGGATAAGCATTAGAACGATCGGCTAGTTGAATTTTACCTGCGGGTTTTGCGAAGTGCTATTTTTCTCTCCGACCCCTTCTTCTTCAACTTCCTCCTCTTCAGCTGCAACAGGTTTCATTTGTGGCCCCTCAACCTCTTTTCCATTCCGAAGAGTGATGAAACTGTAGCGCCCCGAGTTCCGTATACCCGATTCACTACGTCATTTTCTGTCTAAATTTTTCGAATAATATTTTTGCGGAAGAAATAATTGAAATTCATTTTTGGCAACATTAAATAAACTGTAATGGCCGATAAAATTGAAAACATTTATGAAACCATTTGAAATAGTAAATCGAACCATTAATATTGTAAAGAAATTGCCAATGTCATAATTTCTCAAATAAATGAACTTCTCTAAATTATTCGATTGTTTGGAAAATACGGAAACCATTAACGTCAAACTTTCAACTGTTTAACGATTATTGCCACCATCATTCATCGCTCGCCACCGTCTCCGAAATCTGCAAAACTGTTAAAAAGTAGGGTGAGTATTTCATGGGGGAAATACTCAATAGACTCATCGCAAATTAATTTAATTTATAAGATGATTAAACACATAAATCCCGGCTCTTTATAAAACGGGCATTGATAGAGCTTCTTTATAAAACGGCTCTTTGAAAATAGCTCTTTGAAAACAGCTCTTTGAAAACCATATACTTATAAAAACATTTTAATTATGCCAAGCATAATTTCTTTTGAAAGCATAACATAAGATAGGATTGAAATCCTCATAAACATAAGGAGACACAAGAACTTTACCGAACTTAGGTGGCAAGAATTCTTATGTAGTAAAATCATAATAACAGTAAGATCATAATAACAGTAAGATCATAATAATAGTAAGTATACCAAAACATAATTCATGAAATTCATAGGGATCATTTCCATCATAACATAAGATAGGATCGAAATCCTCATAAACATATGCGACAGGAATTTTACCGAACTTAGGTGGTAAATCCTCATAAACATATGGAAACATAGGAATTTTACCGAACTTAGGTGGCAAATCCTCATAAACTTATGGAGACACAAGAATTTTACCGAACTTAGGTGGCAAGAATTCTTATGTGTAGCAATGATCCAAAACATATAAAACATTATCGTAAAAACATAGGGTATACTTACTTTTCATAAAAACATAAGGTATATTTACCTTTCATAAAACATACTTACTTTTCATAAAAATTGACTTTCACAAGTCACATGACATTTATATGAAATCATAATTTAAATCAATTAATAAGTGCGAGTCTACCTCAAATCCGACGAGTGCAAAGTTGAGCGGGAATGACTTCAATTTCTTTAAATTCTCCGTACGCTTCGTCTTAGCCAATAAGTCACTTTAGTCTATCGAATATATGGTTCAAAATGATAAATTATAATTTGAGGACTAAAATTGATGTTTTGAGAGTTGAGGGACTAAAATGAATCCTTTGAAAGTTGAGGGATTAAAATGAATACTTTTGAAAGTTGAGGGATTAAAATGAATACTTTTAAAACTTGGGCTTAAAATCAAATTAATAAAATCAGCAGGGACTGAAATGATAAGTTTGAAGCTAAAAGGGCTGGAAAAACTCATTTAAAACTTAAGGGCTGAAATTGATAACTTAAAAAGTTGGGGACTGATTTGAAAACCTTTTAAAACTTGGGGACCAATATTGCAATTTCTGAAAATAAATATATATTATCAATCTCTTTCTCTCTACCCTAATCAGATGCATTCGAAGATAAAGATAGGCAAAGACGAAGGCGGAGATAGAGATGAGGCAGGGGTTGTGACGAACCAATCTTCAACCGGGGATTTTCCGGTGCAACGCCGGCGCTGGGATGGGGTAATAAAAAGGCTGGGTTTTTGGTGTTGATTCGAGGTGAATCTGAGGCTCAAGATCCGATCTTGGCTGCGATTTCCAGTGACAAATCCGTTCACTGGCGGCGGTCGAAGTAGGTAGGTATCTGAGTTCACTTATTTCTTGTTTTGATTTTGAGTTTGGGGCTGGGCTTGGAGATTCGAGGTTGGGCAGTGTTGAGGTGGTAGTGATCGCGAGTGACTGCAGAGGCGATCTTGGAGTTAATGGTGGAATTGGTGACTGGATTGAAATGTGATGGTTCGGACTGTGAGTTGGAGGTGGTAACTTGGCAGTGATGATACTGATTGCAGTGTAAATGGTTTGTGCAGTGGTTTGGTGTTGATGCAGACTGTGATGGTGGAGATTGAGTGATTCCAGTGTAGTGGTTGGTTGTGACATGGCTGAAGGTTGGCGAATTGGTGGTGCTTGACTGGATTGATGAAGTAATCGTCATAGCTATGGTTCAGTTTGATGGGTTGGCAGTGGTGGATTGGAATTGGAAATTTGATTGCAGGATATCAAAATTAATGCTAATGGCTGAGATGGTTGGTTTGTGGTTGCTGCTGGATGTGTGTTGGAAATATTGGTTGCAGGCTATCATTCAAGTTGTGTGATGAAGTTTCTGCAGGTGATGATATAGTGATGGATTTCGCAGGTGGTGATGGAGAAGGTGGCAGTGCTGGGTTTGGTTTTGCTGTGGTAATGATGATTGATTACAGATTGATGTATATGATGAAGATTGCGGCTGTGGGTTGTCTTGCAGATAAAGGTGATGAAAATGATGAAGGAGGTGGTAGAGGTTTGATTGGTGATTTGCGATTGTGGGATGATGATGATGATTCCAATTTATATAGAGGGAATTGTGGGGGAAAAAGCAAATAGATTAGTGGAAGCACAATTGAGTGAAGAGGATTAAGTGGAAATCATGATTGTTTGTTATGGAAATAATGATGGAATAAAAATCATAGAAAATGATCAATTGGGAGACATAATAATTTGGGGAGGGGAATCATTGGTTTTAATGGAAATCATGAAGTGGTGGGTTTGGTGTAAAGAAAAGAAAAAGGATGAATAAAACGTGGGGGTGTTGAAATGAGGTGGAAAGAAGAAAACATGTGGGAGAAATTTATGTAGATAAATTTTGATAAATTTTGGACTAATTTTGATTAAGAATTGTATTAAAACAAATATATTTTGGACTGAAAATAATTTGAGAATAAATAAATTTTGAGATAAAATTGAATTACGTATTTGGACTTGAAATAATTTGAATAAGGAAAATTGAGATATTTTAATAAATTTGGAATTCAAATGATTTTGAAAATAATACTTTGAATAAATAATTAAAATAACATAATTTTAGAAATTCGGATTTTAATTTAAAATCGAACAAATTCGATATTTCTTGACTTGGCTAGACGAATCCGTCGCGGCGTTAACTTCAAAATAATAGGTGAAATAGTAGCGACACAATTTTCTAAATATTAAAATAATTATAAAATTGCGTAAAAATTCTGGGTCGCTATAGAAACTAACATTTTTAGGATTCACCTCAGGCTGAGATGGTAGTTTACCTCCGGATTGTGCTTCCAACCTGTTGATGGCGGTGGCCATTTGGCTCATCTGGTTCTCCAAAATTTGAATGCTAGACTTTGCATCCTGTTGAAATTGTAATGTGTTCGTTGCTAGTGTTTTTACCATGTCTTCAAGAGACATACCTGAGCCTTGTGGTTTTTGCTGATACTGCCCCTGTTATTGGAAGGTTCCTTATTCCTGAAATTGCCCTTGAGGTTTGTTGGAAATGAAACTCGGGGGCTTGTTAATTCTGTATCTTAGGTTGGGGTGATCCCTCCATCCTGAGTTATAGGTATTAGAGTATGGATTGTATTGCTGTCTTTGGAATGGAAAACCCTCTGCAGCATTTGCTTGTTCACCATTTTCCTCTTGCAACACCGGACAGGCATCCGTTGGATGCCCAAGATTTGCGCATATCCCACAGGTCTTGACTTGTTGTAACTTCCCTGTAGCAAGTTGTTTTACAAGATCTGTTAGTTCAGAAAGTTTACTTTCAATATTGGAACTACTCACCTCATTTATGCGCTGAACTTGAATATCCCTGTTGGAGTTGAACTGCTGAGTGTTCTCAGCCATATTGAAGATTAAATCCCATGTTTGTTCCGGTGTCTTGTCCATCACTGCACCTCCGCTTGCGGAATCTATCATGCTTCTATCCATCGATGACAGATGTAAGACCGCTTTTCATGTTATGGACAATTCTGAAACCCCATGTGATATTTATGTTAATGTTTTTATAAATTTTAAATTGATAAATTTTTAATGTCTATAAGTTTAATTATTTTGCAGCGGAAGGGCTTGGACGCTGTCTTGATCAATGTGCCAAATAGAAAGTTCATAACTTGTCTATGTGCAATTTTATGTGTGATTATTAACGTGATTTATTAATCTTGTTATTTCTATTTAATTAAGTTGAAAGTAGCCTAAATTGTGTAAATTGAAAATTTGGGGAAAGTTTGGTGACACTTTGGAATTTTATTTGAGGGTCGTGGACTTAAATTACCAATCTATGAGAGCTGAGGGACTAAATTGCAAATTCCTAAAATTCAAAACCTAATCTATTCTCTCATCTCTCATCACTCACGCTCCCTCTCTATTCGATCTCTCTCTTCCCCGATCTCCTCCGCCCCGCTCTCCCTCTCTCAATCGCCCGCATCTCTCTCGGTCTCTTCCCTTGATTCGCCGGTGACCTTGACTACCACCTACCGGTAAGGCACCCCCTCTTCCCATCTTCGCCACGCACAACACACGCACACACAGTCACCGCATACATGGCAGTGCACAAGCTCGCGGTTTTACACACACACACAAACGGGTTTATGTGTGTGTATATATATATATATATATGTTGAGTGTATGTATATAGGCTAAGATTATCAAATTTTCAGATTTCAAGATATGTAGATTTCGAATTTTGAAGGTTAATTTGAGATTCGAATAATGTTTATATGTATGTATGTATGTATGTATGTAAGGATAATTTTGTGGCTTAGTTAACTAGGGAAAAGTTTGAATTGTATATATGAAAATAGTTTAATTGAAATTTGTTAGTTACGTTATTAATTTGAGAATTTTAGAAATTTGGAAAGTGGTATAAACGTGAATAAATTTCTGAGATTTTCAAGTATGTATACATAAATTTATAATTTTTGAGATTTATGAAAATTGAAGTTTAATTGGTATAAGTATGTATACATTTCAGCCTTGTCAATGGATGTGAATTTTCAAAATTTGATAAAGTATAAATTTAAGCTTGTTAGTAACTATTCGTGCTTAATTATGAGTTGAAATTTGTAAACTTATAATTTGGAAAATTTTATGAATGGTTGAAATTGATTATTTGTTTCGAATATAATGTTTAATGTATTGGTCATAGCGTGAGGACACATTTTTGATTTAAAAGTTATTCCTTTAATGAATGGAAATAATTAGGATTATTGGGCACATTGACGCGACGGACATCTGAGACTCTTCCACTTGCAAATCCAGATAACGGTAAATACTAAGAATGTCAAGTAAGTAAACTTCCCCCTACTTTTATAGAAGTTGAATGTAAATGTGAAATGTGTAAATGACTGCCTTGTAATCTACTTGCCTTGATGAATTTCATTTACGTTATGAAAGTATGTGTTATTGAGAAGAATGTTCAAGCATGCACATTATCATGTCATTGCATCATGAAGCATGCATTGGCATCGAAATTGGGAAGTCAAATGTTTTTAAATGAAAGAAATGTGTCAAGGTGCAAGTTTGTTCAAAAGTTATGTATCCCAAGTTTTTGAAAGAATGAATGGGTGTACTTCTAGTTCATGAAAGTTGCGAGTGGGAAATGGGGCGTGGGGGACCGGCGTACCCGAATTAAGTCGCTTTGCGACGGAATGTTCAACCGTTTACGGTGGACTGTTAAACCGCTTTGCGGTGGGAAAGTGAATGTTAAACCGCTTTGCGGTGGAAATGCGCATGTTAATCTGGTTCCAAATAAGTAATTGCCCACTGTATTCTGATTGACTAGAAGTTACACCAAGTGAGCTCACGATGGAAATGAAGTGAAAGTTTTGAAATGTCAAGTGAAAGTTTTGTAATGTTAAGTGAAAGTTTGAAAAGTTTAAAAGTTCTGGAAAGTAAAGTAAATGGGGATACATACATGGAATTTTCGAAAAGCATTCATGCATACAGTTTACTTACTGAGCTTTAGCTCACCCCAATCCCTCCCCATATTTCAGGTGATGGAAGTTAGATGATTCGAGGAGAACACTTGGCGGCTGACTCCGACAGTACCCATCGTTGCATTAATTAATAAAGTTAAATTTATTCAAGTTATTTTTAGTTAAATTAGAATTTATTTAAGTTCTAAGTAATTATTTCTAAATTCATTTATTTTGATAATTGTTTCGGTTGAAATTAGTTTAAATAAGTTATGGTATTTCCCTGTGATTAGTTTTATCATGTTTTCATGAGTTTATAAATTTATACTTCAAGTTATTTTGTTGAGGAGTTTGGGGGATTAATGTTGAAGTCGAATTTTGAAATTGTGGTCGGATGTGGATTTTTGGGTTGAATGAGTTGAGAATTGTATTTGTAAAATGTTTTTGATGTCCCTCTACAGGTTGGCTATGTCCAATTTACAGAGGAGACTTTGTCGAAATTTCTGTAAAATTTTATAGTAGATAAATGAACATTATGATTGTGTAAACGACTTAAATTCCGCATGGTTTTAAATGATTTATTTCCGCATTAAAAGAAAAAGGGAAGTTAACACCTAGGTTTAAGATTCTTGAACTTGGGGTGTTACAACAGACCTTCATAAAAATATGGCACCAAGAGTTGGTCACTGATCTGATGATGGGGGCAGCTCGAGATGAGTTTTTTGAAGTGCTCCCAATACTCATATAATGATTCACCATTGTTTTGGCGCACCCCACATATTTCCTTTCTGATCATTCCAGCTCTCGATGCAGGAAAGTACTTTTCTAGGAATAGCTTCTTCATGTCGTTCCAGGTGGTGACTTATCCAGATGGTATACAGTATAACCAGTCAGTAGCAGCATCCTTCAACGAGAATGGAAAGGCCCTCATCTTGATTTGTTCCTCAGTAATACCCTTGGATCTCATGCTATCACAAATGACATGGAACTCCTTCAGATGTCTGTATGGGTCCTCACCGGGATGTCCTCTAAAAGTTGGCAGAAGATGGATCAGTCCGGATTTTAGCTCAAAAGTTCTGCCTTCTTCCACTTCTGGAAAAGTGATGCATAGCGGTTGTTGAGCAACATCCGGGGTAGCTAGTTGCTTGAGAGTCAGATTATTGATAGCTACTGCCATTGGTTGTGCAGCTTTTCTTTACTGTTGAAAAGTTCTCTCAATTTCTGGGTCAAAATCAAAAAATTCAAAATTAGTTGATCGAGTTTTACGCATATAAGCAAAGAAGTAGACAGGCAAGAATTTTTTTTGAAAAGTTATAGAAATAAAGTGAAAATAAAATTAATAAAATAAAAGGCAGAAAAAAATAAAATTCTAATTAACTAAACAACTAAATAGGTTGACCGTTCCCCGGCAACAGCGCCAAAAATTTGATGTGTATCGCAATGCACCAAAATAATAAATAATTCCTTACTCGCTAAGTATTAATTAATAATGTAGTAGCGAGAGTAAGGGTCGATCCCACGAGGAACGGAAACTAATTTTAGTTGTTCGATCAATTAGAATGGAATGGGGGGTTTGTTGTTTGAAATTGCTTGAATAAAAAAATATGCATAAAAATAAACAGTTAAATATGACTAAAGAAATAATATGAGAAGAAATCTTGTTCTCGGGTTCGGCTGTGCCCCCAATTAATGTTATACCTTCCTTGTAACGTATTTCTATCCCTAATTCAATTATCAATCATAAATAATCAACAAGCTCTGATTATCTAAATTCTTCCTTATGTGTATTGATTCAAAACAAGCTATTCGAACCAATTCTAGCCACAGACAATCCCAAACAAGCTCTTAGGATTTATTGCACGACTAGTATGAAAATTTAGAAGAATAGATTGAATTGGATCTTTAATTTCACAAGCTCGAATTAATCAATCCAAGTTGAATTATTACTAAACCTGTACGAGATTTATTTGCTACTAAAGTAAAGATTCAATGACAATTACGAATCAAGAATCTAAACATAATATATTCATGAATCCAAAGGTCAATAATGCAATTGGCCAAATTAAACTATTAATCAAATAAACTCAATTGAACATTCAAAATATAATAATCAAACAATTGAAATAAAAGAATAAATTCACGCTACTAATTTGTAGGAAAAGAAAATAATATAATCAAGTTAACACAACTTCCCCTTTGAACAAGATATAGAATTTAGCCTAGCATGGTTGTGGTAGATTCTTCAAGTTTCTTCATGAATTCCATTGTTGTTGATATTTTTCTCTCAATTTTCCTCAATGTCTAGCCTCCTTTTCTGGTGATTTTGCTCCTTTAATACTCCCAAAATCGTGCCCTAACTTTACCCACAAGATATACCAAAGATAGGCCTTGAACCAGATTAGGAAATTACTTCCCGAGAAAGTTACTACCGTAACTTTGTCATTTACGGCCGTAAGTGAGCTACCGAAAATTTTCGGAATTTGGAAGTTACGACCGTAACTTTTTCATTTACGGCCGCAAGTGCATCTCTGTCGAGAAGCGCCTGTACTCGATGTTTTAGTCATAACTTTCTCTCCTGATGTCCAATCGTGGTGATTCAAGTTGCATTGGAAAGAAAACTCAAATATCTACAATTATTTTTAATATCTGTTCCCAAATTCGAAAGTCTTCTATGACAAAATTGAGCTTCAATCTCTGACTAAAATTCATGATCACAATCCTTGCGGGTTTTTGATTTCGAACTTCACCCCAAACCTTCTTTGACCATAATTTTTGCCTCTAATCTTCTTCCCACATGACATTATTGACTTGGAGCTCTTTGAATATGTCCTTGAACCTCACTTCTTGATTTTTTTGTATTTCTTTGGTCCTGTTTCCTTTCTTTTCTTCTTTTTGACTTTACATAGCACAATAAATTAAAGTGCATTAGACGATACTTCAATAGGATGAAACCAATAACAAAATAAGATAATAAGTGAATTAAATACGTGAAACCAATAACAAAATAAGATAATAAGTGAATTAAATACGTGCTAATAAATCACTAATCATTATCCGATTCTCTGATACCAACTGATGTAGGCGCACCTACGAAATTTTCGAGAAAACCAACAAACACGGATTACAATTCGAAAGAGAATGAGTTTTTTTATTCGAAATCAACTAAAACCCTACAATAAGACACAAAGAACTTAAATAATAACCTAGTGGACCCTAAGCCCGCTATATGACTGGCCGAGCCCACATAACAACATAAATGTCGAAAATAAATAACAAAATTCAGAAAACTGTAGTTTTGACACGGTAAACGTCCCCAAATGGTCAAAATCTAGTATATATCACAGCAAAGAGGTGAGTCCTATCCGGATCGTCGAGACCTTTCCGAAAAGTATTTATGAGCCCAAAACGAACACCGTATGCAAAAGTTATGACCATTTCAAGTTGACACACCCGTCGGATTATTTTTTCTCTCCCAATCGTCCAGAAACGCTGCCGCTTGGTTTTGTATTCCATCCTCCTGTTCGCCATCAGAGTTGCAGATATAAAGTAAACAATTGTTAATAAATTTTTAGTATATATGAATATTTCTTACACTTAATTCACCCACTGGAGTTTATCATTTTATATTTCCCAATGAAGCTGAAGTGTTGACAAGAACTTGATATGGGGGAAGTAAATTATTAATGGTGGTAGCTTCCATTCACTTACATCAGAGATAAAAATGTATCTAAAACACTATAATTATCCTTAATGATATTACTTAAAAATAGAGGCATTGAATTTAATCAGTTGTAGAGATTTTATCAATTTCTTGCTATCCTCCACATCCTCATCTGGGACCTTTATCCATGATTGCACCTTTCATTCAAAACCGAGTATTACACAACTGATATTTAACTACTTCCAACACACACACACACACACACACACACACAAATCCTTCATATCATTTTTTTGCATGATCATAGGCACTCTTGTATAGACTGTAATCAGTGAAAAATGAATTGCTTTTCACATGACCCACATAGAATTATTCAAAAAAATCAGAAATTTTAACACAACTGTGAACTACTCATACAAAGTTACGAAAACTGAATGTCGTTGTCATATTTAGTACATATACTATCATTTCATGATATAGGATTGATCTGCCACTACCATAGGGTTCGAAGTACCAGTAGTAGCTTTGATCATATCAAGCGGTAGAGCTGAAGCACATGTATCAGAAATCATAGAAGGTCAAAAATCTTGCTTTAAAGTAACTACTGTCATTATATCTCGACCAATGACCAGGGTTTCTAGATTAAGCAAGAGCTAAATCCAAATAAGCTAGATACTATTACACAAGCTTAAGCAAGAAACAAAAAAATGCACCCTTCCTGATAAGCTCTAATCACTAAAGCACACCACAAATACAGGATCTCGAGTGAGCATGGGTGGCCATTGACTGTTGACTGTCAATGAATGCAATAAAAATCAAATATTTCTATCACTTTGCTAGAACTAAATATGTATATTTTTGTCATAACATAATATGTTAACATTCACCTAATTCTATAGTGGTCAAACTTTCCATAATTTTAAAGGGGTTTTAATAACTATGATTCAAAATGGTGAAAAATATTGAAATAAAATAAAAGCATAACGAATTGCTCTCGTAGAGGGTCGAACTCAACATTTCTTACTTACTAAACACGTGCTTTAACAAATTGAGCTTTGAGAGAATATATAATAGTGGAAATTAGACCCTGGATGGTACTAGCTAAAAATATTTTGAAAAAAATATGTCCTTTGAGAAACATTCAAATCAAAACGTCTTTTTAAAAAAATAATTAGATGCACAAATGGTTGATATATTGTTTTTCAAATTTATTAGCAATGTGATGAATTAACCTCGCAAAACACAAAGTAAACACGGTTAAGCAGCAGATAAACAATATAGATTGATGTATAATTGAATCAATCAATTGTGAAGCTAGCAAAACTCCATCAATTGCACTAAAATAGCCTGCTGAAAAGGTATTCAACGAGGGCTCAAATTTATGCCCAATACACCACCAAAACCAAGCTAGAGAACACTCCTAGACAACACCCGAACCACACGAACCCACTGCCTTTCTCCCACAACTGAAACGGAACAGGGACTGCACCAAGGGAAGCAACAAGACCGAAACGGGGGCTATAAAATAGCCACAACAGGGGCTCAACAAGAACCACAGAGCAGGAAGACACAGTCCAAAATAGGAGCCACACATGGCTCAACTGAAATAGGGGTTGCACTAGGGCGGAACAGGGAGGCACAGCCAGCAAGAACCACACAAAAGGCTCACGATGGTGTCACAAAGAACAAGAGAGGAAGTGGGTCGACTGTCTCATGAAAGAGAAAGGGAAGGAGAGTGTCGATTGTTCTAATCTTTAGCCGAGAGTGAGGTAGTGGATTTATAGGTTTAGCAATTAATTAGGTTAATTAGGGGGCACTAATAAGTTGGGTCATCACTGAAGCCTACCCATTGAGCAACAAGGTTGAGACCCAATTAAAACCTCGAAGTGGGCACTTAATCCCTTAAGCCCATCTTCTAAATGGGTTACAACACTCTTGGAGTTTGGGAAATATTATACTCTTTAATCAAGGGCCAAAAGACCTACGAAGAATTGCTAATCTGACGCGATTTATCATCGTCGCCCTCAAGGTTTGATTGGGACCAAAAAAAACCAACAAACCTCTACCCTGGTTCCAAACAAATCTGCAACACCAAAACAAAGAGTTTATTAGTTGCGCAAAAAAGTTTTCAACAAATTAGAACTCAACGTACCTTCACCTATGTTTGAAGTTTGAAACATATTTCATACCTGCTAATAGTACTTACACTAGTACAGATTTGCTCAAAAAATTGGTTTCAAGGTTTTAGGCTTCGGTTGTAGCTACAATTGACGCGTAAAAACATGTTTTAGGCGTCGGTTGTTGTTGAACCGCCGCCTAAAATTTAGGCGGCGGTTCAACAACAACCGACGCCTAAAACATGCCCTTTTTCTAATTTCAATATCTACCCACGCTCTAGCTCTCTTCATCATCTTCTTCCCGCCTCTATCTCTCTCGACTCACACCACGACCCGCCACTACCACCACCACCACCACCACCATTACGGTCACCTGAAACGCCCAACTCTATCACCACCACCACATTCCTCCCCTCTCTCTTTATCCCTTCCTCTCACAAAAACACAAAAACCCGCCTCCACCGTGACTCCATCGCCACCACCTGTCCTCCCCCGGCCTCGAGAGACCAGCCCCCTCCTTCCCACCTCATAAGGACCCACCTCCTCTTACTTTATGTGTGTGTGTCTATGTGTGTATATATATATATTTGTGTACGTATAAATGTGTTTGTATATTTATATATGTATATAAATGTTAATATATATTTGTTTCTGTATAAATATAAATGTGTTTATGTATAACTTCAATTTAAATTATTATTTTATTTATGTTTATTGGTTTATTTATTTTTAAGTACATTCATGGTTTGTGTGAGCAATACGGTATTGAATCGATTGGATTCATGTCTCCAACACACATTGCATCAGTTTAGGTAAGAACAAATGCAAATGGTGTTATAACTTATTTACCTAACACCATGAAGGCAGTGTAAACAAAAAAATTCATTCTAGCATCGTATTTTCAGGAGTAAGACCACTAATATTCTCTCTCTTACCTAATTTGAATCATATGATGATTAAAGTTGTATTTACACATTCATAATATGTAGGAGTCATTGGATGTTGCTAGTGATTTCTCCTTAGAAGAATATGTTGTACTTCTTGGATTCAGCTACTGCATTTAAGCATGATGTAGATACCAAGTCGATATTGAACATGTAACTAATTATTTCCTTGGTTGTGTTTTTTAGTTTATATGTGGGTAAGTTAGGATAATTTTCATGAAATAATTGTAGAGTTGTGGTGAAATTAATAGTACGTGGAGTTGTGGTAAAATTGATGCATTTATGTTGTGATTGTTGAGAAGTTGTGAAAGTTTTCAATAGCAGGGTCTCTACAAGTTTGATAAGTTCAATTTATAGGGGAGATTGTGCCAAAATTTATGTAGAAAATTTGAGTTTTATTATTATTTTGTAACTTGTTCATATAATTTATTTAAACTTTAGGGCTTTCAAAACGTATTGGGCATGTGGAGGCCTTAGGACGAAAGGCAATACAACATGGAAAAATGTAAAAGAATGGAAAACACAGATTTAAAATGTATTACAAATGTTTGATTACTAATGTTAGTTTTCAATGTGAAAATTTCAGTGTCCTCAGCAACTTGGAGGTTCGGAATGTGGCTACTACGTAATGAGAAACATGTATGAAATAGTCAAAGATTATTTTCAACTTGCTTATATACAAAAGGTATAAGTTATTGAAAAATGAGAATTTATAATTATGACTTTATATTTTATTAAGAAATAAATAATAATTCATTTTGATTGTTTGTAGGCATTTAAAGAATACTACTCAATGGAGGAAATCGTCACAAATTCAAAACTTATGGGCAAAATACTTCATTGATGTGTGTATGTAAATCTTTTTCATTCAAAATTGCATTTACATATTTGTATAACAAATTAACAATTTTGTAAATATAATTTTTTTATTTAATTTAATTAGATATATGTTGATTATATATATATATTCGATGATGATAGATTTGATGATATGCATGTGGAGAATGTTCAGGTCACCACATGCCACGTTCAAGTGATTGCAGGTCATGACATGGTCATTGCAGACCACGTCCAAGTGACTACAGGTCATGAGTTACAATGGCATGGAGAGGAAAAAAAACCACTTTAGGCATCGGTTGTAATATTAGACTTTATGCATCAGCACCTATACATCGCCTCTACAAGTGATACGTATTGTGTTTTACAATCGACGCGAATAAGTCTGTCTGTACTAGTGTTACCAAGGGCCAAGGTTGAACCCAAGTACAAACTAAATCATAGCAGGCCAAACTATGCATTTATGTCATATTAGCAAGTAACACAACTTTAGACAAATAACGTATGCTTTCTAAAGATACATGTAAACACATTACATTCACACATGAATCAATCAAGAGCAAAAAATAACATGAAGTTGTAGGTGACTCCACACATACGATGAGAGCACATGAAATGGAAAACCTCAAACTTTTCACCAAGTTCACATAAAGAACTTAACATTGACACCGAGTTAACCAAAATGGTCTACAGAAGCAACGGATGCAAATGACCCCCCAAGAAAATGTATCACCCCAATAACCTTTTCCAAAACCGATGTAGCCCTCCTCTCATTGCCATCTATGCTCACTAGATTACTCACCCTTCTCACCTAACTCGTAAACTACTGAAGATCTTGAGACAATTGATGTACATCTATCACAACCTCGCTTCTCTCTCAAAGAAGGTAAACATCGAGTCTCCACCTTACCTAGAGATGATAGGAGCGTTGTTCACCTAATCAAGATCCTCACAGATAGAGTATAGAAAAGACATTTGATAACCTTGCCTCTCGTGATCTACATGTCAAATGACACGTCCCCAATATGTCACCAAATACACTCTCAAGCATCTAGTCAACATTAACAGCTAGTCCTCACTTCTAACACAACTACTGAATAACCGTCCCCTAAGGGAACACATCTGATACCTATAGTGAGAACACATACATCATGAAAACCTCACAGCAACCCCAACTATCATGCATGAAACCATGTTATACACAAAAAAATATCACTCTCAAATTCATGCAAATGTTCAAATCAACGCAAATGAAAATCAACATAAAAAATGCAACCAAATCAAATGATCACACATGCTAAGGGTAACACAATTAGATGCACATAATTCAGTGGTAACAAGTGAGATAATCATCAATACACACCACTCAGATCACTGTTCAATGAACTAACTACATTGACCCCATTTCTATCCCCATCTCTCATTTTGTTTTTCTCTGTACGCTAGTCTCTGTTAAAATATCCAGACCTACTACAACCATAGCAATTCTTTCCCCTTACCTTACGTACCCTGTGACCTAAAACTACTTCCACTCTTCCATTTATCACCCTCATCATTTGAGTCATCTCCGTTTTTACCACGCCCACCTCTCATCATGTGGATCTTACCACTACTCTCTTCTCTTTCAGCTTTCATCTCCCTCTTCCTACTCTTCAAGGAATTAATCAAGATTTCAGGTGTAAGATCACCCCCTCCCATATTTTATAGCATTCTTGATCTCCATATATATATATATATATATATATATATATTAGGGATAACATTTAATAAAATTATGGCTTTTTACTCTTCAGGTATATGCCTTGTACAAGTTTATTAAAGACATCAAGGTTGCCATCCGAATCCTTAGATGGATCAATTTTGAAACTGAAAAAACTTTCAGGCATGAAAAGCTTATTACGAGTAGATTAAGTCAAGTTAAAGTTCTTTCAATTTTTTACAAAGGTTTTTAGTGGAATCATGTTTACCAACTTTAAGCAAAATAGAGTCAAATAAATGTAAAATGATAGAAGTGTATGCAAGTTCATCAAATCCTTTTTTTGATCATCACTTACAGTACTTGGGAAACAATTGTCAATTGCTTCACAAATCTTTCGTTGTACCAAAATACCTTTCATTTTCTGTTGCCTTATAGAAAAATCTCTTTTACCATCGAAGATATTCAAGTCAAAATGGTGTGCAAAAATCTTAACAAATAAGAAATACACAACACAAACTAAGCACTACATGGAAAATCACACAAAAATCCTGCAGGTCGCAATATACACTGTTCTAAATTTTCGTGAGATTCAAGGATCTCAGGTCAAGGAAATTTTTGACACGGGTATATTTTGTGAGATAGTTCTAATAATAAAACAACAAGCAAAATAATCACAAAAGATACAACCAGACAAACAGGTAAGAAAACACTGGTAATGTCAAATAATTCCCACACGATGACCCCTATTAATAGAATTTAAAAAAGGTGATCAGCCAATTTATCAGAGAGGACCTTTTTGAGTCCGTTATGTAGGAGAGAGATGAAATTATTTATTGTTTTATACTTTGCAATTAGCAAATTTTGAAGCGTAACATGCAAAAAATGATAAAACATCAATTAAATAATAATTTTAACCAGCAAATAACAATAAAACACCAATTAAACAATAATTTTCAGTCATGGAATCTAAAAAATATAATTGGAACCAAATAATTTAAGCAACAAAAACACAAAATAAAATTTTCATTTAATGAATCTGAAAAACAGGGAACTAGAACTCGGTTAGTGAGTTCCAATATTGATTCCAATTATAAATGAATCGATAAATAGAAATAAATATAGCAAGTAAAGCTCCCTAAATTTGACCAAAATAGCTGGCTGAAAAGGTGTTCAACGAGAGCTCATATTTATGCCCAATACACCACAAAGGTAACACCACCAAAACCAGGCAAGATAACACTCGTAGACAACACCCAAAACCACTGCCTTTCACCCACAATCGAAACCGAATGGGGACTATATGAAGGGAATCAACAAGCCTGAAATTGATACTATAAAATACCACAATAGGGGCTCATAGTAAGAACCACAAACCAAGGTCACAACAAGAACCATAAAGCAAGGAAGACATTGTCCACAATAGGAACCATACAAGGCTAAACCGAAACAAGGGCTGCACCAGGGCAGAACAGGGAGGCACGACCAGCAAGAGCCATGCAAAAGGCTCATGATGGTGGTCACAAAGGACAAGAAGGCAAACTTCCAGTCACACAAGAGAGGAGGAGGGTCGGCTGTCTCACGAAAGACAAAGGGCAGGAGAGCGTCAAGTGTTCTAACTTATAGCTGAGAGTGAGGGAATGGATTTATAGGTTTATCACTTAATTAGGTTAAGTAGTGAACCCGAATTAAGTCGGGTCATCACCAATGCTTACCCATTGAGCAACAAGGCTGAGACCCAATTAAAACCTGAACGTGAGTAGTTAATCCCTTAGCCTTCTTGTAAATGGGTTAAAACACTTGTGGAGTTTGGACAATATTATACTCTTCGATCATGGAACAAAATACCCGTGAAGCTATTAATCCAAAGCGAATTATCATCATCGTCCCCGAGTTTGATTGGGACCAATAAAACCAACAAACAATATGCTTGCTTTGTTCATTATTTTCAAGATAACGGCCTATTCTTCCCATTCACATATCAAGTAAGCTTTATTGATAAACAAAAGAATCGTCGTATACATTTTCATGTACTATCCCCAAGTCGTCGCCTCAATCACAGAACCACACAGTAAAAATAATCAAGAAATTTTCAAACTCTATCATGAACTATACCTCATGCAATATTAAAGCTTCTGGTTCGGTAATCAAAATATTTAATAAAATAAAAATGTAAAATCCATGTAAACATCTCCTTTTTACACCAATAGCCATGTTCCACATGCTTAAGATTTCCGTACGAGTTTAATGGATTTATGTCACTTCAAATCTTACTCGGTGGATCAAATTAATGGAGTAGCAAAAAAATGATCCATGTAGCCAATCTCAAAATAATTTGACAATAAACCCTAGTGTTTTTTCTATTTATGTTTTTCTTAAAAACTTTTTAAAACTCTCATCAGCTAAACCATATATCGCCAAGTAATCTTATTGAAACATAAATCCATGCAGTGACACCCTCAACTTTATCCGTGAGAATCCAGGAATAGGCTAATTATCTTAAATATATGATTTTTCATTACCTGGAAGTGACTAGCATCTTTCCTAAATATAATTCAACTAAATGACTTGGATTTCATTAGTAAAGATACCGGGGGAAGCATTGATTTTTTCCACCTTCATCTGTACAACAATTTTAAGCATTATCCCAAAAGATCTTCGTCTGGTTAAATTCCTGTCCTTCTATAAAAGGACGAAAGATGACTTAACATTTCAGAGTTCAATATTGGGAATTAAAATGTATTATTTGTTATTATTTTATTTTCTTATTTATTTAAATTATATTTTTGTATTTATTGTAATTTATCTCATGTAATCTTTGTTTATGTTAGCATAGTTATCTGATAGAACTTAGTTAGTTAGTTAGTTAGTTTGTTAGTCATCTTGTATATATATACATCTTCACAGTTTTAATAAAATGGATACTTTCATTATATTTTTTCTCTTCTTTTATGGTATCAGAGCATTCTTGCTCCCAAGCTTCTTGATCCTATGGCTTCAATCACAAACCCCTCCACTCTGCCTGCCAACTCCGATGATAACATTGTTCTTCCACTCCAAGTCTTGAATCCATCTCCAACCCTCACTACCACCATTCCTTCACCTCCCATTGTTATCAATGGTCAATCACAACTTCCAATCAAACTCACTTCTTCAAACTTTCCTGCTTGACACATACAATTTCACAGCCTCTTAATCTGCTATGATCTGGTTGGGTTTGTTGATGGGACCACACCATGTCCCTCTCCTATGATCCCAAATTCAACCATACCAAATTCTTCCATTCCAAACCCTGAGTTCGCCGAATAGATTCGACAAGACAAGCTCTTGCTAAACGCCATTGTCAGCTCTCTATCCCCAAACCTAATCTCCTTCATTATCGCCGCAAAAACTTCTAGAGAAGCCTGGGTCACCATCACAAATACATATGCAAAACCGTTAAGAGGTCGCATCATGAGCTTAAAAAGCAGCCTTGGACAACTCCAAAAAGAGGATTCTAGCATTACAAAATATATGCACAGAGTAAAAAGCATAGTTGATAATTTAACCTTGATGAACTCTACTCCTGACAATGACGAACTCATTCTTCACATCCTACAGGGGCTTACATTGTTTTCTTGGGATCTAACCCCATATCATGGAGTTCTAAAAAGCAATCTACAGTGGCTAGTTCGTCCACTGAGGCCGAATACAGGTCAATTACCTGAACAACTACAGAATTGACTTGGATTCAATCACTTATGAATGAAATTGGCTTTCCCTTGCCCCAAGCCCTTGTTGTGTACTGTGATAATGTCGAGGCAACATATCTGTGTACAAATCCTGTTTTCCACCCAAGGATGAAACAGATAGCTCTAGATTTTCACTTTGTCCGGGAGAAAGTCCAAGCAGGTGCCCTACGAGTCTCTCATGTCTCATCTTCAAATCAGTTGGTAGATGCTCTAACCAAACCCTTATCCGGCTCCCGGATAGGTGCTATTCGTGTCAAGATAGGAGTTCATCCGGCCTCCATATTGAGGGGGCATATTGGGAATTAATATGTATTATTTGTTATTATTTTATTTTCTTATTTATTTAAATTATATTTTTGTATTTATTGTAATTTATCTCATGTAATATTTGTTGATATTAGCATAGTTATCTGATAGAACTTAGTTAGTTAGTTTGTTAGTCATCTTATATATATACATCTTCACAGTTTTAATAAAATGGATTCTTTCATTATATTTCTTCTTTTCTTCTTTTATTCAAAACCAACAAGATATCATTATTTTGGGTTAATTAATTAGTTATAATTCAGTTTGATTAAAGTATCATTCATTTATTTGCTATAACCTTGTACATTACCTACTTGATTAATTAGTTGAATTAAGAAATTGTTATATAGGATATTCTTAAAACTCTGCAATGATGGATTTTATAGAATAACCTCAATTAATGCACCGTAGTCCTAAAAAAAAGTAATATTCAATGAAAACTTCAAAGAAGAAACATCCCAAGGACCCCAAACAGCAATGCCTAGAAACTCAGAAAAGATGAATATTACAAGTTAGTGAACTTTTCGGGAGCGATAGCACCTGTTTGCAAATCTTAAAATTTGGTTTTGAGAGAATATATGTAAATATTCTTGTAAATCAGTTATATATGGTGTAAATCATTTATATTAGGTTAGATTAATATTCTATTGTATAGTCAAAGATATTCCTAATTTCTAGCCCAGCTTGCAGTCATAACCTAGCCTGTACTATGTATATTAGGCAACCTGATCAATGACAAAACACAAGAATCATATTCCTTCATGGTATCAGAGCTGGGTCCTTTTATTCCTTCTTATTTCTCCTAGTCGCATCTTCCTGCCTTCCTGCATCCTCCTGCCTTCCTGATCTCCATTCTTTTCCGTCATCATCATGGCCGAGCAACAAAAATTCCATCCTGCTGTTGCTGTCTCCAACGTCTTCACCTTCATTAAAATCACGTTGGACTTAGAATCCAGCAACTACAATTCTTGGGCAACCTTGTTCAAGAACCATGCTCATGCATACGAAGTGCTGGATCACATTATCCCACCAAAGAAGCAACCCGCACCATCATCCGAGACACCACCGGTGACTGACCCGGAGCAATGGGCTCGTCTAGATGCGATTGTTCTCCAATGGATTTATGGAACAATCTCAATTGATCTTCTTGAGACAGTCCTCGTTGCGGTTGATACGGCTATTGCTGCTTGGAATAGGCTCGCTAAATTGTTCCAGGACAACAAAAACTCAAGGGTTGTCCACCTTGAAAGCCAATTCTCACAAACTGAACTCACTGCCTTCCCTAATGTCAGCGCCTAATGTACAAAAATCAAAACTCTCGCTGACCAGCTAGCAAATGTGGGTGCTCCGGTATCAAATGAGAGATTGGTATTACGGTTAACTACAGGCTTGACCAACGCATACAACAGTTTTATCACGTTGATCCAACAAAAAGATCCCTCTTCCTACCTTTTCTAAGGCCCGTTCAATGCTTACATTGGAGGAGATGAGCATGGCTAAGAGGGCGGCACGAGAATCAGGTAGTGCTAGTTTTTTTGTTGATTCAAATTCCACTGATGAAATTACGGTGAATAATAATGTCCAACAGGGTCAGACCTCTCAGAACCGCAATAATAATAATCAACATGGCAGAAATAAAGGAAATCGCGGTAGAGGCCAGAATAACAACAATCGTGGGGGTGGCCGAAACTGCGGCGGAGCAGGCCGTGGTAACCAGCAGCCTTCATCTTCCTGGCCTCACCAGCAGCCTTATGCCTATTCTCCTTGGGCAGCGGCGTGGGCTCCATCTCAATGGTAGCCACCATGCCCATATCCTACTACTCCGTGGCCACAACATCGTCCTCTAACTCCCCGTCAGCAAGGAGTTCTCGGGCCATGCCCTACACAAGCCTACCATGCTGCTGCCCCGTCCACCGTAGGATATACTCCTACCGATATAGAAGCTACAATGCATACACTGTCTCTCAGTCCGCCGGATGATCGTTGGTACATGGATACCGGCGCTACTTCTCATATGACCACAAATCAAGGTACACTCTCGTCTTATTTTGAATTGAGCAGTAATAATCGTAGCATTGTTGTTGGTAATGGTCATTTAATTCCTATTTGTGGCTATGGAAGCACTTCCCTCTCCCCGCCTAATTCCCCATTAACCCTAAACAACGTACTACATGCACCTAAACTCATCAAAAATCTCGTTTCTGTTCGAAAGTTCACCACTGATAATCTTGTTTCTGTTGAGTTTGATCCGTTTGGGTTTTCTGTGAAGGATTTGCGGACGAGGAACCTTCTAATGAGGAGTGAGAGTTCGGGGGATCTTTATCCTATCGTTACCAAAAATCGGGCCATCTCATCTTCAACTTTTCCTTCAGCTTTTACAGCTTTGTCACCTAGTATGTGGCATAATCGGCTTGGTCATCCCGGAGCCGCTGTTCTTAGTTTCCTTGGCAGCAAAAATTTCATAGTTTGTAATAAGGCCCGTAACTCTTTTTGTGCGTCTTGTCCCCTTGGTAAACTTGTTAAGTTTCCATTTAAGAACTCTTTGTCATTTACTTATTTTCCATTTGATATAATCCATAGTGATCTTTGGACATCACCCGTTTTGAGTTCCTCGGGTCACCGTCATTATGTTTTATTTCTAGATGATTTTAGTAATTTTCTTTGGACTTATCCCATATCTAAGAAGTCCCAAGTTTATTCCATCTTTCTCAAATTTAAAGCATTAATAAAAACTCAATTCAAAAGAGATGTAAAAAATTTCCAATGTGACAATGGTCGGGAGTTTGATAATGTCCCATTCCAAAACTTTTGTGATATAAATGGGATGCAATTCCGATTCTCTTGCCCCCATACCTCTTCTCAAAATGGCAAAGCGGAGCGAAATATAAAGACTATAATAATATGGTTAGAACTTTGCTTGCACACTCTTCGATGCCATCCTCATTTTGGCATCATGCCATTGAAATGGCGACTTACCTCATCAATATTCTTCCTAGCAAAGTCTTGGGTTAAAATTCCCCAACTCAAATTCTCTACAAGAAAGATCCACTCTACTCTCATCTTCGAGTCTTTGGTTGTCTTTGCTTTCCTCTCTTCCCATCTACCTCAATTAATAAATTGCAAGCGAGATCCACCCCGTGTGTGTGTTCTTAGGCTATCCTACCCATCATAAAGGTTACAGGTGTTATGACATTTCAAACAGAAAAATAATCATCTCAAGGCACGTGATTTTTGACGAAACCCAATTCCCATTCTCAAAAATACACGCACCTTCTTCTTTTGCATATGATTTTTTAGATAATCCATCAACATATCTAATTTCTCAAATGCAAATGGATTCTGCTAGTCCAAATAATCAACCTCCAACTGCATCCCTACAGCCTACTAACACCACAAACTCACCTACTGGGCCCAGTCAACCGAGCTCATCTCCTAGAGTCTATTCTCCCCCCACCTACCCAGCTACTGCCTTTTCCCCAGTGAGCCCAACTACCTCACCGCAGCAAACTGGACAGACTCAGGCCCAATCGCCAACCACTACGACTGCTATCCCACATCACTCTAGCCTACATATCCAACGACATTTCAGGCCCAACAGTCCCATGGTCCAGCAAATGGTTACAAGAAGCCAATGCGGCATCTTCAAACCAAACCGCAAATACACCAATTTAAATGTCTCGACCACTACCACCATTTCTCCTATCCCCAAAAATCCGGTAAGTGCTCTCCGTAACAAAAATTGGAACAATGCTATGTTGGATGAATATAAAGCTCTAATTAAAAATCAATAGTACAGAAGCAGGAATACGCGTCGGTTGGAAAACGAAATACGCGTCGGTTTTAGCGGCAACGCATATGACGCAGACGTGTAAAGTGTTGACTTTAGGCGTCGGTTTACCGACGTCCAAAGTCAGTTTTGGGCGTCGATTCTAATTCCTAAAGTTAAAAAAAAAAAAATTAACTTTGGGCGTCGGTTCTAAATTTAGAACCGACGCCCAAACCTTTTTTTTTATTTTTTTCCATTATATGACCTGCAGTGACCTGGATGTGGCCTGCAGTGAGTCCGGCCACTGCATGTCGTGGCCTGCAATGACCCAGGCCACTGCAGGTCGTGGCCTACAGTGAGCTGTAATGACCCAGGCCACTGCAGGTCATGGTCTGCAGTGACCTGGACATGGCCTTCAATGACCCAGGTCACTGCACGTCATGGCTTGCAGTCACCTGGACGTGACTTGCAATGACCCAGGCCACTGCAGGTCGTGGCCTGCAGTGATCAGGACGTGGCCTGCGATAACCTGAACATGCGCATCACCAAATATATATATATAATCGACATATACGTAATAAAATTAAATTAACAACAGTTATACTTACAAAATTGTTAATTTAAGATACAAATTAAATATATATATGTAAATGCAAGTTTGATTACGCTTCGATTTACACAAACCTATGAACGAAGTATTTTGCCCATAAGTTTTGAGTCTCGATTACTTCCTCCGTTGAATAATATTCTTTAAATGCCTACAAACAATCAAAATGAATTATTAGTTATTTTTTCATAAAATATAAAGTCATTATTAAAATTCTTATTTTCAATGACTTATACCTTTTCCAACGAAGTAAGTTGAAAGTGTTCTGTGACTATCTCATACATATTTCTCATAATATAGTAGCCACACTCAGACTCTCCAGGTTGTTGAGGACACTGAAATATTCACATTGAAAAATAACAATATTAGTAATCAAACTAAATAAAATATAGAAATAATTCAAAGATTTTTAATAAAGTTTAAATCCGTGTTTTCATACTTTTACGTTTTTCCACGTTGTATTGGATTTTGTCCTCATGCCTCCAACTGTTCAATATGTTTTGAAAGCCCTAAAATTTCAATAAATTATATCAACAAGTTACAAAAAAATAATATGACTCAAATTTCCTACAGAAATTTTGACAGAGTCTCCCCTATAAATTGAACTTATCCAACCTGTAGGGGGACCCTGCTATTCAAAACTATCAACTTCTCAACAATCAAAACTCCAAAATCAATTTCACCACAACTCCACAATTATTTCATGAAAAGTTTCCTAACTTACGTGTTCAATATCGGCTTGATATTCAAGTCATGCTTAGATGCAGCAGCTGAATCTAAGAAGTACACCGTATTATTCTCAGGAGAAATAACTAGCAACATCCAGTGATTCCTACGTATTATGAACGTGTAAATACAACTTTAAATATCATATCATTCAAATTAGGTTAAAAATTAGAGAATATCAATGGTCTTACTCCTGAAAATATGGTGCTAGAATGAATTTCTTAGTTTTCATTGCCTTCATGGTGCTGACCAAGTAATTTATAACACCATTTGCATTTGTTCTTACTGAAACCGATGCAATGTGTGTCAGAGACATGAATCCAATCGATTCAATACCGTATTCCTGACACAACTCATGGAGGTACCTAAAAAATAATAATACCAATAAATAGAAATAAAATAATGATTTAAATTGAAGTTATAATTTTTGATCAGAAGTCTTACAATGAAAACACTTGTAAGATAGATGTATCCAACCATTGCATCGTAAGCAAGTCGGTGATGTCTCCGACTATAACATAAAAACCATCCTCGAATGCAAAATTGAACACGGCGGCATCAACATGTACCTGGTAGAAGTCATCACCAACAGGCAATTGAATGACCAGAGTGTGTAATATTTTACAATCATCACCCAGATGTTGCAACGTCTCATCGTCAACAATCGCAGGTCGCTGTGTGGATGACATTTCAAAACTTTGGGGTGTTTTTCCTTCTTTCAATTTTTTTGCCTGTTGTGGTGCCTCTTCCTGCAACAAGATAATTTTTATCATCTTCAGTTGTTATACAAATTTAAAAGAAATTAATATTGACAGAAACTTTTATATAACTAAATGTTTGGACCTCTCCAAAAATCACCAACTCCTTGGGCCATTGCAAGAAGCTTCCAATAGCTTCCCCCACTGTGGTGTGGTATTGAGATGGCACTGGAATACAAAACGCTTCTTCACCATCGAAAATGTGGTCAATGGATACCTTATCATGATCAGGCCAAAGAGGTTGATGATGCACCACCGTATCGGGTCCGACTAGATAAACCATCCCTCTCGCTACTATTTGTTTCTCACCATTAAGACTTATGGCGAGATGACAAGGAGTCGGCTTCTATTGTACAACATCATTGAACATATACGTTAGCAACTTCCAGTTGAAATAACATAAATAATGATAAAAAATTCTAAATAACTTAACATTAAATACCTGAAGTCCATGAATGGATCTGGATCCACGGAGTAGCAACTGCTGCGAGTTGGTGGTCGGGGTTGTGGAGTTACGTCCACCTCGGCCTCAACATTTAAGCCCAGGCGCTGGAGGATAGCATTGTATTTAGTCTGCATACTATGGTAGTCCCTCTGCATAGTATCGAATTTACTCTGCATCTCCGACATGGTCTGATGCCTGACCCGCTCGGCAATACTATCATCCATCTCTGACCTGATCATCTCCTTAATATCGTCTACTGAGAGGACCCCACATGAACGTCTAATGTAATCATCAGGTCTGCCGTAAATATCCCTCGTGGTCACATAGACGCCATACCCCCTCACCCTACCAGGGTGATCCGGCTTACCAATGGCTTCACTTAAAATATCATGATGTCTACTTGCCACAAATGTCCCCTGCGTGGACTGCTCAACTTTTTCAACCTATTAACAGAAAAAAGGAAACATAAATATAAGTATATATTTAAGTAAATTTGAATTTAAATTATGAAAAAAATAATCATGATATACTTACAATTTTATCAAACACCCCCCTCATTTTCTCGTTGGGGATGTAATAACTTCCATCTTCTTTCTTTTTAGATCTAGCTCGAATCCAATCTAAACTTCGATCCTCACTTACAATTGACGAGCTAATCATGTCGCATGAAGAACTAAAAGACAGTGGGTCACTGACTAGCCACTGTGGCTTCATACCCGCATAACCAGCTGAGCCCATAAAATGTGGATGCTCATTTCGCAATTGAGCATCCCTGACCTTCTTACTTTTTTCCTGAAATATGTCAACTCAAGTATTTAATTTTCAACTCAATAAATCACATGCGTACATTTAAATATATATACCTTAAGCTAACGACTTTACCGTTTCAACAATGGTATTCGATGTTTGTGACCATTCTTTCATGACTTTATCTTTGAACCATTTTGCAAATGAACGATTATGTTCATTAATTACCCATCTTTCAACTTTTGAAGGATTCTGCTGCCTTATGATGGACATTTGCTCGTCCAAATATGGATTCTGCTGCCTTATGTTTGAATTTCCCCTTGCCTGGTCCGATTGGCCTATGTTTTTCATCGAACTCGATGACATTCACTTCCCAGACCTTCTTCATGTTTTTGCACATTGTTGGCCATCTAGTCCTTTTGTTGCTGGTAGTACGATGATCATCTGAAGATGATGAAGACTCGGTCATTATATTGAGACTACTGTAAACGTAACTGCACATATAACAACGTATTAATAAATTATTGTTATCAAAATCAGAAATGAAATTATTAACAACGTATAGATTATATATGAAAAATAAAAGAAAGTTATAAGCAAAGAATGTGTAAATAAACTCATACAATTAATAATCAGGAACGACGGTCAATCCATAATCCTTCTTCATGATCCCAACGCATATAATTTGATTCAATGTTATCTTCCCCTAAAGTTGCACTCCGTTGTATACCAATAGAAAATGGAGGGGTTTCATCAAAGTGATCATAATCTTCTTCATCTACTACATCACCAATCCCAACAATGCATCTCTTGCCTTGAAGGACGACTGACCACTTAGTATCAGCAGGATCAAGAACATAAAATACCTGTTTGGCTTGTGATGCAAGTATGAATGGCTCGTTAAGATAACCCATGTAGCGACCAAGAATTTTTACGCGATTAATAATTATTTTAATAGAAAATCGTGTCGCTACTATTTCACCCATTTTTATTAAGTTAACGCCACGACGTATTCGTATAGCCAAGTCAAGAAATAATCGAGATCGTTCGATTTTAAATTAAATTCCGAATTTCTAAAAATATCTCCATTCTCTTGATTTAAAGTATATTAAGTCCAAGTACTTAATTCAATGTTATCCCAATATTTATTTATACAAAAATTATTTTTATTATTGAAATTAAGAAAATATATGCAAGCATGAGAGGTTCCATTATATATAATAATTATGAGAATCTTAATTTAATAAATATGGAAAAGTATATGAATGAATTATATACTCCATTATATGTAATCATGAAGAGCATAATATTTGTATAAATATGGAAAAGTATATGAATGAATTATATACTCCATTATATGTAATCATGAAGAGCATAATATTTGTATAAATATGGAAAAGTATATGAATGAATTATAGACTCCATTATATGTAATCATGAAGAGCATAATATTTGTATAAATATGGAAAAGTATATGAATGGTTGATAAGATTCCATTATATGTAATCATGAAGAGCATAATATTTGTATAAATATGGAAAAGTATATGAATGGTTGATAAGACTCCATTATATGTAATCATGAAGAGCATAATATTTGTATAAATATGGAAAAGTATATGAATGGTTGATAAGACTCCATCATATGTAATCATGAAGAGCATAATATTTGTATAAATATGGAAAAGTATATGAATGGTGCTTTACTTTAAGAAAAGGATGTGTTAAAATTAATAGAATTGAATGATTATGTTTACAATATGCCAACTTTATACATCTATTTAAACCCATCTCTTTTACACACAACTCTACACATATACACTTATTTCCAATCTCTTGACAAAATCCACAAGTAAGAGAAATTCAAGGTGGTCAAGAAAGTTTTGGTCCATTTACTACTACACTTCATTTTAATCTTTTAAAAGGTAAGTATATCTTATGTTTTTATGAAAATTAAGTATGTTGTTATGAAATGTAAGTATATCTTATGTTTTTATGAAAATTAAGTATGTTGTTATGAAATGTAAGTATATCTTATGTTTTTATGAAAATTAAGTATGTTGTTATGAAAGGTAAATACACCTTATGTTTTTATGAAAAGTAAGTATATCTTATGTTTTTATGAAAATGTTTGGATCATTGCTATGAAATCAATCTCACAAGATTGTTATGGGTTCCATATGATATGTTTATGATTATGCTAAGGGGACCGGAGTTTAGTAGCGCTACACATAAGAATTCTTGCCATTTAAGTTCGGTAAAATTCTTGTGTCTCCCTATGTTTATGAGTATTTCGATCCTATCCTATGTTATGATGAAAATGATCCATATGCTTTCAAAAGAAAATTTATGCTTGGTATACTTACTGGGATTTTATAAATCTCACTCCACGATATTTACCATTTTCAGATAATTGAAGGTTCGAGGCGGTCAGCATGGAAGTGGCAAAAGTGGTTAAGATTGATGAGATAATTATGTTGAACTTTATGTAAGAAAATTATGTTCTATTTTTCTTCACAAATAAAATTATGGGATTCTAATTATTCTTTTGAATAATTTTACATTACTTTTTAAGTCTCGATAATATGATATGAGTCACTTTTAGTGGCACTCGAATGGTCGAGAATTCGGGTCGTCACAGTTGGTATCAGAGCAAAGAGTTTTAAAAACGATTCTGTAGATTTTTGAAATTTTATTTCTTTAAAAATAAAAAAAAAATCACTATTCACGTGAACAGTAAAACGACGTGCTATTCATGATGAACAGTGAACGAAATCACTATTCATTATAAAAAAAAAAGTTGAATTTTCACATGTCAAGTATGGTTATGATTTTGAAAAGCATGATGAAATTTGATGTGCGAATTTCAAGGACAAAATTCATTTTAAGCAAGGGAGTTTGTAATGTCCTGAAAATTTTATGGAATATAATTAGTTAGTGATATGATGTTTATATTGATGTCTTTGATAAATTTCTAGAAGTTCGGGGACTAAAGGAAAAATAAGATTTGACGATAAATTTTATTTGGGTTAAGTTATTAATTATTGATGGGGAGATAATTACTATATCGATATTGGATTTGTTTTGAAGACTGTGATTAATTAGGAATTATGATTCAAGAAAATGTTGATTTGGATACAACCACATTAAATTATTGTTGATTAAAGGAAAATAAGATTATATGAAATATTTTAACTCATCACTCTACTATGTCACTCTCCACGTATTGACTCCTCGAACCAGGTATGTTATATGCTTTGCAAGTCATTTACGATTTTATTAAGACATGTTAAGTATGAAATATTCATATGTTATGAATCTTTATGTGTTACACATAATATACATGTCAAGTATGATATAAATTGATAGAAGACTCAATTTTTTTATTCTTTTCAATGTAGAATCATGAGACAGAGAGGATATTTATATGAATTTTGGTGCATATTAAGCTTAGTAAGATTGACTCAATTAGAAATTAAGTTGGGTTGTAACTTTTGCCCAAAATATATGGAATAATATATTAAACAAACAAAATTAATAATGAATTCGTACAATAATTTATCCCTTTATCACTACCTTTGTGTAAAAACAAGGGAAAAACTGTGGATGGTTATTAGTACTTCCTCTTCAAGTTTCAATTTTCGGTTCAATAATTTATCCCTTTATCACTACCTTTGCTTAAAAGCAAGGAAAAACTGTGGATGATTATTGGTACCACTCTTCAAGTTTCAATTCTGAAAAAAAAAAAAAAATTCGGAAAGAAAAGAAAGAAAGAGAACGGGTGTTGAGCATAATGGGAATAATATGACTTAAGAATGATTTTCAAAATAATTGTTGTCCTTGAGTTTAGAAATGATGAACCTTAAATGGACTTTGCATAATTGATTTTAGACATGGCACTAAGTATGAGAAGTCAACAGAAATGATTAGAAATATGTTCAGATTATCTATCATTTAGATTTAATGAGAAATAGCGAGCCAATTTTATGAAGTTTTATGAGATGTTAAGATTATAAGTGATGTGGTTTTAATGAGACTTTTATGAGAAGCATTATGAAGTTAGAGATTTAAAGATTTGGTTATTGGGAATTAAGTAATGGATATTATGTTGAGTAAGTGATTTATGCCTCTATATTGAAGAGAAATTTATTATGAACTTTGGCCTTGTGATTAAATTTTGGGAATATGATTTATAACTTATAAATATAAGTATGAGTAATCTTTTGAGCCAATTAAGGTATGGAAGGAAGTGATATTGTGATATTTAAAAATATGATTTGAAATTGTTATGTTGAGGAATTATGAATTGAATTATGGGATATTTTTTGATGATATTAAAGTGTTGGAGTCGTTTTCAATATTTTTAGATCGTTGTGATCAAATGTGGAGTTATTTATTATTGTGAGTTATGAAGTATGCTTATGGTTTGGGATAAGTCCAAATTACAAGGGAGACTCTGTCCAGAATTTTATCATTTGGAATTAAGAGCATGATATGATAAGCATCCACTAAAGGAATTAAGGTTAGACATGCAAGTTCATTTACATCACAAACGAGATTTAGTAGATGATAGCAGAGATTTTATTATTTTCTCATAAGAGAACACACAAAGAGTCACACTGGAAAAGAAATACATGAAACACGCAAAAGCAAAAGAAAGCAACATGGGAAATTCCTCAAATTGAGAGATGTGTTTCCGGAGTAGCCGTATCCTACCACCTCTGACCTTTTGAGGAAATAAAGAAACCTTCAAAAAGGTGTGTTTCGAGAGTAAGAATACTCCGTAATCTACCACCTGGAACCTTTGAGGTACACACAAGATTTAAACATTAAGGAAAATCCTAGGAAATTAGAGGGGTGTCTCGAGAGTAAGAATACTCCGTACTCTACCCCCACCTATTCTAAGATTCATAAAGTTAAGTTTACATTAACCGGACTCCATTTTCGCTTGATTCCCCTTCCTTGCGACCAATCTATCTTAACCCCTGCTGGATCTTGTATTGAGATATATGACTGCAGCTTATCCAGTAGTTCATCAATAGTAGGAGCAGAAATAAGAAGCCTTCTGGAAAATGGAGAGATGAATCCCTGTTCCACAGCATAATCAAGAAAGGTTAACAAACCATCAAAGAAATTGTTAACATTCAGAAGGCCAATAGGCTTAGTATGGAGATCTAGTTGAGCCCACGAGGTAATGTTAAAGATTTCTTCTAAGGTACCAAAACCTCCGGGCAGGGCTATAAAGGCATCAGAACCATATAGCATACAAGTTATGCGTTCATGGATGGATAAGGTTTGAACTTCATGCCCTCGTGTTTTGCCTGCAACATCTACCAAAGGGACAGGTATGACACCGATTACTTTTGATTTCTCTGCAAGAGCAGATTGGGAAACACAACCCATTAGACCACTGCTACCACCCCCATACACAAGAGTGATACCTTTTTCCCCCAGTTTCTTTCCAAGATCTACGGCCGCTTCTAGATAACTGAAGTCTTTCCCCACTTTTGATCCACAAAATATACAAATAGTTTTGATCTGTCGAAGTTTTGGTGCTTCCATCTTTGATAGTATAGAAGAGAAAACTTACGAAGAAGATGTGATTTTGGGATGCCTGAACTATGAAATATGTTTGGCTATTTAAAGCCGGAAAAACTTACTGTTTTTGATTGATTCTGAAAAAGTAAAGATTTACTTTTGACAAAATCGGCCAACTTTTGACTGTTTTACCAAAGATATCACCTTTCGGTGATTTATTTCCAGCTTTATCAAAACTCGAGAAAGGAAAATATATTTTATTTCCAAAACGCGTGAAAGAAAACAGTAAAATATTTTAAATGTGTATCAAGAGATTTACCTTATATCATTGTTGAACTGCCAGAAGCCTCATTTTGTAAAACAGACTGGCAAACAGGATCTTTTGCTATTATATTTTGGAGACTATAACGATTTTTGTCCTCGTTAAACTGAGCGTATAAGGAGAGAAGTTCACGTTGCACATAACCACTTGGGTGCGTCTCAAGAGTCAGTCGAATATCATCCAAAGACTCCTTACTCAGTCCACCCTTTATGAATTTGATTTTATCATCCCGATTAGTAGAAGAATATCCTACTGTATTGCAACGAGTATCACAGTTCCAACGAGCACATTTGTAGCAACCATTCAGCCTTTTTGCTCTTCGTTTCTTTGCGAAGGTGCTTTTGCCTAAACCAGGCATGTGCTTTGGAAATGTCATAGGTAATTCACCAGATAGTCGAACCTTTGCTTCGATCAACCAGCGAACATCTTCTGAAACACCATGAGCCATCAGCAACCTCAATCTTTCGAGTCTTATTCGATAAATTTTCCTCAGATCATTCATTGGAAGACTGGAATAATACTTGCGAATGTTTGTAAGAATGATATCCATGTTTTGATGGATCTAACCTCTTCCCAGCATGAACTATTTAAAAGCATTAAGGATCGGAGGAAATCCGCGTGATATTGATTCCAGCAAGAAAGCGCGGAATAGAATAATGGAAAAGAGGGAACAAGAGTTATGCGCCGTTTACTTTCTTGATAAAAGGAAGATTTGATGATGACGGGATTTGAGATATGGAATATTTTCTTGGATTTTGGGTACTGATATTTTGATATAATAATCAAGGTATAGAAATAATACGGGGATACGTGAAAGTGAAATAAGGACTGTATTGAATCAGGATTAATAAGTTTGTGCAAGTGAAAGGAATACCTTACGGGAAATGTTATGATATTTGAGTTAAGAATTTTAATTATTTGGGAGATATTTGTTTATTGAATTTTGCAGAAATTTTGGGTTACAAATATTGGAAAGATAAACTGATGATTATGTTGATATGTGAATAACATGTTTGGGTATATTACATAGAGAATATTCAGGTAATCGTTTTAATTATTTTGGGATATTTGGTGATAAGAAGAAATGACAAATTATTATGGTATGATATGTTAGTAAAGATTTATTGAAATTTTAGAGATATTAATACGAATATTTGAGGTTACATGATACGATGATAAGTGACAGGTTACATGAGTACTACAAGATATGATGAAATATCACATACGATTGGGAATTTTCATTTTGATTCAGAAGAATTTATGAGTAGACATATGTCTATTATTGATAGAAAAGTTCATGTCTTAAGAAAACAAATTGATGCATTTAGTCAAAGTCCAGTGGGTTAAATATGGTTGGGTTAAATATGGTAGCGATGATGCTACATAAGAAGAAGAAGAAGAGATTCTGATTAAGTGTTCAGAAATCATAAGATCAAGTAAGTTTAATTTCGAGGACGAAATTATTTTAAGGGGGTAAGTTTGTAGCGACCAAGAATTTTTACGCGATTAATAATTATTTTAATAGAAAATCGTGTCGCTACTATTTCACCCATTTTTATTAAGTTAACGCCACGACGTATTCGTATAGCCAAGTCAAGAAATAATCGAGATCGTTCGATTTTAAATTAAATTCCGAATTTCTAAAAATATCTCCATTCTCTTGATTTAAAGTATATTAAGTCCAAGTACTTAATTCAATGTTATCCCAATATTTATTTATACAAAAATTATTTTTATTATTGAAATTAAGAAAATATATGCAAGCATGAGAGGTTCCATTATATATAATAATTATGAGAATCTTAATTTAATAAATATGGAAAAGTATATGAATGAATTATATACTCCATTATATGTAATCATGAAGAGCATAATATTTGTATAAATATGGAAAAGTATATGAATGAATTATATACTCCATTATATGTAATCATGAAGAGCATAATATTTGTATAAATATGGAAAAGTATATGAATGAATTATAGACTCCATTATATGTAATCATGAAGAGCATAATATTTGTATAAATATGGAAAAGTATATGAATGGTTGATAAGATTCCATTATATGTAATCATGAAGAGCATAATATTTGTATAAATATGGAAAAGTATATGAATGGTTGATAAGACTCCATTATATGTAATCATGAAGAGCATAATATTTGTATAAATATGGAAAAGTATATGAATGGTTGATAAGACTCCATCATATGTAATCATGAAGAGCATAATATTTGTATAAATATGGAAAAGTATATGAATGGTGCTTTACTTTAAGAAAAGGATGTGTTAAAATTAATAGAATTGAATGATTATGTTTACAATATGCCAACTTTATACATCTATTTAAACCCATCTCTTTTACACACAACTCTACACATATACACTTATTTCCAATCTCTTGACAAAATCCACAAGTAAGAGAAATTCAAGGTGGTCAAGAAAGTTTTGGTCCATTTACTACTACACTTCATTTTAATCTTTTAAAAGGTAAGTATATCTTATGTTTTTATGAAAATTAAGTATGTTGTTATGAAATGTAAGTATATCTTATGTTTTTATGAAAATTAAGTATGTTGTTATGAAATGTAAGTATATCTTATGTTTTTATGAAAATTAAGTATGTTGTTATGAAAGGTAAATACACCTTATGTTTTTATGAAAAGTAAGTATATCTTATGTTTTTATGAAAATGTTTGGATCATTGCTATGAAATCAATCTCACAAGATTGTTATGGGTTCCATATGATATGTTTATGATTATGCTAAGGGGACCGGAGTTTAGTAGCGCTACACATAAGAATTCTTGCCATTTAAGTTCGGTAAAATTCTTGTGTCTCCCTATGTTTATGAGTATTTCGATCCTATCCTATGTTATGATGAAAATGATCCATATGCTTTCAAAAGAAAATTTATGCTTGGTATACTTACTGGGATTTTATAAATCTCACTCCACGATATTTACCATTTTCAGATAATTGAAGGTTCGAGGCGGTCAACATGGAAGTGGCAAAAGTGGTTAAGATTGATGAGATAATTATGTTGAACTTTATGTAAGAAAATTATGTTCTATTTTTCTTCACAAATAAAATTATGGGATTCTAATTATTCTTTTGAATAATTTTACATTACTTTTTAAGTCTCGATAATATGATATGAGTCACTTTTAGTGGCACTCGAATGGTCGAGAATTCGGGTCGTCACAACCCAACCGTCCGAAATCCACCATAGTGAATCCTAATTCATCCACCCTAACACCCCGTCAGTTATCAACCCATTTACATTGGAAGAGAGGAAACTTGAACTCCCTATAATCAAGTTCCCAAATATCTTCAATGGTATCTTTAGCATTTGAAAAATATCTTGATAGTGCTACTTGTGTCACTTCACTGTTTTGTACCGCACTCTTATCATCTTGACGTTTAGTGTAAAACGTATACCCATTAATGTCATATGCTTCATATGACCTCACAATCATGCTAGGACCGTAAGCTAACGACTTTACCGTTTCAACAATGGTATTCAGTGTTTGTGACAATTCTTTCATGACTTTATCTTTGAACCATTTTGCAAATGAACGATTATGTTCATTAGTTACCCATCTTTCAACTTTTGAAGGATTCTGCTGCCTTATGATGGACATATGCTCGTCCAAATATGGATGAATTTCAGGAAGGTGTTGTAATACAAGGAGGTGTGCTTTATCTTGCAATTCAACATTGGGGACGATTGACTTGCATCCAATAGTGCCTTTACCTTCAAGTCTTCCATCATGCCGAGATTTAGGAACACCAATAGTCTCAATGTCATCTAAGTAATCAGTATAAAATTCAATAGCCTCCTCAGCAGCATAACCTTCAATGATACTGCCTTCAGGTCGAAATTGATTTCTCACATATCCTTTTAATATACCCATGTATCTCTCAAATGGATACATATACCTCAAGAATACTGGATCACAAATCTTAATTTTTCTCACCAAGTGAACAAGTGCACCATAACATCAAAAAATGATGGCGGAAAATACATTTCAAATTGACATAGAGTGATAACAATATCGACCTACAAATCATCCAACGCCTCCGGGTCAATAACTTTGCTGCAAATTGCATTGAAGAAAAAACAAAGTTTTATAATGACTTGTCTAACATGTTTTGGGAGAATGCCTCGAATTGCAACTGGTAACAATTGTTGCATTACGACATGATAATCATGAGACTTCATACCAACAAATTTTAAGTCCTTCATCGACACAAGACTTTTAATGTTTGATGAGTACCCAGATAGAACCTTAATAGCATGCAGGCACTCATAAAAACTTGTTTTCTCTTTTCTCGACGAAGTATAGCAAGCTGGGGGTAAATAAGTAATCTTTTCCGAATTTTGCGGTGCTAATTGATCCCTTATTCCCATTTCTACCATGTCCTTCCTGACTTTAATACCATCTTTCATCTTTCCTGGAATGTTCAACAATGTCCCAATGATGCTATCACAAACATTTTTCTCCACGTGCATTACATCAAGACAATGTCTTACAGATAAGTGTTGCCAATAAGGTAGATCCCAGAATATGGACATTTTCTTCCAAAGACTCTTCTGAGGAGGCTTAAAAGTTTTTCCTAACGAAACATCAAAATTTTTAACTCGTTTATATACCTCACCTCATGTTAATGGTAAGCGAGCTGTTCGAGCCTCGATTTTTCCATTGAATGGCTTTTTCTTCTTGGGATAAGGGTGGTCAGTAGGGAGAAATCTTCTATGACTCATAAAGATATTTTTCTTGCAGTTTTTCAACCAAAGATCAATCATGTCTTCTTCACAAACGGGACATGCTTTAGGTCCTTTGTTAGTGTAACCCGAAAAGTTACCATAAGCTGGAAAACCGTTTACGGTGCAAAATATCATAGCACGTAAGGTGAAATTCATCTGCGTATATGCATCAAACACAGACACGCCTTCATCCCACAACAGTTTTAAATCTTCAATTAGTGGGGCTAGATAAACATATATGTCATTACCCAGTTGTTTGGGACCTGATATTAACAAAGATAACATGATATACTTGCGCTTCATACATAACCAAGGAGGAAGATTGTAAATAGTCAAAAGAACTGGCCAAGTGCTATGTCGACTACTCATATTACCGTGTGGGTTCATCCCATCTGTATATAGTCCCAGCCTAAGATTTCTATCTTTGCCCCCAAACTCGGGAAACAACCTGTTAATAATCCTCCATTGAGGAGAATCAGCCACGTGTCTTAGTTTTCCATCTTCTTTTCTCTCGTCGGCATGCCACCGCAAGTTCTTTGCATTGGCAAACAAACGTTTAAATCTTGGTATTACAGGTAAATACCATAACACCTTTGCCGGAGGGCTTTTCTTATCACCACAATTATCAGTCACGTTCTTTCGCTTATATCATGATGCCCCACACTTTGAACATATACGCAAGTCATTGTAATCATTTCGATACAGTATACAATCATTTGGACATGCATGTATCCTCTCAATCTCCATACCCATTGGGCACAACAATTTCTTTGCCTTGTAAATTGAACTAGGAAGTTCGTTATCTTCCAGAAGCATCTCTCGTAACAGTCCCAATAATTTCGTGAAACTCTTATCACTCCACCTATTGCTTGCTTTCAAGTTATACAATTTTAGTACAACAGACAATTTAGTGAATTTATTACAACCATAAAACAAAGGCTTCTCAGAATCATTGAACAAGTTATCTAATACATGAGGCTTTTCAATGTATTCCCTTGTATATCATGCATCATTTCGTCTATCATATCATTTTCGTCATTTTCCAAATTATTCTCACAAATATTGCTTGAATTATTCTGCTGCTGATCACCAACATTGTCACCAGTGCTTGTCCTGGGAAGCATACTCTCACCATGCCATATCTATCGTGTATAACCTTCCTTAAACCCACGACTAATCAATTGACTCTTCACTTGATCAAAACTACGAAACTTTCTCAAATTCTTACAATCGTAACAAGGACACAAAATCATTATTTCACTTTTCTTTCTCTTGTTTTCATCCGCACATTTCATAAACTCTTCAACACCTTTTACATATTCATGTCTATTACGTCTTCCATACATCCAACCCCGATCCATATCAATGACCTATATGTGAAGATATAATTAAAAAAATTTATTAGTTTTGAGTAAGTATTTTTCATGATACATCCTTAAACCAACTATATATTAATATTTGAAATCAAATATGATACTTTTTTAGGTTGGAAACTTCGTAATTTTATTACAATGATTATGTTTTATGTAATTATTTATTTAGTATGGCCAATTCTGTAATAGTGAAAATCATTTTAAACTATAATTTTCATTTTTTATTTACAAAATTCTACAAAAATTTCGACAGAATCTCCCCTATAAATTGGACTTAGCCAACCTGTAGGAAGAATCAAAATGCCACAATAAACCAAAATGTTCGACCTCGACATATTCAAAAATCAAATACAACTCCAATCAAACTTCAACATCATCAACTACTCCAAGTTTAATCCGAAATCCATTCTCAATTCCTAAAAAGTCAAGCTAAGATTTCAAAACTTAATATCTCATAATTTCAGCTCCAATAATTAAAATATTAAAATGTATCTATCTCCTAACTTAAAATCAACAATATAAACTTAACACCCAAATTTATATATATTAAAATTTAATTAACACATTTATACATATTAACATGTAATTAACATATTTATATACTAACAAATATATATACATACATACATACACACACACACAGGCATATATATATATATATATATACACACACACACACACACACACAAATATATATATACAATCATAGATATACACGCACACACATATATATACACACAAATATATATACACAAATATATAATTTTATACACACATACATATACATACATATATACAAAAATGAGAATCGGGTCTTACAATGTAGGTGGCGGCGGCGGTAGAGGAGTGCCGGGCGGTGGAGGTGAAGGCAGGGGGTGGAGGTCCGGCTTCGTGGCGGTAGTGGAGAGTGGAAGAAAATCCCAAAAAGAAAGAGAGAAGAGATGCGTGAGTAGTGAAAGAGAGATAGAGGCGTGAGAGTAGTGAAAGAGAGAGAGAGAGAGGCGCGAGAGTGAAGCTATATGAAATTATCCAGGAAATTTTTTTTTTTAGGAAAAGGCGTCGGTTTCTATTTTAAACCGACGCGCAAAGTGGGACCGGCCGATTTTGAACGTCGGTTCAAGAAAAAACCGACGGGCAAAGTCGCCCGGTCCCACTTTGCACGTCGGTTCAAGGAGAACCGATGTGAGAAAGTTTCTAGCGTCGGTTCTCCTTGAACTGAGGCGCAAAGTCGGACCTGCTGACTTTGCGGGCCGACTTTGCGCGTCGGTTCAAGGAAAACCGACGCGAGAAACCAAGTTTCTCGCTTTAGTTTTTTCTTGAACCGACGCGCAAAGTCGCCCGATCCGACTTTTCGCGTCGGTTCAAAGTAGAAACCGACGTGCTTTCCTAAAATATAATTACGAAAATGCCACCGTCCTTTTTTGCACGTCGATTTTTTGAAAAATCAACGTGTTTTCCCCATTTTTTATGCTTTTTTGTACTAGTGAATAAGACTTCGGATTTGGTACCTCGTCCACCTGATGTGAATATTATTCGTTCTATGTGGATATTTCGTCATAAAACGAAATCTGACGGTTCTTTTGAGCAGCATAAAGCCCGACTTGTTGGTGATGGCAGGTCTCAGCGAAAAGGAGTGGATTGTGATGAAACTTTTAGCTCGGTAGTTAAACCGGCTACTATTTGGACTGTCTTAAGCATCGCTTTATCTCATTCTTGGCCTATTCATCAGTTGGATGTCAAGAATGCATTTTTACATGGCAATCTTAATGAAACAGTCTATATGCATCAGCCTATGGGATTCAAAGATCTCGAACATCCTAATTATGTGTGCTTGTTGAAGAAATGTCTCTATGGCCTAAAGCAAGCCCCTCGGGCATGGTACCAGCGATTTGCAGATTTTGTTGCCACTATTTGTTTCTCTCACAGTAAATCTGATCATTCCTTGTTTGTCTAAAGTAGTGGCTTTGACATTGCATATATCCTCCTTTATGTGGATGACATCATTCTAACTGCTTCTTCTGATGCTCTTCGAAAGTCCATTATGTCACTTCTAAGTGCAGAGTTTTCTATGAAGGACCTCGGTCTTCTCAGTTATTTCTTGGGCATTGCAGTTACCCGACATTCCGATGGTCTTTTTCTCTCACAAAAGAAGTACGCTGAAGCAATTCTTGAGAGAGCCAGTATGGCCAACTGTAAAACGTGCCCTACACCAGTTGATACAAAATCAAAGTTAGGCACCTCAACTGATACTCCTCCTTATGCTGATCCGACCAAGTATCGCAGCCTTGCAGGTGCACTGCAATATCTTACATTTACCGGGCCAGACATCTCTTATACAGTGCAACAGGTCTGTCTTCACATGCATGACCCTAAAGAGGAGCACATGAATGCTCTCAAACGCATTCTACGATATATACAGGGCACAATTGATTTTGGTCTCCATCTATATAAATCTTCGGTTACAAAGTTCATCTCTTATACAGATGCAGATTGGGGTGGTTTCCCAGATACTAGGCGTTCCACCTCCGGCTATTGTATATTTCTCGGTGACAACTTGGTTTCGTGGTCATCCAAACGACAACCCACTCTATCTCGTTCTAGTGCTGAGGCCGAATACAGAGGAGTGGCTAATGTTGTCTTCGAATCTTGTTGGATACGAAATCTTCTCCTAGAACTACATTGTCCAATCCAAAAAGCTACATTGGTATACTGTGACAATTTCAGTGCGATATATCTTTCAGGTAACCCAGTGCAACATCAGCACACTAAGCACATTGAGATGGACATTCATTTCCTCCGTGAGAAGGTTGCACGAGGTGAGGTTCGGGTCCTACATGTCCCGTCCCGTTATCAGATTGCTGACATTTTCACTAAAGGGCTTCCGCGCGTACTATTTGATGATTTTCGAGCCAGTCTCAGCGTACGGGAACCTCCCGCTTCGACTACGGGGGTGTGATAGAATATATGTAAATATTCTTGTAAATCGTTTATATTTGGTGTAAATCATTTGTATTAGGTTAGATTAATATTCTATTGTATAGTCAAAGATATTCCTAATTTCTAGCCTAGCTTGCATCCATAACCTACGCCTGTACTAATGACTTCTCTTATTCAAAAAGCAAGTTTCCAAGTTACATATTGCAGTTTATTTTATACTTTTGTGTGGAAGCATTTCAGAAATACAGCTTTTGAAATTATTTAAATGCTGTGTTTTGAACATAGTTATTTGATTAGCTGTTTTTGGAAGGTATAAAAGTATTGCAGTTTTGTGTAATCCCTTTCGTAAAAGTGAAATAAAAGTATTGCAGTTTATTAAGGTTTTATTTAACAGTTGTGTAATACAGTTATATATTGCAGTTTATTTTATTACTTTTTATTACTTTATTTTACTTTATTGATTTATTGATAAATAGTTAAATATAGACAATTACTATTTGTAATCTCTTGTGTAAGAATGAAATAACAATATTGCAGTTTATTGAGGTTCCATTTAAGAGCTATTTTATCAAATAAATACCGCAGTTTATTTTATTTGATTAAATATTATTTCTAATCTCTTTTGTAAAAGTGAAATAAAAGTATTGCACTTTATTAAGGTCCCATTATTATATATTGCAGATTATTTTATTACTTTTATATTACTTTATTTTAATTTAATGATAATTAATAAATATAGATAATTATTATTTGTAATCTCTTCTGTAAGAATGAAATAAAAGTATTGTAGTTTATTAATGTTCCATTTAACAGTTATTATATATTGAAGTTTATTTTATTACTTTTTTATTTATTTAATTTAATCTATTGATAATAAATAAATATAGATAAATACTATTTGTAATCTCTTTTTTAAGAATGAAATAAAAGTATTACAGTTTATTGAGGTTCCATTTAAGAGCTATGTTATACAGATAAATACTACATTTTATTTTATGAGGAAAAAATACATGGTTAGAGATGAACAAGTATGGTGAAAACATATAAAGAAAAAAAAAACGTTGAAACAATAATTTAAAAAATATATATAATATAACCAATCTACAGATTTTAATGAGCATTAAACCTCCTATGCATTTATCGTTTTTATTAATAACATACTGAATTCAAAAAAGGAGGAAAAAAATTACTGCAAAATAACTAAAATAGTTCCAGCCTTACCGATCTACTTTAGATTTGTCTAAAGCAAATCCTCATATAACTGGCTAAAGCTCGAGAACAACCTCAGATCTACCCAAAAAAAAAAAAGTAATAAAGGCCAGAGAAAAACAAAAAAGACGAACAATCATTACAATGTTAAGAGAAAAAAAAATTCATCGTTAAAGATGTACAAGTATGGTGAAAATATAAATTAACAAAAAAAAAAAAACGTTGAAACAATAATTTAAATTTTTTTTTTTTTTGAGAGAGCAGTGAACAAAAAATATGAATAGTAAACTGATTGTTCACTATCATACCAAGAACATGAATCTTAAACATGAATAAGATATACATAATTTTCCTGATATGAAAAAACCAAAAAATTCAATAAATAAAAAATAGCATAATAACCGATCTATAGATTTAATGAGTATAAAACTTCCTATGTATTTATCATTTTATATTATCACTAGATCTATATAAAAAAAATTAATTAATTACATACTGAATGCGAAAAAGAGGAAAAAAATTAATGTAAAATAAATAAAATAGTGCCAGCCTTACCAATCTACTATAAATTTGTTGAAAGCAAATCCTCATAACTGGCTAAAGCTCGAGAACAAGGGTCTCAGATCTTGAAAAAAAAAATTAATAACGGTCAAAGATAAACAAAAAGGAAGAACGGTCATGGACCAAAAATCAAACACACGCAGGAATTGAAAGCCGCACCTCAACTGTCAAGAAAACAAGATATATGTTTGAAGAACATAGATACTATAACCAAGTTAAAGAAGAGAGATGGCTGGTTTGAACTTTATGAATTCTATACCATTTTCCTTAGGTCAATTTGGTATGGATTTACATGGGTCGGCAGTCAATTTTTGAAAAGATTTATACACAGTTTGTAAATATATATTTTTTCATCAAAATTCCAACTTTCTCAAACTCTCAAATCCCAATTTTCCAACTATAACGAGGTGAAGAAGATGAGTGCGGCGTGTTTTTACCATAAACTAATTTAGGGTTTGGATGAGTTTGTGAAAGAGAGAGAGTCGCTGTATCTACACATTTAGCGTAAAAAATAAATAGCTGGAAAGAAGGTCTGGAGACGTGATATTTTAATTGTCGTGTTTTTTACACTAGATTTTTTAACATAATTATTATAGTTTATAAATCAATTTAGCCCATAAAATTTGGCATTGATAAAAATCAAATTTTTAGTAGATTTTGATAAAAGTTGAAACACGTGACTGAAAAATTGTGGACCTCATAAAAAATGTGATTAAGATTGAATGTTGACTTTGAATTAGATTAAAATCTAAAAAAAATTGTGGAACCAAACACTGATTTTAAACAACACAAATTTTCAAATCACTTTTAAACCATGATTTCTAACTCCTATAATTAACCACACATTTTAACTCAAATACGTAAGTAAGACAAACAATAATTGCTACAGTTCCATCGGATGAAGCGTTATTTTATTTCTTTACAGTTTTGTTCGATTAAATGGAAAAAATTATAAATTGCTTTACAGAGCCCTTGTTTGGCCCCATTTTTTGAAAATCAAGTTTTTTAAACACTTAATGTCAACTATCCATTTTAATCAAGCTCATAATATTTGATTTTTCAAACAATGTTTTAAACACACATACTCCCAAAAACCTATTCCAAACCAAAATTTTCCCCACGAAATGAGGGTTCTAAACAAGGGCAATATATGTGATTGTATCATATGCCATGACAATTAACAAGAGCCATGGTCTATCTCTTTCGCACATTGGACTTCATCTAAAAAAACCAGTCTTTAGTCATGATCAACTCTATGTAACAATTTCTCAAGTTACCAATTGTGTTGGATTTGAACCGATGCCTATAGTATAACAAAAGGCGTCGGTTGTTAGTTAACAACCGACGCCTATATATATATATATATATATATATATATATATATATTTTTTTTTTTACCACGGATTTTTTTTTTTTTTTTTTGGCCACAGATTTGTTATTAACATTCACAAAATCATAATTTCATTTATTGGGGAAAAATCAATATACTTCTAATCTATTTCACCCCCAGAATATATATAATCCACAAATGCGTAACAAAATTAAATAAATCAATAAATTGAATTCCAAATTAGTTTTATATTTACAATATTATGTTACTTAGACAAAAGTTTGTACATACATGTTAATATAAAAAATCAAAATTTACATACACTCTTTGATGAAGTACTTAGCCCATAAATTCCGAATCTCATCGATTTCCTCCGTTGAGTAGTATTCTTGAAATGCCTAAAATAATATAAATTCACAGTTAAATTAAATATAAATTCATAATTAAACAATTCTTAGTACGTATTCTTATATCTTATTTAAAGAAGTAAGATGAGAATAGGATGTGACCATCTCATACATGTTTCTTATAATATAATAACTACACTCAGAACTTCCAGGTTGCTGAGGACACTGAAATTTTGACATTAATTATGAAAACTGAAGTTAGTAATATAACTGAATAGAAACTAATTAAAAAAATTGTAGTAACTTATGAAATTTAATTAGTTCATACCGAAATTGTTTTCCATGTTACGTTGTTGTTTCTCCTCTTGCCTCCTAATGCCCAAAAAATTCGAAAGGCCCCAAAGTGCCAATAAATATAAATAAATTATAACAATCATTCCTAAAAATAAAAATATTCCTACCAAATTAATTTTGGGAGTCTCCCCTATAAATTGAACTTTATCCAACCTGTAGAGATACCCTATTATTGATAACTACACCATTTCTCTATAATCACAACACAAACACATCAATTTCACATCAAACTTTCCACAATAATTATTACATTAAAAATAGACAGCTGAACCATCGTGCACAAAACAAAACAAAACAAATGAACAATGTAATAAATGCTTACATATTCAATGACGCCTTGATTTCCATGTCACGTTTACATGACTGCACTGAATCTATGAAGTACATCGTACTAGTGTCACAACATATTGTGAGCAATATCCAATGATTCCTACGTATTATGAACTTGTAAGTATACCTTTAAATATCAAATGACTTAAATTAAGTAAAAATAATAATAAATAAACAATAATAATAGTCTTACTCTTGAAAGTACGGCGCTAAAATGAATTTCTTCGATCTCAATGTCTCCATGGTTGCAGCCATGTAACTCACAACACATATATACTTACACACACACACACACACACACACACACACACATGTCAGTGTGTGTGTAGGCGTGAGGGAGGGTGGGTGCGTGAGGGAGGGAGGGACGTTACCGGAGGCGGGGTGTGGAGGCAGCGGCATCCGGTGAACGGCGGGAGGTGGAGGTAGTGGTGGCGGAAAAAAGAGAGTGAGAAAGAGAGGGTGGCTTCGGGTTGGAGAGAGAGTGAGAAAGAGATTGTGGGGTCGGGTCAATGGTTGTGGTGGTGGTGTCGAGCGGCGGCGGGTTGGCGGTGGTGGTGTAGTCGCGTGGATATAGAGAGGAGAAGAGTAGTGTGCTGAAAATGAAGAAAAATGGCGCGATTAGGAAAATAAATAACATTATAGGAGTCAGTTCTTGTGTAGAACGGACGCCTATTAACAATTTTGGGCGTAAGTTCGAAGTTAGAACCGACGCCTATAATATTACCCTTGAGCGTCGGTTCTAACGTTAGAACTGACACCTTTTATTTTTCGTTCGCACGCACGTCGGTCAATACATGACAACCGACACCTATTGTTATGTTTTATTTACGGAATTGCCACCGTGTTTTATATAGGCATCGGATTTATCTAAAAACGACGCAAATATGCAGATTTTTTTGGGTATTTCTGTGCTAGTGTTAGATTAATTATGCTAACCTTTTAGTGATTACTAGTATAAAATTAAATTATTTATGAGTTATTTATTTTATCAATTGAAAGTTGGAATATCATAATGTTTTCTCCTGAATTCACTCATAAGGACTATTTGCCATGCATATTATTCTACTTTAGATGACTGAAGAAATTTTTGCATAGCCTATCAATTATCATAGTTTCCAAAAAATTATATATTATCTACAGTTTAGTTTTATCACCGTAACAATTATCGTGTCAAGAAATACTTCCAGAAAAAGAAGACCATTAATGCACATTATACAATACAAAACTACCTTTATAGACAATGCAGAGCGAAACCTAGAAACGAATGGACCGATATGTTTAGATCATAGATTATGATTAATTCCTCCTACAGATAATATTCTATTAAATGGACAGCTCATAAGTTTTTTTATGGCCAAGAACTCTTTGATGTTTTCTAAATTATATTAGATGAGCATACTATATATAGTAAACAATGAGTAAGTACTATAATCAGAAGTGTCTAATATTGATTTTTGTGTTTTCTATTTTTTTTTGGTGTTGCAAAGTTCTTACAATTTGTATTTTTTCTATTTTTTTTTTTTAATATTGTTAGTTGCTGCTTTTATATTGTATTAGGTGGCTGTTCATTTCTTAGACATAATTATATTCAAGGCTATGTAATAGAAGTACTACTCTTATCTCCATATCCTTTCCTCTCATTGTAACTCTAGAAGGTTAGTATGTGTCTCTTGTATTAATTTTGCAATTAATAGATGAGGTGAAGTCTGTAATGGATTAAATGAATTAGGGTAATCAATATCGTGAAAGATTAAAATTGAAAGCAAAGAAATACCCTATTTAAGTTATTTTCTTGTAAGTGGGAGCTACTTCTATGAAGAGTTGAATTATATGGACTAAGAGGATTAAAATTTATTTTGCCTTAATCCTTTGTGTCTTATTTCTAGTATATCGCACAGAAAGGAGGATCGCACAAGTACAAACGGGCTCATTCACGTTGGTTTTACTGGAAAATATGCGTCGATTGTAAAAGCGATGGATTTGGCGTCGACGTGTAAAATATGGACAATAATATGTTGGCCTATGGAAGTAGGGAAACATATGTAGTTTATTAGGCTGCACACATCCTTGTAGGGTTAACCTCCTACTGGATTAAATTAAGAAACCTAAATAGAAAAATAATAATCAAATTAGACAACTAAAAGAACAATAATTTTAATATAGCGCATAAATATGAATATTTAGAAATTACCTGAAGTGCATTCTATCTTTTCTACATATCCATTACTCCATCTAACGATGAATGAAATTAATTATGAGATGACAGATATAAAGTAAACATCTGTTAATAAATTTTTAGTATTTATGAATATTTCTTACGCTTAATTCACCGACTGGGGTTTATCATTTCCACAGAGCTACATTTCCCATTGAAGCTAAAGTGGGGGAAGTAAATTATTAATGCTGGTAGCTTTCACTCACTTACATCAGAGATAAAAATATATCTAAAACATTGTAATTATCCTTAATGTGATATTACTCAAAAATGTAGGCATTGAATTTAATCAGTTGTAGAGATTTTATCAATTTCTTGCTATCCTCCACATCCTCATCTGGGACCCTTTTCCATGATTGCACCTTTCATTCAAAACTGAGTATTACAAAACTGATATTTAACTACTTCCAACAGATACATCACCCCCTCAGATCCTTCATATCATTTTTTTCCCCATGACCAAATACATTCTGGTGAAGACTGTAATCAGTGAAAAGTGAGTTGCTCTTCACAGGAGCCACATAAAATTATTCAAAAAATCAGAATTTTTTACACCACTGTGAACTACTCATACAACATTATGAAAACTGGATGTCTTTGTCATATTTAGTACATATACTATCATTTCATGATATAGGATTAATCTGCAACTATCTCCAAAGGGTTCGAAATACCAATAGTAGGTTTGATCATATCAAGCTCAAGTATCAGAAAGCATAAAAGGTCAAAAATCTTGCTTTAAAAAAACTACCATCATTATATCTCGACCATTGGCCAGGGTTTCTATATCAAGCAAGAGCTAAAACCAAAATAAGCTAGATACTATTCCCTCCATCCCAAAAAGATAGGCTAGTTTTTCTTTTTTCTTTGTCTCAAATTATAGGTCTCTTTCTTTGTTAAGAGTATATTAGTGTCTTAATTTTCCAATACACCCCTATTTACTATCAATTAATTAATGTATGGGTATATTAGGTAAAATGTTAAAAAATTTAAAATTCCAACCTATATTAGTTATGCTTTCTTAAACTGTGTGAAAATAGAAACGAGCCTATTTTTATGGACGGAAGGTGTATTATACAAGCTTAAGCAAGAAACAAAAAATGCACCCTTACAGATAAGCTCTAATCACTAAAGCACACCACAAATACAGGATCTCGAGTTGCATGAGTGGCCATTGATGGCTGAGGTCAATGAATGCAATAAAAAACCAAATATTTCTATTACTTTGCTAGAACTAATATGTATATTTTTGTTACATATTATGTTAACATTCACCTAATTCTGTAGTAGTAAAACTTTCCATAATTTGGAAAGGGGTTTTAGTAACTATGATTCCAAATGGTAAAAAATATTGAAATAAAATAAATGCATAAAGAATTGCTCTCGTAGAGGGTTGAACTCAACACTTCCTTCTTACTAAACACGTGCTTTAACAAACTGAGCTTCTAGAGTATAATAGTGGAAATTAGGCCTTGGATGGTACTAGCTAAAAATAATTTAAAAAAATATGTCCTTTGAGAGACGTTCAAATCAATACGTCATATTTAAAAAAATAATTAGATTCAAATACGTTGTCACTTTTTGGAACAACAAAAAGTTACACTGTTTGCGATTTTTTTAAAACATAAAATTATGTTATTTTTCAAATGAAAATTCATATATATATCAAAACGTACGCATTGAATCTTATTTTAAAAAGGACTTATTGATCTAAATATTTTTACAAATGATGTATTTGATCAAAATATTATCCTTTTTGAGTATAGTTCCTGCATAATAATACTTGATTGGCCAAGCAGTGTGGTTCAACGTTTATATTTTGTCAACGAGATCCAATTTGGGAAGTTCATGCACTTTTCGATGCTTCCATTATATCAATCTAACTTCAGCGCCAGTAACCCCCCAACTGAATAAAAAAGGAAAAGATAAATCAGATTTTCTTAATAGTACAGCTGTTGGATAAAGATAACCCAAAAATTGAAACCTCCAATGTTAAAAAATCATTGGTTTTTAGCTGAAGGATAAAAACTGCAAATTATAATGAAATGAGAATACATTCTTTTGTTCACTCACCATTTATATGCAGAGGACCTGAAGGTGCCAGATATTGGTGCAGTAAACTTGATCCAGCCCAAGTTATTTGTTAATCAGCCTGCCACTTAATTAAAGAGTTTGAAATAACTTTTTGATTGAACATGTTAATATCATTTGCATTGTTGAGATTTGAATGTTTACATATATGTATGTGTATCACAGTTTTTTTTTTTTTTTTTTTGCTAGTACAAAACCAAAATTACTACACATTTTTGTCATTCGTGTACAAATGGATATATTGTTTTTCAAATTTATTAACAATATGGTTGCTTGGTTCATTATTGTCAGGATAACATCCTATTCTTCCCATTCACCTTTCAAGTAAGCTTTTATTGATAAACAAACAAATCGTCTTGTACATTTTCATGTACTATCCCCAAGTCGTTACCTCAATCACAGAACCACACAGTAAAAATAATCAAGAAATTTTCAACACTATCATGAACTATGCCTCGTGCAATATTAAAGCTTCTGGTTTGGTAATCAAATTAAAAATATATATAAAAATGTAAAATCCATATAAACATCTCCTTTTACACCAATATCCATGTTCCACATCCGTAAGATTACAGTACGAGTTTAATGGATTTATGTCACTTCAAATCTTACTCGGTGGATCAAATGCAGTAGCAAAAATATGATCCATGTAGCCAATCTCAAACTTATTTGACAACAAACCCTAGTGTGTTTCTGTTTATGTGTCACTTCAAAACTTTTTAAAACTCTCATCTGCTAAATCATATATCGCGAAGTAATCTTATTGAAATAGAAATCCATGCAGTTCCCTCAACCTTATCGATGAGAATCCAGGAATAGGCTAATTATCTTCTTAAATATATGATTTTCATTACCTGGAAGTGTCTAGCATCTTTCCTAAATATAATTCAACTAAATAACATATGGATTTCATTAGTATAAGTTATCTGGGGGAGAGTTGATTTTTTCCACCTTCCAGATCTTCACATTTATTGAGATTTGTACTCAAAACCAACAAGATGTCATTATTTTGGGTTAGAATTATGTTTGACTAAAGTATCATTCATTTATTTGCAAAGAAACAATATGTTACCTTGTACATTACCTACTTAGTTGCGTTAAGAAATTGTTATATAGCCAGTCCATAACTATAGTTGCCGAAAAAAATTAAATGAATTATCTTCAATAATGATTTATCACCATGACATTTATTGCGTCAAGGAACATTTCGGAAAAATAAGCACATTAATGTATATTATGCATTCGAAAACTATTTTGTGGACAATATAGAACAAAACTTAAAAACGTACTCTGCAATGAAGGATTTTATAGAAAAACCTCAATTAATGCATAGTTCTAAAAAACAAGTAATATTCAATGACAATTTCAAAGAAAGAAACATCCCAAGGACCTCAAACGACAATGCCTTGAAACTCAGAAAAGATTAATATTACAAGTTATAAGTGAACTTTTCGGGAGCGATAGCAACTGTTTCCATAGCTTAAGATCCAGATTTGGTTTAATTGTTAATTACTTCAAAACCATAGTATTTCCCTAGAAATACTATACAATTTCCATGTAATCCTTGTTCACCTCAAATCCATCAAGCTCAATAACTTCAACATGTGAAAACAAGCATTCAGGCACTATCTTTATCATAATAGTGAAAGCTTGTCGAACATAATTGGACAAATTAGGTTTTCCCATGTATGGAGAGAAGTCAATAAAGTTGCTGATTGAACAGTAGGCTGTGTTTTTTGATGTTTGAATTTAATCTATTTTCTAGTTGGTGATAGTTTTAGGATTTCATATGACTTTGTAATCTAGAGTAAGTTTTAGGATTTCACAAGACATTGTAATCTAGAGTAGTACTCCTTAATTCCATTTTGTGCTTAGGTTGCATTGATTGTACATGGAAGGTATGGTACCTCTTCATTGTGCTTAGCATCCCCCTTATTTGTCATTTTGTAGAGATTAAAATTCTCATACTTGGATTCTCAAGTTGAGATATTTCCTATAAAAAAGGGATAAACCAACTAATATGTTGAGAATTTAGAAACCCTATTCTATATACCGAGAGCAGTTAATTTGAAGAAACAATATTAAACTATCAAGAACGCCCAAGATTTATAGAGATTCACCTGACTATATGCTCGTCCACCACTTCACTAAATCAATATAACGAAAATGAGTTTACAGGAGAAAATTCCACACACACTCTCTCTCTCTCTCTCTTTCTCTCTCTCATTTTTTATGGTTTTGCAAAAGCTTAAATCATGGTTTAGATGAGCAAAGCAGTTGTTACATAGCAAATCAATTATTATAGTTGACAATAAATTTAAATACTTAAGATTTATCACCTTGACATTTATCGCGTTAAGGAACATTTCCCTAATAGAAGCACATTAATCCACATTATGCATTAGAAAACTATGTATTTGACAATACAGGACAGAACCTATAACTCAATAATGAAGAATTTTGCAGAACAACTTCAATTATTTCACTGATGTTCTAAAAAACAACTAATATTCATTGACAACTTCAAAGAAAGAAACAACACAAGGACCCCAAACGACAATGCCTAGAAACTCAGCAAAGGTGAATTTTACAAGTCAGTGAACTCTTCGGGAGCTTTAGCAACTGTTTGCAAATCTTAAAATCCAGGATTGGTTTAATTTTTAATTTCTTCAAAACCCGAGCATTTGCCAATAAATACTTCACCACTTCCATATCCTCTTTATTCCCCTCAAATCCCTTAAGCTCAATAGCTTCAACACATGAAAACAAGCACTTCGGCACCTTCCTTACATTTCTGAGGAGGGGTGGCGGTTCTTCATCATAATACTGAAAGCTAGCCTAAAATAAGACACATTTAAAAAAACAAATTAAAAATAAAAAGAAGATTTTCAAGGACAAACTAACTAATACAGCTCAATATCACTCTACCTTTACTAATATGAGGACTTCCAGATTCGGGCAAACATTAAGGAGGAAAGCAATCCTACTCCGATGACTGTACCATTTTCCAAACAGCTCCAGACGGTTCATATTGTAGAAAACAGGTAGATCACATTTTTGAGCAGAGGCAAGTACCTTTTAATAAAAATAAAATATAACACAAAAATCTTGCTTGCTAATTAGATATGACATAATAGAAAAGATTCAGAATATATACAGGAACCACAGAGAAACTTACAGATATAAAAATGTCGTGCAATGATAAAGATTTCAAGGTGTCAATTGCCCAGAAGAGCTCAATCGTTCTATTAACAAAATCTTCACAGGTAGAGGCCCAACTCGTATCAATTTTTACTTCAGCTATTGATGTCAAATTCTCCACAGCATATTCCATTTCTGAGAAATCCATAATCTCTAGGTATTCAAGGTTTGGGGCATTGATTACAATTTCACATTCCACATACTCTTCTTCTTGTAACCCTATCTTCAATCTTTTCATAAGTGGAGATGAAAGATTGAATATATAATCATCTGCTACCGTTCCCTCTATAGTTAAATCCTCTAGTAGTGGGCTACCAGAGAAAAGCTTCTCCATGAAATCATTTGAAGGATAGAGAAGACATGAACGAAAAGTTTTGAGCGCTGGAAGATCAATCGAAGTAGGAATCCTTGTGTCCTCACCATCAAAAAGTACATCAGAATCTGAATCAGAATCCGGATTATCAAATAGTAGATCAGACTCAAGATCCAAAACTGTAAGGGTCTTGCATGTGAAAATACATTGCGGAAAAAATGATCCCTCGAGTCTGAGATTACGTAAATTGCGCTTGATTACGTAAGTCAACCATGATTCAAGACGTTCATTATGAACATAACAATTTACTGTGAGAGAGAACTTATCAATATGTGGTGAGGTGCAACAACTCAGTACATGTTCTACATCAAAAACAGAAGTAGTTGCAGTCAAAGTGTTCTCCTCAAATTCGAGATTTGTTATAAAATTCCAGAGGTTTTGCCACCTCTTGGATAGAATGCTTGTTCGGACAGCAGATTTTACTGGAAGAAAGGACAGAATATGACTGATTATCTCGTCAGGTAAACAACTTAATCGATCTCCAATGTTACTTGGAAGATTATTGCTCCTTCTCGCCTTGGATGTCATTGCATTTCGTTTTTCTTTCCCTAAAGCCAAAAAACAAATAAAGAAGAAATAAGAATTTTGAAAAATCTTGAAAAAAATCAGAAACATTCTACATAAATCGGGTAGATAAATCATTTAATTTTACAAAAAGCTAAAGTTTAGAAATATTATAACTAGTAGATAGAAAATCTAGCCCATATCATCTTAGAATGACAGAATTAGAGTTCACCATAAAAGCTAACAAATTTGCATAAAAGAAAGTGGAAAGGGAAGGAGATCGAGTTGAATTATACCGTTCTATTAAATCGAGATATTGGAGAAGATAGAATCTCAGAAAATCATGCAATCAACAAATAACAGGACAAGATGTAGATATTCCTGAAAATTTTACAAGTTGAAAGAATACCGCTGTGCTGGGATTATGAGACTATACTACTGCTACAGGTGTGAATTGGAAGCTGTAAGTAACGCATCCTGTTTTGCGTCTGAAATCTTAGCTTTGTGGGCTTTGAGTGTTGGCCTGTAACAAAGGCTTTCTATTTGGGCAATTTACGCAAAGGAACATTAAAGGGATAATTACACTTCAAAATTATAAATAAGGTAATTATAAATAAAAATTTCAAAATTAAGATGAAACCTGTATAATTTCAAAAATTAGGTTGTAATTAGAATCAACCAATTAAATAAAATAATTAAAATATTTTATTAATTATATATATATCAAGGCCACAACACTATATATTTCAAGTCACAAATACAATTCTTTTAGGTCATAAATAATTTTTGGGTCTCAAATATCAAAATATTAGGTCACAAATTATACTTATTTTTAAATCACAATAATAATTTTTTAATGTCAATTTCAAAGTCACATATTATCAAATCAACAGGTCACAATGATAAATTATATTAATTTATAGAACTTGATATATTTTTTTAGGTCACAACTTATCAAATTATTAGGTCACAACTAATCAAATTATTAGGTCACACATTTTCTTAAACCACATTTAACAAATTACTACATTTAATGTTTTGTACACAGCCTTAACACAATTGATGCCACACCCTTGCACCGCCAACGACATTGACCCCGCCCCTGCCTCCAATGCTTAGACCTAGCAACGTGCAACCCATCACAACACCTACCAACTTAAAAGAAGCAAGATAAAAGAAGAAAGAAGGAAAAAAAAAAAAAAAAAAGAGAATCAAGATCCAAAATGATATAGCAGCGTGCCATCAGTCGCCACTAGTCACACAACCACATCTCAATGCCATCGCCTCAATGCCGCCCCACCAAAGTGATGCAGCAGCGTTCTGCCAATCGCCGACAGTCACGACTGGTCACCACTAGCCACACAACCACCACTGTCTCCAAATCATCCCACCACCAGTCACACAACCACCACCATCTCAACACCACCACCTCAAAGCCGCCACCACCACGAAGGGAAAATATATTGGCGCCGCTGCTTACCTGTAAGTCAATAGTCACGACGTGCCGAGGAGGTTCTTGGCGGTGTGGGACTTCGGCGGAGATGGGTGTCGTCGTGATGGGTGAAGCAGGTTGGTGTGCTTGGTGAGGGATAGTGGATTGATGTGGGGTGCTGGATGAAGGATATTATTGTACTGAGAGGAGAATGGATTGATGTAGTGCTAGGAACAGATAATTAGGGTTTGAAGTGTTTTATGGTTTAAAATTGGGACATGGTTGAATAATTAATAAAATATTATTATGTAAGTTTTTTAATTAATTAAAATTTGTGATACGAATCATAGTGGGCTTGACAAAAAGTTAAATATTCAAGCCAAATAAAAGTGCAGTCCAGTCAACTATGTCGGGATTAGATGCATAATATGTGTTTTTCAAATGGTCCACTAAACAAAATTCATGGGCTAAAGACCTTGAGCCGACTGATTTTATAGCCAAATTTCATCATTTGGGGCTTCAAAACAGCAAGTCAATTATGCAGACGGAAATTAGGGTTCGAAATTATCAAGATTCAAATCTTGTGGCGTTCAAAATAATTGAACTTATCAAGGATCTGAACATTACTTGTGGTGTTCTCCCTTTGTGGTTCTTATCTCCGCATCGTAACGGGTCTCGGGTTTAATATATCCCTGGTTCTTGCGTTGTGAGGTCGAGGTTGCATTGTTATCGTCCGTTCCAACCTGGATTCGGAACTTTCCCGATGTTAATTCTGTGTGTTCTTCGTGATCCTCATAACGGATCACAGCAATTTGAATTAAGACCTAATTTTTGAAGTAATATTTAGGAATTTGGATATTTGAAAGTAGGGGTGGGTGTAATTCCCACTTGAAAGAATACCGCTGTGCTAGGACGTGAATTGGAAGCTGTAACACATTTTGTTTTGCTTCTGAAATCTTTGCTTTGTAGCCTTTGAGTGTTGGGCCTGTAACAAAGGCTTTCTATTTGGGAAATTTGAAAATTACATGGGGCTAAATACACAAGGAATTTTAAAGAGGGAAAATTACATGGAGACATGGATTTCAAATTTACAATTTAAAATTCTGTGAGGAACATAATTTTTTTTTTAAATTTTCAGGCATTAGAATAATAAAAATTAACTTATTAAATATAATTAAAAACTAAACTAAATCTACAACACAATCTCAAACCCTAATTTCAAGTTCTTATTTCAAACTAATTCTCTCTCTCTCTCTCTCTCTCTCTCTCTCTCTCTCTCTCTATTGAACAGCCTCCCACCGGCGACGTAAAAATTCGAAGGTTTTTGTTGCTAGCAACGAGGATTTGGGTTTGGACTTGGTTTACGATAGTGGATTGCGGTTGTTTGCTTCTGGGAGATTTGCAGCATAAAATTCAAACCTTTGTGGGTGTATGTGCGGTGGTTAGTTAAGCAAGTGGTGGTCGTATGTGCAAGTGGTAGTTTTGTTTTTGGTGTGCGGTAGGTGGTGCAGGTTGTTTGTGGTGACTTGCAGATGGTGGTTTGCAAGTTATGATGGCTTGCAGGCCATGATTTGTTGTGGCTTACGGTGTTATGTGCTGGCGGTAGGAATCATTACTGAAGCTTAAATTTCAAATTCTGGCCAAAGTACTACTCCGTTCCACAGGCTGACGTCATATATGGATTTTTGAGGCTTAGGAGCACCTTCATCCGTGTCACTTGATTTTTCGGGAAAGCAGTGGAGGCTGGCGGTAGTGGTGCTACGGCGACAACGGTGCTCAGGTGGCAGTGGTAGTGGTGGATGAGATTTGTGTTTTGATTTTGTTTGTGGTCGCGATGGCGACAACGATGGTAGTGGTGGTGGTAGTGGGGAGTGCTAGGGGCGGTGAGCGGTGGTGGCGGTGGAAGTGAAGGTTGAAAGGGTTTAGCTTGGGAAGGTATGGGGTTCGATGGCTTGAATAGTGCTAGTAATCAATTATGGGTGATTGTGACAAATTATTAGGTAATTGTGACTAAAATATTAACTAAATGGGACTTTGAGTAGTGATTGTGATCAATTATTAGGTAACTATAACAAAAATATCGACTAAATGTGATTTTGTGCAACTTATGACAAGTACGGAATGTGACAAATTATTAGGTAATTGTGATAAAAATGATTGACTAATCGTAACAAAAAAATTAGTAAGTTGTGACCAATAAATAATTAATATGTGATCAATTATGGATAATTATGACCAATTATTAGGTAACTGTGACAAAAAATAATAGCCGGACCAAGAAACACGTAAATCGTGATCAATAAATAAATAATATGTGAGCAATTATGGTTTATTGTGACCAATTATATTATAGATTGTGATCAATTGTGACTTTGTATGACCATTGAATGAGGATTTGATGTGACCTACAGCATGTGAAATATGAAAAGGGTCACTACCCTAATCCCTACTCAAGCCGCCACCAACCTCTAGCGCCTCGCCAACACGGACACTGATCACATTGACAACACTAGTACCGCTACCAACAATAAGCCACCACCCCAAACCGCCAACCACCACACCCAGAAAGTGAAAAAACACCACTACTAACCACCTCTCCACCACCAGCGATTACCTCTCAACCACCACCAGCCATAGCCTCAGCCTCTTTCAAATCGTACCACCACCCATCGTTGTCCCCTTCTTCACACCTGTAACACCCCGAACTCCGAGGAGCGCGGGAACGTCACTTTTCTAAATTCTTGAATAAACTTTGTTGCGGAAAATGACTAAATATTAATTATCGCATTTATTGAATAAAAGTTTAGCGATAATTCAATAATTCAGATGGAATAAGTAAATTCGTACAAATTTATAAGAATAAAAAATATCCATTTGTAATTTGCCGTCATTGCCCATCACTCGCCACCATCTCCAAAATCTGCAAAATTGTTTAAAATAACGGGTTGAGCATTTCAAAATGAAATACTCAGAGACTCATCGCCAATAATTAATCTACAAGACAATTGGACAAGAAATTATGCAAATAATGTAGTGACATTCTTTTCTTATTCATAGGCATCACATAGTGAACGCAAATAAACACATTCTTTTCTTTTCTTGGCTAGCAGATAAGTTATGCCCAGCATAACATAAATTTTTTATCTCAAAAGAGATATTCTTTTTTCATGCAATTAAGCATAAAATCACACAAATCCACATAACACATGCAATTATAATATAAATCAATTAGTGGGGGCGAGTCTACCTTAAACTTAACGAGTGTGGTTGAGCGGGAATGACTTCAGTCTTTCAAATCTCCGTACGCCTCGTCTAGCCAATAAGTTACATTAGTCTTTTGAAATTTATAGTTTAAAAATGATAATTTACAATTTGGGGACTGAAATTGATGATTTTAAAGTTGAGGGACTAAAATGAATGCCTTGACAGTTGATGGTCTAAATTGAATACTTTGAAAGTTGAGGGACTAAAATGTGTAATTTGAAAGTTGAGGGTCTAAAATGAATACTTTTGAAAGTTGAGGGACTAAAATGAATACTTTGAAAGTTGATGGTCTAAATTGAATACTTTGAAAGTTGAGGGACTAAAATGTGTAATTTTCAAAAGTTGGGTTGGAGCTCAAAACGAATATTAAATTGTGGGGATTGAGATAAGAAATTTTAAAAAAATGAAAGGCTTACAAGATCATTCAAGAACTTAAGGACTGAAATATAAGTTTTAAAACTATAGGGACTGATTTAAATAACTTTGGAACCCAGGGACGAAAGTGCAGTTTTTGAAAATCAAAATAAGAATATTAAAAACAAAGATTCTCACTCTCACTCTCTCATCTCACGACCCAGAAACGGAAGAGGGAGGTGCGACCGGCTGCCTCTCGCGCAATGGTGTCCGGCCGGTGGTTTCGCCGGCGCAGGGTGCGGTGAGCTGCGGGGTTGTTGTAGACTAGGTTTTGGTGCGAGATCGATGGTTAAATCCATCCTGGAAGTGGCGATTTGGGCTGCGAAGAACCGGCGGTACAACCGGCGAAAATCAGGCCAGAGATGGGTCGAGGTTGAGGTAAGGTTCTGGGCTTCGATTCTTATCAGTTTTGGTTTTAATTTGGGTTTTGATTTTGAGTTTTGGGCTGACCTTGGAGTTGGCTGCGTGTGGTTTGGCCGTCAATGGCTGTGGGGCTTGGGTGCAGGCTGTGGGTGTGGTGATGATGAAGATGATTAAATTGATGTCTAAGTTTGATTAGAATAGAGCAGTGGTGGTGTTCGATGTAGTGTTGATAACGGTGGTGATGTTGGTTTGGTAGTAATTGTGATTTAGGTGGTGACTTGGCAGCGTGGTGGTGGCGCTGGCAGCTGCTAGGTTGGTTGGGTGGTGGCTCTTGTTTGATGCAGACGGTGGTTGCAGTGAGGTTGGTTTAGCAGTGATGAAACAGTGGTGGCGTGCTGTAGGTGGTGATGGCTGGTAGAGGCAGGGGAGAAGTGTACTTGGTGGTGCTGCTGTGGTTTGGGTGGTGATTGGCCGGTTTGAAGTTGAGGCATGGTGGCTGGAAATGGAGGTGGTGGTGGTGGTGATGATGATGATAAAGAAGAAGAAGGTGGCGGTGAATTGGTCATGGTGGTGGCAGTGTTAGTTTGGAGTTCAACCTGGGCAGGGGTGGTGGCTGGATTGAGGAGTTGCAGGTGATGCTTGATTGACAGATTGGTGGTTCAAAATTCTTGGGCTAGGGCTGAAGGCAGTTGCTGCATTATTGAAGATGGAGGTGGGGTTTTGAATGAAATCGTGCGTTGGCCGTGAATGATGATGGTTATGGCTGTAAAGATATGATAATTGATTAGGAATTATAGAATAGGTTAGTGGAGAATTGGATGGAATATGAAATGGAAAATTGTGTAAAATTCCTTATAAAATGATGATGTTTTGGTATAATGATTTGTTTCCCTTGGTGGAAAGAAGAAAACATGTGGAGAAAATTTGGTTTAGTTAGGTAGGATTAAATTTAGTATAATTAACTAAAAATTTGACTAACTTCGATTTGAAAATGTATTTAAAACTGATATATTTTGGACTGAAAATAAATTTGAGAATAAATAAATTTTTTGAGATGAAAATGAATGTCGTATTTGAACTTAAAATAATTTAATAAGGAAAATTGAGATATTTTTAATAAATTTGGAATTTAAAATGATTTTGAAAATAATACTTTCAATAAATAATTAAATAATATAATTTTAGAAATTCGGAATTTAATTTAAAATCGAACGAACTCGATATTTCTCGACTTGGCTAGACAAATACGTCGCGGCGTTAATTTAAAAATGGGTGAGATAGAAGCGACACGATTTTTTCTAAATTTAAAAAAAAATTATTAAATGCGTGAAAAATTCTTGGTCGCTACAACACCACTACCTACATCATCACCATCTCCTCCAAAAGTGCACATGCAATCCCACACACAGAGTTCTACACTCATAATTCCACCCCTAAAATGCCAACAAACACACCAACAACCACCTCTCCACCACCATTACCTCTCAAACAGCACCACCCATAGCCTTAGTCGTCTTCAGATCGCACCACCACTCACCATCATCTACTTCTCCACACCACTACACACATCACCACCTTCACCTCCAAAAATGCACACACAAGTCCACGCAAAGTGCACAGATCAGTACATACAATCGATAACGGAAACACAGACAAAGATCTACACAAACGATGAGCCTACAATCACTAAAGAGAGATTTGAACCTACAGACGATAATTTAGTCGTTAAGAGTGACGACGCTCACATTCTTTGAATAGAGATTGAGCACTATAATCGATGATCGACGGGACTGATCGATGATCTATTCGATTGGTATCACAACTACTCAGGACCATCGATGATTGCAGCTTCATGACAAAGAGTTGGAATGAAGGGGGTCAGCGGAGGAGAGGGCTTAGCATCGGGCAACTGTAGCTTCGCGGTGAAGAGTTAGAACAGAGGGGATTGATGAAGGAGGGACATGCCGGAGAGATTGTAAGGTTTGAGTCGATAGTGTTGTTGTGGTTGAAGGAGGTGAGCATTTATTCAAATAAAACGGCTATGGGTGAATTAGATTAGGGTTGAAATGAATTGCGGATGGTGTTTTTGGTGGGATAATTTAATAAATATTATAATTATGAATAATTAAAAGTTAATTTTCACCTGATTTACATATAAATAACTTGTAAATCTTAATTTTGGATTGTGAAGTTGAAAAGCAAGTTCCTATGATACAAATTACATGTACTCATGTTTTATAAGAACCAAATTCAAATATGAGATCAAACTTAGAAAACTTCAAAAATTAGGTTGTAATTAAAATTTAAATAAATAATTAATAAATTTAAATAATTTAAAATTAAATTAAATATCCAATCCTAGCTCAATCTCACACAACACAAAACACTAATTATTTTCTCTCTCTGTATATCTATATTCCATCGACTCTTTCAATCAATTCTTCAGACCCACCTTCGCCTTCTTCACACCACCCTGCTGGCTTCTACAACTGCTTTGAACGTCGCTGGAGAAACCATCGCTGGAAGCTGCGATCTCAAGGTAACTGTGACGGCACTATTTCCTAGAGGCAGCAGCGACGATTCTTGCAGGGTATGTTGCTGCTGCACAAGATTTCGACCGTTTTTGTTCATCGATGGGCATTGCTGCACGATGTTATAGATATTGCTTCATTTGATTCTTGCTATTACAGATGGTGTCGACTTCATAGGGTATGTTGCTGCTGCACAAGATTTCGAACTTGACTTCACCGAGGACGAATGGTGGACATACTGAGATCTGGAGAACGAGTGTCTTTAAGGTCAAATTAAATAGTTAGGGTAGTGGTGGTGGTGGTGGTGGTGTGGGGTGGTGTTTTGGTGGTGGTGATGTGGGGTGGTGTTGTGGTGTGGTGGATGTGGTGGTGGTGGTGGTGGTGGTGGTGGTGGTGGTGGTGGTGTGATAGTCTGGTGGATGTGGTGGTGCTGTGCATTCACCACATTTTTTATTATTTTTTGTTTTTAGTTGAACCTGACATTGAGGCGGATGCGGATTCGGCGATTTCGATGATATTAAAGTGGTACCATGGTGGTGGTGGTGTCAAGATGGTGATAACGATGAGGTGGTGTTGAGATAGTTGTAGCGGCGATGTGTCGATTTTGTGAGATAACATTTTATCAAGTTCTAATATTTTGATAAATGTGACTTAAAAAAATTGTGACATACTTATTGATAAGTTGTGATTAGAAATAAAATAATTGTGACCTAATAATTCGATAATTGTGATTTGAAAGATTCATGACCTAATAATTTGATAAGTTGTGACCTAGAAATAAGTAGGGATCGAAAAATTTAGCACCTGTGACCTGCTAATTTGATAACTCGTGACCTTGAAATTAGTCGCGACTTAATTTTTTTTTATTGTGACCTAGAAATCAATCCAATTTGTGACCTATTATTTTATAATTTGTAACTATGAAATCAATTTGTGACATAAGAATTTTTTTGTGACCTAAATATATAGTGTTGTGACTTTAATACATATAATTAATAAAATATCTTTAATTACTTAATTTAATTAATTAATCTTAATTACAACCTGATCTTTGGAACAAGTTTCATCTCAAATTTGAAATTTACATTTATAATTACCTTATTTATGTTTTTTTCCTTGGCAATTTACAGAAGTGAACATGATAATTGTACTCCATACTACATTTTTATTCTATACTGAAATTTTACTTGCATTAGTATTTTGATTGATTTTTTCTTACTTTCCTTCTTCCTCTTAAAAAACTTATAATATTCTCACCAAACATCGCACCGCCACTACTACCGCCACCACTGTGCCAACTCCGTTTTCCTCTACAAGGCTCGATGTGTTTTTGAAAGACATCATCATTGAGTTTTCACTAAGTTTTCATTGATTCCACCATGATTGATTAAATTCTTGACTGAATATAACAAAAGTATCACAAAAAGTTTGTAAGTTTCAATGTGTGATACTGAAGTTCCGCCCTAAGTATCATAACAATTTGAAAAAATTTTAGGTTGTGATACCAAAAACTTGAGATTATCATAAGTATCATGTTGTGATACTTTAAAAGTATCATAAGTTTCATAATATAATACTTTTGATAAAGAATGTATTTTTTAGAAAAAAAATTGAATTATTTTTCAGCGATTTTTTAAAATGATGTAAATCAGTAGTAGATATTCCAATATATGTAAAGTTATTTTAAAAAGTACCTGAAAGTACCCAGGTAATCTTACCCACAATGCACTGATGTGAATCTATTTTCACATTGTGTGACAAGTCATGGTGATTTTACCTGCTGTGTACTGATGTGAATCCCTTTCCACAGTGTGTGACCAGATATGATGATTTTACTCACTCTGCATTGTTGTGAATTTGTTTCCACAGTGTATGACCAGACACGTTATTTTACCCGCTCTGCATTGGTGTAAAATCATTTTCACAGCGTATGACCAAATTAACAGAGGTTTTTGGGACCTACCTTGTACACATATAGGCTTTGGACCATGTACCAAGTAGCTTAGCCTTTGGGGCAGCTCTACGCACGTATGACCATTTATCAAATTCAGTTTATCAGTTATCAAATTTGTATGACTTTGTCTTGTACACGAGATTACTCTGTACATGATTGAGGTTGTTCATTGGGTACATTTTTGTGTGATTTTCAGTATTACTTCAATTATTCAGATTTTAGATAATAGACTTCAGTTTATTAGATTTCAAATAACAGAATTCAGTTTATTTAGTTTACTGAATAAAGAATTCAGCTTATAGCATGATTAAATGACAATTTATTCTCATTTCTCACAATATCAAACGACCTATACCCCTTATGCTTTACGTATGCTCATTTAGAATAAGGGGTAAAGAGTTTTAAGATTCAATCATGTTTCAGTCTTAAGGGTACGTATTAGAATTATAGAATAAGTAAAACTTTTCCAGTAAAAATGCATAAAGGATGAAAGCATATTATTTTTGAATTGTTCCACTCACTAAGTTACAAACTCACATATTTTATTTTACTATTTTTTATCAGATAGTAGCTGAATTGAGCAACTTTGGAGCCTCTTGACCCACCAAGTCGAGCCACATATCATTGGGTTAGATTGATCCAAAGTAGACATATTGATCCTTATGTTATCATGTGGCTTAATCTTAGGAATGTATTTAATGAATACTACTACATTTGTTCTTATACAGATGATAAAAAAAATGAAATTTGAAATTAGTATAGAATTCCATTATGGCTTAATATCGAAAGAAGTTTATGGAGTTAACAAAATATGCTATTGTTCTTCTGGCTAATGAAGCTGATAAATGTAGAAGGTTTGAATATGGTTTAAAGGAAGAAATTAGATCAGTGGTGATAGCTACAGGGTGTCAAAATTTTGATGTTGTAGAAGGAGCTTTAAGAGTAGAGAAGAGTCTTTCTAAGCGATAGAGTGATAGAGAACAAATGAGGCATAGTATTAGTTGTTGTAATTTTCGAAAAAAGCCTCCATAGATAGGCGTCAAGGAGGGATTTTAGAGTAGTCGGACTTGGTACTTCCTCTTCAAGTAGCTTCAATTATAGGTCTCGAGGAAGCCATAGTTCAAGAGTTAATCTGAGATTAGTACAATCACCAGGGTCTAGATGTACTCAGGCTCAGGGATCCTTCCAAGGGCTTACTCCTAGACAACGTGGAAGTTCTGTTGTTGTCAAGAGTTCCTCACTATCAGACCTGTGGAAAATTTCATCATGGTGAGTTCCTCAAAGGTTTTTGTATTTGTTATCATTGTGGTCAGGTCAGGCACATGAGGAGAGAGTGCATATTTCACCTACAACAATATTGTATCACAATAGATATCTTCAAACCCATATCTCAGTACATTTAGATAGAATCAGAACCATGATACCTTCGTATAAAAAGCAGGTGCTACTAGTGTTGTTCAATCTGATGTCGATGGTAATAGTAGTACTAGAAAAAAAAAGGCCAGATAGGACATCCTTAGACTCGGGGACGAGTTTTTGCAGTGGCTCAGTATGCTGCCAATAAGTCACTCTCATTTATATTTCGGGGTTTTGTATTCTCCAAGATTGACTTGCGTTCACGATATCATCAACTCAAGATCAGATATGTTAATATATCAAAGACTGCTTTTAGGTCTCAATATGGCTATTATGGGTTTCTTGTGATGCCATTTGGGTTAACTGATGCCTCGAATGCATTTATGGATTTAATGGATAGAGTGTTCCAACCGTACCTAGACAAGTTTGTGAATATCTTTATTGATGATATATTAATTTATTCTCGTAGTTGAGAAGAGCATGCTGAACAATTATTTTGCAAATTTTGTGAGATAAGATAAAAGTATTGAGTTTCCTCGGCCTAGCAGGATATTATCTTCGAATTTTGGATGACTTTTCTAGAATTGCCCTTCCTTTGACTAGTTTGACTCAGAAGAACGGTAAATTCTTGTGAAATGATGAATGTGAAAAAAAAGGTTTTCAAGAGTTAAAGATAGACTAACTTATACTTATATTCTTACTCTTTCATATCCAGGCAAAGAGTTTGTGAATTATAGACATTATCTATATGGTGGGAAATGTCAAGTATTTACAGATCACAAAAGAGAATTGAATTTAAGATAAGGGAGATGGCTAGAGTTGATTAAAGATTATTACTGCAGAATGGATTATCATCTAGGGAAGGCTAATATTATTGCAGATGCTCTTAGTTGAAACATTAGTAGTTCTTCGTATCAACTCAATGTTGAATGTGTTTCTTTGATTTGGGAGTTTAAGAACGTGCTCAGTTGTCAGCTACTAAAGGAGCACTACTAGCTCATTTTCAGGTACGCTCTACCTTGATTGATAAGATTAAAGAAGCTCATTCTCAAGGCCAAATCATAAGAACATTGGAGGCTAAAGTTAGTGTTGGGTTAAGGACATATTATATAATTAGAGATGATGATGCTTTGACTATAGGGAATAGATTGTGTGTTCCAAATATTCCAGAATTGAAGAAAGAGATTTTGAAGAGGCACACAGTTTAGATTATGCTATGCACCCAGATAGTATTAAAACATATCATACATTGAATGATCATTATCGGTGGTTAGGTATGAAGAGAGATGTAGCATATTTGTATCTAAATGCCTTATATGTCAATAAGTAAAGCGAGTTCATCAGAAAGTAGCAAGATTATTACAACCATTACCTATAATAGAATGGAAATGAGAGTACATTACCATGGACTTGTTGTTTGGTCCTTTTCTTACACAAAATGGTCATTCAAATCTCCATTCAGAAAAGCTGTTTTTACATTCAATTGGTGTATTTCTAGATTTCGTAAGGCTGCAATAGCAATTATCATCCGGATAGAAGTTTTTCTCGACACAGGAGAATAAGTATCAAAGTAATCTAAGCCTTCCTTTTGCTTATAATTTTTTATTACTAACCGAGCTTTATAAATATCAACGGAACTGTCTACTTTCATCTTTTTCTTGAAGATCCACTTGTAGCCCAAAGGCTTACAGCCTAGTGGAAGATCTATTAATTCCCAAGTATGATTTTGTAGGATAGAATCGATTTCACTCTTGATGGCATCTTTCCACATATAACGGTTTGTAGAAGATATAGCTTCTTTATAGCTTTGAGGATCATTCTCCATCAAATATGTGAGAAAATCAAGGTCAAACGTCTTAGAAGTTTTGGTCCTTTTATTCCGTCTAAGCTCATCCTCACCTTCTTCAACTGGATCTTTACTGCTACCAGAAGCAGAAGATTCCATAGTTCGTTTAATAGAAGTTAACTGTTTAGGAGATTTACAAGGAAATATATTCTCAAATAATTATGCATTCCTAGACTCCATGATTGTGCTTGGATCAATATCAGGTATATTAAAATAATGTACCAGAAACCTATATGCACTACTTTTTGTGCATAGCCAATGAACACACAGTCAATTGTCTTAGGTCCAATCTTGACTTTCTAAGGAGGAGGCACCGCGACCTTCACAAGATACCCCCACATTCGTAAGAATTTATACGAAGGTGTTTGGCTAGTCTAAAGTTCATACGGAGTCTTATCCATATTCTTTCTTAACACTTTATTCAAAAATATAATTCGCAGAAAGAATAGCTTCTCTCCACATGTTCTGTGGTAATCCAGAAATAATCAACATAGCATTAATCATTTCTTTTAAAGTTCGATTCTTACGCTCAACGATTTCGTTCTGCTAATGTGAATAAGGTGCAGTAGTTTGGTGAATTATTCCATGTTCAGCATAAAATTCACCAAATGGTGATTCATATTCACCAACACGATCACTTTGCAATACCTTTATGTTCTTGCTAAGTTGATTTTCAACTTCATTCTTATAAAGAATGAATTTATCGATAGCTTCGTCTTTACTTTTAAGAAAGTACACATAATAATATCTCGTGCTATTGTCGACAAAATTAATGAAGTACTTATTGCCGCCTCTTGTATGGACAAACTTCAAGTCACACACATCACTGTATACTAGTCACAATGGTTCGGTACTTCTTTCAATATTATGAAACTAAGACCTTGTAATCTTAGCCTCAACACAGGTTTCACATTTATGATTTGAATCAATTTGAAACCTAGGCAAGTAGTTTAATTTGATTAGTCTACATATTGCATTGTAATTTAAGTGACCTAATCTATCATGCTACGAATTAGGAGACTCAAGCAAGTAAACATAAGGAGTTTTCTCGTTATTCATAACAGTCGGGGTTACAGCAATTACATTTAATTTAAATACGCCATTAGTCATATAGCCTTTCTCAACATAAACTCCTACTTTGGTAATCACCAGCTTGTTTGCCTCAATGACCATACGAAAACCATTCTTTCTCAGAAGAGACCTTGAGACCAGATTCTTGCGAATATCTTTGGCAAGTACATCACATTAGTCAGAGTAAGCTCTCTACTAGAGGTCACCTTCAGGATCACCGTGCCCTTACCGAGCCCTTCAAATGTTGCAGAGTTCCCACGAACAATTTTTCACCATTTGTAACTGGTGCAAAAGTGGTGAACATGCTCTTATTGGAGCAGACATGGCATGTGGCCCCAGTGTCCATCCACCACTCATCTGGTAGACCCCATCCGGTTAACCTCACTAATCACCGCCGTAAGGTTTAGGTCAGACATGTCATCTGAGAGATGATCTCTCTCATTTCCAACCATATTAGCCTAAGGACACTGCTTGTTATCCCTCCGAGGCTAGCGGTAGTTTGCTGATCGATGCTTAACTTTGTCACAATTGAAGCGCTTTCCATTAAATTGGAACTTAGGATTCTTACCTACCCCACCGGTAGGCTTCAATTGAGACCCTTTCATAGCCTGCTTTTTATCATTTCGATTCCCGTTACCCTTCTTGACTTTAAAGGATTGACCTTTCTTAGTACCAGAGCTCTAGAAGTGCTCCAATACATTAGCCTTCTCAAAGTAAGAATTCCCTGACTTATATTTAGCCAATTTGTTGTCCTCCTCAATGCCCAGCTTGATAATTAAATCATCGAAAGACATCTCTTTCCTTTTATGCTACAAATAGCTTTTGAAAGCCTTCCACTGAGGAGGTAACTTGGCTCACTACTGAACGTGAATCAACCATTTTGAAGTCCATACATCGATGGGCCAAGAATTTCTTAGAACCAATATCCTCGATTTTGTATTTCTTTTCTAAGGACTCCCAGAGCACCGTAGCAAACTTCTTTACCACATACACGTGATACAGAGAATTTATTAGGGCATCCAGGACATAGTTATGACACAAAAAATCAGCACTTTTCCATGCATCCCAAGCCGCAAGCCTATGCATATCAATGTCGTTTTCAGCCATGACAGGGGCATCCTCAGTGAGGAAACGTGCAAGACCCAAAGTAGTAAGATAGAAAACCATCTTGTTCTGCTATGTCTTAAAATCAGTCCCCGCAAACTTATCCGGTCGAATCGCACGATTAACTGGAAATGGAGTCGAACGATGGCAAAGGTACCGAGACCACAGCCCTAGGTACTGGCAATTCCAAACTGGATTGTTGAGGGCGCATGTATAGGCAAAGTGGGGTTCACTCCAACATGAGGAATACCGCCACCAATTGTCCCATCAACGAGAGGAATACCAGTCGAGGTCTCCACGGTGTTAACAGTAGTCATTACAGGATTTGGTACACTGATACCAATAGCATTGCTTTCGTTGTTCACATCGTCATTTCCATGTGACGCCATTTAACCTTAGAACAAGCAACAATAATTTAGAATAATAACGTTGTGAATAGATTCAAGATCTATAGTATAATTGCAACCTCAAAATTATAGGATCGAATTATATTGTCAAATTATAGACAACTTAACAATATTTTAAAAAACTATAAATCATTTACCAATCAAGAATTAAAAATTTAATGGACAAGTAATCATAATAAAATAATAGGTAATCATGAAGCAATCTTTACAAAATGAATTAAAAAAAACTATGCAACATATAACTTTTCAAAAGATTTCATGAAGACACAGTAAACAATACAAATATAAAAACCATGCAACCAGCAAAAAAGAAACTACACAATGAAAAATAATCCCAGAAGACCATGATTTTTTTTTTTTTTTCAAAACTTGCACAACAAAAACATCTCGTAAATGGGCAATAGGTTAACAAATAAAAACCATTTATTTACTGTAGCGCCCCGAGTTCCGTATACCCGGTTCACCACGTCATCTTCTTCGTCTCACTTTTCGAATAATATTTTTGCGGAAGAAATAATTGAAAAGTCATTTTTAACAACATTAAATAAACTGTAATGGACGATAAAATTGAAAACATTTACGAAACCATTTGAAATAGTAAATCGAACCATTAATTTTGTAAAGAAATTGACAATGTCATTATTTTTCAAATAACTGAAGTTCTCAAATTATTCGATGTTTGGAAAATACGGAAATCTTTAATGTCAAACTTTCATCCATTTAATGTTTATTGCCACCATCATTCATCGCTCGCCACCGTCTCCGAAATCTGCAAAACTGTTAAAAAGTAGGGTGAGCATTTCATGGGGGAAATACTCAGTAGACTCATCGCCAATTAATTAATCTACAAGATAATTGAACACATAAATGCTGGCTCTTTATAAAACGGGCATTGATAGGGCTTCTTTATAAAACGGCTCTTGATAGATCTCATATTGTGCATTACAGCACGGGACATATTTTGAAAATCATAGGTTCTTTGAAAACAGCTCTTTGAAAACCATATACTTATAAAAACACATTTTAAGTATGCCAAGCATAATTTTCTTTTGAAAGCATAGGGATCATTTTCATCATAATATAGTATAGGATCGAAATCCTCATAAACATAGGGAGACACAAGAATTTTACCGAACTTAGGTGGCAAGAATTCTTATGCAGTAAGTATACCAAGCATAATTTTTGAAATTCATAGGGATCATTTCCATCATAACATAGGATAGGATCGAAATCCTCATAAACATAGGTTAGGATCGAAATCCTCATAAACATAGGATAGGATCGAAATCCTCATAAACATAGGGAGACACAAGAATTTTACCGAACTTAGGTGGCAAGAATTCTTATGTGTAGCGCTACTAAAACTCCAGTCCGCTTAACATATCATATGGGACCCATAGCAATCTTGTGAGATTGATTTCATAGCAATCTTGGGAGATTGATTTCATAGAAATGATCCAAAACATTTTCGTGAAAGCATAGGGTATACTTATTTTTAGTAAAAACATAAAGTATATTTTCTTTTCATAAAAACATACTTACTTTTCTTAAAAATATAAGGTATATTTACCTTTCATAAAAACATACTTACTTATCATAAAATATACTTACTTTTCATAAAAACATAAGGTATATTTACCTTTCATAAAAACATACTTGTCATAAAAATGACTTTTCATAAAACATACTTACTTTTCATAAAAATATAAGGTATATTTACCTTTCATAAAAACATATTTACTTGTCATAAAAACATACTTACTTGTCATAAAAATGACTTTCACAAGTCATATGACATTATCATGCAATTATAATTTAAATCAATTAATAGGGGCGAGTCTACCTTAAACTTGACGAGTACAAAGTTGAGCGGGAATGACTTCAATTTCTTTAAATTCTTCGTACGCTTCGTCTTAGCCAATAAGTCACTTTAGTCTATCGAATATATAGTTCAAAATGATAAATTACAATTTGAGGACTGAAATTGATATTTTGAAAGTTGAGGGACTAAAATGAATACTTTTGAAAGTTCAGGGACTAAAATAGATACTTTGAAAGTTGAGGGATTAAAATGAATACTTTTAAAACTTGGGCTTAAAAGTAAATCAGCAGGTACTGAAATAAAAGAGTTTAAAGTTTAAGGGCTGAAGTAAATCATTTTAAAGACATAGGGACTGATTTAAATAGTTTAAAGTGAAAGAGGCTGATTTGAAATAACTTTAAAAGTTAAGGACCAAAGAGCAAATTTCGAAAATTAACAATATATCGTTATTCTCTCTCTCACTGGCGTGAAGAAACAGAGGACGGAAGAAGGCGATGCGAGGGACAGTCGCGAGCTGAGGGATTTACTGGACTCCAACCGTCGACTCACCGACGCAACACCGGCGCCAGATACGAAGAGCGGTGGGGGTGAAAATAGGCTAAGTTCTGGGTTGATTGGTGTATCTTTTGTGCGAGGAAAGGGCATGGAACCGAAACAGAATCGGGGCTTGAAGTGGCGATTGAGGTGAGGTAAGTGTTGGGTCAATAATTTCTTGGTTTATTTCTGGTTTTGGGTTTCGATTGGTTGTCAAAACTGAAGTGGGCAGTGGGTGGTTGAGGTGATGATTGCTGATTCTGAAATGGTTGCAAGTGAGGCTTGGTTGAGGATTAAAGGCTGTGGTGAATTTGATCTAAATGATGCAGTGGCGGATTGATATAGGTTCATTGGTGGTGATGATGATTTGGTTTCTGCAACTGATCTGGGGTGCAGGCTGCATTGGTGGTGGTCTGATGTTCGACGATGGGTGGTGACTGTGGTTGGGTTAAATTCCGGTGATGGTTATGGTTGCTGTGGAATTGATGTTGGTGTGGTTGATTCATGGTGATGAAGGTGGAGCTTATGCAGTGTAAGAAAACGTCCAGGAGTGAAAATGGTGATTTCAAGCATGGCAGTGGTGATGCTGATAATGATGATAATAGGTTGGTCTGATATGTATAAAGAGAGAAGGCATCTTCCTTGCTGGAAAACATTATGATTTGGAGGAATCTTTGATATATTAATTGAGTGGAAAGTGGTAGGAAAAGCAATGGAATTGGTTGTGACTTGAAGCCACTATCTGCAGATTGAGATAGTCTATACGTGAGGTGATGAAATTGGAGCTGTAAAGAAGTTTGCACATGGAAGAGATACATAAATTTGTGTTAATAATGTGGAATCTAGGTACATGGAAGTGTGAGTTGTGCCATGTGTATTGAAATGAAGATGGGGTAGATGGAAATGGTGATTAGTGGATGGAATGATGATGAAAAAAAACGTGGGTGGAAACATATAGATTGGAAATGAGGTGTAATTTGGACTTAAAATAATTTAAATAAGAAAATGAAATTTAAAATGCTTTTGACAATAATACTTAAAATAATATAATTTTAGAAATTCGGACATTTAATTTAAAATCGAACAAATTCGATATTTCTTGACTTGGCTAGACGAATCCGTCGCGGCGTTAACTTCAAAACAATGGGTGAAATAGTAGCGACACAATTTTCTAAATATTAAAATAATTATTAATTGCGTAAAAATTCTGGGTCGCTACATTTACATCCAAAACCAGACTCGGAGAAAAGACCACACTAGAAGGAAAATAAAAACTTCCAGTAAACCATTTTTTTTTCTCGACCTTATTGATTCAGGCCTAATACACTTACTGCATCTAAATAAACAGATTACCGGCTATATGATTTTATGTAAGTTGTACGTAGCGACCAAGAATTTTTTTCAATTGCTAAATAAATATTTAATTTCACAAAGACGTGTAGCTACAATTTCACCAATTTTTAAATTAAAGCGTGCTCGTCTAGCCATATTAATTACTTCGAGCCAATAAAATATAATTTGAGCCCAATTCGATTTTCTAGCCCAATTTCATAATTTTAAATATTGACCAAGTCCAAAATTATTATTCATTTTAAATACGAATTATTTTAAGTCTAAAATTTCAAAGTTCAATTTTAATATTACCCAATTTATTTTTCATCCAAGTTTTATCTTTTAAATAATTATTTTTAGTAGTGTATTCTATTCGCACACGTATTCTCGTACCCCAAGTTTTTACAATTCTATTTTAAATAAAATGCTTCCATATCCAACGTTTCAATATTCTATTCCAATTATAATACTTCCCATACCAATCTATATATACCCATATATTCCCTGAATCCAATTCACGCACACACAAAATCACAACAATTTCAAGTCAATTTCTCTTCTACCTTCAATGGCACGGCAATCACCGAACCATAATAGACGCCATCACCAACCTCCATCACGATGTCAAACTCACTGCCGGAAAACCAAAACAAATTTCGAACCCCTATCAACCGGCTGCCAATCTGCATTCATGATCCCACCATCATAAACTATAGCAACCGCCAACATCGAGCTCCAAACCCATACGACCCACTTCGGTTTTAACACCCAAGAAAACCCAAAACCCAGAATTAATTAACCAACAACTTATCTTCATCACCGCCGGCTGTTGTTGTCAAAATTTAGCCGAAAATTGCAACCCAAATCCAACTCTAAGCCTCGTTTTCGTGCCCGAACACAGCCCCAAAAATCTATTTTTTCGCATACCCATGTACTCCACTCCATCGCCTCACGCCTACGGTGTCATCGCCGGCACCGTCACCGGTGATTGACCTTGAAGGAGGGGCTTCGCCCCGCTCCATTGCTCTCTCGTCTCTCTCTTTATGTCATTATTGATAGAGAGAGAAAAGATATATATATATATATATATATATATATATATATATAATTTGATTTTTTTTTTTAATTAGACTCTTAGGTCCTCAAGTTTCAGAAACCGCTGATTTTAGTCCCTATTTTGTTTTAAAAGTTTTAAGACGCCACCTGCCATCGCCCGCTTCGTCGACTCCAAGGTAAAGAAAGTACATTTAGACATGATAAATTATTTTTGGGTACATGAAATTATTTTTATGAGAACTTATTGGAGAAGAAAAAGAAAGAGCTTGTATCCAACTTGAAATTGAGATTGAGCATAATTTGAAAGAAATTAGAGATTTTATTTTTATTGTCCTCATACTTGAGAAAGAGATTCTTATCAAGTACCCAAATAGTATAGATTTCCAAAGTTTAAATTTCGAGGACGAAATTATTTTGAGGTAAGGTTGTAGCGACTAACAATTTTTTTCAATTACTAAATAAATATTTAATTTCAATAAAAAGGTGTCGCTATAATTTCACCAATTTTTAAATTAAAGCGTGCTCGTCTAGCCATATTAATTACTTCGAGCCAATAAAATATAATTTGAGTTCAATTCGATTTTCTAGCCCAATTTCATAATTTTAAATATTGTCCAAGTCCAAATTTATTTAAGCTCCAAAATTATTATTCATTTTAAATACGAATTATTTTAAGTCTAAAATTTCAAAGTTCAATTTTAATATTACCCAATTTTTATTTCATCCAAGTTTTAGCTTTTAAATAATTATTTTTAGTAGCGTATTCTATTCGTACACATATTCTCGTACCCCAAGTTTTCACAATTCTATTTTAAATAAAACGCTTCCATATCCCACGTTTCACAATTCAATTTCAATTATAATACTTCACATACCAATCTATATATACCATATATTCCCCAAATCCAATTCACTCACACACAAAATCACAATAATTTCCCAAGTTCAATTTCTCTTCTACCTTCAACGACACGGCAATCACCGAACCATAATCGACGCCATCACCAACCCCATCATGATGTCAAACTCACTGCCGGAAAAAAAAAACCAATTTCGCTGCAATCAAGATCCCACCATCATAAACTATAGCAACCGCCAACACTGAGATCCAAACCCGTACGGCCCACTTCGGTTTTAACACCCAAGAAAACCCAAAATTAATTAACCAACAACTTACCTTCATCGTTGTCGGCCTTCATTGTCGGAACTTAGCTGGAAATCGCAACCCAAATCCAACTCTAAGCCTCGTTTTCGTGCCCGAACACAGCCCCAAAAATCTATTTTTTTTGCATACCCATGTACTCCCCTCCCTCGCCTCGCGCTTGCGGTGTCATTGCCAGCACCGTCTCCGGCGATTGACCTTGAAGGAGGGGCTCCGCCCAGCTCCACCGCTCTCTCGTCTCTCTCTTTTAGAAATTACCTGATGTGCATTCTCTCTTTTGGAATATGATAATGTTTTCTCCTGAATTCACTCATAAGGACTATTTGCCATGCATATTATCCTACTTTAGATGACTGAAGAAATTTTTGCACAGCCTATCAATTATCATAGTTTCCAAAAAATTATATATTATCTACAGTTTATTTTTATCACCGTAACAATTATCGTGTCAAGAAATACTTCCAGAAAAAGATGACCATTAATGCACATTATACAATACAAAACTACCTTTATAGACAATACAGAGCAAAACCTAGAAATGAATGGACCGATATGTTTAGATCATAGATTATGATTAATTCCTCCTACAGATAATATTCTATTAAATGGACAGCTCATAAGTTTTCTTATGGCCAAGAACTCTTTGATGTTTTCTAAATTATATTAGATGAGCATACTATATATAGTAAACAATGAGTAAGTACCATAATCAGAAGTGTCTAATATTGATTTTTGTGTTTTCTATTTTCTTTTGGTGTTGCAAAGTTCTTACAATTTGTATTTTTTCTATTTTTTTTTAATATTGTCAGTTGCTGCTTTTATATTGTATTAGGTGGCTGTTAATTTCTTAGACGTAATTATATTCAAGGCTGTGTAATAGAAGTACTACTCTTATCTCGATATCCTTTCCTCTCATTGTAACTCTAGAAGGTTAGTATGTGTCTCTTGTATTAATTTTGCAATTAATAGATGAGGTGAAGTCTGTAATGGATTAAATGAATTAGGGTAATCAATATCGTGAAAGATTAAAATTGAAAGCAAAGAAATACCCTATTTAAGTTATTTTCTTGTAAGTGGGAGCTACTTCTATGAAGAGTTGCATTATATGGACTAAGAGGATTAAAATGTATTTTAGCCTTAAGCCTTTCTGTCTTATTTCTAGCATATCGCACAGAAAGGAGGATCGCACAAGTACAAACGGGCTCATCCGCGTTGGTTTTACTGGACAATATGCGTTCGCGTTGGTTTTACTGGACAATATGCGTCGATTGTAAAAGCGATGGATTTGGCGTCGACGTGTAAAATATGGACAATAATATGTTGGCCTGTGGAAGTAGGGAACCATATGTAGTTTATTAGGCTGCACACATCTTTGTAGGGTTAACCTCCTACTGGATTAAATTAAGAAACCTAAATAAAAAAAATAATAATCAAATTAAACAACTAAAAGAACAATAATTTAATATAGCGCATAAATGTATTTTCATGAAAACACAATGTATAATTTAAAAAATTCTAACTGATTACCATATTTAAAACTAAAAATTTTTGTAATGATAATTCTGAAACAACATTCTTGATACTTCCAAATGTTATATATGTTCCATTTCCTTTCTTGATTCATTTTAGCTTCACAAATCTTGATTTGACAATCTCTAAACCACCAAAAGACTATCTCCACAAGTTTCCTCCTAATACCTTCAAAGGTTATATACATGGAGTTCCAGTTCTATATATAGAGATATATAGCTGTAATATTCAATATCTGTACGGATCTAAATTTTTTCCTCGAATTGGGTGGCCAACCAAAATATTTCTCAGAAATTTTTATACTTCAGTTTGTAATTATAATTTTCATCTTGTTTTTGAATTCAACTACAGAGATACCTTTCATCCACACAAATATGAATATTTAGAAATTACCTGAAGTGCATTCTATGTTTTCTACATATCCATTAGTCCATCTAACGAAGAATGAAATTAATTATGAGACGACAGATATAAAGTAAACATCTGTTAATAAATTTTTAGTATTTATGAATATTTCTTACGCTTAATTCACCGACTGGGGTTTATCATTTCCAAAGAGCTACATTTTCCTTCGAAGCTAAAGTGGGGGAAGTAAATTATTAATGCTGGTAGCTTTCACTCACTTACATCAGAGATAAAAATATATCTAAAACATTGTAATTATCCTTAATGTGATATTACTCAAAAATGTAGGCATTGAATTTAATCAGTTGTAGAGATTTTATCAATTTCTTGCTATCCTCCACATCCTCATCTGGGACCCTTTTCCATGATTGCACCTTTCATTCAAAACTGAGTATTACAAAACTGATATTTAACTACTTCCAACAGATACATCACCCCCTCAGATCCTTCATATCATTTTTTTCCCCATGACCAAATACATTCTGGTAAAGACTGTAATCAGTGAAAAGTGAGTTGCTCTTCACAGGAGCCACATAAAATTATTCAAAAAATCAGAAATTTTTACACCGCTGTGAACTACTCATACAACATTATGAAAACTGGATGTCTTTGTCATATTTAGTACATATACTATCATTTCATGATATAGGATTAATCTGCAACTATCTCCAAAGGGTTCGAAATACCAATAGTAGCTTTGATCATATCAAGCTCAAGTATCAGAAAGCATAGAAGGTCAAAAATCTTGCTTTAAAAAAACTACCATCATTATATCTCGACCATTGGCCAGGGTTTCTATATCAAGCAAGAGCTAAAACCAAAATAAGCTAGATACTATTCCCTCCGTCCCCAAAAAGATAGGCTCGTTTTTCTTTTTTGTTTGTCTCAAATTATAGGTCTCTTTCTTTGTTAAGAGTATATTAGTCCCCTATTTACTATCAATTAATCAATGTATGGGAATATTACGTAAAATGTTAAAAAATTTAAAATTCCAACCTATATTAGTTATGCTTTCTTAAACCGTGTGAAAATAGAAACGAGCCTATTTTTACGGGACGGAAGGTGTATTATACAAGCTTAAGCAAGAAACAAAAAATGCATCCTTACAGATAAGCTCTAATCACTAAAGCACACCACAAATACGGGATCTCGAGTTGCGTGAGCGGCCATTGACGGCTGAGGTCAATGAATGCAATAAAAAACCAAATATTTCTATTACTTTGCTAGAACTAATATGTATATTTTTGTTACATATTATGTTAACATTCACCTAATTCTGTAGTAGTAAAACTTTCCATAATTTGGAAAGGGGTTTTAGTAACTATGATTCAAAATGGTGAAAAATATTGAAATAAAATAAATGCATAAAGAATTGCTCTCGTAGAGGGTTGAACTCAACACTTCCTTCTTACTAAACACGTGCTTTAACAAACTGAGCTTCTAGAGTATAATAGTGGAAATTAGGCCTTGGATGGTACTAGCCAAAAATAATTTAAAAAAATATGTCCTTTGAGAGACGTTAAAATCAATACGTCATATTTAAAAAATAATTAGATTCAAATACGTTGTCACTTTTTGGAACAACAAAATGTTACACTGTTTGCGATTTTTTTAAAACATAAAATTATGTTATTTTTCAAATGAAAATTCATATATATCAAAACGTACGCATTGAATCTTATTTTAAAAAGGACTTATTGATCTGAATTTTTTTACAAATGATGTATTTGATCAAAATATTATCCTTTTTGAGTATAGTTCCTGCATAATAATACTTGATTGGCCAAGCAGTGTGGGTCAACGTTTATATTTTGTCAACGAGATCCAATTTGGGAAGTTCATGCGCTTTTCGATGCTTCCATTATATCAATCTAACTTCAGCGCCAGTAACCCCCAACTGAATGAAAAAAGAAAAGATAAATCAGATTTTCTTAATAATACAGCTGTTGGATAAAGAAACTAGTAACCCAAAAAATGAAACCTCCAATGTTAAAAAATCATTGGTTTTTAGCTGAAGGATAAAAACTGCAAAATATAATGAAATGAGAATACATTCTTTTGTTCACTCACCATCTATATGCAGAGGACCTGAAGGTGCCAGATATTGGTGCAGTAAACTTGATCCAGCCCAAGTTATTTGTTAATCAGCCTGCCACTTAATTAAAGAGTTTGAAATAACTTTTTGATTGAACATGTTAATATCATTTGCATTGTTGAGATTTGAATGTTTACATCTATGTATGTGTATCACAGTTTTTTTTTTGCTAGTACAAAACCAAAATTACTGCACATTTTTGTCATTCATGTACAAATGGATATATTGTTTTTCAAATTTATTAACAATATGGTTGCTTGGTTCATTATTGTCAGGATAACATCCTATTCTTCCCATTCACCTTTCAAGTAAGCTTTTATTGATAAACAAACAAATCGTCTTGTACATTTTCATGTACTATCCCCAAGTCGTTACCTCAATCACAGAACCACACAGTAAAAATAATCAAGAAATTTTCAACACTATCATGAACTATGCCTCGTGCAATATTAAAGCTTCTGGTTTGGTAATCAAATTAAAAATATATATAAAAATGTAAAATCCATATAAACATCTCCTTTTACACCAATATCCATGTTCCACATCCGTAAGATTTCAGTACGAGTTTAATGGATTTATGTCACTTCAAATCTTACTCGGTGGATCAAATGGAGTAGCAAAAATATGATCCATGTAGCCAATCTCAAACTTATTTGACAACAAACCCTAGCGTGTTTCTGTTTATGTGTCACTTCAAAACTTTTTAAAACTCTCATCTGCTAAATCATATATCCTGAAGTAATCTTATTGAAATAGAAATCCATGCAGTTCCCTCAACCTTATCCATGAGAATCCAGGAATAGGCTAATTATCTTCTTAAATATATGATTTTCATTACCTGGAAGTGTCTAGCATCTTTCCTAAATATAATTCAACTAAATGAAATATGGATTTCATTAGTATAAGATATCTGGGGGAGAGTTGATTTTTTCCACCTTCCAGATCTTCACATTTATTGAGATTTGTACTCAAAACCAACAAGATATCATTATTTTGGGTTAGAATTATGTTTGATTAAAGTATCATTCATTGATTTGCAAAGAAACAATATGTTACCTTGTACATTACCTACTTAGTTGCGTTAAGAAATTGTTATATAGCCAGTCCATAACTATAGTTGCCGAAAAAAATTAAATGAATTATCTTCAATAATGATTTATCACCATGACATTTATTGCGTCATGGAACATTTCGGAAAAATAAGCACATTAATGTATATTATGCATTCGAAAACTATTTTGTGGACAATATAGAACAAAACTTAAAAACGTAGTCTGCAATGAAGGATTTTATAGAAAAACCTCAATTAATGCATAGTTCTAAAAAACATGTAATATTCAATGCCAATTTCAAAGAAAGAAACATCCCAAGGACCTCAAACGACAATGCCTTGAAACTCAGAAAAGATGAATATTACAAGTTATAAGTGAACATTTCGGGAGCGATAGCAACTGTTTGCAAATCTTAAGATCCAGATTTGGTTTAATTGTTAATTACTTCAAAACCATAGCATTTCCCAAGAAATACTATACAATTTCCATGTAGTCCTTGTTCACCTCAAATCCATCAAGCTCAATAACTTCAACATGTGAAAACAAGCATTCAGGCACTATCCTTATTTCTCCGAGCAGGGAGGGCGGTTCTTTATCATAATAGTGAAAGCTTTCTGAACATAATTAGACAAATTAGGTTTTCCCGTGTATGGAGAGAAGTCAATAAAGTTGCTGATTGAACAATAGGCTGTGTTTTTTGATGTTTGAATTTGATCCATTTTCTAGTTGGTGATAGCTTTAGGATTTCATATGACTTTGTAATCTAGAGTAAGTTTTAGGATTTCATAAAGACATTGTAATCTAGAGTAGTACTCCTTAATTCTATTTTATGCTTAGGTTGCATTGATTGTACATGGAAGGTATGGTACCTCTTCATTGTGCTTAGCATCCCCCTTATTTGTCATTTTGTAGGGATTAAAATTCTCATGCTTGGATTTTCAAGTTGAGTTATTTCCTAAAAAAAAGGGACAAACCAACTAATATGTTGAGAATTTAGAAACCCTATTCTATATACCGATAGCAGTTAATTTGAAGAAACAATATTAAACTATCAAGAACGCGCAAGATTTATAGAGATTCACCTGACGTTATGCTCGTCCACCACTTCACTAAATCAATATAACGAAAATGAGTTTACAGGAGAAAATTCCGCACTCTCTCTCTCTCTCTCTCTCATTTTTTATGGTTTTGCAAAAGCTTAAATCCTGCACCGTATTCAGATTTGATAAATGTATCAATTATTTATTTGCAAAGGAACATTACGTTACCTTGTGCAATATCATGGTTTAGATGAGCAAAGCAGTTGTTACATAGCTAATCAATTATTATAGTTGACAAAAAATTTAAATACTTAAGATTTATCACCTTGACATTTATCGCGTTAAGGAACATTTCCCTAATAGAAGCACATTAATCCACATTATGCATTAGAAAAATATGTATGTGACAATACAGGACAGTGTTGAAAATAAACTTGTTTGGCCCAAAATCTTATTGAGTCCAAGTCCAACATTTTATGTGATCCAATTAGCCCAATGCATGGAAGTTTCTTGTAGTAGGCAAGATTGAATAAGAATCACTAGATTGAAGTTGGTAAGATTAATTGTAGATTGTTGGATGGGAGTTGGTATGATCAAATATTGATCGTCGGATGTATCTTTGTTTTTAATATTTGTACGGTTAGGATTGGTTTGTATTTCCTATAAATAGCCCTCCCCATTCTCATTTGAAATCATCAAGTGAGTGAAAGAAGAACAAGAAGCATAGCTTCTTTGAGAGTGTGAAGAGTAAGTTGTAATATTTGAGTTTGAGTGTTTTAGTTAATAAAAGTGTGTTTTTGAGTGAAATCGATCCAACAAAGTGGTATCAGAGCGAGGTTATAGGAAAAGGAAAAATATCGTCATTGCATATCGAATCGAAGCTCTCAAAGAGAGGAAAGTAGCGGTGCAAAAATCGGCCAAATCTGAAGTCGTTTGAGCCCCAAATCATTCCACAAAGTTGCTGTCCCGGAACCGAGTTGACTCATCCAGTGCACTGAGTCATACTGAGTCAGACCCAGTTCAAACCGAGTTCAACCGAGTCGGACACTACCCCGACGTTTTCCAGCATTCCGGATCCGTCGGTGTGATCAGAATTTCAAAATTCAGTTTCTATAAATGGCGAATAATGGTATGTCTTCCTTTCAAGTACCTACACTAAAAAACAACAACTATGATAATTGGAGTATCAAAATGAAAGCTCTTTTGGGTGCACACGATGTTTGGGAAGTCGTAGAGAAAGGTTTCAGTGAGCCCGAAGATGAAACTACTCAAACTCAAGTGCAAAAGGATTCATTGAAAGATTCAAGGAAAAGAGACAAGAAGGCTCTCTTTCTCATCTATCAAGCATTAGATGATGATGGTTTCGAGAAAATCTCAAGCGCAAAAACTTCCGAGGAAGCATGGAATAAATTACAAACATCCTACAAAGGAGCTGAACAAGTGAAGAAGGTTCGTCTTCAAACACTAAGAGGTGAATTCGAATCCTTGCATATGAAAGCATCCGAGTCGATTTCCGAATATTTTTCTAGAGTCTTGACCGTTTCTAATCAATTAAAAAGAAACGGTGAGAAACTAGAAGATATAAGGATCCTAGAAAAGATACTCCGCTCACTTGACCCAAAGTTCGAGTACATTGTCGTGACTATAGAAGAAACTAAAGATTTAGAAGAAATGACGATCGAGCAATTACAAGGATCATTGCAGGCTTCTGAAGAAAAGCATAAGAAAAGGCAAGGAATCAATGAAAAACTGCTCAACACACAACTCAAAGAGAAAGAAGAAATCAGAGGCTACAACAGAAATCAACATAGTCGAGGAAGAGGCCGAGACCGAGGACGAGGTAGAGGTCATAGTCGTGGACGAGGTTGGAATTACAATAACAACAATTTCAACAGTAATTACGAAAGAGGAGAAAGTTCGACAAGTGGTCGTGGAAGAGGCAATTCAAACTCGAGGTACGATAAATCTCAAGTTCAGTGTTACAATTGCAAACAGTATGGCCATTATGCAGCAAACTGTTGGAATCCAAAAAATGGAGTCGAAGAGAAGGCTAACTATGTTGAAACAAAAGAAGAGGTTGATGGAACAATGCTATTTGCACACAAAGACAGTGACGGAGGCCAAGGAAGTATTTGGTACCTAGATACTGGTGCAAGCAATCACATGTGTGGAAAAGGAAGCATGTTTGCAGAACTCAATGAAAGAGTAAGTGGCAATGTTTCGTTTGGAGATCACTCTAAAATACCAGTCAAGGGAAAAGGTAACATCCTTATTCGCACTAAAGCTAGAAGACATCAAATGATTTCAAGTGTCTACCATGTGCCAAATATGAAAAGCAATGTCTTAAATCTAGGTCAGCTATTAGAGAAAGGCTATAATTTTTATTCCAAAGATTATAGCATTTTTGTAGTAGATGACCAAGGAAAATTGATAACCAAAGTGAAAATTTCGAAGGATAGATTATTTCCTTTGAATATTGAAAATGATGTTGCAAAGTGTCTTAAAACTTGTTACAAAGATGCATCATGGCTTTGGCATCTTCGATTTGGGCATCTAAATTTTGGAGGATTGGAGCTATTATCCAAGAAGAACATGGTGAGAGGCTTACCTTATATAAATCATCCAAATGAATTGTGCAAAGGATGCTTACTTGGGAAACAGTCCAGGAAGAGTTTTCCAAAGCAGTCAGAATTAAGAGCCAAGAAGCCACTCGAGCTCATCCATACCGATGTATGCGGTCCAATCAAGCCAAGTTCTTGTGGTAACAGTAATTATTTCCTTCTCTTTATAGATGATTTTTCAAGAAAAACCTGGGTATATTTCTTAAAACAGAAATCAGAAGTTTTTGAAGCATTCAAGAAGTTCAAAACTGCAGTAGAAAAAGAAAGTGGTTACCAGATTAAAGCCATGCGATCAGACCGAGGAGGAGAATACACTTCCAAAGAATTCCATGAGTTTTGTGAAGCAAATGGAATCAGACGTCCACTAACCGTTCCAAGATCACCCCAACAGAACGGTGTTGCAGAAAGGAAGAACAGAACCATCCTTGACATGGTACGAAGCATGCTCAAAAGCAAGGGACTACCAAAGGAGTTTTGGGCAGAAGCAGTTTCATGTGCAGTCTATTTGTCCAACCGATCTCCAACAAGGAGTGTATGGGGAAAGACACCACAAGAAGCATGGAGTGGAAGGAAGCCTGGAATATCCCATCTACGAGTATTTGGAAGTATTGCATACAGACATGTACCGGATGAGATACGGAGAAAACTTGACGATAAAAGTGAGAAACTTATCTTTATTGGCTATGATACACATTCCAAGGGCTACAAGCTATACAATCAAAGAAATAAGAAAGTTATCATTAGTCGAGATGTGGAGTTCGATGAAGAAAATAATTGGGATTGGAGTACCCAAAAAGAAGACTACAACTTCTTTCCTCACTTTGAAGAAGAGCACGAGGAGCAACCAATCATAGAGCAAGAGCAAGCAGTAGGAGAGCCAAGTACACCACCTACTTCACCTACAGTAACTGAAGATAGAAATTCTCCACCATCTTTCTTAAATGAAAGAAATGAAGAACGCACAAGAAATCTCCAAGATATATATGAGGTAACCGAGAGGCTTGATAATCTTACTCTTTTCTGTCTCTTTGCTGAATGTGAACCAGTGAAATTTGAAGAAGCTGTACAAGAAAAGAAGTGGAGAAATGCGATGGATGAAGAAATCAATTCCATCAAGAAGAATGATACATGGGAACTTGCATCTCTTCCAAGAAGTCACCAAGAAATAGGTGTCAAATTGTAGCGCCCCGAGTTCCGTATACCCGATTCACTACGTCATTTTCTGTCTAAATTTTTTTCGAATAATATTTTTGCGGAAGAAATAATTGAAATTCATTTTTGGCAACATTAAATAAACTGTAATGGCCGCTAAAATTGAAAACATTTATGAAACCATTTGAAATAGTAAATCGAACCATTAATATTGTAAAGAAATTGCCAATATCATAATTTCTCAAATAAATGAACTTCTCTAAATTATTCGATTGTTTGGAAAATACGGAAATCATTAACGTCAAACTTTCAACCGTTCAACGATTATTGCCACCATCATTCATCGCTCGCCACCGTCTCCGAAACCTGCAAAACTGTTAAAAGTAGGGTGAGTATTTCATGGGGGAAATACTCAGTAGACTCATCGCAAATTAATTTAATTTATAAGATGATTAAACACATAAATCCCGGCTCTTTATAAAACGGGCATTGATAGAGCTTCTTTATAAAACTGTTCTTGATAAAACTCATATTGTGCATTACAGCACGGGACATATTTTGCAAATCATATGCTCTTTGAAAACATCTCTTTGAAAACAGTTCTTTGAAAACCATATACTTATAAAACATTTTAATTATGCCAAGCATAATTTCTTTTGAAAGCATAACATAAGATAGGATTGAAATCCTCATAAACATAAGAAGACACAAGAACTTTACCGAACTTAGGTGGCAAGAATTCTTATGCATTAAAATCATAATAACAGTAAGTTTTCATCATAACATAGGATAATATCGAAATCCTCATAAACATAAGAATTTTACCGAACTTAGGTGGCAAGAATTCTTATGTAGTAAGTATACCAAGCATAATTTTTCTGAAATTCATAGGGATCAATTGCATCATAACATAAGATAGGATCGAAATCCTCATAAACATATGCGACAGGAATTTTACCGAACTTAGGTGGTAAATCCTCATAAACATATGGAAAGATAGGAATTTTACCGAACTTCGTGGCAAATCCTCATAAACATAGGAGACACAAGAATGTTACCGAACTTAGGTGGCAAGAATTCTTATGTGTAGCGCTACTAAAACTCCGGTCCCCTTAACATATCATAACTTATCATATGGGACCCAAAACAATCTTGTTAGATTGATTTCATAGCAATGATCCAAAAAAAACATTTTCGTGAAGCATAGGGTATACTTACTTTTCGTAAAAACATAAAGTATATTTTCTTTTCATAAAAACATACTTACTTTTCATAACAACATAAGGTATATTTACCTTTCATAAAAACATACTTGTTTTTCTTAAAAATTGACTTTCACAAGTCACATGACATTCATATGAAATCATAATTTAAATCAATTAATAAGTGCGAGTCTACCTCAAATCCGACGAGTGCAAAGTTGAGCGGGAATGACTTCAATTTCTTTAAATTCTCCGTACGCTTCGTCTTAGCCAATAAGTCACTTTAGTATATCGAATATATAGTTCAAAATGATAAATTATAATTTGAGGACTAAAATTGATGTTTTGAAAGTTGAGGGACTAAAATGAATACTTTTGAAACTTGAGCTTAAAATAAAGTAAATCAGCAGGGACTGAAGTGATCAGATTTTGAAATAACATTAAAACTTTATAAGGGCTGAAATAAACTTTTCAAAGCTGTAGGGACTGATTTAAATCATTCAGAAAACGTAGGGACCAAAGTGCAAATTTTGAAAATCAATATATCAGATCTTTCCCCTCTCTCTCTTACCATTCTCTCACTCACTCTCTCTCATTATCCAGCAGACTCTGATTTGGTCAATCCGCCGGCGATTCGCCGGCGTAACACCGGCGCTTGGAGCGGCGAGTGATGAGGATGCATTAGGCTAGGTTTTTGTGTGGATTTGGGGGCGATTTGGGTATGAAACTGAGGCTGGAAACGAGGTTCAAAAATCGCGATTTGGGACTGAGCAGTGGAGTCGATGGGGTTGTGCAGGGGTTGGTCTGGGCCGGTGAGATTGGTGGTTAATTCTGAGTATGGGTGTGTCTTTGGAGTTGACTGCGTGTGGCTTGATTTCACGAAGATGGTGGTCTGATGGTGCAGCCGGTTGTTGCCAGTGGTGGGAGATTTTATAAATCTGCAGATGGTGTCCGGTGGTGGAGGCAGTGTTGGGCAGCTGCGGTGGCTTGTTTGCTTGATCTTGGTTTTGAATTCTATAATTAAGTCTGGGTTTGGCAATGGAGGTGGTGACTGTGATGTGGTTTGATTATGGAGATGGTTATGTTTGCTTGTGGAATTGATGTTGGTGGTATATGGTTTGTCTGCTGGGATTATGAGTGGTATCTGCAGGCTCGATGGTGGATGAATTGTGATGATGAGCAGGGGCGGTTTTGGTGGTAATGAAACAGTGGTGACGTACTGGTTGTGCTTGGATGCTGGGAAGACTGATGGAGGTGCTGGAAATGGTAGTAACCTGATTTTTGGGCAGTGGTGGTCATGGTGGTCCAGGCGGTGGTTGCGGGATTCGGCTGCAAATGGAATTTGAAGCTGGCCAAGGGGATTTGAATGTAGTGGAGTATGAAGTGTGATTGAAGTGCTGCAGAATGGTGATTGGGCTGATGAATATATTGTGTTTGTGATCATGTGTTGGGATGATAATGGAGAATATAATCATTATGTTCTTGCAACATAATGAATGCATACGGGTGGTGGAGTTAGTGGGGAATAGTGGAGAATAAAATCATTGAATGGAATAATTATAATTTGGTTTAATATGATATGGATTTGATGTAAAGAGAAAAGAAAGGAGGAGAAAACGTGGGGATGAAATCAACTAAAAATTTAACTATCTTTGATCAAGAAACGCTTTTAAAACAGATATATTTTTGACTGAAAAATACATTTTGAAAATAATATTTTGAATAAATAATTAAAATAATATAATTTTAGAAATTCGGATTTTTAATTTAAAATCGAACAAATTCGATATTTCTTGACTTGGCTAGACGAATCCGTCGCGGCGTTGACTTCAAAATAATAAATGAAATAGTAGCGACACGATTTTCTAAATATTAAAATAATTATTTATTGCATAAAAATTCTGGATCGCTATAATCTTACCTCCTTAAAATAATTTCGTCCTCGAAATTAAACTTACTTAATCTTATAATTTCTGAATACTTAATCAGAATCTCTTCTTCTTATCATCGAATATTCTCAAAATAATCAAAACAATTCCCAATCGTATGTAAAAATTTCATCATATCTTGTAGTATTCATGTAACTAGTCACTTATCATCGTATCATGTGACCTCAAATATTCGTATATATCTCTAAAATTTCAACAAATCTTTCCAATATTTGTAACCCAAAATTCAGTAAACAAATATCTCCCAAAACTAAGATTCTATACTTAACTGTCACCACATTTCCTGCAAAGTATTTCTTTCACTTGTATATACGTATGAATTCTGATTCAATACGGTACTCATTTTACTTTCCACGTATCATCACACTATACCAAGATTATCATTATTAAAACAAAATATCAGTACCCATAATCCAAGAAAATATTCCAAATCTCCAATCAAATCTCCTTTATCAATATAATTAACAGCGCATTACTTCTTGTCTCCTCTTTTCATTAAAATAATCCTGCGCTTTCTTGCTGGTCACAACATCACGCGGATTCACTCAGATCCTTTGCGCTTTTAAATAGTTCATGCTGGGAAGAGGTTGAATCATCAAACAATGGATATCATCCTTTCTAACATTCGCAAGTATTATTCCAGTCTTCCTATGAATGATCTGAGAAAGATCTATAGAATAAGGCTCGAAAGATTGAGGTTGCTAATGGCTCATGATATTCCAGAAGATGTTCGCTGGTTGATAGAAGCAAAGGTTCGACTATCTGGTGAATTACCATCAACATTTCCAAAACATATGCCTGGTTTAGGCAAAAGCACGTTTGCAAAGAAACGAAGAGCAAAAAGACTGGGTGGTTGCTACAAATGTGCTCGTTGGAACTGTAATACTCTTTGCAAATCAGTAGGATATTCTTCTACTAATCGGGATGATAAAATCGAATTCATAAAGGGTGGACTGAGTAAGGAGTCTTTGGATGATATTCGACTGACTCTTGAGACGCACCCAAGTGGTTATGTACAACGTGAACTTCTCTCCTTATACGCTCAGTTTAACGAGGACAAAAATCGTTATAGTCTCCAAAATATAATAGCAAAAGATCCTGTTTGCCAGTCTGTTTTACAAAATGAGGTTTCTGGCAGTTCAGCAATGTTATAAGGTAAATCTTTTAAAATATTTTGCTGCTTTCTTTCACGCGTTTTGAAAATAAAATATATTTTCCTTTTCTCGAGTTTTGATAAAGCTGGAAATAAAATATTAAATCGCCGAAAGGTGACAGCCTCGATACGATAAAAATATTCAAAAGTGGGCTGATTTTGTCAAAAGTAAATCTTTACTTTTTCAGAATCAATCAAAAACAGTAAATTTTTTTCCGGCTTTAAATAGCCAAACATATTTCATAGTTCAGGCATCCCAAAATCACATCTTCTTCGTAAGTTTTCCCTTCTTTACTATCAAAGATGGAAACACCAAAACTTCGACAGATCAAAACTATTTGTGTATTTTGTGGATCAAAAGTAGGGAAAGGCTTCGGTTATCTAGAAGCGGCTGTAGATCTTGGAAAGAAACTGGGGGAAAAAGGTATCACTCTTGTATATGGGGGTGGTAGCAGTGGTCTAATGGGTTGTGTTTCCCAATCTGCTCTTGCAGAGAAATCAAAAGTAATTGGTGTCATACCTGTCCCTTTGGTAGATGTTGCAGGCAAAACACGAGGGAATGAAGTTCAAACCCTATCCATCCATGAACGCATAACTTGTATGCTATATGGTTCTGATGCCTTTATAGCCCTGCCCGGAGGTTTTGGTACCTTAGAAGAAATTTTTAACATTACCTCGTGGGCTCAACTAGATCTCCATACTAAGCCTATTGGGCTTCTGAATGTTAACAATTTCTTTGATGGTTTGTTAACCTTTCTTGATTATGCTGTGGAACAGGGATTCATCTCTCCATTTTCCAGAAGGCTTCTTATTTCTGCTCCTACTATTGATGAACTACTGGATAAGCTGCAGTCATATATCTCAATACAAGATCCAGCAGGAGTTAAAATAGATTGGTCGCAAGGAAGGGGGATCAAGCGAAAATGGAGTCCGGTTAATGTAAACTTAACTCTTTGAATCTTAGAATAGGTGGGGGTAGAGTACGGAGTATTCTCACTCTCGAGACACCCCTCCATTTACTAGGATTTCCTTAATGTTTAAATCTTGTGTGTACTTCAAAGATTCCAGGTGGTAGATTACGGAGTATTCTTACTCTCGAAACACACCTCTTTGAAGGTTTTCTCTTTATATCCTCAAAAGATCAGAGGTGGTAGGATACGGCTACTCCGGAAACACATCTCTCATTCTGAGGATCTTTCCATGCTTTTCTCTTATGCTTTCGTATGTTTCATGTATTTCCTTTCCAGTGTGACTCTTGTGTGTTCTCCTTATGAGAAAATAATAAAATCTCTGCTATCATCTACTAAATCTCGTTTGTGATGTAAATGATCTTGCATGTCTAACCTTAATTCCTTTAGTGGATGCTTATCATATTATGCTCTTAATTCCAATTGATAAAATTCTGAACAGAGTCTCCCTTGTAATTTGGACTTATCCAAACCATAAGCATACTTCATAACTCACAATAATAAATAACTCCACATTTGATCACAACGATCTAAAAATATTGAAAACGATTCCAACACTTCAATATCATCAAAATATCCCATAATTCAATTCATAATTCCTCAACATAGAAATTTCAAATCATATTTTTCAATATCACAATATTACTTCCTTCCATACCTTAATTGGCTAAAAAGTTACTCATACTTATAAATATATGCCATAAATCATATTCCCAAAATTTATTCACAAAGCCAAACTTCATAATAAATTTCTCTTCAACATAGAGGCATAATAAATTAACTCAACATAATATCCATTACTTAATTCTCAATAAAATCATATTATTCCCATTATGCTCAACACTCGTTTTCTTAAAAAAATTTCTCATAATCATTAAAGCATATAAGTTATGACAAAGCATAACAACATCATTATTTTCGAAGAAATACATTCTTATTTCTCATAAATCATAAGTATCCGAAATACTCTTCATTCTTTCTCATAAATCAATAAAATGAGTATTCGAAATACTGAAATAACTTTAAACATCATAAACTTCTTTACCTCGGAGTTGGTGGAACGAATGATGGCAGTGGCAATCTTCATCAATAAAATTTTATAATGGAAAATGTTTCTTGAAAATTCTTTTTGAAAATTTTTCCAGTCTACAGAAACGCAGACTATCTCTGATACCAACTTGTAGCGCCCCGAGTTCCGTATACCCGATTCACTACGTCATTTTCTGTCTAAATTTTTTTCGAATAATATTTTTGCGGAAGAAATAATTGAAATTCATTTTTGGCAACATTAAATAAACTGTAATGGCCGCTAAAATTGAAAACATTTATGAAACCATTTGAAATAGTAAATCGAACCATTAATATTGTAAAGAAATTGCCAATATCATAATTTCTCAAATAAATGAACTTCTCTAAATTATTCGATTGTTTGGAAAATACGGAAATCATTAACGTCAAACTTTCAACCGTTCAACGATTATTGCCACCATCATTCATCGCTCGCCACCGTCTCCGAAACCTGCAAAACTGTTAAAAGTAGGGTGAGTATTTCATGGGGGAAATACTCAGTAGACTCATCGCAAATTAATTTAATTTATAAGATGATTAAACACATAAATCCCGGCTCTTTATAAAACGGGCATTGATAGAGCTTCTTTATAAAACTGTTCTTGATAAAACTCATATTGTGCATTACAGCACGGGACATATTTTGCAAATCATATGCTCTTTGAAAACATCTCTTTGAAAACAGTTCTTTGAAAACCATATACTTATAAAACATTTTAATTATGCCAAGCATAATTTCTTTTGAAAGCATAACATAAGATAGGATTGAAATCCTCATAAACATAAGAAGACACAAGAACTTTACCGAACTTAGGTGGCAAGAATTCTTATGCAGTAAAATCATAATAACAGTAAGTTTTCATCATAACATAGGATAATATCGAAATCCTCATAAACATAAGAATTTTACCGAACTTAGGTGGCAAGAATTCTTATGTAGTAAGTATACCAAGCATAATTTTTCTGAAATTCATAGGGATCAATTGCATCATAACATAAGATAGGATCGAAATCCTCATAAACATATGCGACAGGAATTTTACCGAACTTAGGTGGTAAATCCTCATAAACATATGGAAAGATAGGAATTTTACCGAACTTCGTGGCAAATCCTCATAAACATAGGAGACACAAGAATGTTACCGAACTTAGGTGGCAAGAATTCTTATGTGTAGCGCTACTAAAACTCCGGTCCCCTTAACATATCATAACTTATCATATGGGACCCAAAACAATCTTGTTAGATTGATTTCATAGCAATGATCCAAAAAAAACATTTTCGTGAAGCATAGGGTATACTTACTTTTCGTAAAAACATAAAGTATATTTTCTTTTCATAAAAACATACTTACTTTTCATAACAACATAAGGTATATTTACCTTTCATAAAAACATACTTGTTTTTCTTAAAAATTGACTTTCACAAGTCACATGACATTCATATGAAATCATAATTTAAATCAATTAATAAGTGCGAGTCTACCTCAAATCCGACGAGTGCAAAGTTGAGCGGGAATGACTTCAATTTCTTTAAATTCTCCGTACGCTTCGTCTTAGCCAATAAGTCACTTTAGTATATCGAATATATAGTTCAAAATGATAAATTATAATTTGAGGACTAAAATTGATGTTTTGAAAGTTGAGGGACTAAAATGAATACTTTTGAAACTTGAGCTTAAAATAAAGTAAATCAGCAGGGACTGAAGTGATCAGATTTTGAAATAACATTAAAACTTTATAAGGGCTGAAATAAACTTTTCAAAGCTGTAGGGACTGATTTAAATCATTCAGAAAACGTAGGGACCAAAGTGCAAATTTTGAAAATCAATATATCAGATCTTTCCCCTCTCTCTCTTACCATTCTCTCACTCACTCTCTCTCATTATCCAGCAGACTCTGATTTGGTCAATCCGCCGGCGATTCGCCGGCGTAACACCGGCGCTTGGAGCGGCGAGTGATGAGGATGCATTAGGCTAGGTTTTTGTGTGGATTTGGGGGCGATTTGGGTATGAAACTGAGGCTGGAAACGAGGTTCAAAAATCGCGATTTGGGACTGAGCAGTGGAGTCGATGGGGTTGTGCAGGGGTTGGTCTGGGCCGGTGAGATTGGTGGTTAATTCTGAGTATGGGTGTGTCTTTGGAGTTGACTGCGTGTGGCTTGATTTCACGAAGATGGTGGTCTGATGGTGCAGCCGGTTGTTGCCAGTGGTGGGAGATTTTATAAATCTGCAGATGGTGTCCGGTGGTGGAGGCAGTGTTGGGCAGCTGCGGTGGCTTGTTTGCTTGATCTTGGTTTTGAATTCTATAATTAAGTCTGGGTTTGGCAATGGAGGTGGTGACTGTGATGTGGTTTGATTATGGAGATGGTTATGTTTGCTTGTGGAATTGATGTTGGTGGTATATGGTTTGTCTGCTGGGATTATGAGTGGTATCTGCAGGCTCGATGGTGGATGAATTGTGATGATGAGCAGGGGCGGTTTTGGTGGTAATGAAACAGTGGTGACGTACTGGTTGTGCTTGGATGCTGGGAAGACTGATGGAGGTGCTGGAAATGGTAGTAACCTGATTTTTGGGCAGTGGTGGTCATGGTGGTCCAGGCGGTGGTTGCGGGATTCGGCTGCAAATGGAATTTGAAGCTGGCCAAGGGGATTTGAATGTAGTGGAGTATGAAGTGTGATTGAAGTGCTGCAGAATGGTGATTGGGCTGATGAATATATTGTGTTTGTGATCATGTGTTGGGATGATAATGGAGAATATAATCATTATGTTCTTGCAACATAATGAATGCATACGGGTGGTGGAGTTAGTGGGGAATAGTGGAGAATAAAATCATTGAATGGAATAATTATAATTTGGTTTAATATGATATGGATTTGATGTAAAGAGAAAAGAAAGGAGGAGAAAACGTGGGGATGAAATCAACTAAAAATTTAACTATCTTTGATCAAGAAACGCTTTTAAAACAGATATATTTTTGACTGAAAAATACATTTTGAAAATAATATTTTGAATAAATAATTAAAATAATATAATTTTAGAAATTCGGATTTTTAATTTAAAATCGAACAAATTCGATATTTCTTGACTTGGCTAGACGAATCCGTCGCGGCGTTGACTTCAAAATAATAAATGAAATAGTAGCGACACGATTTTCTAAATATTAAAATAATTATTTATTGCATAAAAATTCTGGATCGCTATACAAATGGGTGTACAAGACGAAGAAGAATGCTAGTGGAGAAATTGAACGATACAAGGCAAGACTTGTAGCAAAAGGATATAGTCAAAGAGCTGGAATTGACTATGATGAGGTATTCGCTCCTGTTGCTCGATTAGAAACTATAAGACTAATTATTTCTTTGGCTGCTCAGAACAAATGGAAGATTCATCAGATGGATGTAAAGTCTGCCTTCCTAAATGGAGTTCTTGAAGAAGAAGTGTACATTCAACAACCACCAGGTTATGAAGTGAAAGATCAAGAAGATAAAGTTTTAAAATTGAAGAAAGCCCTTTACGGGTTGAAGCAAGCACCAAGAGCATGGAATAGTCGAATCGACAAGTACTTCCAGGAGAATGGCTTCACCAAAAGTCCATATGAACATGCTCTCTATATCAAGAATAAAGATACAGATATTTTGATCGTGTGCTTGTACGTGGATGATCTTATATTTACTGGAAGCAGTCCAAGCTTGTTTGACGAATTCAAGAAAGCAATGGCTAAGGAGTTTGAGATGACAGACATTGGGCTTATGGCATACTATCTTGGCATTGAAGTCAAACAAAAAGAGGAAGGTATCTTCATCTCCCAAGAAAGCTATGCGAAGGAGATACTCAAGAAGTTAAAAATGGATGATTGCAATCCGATAAGCACCCCAGTAGAATGTGGAGTCAAAATGTCCAAGCATGAGGAAGGTGAAAGAGTAGATCCAACATTATTCAAAAGTTTGGTTGGAAGTCTACGTTATTTGACTTGTACAAGGCCAGATATCCTGTATTCAGTTGGATTGGTTAGTCGCTACATGGAATCTCCAACAACTACTCATTTCAAAGCTGCAAAGAGAATTCTTCGCTATTTGAAAGGTACAACTGATCTTGGCTTGTTTTATTCAGTTTCTAATGAGTATAAACTTGTTGGATATAGTGATAGTGACTGGGGTGGAGATATAGATGATAGAAAGAGCACTACAGGGTTCGTGTTCTTTACGGGTGACACTGCTTTTACTTGGATGTCAAAGAAGCAACCAATTGTCACTCTCTCAACCTGTGAAGCTGAATATGTAGCTGCAACCTCGTGTGTTTGCCATGCAGTTTGGCTAAGAAATTTGCTGAAAGATTTAAACATATCTCAAGGAGATCCAATCAATATTTGTGTTGATAACAAGTCAGCAATTGTCTTAGCAAAGAATCCAGTATTCCATGATAGAAGTAAACATATCGACACGCGCTACCACTACATAAGGGAATGCATTGCAAGGAAAGATGTGCAGCTACAGTATGTGAAGTCTCATGATCAGATTGCTGATATTTTCACCAAGTCTCTGAAGTATGAAGACTTCACCAGATTGAGAAATTCTCTTGGAGTTATAAAACAAGTTTAAAGGGGGATGTTGAAAATAAACTTGTTTGGCCCAAAATCTTATTGAGTCCAAGTCCAACATTTTATGTGATCCAATTAGCCCAATGCATGGAAGTTTCTTGTAGTAGGCAAGATTGAATAAGAATCACTAGATTGAAGTTGGTAAGATTAATTGTAGATTGTTGGATGGGAGTTGGTATGATCAAATATTGATCGTCGGATGTATCTTTGTTTTTAATATTTGTACGGTTAGGATTGGTTTGTATTTCCTATAAATAGCCCTCCCCATTCTCATTTGAAATCATCAAGTGAGTGAAAGAAGAACAAGAAGCATAGCTTCTTTGAGAGTGTGAAGAGTAAGTTGTAATATTTGAGTTTGAGTGTTTTAGTTAATAAAAGTGTGTTTTTGAGTGAAATCGATCCAACAGACAGAACCTATTACTCAATAATGAAGAATTTTGCAGAACAACTTCAATTATTTCACTGATGTTCTAAAAAACAACTAATATTCATTGACAACTTCAAAGAAAGAAACAACACAAGGACCATGCCTAGAAACTCAGCAAAGGTGAATTTTACAAGTCAGTGAACTCTTAGGGAGCTTTAGCAACTGTTTGCAAATCTTAAAATCCGGGATTGGTTTAATTTTTAATTTCTTCAAAACCCGAGCATTTGCCAATAAATACTTCACCACTTCCATATCCTCTTTATTCCCCTCAAATCCCTTAAGCTCAATAGCTTCAACGCGTGAAAACAAGCACTTCGGCACCTTCCTTACATTTCTGAGGAGGGGTGGCGGTTCTTCATCATAATACTGAAAGCTAGCCTAAAATAAGACACATTTAAAAAAACAAATTAAAAATAAAAAGAAGATTTTCAAGGACAAACTAACTAATACAGCTCAATATCACTCTACCTTTACTAATATGAGGACTTCCAGATTCGGGCAAACATTAAGGAGGAAAGCAATCCTACTCCGATGACTGTACCATTTTCCAAACAGCTCCAGACGGTTCATATTGTAGAAAACAGGTAGATCACATTTTTGAGCAGAGGCAAGTACCTTTTAATAAAAATAAAATATAACACAAAAATCTTGCTTGCTAATTAGATATGACATAATAGAAAAGATTCAGAATATATACAGGAACCACAGAGAAACTTACAGATATAAAAATGTCGTGCAATGATAAAGATTTCAAGGTGTCAATTGCCCAGAAGAGCTCAATCGTTCTATTAACAAAAGCTTCACAGGTAGAGGCCCAACTCGTATCAATTTTTACTTCAGCTATTGATGTCAAATTCTCCACAGCATATTCCATTTCTGAGAAATCCATAATCTCTAGGTATTCAAGGTTTGGGGCATTGATTACAATTTGACATTCCACATACTCTTCTTCTTGTAACCCTATCTTCAATCTTTTCATAAGTGGAGATGAAAGATTGAATATACAATAATCTGTTACTGTTCCCTCTATAGTTAAATCCTCTAGTAGTGGGCTACCAGAGAAAAGCTTCTCCATGAAATCATTTGAAGGATAGAGAAGACATGAACGAAAAGTTTTGAGCGCTGGAAGATCAATCGAAGTAGGAATCCTTGTGTCCTCACCATCAAAAAGTACATCAGAATCTGAATCAGAATCCGGATTATCAAATAGTAGATCAGACTCAAGATCCAAAACTGTAAGGGTCTTGCATGTGAAAATACATTGCGGAAAAAATGATCCCTCGAGTCTGAGATTACGTAAATTGCGCTTGACTACGTAATTCAACCATGATTCAAGACGTTCATTATGAACATAACAATTTACTGTGAGAGAGAACTTATCAATATGTGGTGAGGTGCAACAACTCAGTACATGTTCTACATCAAAAACAGAAGTAGTTGTAGTCAAAGTGTTCTCCTCAAATTCGAGATTTGTTATAAAATTCCAGAGGTTTTGCCACCTCTTGGATAGAATGCTTGTTCGGACAGCAGATTTTACTGGAAGAAAGGACAGAATATGACTGATTATCTCGTCAGGTAAACAACTTAATCGATCTCCAATGTTACTTGGAAGATTATTGCTCCTTCTCGCCTTGGATGTCATTGCATTTCGTTTTTCTTTCCCTAAAGCCAAAAAACAAATAAAGAAGAAATAAGAATTTTGAAAAATCTTGCAAAAAATCACAAACATTCTACATAAATTGGGTAGATAAATCATTTAATTTTACAAAAAGCTAAAGTTTAGAAATATTATAACTATTAGATAGAAAATCTAGCCCGTATCATCTTAGAATGACAGAATTAGAGTTTACCATAAAAGCTAACAAATTTGCATAAAAGAAAGTGGAAAGGGAAGGAGATCGAGTTGAATTATACCCTCCTATTAAATCGAGATATTGGAGAAGATAGAATCTCAGAAAATCATGCAATCAACAAATAACAGGACAAGATGTAGATATTCTGGACCCTGAAACTTTTACAAGTTGAAAGAATACCGCTGTGCTGGGATTATGAGACTATACTACTGCTACAGGTGTGAATTGGAAGCTGTAAGTAACGCATCCTGTTTTGCGTCTGAAATCTTAGCTTTGTGGGCTTAGCTTTGTGGGCTTTGAGTGTTGGCCTGTAACGAAGGCTTTTTCTATTTGGGCAATTTACGCAAAGGAACATTAAAGGGATAATTACACTTCAAAATTATAAATAAGGTAATTATAAATAAAAATTTCAAAATTAATATGAAACTTGTATAATTTCAAAAATTAGGTTGTAATTAGAATCAACCAATTAAATAAAATAATTAAAATATTTTATTAATTATATATATATATATATATATATATATAAATATCAAGGCCATAACACTATATATTTCAAGTCACAAATACAAATCTTTTAGGTCATAAATAATTTTTTGGTCACAAATATCAAAATATTAGGTCACAAATTATACTTATTTTTAAATCACAATAATAATTTTTTAATGTCAATTTCAAAGTCACATATTATCAAATCAACAGGTCACAATGATAAATTATATTAATTCATAGAACTTGATATATTCTTTTAGGTCACGACTTATCAAATTATTAGGTTACAACTAATCAAATTATTAGATCACACATTTTCTTAAACCACATTTAACAAATTACTAGGTCACATTTAATGTTTTGTACGCAGCCTTAACACAATTGTTGCCACACCCTTGCACCGCCAACGACATTGACCCCGCCCCCGCCTCCAATGCTTAGATTTAGCAACGTGCAACCCATCAAAACACCTACCAACTTAAAAGAAGCAAGATAAAAGAAGAAAAAAGGAGGAAAAAAAAAAAAAGAGAGAGAATCAAGATCCAAAATGATGCAGTAGCGTGCCATCAGTCGCCACCAGTCACACAACCACATCTCAATGCCATCGCCTCAATGCCGCCCCTCCAAAGTGATGTAGCAGCGTGCTGCCAATCGTCGACAGTCACCACCAGTCACACAACTACCGCTGTCTCCACATCACCATCCCACCACCAGTCACACAACAACCACCATCTCAACACCACCACCTCAAAGCCGCCACCACCATGAAGGAAAAATATGTTGGCGCCACTGCTTACCTTTAAGTAAATAGTCACGACGTGCCGACAAAGTTCTTGGCGGTGTGGAACTTCGGTGGAGATGGGTGTCGTCGTGATGGGTGAAGCAGGTTGGTGTGCTTGGTGAGGGATAGTGGATTGATGTGGGGTGCTGGATGAAGGAGATTATTGTACTGAGAGGAGAATGGATTGATGTAGCGCTAGGAAGAGATAATTAGGGTTTGAAGTGTTTTATGGTTTAAAATTGGGACATGGTTGAATAATTAATAAAATATTATTATGTACATTTTTTAATTAATTAGAATTTGTATTACGAATCATAGTGGGCTTGACAAAAAGTTAAATATTCAAGCCAAATAAAAGTGCAGTCCATCAACTATGTCGAAATTAGATGCATAATATGTGTTTTTCAAGTAGAAATGGGCACTAGGCAAAACTCATGGGCTAAAACCCTTGAGCCGACTGATTTTATGGCCAAATTCCATCATTTGGAGCTTCAAAACAGCAAGTCAATTATGCAGACGGAAATTAGGGTTTTTACGTATTTTTAGGTTAAATTTTGTTTTTAATTGTTTTAGGGTTATCTTTGTACCTCTATAGCGGTTAGGGTTTGTTTAATTCCGTTTTGCTTATTTATATTCTATTTTCATTCAATGTAATATTAGACTTTTGATGAATAAAATTATTGAGTGTTTTTACTCTCTCTAAAGGTGAGAATTTTCCCTTTAAACAACGAACTTATCAAGATTCAAATCTTGTGGCGTTCAAAACAATTGAACTTATCAAGGATCTGAACATTCCTTGTGGTGTTCTCCCTTTGTGGTTCTTATCTCCGCATCGTAACGGGTCTCGGGTTTAATATATCCCTGGTTCTTGCGTCGTGAGGTCGGGGTTGCATTGTTATCGTCCGTTCCAACCTGGATTCGGAACTTTCCCGACGTTAATTTCGTGTGTTCTTCGTGATCCTCATAACGGATTGCAGCAATTTGAATTAAGACCTAATTTTTGAAATAATATTTATGAATTTTGATATTTGAAAGTAGGGGTGGGTGTAATTTCCACTTGAAAGAATACCGCTGTGCTAGGACATGAATTGGAAGCTGTTACGCATTTTGTTTTGCTTCTGAAATCTTAGTTTTGTAGGCTTTGAGTGTTGGGCCTGTAACAAAGGCTTTCTATTTGGGAAATTTGAAAATTACATGGGGCTAAATACACAAGGACTTTTAAAGAGGGAAAATTACATGGAGACATGGATTTCAAATTTACAATTTAAAATTCTGTGAAGAAACATAATTTTTTTTTTAAATTTTCAGGCATTAGAACAATAAAATTAACTTATTAAATATAATTAAAAACTAAACTAAATCTACAACACAATCTCAAACCCTAATTTCAAACTAATTCTCTCTCTCTCTCTCTCTCTCTCTCTCTGGCGCCCAAACCTGGCGGCAGCAATAGTAGTGCCGCCGTCGACGTAAAATTCGAACAGCCTCCCACCGGCGACGTAAAAATTCGAAGGTTTTTGCTGCTAGCAACGAGGATTTGGGTTTGGACTTGGTTTACGATAGTGGATTTTGGTTGTTTGCTTCTGCAAGGTTTGCAGCATAAAATTCAAACCTTTGTGGGTATATGTGCCGTGGTTAGTTATGCAAGTGGTGGTTGTATGTGCAAGTGGTAGTTTGGTTTTTGGTGTGCGGTAGGTGGTGTAGGTTGTTTGCGGTGGTTTGCAAGTTGTGATGGCTTGCAGGCCGTGATTTTTTGTGGCTTGCGGTGGTATGTGCAGGCGGTAGGAATCATTACTGAAGCTTAAATTTCAAATTCCGGCCAAAGTACTACTCCGTTCCACAGGCTGACATCATATATGGAGTTTTGAGGCTTAGTAGCACCTTCATCCGTGTCACTTGATTTTTCGGTCAATACATGACAACCGACGCCTATTGTTATGTTTTATTTAAGGAATTGCCACCGTGTTTTATACATGCATCGGATTTATCTAAAAACGACGCAAGTATGGGGATTTTTTTGGGTATTTCTGTGCTAGTGTTAGATTAATTATGCTAACCTTTTAGTGATTACTAATATAAAATTAAATTATCTATGAGTTATTTATTTTATCAATTGAAAGTTGGAATATCATAATGTTTTCTCCTGAATTCACTCATAAGGACTATTTGCCATGCATATTATCCTACTTTAGATGACTGAAGAAATTTTTGCACAGCCTATCAATTATCATAGTTTCCAAAAAATTATATATTATCTACAGTTTATTTTTATCACCGTAACAATTATCGTGTCAAGAAATACTTCCAGAAAAAGAAGACCATTAATGCACATTATACAATACAAAACTACCTTTATAGACAATACAGAGCAAAACCTAGAAACGAATGGACCGATATGTTTAGATCATAGATTACGATTAATTCCTCCTACAGATAATATTCTATTAAATGGACAGCTCATAAGTTTTCTTATGGCCAAGAACTCTTTGATGTTTTCTAAATTATATTAGATGAGCATACTATATATAGTAAACAATGAGTAAGTACTATAATCAGAAGTGTTTAATATTGATTTTTGTGTTTTCTATTTTCTTTTGGTGTTGCAAAGTTCTTACAATTTGTATTTTTTCTATTTTTTTTTTTAATATTGTCAGTTGCTGCTTTTATATTGTATTAGGTGGCTGTTAATTTCTTAGACGTAATTATATTCAAGGCTGTGTAATAGAAGTACTACTCTTATCTCGATATCCTTTCCTCTCATTGTAACTCTAGAAGGTTAGTATGTGTCTCTTGTATTAATTTTATAATTAATAGATGAGGTGAAGTCTGTAATGGATTAAATGAATTAGGGTAATCAATATCGTGAAAGATTAAAATTGAAAGCAAAGAAATACCCTATTTAAGTTATTTTCTTGTAAGTGGGAGCTACTTCTATGAAGAGTTGCATTATATGGACTAAGAGGATTAAAATGTATTTTAGACTTAAGCCTTTCTGTCTTATTTCTAGCATATCGCACAGAAAGGAGGATCGCACAAGTACAAACGGGCTCATTCGTGTTGGTTTTACTGGACAATATGCGTTCGCGTTGGTTTTACTGGACAATATGCGTCGATTGTAAAAGCGATGGATTTGGCGTCGACGTGTAAAATATGGACAATAATTTGTTGGCCTGTGGAAGTAGGGAACCATATGTAGTTTATTAGGCTGCACACATCCTTGTAGGGTTAACCTCCTACTGGATTAAATTAAGAAACCTAAATAAAGAAATAATAATCAAATTAGACAACTAAAAGAACAATAATTTAATATAGCGCATAAATGTATTTTCATGAAAACACAATGTATAATTTAAAAAATTCTAACTGATTACCATATTTAAAACTAAAAATTTTTGTAATGATAATTCTGAAACAACATTCTTGATACTTCCAAATGTTATATATGTTCCATTTCCTTTCTTGATTCATTTTAGCTTCACAAATCTTGATTTGACAATCTCTAAACCACCAAAAGACTATCTCCACAAGTTTCCTCCTAATACCTTCAAAGGTTATATACATGGAGTTCCAGTTCTATATATAGAGATATATAGCTGTAATATTCAATATCTGTACGGATCTAAATTTTTTCCTCGAATTGGGTGGCCAACCAAAATATTTCTCAGAAATTTTTATACTTCAGTTTGTAATTATAATTTTCATCTTGTTTTTGAATTCAACTACAGAGATACCTTTCATCCACACAAATATGAATATTTAGAAATTACCTGAAGTGCATTCTATGTTTTCTACATGTCCATTAGTCCATCTAACGAAGAATGAAATTAATTATGAGACGACAGATATAAAGTAAACATCTGTTAATAAATTTTTAGTATTTATGAATATTTCTTACGCTTAATTCACCGACTGGGGTTTATCATTTCCAAAGAGCCACATTTCCCTTTGAAGCTAAAGTGGGGGAAGTAAATTATTAATGCTGGTAGCTTTCACTCACTTACATCAGAGATAAAAATATATCTAAAACATTGTAATTATCCTTAATGTGATATTACTCAAAAATGTAGGAATTGATTTTAATCAGTTGTAGAGATTTTATCAATTTCTTGCTATCCTCCACATCCTCATCTGGGACCCTTTTCCATGATTGCACCTTTCATTCAAAACTGAGTATTACAAAACTGATATTTAACTACTTCCAACAGATACATCACCCCCTCAGATCCTTCATATCGTTTTTTTCCCCATGACCAAATACATTCTGGTAAAGACTGTAATCAGTGAAAAGTGAGTTGCTCTTCACAGGAGCCACATAAAATTATTCAAAAAATCAGAAATTTTTACACCGCTGTGAACTACTCATACAACATTATGAAAACTGGATGTCTTTGTCATATTTAGTACATATACTATCATTTCATGATATAGGATTAATCTGCAACTATCTCCAAAGGGTTCGAAATACCAATAGTAGCTTTGATCATATCAAGCTCAAGTATCAGAAAGCATAGAAGGTCAAAAATCTTGCTTTAAAAAAACTACCATCATTATATCTCGACCATTGGCCAGGGTTTCTATATCAAGCAAGAGCTAAAACCAAAATAAGCTAGATACTATTCCCTCCGTCCCCAAAAAGATAGGCTCGTTTTTCTTTTTTGTTTGTCTCAAATTATAGGTCTCTTTCTTTGTTAAGAGTATATTAGTGTCTTAATTTTCTAATACACCCCTATTTACTATCAATTAATCAATGTATGGGAATATTACGTAAAATGTTAAAAAATTTAAAATTCCAACCTATATTAGTTATGCTTTCTTAAACCGTGTGAAAATAGAAACGAGCCTATTTTTACGGGACGGAAGGTGTATTATACAAGCTTAAGCAAGAAACAAAAAATGCATCCTTACAGATAAGCTCTAATCACTAAAGCACACCACAAATACGGGATCTCGAGTTGCGTGAGCGGCCATTGACGGCTGAGGTCAATGAATGCAATAAAAAACCAAATATTTCTATTACTTTGCTAGAACTAATATGTATATTTTTGTTACATATTATGTTAACATTCACCTAATTCTGTAGTAGTAAAACTTTCCATAATTTGGAAAGGGGTTTTAGTAACTATGATTCAAAATGGTGAAAAATATTGAAATAAAATAAATGCATAAAGAATTGCTCTCGTAGAGGGTTGAACTCAACACTTCCTTCTTACTAAACACGTGCTTTAACAAACTGAGCTTCTAGAGTATAATAGTGGAAATTAGGCCTTGGATGGTACTAGCCAAAAATAATTTAAAAAAATATGTCCTTTGAGAGACGTTAAAATCAATACGTCATATTTAAAAAATAATTAGATTCAAATACGTTGTCACTTTTTGGAACAACAAAATGTTACACTGTTTGCGATTTTTTTAAAACATAAAATTATGTTATTTTTCAAATGAAAATTCATATATATCAAAACGTACGCATTGAATCTTATTTTAAAAAGGACTTATTGATCTGAATTTTTTTACAAATGATGTATTTGATCAAAATATTATCCTTTTTGAGTATAGTTCCTGCATAATAATACTTGATTGGCCAAGCAGTGTGGGTCAACGTTTATATTTTGTCAACGAGATCCAATTTGGGAAGTTCATGCGCTTTTCGATGCTTCCATTATATCAATCTAACTTCAGCGCCAGTAACCCCCAACTGAATGAAAAAAGAAAAGATAAATCAGATTTTCTTAATAATACAGCTGTTGGATAAAGAAACTAGTAACCCAAAAAATGAAACCTCCAATGTTAAAAAATCATTGGTTTTTAGCTGAAGGATAAAAACTGCAAAATATAATGAAATGAGAATACATTCTTTTGTTCACTCACCATCTATATGCAGAGGACCTGAAGGTGCCAGATATTGGTGCAGTAAACTTGATCCAGCCCAAGTTATTTGTTAATCAGCCTGCCACTTAATTAAAGAGTTTGAAATAACTTTTTGATTGAACATGTTAATATCATTTGCATTGTTGAGATTTGAATGTTTACATCTATGTATGTGTATCACAGTTTTTTTTTTGCTAGTACAAAACCAAAATTACTGCACATTTTTGTCATTCATGTACAAATGGATATATTGTTTTTCAAATTTATTAACAATATGGTTGCTTGGTTCATTATTGTCAGGATAACATCCTATTCTTCCCATTCACCTTTCAAGTAAGCTTTTATTGATAAACAAACAAATCGTCTTGTACATTTTCATGTACTATCCCCAAGTCGTTACCTCAATCACAGAACCACACAGTAAAAATAATCAAGAAATTTTCAACACTATCATGAACTATGCCTCGTGCAATATTAAAGCTTCTGGTTTGGTAATCAAATTAAAAATATATATAAAAATGTAAAATCCATATAAACATCTCCTTTTACACCAATATCCATGTTCCACATCCGTAAGATTTCAGTACGAGTTAATTGGATTTATGTCACTTCAAATCTTACTCGGTGGATCAAATGGAGTAGCAAAAATATGATCCATGTAGCCAATCTCAAACTTATTTGACAACAAACCCTAGCGTGTTTCTGTTTATGTGTCACTTCAAAACTTTTTAAAACTCTCATCTGCTAAATCATATATCCTGAAGTAATCTTATTGAAATAGAAATCCATGCAGTTCCCTCAACCTTATCCATGAGAATCCAGGAATAGGCTAATTATCTTCTTAAATATATGATTTTCATTACCTGGAAGTGTCTAGCATCTTTCCTAAATATAATTCAACTAAATGAAATATGGATTTCATTAGTATAAGATATCTGGGGGAGAGTTGATTTTTTCCACCTTCCAGATCTTCACATTTATTGAGATTTGTACTCAAAACCAACAAGATATCATTATTTTGGGTTAGAATTATGTTTGATTAAAGTATCATTCATTGATTTGCAAAGAAACAATATGTTACCTTGTACATTACCTACTTAGTTGCGTTAAGAAATTGTTATATAGCCAGTCCATAACTATAGTTGCCGAAAAAAATTAAATGAATTATCTTCAATAATGATTTATCACCATGACATTTATTGCGTCATGGAACATTTCGGAAAAATAAGCACATTAATGTATATTATGCATTCGAAAACTATTTTGTGGACAATATAGAACAAAACTTAAAAACGTAGTCTGCAATGAAGGATTTTATAGAAAAACCTCAATTAATGCATAGTTCTAAAAAACATGTAATATTCAATGCCAATTTCAAAGAAAGAAACATCCCAAGGACCTCAAACGACAATGCCTTGAAACTCAGAAAAGATGAATATTACAAGTTATAAGTGAACATTTCGGGAGCGATAGCAACTGTTTGCAAATCTTAAGATCCAGATTTGGTTTAATTGTTAATTACTTCAAAACCATAGCATTTCCCAAGAAATACTATACAATTTCCATGTAATCCTTGTTCACCTCAAATCCATCAAGCTCAATAACTTCAACATGTGAAAACAAGCATTCAGGCACTATCCTTATTTCTCCGAGCAGAGAGGGCGGTTCTTTATCATAATAGTGAAAGCTTTCAGAACATAATTAGACAAATTAGGTTTTCCCGTGTATGGAGAGAAGTCAATAAAGTTGCTGATTGAACAGTAGGCTGTGTTTTTTGATGTTTGAATTTAATCCATTTTCTAGTTGGTGATAGCTTTAGGATTTCATATGACTTTGTAATCTAGAGTAAGTTTTAGGATTTCATAAAGACATTGTAATCTAGAGTAGTACTCCTTAATTCCATTTTATGCTTAGGTTGCATTGATTGTACATGGAAGGTATGGTACCTCTTCATTGTGCTTAGCATCCCCCTTATTTGTCATTTTGTAGGGATTAAAATTCTCATGCTTGGATTTTCAAGTTGAGTTATTTCCTAAAAAAAAGGGACAAACCAACTAAATCAATATAACGAAAATGAGTTTACAGGAGAAAATTCCGCACTCTCTCTCTCTCTCTCTCATTTTTTATGGTTTTGCAAAAGCTTAAATCCTGCACCGTATTCAGATTTGATAAATGTATCAATTATTTATTTGCAAAGGAACATTACGTTACCTTGTGCAATATCATGGTTTAGATGAGCAAAGCAGTTGTTACATAGCTAATCAATTATTATAGTTGACAAAAAATTTAAATACTTAAGATTTATCACCTTGACATTTATCGCGTTAAGGAACATTTCCCTAATAGAAGCACATTAATCCACATTATGCATTAGAAAAATATGTATGTGACAATACAGGACAGAACCTATTACTCAATAATGAAGAATTTTGCAGAACAACTTCAATTATTTCACTGATGTTCTAAAAAACAACTAATATTCATTGACAACTTCAAAGAAAGAAACAACACAAGGACCATGCCTAGAAACTCAGCAAAGGTGAATTTTACAAGTCAGTGAACTCTTAGGGAGCTTTAGCAACTGTTTGCAAATCTTAAAATCCGGGATTGGTTTAATTTTTAATTTCTTCAAAACCCGAGCATTTGCCAATAAATACTTCACCACTTCCATATCCTCTTTATTCCCCTCAAATCCCTTAAGCTCAATAGCTTCAACGCGTGAAAACAAGCACTTCGGCACCTTCCTTACATTTCTGAGGAGGGGTGGCGGTTCTTCATCATAATACTGAAAGCTAGCCTAAAATAAGACACATTTAAAAAAACAAATTAAAAATAAAAAGAAGATTTTCAAGGACAAACTAACTAATACAGCTCAATATCACTCTACCTTTACTAATATGAGGACTTCCAGATTCGGGCAAACATTAAGGAGGAAAGCAATCCTACTCCGATGACTGTACCATTTTCCAAACAGCTCCAGACGGTTCATATTGTAGAAAACAGGTAGATCACATTTTTGAGCAGAGGCAAGTACCTTTTAATAAAAATAAAATATAACACAAAAATCTTGCTTGCTAATTAGATATGACATAATAGAAAAGATTCAGAATATATACAGGAACCACAGAGAAACTTACAGATATAAAAATGTCGTGCAATGATAAAGATTTCAAGGTGTCAATTGCCCAGAAGAGCTCAATCGTTCTATTAACAAAAGCTTCACAGGTAGAGGCCCAACTCGTATCAATTTTTACTTCAGCTATTGATGTCAAATTCTCCACAGCATATTCCATTTCTGAGAAATCCATAATCTCTAGGTATTCAAGGTTTGGGGCATTGATTACAATTTGACATTCCACATACTCTTCTTCTTGTAACCCTATCTTCAATCTTTTCATAAGTGGAGATGAAAGATTGAATATACAATAATCTGTTACTGTTCCCTCTATAGTTAAATCCTCTAGTAGTGGGCTACCAGAGAAAAGCTTCTCCATGAAATCATTTGAAGGATAGAGAAGACATGAACGAAAAGTTTTGAGCGCTGGAAGATCAATCGAAGTAGGAATCCTTGTGTCCTCACCATCAAAAAGTACATCAGAATCTGAATCAGAATCCGGATTATCAAATAGTAGATCAGACTCAAGATCCAAAACTGTAAGGGTCTTGCATGTGAAAATACATTGCGGAAAAAATGATCCCTCGAGTCTGAGATTACGTAAATTGCGCTTGACTACGTAATTCAACCATGATTCAAGACGTTCATTATGAACATAACAATTTACTGTGAGAGAGAACTTATCAATATGTGGTGAGGTGCAACAACTCAGTACATGTTCTACATCAAAAACAGAAGTAGTTGTAGTCAAAGTGTTCTCCTCAAATTCGAGATTTGTTATAAAATTCCAGAGGTTTTGCCACCTCTTGGATAGAATGCTTGTTCGGACAGCAGATTTTACTGGAAGAAAGGACAGAATATGACTGATTATCTCGTCAGGTAAACAACTTAATCGATCTCCAATGTTACTTGGAAGATTATTGCTCCTTCTCGCCTTGGATGTCATTGCATTTCGTTTTTCTTTCCCTAAAGCCAAAAAACAAATAAAGAAGAAATAAGAATTTTGAAAAATCTTGCAAAAAATCACAAACATTCTACATAAATTGGGTAGATAAATCATTTAATTTTACAAAAAGCTAAAGTTTAGAAATATTATAACTATTAGATAGAAAATCTAGCCCGTATCATCTTAGAATGACAGAATTAGAGTTTACCATAAAAGCTAACAAATTTGCATAAAAGAAAGTGGAAAGGGAAGGAGATCGAGTTGAATTATACCCTCCTATTAAATCGAGATATTGGAGAAGATAGAATCTCAGAAAATCATGCAATCAACAAATAACAGGACAAGATGTAGATATTCTGAACCCTGAAACTTTTACAAGTTGAAAGAATACCGCTGTGCTGGGATTATGAGACTATACTACTGCTACAGGTGTGAATTGGAAGCTGTAAGTAACGCATCCTGTTTTGCGTCTGAAATCTTAGCTTTGTGGGCTTAGCTTTGTGGGCTTTGAGTGTTGGCCTGTAACGAAGGCTTTTTCTATTTGGGCAATTTACGCAAAGGAACATTAAAGGGATAATTACACTTCAAAATTATAAATAAGGTAATTATAAATAAAAATTTCAAAATTAATATGAAACTTGTATAATTTCAAAAATTAGGTTGTAATTAGAATCAACCAATTAAATAAAATAATTAAAATATTTTATTAATTATATATATATATATATATAAATATCAAGGCCATAACACTATATATTTCAAGTCACAAATACAAATCTTTTAGGTCATAAATAATTTTTTGGTCACAAATATCAAAATATTAGGTCACAAATTATACTTATTTTTAAATCACAATAATAATTTTTTAATGTCAATTTCAAAGTCACATATTATCAAATCAACAGGTCACAATGATAAATTATATTAATTCATAGAACTTGATATATTCTTTTAGGTCACGACTTATCAAATTATTAGGTTACAACTAATCAAATTATTAGATCACACATTTTCTTAAACCACATTTAACAAATTACTAGGTCACATTTAATGTTTTGTACGCAGCCTTAACACAATTGTTGCCACACCCTTGCACCGCCAACGACATTGACCCCGCCCCCGCCTCCAATGCTTAGATTTAGCAACGTGCAACCCATCAAAACACCTACCAACTTAAAAGAAGCAAGATAAAAGAAGAAAAAAGGAGGAAAAAAAAAAAAAAGAGAGAGAATCAAGATCCAAAATGATGCAGTAGCGTGCCATCAGTCGCCACCAGTCACACAACCACATCTCAATGCCATCGCCTCAATGCCACCCCTCCAAAGTGATGTAGCAGCGTGCTGCCAATCGTCGACAGTCACCACCAGTCACACAACTACCGCTGTCTCCACATCACCATCCCACCACCAGTCACACAACAACCACCATCTCAACACCACCACCTCAAAGCCGCCACCACCATGAAGGAAAAATATGTTGGCGCCACTGCTTACCTTTAAGTAAATAGTCACGACGTGCCGACAAGGTTCTTGGCGGTGTGGAACTTCGGTGGAGATGGGTGTCGTCGTGATGGGTGAAGCAGGTTGGTGTGCTTGGTGAGGGATAGTGGATTGATGTGGGGTGCTGGATGAAGGAGATTATTGTACTGAGAGGAGAATGGATTGATGTAGCGCTAGGAAGAGATAATTAGGGTTTGAAGTGTTTTATGGTTTAAAATTGGGACATGGTTGAATAATTAATAAAATATTATTATGTAAATTTTTTAATTAATTAGAATTTGTGATACGAATCATAGTGGGCTTGACAAAAAGTTAAATATTCAAGCCAAATAAAAGTGCAGTCCAGTCAACTATGTCGAAATTAGATGCATAATATGTGTTTTTCAAGTAGAAATGGGCACTAGGCAAAACTCATGGGCTAAAACCCTTGAGCCGACTGATTTTATGGCCAAATTCCATCATTTGGAGCTTCAAAACAGCAAGTCAATTATGCAGACGGAAATTAGGGTTTTTACGTATTTTTAGGTTAAATTTTGTTTTTAATTGTTTTAGGGTTATCTTTGTACCTCTATAGCGGTTAGGGTTTGTTTAATTCCGTTTTACTTATTTATATTCTATTTTCATTCAATGTAATATTAGACTTTTGATGAATAAAATTATTGAGTGTTTTTACTCTCTCTAAAGGTGAGAATTTTCCCTTTAAACAACGAACTTATCAAGATTCAAATCTTGTGGCGTTCAAAACAATTGAACTTATCAAGGATCTGAACATTCCTTGTGATGTTCTCCCTTTGTGGTTTTTATCTCCGCATCGTAACGGGTCTCGGGTTTAATATATCCCTGGTTCTTGCGTCGTGAGGTCGGGGTTGCATTGTTATCGTCCGTTCCAACCTGGATTCGGAACTTTCCCGACGTTAATTTCGTGTGTTCTTCGTGATCCTCATAACGGATCGCAGCAATTTGAATTAAGACCTAATTTTTGAAATAATATTTATGAATTTTGATATTTGAAAGTAGGGGTGGGTGTAATTTCCACTTGAAAGAATACCGCTGTGCTAGGACATGAATTGGAAGCTGTTACGCATTTTGTTTTGCTTCTGAAATCTTAGTTTTGTAGGCTTTGAGTGTTGGGCCTGTAACAAAGGCTTTCTATTTGGGAAATTTGAAAATTACATGGGGCTAAATACACAAGGACTTTTAAAGAGGGAAAATTACATGGAGACATGGATTTCAAATTTACAATTTAAAATTCTGTGAGGAACATAATTTTTTTTTTTAAATTTTCAGGCATTAGAACAATAAAAATTAACTTATTAAATATAATTAAAAACTAAACTAAATCTACAACACAATCTCAAACCCTAATTTCAAGTTCTTATTTCAAACTAATTCTCTCTCTCTCTCTCTCTCTGGCGCCCAAACCTGGCGGCAGCAATAGTAGTGCCGCCGTCGACGTAAAATTCGAACAGCCTCCCACCGGCGACGTAAAAATTCGAAGGTTTTTGCTGCTAGCAACGAGGATTTGGGTTTGGACTTGGTTTACGATAGTGGATTTTGGTTGTTTGCTTCTGCAAGGTTTGCAGCATAAAATTCAAACCTTTGTGGGTATATGTGCCGTGGTTAGTTATGCAAGTGGTGGTCGTATGTGCAAGTGGTAGTTTGGTTTTTGGTGTGCGGTAGGTGGTGTAGGTTGTTTGCGGTGGTTTGCAAGTTGTGATGGCTTGCAGGCCGTGATTTTTTGTGGCTTGCGGTGGTATGTGCAGGCGGTAGGAATCATTACTGAAGCTTAAATTTCAAATTCCGGCCAAAGTACTACTCCGTTCCACAGGCTGACATCATATATGGAGTTTTGAGGCTTAGTAGCACCTTCATCCGTGTCACTTGATTTTTCGGTCAATACATGACAACCGACGCCTATTGTTATGTTTTATTTAAGGAATTGCCACCGTGTTTTATACATGCATCGGATTTATCTAAAAACGACGCAAGTATATGGATTTTTTTTGGGTATTTCTGTGCTAGTGTTAGATTAATTATGCTAACCTTTTAGTGATTACTAATATAAAATTAAATTATCTATGAGTTATTTATTTTATCAATTGAAAGTTGGAATATCATAATGTTTTCTCCTGAATTCACTCATAAGGACTATTTGCCATGCATATTATCCTACTTTAGATGACTGAAGAAATTTTTGCACAGCCTATCAATTATCATAGTTTCCAAAAAATTATATATTATCTACAGTTTATTTTTATCACCGTAACAATTATCGTGTCAAGAAATACTTCCAGAGAAAGAAGACCATTAATGCACATTATACAATACAAAACTACCTTTATAGACAATACAGAGCAAAACCTAGAAACGAATGGACCGATATGTTTAGATCATAGATTACGATTAATTCCTCCTACAGATAATATTCTATTAAATGGACAGCTCATAAGTTTTCTTATGGCCAAGAACTCTTTGATGTTTTCTAAATTATATTAGATGAGCATACTATATATAGTAAACAATGAGTAAGTACTATAATCAGAAGTGTTTAATATTGATTTTTGTGTTTTCTATTTTCTTTTGGTGTTGCAAAGTTCTTACAATTTGTATTTTTTCTATTTTTTTTTTTAATATTGTCAGTTGCTGCTTTTATATTGTATTAGGTGGCTGTTAATTTCTTAGACGTAATTATATTCAAGGCTGTGTAATAGAAGTACTACTCTTATCTCGATATCCTTTCCTCTCATTGTAACTCTAGAAGGTTAGTATGTGTCTCTTGTATTAATTTTATAATTAATAGATGAGGTGAAGTCTGTAATGGATTAAATGAATTAGGGTAATCAATATCGTGAAAGATTAAAATTGAAAGCAAAGAAATACCCTATTTAAGTTATTTTCTTGTAAGTGGGAGCTACTTCTATGAAGAGTTGCATTATATGGACTAAGAGGATTAAAATGTATTTTAGACTTAAGCCTTTCTGTCTTATTTCTAGCATATCGCACAGAAAGGAGGATCGCACAAGTACAAACGGGCTCATTCGTGTTGGTTTTACTGGACAATATGCGTTCGCGTTGGTTTTACTGGACAATATGCGTCGATTGTAAAAGCGATGGATTTGGCGTCGACGTGTAAAATATGGACAATAATTTGTTGGCCTGTGGAAGTAGGGAACCATATGTAGTTTATTAGGCTGCACACATCCTTGTAGGGTTAACCTCCTACTGGATTAAATTAAGAAACCTAAATAAAGAAATAATAATCAAATTAGACAACTAAAAGAACAATAATTTAATGTAGCGCATAAATGTATTTTCATGAAAACACAATGTATAATTTAAAAAATTCTAACTGATTACCATATTTAAAACTAAAAATTTTTGTAATGATAATTCTGAAACAACATTCTTGATACTTCCAAATGTTATATATGTTCCATTTCCTTTCTTGATTCATTTTAGCTTCACAAATCTTGATTTGACAATCTCTAAACCACCAAAAGACTATCTCCACAAGTTTCCTCCTAATACCTTCAAAGGTTATATACATGGAGTTCCAGTTCTATATATAGAGATATATAGCTGTAATATTCAATATCTGTACGGATCTAAATTTTTTCCTCGAATTGGGTGGCCAACCAAAATATTTCTCAGAAATTTTTGTACTTCAGTTTGTAATTATAATTTTCATCTTGTTTTTGAATTCAACTACAGAGATACCTTTCATCCACACAAATATGAATATTTAGAAATTACCTGAAGTGCATTCTATGTTTTCTACATATCCATTAGTCCATCTAACGAAGAATGAAATTAATTATGAGACGACATATATAAAGTAAACATCTGTTAATAAATTTTTAGTATTTATGAATATTTCTTACGCTTAATTCACCGACTGGGGTTTATCATTTCCAAAGAGCCACATTTCCCTTTGAAGCTAAAGTGGGGGAAGTAAATTATTAATGCTGGTAGCTTTCACTCACTTACATCAGAGATAAAAATATATCTAAAACATTGTAATTATCCTTAATGTGATATTACTCAAAAATGTAGGAATTGATTTTAATCAGTTGTAGAGATTTTATCAATTTCTTGCTATCCTCCACATCCTCATCTGGGACCCTTTTCCATGATTGCACCTTTCATTCAAAACTGAGTATTACAAAACTGATATTTAACTACTTCCAACAGATACATCACCCCCTCAGATCCTTCATATCGTTTTTTTCCCCATGACCAAATACATTCTGGTAAAGACTGTAATCAGTGAAAAGTGAGTTGCTCTTCACAGGAGCCACATAAAATTATTCAAAAAATCAGAAATTTTTACACCGCTGTGAACTACTCATACAACATTATGAAAACTGGATGTCTTTGTCATATTTAGTACATATACTATCATTTCATGATATAGGATTAATCTGCAACTATCTCCAAAGGGTTCGAAATACCAATAGTAGCTTTGATCATATCAAGCTCAAGTATCAGAAAGCATAGAAGGTCAAAAATCTTGCTTTAAAAAAACTACCATCATTATATCTCGACCATTGGCCAGGGTTTCTATATCAAGCAAGAGCTAAAACCAAAATAAGCTAGATACTATTCCCTCCGTCCCCAAAAAGATAGGCTCGTTTTTCTTTTTTGTTTGTCTCAAATTATAGGTCTCTTTCTTTGTTAAGAGTATATTAGTGTCTTAATTTTCTAATACACCCCTATTTACTATCAATTAATCAATGTATGGGAATATTACGTAAAATGTTAAAAAATTTAAAATTCCAACCTATATTAGTTATGCTTTCTTAAACCGTGTGAAAATAGAAACGAGCCTATTTTTACGGGACGGAAGGTGTATTATACAAGCTTAAGCAAGAAACAAAAAATGCATCCTTACAGATAAGCTCTAATCACTAAAGCACACCACAAATACGGGATCTCGAGTTGCGTGAGCGGCCATTGACGGCTGAGGTCAATGAATGCAATAAAAAACCAAATATTTCTATTACTTTGCTAGAACTAATATGTATATTTTTGTTACATATTATGTTAACATTCACCTAATTCTGTAGTAGTAAAACTTTCCATAATTTGGAAAGGGGTTTTAGTAACTATGATTCAAAATGGTGAAAAATATTGAAATAAAATAAATGCATAAAGAATTGCTCTCGTAGAGGGTTGAACTCAACACTTCCTTCTTACTAAACACGTGCTTTAACAAACTGAGCTTCTAGAGTATAATAGTGGAAATTAGGCCTTGGATGGTACTAGCCAAAAATAATTTAAAAAAATATGTCCTTTGAGAGACGTTAAAATCAATACGTCATATTTAAAAAATAATTAGATTCAAATACGTTGTCACTTTTTGGAACAACAAAATGTTACACTGTTTGCGATTTTTTTAAAACATAAAATTATGTTATTTTTCAAATGAAAATTCATATATATCAAAACGTACGCATTGAATCTTATTTTAAAAAGGACTTATTGATCTGAATTTTTTTACAAATGATGTATTTGATCAAAATATTATCCTTTTTGAGTATAGTTCCTGCATAATAATACTTGATTGGCCAAGCAGTGTGGGTCAACGTTTATATTTTGTCAACGAGATCCAATTTGGGAAGTTCATGCGCTTTTCGATGCTTCCATTATATCAATCTAACTTCAGCGCCAGTAACCCCCAACTGAATGAAAAAAGAAAAGATAAATCAGATTTTCTTAATAATACAGCTGTTGGATAAAGAAACTAGTAACCCAAAAAATGAAACCTCCAATGTTAAAAAATCATTGGTTTTTAGCTGAAGGATAAAAACTGCAAAATATAATGAAATGAGAATACATTCTTTTGTTCACTCACCATCTATATGCAGAGGACCTGAAGGTGCCAGATATTGGTGCAGTAAACTTGATCCAGCCCAAGTTATTTGTTAATCAGCCTGCCACTTAATTAAAGAGTTTGAAATAACTTTTTGATTGAACATGTTAATATCATTTGCATTGTTGAGATTTGAATGTTTACATCTATGTATGTGTATCACAGTTTTTTTTTTGCTAGTACAAAACCAAAATTACTGCACATTTTTGTCATTCATGTACAAATGGATATATTGTTTTTCAAATTTATTAACAATATGGTTGCTTGGTTCATTATTGTCAGGATAACATCCTATTCTTCCCATTCACCTTTCAAGTAAGCTTTTATTGATAAACAAACAAATCGTCTTGTACATTTTCATGTACTATCCCCAAGTCGTTACCTCAATCACAGAACCACACAGTAAAAATAATCAAGAAATTTTCAACACTATCATGAACTATGCCTCGTGCAATATTAAAGCTTCTGGTTTGGTAATCAAATTAAAAATATATATAAAAATGTAAAATCCATATAAACATCTCCTTTTACACCAATATCCATGTTCCACATCCGTACGATTTCAGTACGAGTTTAATGGATTTATGTCACTTCAAATCTTACTCGGTGGATCAAATGGAGTAGCAAAAATATGATCCATGTAGCCAATCTCAAACTTATTTGACAACAAACCCTAGCGTGTTTCTGTTTATGTGTCACTTCAAAACTTTTTAAAACTCTCATCTGCTAAATCATATATCCTGAAGTAATCTTATTGAAATAGAAATCCATGCAGTTCCCTCAACCTTATCCATGAGAATCCAGGAATAGGCTAATTATCTTCTTAAATATATGATTTTCATTACCTGGAAGTGTCTAGCATCTTTCCTAAATATAATTCAACTAAATGAAATATGGATTTCATTAGTATAAGATATCTGGGGGAGAGTTGATTTTTTCCACCTTCCAGATCTTCACATTTATTGAGATTTGTACTCAAAACCAACAAGATATCATTATTTTGGGTTAGAATTATGTTTGATTAAAGTATCATTCATTGATTTGCAAAGAAACAATATGTTACCTTGTACATTACCTACTTAGTTGCGTTAAGAAATTGTTATATAGCCAGTCCATAACTATAGTTGCCGAAAAAAATTAAATGAATTATCTTCAATAATGATTTATCACCATGACATTTATTGCGTCATGGAACATTTCGGAAAAATAAGCACATTAATGTATATTATGCATTCGAAAACTATTTTGTGGACAATATAGAACAAAACTTAAAAACGTAGTCTGCAATGAAGGATTTTATAGAAAAACCTCAATTAATGCATAGTTCTAAAAAACATGTAATATTCAATGCCAATTTCAAAGAAAGAAACATCCCAAGGACCTCAAACGACAATGCCTTGAAACTCAGAAAAGATGAATATTACAAGTTATAAGTGAACATTTCGGGAGCGATAGCAACTGTTTGCAAATCTTAAGATCCAGATTTGGTTTAATTGTTAATTACTTCAAAACCATAGCATTTCCCAAGAAATACTATACAATTTCCATGTAATCCTTGTTCACCTCAAATCCATCAAGCTCAATAACTTCAACATGTGAAAACAAGCATTCAGGCACTATCCTTATTTCTCCGAGCAGGGAGGGCGGTTCTTTATCATAATAGTGAAAGCTTTCTGAACATAATTAGACAAATTAGGTTTTCCCGTGTATGGAGAGAAGTCAATAAAGTTGCTGATTGAACAGTAGGCTGTGTTTTTTGATGTTTGAATTTAATCCATTTTCTAGTTGGTGATAGCTTTAGGATTTCATATGACTTTGTAATCTAGAGTAAGTTTTAGGATTTCATAAAGACATTGTAATCTAGAGTAGTACTCCTTAATTCCATTTTATGCTTAGGTTGCATTGATTGTACATGGAAGGTATGGTACCTCTTCATTGTGCTTAGCATCCCCCTTATTTGTCATTTTGTAGGGATTAAAATTCTCATGCTTGGATTTTCAAGTTGAGTTATTTCCTAAAAAAAAGGGACAAACCAACTAATATGTTGAGAATTTAGAAACCCTATTCTATATACCGATAGCAGTTAATTTGAAGAAACAATATTAAACTATCAAGAACGCGCAAGATTTATAGAGATTCACCTGACGTTATGCTCGTCCACCACTTCACTAAATCAATATAACGAAAATGAGTTTACAGGAGAAAATTCCGCACTCTCTCTCTCTCTCTCTCATTTTTTATGGTTTTGCAAAAGCTTAAATCCTGCACCGTATTCAGATTTGATAAATGTATCAATTATTTATTTGCAAAGGAACATTACGTTACCTTGTGCAATATCATGGTTTAGATGAGCAAAGCAGTTGTTACATAGCTAATCAATTATTATAGTTGACAAAAAATTTAAATACTTAAGATTTATCACCTTGACATTTATCGCGTTAAGGAAAATTTCCCTAATAGAAGCACATTAATCCACATTATGCATTAGAAAAATATGTATGTGACAATACAGGACAGAACCTATTACTCAATAATGAAGAATTTTGCAGAACAACTTCAATTATTTCACTGATGTTCTAAAAAACAACTAATATTCATTGACAACTTCAAAGAAAGAAACAACACAAGGACCATGCCTAGAAACTCAGCAAAGGTGAATTTTACAAGTCAGTGAACTCTTAGGGAGCTTTAGCAACTGTTTGCAAATCTTAAAATCCGGGATTGGTTTAATTTTTAATTTCTTCAAAACCCGAGCATTTGCCAATAAATACTTCACCACTTCCATATCCTCTTTATTCCCCTCAAATCCCTTAAGCTCAATAGCTTCAACGCGTGAAAACAAGCACTTCGGCACCTTCCTTACATTTCTGAGGAGGGGTGGCGGTTCTTCATCATAATACTGAAAGCTAGCCTAAAATAAGACACATTTAAAAAAACAAATTAAAAATAAAAAGAAGATTTTCAAGGACAAACTAACTAATACAGCTCAATATCACTCTACCTTTACTAATATGAGGACTTCCAGATTCGGGCAAACATTAAGGAGGAAAGCAATCCTACTCCGATGACTGTACCATTTTCCAAACAGCTCCAGACGGTTCATATTGTAGAAAACAGGTAGATCACATTTTTGAGCAGAGGCAAGTACCTTTTAATAAAAATAAAATATAACACAAAAATCTTGCTTGCTAATTAGATATGACATAATAGAAAAGATTCAGAATATATACAGGAACCACAGAGAAACTTACAGATATAAAAATGTCGTGCAATGATAAAGATTTCAAGGTGTCAATTGCCCAGAAGAGCTCAATCGTTCTATTAACAAAAGCTTCACAGGTAGAGGCCCAACTCGTATCAATTTTTACTTCAGCTATTGATGTCAAATTCTCCACAGCATATTCCATTTCTGAGAAATCCATAATCTCTAGGTATTCAAGGTTTGGGGCATTGATTACAATTTGACATTCCACATACTCTTCTTCTTGTAACCCTATCTTCAATCTTTTCATAAGTGGAGATGAAAGATTGAATATACAATAATCTGTTACTGTTCCCTCTATAGTTAAATCCTCTAGTAGTGGGCTACCAGAGAAAAGCTTCTCCATGAAATCATTTGAAGGATAGAGAAGACATGAACGAAAAGTTTTGAGCGCTGGAAGATCAATCGAAGTAGGAATCCTTGTGTCCTCACCATCAAAAAGTACATCAGAATCTGAATCAGAATCCGGATTATCAAATAGTAGATCAGACTCAAGATCCAAAACTGTAAGGGTCTTGCATGTGAAAATACATTGCGGAAAAAATGATCCCTCGAGTCTGAGATTACGTAAATTGCGCTTGACTACGTAATTCAACCATGATTCAAGACGTTCATTATGAACATAACAATTTACTGTGAGAGAGAATTATCAATATGTGGTGAGGTGCAACAACTCAGTACATGTTCTACATCAAAAACAGAAGTAGTTGTAGTCAAAGTGTTCTCCTCAAATTCGAGATTTGTTATAAAATTCCAGAGGTTTTGCCACCTCTTGGATAGAATGCTTGTTCGGACAGCAGATTTTACTGGAAGAAAGGACAGAATATGACTGATTATCTCGTCAGGTAAACAACTTAATCGATCTCCAATGTTACTTGGAAGATTATTGCTCCTTCTCGCCTTGGATGTCATTGCATTTCGTTTTTCTTTCCCTAAAGCCAAAAAACAAATAAAGAAGAAATAAGAATTTTGAAAAATCTTGCAAAAAATCACAAACATTCTACATAAATTGGGTAGATAAATCATTTAATTTTACAAAAAGCTAAAGTTTAGAAATATTATAACTATTAGATAGAAAATCTAGCCCGTATCATCTTAGAATGACAGAATTAGAGTTTACCATAAAAGCTAACAAATTTGCATAAAAGAAAGTGGAAAGGGAAGGAGATCGAGTTGAATTATACCCTCCTATTAAATCGAGATATTGGAGAAGATAGAATCTCAGAAAATCATGCAATCAACAAATAACAGGACAAGATGTAGATATTCTGGACCCTGAAACTTTTACAAGTTGAAAGAATACCGCTGTGCTGGGATTATGAGACTATACTACTGCTACAGGTGTGAATTGGAAGCTGTAAGTAACGCATCCTGTTTTGCGTCTGAAATCTTAGCTTTGTGGGCTTAGCTTTGTGGGCTTTGAGTGTTGGCCTGTAACGAAGGCTTTTTCTATTTGGGCAATTTACGCAAAGGAACATTAAAGGGATAATTACACTTCAAAATTATAAATAAGATAATTATAAATAAAAATTTCAAAATTAATATGAAACTTGTATAATTTCAAAAATTAGGTTGTAATTAGAATCAACCAATTAAATAAAATAATTAAAATATTTTATTAATTATATATATATATATATATATATATAAATATCAAGGCCATAACACTATATATTTCAAGTCACAAATACAAATCTTTTAGGTCATAAATAATTTTTTGGTCACAAATATCAAAATATTAGGTCACAAATTATACTTATTTTTAAATCACAATAATAATTTTTTAATGTCAATTTCAAAGTCACATATTATCAAATCAACAGGTCACAATGATAAATTATATTAATTCATAGAACTTGATATATTCTTTTAGGTCACGACTTATCAAATTATTAGGTTACAACTAATCAAATTATTAGATCACACATTTTCTTAAACCACATTTAACAAATTACTAGGTCACATTTAATGTTTTGTACGCAGCCTTAACACAATTGTTGCCACACCCTTGCACCGCCAACGACATTGACCCCGCCCCCGCCTCCAATGCTTAGATTTAGCAACGTGCAACCCATCAAAACACCTACCAACTTAAAAGAAGCAAGATAAAAGAAGAAAAAAGGAGGAAAAAAAAAAAAGAGAGAGAATCAAGATCCAAAATGATGCAGTAGCGTGCCATCAGTCGCCACCAGTCACACAACCACATCTCAATGCCATCGCCTCAATGCCGCCCCTCCAAAGTGATGTAGCAGCGTGCTGCCAATCGTCGACAGTCACCACCAGTCACACAACTACCGCTGTCTCCACATCACCATCCCACCACCAGTCACACAACAACCACCATCTCAACACCACCACCTCAAAGCCGCCACCACCATGAAGGAAAAATATGTTGGCGCCGCTGCTTACCTTTAAGTAAATAGTCACGACGTGCCGACAAGGTTCTTGGCGGTGTGGAACCTCGGTGGAGATGGGTGTCGTCGTGATGGGTGAAGCAGGTTGGTGTGCTTGGTGAGGGATAGTGGATTGATGTGGGGTGCTGGATGAAGGAGATTATTGTACTGAGAGGAGAATGGATTGATGTAGCGCTAGGAAGAGATAATTAGGGTTTGAAGTGTTTTATGGTTTAAAATTGGGACATGGTTGAATAATTAATAAAATATTATTATGTAAATTTTTTAATTAATTAGAATTTGTGATACGAATCATAGTGGGCTTGACAAAAAGTTAAATATTCAAGCCAAATAAAAGTGCAGTCCAGTCAACTATGTCGAAATTAGATGCATAATATGTGTTTTTCAAGTAGAAATGGGCACTAGGCAAAACTCATGGGCTAAAACCCTTGAGCCGACTGATTTTATGGCCATCATTTGGAGCTTCAAAACAGCAAGTCAATTATGCAGACGGAAATTAGGGTTTTTACGTATTTTTAGGTTAAATTTTGTTTTTAATTGTTTTAGGGTTATCTTTGTACCTCTATAGCGGTTAGGGTTTGTTTAATTCCGTTTTGCTTATTTATATTCTATTTTCATTCAATGTAATATTAGACTTTTGATGAATAAAATTATTGAGTGTTTTTACTCTCTCTAAAGGTGAGAATTTTCCCTTTAAACAACGAACTTATCAAGATTCAAATCTTGTGGCGTTCAAAACAATTGAACTTATCAAGGATCTGAACATTCCTTGTGGTGTTCTCCCTTTGTGGTTCTTATCTCCGCATCGTAACGGGTCTCGGGTTTAATATATCCCTGGTTCTTGCGTCGTGAGGTCGGGGTTGCATTGTTATCATCCGTTCCAACCTGGATTCGGAACTTTCCCGACGTTAATTTCGTGTGTTCTTCGTGATCCTCATAACGGATCGCAGCAATTTGAATTAAGACCTAATTTTTGAAATAATATTTATGAATTTTGATATTTGAAAGTAGGGGTGGGTGTAATTTCCACTTGAAAGAATACCGCTGTGCTAGGACATGAATTGGAAGCTGTTACGCATTTTGTTTTGCTTCTGAAATCTTAGTTTTGTAGGCTTTGAGTGTTGGGCCTGTAACAAAGGCTTTCTATTTGGGAAATTTGAAAATTACATGGGGCTAAATACACAAGGACTTTTAAAGAGGGAAAATTACATGGAGACATGGATTTCAAATTTACAATTTAAAATTCTGTGAGGAACATAATTTTTTTTTTAAAATTTTCAGGCATTAGAACAATAAAAATTAACTTATTAAATATAATTAAAAACTAAACTAAATCTACAACACAATCTCAAACCCTAATTTCAAGTTCTTATTTCAAACTAATTCTCACTCTCTCTCTCTCTCTCTCTCTCTCTGGCGCCCAAACCTGGCGGCAGCAATAGTAGTGCCGCCGTCGACGTAAAATTCGAACAGCCTCCCACCGGCGACGTAAAAATTCGAAGGTTTTTGCTGCTAGCAACGAGGATTTGGGTTTGGACTTGGTTTACGATAGTGGATTTTGGTTGTTTGCTTCTGCAAGGTTTGCAGCATAAAATTCAAACCTTTGTGGGTATATGTGCCGTGGTTAGTTATGCAAGTGGTGGTCGTATGTGCAAGTGGTAGTTTGGTTTTTGGTGTGCGGTAGGTGGTGTAGGTTGTTTGCGGTGGTTTGCAAGTTGTGATGGCTTGCAGGCCGTGATTTTTTGTGGCTTGCGGTGGTATGTGCAGGCGGTAGGAATCATTACTGAAGCTTAAATTTCAAATTCCGGCCAAAGTACTACTCCGTTCCACAGGCTGACATCATATATGGAGTTTTGAGGCTTAGTAGCACCTTCATCCGTGTCACTTGATTTTTCGGTCAATACATGACAACCGACGCCTATTGTTATGTTTTATTTAAGGAATTGCCACCGTGTTTTATACATGCATCGGATTTATCTAAAAACGACGCAAGTATATGGATTTTTTTTGGGTATTTCTGTGCTAGTGTTAGATTAATTATGCTAACCTTTTAGTGATTACTAATATAAAATTAAATTATCTATGAGTTATTTATTTTATCAATTGAAAGTTGGAATATCATAATGTTTTCTCCTGAATTCACTCATAAGGACTATTTGCCATGCATATTATCCTACTTTAGATGACTGAAGAAATTTTTGCACAGCCTATCAATTATCATAGTTTCCAAAAAATTATATATTATCTACAGTTTATTTTTATCACCGTAACAATTATCGTGTCAAGAAATACTTCCAGAAAAAGAAGACCATTAATGCACATTATACAATACAAAACTACCTTTATAGACAATACAGAGCAAAACCTAGAAACGAATGGACCGATATGTTTAGATCATAGATTACGATTAATTCCTCCTACAGATAATATTCTATTAAATGGACAGCTCATAAGTTTTCTTATGGCCAAGAACTCTTTGATGTTTTCTAAAATATATTAGATGAGCATACTATATATAGTAAACAATGAGTAAGTACTATAATCAGAAGTGTTTAATATTGATTTTTGTGTTTTCTATTTTCTTTTGGTGTTGCAAAGTTCTTACAATTTGTATTTTTTCTATTTTTTTTTTAATATTGTCAGTTGCTGCTTTTATATTGTATTAGGTGGCTGTTAATTTCTTAGACGTAATTATATTCAAGGCTGTGTAATAGAAGTACTACTCTTATCTCGATATCCTTTCCTCTCATTGTAACTCTAGAAGGTTAGTATGTGTCTCTTGTATTAATTTTATAATTAATAGATGAGGTGAAGTCTGTAATGGATTAAATGAATTAGGGTAATCAATATCGTGAAAGATTAAAATTGAAAGCAAAGAAATACCCTATTTAAGTTATTTTCTTGTAAGTGGGAGCTACTTCTATGAAGAGTTGCATTATATGGACTAAGAGGATTAAAATGTATTTTAGACTTAAGCCTTTCTGTCTTATTTCTAGCATATCGCACAGAAAGGAGGATCGCACAAGTACAAACGGGCTCATTCGTGTTGGTTTTACTGGACAATATGCGTTCGCGTTGGTTTTACTGGACAATATGCGTCGATTGTAAAAGCGATGGATTTGGCGTCGACGTGTAAAATATGGACAATAATTTGTTGGCCTGTGGAAGTAGGGAACCATATGTAGTTTATTAGGCTGCACACATCCTTGTAGGGTTAACCTCCTACTGGATTAAATTAAGAAACCTAAATAAAAAAATAATAATCAAATTAGACAACTAAAAGAACAATAATTTAATGTAGCGCATAAATGTATTTTCATGAAAACACAATGTATAATTTAAAAAATTCTAACTGATTACCATATTTAAAACTAAAAATTTTTGTAATGATAATTCTGAAACAACATTCTTGATACTTCCAAATGTTATATATGTTCCATTTCCTTTCTTGATTCATTTTAGCTTCACAAATCTTGATTTGACAATCTCTAAACCACCAAAAGACTATCTCCACAAGTTTCCTCCTAATACCTTCAAAGGTTATATACATGGAGTTCCAGTTCTATATATAGAGATATATAGCTGTAATATTCAATATCTGTACGGATCTAAATTTTTTCCTCGAATTGGGTGGCCAACCAAAATATTTCTCAGAAATTTTTGTACTTCAGTTTGTAATTATAATTTTCATCTTGTTTTTGAATTCAACTACAGAGATACCTTTCATCCACACAAATATGAATATTTAGAAATTACCTGAAGTGCATTCTATGTTTTCTACATATCCATTAGTCCATCTAACGAAGAATGAAATTAATTATGAGACGACAGATATAAAGTAAACATCTGTTAATAAATTTTTAGTATTTATGAATATTTCTTATGCTTAATTCACCGACTGGGGTTTATCATTTCCAAAGAGCCACATTTCCCTTTGAAGCTAAAGTGGGGGAAGTAAATTATTAATGCTGGTAGCTTTCACTCACTTACATCAGAGATAAAAATATATCTAAAACATTGTAATTATCCTTAATGTGATATTACTCAAAAATGTAGGAATTGATTTTAATCAGTTGTAGAGATTTTATCAATTTCTTGCTATCCTCCACATCCTCATCTGGGACCCTTTTCCATGATTGCACCTTTCATTCAAAACTGAGTATTACAAAACTGATATTTAACTACTTCCAACAGATACATCACCCCCTCAGATCCTTCATATCGTTTTTTTCCCCATGACCAAATACATTCTGGTAAAGACTGTAATCAGTGAAAAGTGAGTTGCTCTTCACAGGAGCCACATAAAATTATTCAAAAAATCAGAAATTTTTACACCGCTGTGAACTACTCATACAACATTATGAAAACTGGATGTCTTTGTCATATTTAGTACATATACTATCATTTCATGATATAGGATTAATCTGCAACTATCTCCAAAGGGTTCGAAATACCAATAGTAGCTTTGATCATATCAAGCTCAAGTATCAGAAAGCATAGAAGGTCAAAAATCTTGCTTTAAAAAAACTACCATCATTATATCTCGACCATTGGCCAGGGTTTCTATATCAAGCAAGAGCTAAAACCAAAATAAGCTAGATACTATTCCCTCCGTCCCCAAAAAGATAGGCTCGTTTTTCTTTTTTGTTTGTCTCAAATTATAGGTCTCTTTCTTTGTTAAGAGTATATTAGTGTCTTAATTTTCTAATACACCCCTATTTACTATCAATTAATCAATGTATGGGAATATTACGTAAAATGTTAAAAAATTTAAAATTCCAACCTATATTAGTTATGCTTTCTTAAACCGTGTGAAAATAGAAACGAGCCTATCTTTTTGGGACGGAAGGTGTATTATACAAGCTTAAGCAAGAAACAAAAAATGCATCCTTACAGATAAGCTCTAATCACTAAAGCACACCACAAATACGGGATCTCGAGTTGCGTGAGCGGCCATTGACGGCTGAGGTCAATGAATGCAATAAAAAACCAAATATTTCTATTACTTTGCTAGAACTAATATGTATATTTTTGTTACATATTATGTTAACATTCACCTAATTCTGTAGTAGTAAAACTTTCCATAATTTGGAAAGGGGTTTTAGTAACTATGATTCAAAATGGTGAAAAATATTGAAATAAAATAAATGCATAAAGAATTGCTCTCGTAGAGGGTTGAACTCAACACTTCCTTCTTACTAAACACGTGCTTTAACAAACTGAGCTTCTAGAGTATAATAGTGGAAATTAGGCCTTGGATGGTACTAGCCAAAAATAATTTAAAAAAATATGTCCTTTGAGAGACGTTAAAATCAATACGTCATATTTAAAAAATAATTAGATTCAAATACGTTGTCACTTTTTGGAACAACAAAATGTTACACTGTTTGCGATTTTTTTAAAACATAAAATTATGTTATTTTTCAAATGAAAATTCATATATATCAAAACGTACGCATTGAATCTTATTTTAAAAAGGACTTATTGATCTGAATTTTTTTACAAATGATGTATTTGATCAAAATATTATCCTTTTTGAGTATAGTTCCTGCATAATAATACTTGATTGGCCAAGCAGTGTGGGTCAACGTTTATATTTTGTCAACGAGATCCAATTTGGGAAGTTCATGCGCTTTTCGATGCTTCCATTATATCAATCTAACTTCAGCGCCAGTAACCCCCAACTGAATGAAAAAAGAAAAGATAAATCAGATTTTCTTAATAATACAGCTGTTGGATAAAGAAACTAGTAACCCAAAAAATGAAACCTCCAATGTTAAAAAATCATTGGTTTTTAGCTGAAGGATAAAAACTGCAAAATATAATGAAATGAGAATACATTCTTTTGTTCACTCACCATCTATATGCAGAGGACCTGAAGGTGCCAGATATTGGTGCAGTAAACTTGATCCAGCCCAAGTTATTTGTTAATCAGCCTGCCACTTAATTAAAGAGTTTGAAATAACTTTTTGATTGAACATGTTAATATCATTTGCATTGTTGAGATTTGAATGTTTACATCTATGTATGTGTATCACAGTTTTTTTTTGCTAGTACAAAACCAAAATTACTGCACATTTTTGTCATTCATGTACAAATGGATATATTGTTTTTCAAATTTATTAACAATATGGTTGCTTGGTTCATTATTGTCAGGATAACATCCTATTCTTCCCATTCACCTTTCAAGTAAGCTTTTATTGATAAACAAACAAATCGTCTTGTACATTTTCATGTACTATCCCCAAGTCGTTACCTCAATCACAGAACCACACAGTAAAAATAATCAAGAAATTTTCAACACTATCATGAACTATGCCTCGTGCAATATTAAAGCTTCTGGTTTGGTAATCAAATTAAAAATATATATAAAAATGTAAAATCCATATAAACATCTCCTTTTACACCAATATCCATGTTCCACATCCGTAAGATTTCAGTACGAGTTTAATGGATTTATGTCACTTCAAATCTTACTCGGTGGATCAAATGGAGTAGCAAAAATATGATCCATGTAGCCAATCTCAAACTTATTTGACAACAAACCCTAGCGTGTTTCTGTTTATGTGTCACTTCAAAACTTTTTAAAACTCTCATCTGCTATATCATATATCCTGAAGTAATCTTATTGAAATAGAAATCCATGCAGTTCCCTCAACCTTATCCATGAGAATCCAGGAATAGGCTAATTATCTTCTTAAATATATGATTTTCATTACCTGGAAGTGTCTAGCATCTTTCCTAAATATAATTCAACTAAATGAAATATGGATTTCATTAGTATAAGATATCTGGGGGAGAGTTGATTTTTTCCACCTTCCAGATCTTCACATTTATTGAGATTTGTACTCAAAACCAACAAGATATCATTATTTTGGGTTAGAATTATGTTTGATTAAAGTATCATTCATTGATTTGCAAAGAAACAATATGTTACCTTGTACATTACCTACTTAGTTGCGTTAAGAAATTGTTATATAGCCAGTCCATAACTATAGTTGCCGAAAAAAATTAAATGAATTATCTTCAATAATGATTTATCACCATGACATTTATTGCGTCATGGAACATTTCGGAAAAATAAGCACATTAATGTATATTATGCATTCGAAAACTATTTTGTGGACAATATAGAACAAAACTTAAAAACGTAGTCTGCAATGAAGGATTTTATAGAAAAACCTCAATTAATGCATAGTTCTAAAAAACATGTAATATTCAATGCCAATTTCAAAGAAAGAAACATCCCAAGGACCTCAAACGACAATGCCTTGAAACTCAGAAAAGATGAATATTACAAGTTATAAGTGAACATTTCGGGAGCGATAGCAACTGTTTGCAAATCTTAAGATCCAGATTTGGTTTAATTGTTAATTACTTCAAAACCATAGCATTTCCCAAGAAATACTATACAATTTCCATGTAATCCTTGTTCACCTCAAATCCATCAAGCTCAATAACTTCAACATGTGAAAACAAGCATTCAGGCACTATCCTTATTTCTCCGAGCAGGGAGGGCGGTTCTTTATCATAATAGTGAAAGCTTTCTGAACATAATTAGACAAATTAGGTTTTCCCGTGTATGGAGAGAAGTCAATAAAGTTGCTGATTGAACAGTAGGCTGTGTTTTTTGATGTTTGAATTTAATCCATTTTCTAGTTGGTGATAGCTTTAGGATTTCATATGACTTTGTAATCTAGAGTAAGTTTTAGGATTTCATAAAGACATTGTAATCTAGAGTAGTACTCCTTAATTCCATTTTATGCTTAGGTTGCATTGATTGTACATGGAAGGTATGGTACCTCTTCATTGTGCTTAGCATCCCCCTTATTTGTCATTTTGTAGGGATTAAAATTCTCATGCTTGGATTTTCAAGTTGAGTTATTTCCTAAAAAAAAGGGACAAACCAACTAATATGTTGAGAATTTAGAAACCCTATTCTATATACCGATAGCAGTTAATTTGAAGAAACAATATTAAACTATCAAGAACGCGCAAGATTTATAGAGATTCACCTGACGTTATGCTCGTCCACCACTTCACTAAATCAATATAACGAAAATGAGTTTACAGGAGAAAATTCCGCACTCTCTCTCTCTCTCTCTCTCATTTTTTATGGTTTTGCAAAAGCTTAAATCCTGCACCGTATTCAGATTTGATAAATGTATCAATTATTTATTTGCAAAGGAACATTACGTTACCTTGTGCAATATCATGGTTTAGATGAGCAAAGCAGTTGTTACATAGCTAATCAATTATTATAGTTGACAAAAAATTTAAATACTTAAGATTTATCACCTTGACATTTATCGCGTTAAGGAAAATTTCCCTAATAGAAGCACATTAATCCACATTATGCATTAGAAAAATATGTATGTGACAATACAGGACAGAACCTATTACTCAATAATGAAGAATTTTGCAGAACAACTTCAATTATTTCACTGATGTTCTAAAAAACAACTAATATTCATTGACAACTTCAAAGAAAGAAACAACACAAGGACCATGCCTAGAAACTCAGCAAAGGTGAATTTTACAAGTCAGTGAACTCTTAGGGAGCTTTAGCAACTGTTTGCAAATCTTAAAATCCGGGATTGGTTTAATTTTTAATTTCTTCAAAACCCGAGCATTTGCCAATAAATACTTCACCACTTCCATATCCTCTTTATTCCCCTCAAATCCCTTAAGCTCAATAGCTTCAACGCGTGAAAACAAGCACTTCGGCACCTTCCTTACATTTCTGAGGAGGGGTGGCGGTTCTTCATCATAATACTGAAAGCTAGCCTAAAATAAGACACATTTAAAAAAACAAATTAAAAATAAAAAGAAGATTTTCAAGGACAAACTAACTAATACAGCTCAATATCACTCTACCTTTACTAATATGAGGACTTCCAGATTCGGGCAAACATTAAGGAGGAAAGCAATCCTACTCCGATGACTGTACCATTTTCCAAACAGCTCCAGACGGTTCATATTGTAGAAAACAGGTAGATCACATTTTTGAGCAGAGGCAAGTACCTTTTAATAAAAATAAAATATAACACAAAAATCTTGCTTGCTAATTAGATATGACATAATAGAAAAGATTCAGAATATATACAGGAACCACAGAGAAACTTACAGATATAAAAATGTCGTGCAATGATAAAGATTTCAAGGTGTCAATTGCCCAGAAGAGCTCAATCGTTCTATTAACAAAAGCTTCACAGGTAGAGGCCCAACTCGTATCAATTTTTACTTCAGCTATTGATGTCAAATTCTCCACAGCATATTCCATTTCTGAGAAATCCATAATCTCTAGGTATTCAAGGTTTGGGGCATTGATTACAATTTGACATTCCACATACTCTTCTTCTTGTAACCCTATCTTCAATCTTTTCATAAGTGGAGATGAAAGATTGAATATACAATAATCTGTTACTGTTCCCTCTATAGTTAAATCCTCTAGTAGTGGGCTACCAGAGAAAAGCTTCTCCATGAAATCATTTGAAGGATAGAGAAGACATGAACGAAAAGTTTTGAGCGCTGGAAGATCAATCGAAGTAGGAATCCTTGTGTCCTCACCATCAAAAAGTACATCAGAATCTGAATCAGAATCCGGATTATCAAATAGTAGATCAGACTCAAGATCCAAAACTGTAAGGGTCTTGCATGTGAAAATACATTGCGGAAAAAATGATCCCTCGAGTCTGAGATTACGTAAATTGCGCTTGACTACGTAATTCAACCATGATTCAAGACGTTCATTATGAACATAACAATTTACTGTGAGAGAGAATTATCAATATGTGGTGAGGTGCAACAACTCAGTACATGTTCTACATCAAAAACAGAAGTAGTTGTAGTCAAAGTGTTCTCCTCAAATTCGAGATTTGTTATAAAATTCCAGAGGTTTTGCCACCTCTTGGATAGAATGCTTGTTCGGACAGCAGATTTTACTGGAAGAAAGGACAGAATATGACTGATTATCTCGTCAGGTAAACAACTTAATCGATCTCCAATGTTACTTGGAAGATTATTGCTCCTTCTCGCCTTGGATGTCATTGCATTTCGTTTTTCTTTCCCTAAAGCCAAAAAACAAATAAAGAAGAAATAAGAATTTTGAAAAATCTTGCAAAAAATCACAAACATTCTACATAAATTGGGTAGATAAATCATTTGATTTTACAAAAAGCTAAAGTTTAGAAATATTATAACTATTAGATAGAAAATCTAGCCCGTATCATCTTAGAATGACAGAATTAGAGTTTACCATAAAAGCTAACAAATTTGCATAAAAGAAAGTGGAAAGGGAAGGAGATCGAGTTGAATTATACCCTCCTATTAAATCGAGATATTGGAGAAGATAGAATCTCAGAAAATCATGCAATCAACAAATAACAGGACAAGATGTAGATATTCTGGACCCTGAAACTTTTACAAGTTGAAAGAATACCGCTGTGCTGGGATTATGAGACTATACTACTGCTACAGGTGTGAATTGGAAGCTGTAAGTAACGCATCCTGTTTTGCGTCTGAAATCTTAGCTTTGTGGGCTTAGCTTTGTGGGCTTTGAGTGTTGGCCTGTAACGAAGGCTTTTTCTATTTGGGCAATTTACGCAAAGGAACATTAAAGGGATAATTACACTTCAAAATTATAAATAAGGTAATTATAAATAAAAATTTCAAAATTAATATGAAACTTGTATAATTTCAAAAATTAGGTTGTAATTAGAATCAACCAATTAAATAAAATAATTAAAATATTTTATTAATTATATATATATATATATATATAAATATCAAGGCCATAACACTATATATTTCAAGTCACAAATACAAATCTTTTAGGTCATAAATAATTTTTTGGTCACAAATATCAAAATATTAGGTCACAAATTATACTTATTTTTAAATCACAATAATAATTTTTTAATGTCAATTTCAAAGTCACATATTATCAAATCAACAGGTCACAATGATAAATTATATTAATTCATAGAACTTGATATATTCTTTTAGGTCACGACTTATCAAATTATTAGGTTACAACTAATCAAATTATTAGATCACACATTTTCTTAAACCACATTTAACAAATTACTAGGTCACATTTAATGTTTTGTACGCAGCCTTAACACAATTGTTGCCACACCCTTGCACCGCCAACGACATTGACCCCGCCCCCGCCTCCAATGCTTAGATTTAGCAACGTGCAACCCATCAAAACACCTACCAACTTAAAAGAAGCAAGATAAAAGAAGAAAAAAGGAGGAAAAAAAAAAAAAGAGAGAGAATCAAGATCCAAAATGATGCAGTAGCGTGCCATCAGTCGCCACCAGTCACACAACCACATCTCAATGCCATCGCCTCAATGCCGCCCCTCCAAAGTGATGTAGCAGCGTGCTGCCAATCGTCGACAGTCACCACCAGTCACACAACTACCGTTGTCTCCACATCACCATCCCACCACCAGTCACACAACAACCACCATCTCAACACCACCACCTCAAAGCCGCCACCACCATGAAGGAAAAATATGTTGGCGCCGCTGCTTACCTTTAAGTAAATAGTCACGACGTGCCGACAAGGTTCTTGGCGGTGTGGAACTTCGGTGGAGATGGGTGTCGTCGTGATGGGTGAAGCAGGTTGGTGTGCTTGGTGAGGGATAGTGGATTGATGTGGGGTGCTGGATGAAGGAGATTATTGTACTGAGAGGAGAATGGATTGATGTAG